>CM051520.1:43968686-48968686 GCA_028015205.1 Mytilisepta virgata
CCTAACCAACTTTCTTAACCAATTAAATCAATAAAGAACTGTTACAAATTAACTTTATTTAATATTGTTGTTTTCATTTTCAACATGATTGATATGATTATTATAAATGATTGTTTATGATTGAAAACAGTGGATGTTCAGTTACTGACAATCTGATACAAACTATGAGCAACTGTTATTGTTAATATTTTATATTTGATTTATATGATAAATATTTGTAATTGTTTCTTATATTTTTATTTGACTTCATATTCAACAGGATTTTGGAATATTTTTATAGTTACATAACTGTGGGCATGCACAATGCTCGTTCCAATGTTTGTTTGTAAACAAAGACATGCCAAAGTACCTTATCATGCAAGTGACCTCCCGATTACATCTGAAAACAAAGAAATATAACTAATTGAAGCATATGATTACATTCTAAACAACCAACAAATTTAAAAAACATAAAGTTCAAAATTTCATCACCACAAAGGCAAGGCAGACTGACAACGAGTCAATTTGATTTTATAATATCGTTCTTCTTCTCTCCAATAATATATGACTGACACTGACGCTATGTTTTCACTTTCTGTATTACTCGGCAAAATACACCAAATCAGTCAATATTTGTAAAGCTATTCAAAATAATCGCGAATGAAGATTCAAATGTTTAATAAGCAATATTCATATAGAGTAGCACTGCAAACTTTTAGCTTTATCCTATTTTTGTTAACGAAAAGTAATTTGTAAAAGCAACTATTTTCAAAAATGGAAACTACCGAAGCGGATTGTCATCCAAATTAGGCGGAAATGACAAAATGCGTACATGTAAACTAACGATCGCGTTTTCATAGCGTTCAGGTTTGCCAAACACCACCGAAAACACAGTAAGTTCAAAGTTCACAGCCTAAATCACAAGATTGAAATAAAACAAGATAGAAACGTAGAAAATTGTTCAATCTTATCTATTTCCTTATATGTGAGAATATATACATCCTTGATAATTTGTAAAAATGAAATGGACAATATATTACAGATTGAAAAAATTATGTAAAACTGCACAGTAGCCTTCTCGTTTGCATGGTCAATTTACTGCTATTGTGCTCATCTTCCGATCCCAAATGTTACATAATAGTTATGAAGAATCCAACAGAATGGGCAGTAGCATTGAAAGATGGTCGTAAACTCCCAAATTCAAAAACAATGAGAGAGATACTGTGAATGAAATAAGCACAGGCCATAATCTTGCTGGCGAAATGACGATTTAAGTCGCCAAAAAATTTTCAAAATCGCTAAATCTCGCCGGCCTATACATTTCTTGGCGAAGTGAAGTCGCTATCGAAATATCAGTAAATGGGAGATAACTCGTGACATTTTTGGATTTTTGGGTTAACTATTTTTAGCAAAGGTAAATTTTTGAAACAAAATGGCGACCATCAAGAATCGAAATTATGAAGTGGCCCTCAACTTATATTGTCAATGTTTGATTGAAATAAATACAACGGCGACTTTAAACCTATTTGAATTTTATATTCAAAACTATTTAAGGGAAATTGAAATATCGTTTCATTCGTTTGTAATGAATTGAAGATGCATGGCGTCAGGACGATGATGGTAATCACAAAGTCAACTAATTTTATATTTTTATATGATCAGCTGATTGTTGTTTTGTTCTATAGTTAGGATTACAATGAAACACCTATGATGAAAGATAATTAGCCGTTAATAGGTTAGTTATGTGATTGAAAGTTGGCTTGGGTGACATTGAGTATGAGAATTTTGAGTTACAATGACACAATGTTTTGACAACATATCCTTTGATAATAAAATATATTGGTAAGCTCTGCTGTGAAAATTAAATTACTCAAGTACTCAAAATTAATAGATCAAAAGAAAATCAAACTGTATATAACTGTCCAAATTTTTTATAGTTTATCAAATTCAAAATTCTGTTAACACTGATAACATAATTAAATTAAACTGCTTTTGACAATATTAGGCCTATGTCTTTGGCTAACTGGTTAGGGGTTCAATCCCCAAAACCAAATCAGTCTCAATCACTGTGCCATTGAAAACAGACACCCAAAAAAACCGCAACCGATACAGTGAATTAAAGTCAACTTCTCCAGAAAAAATGACCACTTCTTCCTAATCCATCCTGGAAGGAGAAGTCACTTCTCCCTCTTCAAAATCCTAGATTAGGCCCTGTAAGGATTCGATTTTATGAACTTCTTTATGTTGACTCTGTTGTACACATTTTGTAGACTGGCTTAGAAGGCATGCAAGTTCAATTTGCCTTAACCAGTTTAATTGTACATGCAAATCAGATAATGAATCTTAATTTCTTTTAAAAAAAACATTAGAATAAGACTAGCTCTTCAAATAAAAATAATAATCAGTGCCGATTGGTGATTTGGAACGTCATGTAATGACTTCTCCCTGTCTCCCTCTACTTCTTGTTAGCTTCAGAGAGAAAATTCACTTCTCCCTGTCATCCTGAAGTAGGCTGAGCCCTGGTCCCAAATACATTAAAACTAACATTTTTGACACATTTCCATCCATGTTTTGAAAATACAGCCATTTTGATTGTTTACCTTCTGTTCCATTCATGTATAATAGGGTAGCAAGTTATCAGCCGTTCTTGGGAACATTAGTTTTGAATTAAGTGCATTTACTGATGTGACGATTATTTCTTATTTTTTTAAGTCCTGTCAAGTAAAACACGATCCAATAACAAATATTTTAGTAAAATTTATAACTTAAACACATTGAACTCTTATTGAAAATTATCTTCCTACCCAGGAATGTACATCGATTTTGAATAGAAAAAAATACTCAGTATTTCAGGAAAAAGGGAATACATCCATTGTAATTGATCTCACATAGGAGAGAAAAATCTGTGATAAAATTCCATTTGAAATTGTACACAACTATAGTTGCAATCTTTCCAGTGGTTATTTCGAGCACTTTGATTAAATTAGACCATTATAAAGGCAGTTTAGATCTTGTTTCCGTGGCAGTATGATATCGATTGGGTCATATTTTCTGATGGTATTTGTTGCATTGCACAATTTGATTTTGACCCAATTTGATTTAATTAATCTAACATTCCAGCCATTCTCTCATAGGCCAATTAAAATTAATTGATAGATTTTCATCCCCGCCCGCCCCTCGAAAATCGTGCCGCCCCGATTTTTTTTATTTTCTAAAATTTACGATTTCCGGATTTTGTTCATCTCCGTTACCGGTATCCGTGTCAATAATTTCGTTTTTTGTTAACTTCCTGTAACAATTCAACATGGTTTTCGTGATTCTTAGAGGAGTAAGCGGTATAAGCCATTTTATAACGTTTACATATTAATAACACCTTACAAAATAGTTTCATATGAAATAAAAAATAAAATCCTCCCACCCGCCCCATTTTTTTCAAAAAGTTGGATGAAAATCTACTAATTAATTTTAGTTGGCCATATCTGTTTTCATGTAATTCAAGTCAGATATTTATTGTATACATGTAAGTATTAAAAACGATTGTATGATATATTATTACATATAACTTAAGGTGTTTGAAATTATTATGAATTTTTATTTCCAGACAAAAGAAGTTTTTATTCCAGAACCATCACAAGAAAGGAAACCAAGAGATCCTTTAGAATTCATCAGAAATGTTTGGGGTAAATTATTATGAACACAAATTATATAATAAATAATAAGAATATTACATGCAAACCTGCATTAAAGGGCACCTCTTTAAAGCAAATCACTGTCTATTTAGGGCCCTGTTATGAACAAAACTTGTAAAATAAACCTCTGTAGAAAGGGCACATTTCTTTGGTCCCATGGTTGCCCATTATACACAGGTTTGACTTGTATTCTGTTATTAACCATGCAGCTGTCCTTAAATAACACAAATGGCAAAGAAGTATACACATTCAGGTGCTAGGACAGTCTTGAACTTTTCAGTGCAAGATTTTAGCCTGCCTGGCCTATAAGCCGTGTGAGCTTATATCATCACTTTGCATCCTTTATCTGTAAATTTTTCACATTTTAATCTTCTCCTCTGAAACTACATGTACAATGTATTTGGAAGATGTATGGAAGGACCTCTATTAAATTTCCACCTTTGGTTCCAGATGGATGAACAACATGGCAGTCCGATGCCATCTTTGATTTTTATTGGCAAATTTTTGAAAATCTTCTCTGAAATAACATTATGGAATGTTTTGAAACTTTGCAGGATTGATGACAAATATACCCTCTATAAATGATCCACTTTTTTTTTAGATTCATCCACTCAACATACGGCTGCTTTCCTAGTTTTTTAGCTCACCTGGCCAAAGGCCATGTGAGCTATTGCCATCACTTGGCATCCGTCATCGTCGTCGTCGTCGTTAACAATTATACAAAACTCTTCTCCTCTGAAACTACTTGACTAATTAGAACCAAACTTGGTGTGAATGTTCCTTGGGGTACCCTGCATAGAACTGATGTGGGGATTTTTGATTCGTCGAAAAACATGGCCGTTGTTACTAAAAATAGAACATAGGGGTCAAACAACAGTTTTTCGCAAATATCTCAAAAATCATTAGGTTACGGCATATTCTGGCAGGTTGAAAGTGTTCAGCATGATGAGAGCTACCTATGTGCTGATTTTCGTGAAAATCTGTCAACTGATGTTAGAGTTGTTGCGATTTTTTGACATTTTTGGCTTTTTTTATGTTATTATTTCAAAAATCTTCTTCTCTGAAACTACTATTCAAAATCAAATGAAACTTGGTAAGATTGTTCCTTGGGGTACCCTGCATAGAACTGATGTGGGGATTTTTGATTCATCGAAAGACATGGCCGCTGTTACTAAAAATAGAAGATAGGGGTAAATTGCTGGTTTTTGCTAATAACTCAAAAACCATTACAGATATCGAAAATCTGACTTGGGGTAAAATTGATCAGCATGACAAGATCTACCTTTTTTGTCAAATTTTCAAAATTTTTTTATTAAAAAATCTCCTCTGAAACCGCTGGGCCAATTGGTTTGAAACTTAATAGGAATGATCTATGACATGTCCTCTACAAACGATCCTCAATTTATTTTGATCTGACATAAAACATGGCTGTCGTAGCTAAAAATAGAATATAGGGGTGCATGTGATGTTTTTGGCTTATAACTTAAAAACCGTTACAGATATCAAAAATCTGACAGGGGTAAAATTGATCAGCATGACAAGATCTACCTAACCTGAAATTTTGAAGGAAATCCTAAAACCCATTTAGCAGTTATTGCCCTTTTTTCGTCAAATTTTCAAAATTTAACATTTTTTGTCATTTATCTCCAAAACTATTTGAGATAGAAGTGAAATGTAAATTTGAAAAATGTTTGCCATGTTGAGATCTACATACCCTGAAATTTTAAAGGAAATCCCAAAACCCATCTAGGAGTTATTGCACTTTTTTCGTCAAATTTTCAAAATTTAACATTTTTTGTCATTTATCTCCAAAACTATTTGAGATAGAAGTGAAATGTAAATTTGAAAAATGTTTGCCATGTTGAGATCTACATACCCTGAAATTTTAAAGGAAATCCCAAAACCCATTTAGGAGTTATTGCCCTTTTTTGTCAAATTTTCAAAATTTTAACATTTTTGCATTTATCTCCAAAACTATTTGAGATAGAAGTGAAATATAAATTGAAAAATGTTTGCCATGTTGACATCTACCTATCCTGAAATTTTGAAGGGAATCCCAAATTCTATTTAGGAGTTATTGGTTTGTGTAATTTGAGGTTGGGTTCTGTTACATTTATTTAAGGTTCACCCTTATTCCTGGTCAATTTTGTCAACTTCCTGTCAGGACTACCACCATCAGGGTATTAACATTAAAGCTTATGAAAAATAAATCTTCAACAAATTTTCCCTGAACAATTGAACCAATTGCAACAAACTTGGTCAAATAGTTGATTAATTGTCCAATAAAAACCAGACTCCAGGTGAGCGATACAGGCTCTGGTGAGCCTATTGTTTTAATTGACAGCAGATAGGCGTTTTGTCTATGATTTGATTTTAGTCTAAAATTAATTCTCCTTACTACTCCAGATTTGCATGTGTTTTGGTCATGATTTAAGTGAATCAATAATTCTTTGTTAAAGATGGGTAAGAATGAGATGATTATATACTGAGCAAACATGTAATGTTTTGTTATGCCAGATTTGAGAGATTTATATGAAAAAACTATAGTAAGAGAGTCTGTGTTTAGATGAAATGCATGTGCATTGGAAAAATTGAAAAAAGTGTCAAAAGTATTTGTAAATAGATAAAATAAAATCCTAAATATCAAATGCTTTTAAATGTCCTATTTCTAGAGCCCCTAAAAATAAACAAATGGACAATGCATGTAAACTATCTGTATAGATTACATGTGTATTACCCAGTAAATACAAACCGCCTCGGTGGTCTCGTGGTAGCGTGCTCGCCTCGAGTGGGAAGGTCGCGGGTTCGATCCCCGACCGGGTCAAACCAAAGACATTAAAATTGGTATTTGCTGCTTCTCCGCCAAGCGCGCAGCATCTAGGAGTAAGAGTAAAGACTGGTCGGCTTGGGGTGAGTATAATGTGTCTGAGTGAGGTGATATGTCTTCCTGTGGACAGTTACTTCGTGAGCTAGCACATTAAAAATCTGACTTAGCGTGTCGGTCTAGTACAAAGCAGGGATCATTTTCATTATCATAACATGTTCTCGTCCTGATATGCACGTGGTTGCCACTGGACGTTAAACAATAATTCATCTATCCATCCCAGTAAATACATGTAAGAATATGTCATATTTGATATGTATATTTAAGGGTCCAGTGCTGGAGCAGGTAGTGGTGACTTCCATGTATATCGAGGAGTCCGTCGGAGGGAATATGCCAGACAAAAATATTTAGATGAAAAGTTTGCTAAGGTTAGTCAGCATAAAATACTTAATATTTGAATAGTGTAGTAATTATTTTATTCAGTAAAGTAAACACCCTCCTAGGTTGTTGCTCATGGGAGGGTTAAATATAGACAGCATCAGATTTTCACCCTCTGCTCTGCTTTGTCAATTCACAAGCAGCAACTAGATGGAAGTATTCTACTGAATACAAATTCGCCTCTCCCGTGAAACTGTCGAAAATCTTTCATTTGCTGAACATGCACCTATTAATGCAAATAATTCCAATTAATCCCTTTAAAATTATTATTTCAAATTCTATAGAAGAAATTGTTTGCTTGAACCATGTGCACGGCTATATATAAGTTTGAAGGTGAATTGATGAACTATATCTATTTATAAACCGGCAGTAGTATGTGTTGACCCAATTTATTCGCAATCAAAATAACTACATGCTCAAAATCAGCGCACGATTCAATTTGGGTAAATTTTAAAGTTAATAAAACCTTTTTGATTGTTACGTGTATTTGATAAAATAAGAAAATAAATAGTGCACGACATTTCATAGAAATTTATTAATTCATAGACTGTATTTATTTATATCACAATTAAGTAAATGATAAGCAGCCTCGATCTCAATTTGAAATCTATAAATAGCACGCAGTGCATTTTATAGAGAAAATTAACAGGCTAATTAAGCACATTTCCCCTTCATGCATCAAAAAACGTATACCGAGGTGCACTATTTCACATTGAAATCTGTTAACATGTAAATTTTCACGGTTAAATATGCAGCAGTATTGCCAAACGACCACGACAAAATTTGTGACGGAAAACATGGTTCGATTACAATACTTTGCCTTTTCAAACGAAGTTTGAAGGCGAATTAATAATTACAAGTTTGGGGATTGTAAGATTTTCGAGTGATCATATTAGAGCAGGGTGTACAGAACTCTTTGATAATTGGTCTCCTACACTCTAGCTGCTATACTTGATAGCTTCTCGTGTCATAATATGTAAAAGAACATCATTTTCTTACCATAAAAATTCAATGATTCCAATTTTGATGCACAATGTGTGCATATTTTGTCGATTTAAGACTCTTCAGTTGTGCTCAAGGCCTAAAATGTTGAAAACCAAAACAATGAGCTTAAGATGCCTAAATGACAGAAAGAAAATGATATATGGCCTGTATGTAGTTGAATATTTTGTAGGATAATGCTGATGTAGAATATCAGAAGAAATTGGAAGAAAATCAGAGAGCGGCTGAAGAAAAAACAGCAAAGAAAAGAGAAAAACGGTAAAATTATGTAGTTTTATGACAGAATCATTGGAATTTTTAACATTTATCAATGTGAATTTTAAGTTACAAAATCTATGGAAATTTAAAGAAAAAAAGGTTCAGACAATTGAATGATGGTGGATATAAGGCATGTCTGACCATAGTGATGGGCAAGTGTTGTAGGTAGTTTTTTTATAACTACTAACGGTAACTAACCTATTAACACTATGGTTAGAATCAACTTGTGGGGAGTTTTTCTAACTCTGATGGATGAATTATTTTTTAACGTCCATTGGCAACCAGTAGGTGCATATCAGGATGAGAACATGTTGATATGATATAAATATGATCCATGCTTTGATCTGTGCCAGTTTTTTTAACGTGTTAGCCCACAAGGTAAATGTCCACAGGAAGACATATTACCCCACTCTGACACATTATACTGATATCCAGCTGACCAGTCCTTTGCTATGGCACGTGCTTGGTAGAGAAGCAGCAAATACCAATTTTAGTGTCTTTGGTTTGACCCGGCCGGGGACTGAACAGCGACTTTCCGCACTCAAGGCAAGCACGTAGCCAAGTATGGCCAGTTTTCATGCCAAAGATCAGTGAGTTCTTTGGCTTCTTGACTAACAGATTCTATGATATAGTCAAGTTACACTGAAATTGATATAAAACCATAATTAACCAAAGTAAACATTGTCCATGCAGAAGTCTACTAATAACCCTGTTAGCTCAGTGGAGGGTTAAAAAAAATTCAAATTGTGTTCTTACAATGCTTTATGCTGTGAGAGTAAAACAAGTTCACATCCTGTCCTTCAAATATTTTTTTTAATGTAAATTCTTGTTCTTCACATGATTTTTAAGTTATCAACAACCAATTGAGTTATCCAATGTTGCAACACAACATAATTGTAATTTATAGATATGTATATATTTTAACAGTAAGAAGAAAAAACAGAAGCAGAAAGGAAAAAGACAGAAGAAAGAAGAAAAATCAGACGATGAATCAGGTAATATAAAACGGGGTTCTTACTACATGTAAGACACGTACATACGTCCTGGATGCATCATCTTTCAAACTCATGCATCTCTTTCTGGTCACCATTATTATTTCCTGAGGATCAAAAATGAAGGGGATGGAAATAACAAAATAGTAAGCTAGAAAATGGCAGTGATAAAAATCATGCTTTTTCATTGCTTACGGAGTTATAACTGACCAGAACATACCTTTTAAAGAACTTTTAATTTCCATTGTCACATACAATAATGGAAATTTTGTCGATAATGATAAAAATAAGGTCAAAGGGAAGAAAATAATAGAATATCTAAGAAAAAATATTAATTAAGATAAATAAATGATAAAAAATAGAATAAAGATAATAAGTTGTGTTACACAGCAGTTTTCGAATTTTTTAGACTTGCCAAAAGTCTATAATATTTTTTCCCTTTTATAATTATGTTTTTGCTATAAAAAAAATGCACCTCTACTATCCATACATATTTACCAACAAAGAGTGTTCATATGTATACATAATGTTAGCAGAAAAGTATGGATAGAAAAGTGCTGTATTTTCATAGAAATATGTGAAAATTTTCTTCCAAGCACCATTACATATGTTCACATTTTATTTATTTTATACCAGGCAGTATATAATTTTAGTTAAACTTTAAAAAGTACAAATATAGACTTACCATGATATCCTCAAATCATGCAGGAATCAAAATTTATATATATTTTTATGTTGATTAAAAATTTTAAAAGGAAGGTTATGTATTGTTGAGCTCATCTAAAAATAACTGAATTAAAAAAAGGTAAATAGTATCTGTACAATTGCCCAATTTGGTTTTGTATGTAAATTTCTGAAGAATAATCAACATGTATCTTATCTGAATGAACCATGATTAATCCAATTAAAATTGCATTTAACATAGTTTAAAAAAAATGAAAAATTGTGCCATCTTCTACTATTAATTTGTTTTGTGTATTTTCCAACCAGATCAGTTCAGTTTATTCATCATTTTAATTTAGTCATCAGAGAAAAAAAATGATTCCATTGTAGCCTGTTGATTTCAATATATATTCCCACTTAGTTATAAGATTTTTAAATTTTAAATTGCTTAAGGTGGTACCCAACACTACAGCGAGATAACTCTTAAAAATCACCAGACCGTTTTAATCAAATTTAATAAGAAAAGAGAAATTAAGCTTCTGTATGATCAAAATTGATGTTTGTCAAACTGCTATATATTCAATGAAATTATTCCCGTGAAATGTGAAATTCTATTTACTAAAAAAATCAACATTTATGTCAACAGGTCAAAGTAAATATTTCCTAAAAAATTTATCAAAATTAAACAAGCCAAATTTATTTTAGTCAAGGTGTTGGGTACCACCTTAATATCAGTGAATTTCGATTCTCATTATCTCAAACTTGCTTGAGCCAAATTTTCGGATGAGTAGAATTTTTTATGTGGTTCCAAATTTTTTACAGTGCAGATAAAAGCATTTTGATTCCTGTTTAGTATAATGCACATTAGTCGAATTTTCTTCCATCTCAAATTGAGTCCCAAATTATAAAAACAACCAAAATTTTATTTGTTATGTCGAATAATCCTCTGTTAAAACCTCACCTTACCAGGGATCAACATTTATTGATATTTTATTGTTACCACTATGTACAGATATAATTCAAGATTGTATACAATATATACATATCTCAAGTGTTATCCAAATTAAAAAATTATAAGAATTAGTCTCACTTGATTTATATTTATTTGATAAATCAATCTTTATTTATACTTTGATGGTATGTCTCTGTTTCTGCTGTAATATTGTTAATTTGAATATAACCACTGTCAGTGTGAATAAATAATATTGTTCAACTGTCCTTGTGGAATAATTTTCTTTCAGGTAATTGACAATCAGTGTCTATTGATTTTAAATGCTATTGACTTATTGAGAATTCACCTTGAGTAGATAAATTAGTGTTAATTTAATGATTTATTATGTCTGACATTCTTTTGCTGTGTACATACATGTAGTAAGGATTATGGCAATGGACTATCAAATCTTTTTCATTTATTTCAATCAATTTCTCTTCAACTTTTTATTATTTGTATAAATATAAAATTTTACATTAATTATATAAGTATCTGAACATATCATGGAAAAAATAAATTGAGGTCTTGATAGTATGTGTAAACTATCGTTTTACTCCGGCACCTACAGAGATTTTTTATTTATTGGAAGTAGTAAATTATCTCCCTTTCATAACCAGGAAAAATTTTCAGCTCGTTTTAGTCGAATTTTTGCTTATCTCAAATTTTTTCCACAGCCCAAAGGACTTTTTGATAACGAGAGTTGACTGTATATAATATACTCAGTTCCTGCTTCTTCTTATGGTATAATTTATAACTTATTTTCCATAAGGTACAAATATAACTATTGTCTGGACACCTCAGTTCGTAAAATGAACTTTTCGCATTTTGAAAGTCTAAATGTTAGAATTATTAGGCAATCGTTTGTTGGTTAATTAACCTTATTGAGTCGTACAAGAAAACAAAAAAAATGTAAAGTTGTTTATAAAGGTTATATTTGTATACCTCCCAAATGATTTTGAATGGGGAATTTCCAATAGTAAAATTAATGCACTTTAAAATTTGAAAATATTAAAAATTTGAATTTATCAACTCAGGTAAGTTCAGTTGAATCAGTAACGACGTAGCTAATTGCATCTTTCGCCCAAGTGACTAGACAATTCATATTGATTAAGGTATTCAAATTTTAAAAAATTCATTTTAAAAATCGAGGTGTCCAGACAGTTATCTTCATTATCTGTGATGGACTGGATGCATTAATTCTTGATTAAATTGCAGGTTCTGTATAAAAAAATTCTGCAAAAGTAAAAAAAAAAGGCACTGGGTGAAAGATAAAATGTAATTGTGTCAAATGTCACACATGTACGTATGTTTTTAATTTTACAGAGGAGGAGATAGATGATGATATGGAAAACAGTGATATAACAAAGGACAATAAGTCAGAAGAGAGTGCACATAAGGGAGATAAATTAGATACTACAGTTTTGATGAATAAAAGCAAAAGTATTGGAAAAGAACATGGATCAGAAAGTAACGGACATCATTCTGATTCTAGTAGTGACAACAATGAAACATAATACTTCTTCATTGATGTATTTATTGTATAATTTTAATGTACATACATGTATTTTTTATTTGTAATTGATTACCTTTCTTGTCAATATGATGGAAAATACAGAAACAGGAACTGAAATGATGCCAGGTCACTTGGGTTTTTGATTTCCAACAAATGATGAATTTATTTATTAACAAGTCTACCCCCGGGTTTTTTTGGTGGGGTCCATGTTGTTGATATGTTTTTAGTTTTTAATTGTAGTGCATGTATTGTTTTGATCTTGTCTTTGTTGTTCTCCGGAGTTTGTCAGTTGTTACGATTTTTCTCTCCTTCGAATATCCCTTTGGTATTTCTTGACTTTACTTATTATCTGTTGTTCAACATCCGTTGGCAAAAGTTACATTGATCTTTCAGACGAGAACAAGTTCAATAATACATCAAGATAATCTGGAATGATGAAAAACGTCACCTTTCATGACATTCTGATGTATATAACATAGAACCCTATAGAAAAACCAGCCAAATCGACTGCAACAATTAAATTTTTAACTTTGTTGAAAATACATGTACCAATACTAAATAAGGACACACAAAACTGCATGTGATGTTTTATTTATTCTTTATCAAATAATTTTAGTAAGCTACTAGATTGTATAAGGGAAATGTTGACAATTTTCGACATTGAAAGTTTAATTTTTTGTTCAGATAAATTAATCAATGAGTGATGGATTTCTCTTAGAAGAATTTAAAGGTCCAACTGAATAAACTCCACAGAGAACAATAGCTATTGTATTTATTCAATAGGACAGAAGAACTTACAAAAGTTTAAATCGACAGGTAACCTACAAGTGAATCTGTGGAAAAGTGTCATTTCTTTCGCAATAAATAAATAACTGATCGGATTATTATTGTGAGAGTTATTGCACTTCGAAATAGGAATTATTGTCAAAATAATAGTTTTCTGGACTTTTATTGGAAACCCTTTTTCCAAGTGAGCTTATAATGATGAGCTACAGAACAAGCCGATCGGGTAATTATTGTGTACCCCTTTCAAACATATTTTCAGGATTCTTAGAAGTTACATACATCTTCGTCCGATTCACATACTTAAGGAGATTTTGAGTGTTTTCTCATACCTCAAGCCGGTAGGGGACATTGTATTACCCAGCAATACTTTCAGAATGCTTGTTGTACATGATATAACCATAAACATTCCACAAAGTTTCCAAGATTTAGCGAGGAAAGTGTTTCAGGAGTTTATTACACAAAATAGGTACAGTATTTTCAAACCAATGCAATTTGATCATTTACCATATTTTAAAGACTTAAACCTTATTGCCGAACTACAGATAGTATGCAATCATTTCTATTAAAAATTTAAATCACTAAACTGATAAAAACAAGAGGCTCCCAAAAGCCTGAATCGCTCACCTGTTATTTTTGGTGTAGATCTTGAATCAATGAATATTTTTGCTATTTAATGTATAGCATTGCATAAAGCTAAAATATAGAATCCCGAACCCAAATAAATATGGTTGCTAGGGAATTTTTCATCGGTTGCTATGTACTTATTTTATGGTATTGACTCTTGACCTTCCATTTTAACTTGAACAGGTAAATTGTAGGGTCCTGAACCCAAGTATATCTGGTTGCTAGGGATTTTTCCATCAGTTGCTATGGATTTTTTCAATGACCCTTGACCCTTGAGCTTCCATATTGACTTGTACAGCAATATTATAGGGTCTTGAATTTAAATATACACATGTATATGGATGCTAGGGATTTTTTCAATGACCTTGACTCTTGACCTTTCATTTTGACTTGTACAGGTAAATTATAAGGTCCTTAACCCAAATATAGGGACTTTTTAGGTTGCGTTGGACTTTTTCAATGACCATGACCCCTCCATTTTACTTGAACAGCTACCATCTAATTTATTTCAAGTTATGCTGAACATTTCTTAACCATCGAGAAACATGGCCGCCATGGCTAAAAATAAAACCTAGGGGTAAACTGCAGTTTTTTGCTTTTATCTAAAAAACTAAAGCAATTACAGCAAAACTGACCTTGGTTAAAATGTTCATCAGGTCAAGATCTACCTGCCATGAAATTTTCAGACAAATCAGTCAACCCTTTGTTGGGTTAACAAAAAAAATCTTCAGCAAAGTAAACTCTGCAATAAAGTCAACATGACCCCTTATAGGAGTTTTTGCCCGTTAAGGACAATTTTTCACATTTTTTTCTTTGTAAACTTTTAAAAATCTTTTCCAATGAAACTACAAAATCAATTTCAGCCAAACGTAGGCTGAAAGATCCTTAGGGTATCTAGTGTAAATTTTGTGCTTTATTTTCTTGTCCATAGAGAAACATGGCTGCCCTGGATAAAAATAGAACATTTGTGAAAATGCAATTTTTGGCTCATATGTCGAAAACTAAAGCAGTTAAGGCAAAACTGAAATTTTGCAGTTTTAGGTTATTTTAGCTTTAATATTATTAAAGATAAAGACAAACTGTAAACAGCAAAAATGTTCAGCAAAGTGAGATCTACAAATAAGTAAACATGACCAAAATCGTCAATTGACCCCTTATAGGAGTTTTTGCCCTTGAAAGATTGTTTACATGTAAACAGAAAATAGTGGTCCGACATTGTCACAGATGTTTAAGGCATTACTTGAAATAAATTAAATGGTAGCTGTACAAGTAAAATGGAGCGTCAAGGTCATTGAACAATTCCATAGCAACCGATGAAAAAGTCCCTAGCACCCCCACTCCCCCTGTGTACGGGCCTGTGGTTACTTGAGATATAAGAATATAAGGTCTACAAAATTGTGTAAATAAACTAGCTAACTTTTCAAAAGATTGGAAAGTGACAGTTAATTAAAAGAAAATAACAGTTTTAGTTTCTAATAAGGCTGGCAGAAAAAAAAGGATTTAAGAATAAATTTGAGAATAATCTGATTGTGAATGCACAACAGTATAAATATCTTGGAATCATCTTCTGGGAGTTTCTCAGCTGCTTAACAAGAATTATATGGGTCATTTTCAAAAAATGTGCATTTTTAACATTGCAAGGTTGAGAAAAAACAATTTGCTTGGATCATCATATTTATTAAACATGCAAAATATATGATACTTCTTGAACAAAATACTCAAATATGCAATCTTAATGACATAATAAACAAATATTATTGACACATTTTCGACTGATGGTGCAAAGTTTTATATATGCTGTTACCTCATTTGTGGGAATTTTTTTACTATCAACAGGAAAAATTTGAAAAACAGTTTGTTTCTCAAAGAAACGTTAGTGGTGCTTCAGAAAACAATATCAGAATATTTAATTTCTTTGCATTAACAAGATAAAAATATCACTTAATATTGCGGCATGAAAAAACTATCTAAAAATAGATTTTCAAATGCTGCAAAAATTACTACAATCAACACAAAACCAACTGAAGCACTTCCTTATATTCGACTTTTGAATCAATCCAACACTTAGTTCTTTGATGACATATAATTTTAGTAAAATGCTATTTTCTATGGTAACAGGAACTGACATCGAACGTTTACAGATACATTTTTGTCTATCCTGTTACCAAGTGTGGTAACAGGAAAGACAAAATTATATGTTTATTGATTCTATTGCAAAACAACTGTTTGTAATTTCTTAAAGATATATGGAATATCAAATATTTCATTTCAGTTTCAAACATTTCATAAGTCTACGTATATATAGTTGTTTATTCTTATAGTTAATCTGTCTATCCTGTTTATCCAAGGTAACAGGATGGACAAAATTATATGTTTATTGATTATGTTTCGAAATAACAGCTCCCCTTACATCGGTGTATGGTTTTTTTTTCAGTTAGCGTTCTCTGTTTCCAAACAGTGACCATTTTGAGAACGTATGGGTGTGATAATGTATAAATTTGTTGGTAACATGATAGACATTTTAAAAGGGTACGCTATCAGTTTGACTTACTTTTCTGGTTATAACTTCGCTTGCGTTTCTTGTAACGTTCTATTATTTTGGTTGTAATTTGGAAAACTTGTGTACTTTTGATTTCATCATGGAAGATATTCGTATTTGCAGGCAAAAATTATTGCTCTGCAAATTTTGCACCGGTAACAGGACAGACATACATTTCATGGACCCCAGCATACTTTACTTTTTTATTAGCAGATATATAAATATCTTCAATACTTTACTTTCTTGTTAAAATTCAATTATATGCTATTCAAAAAAATAATTTTGCCGATTTGAAAACATACAAAAAATCATTGAAAAATAATGTGCAAACATGGTTCTCTCAATCCGGACACTCGAAAATTGCACAATATTGAGCTTCAAAATCAATTATTTTGGATTGCAGGGAGAAAATCGTCATTCTAGATGAGCCGATTTGAAAAAATTGCGCTCTTTTGGTTAAGAACAAAAAAAATAATGCCATTGTGTCTGAATATTTTTTTAACATAGGTGGACAGGAAAATGGACTTTTTTTTTAAAATGACCCATATAATAAAGGTACAAAAGCATTTGTACAATTGAGAAATATATTTAATCACTCAAATCCAAATGCAAAAATATTGATCACATATTTTACCATACAATTCAGCCTATTTTGTTATATGGGTCTGAAATTTTGGTGCAATTTGCTCACCAAAAATATTCTAATAATATAGAAAAGTATATTACCAAAGAAATTGATTCTTTGGTATTGGAAAAACTTCATACTAAATATTGTAAATCTACTCTAGGTGTTAGAAGTAAAGCATTTAATGATGCGTATAGAGGTGAATTAGGTAGCCTACCTATCATTTACCCAGTTTTTATGAGTATTATAAGGTATTGGTGCCGTCTAGTAAAAGATGCATCTGATGATACTTTATCACAATTACTTAAATCACAATTGTAATAGAGTTTTAGATTTTTTTAGAGACTAGGGTCCCGTTGTTCAGCATGTCGTTAGCTCTAACGCGCTGTTAAATTTTCTTCATCTTTTGATTCAATTTAATCATGTAAATAGTCTGTTGTTGAACTTTTGATTTAATTTAATCATATAATTAAACCACGATTAAACTAAAACACCCTCTGAACCTGAATTAAATCTTTTAAATAACTTGATTAAATTCAAACATGGTGGATGCAGTTGTTTTTAATCTAGGACCATTACCTCAAAAAGAAAGTTTTGAGAGGGAGTAACCCCCTTTTGATAAATTACTCTGATGAACAGTTAAGACAGAGATTTAAGTTTGAAAGGTAGATCTGACTTACTGAGAAATGATCTCGAGGGATGGACCAACCGGAAAACTGCATTATATGTAGAAGTATGGAACGCCACAGCTGTCTTATGTTCATTTCCATAATGTTGTTATGTCCATTTGTTGTTTTATTAAGTCAAATTGTCTGATTGTGTTGTTTGTTCTTATGTTGTTATGTTCAAATATTATTTCATTGAGTTAATTTCTATTTTGTTATGTGCAATTATTATTTCATTCAGTCGAATCAATTTGTTGTGGTGTTAAAAGATCGTTTTGTTGGGTCAGTTGATTATATTGTTATGTTTAATCATTATTTTATTACGTTAGATCAACTTATTATCATGTTAAATTATTATTTTATCAAGTCAAATCAACATATTGTTATGTTCAATAATTACTTCGTCTTGTCAGTCTAACTTGTTGTTATGTTCATTTGATGTTTCGTTACGTCCAAATAGTATAATGTTATGTTGCATTTTATTATGTTGTAAAGTTGAAGTATTATGTTGTAATGTTGAAGTATTATGTTGTAATGTTGAAGTATTATGTTGTAATGTTGAAGTTGTTATTATGTTGTAATGTTGAAGTATTATGTTGTAATGTTGAAGTATTATGTTGTAATGTTGAATCGTTATGTTGATCAACGTTATGTTCTTCATTCGGAAATGATCTTCGAGTTACTTCGGTATTAACAGATTAATTTGAGACCACTCCCAATCTGCCATAAATTATTCAACACCTACCCAAGTGTTTCGCGTACCTGTTCAGATAGATTAATAGGTTAATAGGCTATACCCATCATCAGAGCGACTCAAGCCCTTGATGTTTTATTATTAGGGATCAACCATTTTTTGAGGGGGAGGGGGTTGGGGGAGGGGGGTAGGATCAATTTTGGAATAAAAAGGCAGGACCAGGATTTTGACAAATTAAAAAGGCAGGATCACTGTAGGTGTGAACAAAATGAAGGACATTTGCCAATCAGGACATTTTTCGGTGTAAATGAAAATAAAAATGTGGGTCGAAATAGCATAAAAATCAAATGTTCCCTTAAGACGTATTATCTTTAATTATTTTACAACGTATGTTGAGAAACTGGTACATAAAGAGTCGCGGCGTTTAAATATATAATTTGAAGTATAAATTATATATATTATTGAGAAGTTTAATTTGAATTACTAAGGTTAATATCGCCTTTGGTTTATAATACTAATATGGTATCTACCATTCACTAATACGCAGAAACAAACTTTTTATAATGCTAAATATGTTCGTTTTGGCGTTCAAGATTGAATGAGTCTGTCGTAATTTATAGGTTTTTACATGTATCTCAAATGTGGCTGCTACCTAAATGGCTGCTGGCATTTCAAAATGTTATATTCTTATATAAATATTTGTTTTTTAGACATTTCAAAAAAGTGGCTGCCAGCTTGCGCCTGGTTAAATACAGACCTAAAAATAAAAACAAAGCGCCACCGATATAGTATTTGCTACAAACAGTTAGGAAGAAATGATTTCACAAATTATATATTCAAACGCCTCTCCTCCCCCGCTGATTGCATAAAAAAAACACAAAAGTCTTGAAAATTACCTCACCTCGTCTAAAACGAAATAAAAACAGTATATCTTTCTCAAACGTATCCAATACGTAAATTATAACACATATTCTCAATTGAAAATAATTTTTGTGCACAATGAGATAAAGACTTAGCATAGATTATTGACCAACAATTTAACTGTGCGACTCTTTGTGTATCAGTTTCTCAACATACGTTGTAAAATAATTAAAGATAATACGTCTTAAGGGAGCACCAAAAAATGTCCTGATTGGCAAATGTCCTTCATTTTGTTCACACATACAGTGATCCTGCCTTTTTAATTTGTCAAAATCCTGGTCCTGCCTTTTTATTCCAAAATTGATCCTACCACCCTCCCCCTCAAAAAATGGTTGATCCCTAATAATAAAACATCAGGGGCTTGAGTCGCTCTGATGATGGGTATAGCCTATTAATCTATTAATCTATCTGAACAGGTACCCGAAACACTTGGGTAGGTGTTGAATAATTTATGGCAGATTGGGAGTGGTCTCAAATTAATCTGTTAATACCGAAGTAACTCGAAGATCATTTCCGAATGAAGAACATAACGTTGATCAACATAACGATTCAACATTACAACATAATACTTCAACATTACAACATAATACTTCAACATTACAACATAATAACTACTTCAACATTACAACATAATACTTCAACATTACAACATAATACTTCAACATTACAACATAATACTTCAACTTTACAACATAATAAAATGCAACATAACATTATACTAATTGGACGTAACGAAACATCAAATGAACATAACAACAAGTTAGACTGACAAGACGAAATAATGATTGAACATAACAATATGTTGATTTGACTTGATAAAATAATAATTTAACATGATAATAAGTTGATCTAACGTAATAAAATAATGATTTAACATAACAATATAATCAACTGACCCAACAAAACGATCTTTTAACACCACAACAAATTGATTCGACTGAATGAAATAACAATTGCACATAACAAAATAGAAATTAACTCAATGAAATAATATTTGAACATAACAACATAAGAACAAACAACACAATCAGACAATTTGACTTAATAAAACAACAAATGGACATAACAACATTATGGAAATGAACATAAGACAGCTGTGGCGTTCCATATAGAAGTACAAGGGATTATAGCATTATGTTTTTTTGCAAGCGAATCCCTTTACAGATTGTTGGCGACACAAAAGGACATGATAAGTACACGGTATCCAGGGTGGTGAAGCGATTTATTGACGCTTAGATATATAAGAAAGAACATTTTATCAAATGGCCTGTCACTGAAGAAAACTTGATAGCCGTGAAAATGGCTTTTATCAAAAGGCAAGGATTCCCAATGTGATTTACTCTGTGGAAGGCTCACATGTTATGATTCAGGTACGGGCGGCGAAAAGGGTAAAAGAAGACGTCAAAACAAAATAACAGCTTAAAACAAATTCAACAGACTCCAATGCAAAACTAATGAACATCGATGTAAAACGAACAGCTTACAATTAAATCAAGTGGAAGCAAAGCGTAAGCGCGACCGGCCGTGGGTTTGCGACGATGCAGACACCAATGCAAAACTAACAACTTAAAAAACAAAATCAACAGACTCCGATGCAAAACTGAGAGAGACTTTCGTCTTTAAATATGGTAGAAAAATATGACTTATTGAAACACGGAAAGGTGTTGATGCTGAGTTTAATATCCCCATGCAATTGTATTAATATTTTGTTTAAATGCAGAAAGAAAAAGAGACGCTGAAAGTGATATTGTTCTTTACAAAACTGATTACAAAACGTGTATTTGCCAAATGACAAATACTACTTCATCAGAAAATAGACTTTGGTTCAAATTGGTTAAATATTCCTTCAATATAGAAAAGGATATGTAAATTTGTGCATAATTTACATCCCACCAGTCACCTCTAATTAAATGAAATTTCTTCAAATATTTTAATTTGAATGATGGAATATCAAGTAAGGCAGATTTTATTGGAAATAATGTGAATCCTCATGATTCTTTGTAAAATTTATTACCTCATAGACATAATGGAGACTTTAATTTGCAAAGAAATTCACGGTGTAGATAAAAATTTTAATTCTTTTGAATCTCTGCACTGCCTCTCAACTCAACTAAATGGTCGTTTCACATGTGACTGTTTTTTTTTGTAATTTAACAGTACAGTTGAAAAATAGACTCTTTGGCCGATGTGAACCTCACTAAATTGATTAATGCTTATGATCCAACCTACCTTATCGATTATTCCTGAATTTTCTGTAATCAAAATTGAGAAATTATGGACCATGATAGAAATTAATTCTTTGATACCAATTTTGATGCACAAATTGTGCCCATTTCGTAGATTTATGACTAATCAGCTTTGCTCAAGGCCCACAATGTTGAAAACCAGAACAATAATCCAAAAACATTGAAGAGCAACCCCGCTTCTGTGGCCTCGTGGTAGCGTGCTCGCCCCGAGTGCGGAAGGTCGCGGGTTCGATCCCCGGCCGGGTCAAACCAAAGACATTAAAATTGGTATTTGCTGCTTCTCCGCCAAGCACGCGGCATCTAGGAGTAAGAGCAAAGACTGGTCGGCTCGGAGTCAGTATAATGTGTCCGAGTGAGGTGATATGTCTTCCTGCGGACAGTTACCTCGTGAGCTAGCACATTAAAAATCTGACTTAGCGTGTCGGTCTAGTACAAAGCAGGGATCATATTCATTATCATATCAACATGTTCTCGTCCTGATATGCACCTGGTTGCCACTGGACGTTAAACAATAATTCACCCATCCATCATTGAAGAGCAAATTCAGAAATGCCAAACTGATCAAAAGGGGTAAAGCCAAAACCATCTAAGGTCATATGATGAATTGTCATCAAAAAAAGTTTTTCCAGAAAAAGAATCTTTAGAGGTTATATAGCATCATTCGAAATCACAATCTTAAAAAAACTTTTCTGGTGTAGCTGATGCTACAGAAAAATTCAGTAATATATTTGAAAACTAATTAGCTTAAGAAATCTTGTAAATAATTAAGTAAATCTAGAAGGAAAAGATTACGTTACAGACTGAAAAGGGAGATTAAACATAATTTCATTAAGACGTTGTAAAAATCTTTAAAAGATGATAAAAAGTAAAAATATCTTATTAAAAAAACATCCGAAGTCAGGGTTTTGTATCGACGTTCGTTTGTAGGAAGGAACGTGGATACAAAACCCTGAATTGGGAGGATGAAAAATGATAAAAAATACTGCATGGTTTTGATAAACATTTGTATTGGAGTTAAACTGATCTAAAACGATAATGGCAACTTTTAAACGCTCTTAATTGGGCCGGATGAACTAAGCAGACATTTCCAGTCTCAATGGAAACTTGAGAATATAAGTATTAATTTTAGTAACAAGTGAAAAAAAAGATATGGAAAATCATATGAGTATTTTCAGTGAAAAATACACCGGCCAAGCGGACATAGAATCTCAAATGGGATTGAAAGTCGCCTACTTGAGCTGTTCAGACAAAAGTTCAATATTTGGATTGTTAACTACTTGAGAGGTTGTTGAAATTCAAACACAGGGTAGATTTTATCATTTTTTAAGGAATTTGTTTGTTAAATTTTAGTTTTGTAAACAATTCAAGAAAAGATGATATTCATCATCAATTTCATTGGCAATATGCATGATCTGTGTGCCCTAGGGATATTTTTACAACGTCCAGGAATAATATAAAACCTTTATCTATCGAACAAACCACTTCTCATATGTAAAAATATCGAAGTCCATATATATTATTTTGGTACGTGGAACCCAAAAAATCAATTCGATCCAAAGAAATTTATGTCGTGCACAACTACACCAGTATCTACAGAATTGCAAAAATGAGGTCCTTGTTGGTAATAACAGTATTAATAATAAAAGGTGATTTATTGTGTATTTTATATCATGTATTCCCAATTTGTGATTTTATATGTTTGTTTGTTTGTTTGTTTTCTTGTTCATGTATTTACTTGACCCACATGGGTGTAATTTTGCAAATAAAGAATTTGAATTTGAGTAATGCATTGATCTGTGTTCACAAACTTCTACATATGTAAATACATGGATGAAAGTACAGAAGGTGTCAAAAACAGAAACTGGGAAGAATCCAGTATTAATATAGGAATATATGTAGACTAAAATGGTCAAAACCCGGATATCCTGGGAGACATAATTCAAAATTATGCAGAGATTGAGTTCACTCTCC
Source organism: Mytilisepta virgata (assembly GCA_028015205.1). Taxonomy (NCBI): domain Eukaryota; kingdom Metazoa; phylum Mollusca; class Bivalvia; order Mytilida; family Mytilidae; genus Mytilisepta; species Mytilisepta virgata. The sequence goes on from CM051520.1 coordinate 43,992,107, forward strand.
TCAGCAACCACGACTTTTTATGAGTGACGCCGAATGCTCCACAATTTCAGCTGAAGACATAAATTCAATTAAAAACTCTTGTGATTTAAAAGAAGTAGGATCTAAAGTAACTATATATTCAATATTCGTGAGCAAATCTTTTCTAATTATAAGGTATGTTGATTGAAGATATATCTGAGTAAAAACGAATTTCATCATGTATCTCATTCTGATTACAATATTTGCAAAGTCTGACTTCTCGTTTATTTATTATTTAGATCTTTCCCTTTCTTTTTCTAGAATATGACCCCGACCTCTTGATCACTCTTTATTGTATTTGTTTAGTGATATATATATTTATAGTTGCTATCCGTATTTATATATATTCATATATATATAACTCAGTGAATTATGCATTCTTTCACCAGAAGGTTGTATGTTTGATCATGGAAACTCTTGATAAATTATATATGCTAAGTAATTTTCATTTCATGTCCATGGACTGGGAGAGAAGTGAAGATTTTCCTTTGTCTTTAAAATATGGTATATTTAATACATACTTATTGAAACATGGAAAGGTGTTGATGCTGACTTTAATATCCTCATTTGCGATGGTTTTTTTTAATCCATAAAGAAAAAGAGACGCTCAAAGTGATTTAGTGGAGAAATTATTGTTCTTTACAAACCTGAGTACAAAAAGTGTATTTGCCAAATCACAAATATTACCGCATCAGAAAAAAGACTGCTTCCTTCAAGTTAGAAAATGATATGTATGTATGTATGTGCATAATTTATATCCCACCAGTCACTTCTGATTAAATGAAACTTCTTCAAACATTTCAAATTGAATGAGAGAGTATCAGGCAGATTTCATTGCAAATGTTGTGAATCCTCATGATTCCGTTATAGAATTTATTACATACTAGTTATAATGAATATTTTGATTTGCAAGAAATTCACGATGTAGATAAAAAAATTTCATGTATAGGTTTGAAGGATATTCATTTAAAAAAAAATCGTCGATCTGGGTTTTGAAGCGAGATAACAGCACGTTAAATTCGTGTTAAAGATATATTTTTTTACAAGTTCGGGCCACTGGAAAAGCCAATGAAAAGCGCGGGATATAATAACATGAATTTTATAGATAACTCTTGGGAATTTTTTTCTGGGTTGACAAACGGCTGCTGTGCTGGCAAAGTCAGTGTGTGCCCCTGTCAATTTTTTTTTTTTCATTTGGTTATATTCACTGATTGCATTTAAAAAAAACAAAAAAAGATTTTCCGCTTAAACTTGTTGGAGTTGTTTCCCTTTGTACAAACTGGGACTTTTTATAACTATAATAGTCCTAGGTAGAAACGACAAATCGGATCTTCAATGAGATGATACCTAATTAACTTATTTCAATTAAATTTATATATTTATCTCTTTTAAATCTAAAATTTTGCATTTTAAAGATTTCCGTCTCGGGAATTTCGGCTCGGGTTCGGACCCAGAATACCAAAATTAATGATTATCGCATTAGTGTGTACTAAAAACTTTTACACATTTCGATCCCCGAAACGATTTTGTCCCTACACACGTGAATTGTTGTAAACAAAATGTCATTGAAACGCTGTATTTCATTTTGTAGAAATAATGCAGTCAGCATAAGTGGGTTTCTAATAGCCAGTGGTGTAGTATTTTATAACAAATCGAAAAAGGAGGGTACAGTATTTGCTTCATGGACAACAAATTTTGAACCATCTGTAAAATGGGATCACAACTGGGATAGGTAATGTGATTAATCTCATTTGTGATTTGGTTCTTGTGAAAAGCTTACTTGCCAAAATATATATATATAGAATTTTTGTACATTGTCTTGGAATATAAAATTTATTCAGACAAGGCTTAGAAACAGGTAGAAATATGAGGCTTGCCAAGCTTTTTTGTGACCTGTTGCGTGCCAAGTTCGAATAAAGTTTATATTAAGCAAGCTCGTGGGATAATATTTCCCAATATTTGTACAATAACCCTATATTGTGGACCAGCAATTATGTAGCCTTGGGTAATATTGCTGTTTAATGTTCCATAAAACATGGGCAGTATTCCTGTTAAGTCACAGGCACTTGTTTCTATTGTGACAGAATATAATTTCCCCCATAATATTTGTTCCAAAGAACTTTTAACATATAACAAAAGTTCCATTGGGAACTTTCCTTATATAATATTTTATCCAATGCTATAAGAAAATTTCCTTCGCAAAGGATAAAATATTACATAAAGAAAGTTCCAAATGGAACTTTTGTTATCTGCTAAAAGTTCTTTGGAACAAATATCATGGACAATGTTTTGACATTTCCACCAGTACGAAACTTCAAATCGGAACTTTTGTTATGTAATAAAAGTTCCCTATAACAAATATACTGATTTCTATCATTGTAGCAATTAAGTAACAACAAATGAGGCAAAATCATTTTTAAATATATACATTGAATATACAAAAAATTGTTTAGAACAAAATCTCAAGAATGGATTGATTGTAAAACATTGTTTAGAACCAAATCCCGAGACTGGATTGATTATAAAACATTATTTAGAACAAAATTTCTAGAATGGATTGATTGTACATTTACAACTTTTTTATGACAGGAAAATATTCATAAATACTATTACGGCACTTATTTCCAACACATTGTTGTCTTGGTCGTCCATTACTTGCACTTCTAGGAATGTTTGTTATATTATAAAAGTTCCAGGAATATTGGTTATATTATAAATGTTCCAGGAATATTGGTTATATTATAAATGTTCCAGGAATATTTATTATATGATCAAAGTTCTAGGAATTTATATTACAATATCTAAAATTATTTCTGGCTACAAATGTATGCAAGTAAATGTCCAATAATAAAATACAGGAATTTTCATCTGAAATTTGTGGCTAACTTCATGCTTGACTTCAGTATAAGCTAAACTTTGTTCTTGGTACAGACAAACGTACCATTTAGTTACTGTAAGTAAGTGGGGCATGGAGTAATGAAATATTAAAAATATATATTCTTACCTTGTTTAGAATAAGGGCCATCGTTTAAATATGTAAAAATTTTGTTGTATTCCTCAGACTCCATTGTTTGCATGTACTACATGTACAGGTAAATGTCATACACAGGTGAGGTGAGCAGTAATTAAGATGCAATCAGGTGAAAAAAATCACACGACACTCTTTCTTTAAAGGAACTAATATTATGGAAGTATATGATGTTTTAGTTCCAGGAAAATATTGTATGAAGGTGGAAATAATGTTATGTTATGTTAGTTCCCAAGAACTTTTATTATCTATAGTTTGGTTCCAGGGGGAATAAGTATTATGCGGAACAAATATATGTTCACACTATCAATGGGAGGGTTGAATATCCACGGTAGGACTTTTAACCACCGACCACTTAAAAAACTGTTTTATATATGTTTTAAATGTAATATTTCTTTAGTTTTGGTTAGATAAAGGTTTTTTACAAAAAAAAATAGTTGTGATTTTTACGTTTTTGTACGACATTGACAACCTCCGCAAAAACACCACCGACCACTTAAAAAACTATATGTTAATTTTATTTAAAACATTAGTTTTATTATGGTTATATTATATTAAATATATAAATGAAATAAATAAATAAAAGATAAGATTCCGCATTTGGAAATATTGTACAATATTTGACAGGGCTTGTTGTTTCTACAATTATAGGCCTTGAAACACTATGCGTCCCAAGGCAAAAACTAACATCAATCTTTGATTAGAAATTATTAGATATATTTTGACAGTAATGTATAACTCTGCCAAGAATGAGATCGAAAACAATAAAAAGACAAAAAAGCCATACTTTTGAAAACAATTGAACGACATTGAAACCAAAACTTTTGATTTTTTTGCATTTTAGTGTATAACTTTCAACTTTTGTTTGCTTAGTGGAAGATTTCCATTGGTCCTAGTAATTCTTTCTGCATTGTCTATACAATCTATAAAGTAGCTTGCACATAATTTGACTGTCATAATTTGAATTCTATAACTTACGCTTCGTTTATATACATTTATTCATAACTGCACCTCTCTAACCATGCCTGGAAAGAGAAAAGTTAAATACTCGGCCAAGTCTGCTGTTTGGCCATGTGGAGACTGCAGAAAGAACTGTTCAGCAAACTCTGTGCAGTGTGATACCTGCAACTCCTGGTACCACTACCACTGCCAACAACTTGAGTTAGCAGACATTGAGTTCATTATTCAACCTGAATCCTCCTTCACATGCAAGACTTGCATCCTTGCCGAAGTTGGGGACTTCACATTTGACTTCTCGCTGCTGAGATTAAGACTCGTAAGTGGCTTTTCAATTTAATTGTATTTTATCTATTTTATTACCTTTTATTTCGGACATTAATTCACATGTCGGGTTAAACAATATAATTTACTTTTTAATTGTAATCCATTTAGAGAGACAGAAACTCTTGGATACCATGTTTGGTCATGAGGGTATGACAAATGCGAACGATACGCTGATTTTCGAGGAACGTTCCTCAAAGGTCGCCGATGCGATGAAGGGTCATCCGACCCTTCAGAACTATAACATAAAACAAATGAAACCAAGGATCCAATCGTTTGTCACAGCACCGCAAATAAAAAACAAGGAATTTGACAAGCCGTTATGGACCAATAATAACTCAGAAAGTATGAACCATGTGTTCAAGAGGGCAGTCGATTGGAAACCGCAAACAACGCCAGACCTGGTGGAGAAACTGCATGACTGTGTTAAGATACAGTTCCTGCACCTTAGAGGTAGTCTCCATGGCCACGGGGACTACCAACTAACACAAGCACAGAAACATTATTTTATCCCTGACCAGGTTTGGCGTTGTAAGGGTCAAGGCAACAAAGACGCCATTTATACAAATTTTTTAGAAGATAAGAGGAGAAAAAGGACAGCCACCGGGATGACAACATCGACAGATGGTACTCACTCTGTAAACACAAAGGCCAAATCCCTAGCAAAGAAGCCTTGCCAGAGAAAACGCACGACAACGGAGCGGGCACAACCTCAAGATAATTAGAAAATGTTAGACAATGTGAACATTTATTTATATTGTAAATATTTTTTTTGTTTTTGTTAATGTTCATTATTTTTCATCTTTGTTAATGATTTATATGTTATTGATAAATTATGCTTTTTTCATGTAAATAAATATATAAAGTACTTATTTGATTATTATTTACAGTGAGCTGAAAAAAAAATCACAACTATTTTTTTTTTATAAAACCTTTATCTAACCAAAACTAAAGAAATATTACATTTAAAACATATATAAAACAGTTTTTGAAGTGGTCGGTGGTTGGTTGGTGGTGGTCGGCGGTTGGTCGGTGGTTGGTTGGCGGTGGTCGGTGGTTAAAAGTCCTTCCCTCATATCCATATATAATTATATATGGATAGTCGACCTTCCCATTGATAGAAAGGGTGTGTTAAGTGGTCCATAAAACATGGGCAATATTGCTACATGTATTCGATGAAGTGCCATAATTGTTCAATATTAACCCAGTGACAAAACTGTCATAATTTTACTTAAAACTAGAGATCATGTTTCTGTGAACATGGATGTCTCATCCCCCTGCACATAGAATTCCCATGTTTTATTTATAATAACAGGAAATTGTTTTGATAATTATCTTAAATATGTGAAAGTTACATAATACCCGGTATATATATCCTGCTTACCTCAACCGTTACCCCATCAAATATAGTAATTCCACAGTACTAAATTCTGTTTCTGACGTTAGGACTGAAATGCCAAAATTTATTATATCGGTAAGTTTAATTAGCCTCTGCTTGAGTCAAACTTCAGACATGTTGAACTTTTTCTATGTTCCCCACAACTTTCAAAACGGGAGTTGACTGTAAATTTATTTGTTTTTAAGAAATAATATTTCCAAGCATAGCAATAATGAATAGGAATAAAAAACATTCCATTTTTTATATGCCCATCTTTAAAGACGGGACGTATTATGGTATACTGTTGTCTGTCCATCCGTCGCCACACTTTGGACAATAACTCAAAAATGTATGTAAGGATAAAAAAGGTTGGAGATCGATTCATAGACAGAGTTAATCTTACAAATGTAATTTTATACCACCCTCAAATGAACTTTTTGCAGATAATTGAGGAATATTCCTCATTTATCTGTGAAAAGTTCATTTGAGGGGGGTATAAAATTACATTTTTAAGAAAATGAACATCAAAACAACTAAAGTTTATGAATTTGTACAAAAAAGGAGAAAAAACTGGTGTTTCTATCCGATGCATCTATAAATGTTATGGTAGTTGACATTTCTGCTTAGTGTTTCATCTCATCTGAGATATATGTACTTCAGACATAAATGTCTTTCTGATTGCCTGTTTCAAATAGATATGGCAGTATTTATTAAATTCTGTAACAAATGTATTCATACTGTAATTGTATAGATGAACTCAAAATAAATAGTTATTTTGTAATATAATGGTAATTTTTGTGTCGCCTGCGGAATGCATGGTCGACACATTGGGATCACTATCTGCCGTCTTGCGTCGTCACACCTTTCTTCTATCCTCAACCTCTCGTAAACCGGTCAAAGGAATTTGATGAAACTTTCTCTGTGCATTAACCTTAATGCACATGTGTGCATATATATTTCATTTTTAGAAAATTTGAAATTTTTATTTGTAAAAATTTACATTTTTGAAAAAAAGGGGGGGGGGGCAAAACCTCTCTCCTCAACTACTCCATAACCGCTCAAAGCAATTTGATGAAACTGTCTGTGTATTAACCTTAATGCAAAGGTGTGCATATATATTTCATTTTTAGAAAATTTTAATATCTTTGGTAAAAATTGATGTCTGCAGGCGACACATGTCTTCCTTGTAAGACTCACACATTTTTTTCTTTATTTTAGACGAGATCCTAATAGTCTTCTGAAACCTTCAAAAAATTCATCAGAAGAGAAAACTGAGAAAGATGAGAAAGACATTGAGAATAAGATTAAACAGAAGACTCCTACAGCCTCCAGGCATTTATTATTTATTCGACATGGACAGTACAATACTGATGGGCCCACAGACTTTGAAAGACATCTTACACCATTAGGTATGTATTGTAGGTTGCCAATGTAACATTGCCACTTGTTCATAATAAAAGGTATGAAGGGATAATGTTGGCTACCTGTTTAATAGACTATATAAACATTTGCAAAATAAAAGTTAATCAAACACTAAATTGATCACTAATTGTGTAAATAGCCTTAAGGAACATTAAATAACTGATGTAAATCAAAGACTCTCGTCAGATGCTTGAAAATGGAGATACTCCAACTTAAGGGTTTTACATGTTTAAAGCTTGTAAGTGCAACTCCTCCTAAACAGCTTAGTAGATTTTTATTACACTTTACACAGTTGTAGTACACTACCTGCAGATGTGCATGAAGGAATATGGTTGCTGTCTAGAATTTGGAAAGGGGAGATAATTCAACTTATACTCTCAAGCATGGATCAGAATGAACCATTACAAAGTAGCTATTTTAACTATACTGTAAATTACACTTATTATTGCGATTCTTCAATCCCAGGCAAAATTGGGAGGTTAAATTATTGCGATTGCCGCCCGTGTAAAAAAAAAGTTTATTCTTGCGATTGGTGATCGGGTAAAACTTGAAAGTGGAAGTTTTATCAATATAATTGTTTTAATTAATGGTTTTAGAAATATTAGAATTCAAAATGCTATTATATATATAATAGCTGTCCAAACAATAACTATACAATTAATTATCTACCAATTAACCTGTCTCCGATGTCGGCAATCAATGACCAGAAACTTACATGTGTAAATGTAAACAAAGGGAGACACTTCTAAAATAAATCGGAAATGAAAATATGCATTAAAAATGCGAGTTTATAATATTGCAATCCTCAACCAATCGCAATAATAAAAACATCGCAATAATTTCCATATTTACAGTATTCGAATATTCTTAAGTTTGAACATTCATAGTAGTGCAAGCTGTGGGTATCACTTAGTGAGGTCACTCACAGTTTTAGTTTTACCAGCTTTGAATTGTAAAATTATATTCTTCAATTTAGGAAAGCAACAGGCTGAACTAACTGGTAAAAGGTTAAAGGAAATGGGCCATACCTATACAAGGATGGTTTGTTCTACAATGAAAAGAGCCAGAGAAACAGCTGATGTGATACAGAAAATTTTACCTGATGTCCCTCGGGAGGAAACAGATATACTCAGGGAGGGGGCACCAATTCCTCCTGAACCTCCACTTGGAAGTTGGAAACCAGAAAAAAATGTGAGTTTTAAGATTTAAGATTAAAATTAATGCTTATGACATACATTTAATTTCGTCCAAGAAACATGTTGAATCCGCAATTTCATGATTTTAAGGTAGATAACAGCAATTAATTCACCAGTAAATTGAACTATAGTCACATGCTGTATGTATTTTGTATGAAGAATGTACCCACCAAGGTCCATTTTCTCAGATTATATCGTAATGCAATTTTTATGCCCCCGCTGCTTGGTGAAGAGGGCATTAAGTGTTACCCTTGACTGTTGGTCCATCCTTCCGTCCGTCCAATTTTGATTTTCCAATTTCTAACTTAACTTTGCCTCATCCAAATTTTATTGAACTCATACACAATGCTAAGAACCAAAACAGGCAGATAGAGTTCAAATTTGGGCAGTGAGTCATTTACTGTTCTAGAGTTATCCCCCTTTATAACATTGAAAATTGCAATTTTTTTCGTTCTACACTCCAACTGAAATTTAACACCAATGCATATTATTTGCACCTGTCAAAAGCCAGGGATATTTTGGTCACTGGCATGTGATATTGTCTCTTTAAATTCCTTTGCTCTTCAACCATTTTTGATGATTGGATATACTGTTGGGTCCACTGATTTTTCAACTTTTGTTATTTTTTCAAGGGGATAAAGCTCTTACCACATTTTGTGAGGTTTCCTACTTTATTAAAGATTTTGTGACAACCTGTAGATACCTATTTTTGGTCAGTTTTATTTTGTGATGCAATTCCATGATATTTACCCATCTTTTTTTTCATATATAACGTTAACAATAATAAATAATAACAGTAATTGTACGTGTGCAATAACTTAGTTTGTAAGCTTGAATATTTTGTTCTTTAGCAGTTCTTCCAAGATGGTGCTAGAATTGAAGCTGCATTCAGAAAGTATGTCCATAGAGCCGAACCAAATCAAGCAAATGATAGCTTTGAAATATTTGTGTGTCATGCAAATGTTATAAGATATTTTATATGTAGGTAGGTATATTTATTTAGGATTTGTTATATTTATACCCCCTGCAAACGAAGTTTGGGGGGTATATAGGTTTCAGTCTGTCTGTCCAAAATAACGTCTGCAACTCCTCCTACATTTTTTCAGGATTCTCATGAAACTTTCTGTTAGATCACATTATTGAGATGTGCATATTGTCAGGATTTTCTGTTTGGGCGAGTACTTTGTAAAATATGATTTGAACTCAAAACAGACATGTTGCTGTGGGGGGTAATAATAGCTTTCAGGACAGTTCTAGTTTAATTTATATTTTGGATGTTACAGATCATCATGAATTCAGCCTTTTTTTTTTACATGTACCCATTGAAATGATTGACAATTGTAATAGAAGACTGGAATTAAATTTCAGAATTCGGCAACGGGAAGGACTGTATATCCGTACTGGTTATTTTCCCTTTTTTGTGTGAAAATGCCCCAAAACAAATCTTCAAACTCGCTGATGACAAAATACACTTTGATCATTTATGTTAATGGATTTTCATCGAAAGAAGAAGAAGCGACACACAAATTCGAATCTTTATATTTAGTCAAATAGATGCCACCGAATTGATAAAATCCACATTATTCACTGTCAATTTGTGCCCTAAAATATCACAAAATGGCAAACCTTCAACTTTGAGTCAATTCATATGTGTAATACTGGTACAAGACTTTAGGAAAAATCTTCTGCTTTGAGATAAAATCTTTTTTTAATTCCAATCTACTAACCATATTATTTTGGGTAAGGAAACCATAAAGACACATACCATTTTGTAAGCTTTAAAATTGTGAGAAGTTACAGATAACTTTAAAAATAACTACCCATGTGGTATGCTATTAATATCTCAACATTGTTTAAGAAAATACCAAAATATTTACCAGATCTATAGCTTAAATATACTAAACAATTTCACCAGCAAATGATCAGACATTTTAATGACATGGTCCTTTTAAACATTATTAGTATGCATAAAAAGTTATTTATAGTTTTAGGTCAAACCAAATGTAACAGTTTATCATATACCTTACTGTGAAGTGTCTTATTATACCCCTGCTCCAAGGAAGAGGGCGTTTACTTATTTACCCTTGTGGTTCCATGCGTCAACTTGTCCGTAACAAAAAATTTTGTCACACTTTTCTCTGCAACTACTCATCACAGCCTCTTGATATTTTGTCACATGCTTTCTATAGTTACGCCATATTGTGGGATACGTTTTCGGACGAGGGCCACATCAACTTCCTGTTTGACGACTTCGTTTATTTTTCTACCTAATCGCGACGGGAGTATCACTAGTAAGTCATAATTTAATTTTGTTCAATTTTTTATATAGGTCTTTACAGTTACCTCCTGAAGCTTGGTTAAGGATGAGTCTAAATCATGGAAGTATAACATGGATAACAGTACGACCAACTGGACGTGTAGCACTACGAACATTGGGAGAAAGTGGATTTATGCCTGTTAACGTTACCTCTGTGTTATGAAAATGCTAAAAAAAACATTAGTTTTCAAAATATTTATTTGTTAAGGCAGTGCCAACAATCATTTATATGATATTAAGTGTTGATTCTCATAAGTTTAAATGAAGAATCCTTGGTAAATTTAAAATCTTTTAGTAAAAAATTTGCATAATTGTTGAACAAAATAAAATTAATAGAATCTGAACACCACTTGAATGCAAGATATTTATAGAAATATTGGATACCTGAGGGTAAGTTTTCCAAGTGCCCTCAGATAAGGCTTGAATTGTTGTGTTTAAATCTACTAAAATCTATTGGAGGTTCTTTAAACAGTTCCTCATTTTGCCTGGATCGGCCAACAAACGTCTGTCATGGGCAATTCTTGTTTCTCATTGGTTGATTAAAAAAAAAAATTTTTTTCTGGAACTGCTTGGCCAAAACTGTCAGCCAAACTTGACAGGAAGCATCTGTGGAAAGTCTTTTATGTAATTAATCTTTTTCATGCTGATTCGACGACAAGCATGACTGCCAAGGGCACTTCTTGCTTTTGATTGGTTGATATAAAGAAATCTTCTCTGAAACGGCTTGGCTAAATGGAGTGTAGCTTGACCAACTTTCGTACATTTGTCCAGATCAGGTGACATACATGGCCGCCATGGGTAATTCTTGTTTCTGATTGGTTGATTTAAAAAAAACATTTTCTCTGAAACTGAAAGTGACTTCTCTCTTTGAGGTACATTAATAAAAACGGCTATCATGCCAGTGAACAATACACAGCTTCTAGTTTATCATAATGTCAGTTGAAGGTCTATACATGTATCATGATTATGCATAACATATAAACAAGGTTTAGAGAGTATATAGAAGCTGTCTGTGCTTAATTTTAACATCAATGATACTTAGGGACGAGATAAAAAACTTAATTCAAGTAGTTTGGGGGTGGGGGTAAAATCGCTGCAAGTTTTGTTATCTGACATGGATTTTCGGATTGAAAAATACGGATTCAAGTGATATCCAAGTCAATATACAGAACAAAAACAGGAAAAACATGACCCATGATACAAAAAGTATACTCTCAAAGCATATGCCCATATTGGTCAATCAATTTTTCCCAAATTAAGTTAAGAGAGGGGGTGGGGGGTCAGTGAAAAAAACTATGTGAATTAAGTTTTTTATCCTACATTGAACTTTTGATCTCGTCCCTTAGTATTCCTGTTGTCCACTTATTGATAGTGACTCCCAAATAAGATAAAAATATCAGTCTTCAAAATCAAGGTCACAAATTGAATGCAATACACTTGGTAGTGTGCATTACTAAGTAATATTACCAATCAAGCTGTAAACATGCAGGAATAAAAATTTAATGTTACTAAATTCAATAATAAGAAAAAATTTGGACAAATATTGTTTTTGAATAAATATGTTCAGAAACTTTCTGCAGTTTCAGAGATGTGTTTTAAAAGCCGTTAGAGGAGCTGATTACACAAAATTGGTACCTTTCACAAATAGTTGTCACAAAGTACTCCGGTATGACTAGGTTTTTACAACATGTAAAATCTGGAAAAAATTCTTCAAATCAAATCATACTCCTTCTAGTCCAGTCAAACTAAGTTTTAACATCAAACTAATTGCAACAGAAAATGTTTTAGTTCTAATCTTTAGCATTAAGACCCAAATATACACAGAAAAAAGTCTCATAAAATCTAACTTGAGGAAAACTCAAAATCAGCATTTTTAATTTCCTATGGAAATTAACATTGGAAAGGGGAAATAACTCTGCAAAATTTAGTCTTTTTTTGTCAGTTTTTGGTTGATTTTCTTAAAATTCAGGTTAAGTATGATACTTTGATGGGGTTATAAGTTTGTATTTGACTATATTATATAATCTTCTGCTCATGAAGTGTACAAAACCGAAGTTTTATGGGTATTTTTATTTTTTTGCACATTTTTCATTAAAGAAATTGCAAATTTGTGGCTTTGTGACCATTTTAAAAAATAATGAGAAAATTTGCTATTGTTTATATCTGTAAATTATATTTGTTCAGCATCTACCTTGTTTTAAGAAACTTTAAATCACAAAAAGAAGAATATATGCTTAATCATTTTTATTAAATTTGAGATTCTTTACCTTGACATGTTGTAAAATTTAATAAATGGTCAACTAATGAATTACAAAATCTATGTTGTAGATATGAAAACACCTTTGGAGTTGTTTGTTATACTCTAAAGATGGCTAAAATATCAAGAATCAATACATTCTGCTGAATAGAAGCGGTAAAGTTATAATTTTGTATCAATTTTTATTGATATTTCTGCCTTTTTTGCAGAGTTATCTCCTATTTTCAATGCAAATCTCCACAGGAATTTTAAAATCATGATTTTTTAGTTTTCTTCAAGTTAGATTTTGTTGGACTTTTTTCTGTGTATATTTGGGGTATAATGCTAAAGATTAATACTTAAAAATCTTCTTTTGCAATTACTTTAAGGTTAGGGTCAAATTTATGCTAGATTGACTGGACTATTCATGAACATCTTCAATGTATCAAGGAACATTCTGCAATATTTCCAAGGATGTAGGTTTAAAGCTGTGGGAGGAGTTGATTACACAAAATAGGTACACCGTTTCAATGATCACCCACTTGTCATTTACCATAATATACGCCGTATTTGTGCTAAATGCAACTCAGCCAACAAGCACACCAACCTATCATAATTTTTTGAGCTGATGTTATTCCAAAATCAACTGAATAAAACTGACACTGAAATAAATAAAATTTACTAAATAACAAATATCACAAATATCACAATAAATAACATACAAAAAATAAAATTAAATAAAAGTTCAACTTTCATATAAAAATAGTACCGGTATTAGGTTTGTACTATCATCAATAAACCATTTAAATGCAACAGAAATGCGAGATTTGTTCACAGATTCCTTGTATATATATGTATAAACATTGTGTAAAAGTTTTATGTATTTCTTCCAAAAAATAATATATTGACAGGAATATATATTGGAACACAAAAATCAGATAAACTAATAGGAATATGAACTGAAACCAAAACAAAAATCTCCTAAAAGGAATATAAATACCAGCTGGAACACAAAAATAAGTAATAACAGAATTGTATACAAATAAAAATTTGTAATAAAAATTTGTATAAGGGTTCCACAGAACCCAGTGTCTTGCCTGCTTTCACTGTTGTCTATGTTTTCAGTGTAAAGGTGGAATGTACATAATTTTTCTCCATTTGTTATTTATTGATCATGAAGAAGCTTCTGTCCAAGTTTGGTAAAAATCCATGATGGTTTAAGAAAGTAATTAATTAAAAACTTTAACTGCAGACTGTATGTAATGTTAACAGGGAGAAAATCCTTTATAAGTAAATTACAGAAAAATGGGAAAAAAATTATTAAAAAATTTTCCTCTGAATACTTACTATCTTTTGATCATGAACAAGCTTCTGTCCAAGTTTGGTAAAAATCCAGGATAGTTTAGGAAAGTACATAACATCACAGATGGAATGTAGGATCGCTATGTCTCGCTTCTGCGACAAAAGTTGCAGGCTCAACAAAAATGACTAGATTTAGATTTTGAGGTTAAAAACAGTACATGTACTATAAATCAATTAATATACAAGAATAATACATACAAATATTAATAATTGTATAAATGTTGATCTTGACACTTATTTGCATTAAAAAAAACATTACTGTAAATTAAAAAATTAATGTGAAATTGTTATTAATGCAAAGAACATGAATAGATAAATATTGCAATCATAAAAACTGGCATTTTAATTTTTCATAAAAAATATTTTACAAATATTCTTACTTGGAATTTCATTATCTGAATTACAGTACACCAGAAAAAAGCAAAAATGGTACACAATTGTTATATTGTATGAAGTAGAATATCTTTTCTACGTTGGAAAACAATAAACAGCCAATTTATTAAGAATGCAGTGATTTATAAGGTACTAACGAATCGCACTGAACTGGTTATTAATGCTACTCCTTTTTGTTCAACATTTAGCTACATGGCAAAATGACCAGTACAATAATACCGGTATTATAAATAGTCAATAAATAATAGACTCCTAGGAGCCTGAATTTCTCACCTGGCACCCGTTTGCAAATACATTGTACTTGCATGATAGACCGAATAATTAAAATTATTAAAGTATTTTTCACTTGTTTCTTCCAAGTTTTCTAATCTTTTTTTTAGAAACATGCAATTTTGGTGAATGCTCTTAACCTGTCAATTTGAAAACAAATTTAAAAGTGGCCATAAAAAAACCATTACTTTAATCTTTAATGTTTTCCCTGTTTTACCCCGGTAGGTTTTGGCAACAATTTAAGGTAAGGAGACCACAAGAAAATTCTTAAGGCGACCATCTTCCAAGTTTGTTTGATTTTCTGAGGATATAATCAATAAGTTTTGGACAATAGTTTCTGTCTACAGGTGTTCCAAATACAATTACCTATAGGGTATAACAAGGAATATTACTATGATCGAAGTTTGGTCCAAACTGATGCAGTGATTTCAGAGAAGTTTCTGACTGATGTTTGTTTAGTTGCCGTTTTCAGCACATTTGGCTATTTCGCGGTGGCCAGTTTTTATTGGTGAAGGAGGCCGGAGAAACACTGACCTTCGGTAGGAAAATTGGCAATCCTTGTCAATTAAGATTGGAGTCGAACACACCCCGCCTCAGGTGAGATTAGAACTCACAACCTCAGTACTGACAGGCTAGTGATCATTAGTAGTCATTACGAACTTCCTAGACCACTTGGCCACCGAGGCCCCTGTTCCTTATGAGGTTCTCTTTCAGAAATATGTCCGATGACCCAGATTGTAAACCAAGATGGCCGCCACAGCCTATAAGATAATAATGATGACAAATGTAATTATAATAGATTATAAGGATCTAACACCGGTGAAAGTGCAAGACGGAAAAATCTCAGACACCCAAGGGAAAGATTTCTGGTCTCCAACGAGGCGGAGCCTCGTTGGAGACCAATGGAAATCTTACACGCGGGTTCTGAGATTTTTCCGTCTTGCACTTTAACACCAGTGTTTTGATCCTTTTTCTCACTAATATTAGCCATTTGATGTTTTGACAAGCATGTACTTTTAGCAGATGACGTAAACAAACGGTTGTGTATTGGATGTATTTTGAATAATTCAAGCCACCGACGAGTGAAACCTTTAAATATAAAACGATATGGACAATATGGAATAGGTAAGACTAATAAAAACTCAAACTATTTGTTAAATATCGCTCAAACAGTAAATAATCACGATTGTCAAAATAAAAATTTTGCGGGAAAACAAGCATGAAATTCTTATCTCACCCACGGGAAAGACAAGGATATCTCACATGGGTAAAAATAGGTACTGGGCTGTCTCATTAGTGAGAAAACATTGTCCTTTGGTCCATGTGAGATAAAACATTATTTCAAACATAATACAAAATTATATTAATACAAACATTGTAAAGATAGGTATGTATAAAAAAATGTATACATAAAATGTGTATAAAATTAACACTGACAAAGTGATATATGTACATGTATTTTTTCAAGCAGGAACACAAAGTAAATACACTATTAACAGGAACCAAAACAAAATTTAAAAAGATATCTTAACAGGAATATATATAGGAACAATAAAAGTAGACATATGAATATAAACTGGAATACAAAAATTAAACGATATTTTAACAGGAATATATTTAGAAACACAAAAATTAGATCTACCAACAGGAATACGAACTGGAACAAAAAAAACAAAAAAATATAATTTACCCATTTTGTTTGGTTCTTCACATCGATATAAAATGATATGAAATTTATACAATTTATTCGTGCTGACCTTCAATGGATTTTGTTAGATATCCTGCACAATATATCCTAGTTTGTGTCCTAATCATTAGCCCTTGTTTGCACACAAATTTTAAATGGCTTTGGACGAACAATACCATCAAATTCTGAGTCCAGTTTGAAAACTTGCCTATTTTCTCCAGCACTGATGGTCACTTGATGCATAATGTACGTAAAAAATAGAAAAATTTCTACATCTACAAGGGTCTCTCCCGGGCAACATCTCTTCCCATTACCAAATGGCAAATATTGATCAGGAATCACTAAATTCTGTTTTTCATCTAAAAATCTGTAACAATAAAAATAATATATTTTGTTTGAGTGAAAACCTCATCTTAACTGATAATACCCTTTGTTTATCTCATAATTCTAACAAAAAATTACTTTACACGTCAATTATATAAAGCATCCACTAAACAATCCTTCAGCGAAAACAATAACAACAGGAGGCTTCAAAGAGTCTGTAACTCTACATCATTTAAATGGAACCTTAATGCAAATCTTAATACACAAACATGACAAAGAAAACCTTTATGACTCCCAGAAAAAAGTTTATAAAAAATAAAATAAAATTAAAGTTTCCATCGATATCAGTGACATTTGGGCCATATTTCTTCATATTTCTAATTTTATTGATGGTGGACACAAAAAGTTTAAGAGTCATAATCAATGGACCACTTGCACCATGTTGCCAAGAAGATTAGACTGGACATAATTTTGAAAGGGATTTTAAGGATCATTCTGCTAACATTGGACTCAGCTGACCAAGTCATTTCAGACCAGTAGATTTTTAAATATTTTTTGCTGACTTCTTCTATGTTTAGATTGGAATGACAAAATTTCTGAAATTTAATATTCAAGTATTCTGTACTGATACTCATGCATACTTGGAAAAATTAATAATTTGTAACATCTTCGACAATTAAACAAAGCTGGTTGTATTGCTCACAATGTTTAGGTGTTAACTTTAATTTGGGCTTTCAAATGTTTTGGTCATGAGTATACCTCATTAAGCATAATCCGGAAATCTGCATTGTATGTAATAAATTTACCTATTAGATCAGTTCATTTTTAGCTTACCTGGCCTAAAAGGCCATGTGAGCTTTTGCCATCACTTGGCGTCTGTAGTCGTCCGTCGTTAACTTTTTCAAAAATCTTCTCTGAAATGGCTGGGCAGATTGGAAAATGTTTGCCATGTTGAGATCTACCTACCTAATCCCTTTTGGGATTCTGTGTCCGGAGCTATTTTTCTGACTTGGCCGCCGGCCAAGTCAGAAAAATAGCTCCGGACACAGAACCCCAAAAGGGATTACTACCTACCCTGAAATTTTGAAGGGAATCCCAAATTCTATTTAGGAGTTATTGGTTTGTGTAATTTGAGGTCAGGTTCTGTTACAATTATTTAAGGTTCACCCTTATTCCTGGTCAATTTTATCAACTTCCTGCCAGGACTACCATCATCAGGGAACATATTTTAACATTAAACCTTATGAAAAATATATCTTCAACAAATTTTCCCTGAACAATTGAACCAATTGCAACAAACTTGGTCCAATGAAAACCAGACTCCAGGTGAGCGATACAGGCTCTGGTGAGACTCTTGTTTTTTTACCATCTATGTATTTTATAAAATACTATTGGTAGTTAAAATCAGCAAAGTGATGGCACAATACCTCAGATTGCCTGTCTGGCTTGTCAAGCTTAAAAGCACAAAAAAAAACATATAAAATCAAAATTTCAAGTTAGGATAGTCGAACTTTCTACACACATTTAACATAGGCAGTGTTTCATAGGTGTACCCAAACCTCTACTTTATCTGTCCTCTTGTGCAAAACACAGTTACAGCCCATGCAATGGTATGCAAAGGTATAAACTGTACTTACAGTACAAAGCAAAACTAGAGGCTCTCAAGAGCCTGTGTCGCTCACCCATATCTACTGTGGTTTTTGAAATCATGTAAAATAAGGTTAAAATCATAATGAAAAGCATTAATAAATTGCTTCGCTGAGCGCAGCTGGATACGTCCGCAGAGGTCCAACTCTGAACAGTTGGGGCAAAAATGGACACAATATTCGCGCTTGATACAGGTCTGAATTTGGATTGTACTTAAATATTTGACACATAATAGGTTTCTGACACAGAATAACTGTAGCTAAAGAACTTAGAATTGGTCATATGATTTGAATTTATATTCAATTTTTTTTTTTGTGCAATACAATATGCTGTTGCAAATTGAACCCCCTCCCCCCCCAAAAAAAAATTTACCCCCTTTTTTGCTTTTGTGCAATACACTATGCTGTTGCTCCCTATTCAAATTTCTCATGGGGTTTGCAAAGATAATTACAAATTTAAATACATCATAAAAGTCTTCAAATAGAAAATGACATACGGCTAAAATTAATATTAAGTAATAGTAACTTCTAAAAATAAATTGACAGCTATAAATCACTCCCAAGACAATCTACATTTCTTTATACACAATTTACAAGCAGTGTAAGGGAGGTAATCGAATCATACATAACATTTTACTTTAAATGTGTTTGGATTACCTCCCTTACACCAAGATAACCAAAAACTGCAAAATTTACCAATTCAGGGACAGCAACTCAACAACGGGTTGTCTGATTCGTCTGAAATTTTCAGGGCAGATTGATCTTAACCTGATGAACATTTTTACCCTGTCAAATTTACTCTACATACTTTAATTTGAGAGATACAAGCCAAAAACTGCATTTACCCCCTATGTTCTATTTTTAGCCATGGCGGCCATGTTGATTGGCAGACGGGGTGGTTGGACAAATTTTTTAAACTAGATACCCTTATGATGATTGTGGCCAAGTTTGGTTACATTTGGTGAAGTAGTTTCAGAGGAGAAGTTTTTTGTAAAAGTTAACAGATGACAACGGACGTCAAGTGATGAGAAAAGCTCACTTGAGCTTTCAGGTCAGGTGAGCTAAAAATGTATTACTAGATGATAGCATGATATACATGTACTATTTGTCATTATTTACTACCAAAACAATACCAGGTACGTGATGTATATCTTCCAATCAATATTTCATGTTATATTTTGCATACACAGGTACATACCTATTAGGATCAAATTTCATTGGGTTTTTCCAATATCTTTTATCATGGTGTATACTCCAAACATTGAACATCATTATTGTGTTCTCTGGTATATCATATCCTGTAATATATGAGGATAAATTCTCAATCATGAATTGAAACACAAGGATTATCTCAATAAAACACTCAATCATAATTAATTACCGCCTTTTCCATTCTTTAAGAGGCTCAAGAGAATTGAGCCTGTATAGCTCACCTGACAGTCCCACAATCAATCCATTTTATTTCAAGTAAAAATTGTAATTGACTTTCCATAAATGATTCATACCAAGTATCTGTTAATTTGGCTATATGGTTTCAGAGGAGAGGAGTTTTGAAATTTTGACCAATCAAAATCATGGTGGCCATATTAGCTGTCTGACCGGGATCAAATATGCAGACTATATAAAGGTTCTTCCACAGATGCTTCACACCAAGTTACAGCTCACTTGGCTTTGCGGTTTCAGAATTTTTTTTGTTTTTTGAAATTTTGACCAATCAGAAATAAGAATTCATCATGGCGGCCATATAAGTTCTATGACCAGAACAAAATATGCAAACTTTATAAGGTCCTTCCATAATGCTTCATACCAAATTTCAGTTCATTTGGCTTTGGGGTTTCAGAGGAGAAGATTTTTTAAATTTGTCCAATCAAAAATAAGAATTCATCATGGCGGCCATATTAGTTGTCCGACTGGAACGAAATATGCAAATTTTATAAAGGTCCTTTCACAGAAGCTTCATACCAAGTTTCAGTTCATTTGGCCTAGGGGTTTCAGAGGAGAAGATCAAAATGTAAAAGTTTACAGACGGACGGACGGATGGAGGACAGATGCCAAGTGATGACAAAAGCTCACATGGCCCTTTGGGCCAGGTGAGCTTTAAAACTGAAAAGATCAAACATTTTAAAACCATATTTTTGCTAACTTAAAGGTTTCAGGTGTAAGTAATAATATTTTTGATTATTTCTTTACACATCAAATCAAAGACTGCTGAGAAGAGAAATTACATGAATTTCTTTTTTTTTAAATTCACTTTCACCACATAAAATCAGAAAATGTTTATGTCATAGTTAACTTGCCTTGAAATACACAATGTTTTGTGGTTCTGTGAGGTTTCAAGAAAGGAAAAACAGTCACTATTCTTTGAACTTCAAGAATGACTGCCATAGTGTAGGGTAAATAGGGTTGATTGACAAGAGATGGAAATCCTTCTCTTCCAACGACTTCATCAATTTCTCGTTGAACTTGTGTCTGGCTGTCAGGAAATGCCACCATGTAACCTAGGAGCCACTGAAGTGTTGTGGGAACTGCTGCAAAGCCTGATTCAAAAATTTCTAAAAGCAGATATTCAATGTCATCAGAGTCAATCATTCCCTTGTCTTCATCACTTTCTATAAATAGTAGTAAGTGGTCAACAATATCACGTAGCCGGTGGGGACTGTAAGTATCTTTATGATGATTAAGCATATCTCGTTGAAAGGCTAGTTGTAGATCAGTCCTCTCAATGGTATTTTTTATATTTTCTTTATAAAAGGAATGCAAAAATGGAAAAAAGTTATATGGTGTAAAGAATTTCTTCGCTTCAAAACGAGTCTGTAATGATTTATAGATGTCTTGTATAGCCTGGTCTTGCATCTGATGAAAAACCAACGACATCATAATATGCAAATGGGCAAACTGTAGGGATTCGGAGGGATCAAATATTTCGGTCTGGTTGAGAAAAAAACATAACAAATTTACAGCTTCTGTAGTTATCTTAGCCTCAATGTTTGTATCAACTGAGCAGTAGCTCCCTAAGCAGTCAACAATAAATCTTCTTTTAATTGTCGTCTTTTCGTTGATATCTGCAGAACTTAAACCTGAAAGATATTTAACAAAATTTTATAACAATGCAGATGAAATTGCCTCACTTCATCTCTCTTCAAATATTTATCATAATAAAAAAAAACAACTACAGTACATATAACTGTATCAATTTCATAGAATTTAAAAGTAGAATGCTGAACACTGCATTTAAAAACTAGAGGCTCTCAAGAGCCTGTGTCGCTCACCTGTATCTAATGTGATTTTGGAAATTATGTAAAATTATATAGTGATTGAGACCAAGATTGGTTTAATTTGACAAAGTATTTAAAATTAAAAACAGGTCATCTTAGTGTAGTCTTACAATAGCTACTGAAGACATCTTATCATTATTATTTTTGAATATGTGGTCAAGTTGTGACCATTCAGAATTTTTTTTACAATTTTCTGATAGACTTCTAAACATCTTGGATGATGGATCGGCAACAAAGTAACAACACTTGGTCAGCACCTCATAAGGAACATTCATGCCATGTTTGGTTTCATTCCATTCAGTGGTTCTCTAAAAGAAGTCATTGGTATGCATTTCCCATAGGGTCCAATGTTAAACTTAGTTCCCCGCTGGCGGCCATCTTGGATGATGGATCAGCTACAAAGTAACAACACTTGGTCAGCACTTCATAAGGAATATTCATGCCATGTTTGGTTTCATTCCATTAAGTGGGTCACTAAAAGAAGTCATTTGTAAGCATTTCCCATAGGGTTCTATGTTAAACTAAGTCCCCCGCTGGTGGCCATCTTGGATTATGGATCGGCTACAAAGTAACAACACTTGGTCAGCACCTCATAAGGAACATTCATGCCATGTCTGGTTTCATTCCATTCAACGGTTCTCTAAAAGAAGTCATTTGTATGCATTTCCCATAGGGTCCTATGTTAAACTAAGTCGACCTCTGGCGGCCATCTTGGATGATGGATCGGCTACAAAGTAACAACACTTGGTCAGCACCTCATAAGGAACATTCATGCCAGATTTAGTTTCATTCCATTCAGTGGTTCTCTAGAAGAAGTCATTTGTATGCATTTCCTATAGGGTCCTATGTTAAACTAAGTTCCCCGTTGGCGGCCATCTTGGATGATGGATCATCTACAAAGTAACAACACTTGGTCAGCACTTCATAAGGAATATTCATGCCATGTTTGGTTTCATTCCATTCAGTGGGTCACTAAAAGAAGTCATTTGTATGCATTTCCCATAGGGTTCTATGTTAAACTAAGTCACCTGCTGGCGGCCATCTTGGATTATGGATCGGCTACAAAGTAACAACACTTGGTCAGCACCTCATAACGAACATTCATGCCATGTTTGGTTTCATTCCATTCAGTGGTTCTCTAGAAGAAGTTCAAAATGTAAAATGTTAACGACGACGACGGACGATGCCGGACGACGGACGCCAAATTATGAGAAAAGCTCACTTGGCCCTTTGGGCCAGGTGAGCTAAAAAAAATTAATTAAGTTCTGCAGCCAGGTTTGTACAATTTATTTTACGTTGCAAGACAATTTCCTTCATTGATTTCTCCCTTTTCGCATTAAGTTTAGTGAAAATAGGCACAGTTCTTACCGGTATGTTGTATAAATCAAAATTTTCCATTCATCTTTATTATTCAATTAATCATACTTTTTTAACCATATTTTCAGGCCAACCTCCCTGCTACCCACATCCCACTTTATGAAACTTGTCTTGTGGTTTGCATTGTGTCTGATCATTGAAAACCATAAACCTTTGATATATTAACCTATGGCTATTTTTAAACAAATCAATTGTTGTGTCATTGATGCATACTCTAGATCTGTTTTTCACATTTCATAAAATATATTCCTATCAGCACCCCTGAAAGTTTCCCGCAATTTGACGGATTTCCGGATTTTGACCATTTTAGTCTCTATATATTCCTATATAAAATATTGGATTCTTCCCAATTTCCTGTTTTTGGCACATTCTGTACTTTCACCTATGTATCAGAGATTTTTCACCTTTTTGTCTGCATCCATGGAACAGCCAATGATATGAAGGCACATTGGGTCGTCCATCAAAGACGTCTTCTGAATGGTTTAGACCATTTATCACTCCATCCAATGAACAAACAAATACAATTCTCTGCCTCCCTGCTTGCAGGCTAAATATATCACCATATTTGTTCTTCAGATTTGTCAGTCTTATGTGATGTCTGCCCTGGAACAAAACAGGATTTCCAACGAAGGGCCAGGAAAATGGTCCTGGGGGAAAAGTATTTCTGGTCTTCTTCCATAAATAAATGGAGCTCAGAAAGAAGACAAAGAATAATAAAAATAACTGCCTGGGTTCCAAATCATTTCCTAGTAATTTCTCAATGGACATTCTGATTGTAGCACAGCTTCACTTCTAACAGACTTCTCGCTGTACAAATTTGGCTGAAAAAAAGATTAAGCAGATCTGTTTTTACCATTACTACTTTTGAATGTCTTGGACAGAACACTGTATGATAATAAACATGCAGGCTTATACATGTACACCAAACACAAACTATCCAAAATAACCAATGGCATGATGATCATTTCTATGAAGGGAAAATTAAAAGATATAAACAGTCATGAAGATTGCAGGCACAGAAAAATAGAAGAATGTTTAACTGATTTATTTTATATTTGTTTTGTCCCTTACCCCTATGTATATGGTGGTCGTATGAGTTTTCGATCACCTAACATATATCTGCCATTCTGATCTTTCAGATACATCAATAAAATATATATTTTATCTAGTCGTTTACTCCAAATATCAAAACAACGAAAACCGTCACATTGGTAGCTTTTTTATTTGTACTTGCCGGTTGAATGACCTTGCTCTATTTACGCCAGATATGACTGACATGTTTTTTCGATTACCTCCGATATTCATGTATTTTTAGACGTGCTTCCATTGGTTTGTAGATCACATGGTAAAATATTATTAACATCATCTTCTGCTTTGCAGATGACTTATATGTGGATATTTTTGGTATTTAATGTAATTCATGTGACTTTTAAACAAAGATGAGAAATGGTTTTAAGCAAAATGGTGGCTCGTATCATAAAAGAATGATAAAGGTGTTAGCTGTCTTGGGATCATATTCCATCAAACTTTTGTGCTCAATCGAAAAAACCTGACTCCTTTGTTTGTAAATATATGCTAATTATCTGAAATCTCGTGCAAGAGTGCGATTCTCAAGATTATAAATAGCCCATGGAAAGCAAATTCCTATCAAAATCTACTTTCAAGACCATACACATGTCTAAAAATATGCATTTAGTTATAAACAGTTTAATTCTACACAGAACAATTGTTTTCTGTTTGTCAATACATGTATTTTATATACATTATATGCATGCTTCATTTTTTAACAATGAAATGTTGTTTGCGCTATAATGTTTGTGCCTTCAAAATTTTAACTGTCTGTTCAATAGTCCGAAGGTTCATTAGTCCGAAGGTCCAATAGTCCAAGGGTCCATTGGTCCGAATGTTCGATAGTCCGAACCCTGACAAAATGCATAATGCACACATTTATAACATCAAGGGAAGTTAGTCAAAACGTCCAATGATCAAAAGGTTCGATGGTCCGATGCTTGATATAACTTAAAAAGAAACCATCGGGAGGTTCAGTAGTCCGAAGGTTCGATGTTCCGAAAAACAATGTAGAATACTTGGACAAGTTGGTTTAGTTGAGTGGAATTTTTCGACTCTATAAATAATGAAATTTCTTTCATAAAATGATGAAAAATATAATTTGACGACAAAAGTTATGGTGTGTAACAGTGTTGCAGTGAAAAGGGGTGATGCGTCACACTAAATCCATTGCCCATGTGTACTCAAAATACAGTCATGGAGGTGCTGCCAGACAGAATTTCAGCCAACAGAAATCCTGTCTTCTAAAATAATGTTTTAAGGTAGATCATACCTAATACACTGAGCATATTTTTCGGGCATTTTGCAAATTTGTATGTAAATATGCATAAATACCACAATTACAAAATTTTATTCCCAAAAGAACCCTTTTCAGGGAGATAATTGGCGGAAAATTTTGCTAATGAAATGTAAAGGAAATTTCAGTTTTTTGGAAATAACAAGAAAAAATGAACGGCGACCCCAATTTTTCTTTTAAGAATATCAAAGCATGTCAGATAAGTGTTCTTTTCAAAATTTTATAAAAAATTCTATCTGCCAGTTTTTTTTTATGTACATGTACGAGAAATTTGGATTTTCCCTATATAATCTATATAAAATTTACAAACATTAAGACTCAATTTATTATTATCTCAATTTAAAATCAAGAACAGTGACCTATGTTTTTTAAATTGAAATTTTAAAGTATATCCATCCATCATCCTGCCTGAAAACAATTAGGAAAATCTATCTGCCAAAAATATAAGTATTGATCTACCTTAACAGGAATAATAAACTGAAAGTCATTTCTCACATATGTAAGTGACAAAATAGTCCCTGATTCATGTTCAGGTGTTTGAAAGGTGTACCCATGTCCAATTTACCGTCATACAAACCTTTCATTTTGTGAAAATAAAGAGGTATCACTTTGTGCATAGGATGGTCCTTAGATGGTTTCGACTTTACCTGTTTGGTCATTTTAATATTTGAATCGGGTACTCAGCATTTTTGGAATACTTTTTAGGCTTTCAGCATTTGAGGCCGCTTGAACACAAAAATCAACGAAAATCGATGATATGTTCACATCTTGTGCATCAAATGTAATATCATAGACTATATATATATTCATAATAAATCGGCACACAAGGTCAGTAAGTATAAAGGTGTTCTATGATATCGTGGTACTTGATACTTTACAGACATGTAATAAAATTACATGCTACCTGTAGGATGTTGATTTTCCATTTCAAATCTTTGTAAACTTGTCTACCCATCACCATGTATCACTTGATTCAACAGTCAAACCAAAAGATGATGGATGAATTATTGTTTAACGTCCAGTGGCAACCATTAGGAGCATATCAAGATGAGAACATGTTGATATGATATGAATATGATCCCTGCTTTGGACTAGACCGACATGCTGAGCTGGATTTTTAATGTGCTAGCTCACGAGGTAACTGGAAGTTATATCACCCCACCCGAACACATTATACCGACTCCGAGCTGACCAGTGCTTTGCTCTTACTGCTTGGCGAAGAAGGAACAAATACCAATTTTAATGTCTTTGTTTTGATCTGGCCAGGGGTCGAACCTGCGACCTTCTGCACTCCAGTCAAAATAGGATACTAACTTTATTTAAAAGTACACTTAACTTCTAATAAAAATGGTGCTTCCTATGATGTCACAGCTTCTATAAAAACGGAATTCATTTCACAAAGAGATGCCACAAATTCTCATAGCTAAATTTAGACAATGGTGTTTCGGGCCTTAATTTTTTTACACAATTTTAGACAGGCCTAAATTATCTAAAATAGCATGAGAACAATTCCATGTGGTAAAAAGAACCAGTTGAAATGTTTGAAAAGGCATCAGGCGAAAATGATTGTGTAAGTGATCATTTGTTATCGTGGTATCTGGAACATGTCTTAATTAATCATGAATTTTCAAAAGATATTTTTACGTATCAAAATTTTTATTGAATACAATATGATATAGTCCTCATAAATATAATAACAGGATTGGAGGCGTGGAGCAAAATTCCCATGATATCATAGAACCGGCGATAACATGCATATAGTAACCGGGGTGGACAAACTTATGATATAAGTTGATCAACATAAGTACTTCTGAACAAGCAATAAAAATTTAAAAATCATTTTACCCCCTCCCCCCTTTTCCATCCTCAAAACAGGTGTGCATTTACTACATGCCAAGCGACATCAAATGACCCGTTTTAGTATAAGTTTTGGCCGGGGTTGGAAGAATTAGACCATGCAGCATCAAATTAAAAATCATTAATCCAATGAACCTTTGGACCAGTGGACCTTCGGACTACTGAACCTCCCGATGGTTTATTTGTGCGTTATATCAAGCATCGGACCATCGAACCTTTTGATCATTGGACGTTTTGACTATATAACTTCCGTTGATGTTATAAATGTGTGCATTATGCGTTTTGTCAAGGTTCGGACTATCGATCCTTCGGACCAATGGACCCTCGGACTATTGGACCTTCGGACTAATGAACCATCGGACTATCGAACGGACACCGAACAAAATAAGTTATTTAAGGACTTACCTCAACTTTTTTAACATTCAGTGTCATGAAATTAAAAATAAATACGAAAGAATCCACATGTAATCAAATTTGACAAGAAAAAAAGATACACAAAGATGTCACATTTTACCGCCACGGTAACCGGGCAAATCGGCCCACGGACCACAAGAACCATGTTTTGGACAACTCGGACTGTGTGAAGTAACAACAATGATAATGATGAACTTAATACTTTGAAGTGAGATTGTTACGCCAAAAATTACGATGTTTTTACTAAATACCCCGACAAAGCAAACGTAGAAACCTTACGCTTCACTCGCTTTCCATGTCACACCTGTTTCATATTAGTGTATAGAGCTGTTTTTGTATAAAACAAATGCCCATGCATACTATTAAGATTAAGAATCAGGATAGGAAGATAATTTTTGTAGTGCCTACCTTTGGTGTTTTGGTTGTAAATCTATTGGCAGTTGTGTTGAAAATTGGCCATTGATTATTTTAATGGGATCTGTGAAATGTGCAACAAATGAACAACATAGTGACGGAGTTAAATATATATTCTAGCTTGTTTAGCTGTTCAGCGTTCAGCCACAGCAACACCATTCTCCTGCCCCTTATATCATTAAAATACATTTAAAATCGACATTGCAGTCTTTAATTATTTTTTTCAACAGAAATACTACAGTATGTTTATAAAAGTTACAGCATTGACGAAGAATATCATTCCTTTATTATCGTTTTTTCTAATACAATAAAGCTTACAACATAGAAAAAAGAAGACTAGTTTTCGGTTATAGTATATATCCTGGTTGCCCTAGGGTTTGGACGTATTAGGAGAGCAAAGCTGGGAGCACCTAGGGATTTTGATAATGCCCTGCAATGTGCCAAATAAAATTCTTGTCAACAAACTGCTTCAATATGTGTACAGGGGCGCATTTCTTTTACCCGAATCTGAAACATGTTCCTGTAAAATGTTTCAAAAAAACAGAAACATGTTTCGGTGATTAAAAAACAACAATGTTTCAAAAAAAACAGAAACATGTTTCGGTGATTAAAAATTAAAATTAGATCTAATTTTTAAACCTTTATTGAGAAAAGATCCATTCTTCATTCAAGACTCTAAAGATTTTATTGTAAAATTAGAGAAAGAAAAGATGGAAAACAAATGTTTTCTGATTGCCTATGATGTTACTTCGATGTATACAAACATGCAAATAAAAGATTTGCAAGAAACATTAATCAACAATCTAGAAAGAATTGACAGACTATCATATGATATTCAAATCCCCAATTCAGCAGATTTAGCTCAGCTAATTAAAATAGTATTAGAAAACAATGAATTTGAATTTAATGGACACATATATAAACAGATAATAGGCGCCCCCATGGGAGGAATTTTATCGCCTACATGCACAGATTTACATCTGGCCTCTATACTAAAGATGATATTAGATAAGTTCCAGTACAGAACACTCATTAAATTACACTGTCAATACAGAGATGATGGCTTTATGGTCTTCACTGGTAATATGTTACAAATTGAGGAATTTTTTAGCATTGCTAATAAGATCGACCCTCTGTTAAGATTTACATATGAAGTATCTGAAGAGTTAATGACCTATCTAGATTTAGAGGTTTATAAAGGTGATAGATTTCGTATAAATAGAATCTTGGATGTCAAATCTCACATTAAGAAGACAGAAACTTATCAATATTTGCCACCTAATAGCTCACATCCACAGAGTACTTTTAAAAGTATCACTGTGGGAGAAACTATACGGCATATTAGAAACAATAATAATGAAATTGATTTGAACAAGCACCTGTTTAACCTTGAACAAAAATTAGTAAACAGAGGATATAATGAACGCATTACTAGAGATCTAATTTCAGACACCCGCAACAAAGTTAAACGTTGCAATACATTAACTAGAAAGACCAATAAGAAACATATACCTTTGACTCTTATAACTAAATATAACCCAGCAGTTAAAGGGCTGGGTAGAGCATTAAGAAAGTCCTGGGATAATTTACAGTCAGATGAGTTATGCAGAAAAATATTTAAACAAGTGCCTATCATTGCGTACAAACGCGGCAGAAATCTTAAAGAATATTTTGCCGAAACCCGGCATTAGTTGGGAGACTTTTGAAAAGGGACCCAAGATAGGCCACTTATAGAGTGAGCCAATCTAAAAATCCCGAAACACCGTTATTAAAACTGAATTCATACCGTAGGCAATCAGAAATAAAGAAAAACGGTGTAAAGTCTTGAGTTTAGCTATGTATGTTGGTTGAGGGAACTCTTGTTTATAATGCCATCTTGGTAGCTACAAAAAATAAAATCCGGATCGGTTTCGGTTTGTGTTTCAGTCTGAAACATCAATCGTTTATGTTTCAGATGTTTCGATATCATGTTTCTGTTTCAAGTAAAAGAAATGGTGAAACATGAACATGATTCAGAATCATGTTTCAGATTCGGGTAAAAGAAATGCGCCCCCTGGTGACGATTAATTTTGAAAAGCCTACCGTAATATGTAAAATAAAATTCATACTGATAACGTTCTGTTGCAGGGGGAGGGTTTCATGTATCATGGTATTCGTTCAAATTATGTTAATTATTCGATACCAAATTAAAGTCAGTAAGTATCAAGATACAGTGAGCTACCAGTTACTACTTCATAACATGACATATTGGTGACAGCTGAAACTTTGCTTTTATGTTACTCTGGAAGGTCGCAGGTTCGATCAGGGGGCGGGGGTTCGATCCCCGGCCAGATGAAAAAAGACATTAAAATTAGTATTTGCCGCATCTCCGTCATGCATGTAACATCTTTGAGTAAGAGCAAAGACTGGTTGATTTGGAGTCGGTATTATGTGTCTAGAAGAGTGATATATTTCTTCCTGCGGACTGTTGCCTCATGAGCTAGCACATTCAAAATCAGGCTTAGCTTGTTGGTCTAGTACAAAGCAGGGATCATATTTTGGTCACATCAACATGATATGCATGTAATAATTGATACTGGACATTAAACAATAATCAATCTACAAATGTTACACATTCCAAACAAGGATTCATGTGTATATCCTAGATGTCAAAGTTAGTTTGCACACATTGAATTCACATTTGTTCATAGTTACACTCCATCCATCAAAATCAATGAATGGTATACATGGAAAATCTGCCCTCATTAAATAACGGCAAAAGAATACCGAAGCGACAAAACAGTTGGAAAAGTTCAGAAATTCCAATTCCAAGGGAAAGACAAAGTCAGGATAATGGGACACAACAAACAAATGTGACAATGATAACTAAAACTTAAAGAATAAAAACGTAAAACATTGAAGCATCTTAGCACTATAGAAAAGGCAATATTTTGTTATATATATATGACAAAAAGAAACAAAAGGTACAGTTATCATTTTTATTGACAATGTCAGACTTCATAAAGATGAACCCTAAAAAGTGACTAAATCTGATTTTTCTTGGACACACAGTAGTTTTTTGGTGAATTTCTTCACAACATATTAATATTGGGCCACTCAGAGCTTGTTACAGTGTGGGCGCATGCTGTTGAAGGCTGTATTACATTGTACAGTCTTTTTGGAGCGGGGGGTATACTGTTTTACCCTTGTGGTTCTGTCTGTAACAAACTGTTTGGTCATGTAATATAGTGGGACATGTTTTCGGACCAAGGCACATGTACTTCCTGTTTGACGACATCTTTTATTTTTCTACCTTATCGAAAATCAGGGGTATTACTAGTGAGCAATGGCTTACAGTACATGTTGTTTCCTAAGTTCTGTTTCATGATTGTTGTATGTTTCACATCTCTCCAATTATTTTTATTTTCTTGCATACAATGCTCATGATCATATTTGATTATATAGCCTGCATTAAATACAATAATGGCTAAAATTATGAAACTTAAAAAAATCATCAAAATGTCACACAGTGAACAACAAAACTAAATTGGTCTAAAAAAAATTAATTTCTAATTTAATGTCCGTTCAAAATTATAATCACTGCTCTGACCTTGTGTCAGCAAGAAAAAATAATTGTTGTATTTTATTTTCAGATTATTAGAACTTGGCTAGTGTATACATAGAAGTTTCCATGTGTGCTTGTTAAGATTATGTGGAGTTTATTTTAATTTTCAGTTTCTCATTTCCAGCCAAACTTTATCATTTACAAAAGGGGCTGAAGGAATTTCATAAAAATTAGCATATATATATGTTGATTGGAACAATTGACATATCATAAATGACCCCATAATCTGTCCTTTTCATAGTCATAGGCACTGACAACGAATTTTGAAAGTCAATTTTAACAAGTTAATGTAAAATAATGTTGCATCTTTTGTAGGCAAAGAGTAAGATGGCATCCCAGAAGATATACATCAGCTAAAGGTAAATTTTCAGGAATGATTTTATTTGTAACAAAATTAAGATTGATAGAAAAAGATAGAATATGAATAAGTCAGGATATGTGATAAGCTTCAGTGAGACAACACGGGGTAAAGTTCATTTGTTGAATGTTTACTTTATAAATATAAAATTTCTTATTTCAATAAAAGCTTAATTTAAACCATTATCAATCTGTGCTGTTAGGTACTAGGCCAAAGCATGGGTCTAGTAAAATCTTCTTTAGATTAATAAAACTGATCTATCACTAGCCTGACTGGTTTAGTAAAAAATTCCCCTATTCAACAAACTTAATCGTTTTAGTCTGGTAAGTCTTAAAAGTTTTACCCAAACTAGCGTGAAGGTCTGGTGCATCAAAAAGTTTTTGGTAAATACTGCATTATTTATTTAAATCATGGATTCTTAATAATTGGAAGGCTACAACAACCAAAGCTGACAACCAGAATGTGGGAGCTTCAGTAGTCTCGTTGTAGCGTGCTCGGGTCGAGCCAATGACATAAAAATTTTATATGATGCTTCTCCGCCAAGCACACAGCATCTATTTGACTGCTCATATATTGCCAATTAAAACTGGCATTTCTGTTAAGTGTTTAAGCTAACAATACAGTCTAGTTTTATTTTATTACAACATGAAGAAATGTCACATATAACTTCAAACATGAAGGACTTACAATAATAAGTGAAATTAAAAAAAACAAAATTACTGAGAGAAAGTCATTTAGTTTATCACTTTTGCATTAATTACACTACTCTGAAGATTTATTAAGTAAAAAGGATTTTCTGAATATGAATGAAGTGAATGTATTATAATATGCATGTTGATGACAATAAAATTCTGAGGTTTTGTAACCATGTGCTGTTTCATTGGTCACTCATCAAATATTTACTTTTACCAAACTGATAAAAAATATTAAATATAAGTAGCTGTTAAATTATTGTTTGATTTAACATCAGTCATGTTTAGTAAAATATACATTTACATTTTATTACAGTGCTGAATCTTTAATCTGAAAAATAATATGTATTGTATGTTTTTTCTTCAGCAATGAACCCTATTGAGAAGATACTGATAGCTAACCGAGGGGAGATCGCCTGCCGTGTCATACAGACAGCCAGACGTCTTGGTATTAGGACTGTTGCAGTATATAGTGATGCTGACCAAAACTCACTTCATGTTTCCATGGTAATTATAACAAAATAATAGAAATGAAATTACACATCTGCTAAATGTCAATCAGTGTTCTCCCCAGCCTAATATGGCGCTGCATGACCACAGCATCTTCCCTTGAAAGTTTTCATTCACTGCAGTGTCATTATAATTAAAAAGCCAATTTGCTACATGTAAAAAATGTTAATGTATATACAGATATTTAACAGACTTCTGTTAACATTGAGCTCTATTGAATTTATGGTAATGCACATAATTAAGGTCTATTTAATCAATAATACATGTTTGTTGAATAGGTTTGTGTATCACCTTGTTATGAGTTATTGCTGTTTCCAATGACAGTAAACTGCAGGTAACTTGAGATAAAATATGTTGATTTGTCATTCAGTAAAATTTTTCTGTACAAGGTGGCAATGAAATATTTACTAATTATTTTGAACATGTTGAAATTTGACAGTGACACAAACCTTGATTATAAAATACAATACATGTATTACATCTGTTTTCTCTAGTGGCATTACTGACCATGTATGTTACACAAAAGTTTGAATTTTGTGTCAAGAATTTATCCTATGTAAATGAGCAAGTTCACCTTGAGGCTGAATTGAGAGTTTGTATTCAGTTTTGCTGTTAAAAATATGTGCCAAGATAAGGGGGTAAAAAACCTTCATTGTACTGCTACAAAAGTTGAAGAGAGTAAAAATTGACCTTGCATGTACACTGTAGGAATAGATTACAAAACAAGACAGTTTAAGACCAAGATTGCCATTGACCATTTAAAAACACAGAAAAGTATTTCAATATTAAATATAATTCCTACAACTGTAAATATATCTGTATGATTTTAATATTGTTTATTTTGTCAAATTGTTAAACACAAGATATACATTCTGTGTGTGAATATATCAAAAATTGTTTTGCTTGCTTCTTTTCTCTTGGTAAACATTTTGTTTGCACGCTTAAAGTTTTATGCCTTCAAAATATTCTTCTGACAATGAGACGACAAAAAAGTAACAAAAGTGTTACAAAGACAAATGACATATACACAGTGTATTGTCTTAGGTTAAGGGCTATTTCATAAAAATGTATGTGGGAGGGTAGGAAGGGAAGTTTTATAATACATGTAGGACATGGTCCTGGGTCATTTTTAGTGTGTGCCTATCAGATGTATGTAAATTATCTGGAAAAAGTTTGTTGATTGTGGGGGTATTTTGAAAGTCCCTTCCTATCCTCCCACATTCATTTTAATGGAATAGCCCTAAGTGAAGCACACCTATATTTCCACTTATTTGACAAACCCTAATTTTTGCAAGCCCTAAACATATTTTTGACATTTCAGTTAGCACTATAAAAGTTGGGTTGAGGTTCCACGAAAGTCAGTTAAAATATATACAATATATGTACATTGTCAGAAAATATAAATTTTATTTGTATGAGCCTTAGAAACAAGTTGCTGTACAATATTAGTTATACAGTGTGTTATTGTCTGATATGAATTCTATTAACCCGATTAATCACTTATTAGGACTGTAAATCACTGTTTAACAAATTTATCCTGTTTTTTTTCTGGTAATTCATGGACTATAGTCTATATTGGATGGTTTTTTAGCATACCTGGCCAAACTGCTGGGCCAAATGGAACAAAACTTTTGTTGTTTACAGTTTCCTCATTTTGTCCCAATCGGCAACAAACATGGCCATCATGGCAATTCTTGTTTCTCATTGGTTGATAAAAATTTTTTTTTCTCTGCAACTGCTTAGCCAAATGGAATTAAACCTGACTGAAAGCATATATGGGAGGTTCTGTACAAAGTATCCTCATTTTGTCCTGATCGGACTACAAATATGGCCACCATGGGCAGTTCTTGTGTCTGATTGGCTGATATAAAAAATCTTCTCCTCTGAAATCACTGGGCCAAATGGAACAAAACTTGACAAGAAGCATATATTGGAGGTCCTTTATAAAATTTCCTCATTTCGTCTTGATTGGAGTACAAATATGGACGCTATGGGCAGTTCTTTTTTAGCTCACCTGACCCAAAGGGTCAAGTGAGCTTTTCTCATCACTTGGCGTCCGTCGTCCGTCGTCCGTCGTCGTCCGTCGTCCGGCGTCGTCGTTAACATTTTACATTTTGAACTTCTTCTAGAGAACCACTGAATGGAATGAAACCAAACATGGCATGAATGTTCCTTATGAGGTGCTGACCAAGTGTTGTTACTTTGTAGCCGATCCATCATCCAAGATGGCCGCCAGCGGGGAACTTAGTTTAACATAGGACCCTATGGGAAATGCATACAAATGACTTCTTTTAGAGAACCACTGAATGGAATGAAACTAAATCTGGCATGAATGTTCCTTATGAGGTGCTGACCAAGTGTTGTTACTTTGTAGCCGATCCATCATCCAAGATGGCCGCCAGAGGGGGACTTAGTTTAACATAGGCCCCTATGGGAAATGCATACAAATGACTTCTTTTAGAGAACCGTTGAATGGAATGAAACCAAACATGGCATGAATGTTCCTTATGAGGTGCTGACCAAGTGTTGTTACTTTGTAGCCGATCCATAATCCAAGATTGCCGCCAGCGGGGGACTTAGTTTAACATAGGACCCTATGGGAAATGCATACAAATGACTTCTTTTAGAGAACCACTGAATGGAATGAAACTAAATCTGGCATGAATGTTCCTTATGAGGTGCTGACCAAGTGTTGTTACTTTGTAGCCGATCCATCATCCAAGATGGCCGCCAGCGGGGAACTTAGTTTAACATAGGACCCTATGGGAAATGCATACAAATGACTTCTTTTAGAGAACCACTGAATGGAATGAAACTAAATCTGGCATGAATGTTCCTTATGAGGTGCTGACCAAGTGTTGTTACTTTGTAGCCGATCCATCATCCAAGATGGCCGCCAGAGGGGAACTTAGTTTAACATAGGACCCTATGGGAAATGCATACAAATGACTTCTTTTAGAGAACCGTTGAATGGAATGAAACCAAACATGGCATGAATGTTCCTTATGAGGTGCTGACCAAGTGTTGTTACTTTGTAGCCGATCCATAATCCAAGATGGCCGCCAGCGGGGGACTTAGTTTAACATAGGACCCTATGGGAAATGCATACAAATGACTTCTTTTAGAGAACCGTTGAATGGAATGAAACCAAACATGGCATGAATGTTCCTTATGAGGTGCTGACCAAGTGTTGTTACTTTGTAGCCGATCCATAATCCAAGATGGCCGCCAGCGGGGAACTTAGTTTAACATAGAACCCTATGGGAAATGCATACAAATGACTTCTTTTAGTGACCCACTTAATGGAATGAAACCAAACATGGCATGAATATTCCTTATGAAGTGCTGACCAAGTGTTGTTACTTTGTAGCTGATCCATCATCCAAGATGGCCGCCAGCGGGGAACTTAGTTTAACATAGGACCCTATGGGAAATGCATACAAATGACTTCTTTTAGAGAACCACTGAATGGAATGAAACTAAATCTGGCATGAATGTTCCTTGTGAGTTGCTGACCAAGTGTTGTTACTTTGTAGCCGATCCATCATCCAAGATGGCCGCCAGAGGGGGACTTAGTTTAACATAGGACCCTATGGGAAATGCATACAAATGACTTCTTTTAGAGAACCGTTGAATAGAATGAAACCAAACATGGCATGAATGTTCCTTATGAGGTGCTGACCAAGTGTTGTTACTTTGTAGCCGATCCATAATCCAAGATGGCCGCCAGCGGGAGACTAAGTTTAACATTGGACCCTATGGGAAATGCATACAAATGACTTCTTTTAGAGAACCACTGAATGGAATGTAACAAAACATAGCATGAATGTTCCTTATGAGGTGCTGACCAAGTGTTGTTACTTTGTAGCCGATCCATAATCCAAGATGGCCGCCAGCGGGGGACTTAGTTTAACATAGAACCCTATGGGAAATGCATACAAATGACTTCTTCTAGTGACCCACTTAATGGAATGAAACCAAACATGGCATGAATATTCCTTATGAAGTGCTGACCAAGTGTTGTTACTTTGTAGCTGATCCATCATCCAAGATGGCCGCCAGCGGGGAACTTAGTTTAACATAGGACCCTATGGGAAATGCATACAAATGACTTCTTTTAGAGAACCACTGAACGGAATGAAACTAAATCTGGCATGAATGTTCCTTATGAGGTGCTGACCAAGCGTTGTTACTTTGTAGCCGATCCATCATCCAAGATTGCCGCCAGCGGGGGACTAAGTTTAACATTGGACCCTATGGGAAATGCATACAAATGATTTCTTTTAGAGAACCACTGAATGGAATGTAACAAAACATAGCATGAATGTTCCTTATGAGGTGCTGACCAAGTGTTGTTACTTTGTTGCCGATCCATCATCCAAGATGTTTAGAAGTCTATCAGAAAATTGTAAAAAAAATTCTGAATGGTCACAACTTGACCACATATTCAAAAATAATAATGATAAGATGTCTTCAGTAGCTATTGTAATCACATTAGATACAGGTGAGCGACACAGGCTCTTGAGAGCCTCTAGTTTTGATTGTCTGATATAAAACAATCTTCTCCTCTGAAGTCGCTTGGCCAAATGGAATCAAAACTTGACAGGAAACATCTATGGGAGGTTCTTTACAAAGTTTCCTCATTTCGTCCCGATAGGGCAACAAACATATCCGTCATCGGCAATTCTTGTTTCTCATTGGTTGATTAAAAAAAAAAAAATTCTGGAACTACTTGACCAAAACTGTCAGCCAAAGTTGACAGGAAGCATCAATGGAAAGTCTTTTATGAAATAAATATTTTTCATCCTGTTTAGTGTTTGGACGACAAGCATGGCTGCCATGGTCAATTCTTGTTTCTGATTGGCTGATATAAAGAAATATTCTTCCCTGAAACCGCTATTCCAAATGAAACAAAACTTGACAAGAAGGATCTGTGAGATATTTTGTACAAAGTTTTCTCATTTTGTCCAGATCATGCAACAAACATGGCCGCCATGGGTAATTCTTGTTTCTGCCAGGTGAGCGATAAAGGCTCAGCCCTCTGAGCCTCTAGTTTTACATGTAAGTGTTCATCAATCAGTAAAAACTTTCACTGTTACAGTTTGTGTGTGTGTGTGTGTGTGTTATGCAGGATATAAATTACTTTGATTGATGTTTGTTGTCGTTTTGTGCAAAAAGGGAGGTAATTCAAGTTGACTCAATAAAAAATTGTACTGAAATTAATAGGATCAACTTTTACCAATCAAAATGCGAGATTAAAGACCAAAATTAATCAGGATGAAAATTTTGCCTCCATTACTGACTTATAATTGTGGGTCAGTTGTTTTACCGGAACCACAAGATATATTAGTTTTGACTTATAAACTTGTACATACATGTTTATGTTCTGGTCTAATACTTATAATGATATTGATGGTAAATGATTTTCACAAGCAATCACAAGTCCGTCAAAACAAAGATTTGAGTTCAGACTGCTTGGCAAGGTGTGTTCAGCCCTGGTCTTAATTTAAGTAACAAGGATTTGTTTTTGTACTGATATAAGTGCTGCTCACAAGCCACTCCCACTTAAAAGCGGGCACTATAACAAAGCTAGAAAATAAAATAAAATTAGCAAACAAGAAAAGGATAATTCAAGAAATTGTTTTAGAATTATAATTTGTTTGATTTAAATTTGTTTTACAGGCAGATGAAGCATATCATATAGGACCCCCAGCTGCATCACAGAGTTACCTTTGTCAGGATAAGATTATCAATGTAGCGAAAGTTTCGGGTGCTAAGGTAAAAAGAAACAAATAGTTTTCTTAACCAATTGAAAATTAAATGAATCATTTGAACAAAAAAAAAATAGTAAAATAGGAATTCAATGATTCATATTAATTTTTTATTATGCTTGCAATAGACATGGGTTACTGAGATCAAGATTGTTCAAAATCTGTAATTGCTGGATCAGTATTGACTGTGATGTTGACAATAAAAAGAATTATGAGTCATCTAACAATACCTAGTTCACTGTGATACTAATTTCAGACATGACTGTTTCAACCTTCAGCTATATAGTTATTTCACTCTCGTTATCAGAAACTCGATTGAGTTGAATTTTTTTATGTGGTCCCAAATGTTTTACAGTGCAAATATATGTATTCATGGTATTTTGACACCTGTTTAGTCGAATTTGTATTAACTTCATTTTTAGTCCCGAATTATAAAAACAAAAATTTTTCATTCATTATGTCAAAGTATTCCTTGTCAGTCAAAACTTCTTCTTGCGGATTAATTTTCTTCACAGATAAGTTTAATTTCAGCTAATTGACAATCGGCTTCTTGATTTGTAAAAACTATTCACCTTGAGTAGATTAATTAGTGTCAAATTATCTACAAAGATTTATAAATTATAATCAACATAATCATTTATCTGTCATCTTGCACTTGACGTATACATTATGGATTATGTCAATGGACTGTCAAATCTTTTTATCTATTGTAATAAATTTTTTGTTCAAAATAAATATAAAATGTTACACAAAGTAGATTTACATGAATTATATAAGTATCTGAACATGAATAAATAAATTGAGGTCTCGATAGTAAGTGTAAACTTTAGTTTTAATCCGGGATCTAAAGAGATTTAAGATTTACCAGAAGAAATAAATTACCTCTCTTTTGTAATAAAAAAAATCTACAATTCTTTTTTGCAGTCCGAAAGACTTAGAGAAAACAGATTCGACTGTATTTATCAATATATATTTCTCTAAATCCTTGTTAACATATTTTTATCCTCATTAAGATAACTGGCAATGTCTCCAGTATTTTTCCATTATTATTAGGGGCTTAAGTGGTCAGTTGTTCTGTGAAGTTTGTCATAACAACTTAAGATCACTAGCCTGCCGACAATGAGGAAGTGAATTTGAACCTAACTTGTAGCATATTGGATCTTAATTGACAAGTAATGCCAGTTTTCCTCCAGTTGAAGGACATTCGTTCTCTCTAGGTTCTCTCTAGGTTTTACAGCTGCCTATTCCAATACAAACACAAAATAGACATTTTACTGAAAGTCATATGAATGTTGTGTTATATGTAATTAAGAAAATGCAAATGTGTTATTATGAAAATGAAATGATGTGGAATATGCGTCAATGTTAATTATTTAACCTTTACTTTACATTGTATTTTTTAGGCCATTCATCCTGGGTATGGCTTTTTATCTGAAAATACTGAGTTTGCAGAGTTATGTAGCAAGGAAGGGATTGTATTCATTGGCCCCCCAGCTTCAGCCATTAGAGACATGGGCATTAAAAGGTATATCAGCTCAAATTATCCTTACATATGTATTCATAGGAAAAAATTTCAAAAATTTAGCACAAACATGAACCAATAAACCTTTAAACTCAAACAGACCACACCAACCCTAAGAAACGGGGGAAATATTGGTTTGATCAAGGATCCGGAAAGCCTTCTATTTTCCGGACATGACCGGAGAAATGTTTATTTGTCCGGTCGTAAAAAGGGTCAAACAGACGTCCAAAATTTCTATTTTTTAATAAAAAGATGTACTGAAAAGTCACGACCCAAAAATTGTGAAGTTCGGCAGAACGGTTACCTCATTCAGGTCATTTAAATTCCTCTCTATAGTTGACTGATATTTTCAAACTGTTTTTACAGCAATTACTATTGTCATTAGGGTAATTAACAGAGGTGTCTGTGATTTTATGTCCCTTAATTATAATTAATGTACACCTGTCAACACTTTCCAAAAGTTCAATCGAGGTCATTCATTAGTGACGATCAATCAGGTGTTTTTCACCCCTTTCTACTTTGAAATTAAAAAAAATCCATTACATGGTATGTTTCAGACAATCTAACAGTTCATAATCACAAACTTGAGAAGATAAAATGCCTTGGTAGTTTTAACTCGGCAAAACTTTTAGATTTCCACATTGTTGCCATTTTCTGCATGTGTAGTTTATAGCAAATATTCATTGAGCATGCGCGAATCGTTGTAGTTAAATACGAAAAAGTAAAAAAAATTTCATCTTTCGGGATTAAGTGTTTTAACTTGAATTTATTTTAGTCATTTATTTAGTTCATTTCTACTCCATTGTGTAGTCCATTTCCATATCGATCTATTTATACGTACCAAACGCAGACGTCGAAGAAGACACTGATAACATCGAAATTATCAATACACAAACAATGCCGCACGGATTGTTAAAGAGTTGATACATACGCACGACATTTAAGGTATTACCCAAAACATTTATAATCGAGCATAACAACATTTGTATGAAATAAGGTTGTGTGTTGAGATTGATAAAAAGAGTGTAAAAAATGTCCCGCAGAGGCTGATGAAATTTCCTGATCTCTGGGTTTGATATTTCAGAGTGTTATGATAAAGTGAGTCATTTTTTTTGTCAGCAACTGATGTTTCATGACTACAGTTTTAGATATTTACTCTAACTTTGCATTTTAGTATGTAAATTAAAAGAAATGGCAGTACATATATGAATCAATGAGACCACCTTTATAATTGGCTAATGATGTTATACATCTATACATAGAAAGCACATGACAGTGTACATTATCTACATTTGACTTGTCTTTTTCAAACAGTACTTCTAAGCACATCATGTCATCTGCTGGTGTACCAATTATAGAAGGTTACCATGGAGAGGACCAATCAAATGACAGATTAAAACAGGAAGCTGCTAGGATTGGTTATCCTGTGATGATCAAAGCTGTCAGAGGAGGTG
This sequence comes from Mytilisepta virgata, assembly GCA_028015205.1. NCBI lineage: Eukaryota > Metazoa > Mollusca > Bivalvia > Mytilida > Mytilidae > Mytilisepta > Mytilisepta virgata. The sequence continues at coordinate 44,034,278 of CM051520.1, forward strand.
GTGGCAAGGTATGGATAACGGATACATGTACTAAATCAGTTAATTGCAAATGTTATTAAGATAGATCATGCTTAGTTTTTGATTAGGGAAAAGGAAAAATATCTCAACAGATAGAAATTGAAAGTGAATTTTATGAAGATTTTTTTCATTAAATATTTTTAGATAATTGAAAGAAAAACAGGGGTCCCTGATTATTTTTGCACTACTCAACATGCTTTTGGGCAGCAAAAGTTAGTTCTCATGACAGATAAAAAATTTTTGCTCTTCAAACTTTTGGGCTTTTGTTTTGGTTTTCAACATTTTTGGCCATGACCACAACTGATGAGTTGTAAATCGATGAAATGTGCATAGCTTGTGCATCAAAATTGGTATCAAAGAGTTTTATTTAATTCCAAAAATATTTGTCATTGAAATAAGAGGGTATAAAAATTTTTATTACTAAATAGGTGAAAACAGATGAATGTTTATAATAAAATTGTTAATTTAAGAGAATATCTTTTACCTTGGGTTTACAAATGTGAATATGTTAATAGAATGATCCTTAAAAGTATTTCCAACTATTTCTTAATGTATCAAAAGAAATTTCACATTAACTTATTTAAAGGTTCAGATTGAGTGAAAAGAAATTTTTGTGTCAAAATTAACTTTTGATTTTAAATGTTTACTTTAATATGACCACAGGGTATGAGAATTGCGATGACAGAATCAGAGTTTGATAGTCAGCTGGAGTCAGCTAAAACAGAGGGCATGAAATCATTTGGTGATGATGTTATGCTGATAGAGAAATTTGTAGAAACACCAAGGTAATACTGTAGCTATGACATTCGGTCAAAATGTTAGTTTGAAAAAGGTTAATACAAAGAAATGCTGTTTTGTTATCATTATTCCAACAGAAATGGTAAATAAAACATATGTTGCAGGTAGACATAGATTGGCAGAGTTTACAAATAAGGGGCAATTTATTCTCGTTCAAGATCTGGAAAATGTAAACATAAGTTATTACATGACTGTAAATTATCTTTTGTCTGCAAAAAGAAAAATTCTATGGTAAATAGCATAAATTCCACAGACACTAAATATAATATCTTCAATGTTTATTCATAAATATTCCAAATAACGGTTTTTTATTAGAAAACACAATAACAGACTTTGAAAATGGTTGCGGAAAGATTTTCATCATTTATCAACCCTTGAAGATGTTTAAGATCACAAATTTCAAAGAGTTAAATCTGAAGAGAGAAAAACAGGTTTTGTTTATTCATGAATATTTTGTTCATTATAAAACAACCTGATTCATAATAAAACAATTACAGACACCTGAATATCACTGGGGGAAAGCTGATACCTGTAACTATTAGTTATAAAATTTCAGAAAAGTTGAAATGTGTCGTATACAGCATAGTATAAATTTACTATATCTAATATTAGTATCTTTGAATTGTTATTTTGAAACTCCTGGGACGATGCTTCTGCATGGTGGACCCTAGATCCCCTAGGGTATTTACCAACCCAGTCGTCAGACTTGTCTGACATGATTATTCATTGAATGTTACAGAAATTACCAGTATTTAGCAAAATTCAAAAATAATAGAAATACTAAGGGTTCATTCCTTGGATTGCATATGGTAGATCTCCTTAGCTGAAATTTGGCTTCCTATTTTGGTATTTTTGGTTATGAGTACTTCTTGTTTAAAATAAGTTTGGTTTTTGGTCTTCCAAATGTTTTGGTTTTAATGCAGCTGATGTGAGGTAACTCCTTGAAATGTGTCGTATACAGCATAGTATGAATTTACTACATCTAATATTAGTATCTTTGGATTGTTTTTTTATTATTCAAAATTGAGAACTCCTGGTAAATCTTGGTATTGAGTTCACACTTAAAGACCTATTGCTGAATATGGGTTGAGTAAATGTTAAGTAAATGTTGCTAGCGATATCTACCCTTCAGATTAACATATCCCTATAATACAGCAAAAAGGCTGCAAATAAAAACTTAAAGATAAATTAATTTATTTGTATATTACAGACATGTTGAGGTACAAGTATTTGGTGATCAGCATGACAACTATGTATATTTATTTGAAAGAGACTGTAGTGTACAAAGGCGACATCAAAAAATAATAGAAGAGGCCCCAGCTGTAAGTATACAATTTTAATGGATTGATGATAAATATGTTTTACATTTGTCTTTTTAGATTATTATCTAGTATTAACATGACATGCTACAATTGTTAATAACATAAGTTGTGATTTTGATATCGACAGAGTTTTATTTAGTAACTTTTGCACTAAAATATATAGAACTTTGCATTTTCTTTGCACTGAGCAACTAGTTTAATTTGTCATTATTATAGTATTATAGTACTTTTTAATTTTCATCCTTCATGATAAGAAAAATTTATCAAGTATTTTTGTGACTTAAGGTAGAGTTTTGAAAAGTAAAAGGAATTTGTAATCTTTTTTTCTGAAAATAGATTTGGTTGCTTTGTTAATTGTTTGCTGTGTTGTTTGCAAGGCACATAGGGTCACTATGTGTCATCTTTTGTCTTGGTTGATTATTTTTGTGATTTAATTTCAAAAAATGAACTGCAATTGTCTGAAATCATTTCTTTTGGTGTAAATAAGGGAGACAACTGCAACAGTCCTAAATGAAAATTTTTTACATGGGAGCTAACTCTGTATTCCTCACTTGTGATGTAATCATATACTGTTCATCTGGGTTTTTTTGTATCCACCAATGTTGTTGTTGTATTGTAATTGGAGTAAGTTCATTTTTATGGCTTTAATTCAGTAAATTTTACTAATACTTAGGAGTGGACATCTTGATCTGCAACTCTGCAAATAAAAAGTTTTCAAGATTTTGTTAAAAGCTAATTTTGCATTTTAGAAACGTCCCCAGAGATGAAAACAGAATAAAAAAGGACGAAAAAGACATTCTACACATGAAATGAAGCAAATAGAATTACATATAAAAAATAAAGCAAAATGAATGTAAATTTTAATCCTTTGATAATCCTACTCTTATGCGGTGCAATACATTTTACAGGTGATAGATTTTGTGTGCAGGAAAAAATTAAATCCCAGGAGTTTTTTTTCCGGTCTAAACATTGTAAATCCATTTGCAAATAAAAAAAAATCTGTTTTCAAACACAATACCAGTATTTTATTGGGATTGATTTAAAATATTTGTGAATTTCAGCAAATTTTCTATTAATAAGATGACCAAATAATGTATTTTAACGATACAGAGATCTGAGAGTTAGGACTACAATGAATCATTGACATTGTCTTTCATTTGGTTGGAAATTTTAAACAAATTCATTTGGGTATTTATGTAACAGTTGAGAATGAAAAAATTCCTAACTCTAGAAAGTCCATGGAATTTAAACATCGGAAATGCTATTTCCAAATTCCTTCTTACTATACAGACTCGCCTTTTCTAACCAGCAATAATAAGATAAATGTGTAAATGTAGTAGAATTGGAATTTAAGTTTCATAGAGAACTTAAAAAATAGAGGGATACATTGTTGATATGATTTCTACACATTGTTGTTTACATTAGAGAATTTTTCTCCAAAAATTACTTACCACACCAACTGCAAGGATGATTCCACTACATGTATACCATTTAGGGCTGCTTATCGGCCACAAACATTTCAATGAAAATTCAAATTCATAAAAGAGACAAAACAATGTTTCGGCAGATGTTAAAATCTGGAAATTAGTACGTAATGGATTCTTTCAATTGTAAATACAACACTGTAGTCACTACAGCATTATTCACTATGATCGATGTCACTACAGCATTACTCACTATGATCGGTGTCACTATTATCGGTGTTATTTTAGAAACTGATTAGATTGACCCTGAATAAGCACATGAGTTTGTAACTCAATAACTTGAAACTGACAAAATGGATATGTTAGTGAAAGTCATATTGAATTTGTTTTGGTGTTGTAAAAGTCTGATGGAAAAATTCCCAATTTGATGTTCAGGAGACCCATTTTAAAATGAGTGGAATCATCCCTGCGACTGGAGATTGAGTTGAACCAGGCATCAGATCAATCCCTAGTTGGTATGGTAAGTAATTTTCAGAGACAAATTATGCTCTAAGGTATTAAACACATGAACATATGTATACTGAATTTAAATCAAGGAATTTTAATAAACTGCAACATAGTTAAAAATTATCAGTTATCTTTGCTTAGTTATTTCTGAAACAATTCACTTTGTGTCATTGATAATACCAGTGTTTTGGAGGGTCATTTAGTGTTTACCCTTTTTTGTGGGCTGTTTTTTACTGGCCACAGAAGGACCCTACCCAAAAACTTTGTATAAATCTGTTCTCATGTTCAGTCAAATGTTGTTTTTTTTTTACTGATGTAGACCTCCCAAATCCTAACATTTTCATATTTGTATCTTGTTTTAGCCAGGACTATCAGAAGAGGTCAGAAGGTCACTAGGGGAAGCTGCTGTGAAAGCTGCCAAAGCAGTTAATTACGTAGGAGCAGGTATCTTCATTGAATTAATATAATACTATGGATTCATTTATTTTCGTGGATAGAGGAAAAAAGGAATTTCATGGGATACCTAAATTCGTGGATTGCTGGTTTAGAAAAAAATATAAGTTGTTGAAATACTTAAAATCGTGGCTTGGCACATCAGATATCATGAAAATACTGCGACAAAACGTGCCAATCAGACTTGATATTGTACAGTAAAGTACTGATTTAAAGCGCTCATTAAACAAAAGTCTAACAAACAGATTCTTTAAATTTGTAACGGAACAATTAAAGCTTGTCATTAATTTAACAAGATTAACAAAATCTGTAATTATTTACTCATTAGGTTAAACAGGTGTAAAATATATATTGACAAAATTGCAATCACTTTTCATCAAATACCGCTGGGCATATACATACATATATTTAATCCGATTACGATCAATAATTTCTGCTTTATTATCTTTTGACAAGATGTTTTTACTGTAATTTATGAGAAAGTCTGTATTGTTTAGGTCTACTTAGGATTAAGATTTTTCTTGAATGTTTGAATTAAAAAAACCGGAAGTGAATTCCGCGACAATTAACACAGTCAAAATCTTTTTACAGAAAATTGTTTGAGCGTTTACATGTTACCAAAGACAAAATTACATGAAACACTGCATCCTCTGTGGATATAGCTAACTCATCATATGTCAGAATTCAAGTACATGCTGTAAAAACGCAATTGTTCAAAACTCTGTGGCTTCAAACTTCAGTGCATTTAAACAAGAGTAAAAATATTATTTTTCGTTGGATATTTAAATTTGTGGTTTACTGGGACCCACGAAAACCACGAAAATTGGTATACAACGAATATTAATGAATCCACAGTATGATACATCTGATCGTTTTCAATTAAATATCAAGTGTAAAGTTCTTCTCAGCTAGAGATTAGGAAAAAATTGGGAAAAATATGAAAGAATGTGAGAAAAGTTAACCCTTCCTTCAGCTTTACTGCTAAAATTTGGTCATATTGATAACATCAAAAAGTATCTGCCTTTTACAAAGTTGTAAGACAGTAAAGTTCCAGAAAAAATTTCTAATCTGTTAAATTATGTGTGATTGATAAATTCTGTAATTGCAAGTGTTTGTAAAACACTGATACAAAATAAGAAAATACATACATGTATTTAAATTTATTGAACATATTTTTTCATGGTAACTTTTGATTGATCCTCAATATTTAGACATGGCATGAAAAAAGCTAAGAATATCAATTGTTTCAAATAGATTTATTTATTGGAAGATATTATATGAATTATGAAAACAGAATAGGGCAAATGAAAAGATTCAAATAGGAATTACCGTAATAACCATAATTATTGGATGGCCTAATTATTCGACACTTCTGAAAATTCAAGGAAAATTTAATTTTTTGATAACTCTATTTTTTCGTCGATTTCAAAATTGTCAAAGTTACGATCGTTGTTCTCAGGTTGTGACAGTCAGTAATTTTAACTTCTTAGGTAAGTTAATTACTTTCAGTCCTCATCGAGTGTTTATTTCGTCTTTCTAAACCATTTAAACTATCTATCTTAATAAATTTGATTGAAACAAGATCGATTTTTAAGTAAATTTTATTGAATTTTTCCTACCTGGAAGTTTACTTTAAACGAGTTCGGAACAGAATTGCGTAGTCGAGTTTTCACAGAAATAAATTTAAAAAATTTGAAATGAAATGAATAATGTTTTTAAAAAACAAATCCTCTTATCATTGTTTTTAAGACATTTAAATGTAATAGTTATAATATTTTCTAAAAAGATGATGAGACTACAAACGTAACATGTTCTAAAAATCAGAATCGTAAAAATCATTTGTTAGATGTCCACATATTAGTCAACAACATGGCGGGTCATTTGAAGTTTGCTACTGTTTTCGTCTTCAACATTCAATTAATTTAATTTGAAGGTACAAAAAGATAAATCATGAAAGCAAAATCAAATAACAATACCGCAAGTATGAACCATTATTTTGATTGCATATTCTTAAAGTACATTGACCAGGTCGATCAGGAGGAGTCCAAAAATGACAACGATGTGGATGGAAATACGAAAACTCTATTTTTTTCGACGATTTTCCAATTTTCCTTAAAAAATACATGTATGTGTATTTTAGTGTCCAATAAATAGAGTAATTACGGTATCATGAAAAACTGAAATGAAAATCATGAAAAATTCATATATATTATGTCAATTAAGACACCATTAATAATAACTTACAAAAATATAATACTTTTAATCAAAGTTTATAAAGTGATTTTACATTTAACCTTCACATTTGAACATTATGAATTTGCACACACATATCTATTCTTTTCTTTTGTAGGTACAGTAGAATTTATAATGGACAAACATCAGAAATTTTATTTTATGGAAATGAATACTAGATTACAAGTGGAGCATCCAGTTACAGAAATGGTAACTGGTACTGATCTTGTTGAGTGGCAGATTAAGGTACCAGTATATAATGTTATATCAATGAGATAATTATGTAATACTAAGACAATTGCTGACAAAAAAATGATGTTCCAAGTATAAACTTAACTTTACTCTCAGTTTACTCATGCACAAATGTTAGAATTCATTTAAAATTTAAAAATCTTGTTTTGATATACAATTAACTCACATTTGGTCGAGCTTGGTTGAATCAAAATTTTGGAAAAATCAAAATTTTTCTGTGGTCCCAAATTTTTCTCTGTATTGATATGGAAATTGGAAAATTATTTTCCATAATTAAATATAATTATTACATCGTAACTGGTGATTTACGGTAGTATCTGAATGAAAGAAAGTCTGGTAAATCACATGTGAAAAGAACAGCCGGTATTTCACTATAGGAAGTAATATCACAATTGCTGCGGAGAGATATCAAGAGACATAGTCCGTTTTATTTCAGTTTATTTCTGCTAAAATGCTAGATTCTGTACAATGTAATAAAAAGTATATCTAATCGCTTAATTGAAATACCATATATAAACAACTTGTGACCGAACTACAGTTGTAAATAACTTGTGTGCTGTGCTTACTCGTGATTTACTACCTACAGTCGAACTTCGGTAACTCGGATCGCTCAAAAACCACCAATGGTTTGAACCGTTTTGAAAGTCCTGTCAATTTTCCCTTTATTTTCATGTTGAAAAAACCACAGTTTCTCGAACACCGATTTCTCGAACAAAAATTTGGTCAAAACAATTTAAAAATTGTGTATTTTATAACTGAAAACTCGAACTCAATAATTAAATGGACAATCTTGTTGATACTTAGGCCATTTATTTTTAATTAGTTGGTTAACGGATCCGCCGACCCGATTTTGCCAATTTGAAGAAAAAAAATAAAATTGAAAATTTCGGTTTTTTATTACCGCCGACCCTCTGAAATCAGCCATCCCAAAAATAAAAATAAATTAAAATCCTTTTTGCATCAAAATTTCATAAAAGATTATATTCCAATTCGTCTAAAAATAGATTATCCATCAATAAAATACTTGTAAACATGATATAAAAAAAATCTATTTATAGGCGTTAGTTGATGCCAATTTCCGAAACAAGTTTTATGAAACGAATTTCTTAATAGAATCCATGTGGCTTTTAAGTTCGTTTTGTATGAATATCTTGATTCCGTAAGATATAGAATCCACTCATTTTATGTTGTAGTTGATTAGTCGGATCCCTTAAAAAGGAAAGGTCTACTGAACAACACCTTTTAAGATAGATGTTCTGACATTTGGGTTTCAAAAGTGGGAATTAACTGATCATTTACAACCTTCGTACATTTGGCAATATAACCAAGATTGTTCAAAAGTACATGATTATCCCTCTTTTTTTTTCCGGACCGACCGACCCTATTTTAAAAAAAAATAATTCGTAAACCAATTAATTAAAAATAAAAGACCTTAAGGTAGGCATCTAAAAATCACAAGTTTAATACACATAAATGAAGCTGACAGGTAAATATTTACTGTCAATGTGATATAGATGTCATGATAACTCTTGACTAGTGATTAACCTGTTAGATTTTAAATAAGAAATATCTCATGATTATGATTAGCTATACCAACTCGTATACTGATGGTTCTGGCAATTTTTTTCGTACTTGGACAAATTTCGGTTACTCGAACTACCGATGACTCGAACAGATTTCGACGGTCCTTTGGACTTTGAGCCATCGAAGTTCTACTGTAGTTCGGTCACGTGTTGTTTATTTCTGGTAATTGAATTCAGCTATTAGGTATACAATAATTATTTTATGATACTTTTACCCAAAACAACCTTTATCAATTATCAGATGTCATAATCAATGTGTGATAAATACAGTCAATATATGAGTTAGCATCTTTGTAATTTTATCGGTTTTTTTCCCTAAGATAGTTTGCGTAGGTACATTTATGTTCTTCTCTTAAGCCATCATACGGCCATCTATAATTTTTTGTCTGATCTGGAAACTTTGAGATATTAGGAGTTGGCTATATCTTTATTTATGTTAATAAGTGATATGGTGTTACATATTTGACAAAATAAAACACATTTCTTACTGTTATTCTTGGTATTAAAGTCTAGAGTAGTAGACACTTTCATTTACCAAAACTTCTTAGTTTCTTCATCCTCTGAAGTGATTTTATACATAGTGGTATGTAGTTCCATCATCAAATTTGAATTTACCTGTAGTACATTTATTGTTCACAATGCTTTCCTTACATTTCATAAAATGTTCCTTACTTAATAGGTTGCAAGTGGAGAAAAACTACCTCGTTCTCAGGAAGAACTTAAATTAACTGGTCATGCTTTTGAAGCTCGTATTTATGCTGAGGACCCCAACAATGCATTTATGCCAGGTGCAGGTCCTCTACATTATCTGACCACACCCACTCCCAGTGACACCGTCAGGATTGACACAGGAGTGCGACAAGGTTTGATATTAGGATTGTTAATGAGTTTTTACTGTTCATGAAAATTTAACTCAAAATGTATAACCCTTGAAACAGGTACAAAATCAAATCAATATCATAAGGGCTATCCTTTATAATGGATGTGGGAAGATAGGAAGGATTTTTCAAAATAACCCCACAACCAACAAACTTTTTTTAGATAACTATATAAAGGCACACACTAAAAATGACCCATGATCCATGTTCTGTAATAAAAATTCTCTTCCTACCCTCCCACATACATTTTAATGGAATAGCCCATATAATCATTCAGTTAATTTTTAATGATCAGACAGTTCTTATACTATAAATTCAGAAGTAAATGTCTGGAAATATTGTTTTCAATCTGTTTTCAAGTAACAAAAAATGTTTGAACAATTTCAATTGAGATTCTATGAGAAACACTGATTATTTACAGTACATGTGCACCAATTTTCATGAATCTTTTCCACGGATTAATCCATGTTTTTAAGAAGCAAACAAAATATAAATCTTCAGATCAATCTAATATGAGGAAATATTCAAATCATTTGGGTTCATGGCCAAGAATGCAAGATACGCAATTTAGTGAATGTGCACATTCAAAATATCATTGTTTAACTTCCCAAAGTAATATTACTTTGGGAGGGACAGAATAAGAATTACATGTACATCAATCAGTGAAAATAAGAATTTTAAAAAAAACGTGTTATGTTCATTTTATTTAATTTAAAACATTTTATTTTGGTTCTGTCACTTTAGGTAAGAAATTATTTTACAGTGAAGTGTCCGTTTTATGTTACTGTTTAAGTGACAATTTAAATTTATGACCATAAATTTCGGACAATATTTAATGAGGTTTGAGTAATTTCTTGGGCTATGTTTCTAGCATGGGAAACAATGATTGCTCTTACAATATTAGGCTGTAAATGGTCATAAGTTGAAATTAATCAAAACTAATGAGATAGTTTATTCAACTTCATTGAACAAATGATTGAAAAATAATGATTTTCAGATGTTGCTAGCATATATTGCTCAACGTTCAACTTGTACAAATTTTTAACTAGATGATATCTGATTTTAGAAACAATTTGTTTAATAAAAGTTTTGTTGATATAAGTACAAAACATATTTACCATATATTGAATTACTCCATATAATTGAGTATAAAATCGTTCAATTTTTCTTTAATTTGTTATTGTCTAGATAGTCTTTACTATTTGCATAATTTATACAAGATATGCAAATGAAGATTACTTTCCTTTATTTACAGGAGACGAGGTATCAGTTCATTATGATCCTATGATAGCTAAGTTGATTGTGTGGTCACAGGACAGATCAACAGCATTAAGAAGTGTCCAAAGTGCTCTGAAGGATTATCATGTAAGTCTGTTTAAATCCAAAATATATGTGTATATCTTTTTAGTTTTTTATGCTTCTGTCACATGGCCTGTTTCCACTGAATTTGACAGCAAAGGTTTTGAGGTGGTTTTCAAAGCATGCGTTATTTAATACTATCAATGACAAAGATGTATGTCTTAAATATACAGGTTTGGGCATATGAAATCTAGGTGAGAGATACAGGCTCATGGGAGCCTCTAGTTTATAAAAATTGTCAATGGAGGGTATCTTTTTGCTATCCTTCTACAGCTTTAAATCTATATCATAGAAATAATACAGAATGTTTTGGAGATATTGAAGATGTGCAGAGGAAGATACTGTTAGATTTTCAATGTTGAGAAACTCAGTCATATTTTGGCAAAAATTGTGTATGAATTTAACCTACTGTTTATTTAATATAATGACACCCTCCTAGATTTTGGAAACTTTGAAAAATGTTTTGGGACATCTTAAAGAAATGCATGAAGGAGTATGATGCCATTTTTTATACGACCGCAAAATTTTTGCGGTCGTATATTGGTATGACGTTGGCGTCGTCGTCGTCGTCGTCGTTGTCGTCGTCGTCCGTCGTCTGCGGCATCGTCCGAAGACATTTGGTTTTCGCACTATAACTTTAGTATAAGTTAATAGAAATCTATGAAATTTAAACACAAGGTTTATGACCACAAAAGGAAGGTTGGGATTGATTTTGGGAGTTTTGGTCCCAACAGTTTAAGAATCAGGGGCCAAAAAAGGGCCCAATAAGCATTTTTCTAGGTTTTCGCACAATAACTCTAGTATAAGTAAATAGAAATCTATGAAATTTTAACACAAGGTTTATGACCACAAAAGGAAGGTTGGGATTGTTTTTGGGAGTTTTGGTCCCAACAGTTTAGGAATTAGGGGCTAAAAAAGGGCCAAAATAAGCATTTTTCTTGGTTTTTGCACAATAACTTTAGTATAAGTAAATAGAAATCTATGAAATTTAAACACAAGGTTTATGACCACAAAAGGAAGGTTGGGATTGATTTTTGGAGTTTTGGTCCCAACAGTTTAGGAATTAGGGGCCAAAAGGGTCCAAAATTAAACTTTGTTTGATTTCATTGAAAATTGAACTATTGGGGTTCTTTGATATGCCGAATCTAACCGTGCATTTAGGATCTTAATTTTTGGTCCCGTTTTCAAATTGGTCTACATTAAGGTCCAAAGGGTCCAAAATTAAACTTAGTTTGATTTTAACAAAAATTGAATTCTTTGGGTTCTTTGATATGCTGAATCTAAACATGTACTTAGTTTTTTTATTATGGGCCCAGTTTTCAAGTTGGTCCAAATCGGGGTCCAAAATTAAACTTTGTTTGATTTCATCGAAAATTGAACTATTGGGGTTCTTTGATATGCCGAATCTAACCGTGCATTTAGATTCTTAATTTTTGGTCCCGTTTTAAAATTGGTCTACATTAAGGTCCAAAGGGTCCAAAATTAAACTTAGTTTGATTTTAACAAAAATTGAATTCTTTGGGTTCTTTGATATGCTGAATCTAAACATGTACTTAGTTTTTTTATTATGGGCCCAGTTTTCAAGTTGGTCCAAATCGGGGTCCAAAATTAAACTTTGTTTGATTTCATCGAAAATTGAACTATTGGGGTTCTTTGATATGCCGAATCTAACCGTGCATTTAGATTCTTAATTTTTGGTCCCGTTTTCAAATTGGTCTACATTAAGGTCCAAAGGGTCCAAAATTAAACTTAGTTCGATTTTAACAAAAATTGAATTCTTGGGGTTCTTTGATATGCTGAATCTAAACATGTACTTAGTTTTTTTATTATGGGCCCAGTTTTCAAGTTGGTCCAAATCGGGGTCCAAAATTAAAGCTAAAAAGGGGGTAAATTTTTTTTTTTTTTTTGGGGGGGGGGGGGCAATTCTCCACAGCATATTGTATTACACAAAAGCAAAAAATTGAATATAAATTCAAATCATATGACCAATTCTAAGTTCTTTATTTCAGTTATTCTGTGTCAGAAACCTATTATGTGTCAAATATTTGAAGAAATTTTCAATTGCACAGTATTGCGCAATAGCAAGAAATTGATATGTGTGCCCTGTTATCAAAACTTTATTATTAACAAATTCCATTGGAAATTTGCCAATATAAAATGTGCTGATGAAGCTTTTTTGTTTATCTTATCTAAACTGCTTTTAATATGTATATTTAAAATTTGCCATCCATGACTATGATGTCATTTTCTATTTTAATATGTTATGGTGTATTTAAATGGGCTGTTATGGTTGCAAAGTATAAAGAAATGGGGGGGGGGTTGAAAACAAAATTTAGGGGGGGGGGGGGGTAAATGAGAAATTGGGGAGGGGGTAATTTTTTCTCATTTCATATTTCATAAATTAAAAAGAAAATTTCAAATTTTTTTTAGCAAAAAAAAGGGGGAGGGGGGTTACAATAAATTTTATTGTTTTTTGTTTTTTTTTTGGGAGGGGGGTCAATGTGCAACTTCATAGTGTATTGCACAAAAGCTAAAAAAAGGGGTAAATTATTATTTTTTTTTGGGGGGGGGGCAATTCTCCACAGCATATTGTATTACACAAAAGCAAAAAATTGAATATAAATTCAAATCATATGACCAATTTTAAGTTCTTTGATTTCAGTTATTCTGTGTCAGAAACCTATTATGTGTCAAATATTTGAAGAAATTTTCAATTACACAGTATTGCGCAATAGCAAGAAATTGATATGTGTGCCCATTTTTAAATTTTAAATTGGTTATTTCTGATTTATATATAAAAACAAATAATACTGATATGGTTTGAATAGGTAAATTAAAAATTTTTAAGTTCTTAGACAACATTCATTCTGTGTCAGAAACCTATGCTGTGTCAAATATTTATTCACAATCCAAATTCAGTATTGTATCAAGCTTGAATGTTGTGTTCATAATTGCCCCAACTATTCAGGGTTCGACATCTGCGGTCGTATCTAGCTGCGCCCAGCGGAGCATTTTATTATTACATTATTCCATTTTTAAGAATGTTTTAAACATTTTTATATTGTGACTTTTTCACACAAAAATGTATTTGTCAAGTCTGCAGATTTAGTTTGCTATAAATAGACTTAAAAGGAGATCATGGTTTTCCCCTCTATCTTACTTCATTTCCATTGATTCTTTGTTTTCAGTTTAGAAAAATCAAGATATAATTTCAGTTATCAAAGATAATTATTATTTTTATTCTTTTAGGTAATAGGATTAAACACAAACATTCAGTTTTTGATGGATTTGTCGAAGCACTCAGAATTTGCTGCAGGAAATGTTCACACAGATTTTATTCCCCAGCACATGAATGAACTGTTCCCAGAGAGAAAATTGTCTGATACCAGTCTTTGTCAGGCTGCCATAGCTCTGGTTGTGAGAGACAGAGAAGCTTCAAAAATTTCATACCAAAACCCATTGGGTATGTTGTCATGGTTACACTACTACTAATTGCATAGCAGTGGCAACACATAGAGATTACTAACTGTTGTGTTGTGTCTACACACTTTTAAAACTGAATCTCCTCCTAAACCACCAAACAGATTTCCATGAAACTTTCAGGGAATCTCTAATAACAGAAGCCATTATGCTATTCATATTTCACATTTTATCAGGATTATTTTGTGGTTTCCATATCAAAAAGTGATCTGAGAGTCATTTTTTCACTAATGGTCTTTGAGAATGCATTAATCTGGTATTATAAGGGAGATAACTCCAACAGTCTTAGAGTTGATTCTGTATTCCTCAGCTGTGAAAACATTTTGTGATGTGATAATATACTGTTGGTCTGTTTTAAATTTACTTTTTCTGTTCATCCCACATTGTCATATATTGTAATTGGAACTGGTCCATTTTTAGGGCTTTAATTCAATAAAATTACCTAACACATGGGTGGACAGTCCCATCTGCAACTCCTCCTCAACCAAAAACATGCGAGCAAGGGACACAAGTCTTCCACACAACACTCAAATCTACATATGTAATTTTATGTTAGTGTGTATAGGCAGATGTGTTTATAAATACTTTTGCCTACAGCATTCACAAATGTTTAAATTGACTTTGATGTTGAAAAGAATTATGTATTATTATTAATTATTAATTATGTAGTATATCCCTTTGATGTTCCTTAATTTATGTATTCACATTTTGATTACAGATCCATTTTCTCCCTTTCTGTTATGTTCAGCAGCTAGAATTAACAACCAAGCCAAAAGAAGAATTCATCTGAAAGATGGTGATCATGGTAACTAAGGTTTTATATAGAGTTAAAAATAATGGCAAGATTTTTTTCATCTGTTGGATGGAGTAGTCACATGGATGATGGGATTTTGTTTCAAGAATTAACCATTTTTCATCTTTCATAAAATAGGTTCTGAACATTTAGCATGTTGTGAGACTTTAATTAATTAGTTCATTACCAGTATTTAGCAAAATTAAAAAATAATAGAATTACTAAGGGTTCATTCCTTGTATTGCACATGGTAGATCTCCTTAGCTGAAATTTGGCTTCCTATTTTGGTATTTTTGGTTATGAGTTCTTCTTGTTTTAAAATAAGTTTGGTATTTAGTCTTCCAAATGTTTCAGTTTTAGTGCAGCTGATGAGATAGAGGTAACTCCTTGAAATGCGTCGTATACAGCATATTATAAATTTACTACATCTAATATTAGTATCTTTGGATTGTTATTTTCATAAAACCACAAAAAGCAGTGAATTGTTAAGAAATGTTGCTGCACTATTTAATTTGATTTAGATAGTTGCATCTGAACATGTGAGGAATTTTTTATATAAAATATACTGTGTTTTTAACCATTATTAGCATAGTCATGAGGTAACCCAGAAATCACATTGATTAGAAGACAATTTTAATTAAAAATTTTTGATTGAGCCTGAATATTTATCATTACTCTTGTGGAGTCATTTCATTTTTACCAAATTTTTATTATATTATATTTTCAGACTTAAATGTAACAGTACAGTGTAATTTTGACAACTCATTTGATGTAACCATTGGTAACCAGGAGTATCATGTGACAGCAGAATTAAACAAAGATGGTGACAGAACCTCAATAAGATGTAATATTGATGGTGTTATTTCTTCCTCACATGTTGTAATACAAAAAGATGCTTTACATATATTTACAACAGTAAGTTAAAAAAAATCCATCATTTTTAACTTTTCCAGATAAACATAAAATATAAAAAAAATTCTGAATCAGATATAAAGTGATCTTGCTGACCAAATATACCCAATTAATTTTATAACAGTTCCCCATTATGCAATTATATCTACTTGTCCATACTTACAAAAGGCTTCTACAAATGATTTAAACAGCAATATGTGATGCTTATGTGATCTTATTCATTGTCTTGGTGCTCACCTTAATGACTTGGGTATGTGCACAGATATATTCTAAGAGTCAAGGAGACAATATCCCATCGGACTGAACATGGGGGAGAAAAATTGATAACTTCTGTGAGTCAATTTGTGACAAGGAGCAACTATGTCCAAATCAAATAAACAGTTACTGTTTCTTTTGGTGATATATTGATTATAGATAGAAATATAAATCATGATATCCATTAACTATATCTTTCCAAGTTTCATAGACTTACTTAAAGATGAATGAAAACTAATAGCGAGCGCAGCTAGCGCTATAGGAGCATATGCATTTTCTACATATGGGTCATTTTGAAAAGTCTTTGTTTAATGGGGGCAGCCACATTGTGCTACATACTAAGGCTAGTTTCGTTCGCCAGAAACTGAAGTAAGGGAAATAACTTGCTTCAAATTATAATTTTAGAATCAGAATCGTGATACCGGAAATGAGTTTTTTGTTCTGGTAAAGGTTATTGCTGTGCTCGCATCATTGGCCACATCAACAGCATATTATGATTAACTGACAGAGTATCACATGTATATGATGCTACTGGAAGTTGGGAATTCATCATCAAGATTGTATTTTGGTTTATCTGGCATCTGTTGTAAAGGAGAGGAAATTAAACACACTGAAATTAGATATATTTCAGAAAATAAAGTTCCAAATTATTTCAAATAGTTTTAACAAAGTTTTGTCTTGATCTGTAGAATACCATTTTTTCTCATTACAAGTGCTAAATTTTAACACATCAGAATTTAACTAATCTAAATTAGTTAATCTAAAACCACCAAGTAATTGTGACATAGAATTGTCCCATTTATGGTATTACTATTAAGTTTAACATAGCATACTTTACTTTTACAGCACTTTGAATAGTGATCTTTGCTTCTATGTTTCTCAAATTTGAAAAATAGAATATGGTATTAAAAATTATGCTGATTACTGTACCAGTAAAATTATTTTGATCAATTCTTGCATCTCATTTTTAACAGGATGGTAAACGTGAGCTGAGTTTCCCTGTACCTAAGTATATGAAAGCCAGTGAGGGGGCAGGAGGAGCTGATGATGCTGTAGCCCCTATGCCAGGAGTCATAGAAAAAGTAGCAGTAGAGCCAGGAACAGAGGTACAGAAGGGAGATCCATTAGTTACTATGATAGCCATGAAAATGGAGGTAAGAATCTGAAACTCATAAGTACTTAAATCTTTTGAAATGGAAGTCATGTACAATTGTTCACAAACTAAGAGACAAGATCAAAAGTTCAATGTAGGATAAAAAACTTAATTCACATAGTTTTTTCACTGACCCCCCACCCCCCTCTTAACTTAATTTGGGAAAAATTGATTGACCAATATGGGCATATGCTTTGAGTATACTTTTTGTATCATGGGTCGTGTTTTTCCTCAACAATGTATGATTGTTCTGTATTTTGACTTGGACATCACTTGAATCCGTATTTTTCAATCCAAAAATTGATGTCGGATAATAAAACTTGCAGCGATTTTGACCCCCCACCCCCAAACTATTTGAATTAATTTTTTATCCTACATTGAACTTTTGATCTCATCCCTAATACCCTCAGCAGTTATTGCTTTGGCTTTGTCACAAAATTAGGTTCATGTGGTGGTGAATTCTTCAGTTAATAATTTTTTAATTAATAAATAGTGTATTTTAAACTCTAACGGGCAAATTGACCATACTACACCATTTAGGCCTGTTTGGTTCTATTGCTTACAATGTTTTGATTGTTAAGTTTGGCTTTCCAAAGATTTGGTCACATGCAAACCTGATGGAGATTAGTACAGAAATGTACATTGTACACGAAGAGTAATAGGTTCTTACACAATTTCAAAGTGAAGACTGGAAAATATTCAACGACATTTTAAAATTCACGTCTTTTTTGCCACTAACAAGAAATAATTTTACTGCTTAATGAGATTTTCCTGACGTTTGACCAGCGCCTTGCTGTTCCTACATGATCCATTGATTATTTACAGTTGAGTGGAAGTGACATCAGTGATGCTCATGTTATTGCCCTCGTATAATGTTATTGTCCCGGGGGCAGATAACATGTTGCAAATTACGCTTTTATTACACATGGACAATCAGCGTTATTTCCATAAAATATGTGATAAGCTCTAATATTTCAGAGTAATTTGTTGGTCCCATGATAATATTTTGTATCATTTACCACTGATAACCCAAAATTTCTCTTATTTCATATTATTAATGGTCCATTTGAGATAAGTACAGTCAAATCCCAAATAGAGGACAAAATTTAAATTTTAGTCAAGTTTTGTGAATGGAAGGACAGACTATAAAAAATACAGACTTTTGATAAGCCTACAATCTTAAGTAGAGCTTTGACTAGATAATATTGAGACTGCTTTATTATTATCTTTGTGGTTTCAATAAAGAATTCAGCAGAACAAATATCTCATGGATTTCATACCAACACTCAAAAGATTAAGATGTACAAATCTTGTGTTGGATCTATAGTAATATCTTATCCGAAAAAACAAAAAAAATAAAACCTCAAAAAATTTTCTTGATATTATTTCTGTGAATTTATATGTGTTTTTAGCTCACCTGACCATGTGAGCTTTTGTCATCACTTAGCGTCCGTCGTCTGTCTGTAAACTTTTACATTTTGATCTTCTCCTCTAAAACCCCTAAGCTAAATGGACTGAAACTTGGTATGAAGCATCTATGGAAGGACCTTTATAAATTTTGCATATTTTGTCCCGGTTAGATGGCTAATATGGCTGCCACGATAAATGGTCAAAGTTTCAAAAATCTTCTCCTCTGAAACTACAAAGTCAACTGAACTGTAACTTGGTATGAAGCATCTATGGAAGGTCCATTACAATTTTCACTTGAAATAAAATGGATTGATTGTGGGACTGTCAGGTGAGCTTGGAACCAGACTTGGCATCAATGGTCCTTAGATGAACCTCTTTCAGAATTATGTCTGATGACTCAGACTGTCAATGAATATGGCCGCCACAACTGAACTTAGTTTAACATACGGAGCTATGGGAAATTCATTGAAAAGTACTCTTGTCTGAAACAACTTGACCAATTGGAACCAGACTAGGCAGCAGTGGTCCTTAGGAGCTTCTCATTCAGAAATGTGTCCAATTTCATAGACTGTGAACCAAGATGGCCGCCCCAGCCGAACTTAGTTTAACATAAGACCCTATTGGAATTTCACTCAAAAATCTTCTTTTCTGAAACTACTAAGTTAATTAGAACTAGACTTGGTAGAAATGGTCCTTAGATGGTCCTCTTTCAGAATTTGGCCGATGACCCAGACTGTGAACCAAGATGGCTGCCACAGCCGAATTTAGTTTAACATAGGGCCCTATGGGAAAATTCATTGAAAAATCTTTTTGTCTGAAACCAATTGACCAATTCAAACCAGATTTGGCAGCAATTGTCCTTAGAAGGTCCTCTTTCAGAAGTATGTCGGATTTCATGGACTGTGAACCAAGATAGCAGCCACAGCTGAACTTGGTTTAATAAAGGACCCTATGAGAATTTCACTCAAAAATATTCTTGTCTGAAACTACTAAGCCAATTAGAACTAGACTTGGTAGCAGTGGTCCTTAGATGGTCCTCTTTCAGAATTGTGTCTGATGACCCAGACTGTGAACCAAGATGGCCACCACAGCAAACTTTGTTTAACATAAAACCCTATAGAAACCCCAGCCAAACTGACTGCAACTTAAATTTTAAAAGTCTTGCTCAAAGTGAAAAGTTAAATCCTGGTGAGCGATACAGGCTCTTGTGAGCCTCTAGTTTTTTATTATTATTATTATTATGATTATTCATTTGATTTATTTCATATTTTTTCCAATTTTCAGTATATCATAAGGGCACCAAAGTCTGGTGTGATAGCCAAAGTATTTTATAAGACAGGTGATACTGTATCTAAGGGTACACCATTGGTCCACTTTCAGGAGGAGGAGGAGCCTGATACCGGCCCAGACGATGGATTAGATTAATCAGTTATTATTTTGAAATAATTACTATCAACATTATTGTGAATTTTGAAAGTGCTGTGATAATGTGCATCCCATTTGTAAAACATTGATAATGTAGAAGAAAGAAAAATTAACACTAAATGTATTATTACATTGGAAATGATGAAATATTGAATTTTCTGAGTCTAATAATCAGATATGTGTCAAATAGAAAAATCTAAGAATAAACAACAACAATTTACATGTCGATTACAAATGCAAATGAATCTGTTAACAGACTTGAATACTAAACTTTACAGAATACCTGATATCGAATCCTGGTATTTTGTGGTTAGTTCACATTGAGAGGACTTTATGAGATGTTTTTTCCTATTTTTTTGCCATTTGTTTATTTCCAGGAAATGACTTTTTGTGGTTGGAGAAAATGTCTTTGTGGATTTGTTATTTTCTACTGATAGCATATTTTTTGTACACTTAAATTTTTGGTTCACATAAAAACCATGAATTTTTTTTTTTTAATTTGTTTATCTATCATTGGTATTTATTCCATGTGATGGTATTGTCACACATTTGTCCTCTGGTGATATTTGTTTTGTAGATTCGCCTCTTTGTTTTGGTATTCTTTTGACGGTACAGATCTGTCATACTAACTGCGTCTATTGGCTGAGTACCCAATCTTACCACTTGCCATGTATACACAATTTTTTTTTAAAAATTAATGAAAATTTTATTTCTCTTAGATGATAAGTAGGTTTACTGTAAAAATAATCACAAAAC
Source organism: Mytilisepta virgata (assembly GCA_028015205.1). Lineage (NCBI taxonomy): Eukaryota > Metazoa > Mollusca > Bivalvia > Mytilida > Mytilidae > Mytilisepta > Mytilisepta virgata. The sequence continues at coordinate 44,055,288 of CM051520.1, forward strand.
AATGAATAAAATCTTCATAGGACCTTTTATGTTGTCAGATAGAAAATACATGCATGGCGTCATTGGGTACCAGGGGAGCTAGAACAACATTCATTTATTCCTTCATAGCCGACAATATTCAGCATAAATGAGGGTCAAAGGATTGATTCATGTACAAAAAAACATAAACATCCATGCATAATTAAAGCAAATACATAATATTTAAAAATTTTACTGACCTTCAGTTAAACAATATAAAATATACTTATTACATTGAGTGTGGTGAAATACCGTGATTTCCGAGTGAAATAAAATCCGATAATTCGCCCAGTGAAATCGAAAGTCATATTTTACTCTAGGAAGTGACGTAACAATAGCCGTCGCCAACGATGTTGCGATACAAACGTAGTCGCATAAAAACATAATCCTTTGTATTTTCTCGTTAAATTTCATGAATACACAGAATACGTCAATGTAATAAACAGAATAACTAATCTCGAAATTCGAATACCAAAGATCTACAACTTGAGACTGAAAAACACTAATAATTCACTTGTGCGCTATGCGCACTCGTGAATTAATGTGTTGTTCGGTACCTTGTTGTAGATTTTTAGGTATTCGCATTTCAAGACTAGTTATACTATAAATAATAATGATAATATAAAAGAAACACAATAAATTTACAAGACAGTACAGATGTTACAAATACTTAATATGTTATGGCATAACTATGGTAATGATAATCTGTAGGTAAAGAACATTGGTATCTTGTTAAACTGGATGTACACAGTTAACTGTGTCCCATCAGCAATGCTCTAGTCCAAAAATATTAAAAAAGGAAAACAGTAAATCAAAATGATTTAAATAAATATAAGGAAGCAAATATTTCTCCAGCTTGAGTATGTTTGATATTTACATATATTACTATAAATTTGGATAATTCCTATATGGTGTGTCTTGTTTATTTAGATTGGTATGAATATGTGTCCCAGTAAAAAAGAGCCATTTTAAACCGCTCATTTCTTTCTTATTTTGCCATTTTAAACCACTCCTTTCTTTCTTATTTTGCTGAAAAGTGTAATTATTATGGAATTATAAGTAATAAGAGTTGTTTTTCCGGAATTTATCGGTGCATAAACTTGACCAGGTCACTCACAAACTTAACAAGTCCTTCGGACTATATTTAGTTTGTGAGTGAACTGGTCTCCTTTATGCACATTAAATTGCTTCAAAACAACTTACTCTTATTACTATAGTATCCAGACGATAAATGACCACATGATTCTCTCAATGTCCTTGATGTTCTCTACAATGTAAAGGCAATTTCCTTGGTAATTAAGGAGCATTCTTTATTTTATTTTGATTGGGGGAGGGGGGGCTAGGATCAAATGTTCGATCCTGCCTATTTCTTTCGTCAAATTTTTGGTCCTGGATATCTCCTCGGTTGCTATTCATTTAAACCAAAGAAAATCCTGATTGACACAGGTCCTGCATTTTTTTTCACACCTGAAATGATCCTGTCTTTTTATTTTGCCAAAACAAAATCATGGTCCTGCCTTTTTTATTTCAAATTTGATCCTAGTCTCCCCTCCCCCCTCCCCATAGAATTCAAATATGGTTGCTCCCTTATTGACAAACCTCGGAAAAACAATATACCTAAACTATTTTTATGAATACTGCATACAAACAATGAGATGTTTTTTAACTTGAGAGAGATATAACTTGAACATAAACCTGCTTTAAAAATTTTATTTAAATTATTTTTGGTCAAAAGAAATATAATATACGATCATCATTTATTATAGTTCTTCAGACAATTCTGATGTATTACAGGCATTAATTAATACTCATTATTACATTAAGTGTGGTGAAATCGTATGAAATCAAATTGGATAATTCACCCAGTGAAATCTCAAGTCATGTTTCAATGATGTTGTTATACAAAGGTCTACACGTTGTCACATAATCCCATGTGATTTCTCATTAAATGTTATGAATACATGGAATATGTCAATGTTATAAACAGAATAAATAATCTCAAAATTTGGATACCCAAAATCTACAACTCGTTGAGTGAAAAACACCAATCTGAATAAATCACTCATGCTTTGGCGCGTTAATGTGTTGTTTGGTAACTTGTTGTAGATTTGTAGGTATTCATACTCAAGATTAGTAATACTATAACTATCCAATCATTGTTGGAATATTTTTACAAATTAAATAGCCTAATCATATTAAAAATATTCCAATTTAACAGATTGTTACTCATAAAAGCCATTTATGGTATAAGGTGTATACCCAGTATACTTTCATTTTCATAAAACATTTGTATGTGTCAGTGAGACACATCACATTAGATTAAACAAAATCTAGTTGTTGTGTGGCTAAATGGCACCGGAAAAAAAGTGCTTTCAAAAATTCAACACAACATGGTGACAAGTCCTCCAAATAAATATTAAATTTATTTATAAATGAAGTTTTCTGTGTAGAGAAGATACAACACTGAAAATACAACCTAGACTTCATACATTATAGGAAGTTTTCCAAAGTACATGTATTGTATTTCAGTGGAAAGGTCTAAAAGTTATTTTTACATTTTATATGACAGCAAAAAATGCAGTTGTATTGTTATATGAGCCTCTTTTAATGTAATTTGGTTAAAAGCAGATGATTTTATATGATGCCATCACTGGTTAAGACTCAGTCAAAACATCACTTAACCGTCATGTTTTTGGTATACATCAGTACATCACTGCCACTGAATTTGAAATCTGTTTCTAAAGTTGCTTATTTAAAAACACAGTAACCAGGGGTTTTTTTACTGGTTCAAATTTTCACTATATTCTTGAATACATTATTCATGATAAATAAATGTAAAAGTTTTTAAAATTCAAACAACATTTTTGTTATTAATAAAAGTGTATTCTTTAAGGTGGTACCCAACACTTTCACTAAAATTAATTTGGCTCGTTTAATTTTCATAAAATTTTGACAAAGTATTTACTTTGACCCATTGACAAAAATTTTAAAATTTCAAAACATTTGAACCAACCAATTCATCAGAAAAATTACACTGATTGTATAGCAGTTTGACAAACATTAATATTGATCATTGAAAAGCTTAATATTGCATTAACAACACAACGTTATTAAAACGTTTAGCTGATTTTACAGAGTTATCTCCCTGTAGTGTTAGGTACCACCTTAATTTATGTTTTGGGATGTTTGATTCCAATGATTTTGGTCTAAATTTAGATGTTTAGTTTTTGAGTATAGTGCATCTACTAATATTTTGTCAAATTTAAGTTAATTTTTCATATTTACATTAAAAGCATATATTTTATTGTCCTAGTTATCTATAAGAGAACTGGTATGTACACCTGAAATCAAATAAAATGAAATTATCACAAAATAATTTATGAATGCATGTGCACTCTGGACAAATGTTTTATGAATAAGATAGTATGACCAATAGATGTATACATTAAAATAAAAATCACAATCCTGTAAATACTTGAACTAAAATACACATAAGATCAAAATCAACAAGACAACAGTCATATCTGGTATTTGTTGAAAATTAGAACTTTTTACACAAAGTATAAATGTTCCTGTTCTCTGAGACCTTAATAAAATCTTTCCTGAATGTTAGAAATCTAGTTCATTGTTTGTGATTTCTGCATTTAATTTATCCATTTCACTATTATCTACAGAAATGTTATTTTCTCTCAGTAATTTTTCTAAAAGCTTACACCTGAAATGGAAATTTTTCTTAAGTAATAAAGAAAGATAAAAACAAAATATTAAAAACTACATTTCAGAAACATAACGACTATCACTGATTATTTATCTTCAATTAGAAATCTTACTAATTTGAGATTCCTCTGATGTCAAACAAGTCTTTTCCCATCTTGTCTCTGACCTGGGTGGGGTGTTGGAGCAGACTCCATAAATAAAACTGATAAATTTGAATATTCTGTCCAGAATCAGCACTTATCAGTGTTTTACAAATGTATAAAAAAAAAAACAATGCTATGCACAAACTATGCCTTAATTAAATCAATTTTGTGTGCATCTCAAATTTCCACATTTTGAACACTGCCAATGAGAAATAAATGGTTGAAATGTGTACATGGAGTATCCAATATAGTTTATTCAGACCAGTGTAGTTTCCTAAATTTAAATGTAATGTTTGATAATTTTGCATTATTTTTCCTTAATTGGTATATATGTATACAGAGAATTTACTTACCTCTTGTCTAATATATCATTAGCTTGTTTTTCTTTTGCCAATTGCTTTGACTTCTCCTCCAGTTCAGTCTCAGTTTTGATAATGTTTTCTATTGCTGGTTTTCTGTGCATATAATATAAGTAATTTACCGTAATCAGGGCTGAATTGTTCAAACAAAAGTCTCAGAAATAATGAAGAAAACACTGAAAGCAGTCATCCCAAAAAATTTTTGAAACGTTTTTTTACAATGTATTTGTGAATTTTTAAATATTAGTAGAATTTGGGAATTTATTTTTGATGAAAGAATACTTGGCTCTATAACCTTAACACTTGTGCTCTACTATCCGTCTCAATGTGAATCCTCTCAGTAATCTTTTCTTGGGGAATGACAAGATTTTTAACTGTATTTTCCAACTGCTCATTAGTTTGGCAATATAAGGATAGGCGCTAGGCTCAAAACAGTGATTAACGAAAATCCGGATAGTTTCTGTCTGTTTGGCTCTACTGCTCACAGTTTTTTATGATTTTTTGCTTTCAAAAGTTGGGGCCACGAAAAATTCACATTGTAGTATGCAAGAATTTAGTATTCAAGTTTATTTTCATGGAGACAATCTGTTGCTATGGTACCAAAAAAGGGTGTTTTTCCATGAAATTTTATCACGTATATGTGTATAAAATAAGGTCCAAAATCAAGTAAAGATGTTGTATGCCATTTAAAAATCTAAACGAAACCGTTCCTATCCGCAGTGGTTTTATGAAACCAGTGTGATTTTTCATTTTAAATTATATAAATCGTCTGTAACTTACTTTCCACCGTCAGGATCAATATTAACTGTATCAAACCTGGTATTCTTTTTCCGTAAGTATTCCTCCATTTTATTTATTGTCATTTCAAGGGTTTGGTTACTAAAAAATATAATAATCATGTCATTAGGCCTACTGGGGTGACAGTGAATCATATTATTTTTTAAAATTCTGAACGGTTTGCATATTATATAAAAAAGAGACAAGCACGGCAAAGAAATAAGCCTTAAAATAATGCTATCGAAAATTTAAAAAAAAGTCGTTTTCATTTTAACACGGAAAAAGCCGAATTATCAGTACAAGTGAATATCTACCTTTTCAAAGCCTCTTCTTTCGCTGCTCTCTCTTCCTCTATTTCTTTGTTTTTATCCAATAACCTTTGTTGTAAAACGTCAAGCTTTGCTACAACTTGTTTGTACCTAGTTGATAAGAAAAAGTTTATTGCTATTAACAGATGATTAAAACTAAAAAAAATCTGACAAAAAATGCAATGTCATTAGAGTGTTAATTACCTGGTCAGAGTTACTGTGAAATCACTAATTTTCGTGGGGTTAAAATTTCGTTGATTCCTTTCTGAAAATAATTTCGTGGATTCCAATTTTAACAAACATTGATTAACTAAGAGGTCGTATTTCATTGGGGTTTAATTTTTTTGTTGTTTATACTAATCCACGAAATAAACGAAAGTAAAGCCCAACAAAAATTTCTGCTTTTACAGTATATGTATACGGGTAAAGGAAGATGTGATGGATATTTTCTATCAGTATTTTTTATAATTTTAATAGGTTTGAAATAAATATTGCGTAATGAATACTGGGTATTTCCAATGGTATGGTCCTAAGTCAAACAAATGTTATGTTATGGTTTTCCACTTCATCAATTGTACAGCTTGCATGATATTTACTTTTATGCAGTGGTATCTCAGATTTAAGTGAAATGAATATTGAAGCTAGAAAACCAATCACAAATTAGAAGTTTCACGATAATGTTTCCAGCAATATAAAGATGATGTTCGATACCACTTCGCTTCATATATGATATTTCATCTATACCCAGATACTTATGGTCATTTCGTATACGAAGCTTTAATATTTAATATTACAAGTGTATTTAATGGAATGTTATTGATCAACTTAATACTAGTAAACTTATTCGAAAGTTGTAATCGGATTGTTTCATGGCCAGTATCTTTGTCAACTACATTTGCGCCATAACATCTCATTTCATACCTAAAATTTTTGTTTATTAGTGTGTTTTCAATGCAAATATATTATCTCTTCAGCGGCGACTCGATGTTTAGATTTTCAGTGATAAATTTTGTAAAATGTATGGATCCCCTTCCCCAATTTTTAGTTACCCTGTTTCGGTTCTTTGGATGGTATTGCTCGCAATGTTTTGATAAATTAGGTTTTTGAAAGTGATTGTTGAACGGAATCTGATGGAGGTTAATCCCGATGTACGTTCAGAAACTGTGGTTGATATTTAGCCTGAAAAACCGGTAAGTTTCATCGCAGGGAGATAATTTTCTATTGATCAAATAAGAAAATTATTAAATAATTCTAGTTACCGTCTAGTAGTGATCGTCCCTGTTAAATTTGGTAAAGATAATATAATAAAGTTTGTATGAAATGACAGCAATACTTAGTACAACGTATCTTAGTATCGTTGATAAGTTTATAAATATTTTGTTTTTAAATCCATACTTTTCCTCAGCTTCCCGCCTGGCTTTCTTCTCAATCTCAATCTGTGACCGTAGTTTGGCATTCTCATTCACTTGGTTCTCATTCTGTGAATATGGTGGTGGTCTTCTGTTTAAAAAAAATATTGCATGTTTTGTGGAATTTATGACTGTGTATGGTACCTATGTTATAACTCCTACATGTATATATTGGCTGGGAACTTATAACCAAATGAACTTACTGCCTTGCGAAAAGCTAGAATTCACAAATACAGTATAAGAGGTAAAAAAATAACTCAAAATGTTTTAATCAGTAATCGTTTAACAATTATATACTTGGTGTTGTATGATGCTTTGAAATTATCTAATGGTGAATGTATAATTTTGTGTGTCCTGTATTTTTTTAACCAAACTATTCAACTCAGAGTGAAAGAAGGGTGAAATTATTGGAAACTTTTAGCAAGCTCATGAATTATTAATAAAGTATTTGTATTTGTATTATAGATATAATTTCCTCCAAATAAAAAAGCCGAAGCAAAATATTTATGTTAAATTTACCAAAATCATAACCCAAGAATATTAGGATGAAGAACAAATACTTAATATTTAACTAAGCGAATACAGTGTGACCATTTTTCAGTTTTGCTACCTTAAACAAGACAAACCAGGAAAACACGAGCAATTGGATCTCTAGGGACTATAAAATGAAGGTATATTTAATATGTATCTCGAACATTAGAGCATACTTCGATATTTCAGAAAATTTACTTCACTAATGGTTGACAAAAAACCGACTGCCCTTCCCATAAACATCTGAGATGCCTTCTGAAGAGTCCTTCCTCTACGAATGTGACATTGTTTTTTTTTCTTGTTTAGAATAGTTTCCACTCTGAAATAAACATTTCGCCGTCTTTCCGGCGTTACTGGTTGTTCATGGTGGGTATATTAGCAAATCTTTGTGAGTCGATATTGCAATTTGACTCTAACAAAAATTCCGAAATTCACAAAATCACAGTTTAAAGTGTTAGTGACCTTATTATACTTCCCTTCTGGTGTTGACCATTCTATTTGCTTACAATTGATCATATTGAAAATGCAAAAAAGATTAAAATAACACATTAAAGAGATTACATATTATAGAAACTGAAAATCTGATTAGTAAATTTCAATATTTTATATTGTATAATGCTAAATCAGATTGTATGAGATTATTTTTTTTTCAATAACTTGGTCCTAACACCATACGTATAAAAGCAGGAAATTATTTTAAAAGATCGAATTAGTCTTTCGAATTATTTCATGTAGTAAAACTTCATATAATTGGTATCCTTAAGATATCAAATACTGGCAAAGCTGGTTTTATTTCCTGTAAAAACGTGTATCCACCCCCTGTCGGCTCCCCATTTGAAGTGTCTAGTTTCCTAATATTTGGAGGAATAGTTAATCGTAAAAAATGTAATTAGTTTACAAACCTGTCGGAAGCCTTCAGAGACATAGGCCTATTTGAACTGAAATAACAATTTTTTCCGATTTAATCAATAAGTTTGCCAGAAAACATTAAAAACATTTAAAATATTTATTAACTATAAATTACATTTGTAAAACCAATACTGATATGTCAGAACTCCTACTAACATATAGATTTTACAATGAAGACCTATACAGATCCTCACTATCCTGATATTCTCTATTTTTTGGTAAATGTGAGTCGCTCCTATTTACCAAGTTATCTGCTCTTTGAAGAAGGTGTCTTCCAAAGATATCAATGGACAAATTGTCACTTTTCTGCAAAATATTTTTTCTTCCTAACAATATCCTCAACACACATTAATGATATGTTTTTGGTAATATTTTCCCATAATTTTCGATGTCTGGCCAATGCCTTCCCCAATTTAATTTTCTTGGAAAAAATTTAAAGTAATTTTTGCCCTTTATGTTAAATAAAACACACCTCCTGCCAGAAAAAATAACTCAAACATACGGGAGACAATTCTGATATCCGCAATTGGGGATAAAAGGGTCATCAAGAGATTTTCCGACTTAAAATGTGACTGGTGCTGTTAATTTAGCTGCACATACATATTCATCTGGAGCACCTGATTTCATTCTGTGTATAGTTTAGTATTGTCAGGCCCTGTCCTTCTTTTGCTATATATATATATATATCAAAAGAAGGACAGAACCTGACAATACATATATATATATATATATATATATATATATATATATATATATATTCTACCTTATTCTATGAATCTTAATTTATACGTTTGCTTGGTGGGCTTTCATCTTATGACCTTATAATTCCCCGTCCAAAATATATAACGGTATCCTTTTGATGGTATTTTATTATTTAGATTTAGGAATCGCCAGAAACCCACGGTTGATTACACTATGTTCCTTATGCACCACCAATTTATCAAAATGTTCGTGTAAATAATAAACTCAATCCTACCAGGAAGTAAAATTGGATCATAGAAATTATATTTAGTGACACCCATGAGCCTGCTATATTTTCTGGTTCCCGAGCACAATCAACTTTTTTTCAAAATATACCATTAATAGATTGCAGTTGATACATGTGTTCAATTCTGCGTTTTGTCATAACATCTTTTTTCCGAATCCCACCTCTCCCTCTCATAAAACTCGAATGGTTGCTACTACTGTTAGCCCCCCCCCCCCCCCCCCCCCTCGGTAGTCACTGCTTCGGCTTTAAATGATTATAAATGAATTTGCCTTACCTTGTATGACGGGACATGATATTTTTGTCAACTCATTTCCACATATATTAAAGTTATTTTACATTTTTGTCTTTCATTCAGAAGAACATTCATAAAATTCTATTCAAAATAAAATCACTGCTTTGATATTGCACATTTTTAATTCAGATATCTTTTGTTCACAACACCATTTAAAAAGTCTATTTAAAATTTCAATTCCGATTTCACGGTATCGGTAATTACTATATTAGCATTAAATTAAGTAAATAGACGGGTTGCGTTAGGTCACAGATTTAAGATTTTGTTTACTGAAGTATATAGAGCTATAAAATAATGCACTGAGTATCGTACGTCATATTGGGGACAAAACATATGACGTAAAGGTCGATTTATGGGAATCGTGTGAATATAAGTGAAAGGAAAGAAGGTTGTGATGGCTCTGTTGAAAAGAAATATGATGTGGCAATAATCCTGAAACGGGACAGTCAAAAAAGAATTTTGTTCAGCCTCCAACTCGGGGCATGTGCCCACAATACATGACACACTGTTAATGGTCCCATACGAAAAAATAAACCGAATGTCCAGGATAATCTAAGTATCCACTGGATGTAGAAAGATGAAAGTTGGGTCATTGATTGCACTGTGTTGGGGGACTTTGTCAAAGGTTTCGGACTACAAAGGGAGCTTAAGGGCACATTATTCCTTTGTCACGCAACTTCTCTCAGGTTATTTGGAATACAGAACTGTAAGTTGGCTTAGTAATTGCCCTGCCAATGTAGATTGTGCCAAAGGTTTTGGAATTTGAATAGCACCCCTGGGGGCCGAGCTACACGGGTAGGCTAAGGGTACATTTTTCCTTTGTCGTTATTTAGAATATGGAACTGACAGTTGGTTCAGTAATTGCCCTGCCAATGTAGATTGTGCCAAATGTTTCGGAATTTGAATAGCGCCCCTGAAGGCCGGGATACACAGGTAGCCTTAGGATACATTATTGTTTCGGAATACGGAACTGAAAGTTGGCTCAGTAATTGTACCAATAATGTAGATTATGCTAAAGGTTTCGGAATTGTTTTAAGATGCAGTTCCAACTTTGGTAAATTTCCTGGAAGTCTCAAATATTATTATTTTTTTTATTTTTGACATGAAGAAACCATGTATTTTCTGGATCACATCAGCAGCAAAAGATATTGGGATCATCCAGATGTCAATAATATGTGATTCCAACTTTGGTAAATCCTGAAAGTGTCTAAGACTATTATTTTTGGAATTTTTCTTAGCAATTATATATATTTTTTTTTATCATATTAGCTTTAAGACTTATCATGATTATTTGGATTTCAAAAATATGTGATCCCGATTTTGGTAAATTTCCTGAAAGACTCAACCAGTTTATTTGTGATTTCTACTTAGCTGAACCATATAAATTTGGAATTACTATAGCAACAGCACTAGTTTGGATTGTATGGATTTCAAAACATCAGAGTAGCGCGGAGATATGCAGCGGGGCTGCTTCGATTGGCTATTATAATTTACGAATACACTTAAACCGTATTTTTTCGCTTAGCTTATTAATTGAATAAGATAAAACTAATTGATTGTTAACTTTTTTAACTTTAGCCATACCGGTTTTTTGGTTAAATGACCGGATATAATATGGATCATACAAAATAACAAGCAAAATTTGAATAATCCTGAATACATTCCGAAACATTCATTGTAACTGAAATGGAAATAAAGCACCAAAAGGATCTGAAAACCACTACTTTGAAAATATTAGAAAGAAATCAGAATAATAAGTTATCGGGTAATTTTCAAAGTCAAATGATATGGCGAACGAGTACGACAGCGAACCAGAGTACTACCGTTGGATTTTTTAATAGGAAAGCAGAAAATTTTAAATATCTTTAAGTACTCAAGTTATTCAAAAACTGCAGACTCTCGGTTTATATAGAATTTTGCTACCATTTCAAACCCGTTTAATACGTTAATTTGAATTCCTGCACATTTAAGTTATGTTGCAGAGAAAATCATAGTGTATATGTAGTAAAATCAAATTTCCCTGGGCAATTTTTTAATTGAATCTAAAATATCTGATGAATTAAGATTTTTTTTCTGCACAGAAAGATAATCCTCTTGCGGCTCTATAGTAATAAAAAAATAAACAATTGAACTGTGCCATCTGGACGTTTGGACGATGCAACTTTACTAAAAATTCGTCTTAAATTTTGGAAAAAATAACAATTTACTACATGCATATAGAATAAAATCAAAAAGCAGTTAATTATGATAAAAATGTTAATTTCAAATGGAAAACGTCATATTTCTGCAATACTTTGGAATTATAAGTACTAAAGGTTATTTTTACATAAATTATCAATGTATAAACTCCGGCTTATCACTCACAAACTTTGCATAAAGTCCTTCTTTTATTTAGTTTTTGAGTGAATCGCCCGAGTTTACACATTGATAAATTCCTTCAACATAACCTTTATGACTATAATATATATATTCGAAATATTTTTTTTTCCGTTTTAGGATTTCGCAGATCGAACTATGAGATACGTGCAAAAGAATTAAAGCAAATTTTTTTGCAGAATACTAATACAAATTATTAATGTTAAAATAGTGTCTGACAAGAAACCTACCTGATATTTTCTTGTATATAATAATAAGTTCTATATCAAATTGTTTCTCAGTTACGCCATTGATCTTTTTCATCAAAGCGTTTTCATTTCCCAATATAACTTAGAGTCCATTAACTTTCCAATTATAAAACAAATTATCCTTATTGAAATTTGTTCCATATATTTATCCAGAATCAATAGTTTAATTGATTTTTCATATCATACGTCGATCGTTGATTTTGAAATTATAAAAATAGCGTTCTTGTTATTGTTGACTTTGAAACAACCTCATTTATAGAGGGGTTTTAAAAATCAAACATAAAATACCTTGACAAATAATAAGGTCAGTAACATGTTTAGTATGGTGTTAAAATCCCTATGCAGGGAATCAAATTGTAAAGTAAGATCCAACCATTTTATGCATTAAAGGAATAATACTGTTATTGAATTTAATTTTCTGCTTTCTGTTAGTTACAAATCTTCATCCGGAGCCTTGTAAACTTCGCATTTTTTTTTGTTTGCATGTTTGTTTTTGTTATCGTTTTTTTCTTCGTTTTATTTTGTCTGTTTTTTGTTTGTTTGTTTTTTGCATTTGCAGACGTTTTCCAGTACCCTAAATATTAGAAATAAACACAATATTCGAAAGGACAGAAAAACCTGGGCACAAATTAACAATACAAAAGACAATACAGAACTAGAACATAGTTGTGAGTAGACCTATACGGACCGGAAGAGTAAGCGGTTCCCGTGCCGTTTAGGACAACTAAATCATACTGTGGTAGTGGGGGGAAATGATGAGTTAACGACACCAAATTCAAAACAATCCCATCCTCATTTTGATATTGGTAAATTGTAACTATCACTAAGCGAGAAATGTTTTATTTGTATCTTAGTCTATCCAGATCAGGCATTGTTTAAGTAGCTTTAGTGATACTGCAAACTGCAAATACTAACTAAATATTTCCACGCATCTTGCTCGAATATGTATCAATAAAGTAATTTGTTGTATTTTGAAGACCGCTGTAATTCATTCTTCTCAGAGACATTTCTTCGACATTGATTTAATCATTGATGTTTTTGCAGTCGTGGTGGTGGGGTAGAGTGGGTGAAGGGGACATTTCTATCATAATGTCACTCTGGAAAACTGAAGGTCAATTTATAGTTCTTGTATGAGCCATTCAATGTCGTGTCCATCACACCAATGTTGCCGCCGTTACTCAAAAAAGAAAAATCAGCAAAAATAACTTAAAATCTTCTCTCAGTAGAGCCAATTTCCGTGAAACTTGTTGAATGGACACAGTAGCTAGAAATATGGGGAAAAAAACTAATTATAATACTTTATGTAAAATTGCAAGCTTTTTATTGGTTAATTTGCGAGTCGCATTCTAATCTGACACATGCCTCAGCATGTAACTTTTTTTTTCAATGTTACCCTCTAGCGCTTTGGGTAAAAAGTGGTGATTTTCCACATGTTCGTTATAAAACAAATGTGGTGTCTAATTAAGAGTGCACGTGCAATTTTGGAATTACTAGTTTATATATAGAGCACATGAACCGAAATAAGTCAACAGTTCTGAACTTTAAAAAAATTTAAAAATAACAATCCTGCAGCATAATAAATTAAACAAACACATGAGTGACAGGGTGAAAGACCAGATTGTTACCCCTCGAAAAACAATATCAACATCTTTTTTGCCTCGGTTGACAATGTTTTCTCGGGGTAACAATTTGCTCTATCACCCTGTCAGTCATGTGTTATTTATATACTTATATTCTAAAATCTCTTTGGAAATTATTAGATCAATTTAAACAAACTTCTACTATATGAATTAACACTTAGTTGAGCTCCTTTCTAAATTGTTCCCAGTGGTCCATCTTATGACCACCATACTAAAATAGAAATATTAAACAAAATATAATTAAAAAATCCTCTCCTGTGAAATTAAACAGGTGATTTAAAGGAAGTGTTGTTGTAATAGTACATTTCTAGTCCACTTTCAAAATTTTGTCCTGTTGTCCAGATCTTAAACCAGACTGCCGCCATTTCTAAAATAGACAAACCATCCAAAATGTAAAAAGATAATAATATGAAAAATATATCCTTCCTAGCAATAACTGAAATTCATCATATACTTAATACATTGTAATTTTTAAATTTGTTGTTTTTGTACCACCTGAATTCGTTATGTGATAGAGTCATCAAAATGTTTATATTTGCCCAAACATTTTCTACACTGCAAATTATAAACAACAGTAAAACTGAGCTGAATATGTCCTTCACGTAAGATACTGTCTTAAAGACGTTAATTTGGCAAATTTGTGTTAGAACTGTCTCCCAAAATGATATTCAGGTATCTAAAAAAAAATATAGTAAATTAAGTAATTCTTAGCTAACTCTTAGAGACCACATACCAGGGTATGACCCCGGAAATTCACTCAAACTATATAAGGAAAATTTGAGTACTAGGTTGCTTAATTAATTGTGTACCCTATTCAGTTCAAAATATAAGAACAGCCAGTTTTTTTCGGAGGAAATGTTCGACTTGATCGAACTACTGACTAAGTGGTTTTTTTAGAATCTGTGACTGATCTATAACATAATTGTTACGGTATTATAGATCGGGGCCGGATCAGTCACAGATGACATACTGTGTCAATTGTCCTGATATGCATTAAATAATTGACACTGGACGTTAAACAATAATTCATTTATCCATCTTAATTATATGTGTGCAAATATAAAATCAATATACCTTTCAAAGTTTATTTTCCAAAAACGAAAATGAAAGTAACTTATAAGGGTATTCCGAAAAAAAGTTAAAACAAATCAGAAGGTTGATAAGTATGAAGATTTTATATATATTCATTCTTATTATCGTCATTCTACAGAATCATTGTATTTATTCTGCCGGATCCGATAAGGTAAGGATGACATTTTGGTGCAAGGCCGATGGTCATACATAATCCACTGTAACCAATGGTGCCAGTCGATTTAAATTCTTAGAATACCCCAACATTTTACGAATGTTTAGACTCCTTTTTGGAGGAACCACTATTTCAAGAAATCATTGGAAACATTTTTTACCCTTGTTGATGTAAATATTAAACTTTATTATTGTAAGATATACCCATGGGGGTTAAACTATATTACATGGAATGAACAATAACAAACAAAATACAGACAGATAAGATAAAGGGAAAAGTAAACAATTAACCGATGTGGACCCTATTTTCGCAGTTCCAATGACCGCTTTAAAAAATCAGAAATAATTGGTGAAATTTCATTTTTTTGATTAAGTATATCAAAAATGTGTGATCCTTCGTCGGCAGATAGAAAATGTTGATTTATTTCTACTAGCTTTTCAAATAGATTAGCCTATCAAGACTAAAATACTCAGAATAATTATTTTCTATTTTAATAGATGACTTATTTGACTTATTTGAACTATACATATTACAAATAACCTGAAACTATTTGATGCCTATACCGTTACTCATTAGATTGTATAATAAACCATTATGCCATACAGAGTCATAAGCTTTATTGAGATGCATGCATACATTTTCTGCTTGTTTTTGTAGAGATATTTGGTTATTGGGGTTTTTAAGATAAAGATACTATCGGATGTCCTATGATTAATTCTGAATCCAAATTGTTGATTCGAAAATATATTTTCATACAAATTTTTTTTTCTATTATTAAGAAATGAGCTACAAAACTTAGCCAAACAGTTCTGTAGGGAAATTCCTCTGTAATTATTCAAATCATTGTGATCACCCGACTTAAAAATTAGAATTGTGAAATATTTCCTCCATTTCTCTGAATATTTACCCGATATGGTTACTGTTATCGAAAAAGTTGTCAGCCTTTGTTTTTAATGATGGTATTTAATTCCCTTTTATGATGTTTGAATTACAAATGAAATCCAGATTAGATATACATCTCCCAGAAACGTCTAGGTTCATACATCTTACCTGTCTAAATAAGTAAAGCATCAAAGTGGGTATTTTGAGACTTTAATAGTTCATCATAACTAAAACTTGATTTTTTTGTTTGATATATAGTCACACAGAATAAAAATACTTATTTTACTAGAAGGCGGGACGGGGTCTTCCCTGGCATTTGACCCCTTGGATACGCTACTTCTTTTTCTCTGAACAGTATTTCGAACCAAGATTTAAATATTAATTTTCCATGTAATAATAAGAAAATAGTAATAATTAGATGTGCAAATGAAAGAGCTTTGAGTGAGCGAACCCGTCTGATATTTTAGTCTGGAAACCTACATTCAAATTTTAGATGAAACCTCTACATATATTTTTCAATTTTTTTTTTTCTAGTAAACAATTTCGTTTAAATATATATTTTGATTAGAAGGAACCTTCATCATTCAAATTTAAAGCGGGTTAAACAAGACATGAAGGTGTTACCTGAGCAACAGGAAGTGAATATATATTTTCAAATTCACACAAAGAAAAAGGGTTCCCCATGCATTTCTGATTTTTTTCTACAGGACAATCGAACCGATTGATAGTTTTGTTATAAGAAACATAAAAACATACATGTAATAATTTGTCTCTGTTGTAGACAAATTTCCAGATCGCCTTTGAAAAAGCAGACAGATTTACAACAATGAAGTCACTTCTTTATGGGGTAAAATGGTTTGTCTCAGCTTCTTTGCAAATACCAGGCGCAAAAATTCTATTAACGTGCATGCCAGAAGCGTATTGCTTTTATGACCATTATGACGAACCTGAAAGATACAAAGAATGTGCAGTGTATATGATTAAGTGTTTTATAAGAGAAATTGCAGAGATCGGAACGTGTTTATATGATTTAAGCCTCGATGTATTCATAAACATTTATTATCACAACACGGATTTTGGAAAATATGACTATGGAAATATCATTTGGGATATCTTTACCTGTGCTGGTGTCGACGAGTGGGCAATTAACTATATGAAAAAACATTTATAGACTAGTAATTAATTAAGTAAGTAAGTAAGTAATTCTTTATTTAAAGAGGGGAACACAGTTAGTTAATAATTCCAGAATACTAGTAGTAAAAACGTTTCCTCATAACATTTGTATTTGGACGAGGTACAAACAAGTTTCTGCTTTTTGTTGATCGTAAAGAATAAGATGAAGCATTATTAGCAGTATTAAAGACATCACATAAATATTCTGGAGCAAGATTATTCGCGCATTTAAACATTAAAACACTCTGTGATAATCAATTCTTTTATAAATTGATAGCCATCCAAGTTTTATAAATAGTATATTGGTAGGTACGTCTCTTTTTGCATTAAGTATAATTCTTGGAGCCCTTTTTGTAACTTATACATCTTTTCAAAATTCACTAAACTAGCTTGGCCCCATATTGTACAACAGTAATCAAACAATTGTGAGATTTAACCATTATAGTACAAAATTAAACCTTCTGATGGAAGATAAGATTTTAATCTGCACCTCAGTCCAAGTCGGGAAGAAATGTTTGAAACTAGTTTGTTAATATGTTCAGCTCAAGATAAACAGTTGTCAATCGTAACACCTAATATTTTTTCATATTTAACATTACCTAGCATTGTATTATTAAACAAAACATTGATAGTATTGTTTCTTATCCTTTTACTGGATGATACAAGCATAGATTTGTATTTTGTTACATTTATCATCATATCATTTTCATTACACCATTCTTGCACATTTTGTATATCAAAATTCCATTTGCTATTGATGTCACATATATTAGAAGAACAAAAGTGAATGGTAGTATGATCTGCATATAAATCAGGACTAGTGTATTGTAAACATAATGGTAAGTCATTAATATATAAAAGAAAAAGCAAAGGTCCAAGAATACTACCTTGGGGAACGCCACAATACATATTTTGGCCATTTGATTCAAAGTTATTGATGACAACCTTTTGTGGTCTTTATGATAGATAAGAGATAAACCATTTCATAGAAAGCTCATCAAATTTATATTCTTTTAATTAAGAAAGTAAGATATTATGATTGACTTAATCAAATGCTTTCTTAAAATCAAGAAATAGAATTCCAGTATAATTGCCTTTGTCCTTTTCCATAAGAATTTCATCTACAATTTTAGTAAGTGCTGTTAGACATGAATGTTTTGATCTAAAGTCCCATTGATTTCGATGTATCTAATTATATTTTGTTAGATATACATATATTTCAGAATAAACAATTTTTTCAAATAATTTAGATATAATTGGAAGTACTGAAATGGGTCTATAATTATTCATATCTGCATTATTTCCGTTTTTATACAAAGGAGTTATCCGAGCTTCTTTCATTTTTTCGGGAAATATACCTGTATATAAACTAAGATTGAATATATATGTGTAACAGATTGATATGTAACTAGAGCTGACATCTTTACTATATTTGCACTGAGACCATCTAATCCACTTGATTTGTGTATATTGACTGTTAACATTTGTGTTAAAACCTCCTCTGGTAAAATACATGTATAAGAAAAATTTTCTTCTTTACCTACCCGGCTTTGAATTGATCCATTGATTTAATTTTTCAGTGGATCCATAATAGTTTTAGAAATTGAAGTAAAATGAGTGTTAGATTTTTCACAAATTTCTGTCATGTCATTTATTTCTTCATCCCCTACTACTAAACTTGTTATTTTACTGTTTGAAGTTGCATTTATATCTTTTAAATGTTTCCATAATTCATTAACATTTTTACCAGATTTTATAGTATCATCAAAGTAACTAGCTTTGCTATTTCGCATTAAAAGATGTTAACTTATTTCTGATTGTTCTACACTTATCAAAATCTCTAATTTTATTAAAGACTGAAGTAGTTTTCTTATCTTGTGTTATTATATTTTCATGGTTTGACACATAGTTAACTTTTAGTAAAACTGAAAAGTGCAGGAAATATTTGGCGCTAGTATCGTCATTTCGGTTGCTTCTACTCGGTCTAAACAAACCAGAGTGACTTAACTTCTCGCTTCCGATTTTGAAAATTGATCCCAATTTAAAAATGTATTGCAATACATAAAGAGTCGTGATAATTCAGCACTCCCCCGCATATTCAGGACGAGATATTTTGATGTGTCCCGAATTATGAATTTATATTGACATACTTTGTGGAATTTACATGTACATACAAAAGGTTATTCATATCTGTTTTACGGTCCTTCTGGTTTTTTGTCTTTACTTAAGGTTTCGTATTTGTTTTTAGGACATTTGAATTATAAGCAACCCCTAGGAAATTCAGTACAGAAACCATAATCGTACGCACCATTAAATTTGATATCTTTTAATTTCTTGTACTACAATTGTACTAGACAGACAAACATAGGTATAAGTCAATATGTAATCTAATGTCACAACAACCCGACTCATTTAGTGTTTATTCCAATCGGAGTCAATTTTTTCCAGTGATTTTCTTTTGGTCGATGACCATTTTTATAAGAGAAAAAAAGTCTTCATCAGTGCCTGTTCAAGGTCAGGAATGCCATCAGTTTTTCGTTAGGGAACCAACATTTCTATTTCAATTGAGGATTTTTTCGGATGGAATATTCATTTTCACCTTTTACTAATCCGGCTTATTCATTTTCAAAATATTTATTGCCCCCTCCCCCCCCCCCCCACTGTCCCAAAATAAAAAAAATGGACGTCCCTTATTTGGATATGTAACATTTGCAGATGTCTTGCAAATACACATACCGATGTTGATTGTACTCCGGGATTTTAACACAGGGGTCCGACTTCTGGATACTAGTATCTATTTATTTTTTATATTTTTATTTTTTGTTGTCTCTTTCGTGAGTACTTTGAATAAACAACGAAAAACGTTTATTATCAATGTGATATACTACCAGGCCGCCATCTTGGATTGCCTTTTCTTACCATGATTAAAATCAATTAAAAATACTTCTATTTGACCATTTATCATGTTTATTTCACATATGCCATCAATCTCCTCCAAAATACAATCATCATTTTACCAAGACACGACTCGATAATTTGATAAGCGAAAGATGAAAGTTATCATATTTCGCGTCGGAAGCAACATTCTATTACATGTCAAAGGAAAGCAACTCCGATTCTCAATGACTAAAATATATATACAGTAACGTTGCTTTCGACCCGAAATATACGAACTGTCGACTTCGCTTCTCAAGTTAAAGAGTTGAGTACCTCATCTTGGTAAAATGATGATTGGATTCTGAAGATAATTCGTTTTTGAGGAGATTAAGGACAAATATGAAATAATTTGCCACATGAAAGTATTTTTAATTGATTTTTAATCGTGGTAAGGGTAGGCGGCTTATATCCCTTTAGGATTTTTTAGTATAAGGACGTGGATAGTATATAGCACACAGATAATAAACACAGAATATTCGTTGTTATGTTAAATATCTATTAAAAGTACTCATGAAATAAGACGACAACAAAAAAAAAAAATTAAATAAAAATAAATAAATATCCTGAAGTCGGGTCCTTATGACTAAAATATCATCTTATAACATTACAACTATTAAAACTTTTTTGTTATTAGTTATTTCGTACACCTGACGTTGGCAATCAAATTTTAACACCGGCTATCATGTGAGATTGGCACTCATAAATCAATATGGGACTTTCGTGGGCAAACTAATGAATGAGAAGATGTATTCAAGAAAATGCGTCCGATATTTTTTTTTAAATATAGTACTTGTTAAAAATTAGTGGCCGAGTGGTCTTGGTAGTTCGTCATGACTACTAATGATCACTAGCCTGTCAACGCTGAGGTTGCGAGTTCGAATATCACCTGTGGCGGGGTGTGTTCGACTCCGATCTTAATTAATTGTCAATTTTCCTACCGAAGGTCGATGGTTCTCTCCGGGTACTCCGGCTTCCTCAACCAATAAAAACTGACCCCCGCGAAATAGCCAAATGTGCTGAAAACGGTGTAAAACCCCAACAAAACAAACCAATTTAATTTGTTATTTCTGTGTTTGTGTTTTGTGCTTTCATGTTATTTTTTTTTATCTGAAAGTCTGTCGATTGGGTGCCGTTAATTGATTGGTTAGACATTTTTGACATAATTTCCTGTTATCCGTTTTCTTGTTGTTCATTTTGTATCGGTATGTCAATGTTGACCTTTCCTGTTTATCCGTTTAGTTCTAATTTCTTTTACACGACCATGTATTTAATTGTTGACCTTTCCTGTTATCCATTTTGTTCATTTTGTTTCCTTTTGTATGACTTGGTATGTCTGTGTTGACCTTTCCTGTTATCTGTTTTGGTTTTTTTATTTTTTACATGATTTGGTATGTCATTGTTGACTTTCCCTCTTATTGTATTGTTTCGTTGTTTTTGTTTCCTTTTACATGACTTGGTATGTCATTGTTGACTTTCCCTCTTATTGTATTGTTTCGTTGTTTTTGTTTCCTTTTACATGACTTGGTATGTCATTGTTGACCTTTCCTGTTATCGGTGTTTGTATTGTTTATGCTTCCTTTGACAAAGTTTTAATATCATTTGACGTATTTAATGTATATATTATATATCTAAGAATTAACAAAACGATGGCAGACGCAGCAGCACCAGCCCCGGTCAAGTCACCAAAGAAGAAGGCAGCAGCCAAGCCCAAGAAGGTATCGTCTCATCCTAAATATTCCGAAATGATCGCTAAAGCCATCGCAGCTCTGAAGGAACGTGGAGGTTCATCCAGACAGGCCATTTTGAACTACATTATGGCAAACTTCAATGCTGGTAAGGACGCTAAAACAGTGAACGCACATCTTAAGCTTGCACTGAGAGCAGGAGTAAAGAACAAAAGCCTTAAACAGTCCAAAGGAACAGGAGCTTCAGGATCATTCAGAATTGGAGAAGCCAAGCCAGCTAAAAAGGCACCCAAGGCCAAGAAGGCTGCCAAACCAAAGGCCGCTAAGCCAAAGAAGGCAAAAACTCCAAAAAAGAAGCCAGCAGCAAAGAAAGCCGCAGGTGAGAAAAAGGCAGCCAAACCCAAGAAGCCAGCAGCCAAGAAAGCCGCCAAGCCAAAGAAGGTCAAGACGCCTAAGAAGAAAGCAGCAGCTAAGCCAAAGAAGACTAAAACCCCAAAGAAGAAGTAAAGATGTCAACGACAAGCTCTACACAGGCTGCATGCAGCCACAAAAAGCCCTTTTAAGGGCTACCCAAATTTTTCAAAAAGAATCTGAAATTGTTGTACATCATTTTCCAATTTAAATTCAGCTGCACCACTTTTTTCAATGACCAATTATTCTTGCTTCATGTCTTGTTTTTATTTTTCATTTTTTTAATTTATTATCTTACTAATCAATATATCTTTCCTATTATTAAATATTATGTTGAAAGGTGAAGGAATTAGTGTTAACATTATACATTTTTACTCTTTCTCCTCAAGTTTTGTTGGTTTTTTTTTCTTGTCATCCAGATTTTCCTCTTTTTTTTCGTTAAATGAACCATCGTTCAGTTTACGCCATCAGCAAAACACTAACACCCCCCTCCTTTTTTCTTCTGCACACCAAAGTGGGGGGGGGGATACACATGAATCTTAATTCGGGATGAAACGGGGATTTACGTAAAATGTAAGTTGCAACCATGAAATACTTTCTGACGATTCTACAGTAGAACTGAAATATTTCCGTGCAGTTGCAGCCTTTCATCTCACTGGTCAAGGTGGAGATAACTCTAAATAAATTGTAAGTAACCATCGGAAAACTATGTCTGAAGCACTCTTTTTTTTTTTGCATTTCATCGATCTTTTTATCAAGTTATTTTGTACATGAGAAAGGAGGACGTGTTTTTTTTAATAGAGATAAAAGTAAAAATAAAACCAAATGAAAAATAAGACCAAGAAAGAAAGAAAAAATTATTCATGATTTATCATTATGTACTAGATGTCTAATGTGTCAAGGGCAAGTACCATGTAAATAGTTCATTCTTTCTGATCTGTCTTGCTTACGCCACACCAAATTGATTTTTAGTTCTTTGGATAGCAAAAATAGGTGCGAGCGAGCGAAGTTTTAATCTTACACACAAAAAATTTTTCTTGAGGACTAGTTTTTTTTTTTTTCGGGCGAAGATCAAATTTACGTGCGGCACACATTTATTTAACTAAAATATTGCAAAACAATCCCAAGTTTTACAAAATTTTAGGAGGGGTGAGCAATTTTGAAAAATTAAGAAATTGGGGTGAAATTTCAGCATTTTTGCAAAATGAAGCAACAAAAAATATATTTCCTTAAAATATAAACAGTCCAAAAATCGGAGCGGTGAAATCCAAAGAACAAAAGATCAATTTTGTGTGGCCTTAAGTAATCCAATAAACATTCATGCACACAGCATGTGCAGTGCATGTGCCCAGTGAACTGACACATGTACACACTTCCGAAATTCAAGAGCCTTATCGGTATCTTCATTCGAGTGCAACTCGCTTTTCAGTAGGGCGAATTTGAGTGGAAACGGTTAATGTGGTATATATTTATTTATTTATTTATTTAATTATTTTTTCGCCACTTGGTCTGATGCAGCTCTGGTAAAATATATATAGTCATTTTACTAAAAATCTAGTCACTTGCAATTACTTCATATATAGTGCTGTATGTTAAATGTGTATGAATTATCTATTTACATCACTGTTGTATGTTCATCCTGTTAAATCATTGTAATATTTTGTCCCTAGCGGGCCCTTGATTGCAAATAAAATATTCTTTATTTTTATTTTTATATAATATTAACATTACGCAATAAGATCAAGTGTTTTATCAAAATTAAAGATACAAAAATACATTTAACAGGAAATTAATACAAAAGACATGTTGAAAAAAATCATGTAAACATAGAGTGTCTGCATATTTCTATAAATGATAACGAATTATACTGATTATTACACGAGACTGTGGGAAATATGAAGAAATAGACAACAGATCAGGGGAGGGGCGTCAATCCGTCTCTGTTGTCTACCAGACAGAAATTCATGCTCTTAGACGTATGGTAGATTACTTGGAATTTCAAAGGAAAAGAGGTTAGTTCCCGAATATTAATATTTTTTGGTACATAATATATTCCACAACATATGAATATGAAAATACTACATCACCCCCCCCCCCCTCCCTTAA
Organism: Mytilisepta virgata; assembly: GCA_028015205.1. Lineage (NCBI taxonomy): Eukaryota > Metazoa > Mollusca > Bivalvia > Mytilida > Mytilidae > Mytilisepta > Mytilisepta virgata. The sequence goes on from CM051520.1 coordinate 44,079,443, forward strand.
ACTATCATCACAATATATTTTTTTTTTCATCAGCTCATGTGCCACTTTTTCTGTATTCGTTTGAAAATGATACTTTAAAATTTACTGCCAAGCGTTGTTAAATTTTCCGAAAATCTGCTGGCCATCGTTTGTGTAATTATTCTGTAGGGTATCAACATTTTTCGGCCTTGAAGCATAACCGATGAGTATCATAGAATATTTATTCGCAAGGATGAACATTCAGGAACTCCGCAGAAAATAACAAATAAACAATTCACAGCTAAATGATGATAATAATAATAGATCGCCGGTATTCCACCTATAAATTAAAAGTCTGCTTTTCAAAGACAAATAAACAAATGAACTTTAAGAATAAAATTTAAATCAAAAGTCAACACTGACGAATCAGTGGAAGCTATGTTTCAAATCCTCAATTCCACCTTCCCCTTCATAACACGAAAGCGGCCTTATGTTTTTTTTCCTTTTTTTCTCAGCCATTATGTTATTCATTTACTGCCTACCTCCTTCATATTATAATGTGGTATGCCCGAATAAATGATACCGTGGCCCAAATGGTCCATTTAAAATTTAGGGTGAAATCAAAATATCTTAAAAATAATGAATGAAAAATGATAAATTAAACAAAAGTCTTGTCTTCAGTGAATTCTAGTACATAGTTTTCAGAATGATATGAGCATTTCGATACAACAGTGCCTACATATACTAGTACATGATATAATCAGTTTGCATTTAGTCGAAATTCCGGTTTGAGAAACACTAAAAACAAAACGAAAAGATAAAAATTACGCAATTAATCCTTAGGCCATTGTTTATTTTTTATTTTTTGTCAGTATTCTGAATACAACAAATCCTTTTTTCCACAGAGCTTCTGTTTTCAAACTTTGTGTAAAAACTGTAGTCTAACAATGGCGCGTATACTTTTTGTGTGTTTCCCTTCCGTTGAAAATGTTGTAATTACATTAAAGTACTTAAAGCTTTTGTGTAGATCTGGAATAAATCCAGTAAGAGAATTATTTTTCTTCAAATAACAACCATTGAATTGTTTCATTACACTTTTCCCACAAAATTATAAGACGTTTTCTGTGGAAATACCTGAGATGCTAAATAAGTCGGTTCTACATTAACTGCCTCTATCTTTTTACTGACTGCATAAAATTTTCTAATGTCGACATCACATGAAAGGTAAATGTCCGCTTTAAACATAAGTTTGTCATATGAAATTATTTTTCATTGAATAATACAGAAAATTCTTCTAAAAGTTGTCGAAGAAGCACATAATCATTTTACCGAGATCGCGCAATGGATTGTTGTATTTATTTTTATGGGTGTCTTCGTCGAGGTCCGCGTTCGTCTATATTTAAACCACTGTAGCTTGAAATGGCGTACTTTTCAAATCGTTGTCGAAGCGCACACTTGCTATAACACTCTATAGGACATTATTACGTTCAATAATAGATTATGGGTGTCAGGTGTACAATTCAGCCTGTAAAACAACAAAAAATAAATTAAATATAATACAAGCCCAAGGTCTAAAAATAGCACTCGGTGCATTACCATCTACCCCGACCGAATACCTACTAATAGAAGCTGGCGAAAAACCACTCCAACTAAGGCGGGATGAACTCTCCCTTAAATATTACGCCAGATGTAAACAAAATCCAAAAAATCCCGCCAACGAATTGCCTACCGATTCCGTTGAATACAGGGCTAAAGCTCATAAATGGAACGAGCACACGGTTCCATATGGTTTCCGAGTAACCAAAGAACTAAAGGATAATAAATTAAATGATATAAATATAGTTAAACATCAAGTTCCACTTTACCCTCCTTGGGTAATCAAAACAGCAAAAGCCTCATGTGAACTAAAAAACCATCTAGACAAAAAAGACGATCCTAATATAATCAAGAATTTAACTCTACAACATCTGGACAATAAATACCAAGATCATTTAAAAATATATACTGATGGCTCAAAAGATCCTAACTCGGGTAAAACTGGAGCAGCCTATATAATACCAAGGGAGAGGGTAAAATTTCATGTGAGATTGACCGATGATGTGTCTGTGTATACAACGGAAATGGTAGCAATTTTTCAGGCACTAAAATGGGTCCACAACAACGACCGTAAATACGATAAAATTATAATCTTGACGGACTCTTTAAGCGCCGTCAAATCTATACAAAATAATAAATCAAGTAGACCAGACATACTGGAACCAATTCAAATTTTAGCTTTCAAACTCAAGCAAAAAAATATAAAAATCATAATAGAATGGATACCAGCCCATGTAGGTATCCTAGGAAATGAACTAACTGATAAATTAGCCAAACTAGCACTTAAAAATGATAGAGTTAACATCAATATCGCACTAAGCTCAGATGAATTTATCGCGCTAGTCAAACAAATATTTAATAACAAATGGCAAAATATGTGGGACAAGTTTAAAGACTCCTGGTTTTATAAACTTAATCCTAATATTACTAAAAAAAATTCCTTTTATAAAGGTGGTAGATATCACACCAAAACTATCACACGATTAAGACTAGGACATACCCTTTTGGCTGGGCAAATAGGGCAATATATACGGCAGGTCTCACCACTATGTACAACATGCGGCGTAACAGAAAACATCGAACATCTTCTGCTGCACTGTACAGCGCACGAGCCAGCCAGAGAAAAACTTAGACAAGCCCTGGATCAAATTAATATAGACAATCTCACCATCCAAACATTACTTAATCCCGAAAAGAATAACCAGCAATACGTCTATACACAGCTGGTAAACTTTATTTCAGAAATAAACTACCATAAATACATATAGGTAAAAAAACTTTGGCTTAAATCTATAGATAGCTTAGTTTTATCTCAGGAACTACGTAAGAAAAGCGAGAACTCCTGTAAGATAACTAACTTTCTGTCTCATTTAACATACGCGATCCCTTCTAACACCCCCTAAAATAATACTGCTCAAATAATAAAATAAAATAAATAAAATAAATAAAGAATCCCCTGTCAGGCCAGTAATAACTTTTGTCGCATCCCACATTTTGGCATTAATCCACAGATAGCTTAGTTTTATCTCAGGAACTACGTCAGAAAAGCGAGAACTCCTGTAAGACAACTAACTTTCTGTCTCAATTCAACTATTTAACATACGCGATCCCTTTTAACACCCCCTAAAATAATACTGCTCTAATAATAAAATAAATAAAATAAATAAAGAATCCCCTGTCAGGACAGTAATAACTTTTGTCGCATCCCACATTTTGGCATTAATCCACAGATAGCTTAGTCTTATCCCAGGAACTACGTCAGAAAAGCGAGAACTCCTGTAAGACAACTAACTTTCTGTCTCAATTCAACTATTTAACATACGCGATCCCTTTTAACACCCCCTAAAATAATACTGCACAAATAATAAAATAAAATAAATAAAATAAATAAAGAATCCCCTGTCTTTTGTCGCATCCTACATTTTTGGCAATAATCCGCGGATAGCTTAGTTTTATCTCAGGAACTACGTAAGAAAAGCGAGAACTCCTGTCAGATAACTAACTTTCTATTACATTCTCAGTATAAACTAAATTAATATAAAACAAAAAAAGGAAAATCATATCCAAAAAGCTGCTAGGTTGCTGACTAGTTAGAACTCCAGAGTTACAAACCACACCATCGACAACAGAACCGAAGATGCCGTTGCCTAGCTGTTCATCACAGACATAGCCGCCAACGACATTTATCCCTCCAGGACTTTGGAATACCGTCTATACCGCCGTTCCTAAATTCAAAATTCCGTTCCACATCAACTCTCATTTGGCTTACAACCCATCAAATTTGGCTATCACCAGTTTCGAATATATTTAGGCCACTAACACTAAATTCTAAAAACTGTCTCAAATTTTTTTTTTTTTTTTTTTTTTTTTTTTTTTTTTTTTTTTTTTTTTTTTTTTTTTTTTTCTCGAAATTATACTCTTAACTTACGTTACTTAATACAAAATAAATCATATTAAATAAACCGTCCGTGCGAGACCTAAATAGGTAGTCAAGGACGTTAAAAACTCCCTCGATCGATCACTTGCTATAAGGATTATTTCCGAATTCTAAGAATTAACAAAACGATGGCAGACGCAGCAGCACCAGCCCCGGTCAAGTCACCAAAGAAGAAGGCAGCAGCCAAGCCCAAGAAGGTATCGTCTCATCCTAAATATTCCGAAATGATCGGAAAAGCCATCGCAGCTCTGAAGGAACGTGGAGGTTCATCGAGACAGGCCATTTTGAAATACATTATGGCAAACTTCAATGTTGGTAAGGACGCTAAATCAGTGAACGCACATCTTAAGCTTGCACTGAGAGCAGGAGTAAAGAACAAAAGCCTTAAACAGTCCAAAGGAACAGGAGCTTCAGGATCATTCAGAATTGGAGAAGCCAAGCCAGCTAAAAAGGCACCCAAGGCCAAGAAGGCTGCCAAACCAAAGGCCGCTAAGCCAAAGAAGGCAAAAACTCCAAAAAAGAAGCCAGCAGCAAAGAAAGCCGCAGGTGAGAAAAAGGCAGCCAAACCCAAGAAGCCAGCAGCCAAGAAAGCCGCCAAGCCAAAGAAGGTCAAGACGCCTAAGAAGAAAGCAGCAGCTAAGCCAAAGAAGACTAAAACCCCAAAGAAGAAGTAAAGATGTCAACGACAAGCTCTACACAGGCTGCATGCAGCCACAAAAAGCCCTTTTAAGGGCTACCCAAATTTTTCAAAAAGAATCTGAAATTGTTGTACATCATTTTCCAATTTAAATTCAGCTGCACCACTTTTTTCAATGACCAATTATTCTTGCTTCATGTCTTGTTTTTATTTTTCATTTTTTTAATTTTATTATCTTACTAATCAATATATCTTTCCTATTATTAAATATTATGTTGAAAGGTGAAGGAATTAGTGTTAACATTATACATTTTCACTCTTTCTCCTCAAGTTTTGTTGCGTTTTTTTTTTCTTGTCATCCAGATTTTCCTCTTTTTTCGTTAAATGAACCATCGTTCAGTTCACGCCATCAGCAAAAACACTAACACCCCGCCCCTCCCCCCCCCTCCTTTTTTCTTCTGCACACCAAAGTGGGTGGTGGGGGTTACACGTGAATCTTAATTCGGGATGAAACAGGGATTTACGTAAAATGTAAGTTGCAACTATGAAATACTTTCTGACGATTCTACAGTAGAACTGAAATATTTCCGTGCAGTTGCAGCCTTTCATCTCACTGGTCAAGGTGGAGATAACTCTAAATAAATTGTAGGTAACCATCGGAAAACTATGTCTGAAGCACTTTCTTTTTTTTTGCATTTCATCGATCTTTTTATCAAGTTATTTTGTACATGAGAAAGGAGGACGTGTTTGTTTTAATAGAGATAAAAGTAAAAATAAAACAAAATGCAAAATAAGACCAAGAAAGAAAAAAAAATTATTCATGATTTATTATTATGTACTAGATGTCTAATGTGTAAAGGGCAAGTACCATGTAAATAGTTCATTCTTTCTGATCTGTGTTGCTTACGCCACACCAAAATGATTTTTAGTTCTTTGGATAGCAAAAATAGGTGCGAGCGAGCGAAGTTTTAATCTTATACACAAAAATTTTTTCTTGAGGACTAGTTTTTTTTCGGGCGAAGATCAAATTTACGTGCGGCACACATTTATTTAATTAAAATATTGCAAAACAATCCCAAGTTTTACAAAATTTTAGGAGGGGTGAGCAATTTTGAAAAATTAAGAAATTGGGGTGAAATTTCAGCATTTTTGCAAAATGAAGCAGCAAACAATAAATTTCTTAAAATATAAACAGTCCAAAAATCGGAGCGGTGAAATTCAAAGAACTAAAGATCAATTTTGTGTGGCCTTAAGTAATCCAATAAACATTCATGCACACAGCATGTGCAGTGCATGTGCCCAGTGAACTGACACATGTACACACTTCCCAAATTCAAGAGCCTTATCGGTATCTTCATTCGAGTGCAACTCACTTTTGAGTAGGGCGAATTTGAGTGGAAACGGTAAATGTGGTATATATTTATTTAATTAATTATTTTTTCGCCACTTGGTCTGATGCAGCTCTGGTACAATATATCTAGTCATTTTACTAAAAATCTAGTCACTTGCAATTACTTCATATATAGTGCTGTATGTTAAATGTGTATGAATTATCTATTTACATCATTGTTGTATGTTCATCCTGTTAAATCATTGTAATATTTTGTCCCTAGCGGGCCCTTGATTGCAAATAAAATATTTTTATTTTTATTTTTATATAATATTAACATTACGCAATAAGATCAAGTGTTTTATCAAAATTAATGATACAAAAAAACATTTAACAGGAAATTAATACAAAAGACATGTTGAAAAATTCATGTAAACATAGTGTGTCTGCATATTTCTATAAATGATAACGAATTATACTGATCATTACACGAGACTGTGGGAAATGTGAAGAAATAGACAACAGATCAAAGGGCGTCAATCCGTCTCTGTTGTCTACCAGACAGAAATTCATGCTCTTAGTCGTATGGTAGATTACTTGGAGTTTCAAAGGAAAAGAGGTTAGTTCCCGAATATTTATATTTTTTGGTACATAATATATTCCACAACATATGAATATGAAAATACTACATCACCCGTCTCCCCTCCCTTAAACTATCATCACAATATTATTTTTTTTTCATCAGCTCATGTGCCACTTTTTCTGTATTCGTTTTAAAATGATACTTTAAAATTTACTGCCAAGCGTTGTTAAATTTGCCGAAAATCTGCTGGCCATCGTTTGAGTAATTATTCTGTAGGGTAGTTTTCGGCCTTGAAGCAAAACCGATGAGTATCATAGAATATTTATTCGCATGGATGAACATTCAGGAACTCCGCAGAAAATAACAAATAAACAATTCACAGCTAAATAATGATAATAATAATAGATCGCCGGTATTCCGCCTATAAATTAAAAGTCTGCTTTTCAAAGACAAATAAACAAGTGAACTTTAAGAATACAATTTAAATCAAAAGTCAACACTGACCAATCAGTGGAAGCTATGTTTCAAATCCTCAATTCCACCTTTCCTTCATAACACGAAAGCGGCCTTATGTTTTTTTTCTTTTTTTTCTCAGCCATTATGTTATTCATTTACCGCCTGATATTATAATGTGGCATACCCGAATAAATGATATCGTGGCCCAAATGAGTCCATTTAAAATTTAGGGTGAAATCAAAATATCTTAAAAATAATGAATGAAAAATGATAAATTAAACAAAAGTATTGTCTTCAGTGAATTCTAGTACATAATTTTCAGAATGATATGAACATTTCGATACAACAGTGCCTACATATACTAGTACATGATATAATCAGTTTGCATTTAGTCGAAATTCTGGTTTGAGAAACACTAAAAACAAAACTAAAAGATAAAAATTACGCAATTAATCCTTTGGCCATTGTTTATTTTCTTATTTTTTGTCAGTATTCTGCATACATCAAATCCTTTTTTCCACAGAGCTTCTGTTTTCAAACTTTGTGTAAAAACTGTAGTCTAACAATGGCGCGTATATACTTTTTGTGTGTTTCCCTTCCGTTGAAAATGTTGTAATTACATTAAAGTACTTAAAGCTTTTGTGTAGATCTGGAATAAATCCAGTAAGAGAGTTATTTTTCTTCAAATAACAACCATTGAATTGTTTCATTACACTTTTCCCACAAAATTATAAGACGTTTTCTGTGGAAATACCTGAGATGCTAAATAAGTCGGTTCTACATTAACTGCCTCTATTTTTTTACTGACTGCATAAAATTTTCTAATGTCGACATCACATGAAAGGTAAATGTCCACTTTAAACATAAGTTTGTCATATGAAATTATTTTTCATTGAATAATACAGAAAATTCTTCTAAAAGTTGTCGAAGAAGCACATAATCATTTTACCGAGATCGCGCAATGGATTGTTGTATTTATTTTTATGGGTGTCTTCGTCGAGGTCCGCGTTCGTCTATATTTAAACCACTGTAGCTTGAAATGGCGTACTTTTCAAATCGTTGTCGAAGCGCACACTTGCTATAAGGATTATTTCCGAATTCTAAGAATTAACAAAACGATGGCAGACGCAGCAGCACCAGCCCCGGTCAAGTCACCAAAGAAGAAGGCAGCAGCCAAGCCCAAGAAGGTATCGTCTCATCCTAAATATTCCGAAATGATCGGAAAAGCCATCGCAGCTCTGAAGGAACGTGGAGGTTCATCGAGACAGGCCATTTTGAAATACATTATGGCAAACTTCAATGTTGGTAAGGACGCTAAATCAGTGAACGCACATCTTAAGCTCGCACTGAGAGCAGGAGTAAAGAACAAGAGCCTTAAACAGTCCAAAGGAACAGGAGCTTCAGGATCATTTAGAATTGGAGAAGCCAAGCCAGCTAAAAAGGCACCCAAGGCCAAGAAGGCTGCCAAACCAAAGGCCGCTAAGCCAAAGAAGGCAAAAACTCCAAAAAAGAAGCCAGCAGCAAAGAAAGCCGCAGGTGAGAAAAAGGCAGCCAAACCCAAGAAGCCAGCAGCCAAGAAAGCCGCCAAACCAAAGAAGGTCAAGACGCCTAAGAAGAAAGCAGCAGCTAAGCCAAAGAAGACTAAAACCCCAAAGAAGAAGTAAAGATGTCAACGACAAGCTCTACACAGGCTGCATGCAGCCACAAAAAGCCCTTTTAAGGGCTACCCAAATTTTTCAAAAAGAATCTGAAATTGTTGTACATCATTTTCCAATTTAAATTCAGCTGCACCACTTTTTTCAATGACCAATTATTCTTGCTTCATGTCTTGTTTTTATTTTTCATTTTTTTAATTTATTATTTTACTAATCAATATATCTTTCCTATTATTAAATATTATGTTGAAAGGTGAAGGAATTAGTGTTAACATTATACATTTTCACTCTTTCTCCTCAAGTTTTGTTGGGTTTTTTTTTTTTTTTTGTCATCCAGATTTTCCTCTTTTTTTTTCGTTAAATGAACCATCGTTCAGTTCACGCCATCAGCAAAAACACTAACACCCCGCCCCTCCCCCCTCCTTTTTTCTTCTGCACACCAAAGTGGGTGGTGGGGGTTACACGTGAATCTTAATTCGGGATTAAAAGGGGATTTACGTAAAATGTAAGTTGCAACCATGAAATACTTTCTGACGATTCTACAGTAGAACTGAAATATTTCCGTGCAGTTGCAGCCTTTCATCTCACTGGTCAAGGTGGAGATAACTCTAAATAAATTGTAGGTAACCATCGGAAAACTATGTCTGAAGCACTCTTTTTTTTTGCATTTCATCGATCTTTTTATCAAGTTATTTTGTACATGAGAAAGGAGGACGTGTTTGTTTTAATAGAGATAAAAGTAAAAATAAAACAAAATGCAAAATAAGACCAAGAAAGAAAAAAAAATTATTCATGATTTATTATTATGTACTAGATGTCTAATGTGCCAAGGGCAAGTACCATGTAAATAGTTCATTCTTTCTGATCTGTGTTGCTTACGCCACACCAAAATGATTTTTAGTTCTTTGGATAGCAAAAATAGGTGCGAGCGAGCGAAGTTTTAATCTTATACACAAAAATTTTTTCTTGAGGACTAGTTTTTTTTCGGGCGAAGATCAAATTTACGTGCGGCACACATTTATTTAATTAAAATATTGCAAAACAATCCCAAGTTTTACAAAATTTTAGGAGGGGTGAGCAATTTTGAAAAATTAAGAAATTGGGGTGAAATCTCAGCATTTTTGCAAAATGAAGCAGCAAACAATAAATTTCTTAAAATATAAACAGTCCAAAAATCGGAGCGGTGAAATTCAAAGAACTAAAGATCAATTTTGTGTGGCCTTAAGTAATCCAATAAACATTCATGCACACAGCATGTGCAGTGCATGTGCCCAGTGAACTGACACATGTACACACTTCCGAAATTCAAGAGCCTTATCGGTATCTTCATTCGAGTGCAACTCACTTTTGAGTAGGGCGAATTTGAGTGGAAACGGTTAATGTGGTATATATTTATTTATTTATTTAATTAATTATTTTTTCGCCACTTGGTCTGATGCAGCTCTGGTACAATATATCTAGTCACTTGCAATTACTTCACATATAGTGCTGTATGTTAAATGTGTATGAATTATCTGTTTACATCACTGTTGTATGTTCATCCTGTTAAATCATTGTAATATTTTGTCCCTAGCGGGCCCTTGATTGCAAATAAAATATTCTTATTTTTATTTTTATATAATATTAACATTACGCAATAAGATCAAGTGTTTTATCAAAATTAATGATACAAAAATACATTTAACAGGAAATTAATACAAAAGACATGTTGAAAAAATTCATGTAAACATAGAGTGTCTGCATATTTCTATAAATGATAACGAATTATACTGATTATTACACGAGACTGTGGGAAATATGAAGAAATAGACAACAGATCAAAGGGCGTCAATCCGTCTCTGTTGTCTACCAGACAGAAATTCATGCTCTTTGTCGTGTGGTAGATTACTTGGAATTTCAAAGGAAAAGAGGTTAGTTCCCGAATATTAATATTTTTTGGTACATAATATATTCCACAACATATTAATATGAAAATACTACATCACCCCTCTCCCCTCCCTTAAACTATCATCACAATATTATTTTTTTTTCATCAGCTCATGTGCCACTTTTTCTGTATTCGTTTGAAAATGATACTTTAAAATTTACTGCCAAGCGTTGTTAAATTTGCCGAAAATCTGCTGGCCATCGTTTGAGTAATTATTCTGTAGGGTATCAACAGTTTTCGGCCTTGAAGCATAACCGATGAGTATCATAGAATATTTATTGGCATGGATGAACATTCAGGAACTCCGCATAAAATAACAATTAAACAATTCACAGCTAAATAATGATAATAATAATAGATCGCCGGTATTCCGCCTATAAATTAAAAGTCTGCTTTTCAAAGACAAATAAACAAACGAACTTTAAGAATAAAATTTAAATCAAAAGTCAACACTGACCAATCAGTGGAAGCTATGTTTCAAATTCTCAATTCCACCTTCCCTTCATAACACGAAAGCGGCCTTATGTTTTTTTCTTTTTTTTCTCAGCCATTATGTTATTCATTTACTGCCTACATCCTTGATATTATAATGTGGCATGCCCGAATAAATGATACCGTGGCCCAAATGGTCCATTTAAAATTTAGGGTGAAATCAAAATATCTTAAAAATAATGAATGAAAAATGATAAATTAAACAAAAGTATTGTCTTCAGTGCATTCTAGTACATAATTTTCAGAATGATATGAGCATTTCGATACAACAGTGCCTACATATACTAGTACATGATATAATCAGTTTGCATTTAGTCGAAATTCCGGTTTGAGAAACACTAAAAACAAAACTAAAAGATAAAAATTACGCAATTAATCCTTTGGCCATTGTTTATTTTTTATTTTTTGTCAGTATTCTGAATACATCAAATCCTTTTTTCCACAGAGCTTCTGTTTTCAAACTTTGTGTAAAAACTGTAGTCTAACAATGGCGCGTTTACTTTTTGTGTGTTTCCCTTCCGTTGAAAATGTTGTAATTACATTAAAGTACTTAAACCTTTTGTGTAGATCTGGAATAAATCCAGTAAGAGAATTATTTTTCTTCAAATAACAACCATTGAATTGTTTCATTACACTTTTCCCACAAAATTATAAGACGTTTTCTGTGGAAATACCTGAGATGCTAAATAAGTCGGTTCTACATTAACTGCCTCTATCTTTTTCCTGACTGCATAAAATTTTCTAATGTCGACATCACATGAAAGGTAAATGTCCGCTTTAAACATAAGTTTGTCATATGAAATTATTTTTCATTGAATAATACAGAAAATTCTTCTAAAAGTTGTCGAAGAAGCACATAATCATTTTACCGAGATCGCGCAATGGATTGTTGTATTTATTGTTACCGGTGTCTTCGTCGAGGTCCGCGTTCGTCTATATTTAAACCACTGTAGCTTGAAATGGCGTATTTTTCAAATCGTTGTCGAAGCGCATAGTTGCTATAAGGATTATTTCCGAATTCTAAGAATTAACAAAACAATGGCAGACGCAGCAGCACCAGCCCCGGTCAAGTCACCAAAGAAGAAGGCAGCAGCCAAGCCCAAGAAGGTATCGTCTCATCCTAAATATTCCGAAATGATCGCTAAAGCCATCGCAGCTCTGAAGGAACGTGGAGGTTCATCGAGACAGGCCATTTTGAAATACATTATGGCAAACTTCAATGTTGGTAAGGACGCTAAATCAGTGAACGCACATCTTAAGCTTGCACTGAGAGCAGGAGTAAAGAACAAAAGCCTTAAACAGTCCAAAGGAACAGGAGCTTCAGGATCATTTAGAATTGGAGAAGCCAAGCCAGCTAAAAAGGCACCCAAGGCCAAGAAGGCTGCCAAACCAAAGGCCGCTAAGCCAAAGAAGGCAAAAACTCCAAAAAAGAAGCCAGCAGCAAAGAAAGCCGCAGGTGAGAAAAAGGCAGCCAAACCCAAGAAGCCAGCAGCCAAGAAAGCCGCCAAGCCAAAGAAGGCCAAGACGCCTAAGAAGAAAGCAGCAGCTAAGCCAAAGAAGCCTAAAACCCCAAAGAAGAAGTAAAGTCGTCAACGACAAGCTCTACACAGGCTGCATGCAGCCACAAAAAGCCCTTTTAAGGGCTACCCAAATTTTTCAAAAAGAATCTGAAATTGTTGTACATCATTTTCCAATTAAAATTCAGCTGCACCACTTTTTTCATCGACCAATTATTCTTGCTTCATGTCACGGTTTTATTTTTCATTTTTTTAATTTATTACCTTACTAATCAATGTATCTTTCTTATTATTAAATATTATGTTGAAAGGTGAAGGAATTAGTGTTAACATTATACATTTCACTCTTTCTCCTCAAGTTTTGTTGGGTTTTTTTTCTTGTCATCCAGATTTTACTCTTTTCTTTCGTTAAATGAACCATCGTTCAGTTTACGCCATCAGCAAAACACTAATACCCCCTCCCCCTCCTTTTTTCTTCTGCACACCAAAGTGGGGGGGGGGGTGGGGGGGGATACACATGAAACGGGGATTTACGTAAAATGTAAGTTGCAACCATGAAATACTTTCTGACGATTCTACAGTAGAACTGAAATATTTCCGTGCAGTTGCAGCCTTTCATCTCACTGGTCAAGGTGGAGATAACTCTAAATAAATTGTAAGTAACCATCGGAAAACTATGTCTGAAGCACTTTTTTTTTTTTTTTGCATTTCATCGATCTTTTTATCAAGTTATTTTGTATATGAGAAAGGAGGACGTGTTTGTTTTAATAGAGATAAAAGTAAAAATAAAACCAAATGAAAAATAAGACCAAGAAAGAAAAAAAAATATTCATGATTTATCATTATGTACTAGATGTCTAATGTGTCAAGGGCAAGTACCATGTAAATAGTTCATTCTTTCTGATCTGTGTTGCTTACGCCACACCAAATTGTTTTTTAGTTCTTTGGATAGCAAAAATAGGTGCGAGCGAGCGAAGTTTTAATCTTACACACAAAAATTTTTTCTTGAGGACTAGTTTTTTTTTCGGGTGAAGATCAAATTTACGTGCGGCACACATTTATTTAACTAAAATATTGCAAAACAATCCCAAGTTTTACAAAATTTTAGGAGGGGCGAACAATTTTTCCTTTAATTTCTTGAAAAATTAAGAAATTGGGGTGAAATTTCAGCATTTTTGCAAAATGAAGCAGCAAACAATAAATTTCTTAAAATATAAAGTCCAAAAATCGGAGCGGTGAAATCCAAAGAACTAAAGATCAATTTGGTGTGGCCTTAAGTAATCCAATAAACATTCATGCACACAGCATGTGCAGTGCAGGTGCCCAGTGAACTGACACAAGTACACACTTCCGAAATTCAAGAGCCTTATCGGTATCTTCATTCGAGTGCAACTCACTTTTGAGTAGGGCGAATTTGAGTGGAAACGGTTAATGTGGTATATATTTATTTATTTATTTAATTAATTATTTTTTCGCCACTTGGTCTGATGCAGCTCTGGTACAATATATCTAGTCACTTGCAATTACTTCACATATAGTGCTGTATGTTAAATGTGTATGAATTATCTGTTTACATCACTGTTGTATGTTCATCCTGTTAAATCATTGTAATATTTTGTCCCTAGCGGGCCCTTGATTGCAAATAAAATATTCTTATTTTTATTTTTATATAATATTAACATTACGCAATAAGATCAAGTGTTTTATCAAAATTAATGATACAAAAATACATTTAACAGGAAATTAATACAAAAGACATGTTGAAAAAATTCATGTAAACATAGAGTGTCTGCATATTTCTATAAATGATAACGAATTATACTGATTATTACACGAGACTGTGGGAAATATGAAGAAATAGACAACAGATCAAAGGGCGTCAATCCGTCTCTGTTGTCTACCAGACAGAAATTCATGCTCTTTGTCGTGTGGTAGATTACTTGGAATTTCAAAGGAAAAGAGGTTAGTTCCCGAATATTAATATTTTTTGGTACATAATATATTCCACAACATATTAATATGAAAATACTACATCACCCCTCTCCCCTCCCTTAAACTATCATCACAATATTATTTTTTTTTCATCAGCTCATGTGCCACTTTTTCTGTATTCGTTTGAAAATGATACTTTAAAATTTACTGCCAAGCGTTGTTAAATTTGCCGAAAATCTGCTGGCCATCGTTTGAGTAATTATTCTGTAGGGTATCAACAGTTTTCGGCCTTGAAGCATAACCGATGAGTATCATAGAATATTTATTGGCATGGATGAACATTCAGGAACTCCGCATAAAATAACAATTAAACAATTCACAGCTAAATAATGATAATAATAATAGATCGCCGGTATTCCGCCTATAAATTAAAAGTCTGCTTTTCAAAGACAAATAAACAAACGAACTTTAAGAATAAAATTTAAATCAAAAGTCAACACTGACCAATCAGTGGAAGCTATGTTTCAAATTCTCAATTCCACCTTCCCTTCATAACACGAAAGCGGCCTTATGTTTTTTTCTTTTTTTTCTCAGCCATTATGTTATTCATTTACTGCCTACATCCTTGATATTATAATGTGGCATGCCCGAATAAATGATACCGTGGCCCAAATGGTCCATTTAAAATTTAGGGTGAAATCAAAATATCTTAAAAATAATGAATGAAAAATGATAAATTAAACAAAAGTATTGTCTTCAGTGCATTCTAGTACATAATTTTCAGAATGATATGAGCATTTCGATACAACAGTGCCTACATATACTAGTACATGATATAATCAGTTTGCATTTAGTCGAAATTCCGGTTTGAGAAACACTAAAAACAAAACTAAAAGATAAAAATTACGCAATTAATCCTTTGGCCATTGTTTATTTTTTATTTTTTGTCAGTATTCTGAATACATCAAATCCTTTTTTCCACAGAGCTTCTGTTTTCAAACTTTGTGTAAAAACTGTAGTCTAACAATGGCGCGTTTACTTTTTGTGTGTTTCCCTTCCGTTGAAAATGTTGTAATTACATTAAAGTACTTAAACCTTTTGTGTAGATCTGGAATAAATCCAGTAAGAGAATTATTTTTCTTCAAATAACAACCATTGAATTGTTTCATTACACTTTTCCCACAAAATTATAAGACGTTTTCTGTGGAAATACCTGAGATGCTAAATAAGTCGGTTCTACATTAACTGCCTCTATCTTTTTCCTGACTGCATAAAATTTTCTAATGTCGACATCACATGAAAGGTAAATGTCCGCTTTAAACATAAGTTTGTCATATGAAATTATTTTTCATTGAATAATACAGAAAATTCTTCTAAAAGTTGTCGAAGAAGCACATAATCATTTTACCGAGATCGCGCAATGGATTGTTGTATTTATTGTTACCGGTGTCTTCGTCGAGGTCCGCGTTCGTCTATATTTAAACCACTGTAGCTTGAAATGGCGTATTTTTCAAATCGTTGTCGAAGCGCATAGTTGCTATAAGGATTATTTCCGAATTCTAAGAATTAACAAAACAATGGCAGACGCAGCAGCACCAGCCCCGGTCAAGTCACCAAAGAAGAAGGCAGCAGCCAAGCCCAAGAAGGTATCGTCTCATCCTAAATATTCCGAAATGATCGCTAAAGCCATCGCAGCTCTGAAGGAACGTGGAGGTTCATCGAGACAGGCCATTTTGAAATACATTATGGCAAACTTCAATGTTGGTAAGGACGCTAAATCAGTGAACGCACATCTTAAGCTTGCACTGAGAGCAGGAGTAAAGAACAAAAGCCTTAAACAGTCCAAAGGAACAGGAGCTTCAGGATCATTTAGAATTGGAGAAGCCAAGCCAGCTAAAAAGGCACCCAAGGCCAAGAAGGCTGCCAAACCAAAGGCCGCTAAGCCAAAGAAGGCAAAAACTCCAAAAAAGAAGCCAGCAGCAAAGAAAGCCGCAGGTGAGAAAAAGGCAGCCAAACCCAAGAAGCCAGCAGCCAAGAAAGCCGCCAAGCCAAAGAAGGCCAAGACGCCTAAGAAGAAAGCAGCAGCTAAGCCAAAGAAGCCTAAAACCCCAAAGAAGAAGTAAAGTCGTCAACGACAAGCTCTACACAGGCTGCATGCAGCCACAAAAAGCCCTTTTAAGGGCTACCCAAATTTTTCAAAAAGAATCTGAAATTGTTGTACATCATTTTCCAATTAAAATTCAGCTGCACCACTTTTTTCATCGACCAATTATTCTTGCTTCATGTCACGGTTTTATTTTTCATTTTTTTAATTTATTACCTTACTAATCAATGTATCTTTCTTATTATTAAATATTATGTTGAAAGGTGAAGGAATTAGTGTTAACATTATACATTTCACTCTTTCTCCTCAAGTTTTGTTGGGTTTTTTTTCTTGTCATCCAGATTTTACTCTTTTCTTTCGTTAAATGAACCATCGTTCAGTTTACGCCATCAGCAAAACACTAATACCCCCTCCCCCTCCTTTTTTCTTCTGCACACCAAAGTGGGGGGGGGTGGGGGGGGATACACATGAAACGGGGATTTACGTAAAATGTAAGTTGCAACCATGAAATACTTTCTGACGATTCTACAGTAGAACTGAAATATTTCCGTGCAGTTGCAGCCTTTCATCTCACTGGTCAAGGTGGAGATAACTCTAAATAAATTGTAAGTAACCATCGGAAAACTATGTCTGAAGCACTTTTTTTTTTTTTTTGCATTTCATCGATCTTTTTATCAAGTTATTTTGTATATGAGAAAGGAGGACGTGTTTGTTTTAATAGAGATAAAAGTAAAAATAAAACCAAATGAAAAATAAGACCAAGAAAGAAAAAAAAATATTCATGATTTATCATTATGTACTAGATGTCTAATGTGTCAAGGGCAAGTACCATGTAAATAGTTCATTCTTTCTGATCTGTGTTGCTTACGCCACACCAAATTGTTTTTTAGTTCTTTGGATAGCAAAAATAGGTGCGAGCGAGCGAAGTTTTAATCTTACACACAAAAATTTTTTCTTGAGGACTAGTTTTTTTTTCGGGTGAAGATCAAATTTACGTGCGGCACACATTTATTTAACTAAAATATTGCAAAACAATCCCAAGTTTTACAAAATTTTAGGAGGGGCGAACAATTTTTCCTTTAATTTCTTGAAAAATTAAGAAATTGGGGTGAAATTTCAGCATTTTTGCAAAATGAAGCAGCAAACAATAAATTTCTTAAAATATAAAGTCCAAAAATCGGAGCGGTGAAATCCAAAGAACTAAAGATCAATTTGGTGTGGCCTTAAGTAATCCAATAAACATTCATGCACACAGCATGTGCAGTGCAGGTGCCCAGTGAACTGACACAAGTACACACTTCCGAAATTCAAGAGCCTTATCGGTATCTTCATTCGAGTGCAACTCACTTTTGAGTAGGGCGAATTTGAGTGGAAACGGTTAATGTGGTATATATTTATTTATTTATTTAATTAATTATTTTTTCGCCACTTGGTCTGATGCAGCTCTGGTACAATATATCTAGTCACTTGCAATTACTTCACATATAGTGCTGTATGTTAAATGTGTATGAATTATCTGTTTACATCACTGTTGTATGTTCATCCTGTTAAATCATTGTAATATTTTGTCCCTAGCGGGCCCTTGATTGCAAATAAAATATTCTTATTTTTATTTTTATATAATATTAACATTACGCAATAAGATCAAGTGTTTTATCAAAATTAATGATACAAAAATACATTTAACAGGAAATTAATACAAAAGACATGTTGAAAAAATTCATGTAAACATAGAGTGTCTGCATATTTCTATAAATGATAACGAATTATACTGATTATTACACGAGACTGTGGGAAATATGAAGAAATAGACAACAGATCAAAGGGCGTCAATCCGTCTCTGTTGTCTACCAGACAGAAATTCATGCTCTTTGTCGTGTGGTAGATTACTTGGAATTTCAAAGGAAAAGAGGTTAGTTCCCGAATATTAATATTTTTTGGTACATAATATATTCCACAACATATTAATATGAAAATACTACATCACCCCTCTCCCCTCCCTTAAACTATCATCACAATATTATTTTTTTTTCATCAGCTCATGTGCCACTTTTTCTGTATTCGTTTGAAAATGATACTTTAAAATTTACTGCCAAGCGTTGTTAAATTTGCCGAAAATCTGCTGGCCATCGTTTGAGTAATTATTCTGTAGGGTATCAACAGTTTTCGGCCTTGAAGCATAACCGATGAGTATCATAGAATATTTATTGGCATGGATGAACATTCAGGAACTCCGCATAAAATAACAATTAAACAATTCACAGCTAAATAATGATAATAATAATAGATCGCCGGTATTCCGCCTATAAATTAAAAGTCTGCTTTTCAAAGACAAATAAACAAACGAACTTTAAGAATAAAATTTAAATCAAAAGTCAACACTGACCAATCAGTGGAAGCTATGTTTCAAATTCTCAATTCCACCTTCCCTTCATAACACGAAAGCGGCCTTATGTTTTTTTCTTTTTTTTCTCAGCCATTATGTTATTCATTTACTGCCTACATCCTTGATATTATAATGTGGCATGCCCGAATAAATGATACCGTGGCCCAAATGGTCCATTTAAAATTTAGGGTGAAATCAAAATATCTTAAAAATAATGAATGAAAAATGATAAATTAAACAAAAGTATTGTCTTCAGTGCATTCTAGTACATAATTTTCAGAATGATATGAGCATTTCGATACAACAGTGCCTACATATACTAGTACATGATATAATCAGTTTGCATTTAGTCGAAATTCCGGTTTGAGAAACACTAAAAACAAAACTAAAAGATAAAAATTACGCAATTAATCCTTTGGCCATTGTTTATTTTTTATTTTTTGTCAGTATTCTGAATACATCAAATCCTTTTTTCCACAGAGCTTCTGTTTTCAAACTTTGTGTAAAAACTGTAGTCTAACAATGGCGCGTTTACTTTTTGTGTGTTTCCCTTCCGTTGAAAATGTTGTAATTACATTAAAGTACTTAAACCTTTTGTGTAGATCTGGAATAAATCCAGTAAGAGAATTATTTTTCTTCAAATAACAACCATTGAATTGTTTCATTACACTTTTCCCACAAAATTATAAGACGTTTTCTGTGGAAATACCTGAGATGCTAAATAAGTCGGTTCTACATTAACTGCCTCTATCTTTTTCCTGACTGCATAAAATTTTCTAATGTCGACATCACATGAAAGGTAAATGTCCGCTTTAAACATAAGTTTGTCATATGAAATTATTTTTCATTGAATAATACAGAAAATTCTTCTAAAAGTTGTCGAAGAAGCACATAATCATTTTACCGAGATCGCGCAATGGATTGTTGTATTTATTTTTACCGGTGTCTTCGTCGAGGTCCGCGTTCGTCTATATTTAAACCACTGTAGCTTGAAATGGCGTATTTTTCAAATCGTTGTCGAAGCGCATACTTGCTATAAGGATTATTTCCGAATTCTAAGAATTAACAAAACAATGGCAGATGTAGCAGCACCAGCCCCGGTCAAGTCACCAAAGAAGAAGGCAGCAGCCAAGCCCAAGAAGGTATCGTCTCATCCTAAATATTCCGAAATGATCGCTAAAGCCATCGCAGCTCTGAAGGAACGTGGAGGTTCATCGAGACAGGCCATTTTGAAATACATTATGGCAAACTTCAATGTTGGTAAGGACGCTAAATCAGTGAACGCACATCTTAAGCTTGCACTGAGAGCAGGAGTAAAGAACAAAAGCCTTAAACAGTCCAAAGGAACAGGAGCTTCAGGATCATTTAGAATTGGAGAAGCCAAGCCAGCTAAAAAGGCACCCAAGGCCAAGAAGGCTGCCAAACCAAAGGCCGCTAAGCCAAAGAAGGCAAAAACTCCAAAAAAGAAGCCAGCAGCAAAGAAAGCCGCAGGTGAGAAAAAGGCAGCCAAACCCAAGAAGCCAGCAGCCAAGAAAGCCGCCAAGCCAAAGAAGGCCAAGACGCCTAAGAAGAAAGCAGCAGCTAAGCCAAAGAAGCCTAAAACCCCAAAGAAGAAGTAAAGTCGTCAACGACAAGCTCTACACAGGCTGCATGCAGCCACAAAAAGCCCTTTTAAGGGCTACCCAAATTTTTCAAAAAGAATCTGAAATTGTTGTACATCATTTTCCAATTAAAATTCAGCTGCACCACTTTTTTCATCGACCAATTATTCTTGCTTCATGTCACGGTTTTATTTTTCATTTTTTTAATTTATTACCTTACTAATCAATGTATCTTTCTTATTATTAAATATTATGTTGAAAGGTGAAGGAATTAGTGTTAACATTATACATTTCACTCTTTCTCCTCAAGTTTTGTTGGTTTTTTTTTCTTGTCATCCAGATTTTACTCTTTTCTTTCGTTAAATGAACCATCGTTCAGTTTACGCCATCAGCAAAACACTAATACCCCCTCCCCCTCCTTTTTTCTTCTGCACACCAAAGTGGGGGGGGGGGGGGGTGGGGGGGATACACATGAAACGGGGATTTACGTAAAATGTAAGTTGCAACCATGAAATACTTTCTGACGATTCTACAGTAGAACTGAAATATTTCCGTGCAGTTGCAGCCTTTCATCTCACTGGTCAAGGTGGAGATAACTCTAAATAAATTGTAAGTAACCATCGGAAAACTATGTCTGAAGCACTTTTTTTTTTTTTTTTTGCATTTCATCGATCTTTTTATCAAGTTATTTTGTACATGAGAAAGGAGGACGTGTTTGTTTTAATAGAGATAAAAGTAAAAATAAAACCAAATGAAAAATAAGACCAAGAAAGAAAAAAAAAATTATTCATGATTTATCATTATGCACTAGATGTCTAATGTGTCAAGGGCAAGTACCATGTAAATAGTTCATTCTTTCTGATCTGTGTTGCTTACGCCACACCAAATTGTTTTTTAGTTCTTTGGATAGCAAAAATAGGTGCGAGCGAGCGAAGTTTTAATCTTCCACACAAAAATTTTTTCTTGAGGACTAGTTTTTTTTCGGGTGAAGATCAAATTTACGTGCGGCACACATTTATTTAACTAAAATATTGCAAAACAATCCCAAGTTTTACAAAATTTTAGGAGGGGCGAACAATTTTTCCTTTAATTTCTTGAAAAATTAAGAAATTGGGGTGAAATTTCAGCATTTTTGCAAAATGAAGCAGCAAACAATAAATTTCTTAAAATATAAAGTCCAAAAATCGGAGCGGTGAAATCCAAAGAACTAAAGATCAATTTGGTGTGGCCTTAAGTAATCCAATAAACATTCATGCACACAGCATGTGCAGTGCAGGTGCCCAGTGAACTGACACAAGTACACACTTCCGAAATTCAAGAGCCTTATCGGTATCTTCATTCGAGTGCAACTCACTTTTGAGTAGGGCGAATTTGAGTGGAAACGGTTAATGTGGTATATATTTATTTATTTATTTAATTAATTATTTTTTCGCCACTTGGTCTGATGCAGCTCTGGTACAATATATCTAGTCACTTGCAATTACTTCACATATAGTGCTGTATGTTAAATGTGTATGAATTATCTGTTTACATCACTGTTGTATGTTCATCCTGTTAAATCATTGTAATATTTTGTCCCTAGCGGGCCCTTGATTGCAAATAAAATATTCTTATTTTTATTTTTATATAATATTAACATTACGCAATAAGATCAAGTGTTTTATCAAAATTAATGATACAAAAATACATTTAACAGGAAATTAATACAAAAGACATGTTGAAAAAATTCATGTAAACATAGAGTGTCTGCATATTTCTATAAATGATAACGAATTATACTGATTATTACACGAGACTGTGGGAAATATGAAGAAATAGACAACAGATCAAAGGGCGTCAATCCGTCTCTGTTGTCTACCAGACAGAAATTCATGCTCTTTGTCGTGTGGTAGATTACTTGGAATTTCAAAGGAAAAGAGGTTAGTTCCCGAATATTAATATTTTTTGGTACATAATATATTCCACAACATATTAATATGAAAATACTACATCACCCCTCTCCCCTCCCTTAAACTATCATCACAATATTATTTTTTTTTCATCAGCTCATGTGCCACTTTTTCTGTATTCGTTTGAAAATGATACTTTAAAATTTACTGCCAAGCGTTGTTAAATTTGCCGAAAATCTGCTGGCCATCGTTTGAGTAATTATTCTGTAGGGTATCAACAGTTTTCGGCCTTGAAGCATAACCGATGAGTATCATAGAATATTTATTGGCATGGATGAACATTCAGGAACTCCGCATAAAATAACAATTAAACAATTCACAGCTAAATAATGATAATAATAATAGATCGCCGGTATTCCGCCTATAAATTAAAAGTCTGCTTTTCAAAGACAAATAAACAAACGAACTTTAAGAATAAAATTTAAATCAAAAGTCAACACTGACCAATCAGTGGAAGCTATGTTTCAAATTCTCAATTCCACCTTCCCTTCATAACACGAAAGCGGCCTTATGTTTTTTTCTTTTTTTTCTCAGCCATTATGTTATTCATTTACTGCCTACATCCTTGATATTATAATGTGGCATGCCCGAATAAATGATACCGTGGCCCAAATGGTCCATTTAAAATTTAGGGTGAAATCAAAATATCTTAAAAATAATGAATGAAAAATGATAAATTAAACAAAAGTATTGTCTTCAGTGCATTCTAGTACATAATTTTCAGAATGATATGAGCATTTCGATACAACAGTGCCTACATATACTAGTACATGATATAATCAGTTTGCATTTAGTCGAAATTCCGGTTTGAGAAACACTAAAAACAAAACTAAAAGATAAAAATTACGCAATTAATCCTTTGGCCATTGTTTATTTTTTATTTTTTGTCAGTATTCTGAATACATCAAATCCTTTTTTCCACAGAGCTTCTGTTTTCAAACTTTCTGTAAAAACTGTAGTCTAACAATGCGCGTTTACTTTTTGTGTGTTTCCCTTCCGTTGAAAATGTTGTAATTACATTAAAGTACTTAAACCTTTTGTGTAGATCTGGAATAAATCCAGTAAGAGAATTATTTTTTCTTCAAATAACAACCATTGAATTGTTTCATTACACTTTTCCCACAAAATTATAAGACGTTTTCTGTGGAAATACCTGAGATGCTAAATAAGTCGGTTCTACATTAACTGCCTCTATCTTTTTCCTGACTGCATAAAATTTTCTAATGTCGACATCACATGAAAGGTAAATGTCCGCTTTAAACATAAGTTTGTCATATGAAATTATTTTTCATTGAATAATACAGAAAATTCTTCTAAAAGTTGTCGAAGAAGCACATAATCATTTTACCGAGATCGCGCAATGGATTGTTGTATTTATTTTTACCGGTGTCTTCGTCGAGGTCCGCGTTCGTCTATATTTAAACCACTGTAGCTTGAAATGGCGTATTTTTCAAATCGTTGTCGAAGCGCATACTTGCTATAAGGATTATTTCCGAATTCTAAGAATTAACAAAACAATGGCAGATGTAGCAGCACCAGCCCCGGTCAAGTCACCAAAGAAGAAGGCAGCAGCCAAGCCCAAGAAGGTATCGTCTCATCCTAAATATTCCGAAATGATCGCTAAAGCCATCGCAGCTCTGAAGGAACGTGGAGGTTCATCGAGACAGGCCATTTTGAAATACATTATGGCAAACTTCAATGTTGGTAAGGACGCTAAATCAGTGAACGCACATCTTAAGCTTGCACTGAGAGCAGGAGTAAAGAACAAAAGCCTTAAACAGTCCAAAGGAACAGGAGCTTCAGGATCATTTAGAATTGGAGAAGCCAAGCCAGCTAAAAAGGCACCCAAGGCCAAGAAGGCTGCCAAACCAAAGGCCGCTAAGCCAAAGAAGGCAAAAACTCCAAAAAAGAAGCCAGCAGCAAAGAAAGCCGCAGGTGAGAAAAAGGCAGCCAAACCCAAGAAGCCAGCAGCCAAGAAAGCCGCCAAGCCAAAGAAGGCCAAGACGCCTAAGAAGAAAGCAGCAGCTAAGCCAAAGAAGCCTAAAACCCCAAAGAAGAAGTAAAGTCGTCAACGACAAGCTCTACACAGGCTGCATGCAGCCACAAAAAGCCCTTTTAAGGGCTACCCAAATTTTTCAAAAAGAATCTGAAATTGTTGTACATCATTTTCCAATTAAAATTCAGCTGCACCACTTTTTTCATCGACCAATTATTCTTGCTTCATGTCACGGTTTTATTTTTCATTTTTTTAATTTATTACCTTACTAATCAATGTATCTTTCTTATTATTAAATATTATGTTGAAAGGTGAAGGAATTAGTGTTAACATTATACATTTCACTCTTTCTCCTCAAGTTTTGTTGGTTTTTTTTTCTTGTCATCCAGATTTTACTCTTTTCTTTCGTTAAATGAACCATCGTTCAGTTTACGCCATCAGCAAAACACTAATACCCCCTCCCCCTCCTTTTTTCTTCTGCACACCAAAGTGGGGGGGGGGGGGGGTGGGGGGGATACACATGAAACGGGGATTTACGTAAAATGTAAGTTGCAACCATGAAATACTTTCTGACGATTCTACAGTAGAACTGAAATATTTCCGTGCAGTTGCAGCCTTTCATCTCACTGGTCAAGGTGGAGATAACTCTAAATAAATTGTAAGTAACCATCGGAAAACTATGTCTGAAGCACTTTTTTTTTTTTTTTTTGCATTTCATCGATCTTTTTATCAAGTTATTTTGTACATGAGAAAGGAGGACGTGTTTGTTTTAATAGAGATAAAAGTAAAAATAAAACCAAATGAAAAATAAGACCAAGAAAGAAAAAAAAAATTATTCATGATTTATCATTATGCACTAGATGTCTAATGTGTCAAGGGCAAGTACCATGTAAATAGTTCATTCTTTCTGATCTGTGTTGCTTACGCCACACCAAATTGTTTTTTAGTTCTTTGGATAGCAAAAATAGGTGCGAGCGAGCGAAGTTTTAATCTTCCACACAAAAATTTTTTCTTGAGGACTAGTTTTTTTTCGGGTGAAGATCAAATTTACGTGCGGCACACATTTATTTAACTAAAATATTGCAAAACAATCCCAAGTTTTACAAAATTTTAGGAGGGGCGAACAATTTTTCCTTTAATTTCTTGAAAAATTAAGAAATTGGGGTGAAATTTCAGCATTTTTGCAAAATGAAGCAGCAAACAATAAATTTCTTAAAATATAAAGTCCAAAAATCGGAGCGGTGAAATCCAAAGAACTAAAGATCAATTTGGTGTGGCCTTAAGTAATCCAATAAACATTCATGCACACAGCATGTGCAGTGCAGGTGCCCAGTGAACTGACACAAGTACACACTTCCGAAATTCAAGAGCCTTATCGGTATCTTCATTCGAGTGCAACTCACTTTTGAGTAGGGCGAATTTGAGTGGAAACGGTTAATGTGGTATATATTTATTTATTTATTTAATTAATTATTTTTTCGCCACTTGGTCTGATGCAGCTCTGGTACAATATATCTAGTCACTTGCAATTACTTCACATATAGTGCTGTATGTTAAATGTGTATGAATTATCTGTTTACATCACTGTTGTATGTTCATCCTGTTAAATCATTGTAATATTTTGTCCCTAGCGGGCCCTTGATTGCAAATAAAATATTCTTATTTTTATTTTTATATAATATTAACATTACGCAATAAGATCAAGTGTTTTATCAAAATTAATGATACAAAAATACATTTAACAGGAAATTAATACAAAAGACATGTTGAAAAAATTCATGTAAACATAGAGTGTCTGCATATTTCTATAAATGATAACGAATTATACTGATTATTACACGAGACTGTGGGAAATATGAAGAAATAGACAACAGATCAAAGGGCGTCAATCCGTCTCTGTTGTCTACCAGACAGAAATTCATGCTCTTTGTCGTGTGGTAGATTACTTGGAATTTCAAAGGAAAAGAGGTTAGTTCCCGAATATTAATATTTTTTGGTACATAATATATTCCACAACATATTAATATGAAAATACTACATCACCCCTCTCCCCTCCCTTAAACTATCATCACAATATTATTTTTTTTCCATCAGCTCATGTGCCACTTTTTCGTTTGAAAATGATACTTTAAAATTTACTGCCAAGCGTTGTTAAATTTGCCGAAAATCTGCTGGCCATCGTTTGAGTAATTATTCTGTAGGGTATCAACAGTTTTCGGCCTTGAAGCATAACCGATGAGTATCATAGAATATTTATTGGCATGGATGAACATTCAGGAACTCCGCATAAAATAACAATTAAACAATTCACAGCTAAATAATGATAATAATAATAGATCGCCGGTATTCCGCCTATAAATTAAAAGTCTGCTTTTCAAAGACAAATAAACAAACGAACTTTAAGAATAAAATTTAAATCAAAAGTCAACACTGACCAATCAGTGGAAGCTATGTTTCAAATTCTCAATTCCACCTTCCCTTCATAACACGAAAGCGGCCTTATGTTTTTTTCTTTTTTTTCTCAGCCATTATGTTATTCATTTACTGCCTACATCCTTGATATTATAATGTGGCATGCCCGAATAAATGATACCGTGGCCCAAATGGTCCATTTAAAATTTAGGGTGAAATCAAAATATCTTAAAAATAATGAATGAAAAATGATAAATTAAACAAAAGTATTGTCTTCAGTGCATTCTAGTACATAATTTTCAGAATGATATGAGCATTTCGATACAACAGTGCCTACATATACTAGTACATGATATAATCAGTTTGCATTTAGTCGAAATTCCGGTTTGAGAAACACTAAAAACAAAACTAAAAGATAAAAATTACGCAATTAATCCTTTGGCCATTGTTTATTTTTTATTTTTTGTCAGTATTCTGAATACATCAAATCCTTTTTTCCACAGAGCTTCTGTTTTCAAACTTTCTGTAAAAACTGTAGTCTAACAATGCGCGTTTACTTTTTGTGTGTTTCCCTTCCGTTGAAAATGTTGTAATTACATTAAAGTACTTAAACCTTTTGTGTAGATCTGGAATAAATCCAGTAAGAGAATTATTTTTTCTTCAAATAACAACCATTGAATTGTTTCATTACACTTTTCCCACAAAATTATAAGACGTTTTCTGTGGAAATACCTGAGATGCTAAATAAGTCGGTTCTACATTAACTGCCTCTATCTTTTTCCTGACTGCATAAAATTTTCTAATGTCGACATCACATGAAAGGTAAATGTCCGCTTTAAACATAAGTTTGTCATATGAAATTATTTTTCATTGAATAATACAGAAAATTCTTCTAAAAGTTGTCGAAGAAGCACATAATCATTTTACCGAGATCGCGCAATGGATTGTTGTATTTATTTTTACCGGTGTCTTCGTCGAGGTCCGCGTTCGTCTATATTTAAACCACTGTAGCTTGAAATGGCGTATTTTTCAAATCGTTGTCGAAGCGCATACTTGCTATAAGGATTATTTCCGAATTCTAAGAATTAACAAAACAATGGCAGATGTAGCAGCACCAGCCCCGGTCAAGTCACCAAAGAAGAAGGCAGCAGCCAAGCCCAAGAAGGTATCGTCTCATCCTAAATATTCCGAAATGATCGCTAAAGCCATCGCAGCTCTGAAGGAACGTGGAGGTTCATCGAGACAGGCCATTTTGAAATACATTATGGCAAACTTCAATGTTGGTAAGGACGCTAAATCAGTGAACGCACATCTTAAGCTTGCACTGAGAGCAGGAGTAAAGAACAAAAGCCTTAAACAGTCCAAAGGAACAGGAGCTTCAGGATCATTTAGAATTGGAGAAGCCAAGCCAGCTAAAAAGGCACCCAAGGCCAAGAAGGCTGCCAAACCAAAGGCCGCTAAGCCAAAGAAGGCAAAAACTCCAAAAAAGAAGCCAGCAGCAAAGAAAGCCGCAGGTGAGAAAAAGGCAGCCAAACCCAAGAAGCCAGCAGCCAAGAAAGCCGCCAAGCCAAAGAAGGCCAAGACGCCTAAGAAGAAAGCAGCAGCTAAGCCAAAGAAGCCTAAAACCCCAAAGAAGAAGTAAAGTCGTCAACGACAAGCTCTACACAGGCTGCATGCAGCCACAAAAAGCCCTTTTAAGGGCTACCCAAATTTTTCAAAAAGAATCTGAAATTGTTGTACATCATTTTCCAATTAAAATTCAGCTGTCACGGTTTTATTTTTCATTTTTTTAATTTATTACCTTACTAATCAATGTATCTTTCTTATTATTAAATATTATGTTGAAAGGTGAAGGAATTAGTGTTAACATTATACATTTCACTCTTTCTCCTCAAGTTTTGTTGGTTTTTTTTTCTTGTCATCCAGATTTTACTCTTTTCTTTCGTTAAATGAACCATCGTTCAGTTTACGCCATCAGCAAAACACTAATACCCCCTCCCCCTCCTTTTTTCTTCTGCACACCAAAGTGGGGGGGGGGATACACATGAAACGGGGATTTACGTAAAATGTAAGTTGCAACCATGAAATACTTTCTGACGATTCTACAGTAGAACTGAAATATTTCCGTGCAGTTGCAGCCTTTCATCTCACTGGTCAAGGTGGAGATAACTCTAAATAAATTGTAAGTAACCATCGGAAAACTATGTCTGAAGCACTTTTTTTTTTTTTTTTTTGCATTTCATCGATCTTTTTATCAAGTTATTTTGTACATGAGAAAGGAGGACGTGTTTGTTTTAATAGAGATAAAA
The DNA here is from genome assembly GCA_028015205.1 of Mytilisepta virgata. Lineage (NCBI taxonomy): Eukaryota > Metazoa > Mollusca > Bivalvia > Mytilida > Mytilidae > Mytilisepta > Mytilisepta virgata. Next base: position 44,108,720 of record CM051520.1, read on the forward strand.
GTAAAAATAAAACCAAATGAAAAATAAGACCAAGAAAGAAAGAAAAAATTATTCATGATTTATCATTATGCACTAGATGTCTAATGTGTCAAGGGCAAGTACCATGTAAATAGTTCATTCTTTCTGATCTGTGTTGCTTACGCCACACCAAATTGTTTTTTAGTTCTTTGGATAGCAAAAATAGGTGCGAGCGAGCGAAGTTTTAATCTTACACACAAAAATTTTTTCTTGAGGACTAGTTTTTTTTTTCGGGTGAAGATCAAATTTACGTGCGGCACACATTTATTTAACTAAAATATTGCAAAACAATCCCAAGTTTTACCAAATTTTAGGAGGGGTGAGCAATTTTGAAAAATTAAGACATTGGGGTGAAATCTCAGCATTTTTGCAAAATGAAGCAGCAAACAATAAATTTCTTAAAATATAAACAGTCCAAAAATCGGAGCGGTGAAATTCAAAGAACTAAAGATCAATTTTGTGTGGCCTTAAGTAATCCAATAAACATTCATGCACACAGCATGTGCAGTGCATGTGCCCAGTGAACTGACACATGTACACACTTCCGAAATTCAAGAGCCTTATCGGTATCTTCATTCGAGTGCAACTCACTTTTGAGTAGGGCGAATTTGAGTGGAAACGGTTAATGTGGTATATATTTATTTATTTATTTAATTAATTATTTTTTCGCCACTTGGTCTGATGCAGCTCTGGTACAATATATCTAGTCATTTTACTAAACATCTAGTCACTTGCAATTACTTCATATATAGTGCTGTATATTAAATGTGTATGAATTATCTATTTACATCACTGTTGTATGTTCATCCTGTTAAATCATTGTAATATTTTGTCCCTAGCGGGCCCTTGATTGGAAATAAAATATTCTTTATTTTTATTTTTATATAATATTAACATTACGCAATAAGATCAAGTGTTTTATCAAAATTAATGATACAAAAATACATTTAACACTGAGGAAATTAATACAAAAGACATGTTGAAAAAAATCATGTAAACATAGAGTGTCTGCATTTTTCTATAAATGATAACGAATTATACTGATTATTACACGAGACTGTGGGAAATATGAAGAAATAGACAACAGATCAGGGGAGGGGCGTCAATCCGTCCCTGTTGTCTACCAGACAGAAATGCATGCTCTTAGTCGTATGGTAGATTACTTGGAATTTCAAAGGAAAAGAGGTTAGTTCCCGAATATTAATATTTTTTGGTACATAATATATTCCACAACATATGAATATGAAAATACTACATCACCCCTCCCCTCCCTTAAACTATCATCACAATATTATTTTTTTTTCATCAGCTCATGTGCCACTTTTTCTGTATTCGTTTGAAAATGATACTTTAAAATTTACTGCCAAGCGTTGTTAAATTTGCCGAAAATCTGCTGGCCATCGTTTGAGTAATTATTCTGTAGGGTATCAACATTTTTCGGCCTTGAAGCATAACCGATGAGTATCATAGAATATTTATTCGCATGGATGAACATTCAGGAACTCCGCAGAAAATAACAAATAAACAATTCACAGCTAAATAATGATAATAATAATAGATCGCCGGTATTCCACCTATAAATTAAAAGTCTGCTTTTCAAAGACAAATAAACAAATGAACTTTAAGAATAAAATTTAAATCAAAAGTCAACACTGACCAATCAGTGGAAGCTATGTTTCAAATCCTCAATTTCACCTTCCCTTCATAACACGAAAGCGGCCTTATGTTTTTTTTTTTCTTTTTTTCTCAGCCATTATGTTATTCATTTACCGCCTACCCCCTTGATATTATAATGTGGCATGCCCGAATAAATGATATCGTGGCCCAAATGGTCCATTTAAAATTTAGGGTGAAATCAAAATATCTTAAAAATAATGAATGAAAAATGATAAATTAAACAAAAGTATTGTCTTCAGTGAATTCTAGTACATAATTTCCAGAATGATATGAGCATTTCGATACAACAGTGCCAACATATACTAGTACATGATATAATCAGTTTGCATTTAGTCGAAATTCCGGTTTGAGAAACACTAAAAACAAAACTAAAAGATAAAAATTACGCAATTAATCCTTTGGCCATTGTTTATTTTTTATTTTTTGTCAGTATTCTGAATACATCAAATCCTTTTTTCCACAGAGCTTCTGTTTTCAAACTTTGTGTAAAAACTGTAGTCTAACAATGGCGCGTATACTTTTTGTGTGTTTCCCTTCCGTTGAAAATGTTGTAATTACATTAAAGTACTTAAAGCTTTTGTGTAGATCTGGAATAAATCCAGTAAGAGAATTATTTTTCTTCAAATAACAACCATTGAATTGTTTCATTACACTTTTCCCACAAAATTATAAGACGTTTTCTGTGGAAATACCTGAGATGCTAAATAAGTCGGTTCTACATTAACTGCCTCTATCTTTTTCCTGACTGCATAAAATTTTCTAATGTCGACATCACATGAAAGGTAAATGTCCGCTTTAAACATAAGTTTGTCATATGAAATTATTTTTCATTGAATAATACAGAAAATTCTTCTAAAAGTTGTCGAAGAAGCACATAATCATTTTACCGAGATCGCGCAATGGATTGTTGTATTTATTGTTACCGGTGTCTTCGTCGAGGTCCGCGTTCGTCTATATTTAAACCACTGTAGCTTGAAATGGCGTATTTTTCAAATCGTTGTCGAAGCGCATAGTTGCTATAAGGATTATTTCCGAATTCTAAGAATTAACAAAACAATGGCAGATGTAGCAGCACCAGCCCCGGTCAAGTCACCAAAGAAGAAGGCAGCAGCCAAGCCCAAGAAGGTATCGTCTCATCCTAAATATTCCGAAATGATCGCTAAAGCCATCGCAGCTCTGAAGGAACGTGGAGGTTCATCGAGACAGGCCATTTTGAAATACATTATGGCAAACTTCAATGTTGGTAAGGACGCTAAATCAGTGAACGCACATCTTAAGCTTGCACTGAGAGCAGGAGTAAAGAACAAAAGCCTTAAACAGTCCAAAGGAACAGGAGCTTCAGGATCATTCAGAATTGGAGAAGCCAAGCCAGCTAAAAAGGCACCCAAGGCCAAGAAGGCTGCCAAACCAAAGGCCGCTAAGCCAAAGAAGGCAAAAACTCCAAAAAAGAAGCCAGCAGCAAAGAAAGCCGCAGGTGAGAAAAAGGCAGCCAAACCCAAGAAGCCAGCAGCCAAGAAAGCCGCCAAGCCAAAGAAGGTCAAGACGCCTAAGAAGAAAGCAGCAGCTAAGCCAAAGAAGACTAAAACCCCAAAGAAGAAGTAAAGATGTCAACGACAAGCTCTACACAGGCTGCATGCAGCCACAAAAAGCCCTTTTAAGGGCTACCCAAATTTTTCAAAAAGAATCTGAAATTGTTGTACATCATTTTCCAATTTAAATTCAGCTGCACCACTTATTTCAATGGCCAATTATTCTTGCTTCGTGTCTTGGTTTTATTTTTCATTGTTTTAATTTATTATCTTACTGATCAATATATCTTTCTTATTATTAAATATTATGTTGAAAGGTGAAGGAATTAGTGTTAACATTATACATTTCACTCTTTCTCCTCAAGTTTTGTTGGTTTTTTTTTCTTGTCATCCAGATTTTCCTCTTTTTTTTCGTTAAATGAACCATCGTTCAGTTTACGCCATCAGCAAAACACTAACACCCCCCTCCTTTTTTCTTCTGCACACCAAAGTGGGGGGTGGGGGATACACATGAATCTTAATTCGGGATGAAACGGGGATTTACGTAAAATGTAAATTGCAACCATGAAATACTTTCTGACGATTCTACAGTAGAACTGAAATATTTCCGTGCAATTGCAGCCTTTCATCTCACTGGTCAAGGTGGAGATAACTCTAAATAAATTGTAGGTAACCATCGGAAAACTATGTCTGAAGCACTCTTTTTTTTGCATTTCATCGATCTTTTTATCAAGTTATTTTGTACATGAGAAAGGAGGACGTGTTTGTTTTAATAGAGATAAAAGTAAAAATAAAACAAAATGAAAAATAAGACCAAGAAAGAAAAAAAAATATTCATGATTTATCATTATGTACTAGATGTCTAATGTGTCAAGGGCAAGTACCATGTAAATAGTTCATTCTTTCTGATCTGTCTTGCTTACGCCCCACCAAATTGATTTTTAGTTCTTTGGATAGCAAAAATAGATGCGAGCGAGCGAAGTTTTAATCTTACACACAAAAAAAAAATTTCTTGAGGACTAGTTTTTTTTCGAGCGAAGATCAAATTTACGTGCGGCACACATTTATTTAACTAAAATATTGCAAAACAATCCCAAGTTTTACAAAATTTTAGGAGGGGTGAGCAATTTTGAAAAATTAAGAAATTGGGGTGAAATCTCAGCATTTTTGCAAAATGAAGCAGCAAACAATAAATTTCTTAAAATATAAACAGTCCAAAAATCGGAGCGGTGAAATTCAAAGAACTAAAGATCAATTTTGTGCGGCCTTAAGTAATCCAATAAACATTCATGCACACAGCATGTGCAGTGCATGTGCCCAGTGAACTGACACATGTACACACTTCCGAAATTCAAGAGCCTTATCGGTATCTTCATTCGAGTGCAAATCACTTTTGAGTAGGGCGAATTTGAGTGGAAACGGTTAATGTGGTATATATTTATTTATTTATTTAATTAATTATTTTTTCGCCACTTGGTCTGATGCAGCTCTGGTACAATATATCTAGTCATTTTACTAAACATCTAGTCACTTGCAATTACTTCATATATAGTGCTGTATATTAAATGTGTATGAATTATCTATTTACATCACTGTTGTATGTTCATCCTGTTAAATCATTGTAATATTTTGTCCCTAGCGGGCCCTTGATTGGAAATAAAATATTCTTTATTTTTATTTTTATATAATATTAACATTACGCAATAAGATCAAGTGTTTTATCAAAATTAATGATACAAAAATACATTTAACAGGAAATTAATACAAAAGACATGTTGAAAAAAATCATGTAAACATAGAGTGTCTGCATTTTTCTATAAATGATAACGAATTATACTGATTATTACACGAGACTGTGGGAAATATGAAGAAATAGACAACAGATCAGGGGAGGGGCGTCAATCCGTCCCTGTTGTCTACCAGACAGAAATGCATGCTCTTAGTCGTATGGTAGATTACTTGGAATTTCAAAGGAAAAGAGGTTAGTTCCCGAATATTAATATTTTTTGGTACATAATATATTCCACAACATATGAATATGAAAATACTACATCACCCCTCCCCTCCCTTAAACTATCATCACAATATTATTTTTTTTTCATCAGCTCATGTGCCACTTTTTCTGTATTCGTTTGAAAATGATACTTTAAAATTTACTGCCAAGCGTTGTTAAATTTGCCGAAAATCTGCTGGCCATCGTTTGAGTAATTATTCTGTAGGGTATCAACATTTTTCGGCCTTGAAGCATAACCGATGAGTATCATAGAATATTTATTCGCATGGATGAACATTCAGGAACTCCGCAGAAAATAACAAATAAACAATTCACAGCTAAATAATGATAATAATAATAGATCGCCGGTATTCCACCTATAAATTAAAAGTCTGCTTTTCAAAGACAAATAAACAAATGAACTTTAAGAATAAAATTTAAATCAAAAGTCAACACTGACCAATCAGTGGAAGCTATGTTTCAAATCCTCAATTTCACCTTCCCTTCATAACACGAAAGCGGCCTTATGTTTTTTTTTTCTTTTTTTCTCAGCCATTATGTTATTCATTTACCGCCTACCCCCTTGATATTATAATGTGGCATGCCCGAATAAATGATATCGTGGCCCAAATGGTCCATTTAAAATTTAGGGTGAAATCAAAATATCTTAAAAATAATGAATGAAAAATGATAAATTAAACAAAAGTATTGTCTTCAGTGAATTCTAGTACATAATTTCCAGAATGATATGAGCATTTCGATACAACAGTGCCAACATATACTAGTACATGATATAATCAGTTTGCATTTAGTCGAAATTCCGGTTTGAGAAACACTAAAAACAAAACTAAAAGATAAAAATTACGCAATTAATCCTTTGGCCATTGTTTATTTTTTATTTTTTGTCAATATTCTGAATACATCAAATCCTTTTTCCACAGAACTTCTGTTTTCAAACTTTGTGTAAAAACTGTAGTCTAACAATGGCGCGTATACTTTTTGTGTGTTTCCCTTCCGTTGAAAATGTTGTAATTACATTAAAGTACTTAAAGCTTTTGTGTAGATCTGGAATAAATCCAGTAAGAGAATTATTTTTCTTCAAATAACAACCATTGAATGGTTTCATTACACTTTTCCCACAAAATTATAAGACGTTTTCTGTGGAAATACCTGAGATGCTAAATAAGTCGGTTCTACATTAACTGCTTCTATCTTTTTACTGACTGCATACAATTTTCTAATGTCGACATCGCATGAAAGGTAAATGTCCGCTTTAAACATAAGTTTGTCATATGAAATTATTTTTCATTGAATAATACAGAAAATTCTTCTAAAAGTTGTCGAAGAAGCACATAATCATTTTACCGAGATCGCGCAATGGATTGTTGTATTTATTTTTACGGGTGTCTTCGTCGAGGTCCGCGTTCGTCTATATTTAAACCACTGTAGCTTGAAATGGCGTATTTTTCAAATCGTTGTCGAAGCGCATACTTGCTATAAGGATTATTTCCGAATTCTAAGAATTAACAAAACAATGGCAGATGTAGCAGCACCAGCCCCGGTCAAGTCACCAAAGAAGAAGGCAGCAGCCAAGCCCAAGAAGGTATCGTCTCATCCTAAATATTCCGAAATGATCGCTAAAGCCATCGCAGCTCTGAAGGAACGTGGAGGTTCATCGAGACAGGCCATTTTGAAATACATTATGGCAAACTTCAATGTTGGTAAGGACGCTAAATCAGTGAACGCACATCTTAAGCTTGCACTGAGAGCAGGAGTAAAGAACAAAAGCCTTAAACAGTCCAAAGGAACAGGAGCTTCAGGATCATTCAGAATTGGAGAAGCCAAGCCAGCTAAAAAGGCACCCAAGGCCAAGAAGGCTGCCAAACCAAAGGCCGCTAAGCCAAAGAAGGCAAAAACTCCAAAAAAGAAGCCAGCAGCAAAGAAAGCCGCAGGTGAGAAAAAGGCAGCCAAACCCAAGAAGCCAGCAGCCAAGAAAGCCGCCAAGCCAAAGAAGGTCAAGACGCCTAAGAAGAAAGCAGCAGCTAAGCCAAAGAAAACTAAAACCCCAAAGAAGAAGTAAAGATGTCAACGACAAGCTCTACACAGGCTGCATGCAGCCACAAAAAGCCCTTTTAAGGGCTACCCAAATTTTTCAAAAAGAATCTGAAATTGTTGTACATCATTTTCCAATTTAAATTCAGCTGCACCACTTATTTCAATGGCCAATTATTCTTGCTTCGTGTCTTGGTTTTATTTTTCATTGTTTTAATTTATTATCTTACTGATCAATATATCTTTCTTATTATTAAATATTATGTTGAAAGGTGAAGGAATTAGTGTTAACATTATACATTTCACTCTTTCTCCTCAAGTTTTGTTGGTTTTTTTTTCTTGTCATCCAGATTTTCCTCTTTTTTTTCGTTAAATGAACCATCGTTCAGTTTACGCCATCAGCAAAACACTAACACCCCCCTCCTTTTTTCTTCTGCACACCAAAGTGGGGGGTGGGGGATACACATGAATCTTAATTCGGGGATTTACGTAAAATGTAAATTGCAACCATGAAATACTTTCTGACGATTCTACAGTAGAACTGAAATATTTCCGTGCAATTGCAGCCTTTCATCTCACTGGTCAAGGTGGAGATAACTCTAAATAAATTGTAGGTAACCATCGGAAAACTATGTCTGAAGCACTCTTTTTTTTTGCATTTCATCGATCTTTTTATCAAGTTATTTTGTACATGAGAAAGGAGGACGTGTTTGTTTTAATAGAGATAAAAGTAAAAATAAAACAAAATGAAAAATAAGACCAAGAAAGAAAAAAAAATATTCATGATTTATCATTATGTACTAGATGTCTAATGTGTCAAGGGCAAGTACCATGTAAATAGTTCATTCTTTCTGATCTGTCTTGCTTACGCCACACCAAATTGATTTTTAGTTCTTTGGATAGCAAAAATAGATGCGAGCGAGCGAAGTTTTAATCTTACACACAAAAAAAAAATTTCTTGAGGACTAGTTTTTTTTCGAGCGAAGATCAAATTTACGTGCGGCACACATTTATTTAACTAAAATATTGCAAAACAATCCCAAGTTTTACAAAATTTTAGGAGGGGTGAGCAATTTTGAAAAATTAAGAAATTGGGGTGAAATCTCAGCATTTTTGCAAAATGAAGCAGCAAACAATAAATTTCTTAAAATATAAACAGTCCAAAAATCGGAGCGGTGAAATTCAAAGAACTAAAGATCAATTTTGTGCGGCCTTAAGTAATCCAATAAACATTCATGCACACAGCATGTGCAGTGCATGTGCCCAGTGAACTGACACATGTACACACTTCCGAAATTCAAGAGCCTTATCGGTATCTTCATTCAAGTGCAACTCACTTTTGAGTAGGGCGAATTTGAGTGGAAACGGTTAATGTGGTATATATTTATTTATTTATTTAATTAATTATTTTTTCGCCACTTGGTCTGATGCAGCTCTGGTACAATATATCTAGTCATTTTACTAAACATCTAGTCACTTGCAATTACTTCATATATAGTGCTGTATATTAAATGTGTATGAATTATCTATTTACATCACTGTTGTATGTTCATCCTGTTAAATCATTGTAATATTTTGTCCCTAGCGGGCCCTTGATTGGAAATAAAATATTCTTTATTTTTATTTTTATATAATATTAACATTACGCAATAAGATCAAGTGTTTTATCAAAATTAATGATACAAAAATACATTTAACAGGAAATTAATACAAAAGACATGTTGAAAAAAATCATGTAAACATAGAGTGTCTGCATTTTTCTATAAATGATAACGAATTATACTGATTATTACACGAGACTGTGGGAAATATGAAGAAATAGACAACAGATCAGGGGAGGGGCGTCAATCCGTCCCTGTTGTCTACCAGACAGAAATGCATGCTCTTAGTCGTATGGTAGATTACTTGGAATTTCAAAGGAAAAGAGGTTAGTTCCCGAATATTAATATTTTTTGGTACATAATATATTCCACAACATATGAATATGAAAATACTACATCACCCCTCCCCTCCCTTAAACTATCATCACAATATTATTTTTTTTTCATCAGCTCATGTGCCACTTTTTCTGTATTCGTTTGAAAATGATACTTTAAAATTTACTGCCAAGCGTTGTTAAATTTGCCGAAAATCTGCTGGCCATCGTTTGAGTAATTATTCTGTAGGGTATCAACATTTTTCGGCCTTGAAGCATAACCGATGAGTATCATAGAATATTTATTCGCATGGATGAACATTCAGGAACTCCGCAGAAAATAACAAATAAACAATTCACAGCTAAATAATGATAATAATAATAGATCGCCGGTATTCCACCTATAAATTAAAAGTCTGCTTTTCAAAGACAAATAAACAAATGAACTTTAAGAATAAAATTTAAATCAAAAGTCAACACTGACCAATCAGTGGAAGCTATGTTTCAAATCCTCAATTTCACCTTCCCTTCATAACACGAAAGCGGCCTTATGTTTTTTTTTTCTTTTTTTCTCAGCCATTATGTTATTCATTTACCGCCTACCCCCTTGATATTATAATGTGGCATGCCCGAATAAATGATATCGTGGCCCAAATGGTCCATTTAAAATTTAGGGTGAAATCAAAATATCTTAAAAATAATGAATGAAAAATGATAAATTAAACAAAAGTATTGTCTTCAGTGAATTCTAGTACATAATTTCCAGAATGATATGAGCATTTCGATACAACAGTGCCAACATATACTAGTACATGATATAATCAGTTTGCATTTAGTCGAAATTCCGGTTTGAGAAACACTAAAAACAAAACTAAAAGATAAAAATTACGCAATTAATCCTTTGGCCATTGTTTATTTTTTATTTTTTGTCAGTATTCTGAATACATCAAATCCTTTTTTCCACAGAGCTTCTGTTTTCAAACTTTGTGTAAAAACTGTAGTCTAACAATGGCGCGTATACTTTTTGTGTGTTTCCCTTCCGTTGAAAATGTTGTAATTACATTAAAGTACTTAAAGCTTTTGTGTAGATCTGGAATAAATCCAGTAAGAGAATTATTTTTCTTCAAATAACAACCATTGAATGGTTTCATTACACTTTTCCCACAAAATTATAAGACGTTTTCTGTGGAAATACCTGAGATGCTAAATAAGTCGGTTCTACATTAACTGCTTCTATCTTTTTACTGACTGCATACAATTTTCTAATGTCGACATCGCATGAAAGGTAAATGTCCGCTTTAAACATAAGTTTGTCATATGAAATTATTTTTCATTGAATAATACAGAAAATTCTTCTAAAAGTTGTCGAAGAAGCACATAATCATTTTACCGAGATCGCGCAATGGATTGTTGTATTTATTTTTACGGGTGTCTTCGTCGAGGTCCGCGTTCGTCTATATTTAAACCACTGTAGCTTGAAATGGCGTATTTTTCAAATCGTTGTCGAAGCGCATACTTGCTATAAGGATTATTTCCGAATTCTAAGAATTAACAAAACAATGGCAGATGTAGCAGCACCAGCCCCGGTCAAGTCACCAAAGAAGAAGGCAGCAGCCAAGCCCAAGAAGGTATCGTCTCATCCTAAATATTCCGAAATGATCGCTAAAGCCATCGCAGCTCTGAAGGAACGTGGAGGTTCATCGAGACAGGCCATTTTGAAATACATTATGGCAAACTTCAATGTTGGTAAGGACGCTAAATCAGTGAACGCACATCTTAAGCTTGCACTGAGAGCAGGAGTAAAGAACAAAAGCCTTAAACAGTCCAAAGGAACAGGAGCTTCAGGATCATTCAGAATTGGAGAAGCCAAGCCAGCTAAAAAGGCACCCAAGGCCAAGAAGGCTGCCAAACCAAAGGCCGCTAAGCCAAAGAAGGCAAAAACTCCAAAAAAGAAGCCAGCAGCAAAGAAAGCCGCAGGTGAGAAAAAGGCAGCCAAACCCAAGAAGCCAGCAGCCAAGAAAGCCGCCAAGCCAAAGAAAGTCAAGACGCCTAAGAAGAAAGCAGCAGCTAAGCCAAAGAAGACTAAAACCCCAAAGAAGAAGTAAAGATGTCAACGACAAGCTCTACACAGGCTGCATGCAGCCACAAAAAGCCCTTTTAAGGGCTACCCAAATTTTTCAAAAAGAATCTGAAATTGTTGTACATCATTTTCCAATTTAAATTCAGCTGCACCACTTATTTCAATGGCCAATTATTCTTGCTTCGTGTCTTGGTTTTATTTTTCATTGTTTTAATTTATTATCTTACTGATCAATATATCTTTCTTATTATTAAATATTATGTTGAAAGGTGAAGGAATTAGTGTTAACATTATACATTTCACTCTTTCTCCTCAAGTTTTGTTGGTTTTTTTTTCTTGTCATCCAGATTTTCCTCTTTTTTTTCGTTAAATGAACCATCGTTCAGTTTACGCCATCAGCAAAACACTAACACCCCCCTCCTTTTTTCTTCTGCACACCAAAGTGGGGGGTGGGGGATACACATGAATCTTAATTCGGGGATTTACGTAAAATGTAAATTGCAACCATGAAATACTTTCTGACGATTCTACAGTAGAACTGAAATATTTCCGTGCAATTGCAGCCTTTCATCTCACTGGTCAAGGTGGAGATAACTCTAAATAAATTGTAGGTAACCATCGGAAAACTATGTCTGAAGCACTCTTTTTTTTTGCATTTCATCGATCTTTTTATCAAGTTATTTTGTACATGAGAAAGGAGGACGTGTTTGTTTTAATAGAGATAAAAGTAAAAATAAAACAAAATGAAAAATAAGACCAAGAAAGAAAAAAAAATATTCATGATTTATCATTATGTACTAGATGTCTAATGTGTCAAGGGCAAGTACCATGTAAATAGTTCATTCTTTCTGATCTGTCTTGCTTACGCCACACCAAATTGATTTTTAGTTCTTTGGATAGCAAAAATAGATGCGAGCGAGCGAAGTTTTAATCTTACACACAAAAAAAAAATTTCTTGAGGACTAGTTTTTTTTCGAGCGAAGATCAAATTTACGTGCGGCACACATTTATTTAACTAAAATATTGCAAAACAATCCCAAGTTTTACAAAATTTTAGGAGGGGTGAGCAATTTTGAAAAATTAAGAAATTGGGGTGAAATCTCAGCATTTTTGCAAAATGAAGCAGCAAACAATAAATTTCTTAAAATATAAACAGTCCAAAAATCGGAGCGGTGAAATTCAAAGAACTAAAGATCAATTTTGTGCGGCCTTAAGTAATCCAATAAACATTCATGCACACAGCATGTGCAGTGCATGTGCCCAGTGAACTGACACATGTACACACTTCCGAAATTCAAGAGCCTTATCGGTATCTTCATTCAAGTGCAACTCACTTTTGAGTAGGGCGAATTTGAGTGGAAACGGTTAATGTGGTATATATTTATTTATTTATTTAATTAATTATTTTTTCGCCACTTGGTCTGATGCAGCTCTGGTACAATATATCTAGTCATTTTACTAAACATCTAGTCACTTGCAATTACTTCATATATAGTGCTGTATATTAAATGTGTATGAATTATCTATTTACATCACTGTTGTATGTTCATCCTGTTAAATCATTGTAATATTTTGTCCCTAGCGGGCCCTTGATTGGAAATAAAATATTCTTTATTTTTATTTTTATATAATATTAACATTACGCAATAAGATCAAGTGTTTTATCAAAATTAATGATACAAAAATACATTTAACAGGAAATTAATACAAAAGACATGTTGAAAAAAATCATGTAAACATAGAGTGTCTGCATTTTTCTATAAATGATAACGAATTATACTGATTATTACACGAGACTGTGGGAAATATGAAGAAATAGACAACAGATCAGGGGAGGGGCGTCAATCCGTCCCTGTTGTCTACCAGACAGAAATGCATGCTCTTAGTCGTATGGTAGATTACTTGGAATTTCAAAGGAAAAGAGGTTAGTTCCCGAATATTAATATTTTTTGGTACATAATATATTCCACAACATATGAATATGAAAATACTACATCACCCCTCCCCTCCCTTAAACTATCATCACAATATTATTTTTTTTTCATCAGCTCATGTGCCACTTTTTCTGTATTCGTTTGAAAATGATACTTTAAAATTTACTGCCAAGCGTTGTTAAATTTGCCGAAAATCTGCTGGCCATCGTTTGAGTAATTATTCTGTAGGGTATCAACATTTTTCGGCCTTGAAGCATAACCGATGAGTATCATAGAATATTTATTCGCATGGATGAACATTCAGGAACTCCGCAGAAAATAACAAATAAACAATTCACAGCTAAATAATGATAATAATAATAGATCGCCGGTATTCCACCTATAAATTAAAAGTCTGCTTTTCAAAGACAAATAAACAAATGAACTTTAAGAATAAAATTTAAATCAAAAGTCAACACTGACCAATCAGTGGAAGCTATGTTTCAAATCCTCAATTTCACCTTCCCTTCATAACACGAAAGCGGCCTTATGTTTTTTTTTTCTTTTTTTCTCAGCCATTATGTTATTCATTTACCGCCTACCCCCTTGATATTATAATGTGGCATGCCCGAATAAATGATATCGTGGCCCAAATGGTCCATTTAAAATTTAGGGTGAAATCAAAATATCTTAAAAATAATGAATGAAAAATGATAAATTAAACAAAAGTATTGTCTTCAGTGAATTCTAGTACATAATTTCCAGAATGATATGAGCATTTCGATACAACAGTGCCAACATATACTAGTACATGATATAATCAGTTTGCATTTAGTCGAAATTCCGGTTTGAGAAACACTAAAAACAAAACTAAAAGATAAAAATTACGCAATTAATCCTTTGGCCATTGTTTATTTTTTATTTTTTGTCAGTATTCTGAATACATCAAATCCTTTTTTCCACAGAGCTTCTGTTTTCAAACTTTGTGTAAAAACTGTAGTCTAACAATGGCGCGTATACTTTTTGTGTGTTTCCCTTCCGTTGAAAATGTTGTAATTACATTAAAGTACTTAAAGCTTTTGTGTAGATCTGGAATAAATCCAGTAAGAGAATTATTTTTCTTCAAATAACAACCATTGAATGGTTTCATTACACTTTTCCCACAAAATTATAAGACGTTTTCTGTGGAAATACCTGAGATGCTAAATAAGTCGGTTCTACATTAACTGCTTCTATCTTTTTACTGACTGCATACAATTTTCTAATGTCGACATCGCATGAAAGGTAAATGTCCGCTTTAAACATAAGTTTGTCATATGAAATTATTTTTCATTGAATAATACAGAAAATTCTTCTAAAAGTTGTCGAAGAAGCACATAATCATTTTACCGAGATCGCGCAATGGATTGTTGTATTTATTTTTACGGGTGTCTTCGTCGAGGTCCGCGTTCGTCTATATTTAAACCACTGTAGCTTGAAATGGCGTATTTTTCAAATCGTTGTCGAAGCGCATACTTGCTATAAGGATTATTTCCGAATTCTAAGAATTAACAAAACAATGGCAGATGTAGCAGCACCAGCCCCGGTCAAGTCACCAAAGAAGAAGGCAGCAGCCAAGCCCAAGAAGGTATCGTCTCATCCTAAATATTCCGAAATGATCGCTAAAGCCATCGCAGCTCTGAAGGAACGTGGAGGTTCATCGAGACAGGCCATTTTGAAATACATTATGGCAAACTTCAATGTTGGTAAGGACGCTAAATCAGTGAACGCACATCTTAAGCTTGCACTGAGAGCAGGAGTAAAGAACAAAAGCCTTAAACAGTCCAAAGGAACAGGAGCTTCAGGATCATTCAGAATTGGAGAAGCCAAGCCAGCTAAAAAGGCACCCAAGGCCAAGAAGGCTGCCAAACCAAAGGCCGCTAAGCCAAAGAAGGCAAAAACTCCAAAAAAGAAGCCAGCAGCAAAGAAAGCCGCAGGTGAGAAAAAGGCAGCCAAACCCAAGAAGCCAGCAGCCAAGAAAGCCGCCAAGCCAAAGAAAGTCAAGACGCCTAAGAAGAAAGCAGCAGCTAAGCCAAAGAAGACTAAAACCCCAAAGAAGAAGTAAAGATGTCAACGACAAGCTCTACACAGGCTGCATGCAGCCACAAAAAGCCCTTTTAAGGGCTACCCAAATTTTTCAAAAAGAATCTGAAATTGTTGTACATCATTTTCCAATTTAAATTCAGCTGCACCACTTATTTCAATGGCCAATTATTCTTGCTTCGTGTCTTGGTTTTATTTTTCATTGTTTTAATTTATTATCTTACTGATCAATATATCTTTCTTATTATTAAATATTATGTTGAAAGGTGAAGGAATTAGTGTTAACATTATACATTTCACTCTTTCTCCTCAAGTTTTGTTGGTTTTTTTTTCTTGTCATCCAGATTTTCCTCTTTTTTTTCGTTAAATGAACCATCGTTCAGTTTACGCCATCAGCAAAACACTAACACCCCCCTCCTTTTTTCTTCTGCACACCAAAGTGGGGGGTGGGGGATACACATGAATCTTAATTCGGGGATTTACGTAAAATGTAAATTGCAACCATGAAATACTTTCTGACGATTCTACAGTAGAACTGAAATATTTCCGTGCAATTGCAGCCTTTCATCTCACTGGTCAAGGTGGAGATAACTCTAAATAAATTGTAGGTAACCATCGGAAAACTATGTCTGAAGCACTCTTTTTTTTTGCATTTCATCGATCTTTTTATCAAGTTATTTTGTACATGAGAAAGGAGGACGTGTTTGTTTTAATAGAGATAAAAGTAAAAATAAAACAAAATGAAAAATAAGACCAAGAAAGAAAAAAAAATATTCATGATTTATCATTATGTACTAGATGTCTAATGTGTCAAGGGCAAGTACCATGTAAATAGTTCATTCTTTCTGATCTGTCTTGCTTACGCCCCACCAAATTGATTTTTAGTTCTTTGGATAGCAAAAATAGATGCGAGCGAGCGAAGTTTTAATCTTACACACAAAAAAAAAATTTCTTGAGGACTAGTTTTTTTTCGAGCGAAGATCAAATTTACGTGCGGCACACATTTATTTAACTAAAATATTGCAAAACAATCCCAAGTTTTACAAAATTTTAGGAGGGGTGAGCAATTTTGAAAAATTAAGAAATTGGGGTGAAATCTCAGCATTTTTGCAAAATGAAGCAGCAAACAATAAATTTCTTAAAATATAAACAGTCCAAAAATCGGAGCGGTGAAATTCAAAGAACTAAAGATCAATTTTGTGCGGCCTTAAGTAATCCAATAAACATTCATGCACACAGCATGTGCAGTGCATGTGCCCAGTGAACTGACACATGTACACACTTCCGAAATTCAAGAGCCTTATCGGTATCTTCATTCGAGTGCAACTCACTTTTGAGTAGGGCGAATTTGAGTGGAAACGGTTAATGTGGTATATATTTATTTATTTATTTAATTAATTATTTTTTCGCCACTTGGTCTGATGCAGCTCTGGTACAATATATCTAGTCATTTTACTAAACATCTAGTCACTTGCAATTACTTCATATATAGTGCTGTATATTAAATGTGTATGAATTATCTATTTACATCACTGTTGTATGTTCATCCTGTTAAATCATTGTAATATTTTGTCCCTAGCGGGCCCTTGATTGGAAATAAAATATTCTTTATTTTTATTTTTATATAATATTAACATTACGCAATAAGATCAAGTGTTTTATCAAAATTAATGATACAAAAATACATTTAACAGGAAATTAATACAAAAGACATGTTGAAAAAAATCATGTAAACATAGAGTGTCTGCATTTTTCTATAAATGATAACGAATTATACTGATTATTACACGAGACTGTGGGAAATATGAAGAAATAGACAACAGATCAGGGGAGAGGCGTCAATCTGTCCGTGTTGTCTACCAGACAGAAATGCATGCTCTTAGTCGTATGGTAGATTACTTGGATTTTCAAAGGAAAAGAGGTTAGTTCCCGAATATTAATATTTTTTGGTACATAATATATTCCACAACATATGAATATGAAAATACTACATCACCCCTCCCCTCCCTTAAACTATCATCACAATATTATTTTTTTTTCATCAGCTCATGTGCCACTTTTTCTGTATTCGTTTGAAAATGATACTTTAAAATTTACTGCCAAGCGTTGTTAAATTTGCCGAAAATCTGCTGGCCATCGTTTGAGTAATTATTCTGTAGGGTATCAACATTTTTCGGCCTTGAAGCATAACCGATGAGTATCATAGAATATTTATTCGCATGGATGAACATTCAGGAACTCCGCAGAAAATAACAAATAAACAATTCACAGCTAAATAATGATAATAATAATAGATCGCCGGTATTCCACCTATAAATTAAAAGTCTGCTTTTCAAAGACAAATAAACAAATGAACTTTAAGAATAAAATTTAAATCAAAAGTCAACACTGACCAATCAGTGGAAGCTATGTTTCAAATCCTCAATTTCACCTTCCCTTCATAACACGAAAGCGGCCTTATGTTTTTTTTTTCTTTTTTTCTCAGCCATTATGTTATTCATTTACCGCCTACCCCCTTGATATTATAATGTGGCATGCCCGAATAAATGATATCGTGGCCCAAATGGTCCATTTAAAATTTAGGGTGAAATCAAAATATCTTAAAAATAATGAATGAAAAATGATAAATTAAACAAAAGTATTGTCTTCAGTGAATTCTAGTACATAATTTCCAGAATGATATGAGCATTTCGATACAACAGTGCCAACATATACTAGTACATGATATAATCAGTTTGCATTTAGTCGAAATTCCGGTTTGAGAAACACTAAAAACAAAACTAAAAGATAAAAATTACGCAATTAATCCTTTGGCCATTGTTTATTTTTTATTTTTTGTCAGTATTCTGAATACATCAAATCCTTTTTTCCACAGAGCTTCTGTTTTCAAACTTTGTGTAAAAACTGTAGTCTAACAATGGCGCGTATACTTTTTGTGTGTTTCCCTTCCGTTGAAAATGTTGTAATTACATTAAAGTACTTAAAGCTTTTGTGTAGATCTGGAATAAATCCAGTAAGAGAATTATTTTTCTTCAAATAACAACCATTGAATTGTTTCATTACACTTTTCCCACAAAATTATAAGACGTTTTCTGTGGAAATACCTGAGATGCTAAATAAGTCGGTTCTACATTAACTGCTTCTATCTTTTTACTGACTGCATACAATTTTCTAATGTCGACATCGCATGAAAGGTAAATGTCCGCTTTAAACATAAGTTTGTCATATGAAATTATTTTTCATTGAATAATACAGAAAATTCTTCTAAAAGTTGTCGAAGAAGCACATAATCATTTTACCGAGATCGCGCAATGGATTGTTGTATTTATTTTTACGGGTGTCTTCGTCGAGGTCCGCGTTCGTCTATATTTAAACCACTGTAGCTTGAAATGGCGTATTTTTCAAATCGTTGTCGAAGCGCATACTTGCTATAAGGATTATTTCCGAATTCTAAGAATTAACAAAACAATGGCAGATGTAGCAGCACCAGCCCCGGTCAAGTCACCAAAGAAGAAGGCAGCAGCCAAGCCCAAGAAGGTATCGTCTCATCCTAAATATTCCGAAATGATCGCTAAAGCCATCGCAGCTCTGAAGGAACGTGGAGGTTCATCGAGACAGGCCATTTTGAAATACATTATGGCAAACTTCAATGTTGGTAAGGACGCTAAATCAGTGAACGCACATCTTAAGCTTGCACTGAGAGCAGGAGTAAAGAACAAAAGCCTTAAACAGTCCAAAGGAACAGGAGCTTCAGGATCATTCAGAATTGGAGAAGCCAAGCCAGCTAAAAAGGCACCCAAGGCCAAGAAGGCTGCCAAACCAAAGGCCGCTAAGCCAAAGAAGGCAAAAACTCCAAAAAAGAAGCCAGCAGCAAAGAAAGCCGCAGGTGAGAAAAAGGCAGCCAAACCCAAGAAGCCAGCAGCCAAGAAAGCCGCCAAGCCAAAGAAAGTCAAGACGCCTAAGAAGAAAGCAGCAGCTAAGCCAAAGAAGACTAAAACCCCAAAGAAGAAGTAAAGATGTCAACGACAAGCTCTACACAGGCTGCATGCAGCCACAAAAAGCCCTTTTAAGGGCTACCCAAATTTTTCAAAAAGAATCTGAAATTGTTGTACATCATTTTCCAATTTAAATTCAGCTGCACCACTTATTTCAATGGCCAATTATTCTTGCTTCGTGTCTTGGTTTTATTTTTCATTGTTTTAATTTATTATCTTACTGATCAATATATCTTTCTTATTATTAAATATTATGTTGAAAGGTGAAGGAATTAGTGTTAACATTATACATTTCACTCTTTCTCCTCAAGTTTTGTTGGTTTTTTTTTCTTGTCATCCAGATTTTCCTCTTTTTTTTCGTTAAATGAACCATCGTTCAGTTTACGCCATCAGCAAAACACTAACACCCCCCTCCTTTTTTCTTCTGCACACCAAAGTGGGGGGTGGGGGATACACATGAATCTTAATTCGGGATGAAACGGGGATTTACGTAAAATGTAAATTGCAACCATGAAATACTTTCTGACGATTCTACAGTAGAACTGAAATATTTCCGTGCAATTGCAGCCTTTCATCTCACTGGTCAAGGTGGAGATAACTCTAAATAAATTGTAGGTAACCATCGGAAAACTATGTCTGAAGCACTCTTTTTTTTTGCATTTCATCGATCTTTTTATCAAGTTATTTTGTACATGAGAAAGGAGGACGTGTTTGTTTTAATAGAGATAAAAGTAAAAATAAAACAAAATGAAAAATAAGACCAAGAAAGAAAAAAAAATATTCATGATTTATCATTATGTACTAGATGTCTAATGTGTCAAGGGCAAGTACCATGTAAATAGTTCATTCTTTCTGATCTGTCTTGCTTACGCCACACCAAATTGATTTTTAGTTCTTTGGATAGCAAAAATAGATGCGAGCGAGCGAAGTTTTAATCTTACACACAAAAAAAAAATTTCTTGAGGACTAGTTTTTTTTCGAGCGAAGATCAAATTTACGTGCGGCACACATTTATTTAACTAAAATATTGCAAAACAATCCCAAGTTTTACAAAATTTTAGGAGGGGTGAGCAATTTTGAAAAATTAAGAAATTGGGGTGAAATCTCAGCATTTTTGCAAAATGAAGCAGCAAACAATAAATTTCTTAAAATATAAACAGTCCAAAAATCGGAGCGGTGAAATTCAAAGAACTAAAGATCAATTTTGTGCGGCCTTAAGTAATCCAATAAACATTCATGCACACAGCATGTGCAGTGCATGTGCCCAGTGAACTGACACATGTACACACTTCCGAAATTCAAGAGCCTTATCGGTATCTTCATTCGAGTGCAACTCACTTTTGAGTAGGGCGAATTTGAGTGGAAACGGTTAATGTGGTATATATTTATTTATTTATTTAATTAATTATTTTTTCGCCACTTGGTCTGATGCAGCTCTGGTACAATATATCTAGTCATTTTACTAAACATCTAGTCACTTGCAATTACTTCATATATAGTGCTGTATATTAAATGTGTATGAATTATCTATTTACATCACTGTTGTATGTTCATCCTGTTAAATCATTGTAATATTTTGTCCCTAGCGGGCCCTTGATTGGAAATAAAATATTCTTTATTTTTATTTTTATATAATATTAACATTACGCAATAAGATCAAGTGTTTTATCAAAATTAATGATACAAAAATACATTTAACAGGAAATTAATACAAAAGACATGTTGAAAAAAATCATGTAAACATAGAGTGTCTGCATTTTTCTATAAATGATAACGAATTATACTGATTATTACACGAGACTGTGGGAAATATGAAGAAATAGACAACAGATCAGGGGAGAGGCGTCAATCCGTCCCTGTTGTCTACCAGACAGAAATGCATGCTCTTAGTCGTATGGTAGATTACTTGGATTTTCAAAGGAAAAGAGGTTAGTTCCCGAATATTAATATTTTTTGGTACATAATATATTCCACAACATATGAATATGAAAATACTACATCACCCCTCCCCTCCCTTAAACTATCATCACAATATTATTTTTTTTTCATCAGCTCATGTGCCACTTTTTCTGTATTCGTTTGAAAATGATACTTTAAAATTTACTGCCAAGCGTTGTTAAATTTGCCGAAAATCTGCTGGCCATCGTTTGAGTAATTATTCTGTAGGGTATCAACATTTTTCGGCCTTGAAGCATAACCGATGAGTATCATAGAATATTTATTCGCATGGATGAACATTCAGGAACTCCGCAGAAAATAACAAATAAACAATTCACAGCTAAATAATGATAATAATAATAGATCGCCGGTATTCCACCTATAAATTAAAAGTCTGCTTTTCAAAGACAAATAAACAAATGAACTTTAAGAATAAAATTTAAATCAAAAGTCAACACTGACCAATCAGTGGAAGCTATGTTTCAAATCCTCAATTTCACCTTCCCTTCATAACACGAAAGCGGCCTTATGTTTTTTTTTTCTTTTTTTCTCAGCCATTATGTTATTCATTTACCGCCTACCCCCTTGATATTATAATGTGGCATGCCCGAATAAATGATATCGTGGCCCAAATGGTCCATTTAAAATTTAGGGTGAAATCAAAATATCTTAAAAATAATGAATGAAAAATGATAAATTAAACAAAAGTATTGTCTTCAGTGAATTCTAGTACATAATTTCCAGAATGATATGAGCATTTCGATACAACAGTGCCAACATATACTAGTACATGATATAATCAGTTTGCATTTAGTCGAAATTCCGGTTTGAGAAACACTAAAAACAAAACTAAAAGATAAAAATTACGCAATTAATCCTTTGGCCATTGTTTATTTTTTATTTTTTGTCAGTATTCTGAATACATCAAATCCTTTTTTCCACAGAGCTTCTGTTTTCAAACTTTGTGTAAAAACTGTAGTCTAACAATGGCGCGTATACTTTTTGTGTGTTTCCCTTCCGTTGAAAATGTTGTAATTACATTAAAGTACTTAAAGCTTTTGTGTAGATCTGGAATAAATCCAGTAAGAGAATTATTTTTCTTCAAATAACAACCATTGAATGGTTTCATTACACTTTTCCCACAAAATTATAAGACGTTTTCTGTGGAAATACCTGAGATGCTAAATAAGTCGGTTCTACATTAACTGCTTCTATCTTTTTACTGACTGCATACAATTTTCTAATGTCGACATCGCATGAAAGGTAAATGTCCGCTTTAAACATAAGTTTGTCATATGAAATTATTTTTCATTGAATAATACAGAAAATTCTTCTAAAAGTTGTCGAAGAAGCACATAATCATTTTACCGAGATCGCGCAATGGATTGTTGTATTTATTTTTACGGGTGTCTTCGTCGAGGTCCGCGTTCGTCTATATTTAAACCACTGTAGCTTGAAATGGCGTATTTTTCAAATCGTTGTCGAAGCGCATACTTGCTATAAGGATTATTTCCGAATTCTAAGAATTAACAAAACAATGGCAGATGTAGCAGCACCAGCCCCGGTCAAGTCACCAAAGAAGAAGGCAGCAGCCAAGCCCAAGAAGGTATCGTCTCATCCTAAATATTCCGAAATGATCGCTAAAGCCATCGCAGCTCTGAAGGAACGTGGAGGTTCATCGAGACAGGCCATTTTGAAATACATTATGGCAAACTTCAATGTTGGTAAGGACGCTAAATCAGTGAACGCACATCTTAAGCTTGCACTGAGAGCAGGAGTAAAGAACAAAAGCCTTAAACAGTCCAAAGGAACAGGAGCTTCAGGATCATTCAGAATTGGAGAAGCCAAGCCAGCTAAAAAGGCACCCAAGGCCAAGAAGGCTGCCAAACCAAAGGCCGCTAAGCCAAAGAAGGCAAAAACTCCAAAAAAGAAGCCAGCAGCAAAGAAAGCCGCAGGTGAGAAAAAGGCAGCCAAACCCAAGAAGCCAGCAGCCAAGAAAGCCGCCAAGCCAAAGAAAGTCAAGACGCCTAAGAAGAAAGCAGCAGCTAAGCCAAAGAAGACTAAAACCCCAAAGAAGAAGTAAAGATGTCAACGACAAGCTCTACACAGGCTGCATGCAGCCACAAAAAGCCCTTTTAAGGGCTACCCAAATTTTTCAAAAAGAATCTGAAATTGTTGTACATCATTTTCCAATTTAAATTCAGCTGCACCACTTATTTCAATGGCCAATTATTCTTGCTTCGTGTCTTGGTTTTATTTTTCATTGTTTTAATTTATTATCTTACTGATCAATATATCTTTCTTATTATTAAATATTATGTTGAAAGGTGAAGGAATTAGTGTTAACATTATACATTTCACTCTTTCTCCTCAAGTTTTGTTGGTTTTTTTTTCTTGTCATCCAGATTTTCCTCTTTTTTTTCGTTAAATGAACCATCGTTCAGTTTACGCCATCAGCAAAACACTAACACCCCCCTCCTTTTTTCTTCTGCACACCAAAGTGGGGGGTGGGGGATACACATGAATCTTAATTCGGGATGAAACGGGGATTTACGTAAAATGTAAATTGCAACCATGAAATACTTTCTGACGATTCTACAGTAGAACTGAAATATTTCCGTGCAATTGCAGCCTTTCATCTCACTGGTCAAGGTGGAGATAACTCTAAATAAATTGTAGGTAACCATCGGAAAACTATGTCTGAAGCACTCTTTTTTTTGCATTTCATCGATCTTTTTATCAAGTTATTTTGTACATGAGAAAGGAGGACGTGTTTGTTTTAATAGAGATAAAAGTAAAAATAAAACAAAATGAAAAATAAGACCAAGAAAGAAAAAAAAATATTCATGATTTATCATTATGTACTAGATGTCTAATGTGTCAAGGGCAAGTACCATGTAAATAGTTCATTCTTTCTGATCTGTCTTGCTTACGCCCCACCAAATTGATTTTTAGTTCTTTGGATAGCAAAAATAGATGCGAGCGAGCGAAGTTTTAATCTTACACACAAAAAAAAAATTTCTTGAGGACTAGTTTTTTTTCGAGCGAAGATCAAATTTACGTGCGGCACACATTTATTTAACTAAAATATTGCAAAACAATCCCAAGTTTTACAAAATTTTAGGAGGGGTGAGCAATTTTGAAAAATTAAGAAATTGGGGTGAAATCTCAGCATTTTTGCAAAATGAAGCAGCAAACAATAAATTTCTTAAAATATAAACAGTCCAAAAATCGGAGCGGTGAAATTCAAAGAACTAAAGATCAATTTTGTGCGGCCTTAAGTAATCCAATAAACATTCATGCACACAGCATGTGCAGTGCATGTGCCCAGTGAACTGACACATGTACACACTTCCGAAATTCAAGAGCCTTATCGGTATCTTCATTCGAGTGCAACTCACTTTTGAGTAGGGCGAATTTGAGTGGAAACGGTTAATGTGGTATATATTTATTTATTTATTTAATTAATTATTTTTTCGCCACTTGGTCTGATGCAGCTCTGGTACAATATATCTAGTCATTTTACTAAACATCTAGTCACTTGCAATTACTTCATATATAGTGCTGTATATTAAATGTGTATGAATTATCTATTTACATCACTGTTGTATGTTCATCCTGTTAAATCATTGTAATATTTTGTCCCTAGCGGGCCCTTGATTGGAAATAAAATATTCTTTATTTTTATTTTTATATAATATTAACATTACGCAATAAGATCAAGTGTTTTATCAAAATTAATGATACAAAAATACATTTAACAGGAAATTAATACAAAAGACATGTTGAAAAAAATCATGTAAACATAGAGTGTCTGCATTTTTCTATAAATGATAACGAATTATACTGATTATTACACGAGACTGTGGGAAATATGAAGAAATAGACAACAGATCAGGGGAGGGGCGTCAATCCGTCCCTGTTGTCTACCAGACAGAAATGCATGCTCTTAGTCGTATGGTAGATTACTTGGAATTTCAAAGGAAAAGAGGTTAGTTCCCGAATATTAATATTTTTTGGTACATAATATATTCCACAACATATGAATATGAAAATACTACATCACCCCTCCCCTCCCTTAAACTATCATCACAATATTATTTTTTTTTCATCAGCTCATGTGCCACTTTTTCTGTATTCGTTTGAAAATGATACTTTAAAATTTACTGCCAAGCGTTGTTAAATTTGCCGAAAATCTGCTGGCCATCGTTTGAGTAATTATTCTGTAGGGTATCAACATTTTTCGGCCTTGAAGCATAACCGATGAGTATCATAGAATATTTATTCGCATGGATGAACATTCAGGAACTCCGCAGAAAATAACAAATAAACAATTCACAGCTAAATAATGATAATAATAATAGATCGCCGGTATTCCACCTATAAATTAAAAGTCTGCTTTTCAAAGACAAATAAACAAATGAACTTTAAGAATAAAATTTAAATCAAAAGTCAACACTGACCAATCAGTGGAAGCTATGTTTCAAATCCTCAATTTCACCTTCCCTTCATAACACGAAAGCGGCCTTATGTTTTTTTTTTCTTTTTTTCTCAGCCATTATGTTATTCATTTACCGCCTACCCCCTTGATATTATAATGTGGCATGCCCGAATAAATGATATCGTGGCCCAAATGGTCCATTTAAAATTTAGGGTGAAATCAAAATATCTTAAAAATAATGAATGAAAAATGATAAATTAAACAAAAGTATTGTCTTCAGTGAATTCTAGTACATAATTTCCAGAATGATATGAGCATTTCGATACAACAGTGCCAACATATACTAGTACATGATATAATCAGTTTGCATTTAGTCGAAATTCCGGTTTGAGAAACACTAAAAACAAAACTAAAAGATAAAAATTACGCAATTAATCCTTTGGCCATTGTTTATTTTTTATTTTTTGTCAGTATTCTGAATACATCAAATCCTTTTTTCCACAGAGCTTCTGTTTTCAAACTTTGTGTAAAAACTGTAGTCTAACAATGGCGCGTATACTTTTTGTGTGTTTCCCTTCCGTTGAAAATGTTGTAATTACATTAAAGTACTTAAAGCTTTTGTGTAGATCTGGAATAAATCCAGTAAGAGAATTATTTTTCTTCAAATAACAACCATTGAATTGTTTCATTACACTTTTCCCACAAAATTATAAGACGTTTTCTGTGGAAATACCTGAGATGCTAAATAAGTCGGTTCTACATTAACTGCTTCTATCTTTTTACTGACTGCATACAATTTTCTAATGTCGACATCGCATGAAAGGTAAATGTCCGCTTTAAACATAAGTTTGTCATATGAAATTATTTTTCATTGAATAATACAGAAAATTCTTCTAAAAGTTGTCGAAGAAGCACATAATCATTTTACCGAGATCGCGCAATGGATTGTTGTATTTATTTTTACGGGTGTCTTCGTCGAGGTCCGCGTTCGTCTATATTTAAACCACTGTAGCTTGAAATGGCGTAGATCATTTAAAAATATATACTGATGGCTCAAAAGATCCTAACTCGGGTAAAACTGGAGCAGCCTATATAATACCAAAGGAGAGGGTGAAATTCCATGTGAGATTGACCGATGATGTGTCTGTGTATACAACGGAAATGGTAGCAATTTTTCAGGCACTAAAATGGGTCCACAACAACGACCGTAAATACGATAAAATTATAATCTTGACGGACTCTTTAAGCGCCGTCAAATCTATACAAAATAATAAATCAAGTAGACCAGACATACTGGAATCAATTCAAATTTTAGCTTTCAAACTCAAGCAAAAAAATATAAAAATCATAATAGAATGGATACCAGCCCATGTAGGTATCCTAGGAAATGAACTAACTGATAAATTAGCCAAACTAGCACTTAAAAATGATAGAGTTAACATCAATATCGCACTAAGCTCAGATGAATTCATCGCGCTAGTCAAACAAATATTTAATAACAAATGGCAAAATATGTGGGACAAGTTTAAAGACTCCTGGTTTTATAAACTTAATCCTAATATTACTAAAAAAAATTCCTTTTATAAAGGTGGTAGATATCACACCAAAACTATCACACGATTAAGACTAGGACATACCCTTTTGGCTGGGCAAATAGGGCAATATATACGGCAGGTCTCACCACTATGTACAACATGCGGCGTAACAGAAAACATTGAACATCTTCTGCTGCACTGTACAGCGCACGAGCCAGCCAGAGAAAAACTTAGACAAGCCCTGGATCAAATTAATATAGACAATCTCACCATCCAAACATTACTTAATCCCGAAAAGAATAACCAGCAATACGTCTATACACAGCTGGTAAACTTTATTTCAGAAATAAACTACCATAAATACATATAGGTAAAAAAAACTTTGGCTTAAAACTACAGATAGCTTAGCTTTATCTCAGGAACTACGTAAGAAAAGCGAGAACTCCTGTAAGATAACTAACTTTCTGTCTCATTTAACATACGCGATCCCTTCTAACACCCCCTAAAATAATACTGCTCAAATAATAAAATAAAATAAATAAAATAAATAAAGAATCCCCTGTCAGGCCAGTAATAACTTTTGTCGCATCCCACATTTTGGCATTAATCCACAGATAGCTTAGTTTTATCTCAGGAACTACGTCAGAAAAGCGAGAACTCCTGTAAGACAACTAACTTTCTGTCTCAATTCAACTATTTAACATACGCGATCCCTTTTAACACCCCCTAAAATAATACTGCTCTAATAATAAAATAAAATAAATAAAATAAATAAAGAATCCCCTGTCAGGACAGTAATAACTTTTGTCGAATCCCACATTTTGGCATTAATCCACAGATAGCTTAGTCTTATCCCAGGAACTACGTCAGAAAAGCGAGAACTCCTGTAAGACAACTAACTTTCTGTCTCAATTCAACTATTTAACATACGCGATCCCTTTTAACACCCCCTAAAATAATACTGCACAAATAATAAAATAAAATAAATAAAATAAATAAAGAATCCCCTGTCTTTTGTCGCATCCTACATTTTGGCATTAATCCGCAGATAGCTTAGTTTTATCTCAGGAACTACGTAAGAAAAGCGAGAACTCCTATCAGATAACTAACTTTCTATTACATTCTCAGTATAAACTAAATTAATATAAAACAAAAAAAAGGAAAATCATATCCAAAAAGCTGCTAGGTTGCTGACTAGTTAGAACTCCAGAGTTACAAACCACACCATCGACAACAGAACCGAAGATGCCGTTGCCTAGCTGTTCATCATAGACATAGCCGCCAACGACATTTATCCCTCCAGGACCTTGGAATACCGTCTATACCGCCGTTCCTAAATTCAAAATTCCGTTCCACATCAACTCTCATTTGGCTTACAACCCATCAAATTTCGGCTATCACCAGTTTCGAATATATTTAGGCCTCTAACACTAAATTCTAAAAACTGACTCAAATTTTTTTTTTTTTTTTTTTTTTTTTTTTTTTTTTTTTTTTTTTTTTTTCGAGAAATTATACTCTTAACTTACGTTACTTAATACAAAAGAAATCACATTAAATAAACCGTCCGTGCGAGACCTAAATAGGTAGTCAAGGACGTTAAAAACTCCCTCGATCGAAATGGCGTATTTTTCAAATCGTTGTCGAAGCGCATACTTGCTATAAGGATTATTTCCGAATTCTAAGAATTAACAAAACAATGGCAGATGTAGCAGCACCAGCCCCGGTCAAGTCACCAAAGAAGAAGGCAGCAGCCAAGCCCAAGAAGGTATCGTCTCATCCTAAATATTCCGAAATGATCGCTAAAGCCATCGCAGCTCTGAAGGAACGTGGAGGTTCATCGAGACAGGCCATTTTGAAATACATTATGGCAAACTTCAATGTTGGTAAGGACGCTAAATCAGTGAACGCACATCTTAAGCTTGCACTGAGAGCAGGAGTAAAGAACAAAAGCCTTAAACAGTCCAAAGGAACAGGAGCTTCAGGATCATTCAGAATTGGAGAAGCCAAGCCAGCTAAAAAGGCACCCAAGGCCAAGAAGGCTGCCAAACCAAAGGCCGCTAAGCCAAAGAAGGCAAAAACTCCAAAAAAGAAGCCAGCAGCAAAGAAAGCCGCAGGTGAGAAAAAGGCAGCCAAACCCAAGAAGCCAGCAGCCAAGAAAGCCGCCAAGCCAAAGAAAGTCAAGACGCCTAAGAAGAAAGCAGCAGCTAAGCCAAAGAAGACTAAAACCCCAAAGAAGAAGTAAAGATGTCAACGACAAGCTCTACACAGGCTGCATGCAGCCACAAAAAGCCCTTTTAAGGGCTACCCAAATTTTTCAAAAAGAATCTGAAATTGTTGTACATCATTTTCCAATTTAAATTCAGCTGCACCACTTATTTCAATGGCCAATTATTCTTGCTTCGTGTCTTGGTTTTATTTTTCATTGTTTTAATTTATTATCTTACTGATCAATATATCTTTCTTATTATTAAATATTATGTTGAAAGGTGAAGGAATTAGTGTTAACATTATACATTTCACTCTTTCTCCTCAAGTTTTGTTGGTTTTTTTTTCTTGTCATCCAGATTTTCCTCTTTTTTTTCGTTAAATGAACCATCGTTCAGTTTACGCCATCAGCAAAACACTAACACCCCCCTCCTTTTTTCTTCTGCACACCAAAGTGGGGGGTGGGGGATACACATGAATCTTAATTCGGGATGAAACGGGGATTTACGTAAAATGTAAATTGCAACCATGAAATACTTTCTGACGATTCTACAGTAGAACTGAAATATTTCCGTGCAATTGCAGCCTTTCATCTCACTGGTCAAGGTGGAGATAACTCTAAATAAATTGTAGGTAACCATCGGAAAACTATGTCTGAAGCACTCTTTTTTTTGCATTTCATCGATCTTTTTATCAAGTTATTTTGTACATGAGAAAGGAGGACGTGTTTGTTTTAATAGAGATAAAAGTAAAAATAAAACAAAATGAAAAATAAGACCAAGAAAGAAAAAAAAATATTCATGATTTATCATTATGTACTAGATGTCTAATGTGTCAAGGGCAAGTACCATGTAAATAGTTCATTCTTTCTGATCTGTCTTGCTTACGCCCCACCAAATTGATTTTTAGTTCTTTGGATAGCAAAAATAGATGCGAGCGAGCGAAGTTTTAATCTTACACACAAAAAAAAAATTTCTTGAGGACTAGTTTTTTTTCGAGCGAAGATCAAATTTACGTGCGGCACACATTTATTTAACTAAAATATTGCAAAACAATCCCAAGTTTTACAAAATTTTAGGAGGGGTGAGCAATTTTGAAAAATTAAGAAATTGGGGTGAAATCTCAGCATTTTTGCAAAATGAAGCAGCAAACAATAAATTTCTTAAAATATAAACAGTCCAAAAATCGGAGCGGTGAAATTCAAAGAACTAAAGATCAATTTTGTGCGGCCTTAAGTAATCCAATAAACATTCATGCACACAGCATGTGCAGTGCATGTGCCCAGTGAACTGACACATGTACACACTTCCGAAATTCAAGAGCCTTATCGGTATCTTCATTCGAGTGCAACTCACTTTTGAGTAGGGCGAATTTGAGTGGAAACGGTTAATGTGGTATATATTTATTTATTTATTTAATTAATTATTTTTTCGCCACTTGGTCTGATGCAGCTCTGGTACAATATATCTAGTCATTTTACTAAACATCTAGTCACTTGCAATTACTTCATATATAGTGCTGTATATTAAATGTGTATGAATTATCTATTTACATCACTGTTGTATGTTCATCCTGTTAAATCATTGTAATATTTTGTCCCTAGCGGGCCCTTGATTGGAAATAAAATATTCTTTATTTTTATTTTTATATAATATTAACATTACGCAATAAGATCAAGTGTTTTATCAAAATTAATGATACAAAAATACATTTAACAGGAAATTAATACAAAAGACATGTTGAAAAAAATCATGTAAACATAGAGTGTCTGCATTTTTCTATAAATGATAACGAATTATACTGATTATTACACGAGACTGTGGGAAATATGAAGAAATAGACAACAGATCAGGGGAGAGGCGTCAATCTGTCCGTGTTGTCTACCAGACAGAAATGCATGCTCTTAGTCGTATGGTAGATTACTTGGATTTTCAAAGGAAAAGAGGTTAGTTCCCGAATATTAATATTTTTTGGTACATAATATATTCCACAACATATGAATATGAAAATACTACATCACCCCTCCCCTCCCTTAAACTATCATCACAATATTATTTTTTTTTCATCAGCTCATGTGCCACTTTTTCTGTATTCGTTTGAAAATGATACTTTAAAATTTACTGCCAAGCGTTGTTAAATTTGCCGAAAATCTGCTGGCCATCGTTTGAGTAATTATTCTGTAGGGTATCAACATTTTTCGGCCTTGAAGCATAACCGATGAGTATCATAGAATATTTATTCGCATGGATGAACATTCAGGAACTCCGCAGAAAATAACAAATAAACAATTCACAGCTAAATAATGATAATAATAATAGATCGCCGGTATTCCACCTATAAATTAAAAGTCTGCTTTTCAAAGACAAATAAACAAATGAACTTTAAGAATAAAATTTAAATCAAAAGTCAACACTGACCAATCAGTGGAAGCTATGTTTCAAATCCTCAATTTCACCTTCCCTTCATAACACGAAAGCGGCCTTATGTTTTTTTTTTCTTTTTTTCTCAGCCATTATGTTATTCATTTACCGCCTACCCCCTTGATATTATAATGTGGCATGCCCGAATAAATGATATCGTGGCCCAAATGGTCCATTTAAAATTTAGGGTGAAATCAAAATATCTTAAAAATAATGAATGAAAAATGATAAATTAAACAAAAGTATTGTCTTCAGTGAATTCTAGTACATAATTTCCAGAATGATATGAGCATTTCGATACAACAGTGCCAACATATACTAGTACATGATATAATCAGTTTGCATTTAGTCGAAATTCCGGTTTGAGAAACACTAAAAACAAAACTAAAAGATAAAAATTACGCAATTAATCCTTTGGCCATTGTTTATTTTTTATTTTTTGTCAGTATTCTGAATACATCAAATCCTTTTTTCCACAGAGCTTCTGTTTTCAAACTTTGTGTAAAAACTGTAGTCTAACAATGGCGCGTATACTTTTTGTGTGTTTCCCTTCCGTTGAAAATGTTGTAATTACATTAAAGTACTTAAAGCTTTTGTGTAGATCTGGAATAAATCCAGTAAGAGAATTATTTTTCTTCAAATAACAACCATTGAATTGTTTCATTACACTTTTCCCACAAAATTATAAGACGTTTTCTGTGGAAATACCTGAGATGCTAAATAAGTCGGTTCTACATTAACTGCTTCTATCTTTTTACTGACTGCATACAATTTTCTAATGTCGACATCGCATGAAAGGTAAATGTCCGCTTTAAACATAAGTTTGTCATATGAAATTATTTTTCATTGAATAATACAGAAAATTCTTCTAAAAGTTGTCGAAGAAGCACATAATCATTTTACCGAGATCGCGCAATGGATTGTTGTATTTATTTTTACGGGTGTCTTCGTCGAGGTCCGCGTTCGTCTATATTTAAACCACTGTAGCTTGAAATGGCGTATTTTTCAAATCGTTGTCGAAGCGCATACTTGCTATAAGGATTATTTCCGAATTCTAAGAATTAACAAAACAATGGCAGATGTAGCAGCACCAGCCCCGGTCAAGTCACCAAAGAAGAAGGCAGCAGCCAAGCCCAAGAAGGTATCGTCTCATCCTAAATATTCCGAAATGATCGCTAAAGCCATCGCAGCTCTGAAGGAACGTGGAGGTTCATCGAGACAGGCCATTTTGAAATACATTATGGCAAACTTCAATGTTGGTAAGGACGCTAAATCAGTGAACGCACATCTTAAGCTTGCACTGAGAGCAGGAGTAAAGAACAAAAGCCTTAAACAGTCCAAAGGAACAGGAGCTTCAGGATCATTCAGAATTGGAGAAGCCAAGCCAGCTAAAAAGGCACCCAAGGCCAAGAAGGCTGCCAAACCAAAGGCCGCTAAGCCAAAGAAGGCAAAAACTCCAAAAAAGAAGCCAGCAGCAAAGAAAGCCGCAGGTGAGAAAAAGGCAGCCAAACCCAAGAAGCCAGCAGCCAAGAAAGCCGCCAAGCCAAAGAAGGTCAAGACGCCTAAGAAGAAAGCAGCAGCTAAGCCAAAGAAGACTAAAACCCCAAAGAAGAAGTAAAGATGTCAACGACAAGCTCTACACAGGCTGCATGCAGCCACAAAAAGCCCTTTTAAGGGCTACCCAAATTTTTCAAAAAGAATCTGAAATTGTTGTACATCATTTTCCAATTTAAATTCAGCTGCACCACTTATTTCAATGGCCAATTATTCTTGCTTCGTGTCTTGGTTTTATTTTTCATTGTTTTAATTTATTATCTTACTGATCAATATATCTTTCTTATTATTAAATATTATGTTGAAAGGTGAAGGAATTAGTGTTAACATTATACATTTCACTCTTTCTCCTCAAGTTTTGTTGGTTTTTTTTTCTTGTCATCCAGATTTTCCTCTTTTTTTTCGTTAAATGAACCATCGTTCAGTTTACGCCATCAGCAAAACACTAACACCCCCCTCCTTTTTTCTTCTGCACACCAAAGTGGGGGGTGGGGGATACACATGAATCTTAATTCGGGATGAAACGGGGATTTACGTAAAATGTAAATTGCAACCATGAAATACTTTCTGACGATTCTACAGTAGAACTGAAATATTTCCGTGCAATTGCAGCCTTTCATCTCACTGGTCAAGGTGGAGATAACTCTAAATAAATTGTAGGTAACCATCGGAAAACTATGTCTGAAGCACTCTTTTTTTTTGCATTTCATCGATCTTTTTATCAAGTTATTTTGTACATGAGAAAGGAGGACGTGTTTGTTTTAATAGAGATAAAAGTAAAAATAAAACAAAATGAAAAATAAGACCAAGAAAGAAAAAAAAATATTCATGATTTATCATTATGTACTAGATGTCTAATGTGTCAAGGGCAAGTACCATGTAAATAGTTCATTCTTTCTGATCTGTCTTGCTTACGCCACACCAAATTGATTTTTAGTTCTTTGGATAGCAAAAATAGATGCGAGCGAGCGAAGTTTTAATCTTACACACAAAAAAAAAATTTCTTGAGGACTAGTTTTTTTTCGAGCGAAGATCAAATTTACGTGCGGCACACATTTATTTAACTAAAATATTGCAAAACAATCCCAAGTTTTACAAAATTTTAGGAGGGGTGAGCAATTTTGAAAAATTAAGAAATTGGGGTGAAATCTCAGCATTTTTGCAAAATGAAGCAGCAAACAATAAATTTCTTAAAATATAAACAGTCCAAAAATCGGAGCGGTGAAATTCAAAGAACTAAAGATCAATTTTGTGCGGCCTTAAGTAATCCAATAAACATTCATGCACACAGCATGTGCAGTGCATGTGCCCAGTGAACTGACACATGTACACACTTCCGAAATTCAAGAGCCTTATCGGTATCTTCATTCGAGTGCAACTCACTTTTGAGTAGGGCGAATTTGAGTGGAAACGGTTAATGTGGTATATATTTATTTATTTATTTAATTAATTATTTTTTCGCCACTTGGTCTGATGCAGCTCTGGTACAATATATCTAGTCATTTTACTAAACATCTAGTCACTTGCAATTACTTCATATATAGTGCTGTATATTAAATGTGTATGAATTATCTATTTACATCACTGTTGTATGTTCATCCTGTTAAATCATTGTAATATTTTGTCCCTAGCGGGCCCTTGATTGGAAATAAAATATTCTTTATTTTTATTTTTATATAATATTAACATTACGCAATAAGATCAAGTGTTTTATCAAAATTAATGATACAAAAATACATTTAACAGGAAATTAATACAAAAGACATGTTGAAAAAAATCATGTAAACATAGAGTGTCTGCATTTTTCTATAAATGATAACGAATTATACTGATTATTACACGAGACTGTGGGAAATATGAAGAAATAGACAACAGATCAGGGGAGAGGCGTCAATCTGTCCGTGTTGTCTACCAGACAGAAATGCATGCTCTTAGTCGTATGGTAGATTACTTGGATTTTCAAAGGAAAAGAGGTTAGTTCCCGAATATTAATATTTTTTGGTACATAATATATTCCACAACATATGAATATGAAAATACTACATCACCCCTCCCCTCCCTTAAACTATCATCACAATATTATTTTTTTTTCATCAGCTCATGTGCCACTTTTTCTGTATTCGTTTGAAAATGATACTTTAAAATTTACTGCCAAGCGTTGTTAAATTTGCCGAAAATCTGCTGGCCATCGTTTGAGTAATTATTCTGTAGGGTATCAACATTTTTCGGCCTTGAAGCATAACCGATGAGTATCATAGAATATTTATTCGCATGGATGAACATTCAGGAACTCCGCAGAAAATAACAAATAAACAATTCACAGCTAAATAATGATAATAATAATAGATCGCCGGTATTCCACCTATAAATTAAAAGTCTGCTTTTCAAAGACAAATAAACAAATGAACTTTAAGAATAAAATTTAAATCAAAAGTCAACACTGACCAATCAGTGGAAGCTATGTTTCAAATCCTCAATTTCACCTTCCCTTCATAACACGAAAGCGGCCTTATGTTTTTTTTTCTTTTTTTCTCAGCCATTATGTTATTCATTTACCGCCTACCCCCTTGATATTATAATGTGGCATGCCCGAATAAATGATATCGTGGCCCAAATGGTCCATTTAAAATTTAGGGTGAAATCAAAATATCTTAAAAATAATGAATGAAAAATGATAAATTAAACAAAAGTATTGTCTTCAGTGAATTCTAGTACATAATTTCCAGAATGATATGAGCATTTCGATACAACAGTGCCAACATATACTAGTACATGATATAATCAGTTTGCATTTAGTCGAAATTCCGGTTTGAGAAACACTAAAAACAAAACTAAAAGATAAAAATTACGCAATTAATCCTTTGGCCATTGTTTATTTTTTATTTTTTGTCAGTATTCTGAATACATCAAATCCTTTTTTCCACAGAGCTTCTGTTTTCAAACTTTGTGTAAAAACTGTAGTCTAACAATGGCGCGTATACTTTTTGTGTGTTTCCCTTCCGTTGAAAATGTTGTAATTACATTAAAGTACTTAAAGCTTTTGTGTAGATCTGGAATAAATCCAGTAAGAGAATTATTTTTCTTCAAATAACAACCATTGAATTGTTTCATTACACTTTTCCCACAAAATTATAAGACGTTTTCTGTGGAAATACCTGAGATGCTAAATAAGTCGGTTCTACATTAACTGCTTCTATCTTTTTACTGACTGCATACAATTTTCTAATGTCGACATCGCATGAAAGGTAAATGTCCGCTTTAAACATAAGTTTGTCATATGAAATTATTTTTCATTGAATAATACAGAAAATTCTTCTAAAAGTTGTCGAAGAAGCACATAATCATTTTACCGAGATCGCGCAATGGATTGTTGTATTTATTTTTACGGGTGTCTTCGTCGAGGTCCGCGTTCGTCTATATTTAAACCACTGTAGCTTGAAATGGCGTATTTTTCAAATCGTTGTCGAAGCGCATACTTGCTATAAGGATTATTTCCGAATTCTAAGAATTAACAAAACAATGGCAGATGTAGCAGCACCAGCCCCGGTCAAGTCACCAAAGAAGAAGGCAGCAGCCAAGCCCAAGAAGGTATCGTCTCATCCTAAATATTCCGAAATGATCGCTAAAGCCATCGCAGCTCTGAAGGAACGTGGAGGTTCATCGAGACAGGCCATTTTGAAATACATTATGGCAAACTTCAATGTTGGTAAGGACGCTAAATCAGTGAACGCACATCTTAAGCTTGCACTGAGAGCAGGAGTAAAGAACAAAAGCCTTAAACAGTCCAAAGGAACAGGAGCTTCAGGATCATTCAGAATTGGAGAAGCCAAGCCAGCTAAAAAGGCACCCAAGGCCAAGAAGGCTGCCAAACCAAAGGCCGCTAAGCCAAAGAAGGCAAAAACTCCAAAAAAGAAGCCAGCAGCAAAGAAAGCCGCAGGTGAGAAAAAGGCAGCCAAACCCAAGAATCCAGCAGCCAAGAAAGCCGCCAAGCCAAAGAAGGTCAAGACGCCTAAGAAGAAAGCAGCAGCTAAGCCAAAGAAAACTAAAACCCCAAAGAAGAAGTAAAGATGTCAACGACAAGCTCTACACAGGCTGCATGCAGCCACAAAAAGCCCTTTTAAGGGCTACCCAAATTTTTCAAAAAGAATCTGAAATTGTTGTACATCATTTTCCAATTTAAATTCAGCTGCACCACTTATTTCAATGGCCAATTATTCTTGCTTCGTGTCTTGGTTTTATTTTTCATTGTTTTAATTTATTATCTTACTGATCAATATATCTTTCTTATTATTAAATATTATGTTGAAAGGTGAAGGAATTAGTGTTAACATTATACATTTCACTCTTTCTCCTCAAGTTTTGTTGGTTTTTTTTTCTTGTCATCCAGATTTTCCTCTTTTTTTTCGTTAAATGAACCATCGTTCAGTTTACGCCATCAGCAAAACACTAACACCCCCCTCCTTTTTTCTTCTGCACACCAAAGTGGGGGGTGGGGGATACACATGAATCTTAATTCGGGGATTTACGTAAAATGTAAATTGCAACCATGAAATACTTTCTGACGATTCTACAGTAGAACTGAAATATTTCCGTGCAATTGCAGCCTTTCATCTCACTGGTCAAGGTGGAGATAACTCTAAATAAATTGTAGGTAACCATCGGAAAACTATGTCTGAAGCACTCTTTTTTTTTGCATTTCATCGATCTTTTTATCAAGTTATTTTGTACATGAGAAAGGAGGACGTGTTTGTTTTAATAGAGATAAAAGTAAAAATAAAACAAAATGAAAAATAAGACCAAGAAAGAAAAAAAAATATTCATGATTTATCATTATGTACTAGATGTCTAATGTGTCAAGGGCAAGTACCATGTAAATAGTTCATTCTTTCTGATCTGTCTTGCTTACGCCACACCAAATTGATTTTTAGTTCTTTGGATAGCAAAAATAGATGCGAGCGAGCGAAGTTTTAATCTTACACACAAAAAAAAAATTTCTTGAGGACTAGTTTTTTTTCGAGCGAAGATCAAATTTACGTGCGGCACACATTTATTTAACTAAAATATTGCAAAACAATCCCAAGTTTTACAAAATTTTAGGAGGGGTGAGCAATTTTGAAAAATTAAGAAATTGGGGTGAAATCTCAGCATTTTTGCAAAATGAAGCAGCAAACAATAAATTTCTTAAAATATAAACAGTCCAAAAATCGGAGCGGTGAAATTCAAAGAACTAAAGATCAATTTTGTGCGGCCTTAAGTAATCCAATAAACATTCATGCACACAGCATGTGCAGTGCATGTGCCCAGTGAACTGACACATGTACACACTTCCGAAATTCAAGAGCCTTATCGGTATCTTCATTCGAGTGCAACTCACTTTTGAGTAGGGCGAATTTGAGTGGAAACGGTTAATGTGGTA
The DNA here is from genome assembly GCA_028015205.1 of Mytilisepta virgata. NCBI lineage: Eukaryota > Metazoa > Mollusca > Bivalvia > Mytilida > Mytilidae > Mytilisepta > Mytilisepta virgata. The sequence goes on from CM051520.1 coordinate 44,147,483, forward strand.
TATATTTATTTATTTATTTAATTAATTATTTTTTCGCCACTTGGTCTGATGCAGCTCTGGTACAATATATCTAGTCATTTTACTAAACATCTAGTCACTTGCAATTACTTCATATATAGTGCTGTATATTAAATGTGTATGAATTATCTATTTACATCACTGTTGTATGTTCATCCTGTTAAATCATTGTAATATTTTGTCCCTAGCGGGCCCTTGATTGGAAATAAAATATTCTTTATTTTTATTTTTATATAATATTAACATTACGCAATAAGATCAAGTGTTTTATCAAAATTAATGATACAAAAATACATTTAACAGGAAATTAATACAAAAGACATGTTGAAAAAAATCATGTAAACATAGAGTGTCTGCATTTTTCTATAAATGATAACGAATTATACTGATTATTACACGAGACTGTGGGAAATATGAAGAAATAGACAACAGATCAGGGGAGAGGCGTCAATCTGTCCGTGTTGTCTACCAGACAGAAATGCATGCTCTTAGTCGTATGGTAGATTACTTGGATTTTCAAAGGAAAAGAGGTTAGTTCCCGAATATTAATATTTTTTGGTACATAATATATTCCACAACATATGAATATGAAAATACTACATCACCCCTCCCCTCCCTTAAACTATCATCACAATATTATTTTTTTTTCATCAGCTCATGTGCCACTTTTTCTGTATTCGTTTGAAAATGATACTTTAAAATTTACTGCCAAGCGTTGTTAAATTTGCCGAAAATCTGCTGGCCATCGTTTGAGTAATTATTCTGTAGGGTATCAACATTTTTCGGCCTTGAAGCATAACCGATGAGTATCATAGAATATTTATTCGCATGGATGAACATTCAGGAACTCCGCAGAAAATAACAAATAAACAATTCACAGCTAAATAATGATAATAATAATAGATCGCCGGTATTCCACCTATAAATTAAAAGTCTGCTTTTCAAAGACAAATAAACAAATGAACTTTAAGAATAAAATTTAAATCAAAAGTCAACACTGACCAATCAGTGGAAGCTATGTTTCAAATCCTCAATTTCACCTTCCCTTCATAACACGAAAGCGGCCTTATGTTTTTTTTTCTTTTTTTCTCAGCCATTATGTTATTCATTTACCGCCTACCCCCTTGATATTATAATGTGGCATGCCCGAATAAATGATATCGTGGCCCAAATGGTCCATTTAAAATTTAGGGTGAAATCAAAATATCTTAAAAATAATGAATGAAAAATGATAAATTAAACAAAAGTATTGTCTTCAGTGAATTCTAGTACATAATTTCCAGAATGATATGAGCATTTCGATACAACAGTGCCAACATATACTAGTACATGATATAATCAGTTTGCATTTAGTCGAAATTCCGGTTTGAGAAACACTAAAAACAAAACTAAAAGATAAAAATTACGCAATTAATCCTTTGGCCATTGTTTATTTTTTATTTTTTGTCAGTATTCTGAATACATCAAATCCTTTTTTCCACAGAGCTTCTGTTTTCAAACTTTGTGTAAAAACTGTAGTCTAACAATGGCGCGTATACTTTTTGTGTGTTTCCCTTCCGTTGAAAATGTTGTAATTACATTAAAGTACTTAAAGCTTTTGTGTAGATCTGGAATAAATCCAGTAAGAGAATTATTTTTCTTCAAATAACAACCATTGAATTGTTTCATTACACTTTTCCCACAAAATTATAAGACGTTTTCTGTGGAAATACCTGAGATGCTAAATAAGTCGGTTCTACATTAACTGCTTCTATCTTTTTACTGACTGCATACAATTTTCTAATGTCGACATCGCATGAAAGGTAAATGTCCGCTTTAAACATAAGTTTGTCATATGAAATTATTTTTCATTGAATAATACAGAAAATTCTTCTAAAAGTTGTCGAAGAAGCACATAATCATTTTACCGAGATCGCGCAATGGATTGTTGTATTTATTTTTACGGGTGTCTTCGTCGAGGTCCGCGTTCGTCTATATTTAAACCACTGTAGCTTGAAATGGCGTATTTTTCAAATCGTTGTCGAAGCGCATACTTGCTATAAGGATTATTTCCGAATTCTAAGAATTAACAAAACAATGGCAGATGTAGCAGCACCAGCCCCGGTCAAGTCACCAAAGAAGAAGGCAGCAGCCAAGCCCAAGAAGGTATCGTCTCATCCTAAATATTCCGAAATGATCGCTAAAGCCATCGCAGCTCTGAAGGAACGTGGAGGTTCATCGAGACAGGCCATTTTGAAATACATTATGGCAAACTTCAATGTTGGTAAGGACGCTAAATCAGTGAACGCACATCTTAAGCTTGCACTGAGAGCAGGAGTAAAGAACAAAAGCCTTAAACAGTCCAAAGGAACAGGAGCTTCAGGATCATTCAGAATTGGAGAAGCCAAGCCAGCTAAAAAGGCACCCAAGGCCAAGAAGGCTGCCAAACCAAAGGCCGCTAAGCCAAAGAAGGCAAAAACTCCAAAAAAGAAGCCAGCAGCAAAGAAAGCCGCAGGTGAGAAAAAGGCAGCCAAACCCAAGAAGCCAGCAGCCAAGAAAGCCGCCAAGCCAAAGAAGGTCAAGACGCCTAAGAAGAAAGCAGCAGCTAAGCCAAAGAAAACTAAAACCCCAAAGAAGAAGTAAAGATGTCAACGACAAGCTCTACACAGGCTGCATGCAGCCACAAAAAGCCCTTTTAAGGGCTACCCAAATTTTTCAAAAAGAATCTGAAATTGTTGTACATCATTTTCCAATTTAAATTCAGCTGCACCACTTATTTCAATGGCCAATTATTCTTGCTTCGTGTCTTGGTTTTATTTTTCATTGTTTTAATTTATTATCTTACTGATCAATATATCTTTCTTATTATTAAATATTATGTTGAAAGGTGAAGGAATTAGTGTTAACATTATACATTTCACTCTTTCTCCTCAAGTTTTGTTGGTTTTTTTTTCTTGTCATCCAGATTTTCCTCTTTTTTTTCGTTAAATGAACCATCGTTCAGTTTACGCCATCAGCAAAACACTAACACCCCCCTCCTTTTTTCTTCTGCACACCAAAGTGGGGGGTGGGGGATACACATGAATCTTAATTCGGGGATTTACGTAAAATGTAAATTGCAACCATGAAATACTTTCTGACGATTCTACAGTAGAACTGAAATATTTCCGTGCAATTGCAGCCTTTCATCTCACTGGTCAAGGTGGAGATAACTCTAAATAAATTGTAGGTAACCATCGGAAAACTATGTCTGAAGCACTCTTTTTTTTTGCATTTCATCGATCTTTTTATCAAGTTATTTTGTACATGAGAAAGGAGGACGTGTTTGTTTTAATAGAGATAAAAGTAAAAATAAAACAAAATGAAAAATAAGACCAAGAAAGAAAAAAAAATATTCATGATTTATCATTATGTACTAGATGTCTAATGTGTCAAGGGCAAGTACCATGTAAATAGTTCATTCTTTCTGATCTGTCTTGCTTACGCCACACCAAATTGATTTTTAGTTCTTTGGATAGCAAAAATAGATGCGAGCGAGCGAAGTTTTAATCTTACACACAAAAAAAAAATTTCTTGAGGACTAGTTTTTTTTCGAGCGAAGATCAAATTTACGTGCGGCACACATTTATTTAACTAAAATATTGCAAAACAATCCCAAGTTTTACAAAATTTTAGGAGGGGTGAGCAATTTTGAAAAATTAAGAAATTGGGGTGAAATCTCAGCATTTTTGCAAAATGAAGCAGCAAACAATAAATTTCTTAAAATATAAACAGTCCAAAAATCGGAGCGGTGAAATTCAAAGAACTAAAGATCAATTTTGTGCGGCCTTAAGTAATCCAATAAACATTCATGCACACAGCATGTGCAGTGCATGTGCCCAGTGAACTGACACATGTACACACTTCCGAAATTCAAGAGCCTTATCGGTATCTTCATTCGAGTGCAACTCACTTTTGAGTAGGGCGAATTTGAGTGGAAACGGTTAATGTGGTATATATTTATTTATTTATTTAATTAATTATTTTTTCGCCACTTGGTCTGATGCAGCTCTGGTACAATATATCTAGTCATTTTACTAAACATCTAGTCACTTGCAATTACTTCATATATAGTGCTGTATATTAAATGTGTATGAATTATCTATTTACATCACTGTTGTATGTTCATCCTGTTAAATCATTGTAATATTTTGTCCCTAGCGGGCCCTTGATTGGAAATAAAATATTCTTTATTTTTATTTTTATATAATATTAACATTACGCAATAAGATCAAGTGTTTTATCAAAATTAATGATACAAAAATACATTTAACAGGAAATTAATACAAAAGACATGTTGAAAAAAATCATGTAAACATAGAGTGTCTGCATTTTTCTATAAATGATAACGAATTATACTGATTATTACACGAGACTGTGGGAAATATGAAGAAATAGACAACAGATCAGGGGAGAGGCGTCAATCCGTCCCTGTTGTCTACCAGACAGAAATGCATGCTCTTAGTCGTATGGTAGATTACTTGGATTTTCAAAGGAAAAGAGGTTAGTTCCCGAATATTAATATTTTTTGGTACATAATATATTCCACAACATATGAATATGAAAATACTACATCACCCCTCCCCTCCCTTAAACTATCATCACAATATTATTTTTTTTTCATCAGCTCATGTGCCACTTTTTCTGTATTCGTTTGAAAATGATACTTTAAAATTTACTGCCAAGCGTTGTTAAATTTGCCGAAAATCTGCTGGCCATCGTTTGAGTAATTATTCTGTAGGGTATCAACATTTTTCGGCCTTGAAGCATAACCGATGAGTATCATAGAATATTTATTCGCATGGATGAACATTCAGGAACTCCGCAGAAAATAACAAATAAACAATTCACAGCTAAATAATGATAATAATAATAGATCGCCGGTATTCCACCTATAAATTAAAAGTCTGCTTTTCAAAGACAAATAAACAAATGAACTTTAAGAATAAAATTTAAATCAAAAGTCAACACTGACCAATCAGTGGAAGCTATGTTTCAAATCCTCAATTTCACCTTCCCTTCATAACACGAAAGCGGCCTTATGTTTTTTTTTTCTTTTTTTCTCAGCCATTATGTTATTCATTTACCGCCTACCCCCTTGATATTATAATGTGGCATGCCCGAATAAATGATATCGTGGCCCAAATGGTCCATTTAAAATTTAGGGTGAAATCAAAATATCTTAAAAATAATGAATGAAAAATGATAAATTAAACAAAAGTATTGTCTTCAGTGAATTCTAGTACATAATTTCCAGAATGATATGAGCATTTCGATACAACAGTGCCAACATATACTAGTACATGATATAATCAGTTTGCATTTAGTCGAAATTCCGGTTTGAGAAACACTAAAAACAAAACTAAAAGATAAAAATTACGCAATTAATCCTTTGGCCATTGTTTATTTTTTATTTTTTGTCAGTATTCTGAATACATCAAATCCTTTTTTCCACAGAGCTTCTGTTTTCAAACTTTGTGTAAAAACTGTAGTCTAACAATGGCGCGTATACTTTTTGTGTGTTTCCCTTCCGTTGAAAATGTTGTAATTACATTAAAGTACTTAAAGCTTTTGTGTAGATCTGGAATAAATCCAGTAAGAGAATTATTTTTCTTCAAATAACAACCATTGAATGGTTTCATTACACTTTTCCCACAAAATTATAAGACGTTTTCTGTGGAAATACCTGAGATGCTAAATAAGTCGGTTCTACATTAACTGCTTCTATCTTTTTACTGACTGCATACAATTTTCTAATGTCGACATCGCATGAAAGGTAAATGTCCGCTTTAAACATAAGTTTGTCATATGAAATTATTTTTCATTGAATAATACAGAAAATTCTTCTAAAAGTTGTCGAAGAAGCACATAATCATTTTACCGAGATCGCGCAATGGATTGTTGTATTTATTTTTACGGGTGTCTTCGTCGAGGTCCGCGTTCGTCTATATTTAAACCACTGTAGCTTGAAATGGCGTATTTTTCAAATCGTTGTCGAAGCGCATACTTGCTATAAGGATTATTTCCGAATTCTAAGAATTAACAAAACAATGGCAGATGTAGCAGCACCAGCCCCGGTCAAGTCACCAAAGAAGAAGGCAGCAGCCAAGCCCAAGAAGGTATCGTCTCATCCTAAATATTCCGAAATGATCGCTAAAGCCATCGCAGCTCTGAAGGAACGTGGAGGTTCATCGAGACAGGCCATTTTGAAATACATTATGGCAAACTTCAATGTTGGTAAGGACGCTAAATCAGTGAACGCACATCTTAAGCTTGCACTGAGAGCAGGAGTAAAGAACAAAAGCCTTAAACAGTCCAAAGGAACAGGAGCTTCAGGATCATTCAGAATTGGAGAAGCCAAGCCAGCTAAAAAGGCACCCAAGGCCAAGAAGGCTGCCAAACCAAAGGCCGCTAAGCCAAAGAAGGCAAAAACTCCAAAAAAGAAGCCAGCAGCAAAGAAAGCCGCAGGTGAGAAAAAGGCAGCCAAACCCAAGAAGCCAGCAGCCAAGAAAGCCGCCAAGCCAAAGAAAGTCAAGACGCCTAAGAAGAAAGCAGCAGCTAAGCCAAAGAAGACTAAAACCCCAAAGAAGAAGTAAAGATGTCAACGACAAGCTCTACACAGGCTGCATGCAGCCACAAAAAGCCCTTTTAAGGGCTACCCAAATTTTTCAAAAAGAATCTGAAATTGTTGTACATCATTTTCCAATTTAAATTCAGCTGCACCACTTATTTCAATGGCCAATTATTCTTGCTTCGTGTCTTGGTTTTATTTTTCATTGTTTTAATTTATTATCTTACTGATCAATATATCTTTCTTATTATTAAATATTATGTTGAAAGGTGAAGGAATTAGTGTTAACATTATACATTTCACTCTTTCTCCTCAAGTTTTGTTGGTTTTTTTTTCTTGTCATCCAGATTTTCCTCTTTTTTTTCGTTAAATGAACCATCGTTCAGTTTACGCCATCAGCAAAACACTAACACCCCCCTCCTTTTTTCTTCTGCACACCAAAGTGGGGGGTGGGGGATACACATGAATCTTAATTCGGGATGAAACGGGGATTTACGTAAAATGTAAATTGCAACCATGAAATACTTTCTGACGATTCTACAGTAGAACTGAAATATTTCCGTGCAATTGCAGCCTTTCATCTCACTGGTCAAGGTGGAGATAACTCTAAATAAATTGTAGGTAACCATCGGAAAACTATGTCTGAAGCACTCTTTTTTTTGCATTTCATCGATCTTTTTATCAAGTTATTTTGTACATGAGAAAGGAGGACGTGTTTGTTTTAATAGAGATAAAAGTAAAAATAAAACAAAATGAAAAATAAGACCAAGAAAGAAAAAAAAATATTCATGATTTATCATTATGTACTAGATGTCTAATGTGTCAAGGGCAAGTACCATGTAAATAGTTCATTCTTTCTGATCTGTCTTGCTTACGCCCCACCAAATTGATTTTTAGTTCTTTGGATAGCAAAAATAGATGCGAGCGAGCGAAGTTTTAATCTTACACACAAAAAAAAAATTTCTTGAGGACTAGTTTTTTTTCGAGCGAAGATCAAATTTACGTGCGGCACACATTTATTTAACTAAAATATTGCAAAACAATCCCAAGTTTTACAAAATTTTAGGAGGGGTGAGCAATTTTGAAAAATTAAGAAATTGGGGTGAAATCTCAGCATTTTTGCAAAATGAAGCAGCAAACAATAAATTTCTTAAAATATAAACAGTCCAAAAATCGGAGCGGTGAAATTCAAAGAACTAAAGATCAATTTTGTGCGGCCTTAAGTAATCCAATAAACATTCATGCACACAGCATGTGCAGTGCATGTGCCCAGTGAACTGACACATGTACACACTTCCGAAATTCAAGAGCCTTATCGGTATCTTCATTCGAGTGCAACTCACTTTTGAGTAGGGCGAATTTGAGTGGAAACGGTTAATGTGGTATATATTTATTTATTTATTTAATTAATTATTTTTTCGCCACTTGGTCTGATGCAGCTCTGGTACAATATATCTAGTCATTTTACTAAACATCTAGTCACTTGCAATTACTTCATATATAGTGCTGTATATTAAATGTGTATGAATTATCTATTTACATCACTGTTGTATGTTCATCCTGTTAAATCATTGTAATATTTTGTCCCTAGCGGGCCCTTGATTGGAAATAAAATATTCTTTATTTTTATTTTTATATAATATTAACATTACGCAATAAGATCAAGTGTTTTATCAAAATTAATGATACAAAAATACATTTAACAGGAAATTAATACAAAAGACATGTTGAAAAAAATCATGTAAACATAGAGTGTCTGCATTTTTCTATAAATGATAACGAATTATACTGATTATTACACGAGACTGTGGGAAATATGAAGAAATAGACAACAGATCAGGGGAGGGGCGTCAATCCGTCCCTGTTGTCTACCAGACAGAAATGCATGCTCTTAGTCGTATGGTAGATTACTTGGAATTTCAAAGGAAAAGAGGTTAGTTCCCGAATATTAATATTTTTTGGTACATAATATATTCCACAACATATGAATATGAAAATACTACATCACCCCTCCCCTCCCTTAAACTATCATCACAATATTATTTTTTTTTCATCAGCTCATGTGCCACTTTTTCTGTATTCGTTTGAAAATGATACTTTAAAATTTACTGCCAAGCGTTGTTAAATTTGCCGAAAATCTGCTGGCCATCGTTTGAGTAATTATTCTGTAGGGTATCAACATTTTTCGGCCTTGAAGCATAACCGATGAGTATCATAGAATATTTATTCGCATGGATGAACATTCAGGAACTCCGCAGAAAATAACAAATAAACAATTCACAGCTAAATAATGATAATAATAATAGATCGCCGGTATTCCACCTATAAATTAAAAGTCTGCTTTTCAAAGACAAATAAACAAATGAACTTTAAGAATAAAATTTAAATCAAAAGTCAACACTGACCAATCAGTGGAAGCTATGTTTCAAATCCTCAATTTCACCTTCCCTTCATAACACGAAAGCGGCCTTATGTTTTTTTTTTCTTTTTTTCTCAGCCATTATGTTATTCATTTACCGCCTACCCCCTTGATATTATAATGTGGCATGCCCGAATAAATGATATCGTGGCCCAAATGGTCCATTTAAAATTTAGGGTGAAATCAAAATATCTTAAAAATAATGAATGAAAAATGATAAATTAAACAAAAGTATTGTCTTCAGTGAATTCTAGTACATAATTTCCAGAATGATATGAGCATTTCGATACAACAGTGCCAACATATACTAGTACATGATATAATCAGTTTGCATTTAGTCGAAATTCCGGTTTGAGAAACACTAAAAACAAAACTAAAAGATAAAAATTACGCAATTAATCCTTTGGCCATTGTTTATTTTTTATTTTTTGTCAGTATTCTGAATACATCAAATCCTTTTTTCCACAGAGCTTCTGTTTTCAAACTTTGTGTAAAAACTGTAGTCTAACAATGGCGCGTATACTTTTTGTGTGTTTCCCTTCCGTTGAAAATGTTGTAATTACATTAAAGTACTTAAAGCTTTTGTGTAGATCTGGAATAAATCCAGTAAGAGAATTATTTTTCTTCAAATAACAACCATTGAATTGTTTCATTACACTTTTCCCACAAAATTATAAGACGTTTTCTGTGGAAATACCTGAGATGCTAAATAAGTCGGTTCTACATTAACTGCTTCTATCTTTTTACTGACTGCATACAATTTTCTAATGTCGACATCGCATGAAAGGTAAATGTCCGCTTTAAACATAAGTTTGTCATATGAAATTATTTTTCATTGAATAATACAGAAAATTCTTCTAAAAGTTGTCGAAGAAGCACATAATCATTTTACCGAGATCGCGCAATGGATTGTTGTATTTATTTTTACGGGTGTCTTCGTCGAGGTCCGCGTTCGTCTATATTTAAACCACTGTAGCTTGAAATGGCGTAGATCATTTAAAAATATATACTGATGGCTCAAAAGATCCTAACTCGGGTAAAACTGGAGCAGCCTATATAATACCAAAGGAGAGGGTGAAATTCCATGTGAGATTGACCGATGATGTGTCTGTGTATACAACGGAAATGGTAGCAATTTTTCAGGCACTAAAATGGGTCCACAACAACGACCGTAAATACGATAAAATTATAATCTTGACGGACTCTTTAAGCGCCGTCAAATCTATACAAAATAATAAATCAAGTAGACCAGACATACTGGAATCAATTCAAATTTTAGCTTTCAAACTCAAGCAAAAAAATATAAAAATCATAATAGAATGGATACCAGCCCATGTAGGTATCCTAGGAAATGAACTAACTGATAAATTAGCCAAACTAGCACTTAAAAATGATAGAGTTAACATCAATATCGCACTAAGCTCAGATGAATTCATCGCGCTAGTCAAACAAATATTTAATAACAAATGGCAAAATATGTGGGACAAGTTTAAAGACTCCTGGTTTTATAAACTTAATCCTAATATTACTAAAAAAAATTCCTTTTATAAAGGTGGTAGATATCACACCAAAACTATCACACGATTAAGACTAGGACATACCCTTTTGGCTGGGCAAATAGGGCAATATATACGGCAGGTCTCACCACTATGTACAACATGCGGCGTAACAGAAAACATTGAACATCTTCTGCTGCACTGTACAGCGCACGAGCCAGCCAGAGAAAAACTTAGACAAGCCCTGGATCAAATTAATATAGACAATCTCACCATCCAAACATTACTTAATCCCGAAAAGAATAACCAGCAATACGTCTATACACAGCTGGTAAACTTTATTTCAGAAATAAACTACCATAAATACATATAGGTAAAAAAAACTTTGGCTTAAAACTACAGATAGCTTAGCTTTATCTCAGGAACTACGTAAGAAAAGCGAGAACTCCTGTAAGATAACTAACTTTCTGTCTCATTTAACATACGCGATCCCTTCTAACACCCCCTAAAATAATACTGCTCAAATAATAAAATAAAATAAATAAAATAAATAAAGAATCCCCTGTCAGGCCAGTAATAACTTTTGTCGCATCCCACATTTTGGCATTAATCCACAGATAGCTTAGTTTTATCTCAGGAACTACGTCAGAAAAGCGAGAACTCCTGTAAGACAACTAACTTTCTGTCTCAATTCAACTATTTAACATACGCGATCCCTTTTAACACCCCCTAAAATAATACTGCTCTAATAATAAAATAAAATAAATAAAATAAATAAAGAATCCCCTGTCAGGACAGTAATAACTTTTGTCGAATCCCACATTTTGGCATTAATCCACAGATAGCTTAGTCTTATCCCAGGAACTACGTCAGAAAAGCGAGAACTCCTGTAAGACAACTAACTTTCTGTCTCAATTCAACTATTTAACATACGCGATCCCTTTTAACACCCCCTAAAATAATACTGCACAAATAATAAAATAAAATAAATAAAATAAATAAAGAATCCCCTGTCTTTTGTCGCATCCTACATTTTGGCATTAATCCGCAGATAGCTTAGTTTTATCTCAGGAACTACGTAAGAAAAGCGAGAACTCCTATCAGATAACTAACTTTCTATTACATTCTCAGTATAAACTAAATTAATATAAAACAAAAAAAAGGAAAATCATATCCAAAAAGCTGCTAGGTTGCTGACTAGTTAGAACTCCAGAGTTACAAACCACACCATCGACAACAGAACCGAAGATGCCGTTGCCTAGCTGTTCATCATAGACATAGCCGCCAACGACATTTATCCCTCCAGGACCTTGGAATACCGTCTATACCGCCGTTCCTAAATTCAAAATTCCGTTCCACATCAACTCTCATTTGGCTTACAACCCATCAAATTTCGGCTATCACCAGTTTCGAATATATTTAGGCCTCTAACACTAAATTCTAAAAACTGACTCAAATTTTTTTTTTTTTTTTTTTTTTTTTTTTTTTTTTTTTTTTTTTTTTTTCGAGAAATTATACTCTTAACTTACGTTACTTAATACAAAAGAAATCACATTAAATAAACCGTCCGTGCGAGACCTAAATAGGTAGTCAAGGACGTTAAAAACTCCCTCGATCGAAATGGCGTATTTTTCAAATCGTTGTCGAAGCGCATACTTGCTATAAGGATTATTTCCGAATTCTAAGAATTAACAAAACAATGGCAGATGTAGCAGCACCAGCCCCGGTCAAGTCACCAAAGAAGAAGGCAGCAGCCAAGCCCAAGAAGGTATCGTCTCATCCTAAATATTCCGAAATGATCGCTAAAGCCATCGCAGCTCTGAAGGAACGTGGAGGTTCATCGAGACAGGCCATTTTGAAATACATTATGGCAAACTTCAATGTTGGTAAGGACGCTAAATCAGTGAACGCACATCTTAAGCTTGCACTGAGAGCAGGAGTAAAGAACAAAAGCCTTAAACAGTCCAAAGGAACAGGAGCTTCAGGATCATTCAGAATTGGAGAAGCCAAGCCAGCTAAAAAGGCACCCAAGGCCAAGAAGGCTGCCAAACCAAAGGCCGCTAAGCCAAAGAAGGCAAAAACTCCAAAAAAGAAGCCAGCAGCAAAGAAAGCCGCAGGTGAGAAAAAGGCAGCCAAACCCAAGAAGCCAGCAGCCAAGAAAGCCGCCAAGCCAAAGAAAGTCAAGACGCCTAAGAAGAAAGCAGCAGCTAAGCCAAAGAAGACTAAAACCCCAAAGAAGAAGTAAAGATGTCAACGACAAGCTCTACACAGGCTGCATGCAGCCACAAAAAGCCCTTTTAAGGGCTACCCAAATTTTTCAAAAAGAATCTGAAATTGTTGTACATCATTTTCCAATTTAAATTCAGCTGCACCACTTATTTCAATGGCCAATTATTCTTGCTTCGTGTCTTGGTTTTATTTTTCATTGTTTTAATTTATTATCTTACTGATCAATATATCTTTCTTATTATTAAATATTATGTTGAAAGGTGAAGGAATTAGTGTTAACATTATACATTTCACTCTTTCTCCTCAAGTTTTGTTGGTTTTTTTTTCTTGTCATCCAGATTTTCCTCTTTTTTTTCGTTAAATGAACCATCGTTCAGTTTACGCCATCAGCAAAACACTAACACCCCCCTCCTTTTTTCTTCTGCACACCAAAGTGGGGGGTGGGGGATACACATGAATCTTAATTCGGGATGAAACGGGGATTTACGTAAAATGTAAATTGCAACCATGAAATACTTTCTGACGATTCTACAGTAGAACTGAAATATTTCCGTGCAATTGCAGCCTTTCATCTCACTGGTCAAGGTGGAGATAACTCTAAATAAATTGTAGGTAACCATCGGAAAACTATGTCTGAAGCACTCTTTTTTTTGCATTTCATCGATCTTTTTATCAAGTTATTTTGTACATGAGAAAGGAGGACGTGTTTGTTTTAATAGAGATAAAAGTAAAAATAAAACAAAATGAAAAATAAGACCAAGAAAGAAAAAAAAATATTCATGATTTATCATTATGTACTAGATGTCTAATGTGTCAAGGGCAAGTACCATGTAAATAGTTCATTCTTTCTGATCTGTCTTGCTTACGCCCCACCAAATTGATTTTTAGTTCTTTGGATAGCAAAAATAGATGCGAGCGAGCGAAGTTTTAATCTTACACACAAAAAAAAAATTTCTTGAGGACTAGTTTTTTTTCGAGCGAAGATCAAATTTACGTGCGGCACACATTTATTTAACTAAAATATTGCAAAACAATCCCAAGTTTTACAAAATTTTAGGAGGGGTGAGCAATTTTGAAAAATTAAGAAATTGGGGTGAAATCTCAGCATTTTTGCAAAATGAAGCAGCAAACAATAAATTTCTTAAAATATAAACAGTCCAAAAATCGGAGCGGTGAAATTCAAAGAACTAAAGATCAATTTTGTGCGGCCTTAAGTAATCCAATAAACATTCATGCACACAGCATGTGCAGTGCATGTGCCCAGTGAACTGACACATGTACACACTTCCGAAATTCAAGAGCCTTATCGGTATCTTCATTCGAGTGCAACTCACTTTTGAGTAGGGCGAATTTGAGTGGAAACGGTTAATGTGGTATATATTTATTTATTTATTTAATTAATTATTTTTTCGCCACTTGGTCTGATGCAGCTCTGGTACAATATATCTAGTCATTTTACTAAACATCTAGTCACTTGCAATTACTTCATATATAGTGCTGTATATTAAATGTGTATGAATTATCTATTTACATCACTGTTGTATGTTCATCCTGTTAAATCATTGTAATATTTTGTCCCTAGCGGGCCCTTGATTGGAAATAAAATATTCTTTATTTTTATTTTTATATAATATTAACATTACGCAATAAGATCAAGTGTTTTATCAAAATTAATGATACAAAAATACATTTAACAGGAAATTAATACAAAAGACATGTTGAAAAAAATCATGTAAACATAGAGTGTCTGCATTTTTCTATAAATGATAACGAATTATACTGATTATTACACGAGACTGTGGGAAATATGAAGAAATAGACAACAGATCAGGGGAGAGGCGTCAATCTGTCCGTGTTGTCTACCAGACAGAAATGCATGCTCTTAGTCGTATGGTAGATTACTTGGATTTTCAAAGGAAAAGAGGTTAGTTCCCGAATATTAATATTTTTTGGTACATAATATATTCCACAACATATGAATATGAAAATACTACATCACCCCTCCCCTCCCTTAAACTATCATCACAATATTATTTTTTTTTCATCAGCTCATGTGCCACTTTTTCTGTATTCGTTTGAAAATGATACTTTAAAATTTACTGCCAAGCGTTGTTAAATTTGCCGAAAATCTGCTGGCCATCGTTTGAGTAATTATTCTGTAGGGTATCAACATTTTTCGGCCTTGAAGCATAACCGATGAGTATCATAGAATATTTATTCGCATGGATGAACATTCAGGAACTCCGCAGAAAATAACAAATAAACAATTCACAGCTAAATAATGATAATAATAATAGATCGCCGGTATTCCACCTATAAATTAAAAGTCTGCTTTTCAAAGACAAATAAACAAATGAACTTTAAGAATAAAATTTAAATCAAAAGTCAACACTGACCAATCAGTGGAAGCTATGTTTCAAATCCTCAATTTCACCTTCCCTTCATAACACGAAAGCGGCCTTATGTTTTTTTTTTCTTTTTTTCTCAGCCATTATGTTATTCATTTACCGCCTACCCCCTTGATATTATAATGTGGCATGCCCGAATAAATGATATCGTGGCCCAAATGGTCCATTTAAAATTTAGGGTGAAATCAAAATATCTTAAAAATAATGAATGAAAAATGATAAATTAAACAAAAGTATTGTCTTCAGTGAATTCTAGTACATAATTTCCAGAATGATATGAGCATTTCGATACAACAGTGCCAACATATACTAGTACATGATATAATCAGTTTGCATTTAGTCGAAATTCCGGTTTGAGAAACACTAAAAACAAAACTAAAAGATAAAAATTACGCAATTAATCCTTTGGCCATTGTTTATTTTTTATTTTTTGTCAGTATTCTGAATACATCAAATCCTTTTTTCCACAGAGCTTCTGTTTTCAAACTTTGTGTAAAAACTGTAGTCTAACAATGGCGCGTATACTTTTTGTGTGTTTCCCTTCCGTTGAAAATGTTGTAATTACATTAAAGTACTTAAAGCTTTTGTGTAGATCTGGAATAAATCCAGTAAGAGAATTATTTTTCTTCAAATAACAACCATTGAATTGTTTCATTACACTTTTCCCACAAAATTATAAGACGTTTTCTGTGGAAATACCTGAGATGCTAAATAAGTCGGTTCTACATTAACTGCTTCTATCTTTTTACTGACTGCATACAATTTTCTAATGTCGACATCGCATGAAAGGTAAATGTCCGCTTTAAACATAAGTTTGTCATATGAAATTATTTTTCATTGAATAATACAGAAAATTCTTCTAAAAGTTGTCGAAGAAGCACATAATCATTTTACCGAGATCGCGCAATGGATTGTTGTATTTATTTTTACGGGTGTCTTCGTCGAGGTCCGCGTTCGTCTATATTTAAACCACTGTAGCTTGAAATGGCGTATTTTTCAAATCGTTGTCGAAGCGCATACTTGCTATAAGGATTATTTCCGAATTCTAAGAATTAACAAAACAATGGCAGATGTAGCAGCACCAGCCCCGGTCAAGTCACCAAAGAAGAAGGCAGCAGCCAAGCCCAAGAAGGTATCGTCTCATCCTAAATATTCCGAAATGATCGCTAAAGCCATCGCAGCTCTGAAGGAACGTGGAGGTTCATCGAGACAGGCCATTTTGAAATACATTATGGCAAACTTCAATGTTGGTAAGGACGCTAAATCAGTGAACGCACATCTTAAGCTTGCACTGAGAGCAGGAGTAAAGAACAAAAGCCTTAAACAGTCCAAAGGAACAGGAGCTTCAGGATCATTCAGAATTGGAGAAGCCAAGCCAGCTAAAAAGGCACCCAAGGCCAAGAAGGCTGCCAAACCAAAGGCCGCTAAGCCAAAGAAGGCAAAAACTCCAAAAAAGAAGCCAGCAGCAAAGAAAGCCGCAGGTGAGAAAAAGGCAGCCAAACCCAAGAAGCCAGCAGCCAAGAAAGCCGCCAAGCCAAAGAAGGTCAAGACGCCTAAGAAGAAAGCAGCAGCTAAGCCAAAGAAGACTAAAACCCCAAAGAAGAAGTAAAGATGTCAACGACAAGCTCTACACAGGCTGCATGCAGCCACAAAAAGCCCTTTTAAGGGCTACCCAAATTTTTCAAAAAGAATCTGAAATTGTTGTACATCATTTTCCAATTTAAATTCAGCTGCACCACTTATTTCAATGGCCAATTATTCTTGCTTCGTGTCTTGGTTTTATTTTTCATTGTTTTAATTTATTATCTTACTGATCAATATATCTTTCTTATTATTAAATATTATGTTGAAAGGTGAAGGAATTAGTGTTAACATTATACATTTCACTCTTTCTCCTCAAGTTTTGTTGGTTTTTTTTTCTTGTCATCCAGATTTTCCTCTTTTTTTTCGTTAAATGAACCATCGTTCAGTTTACGCCATCAGCAAAACACTAACACCCCCCTCCTTTTTTCTTCTGCACACCAAAGTGGGGGGTGGGGGATACACATGAATCTTAATTCGGGATGAAACGGGGATTTACGTAAAATGTAAATTGCAACCATGAAATACTTTCTGACGATTCTACAGTAGAACTGAAATATTTCCGTGCAATTGCAGCCTTTCATCTCACTGGTCAAGGTGGAGATAACTCTAAATAAATTGTAGGTAACCATCGGAAAACTATGTCTGAAGCACTCTTTTTTTTTGCATTTCATCGATCTTTTTATCAAGTTATTTTGTACATGAGAAAGGAGGACGTGTTTGTTTTAATAGAGATAAAAGTAAAAATAAAACAAAATGAAAAATAAGACCAAGAAAGAAAAAAAAATATTCATGATTTATCATTATGTACTAGATGTCTAATGTGTCAAGGGCAAGTACCATGTAAATAGTTCATTCTTTCTGATCTGTCTTGCTTACGCCACACCAAATTGATTTTTAGTTCTTTGGATAGCAAAAATAGATGCGAGCGAGCGAAGTTTTAATCTTACACACAAAAAAAAAATTTCTTGAGGACTAGTTTTTTTTCGAGCGAAGATCAAATTTACGTGCGGCACACATTTATTTAACTAAAATATTGCAAAACAATCCCAAGTTTTACAAAATTTTAGGAGGGGTGAGCAATTTTGAAAAATTAAGAAATTGGGGTGAAATCTCAGCATTTTTGCAAAATGAAGCAGCAAACAATAAATTTCTTAAAATATAAACAGTCCAAAAATCGGAGCGGTGAAATTCAAAGAACTAAAGATCAATTTTGTGCGGCCTTAAGTAATCCAATAAACATTCATGCACACAGCATGTGCAGTGCATGTGCCCAGTGAACTGACACATGTACACACTTCCGAAATTCAAGAGCCTTATCGGTATCTTCATTCGAGTGCAACTCACTTTTGAGTAGGGCGAATTTGAGTGGAAACGGTTAATGTGGTATATATTTATTTATTTATTTAATTAATTATTTTTTCGCCACTTGGTCTGATGCAGCTCTGGTACAATATATCTAGTCATTTTACTAAACATCTAGTCACTTGCAATTACTTCATATATAGTGCTGTATATTAAATGTGTATGAATTATCTATTTACATCACTGTTGTATGTTCATCCTGTTAAATCATTGTAATATTTTGTCCCTAGCGGGCCCTTGATTGGAAATAAAATATTCTTTATTTTTATTTTTATATAATATTAACATTACGCAATAAGATCAAGTGTTTTATCAAAATTAATGATACAAAAATACATTTAACAGGAAATTAATACAAAAGACATGTTGAAAAAAATCATGTAAACATAGAGTGTCTGCATTTTTCTATAAATGATAACGAATTATACTGATTATTACACGAGACTGTGGGAAATATGAAGAAATAGACAACAGATCAGGGGAGAGGCGTCAATCTGTCCGTGTTGTCTACCAGACAGAAATGCATGCTCTTAGTCGTATGGTAGATTACTTGGATTTTCAAAGGAAAAGAGGTTAGTTCCCGAATATTAATATTTTTTGGTACATAATATATTCCACAACATATGAATATGAAAATACTACATCACCCCTCCCCTCCCTTAAACTATCATCACAATATTATTTTTTTTTCATCAGCTCATGTGCCACTTTTTCTGTATTCGTTTGAAAATGATACTTTAAAATTTACTGCCAAGCGTTGTTAAATTTGCCGAAAATCTGCTGGCCATCGTTTGAGTAATTATTCTGTAGGGTATCAACATTTTTCGGCCTTGAAGCATAACCGATGAGTATCATAGAATATTTATTCGCATGGATGAACATTCAGGAACTCCGCAGAAAATAACAAATAAACAATTCACAGCTAAATAATGATAATAATAATAGATCGCCGGTATTCCACCTATAAATTAAAAGTCTGCTTTTCAAAGACAAATAAACAAATGAACTTTAAGAATAAAATTTAAATCAAAAGTCAACACTGACCAATCAGTGGAAGCTATGTTTCAAATCCTCAATTTCACCTTCCCTTCATAACACGAAAGCGGCCTTATGTTTTTTTTTCTTTTTTTCTCAGCCATTATGTTATTCATTTACCGCCTACCCCCTTGATATTATAATGTGGCATGCCCGAATAAATGATATCGTGGCCCAAATGGTCCATTTAAAATTTAGGGTGAAATCAAAATATCTTAAAAATAATGAATGAAAAATGATAAATTAAACAAAAGTATTGTCTTCAGTGAATTCTAGTACATAATTTCCAGAATGATATGAGCATTTCGATACAACAGTGCCAACATATACTAGTACATGATATAATCAGTTTGCATTTAGTCGAAATTCCGGTTTGAGAAACACTAAAAACAAAACTAAAAGATAAAAATTACGCAATTAATCCTTTGGCCATTGTTTATTTTTTATTTTTTGTCAGTATTCTGAATACATCAAATCCTTTTTTCCACAGAGCTTCTGTTTTCAAACTTTGTGTAAAAACTGTAGTCTAACAATGGCGCGTATACTTTTTGTGTGTTTCCCTTCCGTTGAAAATGTTGTAATTACATTAAAGTACTTAAAGCTTTTGTGTAGATCTGGAATAAATCCAGTAAGAGAATTATTTTTCTTCAAATAACAACCATTGAATTGTTTCATTACACTTTTCCCACAAAATTATAAGACGTTTTCTGTGGAAATACCTGAGATGCTAAATAAGTCGGTTCTACATTAACTGCTTCTATCTTTTTACTGACTGCATACAATTTTCTAATGTCGACATCGCATGAAAGGTAAATGTCCGCTTTAAACATAAGTTTGTCATATGAAATTATTTTTCATTGAATAATACAGAAAATTCTTCTAAAAGTTGTCGAAGAAGCACATAATCATTTTACCGAGATCGCGCAATGGATTGTTGTATTTATTTTTACGGGTGTCTTCGTCGAGGTCCGCGTTCGTCTATATTTAAACCACTGTAGCTTGAAATGGCGTATTTTTCAAATCGTTGTCGAAGCGCATACTTGCTATAAGGATTATTTCCGAATTCTAAGAATTAACAAAACAATGGCAGATGTAGCAGCACCAGCCCCGGTCAAGTCACCAAAGAAGAAGGCAGCAGCCAAGCCCAAGAAGGTATCGTCTCATCCTAAATATTCCGAAATGATCGCTAAAGCCATCGCAGCTCTGAAGGAACGTGGAGGTTCATCGAGACAGGCCATTTTGAAATACATTATGGCAAACTTCAATGTTGGTAAGGACGCTAAATCAGTGAACGCACATCTTAAGCTTGCACTGAGAGCAGGAGTAAAGAACAAAAGCCTTAAACAGTCCAAAGGAACAGGAGCTTCAGGATCATTCAGAATTGGAGAAGCCAAGCCAGCTAAAAAGGCACCCAAGGCCAAGAAGGCTGCCAAACCAAAGGCCGCTAAGCCAAAGAAGGCAAAAACTCCAAAAAAGAAGCCAGCAGCAAAGAAAGCCGCAGGTGAGAAAAAGGCAGCCAAACCCAAGAATCCAGCAGCCAAGAAAGCCGCCAAGCCAAAGAAGGTCAAGACGCCTAAGAAGAAAGCAGCAGCTAAGCCAAAGAAAACTAAAACCCCAAAGAAGAAGTAAAGATGTCAACGACAAGCTCTACACAGGCTGCATGCAGCCACAAAAAGCCCTTTTAAGGGCTACCCAAATTTTTCAAAAAGAATCTGAAATTGTTGTACATCATTTTCCAATTTAAATTCAGCTGCACCACTTATTTCAATGGCCAATTATTCTTGCTTCGTGTCTTGGTTTTATTTTTCATTGTTTTAATTTATTATCTTACTGATCAATATATCTTTCTTATTATTAAATATTATGTTGAAAGGTGAAGGAATTAGTGTTAACATTATACATTTCACTCTTTCTCCTCAAGTTTTGTTGGTTTTTTTTTCTTGTCATCCAGATTTTCCTCTTTTTTTTCGTTAAATGAACCATCGTTCAGTTTACGCCATCAGCAAAACACTAACACCCCCCTCCTTTTTTCTTCTGCACACCAAAGTGGGGGGTGGGGGATACACATGAATCTTAATTCGGGGATTTACGTAAAATGTAAATTGCAACCATGAAATACTTTCTGACGATTCTACAGTAGAACTGAAATATTTCCGTGCAATTGCAGCCTTTCATCTCACTGGTCAAGGTGGAGATAACTCTAAATAAATTGTAGGTAACCATCGGAAAACTATGTCTGAAGCACTCTTTTTTTTTGCATTTCATCGATCTTTTTATCAAGTTATTTTGTACATGAGAAAGGAGGACGTGTTTGTTTTAATAGAGATAAAAGTAAAAATAAAACAAAATGAAAAATAAGACCAAGAAAGAAAAAAAAATATTCATGATTTATCATTATGTACTAGATGTCTAATGTGTCAAGGGCAAGTACCATGTAAATAGTTCATTCTTTCTGATCTGTCTTGCTTACGCCACACCAAATTGATTTTTAGTTCTTTGGATAGCAAAAATAGATGCGAGCGAGCGAAGTTTTAATCTTACACACAAAAAAAAAATTTCTTGAGGACTAGTTTTTTTTCGAGCGAAGATCAAATTTACGTGCGGCACACATTTATTTAACTAAAATATTGCAAAACAATCCCAAGTTTTACAAAATTTTAGGAGGGGTGAGCAATTTTGAAAAATTAAGAAATTGGGGTGAAATCTCAGCATTTTTGCAAAATGAAGCAGCAAACAATAAATTTCTTAAAATATAAACAGTCCAAAAATCGGAGCGGTGAAATTCAAAGAACTAAAGATCAATTTTGTGCGGCCTTAAGTAATCCAATAAACATTCATGCACACAGCATGTGCAGTGCATGTGCCCAGTGAACTGACACATGTACACACTTCCGAAATTCAAGAGCCTTATCGGTATCTTCATTCGAGTGCAACTCACTTTTGAGTAGGGCGAATTTGAGTGGAAACGGTTAATGTGGTATATATTTATTTATTTATTTAATTAATTATTTTTTCGCCACTTGGTCTGATGCAGCTCTGGTACAATATATCTAGTCATTTTACTAAACATCTAGTCACTTGCAATTACTTCATATATAGTGCTGTATATTAAATGTGTATGAATTATCTATTTACATCACTGTTGTATGTTCATCCTGTTAAATCATTGTAATATTTTGTCCCTAGCGGGCCCTTGATTGGAAATAAAATATTCTTTATTTTTATTTTTATATAATATTAACATTACGCAATAAGATCAAGTGTTTTATCAAAATTAATGATACAAAAATACATTTAACAGGAAATTAATACAAAAGACATGTTGAAAAAAATCATGTAAACATAGAGTGTCTGCATTTTTCTATAAATGATAACGAATTATACTGATTATTACACGAGACTGTGGGAAATATGAAGAAATAGACAACAGATCAGGGGAGAGGCGTCAATCTGTCCGTGTTGTCTACCAGACAGAAATGCATGCTCTTAGTCGTATGGTAGATTACTTGGATTTTCAAAGGAAAAGAGGTTAGTTCCCGAATATTAATATTTTTTGGTACATAATATATTCCACAACATATGAATATGAAAATACTACATCACCCCTCCCCTCCCTTAAACTATCATCACAATATTATTTTTTTTTCATCAGCTCATGTGCCACTTTTTCTGTATTCGTTTGAAAATGATACTTTAAAATTTACTGCCAAGCGTTGTTAAATTTGCCGAAAATCTGCTGGCCATCGTTTGAGTAATTATTCTGTAGGGTATCAACATTTTTCGGCCTTGAAGCATAACCGATGAGTATCATAGAATATTTATTCGCATGGATGAACATTCAGGAACTCCGCAGAAAATAACAAATAAACAATTCACAGCTAAATAATGATAATAATAATAGATCGCCGGTATTCCACCTATAAATTAAAAGTCTGCTTTTCAAAGACAAATAAACAAATGAACTTTAAGAATAAAATTTAAATCAAAAGTCAACACTGACCAATCAGTGGAAGCTATGTTTCAAATCCTCAATTTCACCTTCCCTTCATAACACGAAAGCGGCCTTATGTTTTTTTTTCTTTTTTTCTCAGCCATTATGTTATTCATTTACCGCCTACCCCCTTGATATTATAATGTGGCATGCCCGAATAAATGATATCGTGGCCCAAATGGTCCATTTAAAATTTAGGGTGAAATCAAAATATCTTAAAAATAATGAATGAAAAATGATAAATTAAACAAAAGTATTGTCTTCAGTGAATTCTAGTACATAATTTCCAGAATGATATGAGCATTTCGATACAACAGTGCCAACATATACTAGTACATGATATAATCAGTTTGCATTTAGTCGAAATTCCGGTTTGAGAAACACTAAAAACAAAACTAAAAGATAAAAATTACGCAATTAATCCTTTGGCCATTGTTTATTTTTTATTTTTTGTCAGTATTCTGAATACATCAAATCCTTTTTTCCACAGAGCTTCTGTTTTCAAACTTTGTGTAAAAACTGTAGTCTAACAATGGCGCGTATACTTTTTGTGTGTTTCCCTTCCGTTGAAAATGTTGTAATTACATTAAAGTACTTAAAGCTTTTGTGTAGATCTGGAATAAATCCAGTAAGAGAATTATTTTTCTTCAAATAACAACCATTGAATTGTTTCATTACACTTTTCCCACAAAATTATAAGACGTTTTCTGTGGAAATACCTGAGATGCTAAATAAGTCGGTTCTACATTAACTGCTTCTATCTTTTTACTGACTGCATACAATTTTCTAATGTCGACATCGCATGAAAGGTAAATGTCCGCTTTAAACATAAGTTTGTCATATGAAATTATTTTTCATTGAATAATACAGAAAATTCTTCTAAAAGTTGTCGAAGAAGCACATAATCATTTTACCGAGATCGCGCAATGGATTGTTGTATTTATTTTTACGGGTGTCTTCGTCGAGGTCCGCGTTCGTCTATATTTAAACCACTGTAGCTTGAAATGGCGTATTTTTCAAATCGTTGTCGAAGCGCATACTTGCTATAAGGATTATTTCCGAATTCTAAGAATTAACAAAACAATGGCAGATGTAGCAGCACCAGCCCCGGTCAAGTCACCAAAGAAGAAGGCAGCAGCCAAGCCCAAGAAGGTATCGTCTCATCCTAAATATTCCGAAATGATCGCTAAAGCCATCGCAGCTCTGAAGGAACGTGGAGGTTCATCGAGACAGGCCATTTTGAAATACATTATGGCAAACTTCAATGTTGGTAAGGACGCTAAATCAGTGAACGCACATCTTAAGCTTGCACTGAGAGCAGGAGTAAAGAACAAAAGCCTTAAACAGTCCAAAGGAACAGGAGCTTCAGGATCATTCAGAATTGGAGAAGCCAAGCCAGCTAAAAAGGCACCCAAGGCCAAGAAGGCTGCCAAACCAAAGGCCGCTAAGCCAAAGAAGGCAAAAACTCCAAAAAAGAAGCCAGCAGCAAAGAAAGCCGCAGGTGAGAAAAAGGCAGCCAAACCCAAGAAGCCAGCAGCCAAGAAAGCCGCCAAGCCAAAGAAGGTCAA
This sequence comes from Mytilisepta virgata, assembly GCA_028015205.1. Taxonomy (NCBI): domain Eukaryota; kingdom Metazoa; phylum Mollusca; class Bivalvia; order Mytilida; family Mytilidae; genus Mytilisepta; species Mytilisepta virgata. The sequence goes on from CM051520.1 coordinate 44,172,182, forward strand.
GACGCCTAAGAAGAAAGCAGCAGCTAAGCCAAAGAAAACTAAAACCCCAAAGAAGAAGTAAAGATGTCAACGACAAGCTCTACACAGGCTGCATGCAGCCACAAAAAGCCCTTTTAAGGGCTACCCAAATTTTTCAAAAAGAATCTGAAATTGTTGTACATCATTTTCCAATTTAAATTCAGCTGCACCACTTATTTCAATGGCCAATTATTCTTGCTTCGTGTCTTGGTTTTATTTTTCATTGTTTTAATTTATTATCTTACTGATCAATATATCTTTCTTATTATTAAATATTATGTTGAAAGGTGAAGGAATTAGTGTTAACATTATACATTTCACTCTTTCTCCTCAAGTTTTGTTGGTTTTTTTTTCTTGTCATCCAGATTTTCCTCTTTTTTTTCGTTAAATGAACCATCGTTCAGTTTACGCCATCAGCAAAACACTAACACCCCCCTCCTTTTTTCTTCTGCACACCAAAGTGGGGGGTGGGGGATACACATGAATCTTAATTCGGGGATTTACGTAAAATGTAAATTGCAACCATGAAATACTTTCTGACGATTCTACAGTAGAACTGAAATATTTCCGTGCAATTGCAGCCTTTCATCTCACTGGTCAAGGTGGAGATAACTCTAAATAAATTGTAGGTAACCATCGGAAAACTATGTCTGAAGCACTCTTTTTTTTTGCATTTCATCGATCTTTTTATCAAGTTATTTTGTACATGAGAAAGGAGGACGTGTTTGTTTTAATAGAGATAAAAGTAAAAATAAAACAAAATGAAAAATAAGACCAAGAAAGAAAAAAAAATATTCATGATTTATCATTATGTACTAGATGTCTAATGTGTCAAGGGCAAGTACCATGTAAATAGTTCATTCTTTCTGATCTGTCTTGCTTACGCCACACCAAATTGATTTTTAGTTCTTTGGATAGCAAAAATAGATGCGAGCGAGCGAAGTTTTAATCTTACACACAAAAAAAAAATTTCTTGAGGACTAGTTTTTTTTCGAGCGAAGATCAAATTTACGTGCGGCACACATTTATTTAACTAAAATATTGCAAAACAATCCCAAGTTTTACAAAATTTTAGGAGGGGTGAGCAATTTTGAAAAATTAAGAAATTGGGGTGAAATCTCAGCATTTTTGCAAAATGAAGCAGCAAACAATAAATTTCTTAAAATATAAACAGTCCAAAAATCGGAGCGGTGAAATTCAAAGAACTAAAGATCAATTTTGTGCGGCCTTAAGTAATCCAATAAACATTCATGCACACAGCATGTGCAGTGCATGTGCCCAGTGAACTGACACATGTACACACTTCCGAAATTCAAGAGCCTTATCGGTATCTTCATTCGAGTGCAACTCACTTTTGAGTAGGGCGAATTTGAGTGGAAACGGTTAATGTGGTATATATTTATTTATTTATTTAATTAATTATTTTTTCGCCACTTGGTCTGATGCAGCTCTGGTACAATATATCTAGTCATTTTACTAAACATCTAGTCACTTGCAATTACTTCATATATAGTGCTGTATATTAAATGTGTATGAATTATCTATTTACATCACTGTTGTATGTTCATCCTGTTAAATCATTGTAATATTTTGTCCCTAGCGGGCCCTTGATTGGAAATAAAATATTCTTTATTTTTATTTTTATATAATATTAACATTACGCAATAAGATCAAGTGTTTTATCAAAATTAATGATACAAAAATACATTTAACAGGAAATTAATACAAAAGACATGTTGAAAAAAATCATGTAAACATAGAGTGTCTGCATTTTTCTATAAATGATAACGAATTATACTGATTATTACACGAGACTGTGGGAAATATGAAGAAATAGACAACAGATCAGGGGAGAGGCGTCAATCCGTCCCTGTTGTCTACCAGACAGAAATGCATGCTCTTAGTCGTATGGTAGATTACTTGGATTTTCAAAGGAAAAGAGGTTAGTTCCCGAATATTAATATTTTTTGGTACATAATATATTCCACAACATATGAATATGAAAATACTACATCACCCCTCCCCTCCCTTAAACTATCATCACAATATTATTTTTTTTTCATCAGCTCATGTGCCACTTTTTCTGTATTCGTTTGAAAATGATACTTTAAAATTTACTGCCAAGCGTTGTTAAATTTGCCGAAAATCTGCTGGCCATCGTTTGAGTAATTATTCTGTAGGGTATCAACATTTTTCGGCCTTGAAGCATAACCGATGAGTATCATAGAATATTTATTCGCATGGATGAACATTCAGGAACTCCGCAGAAAATAACAAATAAACAATTCACAGCTAAATAATGATAATAATAATAGATCGCCGGTATTCCACCTATAAATTAAAAGTCTGCTTTTCAAAGACAAATAAACAAATGAACTTTAAGAATAAAATTTAAATCAAAAGTCAACACTGACCAATCAGTGGAAGCTATGTTTCAAATCCTCAATTTCACCTTCCCTTCATAACACGAAAGCGGCCTTATGTTTTTTTTTTCTTTTTTTCTCAGCCATTATGTTATTCATTTACCGCCTACCCCCTTGATATTATAATGTGGCATGCCCGAATAAATGATATCGTGGCCCAAATGGTCCATTTAAAATTTAGGGTGAAATCAAAATATCTTAAAAATAATGAATGAAAAATGATAAATTAAACAAAAGTATTGTCTTCAGTGAATTCTAGTACATAATTTCCAGAATGATATGAGCATTTCGATACAACAGTGCCAACATATACTAGTACATGATATAATCAGTTTGCATTTAGTCGAAATTCCGGTTTGAGAAACACTAAAAACAAAACTAAAAGATAAAAATTACGCAATTAATCCTTTGGCCATTGTTTATTTTTTATTTTTTGTCAGTATTCTGAATACATCAAATCCTTTTTTCCACAGAGCTTCTGTTTTCAAACTTTGTGTAAAAACTGTAGTCTAACAATGGCGCGTATACTTTTTGTGTGTTTCCCTTCCGTTGAAAATGTTGTAATTACATTAAAGTACTTAAAGCTTTTGTGTAGATCTGGAATAAATCCAGTAAGAGAATTATTTTTCTTCAAATAACAACCATTGAATTGTTTCATTACACTTTTCCCACAAAATTATAAGACGTTTTCTGTGGAAATACCTGAGATGCTAAATAAGTCGGTTCTACATTAACTGCTTCTATCTTTTTACTGACTGCATACAATTTTCTAATGTCGACATCGCATGAAAGGTAAATGTCCGCTTTAAACATAAGTTTGTCATATGAAATTATTTTTCATTGAATAATACAGAAAATTCTTCTAAAAGTTGTCGAAGAAGCACATAATCATTTTACCGAGATCGCGCAATGGATTGTTGTATTTATTTTTACGGGTGTCTTCGTCGAGGTCCGCGTTCGTCTATATTTAAACCACTGTAGCTTGAAATGGCGTATTTTTCAAATCGTTGTCGAAGCGCATACTTGCTATAAGGATTATTTCCGAATTCTAAGAATTAACAAAACAATGGCAGATGTAGCAGCACCAGCCCCGGTCAAGTCACCAAAGAAGAAGGCAGCAGCCAAGCCCAAGAAGGTATCGTCTCATCCTAAATATTCCGAAATGATCGCTAAAGCCATCGCAGCTCTGAAGGAACGTGGAGGTTCATCGAGACAGGCCATTTTGAAATACATTATGGCAAACTTCAATGTTGGTAAGGACGCTAAATCAGTGAACGCACATCTTAAGCTTGCACTGAGAGCAGGAGTAAAGAACAAAAGCCTTAAACAGTCCAAAGGAACAGGAGCTTCAGGATCATTCAGAATTGGAGAAGCCAAGCCAGCTAAAAAGGCACCCAAGGCCAAGAAGGCTGCCAAACCAAAGGCCGCTAAGCCAAAGAAGGCAAAAACTCCAAAAAAGAAGCCAGCAGCAAAGAAAGCCGCAGGTGAGAAAAAGGCAGCCAAACCCAAGAAGCCAGCAGCCAAGAAAGCCGCCAAGCCAAAGAAGGTCAAGACGCCTAAGAAGAAAGCAGCAGCTAAGCCAAAGAAAACTAAAACCCCAAAGAAGAAGTAAAGATGTCAACGACAAGCTCTACACAGGCTGCATGCAGCCACAAAAAGCCCTTTTAAGGGCTACCCAAATTTTTCAAAAAGAATCTGAAATTGTTGTACATCATTTTCCAATTTAAATTCAGCTGCACCACTTATTTCAATGGCCAATTATTCTTGCTTCGTGTCTTGGTTTTATTTTTCATTGTTTTAATTTATTATCTTACTGATCAATATATCTTTCTTATTATTAAATATTATGTTGAAAGGTGAAGGAATTAGTGTTAACATTATACATTTCACTCTTTCTCCTCAAGTTTTGTTGGTTTTTTTTTCTTGTCATCCAGATTTTCCTCTTTTTTTTCGTTAAATGAACCATCGTTCAGTTTACGCCATCAGCAAAACACTAACACCCCCCTCCTTTTTTCTTCTGCACACCAAAGTGGGGGGTGGGGGATACACATGAATCTTAATTCGGGGATTTACGTAAAATGTAAATTGCAACCATGAAATACTTTCTGACGATTCTACAGTAGAACTGAAATATTTCCGTGCAATTGCAGCCTTTCATCTCACTGGTCAAGGTGGAGATAACTCTAAATAAATTGTAGGTAACCATCGGAAAACTATGTCTGAAGCACTCTTTTTTTTTGCATTTCATCGATCTTTTTATCAAGTTATTTTGTACATGAGAAAGGAGGACGTGTTTGTTTTAATAGAGATAAAAGTAAAAATAAAACAAAATGAAAAATAAGACCAAGAAAGAAAAAAAAATATTCATGATTTATCATTATGTACTAGATGTCTAATGTGTCAAGGGCAAGTACCATGTAAATAGTTCATTCTTTCTGATCTGTCTTGCTTACGCCCCACCAAATTGATTTTTAGTTCTTTGGATAGCAAAAATAGATGCGAGCGAGCGAAGTTTTAATCTTACACACAAAAAAAAAATTTCTTGAGGACTAGTTTTTTTTCGAGCGAAGATCAAATTTACGTGCGGCACACATTTATTTAACTAAAATATTGCAAAACAATCCCAAGTTTTACAAAATTTTAGGAGGGGTGAGCAATTTTGAAAAATTAAGAAATTGGGGTGAAATCTCAGCATTTTTGCAAAATGAAGCAGCAAACAATAAATTTCTTAAAATATAAACAGTCCAAAAATCGGAGCGGTGAAATTCAAAGAACTAAAGATCAATTTTGTGCGGCCTTAAGTAATCCAATAAACATTCATGCACACAGCATGTGCAGTGCATGTGCCCAGTGAACTGACACATGTACACACTTCCGAAATTCAAGAGCCTTATCGGTATCTTCATTCGAGTGCAACTCACTTTTGAGTAGGGCGAATTTGAGTGGAAACGGTTAATGTGGTATATATTTATTTATTTATTTAATTAATTATTTTTTCGCCACTTGGTCTGATGCAGCTCTGGTACAATATATCTAGTCATTTTACTAAACATCTAGTCACTTGCAATTACTTCATATATAGTGCTGTATATTAAATGTGTATGAATTATCTATTTACATCACTGTTGTATGTTCATCCTGTTAAATCATTGTAATATTTTGTCCCTAGCGGGCCCTTGATTGGAAATAAAATATTCTTTATTTTTATTTTTATATAATATTAACATTACGCAATAAGATCAAGTGTTTTATCAAAATTAATGATACAAAAATACATTTAACAGGAAATTAATACAAAAGACATGTTGAAAAAAATCATGTAAACATAGAGTGTCTGCATTTTTCTATAAATGATAACGAATTATACTGATTATTACACGAGACTGTGGGAAATATGAAGAAATAGACAACAGATCAGGGGAGAGGCGTCAATCCGTCCGTGTTGTCTACCAGACAGAAATGCATGCTCTTAGTCGTATGGTAGATTACTTGGATTTTCAAAGGAAAAGAGGTTAGTTCCCGAATATTAATATTTTTTGGTACATAATATATTCCACAACATATGAATATGAAAATACTACATCACCCCTCCCCTCCCTTAAACTATCATCACAATATTATTTTTTTTTCATCAGCTCATGTGCCACTTTTTCTGTATTCGTTTGAAAATGATACTTTAAAATTTACTGCCAAGCGTTGTTAAATTTGCCGAAAATCTGCTGGCCATCGTTTGAGTAATTATTCTGTAGGGTATCAACATTTTTCGGCCTTGAAGCATAACCGATGAGTATCATAGAATATTTATTCGCATGGATGAACATTCAGGAACTCCGCAGAAAATAACAAATAAACAATTCACAGCTAAATAATGATAATAATAATAGATCGCCGGTATTCCACCTATAAATTAAAAGTCTGCTTTTCAAAGACAAATAAACAAATGAACTTTAAGAATAAAATTTAAATCAAAAGTCAACACTGACCAATCAGTGGAAGCTATGTTTCAAATCCTCAATTTCACCTTCCCTTCATAACACGAAAGCGGCCTTATGTTTTTTTTTTCTTTTTTTCTCAGCCATTATGTTATTCATTTACCGCCTACCCCCTTGATATTATAATGTGGCATGCCCGAATAAATGATATCGTGGCCCAAATGGTCCATTTAAAATTTAGGGTGAAATCAAAATATCTTAAAAATAATGAATGAAAAATGATAAATTAAACAAAAGTATTGTCTTCAGTGAATTCTAGTACATAATTTCCAGAATGATATGAGCATTTCGATACAACAGTGCCAACATATACTAGTACATGATATAATCAGTTTGCATTTAGTCGAAATTCCGGTTTGAGAAACACTAAAAACAAAACTAAAAGATAAAAATTACGCAATTAATCCTTTGGCCATTGTTTATTTTTTATTTTTTGTCAGTATTCTGAATACATCAAATCCTTTTTTCCACAGAGCTTCTGTTTTCAAACTTTGTGTGAAAACTGTAGTCTAACAATGGCGCGTATACTTTTTGTGTGTTTCCCTTCCGTTGAAAATGTTGTAATTACATTAAAGTACTTAAAGCTTTTGTGTAGATCTGGAATAAATCCAGTAAGAGAATTATTTTTCTTCAAATAACAACCATTGAATTGTTTCATTACACTTTTCCCACAAAATTATAAGACGTTTTCTGTGGAAATACCTGAGATGCTAAATAAGTCGGTTCTACATTAACTGCTTCTATCTTTTTACTGACTGCATACAATTTTCTAATGTCGACATCGCATGAAAGGTAAATGTCCGCTTTAAACATAAGTTTGTCATATGAAATTATTTTTCATTGAATAATACAGAAAATTCTTCTAAAAGTTGTCGAAGAAGCACATAATCATTTTACCGAGATCGCGCAATGGATTGTTGTATTTATTTTTACGGGTGTCTTCGTCGAGGTCCGCGTTCGTCTATATTTAAACCACTGTAGCTTGAAATGGCGTATTTTTCAAATCGTTGTCGAAGCGCATACTTGCTATAAGGATTATTTCCGAATTCTAAGAATTAACAAAACAATGGCAGATGTAGCAGCACCAGCCCCGGTCAAGTCACCAAAGAAGAAGGCAGCAGCCAAGCCCAAGAAGGTATCGTCTCATCCTAAATATTCCGAAATGATCGCTAAAGCCATCGCAGCTCTGAAGGAACGTGGAGGTTCATCGAGACAGGCCATTTTGAAATACATTATGGCAAACTTCAATGTTGGTAAGGACGCTAAATCAGTGAACGCACATCTTAAGCTTGCACTGAGAGCAGGAGTAAAGAACAAAAGCCTTAAACAGTCCAAAGGAACAGGAGCTTCAGGATCATTCAGAATTGGAGAAGCCAAGCCAGCTAAAAAGGCACCCAAGGCCAAGAAGGCTGCCAAACCAAAGGCCGCTAAGCCAAAGAAGGCAAAAACTCCAAAAAAGAAGCCAGCAGCAAAGAAAGCCGCAGGTGAGAAAAAGGCAGCCAAACCCAAGAAGCCAGCAGCCAAGAAAGCCGCCAAGCCAAAGAAGGTCAAGACGCCTAAGAAGAAAGCAGCAGCTAAGCCAAAGAAAACTAAAACCCCAAAGAAGAAGTAAAGATGTCAACGACAAGCTCTACACAGGCTGCATGCAGCCACAAAAAGCCCTTTTAAGGGCTACCCAAATTTTTCAAAAAGAATCTGAAATTGTTGTACATCATTTTCCAATTTAAATTCAGCTGCACCACTTATTTCAATGGCCAATTATTCTTGCTTCGTGTCTTGGTTTTATTTTTCATTGTTTTAATTTATTATCTTACTGATCAATATATCTTTCTTATTATTAAATATTATGTTGAAAGGTGAAGGAATTAGTGTTAACATTATACATTTCACTCTTTCTCCTCAAGTTTTGTTGGTTTTTTTTTCTTGTCATCCAGATTTTCCTCTTTTTTTTCGTTAAATGAACCATCGTTCAGTTTACGCCATCAGCAAAACACTAACACCCCCCTCCTTTTTTCTTCTGCACACCAAAGTGGGGGGTGGGGGATACACATGAATCTTAATTCGGGGATTTACGTAAAATGTAAATTGCAACCATGAAATACTTTCTGACGATTCTACAGTAGAACTGAAATATTTCCGTGCAGTTGCAGCCTTTCATCTCACTGGTCAAGGTGGAGATAACTCTAAATAAATTGTAAGTAACCATCGGAAAACTTTGTCTGAAGCACTCATTTTTTTTTGCATTTCATCGATCTTTTTATCAAGTTATTTTGTACATGAGAAAGGAGGACGTGTTTGTTTTAATAGAGATAAAAGTAAAAATAAAACAGAATGAAAAATAAGACCAAGAAAAAAAATTATTCATGATTTATCATTATGCACTAGATGTCTAATGTGTCAAGGGCAAGTACCATGTAAATAGTTCATTCTTTCTGATCTGTGTTGCTTACGCCACACCAAATTGATTTTTAGTTCTTTCGATAGCAAAAATAGGTGCGAGCGAGCGAAGTTTTAATCTTACACACAAAAGAATTTTCTTGAGGACTAGTTTTTTTTTCCGGCGAAGATCAAATTTACGTGCGGCACACATTTATTTAACTAAAATATTGCAAAACAGTCCCAAGTTTTACAAAATTTTAGGAGGGGCGAACAATTTTTCAAAAAGAATTTCTTGAAAAATTAAGAAATTGGGGTGAAATTTCAGCATTTTTGCAAAATGAAGCAGCAAACAATAAATTTCTTAAAATATAAACAGTCCAAAAATCGGAGCGGTGAAATCCAAAGAACTAAAGATCAATTTGGTGTGGCCTTAAGTAATCCAATAAACATTCATGCACACAGCATGTGCAGTGCAGGTGCCCAGTGAACTGACACATGTACACACTTCCGAAATTCAAGAGCCTTATCGGTATCTTCATTCGAGTGCAACTCACTTTTGAGTAGGGCGAATTTAAGTGGAAACGGTTAATGTGGTATATATTTATTTAATTAATTATTTTTTTGCCACTTGGTCTGATGCAGCTCTGGTACAATATATCTAGTCATTTTACTAAAAATCTAGTCACTTGCAATTACTTCATATAGAGTGCTGTATGTTAAATGTGTATGAATTTTCTATTTACATCACTGTTGTATGTTCATCCTGTTAAATCATTGTAATATTTTGTCCCTAGCGGGCCCTTGATTTTTATTTTTATATAATATTAACATTACGCAATAAGATCAAGTGTTTTATCAAAATTAATGATACAAAAATACATTTAACAGGAAATTAATACAAAAGACATGTTGAAAAAATTCATGTAAACATAGTGTGTCTGCATATTTCTATAAATGATAACGAATTATACTGATTCTTACACGAGACTGTGGGAAATATGAAGAAATAGACAACAGATCAAAGGGCGTCAATCCGTCTTTGTTGTCTACCAGACAGAAATTCATGCTCTTAGTCGTATGGTAGATTACTTGGAATTTCAAAGGAAAAGAGGTTAGTTCCCGAATATTAATATTTTTTGGTACATAATATATTCCACAACATATGAATATGAAAATACTACATCACTCCTCTCCCCTCTCCCCTCCCTTAAACTATCATCACAATATTATTTTTTTTTCATCAGCTCATGTGCCACTTTTTCTGTATTCGTTTGAAAATGATACTTTAAAATTTACTGCAAAGCGTTGTTAAATTTGCCGAAAATCTGCTGGCCATCGTTTGAGTAATTATTCTGTAGGGTATCAACAGTTTTCGGCCTTGAAGCATTATAACCGATGAGTATCATAGAATATTTATTCGCATGGATGAACATTCAGGAACTCCGCAGAAAATAACAAATAAACAATTCACAGCTAAATAATGATAATAATAATAGATCGCCGGTATTCCGCCTTTAAATTAAAAGTCTGCTTTTCAAAGACAAATAAACATGTGAACTTTAAGAATAAAATTTAAATCAAAAGTCAACACTGACCAATCAGTGGAAGCTATGTTTCAAATCCTCAATTCCACCTTCCTTCATAACACGAAAGCGGCCTTACGTTTTTTTCTTTTTTTCTCACCCATTATGTTATTCATTTACCGCCTACCCCCTTGATATTATAATGTGGCATGCCCGAATAAATGATACGGTGGCCCAAATGGTCCATTTAAAATTTAGGGTGAAATCAAAATATCTTAAAAATAATGAAGGAAAAATGATAAATTAAACAAAAGTATTGTCTTCAGTTAATTCTAGTACATAGTTTTCAGAATGATATGAGCATTTCGATACAACAGTGCCTACATATACTAGTACATGATATAATCAGTTTGCATTTAGTCGAAATTCCGGTTTGAGAAACACTAAAAACAAAACGAAAAGATAAAAATTACGCAATTAATCCTTTGGCCATTGTTTATTTTTTATTTTTTGTCAGTATTCTGCATACATCAAATCCTTTTTTTCCACAAAGCTTCTGTTTTCAAACTTTGTGTAAAAACTGTAGTCTAACAATGGCGCGTATACTTTTTGTGTGTTTTCCTTCCGTTGAAAATGTTGTAATTACATTAAAGTACTTAAAGCTTATGTGTAGATCTGGAATAAATCCAGTAAGAGAATTATTTTTCTTCAAATAACAATCATTGAATTGTTTCATTACACTTTTCCCACAAAATTATAAGACGTTTTCTGTGGAAATACCTGAGATGCTAAATAAGTCGGTTCTACATTAACTGCCTCTATCTTTTTACTGACTGCATAAAATTTTCTAATGTCGACATCACATGAAAGGTAAATGTCCGCTTTAAACATAAGTTTGTCATATGAAATTATTTTTCATTGAATAATACAGAAAATTCTTCTAAAAGTTGTCGAAGAAGCACATAATCATTTTACCGAGATCGCGCAATGGATTGTTGTATTTATTTTTACGGGTGTCTTCGTCGAGGTCCGCGTTCGTCTATATTTAAACCACTGTAGCTTGAAATGGCGTATCATCATCATACATCATCACCATCATCATACATCCATACATTCCACAGATACATTATCATAGATCATAGATCATATACGGTGTATAGACAGCTTTTGATCCAGTCATACGCATACAGATATTGTTCGTTCGTGCTCGAATCCAAAGACCATCTACCCGCACCCGCACCAAACGTACCAGACGTGGTTTGTGAATCTTTTCTAAACTAGTCAGCAAATTAAATTAATTTTAAATTTTTTGTGTTAAAATTAATATTCAAGCATAAATTTAATTTCTTTTAATCAAACATAAATTATAATATATTTTAATAATTCCTGCGTTTTAATAAATAAATAAATAATCATGGGTAAGAGAGATAGAAGTCCTGGTACTTCACCAGCTGGACAACCAGCACTTAAACAAAAAAAAGAAAAAGAAAATAGGGAAAATGTGTATAAACCGCAAAAGTTCCCCCCATCAGAAACTGTTGTAATCAATTGTAGGGACATGAAATTCCTACAACTAACCCTCATGACTGTACAGTGCCTGCTTCTCATGGCTCTTGGGGATATAAATAGGGAGGCCCTCTCCCTTAGAAAGCTAAAACGGAGCATTTTAGTTCATGTCCCCTCACCAAAGTTCCGGATGAAGCTCCTGGCAGTTAAAACTCTAAAAAACTTTCAGGTCAGTATTAATAAATTTGACCCCGATCATAAAACTAAAATACAGCAGGAAAATAAAAAACAAAAAGAAACAAAGCCGAAATTGACATATAAAATCATCTGGAATTACGTCAATACAGATGTCATAACAATAAAAGGACAAAGAGATTTAATTAAAAAAGACTGTGGAATAGAAACAGTAATTAAAGAAGTTAAAAATCCAGGCTTTCTACTAATTAGCATGGATAATAAATATTCTAACCAAACTGAGTTTGTAACATCTAAATTTACATACAAACTTAAAGATTATAAACCTAATCCTAAATTTTGTACTAATTGTGCCAAATTCGGACATTACGCTAAGGTATGTACCAAAACAACGCCAACGTGCATTAATTGTTCTGGACCGCATCTCGGCAAAAATTGTAAAAATACAACACTTAAATGTTGTAATTGTAAAGGCGCACATAAAGCCATTAATAAACAATGCCCCGAATTTTTATTCCAAAAAAAAGTACTTGAAAATATCATGGTACACTCGATATCTAGAAAAGAAGCCATAGAACTAACTAAATCTAAAATTGTAAACAATAAACAGGATAATGTTAAATCTAAAATACCTGTAGTAAAACCTAAAATAAACAATAAACATGATAATGCTGTCAAAACCCCCAATAAAAACACAAATGTCAAATCAAAGACATATAGCCAAGCCCTACGACTTCCACCAATCACTCCGGAAATTGTTGTAATTAGGGATCAAAGTAAAAGCTCACCTGTCAAAAAAGATGTCGTGGTAAATGACACCACCACATGTGACATCAATAAAAGTACCCAAATAGAGGCCACCCCTAAAACCAAAGTGTCACATCCGCCAAAAAAATTAATTAAAAGCAATAAAACTCCAGCTGAAATCAAAACAGATGAAAGCTTAACAGAGATAAACCAATTCATAGACGTAGTTTTGGACATCTGTCAAACAGGTCTCCACAATAAACAAAAAAATTAGAAATTTTTAAAAGGGTGATAAAAATGTTTCACCAAATGATCAAGGCGGACTAAAACCCAAATTCCTCATGTAACTTCAATTAAACAGTTACCGTTAATACAATGGGGTTAAACATTGTACAATGGAATGTGCGTTCGCTCTACAGCAACGCAAATTCCCTTAAACAATTTCTTGACATACGTGAAAAGCCCGATGTAATATGTATCCAAGAAACATACTTTCAAGGCAATAAACACGTAAAACTAAATGGCTACCATACACCAATAGTTAAAAATAGAAACTTAGAAACGCACGACAAAGGTAAAAATAAGAATAAAAATAAAGAAAAGGGAGGAGGAGTTACAATATATATCCTAAATACGCTTTCCTATTCCGAATTACAATTTAAATCCGATAAAATCGAAACTGTAGGTGCTAAAATAAACTGCCAAGATAAAGAAATAAACATAATAAACATGTATAGACCCCCACATAAAATTGTAACACTCCAAGATTATAAAGATATAGTAGATCAATTCCCTGATAACACAGTTTTACTAGGAGATTTCAACAGTAAATCCCCACTTTGGGGATCAGCTACAACTGATAAAAATGGTCAATTACTAGAAGAACTAATAGATGAAAAAAACTTTATAATTTTAAATGACGGGACAGGCACCCATATAAATAACGACGGTAACCTCTCAGTACTTGATCTCACGTTAATATCTAATAATTTGGCTAAAGACAGTCAATGGGCAGTTTTAGACGACCCACTAGGATCAGACCACCTACCTATACTTACTGCCTTAAACGCTAAACCAACAAGAAACAAAATTTGTACACCACAAAGGTGGATCTATGAAAAAGCAGATTGGCATAAATTTTCTAAACTATGTCAATCATTAACACTAAAAGACATCGAACATCAAGATGTTAATATATTTAATCAGAATTTATGTAACAAAATAACCGAAATAGCAGATGCCACAATTCCTAAAACATCAGGTAACACCCACACAAGGAAAAATTGTCCTTGGTGGAATAATCAGTGTACAGAATCAAAAAAAAATAAACGAAATAAACAAAGACGTTTTCAAAGAACTAAACTTCCAGAAGACCATGAGTTATATAAATTAGCCTTAAAAGAATTTAAAAAAGTAACAGATACTGCCAAACAAGAATATTGGGAAAACTTTTGTTCTAAACTCAATCATAAAAGTGACGTCAGAAAAGTTTGGAATACTGTTAAAAGTATGAAGAGTAATAAAATAAACAATCTCCCTACCCTTCATTCAAATAACCTCGTAGCTGCTACAAATAAAGATAAGGCCAACTTGCTGGCACAAACTTTTTCTAAAGCCAGTAGATGACAACTTAGATCCAAGTTTTAAAAATCATAAAGATCAATTTGAGGTCGAAAACCCAGCACAAAAAGATCAAAACCAGGAGCATAATAAAAAGGCCATAAATATCCCATTTACAACAGACGAACTATATAAAGTCTTAAAAAGCAAAAAAACAACATCCCCAGGAGATGACAGGATAACTTATGAAATGTTTAAACATATGCCAATTAATGCAATAGACATTGTACTAAATCTAATAAATAAAGTATGGGAAACGGGTAATCTACCACCTTCCTGGAAACAAGCCATTGTCATCCCAATAGTAAAACCCAATAAACCTAAATCAGACCCCAAATCATATAGACCCATCTCATTAACATCCAACCTTTGTAAACTTATGGAAAGTATGGTTAATGAAAGACTTAATGATATACTTTGGAAAAACAAAATATAATTAATAATACACAGTCTGGTTTCAGGGAAGGTCGCTCAACAATCGATCAGTTATTAAGACTGGAAACCCAAATTAAAAAGGCTAAGGCACGTAAACAGTATTTACTTGCAGTATTCCTCGACATCGAAAAAGCCTTTGATTTGGTCTGGAGTAATGGACTCCTGCATAAAATTAAAAACTACGGTATAAATGGCCGCATGTTTAACTTTATTCAAGACTTCCTAAAAGATCGCAAAATCCAAGTAAGAGTTAATCAAGAAACATCTGACCTCTGTGACCTACAGAACGGCACACCACAGGGCAGCGTTATAAGTCCTACGCTTTTTAATATCATGATTAACGATCTTGCAGATCAAGTTAAAAAACCAGCAGAAATGTCCCAATTTGCCGATGACAGTGCCTTATGGTATAGGGGCAATCAAATAAAACTGTTAACTAATAAAATGCAGGAAACACTAAATTCCATAAGTAAATGGTCCAAAAAGTGGGGATTCAAAATCTCAGACACTAAAACTGTAGGAGTAATCTTTGGCGATAGGTCACCAGGCCCAATTAAACTCATATTAAATAATAAACCAATAACCTTCAAAAATGAGGTTAGATTCCTAGGACTAATTTTCGACCGTAAACTAACTTGGAATAAACACATCCAATATATTCAAGAAAGGTGTAAGCCTGTATTAAACCTAATGAAATATGTTAAAGCTAATAATTTTGGAATGGGCACTGAAACACTACTGACACTCTATAGGACATTATTACGTTCAATAATATATAGATTATGGGTGTCAGGTGTACAATTCAGCCTGTAAAACAACAAAAAATAAATTAAATATAATACAAGCCCAAGGTCTAAAAATAGCACTCGGTGCATTACCATCTACCCCGACCGAATACCTACTAATAGAAGCTGGCGAAAAACCACTCCAACTAAGGCGGGATGAACTCTCCCTTAAATATTACGCCAGATGTAAACAAAATCCAAAAAATCCCGCCAACGAATTGCTTACCGATTGCGTTGAATACAGGGCTAAAGCTCATAAATGGAACGAGCACACGGTTCCATATGGTTTCCGAGTAACCAAAGAACTAAAGGATAATAAATTAAATGATATAAATATAGTTAAACATCAAGCCCCACTTTACCCTCCTTGGGTAATCAAAACAGCAAAAGCCTCATGTGAACTAAAAAACCATCTAGACAAAAAAGACGATCCTAATATAATCAAGAATTTAACTCTACAACATCTGGACAATAAATACCAAGATCATTTAAAAATATATACTGATGGCTCAAAAGATCCTAACTCGGGTAAAACTGGAGCAGCCTATATAATACCAAGGGAGAGGGTAAAATTTCATGTGAGATTGACCGATGATGTGTCTGTGTATACAACGGAAATGGTAGCAATTTTTCAGGCACTAAAATGGGTCCACAACAACGACCGTAAATACGATAAAATTATAATCTTGACGGACTCTTTAAGCGCCGTCAAATCTATACAAAATAATAAATCAAGTAGACCAGACATACTGGAATCAATTCAAATTTTAGCTTTCAACCTCAAGCAAAAAAATATAAAAATCATAATAGAATGGATACCAGCCCATGTAGATATCCTAGGAAATGAACTAACTGATAAATTAGCCAAACTAGCACTTAAAAATGATAGAGTTAACATCAATATCGCACTAAGCTCAGACGAATTTATCGCGCTAGTCAAACAAATATTTAATAACAAATGGCAAAATATGTGGGACAAGTTTAAAGACTCCTGGTTTTATAAACTTAATCCTAATATTACTAAAAAAAAATCCTTTTATAAAGGTGGTAGATATCACACCAAAACTATCACACGATTAAGACTAGGACATACCCTTTTGGCTGGGCAAATAGGGCAATATATACGGCAGGTCTCACCACTATGTACAACATGCGGCGTAACAGAAAACATCGAACATCTTCTGCTGCACTGTACAGCGCACGAGCCAGCCAGAGAAAAACTTAGACAAGCCCTGGATCAAATTAATATAGACAATCTTACCATCCAAACATTACTTAATCCCGAAAAGAATAACCAGCAATATGTCTATACACAGCTGGTAAACTTTATTTCGGAAATAAACTACCATAAATACATATAGGTAAAAAAACTTTGGCTTAAATCTACAGATAGCTTAGTTTTATCTCAGGAACTACGTAAGAAAAGCGAGAACTCCTGTAAGATAACTAACTTTCTGTCTCATTTAACATACGCGATCCCTTCTAACACCCCCTAAAATAATACTGCTCAAATAATAAAATAAAATAAATAAAATAAATAAAGAATCCCCTGTCAGGCCAGTAATAACTTTTGTCGCATCCCCCATTTTGGCATTAATCCACAGATAGCTTAGTTTTATCTCAGGAACTACGTCAGAAAAGCGAGAACTCCTGTAAGACAACTAACTTTCTGTCTCAATTCAACTATTTAACATACGCGATCCCTTTTAACACCCCCTAAAATAATACTGCTCTAATAATAAAATAAAATAAATAAAATAAATAAAGAATCCCCTGTCAGGACAGTAATAACTTTTGTCGCATCCCACATTTTGGCATTAATCCACAGATAGCTTAGTCTTATCCCAGGAACTACGTCAGAAAAGCGAGAACTCCTGTAAGACAACTAACTTTCTGTCTCAATTCAACTATTTAACATACGCGATCCCTTTTAACACCCCCTAAAATAATACTGCACAAATAATAAAATAAAATAAATAAAATAAATAAAGAATCCCCTGTCTTTTGTCGCATCCTACATTTTGGCATTAATCCGCAGATAGCTTAGTTTTATCTCAGGAACTACGTAAGAAAAGCGAGAACTCCTGTCAGATAACTAACTTTCTGTTACATTCTCAGTATAAAAAAAAAACAAAATCATATCCAAAAAGCTGCTAGGTTGCTGACTAGTTAGAACTCCAGAGTTGCAAATCACACCATCGACAACAGAACCGAAGATGCCGTTGCCTAGCTGTTCATCATAGACATAGCCGCCAACGACATTTATCCCTCCAGGACTTTGAAATACCGTCTATACCGCCGTCCCTAAATTCAAAATTCCGTTCCACATCAACTCTCTTGATTATTCAGCTGTCTCGATTATTTATTTTTTTTATTTTTTTTTTTTTTCGAAATTATACTCTTAACTTACGTTACTTAATACAAAATAAATCATATTAAATAAACCGTCCGTGCGAGACCTAAATAGGTAGTCAAGGACGTTAAAAACTCCCCTAGATAGAATGGCGTATTTTTCAAATCGTTGTCGAAGCGCATACTTGCTATAAGGATTATTTCCGAATTCTAAGAATTAACAAAACAATGGCAGACGCAGCAGCACCAGCCCCGGTCAAGTCACCAAAGAAGAAGGCAGCAGCCAAGCCCAAGAAGGTATCGTCTCATCCTAAATATTCCGAAATGATCGCTAAAGCCATCGCAGCTCTGAAGGAACGTGGAGGTTCATCGAGACAGGCCATTTTGAAATACATTATGGCAAACTTCAATGTTGGTAAGGACGCTAAATCAGTGAACGCACATCTTAAGCTTGCACTGAGAGCAGGAGTAAAGAACAAAAGCCTTAAACAGTCCAAAGGAACAGGAGCTTCAGGATCATTTAGAATTGGAGAAGCCAAGCCAGCTAAAAAGGCACCCAAGGCCAGGAAGGCTGCCAAACCAAAGGCCGCTAAGCCAAAGAAGGCAAAAACTCCAAAAAAGAAGCCAGCAGCAAAGAAAGCCGCAGGTGAGAAAAAGGCAGCCAAACCCAAGAAGCCAGCAGCCAAGAAAGCCGCCAAGCCAAAGAAGGCCAAGACGCCTAAGAAGAAAGCAGCAGCTAAGCCAAAGAAGCCGAAAACCCCAAAGAAGAAGTAAAGTCGTCAACGACAAGCTCTACACAGGCTGCATGCAGCCACAAAAAGCCCTTTTAAGGGCTACCCAAATTTTTCAAAAAGAATCTGAAATTGTTGTACATCATTTTCCAATTTAAATTCAGCTGCACCACTTTTTTCATCGATCAATTATTCTTGCTTCATGTCTTGGTTTTATTTTTCATTTTTTTAATTGATTATCTTACTAATCAATATATCTTTCTTATTATTAAATATTATGTTGAAAGGTGAAGGAATTAGTGTTAACATTATACATTTTCACTCTTTCTCCTCAAGTTTTGTTGTTTTTTTTTCTTGTCATCCAGATTTTACTCTTTTCTTTCGTTAAATGAACCATCGTTCAAAACACTAATACCCCCCCCCCCCCCTCCTTTTTTCTTCTGCACACCAAAGTGGGGGGTGGGGGTGGGGATACACATGAAACGGTGATTTACGTAAAATGTATGTTGCAACCATGAAATACTTTCTGACGATTCTACAGTAGAACTGAAATATTTCCGTGCAGTTGCAGCCTTTCATCTCACTGGTCAAGGTGGAGATAACTCTAAATAAATTGTAAGTAACCATCGGAAAACTATGTCTGAAGCACTCTTTTTTAAAGATGAAATAACATCCCCATTTTCAGTCCCTGCCAAAACGCCCCCATTTTTAACCTTTGTCAAAACGCCCCCAATTTTAAAAATGAAATAACGCTCCCATTTTCAGGCCTTTGTCAGAACTACCTCAATTTTGTAATTTTGTATGTTCATCAAGAAAAGACCGTATGAAATAAGCAAGACAAAATTGTTTACTTACATTTTTTTATTAGCACTAAAACAACAATTAACAAATTACTTTTTCAATGGCATTTTAAGCACTACGGTAAACAGTAAACAGCAGCTGTCATTCTTCAATAAATATAACTATTATATGATATAAACATATAAAACGACAATTTCAATTTCATGTACAAACAACGCAGTTCATTTTTTCACATGTCAGTCACAGGAGCGTTGAGACGTATGGTTTGGCTTCTTCAACTTTTGATCTCGATTTTATGTTTGTTATTGGCTTGTCTAATTAGTGTTTATGTCTTCACACCACTTTCAATTGACAAATAAAGGTCCCTAATCAGGTAGCAATCAGTCTTCTACTTGGATTGTTAAATCAACAATGATATGTGAATTATCTGATTATTTTAATTTAATTAGTTGCGGCAATGTATATGATGACAATAATATGTTTAAAAATCGGAAAATTTAATCTCCAGTTTTCTGTCTTTTCTTAATGGGGGCGTTTTGGTATTGACTTAATTTCATCCAAAAAATGGGGGCGTTTTGGTATTGACTTAATTTCATCCGAAAAATTGGGGCGTTTTGGTATTGACTTAATGTCATCCGAAAAATGGGGGCGTTTTGACTTGAAGTGGGGGCGTTTTGGACGGGGGCGTTTCGACAATGGGGCGATTTGACCTGTTTCCGTCTGAAGCACTCTTTTTTTTTTGCATTTCATCGATCTTTTTATCAAGTTATTTTGTACATGAGAAAGGAGGACGTGTTTGTTTTAATAGAGATAAAAGTAAAAATAAAACAAAATGCAAAATAAGACCAAGAAATAAAAAAAAATTATTCATGATTTATCATTATGCACTAGATGTCTAATGTGTCAAGGGCAAGTACCATGTAAATAGTTCATTCTTTCTGATCTGTCTTGCTTACGCCACACCAAATTGATTTTTAGTTCTTTGGATAGCAAAAATAGATGCGAGCGAGCGAAGTTTTAATCTTACACACAAAAAAAAATTTCTTGAGGACTAGTTTTTTTTCGAGCGAAGATCAAATTTACGTGCGGCACACATTTATTTAACTAAAATATTGCAAAACAATCCCAAGTTTTACAAAATTTTAGGAGGGGTGAGCAATTTTGAAAAATTAAGAAATTGGGGTGAAATCTCAGCATTTTTGCAAAATGAAGCAGCAAACAATAAATTTCTTAAAATATAAACAGTCCAAAAATCGGAGCGGTGAAATTCAAAGAACTAAAGATCAATTTTGTGCGGCCTTAAGTAATCCAATAAACATTCATGCACACAGCATGTGCAGTGCATGTGCCCAGTGAACTGACACATGTACACACTTCCGAAATTCAAGAGCCTTATCGGTATCTTCATTCGAGTGCAACTCACTTTTGAGTAGGGCGAATTTGAGTGGAAACGGTTAATGTGGTATATATTTATTTATTTATTTAATTAATTATTTTTTCGCCACTTGGTCTGATGCAGCTCTGGTACAATATATCTAGTCATTTTACTAAACATCTAGTCACTTGCAATTACTTCATATATAGTGCTGTATATTAAATGTGTATGAATTATCTATTTACATCACTGTTGTATGTTCATCCTGTTAAATCATTGTAATATTTTGTCCCTAGCGGGCCCTTGATTGGAAATAAAATATTCTTTATTTTTATTTTTATATAATATTAACATTACGCAATAAGATCAAGTGTTTTATCAAAATTAATGATAAAAAAATACATTTAACAGGAAATTAATACAAAAGACATGTTGAAAAAATTCATGTTAACATAGAGTGTCTGCACATTTCTATAAATGATAACGAATTATACTGATTATTACACGAGACTGTGGGAAATATGAAGAAATAGACAACAGATCAAAGGGCGTCAATCCGTCTCTGTTGTCTACCAGACAGAAATTCATGCTCTTAGTCGTATGGTAGATTACTTGGAATTTCAAAGGAAAAGAGGTTAGTTCCAGAATATTAATATTTTTGGTACATAATATATTCCACAACATATGAATATGAAAATACTACATCACCCCTCTCCCCTCCCTTAAACTATCATCACAATATTATTTTTTTTCATCAGCTCATGTGCCACTTTTTCTGTATTCGTTTGAAAATGATACTTTAAAATTTACTGCCAAGCGTTGTTCAATTTGCCGAAAATCTGCTGGCCATCGTTTGAGTAATTATTCTGTAGGGTATCAACAGTTTTCGGCCTTGAAGCATAACCGATGAGTATCATAGAATATTTATTCGCATGGATGAACATTCAGGAACTCCGCAGAAAATAACAAATAAACAATTCACAGCTAAATAATGATAATAATAGATCGCCGGTATTCCGCCTATAAATTAAAAGTCTGCTTTTCAAAGACAAATAAACAAATGAACTTTAAGAATAAAATTTAAATCAAAAGTCAACACTGACCAATCAGTGGAAGCTATGTTTCAAATCCTCAATTTCACCTTCCCTTCATAACACGAAAGCGGCCTTATGTTTTTTTTTTTTCTTTTTTTCTCAGCCATTATGTTATTCATTTACCGCCTACCCCCTTGATATTATAATGTGGCATGCCCGAATAAATGATATCGTGGCCCAAATGGTCCATTTAAAATTTAGGGTGAAATCAAAATATCTTAAAAATAATGAATGAAAAATGATAAATTAAACAAAAGTATTGTCTTCAGTGAATTCTAGTACATAATTTCCAGAATGATATGAGCATTTCGATACAACAGTGCCAACATATACTAGTACATGATATAATCAGTTTGCATTTAGTCGAAATTCCGGTTTGAGAAACACTAAAAACAAAACTAAAAGATAAAAATTACGCAATTAATCCTTTGGCCATTGTTTATTTTTTATTTTTTGTCAGTATTCTGAATACATCAAATCCTTTTTTCCACAGAGCTTCTGTTTTCAAACTTTGTGTAAAAACTGTAGTCTAACAATGGCGCGTATACTTTTTGTGTGTTTCCCTTCCGTTGAAAATGTTGTAATTACATTAAAGTACTTAAAGCTTTTGTGTAGATCTGGAATAAATCCAGTAAGAGAATTATTTTTCTTCAAATAACAACCATTGAATTGTTTCATTACACTTTTCCCACAAAATTATAAGACGTTTTCTGTGGAAATACCTGAGATGCTAAATAAGTCGGTTCTACATTAACTGCTTCTATCTTTTTACTGACTGCATACAATTTTCTAATGTCGACATCGCATGAAAGGTAAATGTCCGCTTTAAACATAAGTTTGTCATATGAAATTATTTTTCATTGAATAATACAGAAAATTCTTCTAAAAGTTGTCGAAGAAGCACATAATCATTTTACCGAGATCGCGCAATGGATTGTTGTATTTATTTTTACGGGTGTCTTCGTCGAGGTCCGCGTTCGTCTATATTTAAACCACTGTAGCTTGAAATGGCGTATTTTTCAAATCGTTATCGAAGCGCATACTTGCTATAAGGATTATTTCCGAATTCTAAGAATTCACAAAACAATGGCAGATGTAGCAGCACCAGCCCCGGTCAAGTCACCAAAGAAGAAGGCAGCAGCCAAGCCCAAGAAGGTATCGTCTCATCCTAAATATTCCGAAATGATCGCTAAAGCCATCGCAGCTCTGAAGGAACGTGGAGGTTCATCGAGACAGGCCATTTTGAAATACATTATGGCAAACTTCAATGTTGGTAAGGACGCTAAATCAGTGAACGCACATCTTAAGCTTGCACTGAGAGCAGGATCCCTTCTAACACCCCCTAAAATAATACTGCTCAAATAATAAAATAAAATAAATAAAATAAATAAAGAATCCCCTGTCAGGCCAGTAATAACTTTTGTCGCATCCCCCATTTTGGCATTAATCCACAGATAGCTTAGTTTTATCTCAGGAACTACGTCAGAAAAGCGAGAACTCCTGTAAGACAACTAACTTTCTGTCTCAATTCAACTATTTAACATACGCGATCCCTTTTAACACCCCCTAAAATAATACTGCTCTAATAATAAAATAAAATAAATAAAATAAATAAAGAATCCCTTGTCAGGACAGTAATAACTTTTGTCGCATCCCACATTTTGGCATTAATCCACAGATAGCTTAGTCTTATCCCAGGAACTACGTCAGAAAAGCGAGAACTCCTATAAGACAATTAACTTTCTGTCTCAATTCAACTATTTAACATACGCGATCCCTTTTAACACCCCCTAAAATAATACTGCACAAATAATAAAATAAAATAAATAAAATAAATAAAGAATCCCCTGTCTTTTGTCGCATCCTACATTTTGGCATTAATCCGCAGATAGCTTAGTTTTAACTCAGGAACTACGTAAGAAAAGCGAGAACTCCTGTCAGATAACTAACTTTCTGTTACATTCTCAGTATAAACTAAATTAGTATAAAACAAAAAAAGGAAAATCATATCCAAAAAGCTGCTAGGTTGCTGACTAGTTAGAACTCCAGATTTGCAAATCACACCATCGACAACAGAACCGAAGATGCCGTTGCCTAGCTGTTCATCGTAGACATAGCCGCCAACGACATTTATCCCTCCAGGACTTTGGAATACCGTCTATACCGCCGTTCCTAAATTCAAAATTCCGTTCCACATCAACTCTCATTTGGCTTACAACCCATCAAATTTCGGCTATCACCAGTTTTGAACATATTTAGGCCACTAACACTAAATTCTAAAAACTGTCTCAAAATTTTTTTTTTTTTTTTTTTTTTTTTTTTTTTTTTTTTTTTTTTTTTTTCGAGAAATTATACTCTTAACTTACGTTACTTAATACAAAAGAAATCATATTAAATAAACCGTCCGTGCGAGACCTAAATAGGTAGTCAAGGACGTTAAAAACTCCCTCGATCGATCGATGGCGTAGTTTCCGAGTAACCAAAGAACTAAAGGATAATAAATTAAATGATATAAATATAGTTAAACATCAAGCCCCACTTTACCCTCCTTGGGTAATCAAAACAGCAAAAGCCTAATGTGAACTAAAAAACCATCTAGACAAAAAAGACGATCCTAATATAATCAAGAATTTAACTCTACAACATCTGGACAATAAATACCAAGATCATTTAAAAATATATACTGATGGCTCAAAAGATCCTAACTCGGGTAAAACTGGAGCAGCCTATATAATACCAAGGGAGAGGGTAAAATTTCATGTGAGATTGACCGATGATGTGTCTGTGTATACAACGGAAATGGTAGCAATTTTTCAGGCACTAAAATGGGTCCACAACAACGACCGTAAATACGATAAAATTATAATCTTGACGGACTCTTTAAGCGCCGTCAAATCTATACAAAATAATAAATCAAGTAGACCAGACATACTGGAATCAATTCAAATTTTAGCTTTCAAACTCAAGCAAAAAAATATAAAAATCATAATAGAATGGATACCAGCCCATGTAGGTATCCTAGGAAATGAACTAACTGATAAATTAGCCAAACTAGCACTTAAAAATGATAGAGTTAACATCAATATCGCACTAAGCTCAGACGAATTTATCGCGCTAGTCAAACAAATATTTCATAACAAATGGCAAAATATGTGGGACAAGTTTAAAGACTCCTGGTTTTATAAACTTAATCCTAATATTACTAAAAAAAATTCCTTTTATAAAGGTGGTAGATATCACACCAAAACTATCACACGATTAAGACTAGGACATACCCTTTTGGCTGGGCAAATAGGGCAATATATACGGCAGGTCTCACCACTATGTACAACATGCGGCGTAACAGAAAACATCGAACATCTTCTGCTGCACTGTACAGCGCACGAGCCAGACAGAGAAAAACTTAGACAAGCCCTGGATCAAATTAATATAGACAATCTTACCATCCAAACATTACTTAATCCCGAAAAGAATAACCAGCAATATGTCTATACACAGCTGGTAAACTTTATTTCAGAAATAAACTACCATAAATACATATAGGTAAAAAAACTTTGGCTTAAATCTACAGATAGCTTAGTTTTATCTCAGGAACTACGTAAGAAAAGCGAGAACTCCTGTAAGATAACTAACTTTCTGTCTCATTTAACATACGCGATCCCTTCTAACACCCCCTAAAATAATACTGCTCAAATAATAAAATAAAATAAATAAAATAAATAAAGAATCCCCTGTCAGGCCAGTAATAACCTTTGTCGCATCCCACATTTTGGCATTAATCCACAGATAGCTTAGTCTTATCCCAGGAACTACGTCAGAAAAGCGAGAACTCCTGTAAGACAACTAACTTTCTGTCTCAATTCAACTATTTAACATACGCGATCCCTTTTAACACCCCCTAAAATAATACTGCACAAATAATAAAATAAAATAAATAAAATAAATAAAGAATCCCCTGTCTTTTGTCGCATCCTACATTTTGGCATTAATCCGCAGATAGCTTAGTTTTATCTCAGGAACTACGTAAGAAAAGCGAGAACTCCTGTCAGATAACTAACTTTCTGTTACATTCTCAGTATAAAAAAAAAACAAAATCATATCCAAAAAGCTGCTAGGTTGCTGACTAGTTAGAACTCCAGAGTTGCAAATCACACCATCGACAACAGAACCGAAGATGCCGTTGCCTAGCTGTTCATCATAGACATAGCCGCCAACGACATTTATCCCTCCAGGACTTTGGAATACCGTCTATACCGCCGTTCCTAAATTCAAAATTCCGTTCCACATCAACTCTCATTTGGCTTACAACCCATCAAATTTCGGCTATCACCAGTTTCGAATATATTTAGGCCACTAACACTAAATTCTAAAAACTGTCTCAAATTTTTTTTTTTTTTTTTCGAGAAATTATACTCTTAACTTACGTTACTTAATACAAAATAAATCATATTAAATAAACCGTCCGTGCGAGACCTAAATAGGTAGTCAAGGACGTTAAAAAACTCCCTCGATCGAATGGCGTACTTTTCAAATCGTTGTCGAAGCGCACACTTGCTATAAGGATTATTTCCGAATTCTAAGAATTAACAAAACGATGGCAGACGCAGCAGCACCAGCCCCGGTCAAGTCACCAAAGA
Source organism: Mytilisepta virgata (assembly GCA_028015205.1). Taxonomy (NCBI): domain Eukaryota; kingdom Metazoa; phylum Mollusca; class Bivalvia; order Mytilida; family Mytilidae; genus Mytilisepta; species Mytilisepta virgata. Next base: position 44,198,795 of record CM051520.1, read on the forward strand.
AGAAGGCAGCAGCCAAGCCCAAGAAGGTATCGTCTCATCCTAAATATTCCGAAATGATCGGAAAAGCCATCGCAGCTCTGAAGGAACGTGGAGGTTCATCGAGACAGGCCATTTTGAAATACATTATGGCAAACTTCAATGTTGGTAAGGACGCTAAATCAGTGAACGCACATCTTAAGCTTGCACTGAGAGCAGGAGTAAAGAACAAAAGCCTTAAACAGTCCAAAGGAACAGGAGCTTCAGGATCATTCAGAATTGGAGAAGCCAAGCCAGCTAAAAAGGCACCCAAGGCCAAGAAGGCTGCCAAACCAAAGGCCGCTAAGCCAAAGAAGGCAAAAACTCCAAAAAAGAAGCCAGCAGCAAAGAAAGCCGCAGGTGAGAAAAAGGCAGCCAAACCCAAGAAGCCAGCAGCCAAGAAAGCCGCCAAACCAAAGAAGGTCAAGACGCCTAAGAAGAAAGCAGCAGCTAAGCCAAAGAAGACTAAAACCCCAAAGAAGAAGTAAAGATGTCAACGACAAGCTCTACACAGGCTGCATGCAGCCACAAAAAGCCCTTTTAAGGGCTACCCAAATTTTTCAAAAAGAATCTGAAATTGTTGTACATCATTTTCCAATTTAAATTCAGCTGCACCACTTTTTTCAATGACCAATTATTCTTGCTTCATGTCTTGTTTTTATTTTTCATTTTTTTAATTTATTATCTTACTAATCAATATATCTTTCCTATTATTAAATATTATGTTGAAAGGTGAAGGAATTAGTGTTAACATTATACATTTTCACTCTTTCTCCTCAAGTTTTGTTGGGTTTTTTTTTCTTGTCATCCAGATTTTCCTCTTTTTTTTCGTTAAATGAACCATCGTTCAGTTCACGCCATCAGCAAAAACACTAACACCCCGCCCCTCCCCCCTCCTTTTTTCTTCTGCACACCAAAGTGGGTGGTGGGGGTTACACGTGAATCTTAATTCGGGATGAAACGGGGATTTACGTAAAATGTAAGTTGCAACCATGAAATACTTTCTGACGATTCTACAGTAGAACTGAAATATTTCCGTGCAGTTGCAGCCTTTCATCTCACTGGTCAAGGTGGAGATAACTCTAAATAAATTGTAGGTAACCATCGGAAAACTATGTCTGAAGCACTCTTTTTTTTGCATTTCATCGATCTTTTTATCAAGTTATTTTGTACATGAGAAAGGAGGACGTGTTTGTTTTAATAGAGATAAAAGTAAAAATAAAACAAAATGCAAAATAAGACCAAGAAAGAAAAAAAAATTATTCATGATTTATTATTATGTACTAGATGTCTAATGTGCCAAGGGCAAGTACCATGTAAATAGTTCATTCTTTCTGATCTGTGTTGCTTACGCTACACCAAAATGATTTTTAGTTCTTTGGATAGCAAAAATAGGTGCGAGCGAGCGAAGTTTTAATCTTATACACAAAAATTTTTTCTTGAGGACTAGTTTTTTTTCGGGCGAAGATCAAATTTACGTGCGGCACACATTTATTTAATTAAAATATTGCAAAACAATCCCAAGTTTTACAAAATTTTAGGAGGGGTGAGCAATTTTGAAAAATTAAGAAATTGGGGTGAAATTTCAGCATTTTTGCAAAATGAAGCAGCAAACAATAAATTTCTTAAAATATAAACAGTCCAAAAATCGGAGCGGTGAAATTCAAAGAACTAAAGATCAATTTTGTGTGGCCTTAAGTAATCCAATAAACATTCATGCACACAGCATGTGCAGTGCATGTGCCCAGTGAACTGACACATGTACACACTTCCGAAATTCAAGAGCCTTATCGGTATCTTCATTCGAGTGCAACTCACTTTTGAGTAGGGCGAATTTGAGTGGAAACGGTAAATGTGGTATATATTTATTTAATTAATTATTTTTTCGCCACTTGGTCTGATGCAGCTCTGGTACAATATATCTAGTCATTTTACTAAAAATCTAGTCACTTGCAATTACTTCATATTTAAACCACTGCTGTGACGTCAGCCTATTCATTTACCGTGGATTCTTTTTCTAGAATCAACGCTTCTTTAATCGAGTAGGGTCTATCAGGTACATCCATGAGGGTACTCGTACATCATTATACAGGCACGCATATACCGGAAGTTGTAATATGAAAGTTGCGCATAAAACGGAAAGTAAAAGTAAGATGATGAAAGCGAAAGTGAAAACACATGTTTTTTTACATTCGTAATGGAACAACGAGCTGCCGGTGTTTATGATTCTTTGGAAAGTATAATATGTAATTTGGAAAGATGCAGGGACTGCTGCACAGGAGACTATACGTCATATCATTGTCCACTCTGTCCTGTGTGGCAGTATAAACCTAGACAACTGTCTAAAGTCAAGAAACATTTGGAGGTGCACTGGAAAACAGCCATGCAAGGAAGAAATGGTGAGCACATCGATTCAGTAATATCTAAAATGTACTGAGCTATAGTATTCGCATTCTAAATTTATCTTGACCTGTAGTCAAAACTCGCATATACATATTTTTACGATGAATAATGTGTATTCATTTATTTACTGATGATTTTTAAAGTTAACATAATTTCTTCTGACATGTTAAGTATTTTTTGTTGAAACACCAGGAGTTAATCAGTAACATTATATTAAACAACACATGTTCTACTCAGATAACCTGTGGATAAAAATAGAATGGATAAAAATAGAACTAGGGAAATTGTTTCATAGGTTTAATTTTATGAAGTGTTTATTCTTACAAAAGTTTGTAAGAATAGGCTATTCGTACAAAAGATATAAAATTAATAATTTTCTGATTATTAACAAAGCGAATTATCTTAATTGATTAACTATTTTACATAAAAGTAATTGTGCATAATAAAACGATGTGATCGTTCGAATTTTCCCACAAAAAGATTGTTTTGGAATACAAAAACCTGCAAAACTGAAACCAATACAAGATATTTCACTTTATTGTATATTGTATATCTATCTATTTCTGTTGATAATTGTTTCATTGATACAGTTGTACTTTTAAATGTAAAAAATAAGAGTGTTAAAGTCTATTTATGTGCCTCTTTCAGGAAACGTAAACAATGGTAAATCTTGATTTAAATTAACCTTTGAAAAATTAAAAAATAAATCAGAAATAAAAGATAAAAATGAAAATATAATAACTTAGTGTTTAAATTAAATATTAATTACTTTAATTGCTATATACTTTCAGTAAAATGAAATGGAAATTTAGAAATCCCCTTTTTAACGAAATATAGAAATTACCTATATACATCTAAAGGATCAAATTATAGGTTTTTAATAGTTAAAATGATGGTTTTTTTCGCTTTTCTAGGCAGAATAGCACGAAGTAAGGATATACAAGTAAATAATTCGTTTCATTAATAATCAGAAAATTCCTATTTTTATACCTTTTGTAAGAATATTCTTGAATAGACATGCAATTTCAGCATGCACTTCCTTAATTTTACATTTTATTTTTGTCGCGCGGGTATGAATTTAGTAATTGAAAACATAAGATTTATAAAAATAATTGTAGTAAATGTTTCATGTTATACACGCGACTAAAGTATTGCCTCTCCTGATAATTTCCCTATATATTTTATATAAAAGCAATACACTAGAAAATCCCGTCAAGGCACTCTCGTATCCGATTTTTTACACAGTAAAAAGAAGAATAAACCACATATTTTAAATCTAATTTTGTTAAATTTCTAGGGATTGTGTAATCTTTGGTTTGAAGTATTCAAAAGATAAATTTCAGTTGTGACACCACTAGTACTGTTTCATATACATGTATGGGTTTATTCTGCTGAATTAGCGGTATGGTCTTTAAAAAAAAAATAATAATTTTTACTTGTGAATTCTTTCTTAGGGAGCAACCATTTGATATTTATGGGGGGGGGGGGGGGGGGGGGCATGGAAGGAATTTGAAATAAAAAGGCAGGATGCAAATTTTCAATGAAAAAAAAGGCAGGATCAAATTTGTGAAGAAAAAAAAAGGCAGGATGCCAATATCCCAGGATTCAAATAGTGTTGAATATTGAAAAAAAATCTAGGCGGGATCCAAAGTTCCTTCCATGCCCCCCCCCCCCCCCCATAAAAATCAAATGGTTGCTCCCTTACTATCATATCATAATACGCGATGACAAGTAACATTTCAACAATATGCCAAGACCACGAGAAGAAATATATTTGACTTAGCTTGTAATAGAAAAAATTAACTGTAAATAGCAATATATATAGTTGATTTGAAAATAAGTTGTTTTACAAACAAGGATTAAAACACCTCAGTCACAGTTAAAAGTATTTTCCTTACGCAATAATTTCAAAAAACAAAAAGGACGAAGGGATTAATGAGAATATTATACACCATATCCCTTCTTTCTTATTACTTTTTGCAAAAAAGAAATGTAATAAAGAGGGTAACTGTAGTATATAAGGTATATTACATCCTCTGACATTACATCCATGGGGGCACCTGTGGTAATTAAGGTATACAGAACATGCACGAGGGTACCTGTAGTCTACAAGGTCTACTACATCCCTAGACATTACATCTACGAGGGTACCTGTAGTATATAAGGTATACTACATCCCCATACAGTACATCCATGAGGGTACCTGTTGTATATAATGTATAATATATCCCAATACAGTACATCCACGAGGATTCCTGTGGTATATAAGGTATACAACATCCTCAGACATCACATCCATGAGAGTACCTGTGGTATATAAGGTCTACTGCATCCCTAAACAGTATATCCACGAGGGTACCTGTAGTATATAAGGTATAATACATCCCCAGAGAGTACATCCACGAGGGTACCTGTAGTATATAAGGTATATTACATCCCCAGACAGTACGTCCACGAGGGTACCTGTGGTATAAAAGATAAACTACACCCCAAGACAGCACATACACGAGGGTACCTATTGTATATAAGGTATACTACATCCCTACACAGTACATCCACGAGGGTACCTGTAGTATATAAGGTATACTACATCCCCCGACAGTACATCCACGAGGGTACCTGTGGTATATAAGGTATACTACATCCCCAGACAGTACATCTACGAGGGTACCTGTGGTATATAAGGTATAATACATCCCCAGACATTACATCCATGATGGTACCTGTAGTATGTAAGGTATAATACATCGCCAGACAATACATCCAAGAGGGTACCTGTAGTATATAAGCTATATTACATCCCCAGATAGTACATCCACGAGGGTACCTGCGGTATATAAGGTAAACTACATCCACAGACAGTACATACACGAGGGTACCTATTGTATATAAGTTCTACTACCTGTAGTATATAAGAATTACTACATCCCCAGACAGTACATCCACGAGGGTACCTGTGGTATATAAGGTATACAACATCCCCAGACATCACATCCACGAGGGTACCTGTAGCATATAAGGTATAGTACATCCCCAGACAGTACTTCCACGAGGGAACCTGTATTATATAAGGTATGTTACATCCCCAGACAGTACATCCACGAGGGTACCTGTATTATATAAAATTAACTACATCCCCTACAGTACATCCACGAGGGTACCTATAGTATATAAGGTATAATACATCCCCAGACAGTACATCTACAAGGGTACCTGTTGTATATAAGGTATACTACATGCCCAGACAGTACATCTACGAGGGTACCTGTGGTATATAAGGTGTACAACATCCTCAGACATTACATCCACGACGGTACCTGTAGTATATAAGGTATATTACATCCCCAGACAGTACGTCCACCAGGGTACCTGTGGTATAAAAGATAAACTACACCCCAAGACAGTACATACACGAGGGTACCTATTGTATACAAGGTCTACTACATCCCTAAACAGTACATCCACGAGGGTACCTGTAGTATATAAAGTATACTACATCCTCCTACAGTACATCCACGAAGGTACCTGTGGTATATAAGGTATACTACATCCCCAGACAGTACATCTACGAGGGTACCTGTGGTATATAAGGTATAATACATCCCCAGACAGTACATCCACGAGGGTACCTGTAGTATATAAGATATATTACATCCCCAGATAGTACATCCACGAGGCTACCTGTGGTATATAAGATAAACTACATCCCCAGACAGTACATACACGAGGGTACCTACTGTATATAAGGTCTACTACATCCCTACACAGTACATCCACGAGGGTACCTGTAGTATATAAGGTTTACAACATCCCCAGACAGTACATCCACGAGGGTACCTATTGTATATAAGGTCTACTACATCCCTACACAGTACATCCACGAGGGTACCTGTAGTATATAAGGTATACTACATCCCCAGACAGTACATGAACGAGGGTACCTGTATTATATAAGGTATATTACATCCCCAGACAGTACATCCACGAGGTACCAGTGGTATATAAGATAAACTACATCCCCAGACAGTACATCCACGAGGGTACCTATTGTATATAAGGTCTACTACGGCCCTACACAGTACATACACGAGGGTACCTGTGGTATATACGGTATACTACATCCCCCTACAGTACATCCACGAGGGTACCTGTGGTATATAAGGTATACTACGTCCCCAGACATTACATCCACGAGGGTACCTGTGGTATATAAGATAAACTACATCCCAAGACAGTACATCCACGAGGGTACTTATTGTATATAAGGTCTACTACATCCCTACACAGTACATCCACGAGGGTACCTGTAGTATATAAGGTATACTACATCCCCAGACAGTACATCAAGGAGGGTACTTGTGTTATAGAAGGTATACAACATCCTCAGACATCATATCCACGAGGGTACCTGTGGTATATAAGGTATACTACATCCCCCTACAGTACATCCACGAGGGTACCTGTGGTATATAAGGTATACTACGTCCCCAGACATTACATCCACGAGGGTACCTGTAGTATATAAGGTATAATACATCCCCAGACAGTACATCCAAGAGGGTACCTGTAGTATATAAGGTATAATACATCCCCAGAGAGTACATCCTCGAGGGTACCTGTAGTATATAAGGTATATTACATCCCCAGACAGTACGTCCACGAGGGTACCTGTGGTATACAAGATAAACTACACCCCAAGACAGTACATCCACGAGGGTACCTATTGTATATAAGGTATACTACATCCCCCCGACAGTACATCCACGAGGGTACCTGTGGTATATAAGGTATACTACATCCCCAGACAGTACATCTACGAGGGTACATGTGGTATATAAGGTATAATACATCCCCAGACATTACATCCATGATGGTACCTGTAGTATGTAAGGTATAATACATCGCCAGACAATACATCCAAGAGGGTACCTGTAGTATATAAGCTATATTACATCCCCAGATAGTACATCCACGAGGGTACCTGCGGTATATAAGGTAAACTACATCCACAGACAGTACATACACGAGGGTACCTATTGTATATAAGTTCTACTACCTGTAGTATATAAGAATTACTACATCCCCAGACAGTACATCCACGAGGGTACCTGTGGTATATAAGGTATACAACATCCCCAGACATCACATCCACGAGGGTACCTGTAGCATATAAGGTATAGTACATCCCCAGACAGTACTTCCACGAGGGAACCTGTATTATATAAGGTATGTTACATCCCCAGACAGTACATCCACGAGGGTACCTGTATTATATAAAATTAACTACATCCCCTACAGTACATCCACGAGGGTACCTATAGTATATAAGGCATAATACATCCCCAGACAGTACATCTACAAGGGTACCTGTTGTATATAAGGTATAGTACATGCCGGACAGTACATCCACGAGGGTACCTGTGGTATATAAGGTATAATACATCCCCAGACATTAGATCCACGACGGTACCTGTAGTATATAAGGTATAATACATCCCCCTACAGTACATCCACGAGGGTACCTGTGGTATATAAGGTATAATGCATCCCCAGACAGTACATCCACGAGGGTACCTGTATTATATAAAATTAACTACATCCCCTACAGTACATCCACGAGGGTACCTATAGTATATAAGGCATAATACATCCCCAGACAGTACATCTACAAGGGTACCTGTTGTATATAAGGTATACTACATGCCCAGACAGTACATCCACGAGGGTACCTGTGGTATATAAGGTATAATACATCCCCAGACATTAGATCCACGACGGTACCTGTAGTATATAAGGTATAATACATCCCCCTACAGTACATCCACGAGGGTACCTGTGGTATATAAGGTATAATGCATCCCCAAACAGTACATCAAGGAGGGTACTTGTGTTATACAAGGTATACAACATCCTCAGACATATCCACGAGGGTACCTGTGGTATATAAGGTATACTACATCCCCCTACAGTACATCCACGAGGGTACCTGTGGTATATAAGGTATAGTACGTCCCCAGACATTACATCCACGAGGGTACCTGTAGTATATAAGGTATAATACATCCCCATACAGTACATCCACGAGGGTACCTGTGGTATATAAGGTATAATACATCCCCAGACATTAGATCCACGACGGTACCTGTAGTATATAAGGTATAATACATCCTCCTACAGTACATCCACGAGGGTACCTGTGGTATATACGGTATACTACATCCCCCTACAGTACATCCACGAGGGTACCTGTGGTATATAAGGTATACTACGTCCCCAGACATTACATCCACGAGGGTACCTGTGGTATATAAGATAAACTACATCCCAAGACAGTACATCCACGAGGGTACTTATTGTATATTAGGTCTACTACATCCCTACACAGTACATCCACGAGGGTACCTGTAGTATATAAGGTATACTACATCCCCAGACAGTACATCAAGGAGGGTACTTGTGTTATATAAGGTATACAACATCCTCAGACATCATATCCACGAGGGTACCTGTGGTATATAAGGTATACTACATCCCCTACAGTACATCCACGAGGGTACCTGTGGTATATAAGGTATACTACGTCCCAAGACATTACATCCACGAGGGTACCTGTAGTATATAAGGTATAATACATCCCCAGACAGTACATCCAAGAGGGTACCTGTAGTATATAAGGTATATTACATCCCCAGATAGTACATCCACGAGGGTACCTGCGGTATATAAGGTAAACTGCATCCCCAGACAGTACATCAACGAGGGTACTTGTGGTATATAATGTATACATCATCCTCAGACATCCCATCCACGAGGGTACCTGTGGTATATAAGGTATAATACATCCCCAGACAGTACATCCACGAGGGTACCTGTAGTATATAAGGTATACTACATCCCCAGACAGTACATCAACGAGGGTACTTGTGGTATATAAGGTATACATCATCCTCAGACATCCCATCCACGAGGGTACCTGTAGTATATAAGGTATAATACATCCCCAGATAGTACATTCACGAGGGTACTTGTGGTATATCAGGTATACAACATCCTCAGACATCACATCCACGAGGGTACCTGTGGTATATAAGATGAACTACATCCCAAGACTACATCCACGAGGGTACTTATTGTATATAAGGTCTACTACATCCCTACACAGTACATCCACGAGGGTACCTGTAGTATATAAGGTATACTACATCCCCAGACAGTACATCCACGAGGGTACCTGTAGTATATAAGGTATACTACATCCCCAGACAGTACATCAACGAGGGTACTTGTGGTATATAAGGTATACATCATCCTCAGACATCCCATCCACGAGGGTACCTGTAGTATATAAGGTATAATACATCCCCAGACAGTACATCCACGAGGGTACCTGTAGTATATAAGGTATACTATATCCCCAGACAGTACATCAACGAGGGTACTTGTGGTATATAAGGTATACATCATCCTCAGACATCCCATCCACGAGGGTACCTGTAGTATATAAGGTATAATACATCCCCAGATAGTAAATCCACGAGGGTACTTGTGGTATATCAGGTATACAACATCCTCAGACATCACATCCACGAGGGTACCTGTGGTATATAAGATAAACTACATCCCAAGACAGTACATCCACGAGGGTACCTGTAGTATATAAGGTATACTACATCCCCAGACAGTACATCCACGAGGGTACCTGTAGTATATAAGGTATACTACATCCCCAGACAGTACATCAACGAGGGTACTTGTGGTATATAAGGTATACATCATCCTCAGACATCCCATCCACGAGGGTACCTGTAGTATATAAGGTATAATACATCCCCAGATAGTACATCCACGAGGGTACTTGTGGTATATCAGGTATACAACATCCTCAGACATCACATCCACGAGGGTACCTGTGATATATAAGATAAACTACATCCCAAGACAGTACATCCACGAGGGTACTTATCGTATATAAGGTCTACTACATCCCCAGACAGTACATCAAGGAGGGTACTTGTGGTATATAAGTTATACTAGATCCTCAGACATCACATACACGAGGGTTACTGTGGTGTATATAAGGTATAATACATCCCCAGACAGTACATCCACGAGGGTACATATTGTATATAAGGTATACCACATCCCCAGACAGTACATCTACGAGGGTACCTGTGGTATATAAGGTATAATACATCCCCAGACATTACATCCACGAGGGTACCTGTAGTATATAAGGTATAATAGATCCCCAGACAGTACATCCACGAGGGTACCTGTAGTATATAAGATATATTACATCCCCAGATAGTACATCCACGAGGGTACCTGTGGTATATAAGATAAACTACATCCCCAGACAGTACATACACGAGGGTACCTATTGTATATAAGGTCTACTACATCCCTACACAGTACATCCACGAGGGTACCTGTAGTATATAAGGTTTACTACATCCCCAGACAGTACATCCACGAGGGTACCTATTGTATATAAGGTCTACTACATCCCCAGACAGTACATGAACGAGGGTACCGGGTACCTGTGGTATATAAGATAAAGTACATCCTCAGACATCACATCCACGAGGGTACCTGTGATATATAAGATAAACTACATCCCAAGACAGTACATCCACGAGGGTACTTATCGTATATAAGGTCTACTACATCCCCAGACAGTACATCAAGGAGGGTACTTGTGGTATATAAGTTATACTAGATCCTCAGACATCACATACACGAGGGTTACTGTGGTGTATATAAGGTATAATACATCCCCAGACAGTACATCCACGAGGGTACATATTGTATATAAGGTATACTACATCCCCAGACAGTACATCTACGAGGGTACCTGTGGTATATAAGGTATAATACATCCCCAGACATTACATCCACGAGGGTACCTGTAGTATATAAGGTATAATAGATCCCCAGACAGTACATCCACGAGGGTACCTGTAGTATATAAGATATATTACATCCCCAGATAGTACATCCACGAGGGTACCTGTGGTATATAAGATAAACTACATCCCCAGACAGTACATACACGAGGGTACCTATTGTATATAAGGTCTACTACATCCCTACACAGTACATCCACGAGGGTACCTGTAGTATATAAGGTTTACTACATCCCCAGACAGTACATCCACGAGGGTACCTATTGTATATAAGGTCTACTACATCCCCAGACAGTACATGAACGAGGGTACCGGGTACCTGTGGTATATAAGATAAAGTACATCCCAAGACAGTACATCCACGAGGGTACCTATTGTATATAAGGTCTACTACGGCCCTACACAGTACATCCACGAGGGTACCTGTAGTATATAAGGTATACTACATCCCCAGATAGTACATCAACGAGGGTACCTGTGGTATATACGGTATACTACATCCCCCTAAAGTACATCCACGAGGGTACCTGTGGTATATAAGGTATACTACGTCCCCAGACATTACATCCACGAGGGTACCTGTAGTATATAAGGTATAATACATCCCCAGACAGTACATCAAGGAGGGTACTTGTGTTATACAAGGTATACAACATCCTCAGACATCATATCCACGAGGGTACCTGTGGTATATAAGGTATACTACATCCCCCTACAGTACATCCACGAGGGTACCTGTGGTATATAAGGTATACTACGTCCCCAGACATTACATCCACGAGGGTACCTGTAGTATATAAGGTATAATACATCCCCATACAGTACATCCACGAGGGTACCTGTGGTATATAAGGTATAATACATCCCCAGACATTAGATCCACGACGGTACCTGTAGTATATAAGGTATAATACATCCCCAGACAGTACATCCACTAGGGTACCTATTGTATATAAGATATACTTCATTCCCAGACTGTACATCTACGAGGGGTACCTGTGCTATATAAGGTATACATCCTCAGACATCACATCCACGATGGTACCTGTGGGAATAGCAACGGTAATGCAGTCATATTGTGAATTAAACTTCATTAGATCATGAATTTCCAGGGGTCCATTGGTTTCAAACACTATCAGTCCAAAGTTACACATAGGTTTAAGTGGCAAAAAGCTTTAAAATCTTGGTTAGAACCAGCAATCAGAAGTCATGTTTTGCACGAAGGAACGGTGGGATATGGAAATTCAATGTTATATAAACAAATGTCCAGAGGTACATAGGTTTGGTGTACTTGTGGTCCAAGGATTCACGAGGAACCAGGTGAGCGATACAGACTCAGCTGCTCCTCTAGTATTTTCATCAAATTGTATATATTATTGGTGTTTCCATATATTGTATTCATTTAATGTTCTATTGATTCTTGTTCGAGGAACCAGGTGAGCGATACAGACTCAGCTGCTCCTCTAGTATTTTCATCAAATTGTATATATTATTGGTGTTTCCATATATTGTATTCATTTAATGTTCTATTGATTCTTGTTCGAAAATAGATAAAAGGATTTTTGATGTTGTAGATTTATATTCCGTTGTTTGTCACCAACATCACCATGAAGTGACCAAAAGACACTTTCACTGCCCTACCTGTGGGAAAATAATAAAAAAGAAAGAAAATCTAAGAAGCCATGTCAGGTCATGCACAGGACCATCACCTGAACATCAAACGACAGAAAATGAGGGCAGTGGATCAACATCTGCCAGACGGAATGCCAGTCATACTCTTGTGGTGGATGGAGAGATACACGCTGATCAGAGGAGTAATCAAGCAGAAAGAAGTCGAGAATTTTATAGAACGAATACACGCAAAGTTTCATGTGACATATGTGGAAAACGACTGAATATTAGGTCGCTGAAATGTCACAAAAGACTCCATGAAAATAATAATAAGGGTATAAGTGAAAGTCGTCATCATCACACCGTGACTATAAGTGCTAATGAAGGAATATTTTGCTCTGCAAAAAACTTGAAAGGGCCGTCATACCCAGTACATGTTGTTAAAAGAACTTCAGGGGAAAATGCAGAAAGCTTTTGTGACAACTTAAGCTGTATACAGTTAAAGGAAACAGCAATGAGAGGGGGAAGCATGGCATATGAATGTCCACACTTGCTATCAACGTCTTTTGCAGTGCCTGGAAGAAAGGTGAAATTAACAGAAGATTCCTTAACTCGAATGAAGGAAGAACACTTTCTCACAGATGAGAGGTACAATGAATTGCTGTCTTTCCAAAGAACGGAAGATACCACCCCACTGATAGTTCAGATCCCCCCAGGATTTTGTTCCTCTGAAAGGTACATCTACCTATCCATTTCGACAGGTACAACACGCTACTGGTCTAAAATTGGTCGTACGGTTGTGACTTATGATAGAGAGAAAAACACCTTTACTTGTAGATGTTCCACTTCAAAACGATATTGTATCCATAAAGCTGTGGGCAAGTGGTTTGTTTTCCTAGAAATGCCAAATTGTTTTAGGTCATCGTCTGATTCAGAAGAGGAAGGTGATGAAGAAGTTGATAATAATGAAGAGGACACCCAGCAAGGACCCGATACCAGTAATTTTACTGGACAATTACACAAAACCAATATGGTATTCAGTGTTGAGTATTTACAAACAAAGAAAATCCCAACAAACGTGCAAGAAACAGTCAATCGTGTCACCTGGTCTGATGAAATTCAGTTTCGACCCAAGGAGATGGAATGAGGTATTTGCAGAGGAAATTTAAAAGAGGAGGTGTTTTCAAGAAAGGCAAAAGTGGTGATGATGACACAAGTTATTAAAGGTATGTTATATTATTCAATGTGTTTCAGAATAAATCCGAAATACCAAAACTTGAAAATACGAGGGGCATTAAAATTACAGCACAGAACAAAAGGAACTCAACAAAATTGGATAAAAATCTGTCGTTGTCAATTTTTGCAAGAGGGAGTTTGGATCTACTTCTTACAAAATATTGCGATCGTGTATATAAATTTTCTTAACATTGTTTCCGTTCTATAATTATATAATTTTAAAAATTATAAAGCACTGAAATTGCTACATCTTAATACAATACTTAATACCGACGTTTCATAAATAATGGTAGCAGTGGCTTTTGAAGGTAAGTCATTGTCCTGCCCTGTTTCAATTTTGACGTGATTAATGTTAAATGATGATTAAAATTATCAGTGATGAATTTTGAATGACAATACATGTATGTTTAAATAGAACCGGAACCACAATAATCATCGAACTGTCGACAGTGCAGTTTAAGAGGTCTTTATCTTATACGTCCATGTAAAGCACGAGAAAAAACGTCCGTAGGCAAGGAAGCAATGATTCAGAATATATCATTAGCATGATAAGGGGTACTTCTTGCTAATTATGCATTGAACCATAATATTATGGTCATCGCAACCGCTTCTGTGGCATTGTATAACATAAAAACTTATGTCTTATTATATCTAATCAAGCTTTTTTAGCATTTTGCAAGGACACTTTCACATCGAGTTGTAACAAGCAGAACACGCCATTATCCGAAAAACGTCCCACTGATAACCAAAACTACAAGAAAGGGTTCCATTTAGAAAAAGTGACAATAACTGCCGATTATCGATAACTGTCGTCCCACTGATAACCAAAACTACAAGAAAGGGTTCCATTTAGAAAAAGTGACAATAACTGCCGATTATCAATAACTGTTGACATAAATTTAGTACTGACACTAAATAAGTGCAACAGTTAACAAGAATGTTTATGATTAGCCTACAGACTTTGAAATAAGATAAAAAATATAATGTCAAAATCGTTCTTCACGTTCTCCACGAGCACTTTTTTCACTTTTTAATAGACTTGACCGGGTGAAGAACACGCTTACCCTTCCGAAGCACTTAGTGTTATTCCCGGACTATATGTGACTTTGTATTGTTCATGCGTAAGTGTAATGTTGTTTGATTATATGTTTGTCCTTGTTCTATCTTGTTTTTATCGGTCTAGCCTTGTCCTGTAATGTTCGAGTTTGTTTACTGTCCTTTGTCCACTGGAGACGTAATACTTGTATTTGGTGACCAGATTAGTTATATTTTTATCAAATGTTGCATTATACATGTATGAATATCGTAACTGTAGACAGACGTTTAAACAATCACGATGGAAGTTTATAATTGCTGTTGATGTAAAAGTGTGAACTTTAATAGTTTTGAGTTTTTATAATCCTTTAAAAGTTTTATTGTATATACAATAATTTTTTACTTTAAATATTTTAACAGATGTTATCTGCATGCAGTGAAAGGTAAACAGTGACTAATTCACATCTTTCTTCATTTATAATCATCTTACCCATAAATTATTATTCTTGAATTCATATACAGGAACAGTGTTTCTTCTTCTACCTTCCACTTTGTTTTGGTGTTATAATATAACTTTGCTTATACATATTATTTCTCTGGTTCTATCCTTCCTATATTATTTCATATTGTCGGTGGTAATTCGTTGCAGGGTGTTTATTTACAGGTTTTGTATTGTTGTACAACAAATTTAGTAAAGTTATTTGTTGCTTACTATAAATATCGATCAAACTGTTTTAAAAACTAATTATATTTACGAAATGCAATGTAGTTGGCGAGAATGACAATTTTTGTTCCCATAATGTATATTTATCTATTGATCATACATGTTTGGGAGGGATATTTGCGAAAAATACCAGTCGAGAGATCGTTAAATTACCAAGCCGCCAGCCTAAGGTATTAAGTCTCGGGACTTTTTTTTTCTTATTGCAAACAGCCCTCCTAAACATGACATATATTCTTTAAACTTATACAGCGGGATAGCAGATTTCCAGAATAATTACATTGCAATACTTACAGCCCTAAATGTTAAAAGCAATTGTTTCATAGCACTGAACTCAGTCTTATTCTTTATTAGAAACATATACAGATAATTTAGAGGAAAATATTTCTTACCTTTAGCTAACACGTTTTGCATTTGAGAACAATTTTACAATGTACATTTGTATCTGATGAAGGTTAAAGCAGAAAAGGGTTCATACGCAGAAAAATTGGTATCCTGTTATTTTAATTAACTGTTAAATAGTAGATCATTGTTCATTAAACAGAATTTGCTTTGGGTGTGGATTGCTATGGTTTAGTGTAATATTGTGCTTGTGTATGTTGCCTTAATGTTTCAAAGTCTGAATAGAACATAATGATGAACATTGACATCATCTGGATTAATTGCTGCTGTTCAGGTGAATGGACTTTATCAACAAGAAAAGGTTACATGCGAAATTAAAATTGGTTGACGATGCGTTTTTCTCTACAACTTATTCTGGAAGTTGCATGGAGATGATTTAAAAAATAAAAAGCAGGACATATATAACAAACTAGAGGCTCAGGTGAGCCTCTATCACTGACTTTAATAGGCCCTTTTAGAAATGTCTGGATGATGAATTGTCCACTGATGATGGCCATCTTGGATGCAGGTCGGGTCACGACGCTCTTAAAGTCATCATGACCACTGAAGGACCATCCATGCCGTGTTTGCTAAAATAGTTTCAGAGAAAAAAATGTTTAAACATTTTCCCATAGGATCCTATGTCAATACTATGTCTACTGATGGACGCCATCTTGGATAGACCTCTACAACAGTTATGTTATTTATGCCGATTGGAAATTCAAGATGGCTGCCATCAGCGGATATAGTTTTAACATAGGACCTTATGGAAAAGTATTCAATGTTTTTTTCCTCTGAAACTAGTAAGTTAATTTAAAGCAAACATTGCATGGAATGTCCTTGGGTGATAAACTTTCAACATTATGTTCGCTGATCTCGACCTCCATCCAAGATGGTCGCCATCAGCAGACATGGTTTTAACATAGGACCCTATGGGAAAAATATTTAAATTTTTTCCCTCTGAAACCAGTACACTAATTAAAAGCAAACATTGCATGGATGGTCCTTGAATAGACCTCTACAAAAGTTATGTTTTTGTGCCGATCGGAAATTCAAGATGGCCGTTATCAGTGGACATAAGTTTTAACATAGGACCCTGTTAGAAAATTTTTTAATTTTTTTTTCCTCTGAAACCAGTTAGCCAGTTTAAAGCACACATTGCATAGATGGTCCTTGGATGATGAACTTTCAAAAATATATGCACTGATCCTGATCTCCATCCAAGGACCATCTATGCAATGTTTGCTTTAAATTGGTTTACTGGTTTCAGAAGAAAACAACATTGAATAATTTTCCATAAGATTTCAGAGGAGAAAATAGGCTCATATGTTAAAACTATGTCCGTGGATGGCAGCCATCTTGAATTTCCGATCGGCACAAAAAACATAACTTTTATAGGGGTATATCCAGTGATCATTCATGCAACAAAACAATTCAATTGGCCTGGTGTTTTCTGACAAGAAGAGCTTTAAAGGTAAACCCAATTGGAACATATTGGCCCTCGGCGGCCATGTTGAATTTCCGATCGCCACGAAAAACATAACTTTTGTAGAACACCATCTACTGAACATCCATGCCAAGTTTTGTTAAATTGATCGAGTAGTTTCAGACGAAAAAATCAAAATGTGAAAGGCTAACGACGGACGTTCATAGTTTGTTGACTACAGTTTAAATGAGGAAGTGACGATTGAAGCGGATGGTACACGGTTATTTTCAAGCAAAGCAATGTTTTATCAGTTTTTTTATTAAACGTGTTTTCGTGCTACACGGTCGTTATTCATTGTATTATGTGCAAATTGGTAAAAATGCTACGTGCATTGAACTAGCAGCAACAACAATTTAACATGTTTGTATCTATTGAACCAAAAAGATGGTCAATCAAGGTTTAGTTGTAAGTGACAAGCTTGCGGTAATAGCTATCTATTTGTACTTAGAGATAATCATTTATATTTTATAGGCTAAAAGACGGACCGGTTTTCTTTATGATAAACCAACAAAGAAGAGAAGGTATGATACAGTAAAAATTTTTGTTTCTCGAATTTGTCGCCATCCCGCTATGAAAATATAGATTATGAAAAATAAGCTTTGTTATGAAAACTAGCTAACCATACATAGGCATGGAATCTCATTTAATAGGAAACATATATTGTATTTGTTTTTGGTTTTTTTTTGTTGTTTTAATGAGAAATGTGTTCTCAACAGCCTAATGTTACATTTAACATATTGGTTTTTTATACTTTCGTCATAAATTACTACAGACAATGATCTTATGATATGTAATACTTATTTTAAATTTTTGAACATTTAAATAATCTGAAATAAAAGGCATTAATTTATACATGTATTAAATCGGTTGAATTCAAATGTTGTATTTATTAGCTTGAAAACCTTTTTGCAGAATTCACCACACGCCTAAACCGGAGTAAGTATAGATTATAATTCTGCAAACACTTTGTTTTTAGAAGAAATGAAACTGAAAGCAAGACAGAACAGGAAAGGAAAGAAGATACCACCAAAGATAAAAGTTTCAGTTATGAAGATGAGGAGGCATCAAGTATGTACAGATAATACAAAATTACTGTGCAATTTGGTTAGAAAGCAGTATGCTGAGAAAAAATATCCTAGACATGCAGAACATGCTATCTGTATTGAAACCAACGCATATAACTAGACATATGATTCCGTGTATGAGAACGGTACTTATAAATTTATTTAAATATCCTTATCTTTAAGAAGACAAAAGTGAATTGCATTAGCTTCAGGCGCAAATTAGTTCTTAAGTTTTAATGAGTCACAAACAGGTCATTACGTGAATATTCATCTATGTCACATGCAGTGTAATAAAGATTTTTCGCTGGGGTTGGCTGCTCGTTTCCGACCCTTTTCAAAATGTACAAAAATATCCCTACCCTCCTTACGAGATGCAAAACTTTTCGAACCCCTCTAAAATCAAGCACGAAATTATGGTCTCATTTATTCCTCCTTTTATTTCCTTCAATAATAATGCCAGTATTTGAACTAAAACACTGTGAGAGAATGCTTTTATATATGCAAATACTTAATCAAATGACTTAACTTGCTATTTTCATATTTTGTTCATCAAGTTATCTAGCAAACAGGTAATTGATCAGCGTATAATTCAGATAATGATTTAAATGGAAAACACTTTCCTTTGGCAAAAGTTGCATTTCTGTTATTGTTCAATACTTTTCAAGATCAAAGATACTATATAAAGATTAAGATTAAAAAGCCTAACTTTCTACGACAGATAATTTTATCAGACAAAGTTGCAGACAGAGAAAAAGAAATCACAGGACTAAATTGACTAAAGATGAGGAAAAGAGTAACATTTTAATCCTCAATTTACAAAAAGGTTTCTTATATATTTTGCAAGTTATAGATTTTTTTTAAATGTGATTCCCCCATTTTTCTAGTTGTTTGCAAAAAATAGTCTCCACTAATTTGGACTGCTGAAAAAAAATTGTCCCCCCTTCCAGAGGTAAGGCGCTCACTCTCCGGACCATAATAAATGAAATGTCCGGGTAAATAGAGTATCTGAAGCAGAAAACTGTCCGTTCAGCATCTACATTTTAGTCATACACAACTTATTTTTTGGTATTTTACTTTCTTGTAGCTAAAGATCAGCACGAGGATTTAGATCTGCCAGACATCGAACCATCCGAACATGTGTATGCAGAAGACAAACCTGTTCCATTTAGAACAAAGGAACAGAGAAGGGCAGACCATGAAAAAGCTACGATACAAAGAATCAATGCCAAGTTGGAGGAGGATAAAGAAAGCTTAAATCCCCATCAGTTACATCGTAGCAATGGTATTGCTGTCGAGATGTATAATTATCTAAATGTCGTGCTACTTTGCAATAAGTTGAAGCCACCTTGCGATGGATTATGTTGGACAAATCGCTTGGAAGAAAAAGGAAATAAACGTACATTAGCAACTACTCTTGGTGCTAAAGGAATTTGCTACAGTATCCTTCTTCGAGACAGTTTTGAAGGGTATAATGAAAAAGATATTATGTTTAGTATTTTAGTGCACGAGTTTGCTCATGCTCATCTTCTGGTTAATGGATTGAGCGACTATTCTGCTCACGGGTCCGTATGGTACAGGATAGTAAAAAAAATCATCAAAAAAGTGAACCACAACAGACATCTTAGACCAGAAAGCCTGACAGATGTATGCATACGAGAAGACTATGTTTTTAATAATTAATGTTTGAGCCAGCCGAGTCAAATAATTAGATCCTGTACAGGTGCATGTAGATTGAAGACAACAGTCGTTTTTATGCAATCTCCTATGTATCCTTTCACCATCCCTTTTGATATTTAAACAATGAAACTTTTCGACACATTATGGTATGTATAACCCTGTCTGGTCTCAATATCGACGACTTACAATATCATTTGATAACTGTTTAATAGTGAGTGTTAGAGATCAGTTTTTAGGTAGTAGCATAATGTGAAATTTTGTAAATTTAAAAATGAATTTATTTGAACCTTCATCACACGACCTGTGATAATTTAACAGGTCATTTTTGGAATACGAAATCAAAGAAATGACTTGTGGACTCCAAACCTGGATTTCACTAGTGCATATTTTAATGTGATTTGTGCATAGCGGTGTAATATTGTAAATTTATCGGAAGTAGTATGTAGTTTGAAACGATGCAATAGTATAAAGAGGACATTGTAGTTTAAAACTGTGTTAATATAATTATGTAGATAAAAATACTCTTAATTGATTGATCAATACAACTACAGTTATTACACGTATGCTGAAGGATGCATTGTACTCAACTGTAATACTTAATAAGTGTAATGTACAAGATGGAATAGCGAGTATGGACCGCTCGAACGGCAATCAATGAAAAAGGCAGCATTGTTCATTAATCACGGTTACACCTGGAAATAAAGTTTAATTTGATATTACTAAAAACTGAACGTGTTCTACACAGTTCTCTTTTTGGTGTAGTGTAAACTGGTGAAGAACTATGAATACGGACATTAACCATTTATAGAAAACTTAATTGATGTTGCGTCTCAATACGAAACGGTGACACAATTTATCCCCATCGTTACTACAGAAGTAGATGAACTGTATAACTATTGTAGTAATGAATGTAGAATAAATCGGTGGTATACAACATATATAGATTATCGGTATGCGAATCGGTGTACTTCTTGTTAAAGCAGTAGTATTTATCAATTATTCACCTTGACAGCACTTGTGCCTGACGATTGGTAAAAGCATTCAATCGCTAGTAACGGTGTAATACTGTTTACAGTACAGTTGTATTTGATACTCTTATTTATTGCAGAGATAACAACAGCTATATTAAAAAAAAAAGTTGTTGATCTATGTGTTAAATTTTGATGCCTGTACTATAAATATAATATAACAAACTCGGGCATCCGTCCTCGTGTTATATTCTTTACTTATGCAATTCATTTATATATAGTGCAAACATGTTGTATAGTATGTACCCAGACGGATTTTAGTGTATGATGAAGAAATGAAATATGTGGACAAATGAACATTATAGATATAGTGTATTAAAATATGCACCAAAAATGTCCATCTATTCATAAATGTAAGTTGTTTTAGTAAAAAAAGTCAAGACATTTATTGAAGTGCAAAATGGTATAATGGGTCTATAATAATGCACATAGAACACCAAATTTTGACACGGAACGGTGAAATAATGTATTTGGCCCGCACATACTATAATGAAAGTAGCATATATATAGGTAAGCAATTGAAGTGTATTTAACTAGATACCAGTGTAGAGAGAAAATAAATTGTGAATGAATGCAGTATAAAAGTGGGGCCAATCTAACGAATATATCTGATTTATTGGTCCCAGATAAAGGTATGAAAAAGGAATTGTAGATCTTAAATACCTCCAAAGCAGTCGTCACTGTCTCTTTACACCAGCTAGCTGGTTTGACAAGGATGGTGTCGATTTTTTTCTGAAAGCGGATGAACTACACATACTTCAGTGAGGTAATAGTATAGAAGCCAAAGTGTAATCATTTAAAAAATTAGCTTTTTATATGGCGTCACAATGAAAGAGCCATGGTTAATAAAGCATGTATATGGACTAAAATATTGTTATTTATTGCTAGTACCTAATTTTGGCTGCAATTTTTGAAGACATGGAGTTGAGTAAAAACTTTCAGAATACAAATTAATACATCAGTTTTACTTTGCATTTTGGCAAATCCAAGGGACAAAAAAGTCCCTTATCATACCTCTCTTTTCATGTTAAATTCATTGGAGCATTCCCAGTGTCTGGTTGTAGTATTGTCGGGTATTATATTAAATGACGTTTGACCTCGCTGAGTCTGTCACATTTTTGAATTTCTTGAAACAGATAATGTCGTATTAAAATTTTGATTGAGATGTACTTACGGCAACTACATTTTGCACCTGCTATCGCTTGTTCCGTACTTGTGTGGAAGTCGACGATTTTTGGACAAAGTTGAAGTTTTAGATAGGTAGAAAATAACTTATTTCCAGAGACTGCATCTGAATTATTTTTCTACACAATATTGATAAGTATTTAACTATATGAAATATGTTTCCACAATTCATTTTTTTTTAACCGTGACCTCTATGACCAAAAAGGTAAAGACCGCAATACACCATTTTCTCACGTGGGAGGAGCAAAACTGGAAAGCAATATCAAAAATCGGAAATATACAAAAGTTGCCGTAACATCATTTAAATAACATTTCATATCAGTTATGTTATTTGCTTTTCGAGTATTTTGTTTGATCAATGAAACATGACAGACTCGGCTCGGTGAAACGGACTTTAGTGTACATGAAACACTGATGTAGAGTAAAATATTTCATTCCTTTGCATATGTTTTTTTATTTGTATTGCTTTCATGTTTTGCTTTGATTTCTCACATTATTTCCATAAAACAGTTTTCTACGCTAATAAAATCTTTTTCATATCGAATTGTGTATGTGTCAGATTTTTATGAGCTCGTATTACTGAATCTGTAGTCTTTGTTTGTGTGAATGATTATGGTACGTATACAAAAGACCTTATATACCTAGTAAGTATATTTCAAATTAGTGTTAAAGTTATCAGATATGGTAAAGGCGCCAAATACCTTTATCTACGATGGACCGGGTAAATATGACGTTTAAATTCTTAACATATATTTCATAATACGTTTACAACCCTTTGTGAGACAATAAACCACAGGAACCCTAGTGGTTGTAGTGCCTGATGATGTAGTGTACTTTGTATACCACAGGTACTCTTGTGGATGTAACGTCTGAGGATCCAGTGTACCAAGTACACCACAGATATCCTCGTGGATGCACTGTCTGAGGATGTACTATACCTTATATACCACAGGTACCCTCGTAGATGTTATGTCTAAGCATGTAGTATACCTTGTATACCATAGGTTACCTTGTGGATATACTGTCGGAGGATGAAATTTATCTTATATACTAAAGGTATCGTTGTTAATATACTGTCTGAGTATGTATACCTTATATACCACAGGTACCCTCGTGGATGTACTGTATGGGGATGTAGTATACCTTATATGCTACAGGTACCCTCGTGCATGTACTGTTTTGGAATGTATTATACCTTATATACCACAGGTACCCTTGTGGATGTGATGTCTGAGGATGTTGTATACCTTATATACCACAGGTACCCTCGTGGATGTACTCTCTGGGGATGTAGTATACCTTATATACCACAGGTACCATCGTGGATGTGATGTCTGAGGATGTTGTATACCTTGTATACCACAGTTACCCTCGTGGATGTACTGTATGGGGATGTAGTATACCTTGTATGCTACAGGTACCCTCGTGGATGTACTGTCTGGGGATCTATTATATCTTATATACCACAGGTACCCTTGTGGATGTGATGTCTGAGGATGTTGTATACCTCATTTACCACAGGTACCCTCGTGAATGTACTGTATTGGGATGTAGTATATCTTGTATACTACAGGTACCCTCGTGGATGTACTGTCTGGGGATGTAGTATACCTGATATAACATACGTACCCTCAAGGATGTACTGTCTGGGGATGTCGTATACTTTATATACCACAGGTACCCTCGTGGATGTGATGTCTGAAGATGTTGAATACCTTATATACCACAGGTACCCTCGTGGATGTACTGTATGGGCATGTAGTATACCTTATATGCTACAAGTACCCTCGTTGATGTACTGTCTGGGGGTGTATTATACCTTGTATACCACAGGTACCCTCGTGGATGTAATGTCTGGTGATGTATTATACCTTATTTACCACAGGTACCATCGTGGATGTGATGTCTGAGGATGTTGTATACCTTGTATACCATAGTTACCCTCGTGGATGTACTGTATGGGGATGTATTATACCTTATATACCACAGGTACCATCGTGGATGTGATGTCTGAGGATGTTGTATACCTTATATACCACAAGTACCCTCGTGGATGTACTCTCTGGGGATGTAGTATACCTTATATACCACAGGTACCATCGTGGATGTACTCTCTGGGGATGTAGTATACCTTATATACCACAGGTACCATCGTGGATGTACTCTATGGGGATGTAGTATACCTTATATACCACAGGTACCATCGTGGATGTACTCTATGGGGATGTTGTATACCTTGTATACCATAGTTACCCTCGTGGATGTACTGTATGGGGATGTATTATACCTTATATACTACAGGTACCCTAGTGGATGTACTGTCTGGGGATGTAGTATACTTTATATACCACAGTATATTTTATGTACCACAGGTACCCTCGTAGATGTGATGTCTGAGGATATTGAATATCTTATATACCACAGGTACCCTCGTGGATGTACTGTATGGGGATGTAGTATACCTTATATGCTACAGGTACCCTCGTGCATGTACTGTTTTGGAATGTATTATACCTCATATACCACAGGTACCCTCGTGGATGTGATGTCTGAGGATGTAGTATACCTTATATACCACAGGTACCATCGTGGATGTACTCTCTGGGGATGTAGTATACCTTATATACCACAGGTACCATCGTGGATGTGATGTCTGAGGATGTTGTATACCTTGTATACCACAGTTACCCTCGTGGATGTACTGTATGGGGATGTAGTATACCTTGTATGCTACAGGTACCCTCGTGGATGTACTGTCTGGGGATCTATTATATCTTATATACCACAGGTACCCTTGTGGATGTGATGTCTGAGGATGTTGTATACCTCATTTACCACAGGTACCCTCGTGAATGTACTGTATTGGGATGTAGTATATCTTGTATACTACAGGTACCCTCGTGGATGTACTGTCTGGGGATGTAGTATACCTGATATAACATACGTACCCTCAAGGATGTACTGTCTGGGGATGTCGTATACTTTATATACCACAGGTACCCTCGTGGATGTGATGTCTGAAGATGTTGAATACCTTATATACCACAGGTACCCTCGTGGATGTACTGTATGGGCATGTAGTATACCTTATATGCTACAAGTACCCTCGTTGATGTACTGTCTGGGGGTGTATTATACCTTGTATACCACAGGTACCCTCGTGGATGTAATGTCTGGTGATGTAGTATACCTTATTTACCACAGGTACCCTCGTGGATGTACTGTATAGGGATGTATTATACCTTATATACCACAGGTACCCTCGTTGATGTACTGTATGGGGATGTAGTATACTTTATATACCACAGTATATTTTATGTACCACAGGTACCCTCGTAGATGTGATGTCTGAGGATATTGAATATCTTATATACCACAGGTACCCTCGTGGATGTACTGTATGGGGATGTAGTATACCTTATATGCTACAGGTACCCTCGTGGATGTACTGTTTTGGAATGTATTATACCTTATATACCACAGGTACCCTCGTGGATGTACTCTCTGGGGATGTAGTATACCTTATAAACTACAGGTGCCTTCGTGGATGTACTGTCTTGGGATGTAGTATACCTGACATACCACCTGTACACTCGCGGATGTTATTCCTAGGATGTATTATCCTTTTTGCATCCTTTTCAGCGCTTTAGAAAATTCAGTATCGCAGTTTTTTTATGTTAGGGATATCTGTTAGAATGAAAATTTGCACCACCACAGGGTAACTTATCAATTGAAAGAACTAAAGCTAAAAATTAAAAACAAACGCATGAAAATGACGAAATTATGGGGTTACAGTGCTGTGCGTATTCCATTTCATTTTGGTACGAATTGGACTATCTTGTATTTTGTCTTTTGAGTTTTCTCGTTTTTGACAGTAATCTTCATAATATAATGGAAGTGTCTATTCAAACAAACGTTCGTAACAATAGTCTATAGGCTATTCTTGCAAAAGGTATCAAAATAGGAATTTTCTGAATAATAAGGTACGAATAATTTACATGTATATCATCCATTTCGTAGCATTGCGCATATGAAAGCGAAAAAAAACTATTTTAACTATTAAAAAGCTATAATTTAATTCTCAAAAAGAAATAAATAGTTAATATATTTCACAGAAATGTAATTAATTCCAATTTTATTTGACTAAAAGTACATATATAATATAAGTTAAATTAATGTTTAATTTAACCACGAAGTCATTTTATTCATTTTTTATTTTTCTAATTTATATTTTGTATTCTTTTAGTTATCAAAATATGGTTTAACTTGAGATTTAAGCTACTTTAGAGAAGCACATAAATGGACTCAATGTTAACAGTCTTGTTACATTTAAAAAGAAAGAAACGCAATACATGTATATACATGTAATGTACTTAAATATCTTGTATTGGCTTCAGTTTTTGCCTCCCCAATACAATGTTTTTGTGAGGAAATTGAAATGTTTTATTACACAAATCACTTTTACAATGGTCATTTACATGAAATGGTTAATTAATTAACATAATTTGTTTTGTTTATAATAATAAAATTCCTAAATTTATATAGCTATTATTAAAAAACTTTTGTAAGAACAGACATCCTAATATAACCCTAAAGAGGATTATAAGTATTATTATGATAGCTCAATGATTTATCGCAACACTTTATAAAACATTTTTATTGCATTAGGTTAGCATGTATCGAAGGCAAAATATTTAGGAAGTGGAAATAATGGTGACTTTTCATTAATATTTATTACGAAGTTATGCAGCAAGTCGATCAGTTATATTTGCATATTTACGATGATTACCAATGCACATTTTGAACATACTGATTACAGAAAATGAAAAAAAAAATCAGAACACCGGGTAGGTTCCACTAATTTGAACAATTTTTACTATTGATTTATTTCATTTTTTCTGTAATCTTAACTATAACTGCATAGTTGTTATGTAGCAATACCAAACTATAAATAGATTATCTACAAGGTGAAATAAAATTACTTCCGCAATGAAAAATCTACAAGTTATATTCTGACGATAAATGAATAATTAAGACATGATATATTTAAATATTAATTGCTTCCGTAATAGAAATTAAACGAGTAATTTTTTACTTAAAAGTTTCTTTTCGTCTATTTTGGGATGCTAATTTTAGAATAGTCCAACCGTACGCACATCTCATTGTGCACAGGTACGCTCGTGTCCTTCCGGGATGACAGTGCCTAGTACACTGATGGATGTAGTTGATAGATGCTGTTGCTTTAATCCGTCACTGAAATGAAGTCATCAAATTATATTCAATTGTTCCTTTTGTGTACTTAAAGTCATTAAGTTTGAATTGGCTAATTTACTGATTTCTGTTCACAGCTGGTATTAGTTTAAAAACTTACCTTTCATTTTTGCAAATTTTTATTTGTCGTGACTGGGGTTCGAACTCCCTCCTTCAATTACATTATGTGTCATAGTTGAAGAACACATCGACGAAACCTCTCGGCTACCAATCGTATAATATCTACATGTCGTTTTTGCATATATCAATATATGATACGGTACAATATATACATAAGGTTTTCGCCTTTATATATTTAAAAACGACGTTTGTATAGTATAAGATGGTAGCCGCAGGGTTAGGATGAGTTGAGAGTAACAGTTGTAGACATAGTTCGAATCTCTGTTTCGGTGTTCCCATTTTTCTAAATCTTTGTGCTATCATTGATATAACTTAGTAATAAGAAAAGATCTTTATTTTTTTTTATTTGATTATTATCGACAATTTCATATAATTCAATAAAACATTAGAACATTGTTATTTTGATGTTTATGGCAATTTCATCTGTTTCACTGCATATTTTGACATATTTTTATAATATAAAAGGTGTAAATCGAGTGGATTTAAACTATTTTTTCTTTCACTAACATTATGTTTTACTGGAAAATTATTTGGACTATGCTTTATTTTGTCAATAATGGACAAATTTCTGAATCATATGCCTTATATTGTAAGTCCATACGGTTTTGTATTAATTTTCATTTACCATTAAAATCATCAACGTGACTATATATATATCTAATTGAATAGTAGTATAGAGAATTAAATTAATTTAAGCTCACACATAATAGGGTCTAATTAAGAAAGGAAAGGTAATTGGGAAAAGTCGTCACAACAATAGTTTAAGTAAGAGATACAATGGATAAGTGTTGGTTCATGAAAAACAAACCATTCGCCCTCCGGGCTCATGGTTACTTTTTCAAGAACCAACGCTTATCCATTGTATCTCTAATACATAGTGCTGTATGTTAAATGTGTATGAATTATCTATTTACATCACTGTTGTATGTTCATCCTGTTAAATCATTGTAATATTTTGTCCTTAGCGGGCCCTTGATTGGAAATACAATATTCTTATTTCTATTTTTATATAATATTAACATTACGCAATAAGATCAAGTGTTTTATCAAAATTAATAATACAAAAATACATTTAACAGGAAATTAATACAAAAGACCTGTTGAAAAATTCATGTAAACATAGAGTGTCTGCATATTTCTATAAATGATAACGAATTATACTGATCATTACACGAGACTGTGGGAAATGTGAAGAAATAGACAACAGATCAAAGGGCGTCAATCCGTCTCTGTTGTCTACCAGACAGAAATTCATGCTCTTAGTCGTATGGTAGATTACTTGGAGTTTCAAAGGAAAAGAGGTTAGTTCCCGAATATTTATATTTTTTGGTACATAATATATTCCACAACATATGAATATGAAAATACTACATCACCCGTCTCCCCTCCCTTAAACTATCATCACAATATTATTTTTTTTTCATCAGCTCATGTGCCACTTTTTCTGTATTCGTTTGAAAATGATACTTTAAAATTTACTGCCAAGCGTTGTTAAATTTGCCGAAAATCTGCTGGCCATCGTTTGAGTAATTATTCTGTAGGGTATCAATAGTTTTCGGCCTTGAAGCAAAACCGATGAGTATCATAGAATATTTATTCGCATGGATGAACATTCAGGAACTCCGCAGAAAATAACAAATAAACAATTCACAGCTAAATAATGATAATAATAATAGATCGCCGGTATTTCGCCTATAAATTAAAAGTCTGCTTTTCAAAGACAAATAAACAAGTGAACTTTAAGAATACAATTTAAATCAAAAGTCAACACTGACCAATCAGTGGAAGCTATGTTTCAAATCCTCAATTCCACCTTTCCTTCATAACACGAAAGCGGCCTTATGTTTTTTTTCTTTTTTTTTTCTCAGCCATTATGTTATTCATTTACCGCCTGATATTATAATGTGGCATACCCGAATAAATGATATCGTGGCCCAAATGAGTCCATTTAAAATTTAGGGTGAAATCAAAATATCTTAAAAATAATGAATGAAAAATGATAAATTAAACAAAAGTATTGTCTTCAGTGAATTCTAGTACATAATTTTCAGAATGATATGAACATTTCGATACAACAGTGCCTACATATACTAGTACATGATATAATCAGTTTGCATTTAGTCGAAATTCTGGTTTGAGAAACACTAAAAACAAAACTAAAAGATAAAAATTACGCAATTAATCCTTTGGCCATTGTTTATTTTTTTATTTTTTGTCAGTATTCTGCATACATCAAATCCTTTTTTCCACAGAGCTTCTGTTTTCAAACTTTGTGTAAAAACTGTAGTCTAACAATGGCGCGTATATACTTTTTGTGTGTTTCCCTTCCGTTGAAAATGTTGTAATTACATTAAAGTACTTAAAGCTTTTGTGTAGATCTGGAATAAATCCAGTAAGAGAATTATTTTTCTTCAAATAACAACCATTGAATTGTTTCATTACACTTTTCCCACAAAATTATAAGACGTTTTCTGTGGAAATACCTGAGATGCTAAATAAGTCGGTTCTACATTAACTGCCTCTATCTTTTTACTGACTGCATAAAATTTTCTAATGTCGACATCACATGAAAGGTAAATGTCCGCTTTAAACATAAGTTTGTCATATGAAATTATTTTTCATTGAATAATACAGAAAATTCTTCTAAAAGTTGTCGAAGAAGCACATAATCATTTTACCGAGATCGCGCAATGGATTGTTGTATTTATTTTTATGGGTGTCTTCGTCGAGGTCCGCGTTCGTCTATATTTAAACCACTGTAGCTTGAAATGGCGTACTTTTCAAATCGTTGTCGAAGCGCACACTTGCTATAAGGATTATTTCCGAATTCTAAGAATTAACAAAACGATGGCAGACGCAGCAGCACCAGCCCCGGTCAAGTCACCAAAGAAGAAGGCAGCAGCCAAGCCCAAGAAGGTATCGTCTCATCCTAAATATTCCGAAATGATCGGAAAAGCCATCGCAGCTCTGAAGGAACGTGGAGGTTCATCGAGACAGGCCATTTTGAAATACATTATGGCAAACTTCAATGTTGGTAAGGACGCTAAATCAGTGAACGCACATCTTAAGCTTGCACTGAGAGCAGGAGTAAAGAACAAAAGCCTTAAACAGTCCAAAGGAACAGGAGCTTCAGGATCATTCAGAATTGGAGAAGCCAAGCCAGCTAAAAAGGCACCCAAGGCCAAGAAGGCTGCCAAACCAAAGGCCGCTAAGCCAAAGAAGGCAAAAACTCCAAAAAAGAAGCCAGCAGCAAAGAAAGCCGCAGGTGAGAAAAAGGCAGCCAAACCCAAGAAGCCAGCAGCCAAGAAAGCCGCCAAACCAAAGAAGGTCAAGACGCCTAAGAAGAAAGCAGCAGCTAAGCCAAAGAAGACTAAAACCCCAAAGAAGAAGTAAAGATGTCAACGACAAGCTCTACACAGGCTGCATGCAGCCACAAAAAGCCCTTTTAAGGGCTACCCAAATTTTTCAAAAAGAATCTGAAATTGTTGTACATCATTTTCCAATTTAAATTCAGCTGCACCACTTTTTTCAATGACCAATTATTCTTGCTTCATGTCTTGTTTTTATTTTTCATTTTTTTAATTTATTATTTTACTAATCAATATATCTTTCCTATTATTAAATATTATGTTGAAAGGTGAAGGAATTAGTGTTAACATTATACATTTTCACTCTTTTTCCTCAAGTTTTGTTGGGTTTTTTTTTTTGTCATCCAGATTTTCCTCTTTTTTTTCGTTAAATGAACCATCGTTCAGTTCACGCCATCAGCAAAAACACTAACACCCCGCCCCTCCCCCCCCTCCTTTTTTCTTCTGCACACCAAAGTGGGTGGTGGGGGTTACACGTGAATCTTAATTCGGGATGAAACGGGGATTTACGTAAAATGTAAGTTGCAACCATGAAATACTTTCTGACGATTCTACAGTAGAACTGAAATATTTCCGTGCAGTTGCAGCCTTTCATCTCACTGGTCAAGGTGGAGATAACTCTAAATAAATTGTAGGTAACCATCGGAAAACTATGTCTGAAGCACTCTTTTTTTTGCATTTCATCGATCTTTTTATCAAGTTATTTTGTACATGAGAAAGGAGGACGTGTTTGTTTTAATAGAGATAAAAGTAAAAATAAAACAAAATGCAAAATAAGACCAAGAAAGAAAAAAAAATTATTCATGATTTATTATTATGTACTAGATGTCTAATGTGCCAAGGGCAAGTACCATGTAAATAGTTCATTCTTTCTGATCTGTGTTGCTTACGCTACACCAAAATGATTTTTAGTTCTTTGGATAGCAAAAATAGGTGCGAGCGAGCGAAGTTTTAATCTTATACACAAAAATTTTTTCTTGAGGACTAGTTTTTTTTCGGGCGAAGATCAAATTTACGTGCGGCACACATTTATTTAATTAAAATATTGCAAAACAATCCCAAGTTTTACAAAATTTTAGGAGGGGTGAGCAATTTTGAAAAATTAAGAAATTGGGGTGAAATTTCAGCATTTTTGCAAAATGAAGCAGCAAACAATAAATTTCTTAAAATATAAACAGTCCAAAAATCGGAGCGGTGAAATTCAAAGAACTAAAGATCAATTTTGTGTGGCCTTAAGTAATCCAATAAACATTCATGCACACAGCATGTGCAGTGCATGTGCCCAGTGAACTGACACATGTACACACTTCCGAAATTCAAGAGCCTTATCGGTATCTTCATTCGAGTGCAACTCACTTTTGAGTAGGGCGAATTTGAGTGGAAACGGTAAATGTGGTATATATTTATTTAATTAATTATTTTTTCGCCACTTGGTCTGATGCAGCTCTGGTACAATATATCTAGTCATTTTACTAAAAATCTAGTCACTTGCAATTACTTCATATATAGTGCTGTATGTTAAATGTGTATGAATTATCTATTTACATCACTGTTGTATGTTCATCCTGTTAAATCATTGTAATATTTTGTCCTTAGCGGGCCCTTGATTGGAAATACAATATTCTTATTTCTATTTTTATATAATATTAACATTACGCAATAAGATCAAGTGTTTTATCAAAATTAATAATACAAAAATACATTTAACAGGAAATTAATACAAAAGACCTGTTGAAAAATTCATGTAAACATAGAGTGTCTGCATATTTCTATAAATGATAACTAATTATACTGATCATTACACGAGACTGTGGGAAATGTGAAGAAATAGACAACAGATCAAAGGGCGTCAATCCGTCTCTGTTGTCTACCAGACAGAAATTCATGCTCTTAGTCGTATGGTAGATTACTTGGAGTTTCAAAGGAAAAGAGGTTAGTTCCCGAATATTTATATTTTTTGGTACATAATATATTCCACAACATATGAATATGAAAATACTACATCACCCGTCTCCCCTCCCTTAAACTATCATCACAATATTATTTTTTTTTCATCAGCTCATGTGCCACTTTTTCTGTATTCGTTTGAAAATGATACTTTAAAATTTACTGCCAAGCGTTGTTAAATTTGCCGAAAATCTGCTGGCCATCGTTTGAGTAATTATTCTGTAGGGTATCAATAGTTTTCGGCCTTGAAGCAAAACCGATGAGTATCATAGAATATTTATTCGCATGGATGAACATTCAGGAACTCCGCAGAAAATAACAAATAAACAATTCACAGCTAAATAATGATAATAATAATAGATCGCCGGTATTTCGCCTATAAATTAAAAGTCTGCTTTTCAAAGACAAATAAACAAGTGAACTTTAAGAATACAATTTAAATCAAAAGTCAACACTGACCAATCAGTGGAAGCTATATGTTTCAAATCCTCAATTCCACCTTTCCTTCATAACACGAAAGCGGCCTTATGTTTTTTTTCTTTTTTTTTCTCAGCCATTATGTTATTCATTTACCGCCTGATATTATAATGTGGCATACCCGAATAAATGATATCGTGGCCCAAATGAGTCTATTTAAAATTTAGGGTGAAATCAAAATATCTTAAAAATAATGAATGAAAAATGATAAATTAAACAAAAGTATTGTCTTCAGTGAATTCTAGTACATAATTTTCAGAATGATATGAACATTTCGATACAACAGTGCCTACATATAATATAATCAGTTTGCATTTAGTCGAAATTCTGGTTTGAGAAACACTAAAAACAAAACTAAAAGATAAAAATTACGCAATTAATCCTTTGGCCATTGTTTATTTTTTTATTTTTTGTCAGTATTCTGCATACATCAAATCCTTTTTTCCACAGAGCTTCTGTTTTCAAACTTTGTGTAAAAACTGTAGTCTAACAATGGCGCGTATATACTTTTTGTGTGTTTCCCTTCCGTTGAAAATGTTGTAATTACATTAAAGTACTTAAAGCTTTTGTGTAGATCTGGAATAAATCCAGTAAGAGAATTATTTTTCTTCAAATAACAACCATTGAATTGTTTCATTACACTTTTCCCACAAAATTATAAGACGTTTTCTGTGGAAATACCTGAGATGCTAAATAAGTCGGTTCTACATTAACTGCCTCTATCTTTTTACTGACTGCATAAAATTTTCTAATGTCGACATCACATGAAAGGTAAATGTCCGCTTTAAACATAAGTTTGTCATATGAAATTATTTTTCATTGAATAATACAGAAAATTCTTCTAAAAGTTGTCGAAGAAGCACATAATCATTTTACCGAGATCGCGCAATGGATTGTTGTATTTATTTTTATGGGTGTCTTCGTCGAGGTCCGCGTTCGTCTATATTTAAACCACTGTAGCTTGAAATGGCGTACTTTTCAAATCGTTGTCGAAGCGCACACTTGCTATAAGGATTATTTCCGAATTCTAAGAATTAACAAAACGATGGCAGACGCAGCAGCACCAGCCCCGGTCAAGTCACCAAAGAAGAAGGCAGCAGCCAAGCCCAAGAAGGTATCGTCTCATCCTAAATATTCCGAAATGATCGGAAAAGCCATCGCAGCTCTGAAGGAACGTGGAGGTTCATCGAGACAGGCCATTTTGAAATACATTATGGCAAACTTCAATGTTGGTAAGGACGCTAAATCAGTGAACGCACATCTTAAGCTTGCACTGAGAGCAGGAGTAAAGAACAAAAGCCTTAAACAGTCCAAAGGAACAGGAGCTTCAGGATCATTCAGAATTGGAGAAGCCAAGCCAGCTAAAAAGGCACCCAAGGCCAAGAAGGCTGCCAAACCAAAGGCCGCTAAGCCAAAGAAGGCAAAAACTCCAAAAAAGAAGCCAGCAGCAAAGAAAGCCGCAGGTGAGAAAAAGGCAGCCAAACCCAAGAAGCCAGCAGCTAAGAAAGCCGCCAAACCAAAGAAGGTCAAGACGCCTAAGAAGAAAGCAGCAGCTAAGCCAAAGAAGACTAAAACCCCAAAGAAGAAGTAAAGATGTCAACGACAAGCTCTACACAGGCTGCATGCAGCCACAAAAAGCCCTTTTAAGGGCTACCCAAATTTTTCAAAAAGAATCTGAAATTGTTGTACATCATTTTCCAATTTAAATTCAGCTGCACCACTTTTTTCAATGACCAATTATTCTTGCTTCATGTCTTGTTTTTATTTTTCATTTTTTTAATTTATTATTTTACTAATCAATATATCTTTCCTATTATTAAATATTATGTTGAAAGGTGAAGGAATTAGTGTTAACATTATACATTTTCACTCTTTTTCCTCAAGTTTTGTTGGGTTTTTTTTTTTGTCATCCAGATTTTCCTCTTTTTTTTCGTTAAATGAACCATCGTTCAGTTCACGCCATCAGCAAAAACACTAACACCCCGCCCCTCCCCCCCCCTCCTTTTTTCTTCTGCACACCAAAGTGGGTGGTGGGGGTTACACGTGAATCTTAATTCGGGATGAAACGGGGATTTACGTAAAATGTAAGTTGCAACCATGAAATACTTTCTGACGATTCTACAGTAGAACTGAAATATTTCCGTGCAGTTGCAGCCTTTCATCTCACTGGTCAAGGTGGAGATAACTCTAAATAAATTGTAGGTAACCATCGGAAAACTATGTCTGAAGCACTCTTTTTTTTGCATTTCATCGATCTTTTTATCAAGTTATTTTGTACATGAGAAAGGAGGACGTGTTTGTTTTAATAGAGATAAAAGTAAAAATAAAACAAAATGCAAAATAAGACCAAGAAAGAAAAAAAAATTATTCATGATTTATTATTATGTACTAGATGTCTAATGTGCCAAGGGCAAGTACCATGTAAATAGTTCATTCTTTCTGATCTGTGTTGCTTACGCTACACCAAAATGATTTTTAGTTCTTTGGATAGCAAAAATAGGTGCGAGCGAGCGAAGTTTTAATCTTATACACAAAAATTTTTTCTTGAGGACTAGTTTTTTTTCGGGCGAAGATCAAATTTACGTGCGGCACACATTTATTTAATTAAAATATTGCAAAACAATCCCAAGTTTTACAAAATTTTAGGAGGGGTGAGCAATTTTGAAAAATTAAGAAATTGGGGTGAAATTTCAGCATTTTTGCAAAATGAAGCAGCAAACAATAAATTTCTTAAAATATAAACAGTCCAAAAATCGGAGCGGTGAAATTCAAAGAACTAAAGATCAATTTTGTGTGGCCTTAAGTAATCCAATAAACATTCATGCACACAGCATGTGCAGTGCATGTGCCCAGTGAACTGACACATGTACACACTTCCGAAATTCAAGAGCCTTATCGGTATCTTCATTCGAGTGCAACTCACTTTTGAGTAGGGCGAATTTGAGTGGAAACGGTAAATGTGGTATATATTTATTTAATTAATTATTTTTTCGCCACTTGGTCTGATGCAGCTCTGGTACAATATATCTAGTCATTTTACTAAAAATCTAGTCACTTGCAATTACTTCATATATAGTGCTGTATGTTAAATGTGTATGAATTATCTATTTACATCACTGTTGTATGTTCATCCTGTTAAATCATTGTAATATTTTGTCCTTAGCGGGCCCTTGATTGGAAATAAAATATTCTTATTTCTATTTTTATATAATATTAACATTACGCAATAAGATCAAGTGTTTTATCAAAATTAATAATACAAAAATACATTTAACAGGAAATTAATACAAAAGACCTGTTGAAAAATTCATGTAAACATAGAGTGTCTGCATATTTCTATAAATGATAACGAATTATACTGATCATTACACGAGACTGTGGGAAATGTGAAGAAATAGACAACAGATCAAAGAGCGTCAATCCGTCTCTGTTGTCTACCAGACAGAAATTCATGCTCTTAGTCGTATGGTAGATTACTTGGAGTTTCAAAGGAAAAGAGGTTAGTTCCCGAATATTTATATTTTTTGGTACATAATATATTCCACAACATATGAATATGAAAATACTACATCACCCGTCTCCCCTCCCTTAAACTATCATCACAATATTATTTTTTTTTCATCAGCTCATGTGCCACTTTTTCTGTATTCGTTTGAAAATGATACTTTAAAATTTACTGCCAAGCGTTGTTAAATTTGCCGAAAATCTGCTGGCCATCGTTTGAGTAATTATTCTGTAGGGTATCAACAGTTTTCGGCCTTGAAGCAAAACCGATGAGTATCATAGAATATTTATTCGCATGGATGAACATTCAGGAACTCCGCAGAAAATAACAAATAAACAATTCACAGCTAAATAAGGATAATAATAATAGATCGCCGGTATTCCGCCTATAAATTAAAAGTCTGCTTTTCAAAGACAAATAAACAAGTGAACTTTAAGAATACAATTTAAATCAAAAGTCAACACTGACCAATCAGTGGAAGCTATGTTTCAAATCCTCAATTCCACCTTTCCTTCATAACACGAAAGCGGCCTTATGTTTTTTTTCTTTTTTTTTTCTCAGCCATTATGTTATTCATTTACCGCCTGATATTATAATGTGGCATACCCGAATAAATGATATCGTGGCCCAAATGAGTCCATTTAAAATTTAGGGTGAAATCAAAATATCTTAAAAATAATGAATGAAAAATGATAAATTAAACAAAAGTATTGTCTTCAGTGAATTCTAGTACATAATTTTCAGAATGATATGAACATTTCGATACAACAGTGCCTACATATAATATAATCAGTTTGCATTTAGTCGAAATTCTGGTTTGAGAAACACTAAAAACAAAACTAAAAGATAAAAATTACGCAATTAATCCTTTGGCCATTGTTTATTTTTTTATTTTTTGTCAGTATTCTGCATACATCAAATCCTTTTTTCCACAGAGCTTCTGTTTTCAAACTTTGTGTAAAAACTGTAGTCTAACAATGGCGCGTATATACTTTTTGTGTGTTTCCCTTCCGTTGAAAATGTTGTAATTACATTAAAGTACTTAAAGCTTTTGTGTAGATCTGGAATAAATCCAGTAAGAGAATTATTTTTCTTCAAATAACAACCATTGAATTGTTTCATTACACTTTTCCCACAAAATTATAAGACGTTTTCTGTGGAAATACCTGAGATGCTAAATAAGTCGGTTCTACATTAACTGCCTCTATCTTTTTACTGACTGCATAAAATTTTCTAATGTCGACATCACATGAAAGGTAAATGTCCGCTTTAAACATAAGTTTGTCATATGAAATTATTTTTCATTGAATAATACAGAAAATTCTTCTAAAAGTTGTCGATCGATCGAGGGAGTTTTTAACGTCCTTGACTACCTATTTAGGTCTCGCACGGACGGTTTATTTAATATGATTTATTTTGTATTAAGTAACGTAAGTTAAGAGTATAATTTCGAGAAAAAAAAAAAAAAAAAAAAAATTTGAGACAGTTTTTAGAATTTAGTGTTAGTGGCCTAAATATATTCGAAACTGGTGATAGCCGAAATTTGATGGGTTGTAAGCCAAATGAGAGTTGATGTGGAACGGAATTTTGAATTTAGGAACGGCGGTATAGACGGTATTCCAAAGTCCTGGAGGGATAAATGTCGTTGGCGGCTATGTCTATGATGAA
Source organism: Mytilisepta virgata (assembly GCA_028015205.1). Classification (NCBI taxonomy): domain Eukaryota; kingdom Metazoa; phylum Mollusca; class Bivalvia; order Mytilida; family Mytilidae; genus Mytilisepta; species Mytilisepta virgata. The sequence continues at coordinate 44,237,899 of CM051520.1, forward strand.
CAGCTAGGCAACGGCATCTTCGGTTCTGTTGTCGATGGTGTGGTTTGTAACTCTGGAGTTCTAACTAGTCAGCAACCTAGCAGCTTTTTGGATATGATTTTCCTTTTTTTGTTTTATATTAATTTAGTTTATACTGAGAATGTAATAGAAAGTTAGTTATCTGACAGGAGTTCTCGCTTTTCTTACGTAGTTCCTGAGATAAAACTAAGCTATCCGCGGATTATTGCCAAAATGTAGGATGCGACAAAAGACAGGGGATTCTTTATTTATTTTATTTATTTATTTTATTATTTGTGCAGTATTATTTTAGGGGGTGTTAAAAGGGATCGCGTATGTTAAATAGTTGAATTGAGACAGAAAGTTAGTTGTCTTACAGGAGTTCTCGCTTTTCTGACGTAGTTCCTGGGATAAGACTAAGCTATCTGTGGATTAATGCCAAAATGTGGGATGCGACAAAAGTTATTACTGTCCTGACAGGGGATTCTTTATTTATTTTATTTATTTTATTATTAGAGCAGTATTATTTTAGGGGGTGTTAAAAGGGATCGCGTATGTTAAATAGTTGAATTGAGACAGAAAGTTAGTTGTCTTACAGGAGTTCTCGCTTTTCTGACGTAGTTCCTGAGATAAAACTAAGCTATCTGTGGATTAATGCCAAAATGTGGGATTCGACAAAAGTTATTACTGGCCTGACAGGGGATTCTTTATTTATTTTATTTATTTTATTTTATTATTTGAGCAGTATTATTTTAGGGGGTGTTAGAAGGGATCGCGTATGTTAAATGAGACAGAAAGTTAGTTATCTTACAGGAGTTCTCGCTTTTCTTACGTAGTTCCTGAGATAAAACTAAGCTATCTGTAGATTTAAGCCAAAGTTTTTTTACCTATATGTATTTATGGTAGTTTATTTCTGAAATAAAGTTTACCAGCTGTGTATAGACGTATTGCTGGTTATTCTTTTCGGGATTAAGTAATGTTTGGATGGTGAGATCTATATTAATTTGATCCAGGGCTTGTCTAAGTTTTTCTCTGGCTGGCTCGTGCGCTGTACAGTGCAGCAGAAGATGTTCGATGTTTTCTGTTACGCCGCATGTTGTACATAGTGGTGAGACCTGCCGTATATATTGCCCTATTTGCCCAGCCAAAAGGGTATGTCCTAGTCTTAATCGTGTGATAGTTTTGGTGTGATATCTACCACCTTTATAAAAGGAATTTTTTTTAGTAATATTAGGATTAAGTTTATAAAACCAGGAGTCTTTAAACTTGTCCCACATATTTTGCCATTTGTTATTAAATATTTGTTTGACTAGCGCGATAAATTCATCTGAGCTTAGTGCGATATTGATGTTAACTCTATCATTTTTAAGTGCTAGTTTGGCTAATTTATCAGTTAGTTCATTTCCTAGGATACCTACATGGGCTGGTATCCATTCTATTATGATTTTTATATTTTTTTGCTTGAGTTTGAAAGCTAAAATTTGAATTGATTCCAGTATGTCTGGTCTACTTGATTTATTATTTTGTATAGATTTGACGGCGCTTAAAGAGTCCGTCAAGATTATAATTTTATCGTATTTACGGTCGTTGTTGTGGACCCATTTTAGTGCCTGAAAAATTGCTACCATTTCCGTTGTATACACAGACACATCATCGGTCAATCTCACATGAAATTTTACCCTCTCCCTTGGTATTATATAGGCTGCTCCAGTTTTACCCGAGTTAGGATCTTTTGAGCCATCAGTATATATTTTTAAATGATCTTGGTATTTATTGTCCAGATGTTGTAGAGTTAAATTCTTGATTATATTAGGATCGTCTTTTTTGTCTAGATGGTTTTTTAGTTCACATGAGGCTTTTGCTGTTTTGATTACCCAAGGAGGGTAAAGCGGAACTTGATGTTTAACTATATTTATATCATTTAATTTATTATCCTTTAGTTCTTTGGTTACTCGGAAACCATATGGAACCGTGTGCTCGTTCCATTTATGAGCTTTAGCCCTGTATTCAACGCAATCGGTAGGCAATTCGTTGGCGGGATTTTTTGGATTTTGTTTACATCTGGCGTAATATTTAAGGGAGAGTTCATCCCGCCTTAGTTGGAGTGGTTTTTCGCCAGCTTCTATTAGTAGGTATTCGGTCGGGGTAGATGGTAATGCACCGAGTGCTATTTTTAGACCGTGGGCTTGTATTATATTTAATTTATTTTTTGTTGTTTTACAGGCTGAATTGTACACCTGACACCCATAATCTATTATTGAACGTAATAATGTCCTATAGAGTGTCAGTAGTGTTTCAGTGCCCATTCCAAAATTATTAGCTTTAACATATTTCATTAGGTTTAATACAGGCTTACACCTTTCTTGAATATATTGGATGTGTTTATTCCAAGTTAGTTTTCGGTCGAAAATTAGTCCTAGGAATCTAACCTCATTTTTGAAGGTTATTGGTTTATTATTTAATATGAGTTTAATTGGGCCTGGTGACCTATCGCCAAAGATTACTCCTACAGTTTTAGTGTCTGAGATTTTGAATCCCCACTTTTTGGACCATTTACTTATGGAATTTAGTGTTTCCTGCATTTTATTAGTTAATAGTTTTATTTGATTGCCCCTATACCATAAGGCACTGTCATCGGCAAATTGGGACATTTCTGCTGGTTTTTTAACTTGATCTGCAAGATCGTTAATCATGATATTAAAAAGCGTAGGACTTATAACGCTGCCCTGTGGTGTGCCGTTCTGTAGGTCACAGGGGTCAGATGTTTCTTGATTAACTCTTACTTGGATTTTGCGATCTTTTAGAAAGTCTTGAATAAAGTTAAACATGCGGCCATTTATGCCGTAGTTTTTAATTTTATGGAGGAGTCCATTACTCCAGACCAAATCAAAGGCTTTTTCAATGTCCAGGAATACTGCAAGTAAATACTGTTTACGTGCCTTAGCCTTTTTAATTTGGGTTTCCAGTCTTAGTAACTGGTCGATTGTTGAGCGACCTTCTCTGAAACCAGACTGTGTATTATTAATTATATTTTGTTTTTCCAAAGTATATTTAAGTCTTTCATTAACCATACTTTCCATAAGTTTACAAAGGTTGGATGTTAATGAGATGGGTCTATAAGATTTGGGGTCTGATTTAAGTTTATTAGGTTTTACTATTGGGATGACAATGGCTTGTTTCCAGGAAGGTGGTAGATTACCCGTTTCCCATACTTTATTTATTAGATTTAGTACGATGTCTATTGCATTAATTGGCATATGTTTAAACATTTCATAAGTTATCCTGTCATCTCCTGGGGATGTTGTTTTTTTGCTTTTTAAGACTTTATATAGTTCGTCTGCTGTAAATGGGATGTTTATGGCCTTTTTATTATGCTCCTGGTTTTGATCTTTTTGTGCTGGGTTTTCGACCTCAAATTGATCTTTATGATTTTTAAAACTTGGATCTAAGTTGTCATCACTACTGGCTTTAGAAAAAGTTTGTGCCAGCAAGTTGGCCTTATCTTTATTTGTAGCAGCTACGAGGTTATCTGAATGAAGGGTAGGGAGATTGTTTATTTTATTACTCTTCATACTTTTAACGGTATTCCAAACTTTTCTGACGTCACTTTTATGATTGAGTTTAGAACAAAAGTTTTCCCAATATTCTTGTTTGGCAGTATCTGTTACTTTTTTGAATTCTTTTAAGGCTAATTTATATGACTCATGGTCTTCTGGAAGTTTAGTTTTCTGAAAACGTCTTTGTTTATTTCGTTTATTTTTTTTTGATTCTGTACACTGATTATTCCACCAAGGACAATTTTTCCTTGTGTGGGTGTTACCTGATGTTTTAGGAATGGTGGCATCTGCTATTTCGGTTATTTTGTTACATAGGTTCTGATTAAATATATTAACATCTTGATGTTCGATGTCTTTTGGTGTTAAGGATTGACATAGTTTAGAAAATTTATGCCAATCTGCTTTTTCATAGATCCACCTTTGTGGCGTACAAATTTTGTTTCTTGTTGGTTTAGCATTTAAGGCAGTAAGTATAGGTAGGTGGTCTGATCCTAGTGGGTCGTCTAAAACTGCCCATTGACTGTCTTTAGCCAAATTATTAGATATTAAAGTGAGATCTAGTACTGAGAGGTTACCGTCGTTATTTATATGGGTGCCTGTCCCGTCATTTAAAATTATAAAGTTTTTTTCATCTATTAGTTCTTCTAGTAATTGACCATTTTTATCAGTTGTAGCTGATCCCCAAAGTGGGGATTTACTGTTGAAATCTCCTAGTAAAACTGTGTTATCAGGGAATTGATCTACTATATCTTTATAATCTTGGAGTGTTACAATTTTATGTGGGGGTCTATACATGTTTATTATGTTTATTTCTTTATCTTGGCAGTTTATTTTAGCACCTACAGTTTCGATTTTATCGGATTTAAATTGTAATTCGGAATAGGAAAGCGTATTTAGGATATATATTGCAACTCCTCCTCCTTTTTCTTTATTTTTATTCTTATTTTTACCTTTGTCGTGCGTTTCTAATTTTCTATTTTTAACTATTGGCGTATGGTAGCCATTTAGTTTTACGTGTTTATTGCCCTGAAAGTATGTTTCTTGGATACATATTACATCGGGCTTTTCACGTATGTCAAGAAATTGTTTAAGGGAATTCGCGTTGCTGTAGAGCGAACGCGCATTCCATTGCACAATGTTTAACCCCATTGTATTAACGGTAACTGTTTAATTGAAGTTACTTGAGGAATTTGGGTTTTAGTCCGCCTTGATCATTTGGTGAAACATTTTTATCACCCTTTTAAAAATTTCTGATTTTTTTTGTTTATTGTGGAGACCTGTTTGACAGATGTCCAAAACTACGTCTATGAATTGGTTTATCTCTGTTAAGCTTTCATCTGTTTTGATTTCAGCTGGAGTTTTATTGTTTTTAATTAATTTTTTTGGCGGATGTGTCACTTTGGTTTTAGGGGTGGCCTCTATTTGGGTACTTTTATTGATGTCACATGTGGTGGTGTCATTTACCACGACATCTTTTTTGACAGGTGAGCTTTTACTTTGTTCCCTAATTACAACAATTTCCGGAGTGATTGGTGGAAGTCGTAGGGCTTGGCTATATGTCTTGACATTTGTGTTTTTATTGGGGGTTTTGACAACATTATCGTGTTTATTGTTTATTTTAGGTTTTACTACAGGTATTTTAGATTTAACATTATCCTGTTTATTATTTACAATTTTAGATTTAGTTAGTTCTATGGCTTCTTTTCTAGATATAGAATGTACCATGATATTTTCAAGTATTTTTTTTTGGAATAAAAATTCGGGGCATTGTTTATTAATGGCTTTATGTGCGCCTTTACAATTACAACATTTAAGTGTTGTATTTTTACAATTTTTTCCGAGATGCGGTCCTGAACAATTAATGCACGTTGGCGTTGTTTTGGTGCATACCTTAGCGTAATGGCCGAATTTGGCACAATTAGTACAAAATTTAGGATTAGGTTTATAATCTTTAAGTTTGTACATAAACTTAGATGTTACAAACTCAGTTTGGTTGGAATATTTATTATCCATGCTGATTAGTAGAAAGCCTGGATTTTTAACTTCTTTAATGACTGTTTCTATTCCACAGTCTTTTTTAATTAAATCTCTTTGTCCTTTTATTGTTATGACATCTGTATTGACGTAATTCCAGATGATTTTATATGTCAATTTCGGCTTTGTTTCTTTTTGTTTTTTATTTTCCTGCTGTATTTTTGTTTTATGATCGGGGTCAAATTTATTAATACTGACCTGAAAGTTCTTTAGAGTTTTAACTGCCAGGAGCTTCATCCGGAACTTTGGTGAGGGGACATGAACTAAAATGCTCCGTTTTAGCTTTCTAAGGGAGAGGGCCTCCCTATTTATATCCCCAAGAGCCATGAGAAGCAGGCACTGTACAGTCATGAGGGTTAGTTGTAGGAATTTCATGTCCCTACAATTAATTACCACCGTTTCTGATGGGGGGAACTTTTGCGGTTTATACGCATTTTCCCTATTTTCTTTTTCTTTTTTTTTGTTTAAGTGCTGGTTGTCCAGCTGGTGAAGTACCAGGACTTCTATCTCTCTTACCCATGATTATTTATTTATTTATTTATTTATTTATTAAAACGCAGGAATTATTAAAATATATTATAATTTATGTCTGATTAAAAGAAATTAAATTTCTGCTTAAATATTAATTTTAACACAGAAAAAAAATAATAATTTAAAAATAATTTAATTTGCTGACTAGTTTAGAAAAGATTCACAAACCACGTCTGGTACGCTTGGTGCGGGTGCAGGTAGATAGTCTTTTGGATTCGAGCACGAAGCACATAATCATTTTACCGAGATCGCGCAATGGATTGTTGTATTTATTTTTATGGGTGTCTTCGTCGAGGTCCGCGTTCGTCTATATTTAAACCACTGTAGCTTGAAATGGCGTACTGAGAGGGTGAAATTCCATGTGAGATTGACCGATGATGTGTCTGTGTATACAACGGAAATGGTAGCAATTTTTCAGGCACTAAAATGGGTCCACAACAATGACCGCAAATACGATAAAATTATAATCTTGACGGACTCTTTAAGCGCCGTCAAATCTATACAAAATAATAAATCAAGTAGACCAGACATACTGGAATCAATTCAAATTTTAGCTTTCAACCTCAAGCAAAAAATATAAAAATCATAATAGAATGGATACCAGCCCATGTAGGTATCCTAGGAAATGAACTAACTGATAAATTAGCCAAACTAGCACTTAAAAATGATAAAGTTAACATCAATATCGCGCTAAGCTCAGACGAATTTATCGCGCTAGTCAAACAAATATTTAATAACAAATGGCAAAATATGTGGGACAAGTTTAAAGACTCCTGGTTTTATAAACTTAATCCTAATATTACTAAAAAAAATTCCTTTTATAAAGGTGGTAGATATCACACCAAAACTATCACACGATTAAGACTAGGACATACCCTTTTGGCTGGGCAAATAGGGCAATATATACGGCAGGTCTCACCACTATGTACAACATGCGGCGTAACAGAAAACATCGAACATCTTCTGCTGCACTGTACAGCGCACGAGCCAGCCAGAGAAAAACTTAGACAAGCCCTGGATCAAATTAATATAGACAATCTTACCATCCAAACATTACTTAATCCCGAAAAGAATAACCAGCAATATGTCTATACACAGCTGGTAAACTTTATTTCAGAAATGAACTACCATAAATACATATAGGTAAAAAAACTTTGGCTTAAATCTACAGATAGCTTAGTTTTATCTCAGGAACTACGTAAGAAAAGCGAGAACTCCTGTAAGATAACTAACTTTCTGTCTCATTTAACATACGCGATCCCTTCTAACACCCCCTAAAATAATACTGCTCAAATAATAAAATAAAATAAATAAAATAAATAAAGAATCCCCTGTCAGGCCAGTAATAACTTTTGTCGCATCCCACATTTTGGCATTAATCCACAGATAGCTTAGTTTTATCTCAGGAACTACGTCAGAAAAGCGAGAACTCCTGTAAGACAACTAACTTTCTGTCTCAATTCAACTATTTAACATACGCGATCCCTTTTAACACCCCCTAAAATAATACTGCTCTAATAATAAAACAAAATAAATAAAATAAATAAAGAATCCCCTGTCAGGACAGTAATAACTTTTGTCGCATCCCACATTTTGGCATTAATCCACAGATAGCTTAGTCTTATCCCAGGAACTACGTCAGAAAAGCGAGAACTCCTGTAAGACAACTAACTTTCTGTCTCAATTCAACTATTTAACATACGCGATCCCTTTTAACACCCCCTAAAATAATACTGCACAAATAATAAAATAAAATAAATAAAATAAATAAAGAATCCCCTGTCTTTTGTCGCATCCTACATTTTGGCATTAATCCGCAGATAGCTTAGTTTTAACTCAGGAACTACGTAAGAAAAGCGAGAACTCCTGTCAGATAACTAACTTTCTGTTACATTCTCAGTATAAACTAAATTAGTATAAAACAAAAAAAGGAAAATCATATCCAAAAAGCTGCTAGGTTGCTGACTAGTTAGAACTCCAGAGTTGCAAATCACACCATCGACAACAGAACCGAAGATGCCGTTGCCTAGCTGTTCATCATAGACATAGCCGCCAACGACATTTATCCCTCCAGGACTTTGGAATACCGTCTATACCGCCGTTCCTAAATTCAAAATTCCGTTCCACATCAACTCTCATTTGGCTTACAACCCATCAAATTTCGGCTATCACCAGTTTCGAATATATTTAGGCCACTAACACTAAATTCTAAAAACTGTCTCAAAAATTTTTTTTTTTTTTTTTTTTTTTTTTTTCTCTCGAAATTATACTCTTAACTTACGTTACTTAATACAAAATAAATCATATTAAATAAACCGTCCGTGCGAGACCTAAATAGGTAGTCAAGGACGTTAAAAAACTCCCTCGATCGAATGGCGTACTTTTCAAATCGTTGTCGAAGCGCACACTTGCTATAAGGATTATTTCCGAATTCTAAGAATTAACAAAACGATGGCAGACGCAGCAGCACCAGCCCCGGTCAAGTCACCAAAGAAGAAGGCAGCAGCCAAGCCCAAGAAGGTATCGTCTCATCCTAAATATTCCGAAATGATCGGAAAAGCCATCGCAGCTCTGAAGGAACGTGGAGGTTCATCGAGACAGGCCATTTTGAAATACATTATGGCAAACTTCAATGTTGGTAAGGACGCTAAATCAGTGAACGCACATCTTAAGCTTGCACTGAGAGCAGGAGTAAAGAACAAAAGCCTTAAACAGTCCAAAGGAACAGGAGCTTCAGGATCATTCAGAATTGGAGAAGCCAAGCCAGCTAAAAAGGCACCCAAGGCCAAGAAGGCTGCCAAACCAAAGGCCGCTAAGCCAAAGAAGGCAAAAACTCCAAAAAAAGAAGCCAGCAGCAAAGAAAGCCGCAGGTGAGAAAAAGGCAGCCAAACCCAAGAAGCCAGCAGCCAAGAAAGCCGCCAAACCAAAGAAGGTCAAGACGCCTAAGAAGAAAGCAGCAGCTAAGCCAAAGAAGACTAAAACCCCAAAGAAGAAGTAAAGATGTCAACGACAAGCTCTACACAGGCTGCATGCAGCCACAAAAAGCCCTTTTAAGGGCTACCCAAATTTTTCAAAAAGAATCTGAAATTGTTGTACATCATTTTCCAATATAAATTCAGCTGCACCACTTTTTTCAATGACCAATTATTCTTGCTTCATGTCTTGTTTTTATTTTTCATTTTTTTAATTTATTATTTTACTAATCAATATATCTTTCCTATTATTAAATATTATGTTGAAAGGTGAAGGAATTAGTGTTAACATTATACATTTTCACTCTTTTTCCTCAAGTTTTGTTGGGTTTTTTTTTTTGTCATCCAGATTTTCCTCTTTTTTTTCGTTAAATGAACCATCGTTCAGTTCACGCCATCAGCAAAAACACTAACACCCCGCCCCCCCCCCCCCCCCCCCTCCTTTTTTCTTCTGCACACCAAAGTGGGTGGTGGGGGTTACACGTGAATCTTAATTCGGGATGAAACGGGGATTTACGTAAAATGTAAGTTGCAACCATGAAATACTTTCTGACGATTCTACAGTAGAACTGAAATATTTCCGTGCAGTTGCAGCCTTTCATCTCACTGGTCAAGGTGGAGATAACTCTAAATAAATTGTAGGTAACCATCGGAAAACTATGTCTGAAGCACTCTTTTTTTTTGCATTTCATCGATCTTTTTATCAAGTTATTTTGTACATGAGAAAGGAGGACGTGTTTGTTTTAATAGAGATAAAAGTAAAAATAAAACAAAATGCAAAATAAGACCAAGAAAGAAAAAAAAATTATTCATGATTTATTATTATGTACTAGATGTCTAATGTGCCAAGGGCAAGTACCATGTAAATAGTTCATTCTTTCTGATCTGTGTTGCTTACGCTACACCAAAATGATTTTTAGTTCTTTGGATAGCAAAAATAGGTGCGAGCGAGCGAAGTTTTAATCTTATACACAAAAATTTTTTCTTGAGGACTAGTTTTTTTTCGGGCGAAGATCAAATTTACGTGCGGCACACATTTATTTAATTAAAATATTGCAAAACAATCCCAAGTTTTACAAAATTTTAGGAGGGGTGAGCAATTTTGAAAAATTAAGAAATTGGGGTGAAATTTCAGCATTTTTGCAAAATGAAGCAGCAAACAATAAATTTCTTAAAATATAAACAGTCCAAAAATCGGAGCGGTGAAATTCAAAGAACTAAAGATCAATTTTGTGTGGCCTTAAGTAATCCAATAAACATTCATGCACACAGCATGTGCAGTGCATGTGCCCAGTGAACTGACACATGTACACACTTCCGAAATTCAAGAGCCTTATCGGTATCTTCATTCGAGTGCAACTCACTTTTGAGTAGGGCGAATTTGAGTGGAAACGGTAAATGTGGTATATATTTATTTAATTAATTATTTTTTCGCCACTTGGTCTGATGCAGCTCTGGTACAATATATCTAGTCATTTTACTAAAAATCTAGTCACTTGCAATTACTTCATATATAGTGCTGTATGTTAAATGTGTATGAATTATCTATTTACATCACTGTTGTATGTTCATCCTGTTAAATCATTGTAATATTTTGTCCTTAGCGGGCCCTTGATTGGAAATAAAATATTCTTATTTCTATTTTTATATAATATTAACATTACGCAATAAGATCAAGTGTTTTATCAAAATTAATAATACAAAAATACATTTAACAGGAAATTAATACAAAAGACCTGTTGAAAAATTCATGTAAACATAGAGTGTCTGCATATTTCTATAAATGATAACGAATTATACTGATCATTACACGAGACTGTGGGAAATGTGAAGAAATAGACAACAGATCAAAGAGCGTCAATCCGTCTCTGTTGTCTACCAGACAGAAATTCATGCTCTTAGTCGTATGGTAGATTACTTGGAGTTTCAAAGGAAAAGAGGTTAGTTCCCGAATATTTATATTTTTTGGTACATAATATATTCCACAACATATGAATATGAAAATACTACATCACCCGTCTCCCCTCCCTTAAACTATCATCACAATATTATTTTTTTTTCATCAGCTCATGTGCCACTTTTTCTGTATTCGTTTGAAAATGATACTTTAAAATTTACTGCCAAGCGTTGTTAAATTTGCCGAAAATCTGCTGGCCATCGTTTGAGTAATTATTCTGTAGGGTATCAACAGTTTTCGGCCTTGAAGCAAAACCGATGAGTATCATAGAATATTTATTCGCATGGATGAACATTCAGGAACTCCGCAGAAAATAACAAATAAACAATTCACAGCTAAATAAGGATAATAATAATAGATCGCCGGTATTCCGCCTATAAATTAAAAGTCTGCTTTTCAAAGACAAATAAACAAGTGAACTTTAAGAATACAATTTAAATCAAAAGTCAACACTGACCAATCAGTGGAAGCTATGTTTCAAATCCTCAATTCCACCTTTCCTTCATAACACGAAAGCGGCCTTATGTTTTTTTTCTTTTTTTTTTCTCAGCCATTATGTTATTCATTTACCGCCTGATATTATAATGTGGCATACCCGAATAAATGATATCGTGGCCCAAATGAGTCCATTTAAAATTTAGGGTGAAATCAAAATATCTTAAAAATAATGAATGAAAAATGATAAATTAAACAAAAGTATTGTCTTCAGTGAATTCTAGTACATAATTTTCAGAATGATATGAACATTTCGATACAACAGTGCCTACATATACTAGTACATGATATAATCAGTTTGCATTTAGTCGAAATTCTGGTTTGAGAAACACTAAAAACAAAACTAAAAGATAAAAATTACGCAATTAATCCTTTGGCCATTGTTTATTTTTTTATTTTTTGTCAGTATTCTGCATACATCAAATCCTTTTTTCCACAGAGCTTCTGTTTTCAAACTTTGTGTAAAAACTGTAGTCTAACAATGGCGCGTATATACTTTTTGTGTGTTTCCCTTCCGTTGAAAATGTTGTAATTACATTAAAGTACTTAAAGCTTTTGTGTAGATCTGGAATAAATCCAGTAAGAGAATTATTTTTCTTCAAATAACAACCATTGAATTGTTTCATTACACTTTTCCCACAAAATTATAAGACGTTTTCTGTGGAAATACCTGAGATGCTAAATAAGTCGGTTCTACATTAACTGCCTCTATCTTTTTACTGACTGCATAAAATTTTCTAATGTCGACATCACATGAAAGGTAAATGTCCGCTTTAAACATAAGTTTGTCATATGAAATTATTTTTCATTGAATAATACAGAAAATTCTTCTAAAAGTTGTCGAAGAAGCACATAATCATTTTACCGAGATCGCGCAATGGATTGTTGTATTTATTTTTATGGGTGTCTTCGTCGAGGTCCGCGTTCGTCTATATTTAAACCACTGTAGCTTGAAATGGCGTAGTATGGAAGGGAATATCCGCCATAATTATACAATTCTTAATTTGTGAAATGTAATTTCTTACTTCGTAACATGCAATTTCTTAATTTGTAAAATGTAATTTCTTAATTTGTAACATGTATTTCTACATTTCTTGATTTGTGAAATGTAAATTATTAATGTGTTAATACAATTTCTTAATTTGTTAAAGTATTTTTTTAATTCGTTACATGAATTGCTACATTTCTTAATTTGTAAAATGTAGTTACTTTGTTGGAGTCACGTTTTGGGAGATCGCGTCAGTGTAATTATAACAGCCAATAAGAATTATCGTTTCTAAAGAAAAACTACAAGTTACAAATCAACATGTTACAAATCAAGAAGTTTTACAAGTCTAGAATGAAATAGTTTCACAATATTCCACACGAGGTCGCTGTGGAGGCATGTCAACTCGTACCTTTGCAAATTCGTACCCAATATTTAGCAACTCGTATTTCTGCCAACTCGCACCCAATATTTACGATTGATATACATTAATCTGGTGCAATTGGTTCATAAATGTATAAAGTTAACCATGCCTTTCAAGTGTCTGAAAGAAGGGTGGTCGAGGGGGTCGAATCCCGAAATCCCGACTCGTTTATTTTTGCCTTATCCCGATTTTTATCCCGATTTCCCGGGTCTTATTTCACAATATCTCGAAATCCCGATAAAATAACGTATGGTTTTTTGGCTATATACATTTATTAATGATTGTAACATAACTGTTCAAAGCAATCGGTCAGTCTATTGTAATTCCCGTTTATCTTATTAATATGATCTTAGTTTAAATCAGATTATAAATACATGGAGATTGCGACATTCAAACTTAAAAGCACACAAATAAGTAAACTTGTTTGAGTTCAATAAAAGAATGTGAGACATTTTCGTCATAAGCCTTTTTCAACTGATTTTTATAGTTCGTTCTTATGTTGTACTGTTATACCACTGTCCCAGGTTAGGGGGAGGGTTGGGATCCCGCTAACATTTTTAACCCCGCCACATTATTTATGTATATGTGCCTGTTCCAAGTCAGGAGCCTGTAATTCAGTGGTTGTCGTTTGTTTATGTGTTACATATTTGTTTTTCGTTCATTTTTTGTCGAGCCTTCGACTTTTGTCAAAAAAGCGAGACATAGCGATCCTACATTCCGTCGTCGTCGTCGTCGTCGGCGGCGGCGGCGGCGGCGGCGGCGGCGGCGGCCACAAATATTCACTCTGTGGTTAAAGTTTTTGAAATTTTAATAACTTTCTTAAACTATCCTGGATTTCTACCAATTTGGACAGAGGCTTGTTTATGATCATAAGATAGTATCCAGAAGGAAATTTTGTAAAAAAAAAAATTCCAGTTTTTCCGTATTTTACTTATAAATGGACTTAGTTTTTCTGCCAGGAAACATTACATTCACTCTGTGGTTAAAGTTTTTAAAATTTTAATAACTTTCTTAAACTATCCTGGACTTCTACCAAACTTGGACAGAGGCTTGTTTATGATCATAAGATAGTATCCAGAAGGAAATTGTGTAAAAAAAAAAATCCCAGTTTTTCCGTATTTTACTTATAAATGGACTTAGTTTTTCTGCCAGGAAACATTACATTCACTCTGTGGTTAAAGTTTTCAAAATTTTAATAACTTTCTTAAACTATCCTGGATTTGTACCAAACCTGGACAGAAGCTTGTTTATCATAAGATAGTATCCGGAAGTAAATTTATTAAAAAAAAATTATTTTTTTCCGTAAATTTATTAAAAAAAAATTATTTTTTTCCGTATTTTACTTATAAATGGACTTAGTTTTTCTGCCAGGAAACATTACATTCAATCTGTGGTTAAAGTTTTTAAAATTTTAATAACTTTCTTAAACTATCCTGGATTTCTACCAAACTTGGACAGAGGCTTGTTTATGATCATAAGATAGTATCCAGAAGGAAATTGTGTAAAAAAAAAATCCCAGTTTTTCCGTATTTTACTTATAAATGGACTTAGTTTTTCTGCCAGGAAACATTACATTCACTCTGTGGTTAAAGTTTTCAAAATTTTAATAACTTGTACCAAACCTGGACAGAAGCTTGTTTATCATAAGATAGTATCCGGAAGTAAATTTATTAAAAAAAATTTTTTTTTCCGTAAATTTATTAAAAAAAATTATTTTTTTCCGTATTTTACTTATAAATGGACTTAGTTTTTCTGCCAGGAAACATTACATTCAATCTGTGGTTAAAGTTTTTAAAATTTTAAATCTATATATATATAATTGCATACTATATTAATTTTTTACAACAAAATCTTTTTTCATACCTTTCAAATGTTTTATTTCATTAAATGCAAATCTATTATGTGCATTCACCTATCACGCTGAAAATATAGACAACATCAAAAGTAGGCGAGACACTGGGTTCCTTACAATTTTTTTTTTATACAAATAAGGCCGTTAGTTTTCTCGTTTGAATTGTTTCACAATGTCATATCGCGGCCTTTTATAGCTGACTATGCGGTATGGGCTTTGCTCATTGTTGAAGGCTGTACGGTGACCTATACATGTAGTTGTTAATGTCTGTGTCATTTTGGTCTCTTGTGGACAGTTGTCTCATTGGCAATCATACCACATCTTCTTTTATATATATATGTATGATAGTTCATTGTATACAGTATCACTCTTCTTTACTCTGCAACTTTTTTATGTGCTAGTCCGAAGCCAGGATACAGTGTCAAGTAGTTGTGCGTATACAGTGAATTAAATGCTGTTTTTTTTCTGGTAATTCTTTATTTGTATCAGGCCATTTAATTTTGTCCGACATCTTTTTTTTTAAATTCAATATGGACCCTATTTAGCTCTGAAAATGACACAGACATTAACAACTACATGTATAGGTCACCGTACAGCCTTCAACAATGAGCGAAGCCCATACCGCATAGTCAGCTATAAAAGGCCGCGATATGACATTGTAAAACAATTCAAACGAGAAAACTAACGGCCTTATTTATATAAAAAATGAACGAAAAACAAATATGTAACACATAAACAAACGACAACCACTGAATTACAGGTTCCTGACTTGGGACAGGCACATATACATAAATAATGTGGCGGGGTTAAAAATGTTAGCGGGATCCCAACCCTCCCCCTAACCTGGGACAGTGGTATAACAGTACAACATAAGAACGAACTATAAAAATCAGTTGAAAAAGGCTTATGACGAAAATGTCTCACATTCTTTTATTGAACTCAAACAAGTTTACTTATTTGTGTGCTTTTAAGTTTGAATGTCGCAATCTCCATGTATTTATAATCTGATTTAAACTAAGATCATATTAATAAGATAAACGGGAATTACAATAGACTGACCGATTGCTTTGAACAGTTATGTTACAATCATTAATAAATGTATATAGCCAAAAAACCATACGTTATTTTATCGGGATTTCGGGATATTGTGAGATAAGACCCGGGAAATCGGGATAAAAATCGGGATAAGGCAAAAATAAACGAGTCGGGATTTCGGGATTCGACCCCCTCGACCACCCTTCTTTCAGACACTTGAAACGCATGGTTAACTTTATACATTTATGAACCAATTGCACCAGATTAATGTATATCAATCGTAAATATTGGGTGCGAGTTGGCAGAAATACGAGTTGCTAAATATTGGGTACGAATTAGCGAAGGTACGAGTTGACATGCCTCCACAGCGACCTCGTGTGGAATATTGTGAAACTATTTCATTCTAGACTTGTAAAACTTCTTGATTTGTAACATGTTGATTTGTAACTTGTAGTTTTTCTTTAGAAACGATAATTCTTATTGGCTGTTATAATTACACTGACGCGATCTCCCAAAACGTGACTCCAACAAAGTAACTACATTTTACAAATTAAGAAATGTAGCAATTCATGTAACGAATTAAAAAAATACTTTAACAAATTAAGAAATTGTATTAACACATTAATAATTTACATTTCACAAATCAAGAAATGTAGAAATACATGTTACAAATTAAGAAATTACATTTTACAAATTAAGAAATTGCATGTTACGAAGTAAGAAATTACTTTTCACAAATTAAGAATTGTATAATTATGGCGGATATTCCCTTCCATAGCGTAGAACTACGTAAGAAAAGCGAGAACTCCTGTAAAACAACTAACTTTCTGTTTAGTTCGGCTATTTAATATACGCGCTCTCTTATAAACCCTCATAAAATAATACTAATAAAAAAAAAATAATAAAAAAAAAAATTAAAATAAAATAAAAAATTTTGGCTCAAATCTACAGATAGCTTAGTTTTATCTCAGGAACTACGTAAGAAAAGCGAGAACTCCTGTAAGACAACTAACTTTCTGTCTCAATTCAACTATTTAACATACGCGATCCCTTCTAACACCCCCCAAAATAATACTGCTCAAATAATAAAATAAAATAAATAAAATAAATAAAGAATCCCCTGTCAGGCCAGTAATAACTTTTGTCGCATCCCACATTTTGGCATTAATCCACAGATAGCTTAGTTTTATCTCAGGAACTACGTCAGAAAAGCGAGAACTCCTGTAAGACAACTAACTTTCTGTCTCAATTTAACTATTTAACATACGCGATCCCTTTTAACCCCCCCTAAAATAATACTGGTCAAATAATAAAATAAAATAAATAAAATAAATAAAGAATCCCCTGTCAGACTAGTAATAACTTTGGTCGCATCCTACATTTTGGCATTAATCCGCAGATAGCTTAGTTTTATCTCAGGAACTACGTAAGAAAAGCGAGAACTCCTGTCAGATAACTAACTTTCTGTTACATTCTCAATTAGTATTAAAAAAAAAAAAAAAAAAAAAAAAAAAAAAAAAAAAAAAAAAAAAAAAAAAAAAAAAAAAAAAAAATCATATCCAAAAAGCTGCTAGGTTGCTGACTAGTTAGAACTCCAGAGTTACAAATCACACCATCGACAACAGAACCGAAGATGCCGTTGCCTAGCTGTTCATCACAGACATAGCCGCCAACGACATTTAACCCTCCAGAACTTTGGAATACCGTCTATACCGCCGTTCCTAAATTCAAAATTCCGATTCAACTTTCTTGCTTATTCAGCTCCGAAATATCTCAAAACCCTAAAATCCGTACACACTTTTGGCTTACAACCCATCAAATTTCGGCCACTGACACTAAATTCTAAAAACTGTCTCGATTATTTTCTAAATTTTTTTTTTTTTTTTTTTCTCGAAATTATACTCTTAACTTACGTTACTTAATACAAAATAAATCATATTAAATAAACCGTCCGTGCGAGACCTAAATAGGTAGTCAAGGACGTTAAAAACTCCCTAGATAGAAATGGCGTACTTTTCAAATCGTTGTCGAAGCGCACACTTGCTATAAGGATTATTTCCGAATTCTAAGAATTAACAAAACGATGGCAGACGCAGCAGCACCAGCCCCGGTCAAGTCACCAAAGAAGAAGGCAGCAGCCAAGCCCAAGAAGGTATCGTCTCATCCTAAATATTCCGAAATGATCGGAAAAGCCATCGCAGCTCTGAAGGAACGTGGAGGTTCATCGAGACAGGCCATTTTGAAATACATTATGGCAAACTTCAATGTTGGTAAGGACGCTAAATCAGTGAACGCACATCTTAAGCTCGCACTGAGAGCAGGAGTAAAGAACAAAAGCCTTAAACAGTCCAAAGGAACAGGAGCTTCAGGATCATTCAGAATTGGAGAAGCCAAGCCAGCTAAAAAGGCACCCAAGGCCAAGAAGGCTGCCAAACCAAAGGCCGCTAAGCCAAAGAAGGCAAAAACTCCAAAAAAGAAGCCAGCAGCAAAGAAAGCCGCAGGTGAGAAAAAGGCAGCCAAACCCAAGAAGCCAGCAGCCAAGAAAGCCGCCAAACCAAAGAAGGTCAAGACGCCTAAGAAGAAAGCAGCAGCTAAGCCAAAGAAGACTAAAACCCCAAAGAAGAAGTAAAGATGTCAACGGCAAGCTCTACACAGGCTGCATGCAGCCACTAAAAGCCCTTTTAAGGGCTACCCAAATTTTTCAAAAAGAATCTGAAATTGTTGTACATCATTTTCCAATTTAAATTCAGCTGCACCACTTTTTTCAATGACCAATTATTCTTGCTTCATGTCTTGTTTTTATTTTTCATTTTTTTAATTTATTATTTTACTAATCAATATATCTTTCCTATTATTAAATATTATGTTGAAAGGTGAAGGAATTAGTGTTAACATTATACATTTTCACTCTTTCTTCTCAAGTTTTGTTGGGTTTTTTTTTTTGTCATCCAGATTTTCCTCTTTTTTTTCGTTAAATGAACCATCGTTCAGTTCACGCCATCAGCAAAAACACTAACACCCCGCCCCTCCCCCCTCCTTTTTTCTTCTGCACACCAAAGTGGGTGGTGGGGGTTACACGTGAATCTTAATTCGGGATGAAACGGGGATTTACGTAAAATGTAAGTTGCAACCATGAAATACTTTCTGACGATTCTACAGTAGAACTGAAATATTTCCGTGCAGTTGCAGCCTTTCATCTCACTGGTCAAGGTGGAGATAACTCTAAATAAATTGTAGGTAACCATCGGAAAACTATGTCTGAAGCACTCTTTTTTTTTGCATTTCATCGATCTTTTTATCAAGTTATTTAGTACATGAGAAAGGAGGACGTGTTTGTTTTAATAGAGATAAAAGTAAAAATAAAACAAAATGCAAAATAAGACCAAGAAAGGAAAAAAAATTATTCATGATTTATTATTATGTACTAGATGTCTAATGTGCCAAGGGCAAGTACCATGTAAATGGTTCATTCTTTCTGATCTGTGTTGCTTACGCCACACCAAAATGATTTTTAGTTCTTTGGATAGCAAAAATAGGTGCGAGCGAGCGAAGTTTTAATCTTATACACAAAAATTTTTTCTTGAGGACTAGTTTTTTTTCGGGCGAAGATCAAATTTACGTGCGGCACACATTTATTTAATTAAAATATTGCAAAACAATCCCAAGTTTTACAAAATTTTAGGAGGGGTGAGCAATTTTGAAAAATTAAGAAATTGGGGTGAAATTTCAGCATTTTTGCAAAATGAAGCAGCAAACAATAAATTTCTTAAAATATAAACAGTCCAAAAATCGGAGCGGTGAAATTCAAAGAACTAAAGATCAATTTTGTGTGGCCTTAAGTAATCCAATAAACATTCATGCACACAGCATGTGCAGTGCATGTGCCCAGTGAACTGACACATGTACACACTTCCGAAATTCAAGAGCCTTATCGGTATCTTCATTCGAGTGCAACTCACTTTTGAGTAGGGCGAATTTGAGTGGAAACGGTAAATGTGGTATATATTTATTTAATTAATTATTTTTTCGCCACTTGGTCTGATGCAGCTCTGGTACAATATATCTAGTCATTTTACTAAAAATCTAGTCACTTGCAATTACTTCATATATAGTGCTGTATGTTAAATGTGTATGAATTATCTATTTACATCACTGTTGTATGTTCATCCTGTTAAATCATTGTAATATTTTGTCCTTAGCGGGCCCTTGATTGGAAATACAATATTCTTATTTCTATTTTTATATAATATTAACATTACGCAATAAGATCAAGTGTTTTATCAAAATTAATAATACAAAAATACATTTAACAGGAAATTAATACAAAAGACCTGTTGAAAAATTCATGTAAACATAGAGTGTCTGCATATTTCTATAAATGATAACGAATTATACTGATCATTACACGAGACTGTGGGAAATGTGAAGAAATAGACAACAGATCAAAGGGCGTCAATCCGTCTCTGTTGTCTACCAGACAGAAATTCATGCTCTTAGTCGTATGGTAGATTACTTGGAGTTTCAAAGGAAAAGAGGTTAGTTCCCGAATATTTATATTTTTTGGTACATAATATATTCCACAACATATGAATATGAAAATACTACATCACCCGTCTCCCCTCCCTTAAACTATCATCACAATATTATTTTTTTTTCATCAGCTCATGTGCCACTTTTTCTGTATTCGTTTGAAAATGATACTTTAAAATTTACTGCCAAGCGTTGTTAAATTTGCCGAAAATCTGCTGGCCATCGTTTGAGTAATTATTCTGTAGGGTATCAACAGTTTTCGGCCTTGAAGCAAAACCGATGAGTATCATAGAATATTTATTCGCATGGATGAACATTCAGGAACTCCGCAGAAAATAACAAATAAACAATTCACAGCTAAATAAGGATAATAATAATATATAGATCGCCGGTATTCCGCCTATAAATTAAAAGTCTGCTTTTCAAAGACAAATAAACAAATGAACTTTAAGAATAAAATTTAAATCAAAAGTCAACACTGACCAATCAGTGGAAGCTATGTTTCAAATCCTCAATTCCACCTTCCTTCATAACACGAAAGCGGCCTTATGTTTTTTTTTCTTTTTTTTTCTCAGCCATTATGTTATTCATTTACCGCCTACCCCCTTGATGTTATAATGTGGCATGCCCGAATAAATGATACCGTCGCCCAAATGGTCCATTTAAAATTTAGGGTGAAATCAAAATATCTTAAAAATAATGAATGAAAAATGATAAATTAAACAAAAGTATTGTCTTCAGTGAATTCTAGTACATAATTTTCAGAATGATATGAACATTTCGATACAACAGTGCCTGCATATACTAGTACATGATATAATCAGTTTGCATTTAGTCGAAATTCCGGTTTGAGAAACACTAAAAACAAAACTAAAAGATAAAAATTACGCAATTAATCCTTTGGCCATTGTTTATTTTTTATTTTTTGTCAGTATTCTGAATACATCAAATCCTTTTTTTCACAGAGCTTCTGTTTTCAAACTTTCAAACAATTGAATTGTTTCATTACACTTTTCCCACAAAATTATAAGACGTTTTCTGTGGAAATACCTGAGATGCTAAATAAGTCGGTTCTACATTAACTGCCTCTATCTTTTTACTGACTGCATAAAATTTTCTAATGTCGACATCACATGAAAGGTAAATGTCCGCTTTAAACATAAGTTTGTCATATGAAATTATTTTTCATTGAATAATACAGAAAATTCTTCTAAAAGTTGTCGAAGAAGCACATAATCATTTTACCGAGATCGCGCAATGGATTGTTGTATTTATTTTTATGGGTGTCTTCGTCGAGGTCCGCGTTCGTCTATATTTAAACCACTGTAGCTTGAAATGGCGTATTTTTCAAATCGTTGTCGAAGCGCATACTTGCTATAAGGATTATTTCAGAATTCTAAGAATTAACAAAACAATGGCAGACGCAGCAGCACCAGCCCCGGTCAAGTCACCAAAGAAGAAGGCAGCAGCCAAGCCCAAGAAGGTATCGTCTCATCCTAAATATTCCGAAATGATCGCTAAAGCCATCGCAGCTCTGAAGGAACGTGGAGGTTCATCGAGACAGGCCATTTTGAAATACATTATGGCAAACTTCAATGTTGGTAAGGACGCTAAATCAGTGAACGCACATCTTAAGCTTGCACTGAGAGCAGGAGTAAAGAACAAAAGCCTTAAACAGTCCAAAGGAACAGGAGCTTCAGGATCATTTAGAATTGGAGAAGCCAAGCCAGCTAAAAAGGCACCCAAGGCCAAGAAGGCTGCCAAACCAAAGGCCGCTAAGCCAAAGAAGGCAAAAACTCCAAAAAAGAAGCCAGCAGCAAAGAAAGCCGCAGGTGAGAAAAAGGCAGCCAAACCCAAGAAGCCAGCAGCCAAGAAAGCCGCCAAGCCAAAGAAGGCCAAGACGCCTAAGAAGAAAGCAGCAGCTAAGCCAAAAAAGCCTAAAACCCCAAAGAAGAAGTAAAGACGTCAACGACAAGCTCTACACAGGCTGCATGCAGCCACAAAAAGCCCTTTTAAGGGCTACCCAAATTTTTCAAAAAGAATCTGAAATTGTTGTACATCATTTTCCAATTTAAATTCAGCTGCACCACTTTTTTCATCGACCAATTATTCTTGCTTCATGTCTTGGTTTTATTTTTCATTTTTTTAATTTATTATCTTACTAATCAATATATCTTTCTTATTATTAAATATTATGTTGAAAGGTGAAGGAATTAGTGTTAACATTATACATTTTCACTCTTCCTCCTCAAGTTTTGTTGGGTTTTTTTTCTTGTAATCCAGATTTTACTCTTTTCTTTCGTTAAATGAACCATCGTTCAGTTTACGCCATCAGCAAAACACTAACACCACCCCCCCTTTCCTCCTTTTTTCTTACGCACACCAAAGGGGGGATACACGTGAAGCTTGATTCGGGCTGAAACGGGGATTTACGTAAAATGCACGCTGCAACCATGAAATACTTTCTGACTATTCTACACTAGAACTGAACCGTGCAAGAGCGTCAGTTGTAGCCTTTCATCTCACTGGTCAAGGTGGAGATAACTCTAAATAAATTGTAAGTAACCATCGGAAAACTATGTCTGAAGCACTCTTTTTTCTTTTTTTTTGTGTTTCATCGATCTTTTTATCAAGTTATTTTGTACATGAGAAAGGAGGACGTGTTTGTTTTAATAGAGATAAAAGTAAAAATAAAACAAAATGAAAAATAAGACCATGAAAGAAGAAAAAATTATTCAATATTCTTTAAAGATGGCGGATCGCTAAGAATGAGATTTATCATTATGCACTAGATGTCTAATGTGTCAAGGGCAAGTACCATGTAAATAGTTCATTCTTTCTGATCTGTGATGCTTACGCCACACCAAATTGATTTTTAGTTCTTTGGATAGCAAAAATAGGTGCGAGTTAGCAAAGTTTTAATCTTACATAAAAAAAAAAATTCTTGAGGACTAGTTTTTTTTCGGGCGAAGATCAAATTTACGTGCGGCACACATTTTTTTTAACTAAAATGGACTATATAAGATGTGAACTTAGAAATGGTAAAATGTTCCGAACTTCCTTAAGATAGTATCTTTTTCATTAAAGGTTGTTTTATAAGAGATTTTTTGCGTTTTGCGGTCCACAAGACTTATAGAACAGTATTGCGTTTTAAGATACCGAATGTTTTCTTTACTCAGCTAATCATAGATGAACTTTGATGATCAATGTCAGCTTTTTTTATTCAATATTCGAAAGAAACCATGAATTTTATTTAATTTTTGTGAATGTTCTTGGCAAGAAAAATAGACTAAATAAGATGAGAACTTAGAAATGGTAAAATGTTCCGAACTTCCTTAAGATAGTACCTATTTGCAAAAAGATTTGTACTGTAAATTTATCAACGGATGAGATGGTAATAATTAAAAGTGTAAACCTACATACAATGCTTAATACGTTGTATAAATCATGACAAATTCACGTATAATGTACCATCTACAATTGACAAAGATTAATGACAGTAGAATACAGGTGATAAAACGACTTTATTTGACATACAAGATGCTTACCGTACGTACATATATTTTACTAGTGTTTATCACAAATTGTGTTGGAAAGGAATTTATTATGGAAGGTGAAAATAACAGAACGATGGGAAATCATAAAGTGTTGCCTTTCCAAAATGCAACAAATCACAAGGCCGTCCTTGTAAATAGTGCAATCCCGTTTTCGATAAATTTTTGTATCAGACATCAATCATTTGTTATTCTGAAGAACATCAGGTTTCTGAATTTTGATGAAAGTGTACGTATGTCTGTAACTGTTAATGATAGATTGAGCTATGGAACATATTTAGCAATTGCCAACAGAAATAAGACTAAAATATTTAGTGAAACTGGCCCATTTAACGAAAGTCATGAGCTTGAAGCAGGGTGGAATGTTTTAAAAATTCACTTCAGTGCCTTTCCAATAGCATTAGATATTTTTGTGTTGGATGTTCATGACAATAAAATGAACTACCCCATTTTTAATTGTGAAGTAGTGTGCAAACAACAATCGTCGTTTCCGGTGAATATCAAACAACATGTGACAACGGCTACCATGACGCAAAACTCTTTTAATACTAGGTGTGCTGAGGTAGACAATGTAGATATACCCATTTATCATCCTAATATAGAGGCTTTTTCTATAACAGCTACCCTTCCTCAGTACAAATCTTTTAACAACAGACGGAAAGCTAATTTGACGAACTGTCCACATCTTTCTCAAAATCTGTGGAGATTCGATAATTTTACTATAAAACCGAACGGAGATGAGATTACAGATCAATTAACTTTCTTAACTTTTCATTCTGTAAATTCCAGTTCAGTGGTGGTCGTAGTTATATTCAGACTAGATGGAGAAAGCAAGGGAAGTATAAACAGCGATATGGGATCACAGTTGCATTTAAGTTTCAAATCTTTAACAGAAAATGTTAGCGTCTTAATGAGATTTAAACATAAAAATGGCAGTATGATCAACGCTGGAAAAAAAATATTTAATACAAAAATTCTTGAACAGATGTGGACCATCGAAGATTTTACTTGGATAGAATATGATTACAATTATATATCGTTACACATCAGTACAAGAGTTCCCTTAAATTTACTAATTCAGAATTTGAGACTCGATAGAAGACCTTTTATTGCCGACAAAACTATAACATTATACAAAAGTGATGACGTCATTATCGAAGGTGTATTAGTAGACATGTGGTGGAGAGGTCACGATAGAATGAGTATTCGTCTAAGTAACGGTCACTCATATGCAGGTTTTGCGTTTTTTAGATTATATAGACCCATACCTTGGACCTCAGGATATTGTCAGGTCTGTATCATATATCAGGACGGCAATGCACGATTTGTTCCAGTCTCACCAGAGGGATTAGAATGGATACCATTTGGCACTTCCGTTATCCTCGGTCAAGTAAAACGTGATTCGACGAGACCTTATGTTTCCATTTCTTACGTTGAAATTATTCCGGAGGATTGGAAGTTAACAATATTCTTCAAAGATGGCGGATCGCTAAGAATGAGATTACTTGTAACGGACGATTACACGAAAGCCTTCTTTGATAACACAGACTTCAAAGAGAATACATATTTATATCCTTTTGTTACTGTTAGATCCATGTATGTAGAAGAAGGGAACACTGACGTGGACAGTGTAAAAATTGATGACGTCACTACTTACGATATAATGGACAGTTGGGGCATTGTAAAAGGGAAATCTTTCGCTTTCCACAGAAGATGTACATCGAGACATTTAACATTAAGTCCAGATATACAAATAGAAATATTAAAGACCAAAAATATTCTTTAGTAATATCTTCAGTGACAAAAGAATTGTGTCTCAGTTGTACCTCTAAATCAATTAAAGTCTAATAATTGTAATCTGACGTTTTACAACTTTATTTTAAAGTTTTATTATCAGTTGTAACTGGCATATTACTTCATACATTCTTCTATATTTTATTATCCACTACATTTGTTACCTTGTTAAATCAGGAAAGGATAAAAATAAAGAAAATAACTTACTTTAAAACATTCAAAATTAAACAAAAAAAACAACGAAACCGTTTGGAGGTAAAGAGGTTGTACATGTGGTATGCTAAGGTTAAATTGATCCCCTCATGATGCTCTGGGTTTCAAAGAGTCAACACCTATTTATTTTTATTTTTATTTTTTACACACTCGTGATCAAGACCATATTGGTCGAAACGTTGAGTATTTTTTACTTTTTACTTTTTAGTTTGTTGTTTTTTTTTTGCGATTTTGTATTTGGTTT
Organism: Mytilisepta virgata; assembly: GCA_028015205.1. NCBI lineage: Eukaryota > Metazoa > Mollusca > Bivalvia > Mytilida > Mytilidae > Mytilisepta > Mytilisepta virgata. The sequence goes on from CM051520.1 coordinate 44,264,073, forward strand.
TATTCGACTTGTGTATTTCATACATTTTAGTCGTCTTACGCCCCTTTTGACAGCTGACCATTTCCATTTATTTTTCTTGTTATCTATTATCGCATGAGCTGTTTCGCAACATACTTAGTTTTTTCCCCCTCATTAATAAGTTGGTAGGGTTTGTCTTTCGTGCTACCTGGTTGATTTCTGTACTATATCAACTGTTCTTTCAATTTTTGGTTTCAGGCATCACTGATGACAAAGTGGTGTTTGTTTGTTTGTTTAGTTAGGGTTTTACGCCGTTTTCTGCACATTTGGCTATTTCGCGGCGGCCAGTTTTTTATTGGTGGAGGAAGCCGGGTACCCAGAGAGAACCACTGACCTTCAGTAGGAAAATTGGCAATCCTTGTCAATTAAGATCGGAGTCGAAAACACGCCGCCACAGGTGAGATTCAAACCCACAACCTCAGTGTTGACAGGCTAGTGATCATAAGTAGTCATGGCGAACTACCTAGACCACTCAGCACCGAGGAAATTGATGTTAGGAAAAGATATCTACTTAGTGCAAGAAATTGTTTACTTACAAAAACATTTAAAAAAATTTTGCAACAAGAAAATCGAGCTTAAAAAAAGAATGAAAAGATAGTTATTTTAGATACAAAATGTGCTGTTAAAATGTTATTATTATTGAACTTATCCCTCTAGCTTCTTATTGCAGTTTGTGAGGTTTTCTTTGATCAGTCTAACAGAACCATCACATGTTTCCTGTGCCTTCTGAAAAGCTCGTTTAGCGCCTTCCCAGTCTAGAATATTCATAAAAGAGTAACCGAGCAGGGAGTAAGATTCTGAAGTGTTGATTTGAAGACAATGTTTATTGAAATAATCCAAAATTTTCTTATACACGGACCCGTCAGCAGATGCAAAGTCATTCTTTAACACGCATTTCATTAACAGATAATACGCCATGGACAAGGAGTTGACAGCCAGTTGACCACGCAGTTGAACTTCCTTTTGAAGGGTTTTATCCAGGACTTTAGCTTCTTTCTTATAAAAGCAATGCAGGCTCATTGGATTTTTTAATTCCTTTGCAATGAAACGGTCAAGTTTTTCGGCCGCTTCATCGAATCGACCTTGTTTTATTAATAAACAGCAAAAGTCTATAGCAGTAGATGAGTAAATATCTTCAACATCAACAACGGTATTGAAGAGTGTTTCGGCTTGTACTAGGGCTACCATATGCTCTTCAGAATCCTCGGGATATTTGCATGCTAGGGCATGGAACATGCAAGCCAAGTTTCCCCTTAACTGTAGAACATCAGGGTGCTGATCTGAATATTTGATCACTTCTTCTAAGAAGTAGACTGTTAACTGAATATCTGATAGGAATTTCATAGCAATGGAATCTACAATCTGGGCTACTCGTATACTTCCATGACCATATTTATCGATTGTGGGAAATATATCCATAATATAGTTCACAGCCTCCTCCGGTTTCATTTCTAAAACAAGAACATAGACCATTTTATACAATGCCGATAGATATGCGTTCATAACAGAAAGTTGAATATCTTTGTGTTCAAGAAAATCAACTATGTCTTCTAAAATAGGAGAAATGATTTCCCGAAATGGTGTAGATAGACTCTGTAGACCCATTATCTTGTTGTCGGTAAACTCTAAGATAGGTTTTAATGGAACTTCACGGATGGATTCTAGCACTGTTTTTATGCTTGCTATTTGTTCGTCCGTAAAGTGATCTATTAAATTGTTTTCTGGTATGAAGAAATTTGGTAGTAATCTCTTTTCAATGCACTCAATAAGGATATCGATCATAAACAGTAGACACCCCCCAGGATTCTCAGTCCAGATATTGTTTGGAAGTTTCTCACATGAGTAGAGAAATATAGTTTTTAAATGATATGAGGTGAGTAAATCTAATTCCTTCAATGTTTGCAAATAAATTATTTTCAGAAAAATATAGCACTGTCTCTGTTCATCCGTAACGACAGTCTTTGCTAAATATTTTTCTGTCACAGCAAATGATAGTCTCCATTCTGATTCTGGTAGCTTGCTGAGCTTGTGCGAACATGCAACTAACTGAACTCCAGATTGAACGGCGGCGTTAACTGTTGATTTATCCAACCATTCGCCTTTCATCTGTCTTTTGATCCATAATTTAGCAACTTCTGGCCATTTTTCGCAAGGCAGTGCACAAACATAATCATGAGGATGTATCCACGTTTTTCCGACGGTCTTGACAGGTACCGCACTTGTAGAAACAGCCGGACCATGGATCATATCAGGTGGACACAAAGGGGACATTATCTTTGTCATCATCTTTGAGCTGCTCAAAAAATATTGATTCGATTCTTTCAGAAAAACAAATGTTTCGTCTTCAGCCTTTGGTTGTATAATTTCGATTCGTGCATATCCTGGATGAGTACCGTGAAAATCTAGTCGTAATTTAGATTTCCTTTCTGTCAATAATGTCATGTCTTCAGATATCAAAAGGTCAGGTGTAACGAGTAGAATGTCAATATCCGAATTTGTTTCCACTTTAAAGGTACTTGATCGCAAAATAACGTCTGGAATATGGTATCCTTCGGCCACACTACCGACAAAAACAGGTTTAAAGAATCCATCGATTAGCTGAGGGTCATTGGCAAAAAACTCTTGTATCAACTGGTTTTGTTTTTCGCTTCTTTCGTAACCAACAAGACGTTTTGGTAATAAAAATTGGATTATAAATGAAAGGTGTGGAATAGGAAGGTTTGATTTTGTGTCCACAACATTATGCTGAATTTTAACGTCAGTGTCCATCTGAAATATAATGAAATTACGTGTACAAATAAAATTATAGTTTGATGGTCCTTCCTACAAAAAATACCTTGTCTTAGAACTGACTACGGCCGTGGGACATCAGAGTGCACTCCAGTATGGCGCTTCTCATCGTTTTACGACTAATAAATTTGTTTCCTACCACTGAAACCTTATATGATTCATCTCTGATAATTTTTCTATTCACAAATGTTTTTGAGTTTTTAAAGTAATGTTTACTAATTATTAAGAATTTAATAAATAACACCGGCTTGGTATTTATGACCAATATATTCCATCTTCTTTAGTTTAAACTTATTTATTTATAGTGGATTGGGAAACAAGTTATAACAACTTATATTAATCCCCTTGCACTTGGTGGGTACGAGACCGGCCCCTGTTATTTAAACTACTCTTTTTCGACATCTACAGAGGAGTCTTTAACGTGCTATGGGTGTTGCTCTACCTTAACACAGCACAGCCATTTTTCGTCCCAATCTGACGGACTAGCATTTTTTCCGAGACCATCCTCGCAGATGATGTCGATAGGGCGTCGCAAATGATTCCCGAAATTTTCATCCCGAATAGGAATCGAACCAGGGACCTTTGGTTTCGTAGTCCGATGCGCTAACCACTACACCACGGAGCCCTTCTTCTTTCATTTTTCCTTCCCAAAAACGGAAATCTCAAGTTAAGAAAAATAAATTTTTGGAGATAACTATTAAAAAACATTGACAAATTTGCATTATTTCATAGTTTATAAATATAGTGCGCTCTGAGGTCCCACTACCCTAACACAATTGAATGTTAAAAAATATCGGACTATAATATTTCTTTGTTTATATCTTTCAATGGGATGTTAGTAAAACATGGACACTGATTACGGAACGGAATTTTCAATCAAACCTGACCGGAAGGGTCATACGATTTTTGCTACATTGGACTTCCGTCGTCGTTAGCTTATTACATTTCAATTTTCTTCCTTGTAACAACTGGGCCAATTTGAACAAAATTTGGACAAGGATTCAAATTATACAAATTCAATGGAGGTTCCTTCAAGCCAATGGGTCAAATAGGAAAAGGAGTAGGGCCAAATATCCTTGTATTTGTTTCACTCACAACCATTTATTAATGAATTATAAATATTTACCTATTTTTTGTCGTAAAATATTGTATGTAATGCAGTTTTATGCGTCTACCATCAAAGGTCGTGGTTATAGGCGATTTTAGTCTTTAATCATTTGTAATATTGCCAAGAAGGGCAATCAGAACTAAAACCATTCTTACGTCATATGAAAGGAGATATAAACAGAAAAACTGGAAGGAAGAATAATAATGAGCTCTGAAGTAAATTGTGTTTCCCATGTACTTCGAAAAATCTTGACTTTATTAAAATTCTGTACATTTCAAGTAACAACTAGTAGTCCTGTATCAGTGAACTGATCCTATAAAGTCTCCCAAACGCCCGGTCCAAAGGCCCGCAGCTATCTTTCTTCTCCGGATGTAAACAAAACATTACTTTTTAAAATCATGTGTTCATTTTAAGATGTTTTATAATCTGGAAGTGGACAGGCGGATGAACAGACAAACGGACAAGAATATTCCTGTTAACATTTTCCTTTAATATTTTGCAGTTTTAAATATACACCAATAGATACAAATCAAACTTGAACTTTCCCACCTTGAAGTTGGCAAACTAATTTGCAATGTGTCCCTCTTGAAATGCTTCTCATTATCAAGTTCATCTTATACCTGACATTATGATTGACATTATAAACTTAAATAGATTTTCAAAACATCCCCTTATGGAACCCCTGCAGCAAAATATTTACCAATCTTGGTGCCTTCCACGGTTAACACGCAGGTCACTTCTTTTAGTTTTATGCAATTACTAAATGAAATAACATATAAACGTTAGATGTACACATCAGTCTTTCACCTTATTTTGCAATATCTATTTTAAATATATCTACCTTTTATTGTCACTTATTTTTGTTTCATTCAGTTAATGCATATATGTATATAAAATTGAATTAATAATGAAGTAAAATCCAACATGTGTACACATTTCAACTTATTGTGAAATCCGTTTTTAACTCTTAAAAATATACAATATGTTTTTCAAACAAAACCAGATATGAACCTATACAATCTCTATTATTTGAAAAAAAAGGTTTTAAAATCCATTTTACCGCCCCTAAAATATACCAAACTAAGTTTAAGTAAGACATGTCCAAGTAAAATAAGATATGATCGTGTAAATTTTAGTGCATTTCACTCTTCACTCCCGGTACTCCCCCCCCCCCCCCCCCATACAAATATATAGTAAAAATATATATCATAAAAGGGTAAGGACCTTAAAGGTATAAACTTTAGGAATACATATTTCAGTGGGTATCTCCCCAAATAAACCCCCAATAAACTCTAACATTGAGTAAGAATATATATTAGTATACGGTCGGCTTTCAGAGACAAATGTTTTTTGATGATGTGTGACATACCCTCTCCCCCCAGTGGACCACTAATAAACTTCAATGAATGCATCTTCTAAAAAGGAGTAAGAGTATATATGGTCATATAGTGGAGATCTCATAGATTTTCAAATTATAAAGACAATTTTATTTTGAGGTGATGGAGCACACCCTAAGGGACCCCCCAAAAACCATCAATGAATACATCTATATGGTTATAGGGTGCGGATCGCAAAGGTTTTAAAAGTTACAAAGACAAATCTAATTGATGGGGTGGGGCATACCCCTATGGATCCCTCATAAACATCAATGCATGTATCTTCTTCTAATAATTTGTAAGAATATATATTGTCATAGGATGGGGATCTGAAAGGTTTTAAAGTTACAATGAAAAATCTATTTTTAGAGGGTGGGGAATACCACCCCAACGGGAGATCCCAATATACATCAATGAATGTTACTTCCAAAAAGCATCAAGGGTTCCCAAATCATAAAGAAAATGTATTTTGAGAAGGTGGGTCATACCGCCTAGGAACCCACATATACCTTCCAAAGGGTCAATTTTCAACGGGGTCAAAATTCTGTACTACATTTGCAAATGGTTTCGATTTGATACATTCGTCCCGGAAGGGAATCGGATACGAGCGTCTTTTCATTATTTTTTTTTTTTTTTTTTTTGCCCACACGAAAAAAGAAATAATAAATAGCCAAATGATAAAAAGAAAATATGAAATCACAAATGTAACCACACAAGAGACAGATTATTCGGTCTATGTCTCCCATGGCTACACCAAAAGACAATATCATATTTATATGGAAAACCAAAATGAAATACAACTGAAAAGAGAAATCGCATGTGTATGTTGCAATAAACCTACAAGTATACTGGTTTTATTTTTTAATAAATAAAATTTTATTCATTTTTGAGTTTGAGAATTTTGATACAATAGGAAATAAGTGTGTTTTCTCTTACCTTATTTGTTGATGATCTGTACAAGTTATTTTTAGTAGTGGGTATTTCCATTGGCAATTTAAACCTTTAAAAGATTACAGGGGCAGATAATCCAAATTTACCTGTTAATAGATTGTTCTATGATTGTGTGTTTGTTTGGGGTTTAACGTCGTGTTCAGAACATTTGGCTATTTCGCGGCGGCCAGTTTTTATTGGTGGAGGAAGTCGGAGTACCCGGTAGTGAAATTGGCAATCCTTGTCATGCAATTTAGACCAGAGATTGTTCTATGACAAATAAGGGGACGACCATTTGATATTCTGGTGGGGGCCAGGAGGATTTTGAAAATAAATAACTCAGCCTTGATAATAACAAAAATGAATGGTTTGTTCTGTGGTAGTTTGAAAATAAATAACCTCACCTACAATGTATTGAAAGTAAATAACTCGGCAGGTCTTTCAAACCATTTTATAAATGCATGTTTTAAAGCATGAGATGGCACCAAATTCTACCAAAATTCGTCTTTTTTCATATTTTTTTTCGGGAAAAACTTCCCAAATCTTTTAATAATATATAAACTACACCATATATAAATATTAATGTTTTTGAAATGTCTGAAAATGGGTTTCATTTCACTTAAGGCATATTGTCTCATGAACATTTACCTCGCTTTAATACCTTTTCCCATTTTAACCTATATTGTTTTTTGTACGTATGCAATATATGAAGTTTTGAATTCAGAAGATTCACTTCCAGAGGATGATGATTAATTTCGATTAAATGGTACATAATGTATTTCATCTCATTGAATTTATAAAATGTTAAAATGTAAGTATAAACTTATTATACTGGTATATATATATATATTTTTTTTCCAAAAAAAAAAAAAACAAAAAACTATCGTAATCTGCTTATATTGTATTGAATATGGCAATTTATCATATTCATTAATTCAACACATAATCTGATTTCCTTAAAAGACTATTGAATTTGGAATTTCTCGTTATTGGTCTACTGCTGTTAAGATCCATCCAATCATTTTAATATACCATAGACAATTAATGGAGAGAATTCGGCATAAAAAATATCAAACCCTGACACTTTAACTATAAAATATACATGCTCCAAGTCAGAAACCATTACATTAGTGCATTTCACAATTATTTTATGTTTTTTAGCAAAAAAAAGTCCAAAAAAATTTTCGTCTCGCTCCGCTCGGCCAAATTTTATTATACGCCTCCCCTTTCAAATATCATGGAAACGCCCCTAATTTTCCTTTATCCTTTACTTTAGACAGAGCAATGCGCAATACAACATGAATGTACAAGCATGCATTATAAACATTGCAGCCAAAATTCCGAACAGATACAACCTTGACTATGTTATTTATTTAAGAATAAAAACATGAATTTAAAAATTGTGTATTTTCAAATATTATAAATATAATTGTGTAAATAAATAATCAGTCCCTTGTTTTACTGAAAATGAAAAATAATGCTTCAACGGTGCAGAAAATAAATAATCTGTCCTTATTTTCCACAAAAATAAATAACCCATCCAAAACAAATCCTCCTGCCCCCCCCTCCCCCCCCAGAATATCAAATGGTCGTCCCCTAAGTGTTATCTCAGTTTTAAACACTTACACGTTGTGTCAGCTGAAAAATTGAAACGTTTTTCTCCTCGGTTATGAGTTTTTTATGTATGAAAATTAGTACAAAAAAATAGAAAAGGGGTTTTTAAAAATGAACCTATTTACCTGTACTATTTTGAATATGTACAGGGAAAAGGGTGTGTTCCCATTTCGCCATAACTGTTAATAACGAAAAAAAAAATGGTAGAAAATGTACTAAGGCAAAGTGGAATTGAACTAAGGCAAAATCGGGATTGATCTACAAAGTCAGAATTTGACAATTTAAATTTTTTATATTTTGTTTATATAAAGCAAAATCATCAATTGTTTTTTATCGTAACAAATAAAATTAACTAAAGTTCATTAAGGTAATATTTAGAAGAATAGAAAATAAATATTGATTTTTTTTTCATTTTTATAAAAATTAAAGATAAAGATTTACTTACGATTTTACGAAAACATACTAGTAGTCAGCTTGAAAATTTTTATGTTTCATTTTTATCACTATCTACTTGTAGTATGCTTCTGGGATTTGGAATAATTATCACCAATAAGCTTATTCATAGCTAATTAAACAAAAATCATCAGTAAGCTTGGAAGTGTGCATGAAAATACTGTGAAGTCATATTTTATTTTAGATTTGTGAAAACTAAGGAGTATCTCCTTCGTGCCCTAGCTATGTCCTTACCTCTTTTGGACATTTTGACATTTTTTAATTTTCTCTTTTTGGATTGTTGTTCTTATTTTCAATATTTTATGCCTTGAGCACAACTGATGAATCGTAAATCTACGAAATGTATACACATTGTGCATCAAAACTGGTATGAAAGAATTTTATTTAAATTATAAAATAATATGAGTATTGTTCAAGTTGTCGCTTTCTGTATAAAAACCAATAACCGAATATGACATCAGTCTCAAAAACAACACAATGGACAGAGTTACCATACATGAAGAGTTAATTGAAACCAATATATATTTAGTATGGAATGGATATAGATATAGTCAGAACAACAAGCGAGGCAAATGTATTTCTTTGAAATGCACAGACAAGAACTGTAGAGCTATTTCATGTACCAGAGATGACAGACCTACAAAGATTGGTCAAGTGCAAACCATAGCATAGACAGTGCTGCAGTAGTGGACAGAAAGATACTCAACAGCATTCGGACCAGGGCCAAGGAGGAACTCAAACCTCTACCATCTATCTATGACGAGGAAATTACGAAACTCAGAGATACACATTGGGATGCACAGACCAGATATATGGCTTGAAAACTCTGTACATTTGATTCAGCAAAGCCATCATTGTATTGAACCAGAGAGAAATCTTTGCCTCCAATACCATGTACAAGAACCAGAAATTCAACTAGTAGGCAAAAGACCACCGAGGGGGTAAAAATAACTTCTAAAATCCTGAAAAATTTTAACGCTGTTTAAAAATAAACCAGTTGTCACAAGCTAATTTGTTCCAGTTACACCATACTCACTCAAACATACATAATTTTATACGGAAACCAAGTTCATAAGCCCTATTAGTTTTTATTTTTAATGAAAATATTGATAATGTTAAAATTCGAGAACTCGAACAAAAAATAATAGATTTTTGCGACGATTTTAGTCGCATAAACAATGTAATAATTTTAATAACTCTTTACTGAACGATTTTGTTAATATACTCTTAAAAAAGAGCCCATTTTCACCCTTTTTTGTTTGAACAGGATAGTTGTTTCTATAAATCTTACATGTTTTTAATGTCATTATGTAAGGACAGAAGAAATTCATTATGGGTTTTAAATGTAGGATCACTAAATGTGACTGGTCTTTCTTTTTTTGCGGAAATTTGTTTTCGCTTGATTGCACCAAAACACATGAGTTTAAAAAGCTTCACACGCTTTTCGTATGAAAACCAAAATCCCGGAATTCTCTGTTAGAGCTAGGGTATACCGGTGATGAAATATTCGATGGTGGAAGTGTAATGATGTGGGCTTCAATATCGCATACTGGAAAGACAGCGTTGGTGCACATTCAAGGAAATTTGACAGCCCAGCGGTATTCTGATGAAATCCTACAGTCACACGTCCTACCGTTAATGCAGAAGAATGGTGCAAGATTTCAACATGACAATGCCCGACCCAACATTGCAAGAATAACAACCGCATTCCTCACGGGTAACAACGTTGCGGTGCTTAATTGGGCGTTCAAATCAGCTGAGCATCTTTGGGACGACTTGGACAGACGTGTCCTGCAACGGCAATCACACCATCAATCCTTACAACAACTTTTTCATGCGTTACAAGATGAATGGAATAACATTCCGCAACAGGTGATTCGGAATTTGATTTCGTCAATGGAGCGGCGCTGTTAGGCTGTTATTGATGCTCGAGTTGGACATACAAGATATTGAACTGTAGTGACCTTGAACTTTGAACGTGCAATGAACTTTTCATAGAAATGAACATTTGAAGATTGTTTTGAGTTCTTATTTGTTATCTATTTATTTATCATTGCTATCCTTGAAATATGTTTGTTTTTATATCTCCTCCTAATTTCACTTTGTGTCTTTTTTTTAACAATATATTTTTACTTGCGTCACCAACGGCGAAAACAGGTCTAGTAACCGCTTGACTCCGTCCGTCAGACAGACCTTGGGTAGGAAACTTTCGTCAAAGTTTTCTTGGCTTCTACAGAAGGGAATGATTTTATGTTTTGTCTGCAGCTTCATAATGCTGAGTTGTAGCGTCTACGCAGTTTCGGGATCTGTCGTGCAGCCACATCCTGTTTGCCGATAGTTTAAAATTTAACAATACTCTAAACACTAGAAACAATTTCGTGGATGTTTTCTTGACTTCTACGCAAGGGAATGATTTTATATTTTGTCTGTAGCTTCATAATGTTGTGTTGTAGCGTGTAAGCTATTTTTGAGATCTGTCGTACAGCCACATCCTGTTTGCCGATCAATGAATTGCATGCTGCGACGCAGGTCCAGACCCGGTTTTAGTCGTGTTAATAGTACCTCCAATATTAGAGCAGGTGTCGGAAAACATAAATAATCAAAAACCATGCTTTGACAAAGACCTCAAACTTAATAGACAAAAATATAGAAAATGTAAAAAAAGCCCTTTATAAATCTAAACACAGTATAGAAAATCGAATTAATATGATCGAAGCGGAGAAAAAAAATCTCCAAAATTTATGGATTATAAGGATAAAAAGTATTGTAGATAGTAATCTCTTTTAATTAAAGAATGCCTCAATAGATACTAGCAACCCTAAGCAAATTTGGAAACGATTAAAGTGACACCATAAAAAAAGAAAGAAAAGTCGGATATCCCTTTAAATTTTTAACGACTTGAATAGCAAACATCAAGATCAAAAAGATTTAAATGGCGCAGATAAAAAATTATGTGACAACTCAAACAAATACATAAATATGTATATATCGGAAGAAGAAATTATAAAATATTTTAAAAACGATAAAAGCATACGGGGAAGACGAAATCATAAATGAATTCATCATATGTTTAGCGTTGATATAGATAATTTTGACCATATGATACAGCTGGAAGTAAACCTGCACTATTCAGTGTCTGTACCAAGTCAGACTGTCCCGACTCTCTGTTGTGTTCATGTTTTGTACTCTTTTATGTTAATTTTTTGTCTGGCTTTTTGTCAGTAAAGTTGCTTTGATTGATTAGTATGTGATTGTTGACATTTCCTGTTATCCATTTTGTTGTTTATTGCCATATCAGACCAGTGGGGCAAACATTTCACATCAGAGACAATATCAGTTATATACATTTATAGACGTGGGCATTGAGTTTTTACCATCCAGAAACACTTCTGTGCATCCTGAGACGGTGCTGAAGGGTGGTACAATCTCAAGGCCAACGGATTTAAATCCAATTTTCCATATCAGTCCCTAATCATTATCCCTCTACCCAAATGTCATTTATGACTGTATAACAACCATTTAAAGCTACCCAATAGAACCCCGCACAAAAAAATAAGATAGACACTCTGGTGTATAAAACATACTATAATAGCCTATACAGTATGATTACCAAGAAGCTTGTTAGAACTGCAAAATAAAGCTGAACGGTACATAGTTTAGATACCAGTCAGAATGTGCTTATACAGGCCCTCTATTAAACGAAGAAGTCAGAAATAACAGCAAGGGTTTAATACTATCTCGCTACAGAGGTAGTATTCGATATAGGCCAGTATAAAGTATTCAAGTCACTGGGAGAAAGAACAATTTTTACAGAATTACGCAAAATTTGATATTTTTAGCCCTTACTTAAAAAATATGAGTAACTACAAAGTGTTAGAGGGTTATTAGCGAGGTATCTTTCGGGGAGCCGGGTATTTATTATCGGTTACAAAACTTTTTTTAAGTTTAAGCATCTCATAAAATCTATAACTGGTGATATTAGTTTTTGAGTTATCGTATGGTTTCGCTCGTTAAATATATTAAGTTAGAATTTACGAAACTGTGAAGTGAAGATTGTTTCACTGGAGATTCTGCAAGGCTCTCAGCCGGATGTTTAAGCCTAATATGATTAATCATATTTGTTGTACCACCACAATATGTTAACTGCGTGTCACAAAGAGTGCAGTTTACAGTATTTCCGTTCAACGATCTTTTGAAAAAAGGCTGATTTCGGTGGAGGTATTTTTAACGTACTGAATTTAAATGTAAGACGAGGTGAACTGTATTTACGTTGTTAATAGATATTAATTATTATTCCACTATATATATTAATTCATAGCTATGTACGTATTTTATTGGTTATGACTCTCCCACGTGATATTAAACAAAACATCGTGTTTCCCTCTCAGATTCGTGTTTCACCATCATATCCCAGTTATTCGAAATGCTCAGGATTTAACTCGAGTTAGTGGAATAAATCATTAATTTCAGTAGTATATATATGCGGTTCTAAATTCGCATTTGAGGAGGTTCTGAGGAGGTGCCGGAAGTCACGTCACCGGAAGCGGAAATGACGTCATATGAAGTGACGTCACCGGAACCGGGAGTCACGTGACAGTAACCGGACCTTCCCGGAAGTGGTTTGCGAGCATGTGCAACCTGAATTTGTGGGGTTTCATGCCATTTGTTTACGGAAGTGACGAAAGTCACGTGCCAGGACCTGGATGTGTCGCCTGCGCATGTGTGACAGGAACCGGAAGTACCCGGAAGTGGTTTGCACGCATGCACCACCGGAAGTGATGGATTTTCCCGTCATTTTCCGTGTAGTGTTTACCTCCAAGTGATGCTGTCTCCATTACATCAATGGAGGGGTGTCCTTAGCAACCGCCTTAGCAACACCGTCCATTTCATTGCTCCACGATGCGCTTCGTTTCTTTTCTCTTGCTTCATGCCGCTCTTTGCTGCTCGTCGCTGTTAATCGCTACTCATGACCTACTCATGACCCAGCGTTCGGTGGTCCACTTCAGCAGCCGTGACTAACAGTCACGGCTGCTGAAGTGGACCAACGACGATGGGGTTATGATCGGTTAGAGTAAGAGTACGAGTCAGACCTACGATAAGGGTTAGAGGCAGGACTAGGGTTAGGGTTAGAGTTAGGGTAGGATTAGGACTAGGGTTAGAGTTAGAGTTAGAGTTATGGTTAGAGTTAGGACTCGCGTTAGGGTTAGGAGTAGGACTGGAATCCGTTAACGTTCATTCCCGTCCGGAAAGACTCTGACATTTTCGTTTCATAAGGATGCTCTCTTTCAGGTCAGTGTTACATGGGCGCAGCCATCTTTGATGTCCATCGTAACATAAACGAGAACGAGAACATTCGTTCGTGTCCGGAAAGACTCTAAAACTTCTGTTTCATAAGGGTGCTCTCTTTCAGGTTTGTGTTAAATGGATGCAGCCATCTTTGGTGTACATCGTAAAATCAACGAGACCACTCCTCGTCACTATGACGCCAATGGAAAGCTTTTAACGAAAAAAATAATTAGAGGTTTTGTTTAATTTCGTCAGTTGTTTGGAGACCGTCAAACAACACACATGTATCAATGGAATAGAAAACGCCCTCGTTGATTTATTGGTTCCTACTAGATACGTAATACCTGTGGATCTTTGTAACACCGAAGCAAAACCAGAAAGGAAAAGGAAAATCCTTCCAACCAAAGTGAAGAGAACCAAACGGCTGGAAAACACAAGTGGGGACCCGGCAAAGTGGATCCAAACAAGAAATGTACCAAGTGTCAAACGAACAAGAGCTTTGGGGAATTCTACAAAAAACATGCATATCTGCAAGGGATATATATAGGATTGACAACGAGTGGAAAAGACTTAATAAAGACCTCATCAGAAAGTGAAATCTGAACTGCTACAATCTCGAAACGAATATTTTGCCAAACGTTTGTGTATGAATCAACAAGCTGTTGAGGAACCTGTAGCTAATATAAGCACTTGCAGGACGACCGGGGCTTAATCTACTATCGAATCCCAGGAAAGAAAGACGTCTTAAATGTATACCTGTGACATATGTGGAAACTTCAACCTAGAGCGAAACAAAAAGAATGCACACGGCATGGAAGAGGATTCAACAGACTATAGTGATTCAGTCTCAGACACCACCACAGAAGCCGATAACGAGGAATCGGAACAAAGTAGTGACCATGGATCCAAAGAAGACTCCGAAGAGCAGTGCAGATAGTCTCCATGGTATGTCATTTTGAATAGAACATTTCAAGCACATCAATCGGAATACTCACAGACAGTAAACGAACTAGTCGAATGGAAGAAGACAAGGCACGCTTGGCAGCATATAGAGACATGTAACTAACATATTACAAAGAAAAACAGAAAACAATATAACAAAAAAGGGAAGGAGGGTAATGCAGCCTATATATGTTTATACATATATAGCCAGTCACAAGCCTGGACAAACGCAGAGTGGCGTTAAAAAAAGGGGAGGGCTAATGCAGCCTATCTTATGATAACCAGTCATAATCCTGGATAAATGCAGAGTGGACATTCAAATGACCCGGATCTAAGGGTGCTCTCGCACAGATCCAATCTTTGACTAACGACAATCGACCACCACCCACAGCAGCAGCAGCAAAAAACCAAAATGAGCACGTGAGTATAGTTATGAGTAGCGACGACCAAGAGAAGAGCAGCGATGACGAAAGCAACAAGCAGCAGCAGCAGCAGCGAAAACAGCGACAAGTAGCACCAAAAAAACCGAAATGAGCAGGCGAGTAAGGTCATGAGTAGCGATCATCAGCAAAGAGCAAGAGAAAAACGCGATGAGCAAAAGACGAGCAGCGATGACGAACAGCAACAAGCAGCAGGAGCAGCAGCAGCAGCGAAAACAGCAACAAGTAGCACCATAAAACCAAAATGAGCACGCGAGTATGGTCATGAGTATCGATCAACAGCAAAGAGCAAGAGAAAACAGCGATGAGCAAGAGAAGAACAGCCATGACGAGCAGCAACAAGCAGCAGGAGGAGCAGCAGCAGCGAAAACAGCGACAAGTGGCACTGAAAAACCAAAATGAGCATGCGAGTAAGGTCATGAGTAGCGATGAACAGCAAGAGCAAGGGAAAAACAGCAATGAGCAAGAGAAGAGCAGCGATGACGAACAACAACAAGCAGCAGCAGCAGCGAAAACAGCGACAGGTAGCACCAAAAAAAAAAACGAAATGAGCACGCGAGTAAGGTCATGAGTAGCGATGAACATCAAAGGGCAAGAGAAAAACAGCGATGACGAACAGCAACAAGCAGCAGGAGCAGCAGCAGCAGCGAAAACAGCCACAAGTAGCACCAAAAAACCGAAATGAGCATGGGAGTATAGTCATGATTAGCAATGACCAGCAAAGAGCAAGAAAAAAACAGCGATGAGCAGCAAAGAGCAAGAGAAAAAACAGTCATGAGCAGCAGAGAGCAAGAGAAAACAGCGATGAGCAAGAGAAGAGCAAGAGAAAAACAGCGGTGAGCAGCAAAGAGCAAGAGAAAAACAGCGATGAACAGCAAAGAACAAGAGAAAAACAGCGATGAGCAGCAAAGTGCAAGAGAAAAACAGTGATGGGCAGCAAAGAGTAAGAGAAAAACAGCGATGAGCAAGAGAAGAGCTAGAGAAAAACAGCGATGAGCAGCAAAGAGCAGGAGAAAACAGCGATGAACAGCAAAGAGCAAGAGAAAAACAGCAATGAGCAAGAGAAGCGCATCGATGACGAACAGCAACAAGCACCAGGAGCAGCAGCATCAGCGACAAAAGTGACAAGTAGTCCCAAAAAACTGAAATGAGCACGCGAGTAAGGTCATGAGTAGCGGTGAACAGCGACGAGCAGCGAAGAGCGGCATGGAGCAAGAGAAGAGAAACAAAGTGCATCATAGAGCAATGAAATGGACCGCCGTTGCTAAGGCAGTTCCTAAGGACACCCCTCAATTGATCTAATGGTGACAGCATCACTTGGAGTAATTGGACATAATCCTACCTTTGGTCCTCATAGAAAACATTATCCGCAAATGAAAAGAGAGGGATAAGGGGAGATAATCCAATCACCTCTCTGTACTTCGATCACTCTCGGACTTCGACATAACAGTGAGAGTATCAGTCCCTAGAGACTCGATGCGAGACCCTTACCCTGTACAGACCGATGAAAGACCCAGAGACGACGGAGAAGCATGGGAAAAAGGGGAGATATTCAGTCAAGCATATCACATCCGGGTCCTAGCACGTGACTAACGTCACTTCCGTAAACAAACAATGGGAAATGGCGGGAAATTCCACTATTTCCTATTTCGCGTGCCCGCAACCCACTTCCGGGTCCGGTCACACATGCGCAGACGACATCCGGTCCTGCCACGTGACTGATGTCATTTCCGTAAACAATACACGGAAAATGGCGGCAAAATCCATCACTTCCGGTTGCGCATGCGCGCAGTCTACTTCCGGTTTCGGTCACGTATGTGCCTTCGGCACATCCGGGTCCTGGCACGTGACTTACAGCACTTCCGCAAACAAATGGCGGAAAAACCCACTTCTTCCTGTTGCGCATTGTACTCGAGTACTCGGCCTTGCGAGCGAGTACTCGAGTACTCGAGTCTTCGTTGCCATCTCTAAGGGAACAACCATATAACTTCAAGGGGGTGTATTTATATATTGGTTTGAAAATTTATTTTTCAAGGTATGGACACAATTTTCATTTTTTTTTTCCAAGTCAAATCAGAAATTTTTTTTTTTAGCAATGCCTAGAAATTAAAAGGTGTATTTATTCCTATGAAATCACTAGCAGTAAAAAAAAACTGGTATATACTATGAATTTGTTTTATAATAAAACATTTGCATATACTTTTCATACTCATATATTGACAAATTTGAAAAAAAATCTTACCCATTGATGTATTTAAAATAAAAAAAAATATCGACCCATTGATGTATTTCCCAACCAAGTTTTATTGTTTTCGTGAAATTACTACCCATTCATATATTTTAATGTAATTTTTCCACCCCAATTATATCATATATTTGAAAGCTAAAAAACTGACTTTGTATTTTATTATAATAATCATAATTCCACACAGTACTGAGTAGACACACATTTGGTACATGTACATCTATGCATATTTATACTTGAGGCTTAGAGGGCTGCGCCTGTATCGCTCACATTGCATGGAAGCCGTTTTCATTGATGTACCTCAAAGAGAGAAGTCACTATGAACTGTGGTAAGCCTTGCAGGAGCTCAGTTTTTTTCATCAAGGTCTTTCTACTTAAAGGTCAGCATATTCTAAAATGTGGCGGTTCTCCAGAAGATTTTTGCATATGTTTCCCATAGGGTCTTATGTTAACCTAAGTCCTCTGCTGATGGCACGAAAGTAACAAAACTGCAGTTCTGTACATTTTTGTTATATGCCATAGACATTTTCTATCAAGTTTGGCTCGATTTGGCCAAGCAGTTTCAGAGAATTTTTTTTAAATCAACCAATTAGAAACAAGAATTGCCCATGGCGGCTATGTTTGTCGCCTAATCTGGACAAAATGAGGTAACGTTGTAAAAAAACCTCCCACAGATGCTTCCTGTCAATTTTGGTCCATTTGGCCAAGCGGTTTCAGAGAAGATTTCTTTAAATCAACTAATCCGAAATAAGAATTGCTCATGGCGGCCATGTTTGTCGCCTGATCTGGACAAAATGAGGTAACTTTGTAAAAAAATCCCCCACAGATGCTTCTTTTCAAGTTTTGTTCCATTTGGCCAAGCTGTTTCAGAGAAGATTTCTTTAAATCAGCCAATCAGAAACCAGAATTACCATGCTTGCCGTCCAATCAGGATGACAAAAATTAATTTCATAAAAGAATTTCCATAGATGCTTCCTGTCAAGTTTTGGCTGACAGTTTTGGCCAAGCAGTTCCAGATAAAAAAATGTTTTTTTAATCAACCAATGAAAAACAAGAAATGCCCATGACGGCCATGTTTGTTGCCTGATTGGGAAGAAATTTAAGAACCTCCGATAGATGCTTCCTGTCAAGTTTCGTTCAATTTTGCCAAGCGATTTCAGAGGAGCAGATTTTTTTATATCAGCCAATCAGAAACAAGAACTGCTAAAGGCTATTTGTATTCCGATCGGAACGAAATGAGGAAACTTTATGAAGGATCCCTCATATATGCTTCCTGTCTAGTTTTGTTTCATATCGCCAAGCAGTTTCAGAGGAGAAGATTTTTGAAAACTCAGCAAATCAGAAACAACAATTGCCCATGGCGGCCATGTTTGTTGTCCGATCTGGACGAAATGAGCAAACTTTATAGATGCTTCCTGCCAAGTTTTATTCCATTTGGCACAGTGGTTTCAGAGGAGAAGATTAAAATGTGAAAATTTAACAGACGGACAAAAGCTCACATGGCCTTTGGTCAGGTAAGCTAAAAAGGAACAATGGTTAATTGTTGCTCTTCATCTTGATGGTTAATCACTGAAAGGTCAAGTACGACTGAAAAATCACGGAAAGCGTACAAGCTGTCATATGTACTCACCAAGCCCAAGAAGGTATCGTCTCATCCTAAGTATTCCGAAATGATCGCTAAAGCCATCGTAGCTCTGAAGGAACGCGGAGGTTCATCGAGACAGGCCATTTTGAAATACATAATGGTAAACTTCAATGTTGGTAAGGACGCTAAATCAGTGAACGCACATCTTAAGCTTGCACTGAAAACAGGAGAAAAAACAAAAGCCTTAAACTGTCCAAGGGAACATGTGCTTCAGGATCATTCAAATTAGAGAAGCCAAGCCAGATCAAAAGGCACCCAAGGCCAAGAAGGCTGCCAAACCAAAGGCCGCTAAGCCAAAGAAGGCAAAAACTCCAAAAAAGAAGCCAGCAGCAAATAAAACCGCAGGTGAGAAAAAGGCAGCCAAACTCAATAAGCCAGCAGCCAAGAAAGCCACCAAGCCAAAGAAGGTCAAGACGCCTAAGAATAAAGCAGCAGCTAAGCCAAAGAAGAAGTAAAGACGTCAACGACAAGCTCTACATAGGCTGCATGTACCCACAAAAAGCCCTTTTAAGGGCTACCCAAATTTTTCAAAAAGAATAAATTGTTGTACATCATTTTCCAATTTAAATTCAGCTGCACCACTTTTTTCAATGACCAACTCTTGCTTCATTTCTTGTTTTTATTTTTCAATTTTTTATTTATCAGGCCACACTTAATTAATCTTTCGTTCTTTGGATTTCGCCGCTCCAATTTTTGGACTATGTAAATGTTAAGAAAAAAACATTTTGCCACTTCATTTTGCTAAAATACGCCCGAAATTCTTCATTTGTCAAGAAATCAAAAATAAAAATGGTTCGCCCGCTCATAAAGTTTTGTAAATTTTTTTCCCCATTTTTCAATATTTTAGTTTAAAAATAAAGTGTGCGGCACGTAAATTTGATCTTCGCCCAAAAAAACTAGTCATCAAGAGAAAAAAATTAAAATCAAAATTTCGCCCACCAAAATGATTTTTAGTTGTTTGGATATTTGGATGGCAAAAATAGGTGCGAGCGAGTGAAATTTTAAATTTTTTTTCTTGAGGACTAGTTTTTTATTCAGTCGAAGATCAAATTTACGTGCGGCACACATTGTTTTTTTAAACTAAAATGGACTATCTAAGATGTGAACTTAGAAATGGCAAAATGTTCCGAACTTCCTTAACATTAGATATTTTTGTGTTGGATGTTGATGACATTAAGATGAACTACCCCATTTTTAATTGTGAAGTAGTGTGCAAACAACAATCGTCGTTTCCGGTGAATATAAAAAAAAAACATGTTACAACGGCTACCATAACCCAAAACTCTTTTAATTGTGTAACAATAGAGCATGATTTGTCTCCCAAAATTACCTACCGCACCAACCGGGGATCGAACCCGGAACCTTTGGTTCAGTAGTCCACCGCTCTACCAACTGAGCTAAAGGAGTACTCCACAAGCGCAGATAATGGAGGGTGGTTATAAACCTGTTACGGTTCTATAACTTCTGTATTAATCAAGGGAAGCCCGTTACACTTCCCCCACCTCAAGAGTCATCGTCCTACGATGACGATATCCAACTTCAACCATTTTGCCAACTAGCCCTTTTTGACAAACGTGGGTTTTTTAGTTGGGCGCCAATGTAACAGTAGAGCATGATTTGTCTCCCAAAATTACCTACCGCACCAACCGGGGATCGAACCCGGAACCTTTGGTTCAGTAGTTCACCGCTCTACCAACTGAGCTAAAGGAGTACTCCACAAGCGCAGCTAATGGAGGGTGGTTATAAACCTGTTACGGTTCTATAACTTCTGTATTAATCAAGGGAAGCCCGTTACAATTGTATTGCACATGGTAGATCTCCTTAGCTGAAATTTGGCTTCCTATTTCGGTATCTCTGGTTGAGTACTTCTTATTTAATATATGTTTGGTTTTTGGTCTTCCAAATGTTTCGGTTTTAATGCTGCTGATGAGAGGTAACTCCTTGAAATGCGTCGTATACAACATAGTATAAATTTACTATATCTAATATTAGTATCTTTGGATTGTTATTTTAATACTAGGTGTGCTGAGGTAGACAATGTAGATATACCCATTTATCATCCTAATATAGAGGCTTTTTCTATAACAGCTACCCTTCCTCAGTACAAATCTTTTAACAACAGACGGAAAGCTAATTTGACGAACTGTTCGCATCTTTCTCAAAATCTGTGGAGATTCGATAATTTTACTATAAAACCGAACGGAGATGAGATAACAGATCAATTAACTTTCTTAACTTTTCATTCTGTGAATTCCAGTTCAATGGTTGTCGTAGTTATATTCAGACTAGATGGAGAAAGCAAGGGAAGTATAAACAGCGATATGGGATCACAGTTTCATTTATGTTTCAAATCTTTAACAGAAAATGTTAGCGTCCTAATGAGATTTAAACACAAAAATGGCAGTATGATCAACGCTGGAAAAAAATGTTTAATACAAAAATTCTTGAACAGATGTAGACCATTGAAGATTTTACTTGGATAGAATATATGATTACAATTATATATCATTACACATCAGTACAAGAGTTCCCTTAAATTTACTAATTCAGAATTTGAGACTCGATAGAAGACCTTTTATTGCCGACAAAACTATAACATTATACAAAAGGGATGACGTCATTATCGAAGATGTTTTAGTAGACATGTGGTGGAGAGGTCACTATAGAATGAGTATTCGTCTTAGTAAGGGTCACACATATGCAGGTTTTGCGTTTTTTTAGATTATATAGACCCATACCTTGGACCTCAGGATATTGTCAGGTCTGTATCATATATCAGGACGGGAATGCACGATTTGTTCCAGTCTCACCAGAGGGATTAGAATGGATACCATTTGGCACTTCCGTTATCCTCAGTCAAGTAAAACGTGATTCGACGAGATCTTATGTTTCCATTTCTTTCTTTGAAATCATTCCGGAGGATTGGAAGTTAACAATATTCTTCAAAGATGGCAGATCGCTAAGAATGAGATTACTTGTAACGGACGATTACACGAAAGCATTCTTTGATAACACAGACTTCAAAGTAAATACATATTTATATCCTTTTGTTACTGTTAGATCCGTGTATGTAGAGGAAGGAAACACTGACGTGGACAGTGTAAAAATTGACGACGTCACTACTTACGATATAATGGACCTTTGGGGCATTGTAAAAGGGAAATCTTTCGCTTTCCACAGAAGATGTACATCGAGACATTTAACATTAAGTCCAGATATACAAATAGAAATATAAAAGACCAAAAATATTCTTTAGTAATATTTTCAGTGACAAAGAATTGTGTCTCAGGTGTACCTCTAAATCAATTAAAGTCTAATAATTGTAATCTGACGTTTTACAACTTTATTTTAAAGTTTTATTATAAGTTGTAACTGACATATTACTTCATACATTCTTTTATATTTTAATATCCACTACATTTGTTACCTTAAGTGCAAAAAAAAGTACGAAAAGTTTTTCTCTAAAAATGAACTGTAAAATCAGGAAAGGATAAAAATAAAGAAAACAACTTATTTTAAAACATTCAAAATTAAATAAAAAAAAACAACGAAACGATTTGGAATTAAAGAGGTTGTACATGTGATATGCCAAGGTTAAATTGACCCCCTAATTAATAAGTTGGTAAGAGTTTGTCTTTCGTGCTACCTGGTTGATTTCTGTACTATATCAACTGTTCTTTCAATTTTTTGGTTTCAGGCGTCACTGATGACAAAGTGGTGTTTGTTTGTTTGTTTGTTTGTTTGTTTAGGGTTTTACGCCGTTTTCAGGACATTTGGCTTTTTCGCGGCGGCCAGTTTTTATTGGTGGAGGAAGCCGAACCCAGGGAGAACCACCGACCTTCAGTGGAAAAATTGGCAATCCTTGTCAATTAAGATCGGAATCGAAAACACCCCTCCACAGGTGAGATTCGAACCCACAACCTCAGTGTTGACAGGCTAGTGATCATTAGTAGTCATGGCGAACTACCTAGACCACATAGCCACCGAGGCCCCAGAAATTGATGTTAGGAAAAGATATCTACCTAGTGCAAGAAATTGTTTACTTACAAAAACCTTTAAAAAACATTTTGCAACAAGAGAATCGAGCTTAAAAAAAGAATGAAAAGATAGTTATTTTAGATAAAAATGTGCTGTTAAAATGTTATTATTATTGAACTTGTCGCTCTAGCTTCTTATTGCAGTTTGTGAGGTTTTCTTTGATCAGTCTACTAGAACCATTACATGTTTCCTGTGCATCCTGAAAAGCTTGTTTAGCGCCTTCCCAGTCTAGAATATTCATAAAAGAGTAACCGAGCAAGGAGTAAGATTCTGAAGTTTTGATTTTACTACAATGCTTATTGAAGGATTCCAAATTTTTCTTATACAAGTCATTCTTTAACACGCATTTCATTAACAGATAGTACGCCATGGACAAGGAGTTGACAATCAGTTGACCACGCAGTTGAACTTCCTTTTGAAGGGTTTTATCCAGGACTTTAGCTTCTTTCATATAAAAACAATTCTGGCTCGTTTGATGATTTAATTCCTTTGCAATGATACGGTTAAGTTTTTCGGCCGCTTCATCGAATCCACCTTGTTTTATTAATAAAAAGCAAAAGTCTATAACAGTAGATGAGTAAATATCTTCAACATCAACAACGGTATTGAAGTGTGTTCCGGCTTGTACTAGGGCTACCATATGCTCTTCAGAATCTTCGTGATATTTGTATGCTAGGGCATGGAACATGCAAGCCAAATTTCCCCTTAACTGCAAACCACCAGGATGTTGATCTGAATATTTGATCACTTCTAAGAGGTTATTAGCAATGGAATCTACAATCTGGGGTACTCGTATACTTCCATGACCATATTTATCGAATGTGGGAAATGTATCCATAATATAATTCACAGCCTCCTCCGGTTTCCTTTCTGCAACAAGAACAAAGACCATGTGACCCAATGCCGATCCGTATGCCGTCATAACAGAACGTTGTATATCTTTGTGTTCAAGAAAATCAACCATGTCTTTTAAAATAGGAGAAATGATTTCCCGAAATGGTGTAAATTCACTCTGTAGACCAATTATATTTTTGTCGGTAAACTCTAAGATAGGTTTTAATGGATCTTCACGAATGGATTCTAGCACTGTTTTTATGCTTGCTATTTGTTCGTCAGTAAAGTGATCTATTAAATTGTTTTCTGGTATGAAGAACATTGGTAGTAATCTCTTTTCAATGCACTCAATAAGGATATCGATCATAAACAGTAGACACCCCCCAGGATTCTCAGTCCAGATATTCTTTGGAAGTTTCTCACATGAGTAGAGAAATATAGTTTTTAAATGATATGAGGTGAGTAAATCTAATTCCTTCAATGTTTGCAAATAAATTATTTTCAGAAAAACAAAGCACTGTCTCTGTTCATCCGTAACGACAGTCTCTGCTAAATATTTTTCTGTCACAGCAAATGATAGTCTCCATTCTGATTCTGGTAGCTTATTGAGCTTGTGCGAACATGCAACTACATGAACACCAGATTGAACGGCGGCGTTAACTGTTGATTTATCCAACCATTCGCCTTTCATCTGTCTTTCGATCCATAATTTGGCAACTTCTGGCCACTTTTCGCAAGGCAGAGCACAAACATAATCATGAGGACGTGTCTGCGTTTTTCCAACGGTCTTGACAGGTTTCTCACAAAGAGCTGGACCATCGATCGTACAAGGTGGACACAAAGAGGACTTTGCCATTGTCATAATCTTTGTGCTGCTCAAAAAATACTGTTTTGATTCTTTCAGAAAAACAATTTTTTTGTCTTCAGCCTTTGGTTGTAAACTTTCGATTCGCGCATATCCTGGATGAGTACCGTGAAAATCTAGTCGTAAATTAGATTCCCTTTCTGTCAATGATGACATGTCTTCACATATCGAAAGGCCAGATTTAATGAGTAGAATGTCATGATCCGAATTTGTTTCCTTTTCAAAAGAACTTGATCGCAAAAAAACGTCTGGAATATGGTATCCTTCCGCCATACTACCGATAAAAACAGGTGTAAAGGATCCGTTGTTCAACTGAGTGTAATCGGCAAAAAACTCTTGCATAAACTGGTTTTCTTTTTCGCTTCTTTCGTAACCAACAAGACGTTTTGGTAATAAAAATTGGATTATAAATGAAAGGTGTGGAATAGGAAGGTTTGATTTTGTGTCCACAACATTATGCTGAATTCTAACGTCAGTGTCCATCTGAAATATAATGAAATTACGTGTACAAATAAACTTATAGTTTGATGGTCCTTCCTACAACAAATACCTTGTCTTAGAACTGACTACGGCCGTGGGACATCAGAGTGCACTCCAGTATGGCGATTCCCATCGTTTTACGACTAATACATTTGTTTCCTACCACTGAAACCTTATATGATTCATCTCTGATAATTTTTCTATTCACAAATGTTTTTGAGTTTTTAAAGTAATGTTTACTAATTATTAAGAATTTAATAAATAACAACGGCTTGGTATTTATGACCAATATATTCCATCCTCTTTAGTTTAAACTTATTTATTTATAGTGGATTGGGAAACAAGTTATAACAACTTATATTAATCCCTTTGCACTTGGTGGGTACGAGACCGGCCCCTGTTATTTAACCTACTCTTTTTCGACATCTACAGAGGAGTCTTTAACGTGCTATGGGTGTTGCTCTACCTTAACACAGCACAGCCATTTTTCGTCCCAATCTGACGGACTAGCACTGGGCCAATTTGAACAAAATTTGGACAAGGCTTCAAATTATACAAATTCAATGGAGGTTCCTCCAAGCCAATGGGTCAAATAGGAAAAGGAATAGGGCCACCTTTCCTTGTATTTGTTTCACTCATAACCATTTATTTATGAATTATAAATATTTACCTATTTTTTGTGGTAAAAGATTGTATGTAATGCAGTTTTATGTTAGCAACCAACTTTTATGCGTCTATCACCAAAGGTCGTGGTTATAGGCGATTTTAGTCTTTTATCATTTGTAATACTGCCAAGAAGGGCACTCAGAACTAAAACCATTCCTACGTCAAATGAAAGGAGATATAAACAGAAAAACCGGAAGGAAGAATAATAATGAGCTCAGAAAGACATTTTGTTTCCCATGTACTTCGAAAAATCTTGACTTTATTACAATTCTGTACATTTCAAGTAACAACTAGTAGTCCTGTATCAGTGAACTGATCCTATTTAGTCTCCCAAACGCAAGGCCCAAAGGCCTGCAGCTATCTTTCTTCTCCCGAGGTAAACGAAACTTTACTTTTTAAAATGTGTTCATTTTAAGATGTTTTATAATCTGGAAGTGGACAGGCGGATGAACAGACCAACGGACAAGAATATTCCTGTTGAAATTTTTCTTTAATATTTTGCAGTTTTAAATATACACCAATAGATACAAATCAAACTTGAACTTTCCCACCTTGAAGTTGGCAAACTAATTTGCTATGTGTCCCTCTTGAAATGCTTCTCATTATCAAGTTCATCTTATACCTGACATTATGATTGACATTATAAACTTAAATTAAATTTTCAAAACATCCCCTTATGGAACCCCTGCAGCAAAATATTTACCCAACTTGGTGCCTTCCACGGTTAACACGCGGTTCACTTCTTTTAGTTTTATGCAATTACTAAATGAAATAACATATAAACATTAGATGTACACATCAGTCTTTCACCTTATTTTGCAATATCTATTTTAAATATATCTACCTTTTATTGTCACTTATTTTTGTTTCATTCAGTTAATGCATATATGTATGTAAAATTGAATTAATAATGAAGTAAAATCCAACATGTGTACACATTTCAACTTATTGTGAAATCCGTTTTTAACTCTAAAAAATATACAATATGTTTTTCAAACAAAACCAGATATGAACCTATACAATCTCTATTATTTGAAAAAAAAGGTTTTAAAATCCATTTTACCGCCCCTAAAAATATACCAAACTAAGTTTAAGTAAGACATGTCCAAATAAAAAAAGATATGATCGTGTAAATTTTAGTGCATTTCACTCTTCACTCCCGGTACTGCCCCCCCCCCCCCCCCCCCCCCCCCAATACACATTTATAGTAAAAATATATATCAAAAAAGGGTAAGGACCTTAAAGGTATAAACTTTAGGAATACAAATTTCAGTGGGTATCTCCCCAAATAAACCCCCAATAAACTCTAACATTGAGTAAGAATATATATTAGTATACGGTCGGGTTTCAAAGACAAATGTTTTTTGATGATGTGTGACATACCTTCTCCCCCAGTGGACCACTAATAAACTTCAATGAATGCATCTTCTAAGAAGGAGTAAGAGTATATATGGTCATATAGTGGAGATCTCATAGATTTTCAAATTATAAAGACAATTTTATTTTGAGGGGATGGAGCACACCCTAAGGGACCCCCCAAAAACCATCAATGAATACATCTATATGGTTATAGGGTGCGGATCGCAAAGGTTTTAAAAGTTACAAAGACAAATCTAATTGATGGGGTGGGGCATACCCCTATGGATCCCTCATAAACATCAATGCATGTATCTTCTTCTAATAATTTGTAAGAATATATATTGTCATAGGATGGGGATCTGAAAGGTTTTAAAGTTACAATGAAAAATCTATTTTTAGAGGGTGGGGCATACCCCCAACGGGAGATTCCAATATACATCAATGAATGTTACTTCCAAAAAGCATCAAGGGTTCCCAAATCATAAAGAAAATGTATTTTGAGAAGGTGGGTCATACCGCCTAGGAACCCACATATACATTCCAAAGGGTCAATTTTCAACGGGGTCAAAATTCTGTACTACATTTGCAAATGGTTTCGATTTGATACATTCGTCCCGGAAGGGAATCGGATACGAGCGTCTTTTCATTATTATTTTTTTTTTTGCCCACACGAAAAAAAAAAAAAAAAATAAATAGCCACATGATAGAAAGAAAATATGAAATCACAAATGTAACCACACAAGAGACAGATTATTCGGTCTCTGTCTCCCATGGCTACACCAAAAGACAATATCATATTTATATGGAAAACCAAAATGAAATACAACTGAAAAGAGAAATCGCATGTGTATGTTCCAACAAACATACTGGTTTTATTTTTTAATAAATAAAATTTTATTTTCATTTTTGAGTTTGAGAATTTTGATACAATAAGGAAATAAGTGTGTTTTCTCTTACCTTATTTGTTGATGATCTGTACAAGTTATTTTTAGTAGTGGGTATTTCCATTGGCAATTTAAACCTTTAACTGTTTAAAAGATTGCAAGGGCAGATAATCCAAATTTACGCGTTAATGGATTGTTCTATGATTGTGTGTTTGTTTGGTTGGGGTTTAACGTCGTGTTCAGAACATTTGGCTATTTCGCGGCGGCCAGTTTTTATTGGTGGAGGAAGATTACCCGGTAGTGAAATTTGCAATCCTTGTCATGCAATTTAGACCAGAGATTGTTCTATGACAAATTAGTGTTGTCTCAGTTTTAAACACTTACACTTTGTGTCAGCTGAAAAATTGAAACGCTTTTCTTCGTGTTTATGAGTTTTTTATGTATGAAAATTAGTAGAAAAAATAGAAAAAATAGAAAAAGGGTTTTTAAAAATGAACCTATTTACTTGTACTATTTTGAATATGTACAGGGAAAAGGGGGTGTTCCCATTTCGCCTTAACTGTTAATAACATGGGGAAAAAATGGTACAAAATGTACTAAGGCAAGGCAAAGTGGAATTGAACTAAGGCAAAGTCGGGATTGATCTACAAAGTCGGAATTTGACAATTTAATTTTTTATATTTTGTAAAAACAAAATCCCCGGGGGGGGGGGGGGGGGGGGGGGGGGGTTACTTCCTATATTTTTAGTGGTACGAGTGTGCCTCAAAACAGGGTCGCTTTTTCATGCCCTGCTGGTTAGAACAGGGTCGGTTTTTCATGCCCTGGTGGAGAGAACAGGGTCTTTATTTAAACAAAGTATTTGTCTAGAACAGGATCGCTTATTTAACTGTTTAAGATACAGTCTAGAACCCGGGTCTAGAACAGCATCTATTTTGTACAGGGTATACATTTTCTGAGCGTGTCTAGAACAGGGTATGTTTTTCAATATTTCATGTTTAGAACAGGGTATGTTTTGAGGTTGAGAACACGGTTGGTTGAGTACTTCTTGTTTAATATAAGTTTGGTTTTTGGTCTTCCAAATGTTTCGGTTTTAATGCTGCTGAAGAGAGGTAACTCCTTGAAATGCGTCGTATACAGCATAGTATAAATTTACTGTATCTAATATGAGTATCTTTGGATTGTTATTTTGAAACTCCTGGGATGATGCCTCTGCTGGTGGACCCTAGGTCCCCGAGGGTATTCGCCAACCCAGTCGTCAGACTTGTCTGACATGATTATTCATTGATTTTTTACAGAAATTACCAGTATTTAGCAAAATTCAAAAATAATAGAAATACTAAGGGTTCATTCCTTGTATTGCACATGGTAGATCTCCTTGGCTGAAATTTGGCTTCCTGTTTCGGTATTTTTGGTTGAGTACTTCTTGTTTAATATAAGTTTGGTTTTTGGTCTTCCAAATGTTTCGGTTTTAATGCTGCTGAAGAGAGGTAACTCCTTGAAATGCGTCGTATACAGCATAGTATAAATTTACTGTATCTAATATGAGTATCTTTGGATTGTTATTTTCAATGTTTTCTGGTTAGAACAGGGTATGATTTGGCAAGTGCTGTCGGCACAGTTATACCCGAAA
Organism: Mytilisepta virgata; assembly: GCA_028015205.1. Classification (NCBI taxonomy): domain Eukaryota; kingdom Metazoa; phylum Mollusca; class Bivalvia; order Mytilida; family Mytilidae; genus Mytilisepta; species Mytilisepta virgata. Next base: position 44,293,676 of record CM051520.1, read on the forward strand.
GGATAGTCAGTAACCCCCCCCGGGACAAAATCAATTTTTTTTATGTAACAAATAAAATTACGCAGCGATGTTAAGGCAACTGTTTTTTTTTTATTTCATAATATTGGGTCTATTCCATTTAAATAAGGAATACTCTTCATATTTATCAGACGAGTGTTATCGTTAACCACTATGTTAATGACAATGACAAGAGTTACCTAACTGGTAATTATTTCAGTCACGTGATTGCTCATTTGCATGCTACAGCGAATTGCCAACAACGGACCGGGTGTACACATATTTCGCAAAAGTGCAAGGGCGTAGGGGTGTCAGCTATTAACAAAAATATATACGATATATTCTATAGGACCGCGCCTTTCTGAAAAGTGCTGCTACTTTGTCTGTATTTGTCTATTGTTTATACAATTTGCCATGAATTACTCAAAAAAAGCACGATTTTTCATCTTTAAATGCAGTTTTCTCAAAAACGGATACAAACCAGGAAAAGTAGCAGCACTTTACTATTACCGCAGATATAGCAGATTTCACACATATTCATGTCTATAATGTCTGTTCAGCATATGCCCATGCACTTTTCGATTTTATTTTATTCAACAACTCGACTCTCTTTTCGTTCCGGATTTAAAGCGCAACGAGGACGATGGATTTCTAAGAGCGGACCGATGACCAAAAAGATATCCGGAATTACTGTTTCCATCTTGTAGTCGGCAACCAGTTATATAAACTTTAGAAGCGCAAATATTATGAACATATTTTTAATATTGTATTGTTACCATATTAAATAAATAAACATTAATACTCTATTTGGTTTTCTGGGAAAAATCAATTTACATTCGGTTTAGGTTTACTGAAACACAACACAAGAAAAGTAGGGGGAGGGGGATTATACATTCAGTATTTCACATATCATACCAGTATAGTAGATTTTTTCACAGGATTACAAACCACCAGGTTTCAGAATGATCATATTTAATATTTTGGCTCCAGCAAAATGTATACAAAACCCCACATCTTTATGTATTTATAGCAACCCCATAGGACCATATGCCAAAATGTTACAAATAAATTTTTATTTTCATTTGTTGAAATCTCCCTAAATTTGACAAGGAATTAAAATTTATTAAAGTTCAGAGATTATTTTTTTACTGCACAGACTGCCAAATTTCACTGCAGATAGCTTCTGAAATAGTCTAGATGCAAAAGTTTTCCATGCTTTAAAATTGTGGACTACCGGTAATTAATCACTACTTAGGAGAAAAACTACCTTCTTTGCTTAGGAATAGATGTAACTTCTACCTTTAAATGGATGAGCCATATTAACTGTTCTGGGTCAATGTGTACATAAGACAAGGGTTTTACAGGAGTACATGATCATGGCAAAGAGGCCAATTCATGTAGAATTGATTCTGCACCACTTACCATCAGCATGACCTTTTATCATCCCCAATGCTCGGAGGGGGTGTAACTCAATGGTACTAGATACAGGGCATGCAGCAAATTCCAGTCAAGACTTTACAAAACTGGTGGAGATTTCGGGTCAGGATTTTTTGACACTGGATTTTAAAAATTTCTGCAGATTTTTATAAAGCACCGAGGAGAATTCAGGTTGACTTTAAATATGTCTCATCATGATAACTGGCTTTCATTATTTTTGGATAATTTCAGATATGTAATTTTAGCTTTCCTGGATATTTTCAGGTCAGAAATTCGATATGTGGATAATTTGGGATAGGGGATTCAAGTTCACCGACGCACCCATTTGGTCTTGTCTTCGTTTGTCAGTTGTTTCGATTTTCCCCTCCTTCAAATATCCCTTTGGTATTTCTTGACTTTACTTGTATGTTTTATCAAAGGCTCAAGCAGAGATATCAAGTTCACTTACTACAGAGCAAGAGATTTTATACAAATTCTTGCCACCTCATCTTTAAAAATAGAACTTGAAATATTACTCAAGACACACGATTTTAATAAATCTATTAATAATAAATATCACAAAGTATGTCAATACTCAATACAAAATATGTTAACAATCCTTTTTAAAAAAAAAATTTTTTTCTAATAAACTGCTAAAATAAATGTTTATATTTATATAATTTTACACTTGTTAACTAGATGTCACATTCCCTACTTGTATTTGAAGTAGTCTCCCATATGCATAAGTTATCTTCCCCCAAAGGTGTCTTGTATTTTCAAAGGACAAAAATTACTTTTGGATTTTTTCAAAACACCTTCATCGGTGGAAATTATATGCAAAAACATATCATTAATGTGTTGAGAATATTGTTAGGAAGAAAAAATATTGCAGAAAAAGACAATTTGTTCATTATGATCTATGGAAGACACATACAATCCTTAAATTGGAGACAACTTGCATGTACCAAAAATATATGTTTGTAAACTTTAAAGATTTTTCATCAGCCAAGACTTAAGGAATTATTGTCGTTACAATATATAGTACCTCAGAACTACAATCAGATGTAACATCCCTAATTTAAAGTAAATGAAGCTTGCAATATAGATAAAAAAAGATAAACTTAGGATTGGTGTGATCAAACCTCCACTTGTGTATATCCATACCAAATTTTATGAATTTGGGTGTAAACCCTAAAGTTCTAGTCAATGAAACATGTTTTTTTCTGATATTTTTTTAAAAAATAATGACAATCATATCTGTTGGAGGTCTAGTCTCCTAGTGATCATTGCACCAAACTTGGGTCCTCATTATTTCCTTTTTTATTCAACGTTTCTAGAATATTTTTTTTAAATCAAATTGGAGTGGCCATTTAAACACTTTTCTCAAAGGATCTATGAATTTTTTACATTTTTGGGGGGTTTCTGTCTTGAATTGTGAACTGTTGATTTTTTTTTTGAGGACAATGAAAACACTAGATACATTTACAAGTAATCTTCCCAAATGTATGTTAAATCGAATGGAATGATGTCTTATTGATGCTCAACTGATATCTTTTAATATTCACCAAGTAGAAAACAATTCCTCACAATAAAGCAATACGTCCACACCAAATATAAGAAATACACACGTGCAGGATTTTAAAGATATTTTTTATAAAGAACATCAAATCATATAAACAAAATAAATAATTATATAAATTAAATCTACTGATTTTTTGTATTCTGAATTAAAAACAACTATTTCAATGAACATTTTTTCAAACTAAATATAGAAACTTTCATTCAGTTAAGCATTATATAATTATCCAAAACTGATTAATCTTTTTCTGTAATTCAAATAAATCCATTGGTTTTTTTTCATTGTGTGATGAATATTTCAGAAACTTCTTTTTAAATCAAAATTTTTCAGGATTACTCCAGAAATCTCATGTATTTCAATTTTCAATTCATCTAGTCAAATTAAAATTCAATCTCTTGTTCAAACTGCTACTGCCGTACAATGTATAATACACTCAGTTTTCTTCAGCTCAACTTTGTCCAACTCCACAACTGACAATTTTACATTTAATGTGTTCAATTTTCAACAGGCTCTTTGGCTGTAACCTATCACCATCCTATTAATAACCCGCGACCTTCCACACGAGACCACCATTTTATTTAACTATTCATATCGAATTACTTTTTTATAAGCATAAATGTAACTTTCCTGTCCTTTTTAAACTTTTTTTTCCCCATATAACATCAACTTGTAATTAAAATATAATCTTTACCCTATAACAATAAAAAAAAAACTTATTTTTCTGTCAAAAGTTAAGAAAACTAGAAAATGTGTCTATAAGACACGTCCCGCCCTAAAAACAATATAGGTTTGTAATTTTGCCCTAAATAAGAAAGGAATATCCAGTTATAAAAGTGAAAAATGAAGTTTATAATTGAGCAAATATATGGTACAGAACTGTGTTATACTTTAAAAGACCAAAATTGTTTTGTTTAAGTATCACTGACAACATGATTTCTAAGAAATGGAGCTATTGCAGTATCAATTTGATTTCTTTGAAACTCCTGGGACGATGCCTCTGGTGAAAAATGTATGGTGGCATTGTCAGACATTAAGATTGGTACTCCAATAAAATTTGCATTAAGAGATAGTACATCATCTATATAGCGAATACTAAAAAAACTGAAGGGTTGGAATTGTGCCATGTCTTTCTTCTGTGGTAGCCCCTGTATGAATTTAGCTTTATTCAAAAACAAGCACAGATACACGTAGGCCACCATCGGTGCAGAGTTTGTCTCCGTAGGAATTACAATAGTTCGCTCAAAAATAGGTCCTCCAAACTAATCAATTATATTATAGATTAGAAATTCCGCAATGTTAACAACGTCAGCCTTTTTGTTAGAATCGTTGTGGTTAGCTAACAAAAGACAGGCGTATCCCTGTATCCCTTTTTGTCAACCGCCGCAACGCGAGGGAGGGACCTAGTAATGGTCTGTGTCCGTCTGTCCATCCGCCCCCCCGTCCGTCTGTCACAGTTATTTGTCAGCGCAACTCCTCTGATCTTGATCCTATCGCACTGCAATTATGTTTTGACAAATATTACGGGAGTTATTGGACTTTAACTTTTTTTCTGCATTTGACATTATAGGAACACTTTGTCAGCGCAACTCCTATGAGACCGCTGGTTTGATTTCGTTCAAATTGTGTAGGATAGTTAGTCACCTCATGTACTTGAACCTACAGCACCACGATTTTGATTCGACAAATTTTACGGGAGTTATGGGACTTTAACGTTTTTGTGCATGTGACACTACAGGACACTGTGGATGCAAATTTTTATTTGTATCGTAGTGCAATTTTTTTTATTATGTGTTGACATCCATACTGTGCCACCATTTCAATATTTCATTTTGTATATCTTATTGGACTTCGACTTTTCTCTGCTGCGGGGGACATATGGCTATGTGTAGAAATCTTGTTAGTACAGAAACATTGGTGAATTGTATCCCGCCATTCTAGTCTACAATGCGGAATGGTAGTGTACTAGAGTAGAGAATCCAAACGTCCTTATACTATTGCAATCGTAAAGGCTACTTTTTCCTGTAACTCTTTAGAATGTTTGGAAGTCCACATCTGATTCACGTCACTCGGTAAAGTAGACTTTATCACAGTAGCTGTTGAGATTGTCTTTAATAGCCTGAAGTAAAAAAGTAATGAGTCTGTATAGAAAATTGTGAAGTTGCCATTTAGTTCTCGATGCCACTCTCGTTAATAAGACAGTCAACGTAGTGCCTGTTGCAGACGAACACAATGTTGTTATAAGTCTAGTCAGCTGTAACAACGACGTAATTGTCATGAAGGTTCGACAACCTCGGGATCATTATCTCAATAATGGTTAAAGATACGCTAAGCATACGAGCAATAATATCTTCATAGACCTGATTCAATCTGAAAATGTTTCTACTTTCTTCTTCTTTCTCTTCATTCATTTTTTGGTATGTTCCTCAACTGCAACTATCAGTATATTGTTGTTGTGCTTCAAGTTCATAGGCTGGTGTTCACGATATCTGGACCGTATATGTTTAGGTCACCGATAATAACATCGCCAGCAGGACAGAAGTTAAATCGCGAAGGGGAATTGGAGCAATCATGTGTCGTCAATTTGGAGATCGCGCAATACCATTTTAGGATTGCTATTGGTTTAGTGTAAGCTGTACTTGTCTTATCTTTAAAATATGATGGAAGTGTAGATGTTACATTATTATAGGGCAAGAATTCACCAAGGTTGATTACATCTTTACCTTTTAACAAAATTGCCAAATGTTATGAAACTCAATCAGTGCACTTTTTACAGCGTCAAAATTGAGACTTTACAGATGACAAACATTCAGTTATTATTATTTATCAAGCTCTTGCTATGCTATTAAATGTATATTGCATACAATTTTGAATATTATCCTTGATAGAATATTATTTACATTCAAAGGTCGTACTATATTACATTCTACATTGGTCAGATTGGATCAGTATTTATCGTCATGTACAAGTATTAATGTAACCGTGCGGGAGATAACATCAATGTTACATATTTTATCCTTTAAAACTAAATATTTACTTTTATGATAACTGAAATTAGAAATTATCAAAATATCTTGAACATTATGCTTTATTTTGTAAAATGAAAGCTGGATTAGACAATTGGATTGATATACTAGTTCTTGTTATATATTTTATACTTGTTCTAGCTGTCGGTTTACTTGTAAGTAGAATAAAGTTAACTATATATTTTCTCCTATTCTTGACGTGTTTAATCGGTGGGATAAAAATAAATAATATCTTTAACCACTTCCCGGTGATTAAATTTCTACGTGGGATTAACCGCCCTTTTTTCTACAGTTATTGGAACGATAAACTAGAGAAGTCCCAAAATGACGTCTATGTAGCAACGACATTTTCTTGAGGTTTTTGTCGAAAATCATAGGAGAAACAGATTCTCCTTCAATTTACTCGTGAGTTATGGAATTTTCCCACCCTCAATAGTTAAATTTTAGATTTTAACACGCCCGCTAAAGGCTCGCGTGTTGAAAATCGAAAATTTAACTATCTCGGGTGGAGAAATTCCATAACTCACTCGTACCTGAAGGAGAATCTATATTTATACTTGTTCTAGCTGTCGGTTTACTTGTAAGTACATAAAGTATAATTATACCTGCACTTTCGAATGATAGTTCGGGTATATTGTCGTTGCGGTCGTCCGTCTGTACTGTCCGTCTGTCCGTCCGTCCGTCTGCCCGCCTGTCCGCCTGTCCGTCTGTCCGTCCGTCTGTCACACTTTCTTATGACGCAAACTCCTCCTTCACTTTTGAATTTTTACCAATTTTTGTGTGCTATATTGTTGCTTACTAACTGTAGAAGCGCAATAAGGTTTTAGAATTCCAAATTTTAAAAAGAGGGCCTGGGAGAGATCCAAAAGGGCCAACTTATACAAAGAGCCTTGTGACGTGAACTCCTCTTTCATTTTTGAATTTAAACCATTTTTATTGTTGCCATATTTTTGATTACCAACTGTAGATGTGCAATAAGGTTTTGGAATTCTAAATTTGTTAAAAGGGGGGTGGGAGGGACCAAAAGGTGCCGAAACAGAAAAAAAACATAATTACTAAAATAACTATGTCATATTGTTGCTTGCTAACTGCAGATGCGCAAAAGGTTTTGGAATTCCAAATTTCTAAAAGGGGGCCTGGAAGGGACCAAAAAGGGTCAAAATAGAAAGGGATACTCGAAGGAGGGGAAAATCGAAAACAATTGACAAACTCCGGAGTACAACGAAGACCAGATCATTACAATACAAACACTACATTCAAAAACAAAAAGATAGACCACACCAAAAACACCGGCGGTAGACTCAGGTGCTCCAGAAGAGTAAGCAGTCTCTGCTTCCTGCAGGACACCCGCCATACTGCCCATGTCAAATCCGGTATGAGGAAGGGATAACATCAATGGAACAGGTCCATTTTCATTTGGGAAACGGTTTTTTTCATACCTGTCAACCAACTCATGATGACGTCCATAAAACTTTAATAAGGATGACTCCATTTTACGAGAAACATACCCATATCTGAGCAACTTAAAACAGCCCATAAGCTATTAAAATTTTTCATACGATCGGATTCTCGTCAGTTAATAGCACAAAATGACTCGGTTTGTGTGCATGTAAGTATATTAAATTACCAAAAGAAGATCCAATAAACTATTGAAAATATAAAGGTAATAAAAAAGGTATAATGTGAATATAGCTTTCAGACGACATCTCTTCTGGGAAACCAAAAACCTTTTATTATATTTTCTACATTAGTTTCTTAGAAGTGTTCAACATATTCTACTCGATTTGAGCTTGTATTTTATGTACTGTTAACAATAAAATGTTTTAATTTATCACATGATAAATTTTATTATTTATTTATTCATAGTTTATCACGTTTTTTTTCAGTCTGTATGTAGGAAGGGAAGAAACTCGGTTAAAGGATATTTTCTAGCAGGGAGATCCATGCTATGGTTTCCTGTAAGACATTTTTCACTTTGGATAGCTTCATCTAGTGTTTAATTGAATTAATTGATTAATTAATTTAATAGTATTTATTTTACAATATTTTTTTATTTTATTTTATAATATGTTTCAAAGCATAAATTTCTATATCTTTAAAATTCGATGTACCGGTACTTATATATAAAAAAAAATCTAGAATGGAAATATGTTTTTTTTTAATTTACAGATAGGAGCGTCTCTATTTGCCAGTAACATAGGAAGTGAACATTTTATAGGTTTAGCAGGGAGTGGAGCGGCATCAGGAATAGCAGTCGTTGCTTTTGAATGGGGGGTATATATTATTATATATTGACATTGTATAGTGTGAGAACAATAAGTGTGATACATCATATTTGTAAATAATTTTCACTTTGATTCAGCTTGTATTAGTTTTCATCCAATTGATTTCATACATGCTTTGTATGAGTTATACTGTTCATAACATATATGAGTCTAAAGATTTATTTATTTGTATCAAGCTTTAATGTACAACCCTTTCCTTACCCAACAAACCCTAATTCGAATAATTTTTTTTGTATTCTGAGGATTTTCTATAGCGCATTTTGAACATATGGTTTCGCTAAATAATACTGTTTAATTTTAGGCTGCCTTGTGTTTACCATTACTTGGCTGGGTATTTCTGCCGATATATCTTTCTGCTGGGGTATGTTCTTTAATATATTGTTAAGTAAAAACATAAAATTTCCAAAAGAAAACATATTGCATTTAAGAATTCTCTTAAACACTATAACAAAAATTTAACTATAACAAGTTTTAGCTTTCTAAAAAGCTGTGGACTGCTTCGCTGTATCTTAATTTATGGTAATATGTGAGCATGTGGTTGTTGATTTAGTATTGGAATTATGAATGCAAACCCAGTATATCTTAAAGCGTTCTGTTGACCAGTAAAATTTCGCGAAAACAACAAATAGACACGACTCTGGAGGTGTGCCTGGATTGGCAGAAGTTATAAAGTTTTTTTTTGGTTGTAAACATAAAATTGTAGTGTATACGATTAAGCAAAACAAAAAGTGTGTATTGCAGATTAACAAAGCAAATATACACGTATTATTAATTGATTTCAATAATGGATTTCAGAATATATGAATATTACAAAAACCTTCCGATTTGTTCGTTCGAGTTTTCCATCACGGTCAGAGATATGAATCTGAGATTTTCCACGATGAAAGATCAATGTTTCTAGATGTGCCTAATACTATTTATTTTTCGATGGGGGTCACTGAGACGTATACTGAGCAGTTCAAAGAGGCTAGGGGTTTACTATAGGACATTATGGGGAATCTACGAGAGTGACCAATAACCATCTCATATCATATATTTTATTATACACCGTAGCAACACCTATTAAATGACATAAATCTCGTTCCTTTAGGGGGATCATCCCCACCCCCCCCCCCCCCTCACCCCCCACCCCTAAAGTCGATAATTTTGAAAAATTATCATATGCAATTAAAATCCATACTTTAAATCATATATAATGATTATTCTCCGTAACAAGACGCATTGAATGACATGTACCTCATTCTTTCAGTAGGGTGATACTCGCCCATAAATCAATAATGTTCAATTATCTCATAAACCGTTAAAATCCCCAACCTAAACCATATATTTTCTTATTGCTCACAATACTCACAAAATACGAATGTAAGACGTTTCGGCCATATACCCATATCACGATTTTCAAGTAACCTCTCCATTAAGTATGTATTAACTTTATAAGAATAATACCCCATTTCAGTCTCTGAAAAACAAATAATATTTTGAATGCAATGTAAGGCATTCGAGGTATCGGTTACTTCGTTCGGGAGACTTCGTAACAGTTCACAGTTACAGTTATTACTCGTTATCCTTTGTCGTTGTTTTTTACACAGAATTCTTCTGGCTAAAAGTAAAAAATTACGGTTTTGATAAAATACTGTATATATCTACTTTCATTAAATGAAGACTTTTATTCTTTGTTATTAATGGAAATCAAAGTAAAAGTCTTATTTTGATATTCCACAGGTATTTACGATACCAGAATACTTATCTAAAAGATTTGGTGGAACCAGGCTTAGGACTTATCTCAGTATACTAGCATTGTTCCTCTACATTGTAACAAAGATATCTGTAAGTATCCTATGACTTATCTCGGTGTACTAGCATTGTTCCTCTACATTGTAACAAAGATATCTGTAAGTATCATATGACTTATCTCGGTATACTAGCATTGTTCCTCTACATTGTAACAAAGATATCTGTTGTATCATATGACTTATCTCAGTATACTAGCATTGTTCCTCTACATTGTAACAAAGATATCTGTAAGTATCATATGACTTATCTCAGTTTACTAGCATTATTCCTCTATATCATAACAAAAATATCTGCAAGTATCCTTTAGAACCAGGCTCAGGACTTATCTCAGTGTAATAGCATTGTTCCTATGTACTATAATCAAAGAAATATGTAATAGAACAGAGAATGGAAACGGGGAATGTGTCAAAGAGACAGCAACCCGACCAAAGAACAGAAAACAGCTCAAGGCTACCATTGGGTCTTCAACGCAGCGAGAAAATCCCGCAACAAGAGCAGGGTTCAGCTGGCCCCTAAACAATAATGCATACTAGTCCAGCGAAATGGACGGCACACTAAACTCCGAAACATACAAACATACAAATCATATGCTGCGGAACGAGGCTCGAGACTTATCTCAGATACTCGCATTGTTGCTCCATACTATAAGTGCGATATCTTCAGTCAGTATCAAAATGGCTACCATCAAAATTCAGACCATTGTCTGTAAGTATTTATTTTTTTTTGTCCTTTTGTTATAATGACATTCTAGTCTGAAGACTTTTTATTTACACTGGCATGAATATTGACCACAGTCATTAGTGAAGAACGGTTTGTGATGTGACGAATTCTTTTCTGAATCTAAATTTTCATAGGGTGCAATACATTTTCTATAATTCTAATATCTAAGAATTGTGATGGCCATGTTAGGCAAGGGATTTCATCTTTAATTTTGAGTTCTTTATGACTTGGGGCAAGGAGCATTGTCATCTTGAAAAATAAAGTCTGAATTTGGGAAATGTTTTGCTACCACTGGAAATAAATTGTCATCTAGAGTTTTAATGTACTATTCAGTGTTGGTGTTTCTTGAAATTACCACCAGAGTCCCAATACCATGGTAAAAAATACACCCAAAAACATTGAACTTAATCATAGTTGATGATCCTCGTAGACCAAGACACTCACGTTGCAACAATTCTTTTTCATGCCTTTCTCAAGACATAAACACATTTATTTTGTCCCATCACTATTTGTGTTTCATCGAAATAAACAAATAAACAGTTTTCCAAATATTATCAACAGTCCAACACGACTTACTCCGGCTCAAATTATCACACCTTTTCTCATATAAACGGTCTGTGTTGTCCTAACTGTACGCCTCACATATTAACCGTAAAACTTTGAAGTGAAGGGAAAAATCTACGATCATATGGTAAACATTACCCTCCATAGGAAGGTTTTGCTGAGTTTTATTAATCAATTCAGTAAGGTAAAAATAATTTGTAGGGTCAGGCATCTTTGTATAGGTGTAGCCACATTCGATGTGGGTGAAGTCCTAAAACCGAAAGTTGCATGTCATTGGTATATATTTTCAAAATAGAAATTTAAGGGAATGTTTTTTTAAGAAAAGTAATAACAAAGTAAAATAAAAAAATAAATGTATTCAATGTTTCAATATCATTACGACCAATGAGCCTTTCTTTATCCTCAATCCTCAAAGAAACAAGGTATACCATTTCACATTGTTGTAGAAGTTAAACCAAACAGTCTGTAACCTGCTAAATATTTTTATTACAGACAATTAGACGAGATATGTATTATTTATTTGTTCAATTATTTATGGCTTAATTGAGGTGCTTCACAGATAGACCGCGGGTATTTCTTAAAGAAACACGTACAAATTGACACCCTGTGGTATCCTAATTAACCCTTGGCCAATAGTATTAAGTAAAGTCAAGAAATACCAAAGGGATATTCGAAGGAGGGGAAAATGGAAAACAACTGACAAACTCCGGAGAACAACGAAGACCAGATCATAACAATACAAACACTACATTCAAAAACTAAAAACATATGAACAACATGGACCCACCAAAAAAACCGGCGGTAGACTCCGGTGCTCCGGAAGTGTTAGCAGACTTTGCTTCCTGCAGGACACCCGCCATACTGCCCATGTCAAATCCGGTATGAGGAAGAGACAACATCAATGGAACAGGTACATTTTTATTTGGGAAACGGTTTTTTTTTCATACCTGTCAACAAAGTCATGATTTTAATAAGGATGACTGCAACTTAGGAGCAACATACCCCTGTCTGAGTTACTTTTCTGTCCGAGCCGGTCGCTGTCTATAGGAAGTCAATATATATGTCACAAGCTCTAGAATAACGTATGAGTTGTGAAATATACACTCCATACGCCGGCGCTTCTGGAATGTTTAAATTATTTTTCAGACAGAATTTACACACTTCTATCTATAAATGATCTATTACAGGTTGATATTTATGCAGGCTCTATCTTCGTACAACAGGCTCTAGGATGGAACATATATATAGCTATAGTTGCTTTATTGGCAGTGACTGCAGTGTACACGGTGATAGGTGAGTTGGCTTTTCAACATGCGACCAGAATGGGGACAAACTGTGACATTTTGTTGGTCACTTTGTTCTTGTCTCCGTATGAAGCTATACTTTTAAAAGACCGATACAGAGAAAGGAAAAGGAACGAACACAGTCCTTTGATTTCAGTCTCTGCTTTATAGATGACGTACTATCTTGCAATGATCCTAACTTTGAAATTTTAAAAATTCGCTTCATCTTACTTATCCTATCAAATTCATTCATTTCCATAAACGAAATATTAGGGGCAGAAATACAACATTCTATGTTTGAAAGGAGTAGTGGGCATAAACGGCCATTTTGGGCCAAACCTTAAAAACCTTAAATTTTGTGAAATTCTTATGCAATACCTTTTTCAATTTCATGTTCTAACAATTTCACTCGCTCGCACCTATTTTTGACATGAAAAAATCCAAAGAACTAAAAACCGATTTGGTGTGGACTAAACAGTCCTGTAAAAAACTTTTGCCACAATTATGTATAAAAAATTCCCAATTTCCTTCTGCGTCTTCTCTACTCTAACGATTCCCAACCCGTTTCAAAATATATATAAAGATTCAGTACTTTCAAGCATATTTAAACCAGTGACAATTCTAGCTGCCTCGATATGAATTCTTTCAATTTTACTGATATCTTGATTATTACATCCGTCCCATATTCTAATATGGGAACTATATATGAAAATAATTTTTTCCAGGTTTTTCCTGCTGAGATTAAACTTAAATTTTCATTGTTCATACTGAGGACATTAGTTTAGATGTTCTTTGTACATTAATATGACAACTCCATTTACAATCTGAGCTAAATAATATTGATTGGAATTAAAAACTCTTTGGGATACAAATCTTATCCTAAAATAAAATAAACCTATCGTTAAATCAATACAAGATACATGTATGTAAAATTTTATGATGACGTTTCAAACTAGATAGTCGAAATTTACTTAATTTACGAACGTAACTTCTTATATAATACCCATATAACCTTTTGCGAGACGAAGGGAGGAGGAGAAAAACACTATGACGTCATGAGGGCAGATCCATAGATTCTGGAACTCTGAAATGCAAACAGGTTGGGCTATTTTTATTTCATTTGTTTATATTTTGGGGTGGTACATTTTTCCCTACCATTCCTTACTTTCCTAAACTGTTTTTTCTTTTGGGGGAGGGGGGGGGGGGTCGTCTGAAAAATTTTGAAATTATGCATTGTTCGGAAAGTAACACAGCTTGTGTGTGTTGAAATAAATTAATTTTCAGAATCCCTAGACCTGCTCTTTATCCACCGTATGGTGTCAAAGTAGCTACATACTACACTGAAAATTGCCTTCAGACTTCCCACGAATTCCCCAGGAATTTCCCCGCCTTTGGCTTCATATGGAAAGTAGCCCAGCCTGTATGCATTAAAATAAACGATTTTCAGAATCCGAGACCCGTACTTCATTTTGCCGTATGGCGTCAAAATAGCCAAACCGGCTGTCTACGGGTTTCTGAAGATTGCTTTGAAACCTACCAGAATTACCAAGACGTTTTCCCAGATTGGGCCTCATAAGCGGAAAGTATCACAGCCTATGTGCATTAAAATACATGTAAATTAATTTTCAGAATCCCTAGACCCGCAAATATGTTATAAAAGTAGCCTCACCCCCCATAAACGGGTCTCTGATGGTTTCTTTGAGGCTTGCCCATAATTACCTAGATGTTCCCCACCTTAGGCCGTTAAAATAAACTAATTTCCAGAACCCATAGACTCATATTACATATCGTAGTTGGCGTCAAAGTAGCTATTCACTCCATATATGGATCTCTGAAGGTTGAATAACCCAAGAGTATCCTCTTTGTGGTCCTCATATTGAAGGTATCCCAGTCTGTGTGCATCAAAATAAACTAATTTTCGGAATCCCTAGACCAGTACTTTATACCACCGTATGGCGTCAAAATAGCCTACATCACCATATGGGTTTCTGAAGGTTGCTTTAAGACTTACCCAGAATTACCAATAAGTTTTCCAACCTTGGGCCTCATATGGAAAATAGCCCAGTTTGTCAGAATCTCTTGACCTGTACTACAAATGAGTCCCTGAATATTGCTTTGAGACTTGGCCAGAATTACTGAGGAGTTTCACCATCTAAGGCCTCATATTGAAAGTGTGCATTAAAATAAACTTATTTCAACCAATAGACCCGTACTTCATATCGCCGTATGCTGCCAAAGTAACAACACCCCCTTCACCATTTATATATAGGTCGCTGAAGATTGCTTAGAAACTTGCTTAGAATTAACCAAAAGATTCCCCGCCATTAGCCTCATATTGAAAGTTGCCGAAACTGTATGCATTTAAACTAATTTCTAGAATCCCTAGACCCGTACTTCATATCGCCATAATGTTATGGATTCCATGTAGCTAGTCCCCCTATATATGGGTCTGAAGAATTGTTTTAAGACTTACCTAGACCAACCCAGGTGTTTCTCCTCTCCCTCCAAACACTTAAGTTTCTTACAAGAATTTACATTGATTTGGTTTTTCAAGTATAGATGCATTTCCACTTTCTAGATCCAACATTAGTAGATTTCTGATACTTGTATCTTGTCCTAATCGGCCGACCCCGACAAAAGGTTAACCAGGGGTCCAAATTTGGTGTCTTTACGATTTTTCTTTACAGAATTCACTTAGTTTGATTTTCGCTTTGTCCAGATATCAAGAGATTACTTAAGAGTGAAATTTATGCATCCTTACCTTATGCATTACTTGGGTTGCTAAAATTCATAAATAACCATCAAAATAAATAAAGTTAAACTGTTAAATGTTCCAAAAGCGTTTGAAACATGTTTACTTGATTTAGACATAGTCGTGACTTTGATAAAGAGACATCGATGGCTCTTTAGAATTGCCTCCTTTTATTATTCAAATTATTGAAATAAGCACTCGTCTTCAATCGGTGTTACATCCAAAGAGAATCCTTAATACATTCGTTTATTAAGACTCTTGACCAATCAAACGTACCTTTTCGGTTGTTCATACTGAAAATACTAGGTTTACGAGGCCTAAAACCCATGTTTTTACGGAAGAAATGGGTACTTACACTCGTTAAAAAATGAAAAACTGAAAAATCTTCAACTCGTTTTTAAAATTCAGCGTCTTTGCCCTCGTTCCGCTGCGCTCCACTCGGGAAAGACGTGAATCTTAAAAACTCGTTGAAGACTTCCCAGTCTTCATTTTGAACTCGTGTGAGAACCTATTATTCTGTCTAGTTTTAGTATGCATCTGCTGTTCTCGGCGCTAGAACGTTCTAAACTTTTATTAAAAACAGTATTATTTTATGTTAAGTTTTTTTTTTTAATTTCTTATAACTATATTTGTATTACAATAAAAGAACACCATGACAAGAGGCGTATGGCACGTCAAACGTTTCAATATTAAAAAAAATATATTGATTCAAAAAAATAATTTATGTTCAAAACTTACAAAAATATATGCAATAATATTTGTGCATGCTGGACAATTCGCCCCCAAGACAACTCGCACCCTTAAGTAGTAGAGTAAGTCGCACCCTCTATAAGGCATCCCCTCTCTTATCAGGACAAGTCGCACCTTCGGTTTGTATGAATGCATTTTCACTACAATCAAGCTTCATTTGTAAGGAGATGCTTTTGAATTATCGTTCTTGAATCTTTTAAAAACAGAATTCGATTGCTAGTTGATTTTTCTGTTCATATATAAAAACCTTTGGAAGTTATCGTTTATCATTACTTTTTGTATCAGACACATGTTAAATGAGATGAACATGATGAATATAAATATTGTATTAATTGAACATAAATATAGTTTTGGATTTTATCTAAAATATCTGTTTTTACTTGGCATGTAATTACCATATATAAATGATTTGTTTGGTTACTTCCCTTGGTAAACTGGTTTTGAGAGATAAACATGTTTTAAAGTTAATGAAATAATTCTATATTAAATTTCTACTTTAAAACAAATTAAAATAAAGTTCTATAAACGACTTTAATATAAAAAGTTATATGGCAAAATATTGAAAATTTTGTAAGTTTGATGAGGAAATAAACCAAACTGACTGTACAATTATTCATTTTTGAAAAGCTGTTTATTGATAAATTGCCACATTGCTATTTGAACCATTATTTAATTAGGATGCTGCTCACCAGTCATTTTTAAAATTAATTACAATATATAATTTTGACACTTTTTCGGGATAAAATTTTAAATATGGTTTAGATAAATAAAATCAAGAAATACCAAAGGGTTATTCGAAGGAGGGGAAAATCGGAAATTACTGAAAAACTCAGGAGAACAACAAATACAAGACCAAAACATTACAAACTCTACACGTAAAAACTAAAAATATATGAACAGCATGGATCCCACCAGAACATCGGGGGTAGACTCAGGTGCTCCGAAAGAGTAAGTAGTCTCTGCTTTCTGCAGGATATTCGCCATATGCGGTCCTACTACTTAAGGGTGCGAGTTTTCTTGGGGACGACTTGTCCAACATTTACAAATATTACCCAGAATGCAATATTATTGAATATATAAAAAAAACATTACATATATATTTGTAAGTTTTAAACATAATTTTTTTCATTTTTTGAATATATATAGAAAAATATTGCATAAATATTTGTAAGTTTTGAACATAAATTTTTATTTTTTAAATATATATTTGTAAGTTTTGAACATATTTTTTAATTTTTTGAATATAAATAGAAAAATATTGCATATATATTTGTAAGTTTTGAACATAAATTATTTTTTTGAATCAATATATTTTTTTAATATTGAAACGTTTGACGTGCCATAGAAGCGTAGATTTGTATTGAAAGGCTCAATAAAGTGCATCATTTTTTCTTCTTTGTTTTTATTTTTCTAGCATCAGAATTCGCTAACGAACGTGATATTTTATGGAAATAACAACTTTAACAGGTCGGTTATAAAAAATCCACATACTTAAACGATAAATACAGAACAAATATTTTGCCTAATTTTACTAACGAGAAAGAATATATTTCCATATGAAATGCATGAAGGAAACATACAATTTTTAAAATTTGAATTGAGGTGTCAAAAAAAAAATTACATTTGCCACCCATATTAATCATTTATAAAATTTAATCTCACTTTTCAATAATAAAACAATCAAGATCACGTTAAACACGAATGAAAATAATTAAAAAGCAATAAAATCGTACATTTCACGTCAAAACAAGGCAATTAAATGTCAAATGAAAATTTTAATTTCCCGGTAGAAAATAATTTAAATGATCCGAGATTTTCCCAAAGCGTGACGCTGATGTTTTTTTTGTCCTTTGATACCCCTGCAATAGGAATTTATGGATAGTCTGACTGACCAGCGTTGATATAGCCTGCAATTCTCAGCCCAAAATTCGTCAGCGAATTTTCTTTTCCGCAAATTGCGTTCTCTAGGGTACTTCAAACACTCTATTTTCCGTATAAGCTGGGACTATTATAACTAAGCTATAATAGTCCAGGTATAATGTGATATTAAAACATGTAAATATGACAAGGAAATATAAAAAATATCGGCAGCTATCCAAGGAAATATAGATTTAAATGGGTTAATTTATGTCTCCCCTGCTGGACCGAAAATAAAGCATTTTTCTTGATCTGGGATGTGGGAAGGCAACATTGGGACCATGGGGCTAAGTCAATTTGTACAAAAATTTGACGACTGATGGATAGAAGACATCCATAGCTATCGATATAAATGTAAACATTGAGGGGTAAATGTGGTTCACGCCCGCTGTATCAAATGTAAAGTACTTTCCGCGATATGGGATTTGGAGTAGACCCCGATCGGACCCTGCAGCGAAGTCAGTATATAAAACAATTTGACTGTTGATTGTAAGAAAATACAGAACACCCTAGGTATCCCATAGTCTATGATTTATTTCCCGGTTTTTATACCCCCCCCCGAAAACAAAGTGGGGAGGGGGGTATATAGGAATCAGTTTCTCAAACATGCGAAGTATGTCCTGGTCCAATACTTTTTTCCATAATTTTATACCCTTTTGGACATAGAAATTCTGTCTATCCCCCATTTTTTTTTCTACCAGCAGTTTCTCAAAAATGCCTTATCAGAGGTTAATGAAACTTTGCATACTATTAGATCCTAGTACGTAGATTGCGCATGCGAAGTATGTCCTGGTCCAATACTTTTTCCCATAATGTTATACCCTTTTGTTCCCTCAGTTATACCCAGTTGGACTTAGAAATTGTGAGACAATTCACCATGATAAGGATGCCCTAGTCCATTAAATTAACAGCAGCGAGGGGTTTAGTTAGTGAGGTTCCCTCACAGTTCTAGTTAAATCTAAGATTATGGTGGATGGGGGATGGTGGTTTAAAGACAATTTCTGAACAACAAAATGAATAACAGGAAAGGTTAACAATGACACATCAATGAATCAAAGCAACCCAACTGACAGAACTCCGGACAAAAAAATAACATAAAAAAGCACAAATACAAGCATGAACACAACAGAGAGTTAGGATAGGCTGACTTGTTACAGACACTGAACAGCGATGGGACCTCCCCCTTATCTATCCTGACACTCAGGTGCATAAAACACGCTACATGTATAAAAACCAATAAACTCATTATGATTACCAACAGTGGGGCCACTTGCTAAGACTGTACATAATTTAGATAGCATGGTCAGAATGTAACATTAGCTGAGGACCTCATGGCCGCAGGTCGCATACTGTCGCTCGGTTAAATGAAAAAGCCTGAAATAACAATAGAGTTTAATGCTATCTCGATATATATAGAAATAGAAATCGACAGTTTTTTTGAGAGGCCAGTATGAATTTAAAGTCTTCAAGTCGATGGGAGAAAGAGCAATACTATTGAACCTACTGGTAAAGTCTTTTGTACGCCGACGAAAACTACCGATGGTGGTTACTTTTCGAAATGATAACACTTATTAATAAAAATTTAAATTAAGTTTGCTTTTGTTTTTTAATCGCCATATAAATACTTTCATAATATTTTATGTTAATATTATAAGTTTTACTTCGTTGTTCATTTTGGTGGAGGCATGTACCAATTTAAATTCAAAATAACACCAATGTCCTCTATTTGATATGGTTTTTGTTCTAATAGTAACAATCCCTCTATTCTGGATTTATAAATACCAATGAATTTTCTGTTCTGTTCTGAGTTTCTATCACTATTATTGTTATCCTATTTGAATGATATCTATATATAATTAATAATTTAATAATAGTTGTATTCTTTTCAATATTTTCATATCATTTAAAAAAAAAATTAACTGGTTATACGAAAATTACATAGTGTAGTAGGTAGTTTGTAGTACTTCTTCGAACGCAATTGCTAGAAGTTTTGAGAACAAATTGCAGGCAGAGAATTGCGGCCCGCTTCACGCTAGTGCCTGACTGTTTATATATAAAACCTTTGTATCGTACAGTATTTTAGCATTATGTTTTGTTTCATTGCATGCAGAACAGTTATATATATATAGCAAATTAAAACAGTTGCCCATTACTAAATGTGTATTTCTGTAAACAGTATCCACTGTACCGTTTTTGAGTGGTTTCGAGGACAACAGCCGTTTTGTTTGAAGAATAAACTGTTATCCGCAGTCAAAGCCTAAGGGTAACAGTTGGGTCTGAAGGTCAAACAAATCAGCTGTTGTACGAGAACTAAGTCTATACAATTATGGAACTTTTTATCATAATCTTTATATTGATAAAGAAACGTAATTTGTTGGTGTGACATTATCTACCAATCAAATTCAGGCAGGCTGTAAACATATCACTACTGGTCAAACAGTTCGCAAAATTGTTGCCCTGCAACAGTCACGTTATACAGGATAATGAAAGAACATCTTAAAGTATTACTTATCTTATTTAATAGAATTATGCAAAGTAAAAATACAACGGTAAAAAAAATGGGGTCTTAAAATCACTGGGTATAATTGAACTTCTTAATAACATGCTTTAAATAGGAATTATAATGTCTGTTTCATATTGTTTATTTTTTATATTTATTTGTTGCTTGATATTAATTATAAGCTATGTATACACTTATTTATATTACAGGTGGACTTGCAGCGGTAATCTTCACAGATACTTTGCAGACAATTATAATGCTGACTGGTGCAGTAGCTCTGTCAATTCTTGGTAGGACTTTATTATCCTAAATGTCGTCAATTCACATTCAGTATAACGAGAACACGAGAACAAAGTGAATACCTTTTGTGCACTCGTACCAAGGGCAAGGTCCTCGGACCATTGGCATGGTCAATCGTGCATAAAACGTATCTGCTGTCAGAAGTCTTATAAGGGACACTTCTTTTGTTCTCGTTGTACTGTATCTGTTACTTGATATTGTAGTTTTGAATAAATAAAAAAGATACAGCTGTAACACCGTAAATTGTGGGGTCTGGTGGGGGAAAATGCTTGATGTAATCATTCCAGTTGTACATGTGTGTTCAGAAAATCTTTGTTATAACCCCCCACACCAAGAGTCGGGGGAACATACTGTTTTTTGCTCTTCTTCTTCTTGTTCTTCTTCTTATAATAATTATTATTATTCTTTCTCCTCCAGCCAGGTTTTGTCTTCGAGTGTTCTCGGGAGATGGCTGACCCGATCAAACCGAAACTTGGTACAAACATTTGACACCTTTAGTAGATTTGCAGGCTGATTTTAAAATTTTCAAAATGGTTGCGATTAAATATTCTTAAAATTCTATGAAAAAAACAACAATAGAAAATAATTCTGGACAACTCCAATTTTAGGGTAGAAATGTTCAGCACCATCGAAAATGGTATAGACGACCATCTTGAAAATTCAAAGATGGTAGCCATTTTCAAAATGGCCGCCGTCTAAGTTGAAAAACAAATCGGAAAACAAATCATAAAAAATTCACAAAACTTGAATAAAAATGTATATTTGGAGCAAGAGTTGCAATGGAATGACGGGGGAACATCTGTTATGCTTTGCATAACAATCAGTATTAGTCTTTTCTCCCTTGATAAGCAATGAAGTATACAAAGCGAGGCTAATCTAAATTATGTAGACACCATAAGACGAATAATAATAATGACAGTCTTACAGCACAAATAATACATTTATCGCATGTGTTAGTATCAAAATATTACGAAAGAACCAACGCTGTGATGTATGTATATTTTATCATCAAGGTGAGTTTGTGTGGGAACTATCCGATAAACTCAAATTCATGTTTATGATTTCCATACAATAAAAATATCATTCCAATAATTTTTTGTGCCAAAAAAATCTTTTTATTATTGTTTTTAAATAAATGATTTAATTGTAGGATTTATTAAAGTTGGTGGAATAAATGGATTAGTCACCAAATATATGGATGCAATTCCAGACAGTATTCGCTATAAAGCAATGAACTACTCATCTAACGTAACGGTTGACTTTTCTAGCCACTGTGGATATCCTAGGAACGATTCTTTCCATATAATCCGGGACCCAGTTGGATCCGATTTACCATGGCCAGGACTTTTAATCAGGAGTACATTTGTTTCTACTTGGTATTGGTGTGCTGATCAGGTATTGTATAATACAAATATAATAATGTGACATGTATATTTTTAATAATGAGATTTTATTTAGATATCACTAAACCTCAATCTAATTGAACTTATACCAACTAATTGTTCCTTTCAGTCACTGCATGTAGATCTAACAACATTCCATTTTACGTTCTGTCCTGATGACCGGTTGAGAATCCTCGGGTTTTATCCTTAGGCTTAATGCCTCCAAAATGAAAGCTGAAACTGATTGGCGGATTCGAAAGGTCATAAAACAGAAAGTAAAATAGAACGTTGTTAGATCTACACGCAGTGACTGAAGGAGCAATTAGTAGAAATGAATATCCATATCATCACGGCTTGATCCCGTATCACGTCCCAACAAAAATCCCGTATCGCACCCCTATGAAATCACGTGATCGAAGAATGACTTCAACAGACACAACCAGACAAGATGGCAGACGAAGACGCGTCCATAGAGAACCAAAGAATTAATTTTACATGGGCATATGGTGGAATATTTTGTTTCAGAGATGAAACACGAAACTTATCTCATATAACCAAGTATTTTTTACTGGATATGATAAATAGAATATGATATTTTTTTTTTATATCACACCCCATATCAACCCTCGACCCTTATCAGAAACCTCGAACTAAAACATTCTGGCCGATATGGGGTGTGATACGAAGAAAGCCATGTAATATTCTATATATATTCTATCGTATATGGATTCACTTATATATAACTTCAAACTGAAAAGTAGTTGGTTAATCCGCCAGACATAACCGAAAATAGAACAGATACGATGTTTATGATATTTTCTAAGTCTGAAGATCGTAATTAAGTCTTTTGAAATGAAAAATCATAATACGACTCAATTATCAAAAAAAAAATTAAAAGAAAATAGCTTCCAAAAGTTGACGTTTTTTGTTTTTTTGTTTTTGTTTTTTATAGGTGATTGTCCAAAGGACTTTAGCCGCTAAAGATATCGGACATGCTAGAGCTGCAACCTTGATGGCAGGATACTTGAAGTTTTTACCACTGTTTTTGATAATTATGCCTGGGATGATAAGTCGTGTGCTCTTTACAGGTATTATATACATGTATATAAAAAAGCATGTTACCCGTACCATTTTCAATCAATTTATACAGAGCGTTTACCAGTCAATACTGAAATGGATGTCATGATAGTGTTCATTAGAATTGCTAGGAATGTTTCTTTTGTGACTGATACTGGCAATGAGTCTGTCTTAAAATCAGAAGCTTCAAACAATTAGCTTAATGAAACTCGTTTATTTGAAGGATGTAATTCTGTTTTTATTATATTGACAGAGGATGTAGCTTGTGCAGATGCTGAGACATGCTTGAGAGTCTGTAATAATCCTGTTGGATGTTCAAACGTTGCTTACCCTAAACTTATTTTGGGTCTCGCACCTACAGGTATGGAAAACCATTATATTTTTTCCGTTAAAAAACCGATGACTTTTGTCATTTTGACAACAATGTATAAAAACAACATTAAAAACCAAACAAGCTATTTGAAAATGTATTCTGTTTGAGAATAGGACCCTTAAATACTAGTAAATAAAACCGACGAAATACACTCGATCGAATAGATAACCCAGAAGGACTTTTGAACGATAACTTATAGCCCATTTAAAAGAAGAATTTTGATAAATCAACCCATGTAACGTCAATATTTTATTGCAAATTTATATGTTGTAATGAACAATATTATGAACAAATAAAAATTACTAAGCAAGAATTCAAACGGAAAGATAAGCCGATGTTTATCGGTGTAACCATTTTTGTTCCGGAAATGAGACCTTTTTGTTGAAGTTCGAAATTTAGATTCTTAGTCCACCTTTAAGAAGAGTAATTGGAATACATTTTTCTGTTGTCAAAATGGAACCCCAGAGAAGATTTAAAATAGAAAGAACCAGAACAAATTGTTTTGCACAGCATAACAGATGTACTCCCCCTCCCCCGTCCTCCAATTGCCACCCTAGCCACAAATATAAATTTTTACGCATGCACGATTTTTAAAATTTTTTCTATGATTTTTTCCAATTTTTCAACATTTGAAAATGGTGGCCATCTTTGATTTTTCAAAATGTTCGTCTGTACGATTTCGATGATGCTGAACATTTCTACGCTAAAATTAGAGCTGTCCAGATTTGTTTACTTTTAAAAAAAAATTTTTTTTTAATTTAAAAGCAGCCATCTTGGATTTTTTAGTATGACTAGGCAAACCTTCAGATGGTGCCCTATTTTAGCTTCAAGTTTGGTTTCAATCGATTGAACAGTTTTTTTAGCACAAAACAGCTACCCAAGAAAGAATAATAATAATAATAATAATAATAATAATAATAATAATAAGGAAAACAACTGAGTAAAAACATTACGTTCCCCCAAAACTTCTTTTAGGGAACATAATAATAATAATAACGAAGAAATGGAGTGAAATAAATATTTTCCCCCAACACGTCGTGGTTGCATAATAAAGCTACATATAAAAACAAAAATTTATCTAGCCTGTATCAGCCGCCTGGATTTAATTTGCCGTTTAAAAATCATACTAGCGGCTCCGATGTGAGCTAATCTGGATAGCGAAGCAAATAACATACTCCATATCTAAATCTCCTGAAAAAACTTATCTTTGTTACTTTGAAACCTTTGAGATCCCCACGCTATAACCATAAATATTCTTACTCCTTATGGAATTTGCATTCATTGATGTATACGGGGTCCATAGAGGTATGCCCCGTCCCCTCAAAATAGATTTGTCTATATAATTTGGAAATCATTGAGATTCCCACCATATAACGATATACATTCTTACTCCTTGCGAGAAGGTATATGGGGGTCCCTATGGGGTATGCCCCGCCCCATCAAAATATATTTGATTTTCTAACTTTATAACCCTTGAGATCCCCATCCCTATAGCAATATACATGTATACATTCTTACTTCTTATGGAAATGCATTCAATGATGTATATGGGGTCGCTAGGGGTATGCTACGCTCTCTTAAAATAGATTTGTCTTTAAAAATTTCCCGTTTAACCACATACATTCTTACTCATTGTTGGAAGATGCATTAATTGGTGTAAATTTGGGGGGGTCCCTCGAAATCACACGTTTTAATGAACTGGAAATGAACTGGAAATGGCTCAGGCCCCCTTTTTGAATGACACATTCAGTAGTTCTTTGAACAGTAGCATGTCAATAACTTCGTTTGGGAGACTTTGTGTTGGCATTTCAACACAATTATTACTTGTTTAATTTTGTTTTTGTACCAAGGCTTAGCCGATCAGTGGTCTCGTGGCACCGTGCGGGTTCGATCCTGGTCAAACCAAAGACATTAAAATTGGCATTTGCTGCTTCTCCGCTACGCACGCGGCACGCGGCATCTAGGAGTAAGAGCAAAAGACTGATCGGCTCAGCGTCAGTATAATATGTCCAAGTGGGGTGATATGTCTTCCTGCGGACAGTTACCTCGTACCTCCGGCTCAGCGTTTCGGTCTAGTACAAACATAACACGCTATGGGAAAATTCATTTAAAAATCTTATTAGCTGAGACCATTTGGCCATGTGTCATTCAAAAAGGGAGCCATGCTGACCTGGCCTGTCTATCAACATGGTCACCAAAGCTGAACTTAGTTTAACATAAGACCCTAAGGGAAAATTTAATTTGCAGATCATCATATCTTAAACTTGGCCATTTGGAACCAGACTGATAACAGCAATGGTCCTCTTTCAGAATTGTGTTTCATAACCTTGAATGTCAACTAATATGGCCACCACACTCTAAGTTTGTTTAACATTGTACCTATGCGAAGACCAGCCAAGATAACTGCTACACTTAAATTTTCAGTCCTGCTGAAGTTGGACAAGTTAAATCCAGATGAGAGATACAGGCTCTTCAGAGCCTATAGTTTAGATCTTACTATAAATATAACTATAGATATAGAAAATGACGAGATACGTACTAAAATTTATGATAAAAGGGATTATTTTAATTTTCAAATTTTTCAAATTACTAACTTCCCCTTTCTTGATTTTCTAATCGTGAACGGGTTTTCAAATCCTAGTTTCTACTGTAATATCGTGAAAAAATACAAAAGTCTCGCTAGAAACCCACAGAAACTTGGAAGTTACTTAAGATCTTTTCACAGTAAGGGCTACAAATATGAAATCATGGGCAATTCTGTAAAAAAATGCCCTTTCTCGCAGTGGCTTGAAGACTTTAAATTCATACTGGCCTCTCACGAATACTGCCGATTTCTATTGAACTCTGTGACGAGATAGCATTAAACTCTTTATGGAAGTGTACAGTATCCAACTTGCAACATGGGAATTAAACAATCGCATTTAAAAATCCACATTGCTTTATGGTAATGACCCCCTTGCAAAATTTGAAATAGGACCACCGTAGTACCATTTCGCTGAAAATTTGTAGATTTAATTCCAGCAAAAAGAATAAATTCATTTACCTACAACTTTTATTTCAAATTGCAAAATAGTCTACAGGAAAATGATTTAGATCAAGCTAATTGTTTAAAACGTTTAAAATTAACGATCGAGAGAAGAAGTATTGATAAAAAACAAACAAAAAAAAAGAAAGAAAGAAAAAACCGCTTCTCTAACACCAGATCATACTTTTTTTTGAAGGAATGAGAGGTCTTATGATGGCAGTAATGATGTCAGCTTTAATGAGTTCTTTGACATCAATCTTCAACAGTGCTTCAACATTGTTTACAATGGATTTATGGACAAAACTTAGAAAAACAGCTAGTGAAAGGGAGCTTCTTATTGTCGGAAAGTAAATATTTTTTATCTATT
This sequence comes from Mytilisepta virgata, assembly GCA_028015205.1. Classification (NCBI taxonomy): domain Eukaryota; kingdom Metazoa; phylum Mollusca; class Bivalvia; order Mytilida; family Mytilidae; genus Mytilisepta; species Mytilisepta virgata. Next base: position 44,320,780 of record CM051520.1, read on the forward strand.
TTCTTTCTCATAAGCTCCATCTCACTGAAAGTTCAGCTTTCTAAATATGTAAATAGAAAATGCATTTATCTTGGACGAGGTAAATTCAGTTTCTAAGATATATCAGATTTGTGCGTGCATTTATGTATTTACCTTTAGCTCGTAGCCCAAACTTAGAAAAAACAAAAAGAATCATAAAATTATGAGCAAAAATTAAAATTACAAAAAAAAAAATTTCATAATACAGGTCAGGAGGAGTTGGGATTTTTACTTTAGTACGAGTATTCAAAACCAGAGGCTTGCCTGTTTTTGATTTGCCATTAAAAATAATAAATGGGATTTGGATGGAGTCCTCATGAATAATATTGTAGCAGATTTTGCAGTTCACACTGCTTATATAAAATTCTGGCTTGCTCCAAATCTCTACAAATTGCAATTCCTATTAGCTTGGTTGATTGCAGTTCGCCGGTAAGGGTGGTCCTGATCAAGATTTTGTTAGGTTTTTCGACAGTTAATTGCTTTACTAGACCAACTAATGTTTTCATGTTTTCTTTGCAATTATTTTGCTTTCCCAACTAGATACCAGCTGTTTCAGACCAATATAATTTTAAACTAGATAGGGACACCAAAATTTCAATGGAAATGATTGTTTTAGTAATATCAATATCGACAAAAATTGACATACTGTAGATAAAACCACACTTAAGCTTAAAAATAGCACTACAAATTAAAACTGTTCATCAATAGATATTGTATATAAAATAGAACTATGATTAAAACATTCATTTCATAAATTATCATCATGCATGACACTTTTGAGAACAATTTATAACCGGAGCATATAAGCTCGTTGCGGCATAATGATGTCAATATGATTTTTAAATTCTGTATCTAATATCCTGCAGAGGTCGTTACAGTATGAAAAGGTAAGGTCACGGGTGAGCTATTGCCATCACTTAGCACACGTCGTCCGTAGTCGTGGTCGTCCGGCGTAAACTTTCCTTTAAAGATCTTCTCCTCAGAAAATACAGGGCCAATTAGGACCAAACTTTCGCCGAATGGTCCTTGCACTGCCCCCTTCCAAATTTGTGTCCGCCGTCCCAAACATGGCTGCTGTTACAAAAAGTAGAAAAAAGGGGGATTAATTTAAAAGATCTTGTTTGAAACCAATGGCCCAATTGGAACCAGACTTGGCAGAAATGGCCCTTAGATGGTCCTCTTTCAGAATTGTTTACGATGATCCAGACTGTCAACCAAGATGGCCGCCTCAGCCGCACTTAGTTTAACATTGGACCCTATGGGAAAATTCATTTAAAAATCTTCTTTGCTGAAACCAGTAAGCCAATAAAAACCAGAATTGGCATCAATGGTACTTAGATGGTCATCATTCAGTATAATATCGGTTGACCCAAGCTGTCAACCAAGATTACCGCCACAGCCGTGCTTAGTTTAACATAGGACCGTTCATTATCTTCTTGTCCGAAACCACTTGTCAAGTTGGAACAAGTCTTGATCCTTAGATAGGTCTCTTTCAGAATTGTGTTTAATGACCCGGACTGTCAAATAAGATGGCTGTCACAGAAGAGCTTTATTTAACATAGGAGCCTAAGGGAAAACCAGCCAAGATTACTGCTACACTTTGATTTGTAGTCCTGCTGAAGATGGATAATTTAGATCCAGGTTGTACCTTTAATTTATTATTTTATTATCGGTCCAACATCGACTAAGTTTGAACTTTGGTTATTACTTTAGACATATGTATACACACACATTGTTCTATGTTCCTGAACTGTGACAAATTTGATTTTTATTTTTTGAATTTTGGTAACGGCAGCAAGTGATGGCAATAGCTCAGATGGCCATTTGGGCCACTGGGTGAGATTAATATAATGTATTTCTCTTTGACGAGGTGAATTCTAAAAATTTGAACCTTTATATATGATCTGATGATAGCCTACCTTAAATATACGCTATGTACACAGTTAAGCAATAGTAAAAAAAGTGAAGAGAAATTTTGACACTTGAAAGTAAATGTTTTTCTTCTGTAGGATATTTGTGATATTATTGGTTTGCATTGGTGTTGCCTGGATACCACTAATACAGAACTCGCAGGAAGGACAATTATTCCTATACATACAAGCAGTTACTGGTTATTTAGCGCCACCTATATGCTCTGTTTTTCTGTTGGCAGTGTTTGTGCAACGAATAAATGAAAAGGTAATGCTTGGTGGGTTTAATAAAAAATTATAATCCTGTACGCCTTGTATATGTATATAGCCTTTCAGTGTGAACAGCAATATTTTATTTATTTCCTACTTTCTGTTAAACTAGTTAAGGGTAGTGTTAAGTGCAGTGGTCATGGTGGTAAAGGTAGTTTCTCAAAATAAGAAGAAAATCTTCGAGCAGATGTGTTTCTATATATTCAATAATATATACAAAGAATGCATTTTACGTTTATTTCGAACGAGACTTATTTTATCATGTTAGTGATGTTTTCCATAAAAAAAGCGTTAATTTTTTTAACAGTCGGCTACGCCTCGGGGCAATAGGTGGTACCTCGAGACAATAAACTTACTATTCCCCTCATACCCAGCCAATACGTATATATTATTACACCTCTAATAAGAATCTAGGAATTTGATTGGTTGTAGACAAAACATTAAAACTGATCGGCAAATGATTCCGAAAACGCCTACTTGAACAGAAATGAGCTCGTGTACGTAATAATGACTCCAACTGGACAAGAAACTGACATCACGTGCCTTATAATGACTCCATCAATAAAATTAATGACGTTGAAGTTACTCTTAATTTTCTACTTTGTCGAATTTGTTGTTGTTGTTGTTATAATGTTTATTTTATAAAAAAGAAAACTAAACTACAACTGCTCTTTTATTTTCATTGTCGGTATAATAAAACAATTAATTAATCTTTATGAGGTCAACATGGGGAAGTGAGGTCCCTTGACCTGACCCACTCGCTGACCTGATCTGACTTCGGCCGCTGGCCTCAGTCAGGTCAGGTAACCCCGTACGTCAGATTTCGTTTCCTCAATTCCCCCATGTTGACCTCATGAAGAGTAATTAATTGTATACTTTTTGACTGGATATGAGGGGAATAGTAAGTTTATTGTCCCCGATGTACCAAATATTGCCCAGAGGCATAGCCGAGGGCAATAGTTGTTATCGAAGGGATAATAAACTTACTATTCCCCGAATATGCAGTCAGTGTTTTATTATACCGAAAATCACTACTGGTCAATACAAATGGAAACTATTGACCGGTCAATAGTTTCAAGTTTAGAAACAGACAAAATAGTAAAATTATTGTCTTAATTTTTATATAGAGAAAAAACATACGGAGGTATATAATAAAACAAAATGTGGACTGTTTCTATATAAATATGAAAGTTCGAAATGTCATGATAATGTTTTCTTACAACAAAATTTCGAATTAACTATTTATCAAAAACATGAGAATATGTTACAATTTGATCATTGAGCTACAGATCTGGTTGTTTCTATTCCAGGGTGCATTTTGGGGAATGCTTATTGGTCAAATAATTGGAATAACAAGAATGATACTGGATTTCATCTATCCTGGCCCTAAATGTGGATCGGTGGACACCAGGCCATCAATTGTGTCGAATGTACATTTTACTTATTTTTCTGCTGGATTGCTTGTATTTACCAGTGCCTTGGTTGTAGCTATAAGTTTATTAACAAAGAAACAATCCAATCAAGTAAGTATACCACTACTTTTTTGTTAACTTTGAAACTAACATTGTGGTAAACTATTATACGTGCTTACACGAAGAAGAGAATAGGTCAGCACTTGTATACCATTTTATCAATAGTGTCACCTACCTCTAGAAAATAATAAAGCTGTTTCAAAATAGCACAATTAAATCCTTTGAAATGTAGTAGGCATTAATTAAAAATGTATTATGTTTTTTTTTCATTTAATACTATTTTTTATCTTGCCAATTTTTTTTTATCAATTATTGAAGTTCAAAAATAATTTCAGTATCGGCAATTGGTATTTTGGTCATCTCCGAGTATCAAACCCCCATCAGAACACTGGAGAAAAGATAGTATGATAACGAGTCCACTTTTTGACAGATCGGAAGAAATTCGGTCATCTGTTAGAAAAAGGTGGTCATTGAATTACAATTCACCGAACATAAACAAAGGATTCGAAATGGAAGAAATACGGGAAGTAAATGCAGACAAGGAAAATGTTCCGAAAAACGAACTTTTGACGATAAAAGACGATGAAATCGTGCAAACACTTGACACAAAACAAAATGAAAGCATAGTTGAATCGATTAACCAAAAAGAAAATTCAGATTTTGATACAGTTAGATGCGAGATAAATGACATTTCGGCTGAAATGAGAGTTAATAACGAAAGTAACAAGTCCTGTGATCTGAGCAAAGAAGATGCAGAATTTGATACAAAAGAAGAACCGGACAACAATAAAGCTCACAACGTGCTGATGAGAGTAAACAGTAAAGTTTGGAAAAGAGAAGTAGATAGACAGCCTGGAATGCAAAATGTTGTAAAAGAGTTCACTAAAAAGCTCTCTGAAGCTGACCAAATTCATGGACCTAAAATACATAATGGGGTCATCGGAAAAATTACTCTGAAACCAGCTAGTCAATTAAACAGTCGATTAATTGAGAATTCTGACCGCACTGAACGATCGTATTTAACTGATGAAATTTCAACTAATGTTGATAACAAATTTAGACAAGAACCTAAAGACATTGTGGATCGAACAGATCTGTCACACGACAAAGAATTCAATCAAAGATCATATACAAAATCAACACAACCCGTGGAAATAAAAGGAAATGTCCAGCTTGCTAGTAAGTAAAAAATGAAATAATTGACTAGGAGAAACTATATTTTTTTCATAACAATGAGGTTTGCAGAATCAATGTACTTTTCCAAAGAAGTTCATTTTTGTATCTGTCGTGCAGCAACTTCCTGTACGCTGATAGTTAAAAATTAAACAATACTCAGAACACTAGAAAAATGTTCGAGAAAGTTTTCTTGGCTTCTTCAAAAGGGTATGATTTTATATTTTATCTGCAGCTTGATAATGTTGAGTTGTAGCGTGTTAGCAATTTTTGGATCTGTCGTGCAGCCACATCCTCTTTGCCTATAGTTTATACTTCAAAAATGCTCAAAACACTAGAAAAAATTTCGTGACAGTTTTCTTGGCTTTTATATATTGTCTGCAGCTTGATAATGTTGAGTTATAGCGTGTAAGCTATTTTTGAAACTGTCGTGCATCCACATCCTGTTTGCCGATACTTTAAAATTCAACAATACTCAAAACACTAGAAAATTTTCGTGACAGCTTTCTTGGCTTCCACAAAAGGGTATGATTTTAATTTTTTGTCTGCAGCTTGATAATGTTGAGTTGTAGCGTGTAAGAAATTTTGGTTCTGTCGTGCAGCCACATCCTGTTTGCCGATCAATGAATTACATGCCGTGACGCAGGTCCAAACCCGGTTCTGGTCTTATTTATTTTTAATTAAAATCTTGGACATATACATTTTTGCATTTTTATGAAAAAGGAGAGAGCTATATTGCGTGTTCAAAACTTGGGAGGCATGGTCTGTTTAAAAAGACCAATAATCGAAGAATAAATAATTAAACGGACGATGTAGGCTGAGGCAAACGCTAAACGAAACGATGAACGCTTCCATTTACGATACGATGTACAATACACTGAATGAAAGGTTATACAATACCGTTTGCAATTCGATACACAATACCACAAACCATACGAACGATGTCATGGATGTGCAGACGCAGAACAAACTATATACGGACGCTGAACGGACGTTGTACCAAAGGGATGAACGAATGCTAAATGAACGATGTACGAACACTAAAAGTAAGTGTGTACTTTTACGTTACAGAATGTGTATGTAAACTATCATTTGGTATTTGTAGATAGCAGATATTCTGGGAAAATGTCCTTGGAGATATTTAATGCTAGAAAAACAGAAATTACCACAGAGATTAATCCTGCTGACACTTCGAGGTACAAGCTATACATCAATAACAATTTGAAATGGTTCCTAGATATTAATGCTGTATTACTTGTATGTGTTTTTGTATTTTTATATTTTTTATTTCATTGAAAGTCTTAGTGCAAGTAGTATATGAGAGATTTTCAAGTCGTATATATGTCGTGAAGTCATGTGGAGCCGGATACGTCACATGGCCAGAAATTACGTCCGCGGAAATGACGTCATGGGAAATGGAAGCGGGAAATGATGAATTTTCCCGCCATTTTTTTAAAAACTATTTAAAAATAAAGTCATGAAATACCAAAGGGATTTTCGAAGGAGGGGAAAATCTGTAACAACTGATAAACTCCACAGAACAGCGAAGACAAACCAAAGCAATACACACTACACTTAAAAACTAAAAACATATGAACAACATGGACCCCACCAAAAATCCGAGGGTATACTCAGATGCTTCGTAAGAGTAAGCAGGAGAACAGGTCCATTTCCATTTGGGAAACAGTTTTTTTCATACCTGTTAACCAAGTCATGATGTCGTCCATGAAACTTTAATAAGGATGACTGCAACTTAGGAGCAACATACCTGTCAGAGTAACTTTTCCGTCAGGAGCCGGGCTCTGTTCAGGAAGTCAGTGTATATGTCACAAGCTCTTGAATAGCGTATGAGTTGTGAAATATTCACTCCATACGCGGGCGCTTCTGATATGTTGCCGCTCAAAAATGGGAAGTTGACGATTGGAAAGTCAAAGTCATCCCGTTTGTCGTAAAGTTTTTATTCAGACTTCCTCTGGTGTCACTATCGAGGTGAAAGTCAAGATAAGATGCAGACTTAGTTTATGTGCATTCCAAAGTACACATCCAACTGGTTTCAGTACATGTAGTTTCAGGGTACATTCGCCGGCTTCCAAAATTGCTACTTGAACTAATATGAAAATGTGTTTTCACCTACCCTATTTCCGGATGCTTTAAGAGTAGCCTCCCATTAATAAAACTTCTCTAAAAAATTACTTTTTTACATTTCATGCATTTTTATTTTTATTTTTATTTTTATTTGTGGCCTTTCTTGATCATGGGACAGTCTCAGAGTTAATAATATTCATATGTATATGTATATATTCAGACATGGCAAAATACAGGCAACGATTCAAACGCCAAAACATAAATTAAAATTGCCCATAGAAACAGAGTCAACATGGCAACATTCCAATTTTTTGTAAAAAATGGTAATAAAATATCCAATTTTACCAATGTTCGACTGAAAATTAAAAATCAAGCCCACGTTGTACTACACGACCTAGTTATTTACCCCTACTTGTATTTTCAAAGTCAGTTCTGTTGTTTCCGCATTTTATTATTATAAAACCAGCCCTTTTTCACTTGGTATTCCTTATCTGGGGGTAATATATTTATTATATGAGTACCATGCTGTCAAACTTTACCAAATTTAAAAATCAATATAATTCTGGGGGTGTCTTTATCCGAAACTTAAATAATTAGTGGAGTACGTACGCGTCTTTCCTTTCCCTGTTGATATTCGATGTTCAAATGAGCTGCATCCGTTCAGCAGGTGCTTTTATTTGCTACGGGGTTCTCCATGAATTCTTGGGTTAAGCGTCTTACAAAATATTCTTTTGGAGATGATTGTTTTGCAGAGTACACTTTTCTGATGAAGTCTCTGTTGCGTTTTCTCCACTCACTATCAATCCTTTGAAATCTCAGCTCTCCTGTTTTTGCCCTCCTCTTATACGAAAGTAACTTCTGAAACTATGCTCATATTGCTCCGAATACTGTTCACACTTCTCTGAGTATACTCATATTACTCTTTGCTGCTCATTGCGTCTCTGACTTTGGTCTTCGCTGCTCATGGCTGTTCCTAATCCGCTCATATGTCTTTTTGCTGTTCATCACTGCTCAAGACGTGGCGCCAAATGCTGCTCATCACTGCGCAAGACTCAGCTCGATAATGCTTCGACTTTACTCATATTGTTTTTTGCTGCTCATGACTATTCTCACGTGCTCATTTCGTTTTTTTCTGCTGGTGGTCGGGGTTATATATTGTCATCACTTCTCAATGTTGCTCTTCGCTACTCGTTTCTGCTCTGACTAGGCTTATATTACTCTTCAATACTCTAAAGGCTATTCGTTATAAGTTCATGTTGCTCTTTGCTTCAAATGACTTTACACCTGTGCTCATTTCGGTTTTTGCTGCTACTGCTGCTTCTGATCGGGCGAATAAATGATGAAGGCTTTGTTTCGTTTCTGCTTACTAGGGTGATGGGGCCCAAACAGTGCGAGGCTCCAAGTGGCTCCACGACAAATACGACTTGAAAACCATCCATATACTACTAGTGTTTTTATTTTTATTGGCGGTCAATGGTCATTGTATAAATTTAAGATTTACAGGTTCATTTGAACGTAAATTGCACACCTGGCAAAATACTTGTATGACGAAAAATTGAAATTTCTAATGCTATAAAACTTTTCTTATGGTATCGAATGGTGGGTATGAATTTTCGAAACTTCTCATATACATGTAGTTTAAGTCTTGGAATTAAAAATAAACTGTTTAGGAAACATTTCGCTCTTACAAAACGATTGTTCCAACAATAAGGTAAAAGGCCGGTGTGGCGTTAACGTACATTAGAACCCGGCAACCATGTAATATCTGTTGGAACGAATAAACGCTGTAAAAAATATTCAAATAATATATTATATAATCCCGTCGTGTTTGGTATGGTTTTTTTTCATTTTTAATGTACAATTTAGATTGCCACATTTTGTTTAGTTTTAAATTGTGCAACTTAGTATAATTAGTCAAATAAAGATTTTGCAACATTTTAGTTTATATTTCTGACGTGCTACATCAAGAAATATTCTTAGAATTAAGATTACATCATAATTACTTTCCACTGTCACTTTTTTTTTGTCAAAACAGTCTTACCAAATCTGAACAGGCCAAATTCAAAACTCTGTTTACTCCCTTTAAGCAAATCGCCAGTTTGCATTATTTATTATAATTGTGAAAGGATATATAGGGCCCTTATGGATGGGAAATCCAAAATCGATTTCTTTAAAGTTGACACTAAGGAAGTTTAGAATTGCAAGAAAAATCTAACTGCGAATTTTTATGACTAAATCTGACAGAGTTATAACAGTTTACTGATCTTTAATGACCTCTAATAACCAAACGTCGTCTACAAAGTGAAAAAAACCTTCTCCTCAGTAGAAAATCATCTGATAGTTTACCCATTTTCAATTGACCCTTTCCAAAAACCAGATGACAGGGGCAGATAATCCAAACTTATGTGTAAAACTTATTTTAGCCACAATATATTGTACAGTGAAAATAGGTGTGGGCTGTGTATAATCCCAGATTTGAACACTCATACTTTTTATAATCATAAACAAATTTTTAATTAGTTAAAATATGAAGATTTTTCTTGATGTTTATATGTTTTTCGGTAGAAGAATTAATTTACAATAAAGAAAATAAAGTTAAAAAAGCATATTCTTACATGTAATATTTTTAGTATGTGCATTGAAAACTGAATATTTCATTGATCAGATACCTTGTGATGTGATGTCAAACCCCAGGTAAAATGTGTTTCTTGTTTGTATTATAAATTGATCATCTGTTTTGTTCCAGTTGATTGGTGTTACGATAGGTGTCACACCTGATTACACGATCAAGGAGTGATAGATCTCAGCTGGAAATAATAACTAATTTTGCAATATTTTTATTTATAACTTGAATATGTTAGAATTAAATGATAAAAAAACATATAGATATATAGATTAATAATGGTAAATTTTCAAAAATGATAATAATAATAAAATCAAAGAAAAGTGATGTACTGGTTTGAAGTAGGTTGTTTTTTTACAAAGTTTTTGGGGGCCTCGGTGGCCTAGTGGTGTAGGTAGTTCGTCATTACTACTAATGATCACTAGCTTGTCAACGCTGAGGTTATGAGTTCGAATCTCACCTGTGGTGGGGTGTGTTCGACTCCGATCTTAATTGTCATGGATTGCCAATTTTCCTACCGAAGTTCGGCGGTTCTCTCCGGGTACTCCGGCTTCCTCTACCAATAAAAACTGGCCGCCGCGAAATAGCCAAGTGTGCTGAAAACGGCGTAAAACCCCAATTAAACAAACAAACAAACACATTTTTTTATTGATTTCTCTTGTTTGTAATGTTGTGACAATTTTATTTGAAAATTTTAATTAAGTTAGAACTATCATTAAACGTTTGTAATTAGTACCTGATTACCCGAAGATCAAAAGAAAATTTATGTTATGATAAACCAGATCATATGGTGAATAGTTTCTGATTCATTTATCCCATTCTGTATATATACCACCGATTGTTGATCGACTTTAACACCAATAAACTTTATTTAAAGAAGAAATTTACTGAGTATGTATGGCTAGAAACTTTTGTATTACCTGACAAGACATCGAAAGCAAAATAGCGTGTTATTTATTTCTTTTCAAGAAAAAAGTTTTCAAACTGACATAAAATTATTCTATAAAGATATAAGGTAAAAATAATAATTAAAAGTGGCATATACATGTATTAAAGTCTAAAAGTATATGCGGTAAGATTAGTGAATGCATTTTCTTTAGGTAGTTTTTACTGGGACCTGTTACCGTCATGTATCAGTTGACATGATCAAATACAATGAAAAAACGCACATGTAATGCAGAACGCCTTCAATCAGAACCAATCAAAATCAAGAATTGCCTCTACCAACCGTATTTTCAGCCTATAGGAAAAAAAGACAATTTTATAAAAGACATTCCATACACCATTGCTGACAACTTTGATGAACATTTGCTATGTAGTTTCAGAGATGATACTGTAATTGTAACTTCCGATAAATTCCAATGCATACATTTGTGCCAATTTAGCGACCATGTATGCCGCCCAATAATCATTCCTATACAGTTTGAAAGGATTTGGTATTGTGGTTTTAGAGGAGCAGAAATTTGAAAATAAGACCAATCCGAATCAAGAATATCATTTGATGGCCATGTTTTTCATACGATCCAGACGAAATGAATAATTTTAATAACGGACCTCCCATACATTATTCCTTTCAATTTTGGTAATCCTGACCTATTAGTGTCAGAGGAGATATATAATTGTGATTTCCATAGGCTTCAATACAAATACATGAACCACTGTAGCCGTCGTGTACATGTACATGTATGCCACCGGATGAACACAAAATGAGGAAACCTTGTACAGGGCCTCCATAGCATCATTCCTACAAAGTTTGAAAAGATTTAGCATTGTAGTTTTACTAGTTTGAAAATTTGTCCAATCGGAATCGCCTCTATTAGCAATGTTTTTCATCCGATCAGAATGAATAGATGATTTTTTTGGTTCAAATTGACCTAGCTTTTCATAGGAGAGGAGATGGTGAATTCTCTAACAGGGGACGGACGACGGACGAAAAATGACAGTAGCACAGGTTGGCTTATTAAACGGTGTTAATTTTTAGTAGGAGGTTCCGGCCTCTTCGGATCGCGGAGTCTATTATGTCTTTTTATTGTAATGTTTTCCAAGCTGAAAATCTGGACTTATAAACGTTTACTTATTTGTGCAGCTTATTTGTATATATATGTGTGAGATGAAACAACAATAAAATATAGAAAACTCCAGTGACTCAGTGATATACACGATATGATTTGAACTGCTTCTGCTGTACAGAAGTCTGAATAGTTTGAAAACAAGTTTGAAATATTTGACACACAATTTCGGACAAACCATTGTACCCCGTCAACGTACGCCGACTTGGCAGTTCAATAAACCCTATTCGCACATTCTAACAGAAGCCAACCTGATATATTAACAAATACTTTGCTTTAAATTTTATTTCACGATAGTAAGATTTCACCTAAGTGGCTTTTAGCAAAAATATAAAGATATTTTAAAGACTATCAATATTTAAAATGGAAAGATATTTCATAAAAGTATATTTATTATGTAAAATTGGTATACAAATCTTTTAAAGTAACAACTGATACCAATCAAAATGTGCTTATAATCTCACAATCAATATCACCATCGTATGTGCTTATCTAAACTAGAGTCTGTCGAAAACAGATACAGTAATAAGTCAAATTCTGACAAAAATACTTACAATAGTCAGTGACTCACATATTTTTAAAAACATTAATTTTAAATTACTTTGCATGGTAAAATAAATGTCAGATGTTGTAAATATCGGAAATACAGTTTTCAATACATTCTACGAAGATGAATGTTTTTATCTTCTTGTACATTCTTGATAGTTACATTTATGAATCGCTAGCTCATACTGTTTCCAAAAATTGTTTTAAAAATGACAATTACTGAAAACTAATTAGATAGGTAAAATAAACTTGTTGTGTAACAAAAATAATGTTCTTTTAAATTAACAGCTCAGCAAATCGCGTTTTGGTAATGGCTTTAAAAAATTCAAATTTTCCTGTTAAAAAATTTGAACATAACCCTGATTCACATCTCTGAACTTACATGGGTTAACTTTTATTTTTAATCTTATATATATATGTCATTATGGTTTATGAATCTGCTCCTTCTTTTCAGATTACCAAATTGCCCCTGAGCACTTCTTACGAGATATAAATTGAAATTTACGCATGTAATGCAATAAAAATGGTATAAGAGAATGTTTACCTTATTATATAATTTTTATTCAAAGAAATTTGAAGATAGTTACAGAATTCATACTTCATGGGTTTCTTAATATTAACCTGTAAATGAATTTGTATCACATTCACGTGAGGTATTATAATATGAAACTCCACTATACTATCTTCATACAACCACGCAATACAATACGTAAATTGGGTTTGGTTCTGATAGTTGATCTGGCAATATTCAAGAAATTGATACCAAGTAATTGACAGTTGTCCAAAGTCACCTCTATATTTCTGACCTTCATAGGCAAAAAACTTTTTGAAATGTATACAATAATTTACTAATAGCAAGAATTGTCCGGTTTGCCTGGTTGTTCAAACTTTAATCAGTACCAAAGGTTCATCTACATTAAATGTCATAAATAATTCATATTTAGAGACCAAGTCCAGTTTGGCGATGGACATTTGTGCCACTCCAAAATCGACATAAACGCCAGTTTCAAAAATGCCCATTTGTGTCAAATTAATTTGGCTGAATGAAACATGATTAAAAAACTGAAATAAAAAAATGATTGAAATATAAATATACATTTCTTATCGAAATATATGAAAACCTATCCACTTTTATACTTATAACAGTTGTCCGTCTTTATTGCCTTTGCCGTTTTTAGGGTTTTAGGTTACATGGTATATGCGATATGAACCGTATTTCTAGGGATTCGTGTTTAATATTTGTTGAGTATTCAGTTGAGTGAACAACTTTTGAAAGTGTCATAGTTTTTTTTTATACAAACAAGGGGAATAAAAGTCTACTGTCTGGACACATCAGACTCAGTTCGTAGACCGAATAATTCTGTCGTCCAAAAGGTATCTTTTTCAATATTTCTTTTGTCTTTTATAATTATGACTTTTTCTTTTTCTTTTTTATTTTTTATATGCTGTGAGCTTCGTCATAACTGAAACAATTGAACTTATCTAATTGTGTTCAATCATGTCTTCCAGAGAAACAAAAAAAAAATCCATATAAAGGGAGATAACTTCCTTTGAGATTTTATAAAATTAAGTATTAGAACCCCGTAATGCACGAAATATGCACAAAGTGCATTAAAAATATCCTCTTCACAGTAAATGGCAAGAAAAACAAGAAAATAATGAAAACACTTAATCAAGGTTATGTTTTGCGTTATTACAAAATTACTAAAATATCACAGATAAAAACATTGACTATTACAAAAGACATTTTCTATGATTCTAAATATTCAACATAAGCTAATTACAATGAAAACATGTATCACATTTATCCATTTCACATATTTCTAAGTCATTTCTAAACTTGGCAAATTTTTGACTCCAGCAGTTTTCTTTATCGGACCTCTTTTAGGATCTATTATTCTCTGGTCTTCTGGAATATTACTGCAAAAAAAGTAAAACTCATCATTTCTTATAATCTCAAGATCAACCGTTATTCACAAGTTATCCAAATTATTAGTTCATCTTAAACTGAACTTATATTATATTTTTTCAAGTAGTTTCGCTTCAGTAAACATTGCAACAAATTCTTTATGTACATGTATGTACCTCCTCATGTCGGATATATCACACACAAAACATAGTATATAATTCTTATATATTTTCGTGTCTATTCCATGAATTATAATTATGGGATACATTAATTAGTTCATTTGGTTTCAGCCATTTAAATGTATTTCAACAATAATGAAAATCTAAATCCACATGCAATGCAGATGACAGAGAAATATAATATCCACATTAAAGCAATGATAGTCATTGTATTAATCACAAAACAACTGCTACCATATACAAAATACCCAACACCATAAATATTTGGTTTTGCAAGATTATACATTATAATTACAATAAACTGGACAAAACGAAACACCAGATTAGAAATAATTTTCTAAATTTAAAATTTGTGCACAATTTCCATATTTGTAGTTTATAAACTTTATCATTATGCGTAATTAAATAAAAACAAAATCTTTGCCTAATATTCAATCTTCTAATGCTGCTGCTTTCAAGCTTTTATTCAAAGTATTTGAATCAAATCTTGAAAAAAATTCTTGAATTTTTGAAAAAATATATTTCTTTACTGAGAAAAGTTCACATAAAGCACGCCCCCACGGAAATTGAACCAGCATACGTGTGTGTATATAGTGACTTGCTGGCATACAGCTTTCTGTTTACTTTCACATCTCAACGTCTTTGTGAAGGATATAAAAATTTGGCATTTTACAAGTTCCTCTTCTGAAAAATGGGTCCCCATTTCATATTTCTGTCACAATCAATCATCCAAGACTTTCGCAAGTGGATGAACCTTCATTCAAATTTAAACGGAATCCACACGAAAAAAGCAATCTAACAGACAAGAATTAATATGTGATATTTTCACAAGTCCCTCTCCACCAAAAAATGCTTCCTTCTATAAGAAATTTTGATAAATTGGCCCAAGGCGGTGATCTTGGATGGCAGTCCGGGGCATCAGAAAGAGGATCGCCTAAGGACCTAGTCTGGTTCCAATTAAGGTAATTTGTTTCAGACAAGATCTTTAACTGAATTTCCCATAGGGTCCCATGTTTAACTAAGTTCGCCCATCTTGGACGACACTCCGGGTCATTTCTGATGAAGGACCATCTAAGGGCCACTGCTGTCAAACTGGGTTCCAACTGGCTTAATGGTTTTAGACAAGATGATATTTAAGTCGATTTCTCATTCAAATATAAATAATATTGATGAAAAAATGAAGATACATCCAAACCACAAGAATTAATATTTGACATTTCATAAAACTCTTCTCGAAAAAAAAAATTGGTAACAGTTTTTTAGATTTTCCTGATAACTGAATTCATTTGAGGTATTGATAAGTGGTAAATTTCATTCAAATTTGAAGAATATACGACAGGGCTTCACGAATTAAAATGTGATATATAGTTCCCCACTCATAAAAATATTTCCCCCTTTCAGATTTTCCTGAAAATAGAACTTATTCGCAGTAATTATGAGTGGAAACCTTCATTCAATTTTGAAGAAAATCGGACAAAAATGAAGGTGCTATCCAGGCAACAACTAAGTGATGACAAATGGACTAAGAACGGACGGGTCAAAAACATTCAATGAGTTTCATTAACAGATTGTATGACGTAATTTATTGCAAATGATTGTTTGAAATAAACCATAACACTTTAACTAATATAAGGTACACACGTATATGGGTAAAGCAGGCAGAGGATATAACTAAGTATTTTTATTATTATCTCTTTTCAAAAGTACAAGTGTATTATAACTACAAAGAACCATTCTCAGACAGTCATCAGACACAGGAGATTGTATCGCTGCCCTAGAAATCAGTTGCAGGATTGGACTAGAATCGATTGTTTGACTATGTCCATCTTGAACATAGCTTTCTCGCAAAATTGTTTTCAAACAACACCATTCGATTAAAAGTTGGTATCAACTGAACTAATAATTTCACAGTAGAAGAATTTATTGCTCATTTTCTATTTTGAGTAACGGCGCCCATATAGAACAGAGGTCTGGACTCGCGGACGCTATTTTAAAGGGGACCACCTAAGGGTTATTTCATCAAACTTTGGTCTCAATTGCCCTAGACTTAAAGATTTAATTTTTTTAACAGTGGCTACATTTTTGTTGGAAATCTGAACCTCCGGACACAACTCTGAAAGGAAAACATTTCATCAAAGTTTGATGTCAATTGCCCTTTGCAGGTGAGCTAATAATTGATTGAAAATGAAACTAAAATCAATAAACACTTGGGCAAAATAAACCACCAACTATTTATAATAGTTTGAATAATTGTGTATTTTATAACTATGCAGAACAAATTATCCCATTGAAAATATCCATTTGACATTGTGCGATTGAGGTGAAAGGTGGTAATATATTTTTACCTTAAACTACCATGACTCCCACTCTTTCTGCTATTCCTAAATGTGAAAGATAAAATTTTCAAGAAATTTGCAACTTTAGTTACCTTATTGTTAAACTTCACTTTAATGATATAGATATGGGATGTATATTAATGAGACAAAAACCCTTAAAAAGAATCCGAAAAATGCAAAAGGGTTTGTTGTATATGAAAACTTGGAGGTAACATCATTTTCTTTTTTTCAGCTGCTTGGTTTTAGAGTCAACATCTATTTTCTTTTTTTTAGCTGCTTGGTTTTAGAGTCAACATCTATTTTCTTTTAGTTGCTCATGAACAAGGCCATATTGGCCGAAACGTTGTAGCATTTTACTCACTTTCTTAGTCTTTGTTTTGCTTTTTTTTTTAGTTTTATTCAAGTTTCATACACTAGTCATGTTCGTTTAAAAGCTTACCAATTCCCTATATATAATATTGGATTAAATTGTCGTATGAGCTGATTAGGCTTTATCTGGCTAGATATTTTTACCTTGAATATCCTACCTGCCACCTTTTTGCTATTCCAAAATTATGGATTACGGACTAATTCCGCGTAACCACTTTCCTGATTTGCTTAAGTACACCCCCAAACGCCTAGAAAAAGATCTGAACTTTCAGAGGGATGCAAGAGTTTTAATATTTCCAAGCACTAATTGTCATTTTAGGATGAAAGACAGCAACAGAAGTAAATGTCCTTTGCTTGAACCCTTGCCATGTGCATGTATGGATTTTGTGTACATGTATCAACCATGCCCCTTCTATATTTTTTGGTAACGGCAGCCATATTTCAGAGGCGATGAACCCCAGATATATTTGTAAATTCGGACTACCTAAGGACCATATCATTAATGTTTTGTCTAAACTGTCAATTATTTATGAGATTTTTAAGCAATTTTTAAGCAATATTTTTATTTTTGTAATGAAAACTGTCTGAACCACCTTACTACCATTCCATCAAAGTTTAGTCTCAATTGCCAGAAAGGTTTTAAGATTTTTAAATATTTTGTTTACTGATTTTCCGTAATGGAGGCTGGGTAAACTTATCTTTCAATAATACTATATACGCAGATGTTAAGATACAACTCTCTTGAAAGAAGGTGGGTTCCGCAAAGTACTAGTATATTAAATTTCTTAATTTTATATTTTCCAATTTGGGCAATTTTACTAATAATGATGAATTCAATGTTGATTTCATCAATATGTTTTCTTCACTGATACACCCTTTTCTTACAGCTGACAGTGCAAAGACATGCATGTTGTATTGATTCTAACAGCTCCTTCATCATTGGCTCTGCCCACTATGTTAGTCGTACTACAGAGATGACATGAGGAAAGTTCAGAGACCCTTCTTTCATACTGAGTTTCAGTACCATTTGAACAGAAGTTGCGAGATGATAAAATTTTAAAAGCTAACAGACATACAATAGACTTGTGATAACAAAATTAATCTGGCCACATAAGCACTTTCACTATAGTTGTTGTCAACTCTCTGATGATAAGAACAAACCTCATACCGCACAGAAAGATAAAGACAAATCCTAGAAGTACCAAGTGAGTTTTACCAACAACTGCACTTATTCTGTAAGACTTCATAAAGGCAGAACAGACGCAACAGGCAGAGGTAATGGATTATAATCAACAAAGGAATATATGCTATAAAATATTTATGAAGTGAATCCTAGAGTATATATATAGTCTGCTATCAAAGCATCCTATGTTGCACTATTATTACTTCCAATGTATAAAGCCAGTGTAGATATGCCTACTTCAGTGCATAAACTGATGAGGAGTACTATGAACTACATACACCAATGACAGACATACAAAATGTATGACCTACCTTCGTTTCAAAGTCAATATTGGTTCTTTATTTAAAATTGGACCATGATTAGATTTGCTGCAAAACCTTTAAAAACATAAATACTTACCATAAAGTAATTTGTTTAATTTGTACTTATCATATAACTGACTTAACACCCTCATTTATTCTTCACAAACTGATAAAAAAAACCTTACCAAACTAAATGTTCAATCAATCCCTTCCGTCTTTAAAAAAAGATCCCCCAAACTATAAAATCGAAATTTCGTATGGAAGATTATTTTCTTAATTTAAGTTCAATTGCCTTTTTTTCTTTCCTTTTTTTTGGGGTTAAAATAATAATCATTCTTATGAAGAGCAATTCTCAAAATCCATGTAATTTAACAGACATGTAAGTATTTACCTTAAAATCACTTTCTAATATGGTTTATGAGTGAACTTGAAGATCATAATGACAATTATCTTCAACAAATTATTATTCTGTAGATAGCATGAAATGAATTTGCTTCAAAACAACTTTCTAGAAATGCTTTTCGTTAACTCTGGCTACAAATTAATGTTATTTAAACTGATATTTTAGCAAACAAAAAATCTAAGATCATCTTAAACTATAAAATATCAAAATGAGAGCCACTCGCTTGAAAGTAAGGATAAATTCACCTGAAATACTGTGGTGTGCTTTATCAGGGGTCTGTCCTCGTTATGTTTTCTCAGGTAGCAACAACTATATATGTGTCCAATGGACACTACATACCCCGCCAATTATGTAAGTATTTAGTAAATAGAATTACATGTGTATATTGTTGACTCTGAGGCCCTTAACGATAGAGTAGATGAAATACTATCTCTAAGTACTTCATGAAAAATACCTTGAACCCGAACCTTAACCTGGATTCTAATATTGAAATTCCATACAGAAATTCAAAGTCAATGAACCATGACGTCAAGGTCACAGCATCCGTTTCAATTCAAAATGCTGCCTGTTCATATCACAAGCTATCCATGTACAAAGTTTCATGATGATACCATAACTCCTTCGTGAAAAACTACCTTAAACCTGAACCTTAACCTGGATTCAATATTGAAATTCCAATAAGAAATTTAAAGTCGATGACCCATGACTTCAAGGTCACAGCATCCTTTTCACATCAAAATGCTGCTGTTCATATCACAAGATATCTGTGTACAAAGTTTCATTAGTTCGGCATGACAGCAAAATTGGCAGACATTCCGGGTCATCGGACACAATTCTGAAAGAGGACCATCTAAGGACCATTGCTGCCAAATCTGATTTCAATTGACTTCAAGGTTTCAGACGACCAAAAGCTCCTGTTTGTTCATTGCTACCAGTATCCGACTTGCAGACAAAATGCAAGTCAGGATATAAGTTTCAATTTTGTGAAAAAATGTGGTGTTATACATCTTACATGAAACATATCCGGAAATTTAGGAGACTGGCACCTTATTTTATGTTACAATACTATAGTTAAGCACTTGTCATGATATTTTTCAGTTTAGCGAACACTTATGTCTTCTACACAAGCCAACATAATATTGCTTAAAAAGTACAATATTGTTTGGTATCTTACAAGACGTATCAAATATATATTAACTGGAATAAGCAACACAAATGTAACTTCAATAACAGGAAGTGGAAATGAAACTGTTAACAGGGGAGATAATTCATATTCATGATTTCTTTCATTATCTCGCACATAACTTCTAAAGAGTAAACTGATCAAGGCTTACCAGAAGGAAAAACTTCTCCAAAGTGTACAAAAGTAATAACACTATATAATTGATGGTTACTTGAAAGACATATCTGTTTACTTGAAAGACATATCTGTATTATATTGGATTTCAATCCATTTATGTTTCTCAAGAAGCAGTTTTTATGCATTTCCCATAGGGTCCTGTGTACTCTTTGTATGTATTTCCAATAGGGTCCTATGTTAAACTAAGTCCCCTGCTGGCGGTCATCTTGGATGACAGACCAGCACCAAAATCTCAGACAGGCATATGTTTAGTCTATGTATTACCGTTACAGAGAAATGAAAATGGGTCAAAGACACAAATGGCCGGGTTGCTGGGTGTTTACTGTAGTTGTGACAAAGGTCATTACAAGATCATATTGCACATTGGCAGTCATGAATATTTATATAGACAAAATCAGACACATTGTATGTTGGTGTATGAGCACAGAGGCAGCCATCAATTTAATTAAAAATAGGTGAAGTATTATAAAGCAATATTTGATTTGATGACATGTTGATAAACACTTGTTTGGAAAAATGGGAAATAATTCCTAAAATAATTCCATAAAGTGAGGTGCACATCTTCAATATGTATTAAAAGATTCTGTGAAGTTTCAATGACGCGGGTGAAAAACTGTAGGAGGAGTTGATTTGGCAAAATAGGTACCCTCTATTGAAGATGTCAATAAAAAACGACTAAGTTCCAAAGTTTGGAAAAATGGGAAATAATTCCTGAAATAATTCCATAAAGTGAGGTGCACATCTTCAATATATATAGAAACATTCTATGAAGTTTCAAGCATGTGGGTGAAAAACTGTAGGAGGAGTTGATTTCACAAAATAGGTACCCTCTATTGAAGATGTCAATAAAAAACGACTATGTTCCAAAGTTTGGGAAAAATGGTAAAAAATTCCTGAAATAATTCCATAAATTGAGGTGCACATCTTAAATATATATAGAAACATTCTATAAAGTTTCAAGGATGTGGGTGAAAAACTGTAGGAGGAGTTGATTTCACAAAATAGGTACCCTCTATTGAAGATGTCAATAAACTAGAGGCTCACCAGAGCCTGTATCGCTCACCTGGAGTCTGGTTTTCATTGGACAATTAATCAACTATTTGACCAAGGTTGTTGCAATTGGTTCAATTGTTCAGGGAAAATTTATTTGACAAAAAGGGCAATAACTCCTAAATGGGTTTTGGGATTTCCTTTAAAATTTCAGGGTAGGTAGACCTCAACATGGCAAATATTTTTCAGATTTACATTCCACTTCTATTTCAAATAGTTTTGGAGATAAATGATGAAAACTCTTAAATTTTGAAAATTTGACGAAAAAAGGGCAATAACTCCTAAATGGGTTTTGGGATTTCCTTCAAAATTTGAGGGTAGGTAGATCTTGTCATGCTGATCAATTTTACCCCATGTCAGATTTTTGATATCTGTAACGGTTTTTAAGTTATAAGCCAAAAACAACACATGCACCCCTATATTCTATTTTTAGCTACGACAGCCATGTTTTATGTCAGATCAAAATAAATTGAGGATCGTTTGTAGAGGACATGTCATAGATCATTCCTATTAAGTTTCAAACCAATTGCCCCAGCAGTTTCAGAGGAGAAGATTTTTGAATGAAAAAATTTTGAAAATTTGACAAAAAAGGGCAACAACTCCTAAATGGGTTTTGGGATTTCCTTCAAAATTTCAGGGTAGGTAGATCTTGTCATGCTGATCAGTTTTACCCCATGTCAGATTTTTGATATCTGTAATGGTTTTTAAGTTATAAGCCAAAAACAACACATGCACCCCTATATTCTATTTTTAGCTACGACAGCCATGTTTTATGTCAGATAAAAATAAATTGAGGATTGTTTGTAGAGGACATGTCATAGATCATTCCTATTAAGTTTCAAATCAATCGGCCAAGTGGTTTCAGAGGAGAAGATTTTTGAACATTAGCCAATCAGAAACAAGAATTGCCTCTAGTGGCCATGTTTCTTGACCAATCAGAACTAAATGAGGAAATTTTGTTGAGGACCTTCCATACACCACTCAGGCAAAGTTTGGTTGGAATTGGCCAAATGGTTTCTGAGGAGAAGATGTTTGAATGAAAAGCTAACGACGGACGGACGACGGACGGACGACGGACGCCAAGTGATGACAAAAGCTCACCCTGGCAATAGCCAGGTGAGCTAAAAACGACTAAGTTCCAAAGTTTGGGAAAATGGGAAATAATTCCTGAAATAATTCCATAAAGTGAGGTGCACATCTTCAATATATATAGAAGCATTCTATGAAGTTTCAAGGATGTGGGTGAAAAACTGTAGGAGGAGTTGATTTCACAAAATAGGTACCCTCCATTGAAGATGTCAATAAAAACGACTAAGTTCCACACTTTGGAAAAATGGGAAATAATTCCTGAAATAATTCCATAAAGTGAGGTGCACATCTTCAATATATATAGTAACATTCTATGAAGTTTCAAGGATGTGGGTGAAAAACTGTAGGAGGAGTTGATTTCACAAAATAGGTACCCTCCATTGAAGATGTCAATAAAAACGACTAAGTTCCACACTTTGGAAAAATGGGAAATAATTCCTGAAATAATTCCATAAAGTGAGGTGCACATATTCAATATATATAGAAACATTCTATGAAGTTTCAAGGATGTGGGTGAAAAACTGTAGGAGTTGATTTCACAAAATAGGTACCCTCTATTGAAGATGTCAATAAAAAACGACTAAGTTCCACAGTTTGGAAAAATGGGAAATAATTCCTGAAATAATTCCATAAAGTGAGGTGCACATCTTCAATATATATAGAAACATTCTATGAAGTTTCAAGCATGTGGGTGAAAAACTGTAGGAGGAGTTGATTTCACAAAATAGGTACCCTCTATTGAAGATGTCAATAAAAAACGACTATGTTCCAAAGTTTGGGAAAAATGGTAAAAAATTCCTGAAATAATTCCATAAATTGAGGTGCACATCTTAAATATATATAGAAACATTCTATAAAGTTTCAAGGATGTGGGTGAAAAACTGTAGGAGGAGTTGATTTCACAAAATAGGTACCCTCTATTGAAGATGTCAATAAACTAGAGGCTCACCAGAGCCTGTATCGCTCACCTGGAGTCTGGTTTTCATTGGACAATTAATCAACTATTTGACCAAGGTTGTTGCAATTGGTTCAATTGTTCAGGGAAAATTTATTTGACAAAAAGGGCAATAACTCCTAAATGGGTTTTGGGATTTCCTTTAAAATTTCAGGGTAGGTAGACCTCAACATGGCAAATATTTTTCAGATTTACATTCCACTTCTATTTCAAATAGTTTTGGAGATAAATGATGAAAACTCTTAAATTTTGAAAATTTGACGAAAAAAGGGCAATAACTCCTAAATGGGTTTTGGGATTTCCTTCAAAATTTGAGGGTAGGTAGATCTTGTCATGCTGATCAATTTTACCCCATGTCAGATTTTTGATATCTGTAACGGTTTTTAAGTTATAAGCCAAAAACAACACATGCACCCCTATATTCTATTTTTAGCTACGACAGCCATGTTTTATGTCAGATCAAAATAAATTGAGGATCGTTTGTAGAGGACATGTCATAGATCATTCCTATTAAGTTTCAAACCAATTGCCCCAGCAGTTTCAGAGGAGAAGATTTTTGAATGAAAAAATTTTGAAAATTTGACAAAAAAGGGCAACAACTCCTAAATGGGTTTTGGGATTTCCTTCAAAATTTCAGGGTAGGTAGATCTTGTCATGCTGATCAGTTTTACCCCATGTCAGATTTTTGATATCTGTAATGGTTTTTAAGTTATAAGCCAAAAACAACACATGCACCCCTATATTCTATTTTTAGCTACGACAGCCATGTTTTATGTCAGATAAAAATAAATTGAGGATTGTTTGTAGAGGACATGTCATAGATCATTCCTATTAAGTTTCAAATCAATCGGCCAAGTGGTTTCAGAGGAGAAGATTTTTGAACATTAGCCAATCAGAAACAAGAATTGCCTCTAGTGGCCATGTTTCTTGACCAATCAGAACTAAATGAGGAAATTTTGTTGAGGACCTTCCATACACCACTCAGGCAAAGTTTGGTTGGAATTGGCCAAATGGTTTCTGAGGAGAAGATGTTTGAATGAAAAGCTAACGACGGACGGACGACGGACGGACGACGGACGCCAAGTGATGACAAAAGCTCACCCTGGCAATAGCCAGGTGAGCTAAAAACGACTAAGTTCCAAAGTTTGGGAAAATGGGAAATAATTCCTGAAATAATTCCATAAAGTGAGGTGCACATCTTCAATATATATAGAAGCATTCTATGAAGTTTCAAGGATGTGGGTGAAAAACTGTAGGAGGAGTTGATTTCACAAAATAGGTACCCTCCATTGAAGATGTCAATAAAAACGACTAAGTTCCACACTTTGGAAAAATGGGAAATAATTCCTGAAATAATTCCATAAAGTGAGGTGCACATCTTCAATATATATAGTAACATTCTATGAAGTTTCAAGGATGTGGGTGAAAAACTGTAGGAGGAGTTGATTTCACAAAATAGGTACCCTCCATTGAAGATGTCAATAAAAACGACTAAGTTCCACACTTTGGAAAAATGGGAAATAATTCCTGAAATAATTCCATAAAGTGAGGTGCACATATTCAATATATATAGAAACATTCTATGAAGTTTCAAGGATGTGGGTGAAAAACTGTAGGAGTTGATTTCACAAAATAGGTACCCTCTTTTGAAGATGTCAATAAAAAACGACTAAGTTCCACAGTTTGGAAAAATGGGAAATAATTCCTGAAATAATTCCATAAAGTGAGGTGCACATATTCAATATATATAGAAACATTGTATGAAGTTTCAAGGATGTGGGTGAAAAACTGTAGGAGGAGTCGATTTTACAAAATAGGTACCCATTTTCCCCACCCACCCGCCGCCGCCCGCCGCCCGCCCGACATTCACCATACTATAACACGGATTTGCACTCTGTGCAACCCGGCCAAAAATTACCGCAAAATTGTGAAACAATTCACTCAAGCGCAAAAAGAGGTCAAAGTAGGGTGTCAGATGTCAGACTGATATATATCCCCTAAGAAGTTCTATCAACCAAATACCGTGGGTCTAGTTAATACAGCTGCTGAGAAATATACTTAATTGCCGAAATGTATTGCAAGTCAACCAAGTATGAAATTCAGGTCAAGGTCAGCTGACAGTCAGACTGTCCAATAAGAAGTATCTACAGGCAATATATGATGGGTTAGCTATTACAGTTTCTGAGAAATGGAATTAATCATGAAAATGTAACACAAGTCTCTCAAGCATAAAATATAGGGTAAGGTTAGGTGAAAGATGTCAGAGAGGCATGTACACAAGAAGACCTAACGAAGGATATAATATGATGGGTCTCGGTATTACAAATCCTGAGAAATTGACGCTAATAGAGGAAATATGATGCAAGTAATACAAGCATGTAATTCACATCAAGGTTAGATGACAGACTAGTATGTTCCCAACAAGAACTATATATACACTAAATATAATGGGCCCATGCTGAGAAATGTACTTAATCTAGAAAATGTAACACAAGTCACTCAAGCCTGAAACTTTGGTCAAGGTCCTCAGACAAGTATCAGACAGGTATGTATCTACTAAGAACTATCTATAGACCAAATATGGTGGGCCTAAGTATTACATGTATTACAGTTGCTGAGAAATGTTCTTGCAAAACTTGGATGCAAATCACTCAACCATGAAATTGAGGTCAAAGTCAAGGTCCGGAGACTGGTGTCAGGCTACCATGTGCCCACCAAGAACTATCAATAGAGCAAATATAGTGGTTCTAAGTATTACAGTTTCTGAGAAATTGACTATAACTCAAGCATGAAATTAAGGTCAACGTCTAGAGGCAGATGTCAGACTGGCACGTACCAACTAAGCACTATCTATTGACCAAATATGGTGGGTCTAGGTATTAATTTCTGAGAAATGGACTTAATCAAGAAATTGAGGTCAAAGTCTGGAGATAGTAGTCAGACGGACATGTACCATCTAAGACCAAATATAGTTGGATTAGGTATTACAGCTGCTATGAAATTGACTTAATCACGAAGCTTGGACGCAGATTTATAAATGTTTATGAAATAAAAGAACCATGAAAACCAGGTCAGTGTCATAAGACAAGTATACTGCAGCAAAATCATAATTTATTTGGGGACCACAGATCGTAATTGTAGGTATTATGTGTGCCAAGTTATTAAGGTATTAAACAAGTTTACGCCACCACCGTTGGCACCAGAAAATAATATCTACATCTCGGTTTTTGTGTGACTTTCATCGCAAGTAAGACAAAACACTGGATTAGTTTAGATTTAAAGAAATGCCCGTAACATTGATTACACTTTTTGCATCTTCTAGATCCATTATAATGATAAAACAGCTGCATATTTTTAGTCAAAGCTCTAGTAAAACAACTTTATAATAATTTTTTGTAATATTATCTTCAAGACATATTTTATACAGCAAACATTTATTATACTTAGTTATGTTAGACAAAACCCTTTCCCTTATACATTTTGACATACCTCTGTAGGGCCAGAATACCCTCTTTGTTGAAAATTGGTCTTTTAGAGTTATGTGAATGTGAAGGCCTTGCAACATAAAAATCAAATGTCAGTGTAATACATCATTTTCTGCAGATTATATGTTGGATTTCAGACATATTCCGTCAAACTTCATTGTCTGTTCTGACAAATAAGCGATGAAATGCATGAACTTAATTTTGTTAAAAATAAATTCAACATTCACTGTGTACAAACAGTAATTGCGAAAAGACGGTAAAGTTGTACAGTCGTCATTCCTAACATTCATGAGACCACAATTAATGCACACTTTTCGATGTAAACATAATTCCCTTTGTAAATATTCAATTTTTCTGCCATATTTATTTACTTCCCATTACAAAAACATTTTTAGATGATTTAGGCTCTAAATGTATTGTAAAATGTTCAAAGTTTAAAAGAGCTGCCATGAATTCAAATGATGATTTGGTCTGAGTATCCAGACTCTATGTGTTTGTGTTTAGTGCTCTTTCATGTTATTTTGCTATCATCTGGATCGAAGTAACTCACTGGTGTCCATACTGACATACCTCTGTATCACACGAAACGCCTCTCTGTGTTGAAAATCGGGCTTTTAGAATGTAAATGTGAAGGCCTTAACTACCACATAAGTGTACTAAATATTAGCTATACTCTGCTGATTACATGTTTTGCTGCCAAACTGCATTATCTTTTGGCCTTTCCTGTTATACGTTTTGTTGTTTATTCAGTGAAAGTTTGCCATTGTGGGATGCTTTATTCTATTCAATAGCTGGATCTTATAAATAATTAAGATGGTCATGAAAAACATAAAAACAGACCAGTTTAGAATCATTCAATTGCTGCCTTATATTTATGATGGGGAATCATTTTAAGAAATACCTTGAATACACGATATATAAAATATATATAAAAAGATTTAGGTATTGTAATCCTGCTTATATGAGTTATAATTCATATTTATCAGTGTACTGTGGATTAATTTATTTAAGTTGATAATTGTACTTTTTGTTGATTGTGAAAACGTTGATATTCAATGAAACTTTAACTTATTGGTTACATCATTTACTCACAAAAATGTAACCAGATGATTGTATTTCAAGGAATATATAAATTTGTGATTTCCAGATCATCAAAAATTGGCATCTTATGAACAATGAATTCAAAGTACTAAACATTTTGACATTTGAGAGAGTCAACCATAAAATGCAGGTCATGATGACTCAAATAATGCTGAATGGTTTTAAATAAAATATAATTTATGTAGTTGGGAAATACCATTGATATATTACTGAGGGCTGTTTTAAAACATACCTAAATGCAGAAATTTAACCAAAATCGCTCCAGCATAAAATGTGGGTCAGGGTGAATGTCACTGAATTGTGAATTTTTTTAACATAAAGTTTATGTCGGATCTCACTTCAATGGATGAGGGATTCGCAATAGCTCATACTGACTTTCCCAGTGATTTTGTCTAGACTGTTAAAAACTGCTTCCGCCTTTTTTCATTAGGAAAATTTTTCGACATTTCTTTGCGACAGTGAAACTTTCCCCCATATGTTTTCAATAAGATTTTTATATGATGAGTGGAAGGAATCATAATTTATCAGAATGGTCAGTCCCACCATATTTTGTTGAGTCCAAGTACTTTTTTGTTGATTTTCACAATACCCTGGTAAGTCTATTGTAATTTTGTCAAAGTTTAACTAAAATCATGTGCTGTCTCCTCTAATTACTGCTTGGTATAAAATCAATAAAATGCTGTGCAACACAACATATTATTTTTCATTTATTTTAATTTTTTTTATCTTTATCATAATATTTTCTAAAAAAAATCTCTTATTTTTTTTCCCACTGACCTTATTTTTAATGAATTTTTTAATGACTTTCATTGGTGAATTTGATAAAAAAAAATCCTTAAAAAGTGAAATATTTTTTAAATTAGTCCTGCATATTGTTTCCGGTCAGTAAAACCTCACTAACCAATGAAATAAGCACTATTTTGATCGCCGTGATATTCTAGCTTACTATTTTGTCATTGCCTTTCCCTTCCTAATTGATTCCACGGAAAATATTATGTCGACCAGAAAACATTATCACGAAAATTTCAGTCTTCAGATGCAGTTGGCTAAAAGTACAAACATCCAAGGGACGCACGAGTTTTAAAGATGGCATTCCAGGACGCATGTACTTGCCTTCACAAGAACACCTCAGGTTGAGGGATTAATTTAGAAAGATACTATTGAACAGTTCCTGAAACAAAGGCAAACAACCTGCAGAATAATGTTCTAACAACTCTGATAAAGCAAATCAGTAAACTTTACACAGATGATTGTAAAATTTGTTGCTTATTGGGAAATACTCTTACAAAATTGTGTTACTATCATGGAAAATAACCGAAATTCAGTGGTAAATATATGATTTTAAAATTACTGTTTTCAGCCAGGTAAGCTTCAGATAAGCTTTATCCATGTAGTGGTATAATATCAGTCATGTATATTAATTGATTTCTGAGAAATGAATCTAATGGTAAATCCATTTACCTCTCAACCTTTGTGGGAAGGGCATAAAAAAGGTGTAACTGAATATAAGGCAAATTCTTCTTAAATTCCTCAATTATCTCATTTAGCTATTTAATCTATAAAATCACACAGAAAATCTGTCACACTTATGTCAAACAACTTAATTTTCATTGCAAAATACTATCAAGTAATATTTAATAGTACTGATCTAAAATTTTATATTCTTTTGAATATAATAGTATATGCAAAATTTTGAAATTCAGACAGAAACTAGAACTGTGAGTGACCTCACTGAGTGATACCCCCCCCCCAACCCCCCTTGCAATATTGGTTTATTGAATACTGGTTTATCAGCAAGTTACCTATGTATTGTTTAAAACCAATACTGTTTCATCTGTATAGATGAGAATCACAACATTCTAATGACTTTTTTTACAATAGGTTATTGAGGTCACATCAAATGCTTTGTAAAGGTTCATTCTGATCCATGGTTGAGAGTGTAAGTTGAATTATCTCCCCTTCCAACCATATTCCTTCATGAACATCTGCAGGTAGTGTACTACAACTGTGTAAAGTGTAATAAAAATCCAATAGGCCATTTAGGAGCAGCTCGCTTACAAGCTTTAAACATGTAAAACCCCTTAAGTTGGATTATATAGTCCCTTTACAAGCATCAGATGATAATTATCTTGCTTCATTTACATCTACATATGATGTCCAACCTTCATATATTCATCGAAATCCATTGAATGGTTTAGGAGGAGTTGCACTTACTAGATACATGGACGGACGGATCAACAGACGAACGGATGGACGGACAAGGTGGTTCCTATATACCCACCAAACTTTATCTGCATTATAGTATAATTATCCAAATCTTTAATATAAATCCATGAATACAAAAGACAGAAAAACATGAATTTTTGTCAGATGGTGTATTGAAACTTAAGCAGCCTGTATCGCTCACCTTGAAATCATTTACAGATTTAAAGCAGAACTAATTGTTTAACTCCAAGTCCATTATGGTATCCCCAGTTCAGTTGCTAGTATTTCCATACTATCCTGAAATTGATACTTAAAATTTACTGTTACAAAATAGTAAAATTTGTGAAAATTAAGGAGTACCTACCTCATGCATAGCTCTGCCTTTACATGGTTTTGGCTTTACCCCTTTTGATCATTTTGGCTTTTTGAATTGCTCTTAAACGTTTTGGACAGTTCTTTTCGTTTTCAACATTTAAGGGCTACTACAACTTACGAGTCGTAAATCGACAAAATGTGCACATCTTGTGCATCAAAATTGGTATCAAAGAATTTTATATTAACTATGTCAATTTTGACTGGCAGTTTGGATCATTGCTGTCAAGAACATTTTTTATGTGAATATTTTCCATAGGGTCCTATATTAAACTATTTACGGCTCTGGTGGCCATCTTGGAATGAGGGCAGGGTCATAGGATAGACTTCTGGAAGAAGACAGTCTAAGGTTCATTGCTGTTAGGTTTGTTTAAACTGGCTTGTAGTGGCTTCACACAAGATCTGTAAGTCAATTTACAATTGGGCCTACGATAAACTAAGTTTCCCTATGGCTGCCATCTTGGATGGTAGTCTTTGTCATTAGAAACAATTCTGAAAGAGGACCTTGACACCCCATAACAACGATAATGATTCCTGCAGTTACTATGAGCCAATTTTACCATTGCTGCAATGACAATCTCTCCTCAGAGGAAGGTAAGTGTTGACATTTTTGTCAAGCCTGCGAGACTTAGTGTTCCTACATTCTGTGGTCAGCGTGGTTGGATAGAAGCTTGTTCATGATCAAAAGATGGATGATGGATGAATTCTTTAACGTCCAGTGGCAGCCAGGTTGAGAACATGTTGATATGATAATGAATATAATCCCTGCTTCGTACTAGAGTGACACGCTAAGCTGGATTTTGAATGTGCTAGCTCACAAGGTAACTGTCCGCAGGAAGACATATCACCCCACTCAGACACATTATACTGACTCTGAGCCGACCAGTAGATCTTTGCAGATGCTGCGTGCTTGGCAAGAGAAGCAGCAAATAACAATTTTAATGTCTTTGGTATGACTCGGCCGGGGATAGAAGCCACGACCTTCTGCACTCCGTATTTTACTTATAAATGGACTTAGTTTTTCTCCCTGTTAACATTACATACAGTCTGCGGTTAAACTTTTTTAAACATTAATTACTTTCTTAAACCATCCAGAAGCGTCTTCATGATCAATAAATTATTACATATCATGTGGAGAAAAATTATGTATATTCAACTATTACACTGAAAACTTAGACAACAGCAAAAACAGGCAAGACACTGATTTCCGTATACAAATTTTTGTAATTTGTGATGTTTTCCAGATTAAGTCTCATAATTATATATTGCCCATCAAACGACTTCTACGTGTGGGCAACTGAAAAAATGTTTCACTTTCAGAATGAGCTACAATTTTGGCAAACATTCAAAGAAACTGAGTGCTTCCAATCGACTTCGAAGCGACGTGTTTAAAGAAAAGAAACAATCCTGGCTTGAAAAACAAGCTGTGAAACGAACATGTCGCATCAAAAACTCTGTTTCTTTGAGTGTTTACTGAACTTGTAGTTCATTCTGAAAGTGTAACATTTGTTTTGGATGCCAATATGTGGAGGTCTTTAGATGGGCAATATATAATTATGATTCTCAGTCTGGAAAACACTACAAATTACAAAAATTTCAACACTTCCCTTTGTCCGAAGCGAGAATTTCCAGCAGTAATCCATATGCGTGATGTCATTGCAGCAATCGTAAAATCAGCTTATAGTAACTGCAGCAATCAACTAGGGCAAAATTATCTAATTGACCTTCTAAGGTTCAAATGGCTAAGTGGTTTCCTGAGGTGGTTTCGAACAAGAAGATCTTTAAGTGAATTTTCTAATAAAGTTGGACATTTTGGATGGCTGTTTCAGTCATTGGATATAATTTTGAAAAAGAACCACTGCTGCCAAATAAATGTCAGGCTTAGGTCACCTGTGGCAGCCATCTTCGATTACAATATGGATCTTCCGATATAATTCTCAAAGAAAACTGTCTCCAGAAATTTGCTGCTAAGTTTGATTCTAATTGTATTAGTGGTTTCAGACAAGATCTTAAGTAAATTTCCTTTAGGGTCCTATGTTAAACTAAGTTTACCTGTGGTGGCCATCTTTGATGGCAGATTGGTTGATTGGATATAATTCTGATACAGGGCAATCTAAGGATTATTTTTATCAAATTGGGTTCCAATTGGCTCAATGGGTTCAGACAAGAAGATTTCTAAGTTGATTTTTTTTTTATCAGACCCTTTGGGTCAGGGAGCTAAAAATGAAAGCAATATGAAGCATGTTTTACAAAATACATATAGAATCTCCAACCTACTAATTCTTAAGTGATAACAAACATTTCCATTCCAATCATTTACATTTTTGAAAAGACTTCCACATACCGACTAATATCTCTAGGTGTTCTTGGTCCTGACATGGTGTCTAAATATTCTCTACTACCTGTCTGTCTCTGACGAGAGGCAAATTCTCCTTGTTGATGTTTGGTGGTGCTGATTTCTAGATTGTACGACTTGCGCTCATCATTTGCTTTGTGGTAGGCCTAGGAAATGAAATTAAAGTATTCACATAATGAATTTATTCTTAAAAGTTCAAAGACAATAAATGTACTTTATGATCAGTTGAAAAAAACAAGAAAAATGAAATTGTTCAGTAAAAAAATGTTTAAATTTATTTAGCTAACAAGATTTTAATTGCAAATTTTATCTGAATTCCTTTTCTGAAGTGTTGCTACAACACTCATGTGAAATTCAGGTCAAGGTCTCAGATAGGCATCTTCCCACATAAGAACTATCCTTAGACCAAGTAGAATACTATGATGTGACCATCACAAAGTGCCCTACTGCATATATATATATATATTATACAGAAAAATATTTCAGTTCAAAAATTTAAACTTAAAATTTTCTTTTTTTTTTGCAGCCATTACTGATCCAAGGTCTGGATGGAAAGACAATTTTGAAAGACTAACATAACACCAAAGGACCATTCTGTAAACTGTTCCAAATAGATTAAGAGATTTTTAAAGAAAAATTTACTAAATCATACACAAAAAGATGGCAATAGCTCACTTGATCTCGTCCGGGTGACCTTAAAAGAATCAGTACAATAAATTCCCTGATATCATTATCATATTCTGAAAGCATACGCTAAACTATGTTCTGCATTATCAATTAGAAATATTAGTTTGCTATTAGATAGTTAAACTAGAGGCTCCCGGCAGCCTGTATCCATCACCTGCATTGAATTTGCCAATCAATAGCTATAAAAGGCTAGTAACTGAAAGACTGATTGGTTGTTGATTGGGATAAATGAATATTTTTTTATTATATCATCTATATAAAATTACCATTGCTAGCAAAATTTGTTTAAACTGGATCAAGCATCAAGAAAAATATGAAGAGAATTATCCAATGCAATGCTTTATTGGGCATTTTTTACCATTTAAGTTGAAGTCTGCATCATAGGATAAATATCATTGCTAAGTTTGGCTGTGATGGCCATCTTTGTTCACAATACTGGTTATCAGACACATACTTGAAAGAGGACCATGTGAGGATCATATGTACCAAGTCTTGTTTTCAACTGGGAAAGTGGTTCAGTTAAGAAGATTTTTAAATGAATTTTCCCATAGGGTTCTATGTTAAACTAAGTTTGCCTGTGGTGGCCATCTTTGTTGACAGTATTATCTGACATATTCTGAAAGAGAATTGCTGCAACGTGTGGTTCCTATTGGTCGTTTCAGACAAGAAGATTCTTAAATTTTCCAAAAGGGTCCTATGTTAAACTGAGTCTTGGTTGACAATCTGTCATTGGACACAATTCTGAAAGAGTACCATCTATAAGGACCATTGCTGTTTACAATTGGCCATGTGATTTCAGAGAAAAGGATTTTTAAATGAATTCCCATAGTATCCTACTAAAATAAGTTTGGTTGTGATGGCCATCTTGGTTTTAGTCTGGGTCATAGGAAACAGAGGACCATCTATGAACCATTGCTGCAAAAGTTGTTTCAACTGGCCAAGTTGTTTCAGACAGGAGGGTTTTTTAATTAATTTTCCCATACAAACTAAGTTGGACTGTGACAACCATCTTGGTTGACAGTCCAGGTCATTGGACACAATTCTGAAGACCACACAAGGTATGAATGATATATATGTATACACAATTACTAGAGATATAATAGATATCTGTCTTTGTTTCATCTTTTAAGAAGATTATTATGCATTGTTAGTCAGTTTTGTTAGTAGACATTCTAATCAAGATATATAAACATTTCTCTAAATGTAATTATATTTTGATGATTGCAGTGCATTTCAACTCTGCAAATCGGTATTTCAAACCCCTGCCAGATTTATTTCCTTTTTATTCACAATTTTCAAGTCCTCATGTAAACAATCTAATGGAAGAAATAATTTATTGATTTGGATATACACATTCTCAAAGTAATAAAACAAATATATATTAAAAATGTCTGAATTCTAATTTAACATTTAGAACTACAATTTAATTGAAAATAATCTGACTTCATTTGCAGTGTGAAATAATATGAATTTCCGAAATCCATGGGGTTGAAATATCATTGACTCATGGAGATGAAATATTTCAAGTTTTGAAATTTGACCTATGATTGCTTTTTATCATTTATTTCTTAGAAAACATACAATGGGAAATAAATATATAAAATCATGTACCCAATCAGGTTTGATTTGCAATTACTTTTTAAAAATATTGAAATTATCATTGAATATTGCTTTTCATTAAAGCTACATAAAGTGATAAGGACAGTTGTATACCTTTGACAGACATTACAAATATGATGTTGAACAATGAATGATTTTAGAAATTCTACTCTCCAATTCAATTCAGCTACAAAAACAAAATTCCTCTGAAAATGGTTTTAAAATTCACTCTCGACACAAGTGTGGTAAAAAGATTTTGAGCATAATACACATGTGTATCTTTTAATATATAAAAGGTAGGAAGGGGATCTAAAACATGCAGAGAATTCAATGGTAACATGCTACAGGAGGTTTATACTTGGTTTTTCTTTGCAGTACTGATTTCACTTTGAAAATTTCTCCTCTCATCATTAGCTTTATGGTAAGCCTAAAACAGAAGTATCAAATATTCTACAATTATTCCTTGACCTATATTTTCATTCAGGTAAACCTCAGTGGGTTCTATAACAATGTTGATAACACATTCTGTTATCTTAAAGAATGTTTACTGAATGACTGTCTCTGCTCCTGTAGACATTGCTAGTAATACTTTCTGACATTGTTATCAATGGTTAACTACTGTGATACATGTTTCAAGATTTTCTGTCAAAAAAATAATCTTTGTTCCAAATTTCTTCTTCACAATGCACATTTTTGGTTATCAGGTATGTATGCTTGTTACCAAAAGTTTGGAAAGCCAAAAATAATATTCAGACTATTGTGAGCACACCTGACTTTTATTAAGCCATTATAAAATGTAAACTCTTTTGAATCCACAAGGCTTTTAAAGAAATGCAAAATGTCAAAGTAACCTTGATATTTGACCTTTGACCTAAAAAAAGGGAATCATTTGCATCTGTCCTTCCATATGAGATTCCTGCCAATCAGTTCCTGAGCAAATGACAAAAAAGTCTATTTCCATATGGATTCAATGGAAACTTTCAACAGCCGCAGCCCTTGGTTGATCTGATAAATCTCAACCAAAAGTGGATTGTTTGTAGAGGGTACTGTCTTCATCAATCCTGCAACGTTTCAAAACATTTCATACTGTGAAATCAATCAAAATCAAAGATAGGCTGTGGCAGCCATGTTATTCATCCAACTGGAACTAAAGGTATAGAGTTGGTAGAGGTCCTTCCTGCCAACTTTGGTTACAATCTTCCCATTAGTTCCTGAGCAAATGACAAAACAAACTCTTTCCCATATGGATTCAATGGAAACTTTACTGCAGCTGTCGGTTGAGTGGTTGAACCTAAACATAAAGTGGACCGTTTGTAGAGGGTATTGTTGTCATCAATACTGCAAAGTTTCAAAACATTTCATAATGTAGTTTCAGAGGAGAAACAATGAGAAAGATACTGTGAATGAAGTAATGATTAGACTTTATGAACTTCTTTATGTAGACTCTGTTATGCACAGTTTGTAGACTGGCGTAGAGGCATGCAAGTTTAATTTGCCTTAACCCAGTTAATCAGAGAATGAATGTGAATTTCTTTTAAAAAAAAAACCATTAAAAACATTAGAATAAGACCAGCTCTTGTAAAAAAACATAATCATAGTGCTGATTGGTGCTTTGGAAGGTCCCTGAAAGTTTCAAAGACATCAATTCACTGGTTTAGGAGAAGTTGCAGATAGGACATCCCTACCTCCCTTACTTTACATGAACAAACGACAAAATCCATGTTTGTCTGTGTATTATTCTGATCAAAAATAAAGTAGGTGGTACAGAATGCTGAAGATTCTGAGAAAATTTGAATAAAGTCTATTCGCTGTACAAGTAGTTGCAGTATATAGGTGTGGACAGACAGACAGATAAACAAACAGAAGAACAGTGGATGATATAACAACAAATAAAGGAAATCTGAATGTACTTATTGATGGACAAATTTACCATAAAATGAATGTTTAATTATATGCTGCTGTGAATACTGACGTAATTTTAAAGCATTGTGTCATAAAAATAATATTCTTTAATATACAATCCTATTCCATATCCCTGCATACAAAAATTGCTAACAGAAGAAATACATTTTGGGGGAAAGGAAAGATGGAAAATTTTATTGAAAAGGTATCAAAAAAATCTTTGTAAAAGTGATGTGCAAAACCGTAGTGTAATACAATGGCATCATATTGACGGCTGGGCTCCATCATGCTTGACCCAATAAAGTATAGAAATATACATATTTATAATAGTTACACTGTAACAATAGATGCTATAAATTCTGTTGACATACTACTAATATATTTTATGCATCCTGACTTCTTTTTGACCACTGTTATGAGTCATGACAAAAACTGTGAATGATAGAAGCAATTAGCTGACATAAAGAAAAAGCACTCATCTCAAATTCTTTTAAAAGAAATAAAAATCCAAATAAAAAATTGATAAACAATGTGTAAAGAATAAACAAATTTCCCAGTTTTGTAGTGCTCTCTGATGTTACAGTCAATAGGGAAACACAACTTCTGACTTTAGAGGAATCTTGGACAAGCATGCAAATGAAACTTGTGTTATATCATAGTTTTTAAAAATGACCCAAAAAATTAAGATGTAATACCACAATTTTTAAAACAAATTATGACGACTATGAAAACTGAAAGGGAAAAGAATGTGTGTGGCATTACTAAATTAAATTTTGAGCATTGCAACAGCTGAAAAAATGACATATAATGAAAAACAAATGTTTGAGCATCTAAAAAAAATCATACCAACTTTCTTATTGGAGGCAATAGAAACATGACAATTTTGAAATATTTTCAGACCAGCAAATTGAATTCACAAATCTTTTTCTGATGCATATATGTAGGTCATTTCTTATTTATTAGCATCAAAACATTCTGATTTAAACAAGTCAATCCCCTGACAGATACAGGAATAATTTATAACTCTCTGTAAAACATGAAATCTGTTTCATATTTTTTTTCTGTAAAAACCCCTTCTAAATTTTTCCATAAAGTTTTTCTTCAAGTTGTGTTTAATTCTGTTAAATGTTTTGTCAAAAGATACAAAATGTTTAGGCCAAAAAAAAAATAGTATTAGCTTCTCAGGCCCCGCCGCGTGTCCCTTAAACCCGCCGCATTCGTCGTTTTTTATCATACAAAAAATAAAATTAAAAATCGGCAGTTCCGCGTCCCGCCCGGAAATTTTTCGCGTCTGTTTCCGTTACCGGTAATTTTTAGGATCGCGATCTTAATCAGCGAAACGTTTTCATAAACACACTTTATCACGTGGTGTGGTGATTTAAATATACATTGTTTTTTAAACTACCGTCCTCTCAGGAGGAAAAACCGTCGTACCATGGACGATACATTGTGATTACATGACGGAGTGCACATTGGGGGAGTTGCTAGAATCGATTAAAACGAACGATGAAGCAGCCTTTGGAAAATTTCAGGGCTACACCGCCGACGCTTTCGTTGGGAGGCCGAAGATTGAATTTGATAAATTTAATATGAATTGTAAAGTCAGGGAAGCTATTGCTACGTTTGGTAGATATATTAAATATGAACTTAAGAAAACACAGCTCATCAGAGGTTCTCAGTTGTAGATATGCAGTACATATATCAAAAAGAAGACAACACATATGTATACAAAAAGTTGATTTTAATTTCCCATTAAAACAGGATTCTTCAATTTCTTTTTTATACCAATATATTAGAAATAACAGATGCTATATTTTAATTGGAACACAATGAAAATTTCCATGCAAAAAAAAAAAAAAAGAGCCGCCCTACCTCATTAAAAAATTTCAAAAATGGCCTGAGAAGCAACAAATTTTTTAAGTAAAAACAAGGAAAAAAAAAAAAAGACTCTTCCCTGCCTCATCAAAAAATTTGAAAAGTGGCCTGAGAATCTAATGATTTTTTTTACATGGCCTTAATGTTTGTTTCTTCTTTAAAAATGTTTGAAGCAAAACTATATCAGGTGTAAATACCTTACACCCTGTTTATTTAATGTTTTACAGATTTCAAATTCGTATTTCAAACTTTTATGAAAAGATATATATGTATCTCACATAAACCACATATATTTATTATTGTTGAATATTTGTAATATAAGGTTGTTTATATGGACACTACCATTTAGGATCAATCAATAATTGATTTTTTTTTCAAAAGTATATACAAAAGTAAATATTTCTGAGGAAAAGTCACCTTAGATTCTTGGTCTAGCCTCCATTCAAGATCTCTTAGTTGGTTTGTTAACATGTGTTTTTCTTTTTCTAGCATTCTTATCATATGTGGATTGGCCTGAAAAAACATAAAATCTCTTTCAGAAAATACATGAGAAATGAATTATTTAAATATATTATATATTTCTTATTCATGCTGCAACAAAATATAGTTTACTATTAACAATAATACATTTAATAATGATGAGTTATAAATATAACCTAGGTAAATTTTACTAATCTTCCTTGAGCAGGACAAAAAATTCACTTGTAGCAGTCATCTTTTTCCCATTGCTCCTATGTTAAGCTAGGTTCGACTGTGACATCCAACTTGGTTGACAGTCCAGATCATGCGAATTCAAAAAAAAATCTGAAAGAGGACTGCCTAAGGACTACTGCTACCAAGTTTGGTTCAATATGGCCAAATAGTTCCATAGAAGAATTATAAAAATCACCCCCCTTTTTTCTATTTTTAGTAACACCAGCCATCTTAGTTCACAGTTCAAGTTATCAGACACAATTCTGAAATAGAACCCACATCTGATACCAGCTGGCTGACAGTGGTTTCAGAGAAGAAGATTTTTAAATGAATTTTTCCACAGGGTTCTATGTTTAACTAAGTTCAGCTGACAAGGTAGCCATCTTGGTTCACATTACAATTCATCAGACACAATTCCAAAAAAGGACCATCTAAGAATAATTGCTTCCAAGTCTGGTTCCATTATGGCCAAGTGGTTTCAACTGTCCCCAGTATTTTTAGAAAAGTTTAAATATGTTTTTTTTCGTAATTTTTCTATTTTTAGGTAAAGATTCCCAGACATAATTTTGAAATGGGATCATTTTAACATTGTTTTACCCAAAGATTAAAAAAAACAGAAATATATGTTACTGATAATCATATCTCCAAAATTTTCAGAGACTGAATTTGGTTCCTTCTTTTCTTATTTGGCTGTAAATTCAATAGAGATACTCACATCTGACAGGTCATCAAATCTATTCATATCTCTTGGAGTTTTACCCGCTACAATAGAAAAAAAATCATATTTTTAAATTATACATTTACGGTAATTCATTTACTATAGATATACATATACATATATAAATATATATATCTTCAGCAAGGCAACAGAAAATTTTATTTCAAGATATTTTTAAAGATTATCATAACGCATTAGTGAAAATAAAATGTTCAGTCTAGATTTATCATTCTATTTCTTGTAAAAATTGAATCTTATAAATATTATTCTGAAATATATAATTTTCAATTTTCTCAAAACATTGAAGACTGTTATATTTCTCTGAAATTTTCATTATAAATTGTAAATGAAAATATATAAATCATAAAGGTAAATAGAAGTGTGTTAATGAGAATGATAGATATCTAAAATTTAAATAAATAATCTACAATAATTGAAATAGCAAACAGCACCCTGACAAATAACTCTTTGTGAAACAAAATTTGTCATCATATAATTTAAGTGATATTAACCATTCCACATCCAGCTTTGTGTATCCACTCTGGGATAATACATGTGGATTTATCATGTATCTGTGTTTCATGACAATTGCTACATTATGCTCATGCATTCTCCCAAGTCACGGTTTTGTATCCACGATCTTTCCTGCAAACCCCTGACATGACACATTCATATTTTGCGGGTCGGAAGTGAACGATTTTCATTGGTTCTTCTCAAGGTCACAAGAGAATCCATTTGCATCGTAGGTAGAATTTTCTGGGTCACACACCAGGCGGCAATATGCTCGTCCCTCAAAATATGAATGTGTGATGTCAGGGGTTTGTAGGAATGAACGTGGATACAAAACCCTGACTTGGGAGGATGTGCTCATGGTGCCACTCTTTTCAATCAACATTTTGTGGTTGTTTACATTGAATCATGCCACAAGGATTGTTGTGTTGCTGTGACAGTGTACCCCTGTTGTGACCCTATATGACCTTTATATGATATATAAGGTTGCATACAGTATTGAAATAGTTCATTCAGTAAGAAAGAAATAAAGAGTAAAATATTTACAAGTAAATTAATAAAAATTAGCTATATTTTGTACATAGTATTTGAAAATCCATATTACTAACTAACTAATAAAATTATATTTAGTCAGAACTTTAAATACACTAAAAACTAGCAGAGTACAAATATATGCAAATGTATTTTAGTATCAGAAATTGGCAGGCTGATTGATTCTGCCATTAAAATTTTTGTTTCAAATTCAAAACATTTACAGGAAATCTTTTAAAATCTGTGATTCAAATGTGTATGTATTTCATTTCGAGTGTTACCATTTCTGACAGAAATCAAAGAAGGAATAATGAGGCCACATATAAATTATAAAAATTAAAGATAATGTGTACATGGAACACAGCTGCATTCATTTTGCAGCTACCATGCAATACTACATGCTTACTGATATATTTTGCCACATCAGGTCTGTATTATAAAGGGGAATAACTGTGAAATACATCAAATTCAAACTGAACTTGTGTTTATTGGCCCAAAACATTAT
Source organism: Mytilisepta virgata (assembly GCA_028015205.1). Lineage (NCBI taxonomy): Eukaryota > Metazoa > Mollusca > Bivalvia > Mytilida > Mytilidae > Mytilisepta > Mytilisepta virgata. The sequence continues at coordinate 44,362,620 of CM051520.1, forward strand.
TCCATAATTTCAAATGATCTTGTTAAACTATTATCAAGTTATTCCATGGAAACCCCAATATTGGTTATTTTACATTTTAAAAAAAAGTTATGAAAAAAATATATAAAAACTCAGAAACAACAAAAATGATACAAGTCAAATTTGAAATCGTTCTGTGTGATAAAATTTCAGCAAAAATCAGTAGAGGAATTAACTCAGAAATAACAATCACGAAAAATGTCAAATTTGAACTCAAGGCAACAATATAAACTCCAGTCCCAATTTTTAGGTAATTCTACTTACTTCAAATGATTTATATGCATGTACATGTAGTATAATAAATTGTACAAAGACAATAATAAGTAAATATAAATATCAACTTAGAAAAACATGTACACATGTCTTTATGATTGTTTTCAACACAATTTTCAATAACTACTTGCTAAAGTTTGATAAACATATTTCCATGGCAGCCGCTGAAGATGAATGAACACCCAATTTGACCTAGACTTTTTAAATTTCCCTTCCAGATGTATTTCACAGGAAAGTATAGTCATAAATGATATGAATTATCCTGAAATTAGGTGTTTTGTATTGAAAAGTATATGGTGATTATGATATGTACATGATTGTATTAATTTTAAACAGCATGAAACATAAGTATAAAGTTTCTTGGGATGTAAAACACCCTTTAAACTGTTTCTGCTAAAACAATTGTTGATAAATTATAGATTTTTAACTCGAGGAGAAATCAATCATAACAGAAAGTATAACGTACTGGAATAAACAATCTGCAATGATATTCTATGTTTTATTGACCAACCACCAAACGCCACAATTCAAATTCGTGTTTAGTGACATGCCACAGTAAAATACTGTGACAAACAGCTGTTTCTGTCACAATTTGAAATAAATGAAGTAAAACATAAAGACAATGGATGGTAGTGAAAACTGAAAAAATTTACACTTATCTAAGTTCCAAGAAATACCCAGAAAAGTTCAATGAAAATGAAAAATTAAATCATCAGGAGGCAAAACAGTATCGATGAATATTTCTATTGATTTAATCATGTTTATAATTAAGTTATTGAATGTTCTGATATGTACTTTAGAGACAATGAAATACCAATTTCCACTTACTGCTCTTTGATTGAAAATTGTTATGAACACGTATATATATACATGTATTTGGAAATAATGAATTCATGTTTATACCATGCTTCTCAGGTTGACCTTCAATATCTACACTAATTTGTATGAAACAGAGTTAAAATTACTTGCTTAGGTACAGGCACAAAAGAATGTCAGAATTATCACATATACTGTTCAAGAACCAAATTTAATGGTAAAAAGTGTCCAGTAATATCATGGACTATTTTTCATAGGTAAATTGTGTCCGGGACACATTAAAATAAGTAAATATTCTCCATGGACAGTATTTCCTATGAAATAATGTCCAGCAGACACGGGGGACATTATTAAATCCTACATATGTACCAGCTATAGAGTATCTTAAGACCAAAACTTGTGGGTCTTCATACAACATTTGTTCATGATCTTCTTTGTGAAAATGTGATGAGATTCACTCAAACATGTCAAGGTCAGGTGTCACCTACTTGCCAAGAAGCATCTACAGGCCATATATGGTGGATATAGGTATTACAGCTACAGAAAAAGACTTTATCATAAAAATATGACATAAGACAAGTCACTCTAAATTGATGTCAAGGTCTAAGACAGGCATATACTCACCAAAAACTATATCTATATAGTGGTAATGGTTGGTCTATATATGACAGTTGCTGAGAAATGGAGTTAATTCCAAACATACTGCTACAATCATACTGTATCTGTGGCCAAAGATCTTAAGTGTAGGTATTATGTGTGCAAAGTAATTAAGGTTTAAAAAAAAAAATTCCACGTTGCCGCTGCAGGAAAGTAATACCTAATATTTCGCCTTTTGCTACTATGTTCAACAAAGTGTATTTTACTTGTGAACACTGACATAATTCTCACAGTATACACACATAAATATGTCATTGTATGTGTAAAAACATTCAGAAAAATTTTAATATTCCAGCACATAAGGTGTAGCTCAGCATTAATCCAGAACAAGAGTGGACACACAAAAATGTCTCACCTGTCGTGTATTTCTAATGAAATTAAATGCTATCAGTATTCGAAAAACAGAGCAAAACACAAAAACTTAGCTATAACCACTGAACCATGAAATTGAGGTCAAGGTCAGGTGACACCTGCCAGTTGGACATGTACACCTAACAATCCTTCCATACACCAAATATAGTAGACCTATTGCATACAGTATTCGAAAAACAGGCCAAAACACAAAAACTTAACTATAACCACTGAACCATGAAAATGAGGTCAAGGTCAGATGACACCTGCCAGTTGGACATGTACAATCCTTCCATACACCAAATATACTAGACCTATTGCTTATAGTATCTGAGATATGGACTTGACCACCAAAACTTAACCTTGTTCACTGATCCTTGAAATTGGGTCGAGGTCAATTGAAAACTGTCTGACAGGGATGAGGACCTTGTAAGGTACGCACATACCAAATATAGTTATCCTATTACTCATAATAAGAGAGAAATTAACATTACAAAAAATCTTAACTTTTTTTTCAAGTAGTCGATGAAAAATGAGGTCAAGGACAATGTACATATGACAGACGGAAACTTCGTAACATAAGGCATCTATATACAAAGTATAAAGCATCCAGGTCTTCCACCTTCTTAAATATAAAGCTTTTAAGAAGTTAGTTAACACTGCCGCCGCCGCCGCCGCCGGATCACTATCCCTATGTCGAGCTTTCTGCGACTAAAGTCGCAAGCTAACCGAAAACCATGAACGCCCTATGTGGATGGACGGATAGACAGGAGTAAAACAATATGTCCCCTGACTATTTGTTATGGGACCATAAAAACAATGAAATATTTTAAGCACAAAAAATAACTGAAGCAAATGATTCATTACTCCTTCTTTGTTGGCCAACTGTTTAATGATCTGTCTACAGAGAGCTATTTGAAGAAAGAAATGCATCACCACAGGACGTGTAACCATGCCCACAATAGTTATGTTACCTTCTCTTGGACTTAACGCAATATTTATAGTGATTCCTGTTGACTTTGTTGTGGCGGAGCCAGGTTTAGAGTCTGGGATAGACCCAGAGCCTTGGTTAGACGCACTCATCAAACTAGACCGCGACTGTACATTCCTACCCGCTCGAGTTCTTACTGAAATTTTCAACACTTCAAAATCAGTATAACAATTTAAACAATGCAAAAATGTCTTCTGAATTATCTGTATATAAGCTTAAATACTTTAAGCTTTGTTTTTAATTATTATTTGACATGACCTAAAATCTGGAAGAAAAATTGATAAAGAATAAAATATGGACAAACTACACCCACCAAGGTACCTGGATTGCTCACTGGATTTATTTTGCCATTCACCATCATAAAAGGAAATTACACAATATTGATTGGAGGTCTTGATCCCCGAATATAATATTGAAAGGGCACCAACCAAGGATAATTCTAGCAAAGTCTTGTCTGAAATGCCCCACACCTTTCAGAGAAGATTTTAAAATATTTTTTGCTGACTTCTCTATTTTTAGTATGGCAGCCAAATCAGTCAAAAGTCAAGATTCCCCGATATAATTTTGAAAGGGGACTATCCAAGGACCATTCCATCAAAATTTGGTATCAATTGACTTCTGATGAGAAGATTTTAAAATATTTTCTCTATTTTTAGAAATGTCATATTGGTCAGAGGCTTGGACAACTGGACACAATTCTAAAAGGAGACCACCTGAGAACCTTTCCATCAAAGTGTTGCCCCACTTATTTTAGAGGAGAAGATTTTAAAATATTCTTTTGCTAATTTATCTTTAGCAATAGCAGCCATACTGACCAGAGGCCCACCCCTGAACACAATTTTGAAATATTGGTATCAAAGTTTTTTAAAAAATTTTTGCTGCTTGATTTTAACCTTTTCAAATATATAGCAGTTTTCACTGTTCAGTAAATGGAATTGAATTTGAACACTGTTTATATTAGTATGAATCTGAAATGGGACTAGACTTAAATACACTTGAATCGAAGATAAAAAAACTCTGTGGTGGCCATCTTTGGTAGACAGTTTGGGTCATCAAATACAATTCAGAGAACTACTGCTGCCAAGTTTGGGTCTAACTGGCTCAATGGTTAAAGTCAGACAAGAATATTTTTGGAATTTTCCAATAAGGTCCTATGTTAAACTAAGTTTGGCTGAGGCAGCCATCCAGGGTGACAGTACAGCTCTTCTGACATACTTTTGAAAGAAGACTACATAAAGACCATTGCTGCCAAGTTATACTAAATTGCCATGAAGTTTCAATAGAAGATTCTAAAAATTCATCCACCTTTTTATATTTTCAGAAAAATCAGTCATTTCGGTTGGAAGTCAATGAAGGTGCTGGACAAAATTTGGAAGGGGGCCAAGGAGATGAAATTGTGGCCCCAATTAGCCCAGCAATAGTCAGAGGAGGAAACTTTAAAGGGAAAATTGATGACAACAGACAATGAAGGATGCCGGACGCATAGTGATGGCAATAGCTCACATGGTCTTTTGGACAAGGTCAGTTAAAAAAATAAAAATAAAAAAAAATACTTTTTATCTCATAGCCAATAACACAATCACTGAATTTTATAAGAATTACCCAAAGTAATAAACTGTTATCACAGAGATATGTCTCGCCTTTTTGTAATTTTGATTATGCAAATGTTGAAATCATAATAGCAATACCTTAACATCTTACACAAGTTATGCAAATATTCAAAGTCAATGAACCATGACTGAGTTACATGGTTAAACAATCTCCATTTAAATGAGATGTGTGAATGCTAATACAACTGGATACCAAATACCATTGACTTATTATAAGTCGTTCCCAAACCTAAATACAAAAATTGGGAAAAATTTGGTTGATTATATAGGGAATCACTGATGCGTGACTGGAGTGGGCCCTCTTAGGTCGGTCAGCGGCCCCCCTAACAAAAAGTTCTGGATCTGCCACTGATAGCAATACTTTAACATGTAAGTTATGCAAATATTCAGTCAATGAATATGCACGAATTAGCATACCTATATGTAGCTTTTCAACCCAACCTCATCATGGCGAGACAAAAATCTTTTTGCTTGGCTTTGTGTCCAATAAAATATAATTTTGTTTGTTTACTTATAGTTACTTATAGTTACTTATAGTTGATTTCCAGTGCAGGATCTCTCAAGGTTCCTCTTCACCAGACTCATAATATATGTAAAGTAAGCAAACCATTCAAAGTCAATAGACCATGACTGAGGAGGTGGAGTCAAATAATCTCCATGGCAATGAGATAAGGCAATGATAATACCGGTACATCTGCATACCAATTATCATTGACCTACCACTAGTGGATCCCCATAAACTGACCTAATCACAAACTAATACATGTAAAGTAAGCAAACCATTCAAAGTCAATAGACCATGACTGAGGGGGTGGAGCCAAATAATCTCCATGGCAATGAGATGTAGCAATGGTAATACATCTGCATACCAATTATCATTGACCTACCACTAGTGGATCCCTATAAACTGACCTAATCACAAACTAATACATGTAAAGTAAGCAAACCATTCAAAGTCAATAGACCATGACTGAGGGGGTGGAGCCAAATAATCTCCATGGCAATGAGATGTGACAATGGTAATACATCTGCATACCAATTATCATTGACCTACCACTAGTGAATCCCCATAAACTGACTTAATCACAAACTAATACATGTAAAGTAAGCAAACCATTTAAAGTCAATAGACCATGACTGAGGGGGCGGAGCCAAATAATCTCCATGGCAATGAGATGTGGCAATGGTAATACATCTGCATACCAATTATCATTGACCTACCACTGGTGGATCCCCATAAAACTGAGCTAATCACAAACTAATACATTGTTGACGCCGTCGCCGTCGCCGTCGCCGTCGCCGCCGACGCCGGAAACAGCATACCTATGTCTTGCCTTTTGACTCCGTCAAGGCGAGACAAAAATGGTGTTAAATATCTCATCTAAGGACAACTATGTACATAAATTTGCTTTCTACCCAAAAAATAAACTGGTGCTACTTTCATTTATGTTACTAACATAGACAATAATTCTAGGTGCAAAAAACATTTTAAAAGGACATCACTCAGCTTTGATCTCAAAACTGAACTTGTTCTAGACAATTTTTTTTAAATAACATTACTAAAAATTTCAATATTTGATTTACAGGGAAATCATTGAAGACTTCAGAGTCTGAGATATAAACACACAAATGTCCTATGATAGCTGACATGTATGATTAAAAAAAAGTTAAGGTGAATGTGAGGGAAAAAAACAAAATGGGTATAAAACATTTGAAATAAGTAACTTTTTAGTGCAAAGATTTACAAAATGAAAACAAATAGGTGAATGTACTGTGAAGAAAGCACAAAACAAAATGGACATGAACATTTTTAGAATTAGAAAATAAAATGAAAGAGCTGTATGCTTAGATCTTATAAATATCCCCACTCAGACATTTTTGATAGGTCCAAAACTTAAGAAGGCATGATGGCTTAACAGGAAGTAAATTTAAAACAAGCACATGTACATAAATCAGTATAATCAACCTTTATACCATTTATAAAATAGTTATTGTCCATCATTGCAAACATTTCCAATTTATTCCATACAGTGAAAATGTAGGGTAGCATCGTTTAACAGGAAGAAGAATTTTGCACAGGTACAAAATTGGTTAAAGCACTTAACAACTCATCATGGTCAAGCTTCACACCAATTTTGAATTAGTCATGCCTCTAGTTGCTGAGAAATTTGTGACCAAAAATTTCATAGGCCATATGATGAAAAATGCATGGCTGCATCATCAAACAGGAAGTAGATGTGCCACATACACAAAATCATTAGGCACTTTAATTTGTTACAACTCATCATGATCATGATTCACACCAACTTTGAATTATTTGTGGTCTTTACTTTCTGAGAATTTTGCGACCAAAAATTTCCATAGGCCACATCATGAAACAAAAAGTAGATGTGCCACAGGTTCAAAAAAGCTTATTTTAACCTTGAGGTCAAAAGTCAAGGTCTAGGTCAAATGTTGATCATGATGATACCATCAAGATACATCTACACATCAAATATCTTAAGTCTAACTCAAAGGATAAAAAATTTATGACTTGGACAATCATATTGTCCAAAAAACCTACTTTTGACATTGAGGTGAAGAAAGCACAAAAATTATGGACATGAAAATTTTGAAATAAGTAAATTTTGTGCAAAGATTTATCACCAAAAAAAGTTGTTATGGAATTTAATCTTAATATAATACTTTTGTTTTGATTTTTTTGATTTTGTGCTTTATTTATTCAATGTAATATTGTATAACCACAATATTTTGAAATTCAAGCTTTACATAAATAACTGTATTCAACCAAAACAAAAAGGCAACAATAGAATGGATATTCTCAAGACATTTTATACAATTATTAAAATTTTGAAAATCAGCCAAATGAAGTTTATCAAAAAATCTGATCTTAAAACTTTTAAAATTGCAATGACAATACAAAAGACCAACAAAGGTCTATTGATTAACACCGTGACAATACTAAATACTTATCAAGTTATTTTTATTTCATAGTTATGACTGATCTTTTGATTAGGTGATTCGTCTAATTCAGAGTGTGAAAAAAACCTAAACTTTTCCACCTTTTTAAGTCTATGATAGTTCAATTTTTCATTAACATCTGAAAAAATCATAGGTTCGTTAATAATACACCGACCAGAAAATGCAAAATGTAATCCAAGTCACTTTAGAATAAAATATAGGCCTTAATAAATCAAATGTAGCTGAGTTGTGTTGTAGTTTATAGTTGTGATATATAATCAATATTATATACCATATGTTCTACAAAAATAAACATTAATGCAAAAGTTTTACCAAAGTCACTCAAGCATAAAATATAAGTCATGGTGACTCAAATTTTTCTACTTTTGCTGAATGAATAGGTATAATATTATTGATGTGTTTCAATAGGTTTCTGAGAAATGGTCCTAAATCCAAAAACTTAACCGAGTCATTCATGCATGAAATGTGGGTCATAATGACCCAACTGTTAGAGACATGCATTATATAACGTAATAGGATTATAGTGGTGAAGCATCAATGATATAACACCATTGATTCCTAGGATATGAAACTAAAGGCAAAACTTTATCAGTCACTCATGCATTAAATGTAGGTCAAAGTGACCCAAATGTTGTTGATCTATATTCAGTGTCATAAAAGGATTGTAGTGGCATAAGATCATTGATATGGATTGAGTAATGGATCTTATCGCAAAAACTTAACCAACCAAGCCGGACATACGTATGAATATTCAAGGGTAAATATCTATGACCCTTCCACATTCATGGAATATATATCCAAGTATATATATTTATCATATACTTATTAAAAATAAATGTTCCGATAAAACTTTGAAAATAGCCGATAAACTAATTATTTGGGTGAGAATACCTAAGCAAATTAATAACGATACTTCCAGAATTTAGCACATGCCTTTTCATCAATGTTTGGAAGTTTTATCACATGCCTTAACTCCAAACATCGCAGATGACACAGTGTATGATATTTTTTAATGCAGAGACAGAAAAACTACTAGTCTTTTAAATGTCTTGACAAACTGGAAGGACAGGTATTAGTTGAGAAAGCTACTCTGTGACCCACACATTTCGGCACCAGATTCCTTAATGAAAAACTCCAGACTTTATTTCAATCCTGTACATTTCAAACAACAATTAGATAAACCTATGTCCTAAAACTCAACATGGTTCAAACTTCTGGACACAAAACTTACCATATCCAGTAACATGACATTTGTTTATACAAAATCAATGAATTGGATGCATAAAATGAAAAATATGCTCTAATAAAATATATTTCGATACTATTGATAATATTACCAATTTCTATATTAGTACATGAATTCTTCTTATATTGAAATTCGCCACTCATATCATTTGAAAACATCCCTATTTTTCATATTAGCAATAGTTACTCTTACTGAATATAAATAATATTAATTAAAATCATGTATTTTTATATGTGTAGTGATGTTATGGTTTGCTTCTGTTACTGCAGAAATGAATCTGGTAAAATGCCAAAGGGAGCAAACTGATTACCTGATACCTTAAAAAAATTAACACCTACAAAGCGAAAAAAAATTAAAAAGTGGCTATATTTTGAAGTATATGATGAAAAGATCATTACATGCCATTTATCACAACAGATGTTTTATCAGGCCTTGGTCGTTTATCATCCCTCGAGGCTGGAGGCTATAGGGTTGATAAATCATTTGATATGAAAAATGCCATGCAATAATATATAATTATTGACTTACAATAGAATATAAGCCTAAATATGATAAAACCTGTCAATACAATACAAAATGTCAAATTACGCTAATACAACACATACCCGTTCAATATGCCGTACTGACTAGTCAATATGACATATTGGACTGGTTAGGCATTAAAGCATCATATTGGACTGGTCAGTCAATAAATGTATAATTGCGTAAGGTTTTCCATATTGGCTCAGCTATTGGTCCTTAGCTAGCCATATTAGACTTCGGCTTTATGGCTTGCCTCGGACCAATAACTAAGCCAATATGGAAAACCTTACACAATAATACTATATCATGTGCATGTATATATAGGGCAATAAGTGATATGGCCTATAGGTATGAATACACACAGACACTGACTGAATAAATATATTGCTGAGCTCGCTTCATTGGCCAAGTAACTGGTGGGGTAAGGAATTGCTAAATTAACACTAAATATAAATGTTATGACTGTTCCACAAGTTATACTTGGGCCATAAACGGTTCTAGCAAAATCAGGACAAATATTGTGCCTCCTCACCTGATACACTGTTTTGTACTGCAAATAATTCATCAAAAATGTATATAAATATTAGTAACATTTCCTGTGCATACATTTTACTACAGTGTGATCTAATTGTTCATTGAGGAAATCTGGAATCTAGAACCAGCTGAATTTTATATTAATATATGAATAAAGAAATTATACGACATTTATAAAGGTGAAACAAATGGATAACATATCATGGTTGTCCACATAACATTACAAAAAAAAAATTTTGATGTACAGATAATGAAAATAAAAACAATTTAAATAGTATAGTATACAAGACTTTATGTTAGATATAAAAGGTAACTACCCATACAATTGTTATTTCACACTGTAACTCTTACATGCACACAGAATAAATGCATTATATACATGAATATAGTTCTGGTCACATTACGTATAAAACATTTGCAACACTGATTAAGGATTCAAAAGGTTATATATATATGTTCTGTATATTTACAGATTAAGATGACTTAAACATGTTAAAGTGATAGACTTATTACAAATGGCATATGCATATTAATTGCTGAATTTCTATTGTCCAGTGCCTTTTACTGAAAGAAACTTGTATATATACTGTATTTCAGCATACTTGTAATGTAAACAATAATGTAATATGTTATGATGAAACGAAAGAGTTTGGTCTACTAAGTATTGTATTGTAAACTGGGATCCAAGTAACAATGTTTTAGTAGTTTATTCCCATGAAATTATTTCATTTATAATGATTAGAGCTGTAATCATATTCTTAAAACTAACATTCCAAAAACAAAAGTAATTAATTGTTAATCATGAAAGCTTGTAGTGACATTACAATACGATCATAAAACAAATCGCTAGTCATATATGTGACAAATTTGAGAATGGGTTGGGATTGCACCTTTTTCATTCTTGGTATAATAATACCAAACATTACATATATGGCACCATGTATGGGTAAAACAGTTAATATAAAAATTCTAAGATGTTAAATTATTTAGGTATATATATTTCAAATCTTTTATATTAACTTCCAGATCAAGGACATTTGTCTTAAAAACAAATAACAAATGATAGAATTTATCATATTTAACTAACTAAACTTATTTTTTTTACATATTCATTCACAATTTATGAAATTAAAGACTTAAATAAGCGAGTTAATTCAATCTGGATAAGGGGTAAATTTCAAGGTGAGATCTCATCTCCAGAATGAATTAACTAAAAAATAAATGTATCCAGGTGATTTTCATTGCCCTAATTGGCTCTGACAAAATAAGAACTAGGGGCTCCTGGATATCGCTCAACTGGAAATCATATGCAGACTTCACATACTGAATAATTTGTTTGACTATGTCCATTTTTTCTGGCAGTTTTGAACACTGATGTCAAGTTGAGCTCGGACACGATCTTGGATGCAGACGGGTCATTAGATATAATTCTGAAAGAGAACCACCTAAGGAACATTGCTGTCAAGTATAGCTCTGATGACCATCTTGGATGAAGGATGGATCATCAAATATATATCTGAAAGAAAACCACCTAAGGACCATTGCTGCCAATTTTTGTTCCATTTCCCTATGTGGTTTCAGACAAGAATATCCTTTAAATAAATTTCCCATAGGTTCCTATGTCAAACTATGTTTGGCTCTGGTAGCCATTTTGTATGTTGGGGACTGGATACAATTCTGAAAGAGGACCACCTATTAGGACCATTGCTGCTAAGTTTTGTTTCAATTGGCCTGGTGGTTTCAGAGGAGAAGATGTTGAAAGGAAAGTTTACGACAACAACAACAATGCATGACGATGACGGATGATGGACCCCAAATGATGGCAATAGTTAACATGGCCCTTTGGCCAGGTGAGCTAAAAAGTAGACGCACAATAGAAATAACACAATATTTAATCACCACATATGTTGGATTCAAACCTTCCCCCTATTTAAGCCAAATAAAGTACATGTATGTTTAGGGTTTCCCAAATGACCATTATTTTTTTAGCCTACCCTTCACTTTTTATCAACATTTTTATGCTTGCTCATTAAACACCAAAAATTCCCCATTTATGAACAAAGTAAAAAGCCAGAGATTATGTGTCTGTAAGACACAAATGCCCTGTCCTCCTGCACGCTGAATTCCAATCTATTATTTATTACAGGAATCATTATGTAAATAGATGAAAGTTTCATAATATATCCAGCTTACATTAACTTTTAAGCCATAAAAATGAATCCACAGTACTAAACTCTGTTTCTGATTTGCATGTGGAAGGACCCAAACACTAAAATTTAATGGAATCACTTAAGCATGAAATGTAGGTGATGTGGAGCTATAAGTTGCTCATCTAAGTTGAAATAAAGAAGATGATTGCTGTTGTAAAATAATACCATTGGTAAATCAACACAGGCTTTACTTTGAAATAGACTGAAATGCAAAATTTTAATCCAAGTCACTCTACCATAAAAGGTAGGTCATAGTGACTCAAATGTAACTAGGCTGTGTTGTACTATATACATGTAAGATTCTGGTAATTGTGAAATATCATTATTACATTATGATAGGTTCTTTAATGATACAAATGAATGCAAAATTTAATAAAAGCACTCAAGCATAAAATGCATGTCTTGGGGACTCAACTGAACTGAGCTGTGATGTACTATATAAGATGATTGTAGTGGTGAAATATCAATATAATTTTATTATCATAGGTTCTTTAAAAATAAACCTAAATGCAAAAATTTTACCAAAGTCAGTCAACCATAAAATATAGGTCATGGCAACTCAATGTTAATGACTTTTGTTGTACTACATTTTATAAAAGATGAATGAATAGGTATAATATCAATGATATATCTCAATAAGTATGTGACCCTTCTGTGTTCAGTGTTACAAGAGGATTGTAGTGGTATAATATCATGGCTATATATCTTCATTGGTTTCTGAGAAATAGACCTAAACACAAAAACGTAAATAGGGATGGACAAGGGTAAATCTATATGCCCCTTCCACATTTGTGGATAGGGCATGAAAATTAGCAAAAATCCTACTTCTCCAATTTTTAAGCATGAAACCTTAAAAAACATAATTTGTTTTATTTGGAATTATGGCTAAGACAAAAACAAAGAAACAAATGGAAACACAGTAAAAATCAACTGGAAACATATCCAAATCAATAAGAACAAAGTATCACCCAGAACATTCAGGAAAAACAGGAGGGGCCAGATTTCCCAAAATCAATCCAAACCTGTATTACTTATGGAGAACCATTGTGGTAAAATATTATAAGGGTGCATTCAATAGAACAAAAGTAAATGAGCAGGGACGAAGACAACGACAGGCTCATATCATAATACGTCCACAAATATTTGTGATAGTATTAAAATCAATTAACCATCAAATGGATAAAAAGGTGAATATCCATGTCATACACCCAACCATGATACAAACTATGAACAAAATTTATCAAGAGATCTAGTGACTAGTTGTGTACACAAGATTTGCAGATGAACTGACGAGTGGATGAATTGACAGACGACTGCACAAATATACAAGGGTATTCATGTACAAACACCAATAGAGGATATTATAATTTCACTGCTTAAGCTCATCCATGGTTTTCTTTGAAAGTTTTACAAACAAAACGTAAATCACTCTAACATATCTAATCATTATTTATAATGCAGTCACACAGTTTTATTGGTCCACAATATTAAAACGATCAATTCTGTTATAAACTTATTTCACAAAAGTAACCCTAAACAGAAATCACTCAGATCATGTACCTGTCCTTTTTCGGTAGTATGTTCGACGATATGGACGCACCCTACCATCTGGATAAAAGTCATCTGACAAATAAACTTCCAAATCAACTTACTATTATCAAAATATAAGGTACATGTTAAACATTAAACACCTTCCCCATTCAACGTCTGTCAAAAAATACTAAGCAATTAGTTCCTAATTCAAAACAAGAGGCTCCAAGGGGCCTATATCGCTCATAACAGCCATAAAAGCAATAACTGCAAAAGCTCATACCTTGCACCTGGCTGCTTATTGGGAATGATTGACATTACTTTCAATATAAGATATTAGTTTGCCTTTGGCCACCATCTTGGTTGGTAATGCAGGTCATCGGATACCAATTCCAATTGGCTAAGTGGTTTCAGATAAGAAGACCTTTAAATGAATTTTCCCATAGGGTCCTATGTATAAATATTAGTTTGCCTGTGCTGGCATCTTGGATGGTTGTCTGGGTCATCAGATACAATTCTGACAGAAGACACATCAGGACCATTGCTGCACAGTTTGGTTCAAATTTTCACCTAGGGTCCTATGTTAAACTAAGTTGGCCTGTGGTGACCATCTTGGATGGCAGCCCAGGTCATCGGATACAAGTCTGAAAGAAGACCACCATGGATTATCTGCTGCAAAGTTTGGCATCAACTAACTAAATGATTTCAGACAAAAATATCTATCCTATGTTTATCTAAGTTAGCCTGTGGTGGCCATCTTGGTCTGGGTTATCAAATAAAGCTCTGAAAGAGGACCACCTATGGACCATTGCTGCCAAATTTTGTTTCATATTGCCTCAGTGTTTTCAGAGAAGATATTTACAACGGACGAAGGGCAACAACAGACAACAAGGGATGCCAAGTGATTCTCTTCCTTGTCATCAGCCTACTGATCTTTTTGTATTTGTTTCAAATAATTATAGTACATGATTTAAACAGAACTTCTTTTAAAAAAAATTCTCCCAACATATAACATCCTATTAGTTTTTTATTATTATTTTTTTCTAAATTGTACATTATACAGGGTTTAAATAAGTGGATGCCTGATTGCCCATACCAGGTCTTATTAACAAGGGCAAGCAGAATCTTGAAGTTCTATGCCAAGCAAATGAAATTTTTTTATCTTGAATGGATGTATTAATAATGTTTAACGTCTAGTGGCAACCAGGTGCATATCAGGATGAGAACAGGTTGATATGACAATGAATATGATCCCTGATTTGTACTATACCGACATGCTGAGCCAGATTTTTAATGTGCTAGCTCACGAGGTAACTGTCCGCAGTAAGACGTATCACCCCACTCGGACACATTATACTCTGAGCTGACCAGTTGATCTTTGCTCTTACTCCCAGATGCCGCGTGCTTGGCGGAGAAGCAGCAAATACCAATTTTAATATCTTTGGTTTGACCCGTCTGGGGATCAAACCCGCGACCTTCTGCACTCGAGGCAGGCATGCTACCACGAGAACACCAAGGCGGTTTATCTTGAATTGGTTCATCTGAAATCAACCAACAGCAAAATGACTTAATTTCCTTTCATTTCAAGGCAAAATTAAAAACAATCAAAATAAACCCCTTTCTTCCTAACAACCAGAAAGACAACTAAAGTGATGTTAATGTATAACTTCTTTTCACATAGCTGAATGATTTCAATACAATTAAAATTAAGATGTAACTAGAGGCTCCTAGGAGCATGTAAAATTCGTCCAGATACTTTTTGCCAATGAACAGCCATAAATAACTGTACCTGAAAGACTAATTGGTTTTTCACATTTTTTATATATTAGATCATTTACATGTAAATACAATCACTGATAAGATATGTTTAAACTGGATCAAGTTTCACAGAAGAAGACTCTGAAAGAGAAGCATCTACGGACCATTGCAACAAAATCTACTTCCAATCGGCCAATTTATGGATGTCATGAAATCAAACTATGGAGTTTCATACATATTTGTAAATCTCCTTAAATGCAATGATTTTTTCCAACTTCATCCCCAATATTATCTTAAACATTTTCATTTTCCATAAAGATCTAAGTGAGTTTCAAATATCCCCAATTTTACTTCAGAAAAGGTGATGATATCTTGCTACAGCATCATAATTGTATGTACATGTATATCTGGTTAGAAATTAACTTTCATTACATTTATTAATTTGGCTGCACGCACCTTAATATCATATAAGATTTACAAATTTGTGTTTGTTACTTCAAAGATTATCTAAGTTTCAAGAATTTTCAGTGTACGATTTCATGCATTTTCCATTTTTGCCATAAACTTTTTAAGCTTCTAGTCCATCAGGGTGGTGATTAAAATATTAATTCTTCCTGATCCTTAATTTACAAATGGTTTGACTTTTAGCCTATAAGGCCAGGTGGGCTAAAAATTGAGGACCGATTTCAAGTTTATTTTCTGATAATCAATGATTTCCACACTTCCGTTTACTTTAAGGATAGCATTAATTTTTTAAGCTCATGCATTTTTACACCTAACTTTAATTCACCAAAATAATGTTATTAACATTCTCCACTGTTTTCATGCATTTTCACACCTATATTAGAATCTTTATCAAGGATCTGCATGCAGCAAATTTACCCCTGAAACTCTCTTTCTGTTTTTGTTGTTCTAAGTGATTATTTTTTTTCCTTTCAGACGAATGCTGCTTTTGTGAATGAATTTTTCTACCATCAGAGGGTTTTAGTCTTTCTGGAGATCTAGATTGTCTCCCCGTTTTCAACTTGCTTTGTTCATTACTGAATGATTTGATGTCATCTTTTACAAAGAAAGAAAATGTATAAAATTATACTTAAATGTTTAAATAAAATAAATATACTATACCAATGCCAATACTGAAAATATACTTCTAATGGGAAAAAAAAGCTCTCTCACCACCTTAGCCATGATTATTTCTAATGTTACACTGAATGAATTTTTTTTGCTGTCATCATAACTTTGTAATTTTATTGTATAATTATTTGAATGCAGAGAGTGATAATTTAATCTATGGTATGGCTCAAAGTACAATGACAGATTCCATTCAGTCTGTTGAAGACTTAAGGAGTAATAAAATGAATGTACATACTGAGTATGTGTGTTGTTCTACTGAAATATATGTGAAACATTTCCATTTCAACAAGACATGTAGAAAAACTACATTTTAAATGAACACAGGTACTGCTGTTTTAAGGAGTAGTTTTGGACAAAACTTAAAAAATCTTGAAGCAGCCAGAGAACAGTGGTTGAAAATGTCTTTTCATTAAGTTATTTATTGAGTCTTAAAATTAAATTTATAAACCATATAAATAACATGACTACATTTAAAAACTTGATCGTTCTCAAACAATTTTCTTTCCAAACAGAAAAGTACAGAAAAATATTGGAAAGAATATATAGTTTAGCATGCTAGAACTGTACATAATTTATACATACCATCTTTTAGATTAGACTTTGCTTCTTGTACTTTATTCTGTAAATTTAATATCTGTCTTTCTAACTGTTCATTTATTTCTGTCTGTGTTTCATATCTTGTTTTCCATTCATTTCCTTAAAAAACAGGTTATGAAAAACTTATCAAAATCTAAATAAAAGAAACAGAGTGCAGATTATCATGTAAAATGTCAACACTAAGCTGGTTATATTAACTGAGATGTACAGGGATTTTGACATCTAAAAAATCCAAAGTAACAGAGCAAGTGAGGTCCTAGTTCACAGAAGAACTTGGATTATTTCAAGCTTTAATCCCATATATCAGTCTTATAATTCAGCTACATCGATCTCATGTTCAATTCTCTATTGATTATACAAATACTGAACGAATTTTCACTATGGTAATAACATGAAATTATCATAAAAATACTGTAAAAAGTCATGATGCTCAATTTTTGATTTACTGAGTAACTTTGTTATGTTTTAGGCCTGTGAGTTTTACATTTTGCTAAAAAAAAAAATCAAGCAATGAATAAGTACAACTTTTAAACTATGTACAATTAGTTTTTAATTATTATACAGATAACCCTTGGAATGAGATGTTTTCCTGTTAACCCAGTTGCATATCAAGAGACTTTATAAATACTGTACATCATTTCCAACTTTTTTTCTTCCGTCTGTTATCAAATTTAAAACTTCAGATTGTGTGTCTGTAAGACACGGATGCCCTGTCTTCTTGCACATAAAATCCACATCTATTATTGTTATGAGAAATATTTTAAAAATATGAAAGTTTCATGATAAATCCTGCTTAATTAACTTTTACCCCATTAAAAATAAAGGGCTTAGCTAAGAGCACCATGATGTAACAACTGCAACATGTTGACAGGTAAAGATTTAAGAATTAAGGTAAATATGGACATATTATTAAGCTTTACCCAATAATATAATATATTGTATAAATCAAAATTTTATGTTTTCTTCAAAATTGCTAACTTGAGAAAAAGGGAAAATTAAATTTGATTAAATCTTTTCTATTTTTCAAATTTTCTTTATAAATTGAAAAATGTTTGGCCACTTTATACACAGACATTTCGAGTCTTCAAGGATATTCCAAAAATGCAATGTTTAAATTCAATTATTCTTGGCAATAGCTATTTCACATTTTTTCAGTTTAAAATATGGTTGCTTAACTAAGGTACTGTTCCCAAAAATAAAAGGTCTATTAAGAATCTTCCAGGATATCTATCAAATACAGAATTGCAATGTTTCAAATTCAATTGTTCCTAGCAAATGCTGTTTTCTAGTTGATTACTTAAACATATGGTTGCTAGTAGTAACCTTTCCCAAAATCTTCTAGGATGTTAACAAAAGATGTAATTGAAATGTTTGAAACTGAATACTCGATTGTTCTCAAACAGGCTGTGTTAGCATATTTCCAAGCAATTGCTATTTCTCAACTCATTATTTGAATATATTATTTAAAATACTTTTATAAAACTTAAAGGTCTGGGAGTCCAGGATATTTTCCAAAAACTAGAACTGCAAACCTTGAAATCGAATTGTGCCATCCAGTATATCTAAATCCACATTCGGTAATCTATTAAGTATTGAATCAATCCAGCAAAAATCTTCTATAATATATCGTTTTGTACATTAAACTATCAAGGTTTGGTAGAGATCAGCTAAGATATTGCCAATTCTCAAAATCTGTAATCTGTGAGTAAACTAGAGGTTCCCAGGAGCCTGTATTTATGGTCACCTGGCTATCACTTAAAAGCAGAATAAATTTAGTAACTATGTCCATCTTGATTGAGAGTCAATAACATTGCTGTCAACTTAGGTTCCAAATTGCTCACTGGTTCCTGACAAGAAGATTTTATGTGAAATTTGCCATAGGGTTCTATGTTAAAAAAAATGTTCAGCTTTGGTGGACACCTTCAGGGTCATTGGATACATTCATGAAAAGGAACCATCTAAGGACTGTTGATGAGATTGGTAGTTTCTTATATGTTCCCGTTAAACCAAATTTGCCTGTAGCAGCCTTCAGGTCATCACATATTATTTTGAAAGAGGGCTATTTTATGGAGCATTGCTGTCAAGTTTGAGGAAAGAAAATATTTAAGTAAATTACCCGTTGGGTCCAGTTTTAAACTAAGTTTTCTTATAGCAACCATCTTGGATGGAAATGCAGGTCATAGGATATAATTCCAAACAATGACCGGCTAAGGACCATTGCTTTAAATTTCGGCAGTCTGTGTTATCGTATGAAAATCTGAAAGAGGACCACCTGAAGACCATTGCTGCCAAATTTGGTTCCAATGGTCCAGTGGTTTCAGTGGGGAAGATCTTTAAAGGAAAGTTTATGAGTAAGACGACGATGATGGAATATTACCTCAACCTTCATTAGACTAATACCCGAAACAAAACAAAACTGTGAAAATGAAAATAAATGTTAAAACTTCATTTTTAGCTATATAAATAATTTATGTTATATCATGCAGTGTAGTGTATAATACAGAAGATATTGTAATTGACTGTTTTGTACTAATAACCTGCCTATGGCATGTCTTTCATTGCAGGTTTTCAGTACGATACAGACTCCCCCAACAAGTTATTTTTTTCCGTATTGTACACTATTCTGTAAAATAACCCATTAGCATTAATACAACGCTTTATCACCTAGGCCATTAGCAACAAAAATACATGCAATCTTTGTCAAGATTTTTTGTGAATGTTATTTAACATACAAGGATCACATACTGTCTGATTCACTACCATCCTCTGTAATAAAATATCATAACAAATCAAGAGCTGTTAAGAATTTCAAATAATATCAGAATTATATTTTCCTGAATTTGATAAAAGCCTTTACCTACATGTATACTATTATGGTTATCAGTTTATTGATGGGAATCTAAAGGAATTTCATAGTCGATCATTGAATAAAATAAAACAATTAATGAATGATTAATAATCAAAAATATATATATAAATGAAGCTCTGTTTTTGACTTCCACAGTTGAAAGTACTGATACTCAAGTAAGTTATATTATTCTATTAATAATTTAATCAGAACTGACATTTTCAAATTGCTTCCAACATAAATTTTCACAGAAAGTGTGTGCAAAAGTCAAATTGAAAAGGATAATTCATCAATTAATCAGAAATTTATTTCTGAGCTTGATCATTACTTTTTTGGTCGAAATCAATTATTGGGAATACTTTATTATGGTAGTTGGTGTGTGAAACAGTCAACTGCCAATACAGCTGGATGACAACCAATTACATGGAAATAATTGTTTTTTTAAACATTATATAATACCATAATCAGACAATCAGCCCCACTGATACTTCTGTGTTGTTGGTGTACCATTGAGTATCATAATTTGTCTCCTCATATTAAACTTCTCTATCTCATATAATAAATGATTGTTGTTAGTATACATGTACCCTCTTCTTATTGTGATATTACATCATTAGTTATAAAGCATCAATTTTCTGCTTGAACATTTTTCATTCTATTTGGTCCAGTAATTTCCAGTTTTCTTTTTCAAACACGTATCAAAGGAAATATTAATTTTTCTATTCTGTCATTATTAGATATTATCGGCAATTCGTACATATTTCCTATGATCTCTTTTTCCTAATATTTTCGAGTATCACATACAGGCTGTATTACTGAAAATATTAGGCAATGCATTGTGTGACGTAATGCGGAAGGATCTACTTATCTGATCATCCAATGAAAATGAATTATGGAAATTATCGATGACAAGTTGTCAATTCACACAAATAGTCAATATTTTCTTTTCCCATTCACTGTCAAGAATGTGTTTCAAAATGATGTCACACGCCAATGATTGTTCAACTGCATTACAAACTTCTACCGCTGTGAAAAATAGTGCACATTAAAATTAGTTGAAAAAGTGATATTTTTCAGAAAAAATGAATTACCGATAAACAGAATAATAGGTAGTTTCGTTTTTGATACTGACTATATCAAGTTGAATATCTAAACTCACCCTTCAGGCTCGACTAGATATTCCAAATGATATAGTCAGTATCAAAAACGAAACTACCTTTTATTCTATATATATCTAGATCTGTAAAGTAATATGTCACTAATGGAAGTGATAAAATATGTTATTATGATTTCCATAGCTGTGATGAACACAATACCAATCATGCCTACCCATCTATTCAGTGTTGTACAATGTATACATGCCTTTTTTAAACTACAATCTGTCTAATTGCTGTAATTTGGTCAAACATCTCAACCATATTTACCACTCAATAGCCACATTGACAAATTACTAGGGGCTAATTTAAATGTTACGTAATAACATGCAATCACTTGCACTTAGCAAACTAAAGCATTAAATTAAAATTACTTTAGAAAAGTTATGCTATCAATTACAAATTAAATTTTATGAATTTACTTCCATCAACAAGAAATAATTGTGTTGGATATTAAAATAATAGCTCTCTATGACTACCAGTAATTAAAATTTATTCTTAGTCTTGCATGGATTCACTAAAATCACAGCAAAACCTCAGCTGTATAACATGCACAATAAACAACACTTGCAACATTGTATTGAATGAAACACATACGCAGCCATTCCCAATTTCAGTGTATAGATTTTATATTAAGCATGTCATCTGACATCTCATCTGACATGTTAATTAGCATTGTCACACTGTGCATTCTCTAGGCACTGGTTGAAAATCCATTGTGCTATACATATATACACATGTATTAATAACAATTACTTTCTATAGATTCAGATTATAAACATGAAAAACAAAGGCAACTGACTCACACCCAGACCATTCTTAAGGCCTTCAACACCTTCCCAGAGTGAGATTATCAAGTAAACTATGTGATCTATATCTAGGAGTAAAGAAACATAATTACAGCTATAAATTAAATTTAGAGCTGATCATGCAGTCTGCAAATCACTTTTATATAATTAACAGTAATAATTTATAACTTCTAAAGGTAAAGTTTTAGCTATATATGACAGCATATGTAGCATATGTCATCCATAATGTTCAAATTACAGTGTACAGTAATGTCATCTAAAATGTTCAAAGTAATGTATAGTGTAAATTATCATATCCAAGATGGATGATCCGAACTATGTTTTAACATAGTATCAAATGAAACCTATGTATTCTAATAAATCCAAACTAAAGTAAAAGTGTATGGAATCATATGTAAATATAACAACTAGAATATGCAGTATCATGTATAGATAACAACAAAATGGATAACAGAGAAAGGTCAATGATATATCAGTATGTCACCCAACATGTCCAAACTACAGACAACAGTGCTGCAAATAAATTTAGTGCAAATTTCTTCTTACATGCATCTACCCCTACTTAAATTTCTGTATATGGTAAAGAAAATTTTAAAACTAACGGTACTATTTATCTGCGCTAGCAACATCAGAAATAAACTTACTTATAGTCCTTTCTGCAATTTATATATTTATTACATTACATAAATGTCCCTCACACAAAGCCCTTTTGACCTCTTGTTATTTGGTAAAACAGAACTTTGGTTGCTCAAACTCAAATACATGTATATTAACACCCAATATATCTTAAATTTTATTACTTTTTAAGTTCATCATCAAACTTTCTGTACTTCAGAACTTCAATTATTGGAACTACCATGTGGTTTGAACTGTTTTTCTTTGTCCCTTAGGTATTTTAGCACCTTCACTTTTAAAATTTCACGTTTTAGGATTGCTTGCACCACTGGATATAATTTTAAACTAGATACCCTGTTGTTTCAGCAGAGAAGCTTTTTTTAAAAAGTTTAGAGAAAGATGACAGACATCCGACAGTGTCCATAGAGGGATAGTAATAGCTCCTGCTGGCACTTTGGGCCAGGTGAGCTAAAAATTATAAATTCAACATAATCTATTTGATTGAACAACTGTGTTTTTATGCTATTCTTGCTGATTTATTTATTTTATTATTTTAACGCATATCAGGATGAGAACATGTTGATTCCACCAAGTTTGGTTTCATTGACAATCTATTCAATAAATCTAAAGAAGAATTTTAAAATATTACATTTTACAGCATTTTTACATAATATGGATCTCAACCAAAAGTGTGTCGTATGTAATGGATATTGCTGTCATCAATCCTGTAAGGTTTCAAAACATTTCATAGTGAAATTTAAGAGGATTTTTGAAAATTGGCCAATCAAAATCAAGGATGGCCTCTGTTGGCCATGTTGTTTATCCAACCAGAACTAAACATGGATAATTGGTACAGGTAATTCCATACATCATTCCTGCCAACTTTGGTTACAATCTGCCCTTTAGTTCCTGAGCAAATGACAAAAAATTCCTTTCCCATATGGTTTCAATAGAAACTTTGAACAATTGCAGTGGTCGCTTGAGCAGATGAATCTCAACTAAAAGTTGAAAGTTTTTAGAGGGTATTGTTGCCATCAATCCTGCAAAGTTTCATGTAGTTGCAGAGGAGATGATTTTTGAAAACTGACCAATCAAAACCAAACATGGTCTGGCAGCCATGTTGTTTATCCAACCAAAACCAAAGGTGGGAAGTTTGTAGAGGTCCTTCCATACAAAATTCCTGCCAACTTTGGTTACTATCTTCCTATTAGTTCCTAAGCAAATGACAAAAAGACCTTTTCCATATGGTTTTAATGGAAACTTTGAACAACCATAAGTGTATAGTTTGAAGAGGGTATTGCTGTCTTCAATCCTACAAATTTTCAAGACATTTCATTATGTAGTTTCAGAGGAGAAGATTTTTGAAGATGGCCTCTGGACACCATGTTGTTCATCCAACCAGAACAAAGGTGGAAAGTTATTAGAGGTCCTTCCATACATCATTCCTGCCAACTTTGATTACAATCTGCCCATTTGTTCCTGTGCAAATTACAAAAAAGTCCTTACCCATATGGTTTTAATGGAAAGGTGTCTGTTGAGCACATGAATCTCAACCAAAAGTGGATTGTTTGTAGAGGGTATTGTTGTTATCAATCCTGCAGTTTCAAAACATTTCATTATGTACTTTCAGAGATTTTTGAAAATTGGCCAATCAAAACCAAAGATGGCCTCTAGCCACCCAAAGGTAGATCTTTTGTAGAGATCCTTCCATACAGCATTCCTACTAAGTTTGGTTACAATCCGTCCAGCAATTCAGAGAAGAAGATCAAAATGTGAAAAGTGTATGGACGACAGATGCACCGTGATGATATAAGCTCACATGGCCTATATTCCAGGTGAACTAAAATAGGCTGTGGCAGCCATGCTTCTTGACCAATTAACATCAAGGTAACATTGCTTGGAAAGGACATCCTAAGAAACATCTCTGCCAAGTTTGGTTAAAGAAGATCAAAATGTGAACAGTTAACTGATGAACTGACAGACAAAAGCCCACTCAAAGTGATGGAAATAGCTCACACTGGCCCAGCTGAGCTAAAAATTCAAGACAGCAAATTAATTGTAAAGTTTATAGTGTTACATGTATTATATAAAGTTTATTGTAGTGTAAATTGTATCATTGAGTAAATGAGTGCTCATTATAAACCATTTAATTAGAATTATTAAGAATTATAGTATAACAAATCGCTGAATTCAAATACCAGAAATAAATGACGCGTGGCCCAACTATGCAGTAAATCACGAGTGTGTTATTTACACCTGTAGTTCGGTCACAAGTTGTTTATTTCCGGTATTTCAATTCAGCAATTAGTTATACTTTTTATTACATTGTACAGAATCTAGCATTTTAGCAGAAATGAATTAAAATATAATGCACTATTATGTCTTTGATATCTCTATACTGCAATTTGGATGTCACTTCCTATAGGGAAATACCGGCTGTTCTTTTCACATGTGTTTTACCAGATTTTCTTTCTTGGATACTATGGTAAATCATTGGTTACAATGTAATAATTTGAATTTATTGGAGCTTTATAGTCAACCAGCAACAATTAAAAATTACAAAAAATATATACCGGTACTGCAAATAATGTTTGAGTTATTTGGTGAATCAAATTAATTTTTTATGCACATGGGAAGTGTTTAAAACCTGTATTTATTGCAGATACCCTACAATTTAAGAGTTAGTTGCCCCCTACCCCAAAATAAAAATCAAATGTTTGCATCCTAAATTGCATGTTATTCTGTGGCTGTGTTTTCTTCCTTTCTTTCCCCCCGTGTGGAAGGACAATGTTTTACCATAGTTACCTTCATTGTCTACTGTATCATATCTGTTTTCTAATTCTTCAACAGTGGCCCTTAATTCAGCTGCCGACTGTTCTAACATTTCCCTGTAAATCAGAAAATTTACTTCAATACTTACAATATAATATGAATTATATTATTTTGTTTCCATTCAGTGTTTAAATTCATTGATTTAGAAATTACAAAATCATGTGAAAAACAAAACCTAGAAAAAATGGTGTGGAGGGGTATATGGCTGGTCAGTCATATATATTGTATAGTGAATGGGCTATAAATAACTGTTACTTACACATTAATTACTTACTGTCTAGACACCTCTGTTTATAAAATGGATTTTTTACATTTTATCAGAATTATTTTAAATTAACCTTATTGAGTTGTCCAAGAAAACATAAAAAATGAAAAGTTGTTTATAAAAGGTTTTGTTTGTACCTCACAAATGATTCTAAATTGGGAATTTCCAATAGAAAAATTAATGCACTTGAAAATTTCAAAAAAATAATAATTTAAATTTATCAACTCAGACCTATTCTAAAATTTGTAATAGTGTTATTTTAAATAATTTAATGCACTTTGTGCATATTTCATGCATCACAGGGTTGTAATACTTAATTTTATAAAATTCTATAGGAAGAGTTATCACCCTTTTACATTGAAAATTCCATAAGCAGAATTTTTATTCTTTCTTTGGAAGACAGGACTGAAGAAATTTATTAAGTTCAATTGTTTCAGTTAGGACTTAGCTTATTGCATCTTTCATCCAAGTGATGAGACAATTCACATTGATTAATGTATTAAAATTCTGAAAAATGGGTCAAAGTGACAAATGGCCAGGACGTTGCAAAGAATGGGTTATGAACCAAGGAAAGGTTAATAGTATCTTTCAAGATAAAGTATTGTATGAAATCAATTTGGAATGTTGATACTTTAACTGTAGATTGTTCCCAAGTCTGGAAAAATTGGGAAAAATTATTCAAACAATTTCGATCCATAATAGCAGGTGCACAACTTCAATATGTGTACAATCTTCCTATGAACATATGTCATCATAAAAGTCTAAATAATTTGAACTGAAAGTGGCAAAATAATTTCATCATATACCATATTTGGTTGTATAGAAAGTATAGAAATATTCCATATGTTGCTAAGTTAGAAGGTATATTGCCTGGTCATGAACAGGGAACTAGTTTCAGAAAATTATTTCAGGTTCACAATAACCTGTAATGCTTACTTGGATTCAATCTGCTAATGCCAATAAAGTAGTAATTAAAAGGATACTTGGTTGGTAATTCACGTTTTTCCAGAAAAAGATCCCCCTAGTGATATCAGGGGGAGATAATCAAAATTTACATGTAAGACTGAAATAATTAGCTATGTGGCAGGCTTAACAAAACATATGTATATTATCAATTATAAAACCTGTAATGAACAAATACCAGTTAGTGAAACCTCGGAAGGTCAGGTGCTATTTGATAATTGAATATACAAGTGCCCAGCTGTGAAAAAGGGTTTATATAGGTTTTAAAGACATGAGTATGCAATAAAAGTTTTATGACAATTACAATTTATAAACTTACTAAGGCATGTCATGTAAGTTTTGTCTTTAGAGAAATAGTTAGACAAATAAATGTAAAAATTCTTAAAATATATTATTATACTTTTATCAAAACATATTAAGAAATTTGTCGTTTTACACCTTTATAAAAAGAAAAAAGGAGAATGGAAAGAAAAGAATATCTAAAATACGATTAAAGAAATAAAAAAATAATATGAAATTTAATGATGTAACGAGATATAATAATTTTTATTTTATCATCTTATTGAAATGTAAAAACTCAGTCCCTTTGTTTAAGTATTTATTTCTTTAATAATTATTAAAACTAGAGGCTCTCAAGAGCCTGTATCGCTCACCTGGATTTAACTTTTCATCTTGAGCAGACCTAAAAATTTAAGTGTTGCAGTCAATTTGGCTGATTTTTCTATAGGATTCTATGTTAAACTAATTTCAGCTGTGGCAGTCAAATTGGTTGACAGTCCAGTTTCTAAAAGAGAACCATCTAAGGACCATTTCTGCTAAGTCTTGTTCCAACTGGCTAAGCAGTTTCAGACTAAAAGATATTAAACAAAGGTCGGTGTGGCAGCAATCTTGGTGAACGGACATATTTCTGAAAGAGGACCTCCTAAGGACCAATGCTGCCAAGTCTGGCTCCAATATGTCAAGTGGTTTCAGACAAAAAGATTTTTCAATGAAATTTTCCATAGGGCCCTATGTTAAACTAAGTTCTGCTGTGGCGGCAATCTTGGTTCACAGTCCACGAAATCAGACACATTTCTAAAAAAGTGACCTCCTTAGGACCAATGCCACGAAGTCCTGCTCCAATATGTCAAGTGGTTTCAGACAAGAAGATTTTTCAATGAATTTTCCATAGGGCCCTATGTTAAACTAAGTTCGGTTGTGCGGCCATCTTGGTTGACAGTCCGGGTCATCGCACAAATTTCTGAAAGAGGACCATCTAAGGACCATTGCTACCAAGTCTAATTCTAATTGGCTTAGTTGTTTCAAACGAGAAGATTTTTGAGTGATTTTCCCATAGGGTCCTATGTTAAACTAAGTTCTGCTGTGGCGGCCATCTTGGTTCATAGTCCACGAAATCAGACACATTTCTGAAAAAAGACCTCCTAAGGACCAATGCCACCAAGTCTGGCTCCAATATGTCAAGTGGTTTCAGACAAAAAGATTTTCAATGAATTTTCCTATAGGGCCCTATGTTAAACTAAATTCGGTTGTGGCGGCCATCTTGGTTGACAGTCCGGGTCATTGGACACACCTCTGTAAGAGGACCATCTAAGGACCACTGCTGCCAAATCTGGTTCCAATTGGTCAAGTGGTTTAAGACGAGAAGATTTTTCAATGAATTTTCCCATAGGGCCCTATGTCAAACTAAGTTCGGCTGTGGCGGCCATCTTGGTTAACAGTCCGGGTCATTGGACATATTTCTGAAAGAGAACCTCCTAAGAACTATTACTGCCAACTTTGGTTGCAACAGGACTTGTAGTTTCATATAAGAAGATTTTTGAAAATCAACCCCCCTTTTTTTCTATTTTTAGTAACAGCAGCCATCTCGGTTGGAAGTCCGGCATGCCAGAAATAATTTTGGAAGGGGGCCACCCAAGGACCATTCCACCAAAGTTTGGTCTCATTTGGCCCAGTGGTTTGAGAGGAAAAGATCTTTAAAGGATAGTTTACGCTGGATGCCGTATTTAAATGGCAAAAACTCCTATAAGGGGTCAATCAACGATTTTGGTCATGTTGACTTATTTGTAGATCTTACTTTTTTGAACATTTTTGATGTTTACAATTTGTCTTTATCTATAATAATATTCAAGATAATAACCTAAAACTGCAAAATTTCCTTAAAATTAACAATTCAGGGGCAATAACCCAACAAAGGGTTGACCGATTCGTCTGAAAATTTCATGACAGGTAAATCTTGACCTGATGAACATTTTTACCCCATGTCAGTTTTGCTCTAGTTGCTTTAGTTTTTGAGATACAAGACAAAAACTGCAGTTTACCCCTATGTTCTATTTTTAGCCATGTCGGCCATGTTGGTTGGCAGGCGGGGTCATCGGACACATTTTTTAAACTAGATACCCTAATGATGCTTGTGGCCAAGTTTGGTCCAATTTGGCCCAGCAGTTTCAGAGGAGAAGATTTTTCTAAAAGTTAACAGACGACGGACGCCAAGTGATGAGAAAAGCTCACTTGACCCTTTGGGTTAGGTGAGCTAAAAAGTATAAGATATATGACTTATTCCATATTTTTAAACAACTTTACTATATTAAATAAGGTATTATAAATTTTATCTTATGTAAGGTGTTATACATAACATGTACGGTTTTCCAGTGTATTTTATCATGTCACCTGAATATATAAAACTGATACCTAACGGTAACAGGTCCCACCTACGGTGGCAGTAAAACTACCTAAAGAAAATGGAGCCACACAAAGGTTTGAAAGAATAAATCATAAAATAATTATGGTTATTCAACACTTTGAGGGCATTTACATGTCATATTTTACCTTATATCTGATAGAATACATTTCATTTGAGTTTAAAAACTTTTTCTCAGAAAAAAAAATAACATGCTATTTAGACTTTTGATGTTTGTAGTTTGTCAGGTAATACACAATTTTCTATAGATTCTTATAAATGGACTCACCTCGGTAAATGTGTGATTCAAAAAAAGTTTATTGGCGTTAAAGTTGATGAACAGAATGAGAAAAATGAATCAGAGACTGTGTTCACCATATGATCTGGTTTTTGAAAACATAAATTTTCTTTCCATCTTCAGGTAATCAGGTACTGATTAGAAAACTTCAATGATAGTTCTAATTTAATTAAAATTTTCAAATAATATTGTCACAACACATTTCAAGATCACAAGCAACAGAAATCAATTACCAAAAACTTTGTAAAAACAACCCACTTAAACCAGTATATTCAAGTTATAAACACAAGAGTGGACACACAAAAATGTTTTGCCTGTCGTGTACATATTAAGATAATTACATTCACCAATTATATATTTCATCTATTACATATACCATCTAAAAAAAATATACCAAACAAAAAAACTTAACCATGAGACTTAGCATTGAGCAATGAGCCATGTAAATACACCAAATATAGTTGACATATTGCTTATTTTTCAACAAATATAGGTCCAACCCACAAAAACTTAACATTGAGCAATGAAATGTGAAATTCAGGTCAAGGTAAAAAAAAACCTGCCAGACTGACATGTTCATCGTAAAATATTTCCATACACCAAATATAGTTTACCTATTACATATATTTTTATAAAAAATACCAAAACACAAAAACTTAACTTTAACCACAGAACCTTATAAATGATGTCATGGTCAGATGACACCTGTCAGTTGGATATGTACACCTTACAATCAATCCATACACTAAAATATAGCAGACCCATTGCATACAGTATTCAAAAAACAGAGCAAAACATACAAACCCAACTATAACCACTGAACCATGAAAATGAGGTCAAGGTCAGATGACACCTGTCAGTTGGATATGTACACCTTACAATCATTCCATACACTAAAATATAGCAGACCTATTGCATACAGTATTCAAAAAACAGAGCAAAACACACAAACCCAACTATAACCACTGAACCATGAAAATGAGGTCAAGGTCAGATGACACATGTCAGTTGGACATGCACACCTTACAATCAATCCATACACTAAAATATAGCAGACCTATTGCATACAGTATTCGAAAAAACGCCAAAACACAAAAACTTATCTATAACCACTGATCCATGAAAATGAGGTCAAGGACAGATGACACCTGCCAGTTGGACATGTACACCTTACAATCCTTCCATACACCAAATATAGCAGACCTACTGCATACAGTATTCGAAAAACAGGCCAAAACACAAAAACTTAACTATAACCACTCAACCATGAAAATGAGGTCAAGGTCAGATGACACCTGCCAGTTGGACATGTACAATTTACAATCCTTCCATAACCAAATATAGTAGACCTATTGCATACAGTATTCGAAAAACAGGCCAAAACACAAAAACTTAACTATAACCACTGAACCATGAAAATGAGGTCAAGGTCAGGTGACACCTGCCAGTTGGACATGTACACCTTACAATCCTTCCATATACCAAATATACTAGACCTATTGCTTATAGTATCTGAGATATGGACTTGACCACCAAAACTTAACCTTGTTCACTGATCCTTGAAATCGGGTTGAGGTCAATTGAAAACTGTCTGACGGGGATGAGGACTTTGTAAGCTACGCACATAACAAATACAGTTATCCTATTACTCATAATAAGAGAGAAATTAACATTACAAAAAATCTTAACTTTTTTTTTCAAGTAGTCACTGAACCATGAAAATGAGGTCAAGGACAATGTACATATGACAGACGGAAACTTCATAACATAAGGCATCTATATACAAAGTATAAAGCATCCAGGTCTTCCACCTTCTAAAATATAAAGCTTTTAAGAAGTTAGTTAACGCCGTCGCCGGCTCACTATCCCTATGTCAAGCTTTCTGCGACTTAAGTCGCAGGCTCGACAAAGACTATTGCAAAATCAGTTATTTCCAGCTGATTGTGTAATGTCATAATAAATTTTTCCCTTAGGTAAACTCAGGTGTAACACGCACCATAACACCAATCAACTGGAACAAAACAGACCGTCAATTTATAATACAAACAACAAACAAATTTTGACATCACATCACATCACAAGGTATTTGATCAATAAAATATTCAGATTTAAAAGAACATACTTAAACTATTTCAAGGAAGTATATGCCTTTTTAAAGTTTAATTTTCTCCATTTTAATCTAATTTTCATACCTAAAAAAACTTATAAGCATGGAGAAAAAAATTTCAATTATTCAAAACAAAATTTATTTATGTTTATAAAAAATATAAGAGTTTAAACCTGAGATTTAACACAGACCACACATATTTTCACTGTACAATCTATTGTAGCTAAAAGAAGTTTTACATGTAAATTTGGATTATCTACCCCTGTCATCTGGTTTTTTGAAAAGGGTGAATTGGGATCAATGGACAATTTTTTTACATTTGATCATCTACATGTAAATACCATTTCTGCAAAGATTTGTTTAAACTGGATAAAGCTCTCACAGAACAATACTTTAACAAGTGAATTTTCCCTTCTGATCCTATATTTGGCATTGGTGGTCCTAGGATAAATATCATGGCTGCCAAGTTCAGCGCAGTAGTTTCAGAATTACCATCTGACCAAGTAGTTTCAGTTAAGACTTTTATATAAATTTTCCAATAGGGTCCTCAAGCCATCATGGTTGACAGTTCGGGACATGAGACCCATTTCTGAAAGAAGATCATATAAGGACGATTGCTGTCAAGTTTATTTCCAAACAACCAAGTGGTTTCATACAAGAAGGTCCAATGTTAAACAGTCAGAGTCAACAGACACAACTCTGAAAGAAGGAGCATCTAAAAACCACTGCTGCCATATCTGGATCTACAAGGCCTCTTTTTAGACAAGAAGATTTTAAATGAATTTTCCCATAGGATCCTATATTAAAGTAAGTTTGGCTGTAACAGCCATCTTGGTTGACAACACAGGCTCTTGTCTCAGAATTTTTTTTTTTTACTATTATATATTCTTTTCATGTGCTTTTGGCATATATAATATTTTTTTCTCAGACAAGAGCCTGTGGTTGACAATCCTTGTAGTCAGACACCCTTCTAAAAGGGGTCCATCTAAGGATCATTGCTGTCTAATTTGGTTCTAATTGGCCATTCAGACAAGAAAACAGTTTTGAGGAGAGAAGACACATGTTTGTGTCCCTTTTAAATTAATGAATGTAGAAAGTAACTGTTTCCTTTTTGTTAACTGCTGACTCCTTTGTAATTTTAAAATTGGGGATCAGATTGATCGTGCACCATTTTTTGGGGTAAATTATTTTTCGTTCACCGTGTTTTAAAAAAAAATTGCGTTCTTCTGTGCTCATAACCACACCCCCCCCCCCCTTTTTCTACCCTCTACACTATGCAATGTGCTGATTCTAAGTATCGATAGGTGAGTAGCTTGGTCTTACTTCATTTGTTTTTCTTGTTGAATTTCTTGTCGAATTTTTTCAAGTTCAAAATCCCCGTCCATTTTAATTTTGTTGAACTGTCGAGATATATGTATTTTACTTTTAGGACATTGTTTTGGTTGATATATTGGTAGCTACGTGACGTTCAGGTCATTAATGCGCTTTACATAAGGTATTAAAATTGTGTGTGTATAGCAAAGTGCTCGTCTGTGTCAATTAAACGCTTTTAAAGGTATATATAGCGCGGGAATTCGAAAAAAAAAAGTTTCAAAGACGGCTCAACTTTTTAAAAAACTCTGTTGGCAACTTGCCGTTTTATAAATTCTTAATCACATGAAAACAGCCGTGCATGTGTGGGGGTTGAATATACTATAAATAATACGAAATATTTATTCGTCCAAATCAAGGATTTAAATAAATACTATTTGTTAAATCCTTGTTTACAATATTTATAATAAATGGTGATGACACATAAACAATGAATTACAAAACATTTTTAAAAAAATAAGAAAATAATAGGTTGTAATCAAGCAGCGGTGGCAATCGTTTATCATAAAATCATTATTGTTAGCTATAAGTCCTGTTTATTATACAATCAAAATATTATCATTTTGTTTATATGGTATACATTTCTTTATATAATTAACGAAAAGGTTTAAGTGTAATTGAAGAGCTGCTATTCAAACGGTTAGCTAAATTACGCTCTGTTATTAAATCTAAATATTTAGTTGGCAATGTTTTAATTTTTAATTTAATTCATTCCGAATTATATTGTAGGTTGGGCAGTACTGTATTACACAAGGTGCAAAAACGACTTGTTCTACGGACATTGCTATAACGCCCTTTTCAATTTCTAGGGAATGTGCACTAATTCTAAATTTACATAGTAACATAAAATTAATCTTTAGACCTTTGGATTTCGCCGCTCCGATTTTTGGGCTTTGTAAATTTTAAGAAAATAGTATTTTGTTGCCCCATTTTGCAAAAAAGCTAAAAATTTGCCCAAAATTCTTCATTTTTCAAGAAATTAAGGATGTTCGCTGGTCATGTTTTTGAAATTTTGTCAGATGTTCAGAATCATCTGGTTTTATCCATTTGAATGCCATAAATTATTTTTTCCGCTAACACCTATTTTTCTTTTTATAAATCTTTTGCATGCAGAATAATAAATTATAAGCCATTTGTAAAAATCTGATAAAATCCTTGTTATTATTAAATGGTTTTTGAGAAATAAAACTATGTAAAATCAAGAGAGCATATTTTTCCCGCCAAATTTTCAATGGCTTATATCTTGAAAAAAAACACACGGACCTATATTTTTTTTCTCTCTTTTAGTTCCTTTATCAATTAACTATCAGTTTTTACCAGTATTATGAAAAGCTTGTTATTTTGAAACTGAGCAGCGAACATCCTTAAAAATAAATATTGTCCGCCGGTCCTACTATTTTGTAAAAATTGCCATTTTTACCCATTTTTTTGAAAAATTTTAGTTAATTTTATATTCGCCCAAAATAAACTAGTCCCAAAGAATAAATATTAAAATTAAAATTTCGCTTGCTCGCCTCTATTTTTGCCATCCAAAAATCCAAAGAACTAAAAATCATTTTGGTGTGGCCTACGGATCTTTCCGCTATAAATAGTATTAACCTGTTAGCTCTTCTTTGTCTTCGCCCTGTGGAAAGGAGAACCACTATCCCCAGAACAGTTTTAGTACATATTATCAGGTTTTCTGCAAACGTATATCGTAAAATATCAGCCGCGAGACACAATGTGAAGCTTTTACGGCGAGTGAGCGTAGCGAACGAGCTAAAAAGCTTCATATTGTGTCGAGCGGCTTATATTTTACAATATTTGTTTGAAGAAAACTTGATGATAAATTTATCGTATTGTTAACTAGCAATCTTAATGGAATTTTTTACTTTTCAATGGCCATCTGCCTATAACCGGATGTTTTCCTGATATATTCGGGTCAACGTTGGGTCAAACATTATGACGTCGCTGATATATTCGGGTCAGCTCATATTAGGGTCGGGTCAACTCTTTACGACGTCACAGTGCCGAAATACGGGAAATTGTGAAGGCCTCAGCAGGTCGATATAGGCATGGGGAAATACGATAAACATTAAAAAACGGCCGACTGGTTAATAGTGACAGGATATTTACAGCGTTATTGAATCAAAAATTTTAGTATCATTACCAGTGAACCATTATTTACTTTCCAGCAAAGTGTTCTTGGAATCAGTTGTTTCTCCTTCAACATCAGCTCATGGTACATTCAGTGTTTATACAGCAAATCCCACCCAACAATTCATTGGTATATTTAAGTTCATTAGGATTAAGCTGGGATATCAAAAATTTGTGGGGGCCTCGGTGGCCGAGTGGTCTAGGTAGTTCGTCATGATTACTAATTATAATGATCACTAACCTGTCAACACTGCGGTTGTGAGTTCGAATCTCACCTGTGGCGAGGTGTGTTCGACTCCCACCTTAATTGACAAGGATTGCCAATTTTCCTACCGAAGGTCGGTGGTTCTCTCCGGGTACTCCGGCTTCCTCCACCAATAAAAACTGGCCGCCGCGAAATAGCCAAATGTGCTGAAAACGGCGTTAAACCCCAACTAAACAAACAAACAAACAAAAATTTGTGAACTTTCGCCGGTGTATCATGGAATTTTGAATCCCGTTGAAAAATGTCCCGGGGTCAGTTTTCAACATTTTTTTCAAAATATTACGGTTGAATTTTGATACTTTTATTCATAAATTACCCCATCCGTTGAAAAATTGATACCCGTTGAAAATTGATCTGTAACCTGCAATACTGGTCATATAATAGAATAGCATTTTGCATTACATACATAGTAATTATTAAATTTTTTGCATGTCTATTTTTCAATAGTGATGCCGTTGAATTTTGACAATATTTAAGAACAATGGTCCCTTTTTCCTGATATTGTTTCATTCGGTTAGTTTACCTGCACGTGCAGGTTTAATTTTAAATGTATTGATACTATATTTAAATGGATAATTACGTCACATCTTGTTATTTTTACCTTCCCACCAATCAAGACCAGATTAATATATACATGTATTAGAATATTAACACTTGATTATGAAAAAAATAATGAGTGAAACATTTTCTCGCCTTATTGGCCCAACCTCATTGGAAAGGTTATTATTCATTAGTAGTACCTGAAGAATTTAATACAGTTTCTAATTGAATAGTAGCTATTAGAATTATATCGGATGTCCAATGGTCTCCTTTGACCTTATTAGTTTTCAACAATAAAGCTATCAAATAGTAGGGACTCTGCATGAGCATTTGGGCACCGGGCTCCATTGGAAGGGATCAAGTAAGGACCTTGGAGCCCGCGTTATTACCCCAATATTATTGTAATGTCGGGTGATAGTACCGTAAATATATTATTTAAATAAATATTTAAACAAAACTACAATGTTTCAAAAGTAACATCAACAAACAAAGTCGAAATTCAACAGCTTAAATATTGCAAACTGACCCTATCATAAAGTAGCTCAAATGCCTGAACATGGTACGTGAAAATTTTCAAATAACATTTAATTCATGCATTTTAAGAAATACCACACACTCTATTCAGTTTTATTTTCTAAATATATTCGCGGAATGTTGGGACCACACCCGGTTCAATATTTAAAGGCTTTGGTTAGTACATGCTTACCCTTTCGGAGCACCTGATGTCACTCCCGGTTTTTAGTGGGTGTTCACATTGCTAGTGCTTTAGTTTTTGCGCTGTGTTGTTTTCTGTTTTTTTTGTTTTTTTTTTAGTTTACTATATGTTTTATTCCTTTAGTTATATATACTATAGTCAACAAAAGAAACGATACAGGGTAATGCATTTTTCATATATTCATAATTTCAAATAGTGTACTAAACAGAAAAATAGACCCACACGTCTGATTTTCATAGTAGGTTGTTTTCTCATCAAAAGCATGGATTCTGTGCAAAAAGTTTGAAATGAAAAATTCCATTTTTTTTAGAATTAAAAAATCACATTTTTCAACCCAAAATTAAAAGAATCAGTATTTTTACCCGTTATGTGAATCATAATGTCTGTATGATAAAAGATTTGAGTTTTTTCTACTGATTTCAGCCACTGGATTTTCATTTTACAAAATGTGTGTCGATTTTCTTCTCGACTGATTTTCCGCAAATTTAATTTAACCCTCTTTTGGAAAATTTCCATTTTCCACCATTGCAATTTTATCCAAATTTCAAAATGAGACGAATTAGATCAAGAAATGAATTTGCAAACCATTGTTGTCCTAATACTTAAGTTTTTTTAAAGGAATTACCGAGACATTTGGTTCCGAACTCGTGTATCGTTACTTTTGTTGACTAGTATATGTATCATTATGGCGTTTGTTTGTTGTGTTCCATTCTAATGACTTAGATTTGTCTTTTCCTTGTATTTCGAAATTATGGACCTATTCCACTGTTTTGTGGCTTCAGTATCCCTTTGCCGATATTCCAAACACAATTGATACCTTCCAATTTATATCTTAAAATATTTTACTTTTCTAGATTTTTAAATGTACTTATTACAGGTAGAACTTTTCTTCACTTAACTTTCACGACATTTCAATTTTTAAATTTGTTTAATTATTGTTTTTCATCTAATGTATGTATCATCGACCGTTCTCCCAATCGGCAATAGCAGTTAAATGTAAATTTCAACCTTTGACTCGCATTGTGTAAGTATTTTCAAAGATTTGAAATTAGACTTGAAAATTAAATGCATTTCAAATTTCCCTCTCTTCTCTATGTTGGTTATATACTTTTATTTAACCAATCAAAAGGATGTAGATTCTGGATACTTTCGATGATTACCGACATGCATTTCGGTTGATTAAAACTGATAATGGTAAACCATCTATTATCTAGATTTTGACACGAATCATACGTATTAAGTCCTGTGAACTAAGGGACTACGTAATCCTTTGCCTCATGATAACTTAAAACTTCGTTTCATACTTTTTTATATGTTAAATCAATCTTCACGATTAGGTAGCTGATGCAAATGGCACAAGGTCATTGTTTTATAGTCTGTTTCTAACATGCGATCACAGTTAATATCTATATCTTAAAATATGACGTAAAGAGCATGTAGAGGGAGTCCATTATTCACGTACATAGACATAAAAAATTGAAAGGATCATCGTCGGAAAAGAACTCACAAGTTTGTTCTATAGAATTTAGTAGTGTTTTTCTTCCGGTGTGCAGAAGTGGCGGGACATGATATACCCTAACATATATTTCTTCCTTTTCAACTGTTTCTGTTTATTCCATTGGTAATAAAATAATAATTATTCTAGTGTAAAACAGTCACGGAATTTTTACCATAGTGTATCCAAACGGAAACGGTACACTGCCGGAAAGGATCCACTGTTACTTTAACCAGGGATCATATAATACTAACGGGATATGTCACTCGGTTATAATCAATCTAATTAAAAACCGATCTCTCATCGCTCCCGTTTTCTGGTATGTCCCACGCGACATATCAGAAAACGGGAGCGATGAGAGATCGGTTTTTAATTAGATTGGGTTATAATAGGATATTTCTAGGACTCTTATACAAAGCTAGGAATCGATAATTTACTTTCGCATACAGTTCCTGCTTTAACAGGGGAACGACTAAATAGAATCTGGTAGCGTCTGCTAGAATCTGAAAGAATCTGGTGGCAAAATATTAGAATATATACATATTTGATAATATTTTCTTGTCGTATTAGCATCATTGTAACATTATTTCATCAATTTGATAAAAGAATTGTCATAATTTATGGTTTGTTGGTCGTATTTAGGAAGATCGGCAAACATCTTCGTTTATTGTAATGGGGGGAAGAGAATCTGGTCGAAATATATCATATTATATACAAGTGTGTCAATATTTCCTTGCATTTTTTGTTTCATGCCATTATTATTTCACCATTTTAATAAAAATATATCTCAAATATTGGCTTTTTATTTGTATTTTGGAAGATTGACAAACATAAGGAAATACTATATTTAACACGAAAAAAAGGGGAATATGATAATTTTAATTCATTACCTTAACTATTTAAAGATAAATGGCAACTGTTTCAATATTTATTAAATTGATTTCAGTCTTTATTGGTCTAAAATATAGTTTGAAGTCGATGTAAACAACAACTCCATTAATATGTAGGGACTAATGTAAGCGTAATTTCATTCCGCCGTGTATTTATTCCGGGTAACTGTTTTTCACTAGGGAATATTGGATGTAAATAGTGTGAAAACGTCGATATTGATTTGTTTTGTTTACATTAGACCGGTTTCTTGTTTACTTTCTTTTCATACTTCATTGACCTCGCAATATATATTTTAATGAATTTAATATTTTGGTACTTTTTGTACATAGGATAAAACTCTCTAGTGTATATTTGACTGAGTAAGGACTCTCTTTTGTTAGTTACAAACAATACATGTATTGTGATTTTAGCTGATTTGAATAGTCTCCCTTTATTCGGTCTTGATAAAAAAAATTTCTGAATAAGATGTTTAAAATAAGTTGAAACCTTTAATACAAATAAAAATATAAATGAGCATTAGTTATCTAACTGTAAACCTTTTTTTATTTTAAAATGCGTTCAGTATATTATTAAAATTTGTAATTTATTTTATTTTTTAATATCTTTTCTTTAAATTCACACGGGAAACGCATTAGAATTTAAATTGAACTCACTACTGAATAGTAAATTTATTGTTTTAATACATAGATACTTTATTGTAAATAGGATGAAATTAACTAGTATATTCTTGTCGCATTTTGAACTATGGGTGGTTTTTACATGTCGCTGTGTATTTTATAAATGTGATTTGTGTGGTTAGCATTATCTCCCTTTAATAGGTTCGGATTCATTTTTCTTAATAAAGCTTATTCCTTAATGTTTCGTTATAACAATAGATTATTAGAATTAGAGAAAAAAGGTGATGAGAGCAATTCCCTTCTGAGATCCGCATTTATAGAAAACAAAAAGCTGAAATCATCAATTTGCAAAACTGTTGAACTTCTAAAGAGAAAACTTGATATTACATCTCAGGATGTATCAGATAAAATTGTTAAACAAACACTCAAAGAATATTATACAAGTAAATTAAAAATCAGTTTTGAAAATATTAAACATAAGAAACAAGGAAAACTTTTCTTTTATTCTACCATCTATGATGTAAATAGATTTGAATTACAAAAATATCTTCAACTTCCCCTCTCTAAAACATTAAGAGCAGAATTGACCAAAATTAGAATCAGTGCTCATTCTTTAGAAATAGAGGTTGGTCGTTATAATAAAATATCCAGTGACAGACGTTTTTGTAAGTTCTGTAAAACTGAAATAGAAAATGAACACCACTTTATTTTAAAATGTCCAATATATAATACATTGAGACAGGAAACATTTTTAAACTTGATTGATAATAACATGAATGAATCAGATCTCATAAGGGAAGTTCTTAATCCTAAAAATCCCACTTTTACAAAATCAATTTGTAAGTATATAAAAGAAGCATATGTCATCAGAAAAGAAAACTAAAGAATAGTTGGTATTACTGTTATCAATATTCACATAATGTCATATTATGTATATATGTATATATATTTATGCCTTGTCGTTAAAACTATTATCTAGTCCCTTTGTCTTTTGTATTTTGTAAATTAGTCTTGTGTTTATTAATGTGTTTGTTAATATGATGCTCGCCTAAATCTGGCTTATCATTAATAAAGAATTTGAATTTGAATAATAAGATGTCATTTATAAGTTTGATTTGGCTTAAAACAAACTAAGATATTAAGAAGCTTTGATTATGTAAGTGTTAAAATATTTAAATTTTGATATGCATTCACTATTTATGAATATTCCATTGTTCAATATATTTGAAATACCTTATTTTTGATTTCACCTGATAAACATTGATAAAGTTATAACAATTAAATCAGGAGATGTTGCGGTGGAGAGAATACCAGTCTTTCTTATGTTCCCTATACGTTCAATGTAGAATTTTTTTTTTTAAATTGTCAAATGTGAGACAGATTATTTTTTTCAATACAAGTGCAGACCAGAAATATTTTTTTTTACCACAATCAGGGTCAGGATATTTTTTCTAACAAAACTCACCCCCTCACTTATTTAAAATGAGTACTTAAACACTTCATCATTGTCTGGATCTAAAGCACTAGTGTAATCATTCCTGGTTACAAATCACTAGTGTAATCATTCCTGGTTCCAAATCACTAGCCGAGTGGTCTAGGTAGTTCTTCATGACTACTAATGATCACTAGCCTGTTCGAATCTCACCTGTGGCGGGGTGTGTTCGACTCCGATCTTAATTGACAAGAATTGCCAATTTTCCTACCGAAGGTCGGTGGTTCTCTCCGGGTACTCCGGCTTCCTCCACCAATAAAAACTGGCCGCCGCGAAATGGCCAAATGTGCTGAAAACGGCGTAAAACCCCAACCAAACCAAACCAAATCACTAGTGTAATCATTCCGGGTACAAAAGCACTAGTGTGATCATTCCTGGATAAAAAACACTAGTTTATTTTGTCCATTTATCACATAAATCATTTATGCAAGTTTCAGTATATTCAAATACCCCCCGAAAATACCAGGCCCCATTTTTTATATAATTCCCCTTCAAAAAACCCTCTTTAGAATGTTAGGATGTGTGAAGGATATTTTACACTGGATCCGGAGAAAAAAACCTAGGGATATTTTGTTGGTGGATAAAAAACACTAGGGGTTTTCATCCGCCGGATAAAGTACACTGGCGGAATCAAACCACTGTTACACTAATTTCAGAACAAATCCGGAACAATGTAGAACTCTCCGCCATATTCATAACAAAATAAGTTACCAGACTCAACGACTTTTTCGTGATTCTATTTCTGGGTCCATTTTTTTAAATTTAATTTTGAACTGGATCGATAAAATAATTCAACACGAATTAAACATTTTAGATAAATGTTTTCTCGGAGAAAAAAAAAATGAAAAAAATAAAAACATGAAAGATGCATATTGATAAATTAAACAATATAGAAGGATAAAAGAAATAATTAACTTTAACTATCTACACAACAGATAAAAAGAAGTGACCAAAAACTTTTTTTTTTTTAAATAAGGGAAAAATTGGAATACTCCAGCTTAGTCTGTCACATCCGTCAATCAGAGAAAGAAAAGGTCAAAATAATAGGAAGATATTTGAATAATTCAGTTCATATTAAATAATATATACAGCAGTCAGACGCAGGAAAAATGAAGCGTCCAAAACATTTTTAAAATACGGGGAAATTTTGAATACTCCCGCTTAGTGAGTCACATCCGTCAAGCGGAGGAAGGAAAGGCCAAATAATGAGAATAAATTTGAACAGTTCAGCTTATATATAATAATATATATAGCAGTCAGGCAGGGCAAAAATAATGTGGCCAAAACATTATGAAAATACTTGGAAAATTGGAATAATCCTGCTTAGTCTGTCACATTCGTCAAGCGGAGGAAGAAAAATCCAAAATAAAAGGGAAATTTTTCGACAAACCTAATTGTTACTTAAAATAGAAAAATTGTTACTCGGAATGTTACTAAAAACAGAAATTTTACGGCAAACTTTGCTACTAAATTAGAAATTTTTTACTGTGGATATGATTAAAAGCAGAGGTTTTAAGGCAAGCCTTGCTACTAAAAAATAGAAAATTTGCGACTAAGTGCTGTTACTGAAAACAGCAAATTTGCGGTGGACGAATGTTACTAAAAATTGAAATATAACGGCGTATTTATATTACCAAAAACAGAAAATCATGTTACTAAAAACAGAAATATTACGGCAAATAAATATTACTAAAACTAAAAAATTTGCGGCGGACGGATGTTACTAAAAACAGAAAATCATGTAACTAAAAACAGAAATATTACGGGAAATAATATTACTAAAAATAGAAAATTTGCGGTGGACGGATGTTACTAAAAACAGAAAACCATGTTACTAAAAACAAAAATATTATGGCAAATAAATATTACTAAAAATAGAAAATTTACGGCGGACGGATGTTACTGAAAACAGAAATATTACGGCAAATATGTATTACTAAAAACAGAAAATCATGTTAATACTTAATTCAATAGACTGCAAGTTACGGATGTTACTGGAAATAGTTATATTATACACAAAAAAAAAACAAAAAAACTCGACAACCAAAAACAATATTTACACAATATTTGTCCCAAAATAAACGAATATTATACAAAATATTTACATTTGAGAAAAAACAATCCAAAGTTACAAAATTTTAAATTTTAAAAAAAAAGTGCATTTTGTTTAATTTTTATTATTACAACTTTATGATAATAAGAATTTCTCTATATTGAATAAAGAATATATGAAAAAAGCACTAAAACATTATATTCAGTTGTGAATAGATCAGCGAGTTGTTGTCTATGCTTTTCCGGATTTGTTCTGAAATTAGTTCTTATACAATCCTTTATTTGCATAAAATACACCCATATGGGTCAAAGCAAAACAATACAATAACACTTCAATATATATACATCACAATAGACATTAACACTAAGAACATGAATACAACAAACAGCTTACAATAAAAAAAAATCTTTATAATTATAATATGAACTCTGACCAATGTGGACCCTATTTTCGTAGTGCCAATGACTGCTTTATAAAGTCGCAAACATAAGGTAAAAGTTCTAATTTAGGTTTAAAATTTGACTAATATGTTCCAATTTGTTATTAAA
Source organism: Mytilisepta virgata (assembly GCA_028015205.1). Lineage (NCBI taxonomy): Eukaryota > Metazoa > Mollusca > Bivalvia > Mytilida > Mytilidae > Mytilisepta > Mytilisepta virgata. The sequence continues at coordinate 44,406,540 of CM051520.1, forward strand.
ATCTATATTCAAATTAAGTTGAAGATGTTGGAACATAGTTTGCCTTTGCTTTTTATTGTTACAAATTAAGAAAAAATGATACTCATCCTCAATTTCTTTACACACAGTACATAGTCGGTTTTCCCTTAAAATGTTTTTGTATCTTCCTACTTCTATATTTAAAGAACATATTAATGGCGATTTTGTTTGTAAACATCGACTTCAAACTATATTATAGTCCAATAAAAGACTGAAATCAGTTTAATAAATAATGAAACAGTTGTCATTTACCTTTAAATAGTAAAGATAATTAATTAAAATTATTATATTCCCCTTATTTTCATGTTAAATATAGTATTTTCCTACCAGACTTCGTGTCCAACATGACAGCGAGCGACAATGTTCGTCAGTCTTCCAAAATACAAATAAAAACCCAATATTTGATATAAATTTTTATTAAACTGGTAAAATAATAATGGCATAAAACAAAAAATGCAAGAAAATATTGACATACTTGTATGTAATCTGATATTTTTAATACCAGACTCTCTTTCCGCCATGACAGTAAACGATCTTCATAAATTTTTATACCACCAACAAACCATAAATTATGACAAACGTTTATTAAATTGATGAAATAATGTTATAATAACATAAATATAACAAGAAAATAGTATCAAACATGTATATGTTTTTATATTTAGTCACCAGACTCATCCAGACTCTAGCAGACTCTACCAAAGAACTGTATATGATAGTATTATATAATCCCTGCTCTACCAGACTCTATTTTAACGCGCCGCATTAACAGTCTACAGTAGTAGACTTTGTTGTTGTGTTTATTAGTATATATATACCTCTGCAAACAGAATAACAGAATAGGTTTGTTACCTGATTTCCTCTTTCATTTTCCATTTTTACATTTAATGTATTTTGATTTCTATAATTGTAAATATCTGTCTTTCGTGGTATTGTAATGGGAAATGAGGCTTTAGAAATTTTATTTTCAGAAAAACGGTGGACCACTGGAGTGAAATTTCGAACCAAGGTAGTGGTCTAATTCTCTTTCATCTTTTTTTTTTGTTTAAAGTATTGTCTTTTATCGTATACTGATATGAATATAGAGTTTTGTAATTTTATTTTCAAAAACTATGTCATGCACGGTCGATTGCGGATCAAAAGTTGTTAAAGAATAATTTCTTAAAACAAAACAAAATAGCTTTTTGATAAGTTTTTTTTTAAATGTTTGCCACATTGTCAATTTAGATGAGCCTGAACAGCTAGTGTATTTAATCGTAGTATGATTCATACCTTAGTACATGTATCTCGTCTGTTATCTAATATACGTTTGGTATCTCACATCATGAAGTTAATTTTCTTATCCCGATATACCAGTAACTAATTTTGATTGATTATAATTAATTGTGAATATGATGATCAACCAAACTACAAGTTTTAAACACTGATATAATGCGAAATGAATTTAAATGTATTTTGCGCAAATTATTTAAAGAAATAGAGATTTTTTGGCGATTAATATGTATTCTTTAAAAAAGATATCGTTCTATATTGCCAAAATTTATGGAATAACGGATCATTTATCGGAGAACATACGATAGATTGGATAAAATCATATTTGTCTGAGAGACAACAAGAAGTTCAATACGCTAACATTAAATCTGATAAATCGTTTGTAAAATATGGAATGCCTCAAGGTTCTATTTCAGGCCCTCTGTTATTTTTAATTTATATAAATGATTTACCACTTCATGTTAAACAATCCGACATGGATTTATATGCTGATGATTCAACATTGCATTTTCATAATAAAAACATTGAAAAAATAATATTCGTATATGTAAGATTATCTCATCTAAAATATCACTTTTGTTTAAAAATAAAGTATATTTGCCTATACACACAAGACAACTATTTTATAATGCATATATTCTACCATATATAGACTATTGTAGTTCAGTTTGGGGAAATTTATTACAAAAAGATTCAAATAGAATCATAAAACTTCAAAAAAGAGTAGCAAGAATTATACTTGAATGCGATATTTCAGTTCCATCTAATTTTATGTTTTCATCTTTAAAATGACTATCTTTTACAAATAGAATAAAATACCAACAATCAATTCTAATTTATAAAATTGTAAATGGACTAACACCTGATTACTTAGCAATGCTAAATATTAATGATGTGCAACACCACAACTTACGATCTGTCTCTAATAATGATCTATTTGTTCCAAGACCAAATACAAATTTTTATAAAAAATCTTTTCATTATTCTGCAACAAAGGTATGGAATAATTTACCACTCAAAATAAAAAAATTTCGTAATGTGGAATTATTTAAGAAACATTGTTATAATCATTTTCTTGAAAATTCTATGCAAGTCGAATAATTTGTTTTCTTTCTTTTGTTGTAAGAATAAGAAAATTTAATCAAAACTTTACCATTGCCATTTATTGCCACTTGTAATTGTATGTTTGAATGATTGAATTGTGTATATACTAGTAATATATATTGTATTTTATTGTATGAATGTTAACTGTATACCTGTGTTTTGTTTGAGGGCCTCAATGAAAATTAGACTACTTCTAATTGAGTTACCCTCTTTAAATAAAGAATTTATTATTATTATTATTATTATCATAACATACATAACGTTAGATTTATCGTTATAGAGTGCAAATTTTCAAGACGTTTCAGAAAGAAATCGGCCTTGGTCATGGAGACATTTTGAACGCCTCGGACCTTGAACTGGGTACTCGTGTATAAAAAAGTATCCTCTAACGCCTTATAAAAACCATCGTCCGTGCGAGACCTAAATAGGTAGTCAAGGACGTTAGAAACCTCCCAGTCAGCCAGCCTTATAAAGGACACTTCTTTTGTTCTTATTGTACTGTAACGTTACCTATTACATAAAATTAATATCTGTACATTACATTTGTACACAAAAGTAATATATGTACATTTCATTTGTACACAAAAATTCAATAAAATTTTAAAAGAAGACCACATGTGGGGAGCTCTTAACATTTGACCATAATAAAACTTGTTCTAATACACCGGAAGAAATTCAGTAGTTAACGAGAATCTACTTTGTAGAAATGAACTATAGCTAAGATTTGGTCTGTCAAAATCTGAAAAATGGCGGATGCCAGTAAAGGTGAGGAAAAGTTTGCAACTTTTCAGGGAAAGTTATTTTTATGAAGGTTACAGTTATATTTTTAGCTAGTAACAACCACAGAATAACAAAAATCATTTTTATATTACAGAATCATTGCATAACTTAGTAGATTATAACCCATTCGCAACACTCCTTTCAACTTCTAAAGATGTAAACAGTCGTGAATGTGTGTAAATAAAAAAATATTGTGTGTATTTTCTGAACTGCAAGTTGTTTCTCGGAGATGTGTCAAAGTTTCTTTGAAATAAAAGTAAAAAGTATTGCCCACCTTTTGTATCCAGTACTGGCAGTAGTAATTATTGCCTTTAAAGGGGATGTGTAAGCAAAAGGAGGGGGGGGGGGGGGTTGGCTTCCCACTAAATAGATATAACGTTATATATGATTAGGTCATATTTCCAGGTTTATTAAAATTCCATGCTCTATTTTTTCCCTCTGCGTGCGAAGGTCTTTAGTAGCAACTTCAATTAATGCCAGGAGCTGTTTTTCCAGAAGTTATTTAAGAACTCGGTTAAAAAATATCACCTATCTATGCTGTAGACATTTGGGTACCAGACATAATATTTACAATCAGTTTTTCTGCCCAGTACTGCACCTAGCATTTACTGAACTTGTTATCTTTTGTTCAGATTGAACTATTTGTCAAAAAGCAAGGTGAGAAAATATATACAAAAGGGTCAGGAAACGCATCGTTTATATGATTTAGGTTAGTCTTTCTTGGAATCTGAAATATATTAATACAGTGTTCTCCCCATAAAATACTGAAGGAGCAGAAATCATAGCACGCGAGCGACATTTTTTATTGAAAGAAACGAAGTGTAAATATTGTGTATATAAAAAAAAAAACATGTTTTTTTGACAATGTATTAAAAAATTTGTAACTAAATGAATAGTATTATACATATGTATACATAGAGGTAAGGGAATAAATATAAAATAAATCAGTTAAATATTCTATTTTTATGTGCTTGCAATCTTCATGTCTATATATATATCTTTTAATTTTCCCTCTATAGAAATGATCATCAGGGCATTTGTTATTTTGGATAGTATCCTGGTTAAATGTGTGAACAATTTGTTTTATCAAATACTTGGAACTCTCCTTGTTTAAATGAAAAAAAATTCTTAAACTCTCCCTCCTGGTTTTCCATTATAAATACATTCTATAAAGCTGTCACCTGCTCAACGCGGTCAGCAAAATTGATAAAAAGGGTTCATATTTATTAGCTCACCTGACCTGAAGGGTCATGTGAGCTATTGTCATCACTTAGCGTATGTCGTCCATCGTCTGTTGTCCACAATCCACATTTTAATCTTCTCAGAAACCACTGGGCCAATTGGGATCAAACTTTGGTGGAATTGTCCTTGGGTGGTCCCCTTCTAAAATGTGTCCGGTGTCCCCAACCTTCAACCAAGATAGTGGCCAACTAAAAATAGAAAAAAGGGGGGTCAAAATTTAAAAAATCTTCTCCTCTGAAGCTACTATACCAATCTCAGCCAAACTTTGCTGAAATGATCCTTGGGTAGCCCTCTTCCAAAATTATGTCCGATGGTCCCGACTTCTGACCAAGATGGCCGCCACAGTGGAACTTAGTTTAACATAGGACCCTATGGAAATTCACATAAAAATCTTTTTTTCTGAAACTACTTGCCCAATTAGAACCAAACCTGTGGTGGAATGGTCATAAGATTGATCCTCTTTCCAAATTATGTCTGATGGCCCTGACCTCCGATCAAGATGGCCGCCACAGCCGAACTTAGTTTAACATAGGACCATATGGGAAATTCATTTAAAAATATTCTTGTCTGAACCTACTGAGCCAATTGCCAATTGCAACCAAACTTAGCAGCTTTGGTCCTTAGATGGTCCTCTTTTAGAGTTATGTCCGATGAATCATACCATCAACCAAGATGGCTGCCACAGCGAAACTTAGGATCTGATGGGAAATTCATTTAAAATTCATCTTGTCTGAAACCACTTAGCGTCTTAGACAATTGGAACCAAACTTGGCAAAAATGGTCCTTAGGTGATCCTCTTTCAGAATATGTTTGTTGACCTGGAATTTCAACAAAGATGGGCGTCACAGCCAAACTCAGTTCAACATATGACACTACATGTATATGGGAAAATTCATTAAAAAATCTTCTTGTCTGAATCCACTAAAGCACTAAGTTTGGAACCAAACTTGGCAGAAATAGTCCTTAGTCGATCCTCTTTCAGAATTGTGTCAGATGACTCGGAATGTCAACAAAAAAGATGGGAGTCACAGCCAAACTTAGTTAACAAAGGGCACTATGTGAAAATTCATTAAAAAATCTTCTTGTCTGAAACCACTTAGACAATTGGAACCAGACTTGGCAGAAATGGTCTTTAGGTGGTCCTCTTTCAGAAAAATGTCAGATGACCCCGAATGTAAACCAAAAAGGCCGCCACAGCTGAAATAAGTTTAACATAGGACCCTATGGAAAATTCATTTAAAAAATCTTCTTGTCTGAAAACACTTGGTCAGTTGGAACCAGACTTTGCAGCTGTGTCTTCTTTCAGATTGATGTCCAATTATACAGAGTTTTGTTTCTTAGGTGATTTTATGGCTGTTGATTGGCTTGTTTGTTTGTTTAGTTGGGGTTTTATGCCGTTTTCAGCACATTTGGCTATTTAGCGGCGGCCAGTTTTTATTGGTGGAGGAAGCCGGAGTACCCGGAGCGAACCACGACCTTCGGTAGGAAAATTTGCAATCCTTGTCAATTAAGATCGGAGTCGAACACACCCCGCCACAGGTGAGATTCGAACTCGCAACCTCAGTGTTGACAGGCTAGTGATCATTAGTAGTTATGACGAACTACCTAGACCACTCGGCCACCGAGGCCCCGCTGTTGATTGGCAAATTGAATCCAGATGATCTATGCAGGCTCCTGGGAGCCTCTAGTTTTTTAACATTTTTTATTTTTCTGTTACAGATATGGATTTTAGTGTTAGAGATGTCTGATGTCTTTACTAAGGAGATCATGAATAGAGGATTAACATGCTACTTAATGTAATGATGTTGTATATTCCTTGATCACTATTTGAAAAATTTATTATGGAGTCATCAGGGTCGCAAGATGATGAAGAAACTTTGCCTGGTAATCGGATGGAAGCAGATGCACAACCTAATCCATCTGTTTCTCCAAAAGTTTCACGGCCAAAATTGCCAGAATTTATTGGAAATGAAAAAGTTCAAGGCCATCATGGAAGATCTAAAACAGATCCAGGTCATGGAGATGAAATTAAAGCTCTAATTGATAAAACAATGGAAGACATTAAAGAACTACAGCAGGTTGATTTTACTAAAACTTACAGCCGACCTCGGGTGTTTCCTAAACCACTATCTAAATCTCATTCTACACATACTTCGCCACTTGCATCTCCTACTCCTTCACCAACTGTAGAGGAAAATCCTTTGCTCAGCAGAAAAAGGAGTCGTAGTTTAAAAGTTCTCACTGATATGTTAAAAAGTGGTCGATTTGGAGCAGAGCATCCGCAGCACATTCCTAAAGATGACAGTTGTAAATCTATAAGTGACAGTCAGTTACTTTCAAGCAATAGAACAGAGCCTGATAAAGAACGACGATCAAGTTCTAATGGCCATTTTAGGTCACCATTAACTATTAATGTTTGTGATGAAAACTCTAAAAGTGTTCAAATAGAACAAATGAACAGCAATATCAAATCTAAGAAATTTCAGCATGCAGACGTTCAAAATACAAGTGCCAGCAAAAGTAAATCCCAGAGAATTGGAAGACGAGCTAAAAGTGAATGTAAACGACCAGTATTATCAGATGATGAAGGACTTGATTCAGATCCTGAACTTGGACTGCATTCCCCACATAAACCTATAGGTCATTCAGATACCAATTCTAGATTTCTTATGTTCTATAAAATTGGTGCTCCAAAACGTAGACCTGCTTATGCAGGATTGGTTCCATTCAATAAGAATTTGTCACAGGATTCTGAAAAAATTGAGGAACCAAACTACAAACGTCTGCAACGTGTAGAATTAAGACCATTTGGTAGTAGTGGGCGTAAATCTACAAATGGACGGCACATTACTCACCCTCCTCAGTCGAAGACTACATTCCCAGTAGAACAGGGGGCTGTTGATTCAAATGGTTTCGGTTCTTTATTTAAAACATCTCCATCTTGTGAAAATCCGCCAATGACATTTGATCTAGAAGCTCAACCAAGTGATGTATCACTGGCTGATAGTCAGTTAGGACAAAGTGTAGCAAGTGAAGATATAAGTATTGATAGTGTAGGGAGTGAAATAACACTGCCTTTGGTAAGTGACAAGCAGGAAAAACGAAATGGGAGAGGTGTAAAACCTAAGTCAAAGAGTGATCCAAGTGGAAGTAAATCTATTGACAATGCAGATATACCGTTTGTAGTTAGTTCATCTTATAGCTCTCCAGTTCTCTCTCAAGACAATGGTATTGTAAGTCAGGATATGATTATAGGTGAAAGTCACACTGATCTGGTAACAGATCTTGACAGTGGTGTTCTGGACAAAATTCCAGCATTACAAATGTCACAGTCTTTTGATGAGTCAAAAATATCAGAATTTAGGGAAGATTCTACGCTGGTGTCATGTTCACCTACTGAGGAAGTATCAGGATCAGCGCCATTATATGTTTCTAATTTTACTTTCGATGATTCACCCTCACAATCCACAGCAAATCTGTCTCCAACGGAAACGACAGAAGGTCCACAACAATATCTTACTTTACCAAGTAATTCAATGAACAAGAAAAACATAGCCAGAAGTGTAAGTTCTGCTAGTGTGCTACAAAATACAAGAGAACGAAAATTTTTGGACAAGGAAACTGTTCGAAAGCATAGTATAGCAGGTGGGGATGAAATTGGAACGTGTACATTGTTCCCACCATGTCTGGGAGATTCTCAGTCTACCAGTATGCCAACCTTGTGCAAGAATGAAGATAAGGTAAGGGTCAGAATTAAATTTCAGACTTTCTTCTTAATTAACACACATGGCCCAAATGGTCACTTGAGCTATTTCCCTTACTTGGCGTCAGTCGTCCAGCACAAACTTTTCTTTAAAGATCTCCTTTGAAACTATTCAGACAATTGGGACCAAAGTTTGTTGGAATGGTCCTTGGGTGGCCCCCTTCCAATATTGTGGTGTTGTCCCTAGCTGCAAACCATCATAAGCTGCTGTTACTAAAAATAGAAAAAAGGAGGGCAGAATTTTAAAAATCTTCTGAAGTGATCCATGTAAGTTAAACCTCCAAAATGTTGTCCAATAAACTGGACTACTGACAAATATGGCTGCCAATACACAGCCAAATCTTTTGATCCGAAACAACTTGGTCAATTGGAACCAGACTTGGCAGCAATGGTTCTCTTTCAGAATTGTGTCTGATAACCTGGACTGTCACCCAAGATGGCCACCACAGCCAAACTAAGTTATGGGAGAACTCGTTTAAAAATCTCCACGTCTTAAACCACTGAGCCAATTGGAACCAGACTTTGCAGCAGTTGTCCTTAGATGGTCCTATTTCAGAATTGTGCCAAATGACCTGGACTCTCCTTCAAGATGGCTGCCACAGTCTGACTTTTTAAAATACATTCCATTGAAACCATATGGGAAAAGACTTTTTTGGCAATTTCTCAGGAACTAATGGGCACACTGTAGCCAAAGTTTACAAGAATCTCATATGGAAAGACAGATCCATCTTTTTAGGTTAAAGGTCAGATATCAGGGTTACTATGACGTTTTGCATTTCTTTAAAAGCCTTGTTGATACAAAAAATTTTATAATGGCCTAATAAAAAGCAGGTGAGCCTCTAGTTATGTCCTACCAACGAAAGTTTGGGGGACAAATAAATTTTCGGTCTGTGCTTTTTGTCTGTCCATTCATTTACATCATGATATTAACTCTAAAATATATGACCTGAATTTCATGGTTCAGTGAACATGGGAAATTATATGGTGAATCCTCAGGGTAAGGTTTGCATTGAAACTTTTTTTCAATGAAGATGCTTTTACAGCAATATGAATATTGGTAATCCTCAGGTTAAGGTTTAAGCTGAGGTTTTTTCCACATGTTCCAATGAAGATGGGGTCAGATCTTCATGAAACTTGGTACACATCTAAGTCATGATATGAACTTTCTAAAATATATGTATTTTAAGGTCTTGACCTAAATTAACGGTTCAGAGAACATGGGGAATGATAGGTAAAGATTTGCATTGAAGCTCTTTTTCTATGAAGATGGGGTTACAGAATTATGAAACTTGGTACACATGTACATCATTATATGAACATACATTTGTACATGTATGTACAGTCAACTCTCGTTATGCCAAAGTCGCTTCAGTCAAATTTTCGGATGAGTCGAATTTTTTATATGGTCCCAAATGTTTTACAGTGCAAACCTATGTAGTTTGACTCCTTTTTAGTCGAATTTCATGAGTCAAATTTTCTTCTATCTCAAACTAAGTTTTGAATTCCAAATTATAAAAAGAACGAAAAATTTAATTCGTTATGTCGAATAATCGTCATCAAAACTTCACCTTGTGGATTTATCATAGATGATGATTAACTTGTTTTTAATAAACAAGTTAATTATCATCTACCGTTTTCAACGGCACCTACATGCACAAAGATTTTAGAATTATCTAGTAAATTACCTCCCCTTCAAAACTTGGAAAATTTTTCATCTCTGTTTTAGTCGAATTTCTTCTGTCGCAAATTATTTTTGTCCGAAGGAGTTTGAGTTAACAAGAGTCGACAGTACCTAAATTTATGCCTTTTCATGGTTATGACTTTTAAGACAGGACATTATTGTCATCCTGACACATTTTTTTTATTGCAATTTAGTATTAAGTCAATTTCGTGGCAACTATATTACCTAGACCCTGTATATTTGGTTTATAGATAGTTCTTATTGGATAAATTCCAGTCTAATACCTGATGACCCACCTGACCCCAATTTCATGCTTGAGTGATTTGCATTACATTTTTGCTATTGAGTCCATTTCTCAGCATCTGCAATACCTAGACCCACTATGTTTAGTCTAGACATGTAGATAGTTGTTGTTGAGGAGATGCCACTGTGACACCTGTTAGCCGACCTTTGACACACTTTTAGGCTTGAGAAATGTAGCTTGACCATACATTTGTAACTATTTCTTTTAATTCATTTATTTGAGTTACAATATCGGGTATCAGATTATTTACTCTCTGTCCATGTGCATACTCAGGCGAGACAATTATTGTTGGTATTGTTAAATTCCTTTTGCACGTGTTTCAGCGTCATTGTAAATCCATTTTCAAACTGGTTGCATGCAGGATTTTGCTTCGATAGTATAAATAAAGGAGCAGATTATCTTTTCATCAGTTTGTCTTTGGGCTCAATTAAGTTAGTATGTTTTGGCTCATGGTTTAGGTAGCTTGTTTAGAATGTATTCTGCTGCTGTTACAATAAAGAAAATACTATATGATCAATAACTTATACTTATAACAATTGACCAGAGGCCTACATTTTACAAGGAATAAAATAAATTTTATGAAAAGCAATCAATTGTCCACACAAAGGTACATTGTAAGTAAATATATTTTTACTGCTTTTTTGGTACTTACCAAATTGTCAAATAGTTGTTCACTTCAGATTGGCTGTTTGTGTGCAAGTAAATCCTCTGATGCAAAATAGCAGAAAGGGTTTGCATTGGATATAGAGGTGATGTAAATGGGGGAGGGGTGAATTTATCGGACAGGGGGTTTTATCGGACTTGAATGTATGTATTACTACATTGTACATTTAGCTAAACACTTTTGATATTAAATGTCCATTCAAGTCTAGTTTGTTCTTACTTTGTCTTCATTTTCTGCATCACTTTATTTTCTAACAAAATCAAGATATGTTGTCTTCTTGTCAATCTAGATCAATCTGATCAGTTCAGAGCATACAATATTTGTTGTCTTCTTGTCAATCTAGATCAATCTGATCAGTTCAGAGCATACAATATTTGTTGTCTTCTTGTCAATCTAGATCAATCTGATCAGTTCAGAACAGTCTTCTTGTAATCTTGATCAATCTGATCAGTTCAGAACATACAATATATGTTGTCTTCTTGTCAATCTAGATCAATCTGATCAGTTCAGAATATACAAGATATGTTGTCTACTTGTCAAGCTAGATCAATCTGATCAGTTCAGAACAGTCTTCTTGTCAATCTAGATCAATCTGATCAGTTTAGAACAGTCTTCTTTTCAATCTAGATCAACCTGATCAGTTCAGAACATAGAATAATTTGTTATTATTTTAACTTTTATGAATTGGTCTGAATTAGTATTGCAAGGCATTTTATCTTGAGCTTACTTTGGTCTTGATTTTGTCTTAAATTTCCAAAACTGTAAAAAAGACAAAAAGACAATCAAGATTAAACAAGACAGAAATGGCCATTTAAGATAAAAAGTGTGACTATTGTATAAGATTCCTGTAAAATGTTATTATTACCGGTACACAAGTATTATATATATTTAGTTATGTGAGATTTTTTTTAGGACAAAAGATACCACATTGTTGAAGAACTTTACAGAAATGAACAGGAATATGTAGATGCCTTGAGTACTTTAAAAGATGTAAGTTATCAAGTTACATGTATGTCATTGTTTATATTTTTTCAAAACTTGTTACTTGTGTATTTACATTGTAAAAAGCCCTATTTAGTCGATATATATACACCTATACATAAACTTTTACATTTTAATCTTTTCCTCTAAAATCGCTCATCCAATTGGGACCAAATATTAATGGAATGGTCCTTGAGTTGGTCCTCTTTCAGACATGTGTCCATGGGTCTGAACCTCAAACAAATATACTGATGTAGCTGCTGTTACTGAAAATAGATAAAGCAGCAAAAAATACCTCTCTTCTGAAACTGTTGGCTTAACTTTGATGGAATGGTCCATAGGTGATCTCCTTTAACAATTTTGTTGAGGAGTCCAGACATAAGACCAAAATGCTGTTGTATAAAATATATGATCAGATATCCAGACATCTGACCAATAGGTGAGGTGTTACTAAAATTTGAAAAATCTCAACACATGTATTTAAAAATCTTCTTATAAATTAAAACACTAAGGCAGTTGAGATCAAAGTTTGGTGGGATTGTACTTTGGTGGTCCCCTTTCTAAAATGTGTTCCACAGTTAGACCTTGGACCAATATAGCCTTTGATTATAAAATAGAAAATCCACAAATACTATAAGAATATCTTCTTTTCTTTAACCACTACAAATGTAGGTTTAGACCAAACTTTAGGAGAATTTCCGTTGATGGTCCAATATGGCCACCTTTATCTAAACAAGAAAATAATCTTTAGTGGAATGCTCTGTACATCATTTCTTTTCCCATTTGTGCTTTTGGGTCAGACCTTGGATCAATATGCCCACCATTACTAAAAATATAAAAAATCAGCAGAAAATATTATATAATCCTCTCTAAAAGTACTGTGGCCGTTGAGATCAAAATTTCTCCAAGTGGTCGAATCTCATCTGAAACTACTTATGCAGTTGAAAGAAAGTTTGATGGATTGTTTCCTAGGAGGTCCCTTTTCAGAATTCAAAACTTGTACATGGGGGGGTTCAGACGTTTGACCAGTATGACTGCTTTTACTTAAGGTATCCGCACCATATATACGACTACATGATTTTTCCAGATATCCCGAATGTGCCATACAACATAATGACAATGACTTTGGTAATTATCGATAAACTTAAAAAAACGCAATATACCTAACTTATTTTCATGACAACGAAATTGGTTACAACTTTGCAAAGATATATCTATGCTTTAAAATTTTGATTTGATTTATTTTCCATAAGAAGTTGAATTCACAGTCATGATCTGTTATGATCTGGATACCTTAAAATAGAAAAATAAGCAAAGTTAAATGTTCTAAAAATCTTCTTTGAAACTACCAGCCAGGGCATTTTGGATCAAACTTTGTTTGAATGGTCCCTCAGTAGTTCTTTTTTATGTTATCCTGGGGCCAGACCCTATAACCAAATATAAAAAATATTTTAAAATGTTCTTTCCTGAAACTATTAGGTCAATTGAGACCAAACTGTGCTCAGATGGTCTTTACAGTGTATTGTGCTTGTGGCGATGCAGATCTCTCTGACCAATATGACTGCTGTTAGTTAAACTAAAAAATCAACTAAAACATATTTTAAAATTGACATCTTGTCCTTGAAAGTACTGAAAATGTCGGTCATTTGATGGAATGAAATTTTAGTGGTCTCCTTTCAAAAGTATGCACGTAAGTGCAGATCATACAAATTTGTCCAACAAAATATAACTTTTATCAACCCTTACACATACATTGTATGACATGAACGATGAAGGGATGTATCAATATTTTTACAGAAATACATGATGCCATTAAAGATGTCAAGCAACGTTGATGAATCAATAGTGGATAACATATTTTATATGGTCCCTGAAATCTTAATGCATCATACAGTATACAGAAATTCTTTAGACAAAGTATGGAGGAACTGGGATACTAAAACTAGCAAAGTTGGAAATGTCATTTATGCCACAGTAAGTAAATGTGTATTAATGCACACTATATATGTGTATCAATTAAACTTTTTATGTGCACTGGGAAGTGTCATTAATTTCCAATGAATTACATGAATATTTATGCATTTTACCTGTTACATTTGTATATACATGTAATTCTGTCTATATCCAGCAAAATCTCAGAATCATGCATTTAATTTTGTAGTTTAGAATATAGAATTCTATATTCTAATCGCTGAATTCAAATATAGAAATAAACAACATGTGACCGAAATACGCAGTAAATCGAGTTGTTTACAATTGTAGTTCGGTCACAAGTTGTTTATTTCTGGTATTTTAATTCAGCGATTAGTTCATGTAGTTATAATTTTTCGACGTGGTGGCATAAGCTCGCTTTTGACCTATTTAACTAAAGAGACGCTTTCCCATGACAACAGACTGCATGTGATAAATTTTCAGCCATGTGATTGGATAACATTGAGGAAAATGGTGATGTTTGGATATCATTCTTCATTTGATGCGAATGTTCTAATATCTGCCAAATGTGCACGAACCTCTGCTTTTGAAAAGCTATCCCTTTTCACAATTTTAATTTATACATTTTTTTAAAACTTGAAAAAATATAACATTCAAAAGGTCAACAATTCTAATTAGTTAATAAATACTGCTGTGATTTAAAGAATCGGCATTTCAAAGATATGGGTCAACACAGTGTGGATCAATTACATCCCCGTCAATGAATTGAGACAAAACTGTGTGTATGTACATTTATATTTCTATTTATTAGTCATTTGACGTAAGAAACTGCACCTGTGGCGGGGTGTGTTCGACTCCGATCTTAATTGACAAGGATTGCCAATTTTCCTACCGAAGGTCGGTGGTTCTCTCTGGGTACTCCGGCTTCCTCCACCAATAAAAACTGGCCGCCGCGAAATAGCCAAATGTGCTGAAAACGGCATTAAACCCCAACTAAACAAACAAACAAACGTAAGAAACTGCATTCAAGTGTACAAAATGGATTCTTTTAATTACAAAATATTTTTTGAATGCAGTTCAAGCAGTATTCATGATAAAAAAATCCAGGTTAAATCTATAATACATAACTTTATGCCAGACAAACACTGATTAGGTGTGATGGAAATTTATGTTTAAAATTAAATATTTTAATTAGAAATGAATGTCGTTTTCTGTTGTATACACACCCATTGGCGGATGCTAGTGGTGGTAGTTTTATTGTTGAAATATTGTTTTTTAAATTTTAGTTAAAAATTCTGCATTGTATGATATAAACATGTACTGCAAAAAATCGCTGAAATGCGATTTCAACTAAGAATGGCCGACCTCACATTATTATATGATAAGAATTGAGAAATAAATACAGTCAGGGATACTATGTTGCCTTATGTTTTTTAAAGATAGTACTTGATATTAAATTGTACAGAATCTAGCATTTTTAGCAGAAATAAAATTGAAATAAAACAGACTATGTCTTTAGATATCTCTCCGTAATTGTTACGTCACTTCCTAGAGTGAAATACCAGCTGTTCTTTTCACATGTGTTTACCACAGTAAATCACCGGTTACAATGTAATAAAGATTTATAAAGACAGATAGTTATATGCTACAGATTATTTCATGGAATATCCTGTATTGTCTCTTACCAGTATTAGCCTGAAACATCTGTCTCAAGTGGTCAGCTCTGGTTTAGGGAGGGCAAAATGTCATGTTATGATGTATTTAATACTGTAATAATTGCAATATTAAGCAGAAGATGTAATAGTTTACTTACAAACAGTGTTTTCTGCAATGACATATTGCCATCTCATTTCAGTCTGCTATTGTAGAGATTTTCTACAAATGGTTTTGGCTTATTTATAGTAAGGAAAACAACTGCTATTATGACATTCAAGTGGACATTAGAATTGAGAATGAAATCCTTAGGTGTTGAAAATAGCACTAGCCCAAACACCTGTGAATATCATATTTCAAGATGTCAAAATGTTCTTAGTTCATCCCTGTCAATTGCTATTTCAGAATCAAATGGATATCACTAGTTTTGGACAACTAATATAATCTTGGCAATAGGAATAATGCTATTGATAAATTGCATGTACTTAAGCTGGTACATTTTTGTAACCTACAAATTCTTGGATACTCATCAGGCTAGTAAATTTTCACCACTGCATACATGTGACAAATTCAGAATGGATATCGGTAAAATTCCGATGCTGTTGATCGAGTTGGCATATATAATGTGACATATAATTCAAGTCTCAAGTTCTCTGCTTAGTACATGTAGTTCATTAGATTTCACTAATAACTGGATAATACAAATTGTAATGCAATACTGATTTTAACGTCGATTCTGATTGGACAATGTTGAAAATCTCATGACATCAAGCGCAGATGTTACTTCAGACGTTTTGAAAATTTCAGTTTTAAAGCGATACTATGACAGGAGATATCAGTATTGTATTTTATTATTTGACTGCATCAATTGATGATTTGATGGTCGTAAATATCCGTTCAATGGCTCCGCTAACGTGTTGCCAGTAAACTCAGTTTCTTACCATCAAATCATTCAATTGATGCCGTCAAATAATAAAATACAATACAGTTATCTCTAAATACATTTTAGCTCAAAATTCTGTTCTCAATGCAAATATCAAAATTGACAAACCAATTTCTATGGTCCTATTTCTTATAATATAAAAATTTGTTTTCTTTCCTGACCCCTAAAGTACATGTGTGTACATACCCCAAGGGGTCGTATGAAAACACTGGTCAAGTTGGCATATATGATGTGAGCTGTGATTTAAATATTAGCTTAGTAGTGTAGATTTCACTGATCAAAAAATGTTTTTTTGCCATTTTCATGCAAATATCAAATTTCAGAAACTCTTTTGCACAATCTACATTCATAGTATTAACATTGTGCTAAGTTATTTGTTGTTGCTGACATAATTCTGGACATTAAGTACAGACGTACATGTATGTATGTATCTAGTATGAACATCAAAGCATTATCATCATTAACTTTGTTGAGCACAGGGATAAAAAGTTCATTTTTAACCAGAGAGTGAGAGATGCAACAAAATACAGTGAGAGGTGCAACAAAATTGTTTTATTGTAACAACTTCTGTCTTGCAGTTCTCCAAAAATACAGTTTTAGACTGCTACCTGTCTTTTGTGGAAAACTTCAAAACATCTGGAAAAGAAATAGAAAACATATTACAGAACAAATCTTCCATACAGAGGTTTATAGAGGTAATATTTTGTAAAGATAGTTAAGTTTAAAGTAGTTGTATAATGGGTTGGGAAACAGTAGATAAAGTAACTTTTAGTTATTCACTTGCCACCTAATGGATATGAGATTGTGCCCTGGCCGTCTGTGGTAATATGTTAAACAACAAAACATTTTTAGTTGTACAGGTAATATTTAAGGCAATGTAAAATAAAATTTTTATATTCTCATTCCTGTTTGTGTCAACCATACCGACCCACATTTATTTGTTGTCTACCCAACTGATGATATGGAATTTACAAAAATGTTGATGTTAGTGAACCTAAAAGCCAGAATAACAGATTGAAACCTTTTTAGTGCAATTTATATACTGTGGAATGAGGATGCATATTATTCTACTTAATAAATGAATACCTAGATAAAAGTAGACAATAGCCAAATTTTCTTCATTACTTTAACTGTGAAAAGGTAAATTAGAAATTCTGCCTAACTTCCACACTTGTTTTTAGGTAAGAGGATGAGAATTTAAAAATTAATTTTAAGTAGCCTAAATGGAGATATTGTCCAATAATGGAGCAATCTCTCGTTGATGAGAACCCTGACAATGGAGTTCCAATTATAAGTAAAAATATGAATAAAATGTGTATTGTTATCTTAAATTACTATTTTGAACCATATGTCCACAGATTTTTTTTCAATTCAAGGAATTCATGACTTAATCATGTTAATTGTTCTTACATATTAGACCAATTACCAATAGTTAAAAATTCATTGTTTTTCAATTACAGGCTAAACGCTTCATTGACTCCAAAATTTCTGGAGATTTGCTGAAAAAGAACTTTATCAGACAATTTGTATCAGTAAATCTATTATTAAAGACGTATTGCCCCCATTTGTTCATTATACAAAATTTTGTTTGTCCTGAATAGGAGCATTATACTGTGAATAATACTTTGTCAAAATTTTGTGATGACCATACTAGATGCCCTGTTCAGATTTATAGATTTACTGTTAATGTGTGGGTGGAATCTGTTCAAGTGATTAACATTGATAATTACTAAAATAATCATCAAATATCACCTGCTAAAATAATAATCTGCTTCAGAAAGAAATTTTGTTGATCTTAACTGTTTTTATGATCACACAAAACAAAACACAAATTACATATAAATTAAAATTTCATGATAATATTCTCACAAAAATTAATTGAATTAACTGCATCCCATATTATGGCATTCATTCATCATTTGAGGCCTGAAATAAAGTTATGTATGTTTGCTGTTTACCCATCAACCCACATAAACAGTGCAACTCCCCTAAAAATTATTGGATTTTGAGAAGATTTTAATGTGAATCAATCTTTCTGGAATTTCGTTTGTCAGTATATTGATTGGTGCGTGAAAAGTCCGCTGTTCTCCCTCAACATCAAGATAATATTCTGTTTCAACCGTGATGTTATTTTTCATCTATCCAGGAATTTCCTCCTTGGACAGGAGAACCATCAACAGATTTAGGTGGTTCAATTGAGAGTAAGGTTATATTGAAATTTTATAGGATACTAAATGTGATGTTTATGAAATAAAGAAAGTTTTTTTTATTTTTTGTTTATTATTATTTAAAGAGATCTGTATATAGTTACTTAGAAATTCTGTCTATCACCCAATTTTTTTTGTACCTGCAGTTTCTCAAACATGCCTTATCAAAGGTTAATGAAACTTTGCATACTGTTAGATCCTAGTACTTAGATGTGTGCATTCGAAGTATGTCCTGGTCCAATACTTTTTCGCATAATTTTGTACTTTTTTGGACTTAGAAATTCTGTCTATCCCCCAATTTTTTTTGTACCTGCAGTTTCTCAAACATGCCTTATCAGAGGTTAATTAAACTTTGCATACTGTTAGATCCTAGTATGTTGATGTGTGGATGTCAACTATGTCCAATACTTTTTCCTATAATTTTATACCCTTTTGTCCCTTCGGTTATACCCAGTTGGACTTAGAAATTGTGAGACAATTCACCATAAGGATGCCCTAGTCCATTAAATTAACAGCAGCAGGGGTCATAGTTAGATTGATTTGTTATAATTTGCCTGTCATCCTTCTCAATTTTTGGTATGATCTTACTAGCAAAGTTTCGAGACTAACCCACAGAAATATTTTGTAGGTTTTTCCCCTTCCTCAATCCACTCTGCCCTAGACCTAATTAATTTCCCCTTCAATTTAATTCTACTTAAATTTTCTAAATCCTCCCTCTTTGACTCTAACAATTGTAAATTTTCTTCTGATAAATAAGATTCTAACAAGTCAATTTTATGTATGAGTTCAGTTTCTTTCTTGTCTATTTGTTTTTTCTTATAACTAGAATAAGAGATACTTTTGTCCATTAGTAATGTTTCTAAAAATAATTGATAATTTATGGTTAAATGAAGATTCTCATTCTCTACAATATTAACATTATTCATATCATACACTAAAGTACAATACTGCTTTTTAACATCTTGAATCTTTTCTTTATTAAAGACACTACATATTCTTCTTCATACATTAATGAGCTATTAAATTTCCACAAGCCCTTTCCTCTAAAATATGGATTAAACACTAGTTCTAAAACTACAATGGAATGATCAGAGCAATTATAACTTGGCTCTATTTTACAATCTTTAGTATGAAGGAGCATATTATCAGACAGCAAGAAAAAATCTAATCTTACTTGTTTGAAAGGAGTTTTCTTTCTCCATGAATATCTTCTAGAATCTGGAGAAAATTCTCTGAAACGATCGACAAGACTCCATTGTTCCGTTATTTCTAAAACTTTATCCCTGGAATTAGGGTTATTAATATTCACATAGTTAGAATAATCTTTATATGGATCCAACACTAAATTAAAATCTCCACAAATAACAAAATTTACGAAATCTTCAATGACAGAATAAAGAAAGTTAATCTCTATGGGGAAAATATTGCCCTTGAACCTAAAATATTCAGTTTTTAATTATCGTAAGCAGACACTTAAGGCATTGATATCACATATCACGTTCTTTAAGTCAAAGGGTAGTATGGTGACAAATGTCATCTGAGTTTGTTATGTGCAGGCATCAGAACAGGCTATTTTAAATGACTTAAATGATCAATAATCGCAATACCCATTCACCCTAAAGGGTTGACAAAATATATTATTAAAATAAATAAAGGAATTCATCGTGGGATGTTCCCATATCTATTACTCTGTTTTATTGAACTGATTGGGTGAAGTTGACCTCTTAATTTGCATATAAGGTCAATCAGTTTCATTTTGTATATATTCAGGATGTCTCCTGTTATATTTTATTGAACTGTATTCAGCAGTGGCAATGTTATCATATATTGCTAAGGAATAGACGAAGATGTCAGGTCTATTGAGATTTGCAAAAAATTCAATTTCAGTCTGATATAGTTTCCATTATAAAATCTTTTTTAACATTGTGTATAAAAACAATAGTTTCTAAAAACTTTATCAATATCCATAAAACTAGGTATGAATATGTTATTAATAATAACTGGACATATAAGATTTTAAAAAATCGATTTGAATACCTGTACCTAATGAAGTTGAAAGTTCCATAGTTAGTCGACTGAGATACATTGTAAGCTCTGCCCTATCAGGTGAAGAAAAATGAGTTGAGTAATACATTTCCCTGATCGTATCATCACCCTTGTTATGCATAACCAGAATTTTATTTATTTTTGTCAAGCCTGTGACTTTTGTTGTGGAAGCGAGACATAGCAATTCTGCTGTCGTTGGTGTGGTGTCGTCGGCGGCGGCATCATCATTTACATTCACTCTTTGGTTAAAGTTTTTTTAAACATTCATAACTTTCTTAAATCATCCTGGATTTTTACCAGACCTGGACAGAAGCTTGTTCATGATCAACAGATAGTATCCAGAGGAAAATTTTATAATAATTTTTTCCCATTTTACCGTATTTTACTTATAAAGGGACTTAGTATTAAAAGGCCATGTGAGCTTTTGCCATCACTTTGCGTCAGTCAACAATCACAAAAAATCTTCTCCTCTGAAACCGCTCAGCCAATTGGGATTAAAGTTTGGTGGAATGATCCTCTGGTTGCTCCCTTCAAAAAGTATGTCCGGCATCTTCGACTTCCAACTGACATGGCTGCTGCTATTAAAAATATAAAAAGGGGAGATGAATTTTAAAAATCTTCTTCTGTGGAACTGCATGGCCAGAAATGGTCCTTAGGTGGTCCTCTTTGAGAAATGTGTCTGATGACCTGGACTGTCAACAAAGATTGAAGCCACAGCCAAATTTACTTTAACATTGGACCCTATGGCAAAATTCATTAAAAAATATTCTTGTCTGAAACAACTAAGCCAATTGGATCCAAACTTGGCAGAAATGGTCCTTAGATAGTCTGCTTTCCAAATTATGTCCGATGACACTGTTTTGTGGATTTTAATGACATTTCCCAGGATGATAGCCAGTGTCATATTGGATAGGGGGACCATCCCCTCAAACCCCTTAAAATTTACATATTATCAAATAATTTGAAATAATTGATATCTCCACCCTATAATTATATATTTCCTTTCTCTCTATGAGTAGACACATTCATTGATGTATAATGGGGGGAGGGGGGTGGGTGGGGGTGGCGGTCCCTAGGGGATACGTCCTGTTCTTCATAATATATGTATTTGTCTTTATAAATTTGAAAACTTTGGGATTCCCACTCTATAACCATGTATATAAATTTAGAGTATCCTCTGTGAATTTTAGTTGCAGTACTGTCATGATTGCTTGTGATAATAAAGTTTCATAAAGTTTTGGAATTTGCAAATGATACACGTACCTTTGTAGCTTAGATAATCTTCCTACGATATGCAAAATTGTAGAGAATTTTTTTATGAAGGACCCAGTAAACAATGATTATAAATCTTTTTGAATCAATTCAAAAGGGGTAAAAAAAAGCAACCTGACTGGATTTCTTGATTTTTGGGGTTTTCCATCTTGTTTTTGTGAAAGGTCTAATATTTCTTTGTAATGTATATTATAATACCCAACACTTTATTTGGTCAAGCATAATACATAAAATGTAGTGTCCTCACTTATTTTATTTGTTTACATGTTGACATGTTGGGGTCGTATCATGCTGTGCTAAGCGAAGCCATTTATAATATTGGATTATTGCATTGGTTTTCAACATTTTAGACCCTGAGGATAACTGATGAGTCTTCAATTGACAAAAATATGCACATCATTAGTAATAAAATTGGTATGACAGAATTAATTGGCAATTTATGACTCATCACTTGTGCTCAAGATCTAAAATATTGAAATCTGAATGAACAACCCAAAACACATTCAAATACCAAATACCCAAAAAGGTATAGCTAAAACTAAGGACAGAACTATTCAAAAGGGTGATTAAAATGAAAATTTCTGATCTGAAAAAGGAATTCGACAGCAAATGTTTTAATAGAAATGTTCTTCTTTCCTTCCAGCAATGCCATAAAGATAGTGGCAGTAAATTAACATTGAAAGATTTGATTGTAAGACCAATACAGAGAATTCCTAGATATGAATTATTAATACAGGTATGCTATTTTTATGTTATTTATTCTTTTCAGGTGTCATTTTAGATATGCAAGAAAGATGTTAAAATATTTATCATTGAAAAAGTAACATTTTTAACAGGAAACATAAAGGGCTTGAAAAAAATGAACAGAGTTTGTTAAATTAACCTATGTATATGTGGACTTTCGTAAAGCGTTTGATATGATTAATAGAAATGCACTTTATCATAAATTTGTGTACTATAATATTCATGGAAATTTTTATAATATTCTCAAGGATATGTATCATGATGTTTTATTCTCTCTAAAATTACCCTCGGTAAGGTGTCACATATTGTTTTTCATCAAGTATTGGAGTCAAACAAGGTTGCATTTTGATCCAACTTTATTTTCGCTATATATAAATGACGTCCAAATATTCTAGTATTGTGACACTCATATGCTGAACTATGAAGAATTGTCTTACTTGCTGTATGCAGATGACCTGGTCTTATTGTCACAATCCTCTTAGGGTCTGCAAAAAATGTTAGATAAACTGAGTGAATACTGTCACAAGTGGAATTTAAAAGTTAATGTCATCATATTTAATAAATCTGGAAAAATGTTATAGGGATGTTCTTTTAACTATGATAATCAACTTGTCAATCAAGCTAGTGAACATAATTATTTAGGAATATTCTTTAAATGTTCTGGTTCATTCAATTTTGCCATTATTGAACTGTCAAAAAGGGCTAGAAAAACATTGTTTTGCATCAGAAAGACACTTTATTCACGATAGACTTAATGGTAATTCTCAAAGCTCTTCAAAACTTGTGTTAAACCTATTCTTCTTCCTTTGTCAAAGAGACAATTGCAACTACTCAACCAAAAAAAGTTCAAAACATCTCAAGACCATCAAAGGGTTTTTTACCTGGCAAGAAAAACCTGGAATCCTATAGAAAAAACATATCAGGCTTGTTCACACTTGTTTTTTGGCCCATACAAGACCGTCACTTGATATAATAATAAGAATAGAAGTGAGGATTGTGTCACTGAAACAACCACCCGAACATAAAGTTATGCTTTTCTCTGTAGAAATAAAATAAAACTGATTTTTATACGACCGCAAATATTTGTGGTCATATTATGGTATGAGCCTGTCATCATTGTTGTAGGTTCACGCTCATTTACTTTTGTTCTGGTGAATGTAGACTTGTGATTTATCTTACCACAATGGTCCACCATAAGAAATACAGGTTGGGATTTATTTTGGGAAATGTGGTCCCTCTTTGTTTTTTCTTGTTTTTTTTTTTTGATAATGTTAGTGTAACTTTTAAAATTTTTATCCGATTTTCTGATCTTTGGTTTATAATGTTCCTTGATAAACATGGAAAAACTTCTGCAAGATTGATGTTCACTATCTATTAGAAATATAAGGTGTCGAAATAGGGGCACAACTATATTTTTGAAACTATTTTTATTTCTTATCCGATTTTGATGATTTTTTTTATAAGATTTGTCATAAAAAATACAATTAAAGTTACTGAAAGGTATTTTCTTGATGAGTACTTTCTGTAAACCATCAACAGATTTTTACTGTTTTTTTACAGTTCTTGAGATACATAGAGATATAGGTGGCACAAAATGCATGTTTCGGTCATATCATGCTGCACTTAGCGAAGCTCTTTATTTGCTAATTAGTTCAATAAAGAATAAAGATATATGGTAGATAACTTTAAGTCTTGTGAAAACAGTGGATGCTAAAAATTCAGAAAACTAATTGGTCTTGTTTACATATTTTAAGCATCCTCCCACATAATTTATGAAAGTAGAATATTTTTTAACAGAGATTGATTGAGAATACCCCAACAAGCCATCCAGATTATGAGTTATTAAAGGAAGCAGACAAAGTATTACATAATTTTGCCATCAAATTAGGAACAGTAAAAGAAGGCAAAGAAGAAGGCGATTGTCAGGATTCTCTGAAAAGACTTGAACTTTTGTTATTGACTGACGTAAGTAATTATATATGAATCAATCCATTCACTTGTAAGTAATCCAAATATACTAGTCCTAAGTCTGAATCTGCAAACAATTTTTAATGGAATACCCAAGCCCAGTTGGGCTAATATATACCTCACCATGTAACATTTTGATCTGGTCAGATTTCTGGGAACTTTAAAACAAACTTTTAATTCATATTAATCTGTTAGTTCTTAACCATGTCTATTTAAAACAGTGTTCTTATGATAAAATTCCATAAATATTTTATCTTTTTTATACCAGTGTATTTGATGCCATTTAGTACTTGCACTAATATGTGTGCTTAAACGGATTTCTAAATATATAACAACCCTTGGATGTTATAGACCTGTTTACCCTTATTGATGCCTGTCAGTAGAATTGTCAGTAGCTTTGACATGTTGTCATTAGTACTGTCAATTGAGTGGTACGAAGCGGCACAAGCTGCTAGGGAGGTTTCGCAGCATGAACCCCACACCCCCCCCCCCCCCTTTCCAAGAAAAATTCAAAAAATTAGATGCAGTATCCTGTATTCTGAGAGTATCTGCAATCAGATTTAGAGGAGCTTGGAACACAGAATTTTATAACCTATTACAATTGATCTTATTTTTGGTACGTGAGCTTTGATGACGAGCTACTGATCAAGTTTGATTTTCTCTTGGATTGGTTCATTGATTGAATAGAGTTTAATGGCGTATAGGCGACATCTAAATCATATAACAGCAAGATCTAATTAAAGATTTGATTAAAACAAATATTATATAAAACCAATGGACTATTTACAGATAATATGTAATGAGAGATTAAAGCAATAAAAAATGTGAGACAAACTTCCAATATATTTATCACAGACGAACTTTGCAAAACAATATCACAGATATGCTATTAAATGCAATAACAAAAGTCTAAATCATATAAACAGATTTAAAATTATGGTTTAGTACTATATTCAGATTATAGTCAGACTATATTCTCGAATACGGTCTTACGCTGTTTGATTGGATGATTGTGAGAGTTATTGCCCTTGGAAATAAGAATTATTGTCAAAATAAGCATTTAGTGTGTTTTCTCTCGGTTCCAGCCAGTAGGAGACATTGTATTGCTCAGGAATACTTTCAGAATGCTTGTTTTCATTGATTCAAAAAATATTTAAAAAGATTTACACAACAAATAAACAACTGGACCTCTGACCCATATTGCTGCTGTTGGTAAAAATAAAAAAATCAGCAAAAAATATTGAAAAGTATTCTCCTCTGAAACAACTGAGGCAGTTGAGACCAAACTTTGATAGAATGGTATTTTAGCTTCTTAAATCCTATAGTTTAGCTCCAGCAGCTTAAAAAAATAAATAACTTGTTTTTTGTTTCTTATTAGTCGCAGATCAGATGGGCATGATTTTAGGACTGAATTGTAAAAACTTCTATATTCTTTTACAGTTGGTATCACCAGAGAGACAGTATCTAAGATATGACACAGTACAGATAATTGTAAGTTATAGTAAATTAGGCAAAAAAATGATATTATAGCTTCCCAGGTACCAATACATACATGTAGTGTCAAAAGTTATTACACAAGTTGTTTTTATGCCCCATCCATGAATGTGGAAAGGGCATTTAGATATACCCTTGTCCATTTATGTCAGGCTTGATTAAGTTTTTGCGTTTAGATCTATTTCTCAAACACCCACCAAGATATATCAATATTTATATACCACTATAATCCACTTATACAGTGAACGCATACGAGCAATGTTTGGGTCACTTTGACCTACATTTAATGCATGAGTGACTCAAAGTTTTGCATTAAATTTCATATCCTTGGAACCCATGGTCATATCAAAGTTACTTCACCACTATCAAAACTAAAAAAGAAATAAAAAGAAAAACATCGCAAGCAAAACTTTCCAAAGAAGAATAAATAGCTGGGAGAGCTTATATCTTGGTATGGTCAATTTTTTATGCAGAATTTGATTAATGGTAATCACAGCATATTTCTATTGGTCTATTGTCATAAAATAATCAAACCATTTTAAGAAAAAAAATTCAAAAAAGACTATTCTTATACACATATTTGTTATTTTACAGAATAAGAAGGACCCGTGTTGTATATGGACATTTTCTGATCTGATCATTATCAGTAGTGTGAAGAGAAGAAGTGGAACAGTACCAAGAAAGTCTATCATACTGTTAGTTGATATTTCATTTATTATAGAATTAATTAGAAACAGTAACAGTATAAGTAACTTGTGAAAAACAGGATCTTTGCTGAAACTAGTCTGTTATGACCTATCATTATTATAACCCCAGTTGCAGAGTGGTAGGTATACTGGAATACCATTGTCTGTTCATCTGTATGTAAATCTTGTGTACACAACAAGGTAGTCATCTTTAGGCAGATTTTGTTCATATGTGTTATCATGGTTGGGCATGAACATGTACATGTATGTATTATAAAAATTTCATGGTTGACTGAATTTTTCAAGAGTTTGAATTGCCCTTTTCATAAATGTTGTTTGAATATTTTGTCTACGCAATTAGTCATTCTTCTTTTGTTCATATTTGGTAATATGGCATGACCTGAACATTTGCATATTTTACTAATTTTGCTGTTAGTTGATTTTTGCAAGAGTTATTGTTGACCTAATATTTCTGGTTATATTATGATATGAGCCTGTTGTCTGTAGATATCTGTTTTGTGTAATCAACTCGTCTTACAGTTTTGAGACCAAATCACTGAAACTTTGCAGTGTTTACAGACATATTAAAGATGTGCATGAAGGTGTAGTATGCTATTTGAAGAAAACCTTCCAGATTTTTCACCCAAATTTGTATCCCCCTCAAAATTATTATTATACGTCTTGCATGTCACATTGATTTTGTTACTGGTCTTCATAAATCTATCTGTGATATGGATTGGATATTATATCTAATCCTTTTATACACATTACAAGCAACCCGGCCTATTGAGTCTTTGACCCATTTTAAGGGGCTGAAAAAGGGACACACTTTAATTTTTGTAACTTTTTATTAGCTCAACTGACCCAAAGGGTCAAGTGAGCTTTTCTCATCACTTGGCGTCAGTCGTCCGTAGTCATCTGTTAAATTTTACAAAAATCTTCTCCTCTGAAACTACTGGGCCAAATGGAACCAAAGTCGGCCACAAGCATCATTAGGGTATCTAGTTTTAAAAATATGTCTGATGACCCGGCCTGCCAACCAACATGGCCGACATGGCTAAAAATAGAACATAGGGGTACACTGCATTTTTTGTCTTATATCTCAAAAACTAAAGCATTTAGAGAAAAACTTATATGGGGTTAAAATTGTTCATTAGGTCAAGATATACCTGCCATGAAATTTTCAGACGAATCAGTCAACCTTTGTTGGGTTATGGCCCCTGAATTGTTAATTTTAAGGGAATTTTGCAGTTTTAGGTTGTTATCTTGAATATTATTATAGATAAAGACAAACTTCAAACAGCAAAAATGTTCAACAAAGTAAGATCTACAAATTAGTCAACATGACCAAAATCATTGATTGGGTCTCGTATACCCTTTGACATCATTAACATATTCCTGCAAGTTTTGGCCAAATTTCAAACAATCAGCCTGAACGTATAGGTGTAAAGTTCTGAATCAGACATACCTCATTGCAAAGCAAAAGAATAGCAGATTTTAAAACTGCTACAAATATGGTACGATCATTGTTTACTTTTTTCGCAAAATGAGTCTGAAGGCAAAGTTTCTCTAATCACCATGTGTTTAATTTTGGAGACAAACTTAGAAAAGGGATGGACATTAGTCATGTTATTACTTCCTATACCATACATTCCTATTCATGGGTGGAAAGTGGCAGTTATTTCTTTAAAACAAATATTCTCAGCTTTCATTTAAGCCCTAAAATAATGGTATTGTATTAATTTACTCAAACAAATTTACTTCAAAGTTTTTTTTAGAACTATAGTGCTAAGTGGCCACTTGACCTGGATGTGTATAACGAAACCTTAACCCTTTATAGGAGTTTTTGCCCTTTAAAGACGGCGTACAGCATGAACTTTCCTTTAAAGATCTACTCTGAAACCACTTAGCCATTTGGAACCAAATTTTGGTGGAATGGTTCTTGGGTGGCCCCCTTGCAAAGTTATTTCTGGCATCCCCAACTTCCAACCAACATGGCTGCTGTTACTAAAAATAGAAAAAGGAGGGGATGAATTTCAAAAATCTTCTTCTATGAAACTACAAGGCCAGTTGAAACCAAACTTGGCAGTAATGGTCCTTAGGAGGTTCTCTTTCAGTTGTACATGATATGTACGGTGAATCATACTGTTAACCAAGATGGCCGTCACAGCCGAACTTAGTTAAACATAGGGCACTAATGGAAAATTCATTGAAAAATCTTCTTGTCTGAAACCATTTGACCAATTGGAACCTGACTTTGTAGCAATGGTCCTTATATGTCCTCTTTCAGAAATTTGTCCAATGACGCGGACTGTCAACCAAGATTGTTGCCACAACCGAACTTAGTTTAACTTAAGGCCCAATGGGAAAATTCATTGAAACTCCTTGACCAATTGGAACCAGACTTTGCAGCAATGGTCCTCATGAGGTCCTCTTTCAGAAATATGTCTGATTTCGTGGACTTTGAAAAAATATGGCCGCCACAGCCGAACTTATTTTAATATAGGACCCTATGGGAAATTCACTCAAAAATCTTCTTGTCTGAAACCACTAAGCCATTTAGAACTAGACTTGGTAGCAAAGGTCCTTAGATGGTCCTCTTTCAGAAATGTGTCCGATGACCCGGACTGTCAACCAAGATGGCCACCACAGCCATACTTAGTTTGACATAGGGCCTTATGGAAAAATTCATTGAAAACTCTTCTTTTCTGAAACCACTTAGCCATTTGGAACAAGACTTGGCAGTAATGGTCCTTAGATTGTTCTCTTTTAGAAATGTGTCCATTGACCTGAACTGTTGACCATCTTGACTGCCACAGCCGAACTTAGTCTAACATAGAAGCCTATAGAAAAATCAGCCAAATCTTTAGTCCTGCTGAAGGTGAAAAGTTCAATCCAGGTGAGCAATACAGGCTCTTTAGAGCCTTTAGTTCTTTTATTATCAAATATTTCCAATGCAATCAACAAATTTTATCGGAGACCAACAAACAAATCTTATTCCACTTTTCTCTCCAAAATCATTGATAATGTGTCTTGAACAGTATTTAAACTGGTATGGGAAAGAGGCAATACCTTAGTTGATACTGAATAATATTCCTACAATTTTACATCATCAGCATCATTGAAAACTTTACCATTTTGTTTAGCTCACCTTGTCAAAGGCTATGTGAGGTTTTGTCATCACTTGGCATCCGTCGTCCGTCCCTCCGTCTGTTAACTTTTCACATTTTAATCTTCTCATCTGAAACCACTGGGCCGAATGGAATTAAACTTGGCAGGAAGTATTTATGTAAGGTCCTTTAAAAAGTTTTCTCATTTCGTCCCGATTAGACAACAAACATGGCTGAGTTTTCAAAAATCTTCTCTGAAACTGCTTGGCCAAATGGAACAAAACTTGACAGGAAGCATATATGGAAGCTTCTTTATAATTTTCCTCATTTTGTTCTGATTGGACTTCAAATATGGCCTCCATGGGCAGTTCTTGTTTCTGATTGGTGATATAAAAAATAATCTCCTCTGACATTGCTAGGTCAAATAGAACAAAACTTGACAGGAAGCATCTGTGGGAGGTTCTTTACAAAGATTCCTCATTTTGTCTCGATCGGGCAACAAACATGGTCGTCATTGGCAATTCTTGTTTCTCATTGGTTGATTTTTTTCTCTGGAACTGTTTTGCCAAAACTGTCAGCCAAACATGACAGGAAGATCTATGGAAAGTCTTTTATGAAATTATTTTTTTTATCCTGATTGGGCAACAAGCATGGCTGCCATGGACAATTCATGTTTCTGATTGGTTGATATAAAGAAATCTTCTTCTCTGAAACTTGACGGGAAGCATCTATGGGAGGTTTTTTACAAAATTTCCTCATTTTGTCTAGATCAGGTGACAAACATGGCCACCATGGGCAATTGTTGTTTCTGATAGGTTGATTTAAAAAAAATTTTACTCTGAAACTGCTGGACCAAATAGAGCCAAACTTGACAGAAAGTGTCTATAAAAGGTCCTTTATTTCTAACAGAATGCACAAAATTCCATGCATTAGTCTATTAAAAAACAAAGAGACAAAGGAAAATATTTTAGTGATAAAATATTGCCTTTCTGTGAGACACTTGAACAGGATTAATTAAAAAACAAGTGGCTTATTATTTGCCAAGATGTATATGCATCCACTGTACTTACTAGACCACCCATAATAGGGTATAAAAGAAATAAAAACCTAGGTGAACTACTGAATAAAGAAGGCTAAATCGCCAGACACATTATAGACCATGCAATTTAAAATAAATTAAATTGTACAAAACTGAAAACTGCAAACAGAATATATTTTCAAGAGAAGACCTCTGATGAGGGCAGTCCCTGGCCATAAGCCAAATAGTGCCCGAAACACTAAGGCCCTTAAACTCTATGCTCACGTGGAGTCAGGGAGCAGTTATGCTACCTTATAACAAAAATTGCTTGAAACCAAACATGGCCTGAATGTTCCTCATAAGATGCTGGCCAAGTATTGTTACTTTGGTGCCAATCCCTCGTTCAAGATGGCCACCAACAGAGGACTGTTGCAAAAATCTTAGGCCATTTATTTTTTATTACTTGATTTACGGATCCGCCGTCCGTATTTTTTCAAAATTGGAAAAAAAAAAAAATTCACTTTTCCATTATTTTTTATTTTTATATTGCCGCCGATGGCAAAAGTCTTTCAGAAACAAAAAAAAATCTTTCTGGTGGGTAAAATGTATCACATATAACTGTCGAAACAAGCGATGATCGTCGTGTTTTCGTGTTTTATGTAGTCCGGATTATAGTCCGATATCGATATCGGTTTTATGCGACTTCCGGGTAAAAGCGTCTTCGTCTTTTGCGTTCTTTGAAGTCATTTTTGGATTTTTTTTTTTTTTTTTTACCCACCACCCATCCAACATTTTTGATAAAAAAATCCGTAAATCAAGTAATAAAAAATAAATGGCCTTATGGAGAACTGCTGAATTTTAGAATATGTTGACCTGTAAGTAGAAGGTACTTGATGCAGAAAAATTTGGTCCCTACAAGGCTTACCACACTTCATAATGATAGGGAAAGTGACTTCTCTCTTTGAGTAAGGTACATCAAGTAAAACAGCTTTCATGCCAGGTGAGCGATACAGTCACAGTCCTCTGAGCCTCTAGTATATTGTACGCTTTTGATGATTTTTAAAAAAATGGTTTGGCATAAAATACAATTGAAAGTTGTATTTTATGCCAAACCAGTTAATAGATATATATTCTGTGTCAACTTCACAAATAAGACAGGATGGTCTTGAGTTAAACATTCTAGGTGCGGTACCCATGTTGTATACTATTAGGGCCCCAACACTAAGTGTCGGAATACTGCCTCGGTGGTCTTGTAGCCTGAGCACACCTTGAGCATGTTGAGTGTTGGAGGTCGTGGGTTCGAACCATTGCCAGGTCAAACAAAAGACTTGGAAACTGGTATTTTCTGCTTCTCTGCTAAGCACACAGCATTAAGGAGTAAAAAGCAAAGACTGGTCGGCCAAGAGTCAGAATAATGTGTCCAGTAGGGTGACGTCTTCCTGCGCACTGTCTGACAATTTGATGGTCCCATATTAAATTTAGATATTACACTATAAGAATAGTCAGAATTACTATACAACACTGCATAGCAAGCTATAAAGGGCTATTTCATTTTTAATGCTTAATACAGTTTCTTCTTTGAAATACAAAGAAATAGGTTTCACAGTTTATAAAGAAAATAAGGTTTGGCAGTGTCTATTTTCTGCTTTAATAGAAAATAGGCTTGGTATTGTCTATTTTTACTTATGCTAAAATACGCTTGGCAGTGTCAATTTTCTTTTTTATGTGATTTGTCAGTTTTCTTCTCGATGATAACACAGACTTGGAAGTGTCAGCTTTATATGATAATTAATTGACAATATTTGCCAGAAAATATTAGAAAATATTAGATGTATAATATACTTTTAGGCAATCACCGGCTGGACAAGACTTTGCAGAAAATGTCAAACAGAAAGTCTGGCTAAGAGTAGGTCTGGATGATGTAGAAGTTGTAAAAAGTAAGACTTTCAGAATTTTAACTAATTTTATGCTCACATTTGTTCATGTTAATTTGTTGAACTTGCCACTGGATGAAAAAGAAAATGATGTGACAGTGTAAAAAGAATAAACATTTTTAACAAATTGTTTCTTGGGCTAATATGATATATGAAATTAGTTGGTTTATAAAATGTGTTACAAGCTTAAATTCAAAATTTAAGTTCAACAGCTGTGTAGTACTTTTTTTTCCAAAACAGCCTCCAAAAAAGTTGTATAGATAATGACCCCCCAAAAAGTATCTCGAAAAAATTGTAATTTTGACCCAAAAAATATCACATAATTTCCCAACCCCCCAAAAATAGCTCAGAAATATTTGACTCCCAAAAATACTTTGAAATTCTTAGAACCCCCAAAAATAGCAAAATAAAGAAAATTGAACCCCCCAAAAAATAGAATGAGGCGATGTGCAGAAACATTTTCCGAGTACCCTCTCCCCCTGGGCACAAGAAAGTGTGATGGACGGACGGAGACAATCAGTATATAAATATACATAGATGTGAAAGGTAATTAGTTGTGTTATCTCACCATAACAGTGAAAATATGATTATTAAAACAGGGGTACTTTGGACTTAATATATGACAGTATTCTGTTAGCGAGTTAGCAAAACTGGGACACTGACTAGAAAGCTTGACTGTCGGAATTGACAGTTATCCCCTCATCCCGCAATACTGTATAGAAATAAAATGCGTAGATGGAAAAATGAAAGACAAGTTTATTCAAAGAACATGTTCAAAGAAGAAGGAACTTCTAAGTGATGCAGAAGCCCCAAACCCCCGGCCGAAAATTTTACTCTGAATTTTCATCTCTGAGCAAAGGCAAGACGATCAGAATGTAATAATTATGAATGTCCTTTGGTATGAATTTCATTTAAAAAATTATATAGTAGATGTCATTGACTTTTGTCTTATTGTAGATGAATCCAAGTTTAGTAGAAAACCTTCTGTTGATCCAGATCAGCTAGAACAAGATATACAGCGTCTAAATGAGATTAATGATATTACAACACAATTAACTTGTCAGCATTCGGTTTGTATAGTAGGGAATCTATAAGATTTTTTAAAGTAGAAACAATATACAATGCCTTGTCTGAAGCTATAGAGCCAGTTGGAACCAAACTTGGCAGAAATGGTCCTTAAATGGTCCTCTGTCAGAATTGTGTCTGATGACCCAGAATGTCAACCAATATGGCCACCACAGTCAAACTTAATTTAAAATAGGACCCTATGGGAAAATGCATTAAAAAATCTTCTTGTCTGAAAACACTAAGCCAATTGGAACCAATCTTGGCAGAAGTAGTCCTTAGGTGGTCCTTTTTCAGAATTTTGTCTGAAGACCCAGAATGTCAACAAAGATGGCTGGCACAGTTGAACTTAGTTGAACATAGGACTGAATGGGAAAATTCATTTAAAAATCTTATCTGAGACCATTTGCAAATTTGGATCAGAATTGGCAGTAATGGTCATTAGAAGGTCCCCTTTCAGAATTATGTCCGCTGACCTGGCCTGGCCTGTCAATCAAGGTTGCTGAAACAATTAAGCCAATTTGAATCCAGAGTTGGCAGCAATGGTCTTTAGGTGGTCTTTTATAAGAAACATATCCGATTATCCGGACTACCATCCAAGATGGCCTTCTTATGGAAACTTACTTAACATAGCACCTCTATTGGAAAATTCATTGAAACATCTTATCAGAAACCACTTGATACAAATTTGGCAGCAGTGGTCCATTACATTTTATTAGTATATGCATTGAGCTATATATTTTGCATAGACTTAATGTTAAACTAATTTTGGGTAGGGTTATTGTCCCCCCATCGCAGGCATCTGACCATCCTAATAACCTTTTGGATGCAACTCCTATGAAACTATTTGGCAGATTTAGTTTTGCAGGAATGTTACCTGAAGATAATCACATTATACTGCCATTTTGATTCAGATAGTTTTTCAAGAGTTATTGGACTTGTTGTATTTTATCATATTGTACATGTGTCATATGCATACCTTGTTACGCAACTCCTCTGAAACTACTCATCAGATTTTAATTGTATATTGCTTGGTTGTTACTTATGATATGAAATTGATTAGATAATTTTATATGGATTCAGATACATTGATTTTTACAGGAGATATAGGGACTTTGTTTTTATTGATGAGGACAAATTTTATTTGCTGATTTATGTATTGCGCCAGAGGGACACATGGCTATGTGTGGCAGTCTTGTTTCTCTTGATAATTCATGTTGTTATTAAAGGAGAAATGCTTTTTATTTATATTTTTCAAAACTATATATTGAGGATAGTATCCAAAAGTATATGTGGATTCATTATTTGTCATAAAAAGTATATGTGGATTCATTATTTGTCATTTATCATGTTTATTGTAGGCTGATATTCAATCTTATCACAACCCGCCCTTTAACTTAAATGGCAAATAAAATCCAGGTGAGTGATACAGGCTCCTGGTAGCCTCTTGTTCTTTGAGGTAATAACAAAATTATGTTTTGATAGGAATTAGATGATATCTTGAAGGAATTGTTATCAGTGTTACAAAAACAGTTGGCAGAAGTGCAGACAAGAATTCGGCTGGTAGATTCCAATAAACTAGATATTATAGTCACTACACAGTAAGTACAGTTAGTGTAATGTGTGTAACTACATTGTAGAACTCTGTCCACTGGACCATTTTGGACCAAACTTTGTTAAAAATAAATTCTTTGATACCATTCTTGATGCACGAGATCAGCACATTTCATCGATTTACGACTCTTCAGTTGTACTCAAGACCTAAAATGTTAAAAACCAAAACAATAATCCAAAAGATTGAAGAGTAAATTCAAAAATTGCAAAATGACCAAAATGGCCATTGGGTTGTCCCAGTGTTCTCCCAAGAAATTTTTAATGGCGTTGTGGTACAAAATTCACAGAGGTTTGAATCAAATCGTATTATTGAAATAAAAGCATTTATAAGATTTGAATAAGATTTCTGATAATTATTAAAAAAAATTGTGTAAAATTTTACCGGAGTTTAATTAATCTGTTTTCTCCTAATTTAAACTAAGAAAAATGGGAACTAATCAGTGCATCAAAAGTAAAAAGTATATACATTGGTCAAATTTAATAGCACATTGGTCAGAAAATATAGCACAGTGGTAAAAATTATAGCACACTGGTACCACCATGGTATATAAGGCTGGGGAGAACACTGGGTTGTCCCCTTTCAAAAATATGTCCAGGGGTCCATACAAACAAACATGGTAACCATTACTAAAAATAGAAAAATTGGCCAAAAGATATTAAAAAATTTTCTTCTGAAACTACTGGGCTGTTTGAATGTCCTTAATTTGCCTAAAAATTGTATCTGGGGGTCCTGACCTATGACTCATTTTGCCACCTCTTACTAAAAATAAAAAAACCAGGAAAAGAATATTTAAAAAACTTCTTCCCTGAAACATCATGATCTATAATTTGCCACCTCCTAATAAAAATAGAAAAACCAGCAAAAGAATATTCAAAAAATCTTTCTGAAACAACTTGGGCAATAGACACCAGCTTTAATTGAATGGTCCTTTGGTTGTCCCCTATCAGTGTTTGGATCTCTGACCTCTAACCAGTTACCATGGTTACTAAAAGTAGATAAATCTGCAAAGGGTAAGATTCATGAAGGTGCATATATTGCCCACTGTGTTCATTTCAGAAAGTTCAAAATTCTGTTCTAATCAGCCGTGTAATTTTTTTTTCTGATTTGGATATTTTACACACTCAGTATAGTAAGTCCAAAACGTAAGAAATTCTTATTTTCCTGACATTCAGCTGAATATTTCGCACCCGAGAAATTTTGTTATATCATGAAGTATGGTAAATTTTAAAGGTGAGTCAAATTTCAAGGGTGCCCATAAATGCGGACACATTAAAAAGTAAAAAATTGGTATTTTCACTTGTGCATTGATACGTCGTCCGTCTGTTCTGTGTAAGCATATAAATCTCCGTAAATCGGCGCACCCAACATGGAAGACCATTGGTTAAAATTAAGTCATTACACAACA
Source organism: Mytilisepta virgata (assembly GCA_028015205.1). NCBI lineage: Eukaryota > Metazoa > Mollusca > Bivalvia > Mytilida > Mytilidae > Mytilisepta > Mytilisepta virgata. The sequence goes on from CM051520.1 coordinate 44,443,441, forward strand.
CACATGCAAACACTTGGTAACATATATATTTTCTGAATAAATCTAAAGCTCTGCCATTTAGTGACCGAAGAACAGAGTAGATGCAAAGTGACAAGAGTTGTCTCCCCCTACTACCAACAATTTTATCTTTCTTTACTCTTTTTGGCAAGGCGAAGTCATAATTATAAGAATCATATAATGGCACATGCTGGTCTGAATAATTTTCTATATAGTCAAATAATTCTGCCATTTATGTCACTTGCAATAATAAATTTTACCTTTTTAGCTTACCTGTCCTAAAAGGACATATGAAGTTTTTCCATCACTTGGCGTCCCTCGTCTGTCCGTCGTAAACTTTTTCAAAGATCTTAAAGGGAGATAATCCAACTTATGGGTTTGAAGTTTGTAAGCGTGAGGTTAGTGCGAAAAATTTAGCACCGGCGCTGCAGATCAGCACTTCAGTGCTATTTTTTAGATATAGAGGGTAAAAGCAGTGTGGTAGTATATCTAAATTTTTGGGGTTTTTCATCTGGTTTTTGTGGTAGGATCCATTATTTCTTTGTAATGTTATTATGATATCCAACACCTCATTGGGTCAAGCATAATAGTGTGTCCACTAAAAATGTTTAGTTTGTAAATATATTGTACACATGAAGTACATATTCATACTGTATGTTATGTAATTCTAACTCAAATACTAGATTAAATCAGTCAAACAACAGCTATCCCCGCACTCCCCACATAATGCATTCCTGGTGTATCAAATACTGCACAACTTTCACACTCGTATGTTTGACTATGAATCCCAATGTTTGAAAATCAATATACAAAATTCTTATTGTGCATCTTCATATATGACCATAAAGAAATAATATGCAAAACGTGAAAAATGAAAGACAGGTTTAGTTCACAAGTTTAAATTCACAATTTTTATACGACTGCAAATATTTGTGATCGTTTTATAATATGAGCCTGTCATCGTTTTTGTCATAAGAAATACAATAAAAGTTACTTGAGGCATTTTTGTGTTACTTTTGTCATTGCAGAGATAAAATGGATTAAATGTGGAAAAATTAACCATTTGCTGGACACCTAAAATTTGTATTTTTCATGCAGTTTTAATGATCCTCCTAAGGCAGGGTTTTGTATCAAGTTAGTTCCTACAAACCCCTGAAAACACCCATTCATATTTAGCAGGTCGAACATATGGCGTATGACATAAAAAAATCTACCTATGACACAAATAAATTCGCTTTTTACCTGGAGAAGCATCCAATGAAAATCATTCATTTCCGACCCATAAAATATGAATGAATGTTGTCAGGGTTTTGTAGGAACGAACTTTTATACAAAACCCTGACTTGGGAGGATGGTTTTAATGGAAATTTTTTCTTTTAATTAATCTTGATGTGTGTTTCCAGTGGTATGTTAACAGATTTCTACTATCTTTTATGGTTTTTAAGATATAAGGGGTTAAAAGAGCAAAAAAAAAAAAAAACAATGTGGCTTGATATATAATTTTAAAAAAATTTTTCATCCAATTTTAATGGGGATTTTCATTTAATTTCAGAGAGGGTGTTTTCCCATTGGAATTGTGCTTCAGTTCATCAGAGAAAAGGTCATCATGGGAAACCACATTTTTTGATGCTAAACAGAAATTAGGTAAATGTTATGTATGTAGATAAATTTTTGCAGGAGTGTGAGAATCTCTATAGTTTTTAGCTCACATAGCCTGTTGATTCCAAACACCAATCCCCGCAGAAATGTTTCCAATGAACTGAACTATCGACCAAAATAGCTGTCACAGCCGAATTAAGTTTAACCTATGACCTATGGAAAAAATGATTTAATATTTTTTTTTAAATTCAATCCTGATGCCCAATATTTGCAAGTTTTATTGATTTACAACTCATCAGTTGTGCTTAAGGCCTAAAGTATTGAAAACCAAAACAACAATCCAAAAGGTTGAAGAGCAAAAATATCAAAATGACCGAAAGGAAGAAAGTACCATCTAAGGACAGATCTATCCACAAGGGAGATAATCCTTAATTTTCACAAATTTTACAATTTTGAAACAGTAAATTTTAAGTATTGATTTCGAGCTAGTATAGAAATACTAGAAACTGAGGTGGAGTCCACCAGCAGTGGCATCAACTCAGTGGTATATATATATTCTTTGATACCAATTTTGATGCACAAGTTTTGCACGTTTCGTCAATTTACAACTCATCAGTTGTGCTCAAAACAACAGTCAAAAAAATCTTCTTGTTTGAAATCACTTGGTGAAATGTAACCAGGGTTTGTAGGAATGGTCCTAAGATGGTCCTCTTTCAGCGTTATGTCTGATGAGCTGGACTGTCAAGTAGTTTAACGGCGAACTTTAACATTTTTGTGCATGTGACACTATAGGAACACTTTGTGGACGCAACTCCTCTGAGACCACTGATAGGATTTCGTTCAAATTTTGTAGGATTTTTAGTCACCTTAAGCTCTTGATTCTATGCCGCCATTTCAATAATACCCATTTTTGTATATCTTGTGGGGCTTTGACATTCTCTGAGGCAGGGGACATATGACTACATGTAGCAATCTTGTTCATATAATGAAGAAAAGATTATTTGCTATTACAGGTTGAAAGTATCACTAGCCTGACACTGGGGGGGGGGGGGGGTTAGTGTTCATGTCATATTTTGTGTTAGAAAAAGCCCAACATGCTACTGAATTTTCATTTTGTACTTACCTCTTACAATTTCAGAATTAAGTACGGCTGTAATAGTCATAGCAATTTGAATAACACTATCGATTAATTGCATATGCCTTTACCTTACAAGTCCTGGACAATTGGTAGCATTTTGACCTATTCGGCTAGAAAATTTTCTGTACTGAAAAACCTTTGGCATGATAGGCCGGAAAATTCAAGATTCATGAAATTAACTGAAAAAGTTGAAATTGAACTCAGTTTTAATTATCCAATACCTATAAAACAAACATATTTTTGTAACTATAATTTTCAGTGTGTAATCAAAATTAGTTTTTTTCAGCAATTTTATCAAACAAGAGAGCTCCTGAGTTCTTACAACCATTACAGATAACAAAAACCAGAGCTGGAATGCAGGTAAATTTTTAAGTCAAGTCAGTAATTTTTGTCCTACAGTTTCGTGAAAAACTAGTATTATATTGCCAGGTTCATGTGCTTTTTAGCTCATCTTTGATCTTCTTCTCTGAAACTACTTGGCAGATTGTAACCAAATAAGTAGGAATGATGTATGGAAGGACCTCTACAAATGATCCAACTTTTCTTGATGGATGAACAACATGGCGGCAAGAGGCCATCTTTGATATTGATTGGTCAATTTTCAGAATCTTCTCCTCTGAAACTACGGTATCAAATGTTTTGAAACTGTGCAGGATTGATGACAACAATACCCTCTACAAACGATCTATTTTTGGTTGCGATTCATCAGCTCAACTGACATCTGCGGCTGTTCAAAGTTTCTATTGAAACCAAATGGGAAAGGACTTTTTTTGTCAAATTCTCAGGAACTAATTGGCAGATTAAAACCTAAGTTGTCAGAAATTATGTATGGAAGGACCTCATCCAGCTTTCCATCTTTGGTTCCAGATGGATGAACAACATCGCTGCCAGAGGCCAATTTTGATTTTGATTGACCAATTTTGAAAAATTTTGTCTGAAACAACTGAACAATCAGTTCCATTCTTTATTGAACGTAAGTGTTCCATAAAGTGGTCACCAAGGTGACAGCATGTCTCTCCGATATATATCTGATCACAATTTGTACAGACGATTGCGTAAACCAAATTTATATCAGTACAGATATACCCATTTTGATTGATGTATTTAATATCAGGGCCTGAGTACTCTTTAGTCTCCTTGGTGTAGGGGCATGTCACACATCTGGATCTTTTACATGGCCTGTTTCCGCAGTAGTCGTTTTTCTGAGGAAATATTTGACTTGATGGATCTACTGACTAAGTGGTTTTTCAGACTTTTCTCCTTACATTAAGCAGTGATGGGAACAGCTAAAAAGATTTCACACATCAATGAATCTTTCATCACTATGTTATTAAAATTGTGGAGATCCTACAATATTTTCGATAACTGTCTTGCTACATCCGAAAATGTTCATCATGGATATAACAGCTTAATACAATGGGTACAAAAATGGGACCAGGTCTTGCTTATCTGTTTGTTGGCCATCTGGAGGAAAAGATGTTTACGGAATTTGATGGACCCATTCCTCGCCTATTTAAAAGGTATATACATGTAGATGATGTCTTTGGAGAGTCTGATGATTCCGACTAGAAACTCCAGTCTTTCATAGATTTCGTATCATCTTACCATCCATCAATTAAATACACATTCTCTGTTAGTGAGTCGGAATTGTCTTTCCTTGACTTGACATGTAAATTGGTTGACGGCAGATCAGTTTGAAATTTTGGTATCATACCTTTTACCTTTCCAAAATTATGCCCCTTCATAAATTGACAAATTGTGGATTTGTACTTTCTGCACCTTGACTTGAGTTTCTTGTAGCCTAAAAATATGCCTCTTTACAAATGGAAAAAATTATAATTTTTTGTACTTTTCACTGTATTTGGAGTTTTTTCTAGCCAACTGTTTTGAAACTTAAACACAATGCTTATTACCATAATACACATATCAAGTTCCTATTTTGGTGTTGTGCTTTTTACCATTCAAGAGTTACGCTCCATAAATTGTGAATTTTGTACTTTCTGCACTGTAACTTGAATTTGCCTCTGCCGAATTTAAGACAATCTGTACTGTAACTTGAATTTGACTCTGCCGAATTTAAGACAATCCATACTATAACTTGAATTTGCCGCTGCCAAATTTAAGACAATCTATACACAATACTTATTAAAACAATTTACAGGTCAAGCTTGAATTTTGGATATGGTACCTTTTACAATTACAGAGTAATGCCAACTTATGAATGGAAAAAATGTAAATTCTGTTGTTTCTGAGTTAGTGTTTTTGGTACAGGAAATTATCAGACTTGAAGTTTCCATACAATAACTTCAGCTTTGTTTTGCCAGAACATTTGACATTTTGAGATATTGTTATGGGCCACAAAAACATATCCAGTTTGAATTTTACATATATAATTTTTGTCATTTTCAAGTTAGTGCATTGTATTTAATATTGATAGCAGGAGGAGGGGGGCAGCTGTGTCCCATGTATACATTATTTATTTATTTCAGTTTTCTTGTGCTGCCCCTATTGATGGTGTGAATGTAAATGGATACCGTGACGTGTGGGTATGTAACAGTGATGGATATGTTGGACACATGTGTTTACTGAGTCTACAGCCGGAACCAATAGTTACTTTGAATACACCTGTACCAGGATGTAATGCCAGAATACTCTGTATATGTGCTGTGCCAGCATATAATGGTGTATTTAGGAGGTAATACTGGAAATTACTTGAAATGGTTTCTATCTAAATACATTATCAAACCCTGTTCTGTTGAGGATGTAAAGGTGGAATGAAATGTATGAATTTGGCCAAGTGTTTAAGCTTTCATCATGCTCAGATTATGATATCGCGAAGTGATTTCCATCATTGCAAATTTTCCCTCGGCGGCCAAAATGTCGAAAAATTCAATATGCTTGTTCAATGAAATTTTGTTTCCAAGTAGATTATGATATGGCAAAGTGTTTTCCGTCATCCAAAATTTTCAAAATGGCCACAGTTTTGAGGACTTTTGTTTTGGCATCCCAACACAGTATTACTATTATTATTATTCTTTCTGATATGAACCCTACCAAGGTCGCTGGTAATCCAATCTTCATGAAACTTCATAGGAAGGTCATAGTAACCATGTCAAGATGTGCAATCAGGTCTTGGAGTTTTAAAAATGGCTGCCATTGCCATGGAAACAACCAAAATGTAAAAATATTTCCATGAACTTAAGGCTATTCCAGAAAAATTTGTCTCCTGGGGGCAGAACGCCCATGAAATTTAGGGGTACCACCAATAGATTTAAATTAAAAAACACACCCCCACCAACAAATTTACATAAAAAATGAAGTTATTTTTTTCCATGTTATACATTGTAGATCAATTAAATCCTATAGTTTTAGCTTTTTATTACAATAAAGTTGTAAAGACAATGCATGTATTCAAATGGGACCACTCATTTTACAATGCTCTTTACTGACCTCGGATTTTAATGTTTAGACACATAAGGGTCGATTTCTTTGGGCTGTCATCATGTAACAACTGAATTAGACATAATTCAAATCAGAGTTCGACTGATTGAGGATGAATGTGTTGTCTGAGAATTTCATGCGTCTAGGTCAATACATTTCTTTAAATGCTGGAATTATCGATGAGTTAACTCAAACATTCTCAATCCAACTTGTTTCCATGTTTCTTCATTTGTCTCCACTTCTGGTCAGACTAGACCATTTTATGACAGGGAGTGCATCAGTGAACTTGAAACCCCTACCCGAAATCATCAACGTTATATTGAATTAGTGACCTAAAAATATCCAGGAAAGCCAAAATTAGATACCCGAAATTATCCAAAAATAATAAAAGAAAGTTATTTGGCAATAGTGCAGGATTTTTAACATGCTATAAGACAACCATCGTCCTTTTGCTTTATAAAAATCTGCAGAAATTTTAAAAATCCTGACCCAAAATCTCCCCAGGTTTTTTTAAATCTTGATCCCAATTTGCCGCATGTCCTGTATTTAAATATCAGCTTCCGCCTTTCGGTCACTTCATTTCATACTCTTATTATTCCCCAGCCTAATTATTCATCAGTTTTAGAATTTCGTGGAAAAATGTTTTTTTAAAAATCACCAATTTTTTCGTCACTTTGAAGCTTTCAAATCACGATCGTTGTGAAGATCAGAATTTTCAATATTATTCACGAACTGAATTACAATTGTAGTTCTTGTCAGCATCGAGTCTTCCATTCCTCAAAACAAATAAGTTTATTCATCCAAAACATGAAAATAAATTTTATAAATACATAATTTTAAACAAATTTAATCGAATTGTTGCACCTGGAAGTTAGGTTAAGATAGTAACAACAAAATAAAGTTCGGTATAACTACGCTTCTGATTTCATGTTAGATAACGATGATAAAAATTTAATTGATATTACAAAATTAATCTTATTCTACAGCGTAATTCCTTTTCTTTAACCTATAAATTAAATAAACATTGATCTTATACGAAGACAAAAGAAACAAATCAAATAAATATTCATTAGGTTCCATTCCGAATCAAGATTATGACCATGTGTTGCCCACATGTCAAAACATGGCGGGTCGTTTGAAGATTGTCATCGTTGTTTACAAAACTGCCGATAAGAATATAAAGATGCGTGATCCAAGACTTGAAGGGACCATATACTCAACTGAAATGTATCCCCCATCAATACATTCCTTTTCTTTGTTCACACCCCAACCAGCAAATTTCAAATGCAGTTTTACCCCCCACCAACACAATTTTATATCGATGGCGTTCTGGCCCCAGGAGACACTTTTTTCTGGAATAGCCCTTAGGTCTTTAGTTCTCAGAAACCGTTTATATGGTTTCATTATTTTAGACAAATACAGCCCTATGTTTGTTGTTTCGTTCTTTATTTCTCCAATATGGGCATATAATGTCATCAATGGCAGTGAGCGATCGTATTTAAGAAGTTGTATGTTCCCTTAAACAGTTGAACTGACGACTAAAAGTCGCTAAAAAAAAAATCTCATAGGCCTATTGTACTACATAATAAACAGCCCTATCTCAGATTTAAGGTAAAAAAGTGAATAGTCTACAACGGAATACGGTAACTTATCTGTTAAAAATTTTACTTTACACTTTGAACAATAATTTTATTAGTTATGTTCATGACTAGAGTTTCATACAACCTTTCATTTCCAGAAAATCTAGTTCAAAAAAGGGTAAAAACCCAACTATACCTAGTGTTCCAGAGAGTAATCCAACAATTAATGTAGAGGAAAACCAGGAACCAGATGAGGAAGGTTATCAGTCAGATGAAGAAAGTAGTGAAGAGGAGGAAGAGGATGAGTTTAGTAAAGACAGGAGGGAGTTGTTTGTTAATGGTATGATCAATACATTTTTAGCTTTTCTCATCACTTGGCGTCCGTCGTCCGTCGTCCGTTAACTTTTACAAACATCTTCTCCTCTGAAACTACTGGGCCAAATGGAACCAAACTTGGCCAAAAGCATCATTAGGGTATTTTGTTTAAAAAATGTGTCAGACGACCCTGCCTGCCAACCAACATGGCCGGCATGGCTAAAAATAGAACATAGGGGTAAACTGTAGTTTTTGGCTTATATCTCAAAAACTAAAGCATTTAGAGCAAAACTGACATGGGGTAAAAATCTTCATCAGGTCAAGATCTACTTGCCATGAAATTTTCAGACGAATCGGTCAACCCTTAGTTTGGTTATTGCCCCTGAATTGTTAATTTTAAGGAAATTTTGCAGTTTTAGATTATTATTTTGAATATTATTATAGATAAAGGCAAACTGTACACAGCAAAAATGTTCAACAAAGTAAGATCTACAAATAAGTCAACATGACCAAAATCATTGATTGACCCCTTATAGGAGTTTTTGCCCTTTAAAGACTGCATCCAACGTAAACTTTCCTTTAAAAATCATTTCCTCTGAAACCACTGGGCCAATTGGTACCAAACTTTGTTTGAATGGTCCTTGGGTGGTCCCCTTCCAAAACTATTTCTGGCATTCCCGACTTCCAACCGACATGGCTGCTGTTACTAAAAATAGAAAAAGGGGGGATGAATTTCAAAAATCTTCTTCTATGAAACTACAAGGCCAATTGGAACCAAACTTGGCACTAATGGTCCTTAGGAGGTTCTCTTTCAGAAATATGTCCGATGACCCGGACTGTTAACCAAGATGGCCGCCACAGCCGAACTTAGTTTAACATAGGGCCCTATGAGAAATTCATTGAAAAATCTTCTTGTCTGAAACCACTTGACACATTGGAACCAAACTTGGCAGCAGTGGTTCTTAGGAGGTCCTCTTTCAGAAATGTGTTGGATTTCGTGGACTGTGAACCAAGATGGCCACGACAGCCAAACTTAGTTTAACTCAGGACCCTATGGGAAATTCACTCAAAATGTTTTCGTCTGAAACTACTGAGCCCATTGGAACTAAAGTTGGCAGCATTGGTCCTTAGATGGTCCTCTTTCAGAATGATGTCAGATTACCTGGATTGTCAACCAAAATTGCCTCCCTGGCCGAAATTAGTTAAATATAAGATCCTATGGGAAAATTCATTTAAAAATCTTCTTGTCTGAAACAATTTACCCAGTTGGAACAAGACTTAGCTGTAATGGTCTTTAGATGGTTCTCTTTTTAAAATGTGTCCATTGACCTGGACTGTCAACCAAGATGGCTGCCACAGCTGAACTTAGTTTAACATAGAACCCTATAGAAAAACCAGCCAAATTGACTGCAACAATTAAATTTTTAGTCCTGCTCAAGGTGAAAAGTTAAATCCAGGTGAGCGATACAGGCTCTTGAGAGCCTCTAGTTAGTTATATTGCAATCTCTTGGAGTCCATCATCTATTATCAAGTTTTTAAAGAAACATCTCTGAAATCACTGGTTTGGTTGGGATCAAACTTGGATGGAATGGTCCTTTGATGGCCCCCTTTCAAAATTGTGTCCGGGATCTGGACAATTTTTAGCTCACCTGACACAAAGAGGCAAGTGAGCTATTCTCATCACTTGGCATCCGTCGTCGTCTGTCATTTATGAACTTTTACAAAAATCTTCTCTGAAACTACTGGGCCAAATGGAATCAAACTTGGCCACAAGCATCGTTAGGGTATCTAGTTTAAAAATTATGTTAGATGACCCAGCCTGCCAACCAACATGGCCACCATGGCTAAAAATAGAAAATAGGGGTAAACTGCAGTTTTTGTCTTATATCTCAAAAACTAAAGCATTTAGAGCAAAACTGATGGGGTAAAAATGCTCATCAGGTCAAGATCTACCTGCCATGAAATTTTCAGATGAATAGGTCAACCGTTTATTGGGTTGTTGCCCCTGAATTGTTAATTTTAAGGAAACTGTTTTAGGTTATTATCTTGAATATTATTATAGATAAAGACAAACTGTTAACAGCAAAAATGTTCAACAAAATAAGATCTACAAATATGTCGACCAAAATCATTGATTTACGCCTTATAGGAGTTTTTGCCCTTTAAACACAGCATCCAGCGCAAACTTTCCTTTAAAGATCTTCTCCTTTGAAACCACTCGGCCAATTGAGACCAAACTTTGGTGGAATGGTCCTTGGGTGCCCCCTTCCAAAGCTATGTCTGGCATCCAACCAACATGGCTGCAGTTACTAAAATTAGAAAAAAGGGGGATGAATTTCAAAAATCTTCTTCTATGAAACTACAAGGCCAATTTGAACCACAGTTGGCAGTAATGGTCCTTAGGAGGTTCTATTTCTATTTTTTAGCCATGTCAAATAAGTTGGCTGCCACAACCGAACTTCGGTTAACATTGGGCCCTATGGGAAAATTCATTGAAAAATCTTCTTGTCTGAAACAACTTGACCAATTGGAACTAGACTAGGCAGCAATGGTCCTTAGGAGGTCCTCTTTCAAAAAATTGTCTGATTTCGTGGACTGTGAATCAAGATGGCCGCCACAGCCAAAAACTTAGTTTAACATATCACTCAAAAATCTGCTTGTCTGAAACTACTGAGCCAACTGGAACTAAACTTGGCAACATTGGTCCTTAGATGGTCCTCTTTCAGAAATATTTCTGATCTCCCGGATTGTCAACCAAGATGGCCGCCATGGCCGAACTTAGTTAAATACAGGACCCTATAGGAAAATTCATTTAAAAATCTTCTTGTTTGAAACCACATAGCCAGTTGGAACAAGACTTAGCAGAAATGGTCCTAAGATGGTTCTCTTTTAGAATTGTGTCCATTGACCTGGACTGTCAACAAAGATGACTGCCACAGCTGAACTTAGTTTAACATAGAACCCTATAGAAAAATCAGCCAAATTGACTGCAACACTTAAATTTTTAGTCCTGCTCAAGGTGAAAAGTTAAATCAAGGTGAGCGATACAGGCTCTTGAGAGCCTATAATTAACTCATTATTTAAAGTTAATTTCAGAAAAAGATACCTAAATGGTCTAGAAAGGTCCTTAATAATGTAAATATTGCCTTTAAATTACTTGAAAAGTCCTTTTTAAAATGAAAAATGTGTAAGAGCCCTAGCTGTAAATAGTGTATGACAGTAGTATATAGAAATGAAATGCATGAATTGAAAAAGTGAAAGAGGAGTTCATGCCTAAAGTTTAAATTCACAACTTCAAAATCTGACCTCTGTGGGCCCCAAGGTTTGAAAATCAAAATTCTAAAACCTTATTGCATTTATAAATGTAATGTATGACAATGATGTATAAAAATAAAATGCATAGAATAAAAAAGGGAAGAGGAGGTTAGGTCGGTCACAAGCTTAAAATCCCAACTTTCAAAATTCAACCCCTGTTGGCCCCAATTTTTTAAAATCAAAATTCTAAAACCTTCTTGTGCATCTACATACATTGTTTGACAATAATATATAGAAAAAAACAATAAAAATTAATAATCTTCTCCTCTGAAACAACTGGGGCAATGAGACCAAACTTTGATAGAATGGTCCTTAGGTGAGCCCTTTTCAGGTACTCTGACTTTCATGGGAACAATTTATAAAATAAAAAAAATCCGCAAAAAAAAAAAAAAAAAATTTAGGAAGTCCCCTTTAAAAATTTGTCTGGGGGTGTGGTTCTTTATGAATTAAGTAAAAAATATAGGAAATTTTTATCTGTGTTTTACATGAGTGAACAACATCTGTCTTCAGATGTTAATAAAAAGATCTCTAATTCATTCTATCTTCAGATATTGAAGTAAAGAGACTCCCTCTATCAGATTTAACACAGACTTCCCCAGATACTATAACACTGTCAGGCAACTGGACACAAGATGCCTTCAAGAGTACCATGTGGTTAGGTACGGAAGATGGTTGGTAAGTTCTGTTTAATGTGAATTCGATCATTATCATTTCTTTTTTAGCTTATCTAGCCAAAGGTCAGTGTAAGCCATTGCCATCACTTGGCATCCGTTGTCCATCGTCTGTCTGTCATCCATCTGTTAACTTTTCTCATTCTGATCTTCTTCTTGAAAACCACTGAACAGCATTTAACCAAACTTGACAGAATTTTCTTGTAAAGCCAGGGAAAAATGATTTTCAGTTTCCCCTAACATGGGAAAATTTTCAAGGCCCAGCAGGCAGGAGTTAACCCTTTACCCTTATTTCTTTACTTTGTATCGTTTGATGCGTACATTTTGGGTATGTGGACCGATAGGATACTGGCGCTCGGTGCCGAGGTGGCCATTTTGGGGTATTTAAACAACAGGGGAGCGAAACGCTCTCAATCATTGTTATCATTCCGATCAGTTAAGCGCTTCCGCGATCTAGATACCAAAGCGGGAAAAAATTACCTTGACATTGATGTGCTTCTAAACAACAAAACTGAAACGTATTTGACAAAATGTTTGATTAAACATTGCTGGATCGGAACAAGACACGGCTGTTTTTTTTTGTTTTTTGTTTTTTTTTCGTTTGGTCGGAAAAAATAAATGACCCTGCTGTTTAAAATAGACCTGGTCAGGTTAGGGGAAACCAACAATCATTTTTCCCTGGCCTAAAGTCTTTTCCAAGCGCTGTTGCTTTGGTTCCAAATGGTAAAGAAATATGGTAATTTCTGATTGGCTGAACTTTGAAAAACGTCTCATAAGAACGATTTACCCGATTTAAACCAAACTTTAAAAATATTTCTATAAAAGTCCATAAAAAGAGTTGTTACTTCGGTGCCGATCAGAAATCCAAGATGACCGCCGTCGAATCAGCCAACATTGGTCCTATTGGGAAATGTCTAAAAATTCCTGTTCTGAAGAATAATTCAACAGATTGATGCCAGGCTTAGTGTGTTTGATGACTATGAGAACGCAGATAATTATTGTTACTTTGGTGCCAATTTACCTACAAACATGACTGCCAGACCCCTAAAAGGGCTTTTTGGTTTGGTTAAATTTTGAAGATTTTCTTCTCTATGAGGAATAGATTTAAAACTTATTATAAATGGTCATGCAGGATACTTCTAATGTGGTGTTAAATTGGTGCTGATCAGAAATTAAAGATGGCTTCCAGTATCGGACTTTGTTAATATTGTACACTATGGAAAGTGTATAAAATTATTCTTCTGAGGAACCATTCAATAGAATAGTAGTATATGGGCACAGTTCAAGTCGTATTAATAGGTGGTGGTTGGTGGTATCGGAAATGACATGATCACTGGATGTCACATCATACATGTAGGAAATTACCTCACCAGAAGTGATGTCACAGGATATGACATCACCAGAAAGGGTTTGTGTGCATTCCCATTCGGAAGTAATAAATTTTTCCACCATTTTAAGTTAAAGGGAGCTAATTTTGCATCAATTTTTAACGGGATTTTCAGGGAGGTAATTTTTGCCCCTTTTTTGCAGAAATAATCTATTATAATATATAATGTCTATTGTTTTGACTGGAATATCTCCCCATTTCCCAAACTTTACATTCTGGAGGTGTTTTGGGTCTTCTTTTTTTTTATGCATTTAGAATTTTACATCTCCCTTAATACAGTACCACCTAATGAGAGTTTGGTGGGGATTTATAATATACATTTTATATAATATTACATTTGACTACAATCATTTTTAGCTCACCTGGACAAAGGCCATGTGAGCTTTTGTCATCACTTGGCATCTGTCGTCCGTTAACTTTTCACATTTTAATCTTCTCTTAAACCACTGGGCCAAATGGAATTAAATTTGACAGGAAGCATATTTGGTAGGTCCTTTATAAAGTTTGCTCATTTCATCCCGATTGGACAACAAACATTGCCACCATGCACAGTTGTTGTTTCTGATTGTTTTCAAAAATCGTCTCCTCTGAAACTGCTAGGTCAAATGGATCAAAACTTGACAGGAAGCATATATTGGAGGTCCTTTATAAAATTTCCTCTTTTCGCCCTGATCGAGCCACAGATATGGCCTACATGGGCAGTTCTTGTTTCTGATTGGCTGATATAAAAAAATCTTCTCCTCTGAAATTGGTTGGCCAAAGGTAACGAAACTTGACAGGAAGCATCCAGTTTTCCTCATTTCGTCCCGATCGGGCAACAAATATGGCCATTATTGGCAATTCTTGTTTTTCATTGGTTGATTGAAAAAATTTTTTCTCTAGAACTGCTTGGCCAAACTTAACGAAACTTGAAAGGCGGCAGCTATAGGAGGTTCTTTACAAATTTTCATAATTTTTCAAATAAATATGCTGTCAAAAAAATAAAATCTGAAAATGGGCAGTTTCATTATAACACCAAATTTAGTTTAACATCAGTATTGGGTTGACACAAGCATGATCGTTGTAAATAGGGTTGACTACTAATAGAAAACTTCAGAAGAAAACAATTTGACAAATATTGATCATTGATATCATTGAAAAGAAAAGAAATGTATAGTTTATATTTCAAATACTTTTTTAACTGTTGATTCTATCCATAAGTTTTGATTTTATGACTTACTGGGGTGATTGGGAATATGCCAGTTTCACAGAAATGGCAGATATTTCAGCTTACAAAAATCATTTCAGCTGTATTTTTGATAAACTTGAATACTGGTAATCTGATATTTTGGATATTTGAAACATCACAGAAATTTCTGTTTTTAAAAACTTTAATCGATATAAATACTTTCAACTTGAACTGATATCATAATTTTCAAGTCTAAGAAATTGAACTCTTTTTCTTCAGTATACACATTTTCCAGTGCACAGACAATATAAAGACAACAAAGAACAAACTGAAGATTCACCATGGATCACCTGTATATTGTATTGTGTAAGTTTTTCATTTTTTAACCCCCTGGCCCAAAAAGCCATGTGAGCTATTGTCATTACTTTGTGTCCATTGTATGTCCATCATCTCCTCTCAAATCCATGGGCCAATTTGAAGCAAACTTTGCAGGAATAATGTATGAGTTTCATGCTGATCGCATATTAATTGAGAGTTATTGCCCTTGGAAATATGAATTCTTGCCAAAATAATTTTTCTGGATTTTTTTGGCAAAAATTTTTACCAACTGATCTTATTTTTGGTATTTGAACTTATTGTGATGAGCTACAGATCAAGTTTGACTTTCACACTGAACAGATAAATAATGTGAGAATTATTGCCCATGGAGATGGAAATTATATTCAAATTTGTTTAAAAATTGAGGAGGCCCTATGATGACATATTATGATGATTGGTCAAATTCTCAGATTTCTTTCCTCTAAAACTACTATCATAATGCCAAAGCTTTTCAAACTTTATAGGAATGAAGATTAGACCCTTTACAAAGATGCCTCATTTGGTGTTGATTCATTTGCATACTTGGTGGCTACAGTGGCACATTGCTTTGCTTTAAAGCCTATGGGAAATCACTCTTTCATCATCTCCTCTGAAACTACAAGGTCTGTGATAACGAAATTGAGCTGGAATAATGTATAAAAGGTCCTTTTATCTAACTTCCACATTTTATTTGGATTGGATGAAAACCATGTCGACCAGCAGTTATGGATTCAGATTGGTCAAATTTACAAATTTCTTCTACTCTAACAATACTATGCCAAATCTTTTCAAACTGTAGAGGAATGATGATTAGGAGACACTCTACATATAAAGATTTCTCATTTAGTGTTGATCAGGTTGCCTCAGTGGCACATAGGTTTTCATTGAAGCCTGAAGTTTTATTACAATGAATAATTTACAGATTTTTATAACCCACGCAACGAGTTGCGGAGGGTATAATGTTTTTGACCTGTCCGTCCGTCCATCCGTCAGTCCGTCAGTCCTGTTTCTTGTCATCGCAACTCCTCTCAAACCACACAACAGAATTTCACGAAACCTTTTTAGATAATAAGGACATACTATGTAGTTGTGCATATCGACAGGAAATTGCGATTCAATTTTTTTTCTAGGAGTTACACCCCTTTGAACTTATTTACTTTAATGTACTACTGCAACAGTTTGTCATTGCAACTCCTCTCAAACCACACAACAGAATTTCATGAAACCTTTTCAGATAATAAGGACATACTATGTAGATGTGCATATCGACAGGAAATTGCGATTCAATTTTTTTTCTAGGAGTTACACCCCTTTGAACTTATTTACTTTAATGTACTACTGCAACAGTTTGTCATCGCAACTCCTCTCAAACCACACAACAGAATTTCATGAAACCTTTTCAGATAATAAGGACATACTACGTAGATGTGCATATCGACAGGAAATTGCGATTCAATTTTTTTTCTAGGAGTTACACCCCTTTGAACTTATTTACTTTAATGTACTACTGCAACAGTTTGTCATCGCAACTCCTCTCAAACCACACAACAGAATTTCATGAAACCTTTTCAGATAATAAGGACATACTACGTAGATGTGCATATCGACAGGAAATTTCGATTCAATTTTTTTTCTAGGAGTTACACCCCTTTGAACTTATTTGCCTCACTATACTATTACTGTTGACTCTTCTTGCTTGGAATTTAAATTTCCCAACATGCTGCCATTCAAATTAGGATAAATATGTGAAGGTAAGCATTTGATTGTGTTCATTTTACTTGTGAGGTGAGATTTTGTTTCTCCAGTGACAATATGAAGACGTGGGGTATGTGAGCGTGCTCACAAAGGTTCTTTAATTTTAACACTTAAAAGACTCAATATTTACATTGTATTTTAAAATGTACATTGATAGAATGTAACTGCAGTCATTTGGGGGACAAGTTTGACGTGGGCAGCATGGCGGGTGTCCTGCAGGAATCAGAGACTGCTTACTCTTCCGGAGCACCTGAGTCTGCCTACTACATGACCAGTAGGACCAGACTTGGGGTCCATGTTGTTCATATGTTTTTAGTTTTTAATTGTAGTGCATGTATTGTTTTGGTCTATCTAATTTGTTCTCCGGAGTTTGTCAGTTGTAACGATTTTTCCCTCCTTCGAATATCCCTTTGGTATTTCTTGACTTTACGCATTAGTTCACTGATAAGGGATTATTTGTTTATTTATTTATTTACAAGTTTGACCGTTTATATAAATATACGACGTGAATTATTTATAGGATAACTAATTCAAGAATTTTAATATCGAAAATATTCAACTCGTGACCGGACAACACTAATAATTCCCTCATGCGCGCGAAATTAAATTTGTTAAGATTCGGTTAAAATAGAATATTGTTTTCCTGGATTTCTAAAAAAGACGAAAATAACAATAAATACAATTCAAAACAAAACTTTAAATTTGTTAAGTCTTCCACAGTCCCGGGCCTTGAGTCGTTTCGCTATCTGATAGCTATATATATAGTTCATCATTTAGTCATGTTAGTCAGCTCAACAAAAAAGTACTTGAAAAAAAAAGTATTTTTGATCATGAATACTGCTTGAACTGCATTCATATTAAAAAATATTTTGTGATTAAAAATAATCCCTTTTTTTACACTTTTCATTGCAGTTTCCTATGCATACGATCTATAAATAGAAATATAAATGTACATACACACAGTTTTGTCTCAATTCATTGACGCGGACGTTATTGATCCACATCGTGTTGACCCACATCTTTGAAATGCCGATTCTTTAAATCACATAATTAGAATGGTTGACCTTTTGAATGTCGTTTTTTTGTCCAAGTTTTAAAATTTATTATGAATGAAATGAGGGATGAGTAGTGAAAAATAAATGAAAACTGAACGACTATGATTCTAAAAACGGATGTTAGATATACTGTATATTCGGGTTGATATAAATACATACATGTTAAATTTTTGTCCAGTTTCCCATGTTAAATAATTAAAATGAGAAGGTATTTACCTTACAGCTTCATTTCCGGCGATGCTGAAATGTATAAATGATATAAAACAAGATAAGCGTGTTTGACCTACCGTGCTCTGTCTCTTTATTCGGATACTTGCGGATATCTTCTCAAAGTTAAACGGGGATATTAGAAAAGAACCGCGATAGAACCAAGAAGTCGGGTTCCTATAACCAAACAACCCGGATGTTGAACCAGTTACTATGGTTTTGAACCAAAGAACCCGGATAGAACCAAGGTTTAGAACCAAAAGACCCGGATGGAACCAAGGTTTTGAACCACAGAGCCCGGATAGAACCTAATTGCATTCGGAAATCTCATGACTTTTTATACCTTTAACGTATTTTCCAAATCATTTATTTATTTAGTATATTTATATATAATTAAGTTATGACAGTATTTGGATAACAAAGCCTTTGTTTTTTTTTAATTTATATATTTATCAGCTTATGATTAGATATTTTGTATCATTTAATTTATTTGTTTATTAACTTATGACTAGGTATTTGGATAACAAAGTTTTTGTATCTTTGGCCAATGGTGACCTGATTGTATACAAAAGAGATTCTGAGGGTATATGGGACACGGAGAATCCATACACACGAACTATTGGGTCGGTAGTGGCTCCAATCAACAGAATGTTGGCAGTGGCTGGGAAGCTATGGTGTGGATGCCAGAACATAATGAACATTATAAATCCTTTGACACTTAGAATAGAGGTACATTGTTTGCAATGATTCTATTTAGCCAGGTTAAATTAATTCATATTCTTGTTTGTTGTAATGTTGATTTTTATTTGATGATGTTGAAAATTTTAAACAATCAAGTCTGCAATTTATACCCTTTGGTTAACAGAATGTGTAAAGTTGGTTATTTTTAAATTATAATTGAATTATTCATAACTTAAACTCAAACAACCGGATAGATAACATTTAGAAGTAATGCAATGTAATGCATGATTTTACATTACTATTTGATGGAGTAATGAATTGAATTACAATAAACATAATGCAAAAATTGTTGCATAATACACATTACTGTAATGCATTGTAGTGTTTTAGCTTGTTTAAAATAGGACTATACTGTAAATATGGAAATTATTGCGATGTTTTTATTATAGTGAATATTACGATCGGTTGAGGGTCGCAATATTATAAACTCGCAATTTTTAATGCATATTTTCATGTCCGATTTATTCTAGATTTGTTTCCCGTGTTTACATTTACACAGGTAAGTTTATGGTCATTACATCCGGAGGTTTTTTGTGTAGTATACCCCGGGGTTGTATAGTTATTGTTTGGGCAGTATTATGTATATAATAACATTTTGAATTCTAATATTTCTAAAACCATTAATTAAAACGATTATATTATTAAAACTTCCACTTTCAAGTTTTACCCGATCTCCGATCGCAATAAACTATTTTTTCACACGGGCGGCGATCGCAATAATTTAACCTCACAACTTTGCCTTGGGTAGAAGAATCGCAGTAATAAGTGCACGCAAATATTTCTGAATTTACAGTATATAACAGATTGACAACTAGCATGTGGGGCTTAACACAAAATTGAAACGAATTGAAGCGTGTGTACACAATATGGCCATGTGAGCACAACAGTAGGATTTAAAAATCTTCTTTTCTGATACTACTTGACCAGTAGGAACCAGACTTGGCAGCAAGTGTCCTTATATGCTCCACTTAAGAGTTTGGACTGTCCTGGAATTGTCCAATTTCAGAAATGTGTCCCATAACATGAAATGCTAATTTTGAAACTACTGAGCTAAAGGGAGCCAAACTTAGTAGCAATGATATTTATCCTAGGACATATCTAAGATAGCCACCAATGCCTAAAATAGGACAAGATGGGAAAAATTCACTTCAGAAAATCTTCTTAGAAACAAATCTTAGCAGCAATGGTGCTTACATACAGATGATCTAATTTTTAAAAAATGTCCATTGATCTCAACCAATGCTACTTCAGCTACTACAGTGTACTTTTATAGCCGTTGATTGGCAAATTGACTCCAGATGGGCGATACAGACTCGCGGGAGCTTCTAGTTTACAATTACAAATTTGCATTACCCATGATATCAGATCAGTAGATTTCTCATTAAACAGATATTATTACATTTTATTTTAGTCTTCATTTCAAGTAACACCAGACAGTAACAGACATGTACAGTGTATGGCAACAGCTGGACAGGGTGTATGGATCGGACCACATCAAAGCTCTAAAGTTCTTCTACATCATGCTACAACCTATGAATTCTTACTAGACGTCAATATTGCCCAGGCAGTGGCACAGAAATTACAATGTATGCATAAATTTTGATCTTTGATAACAATTTTGATTTATTTTGTCGCAATCATACAATTCAAACATATTTGACCTCTGGGAAAAATTGTCGTTTCTTAAAAAAATTACTACAGCAATAAATTTTTAGAAGATTATCTTATATATAATATAGGATAGTGGGGGAATGACTTTTCTGTTTAAGGATCACAAGGAAAGGTGAAGAGACAAGAGGGAGAAGTCATGCTAGTTTTTACAAAGTATGATGTATATTGTACATATAAATGATAAACTTTTTCAATAGGTATAGTGTATCAATTTTTTAATGTTTCCCTGTTTTGTACAAGACCAACACGCTGAGCCGGATTTTTAATGTGCTAGCTCACGAGGTAACTGTCTGCAGGAAGACATATCACCCCACTCAGACTCATTATACTTACTCCGAGCCGACCAGTCAATCTTTGCTCTTACTCCCAGATGCCGCGTGCTTGGCGGAGAAGCAGCAAATACCAATTTTAATGTCTTTCGTTTGACCCGGCTGGAGATCGAACCCACGACCTTCCGCACTCGAGGCAGGCACGCTACTATGAGAACACCAAGGCGGTTAATCTTGAATGAGTTCATCTGAAATCAACCAACAGCAAAATGACTTAATTTCATTTCATTTCAAGGCACATTCTCTCAAACTGTATTCACTACCAACACTGAACACATTCTGACATAAGGACTTCTGCAGTTCATAAACCTTAACCATTACTTCATTTACATTCTATTTCAAACTACCTTTTAAGTATGTTGGTAATTTTAGTGATTAAAATTGGTACCCCCCACCCTCTTCCACCAATTTTTAGGGTTAGGTTGCTAAGCAACCAAAACCCTTATGCCGTCGGTCGTTTGGTTAGACAATGAAGGAAACTTTGGAAATCTGGTGTTTTGTGGAAAAAGTTGGACCAGAAGTTTTTGAAACTATGTTTTTATGAGTAAATATGCAAGCTTATCTAGGATTGAAGCTTAAGCAAGGCTAGTTAAGCAGCTTTTTATCTCGATTTTGAGATGACACATGCGCAAAGCAACCTCCATATTTTTCGAATTACGACTATGTTTATATTGGAATATCATATAAGAAAATAAACATTCCGCGGTAAAATAGTCCTAATATTTGTTGTTGCTGGTGCAGTTGTTTTTTAATAGAAATGTAACTGAAACACACCGAGAAGTGTAATTGTCCAGTTATTTAATAAAAGATGTGTGTTTTATTGACGATTTCCTTTTTGTTTTGAAAGCCGTGTAAAGTATTCGCACCTTTTAAAGTGTACAATGCTATCGGCGTAGGGATTTTGCACGGATATTT
Organism: Mytilisepta virgata; assembly: GCA_028015205.1. NCBI lineage: Eukaryota > Metazoa > Mollusca > Bivalvia > Mytilida > Mytilidae > Mytilisepta > Mytilisepta virgata. The sequence continues at coordinate 44,465,082 of CM051520.1, forward strand.
TGGGAAGGATTACAATCAGGTTTATTTTCAAAAGATTTCAAAGGTAAGTTCCATTTTTGTTGTGAACGTGATTGTTAACTTATACAGAACATATTTTGCACATTATTTGCTTATTCTTCTTGTAATTCTGATGGTATTTTGTGTATTTGATTAACCTTTTGACCTGATCATCGTGACTTCATTTTGTCAAACCTGTTGGTCAGTGATAGAATTGCATACAGGTTATTTGAAATGCCGACAACTTGCACATTAAGATTGAAAAACACTGTGTTTATCATTAATTTAGAAAACGGTATTATCGAAGGTATAATGGGTTTATTTTAATTGAAAGCTTGAATGTTTACGTTATTTTTGTGTATTTGATTAACCTTTTGACCTGATCATCGTGACTTCATTTTGTCAAACCTGTTGGTCAGTGATAGAATTGCATACAGGTTATTTGAAATTCCGACAACTTGCACATTAAGATTGAAAAACACTGTGTTTATCATTAATTTAGAAAACTATTATCGAAGGTATAATGGGTTTATTTTAATTGAAAGCTTGAATGTTTACGTTCTGATCTACCTGCACATGCGCAATGTAGTGTAAATAGAAGTTGTAACAGTGGTTTGATTCCGCCAGTGTACTTTATCCGGCGGATGAAAACCCCTAGTGTTTTTTATCCACCAACAAAATATCCCTAGGTTTTTTTCTCCGGATCCAGTGTAAAATATCCATCACACATCCTAACATTCTAAAGAGGGTTTTTTTGAAGGGGAACTATATAAAAAATGGGGCTTGGTATTTTTGGGGGGTATTTGAATATACTGAAACTTGCATACATGATTTATGTGATAAATGGACAAAATAAACTAGTGTTTTTTATCCAGGAATGATTACACTAGTGCTTTTGTACCCGGAATGATTACAGTAGTGATTTGGAACCAGGAATGAATACACTAGTGATTTGTAACCAGGAATGATTACACTAGTGCTTTAGATCCAGACAATGATGAAGTGTTAAAGTACTCATTTTAAATACATGATAACAAAATAATGCTTTATTAAATAACTTTTCTATGCAAATCCATGAACTCATGTGCTTTAAAACTGTCAATAATTGTAATATTCATATATACTAGATTGCCGAAGTTTTTTTGTGCATTTGCGTTTTGGTCGACTTGGAGATTCAATTATATGTTCTACGTCAATATCAAATGATGCTTCCGGTATGAACAGATCTGCGCTTTGATCTATATCAAGTTCACTGCCCTGATCATTGTTAAAAGTATTTTGAGTTATAAAAATATCCTCATGATCATCATTATTATGGTCACTTGCAGTATCAGTTGAAGAATTTGTAGCATCATTGTTATTTATGTCTGAAGAAACCTGGCTAACATGTACATCATTCATGGATATAATTTCATCTTCATGATCTTCATAAAATGCCTTTAGACTTTTTTGATTATATGGACCAATTATTTTTTCTTTGTTACCACAATCTTGTAACATGAAATTGCCCTTTCCACATGATGCAAAAATAACATATGGTCCTGTATATCTTGTCTGAGTACAAAGTCCTTTTTTTCTCCGGAAATTCTTAAGCAATACCTTATCACCAATGTTATATCCTGTGGTTTTGTTTACTTGATGTCTAATATCATAAGCATTTTTCTGCCTTTTTTGTGCTATTTTTATGTTATTCATCATCTTTTCCTCAATATCCTTTCTACTTTCTTTTAGTTTTTCCACAACCTCATTTATATTATCATACTCATTTTTAACAGCAGGTCGGGGAGCAATCTCTTCCTCATTCGGAAGAACAGCCTTTCTCATGTATAATGCATAAAATGGTGTTACTTTAGTTGATTCGTGTTCTGATGTTCTGTAGGAAAATAATGTTGTGTCTACATACTCATCCCATTTATCACCCTTTTCAATTATAGTTTTATTCAGCATTGATTTTAATGTACTATTGAATTTTTCAATCATACCATTTGCTTGGGGGTGGTATGGGCTGGTAGTTATGTGCTTTATCCCAAATTTTTCTTGAAAACGATATATCAATTTACTGTTGAATTCTCCACCCTGATCACTGATTACTGTATTCATTACACCAAACCTGCATATCAACCCATGTAGTTTGTCAACAATTTCTTCTGTGGATTTGGAATAAATGGGAAATGCCTCTGGCCACTTTGAAAAGTAGTCCATCACAGTCAAAATGTATCTGCAAAAACAAATGATAATTTTTAAATTATTGTGTGACAATTTTTATATTTTTAGTAACGTCAGACATCATACGCCATTTATAACAAGACATAAAAGGCCACACCACCACAGTTATGGCCCATTTGTTTCAACAGTTTTAGAGTTCATTTTTAGTTTATGTTTGTTTTAATAATTTTCTAAATTTAATGAAATTGGAAATTTAGCTAGCACTCGTCATTAACAAAACAATTTTTAAAATGACAAAGTATTTAGATCAATTTAGTCCCTTAACATTTAAAAAATATAGAAATATTATCCTGTGAAATGTTAAATGGTACCACTGAAAGAGTGTCCCTGCTTTTTTCAGTTGTAAATAACCCTGTAGGTTTAGATTATTAAATTCAAATATAAAAAAACATGACAACAGACAGCAAGGCAAGTGTTACTGGTAGCAATATCTTATATTTAAGATACACAAAAGTGTTGTGGAAAATAAAAGATGAATAAGGTGACTGCGATACAAGATTCTATCAATGAAATATATTAATTTAAACATACCTATATCCATTCTCTGACAAAGGTACTCCTCTCTCCTTGTCTATCGGTCCAATTAAATCAATTCCTATCTTCGACCAAATCCTTGGTTCTATTGGCACAGAAATCATTTCTGGAACAGTTGTTTCTGTTTTCTTATTTGTATATTGGCACTGTGTACACTTCTTCACAAAATTTGAAATGTCTTTAAACATTCCTCTCCAGAAATACCTCTCTTTAACTTTTTGAATAGTTTTATCTCTGCCTAAAATGAGATAAACATGTACCTATAAATGGAATTATAAGTAATCATATTGTTGAATTCCTGTTGACATTAGCAATTAATCTAAATTTCATTGTACCTGATATCAGATTCTGTCTTAACATATCTTTATATAGTTAATTTAATAGCAAATAATACGCTGTTTACCAATATATCTAAGTTGAATCTAATCTGTCTCACACCAAAATAATGCTAATATATGAACATTCAGCACGGACCATTTTATTTTCCGGGGGATGGGGGGGGGGGGGGGGTGAGGGAGTCAGTTTTTTTAGAAAAAATATCCTGACCCTGATTTTGGTATTAATAAAATAGTGATCGCATATCAAATTCAAAAATTAAAGAGTTAAAAACTAAAGCTTCTTTATATTCGAGTGTGTTTTTAAGGATTGAACTTCAAATACACATTTGATTAAGTAAAAATATATGCAATCCAATTAAAGGGAGACAATTCAAATCCACATCAATCACAATTATAAACAGCACAGACACTAATAAATAAGAAAACAGAGCCTATAATCCGACGAAAATACACAACAAGATTTTATCCAATTACAAGAATTCTGGGAAAACTGTATTAAGAAAACAACTTACCAAGATGATTCCCAGAATGAATATGGCACATTTTCAACACAGTTTCTTTCTTCGCATCCGTTACGACTGCCTGTCCCTTATTTTTGGTATATAGATAATCTATTCCATCATGTGTTTTGATAACAAATATTTCTTTTTTGGTTCTTATTCTTCTTTTTTCATTTTCAGTTGAATCTTCTGGATATTTTTGAAATTTTAAATACTGGAGAATTATTTCATACTCCTTGTCGTCCATTTTCGAAAGTTAGAACGAAAACCCCGTCAAATTAAATTTTATGTTTTACGCCTATCAATACTATATCATAAAACGCTAGATTGATTCCGATTAGTTAAACTGGTTCCATGAAAATAATTCTAATTTTAACCGGTTAATTTAAGTAAACAACAAACCAGTCTAATGTAAACAAAACAACGAAATCAATATCGACGTTTTCACACTATTTACATCCAATATTCCCTAGTGAAAAACAGTTACCCGGAATAAATACACGGCGGAATGAAATTACGCTTACAAAATGACCCCCTTCTACAATTGTCCAAACTTTGTCTTTTTATATAACCTTAATAACTTGAAGACCTTTGATTTCTGTTTATTTTAATTCATCAAATCATTATTATGCGTTTGACTTTTTAAAAAAATTCAATTTAGAGTGATAATTCAAGAAACGTTAGCCGACTCGTGCTTTCTTTGATTGATTAGTGCATATTTATGTACAGACATGCGCAGTAAAGTTGAGTAGTAGAACCTTCAGCTCAGATACACTGTGTTGCGAAAATATACGTTTTAAAAAATCACTGTATATTTTGAAACCAAAGCAATACATATGCTGTCAATTTAAAAAAAAATCAGTCACCTACCCACAGGAACATTATTATATAATAGACACTTTTTCCGCAGAGCTCGTTAACTTTCATAATTGATATATTTCCTTGTAAATAATACTGTTAATAAAAAGAATTCAATACCAAAACCTATTTTGCAATACATTGGACAAACAAAAAGCATTGAAATAATCATCAGCAATGTTTGTACAAATTAAAAGGTCATTTGTGCCTAGCACAAATGATAAGGTCTTTCCTTTTCACGTGTCCAGTTTTGTAATAAAGAGGCCCTAGCCCTCTATTTTTGGCAAGGGGCGTAACTCTTGGGAAATAAATAAAATAGACAAAAAAAAAAAAAAAGGCCCGTCCCGTCTTCAGTAAAGAGATATTGCTACTTCTATTTTCTCTGGAAATCATTTAAATTTTTAATATATTGTTCCAAATAATAATTGTCAAAAGAAAAATAAAAGAAAGAAAAAAAATGAAGTAGCAATATCTCTTTTTCTGAAGGCGGGACGGGCCTTTTTTGTTTTTGTTTATTTGTTTGTTTGTTTGTTTGTTTGTTTATTAATTATTTTTTTTATTTGTAGGTAGCTAGTTTTCCATGGATTGCTGAATACAAGTAGGGGGGGGCATTGTATTTTTATTTCTCTAGATACACAAGTGACAGTAAAAGTACATTTCTACTATAATGTTTACTTCTGTTGATGACGTTGTGTAAGTCACGTGACGTCCATTTATATATGTCTGGACTTAGTTTATTTCTTTCTTTTCGAGAGGGGACGTCGTCGGGTGAACATGGCACAGGATAATGCATTTTGCTGTTTGATGTGGAAATAGTCATAAATAGAAAACGGAGTGTACGTGTACACATTTACTTATGTCAGAATGAAGATTCATGTAGAAATTTGATGTCACGATTTATTTATTTAGATTTCCGGTGCCATTTTGACCAGACGACATCTCCGTGAATAAAGTAGTGTTAATTTGACGCGAAATTTTGACATTCGGATGCAATAAATTGGTAAAATTTGGACGAATCTGGTGTTTTATGGCGGAAAATAGCTTTTTATTTAGCACTGCGCGAACGCTATTTTCAGGAAATTGGTTGGTGTTAGCGTCATAATTTTTTCTCATTAACAAAGCCCTGGATATCCCCCAGCTGTCTAACATGTAATTTTTATGCATTTACAGGTAAATTCAGTAAAACCGATGTAAATTCAGTCAAATCGAAAAAAAGGGGAGGGGGGGGCTGTATTTACACATTAAAAGGTAATTTGTGCTAAAAGTTGAGGTAATTCTAGACTTACTATAAAATACCAAAATGCTACATCAAACACAAATATGAAATACTGCCAAAACATTTTTGCGCCAAGACAAAATTGGTTTTTTTCAAATTTTTCAATCTTTAAAAAATTTTCATTTTTTTCATTTTTTGTCTTACGAAAATGGAAAATAACATATTTTAAATGATTCCTGCTAAAAAATAATGCATTTTTGAAAAAATTCCATGTATTACACTTCAAATATGAAAACAATCATTTTCTAGAACATGACTTTGACCTTGACACCATTTTGAAGGTCATTTGTCCCTGGTGTCAAAACAAAAGACCCCATGCCTCTATCTTGTACCATTATTAAGTTATTAGCCAAAAACCGTAAATTTATGCGTTCAAAGGCCAATAACGCATAGAAGATGACGTCATGCGACTTGACTTAAGGAAAACTACGCATTGTCTCGATGTCCCCGACATTTTGCCCATTACATTTTATCGGCTATCTTCTACCGTTTCAGAGGAGATCTGATAACAAGGAAATTTCAAAAATTAGACCGTGACTTTGACCTTGACCTAATTTTACTTGGTACAAAAAATGATGCCTAAATATGAAGGCTCGTGCTTGTATCTTAACTCAAACTTAATATTTGCCTGAAAAATCAAAAGTGAAATTTATATAAAGGGAAATAACTCTTATAAGATGTCGTCAGATCCTTTTCGGAAGATGTGATTAATGTGTGCACAGATGAACCAAAGAAATTGCAAAAGGTTTCATGTCGATATCTCTTACGGTTTTTGAGGAGATCTGATAACAGTCATAACAGTAATAGGGGAGGAAACTCTTATAAGGTACATGGGAACCCTTAGCGGCCTCACCGCGTGATAGCTTATGTCTGACTGATACTTGGTGCCAAATTTCATGTCAATATGCCTAAAAACTTTTCCGACAAATTTAATTGAATTTTGGCAGGAGAAAGAATAATAATAATCATAAGAAATACAGTAAGGTCTTTCCTATGTAAAGGAAAGACCTTAATAAAAGTCAAATGCTAGCAACCTAACCCTACCAGTGCTATGCACTTTGATTAACAAAAATCCATTCACCCTTTTTTAGCCTCATTTTTCTGCATGAAAAGCTATAGGTTAACATTCAATTTTCATTGCGTCAAATCAATCAGATGCATTTTCACTTACTGGTAAAAAAAGAATTAAAATTAAAACTCCCTGCACTCTTCAGATTGCTATATTTATGTGAAAATATTTCTCACAACAGTTATTGATTTACAAATTGTTCTCTTCTAAGTGCGTTAATTTTACATTGAAATAAATATTCTTTGATAACTGTACTATCATCCTGAGTAATGCTCAAGTTCAGAAGTGCAGATAGGCAAAAAAGGCACTCTAAATATTGTTGTGGAGCTGCATGATTGTTATGCAAAAACTAACATATAAGATAAATCCATACTGTCTAAATGTATGTGGTGAAAAATCGTGACTTCTGAGTGATAGAAAATTGACTAAGTGAGTGTTAGTAAGAAAGTGTGTTGAAATACTGTGATTTCTGAGTGACAGAAAATTGACTTAGTGAGTGTAAGTAAGAAAGTCAGGGCCTAATCTTGCCGGCGAAATGACGATTTAAGTCGCTAAAAAATTTTCAAAATCGCTAAATCTCGCCGGCCTATTCATTTCTTGGCGAAATGAAGTCGCTATCGAAATATCAGTAAATGGGAGATAACTCGCGAAATTTTTAGCACAGGTAAATTTTTGAAACAAAATGGCGACCGTCAAGAATCGGAATTTTGAAGTGGTCCACGACTTATATTGTCAAGGTTTGATTGAAATAAATACAACGGCGACTTTAAACCTATTTGAATTTTATATTCAAAACTATTTAAGGGAAATCGAAATATCGTTTCATTCGTTTGTTATGAATTGAAGATGCATGGCGTCAGGACGATGTTGCGTAATCACAAAGTCAACTAATTTTATATTTTTATATGATCAGCTGATTGTTGTTTTGTTCTACAGTTAGGATTACAATGAAACACCTATGATGAAAGATAATTAGCCGTTAATAGGCTAGTTATGTGAATGAAAGTTGGCTTGGATGATACTGAGTATGAGAATCTCGAGTTACAATGACACAATGTTTTGACAACTTATCATTTGATAATAAAATATATTGGTAAGCTGTGAAAATTAAATTACTCAAGTATTCAAAATTAGTAGATCAAAAGAAAATCAAACTGTATATAACTGTCCTAATTTTTTTTTATAGTTTATCAAACTTTTATTTATATATATGCCATTGAAAACAGACACACAGAAAAAGCGCAACCGATACGGTGAATTAAAGTCCACTTCGCCAGAAAAATGACCACTTCTCCCTAATCCATCCTGGAAGGAGAAGTCACTTCTCTCTCTTCAAAATCCTAGATTAGGCCCTGGAAAGTGTGGTGAAATACTGTGATTTCTGAGTGAAATAAAATTGACTTAGTGAGTGTAAGTAAGAAAGTGTGGTGAAATACTGTGATTTCTGAGTGATAGAAAATTGACTTAGTGAGTGTAAGTAAGAAAGTGTGGTAAAAACTGTTATTTCTGAGTGATACAAAATTAACTTAGTGAGTGTTAGTAAGAAAGTTTGGTGAAATACTGTGATTTCTGAGTGATAGAAAATTCACTTGGTGAGTGTTAGTAAGAAAGTGTGGTGAAATACTGTGATTTCTGAGTGATAGAAAATTGACTTAGTGAGTCTTAGTAAGAAAGTGTGGTGAAATAGAAAATTACTTGGTGAGTGTTAGTAAGAAAGTGTGGTGAAATACTGTGATTTCTGAGTGATAGAAAATTGACTTAGTGAGTCTTAGTAAGAAAGGGTTGTGAAATGCTGCGATTTCTGAGTGATAAAAAATTGACTTAGTGAGTGTTAGTAAGAAAGTGTGGTGAAATACTGATATTTCTGAGTGTAATCAACTCCTCCTACACCTTTCAACCCAGATTAGTAGGAAAGTGTGGTGAAATACTGTGATTTCTGTGTGATAGAAAATTCACTTGGTGAGTGTTAGTAAGAAAGTGTGGTGAAATACTGTGATTTCTGAGTGATAGAAAATTGACTTAGTGAGTCTTAGTAAGAAAGTGTGGTGAAATAGAAAATTCACTTGGTGAGTGTTAGTAAGAAAGTGTGGTGAAATACTGTGATTTCTGAGTGATAGAAAATTGACTTAGTGAGTCTTAGTAAGAAAGGGTTGTGAAATACTGCGATTTCTGAGTGATAAAAAATTGACTTAGTGAGTGTTAGTAAGAAAGTGTGGTGAAATACTGATATTTCTGAGTGTAATCAACTCCTCCTACACCTTTCAACCCAGATTAGTAGGAAAGTGTGGTGAAATACTGTGATTTCTGAGTGATAGAAAATTCACTTGGTGAGTGTTAGTAAGAAAGTGTGGTGAAATACTGTGATTTCTGAGTGATAGAAAATTGACTTAGTGAGTCTTAGTAAGAAAGTGTGGTGAAATACTGTGATTTCTGAGTGATAGAAAATTGACTTAGTGAGTCTTAGTAAGAAAGTGTGGTGAAATAGAAAATTCACTTGGTGAATGTTAGTAAGAAAGTGTGGTGAAATACTGTGATTTCTGAGTGATAGAAAATTGACTTAGTGAGTCTTAGTAAGAAAGGGTTGTGAAATACTGCGATTTCTGAGTGATAAAAAATTGACTTAGTGAGTGTTAGTAAGAAAGTGTGGTGAAATACTGATATTTCTGAGTGTAATCAACTCCTCCTACACCTTTCAACCCAGATTAGTAGGAAAGTGTGGTGAAATACTGTGATTTCTGAGTGATAGAAAATTCACTGAGTGAGTGTTAGAAAGAAAGTGTGGTGAAATACTGTGATTTCTGAGTAATATAAAATTCACTTAGTGAGTGTTAGTTAGAAAGTGTGGTGAAATACTGTGATTTCTGAGTAATATAAAATTCACTTAGTGAGTGTTAGTTAGAAAGTGTGGTGAAATGCTGTGATTTCTGAGTGATAGAAAATTCACTAAGTGAATAAATTTGTTCTTATCATAATAGGAATATTCATAAAACATAATCCCACTTTTTAACTCAGCTGCCCAAAGGCAAAGTGTGTGCAGTTTTTGTCCTCCATTAACTTTTCCTATTTCTTCTTCATAATCGCTGAACAAATCTAACCAAACTTTGCAGAAATATTCCTTATAAGGCCCTTCCCAAGTGTTGTTACCTACTCTAATTTCTGATTGACAAAACTTTAAAAAGCTGAAATTGTTGTGAAATTACTGTACAGAAATGATGTTTGAAATGAAAAAATTAAATAAGAGTTTAGGTCACAAGCTTAAATTTACAGCTTAAAAATTCAACCTCTGAGGGTCCCAGGTTTTGGAAATCAAAACTGTAAAGTCTTATTGCACATCTACATAAGTATGTAGAAATAAAATGCATTAAATGGAAAATAAGAGGAGTTTAGGTCACAAGCTTAATTTCACAATTTTCAAAATGTGGCCCCTGTGGCCCCAATTTTTGAAAATCAAAAATCTAAAACCTTATTGCACATCTACATGTATAGAAATAAAATGCATAAAATGAAAGAGGAGTTTGGGTAACAAGATTGTTTTCACAATTTTTGAAATTCGACCCCAAGGTTTTGAAAATGAAAATTTTAAAACCTACATCAACATACATACAGTTAAAACTGGTCATGCTGGTAAGGCTTGATATGTAGAGATGTTTAATTTAGGTTTTTGCGATCAACTTTGAGACAGCTTGCAAAGTCTATAATTGGCATAATTAGACTTCATTCAAAGTTAAGGTAACATTAGTAGTTATTTTTATCTCACCTTGCCCAAAAGGCATCTGATGGTCGTTAGACAGTGCGCCTCCTCTGAAACCACAGGGCTAATTTTAATCAAAATTTGCAAGAATGATGTATGGAAGGATGTCCATAAAAAATCCTCATTTCATTACGATCGGATAAAATACCCAACCGACAGAGGCATTCTTGATTCTGATTTGATAAATTTTCAGATTTCTTCTCTAAAATTTCAATGGCAAATTTATTGAAACTTTATATGAATGATGAATGGGGTACCCTCTAGGAAGGCTCATCATTTCCTGTTGATAGAGTGGCATCCATGGTGGCTTGTGGCACATAGGTTTGCATTGAAGCCTATGGGAAATCAGTTTCATTATCTCCTCAGAATATATAAACCCAATATTAACCAAACTTGCAAGGTAATAATGCATGGTTATACAAACAAAATTAAATATACAGTAAGTTGTCTGCTTCACTTTCCAGATGAGCAATTCAGGCTCAATTGAGCCTGTAGTTGTGTATTTTATTGAATTTATTTATTATTAAAAGCCTGAAACATCTTCTTTCATCCTTAGTTAACTCTCTGAATCTGAAATAGTTCGATGATCACAATTATTTGAAACACTGACTATACTTATATTTGTTTTGTTCCAGCTGCTGATGATATTATAAGGCAACACAAAGCGGCCTGTTTACGTATAACAGCTCTGTTAATCTGTAAAGATTTATTGTGGGTGGGAACTAGTGCTGGAGTAATACTGACCATACCAATGCCACGTATAACATCGACCACTACAAGGGGTTTTATTACAAACCCTGCAGTTACAGGTTAGTTATGTCTCCTACAACTGAGGAGTAAACAGTAGTCATTATGTCTGTTTGCCTGTATGCACAAATTTATGTTCAATATAGAACTTTTGAATGACATAGGAATATTAGTGACACTTGGAATTATTGTTTTCCATCAGTGGAGTCTGTCGTTAATAGGGCCAGATTTATTTTCTGTTTAAATTGAGAGGCTAACCTAACTTATATTTTTATTTTCTCTCCCTTACTCCGGATTTTTTATAGGTAAGAGAAAATAAAAGTAGTGATTATGGGCAAAAAGAAAAAAATGAAAATGGTTAATTAAAGAGAGATTACATATATGTTTCATAAACAGTGTCATTTTAATTTAGAAGTCAAAAATTGCATTACATATTGCATAAGAAATTTTTTTTAACTTGATAAAATTTGGATTTTTAATATTCTTTTTATTATTTTTGGCAGGATTGCACATAGTGCAAATCCAGCTTATTGTATGAAGAATGTCAGACAGGTGGTTGGGTGGGCGGGTGTTACCTATTTTGTGTAATGAACTCCTCCTACACCTTTTAACCCAGATCTTTGAAACTTGGCAGAATGTTTATGGAAATACTGAAGATGTGCATGAAGGAGTATGATGACATTTGATGAATTTATTCCAGATTTACAGTGTTGTGGAACTTAGTCATTTATATGGGGTTATTTTGTGTAATTTGTGTAATCAACTCATCCTACAGCTTTTAACACAGATCTTTTAAACCAAATAAAGGTATTTGTTTCAATTTCTCAGTAGCTGCAATACATAGATCAACCATATTTGGTCTATAGATAGTTCTTGGTGGGTACATGCATCTCTGAGAACTTGACCTGAATTTTACACTTGAGTGACGAGTGGCACATATTCATGATTAAGTCCATTCCTCTGTATCTGTAATAAACTTGATTCACCGTAGATGGTCTGTAGATACTTCTTGGCAAGAAGGTGTCAGTCTGACACCTGTCATCTGACCTTGACCTGAATTTCACCCTTGAGTGACTCACATTCAATTACATTTTCACTTATAAGTCTTTCTCAACAATTATTATATGTAGAACCACCATTTTTGGTCTATAGATACTTTTTGGTGGGCACACACAAATGTCACATGACCATAACTATTTTTAAGCATTTCCATTGTGTTACATTATCTGTAATCTTTATTCTGTGTCCACTATTAAGTGTGATATATTTTGGTATATTTTAGGCCCAAAAAAATTAAATTTTTCATTTCTAAGCTTTCCCAAAAATTGTAACTTTTGAATGAGAAAAAAATCGTCTTTTTCTTTTAAATATTCACAAATACACAGACATTGTTCTCTGATAAAAAAATTGGTTTTAAAGATAAATATGTTAATTAGGAAATTATGTAAATTTGTGCCAAATACAGAATATTAATGATCATTCCAAAACTTTCACTGTGTAGAAAAAAAATCCTTTACTGATTTTTTCTTTAAATTTTATAATAATTATCTTGAAGTAATTACGGAAATTTTTCAATTATAAGATGTTATCAAGATTTTTCTGGAGAGACACTACGACATCATAATGCGTATCTCTGGACGATGTCATTACCTCGCCCTGCTACTGTATTGTTTTCCCTTAATTAGCAATAAGGTCTAGCTACTTGTGAAATCCATTGAGCAAGTTTTCTTTTGATCATACATGTAGGTGGTAATTAGGTTGTACTCATTTGCATTGGAATTTCAACATGTTCAAAATTATATCTCTATACAGATGGCGACCTTTGACATTTATAAAATAATTCCACTCAAACAACTTGCAGTGGGTGCAAGATTTTTCTCCACACTGATAGCAAAACTATGATATTTAAGATGAAATGGCAAATGAATACTGAAGTCCAATGAAAAGACAAGTCAGGAGAATGGAACACAACAAATGCCATAAGGATACATGTATAACTAAAAGAATGAAAAATGTCAGATAAACTAATGTAAACAAAACTATAACAACATAGCATAGAAACTAAAACACTAGCAATGCAAACTCCCATAAAAAAGTTAAAACTGGGAGTGGCATCAGATGCTTCGAATGGAAAGCATTTCCTGCTCTGTTAACGGCACCCATCACATTGCCAGTGAGTAAACGCCAAGTTTCAAGTCTGGTGAGGTGTCAAGTCCCGTGAGGTATCAATTCCAGAAGGACGTGAAATCTAACTGAAAATATCTAGTCTAATACACGAGATAGAAACTTCGTATCAGCCAATCAATTCATGATAACGATTGTAAAAGTTTGAAGTGGTGAAATTAACAGAGAGTGAACTTAACCACGTGACGGCAATCTCGCCATGCCGAGAAAGTCTACATATAAATCACATGCGTGGCAGTAACGAATCAACTGTGAAGTGTACACCACCTAGGCTGGAGACCTTGATATGTTACTGCTAAGAAAGGAGAAGTTCACAATCAGAAAATTAAAATCATTATGTTTGTCATACAATGGTGATCTCAATCTCCCATTAGTATCTATGTACAAGTTCAAATCTAGATATGAAGCAGAAAATGGTGTGTTTGTGGTCTCTTTAATTTCAAATTCACTGGGATAGGTTAGATGTAGGTAATCTTTAAAGTTAGGATTATTAAGTAACAAAACATCATCTGTTAAGTGGAAACTGAAATTAAAGGACTGGGCTAGTTTCTTTTCTTTCCAATTCAGTATTCCCTGTAAAATTTAGCTTCATATGAAAACAAGAAGAAGTCGGCCAAAAGCGGTGCACAGTTTGTTGCTTATCAGGATGCAGACCGTCTGTTGAAAAACCTGTACTCGAAACTCAACAAAGATGACAAATTGCAACAAAAGCACTGTTCCTTTGCTTAAATTATACCACTTACATATAATGTGATTTTGTGTGACAATAATTAATCCACCATGTCCTTTCTTCCGTAATGCAAATATTATAATATGCTGTTGATGTGGCCAATGATGCAAGCACAGCAATAGCCCTTTCCAGAAACTAATTTCTGGTATCACGATTCTGACTAAAATTATAATTTTAAGGAAGTTATTTCCCTGAATTCCATTTCCGGAGAATGAAACTTGTTCTAGCTTTAGTATGTAGCTTTTCTAAATGACCCATATGTAGAAAATGCATATGCTCCTATAGCGCTCGCTGCGCTGGCTGTAATCAACATGCAGAAAAGAATCAACTTTCAGATCAGTGTTGAGGGATGGTCTTCAACTTGAAGTACATGTAGGTTGCAAGGTTTTTCTCGTTGTTGAACGCTTCACTGTTTCTTCAGAATGAATACCCCTAATAAAACCACATTTACTTTGCTTAAACTTTTGACATGTGCTGGTACCTTGTTTATGTCACTGTATTAGGTATTATATTGATATTGTTTAAGATATTCAAATTTAAACATTTCTAGGCTTAGTATATGGACATACGGGTCATGTAAGGTTTCTGACATGTGTCGAGATGAATGCAACAGCAGCGCCACCAAGTCCTAGTAGGCCAGACAAAGATGATGAATCCCCACTGCCAGAAAATTTACCAGTAAAAGACATGCCACGCAGATCATCAGTGGCTGCTTGTACGGCCACCATGGCCACCAGGATGTTAGTAGTCAGTGGTGGCGATGGTTATGAAGATTTCCGTGATAACAATGCCAACGAATCTGCTGGCCGTGATGATAGTACCAATCACCTTCTGTTGTGGCATGTATGATCATAAAAACTATTAATCATATTGTTATAGCTGGGATATGTAATATATAGAACTTTTGTTTTACTATGTTAATGACGTCTGATGTATATGTATATATTAAAGATCTTTGTGAAGAACAAATCACAATTGTTCTAACTTGATGTCAAATTTATCATTATGTAATTCACTGATATGTACTGTTAAATATGCCATTGGATATCTTCATACCAGTGTATGATAAACAATGAAACTTCCATTTAAAGTGAATTTTTTATATAAGGCCAGTGAAAATTAATGGATAGAACTTCTATCCTTGTCTCAAATATTTCTGGCCCAAACTTTATTTATTTTCAGATTCTGGAAATTTTTATTGTCCCTTTCCAGAATCCAAATTTAATTGGCCTGGGTGCACTACCTTTATTATTATTCTTTCCCCTTTTGTCCATAGGAACCAAACAGTATATAAAAATAATTGGTTGGTACATATTGTGTAATGAATATAATCTACTCGTATTAACTTATAGTGTAGAAGCAGTATTTTACCAATTCCTTGTAGAAATACAGATCTGAGTAAGAATTAAAATTTCAAAATGTTATGTGAGAAATGTTTTGTCAGCATCAATTCGTATTTTTAGAAACGATTTTATTCAATGGCTTAAATCCGTCCAATCCTTTTTACAGTGTTTAAAACACATTTTTAAGGAAAATTTTCTTCAAATTATGTATGAAGTCTCAAGATTTCTTTTGTTTATACACTGTGATATAAATTCTTACTTACATATAATTTGTGAACAATTTATTTTTTAGCTCACCTGACCCAAAGGGTCAAGTGAGCTTTTCTCATCACTTGGCGTCCGTCGTCCGTCGTCGTTCGTCGTCGTCGTCTGTTAACTTTTAGAAAAATCTTCTCCTCTGAAACTGCTGGGCCAAATTGGACCAAACTTGGCCACAAGCATCATTAGGGTATCTAGTTTAAAAAATGTGTCCGATGACCCCGCCTGCCAACCAACATGGCCGACATGGCTAAAAATAGAACATAGGGGTAAACTGCAGTTTTTGTCTTGTATCTCAAAAACTAAAGCAACTAGAGCAAAACTGACATGGGGTAAAAATGTTCATCAGGTCAAGATTTACCTGTCATGAAATTTTCAGACGAATCGGTCAACCCTTTGTTGGGTTATTGCCCCTGAATTGTTAATTTTAAGGAAATTTTGCAGTTTTAGGTTATTATCTTGAATATTATTATAGATAAAGACAAATTGTAAACACCAAAAATGTTCAAAAAAGTAAGATCTACAAATAAGTCAACATGACCAAAATCGTTGATTGACCCCTTATAGGAGTTTTTGCCCTTTAAATACGGCATCCAGCGTAAACTATCCTTTAAAGATCTTTTCCTCTCAAACCACTGGGCCAAATGAGACCAAACTTTGGTGGAATGGTCCTTGGGTGGCCCCCTTCCAAAATTATTTCTGGCATGCCGGACTTCCAACCGAGATGGCTGCTGTTACTAAAAATAGAAAAAAAGGGGGGTTGATTTTCAAAAATCTTCTTATATGAAACTACAAGTCCTGTTGCAACCAAAGTTGGCAGTAATAGTTCTTAGGAGGTTCTCTTTCAGAAATATGTCCAATGACCCGGACTGTTAACCAAGATGGCCGCCACAGCCGAACTTAGTTTGACATAGGGCCCTATGGGAAAATTCATTGAAAAATCTTCTCGTCTTAAACCACTTGACCAATTGGAACCAGACTTGGCAGCAATGGTCCTTAGATGGTCCTCTTACAGAGGTGTGTCCAATGACCCGGACTGTCAACCAAGATGGCCGCCACAACCAAATTTAGTTTAACATAGGGCCCTATAGGAAAATTCATTGAAAATCTTTTTGTCTGAAACCACTTGACATATTGGAGCCAGACTTGGTGGCATTGGTCCTTAGGAGGGCTTTTTTCAGAAATGTGTCTGATTTCGTGGACTATGAACCAAGATGGCCGCCACAGCAGAACTTAGTTTAACATAGGACCCTATGGGAAAATCACTCAAAAATCTTCTCGTTTGAAACAACTAAGCCAATTAGAATTAGACTTGGTAGCAATGGTCCTTAGATGGTCCTCTTTCAGAAATTTGTGCGATGACCCGGACTGTCAACCAAGATGGCCGCACAACCGAACTTAGTTTAACATAGGGCCCTATGGAAAATTTATTGAAAAATCTTCTTGTCTGAAACCACTTGACATATTGGAGCAGGACTTCGTGGCATTGGTCCTAAGGAGGTCACTTTTTTAGAAATGTGTCTGATTTCGTGGACTGTGAACCAAGATTGCCGCCTCAGCAGAACTTAGTTTAACATAGGGCCCTATGGAAAATTTCATTGAAAAATCTTTTTGTCTGAAACCACTTGACATATTGGAGCCAGACTTGGCAGCATTGGTCCTTAGGAGGTCCTCTTTCAGAAATATGTCCGTTCACCAAGATTGCTGCCACACCGACCTTTGTTTAATATCTTTTAGTCTGAAACTGCTTAGCCAGTTGGAACAAGACTTAGCAGAAATGGTCCTTAGATGGTTCTCTTTTAGAAACTGGACTGTCAACCAAGATGACTGCCACAGCTGAAATTAGTTTAACATAGAATCCTATAGAAAAATCAGCCAAATTGACTGCAACACTTAAATTTTTAGGTCTGCTCAAGATGAAAAGTTAAATCCAGGTGAGCGATACAGGCTCTTGAGAGCCTCTAGTTATGAATTTGAAACATTTTATACATGTTCATACATTTGAAAAAATAGAAAAATAAGTTGTGTCAAATGAGGAGTTGAATACAGACTTGGTAATGATGTTTGACAGTACTTGGTTGATGTTTTTATGTTACTTACAGGGACTAATTACAGAATTTCCTTATGCAATTGCACACTTTTTGTTAACAAATTTTTGAATTCAGCCAAGGGGTATCATATGACTAAATATTTAGTCTATTTTAAATCGCTGAGTTTGGACAGAAAGCTGATCTGAAGTCAGAGCAACAATCAAAATGTTTTTTATGCTGCAAAAGGCGAGATATAGGTATTACTTTCTGCCACCGGCAGCAGTGTAAACTGTTTTTAAAACGTAAATAACTTTACAAACATACCTCTGTTCCACAGATCCTATATGATGTAAACTTTGCAGCCGTATACTTATCTTGTGACCCTGACCTAGTTTTCATGGTTTGTTGAAATTTGTAAAATTTGCACCACATATTCGTGATTAAGACCATTTCTCAGCAACTGTAAAATCTAGACCCTCTATATTTGGTCTATTGATAGCTCTTGGTGGGTACATGTCAGTCAGACACTTGTCACCTGACCTTGACCTGAATTTTATGCTTGAGTGACTTGCATCACATTTTGGCGAGTTAGTAAATTCTAAGCAACTATAATACCTAGACCTGCCATATTTCGTATATAGATAGTTCTTGGTGGGGACATGCCAGTGTGTAGAGGACACCTGTCACATTACCTTGACCTCAATTTCATTCTTGAGTGACTTGCATCACATTTTCATGATTAGTTTATTTCTAAGCACTTGTAATACCTAGGCCTACCATTTTACATCTATTGATAGTTCTTGGTGGGTACATGCCAGTCTCAAGCAAACACCTGTCAACTAACCTTGACCTCAATTTCACACTTGAGTGACTTGAATCACATTTTTGCAATAAAGTCCATTTCTAAGCAACTAATACCTAGAACCACCATATTTTATCTGTAGATAGTTCTTCATTTGCACATACCCGTCTGCCACCTTGACCTCAATTTCACAAGAGTGACTGCATCACATTTTCATGATTAAGTCCATTTCTCTATAGGTGTAATACCTATAAGCATACATGGTCAGTAAATACTTTTTGGCAAGTAAATGTCACACCTCTCACTGGACCTTGATTCCAATTTCTTAGTTACTCTCATCACATTTTCACAAATAAGTCCGTTTCTCACCAGTTGTAATACGTAAATAATAGACCCACCATTTTTGGCTGGGTTGCATGAAGTGCAAATCCAGGTTATAGTATAGTGATGTCGGGCGGGGAAAATAGGGTACCAATCTTGTGCTCCTACAGTTTTAAACTGAGATTTATCAAACTTCACAGGAAGATTGTACACATCTTCAAGTTGTGCACCTGCTATTATGGAATTGTTTGAATAATTTTTTCCAATTTATCCAGACTTGGAAACTTAGTAATTTTTCCATCAAAATGTGAAAACACAGTACCCACTCCTCCTATAGTTTTCAACCCAGATTTATCAAACTTCACAGGAAGATTGTATGCATATTTAACTTGTGCACCTGCTATTATGGAATTCTGTGAATAATTTTTTCCAATTTTTCCAGACTTGGAAACTTAGAAACTTGGAAAATGTGAAAACACAGTACCCACTCCTCCAACAGTTATCAGCCCAGATGAATCAAACTTCACAGGAAGATTGTACACATATTGAAGTTGTGCACCTGCTTTTATGTGTTTGAATAATTTTTTTCCAATATTTCCAGACTTGGAAACTTAGTAATTTTTCATCAAAATGTGAAAATATATGCTGTACCCATAGTTTTCAACCCAGATTTATCAAACTTCACAGGAAGACTGTACACATATTGAAGTTATGCTCCTGCTATTATGGAATTGTTTGAATAATTTTTTCCCATTTTTCAGACTTGGGAACCTTGTCATTTTTCCATCAAAATGTGCATATATATTAAAGATGTTCACCTGTGTTTATAATTTCCTCCATAATATTGTTGACCTGTGTTTATAATTTCCTCCATAATATTGTCAAAATATTTGAAGAATTTTTGTTTGTAAAAAAAAAATTAAAAGTTTGTTGGTAGTTCACACAGTAAAATTTAAACTAGTCTGATCTTATCTTAAACTCTCCAATCATCGTGGAAGTGTGAGTTGATACAGTGCCATGGATCAGAATTTGGATATCCATAAAAGCGACCATAACCCATTCTTTGCAATCCGACCATTTGTGACTTTGACCCATTTTTGGTCTATAAATAGTTCTTGGTTAGTACAAACCAGCCTGAGACCTTTAACAGAATGTTGGGTTTGAGTGACTTACCATCAGATTTTTCAGAACTAAATTAAATAGATTATATACAAAAGTAACCTGTCTTATGCTGCATAAATTTATTTGAATTTTAACAAGATTTACTGATAACAGGAGATGGGTAATATAGCTACAATTTCATGTTTCTAAATTACAATTAAATATATTATAGCTGCTATTTCTGACATTTCCAGGTTATACATACAAATTTCTGAAATATAAAATATATTATTGCTACTATTTCATACATATGTAATAAAACAATAATCTTCTGTGGCATCGACTCTGGGAAATATATAAATTATTATGTATCATCAGACTTATATAGCTGCATTATGTATTGTTCTTCTGACCATTGAAAGTTGTCAGCATAATATAGATAGTGATTGTCCCCTTGTTCAGGTGTACTCTCTACTGGGTTTCATTTTTTCTGTATGTAGTACACCCATAAAATGTCTTCTTGGCTCTGTCCAGTGAGTTACAAATTTTTGAAGTACCCATCAGTGGAAATGTTGCTGTTTAGTTCAAGTTAGCTATTGTCATCATTTTGAGTTCATTCAACATCATCTTCTCATAAACCACTGAGCCAGATTG
The DNA here is from genome assembly GCA_028015205.1 of Mytilisepta virgata. Lineage (NCBI taxonomy): Eukaryota > Metazoa > Mollusca > Bivalvia > Mytilida > Mytilidae > Mytilisepta > Mytilisepta virgata. The sequence goes on from CM051520.1 coordinate 44,485,801, forward strand.
AACCAAACTGTGCAGGAATGGTGTATGGAAGGGTGTCTATAAATTTTTCTCATTTCATTTTGATCGGATGAAAAACATGTCCACCAGAGGCAGTTCTTTATTCTGATTGACCAAATCTTTTCAAACTTTATAGTAATTATGATTGGGCACTTGAAACCAGACTTGGCAGCAATGGTCCTGCCAAGATTGCAACCACAGCAGAACTAATTATGTTTAAAATATGACCCTAAGGGAAAATTCACTGGAAAATCTTATTGTCTGAAACTTAAATTAACCGTGTTTAGGTCCTTATTGGAAAATTTATTTAAAAAAAATATGTGAAACCACTGACCCTATTGTAACCAAGTTGGCAGTAATAGTCCTTACAGGAGTCTTCTTACGATATTGTAGAGCATGAAGAAAGTACAGGGATATTGCGAATGTCTCCGTCTGCCTGTCCCATTCTCTTGTATCATCAATGCCTTCTTCACTTCGGGGTTTAGAGACATTTATATCGAATTGTTGCATATCACCTGTAGATGTGCAATAAGGTTTTAGGATTTTGATTTTCAAAACTTTGGGCCTACATGGGTTGAATTTAAGCTTGTGACCTATAAACTTACATTATTTTTCATTCGATTTGATGACTTAATTACTTCATAGAACTATTGCAAACATCTGTTAATGGGCATCTGTTAAATGTAGACTTTGGGTAAGTGTCCCAACTAATTGCGGGGACGGTGGGGATCACTGTTGGTTCCGATAGAAGCCATCTAGTTTTGTTTGATTATTTATGGAATAAAGGGATTGCTTTGCATCAGTAATTTATTTTAAACAAGGTTTTTCCATCTCTGTGCCAACATGGGTTCAATATGGACACCAATAGGGACTAAATTCACTAAAAAACATTTATTTGAAAGCTATGCAGAATCGTCGGATTTTATATTTGACTTAAATTATGAAAGTTAAAAGTTTTAATGCCAATTAAATCCAAACCTACATGATATTTATAAATGAAACTGAATTTACATTTCTTGCATATATAAATGATTTTATATTTTGTTTTATCACTTAGTTGGATGATTATTTTGAATTAAAATGTTAATTAGGTCCTAGGAAAAACCCAGTAGATATAATATATTTTTACCTCAGTTAAGGTTGATGAGACATTATACACCAAGGCTTCTGATTGGTTACGTTCATAGATCATGTGAGTGATAATGCTTCCAAAATATCCCCATGTGCACAATACTTAATGGAGAATACATTATTTAGTTTAATCTTCAAAATTTCTGGGTATTAGGTTGCTTAAACAAATTAATTCCTGAGTTATAAAGCCTTAAAACACTTGATACATCTTATTTTGGTGATATTCAAGATATCAATTACAGTTTTTGTTCCATATTTGTATTATTAATGATTTACTAGTGTATTTTGAGTCAGCTATTGATAGATGTTTGTACAATGTATGTAGAATATTTCACAAGATTTAAGTGTCGATTATTTGCATTTAAATTTTTAGATCTTGGTGCTAATTTTTTGTTTCGTGTTAAATGTGCTAGTTTCATTGAAAGGTCTGTGAAAGGCTGGGGGTTAAGGGTAATGCCCAAGTATAATACTGATTGCATAAGACAATGATACAATGATACCGTAAATCACGATATTTTGGCGTACGAATACTTCCGCTGTTTTTGCAAAAACATGGATTTTAAGTTTCAGTTAAAATTTTACACTTTGTGTCAGTATTAGAAAAAGTTTTTATGAGGGTATGAATTAATAAATTCTGTTTGATAAGTGTCTTGTGTAATGGTAATAATCTTGTCACTACAAGTGTCATGATTAAAACTTGATAATTGTTGTTTTTCAAACTTGAACAAATTGAATTGTTTTGATTAAACAAATATGATTACAGAAGTCAAGCTTCAACAAAATTAACCTCAATCAAAGCATTGCAACTATACTCATTTTAATGACTTTTCAAGAGAAAAAGAATTTAAAAGTTTATTTTTTGGATTTGCTTTATTTTATAGTTTTAATTTCGGCACATTTACATCAGGCATCAAATAAACAGTCAAAATATCCATAAAATTTATGGTACTTAGTGATTTTATCACGAATGAGACTGATTTCTAGTCATATTTTAACAACATGCTGTTTTATATGTATTTATGTTGAAAAATCTATGTAACCAACCCTTGTACTTAAGGCTCCATTTATTATCATAAGACATTTTGATATTTTCATTCCATTCATTCATCAATGAGAAGTTAGGTTGTAACATAATGTTTATTTAAATAGTTTTATCTCCGCTGCCTTTTACTAATATGTAAATATCTGTAACGACTTTCATCCATACACATTAGATGGTGAAAGCTGTTATATAGCAAAACATTGTTAGCTTCTCTAAATTTGATGATTCATAGCTAGTATGTAAATTAAATGTAAAATTTGAACTATAGAATCAAAAGGATAGTGTATGATTTTTCTAAAACTAATTGCAAACATTTACAAATAATATCACCCATAAAGTATTCACATTACTTCAAATTACCCCTGTCCCCAGAGGAGGCAGTTTTTTAGGCATAGGTCTGGGTTTTCTTAGAGATTCACAGTAACACCTGTTTTTAGTCCCCTACCGGCAATGCTGAAGGGGACTGTAGGTTTGCAGTCACACTTAGGCCAAATAAAAAAATACATGTGTTTAGGGTAACACACTGAAAAAAGTTAGGTAGGGTAGGTAGGGAAATTTTTTTTTTTACATTAATTTTTTTAGAAAGGTTGTATACTGGAGTCACCTTGACTTTAACAGTGCTTGTTGAAGAAAGGTTATAAAAAATTTAGGGTAGGCACTAAAAATTAGGTAGGGTCGGGTTACCCTAAACACAACTATATTTTTTTTAGGCCTTAGTTTTCCGGACTTTTTTCAGAAACTGTTTAACCAACTAATCTGATTTTTGGTATTTGAGCTTATAATGATGAGATACAGATCATGTTTGAGTTTCACACTGAGTGCATAATTATTTTGAGAGTTATAGCCCTTGGAAATAGGAATTATTGTCAAAATATTAGTTTTCTGGATTTTTTTTGAAAACCCTTTTACCAAGTGATCTTATTGGTATGCGAGCTTATAATGATGAGCTACAGAGCAAGCAGATCAGGTAATTATTGTGTACCCCTTGCAAACAGTTTCAGGATTTTTAGGAGTTGCTCTGTCCATATGTCTTTGTCCAATTCACATACTCAAGGAGATTTTGCGAGTTTTCTCACAGCTCAAGCCGGTAGGGGACATTGCGCTGTCCAGCAATACTTTTAGAATGCTTGTTTTTCCCTCTATTTAAATGTTTATTTGATTAATTTAATTGCTGCAAAAGAATTTACGGTCATGATATATATATATCTGCTACAAAATACTTCAATGTAAGGACTATAGATACCACCAAAAATAGGTAAAAAATGTATTGGAAGAGGGGAATATAAGTATGAAAATTAAAACGTTTAAAGAATATTTACCAAGGTTCTGTATGTTTCCATAAACAAAATAACCATGTTTGGTCAAGTAATGGAACATGTACATGTACGCATGTAAATGTCATATTATCACAATTTTGTTTCATCTGAAAAAAGAATCATTTTTCAGTTTTCTTTTTTCTTCTTTTTGAGGGGAGAGAGGATGGGGATAGAACAAGATTCTAATCAGTGTGCTTTAAATCATCTTTATTTCAGTTGCCTGAATATTTTGAGAAGTAAATCATCTTTTTATTTTCTCCTGTTATGATTAAATGTTTCATGGGAATTTTGATGTAAGCTTTAAAATGTTTTTATCTTGGAAATTCATGTGATCTTCATTCTATAAATACATACTTTGTTTGATCTTCCTACACCCTGTGACAATGATAGACTGTGCGTTGCTTACTTTGGTTACAAAAAGCTGATTTTATGATTATTGCAATGACATCTTGATCTTAAATATGGATTGCTGTTGGAAGTTCTCACTTCAAATGACAAAAATATTTGTGGTCGTATTATGGTAGGAGCCTGTCATGATCAATGTCATTTCCGCTTGTATACTTTTTATAGCACTGAACACAGTTCAATAACATTTGTGTCACTTTATCCTACATTTAATGCTTGAGTGACTCCTACAGTTTTGCATCTATTTTCATGTCCTAAAATCCACGAATACTTGATCACGATAACCCTCTTACATTGTATAATGGATTTCTCCAATATTTAGGTCATGATGATCTACATTTCATGCCTTGGTGACTCAGATTAGGTCTGTTTCTCAGAATACTAGTGAGATGTATCAATATTACTCCGCTTTATTAATCTTATATAGTACAACAAAAATCAGCAACATTTGAATCCACATGGCCTACATTTTATGCTTGAGTGACTAATTAAATTTTGGCATTTAGGCTTATTTTTAAAAAGCCTATTGTAATACATTAATGATATTTCAGTCACAATCAACTGATATAGTACAAAATAACTTAGCAGGTTTGTAATTATAACCTACATTTTATGTTTGAGTGACTTTGGCTAAATTTTTGCATTAATGATATTTCACAACTACATTAATCTTATAAGGAGAACACAACTTAGCAACATTTGAGTTACCATAACCTACATGTACATTTTATGATTTTTGCATTTTAGTCCATTTTTCAAAAACCATTGACAATTAACAACTATTACCGTCTTTTTTAGTTCAACACAGATCAGCAACATATGAGCCAACATAACCTAAATTTCATGCTTGAGTGGTTGAATTTAAATCTGAGTAACTATGCGCTTATTATCTTTTTATATCTTAAATATTTCTCAAAATGATTTCTTATCATAAATAATAATAAAAAAATTCTGTTTTCAGGAGGGCCTGGCATCTGTGTGTTATAGACACTTTCCCTAGTTCATTTTCATTGGGTTTATTGATTTACGGTATTTTCTCAATAGAATGATTGCATACTATGTTTATATGGGCAGTCTGGTTCTAATTCTATTTTTGACTTTGGGCAAGTGCCCCAACTACTTGCAGGGGTTGCAGGGATTATTGTAGACAGTATCTTTCTATTCTTTCCACCCGATAAATCTGATCAATAAGTGGATTTTCTTTTAATACTCTGTATAAAAACAAATATCGCAGAAATCCATCAACATTTGGTATGCAGTAATTATTAGTGATGTATTTAATATTGTATGGAAAATAACAGTATTCTCAAAAATAGGATAAAATCAAACAGTTTGAGTGGTGGGTATTTATATAAATCAATCATGTCTTAAAAAATTGGCATTAGAATCATTTGTGAATTTTTACAAAATTGGTGGCTCATTCGGAATGTTACATTTGTTCATACGCCCATATGAAAGCATGGTTGGATGATCAGTAAATAATGTGACTCAATAAAGAAAATATTGAAATAAAAAAAAGTCAACACCAACCCGTATCTGAAAGCAAGAATTTTCAGCAGAAAAATCTATGCAAGACCCAGATGTGATTGCAAAAATCATAGAATTGGCTTCTAAGTAACTTCACTAAGCATCATGATATCAGTCGTTGTCACATTGTGTCCTACAAAGGTATAATTATATTAGATTTTATCTATTTGAAGATTAGTTAAGCTGGAGTATTAACCAAAGTTTTGTGATCTATCATTATATGTATTGTACAGCTAGTCTCTGTTGTATATTTAGAGTCCCCTATTTATATATGTGGTAGATAATTGTTGTTAAATCCATGTTATGTTAGTGATTTTGTTTGTGCTAGAGACAAAACATAAATTTTAAATCATTCACTTTTCTAACATTCTACATGAAAATAAATATATTTCTCTATCTGTTCTTTAAGAGGAAGTTCCTACACCACTTGGACTTCCCTGTGTATCTGACAGTTATAGTTCAAAAAGTTCAATATCAGATTTATTTATTTTGATTTTAATTAAAATTATCCAACGTTTAGCAATGAATTCATCTGCCTTATTTATTGTGATTTTTTTCAACCAAATACCACAATTCACTGAGTTTGCTACCTGCATCCTGTTCATTTCTATAATTGAAAATTGTAAAGAAGTGGAAATTAATTATGCATTCATGCTTTAACTCTGCCATTTCCACTAAATAATTGTTAAATAAAGTGCAACAAACATGGGAGAAGCACATCAAAATCATTTCTGATATTTCTTTGTTCATTTTTTTTCAGTTGCACAATGTCATTTACATTGGTATAAAGTAAATAATTAAAAGTAGAATTGGTATAGATAGTATGAAATCTGATGTTTTAAGTTGAAAATATTATATATACTTATTGACTGGGTACGAGGGGAATGGTAAGTTTATTGTCCCCGAGGTACCAACTATTGTCACGAGGCGTAGCCTAGCGCAATAGTTGGTATCGAGGGGATAATAAACCGACTATTCCCCGAATATGTAGTCAGTGTTTTATTATACCGAGATCACTTTACTAGTCAATAGTAGCAGAAACTATTGACCATCAACAGTTTCAAGTTTAGAAACAGACAAAATAGTCAAATTATTGTCATAATATTTAAATAGAAAAAACATACTGAGGTATAATAATTATAACTAAGGGTGAAATTAAGTAAAGCTCCCTAACTAATAAAGTTCTGTGAAATGACTTTACCCGCTGTGAGATGATTTTACTGATCATCATAAACCTACCTGTGGAATGGGTTGGATATTACAACCAAAATACGTTAAACGCAACCTCACCTAGTGTGTACGTGCATTCGTGGAACAAAAACGGCACATATTCAGCAATGTCAAAATTTGTTTTTGAAGATGCATATTATGCAAAAATCAGTAAATCAAAAACAAAAATTTGAATATCTGTTATGAGAAATATGAGGCATTTTGTCATTGTGAAAGGGAATATCAATTTACACAAACTTAGTACAAGTGTTATACTGCTATCCCATATGAATTTTGAATGCAATTTTGTGTTTTTACTTTACATTGTGTAAATATGACATCTATATATTTTATAACTAGTCTGAATGAAAAAAACCAAAGATGCACAGAACAATTAAAATTTATGTTTTGTCTCACTTGTTAAAGATTTTTATTCCTGATAACAGCTCTACCAAAAATGGAGTCCGTACTATTAATATATTTGAGTATTAAAGCATTTAAATAGTAATTGTGTTTCTTGAATATTTTTCAAAGATTGATTGTGAAGGAGAAATACATTTCTAGTGTTATTACCAGTGTTTGCATTGACCAGGTATAGGAACCACAATAATATTTGAAAATTATTGAGTGATTAGGGAGTACTGGAAGACTTCACCACATGTAGTCTTTAGTCGTGTTTCCTCCCACAATATTAATGAAAGTTTTGGATATCTGTAATTTTTCTACAACACTTGGCCAATTTTTTTGCTCACCTGGGCCAAGAGCTATTGTCATCACTTGGAATGCGTTGTCATCCATTAACTTTTTCCTCTGAAATTACTGGGTCACTTGGGACCAAAATTTTATGACTTGCTGTATTTATTAGTATTCCTGTTAATGTCTTTCATTTGGAAAGAACATACTGTTTTTTTACTATTTTTTTTTCTTCTTAGAAATTTCAAAACCTTTAAATACAGTCATGTCGCAACATATCACAATGATATTTGGTACAAAGAATCAGTCATAAGCTATCAATGAGTTATTCTGCTAAGGCATTCATTGTACCTTGTAAGAGTTATCTTCCTGTACACTGTGTAATATTGCTATTGTTTTTGACAGTGTTTCTGCTATATGTTTTAGTGTCAAATTTGACAACCATCAAATATATAGCATCATGTCAGTATTCAAATAAGTGAGACATCGTTGATATTCAGTGCGGAAGAATTGTTTATAAGGCCACGCCAAATTGATTTTTAGTTCTTTGGATTTTGCCGCTCCGATTTTTGGACTGTGTATTTTAAGAATTTTTTTTTTTGTCACTTCATTTTGCAAAATGCTGAATAATTTGCCCCAAATTTTTCAAAAACTTAAAATAGTCCTCAAGAAAAAAAAATTAAAAAATTAAAATTTGCTCGCTTGCACCTATTTTTGCCATTCAAAAATCAAAAGAACTAAAAATCAATTTGGTGTGGCCTAAACGTAACAAATGCGGAGGGTAAATACAAATTCAATATGTAATAACAAACACAGAAACAATTTTCAGAGTGTATCTATTACTAACACAGTAAAATTACAACGAAAGGAGGTAAGAACAACATTTTTTCTCAGTTAAGATCAACTTAACCAAAGGAAATTAACAAAATACTAACACACCTTCTTAAGACCAATTCAGGTCTGTTCTGGGGGCCTCGGTGGCCGAGTGGTCTAGGTAGTTTGTAATGACTACTAATGATCACTAGCCTGTCAACGCTGGGGTTGTGTGTTCGAATCTCACCTGTGGTTAGGTGTGTTCGACTCCGATCTTAATTGACAAGGATTGCCAATTTTTCTACCGAAGGTCGGTGGTTCTCTCCGGCCTCCTCCAGCAATAAAAACTGGCCACTGCGAAATGGCCAAATGTGGTGAAAACGGCTTTAAACCCCAACTAAACAAACAAACAGGTCTGTTCTGGTTTTGTTTTGGTCAAAGTTTAATGTAATTTTACCAGGAAAAATACTGTGCCTTTAAGAAACGGGATATAGTCCGTCTAAATCATCTGAGCTAAAACTTACAAAAAAAATTATGTTTCTTTGTCAATATTTCAAAATGTTTTCACTTAGGCGAGAAATTTTTTTTCAAAATATATTGAAAAATTTTGTTGCCAGAAATATCGCCAAGTATAAAATGCTGTCGCAAAATTAAATTAAAAATCGCATTTTGAGACATTTGCAAAATCCAGTTCATTTATGGTGGCTACCTTGGTTGATGGTGTGTCCCGTTCATGGCATACTCTTCTGAAGAGGACGTCTTAGGACCATTGCTGCCAACAAAGATCTTAATGTGAAATTTCCTATAGGTTCAATTTTAAACTAGGTTCGACTGTATTGGTTAGTTCCAACTGTCTTAAGAAGTAAAATTTCAAATAGGGCCTTGTTAAAAGATTTTCTGCTGTGGAGGCCATCTCGTCAGGCAGTCAGATACATGTACAATTCTGAAATAGCACCACCTGTGTCATGTTTGATTCTAATTGTCTGCATGGTTTCAGACAAGAATTTTTTGTATATTGCCCAAAGGGTCCTTCGTTAAATGAAGTTTGGCCGTAGCGACCTATCTTGGTCATAGAATATATTTTTGAAAGACGACAACTGAAGGACCATCACTGCTAGGGTTGGTTCCATTTGGTTTAGTACTTCAATTGTATTTTCCCATAGGGTACTTGTTAAGCATAGTTCAGCTACCTATGTGCAATTGCTGCAAAGTTTGGCTCCAATGTGCTCATTGGTTAAGAAAAGATTTTAATATAGTAAAAAACTGTCAAGTTGATGAAATTCTTGAAGTCCAAGGGGTGTAATTAAAGTCAAAAGTATATCAACTGGAGCAAAACTTACAACTAATCTGCAACTACTTATTTGACAACTATAAAGTAAAAATCATCTAAACGTTTACAAAGACAGCCATAAAAAGGAGCAAACCAAAAAAACGCAATCCATTAAAAAGACACACCCGGGAAGACAAATGAACAACCACAAGCACAGCAAATTAACACTGAAAACTAAAAAAACAATGAACAACACAAACTCCCATAAAAACCAGGAATGAACTCGGGTGCTCTGTAAGAGTAAGTAGTTCCTGCTCTGTATACGGCACCCGTCATGAAGTTCAACAAAAATCACATTTTGCCTGTTTGGTTGGCTAGTTCCACCATAGGATATATTTTTTAAACTAGATACCCTTAGGAAGATTGTGACCAACTTAATTGGCCCAATGGCTGCAATGGAGAACTTGACTGATGTCAGACGACAGATGAAAGATGCCAAGTGATGGCAATAGCTTACATTGGTCCTTTGGGTCATTGGACCAAGAAAAGTAGAAAAGGACGTCATTGTACAACCAGTGTTAACAAACAATTGAAGAGGAAACATATTTTGTATAAATATTTCCAGTGTTTGACACAAGATGCAGTCACGGGTTCTGCCATATATGGGCTTCTCACAAATTGTACATGAATAAAAATATTAAAATGTAATAATCAAATTACTAATTTGGCAAAATGAACAAACGTAAAATGAATGATCGCATGCAAAACCTAACAAGAGGCTCCCAAGAGCCTGAATCACTCACCTGTTATATTTTGTGTAGATCTTGCATCAATGATTATTTTTGCAATTTATATATGGTTGCTAGGGACTTTTTCATCCATTGTTAGGGACTTTTTCATCGGTTACTATGGACCTTTTAAATTACCTTGACCTTTGACCATCCATTTTACTTGTACAGCTACCATTTAATTTATTTCAAGTTATGCTCTAAACATCTGTGACAATATTTAGACCATTATTTTCTGTTTACATGTAAATAATCTTTCAAGGGCAAAAAAAAACTCCTATAAGGGTTCAACTGAAGATTTTGGTCATGTTGACTTATTTGTAGATCTTACTTTGCTGAACATTTTTGCTTTTTACACATTGTCTTTATCTATAATAATATTCAAGATAACAACCTAAAGCTGCAAAATTTCCTTAAAATTAACAATTCAGGGGCAATAACCCTACAAAGGGTTGACCGATTCATCTGAAAATTTCATAACAGGTAGATCTTGACCTGATGACCATTTTTACCCCGTCAGTTTTGCTCTAAATGCTTTAGTTTTTGCCATGTTTCTTGACGGACAAGAAAATAAAACCAAAAACTTTATTCTAGATACCCTAAGGATCATTCAGACTAAGTATGAGTGTAATTGCTTCAGTGGTTTCAGAGGAAAAGATCTTTGAAAAAGTTTACGACGGACGGACAACGGACACCAAGTGATGGCAAAAGCTCATAAGTCCTTTTAGGACAGGTGAGCTAAAAAGGTTCAGTCTAAAAACTCCTTGAATAGTTTGACAGATAAACTATGTGTTGTATACATAAATAATTTAATGCATCAAAAATTAAAATTTCCATTATATGTACACAACCGGTATTAGTCCAGCCAAAATAAAATTTGATCTCATACTAATTGTAACAGAACAGAAGATATCCTGAATCTAAATTGCTTAAGTATATCCTAAATATACACAGAAAAAAGTCCACAAAATCAGACCACAGGAAACTTCAAAATTAGACTTTCTAATCTCCAATTCGATTTTCAATGGAACAGGGGAGGTAACTCTTGCTAAAACTAGGTATTTGTCTTTTTTTTCAACAATTCTCTTCCTCTGCTTGTAAAGAAAGATAGTTCCATTGACTAAATTGACTTAATTTAGCTGAGTTATATATTCTGTTTTTTTATGATACAAGAATATTCATAATTTTATTGGTAGTCTGATTTTTTTTATTTCATTGACATGTTTAATATTGCAGAAAATGCTTACTTTGAACCATGTGGCCATTTTGAAAAAAAAAGATTATTCTGCTTAATTTTGGCGCTGCGATTAGGAATAAAGATTTGGTATTGTATTGTATTCAAAGCAGAATTCCTAATAACATGTACACCTTTGGTAAATATATAAATAATTCATGAAATAAACAATTCTAGATTTTGAAAAATTGGTCAAAGACACAAATGGGCGGGTTGCTTTACTGGGTGTTTACTGTAGTGGTGACAAAGGTGATTACAAGATCATATTGCACATTGGCAGTCATGAATATTTATATAGACAAAATCAGACACATTGTATGTTGGTGTACGAGCACAGAGGCAGTCATCAATTTAATTAGTTTCCTGAAATAATTCTATAAAGTGAGGTGCACATCTTCAATATATATAGAAACATTCTATGAAGTTTCAAGGATGTGGGTGAAAAACTGTAGTAGGAGTTGATTCTCAAAATAGGTACCCATTTTCCCCACCCGCCGGCTGCCGCCACCCACCGCCCAACCGACATTCACCATACTATAACCCGGATATGCACTCTGTGCAACCCGGCCAAAAAGGACCTGAGTGGACAAACTAATAAAATATACATTTATGTTGGCAGACAATAAAATATATGCCCAAAGTTTTACTCTCAGGATATATAAAAAACTGTGACATCTTAAAACTTTTCCCGGAGAAAGGAATATCTGACTTCTTAATTTCCATCAAACTCCAAATGCAGCTGGTCTGAAATAGAATATAAATTCATTTTGATAAAAGAAATAACTGTTATCAATGTACATGTAAGAAGGATATGGAATGTAAAATTTCACTTTGCACTTATTTGTATATCCTTTTTGAATTTTAAAGAAAAGGTTAACAACTTCAGAAAGTCGTTATATATATATGCAGTACCATTGCAAAGTTTGGCAACAAGTTTGTGTGTGGAGGTATTCAGCTCTGTTGATATACATGTATGCAAATGCATGCATAAGTGGTGAAATGTTAGTTGTTAAATACATGTACAAACAAGGAGAATGCGTGGGAAGGGGTTATTGTAAAATCGTGACTTAAAAAAAAATATTTAAAAATATATTTTTCTCCTTAATATTGACTTGTACAGCTGAAATATAGAATTCTGAACCCAAATAGATATGGTTGCTAGGGACTTTTTTAAGCAAGTTTTGATATCCAACATCGATTTATAGATTGAAAAATTCTAGTTCAGCCCTAAGATATGTTTGGACTTTTAAAGGAAATAAAAGCCATCAAATCGTACTGAAAAGCAAATTTTTGGCTGAGAGTATTGGGACGAAATCAATCAGTATCTACGTTCAATTGTTCAATCGCTTTATTTTTAAAAGTAACGTCCAAGTCAATATACAGAACAAACATACATTGTTGAGGAAAAACAGGACCCATGATACAAAAAGTATACCCTTAAAACATATGCCCATATCGGTCAATCAATTTTTCCAGCGGGGCTGGGGGGTTCAGTGAAAAAACTATGTGAATTAATTTTTTTATCCTACATTAAACTTTTGATGTCGTTCCTTACTTTGCTGAACATTTTTGTTGTTTACAGTTTGTCTTTATCTATAATAATATTCAAGATACCAACCTAAAACTGCAAAATTTCCTTAAAATTAACAATTCAGGGAATTTCTGAAAATTTCATAGCAGGTAGATCTTGACCTGATGAACATTTTTACCCCATGGCAGTTTTGCTCTAAATGCTTTAGTTTTTGAGATATATGCCAAAAACTGCAGTTTACCCCCTATTTCCTGTTTTTAGCCATGGCGGCCATGTTTCTCGATGGACAAGATAATAAAACACAAACATTATTCTAGATACCCTAAGGATCATTCAGACAAAGTATGGCTGTAATTGGTTCAGTGGTTTCAGAGGAGAAGATCTTTGAAAAAGTTTATGACAGACGGACGGACGGACGATGGACGCCAAGTGATGACAAAAGCTCACATGTCCTTTTAGGACAGGTGAGCTAAAAAAATGCTTGGTTGTAAAAAAGAATTGATGCATTTGTCTCCAATTTTTATTGGCATTGTTGCAGAATGAAAAATTATCATACATATTTGATAAAAGCTATTTGGTAACAATTTTGTCTTTCCTCAATAGACATTAAAATCTTACAATACACTAATCTTTTAAAGCTTTTTTCAAATTTAAATTTATTGTTGACATAACATCTGCTACAGATGTGGGTATTTTTGTTCCTGATGCAGCTTTTAGGAAATCTTTTTCTTGCCAGCCATTTTTCAGAAGTCAAAAATCAACTATTTAATTAGGAATGGCCTTACCTGTTTTTCGTACTAGAGATGAGCCATCCCCTGATTGTCGGTACTAAGAGTCCCCCTAACAATATCTGTACTGGATGATATATCAGTAATGGTATTGACAGAAATGACAAACCAGGATGATCGCTAAATAAAATTTTTATGATTGGAATTCCTAAAATTAAAAAAAAAGACCCAATTTCAATACAGTTGACTCTAGTTATCTCAAATTCCTTCAGACTGCAAAAAAAGTTTGAGATAGAAGAAATTTAACTAAAACAGAGCTGAAAAATTACAAAAGTTACAAAGGGGAGGTAATTTACTACTTCTGATAATTCTTAAATCTCTATAGGTGCCGATGAAAAACAATAGTTTTCACGTACTATCGAGACCTCAGTTTTATTTTATATCAGACTTATATAAGTAAAGAGTAAAATTTTATATTTAGAAAAAATATAAAAAGTTGAAGAAAAATTGATTAAAATAGATCAAAAAGATTTGACGGTCCATTCTGTGAACAAATCAAGAGCAAGATGACATTAATCATTAGGTCAATTGATTAACAAGAGTGGACACACTAAATGTCGCGCCTGAGTATGCACATGGACACAGAATAATGATTATCTGATACTTGACAATTTGCAAGGCAAAGCAAAATGTGTTAAAAGAAATTGAGGTCAAGGTCAAAAGGCAGGTGTCATACCTACATGTATCCAATAAGAACTATCTATTAACCAAATATGGTGGGACTAGGTATTAAAGGTGCTCAGAAATGGACCTAACCTCGAAAAAGTGACAAAGTCACTCAAGCATGCAATTGAGGTCAAGATCCAGAGACAGGTGTCAGACTTGCATATACCCACTAAGAATTATCTATAGACCAAACACGGATGGGTCTAGGTATTACAGTTGCCTAAAAAAGGACTTCATCAATAAATTTGGATGACAGTCACTCAAGCATGCAATTGACGTCAAGGTCCAGAGACAAGTGTCAGACTGGCATGTACCCATCAAGAACTATCAATAGACCAAATAAAGTGGGTCTACGTATTACAGTTTCTGAGAAATGGACTTAAAACACAAAAAAGTGACAAAGTCACTCAAGCATGCTATTGAGGTCAAGTGTCAGACTGACATGTACCCACCAAAAACTATCTATTGACCAAATATGTTGGGTCTAGGTATTCTAGTTGCTTAGAAATGGACTTAACCATGAAAAAGTGAAAAAAGTCACTCAATCATGAAATTGAGGTCAAGGTCCCAAGCCAGTGTCATATATAAACCAAACACTAGAGGCTACCAGGAGCCTGTATCACTCACCTGGACTATGTCCATATTGACTGGCAGGCTGGAACATTGCTGTCAACTGGCTCACTGGTTTCAAAGAAGATCTTTCACTGATTTTCCCTATTAGGTGCTATCTTATACAATGTTCCGCTCTGGCAGCCATCTTCAATGGCAGACAGGGTCAGCAGACAATTCTGGAAGAGGACCAACCAACAGCCATTGCTGCAAAGTTTTGTTTCAATTAGCCAAGTGGTTTCCTTTAAGTAAATGGCCCAGTGGTTTTAGACAAGAAAATCTATAAGTAAATTTTTCATAGGGTCCTATGTTAAACTATGTTCGGCTTTGGTGGCCATCTTTGATGACAAGCGGGGTCATCAGATATATTTCTGAAAGAGTACCACCTAAGGACCACTGCAGCCCAGTTCCATTCCAATTTGTTTCAGAGGAGAAGAACTTTGTTGTTGTTGTTGGAGTTTACAATGACGACAACAATGGACACCAAGTGATGGCAATAGCTCACAGGTGAGCTAAAAATGTTTATCTATTTAGTACCTGAAACATCATGAACAAACTAAAACCTTCATGTAAAAAATTGAATTTGTAAACTTGCTGCACAAAATATTTTGGAGCTTTTGCTGATCATTCGGAATTTATTTTTGGCCTAAAATGTAATTGTAATGGGCTTCCTCACTCAACTGTGACACCCCACCATGTTTACCAGCGTGTCTCAAGTCAGGATTATAAATATCTTTTTGTTGTTGGAGTTTTTTTTTAGTTTATATATTTGATTTTCAGTTGAAATTCTTGAATTTTTTATGTAGGGCCATTAAGAATTTGTTAAACAGCGTGGGTTTTTCCCCCATGCAGGGACAAAAGAAAATGAAGCTATTCCTACTGATACACATGTAGTAAAAACAAACATCAAAAAACACCACAATTCTTATTTTTGAGCATAATAAATAGACACTATCTACCTGTTCAAAATATTCCATAAATCTCTTAAATAGGAAATTTGTTATTAAAATAAAATTTAAATAAAATAAAAATCATGTACCTCAAATAGTAAAACTTATACAAGCAAAGTATGAAATACTCACCTAAGGTAAGTGATTTATGTGTACAACAGAACAAAATAGCCACTATATCGGATGGTGTAAATGCTCTACACAGCTGTGTTGTTATCATAAATATACAAAACAGCAATGTACACTGGATAATTACAACTACAAAAGAAAGAGGATTATTTGTAAACACAGGAACTAAACTAAACTAATCAATAATAAGACTAGAGGCTCACATATATGTATCTTCTATTAGTCAATTTGAAAATTTAAACTCTGTCTCAAAATCCTTCGTCTTTTCTTAATCCGGAATTCTTCTTGTCACTGTTGCGGGAATCCAAACGGAATATTATATCCAATTGGTCACAATCTAGTATGATGTAACGTAAATAAAAATGTGTCAAGTATGATGTGTGTAACGTAAATAAAAGTATGTCAATCCAACAGCTGAGAACAAAAGAATGTTAAAGTCTGGTCCAATATGTTATGCCCTGAAAGTCTAACTTTCTTGTCCGTATATATACTGTAGAACGGAAACTTCTGGAATACGGTAGAAGTTTGAATTACACCAGAATTATTACGTAAGTTTTGAAAGAAACGCAAAATGTCAAAGTGACTTTGACATTTGACCTAAAACAAGAGGATCCCAGGAGCCTGTATGGCTCACCTGTATTTACTTTACCAACCATCAGTAGAACTCAAACCACAGTTTTGTCTCAATTTGAGCAGTAGTTTCAGAGTAAGAGACCTCCAAAGAATTTTAATCAGTTAAACTAAGTTTGGTTTTGGCAGCCATCTTGACTGACCATCTGAATCATTGAAAACAAACCTGAAAGAGGACCATTGCTTCCAAGTCTGGTTCCAATTGACCAAATGGTTTCAGACAACAAGATTTTTAGATGAATTTTTCCATAGGGTCCTATGTTATACTATGTTTGGCTAAGGCGGCCATCTTGGTCAACATGCAAGATAACTGGACAAAATTCTGAAAGAGGAGTATCTGAGGACCATTGCTGCAAAGTCCAGTTCCAATTGTCCAAGTGGTTTCAGACAAGATTTTAAAACTTTTCCATAGGATCCTATGCTAAACTAAGTTTGGCTGCAGTGGTCATCTTGGTCAAAATGCCCGGTCACTTGTACAACATTTTGAAAGAGGACAATCTGAGGACCATTGCTGCAGTAGTTTCAGAGTAAGAAACCTCCAAAGAAACTAAGTTCAGTTGTGGCAGCCATCTTGGTTGACCATCCGGATCATCAGATACAATCCTAAGGACCATTGCTGCCAATTTTTGTTCCAATTGACCTAGTGGTTTCAGACAGGAAGATCTTTAAGTAAATTTCCCATAGGGTCTTATGTTAAATTATGTTCTAGGATGGCGAGCGGTGTCATCGGATATCATTCTGAAAGAGGACCACCTAAGGACCATTGCTGTCAAATTTTGTTCCGATTGGCCGAGTGGTTTCAGAGGTGATCTTTTAAAATAAATTTGATGACAACAACAGACGACGGACGCCAAGTGATGGCAATAGCTCACATATTGCCCTTTGGACCAGGTATTTCATTGGTTCTTCAGAATGTGGTATTTTGCAGTGTTTTTTGTTTTATTCTGCTTACCCCTAGCAACATGTGATAATTTTGCATTGCAACGAAAATATTACGTTGCGACCTAACATTACCAAACTCGAAAAATATCACCTTTTCCAGCCAACTTTTCCTGATTAGTATTTCACTTCTTGTATTGTCTCTTCAGACACTCCTGCAAATGCCATACCTGCAGAAAATGGAAACAGGTTATAAATCTTGAAAATCGAGACAACCAACTTGTCGTCTGATAATTGGTAAAACTCAGCTGAAAAGGGGGATATTTTCCGAGTTCGGTAATGTTCGGTCTTGGAATGTGATATTTTCATTGCTATGCAAAATTATCACATGTTGCTAGGGTAGTGTCATTTTGGTTATTTGTCTGTATGATTCTTTTTGTTTTCATCTTGAATCTGAAAAGTACATGTACATTTTATTACAGGTCATTACATTTGCTACAACCCTACCAGGTGTTGGTTCTGCTGCACCACTATTGTATGCAGGTGTTTTTATTGATATTACATTGTTGACTCAAAATACAATTAATTCATTGAGATACAGTATTGTTTATTCCCGATCAACTAATCCAGATGAGATCAAGGCATTCAGTATAATAATAAACATATTGCCTTTAGTTGAAGGTGTTATGGTATATTGCCACACTTAGAAAAAATATCACACTCACAAAAAATATCACCCTCGACTCCGTCTCGGATGATATTTTTTCTTCGTGGGGTAATCTAAAGGCAGTATGTTTATAGTGTAATTGTATTTGCTACATATTCTCCCACATCAATTTGTTGATTATGATTATTATCCACTTAGTTAAGTTTTTAACTTTCAAATTCAACTATCAACAAAATTTCCTAACGGACTGTACCCATTCAAACTAATTCTGATCATGTAACGTAAATTGTTTTTGGTTCCAAACCTTTGAACTTGAAGTATTAGCTGCAAGATATTTATTTCGGTCAAAGGCATTTTTTAGACTTTACAGGGAATTGCAATCATAAAAGTACTGTTCTTTGTTTAACATTTGGCATCCTATTATTTCATAATCATGATGAATAAATTAATATCATATTTTTTTCCATTTTATTTTAATTTTCAAGAGAAAATTTCAAGTAGAGAATATTCTACTTACTGATAAATACTACTGACATTAAACTAATGGCATCCATGTTGATGTTTTCATTGGAGAATGTATCACAGAATGTCGTGTAAATAATAAGTAATAATACTGCACTGAAAAAACAAACCAGAAAAAAACATGGCCTTAATATAAGTACTATATATACATCATAATACTACCAATATTATAGTAGTAGTACATGATAGTAAAATAAGATAAAATAACAAGAAGCTGCAAAATTATCGATTAAACTCATCCAATACAATGTTGATCTAAACCTTCATCATAAATGTCTGAGATATGTAGACCTGAGAGCACTTAAAAGTCTAAAAGTTTTTTACTGTTACAATAGGTAAGGTCACTAGAAGAGTAATATTCCTGTAAGCCTTTAGAATTTTTAAGAATCCACATCCGATTCACACCACTAGTTGAGTATACCTTATCACAGTGGCTCTTGAGGCTCCGAACTACTAAACACCTTTCAAAACTCCTTACTACTTTACTTACAGCAATTAATGCTGTAAGTATATTAAAGAAAGGTGTTTAGTAGTGCAGAGCCTGCTATATGCACCTTTGTTTGTACAGACACTTATGAAGTTTGGGTATCCAGTAAATGGTAGAGAGGTAAAAAATTTCATCACTTAAAGCAATACTGAAGGAAGATAGAACAGAAATATGATTATTGATAATATCTTCCTTTAGTATCATAGTGTGCATGTATTTATTTATTTAGTTGGGGTTTAATGCCGTTTTCAGCAAATTTGGCTACTTTGCGGCGACCAGTTTTTATTGGCGGAGGAAGCCGGAGTGCATGTAGTGTGAATGTAAGTGAGGTTGCCAGGCGAATTGTCAATATATGTAACCCATCTCCTTAATCAGGCACTCAATGTTGTTCTGTGCTTTGGCAGCTGATACAATGTGTATTATTAGTGCATAATATGTTAACACAGTCAACTTCCACGTAACACTGTTGGACTTCCCCCCTTTTAAAATTCCCTTTTTAAATTAACCGATATTTTCCGACAGAAATTTTACTATAAGCTGCATGGTTTTGTGTTGCTCACCTGGCAAAGGCTGATTTTTGTTGAATAAAATGACCATACTGATCCAAAATCTAAAAATTCTTTATACGAGGGCCACCTAAGAAATACTTCCACAAAGTTCAAATTTCCTCAATAATTTCAGATAAGATTTTAAAATGTTTTGCCATATTTCCTTTTTTTTTGTAAAATCAGCCATATTGATCTAAGGTCTAGACTAATGGCCATTGTGATCTCAATTGGCCCTGTCATTTCTGAGGACAAGGTGTTTTAGTATTTTTGCTCATTTTCCTATTTTTAGTAACAGCTGTCATATTGGTTCAAGGTCTGGACTCTCATTTAATTTTTTTAAATTGAACAACATAAGGACCACTTTACAGAAATAATGTTTCAACGGCCAATTAGTTCCTTCAGATGTGAAGATTTTTAAATATTTTTGTTTGATTTTTTCTATTTTTAGTAACAACAGTAATATTGCACTGTCAATATTGTCTGGACCCCAGATAGAATTCAATAATCAATTGCCCCAGCAGTTTCAGAGAAGATTTGAAGTATTTTTGTTTGCTGATTTTTTTATATTTATAGCAACATAGGCCATATTGAGAAGTTTACACATCATTAAATACTGTAGAATCACTTTAATGGGTATTAACTTAAAAATTGAGAATTACTGAAGAATTATGGTTCTGAGGAAACTAACCTGAAGTAGTGCTCTGTAAGTTTCTAGTACCCACATAATGGGAAATATATTAAATTCATAGTTTCCAAATATTTTTTGATTTATTAAAAAGAAAGGTTGTATTTAATGTGACCTAATTTTGGTGGGAGGCTGTGTTACTCCCCGAGATGCACCTTCACAGTAATATGACTGTAGGTCAAGGATCCGGAACTCCTTCTATTTTCCGGACATGACTGGAGAAATGTTTATTTGTCTGGTCAAAGAAAGGGTCAAACGGACGTCAAATTTTTTTTTTTTAATAAAAAGATGTACTGAAAAGTCCCGTAGCCAAAATTTCGAAGTTCGGCAGAACGGTTACCTCATTCAGGTCATTTTCTCTCTATAGTTGACTGATCTTTTCAAACTGTTTTTACAGCAACTATTGTCAATATGGTAATTAACACAGGTGTCTGTGTTTTTATGATGCTTAATTATAATTAATGTACACCTGTCAACAATTTCCAAAAGTTCAATCCAGGTCATTCATCAGTGACGTTCAATCAGGTGTTTTTCACCCCTTTCTTCTTTGAAATTAAAAATAATATTAATAATTAGTTTACAGAAAATATTCATTGAGCATGCGCGAATCGTTGTAGTTAAATATGAAAAAGTAATAAATATTTCAACTTTTGGGATGACTTTCATATACTGATTTCAAAGTTTTTTTAACTTGATTTTATTTTAGTCATTTATTTAGTTCATTTCTACTCTGTTGTGTAGTCCATTTCCATATCGATCTATTTTATATGTACCAAACGCCCACGTTGAAAAGGACACCTTTAAATACACAAACAATGCCGCACAGAATGTCAAAGAGTTGATACATACGCACGACATTTATTTAAGTATTACCCAAAACATTTATAAATCGTGCATAACAACATTTGTATGAAATAAGATCATGTGTTGACATTGATAAAAAGATTGTAAACTGACAATTCATTTCTATCCAAAAAAAAAAAATGTCCGGCAGAGGTTGATGAAATTTCCGGATCCCTGCTGTAGGTCCTTGGTATCAGAGAACTGAACTCAGACTTAAAAATTGGCCTAAGTCAAAGAAGTGCGAAAAGGTCAGAGTGACCTAATTTTGGTGGGAGGCTGTGTTACTCTCTAAGATGTACCCTCACACCAAGTAATATGATTCTAGGTCACTTTGTATGTTAAAACTGATTTTTGACATAAAACTTAAAAGCCAGTTAACCTTGTAGTATGGGTCATGTGACCTTCATCTTATGTTACACGGTCAGTCTATTCATCATGCACCTGTACACAAAAGAATATGACCCTATGTCAACTAATAACTGGCTGTGGACGTGCACGTAGTCGCGTACATGGATGCCGGGGATACTCCAATAGTCCCCCTCAACTTCATTGAGGTGAATTAATAACTAGAGGCTCCCAGGAGCCTGAATCGCTCACCTGGACTATATCCAACTTGACTGGCAACCTGTCAAGTTTCAACTGGCTCATTGGTTTCAAACAAGAAGATCTTTCAGTGATTTTTCCACTTAGGTCCTATGTTAAAAACTGTTCTGCTTTTGTGGCCATCTTGGATGACAGGTGGGGTCATAGGATATAATTCTGAAAGAGGACCACCTAAGGACCATTGCTGTCAAGTTTTGTTCCAATTGGCCAAGTGGTTCAAGACAAGAAGATCTTTAATTAAATTCCCCATAGAGTCCTATGTTAAACTATGTTCGGCCCTCACGGAAATCTTCGATGGTGGATGTGGTCGTGAGATATAATTCTGAAAGAGGACCTCCTAAGGACCATTGCTGTCACGTTTTGTTCCAATTGGCCAAGTGGTTCAAGACAAGAAGATCTTTAATTAAATTCCCCATAGTGTCCTATGTTAAACTATGTTCAGCTATGTTTGCCATCATGGATGGTGGATGTGGTCATCAGATATAATTCTCAAAGAGGACCACCTAAAGACCATTGCTGCTAAGATTTGTTCCAATTGGCCAAGTGGTTTCAGACAAAAATATCTTTAAGTAAATTTCCCATAGGGTCCTATCTTAAACTATGTTCGGCTCTGGCAGCCAATTTGGATGACGGGCCGGTTCATCGGAAATAATTCTGAAAGAGGACCACCAAAGGACCATTGCTGCTAACTTTTGTTCCAATTGGCCAAGTGTTTTCAGATAAGATCTTTAATTAAATTCCCCATAGGGTCTTCTAGGCTGCTAAGTTTTGTTCAATTGGCCAAGTCGTTTCAGACAAGATCTTTAAGAAAATTTCCCATAGAGTCCTATGTTAAACTAAGTTCGGCTCTGGTGGCCATCTTGGTTGATGGTTGGAGTCATCGGATAAAATTCTGAAAGAGGACCATCCAAGGACCATATCTGCCAAGTTTTGTTCCATTTGGTGAAGTTGTTTCAGACAAGAAGATCTTTAAGTAAATATCCCATAGGGTACTATGTTAAACTAAGTTCCGCTCTGGTGGCCATCTTGGATGACAAGCGAGATCATCGGATATAATTCTGAAAAAGGACCACCTAAGGACCATTGGTGCAAAGTTTTGTTCCAACTGGCCAAGTTTTTTCAGACAAGAAGATGTTTTAGTAAATTTACCATAGGGTTCTATGAATCATATGTTAAACTAAAATCGGCTCTGGCAGCCATCTTGGATGACGGGCAGGATCATTGGATATAATTATGAAAGAGGACCACCTAAGGACCATTGCTGCCAAGTTTTGTTCCAATTGGCCCATTGGTTTCGGAGTAGAAGATCTTTAAAGGAAAGTTTACGACAACGACAGATGCCAGACACCAAGTGATGACAGTGGATAACAGAAAATGTCAACAATGACATACCAATCAATCAAATCAACCCAACTAACAGAACGCCGGACAAAAAATAACATAAAAGAGTACAAAACACAAACATGAACACGACAGAGAGTCAGGATAGTCTGACTTGATACACACTGAACAGTGGTGGGGTTGAACCAGTTTTATCGGTACCCAAACTCCCCCTTATCTATCCTGACACTCTGGTTTATAAAAACCAATACAGTATGATTACCAACAAGGTGACTGCAACATTAGAGAGGACAGTATATAATTTAGATAGCAGGGTCAGAATGTGCTCGTTTTAACTGTAAAACTAGCGAAGGCTATCAAAGCTGCAGATCGGATACTGTGGCTCTACTAAATGAAAAAGTCTGAAATAACAACCCCATAAATGGATTAATGCTATCTCGTCATAGAGTTCAATAGAAATCGGCAGTATTCGTGAGAGGCCAGTATGAACTTAAAGTGTTACAGAATTGCACACAATTTCATATTTATAGCCCTGAATTACTATGAAAAGATCTAAACTTCCAAGTTTCTGTGGGTTACTAGCGACACTTTTGCATTTATTCATGATATTACAGTAGAAACTAGGATGGGAAAACCTGTTATGATAAGTGCTTTTCTGGAAGCTGGATTATTTAGATAAAAAATGTTGATATCTATTATAAAACCTTTCAAAAAACTAACCTGCCTATAGAAGAAAATGATGTGTGTTTTCTTATCAGCCATGTTTTTATATGTTTTCTTGAGATCTGGCCCAATATCAGAGGAAATATAACTGTTATAGACAACTGTGTGACAATACTGCTTACTGGAATATGCACCAAATTGCCAATCTGTAATTAAACAAGAGGCTCACCAGAGCCTGTATCGCTCACCTGGAGTCTGGTTTTCATTGGACAATTAATCAACTATTTGACCAAGTTTGTTGCAATTGGTTCAATTGTTCAGGGAAAATTTGTTGAAGATTTATTTTTCATAAGGTTTAATGTTAAAATATGTTCCCTGATGGTGGTAGTCCTGGCAGGAAGTTGATAAAATTGACCAGGAATAAGGGTGAACCTTAAATAAATGTAACAGAACTCGACCTCAAATTACACAAAAAAAATAACTCCTAAATAGAATTTGGGATTCCCTTCAAAATTTCAGGGTAGGTAGATCTCAACATGGCAAACATTTTTCAATTTACATTTCACTTCTATCTCAAATACTTTTAAAGATAAATGCAAAAATGTTAAAATTTTGAAAATTTGACAAAAAAAGGGCAATAACTCCTAAATGGGTTTTGGGATTTCCTTTAAAATTTCAGGGTATGTACCGGTAGATCTCAACATGGCAAACATTTTTCAAATTTACATATCTCAAATAGTTTTGGGGAAAAATGACGAAAAATGTTAAATTTTCAAAATTTGACGAAAAAAGGGCAATAACTCCTAAATGGGTTTTAGAATTTCTTTCAAAATTTCAGATTAGGTAGATCTTGTCATGCTGATCAATTTTACCCCGCCAGATTTTTGATATCTGTAACGGTTTTTAAGTTATAAGCCAAAAACAACACATGCACCCCTATATTCTAATTTTAGCTACGACAGCCATGTTTTACGTCAGATCAAAATAAATTGAGGATCGTTTGTAGAGGACATGTCATAGATCATTCCTATTAAGTTTCAAACCAATCGGCCCAGCGGTTTCAGAGGAGAAGATTTTTTAATGAAAAAATATTGAAAATTTGACCAAAAAAGGGCAACAACTCCTAAATGGGTTTGGGGATTTCCTTTAAAATTTCAGGGTAGGTGGATCTCAACATGGCAAACATTTTTCAAATTTACATTTCACTTCTATCTCAAATAGTTTTGGAGATAAATGACAAAAAATGTTAAAATTTTGAAAATTTGACGAAAAAAGGGCAACAACTCCTAAATGGGTTTTGGAATTTCCTTCAAAATTTCAGGGTAGGTAGATCTTATCATGCTGATCAATTTTACCCCGTCAGATTTTCGATATCTGTAACGGTTTTTGAGTTATTAGCAAAAAATATCAATTTACGCCTATGTTCTATTTTTAGCAACAGTGGCCATGTTTTTCATCGGATCAATATAAAATGATGAACGTTTGTGGAGGACATGTCATATATCATTCCTATGAAGCCTCGATCCGATCTGCCCAGCCGTTTCAGAGGAGAAGATTTTTGAAAATCAGCCAATCAGAAACAAGAATTGCCTCTGGTGGCCATGTTTCTTGACCAATCAGAACTAAATGAGGAAACTTTGTTGAGGACCTTCCATACACCACTCATGCAAAGTTTGGTTGGAATTGGCCAAATGGTTTCTGAGGAGAAGATGTTTGAATGAAAAGTTTACGATGGACGGACGGATGGACGACGGACGACAGATGAAAAGTGATGGCAAAAGCTCACATGGCCTTTTAGGCCAGGTGAGCTAAAAATGATTTAGTAAATTAATAGAACTGTTTATGTTCAGGGGTAAAATTTCTAAAACATGTGACCTGAACTCTTCATTCATTCTTCAATCTTTTTATTT
The DNA here is from genome assembly GCA_028015205.1 of Mytilisepta virgata. Classification (NCBI taxonomy): domain Eukaryota; kingdom Metazoa; phylum Mollusca; class Bivalvia; order Mytilida; family Mytilidae; genus Mytilisepta; species Mytilisepta virgata. The sequence continues at coordinate 44,511,677 of CM051520.1, forward strand.
TCAAAACTTGGACAAATTTCTAAACTTATGAATTTAAGCTTGCGACATGAACTCCTCTTTCATTTTTCAATTTATGCATTTTATTTCTTTACAGTAATGAGTATTGTTATACACCAGATGCACAATAAGGTTTAAGAATTTTGATTTTCAAAACTTGGGACCCAACTTTTATCAATTTTCATGGGATATGAATGATTTAATTTCTTCTTAGAATGATTGCACAACATCTCTAAATCATCAATAAGGTTTCAGATTTTAGACTTTAGGTAAGTGTCCAAAGTAATTGCGGGGAAAGGTGGGAGGGGGTTCGAAGAACATGTTCAATTTCCACAGTGCCTTTCCAGTTTTTTCAGCTTTCCAATGCCAAGCAGTGACAAAATCTCCTACTTCACTTTTGCGTTTAGTTACATGTATTAATGGTTGCATACAACCTGTAGATGCACAATAAGATTTTGGAATTTTGCTTTTCTAAACTGTGGGTCCACAGGGGTTGAATTTAAAAAAACTGTCAATTGAAGTGAGTTACCTATCCTCCTCTTTCATTTTTCAATTTATCCATTTCATTTCTTTACAGTTTTGACATATCCCGATGCCCAATAAATTTTATAATTTTGATTTCCAAAATTTGGGGCACACAGACGTCAAATTTCGAGGTGCAAATTTAAGATTGTGACCTACATATGTAAACTCCTCTTTCATTTTTCACTTCATTTTAATACTATATGTGCAATAAGATTTTGGAATTGAAATTTTCAAAACTTGGGGCCCTCAGGGATCAAATTTTGAAGTAAATTTAAGGTAATGACCTAAATTCCTATTTCATTTTTTATCTTATTCATATTATTTCCATACAGTTTTGATTTTTTTCAAAATTTTGGGCCCACAGGGGTTGGATTTTGAAATTGTGAACTTTAGCTTGTGAACTAAACCCCTTTTTCATTTTCAATCTTAAGCATTTTAGTTCTATACAGTTTTTTTTTCATACACTGTATGTAGATGCACAGCAAGGTTTTAGAATTTATTTTTTAAATTGGAGCCAATATTCAAATATATGATTGTGAAAGTCATGCACAGGGATACAAAATTTTGGAAGTGCTGGGATAGCTGTCGTTTCCGGCTTCCTCCATCTATTTTCATTGTTTTTATCATTATTTGTTTTTCCTATATAGATAAAAAATAAAACAGGATCCTATAAACTGAAGAACTCACGCAGTCATCAAATGTGTCTTACAGACATTAGTACACTATTTCTGAATTCCATTTTCATATGACTTACCACATAAAATATCAGTGTTGGTGTAGCAAATGTACCCTGGAAAATAAGAATTTCAATTTTGAAGACAGCATGGACATTCTCTATCATTATTTATTACTTAATATCAACTAATGTCAAATTTATCATAATAAGTAATTTTCACCATATCTATTCACTTATTGAAGTCTTTTGAAAAAAAGAAATTATCTCTTTTTTCTTTGAAGAAGCTTTTAATACTTATTACTAATGTTACTTTATTGATTAAAAAAATTCAATAACTATTTGTTTCATAAATGTTTACAACTTACCAAAAAGCTGCCAAATGCCGAGTTAAAAATTGCAGCTGCCTGAAATTGGAAAAAAATCAATCAAAAAGAATACTTTAATATGTTCATGTTTACTGTTTATATTGTATGAACATAGCAAATGTCTACTAAGTATTGGTATTACTCCTGCAACAATAATTTCAGACAATGAAGGCATTGGTCCTGAATGGTTGACACAAACATAAACTTGTTAATATGACAATAAAGATTTGGTAAAAGGTCAAAACTCATTTCAATGTCAGATAAGTTGGTATACATGGTAACTACTGTGTCACATAGGTTTTCATCGATAACTATGGGAAATCACAATTTTATCATCTTCCCTGGCCAGTAATAATCAAACTTTGAAAGAATAATATATGTAAGGTCCTTCATTTCTTTTGGGTCAGATTAAATACTGAACACCACAGACAATTCTTGGTGCTGATTAGTCAAATTTTCAAATTTCCTTTCTTAAACAACAAGGCCATCATTATTTAAAATTGTCATGAATTGTGTATAACATGGCATAAAGGTCCTTTATGAAACGTTCTTCTTATTTCGTTATTATCAGGTCAAAAACACGGCTGCAAGAGGCAATTGTTGTTTATTTTAATTTGTCAAATTTTAAAATTCTTTTTTCTCTGACAATACAATACCAAAACTTTTCAAACTTGATAGGAATGATGTTTGAAGACCATGTAAAGATTTTAATAATTTCTGGCTTATTGAATGGTGTATATGGTGGCTATGGTATTACATAGATTCTGATTAAAGTCTAAGGAAAATTATATTTTCATCAATTCCTGTGAAATTTCTATGCAAGTCTGTACCAATTTGAAAGGATGCTGTAAGGCAAACTAGAGGCTCCCAGGAGCCTGTATCACTCACCTGGATTCAATTTGCCAATCAACAGCCATAAAAGTACCTAAAAAAAAAGGTCTGTAGTGTATTATTGGACATAAATCTGAAAGAGGCCAACTAATAACCATGGGTGTCAAGTCAGGCTTTAATTGGCCAAGTGTTTTCAGACAAGAATCTTTAAATGAATTTTCGCATAGGGTCCTATGTTAAACTAAGTTTGGCTGTGGTGGCCATCTTTGTTGACAGTCCAGGTCATCTGACAAACTTCTGAAAGAAGACCACCTAAAGAACATTTCTACCATGTATGGTTTTAATTGGCTTAGTGGTTTCAGACAAGAAGATTATTTAATGAATTTTCCCATAGTGTCCTATGTTTAACTAAGTTTGGCTGTGGCAGCCATCTTTGTTACATTTTTGGTCATCAGACATAATTCTGTTAGAGGACCATTTCTGCCAAGTTTGGTTCCAATTGGCTTAATGGTTTCAAATAAGAAGATTTTTTAATGACTTTTCCCACAATCCTATGTTAAACTAATTTCGGCTGTGGCGGCCATATTGGTTGACGACACAACTCTGACAGAGGACCACTTAAGGAACATTTCTGCCAAATCTGGTTCCAACTGGCTCTGTAGTTTCAGACGAAGAAGATTTTTAAATGAATTCACTATGCTAAACTAAGTTCGGCTGTGGCTGCCATCTTGGTTCATTGGACATTTTCTGAAAGAGAACCTTCTAAGGACCAAAACTGCCAAATTTGGTTTCAATTTGGCATGTAGTTTCATAGATTTTTAAAATTCATCCCCCTTTTTCTACTTTTAGTAACAGCAGTCATGCTGGTTGGAAGACGGGGATGTCGGACATACTTTTGGAAGGGGGCCAACCAAGGACCATTCCCCCAAAGTTTGCTCCCAATTGGCACAGTGGTTTCAGAGGAGGAGATCTTTAAAGGAAAAGTTTACACCGGATGATGGTTCATATTATAGTGCTAATGTGGAGTTCACAAAGAAATCGGTCTTTGTCATCGAATTATTTTGGAATCCTAAGTTTACGCTATATACAAACTGTAGAAATGAGCCAAAAAAAAATGATTTAGAAATTCTCATATTTTACACAAAAACAAATGTTAAGTTTGTAATCTTATTTTTTTTAAATTTCACATTTTATTACGATGTTCATTTGACTCATAATTTTTAAATTATGTTTAAACAAGATCTGTTTACGATACTTTGCTCCACCTTGTAACCTTTTGTAAGTCTCCATACAATCAAAAGAATGCATATTAAGCAGAGAAACAAAAGAAAAAAAATATGTTTTTTAGAGAAACATTATTTTGTTGTTTATATGAAATTCAGTAAGTCTATTCTCCAGTTTGAACTTTTCCTCTCCATATTTTTATAAATTAAATTTTAATTGAATTGCATTGCATTGGGCTTCGAAAAGACAACTGTTAGTTTGGTTAGTTGACCAAAAATGTTTTGTTTTACAACCTTTTCATTTTCATCTGAATACATTTTAAAGTAGTATTCCTTTTGTAAAATAATTAAATAAAAAATACCTTTCCAGAAAACGGTAATATTTGCGGTGGCATAAAAATACCGAACCAACATATGAAAATGTTATCGCCAATGACATCTTTTCCTAATAATTTTGTCCAGAAACTGTTTTCTTAGAAACTTACAGGAGCAAGCACTGGTATGTTACACGAGTCAACCATTTTCTTGATTCGCACTTGGGCAGTAGTGAAGACTATTCGAGTCAATTACCATATTTCATACCTCATTTCCTCCAACAGCTTTGGTAAGGATGACAGCAGACGACACAGGAGGTGGCATACATCCTAATATCTTCAACCTGAAATTATTTAATTCTACAAACTAATTATATTTGATATTTTTTTATTTCTTTAATTGTATGTTAGATATTATTTTCTTTCCATTCTCCTTTTTTCTTTTTATAAAGGTTTAAAACGACAAATTTGTTTAATCTTTTTTTACAAAAATATTAATAATTATTTTAAAAATTTTACATTTATTTGTCCAACTATTTCTCTAAAGAAAAAACTTAAATGACATACCTTAGTAAGTTTATAAATTCTAATTGTCATAAAACTTTTATTGCATACTCATGTCTTTAAAACTGCATTTCTAGCTATATAAACACCTTTTTCTCAGCTTGGCACTTGTATATTCAATTATCAAATAGCACCTAACCTACCGAGGTTTGTCCACCTGGTATTTGTTCAATACAGGTGTTATAACAGATAGTATAAACATGTTTTGTTAAGCCTGCCACATATCTAATTATTTCAGTCTTACACGTAAATTTGGATCATCTCCCCCTGATACCGCCAGGGAGGTCTTTTTCTGGAAAAATGCAAATTAAGAAATCAAAGAAGGATAAGTATCTCACCCTTGTAAGAATAATAATTCATCAAATACTGTTGATGATAAAAGTTTTACTAGGCACAGAATAAACAATGGAAACACAAGGAATGTAAAACACTGGACAAATAGATGTAGTCGGATCTGTAATACTGCTTTTGCCAAATCCTGAAATATAGAAAATGTATAAAATTAACAAACTGTATGGTATAAGTACCGAGGGAAATAATTAGATTTATTATTTAATTTTTTAAGGGCATTCAATTGCTGGAAAAAAATAATTTCTCTTGGGTAAATAATCGATCATAATTCGCACCATACATATACAATATTAGTGTACCAAAGAAAAGCCTCGAATTTTCTCCAGTTCCTTAGCCTCATACAAATATTTTTTATATTCTTCTATAGTACACTTATATTGTTTTTATCCTTCAATATCGACATCAAGATGATTATTTCTTATAATTTTTAAAAATCGTGATTTCTAATAACCCTTAAAGGCCTCTTGTACATGTAAGTCTATAAAAGGGCGTGTTTATCTCTACACGCAAGGAAATAATTTTCATAAACATGTCCGTTTGAGGAGAAAATAATGAAAATTTGTCACTTTTCATAGACGAGGTGGAAATGTGTTAAAAATAATTTTAACAAAAAAAGAATAATCGTGTTGAAAAGTAATTTTTAAAGAATCAACCAAATAAAATTTTCAGGCTTTATCGAGGTTGTTATTTATACCTACATGTACCTGGTAACAAGATCAATTTATGGTCTTCAGTAGAAACTAGATGTACTGTGAGCAAAGCTCACAAAGGATACCCCCTGCTTTGAAGTCCAATTATCTCCCTTGTGTGATATCAGAAAGCAAAGATTTTTATTCATGCTTACAAGATATAGGTTCATATATAATGTATAAGCCAAAAAAATAGAAGTCCAATTACCTGAAAGCAAAGATTTTTCTTCATGCATATCTTTGGAAGATGTACTTCCTTTCTGTAAAGTTTCGTTGAAATCCATTGAGCGGTCTAGAAGGAGTTGCGCTTACGAGGTTCATATATAATGTTTAAGCCAAAATAAATAGAAGTCCAATTATCTCCCTTGTGTGATATCGGAAAGCAAAGATTTTTCTTCATGCACATCTTTAGATGATGTTCTTCCTTTCTGTAAAGTTTCGTTGAAATCCATTGAACGGTCTAGGAGTTGCGCTTACAAGATATATGGACAGACGGACAGACAGACGGACAAGGTGATTCCTATATACCCCCAAACTTTGTGTGAATCCACACAAAAATTTCCTGATTAATGCAAAAATGTGTAAAAATTGATGAGAGAGTTTGAAAAAAAAACCATTATAGACAGTGCAGGGACAAGTCAGACTAAAAAATGCCAATTTTTCGTCGAAAACAGGGAATAAAATTCTAAAACACTCACTCGTGGTGTCAGTCCAAGTGTTTGAAATAGCACAAGTGACCTTGTAAATTTTTTAAATAATAATACATTTAGTGGAAAAATCCAAACAACCCTTGACGAATTGAAATATTATTTTAATTTAACGCAGTATGAATTGTACATTACATTGTTTTAGGTATATTATGTGTAATGGTGGATTTTGTCTTCCAAAACATACCATTATTGCAATGATTTTATATATTCCAACATATTTTCATCATATAATTCATGAAAAGATTTCAGATGGAATATATTTTTCATAATTATACCTCTGTTCTGGTTGAAAGTCCACTATTGAAAAATATCACAAATACAGCTATATATTTCACTGTGACTTCTGGCTTCAATATTCCTAATAAAAGAAAACTTGTAATCAATTTTGAATTAATCAAAACTTGAATCTATTATGTATAACACTGAAGACATTTTCCTAAGTACTTTTGGATAAATGCTTGGGACAGGCACAAAATTGCGGCAAGTTTAAACATATTTTGTGAGATCTCAACCCTCCCCCCTATACCTCTAGCCAATGTGGAATAAACAAACATGCAGCAATACACACAGTTAAACTCGGTTCAAAAGAGGTTCAAGAAGATTAAAGAAACTATGCAAAATGACAATCATCAATATAAATTAACAAAGGACTACTAGCAGTTACTGACATGCCAGCTCCAGACCTCAATTAAACTGATCGAAAGATTATGTCTTTATCATACAGAATGCTTTTATAAAAGCAGAAAAAAGAATTGCCCATAGCAGCCATGTCTGTTGCTGGATTGGGACGAAATGAGGAAACTTCATAAAGGACTTTTCATAGATGCTTCCTGTCAAGTTTGGTTTTATTTGCCTGAGTGGTTTCAGAGGAGAAGATTGAAATGTGAATAGTTAACGGACGAACGATAGACGCCAAGTGATGAACGACAGACGCCAAGTGATGAATTACAAACTTTCATATTTTAAGGCAGAAATTCAAACAATTTCTCGATAGCTTATAGTCAGTACCATGTAGTAAAGAAGAATATTTAAACTTAAAAGCGGTTTTAAAATTAGACAGTCTCTCTGTAAATCACATTATGTACCCTAGCGGCAGTTGAGAATGAACAAGATTTTTTAACTGAATGTACGTTATATGAAAATGAACGAAAAGAATTTCTTAAAATGACCTTGTTTGCTTGTTAAAATTTTAGACAGACATGGAAAATACATTTGGCTTCTTACTACAATGTAATGAAAATACAAATTTATTGAAACAACATTGGATTTTTATCAACAACTGTTTTGAAATCAGAAAATCAATACAAATAAATTATTAATCATTGCATTTGATTGTCTTGCTCTCCAAAGGGCCTTTAATTGCAAAAAAATATTCTTATTCTATACTCATTTAACACCTTTATGTATTGGACAAACATTCATTTTTCTTACTCATGTTGCCAACTATAAACTATGTTTTTATGTTCCCTCAACAAAGTTGGGAACATATTGGTTTTACTCTTTTCGTCCAACCAAGTTTTGTCCACAAGTGTTCTCGAAAACGGCTGAAGGGTTGCAAAAAAAATTGGCACAAAAATCAAGGGTCAAATGTAACTGTGCCTTGTCATATTAAGAAATTCCGGTTGACGGCCATTTTCAAAATGGTGGCTGTCAAAGTTGAAAAAAATCGTACAAATTAGAAAACAAATCGTAGAGACTTGATACTTGGTATAAAAATAGGTCACCACAAGAACTTTCAATAGGCCATATTGTAAAATCCATTCGGCACTTCATAAGGAACATTTACGACATGTTTCGTTTCAATCCATTCAGCGATTCTCTGGAAGATTTTTGTATGTATTTCCCATGAGGTTCTAAGTTAAACTAAGTCCCCCGCTGGCGACCATCTTGGACGATGGATCGACAACAAACTAACAACTCTTTGTCAGCACCTCATAAGGAACATTCATGTCATGTTTGGTTTCAATCCATTCAGCAGTTCTCTAGATTAGCTCACCTGACCCGAAGGTGTCTTCCAAATTTTCTTTTTATATTTTTTGATAACAGGATTTTTAAATCTCCAACAGGATGACAGAAAGCGAACTCTAATAACAGGATTTTAGTACTCCCGTCGAGGGAATCGCATGCATGACATACATATCAAAGGTTTGGTTTATTAACTTAAATATAATTTAATGGGTTGATATGCGTTTTTAAAACATTTGTGTTACCTTGAATACAATTGTCGTGAATGCATGTTAAGTGACAAGATTTTCAGGATTTTCAATTGCCTAATTATGAAAAGCACAGCTTACATTTTGTATCTGAAGCTGTATGCAGGTATGATAATCACTGATGGCTTGGCTACAATGCATTTACATTTTTTTTATTCAAAAATATAACTGCTCCTCAAGATTAACAAGGAAGTAGCCACCCAAGTATGTCATCTTGTCAGGTAAACCATAGGTGAAAACATTCTTACTCATGTTTATATTTGGATCTATGATATAAGATGCTTAATCTTTATAAGCATACTTAAGAATGGTTCCCAGAATGGTCATAATTGCTTTTAAAAATTCTTACTCATGTTTATATTTGGGTCTATGAAATAAGATGCTTAATCTTTATAAGCATACTTAAGAATGGTTCCCAGAATGGTCATAATTGCTTTTAAAAATTCCATATCCATAAGATGCAAGTTCAAATGTTCTGATTACATGTATATAAAAATAAAATGACTTTTCTAGCTACAATAATGTAGCTCCTGTGACAACTTTTGACTTGGCGCAGCTACCAGGCTTCCCATTACTCGTAATGAAGCAGCCGGGTGTGATTCACACCCAGGGGATATTTTCCACGTTTTGGTTCAAAAACTGTAAAAATATTATAATTCTATCATTATCAGTTAAAATAAAGTAACATACCACGACCTATCGGGAGATGTCCAATCCAGAAATCTGGCATTTAAAATTTTCATCCGTTTTGAATTTTGTTTACTTTTCAAGTCCCAGCGGGATTCTCGCTAAGGAAGTTTCCATTGACAAAATACTAGTTACTGTGATATTGTCATTCATAGTCGTAGTAAGGATATCCATATAAGATCAGGCCATGCCTCCTACAATCTCGCAATGTCTGTCATGGCGGAGAGAAAACAATTTTGAAACCAATAAAATGACAAGATGTGCAAAACGATTTCAAAATTATTAATGAAGTAAATTTACATTTAATATGCTGGAAATTATACAGTTCAGTGATATTTCAGGTAAACACGACCTCTTATTGCCATACATATATGTAAATCTTATTTTTGCTCAATAGCGAGTAATGGGACCGCTTTGTAGCTCCGTCGAGTCACAAGTTGTCACAGGAGGTACATTACTGTAGCTAGGGGTTTTCCAGAAATAGTTTGTACCCCACCCACCTATGGATGGAAAGTGAACCTGAAAACTTTTCAAATTTTCCTACATGCAGGAAAAAAATTGGAATTAGGAAAAACAGTTTAGAATCCCACCTACTAGGGGTTATTTTGGAAGCATCATCACTCACATGATCTATTCAATTGTCGAACCCAAATTTTTTGGAAGCCTAAAAAATCTCAAAATCCAATATCTTCCATGGGGTTTTTGGGTCCAAATGTTGTCTGGAAATCCAGTATCTACATGTACTGCAGACTAGCTATTTCTAGAAAAGTCCAAAGGCTATATATAAATAAATGCTATACCTCCTTTAATTCCTATTTCTGGAAATAATCTGGCAAAAGTTATAACAAAAACAACGCCACTTAAAAACCAATTTCTCTTTATCAGAGAAATGACATTCATTGTACGGTCCGCGTTGAGACGTTGACGATCACCAGGGGAATCATACGGAAAGGGGAAGGAAACGTGAAAATAATCTGGCATCCGGAGTTGATATCAGGACAAGTCGTCCCCAAGACAAGTCGCACCAGGAAAAGTCGCCCCATCATTAAAACAATCGACCCCAGCACTATAAACAGTCATTATGGATAAACAGCTAATGCCCCCCCCCCCCCCCGTAGATAGCATTTCTTCAGAAGTTCGTTCACACTGAGTTTGTCATTGTTGTAGTTCTCCCATAGTTTGTGAATTCTGTTCTTCATCGTCGGAAATCAACGGTCGATCGCCCTTACGCCGCAGTTTGCTACGTAGGTTTCCGATGATGGTTCTGGAGTAGGCGCGTGATTTTTCTCTGAAACCTTCACAGTTTGGTAACAGGTAATTTTTATCGGAAGGGGGGGGGGGGGGGTTGTCCAATAGGGTGGGCGAGTTGTGCAATACTCATGATACTGTGGGCGACTTGTCTAAGAAGATCAAAGAAGTGGGCGATTTAATTGACTTGCATTTTTTATCAGAATAATACTTTATTGAAGCACTTTACATCCATATGGACCAGTAGCTATAGCCTACACACATACATTTATAACAAACAATGTCAATAAACGTTATACATTTAAAACTTACAATAATCATAATAATTGTTTTTTTTCTCTATATATATAGAGAGAGAGAACGAGAGAAAGAGATTCAAATATTTTCAAGGACCCCCTGTCCTCAGTCTTATCTGGGACTATTATAACTATCATAACTATTATAACTACTGTATCTACCAGTTTCTATTGCTAAACAGTGGTCACTTATTCGAAATTTACAAATTAATTTTCTATGTTCAAAGTTTTGGGAAAGTAAGTATGGTTCAAAGCTATAACTTAAATAAAAATCAGTTTAAATGTTGGAGTTTACTATTTTCTTGAAAATTTGACATTTTATCAGTATATAAATTTTTATATACAAGTCAGTTTTGTTACGAAAGTTTACTTGATAAATTTATGTTTAATATGATGAATAAATACACCAGATCGTTATTCAAGACATACTGGTCATCAGTATTGGTGTCGTTTATGTAAAAATATGAACATATTCTTCTTTATTGCAAAATTACACCCATAAGGGTCAAGCAATATAAACAAACACATATACATTTTAAATACAATGCAATACAATACAATATAATAGAACATATTTCTATCATGAGCTTGTCTGACATGGGTCTGACCCCCTCAGTTCTAAAGACTGTTTAATGAAGACTCCAATATGACAAACAAGTTCAGGAATGGAGTTTAGAATGTGTTTTAGTTTATTAAATTCATCAAGATGTTGAAATGATGGTACATAGTCTTTTATATAAGCCAAAAAAATAGAACGCAATGATATGTTAATGTCACAATACAACAAGAAATGGAATTCGTCATCTAGGACTCCACATTTTTTACATAATCTTTGTGCTCTTGGGATGTTTCTGTACCTTCCCAATTCAATGCCTAGAGAATGATCACTAAGTCTAAATTTTGAGAGTAACTGCCTATGTATAAAATTATTACAATTTAAATATTCCTCAGACTGGCAATTAGTTTTTAATTTCCCATAGAGACAAAGTTTGGATGAGGAATCTAATTTTGAAAGTTTATTTAAAGTAGTTTTTTTCATATTCCTCTGAAATACACTTTTTAATATTACATTTTATAACGTTTTTTGATTGTTTAAAAGGTACATTGATATTAGAGCTATTTTCTGGGTTTATTTGCATATCTTTAAAATTTTTATCTGCATATGAGTACCAAGAATAAATTCCTGCGGAATGTAAATTTATGTTTGTTTGTAGAACATACAACAACATGAACAACTGCATTAGGACTGTAAGTTTTCAGCAAGAACTTTTGAAGTACTGTCGTTCAGACGTGGATATTTTGAGACGTTCCTGTTTAAAATTTCGAGAACTTTTTATGGATGTGATATACAGGTTTCAAAAATACGAAACTATAATAAAATGCTTTATTTGATCTAATTGTCTATTATATGGTGCTACTTGTCCTAGAACAGAGGGGGTCAGTTGTCTTATAGTTGGGGCGACTTGGCCATAATTTATCTGAAATAGGTAAGTTGTTCATGTTTCATGGAAATATCGATGAGGCAACACCCTGGAACGGGATCTAAAAGCCTATAAAAAGAGGTTTTCTTACTGTACCATGTCAAGAGGGGAAATAAGAAAGGATAACCAATCCAAATTGAAATTTTTCATATTTAACATTTGACCAACTATATTTTAATACAGGAAAAGGAAAAAATCGAATCCAAATTGCAAAATGAAATCGAGCAGATGATCAGATTAACGTATGGTATTATATATCTATCTGAATCCAGAAAAAAATTAGTAAACATCACATCTTTCATGTTATACTACTTCGTAAATATCATTAAAGCTTCAGGCTTGAAGTCAACCCCCTAAAAAATGATTGTATGAATGTTTTCACCAGGAGGTCTGATTTGTAATACGTATTTGCTATATGGGTCATTTTCAAAAAAAGTGCATTTTTAGCATTGCAAAATTGAGAAAAAACAATTTGCTTGAATCATCATATTTATTAAACTTGCAAAATATATGATACTTCTTGAACACAATACTCAAATATGCAATCTTAATGACATAACATAAAAATATTATTAACACATTTTCGACTGATGGTGCAAAATTTTGTCTATCCTGTTACCACATTTGTGAGAATTTTTTTACTATCAGCAAGGAAAATGTGAAAAACATGTTGTTTGTTTCTTAAAGATACTTTAGTGGTGCTTCAGAAAACAATAACAGAATATTTAATTTCTTTGCATTAAAGGGATAAAAATATCACTTAATATTGCGTCCTGAAAAAACTATCTAAAAATAGATTTTCAAATGCTGCAAAAATCGCTACAATCAACGCAAAACCAACTGAAGCACTTCCTTATATTCGGCTTATATTGGACTTTTGAATCAATCCAACACTTGGTTCTTTGATTACATATAATTTTAGTAAAACGCTATTTTCTATGGTAACAGGAACGGACATCGAAGGTTTACATATACAAATTTGTCTATCCTGTTACCAAGTTGGGGTAACAGGACAGACAGTAACAGGATAGACAAAATTATATGTTTATTGATTCTCTTGCAAAACAACAACCCCCCTTGCATAATTGTTTGTTTTTTCTTAAAGATATGTGGAATATCAAATGTTTCATTTCATTTTCAAGTATTTCATCAGGTCTAAATATACATAGTTGTTTATTCTAATACTAAAACTGTCTATCCTGTTACTTTATTCAAGGTAACAGGATAGACAGTAACAGGATGGACAAAATTATATGTTTATTGAGTTTATTTCGAAATAACAGCACCCCTTACATCGCTGTATGGTTTTTTTCAGTTAGCGTTCTTTGTTTCCAAACAGTTAGTGACCCTTTTGAGAACATATGGGTGTAGTAATGTATAAATTTGTTGGTAACATGATAGACATTTTAAAAGGGTACGCTATCAGTTTGACTTACTTTTCTGGTTATAACTTCGCTTCCGTTTCTTGTAACGTTCTATTGTTTTGGTTGTAATTTGGAAAACTTGTTTACTTTTGATTTCATCATAGAAGATATTCGTATTTGCAGGCAAAAATTATTGCTCTGCAAATTTTGCACGGGTAACAGGACAGACATCCATTCCATGGACGCCAGCATAATTTACTTTTTTATGAGCATATATACAAATATCTTCAAGACTTTACTTTCTTTTTAAAATTCAATTATAGGCTATTCAAAAAAATAATTTTGCCGACTTGAAAACATACAAAAAATCATTGAAAAATAATGTGCAAACATGGTTCTCTCAGTCCGGACACACGCAAATTGCTCAATATTGAGCTTCAAAATCAATTTTTTTTTGGATTGCAAGGAGAAAATCGTTCTCATTGTAGATGTGCCGATTTGAAAAAATTGCGAACTTTTGGTTAAACACAAAAAAATAATGCCATTGTGTCTGAATATTTTCTTAACATAGGTGGACAGGAAAATGGACTTTTTTTTAAAATGACCCATATTATACAGCATAGAATATCCTGAATCTCCGTTTATTTTTGTGTTTGTGTATTTTACTTTTTTATGTTTTCATCTTACGTGCGTGGAACACACAGAGAATTGACTTTGAAAGGTGCTGAAAAACCGACAAGACAAAATGATTTTAAAATAGATATGGAATATATATCCTATTTAATGTTGATACATTCTGCTGTCATATCTTCCCTAAATTTAAGCTTCTGATATACTACTACTACTACTACTACTATGATTTTGATTCTTTCTTTATTTCCTGTTTCTTTTCTGGCTTTTTAAAGTTTGTTTGCGAGCTAGCAGGTCAGTCCTCTAATTTGATTAAATTACTATGTTATAATAAATTTCACATTAAAGTGTACCTGCACGTTATCTGACCTACTGAACTTGAAATTAATCTAGAGGCACCCGGCATCTTGGTTGACAGTCTTGAGCATTGGAAAAAAAGTATCATTGATGCCTACTTGGTTTCAATTGGCTTAGGCGCTTCCGATAACAATGATTATCATCCTTCCCTGTGATTCTATCAGCTTGTTGAGCAGCTCCGAAAAATTCGTATCAAGAAGCACGTGCGTTGAGCAGGAGTTATCAACAGTCAGCAGGACTTATCAACAAATTCTCCCAACGTTTGGCAGCTTAGAACTTATTAAATAGCATTCAAAATTGTAAAATATTGATAAATATATCAAGATTTGGTGTTCCTTTTTTATATTATGGCGTTTTATTTAAATGAATGATGAAGAAATTTCTAAAAATTACATCAACAAAATGTGTCTTTCCTCGATGCTGATAATGTCTGCTGGGACTTCTTTCCGCTCTTTCCATTGCATTTCATTATTTGCGATTAAATCAAATTTTTAAACGTACGCTTTATTTTTATATGTCCATATTTTCGCCTGAATTAGCATAAAAACGATTAAATGTTGTTTAAAAATGTCGTCTTCTTGGTTAAATTTGAGTGATTATTTTATGTTGCGCATATTTTAGTCAGAAGTTGCTTAGCGAATGGAGACGGACTATGACGTCAACGAGGTTGCAAGTTTGAAAGCGGGTGCTTTAGTTTCCCGGAAAATCATGAACAAAGATTTCCAGAATGATTTTGTTTTTTAAAACATGAAAATACACCTTAATGTCGGTTTTTATATCGTTTTTAAGATATTTTACATGAAAATTCAGGAAATATATACTTATTGGTATGGTAAACAACGTAACGGAAAACTTGTCGTTGCGATGAAGAATCCATACTTTTCCCGCGAAAATTTGGGAGAATTCAGAACGTTTACAAATATTTACGTTTCAGATAAGTAATTAAGATGATAAAAATATTATCTGCATTTTGACAGTACTAGATATCGTAAAATATCACCCCGCTCGACAGAATATGAAGATTTGGGACTCGTTCGCTACGCTCACTCGTCCCAAGCTTCATATTCTGGCTCACGGGATGATATTTTACGATATCTAGCTGTCAAAATGCAGATAATATATACATATTCTAATTGGGTCCTATATTGAGCTGAGTTCGGCTGTTGCGACCATCTTTATCGTTCGTCCAGGTTATCCAGCACAATTCCGAAAGAGGTCCACCTATGGACCATTGCTGCCAAGTTTAATAACAAGATTTTGAAATGACTATTCCCAATGGGTTCCCATGTTGAGCTGAGTCCGGCTGTTGCAACCATCTTGGTCGTTATTCCAGGTTATCTAGCAAAGTTATGAAAGAGGACCACCAATGAACAATTGCTGCCAATTTGGTTGCAATTGGCCCAATGGGTTTAGACAAGACAATTTTAAATGAATTTTCCCTATGTTAAATTAAGGTCGGTTGTGGCGGCCATCGTAGTTTTTAGATCCAATATCTAAGGACCATTAATGCCAAGTCTTTTTCCAATTTGCTCAGTGGTTTTAGGAAGAAAATATTTTTCCCATAGTGTCCTATGTTAAACTAAGTTCAGCTGTGGATTCTGTCTTGGTTAACAGTCCGAGTCATCAATCCTAAATCCTAGAGAAAACCATCTTAGAACCATTGCTGCTAAGTTTGATTCCCATTGGCCAAGTGGTTTTAGACAAGAAGATTTTTAAAAGAATTTTCCCATAGTTGCTCATGTTAAACTAAGTTCGGAGGTGCATGGCAGTCTTCTTAGTTGGCAGTCCAGGTTATTGGACAAAATTGATCACAGGATCATTTCAGCAAAGTTTGATTTCGTTTGGCCATTTTTAGAATTCTCCCCTCCCCTTATTTTTCTAGTTTAAGAATTCAGAGATGCCAGACACAATTTTGGGGACCATCCGTGGACCATTCCACCAAAGTTTAATCGCAACTGCTCCAGTGGTTCACAGGAAAATATCCTTAAAGGGCGTTTAGGACAACTAACGGCGGACTCAAAGTGATGGCAATAGCCAACTGTCCCTTCGGGTCCGGTGAGCTAACAAAAGAAGTCAATTAAAATGAAAATTTGACAAATGTGATGAATTTAACTTTACAATTATATGAACTTTCCTTTTTCATAACACATCTTCCCAGGTCAAAGGTTTACGATACCCACAAACAAGTACAACTGTATTTACATACAATGGAATACCTATCAATATTGTCTAAACACAACTGCTGAATCATATCAACATAAAATTATCAATTATATACCCTTTTCATGTTTTCAAACAATTGGAAGTCGTTTCCTTACATGAAAGTTCTTTAGTCATTAAAAATGCCCACCTTCTTTTTTTTTTTATCATAGTCAAGTCCAGTAAAAATCATTTTGAATTATAAGATTTGCTTTGTTTTTCAAGTCAGTAACAGTAGTACCTCAATAAGCCCAGTTTAGTGACTACGGAAACAGGTGGACCGGGGAGGCTAACAATTTACTCGTTTTAACGCCGATAGTGTGTTGGAAAACTCCACTGTTGGATTTTAACAAATAAATATAAATCTGCCTGTAACATTTGATAATGAGATCTTCATTCGTAAATAATTGAATTATCCCGAATACAGTGAATGCATTTTAGTGGATGACCATTTATATTTGTGGAATAGGATAAGAAATAGACAGACTTATCAGGAAACAAAAGTTACACCAGGCATGCACACATTAGACGCGAATGCTGAAGTATGAAAAGATGTAGGGCCTATTTCCCTTGTATTTATTTCACTCATATCTGCTAATTTAAAAAATTAGAATATTTGCCAATTTCTATTGTAAACGATAGAACTTTTACAATATATTTAAATGTGTACAAACTGAAATTTAATGCTTTTACTGAGTTCATTTTTTTTATTCCGGTAAAGTTCGTCATTTGGACATTTGTCAAGCATTTTATATCGCATGTATCATTTTGGGGAATATCCCCACGAAGGACATCATAAGAACTAAAAGCATTTTAATGACACATTAAAAGAGATACGCAAATTGACTTACAGCAAACATTTAGTTTTTGTTCAGAGTGTCCTTCATGTTAACGGACTTAAACACAAATGGCAAATTTGCAAATTTGATTTTTAAATTGTAAATAAAAGGGTGACCTTCAATCGAAATTGTTTCACTGTGAATTATTGTATAAACTGTATGCATGATCATTGATCACGAATTCATAACAGAATCGAGATAAGGTCTGTAGTTTCGGATAAATCGTCAAATCATAGTAGAAATATTTATTATTGAATGGGATAACATGAAAGTTATCTTTTATTTAGTATGCCTATTTGATGGTCAGTTATCCGTTTTTTTATTTAAAGTATTGAGAAATACCATGTACTTTTATAAAACTAAAGGAGTTCCTCGTGCATACCTCTGACCTTTTGGTTATTTTGACATTTTTAGAATTTTCTCCACAAATTTTGGATGATTGTTTTGGTTTTAAATACTTTAGGCCTTGAACACAATTGATGGGTCGAAAATCGACGAAATGTGCACATCTTGTTCATAAAAAATTGGTATTAAAGCATTTATCCATATCGTTCATTTTACATTCTTGGAACATGGGTAAATACGTGAAACTATTGAACTGGAACAAACAAAATACAGAATGTAGCAATTGTTGTTGTTTTCAAGGCTCCACATCGTTTTCAGTTGATGGTGCGGCATTCTAAATTCATGGTAACAAGTGTCCCTAATGGAGATTAATATACAAATGGAACACAACTAATTTATTCCCCAAGTGTAAACAGAGGTCAAGACAGTACTCTAGTATTACCTTTGTATCTCTAACAAAAGAGTACACCAGTAACTCCAGAAGTATGTCGGCTTGTCTTATTTTAAAAGGTGTCTGGGAAATGTAAAATGAAACAGAGTAACATTGGTGTAAGAGATATGATGTCACCAACAACAGAAATATTCAAAATAATCTGGCAGTTCTTACCAACTCGTACCAAGAAAAACGTGAAAGACAAATAAAAACTTGCTGGTAAATTTATAGTAATGAAATATATGGAGACAACGTTAAGGCAATAGTATACAGTTATTGACTGGTTCCGAGGACAACAACTGTTAGGTTTGACCCGAAGACTGAACTGTTACCCGAAGTCGTATGCTGAGGACAACAGTTCAGTCAGAGGGTCAAACAAAACAACTGTTGTCAGGGAACCAGTCAATACGGTAACTGTTCTGTTATTTGCTTGGTATCGGAGAACTGAACTCGGACATAAAACTTAACATACGTCAATGAAGCACAAATGCAATAAGTAGATCAGAGTGATCTAATTTTGTTGGGAGGCTGTGTTACTCCCCGAGGTGCACACTCACACCAAGTAATATGATTGTAGGTCGCCTGGTATCGGAGAACTGATTTTTGACATAAAACTTTAAAGCCAGTGAACCGTGTAATATGGGTCATGTGACCTTCATCTTATGTCAAATTTTCAGTCTCTTCAGCGTGCACTTACACACAAAAATTATACGACCCTAATATGTCAACTATAGTAACTGAGAACTGGCTGTGGACGCGCACGCGCATGTGGACGACGGGGGTACTCCATTAGTCCACCTCAACTTCGTTGAGGCGAATTAATCAAACAAATTGTACTTCTAAATTCATTTTCTTTAACCTATAAATTGAATTGACATTGAGCCTGCTTGTAGTATCCATTTTTACAATGTTTATGCGTAAACAGACGATAGTTATCTGCATGTGGAGCTGCTTTTTACAGGGGTGTGACTAAACATCGAGTTCGAGTTAAAGTTCGAGTTAGAGTTCGAGTTAGAGTTAGAGTTCGAGTCAAAGTTAGAGTTCGAGTTGAAGTTCGAGTTAGAGTTCGAGTTGTAGTTCAAGTGAACTCGAGATATGAATTTCTAATGTCATTTATCGAGTTACATTTCGAGTTAGAGTTACGGTTCGAGTTAAAGTTCGAGTTAGGGAGCAACCATTTGATTTTTAGGGGGAGGGGGGATGTAGGATAAAATTTGAAATAAAAATCCAGGATCAGGATTTTTGGCAAAATAAAAGGAAATGATCTCTTTAGGTGTGGAAAAAAATGCAGGACCTGTGTCGATCAGGAAATGTTTGGTTTACATGAAAATAAAAATTTAGGTCGTAAAAAGAAATCCAGGAACAAAATTTCGGCGAAACATGTAGGCAGAATCAAACATTTGACCCTAGCCCCCCCCCCCCCACATTCCCTGATTAAAATCAAATGGTTGCTCCCTCAAGATAAAGGGACTTGTTCCTGGTACAAACATTTTGTACAAATAGTGATGCCGGTATTCAGTGACGAATTGGAAGTGTTGTTCAACAAACATTTTATTCAAAGTTCACATGATAAAAATTTCTACGTGGGCCTTTAGAGTGCTTCATCTGCTAATAATTTCAGATTTTAAATTTTTTAATAAAATGTCAATGAGAATATAAGCGTTCTTTTTTATCGGGTATAGACCATCAGTCCTAGCAAAACAAACCAACCAGACTCTACCATACGAACACCGTATTTGACCAAATAGAGGTATAGGGGAGGGTTGATATCTCACAAAACATGTTTAACCCGCCGCACTTTTGCGGCTGTCCCAAGTCAGGAACCTCTAGCCAGTTTGGTGCATCCTTCGACACAATTTTGAAACTGGACACCCCTAATGATGATTTAGGCCAAATTGTCCGGTGGATTTAGAGATGTTAAACGTGCATTCACATAGGGTCTAGTGTGAAACTAAGTTAGGTGCCGGTGGCCATCGTGGTCGCGGAGGTCGGAATTACCGGATACCGTTTTGGAAGGGCATTAAAGTAAAGTTTGGTTGATATTGATTTTGTAGTTTCAGAGGAAAAGATTTTGAACATTTCCTTCCCCCTTTTCTATAATTATCTCCGGCAACTATCTTGGTTGAAAGGTGACCACCCAAAGAATATTCCACCAAAGTTTGGTTCCAATTGACCGAGTAGTTTTAGAGGAGAAGGTTTTTATATTAAAAAAACAAAAACTACAAAGCTAAAAATCGACAATTCATGGGCAATAACTCCAAGACGGGTAATCCGATTTCTACGAAAATTAAAACGCAAGTAGATATTGTCATCCTCATCGTTTGTACCTTGCCAGATTTTCTCTAAAGGGCATTTCTTCTAATATAATTTTCAAAAACTACTGTCTGCCCCATATGCTCTATATTTAGTAACATAGGCCATGTGATTTGACTTGCGGCATCCTTTGACACTTTTTTCTACTAGGCACCCTAGAGTGTAAGATTTTTTCAAAAAATCTTTACGACGGCAGATGACGGACAAGAAGTGATGGCAAAAGCTCACATGGCCTTTATGAACATGGTATCTGACACAATCAGTAAACTATTCACATATTTTATATCATTTTAAAGGATATAGTTTTGTATCACAACTTTAAATCTCACAATTAAGTGTACGGATTACTTTAAGGAAGGTTTTAAAAACTTTTTTTAATTATACAGAATCCGCATTTCGATTTAGGGAGGACGTCATACTTAAAGGGGGGGCTTGAATAAATAAATACACGTAGTTCGAACATTGGGGGAGCAGGTTTCGTTTTCAGTTTGTGATTTTATGGAAGTAATTAACATAATTAAATGGACAAGAGTAAAACTATATGTATGTCTCTTCCACATTCGTTGGTGGGACATATGGAGAAAGAGAAAAGGAAAACGCATGAGGAAACGAATTCGGAAACGTTTTCATGTGCCCTGCATGGGGAGGCGGCCAATCTACATTCATTGATACATATCCGGTGTCCAGATGATTAAACGGTGAAGAATAAAAATCAACGCACAATAAATAATCCCCAAAAAGGGGGGGGGGTGGGTGGTACTGTCCAAAATTTTTTGCGCGTATGCCAGTACTATTTTTTGTGGTCAAATTTCTAGATTTTGCTATATTTTTGGGGGTGCGTACAAAAAGACGAAAAAGTAGCGTTTCAACCTGTTTTATGGGGTAAAATGAAAGATTTTTCGGGGTCTGAAAAAATCAGAGATATCTTTATGGGGGTGTCAACAAATTTAGGTTTTTGTTTTGCGAGCCTATGTACAGGTAATTTTACCTACCCCCCCCCCCCCCCCCAAACTTAATCCGTAACTCGAATTTTAACTCGAAATGCAACTCGATAAATGAATTAGAAATCAATATCTCGAGTTAACTCGAAGATTAACTTGAACTCGAATTATAACTCGAACGCTAAATCGAACTTTAACTCGAACTCGAACTCTAACTCGAACTTTAACTCGAACTCGAACTCGAACTCGATGTTTAGTCACACACTGTTTACAGTAACCAATCAAAATAAGACAAGCGGTCAACATTGTGGTCCTGGTCCAACAGTTCAGGAATTTGAAAGATTTGAGCATCGTTTAAAAAAATTCAAAATCTTGATAATAATTTCTAATAAATTCATATAGAAAAATGCTGAAAACTCTACAAAATAAAAAATATATTTTAAATTATAGAAAAACACTTTTTGTTCGTTATATGTGTCTAGAAATTTACTATGCCTCATTTGAAGAAAATTTAACTCATTATATAAAACGTGGCATTTTTTTTCTTAGATAAGTTTACTGGTATATATGACATATCTATTTTTATTAGTTTTATTTTGCCTAACCGAATATTTTAAGCGGAAGATAATTCAAATTATTACAGAAGCAAAGCAGGTAAGGTATTTCTTGTATACCAATATATAACTAAATTTACAGACAAAGGCTATATCGAGTATACTTAACATGGTTATAAATGATTAACATGATGAAATCTAGAAATCGAAGTAACGCTAAAACATTATTTCTTTCGTATCGGGCATCTGGTGGATCATAAATTTTTTCATATTGTAATTTTTCGGGAGCTAGCACGTCCCCGCGCAGGTTTCTTGGAATTTTACTAAAATATAATAGGAACTTATCCCATAGTACACTAGAATAGTCAATAAGGCTAAGAAAGCGCCGTTCTCATTAAATCTTATATAATCTACCTATTAAGGTAACATCCAATTTATTTTATACTTAAATAAGACCGTGCTTTATATAATTCTGAAGTTACTTACCTTGATACATATTCACCCTTCTATAGAGCCAAGAAAGAGCTTCTAGATCAAATAATGAAGCAGACCCTATGATTTTTTGTTTTATGAATTTGCCGTAATATTTCTGCTTTTAATAATATTCTTCCACACCAATTTTTCTGTTTTCGGTAACAACACACATTGAATATCTTTATTTTTTTTGTTATGTAATAACTTTTCTTTATGAAAAAAAAAAATCTTTCGCCTTTCAAATCATTTTGAAAATGTATGCCATGTATAACGTGTGACTTTCTAATTACGACTTGTAGCAAATTTTCTGTTTTTAGCAGCAGGCTTGCCTAAAAATTTCTGGTTTAAATAATATGCCCAGTCAAAATATTTCTATTTAAGTAGCAAAATTTGCGGTAAAATTTCTGTTTCTAGTAAATTCCGAGAAAAAAATTCTGTTTTTAGTAACAATTAGGTTTACCGAAAATTATTCAAATGTTCTCCTATTATTTTGGCTTCTTCTTCCTCCGCTTGACGGTTGTTACAGACTAAGCCGGAGTATTCATCAGTTTTCCTTCGCCTGACTGCTGTATATACATGTAAATTATTATTTATAAGCTGAACTATTTATTTTTTTCTATTATTTTGTCTTTTTCTTCCTCCATTTGAGGGATTTGACAGACTAAGCTGGACTGAGTATTCCCGAATTTTCCCCCTATTTTCAAAATGATTTTGGTCACTTCTTTTGCCTCTGCCTGATCGTTGTATATATTTTTATTTATTTCAAATATCTGTTGTGTATATACTTTAAGT
Source organism: Mytilisepta virgata (assembly GCA_028015205.1). Lineage (NCBI taxonomy): Eukaryota > Metazoa > Mollusca > Bivalvia > Mytilida > Mytilidae > Mytilisepta > Mytilisepta virgata. Next base: position 44,535,088 of record CM051520.1, read on the forward strand.
TATTTATTTATCCTTCTCTGTTTTTTTTTAATTTAGTAATATGCATCGTTCATGCCTTTATTTTTTCTTAGTTTATTTATTTAATTTTTTTCTTCCAGAAGTAATTTATCTAAAATGTTAATTCGTACTGAAATATTTCTATAGTCAGTTAATTATTTAATTGAAAAAAATGGACCCAGCCCACGTCGTTGGGTCTGGAAAGGATTTAAATACTATTTAAATCCTTGGGTCTGGTAACATATTCAGTTATGGCAGAGAGTTCTACCTTGTTCCTTACATATTAATGGCGATGTTGATTACATGGACTATACTGTATTATAGTCCAATAAAGCCTGAAATCAATATAATAAATATTGAATAAGTTGTCATTTATCTTTAAATGGTTAAGGATGCTAGCTGGTCATGTTTTGGTCTTTTTGTCAGATTTTCGAAATCCTCGGGTTTTATCGATTTCTTAAACATGAAATTTTTTGCCCATGAACCCCCACTTTTTCTTTTATAATTCAATCATATATACCTTAAAATGGTATTTGACAAAATTTTATGAAATCATTTTTATTTTTTCATACATCTTTGAGAGACTGAAGTTGTCAATGCAAAGACAATGAAAAATCCAGAGAAAACCAATTTCCTGCAAATTTTCAAGGCCTTATAGCACTGAAATGAGCACATGAACCTATATTTTTTTCTTGTTTATTTGTTTACTATTCATATGTTCTCTCAAACTAAAACACCTATTTCAAATCCTATTTATTTCCTATTAGACCAGCGATCATCCTTAAGATAGTGAATTGAAATCATTATATTTCCCTTATTTCCATGTTAAATATAGTATTTCCCCACCAGACCATGACGGCGAGCGACAATGTTTTTCAATCTTCCAAAATACCAAAAAAAAAACAATATTTATTATATATATATATATATTTATTATTAAAATGGTGAAGTAATAATGGCATAAAACAAAAACTGCAAGAGAATCTATTTTTCGACCAGGCCATTTTTTCCGCCATGACAGTAAACGAAAATGTTTGACCGATCTAACAAACCATACATAATGATAAATTTTTATTAAATTGATGATATAATATTAAAATAACACTAATACAACAAGAAAATATTATCAAACATGTATATATTCTTATATTTTTCCACCATACTCTTCCAGACTAGACCAGACTCTGTTTAGTCGTTCCCACATTTTATAGATAAAACAAATATTGAAAAATTACATCTTCAGTTTTGCAAATTATATAAGGGGTGCGAAAAATCACCCCTCATTTTAGAACTAGAGTTGAATTGGGAAGACTTCCTTTAGAATTAAATTTAAAATCCCAGTCATTTTTTTACTTGATGAGATTGCATTCTGATGGAATAAATCCTCTCTTAAAAGAAGCATTTGATTTAAATAAAGAATTAAACTCCTAATGTGAATCCAAGAATGGGATTAATACATGATTTTCTTATGTTAAAGACATAATAGAAGACTTTGGTATGGACCTTGAAAATTTTGTCACAATGGCATAGGCAAATAAAATCATAAATAGAAAGAAACAATTTATTAAAAGTAAAAAAAATATCCTGGTATGAGAATTCATTCAAAATTACAATTAAAAAAAAACTGCTGACTCGAACAATTTAACAATTTAAAAATTTTATAAAAACATAAAAGATGTTTTAAAAGAGGAACACTACATTAATTATATAAATTTTGAAACAAGAACACTATTACAAAACTAAGATTAAAAGATCACAATTTAATGATAGAGAAGGGCAGACATCTAAAGATACCAAGAGAAGACTTTGTCAGACTTGTAGAATTCTTGAATAAGAGAAACATTGTCTACTTGTAATACAGTAAAAGTATTAGAATCAAGTATTTCAAATATTGTCAAGAATCGATACAAAACGTAAAACTCATTATCAGATCAGAACAAACTAAGATTTATTCTCAATACAAATTATGTATAATGACTAATAAATTTGATTTGATTGGATTAGTTAAAAAATGTGTGAGTCTTCCAAGGAAGACATGTGTAGCCTGCGGACGTCAACTTTCACAAAAGATATTAAAATTTTCAAAAAAATGAAATATATATGCACACCTTTGCGTTAAGGTCAATACACAGAGAAAGTTTCATCAAACTGCTTTGAGCGGTTATGGAGTAGTTGAGGATAGAAATTTTGACCCCTCCCCCCTTTTTTTTCAAAAATGTCAATTTAACAAAAAAAAATTAAATTTTCAAAAAATGACATATATATGCACACCTGTGCATTAAGGTTAATGTTAAGGTTAATGCACAGAGAAAGTTTCATCAAATTCCTTTGAGCGGTTATGGAGTAGTTGAGGATAGACGTTTTGACCCCCCCCCCTTTTCAAAAATGCCAATTTTTACAAAAGAAAATATTTTAATTTTCCAAAAATGAAATATATATATGCACACCTATGCATTAAGGTTAATGCACAGAGAAAGTTTCATCAAATTCCTTTGAGCGGTTTACGAGTAGTTGAGGATAGAAGAAAAGTGTGACGACGCAAGACGACACACTACTTGTATTAAACGGGATAAGAAGCCGTGATTTAACACGAGTACTTCTATTGATAACATGATAAAACGTCTATTCAAATAGCCGACGTCCAGGTAAATATTTGTACCCTGCGTAAACATAAAACACAGCTTAAAAATCAGGTTTTAGCCTTAATTTTCATCATTGTTGACTTAAGTGAAAGGAATCCTTGCCACTGTCTCCAGTATATAGCATCACCTCCTCCCTGTCCTGCTTTTCTATAGATACCATTTATGTTAACATAGGTACAACTTCTATACCACCATCCTCCCTTGTTTTTGTCCCTTGCACAGTGTTCATCACTTTTTCGGTCATTGTCTTTGTCATTTGTAGAAAACATTATACCATTTGTCTGAAATAGTCCATCACCTGAAATTGACAAGGAAATAATGTGTAAGTCTGACGACATTCAATGTTTTGGTCAGACTAAATCATAGGGAATACAGTTGTCATTACATGCAAAACAAAAACAAAAAACAAAAAACAAAAAACAAAACTAATTTAATGATGCCAATAAATTCGACGAGTCTTGTGACTAAAATTACATATAAAGTATATGTAAGACTCAAATCCGTGTACGGCCTCAAATCAGTTTACCCCTATGTTCTATTTTTAGCCATGTTGGCCATGTTGGTTGGCAGGCGGGGTCATCGGACACATTTTTTAAACTAGATACCCTAATGATGCTTGTGACCAAGTTTGGTTCAATTTGGATTTGGCCCAGTAGTTTCAGAGGAGAAGATTTTTGTAAAAGTTAACGACGGACGACGGACGACGGACGCCAAGTGATGAGAATAGCTCACATGACCCTTTGGGTCAGGTGAGCTAAAAATGGACACAGATCTGAGTCATTTTTTTTTTTAGAGGACATAGATTTGGCGATGACGTCACATGACACAGATCTGAATGGGGAAAACAAACATTTGAGTATGACGTAATGATAGGCCACAGATCTGAGGAAAAGACACGGATTTGAGGCCGTACATGGATCTGAGTCCTACATATATATCTATCTGTTAATCTAAATATTGTTTTATTGTTTGTAATAGAGTAACATTCAACTCACCAGCGGTACCACTGTATCCAGAAACTGTTATAGTATATTGCAAAGCCTCAGCTCCAACACTAAATACACTATAGACAGCATAAGTTGTGTTTCCTTCAAAATCTTCCAAATCGAATCTTACGGTGTAGTTTCTGTTTGAGGTCAAGATATAAAGGTTTTCATTTCCTGGAAATTAAGATTTAAGTTTAAACAAAAAGAGGCACCTTCGTGGTCGACTGGTTTATGCAGTTTGTCAAAACTAAAATTAATGGTCAATTGCATTTAATGTTGTCAGTCCGCACCTCATACGTAGCAAATTTAGCAGCGTAATTTAAGCACGTAATAAATAAAAGTTTGTAATATCAGTTGGACTTAATTCTGAAAATGGACAATCTAATAACCATGGCTGCCAAGTCTGGTTCTAATTGCCCAAGTGCTTTCAGACAAGATGGCTTTTTAAATGAATTTTCCCACAGGGTCCTATTTTAAACTAAGTTCGGCTGTGGTGGCCATCTTTGTTGACAGTCAGGGTCATCTGACATAATTCTGAAAGAGGACCGCCAAAGGACCATTTCTGCCAAGTTGGCTCAATGGTTTCAGACAAAATGATTTTAAAATTAATCTTCCCATAGGGTCTTTTTTAAAGTAGTTCAGCTGTGGTGCCCTTCGTGGTTGAAATAGAACTATCTAAGAACCATTTCTGCCAAGTTTGGTTCCAATAGGCTAGTGGTTTTAGAAAAGAAGATTTTTTAATGAATTTTCCCATAGGGTCCTATGTTAAGCTAAGTTCGGCAATGGTGGCCAACTTTGTTGACAGTCCGCAGTCATCGAACATTAATCTGTAAGGAGACAACCTAAGGACCATTTCTGCCAAGTTTGGTTCCTATTGACTTAGTGGTTTCAGACAAGAAGATTTTTAATCAATTTTCCCAGTGTCCTATGTTAAAATAAGTTCGGCTGTGGCGCCAATCTTGGTTGACATTGTTCTGGGTCATCAGATACAATACTAAGAGAGGACCATTTCTGCCGAGTTTGGTTCCAACTGGCTCTGTTGTTTCAGACAAGAAGACTTTTAAATGAATTTTCCCATAGGGTCCTATGTTTAACTAAACTCGGATGTGGCAGCCATCTTTGTTGACAGTACAGGTTATTGGACACAGTTTTGAAAGAGGAACATCTAAGAACCATTTCTGCCAAGTTCGGTTCCATCTGGCCTTGTAGTTCCACAGAAGAAGATCTTTAATGGCCAAAATCAATCTTTCAAGGGCAGTAACTCATATTAGAAGTTGATTGACAATATCAGTAACATTTAACCTTTTTTATAGTCAACAGTTTCTATACTTTTCAAAAAAGCAAAATTCACAAATATGGAAAAAAAAACACAATTTTAGGGCAATATCTCCTGTAGGAAGTCAATTCACAATTTCAGACAATTAGAAAGAAGAGTAGAACTGTGCATGCTGATCGTTTTGAGGTAACGTTTTTTTCTGTATTGCCGTTTATATTTTTTTTTATTCAAGCAAAAAAACATCTTGGGCGAACCACGGGGACATAAATAAATTTTTTAATCAAGACACCCTTTAGATGAATTAGACGAATTTGGTTTTAATTGGCATAGTGGTTTTAGGGGAGAAGATCTTTAGGGAACATTTACGACGAGGGACGACACCGGAGGCCGGACGTAAAATCATGGGAATATAATTTGTCATCAAATGCCATAAAAAGTAATTTAACGACATCATTAACATTATTAAAACAAAGCCTCACGCGTGCTTTTTGCTGGTTTGTTTTCAGTATTATCGACCAAACTGGTACATGGAAATTATTGATAAAATTGCCTTTAGTTATTAGTTTCAGCGAAGAATATTTGTAGTATTTATTTCTGATTTTTTGGTAATAATATTAGAAGCAAGGTGCTGGACCCCGGACATAATATTAAAGGATTATTCCAAGAAATTTAAAATAGACTACTAAGTGGTTTAAGCAGGAAAATTAAATATGATTCAAAACATTCTTTAGAAAATTTTACAATATATTAACTGAAAAATGTATTTTTTGCTGAAATTTTGAAAGAATTAATGATAACGATTTTTTTGCACATAAGTCCGTTTACATTTTTATGACAGGACATACTGAAGCAAAAAATTTGTTTTGGTTCTGTTTGTATGTTTGTTTAGTTGGTGTTTTACGCCGTTTTCAGCACATTTGGCTATTTCGAGGCGCCCAGTTTTTATTGGTTGAGGAAGGCGGAGTACCCAGAGGGAACCACCGACCTTCGGTATTAAAATTGGCAATCCTTGTCAATTTAGATCGAACGTTTTGGTTCTGAATGTCCTTCACGTTGAAAAACTGTCTGAAAGACATTAATTTGGCAAATTTGTGTCAAAACTGTCTCCAAGAGCCATATTCATGTATGTAGAAAACATTTTAGTAACTTATTTGTTAGTTGTTATTAGCAAATCTTAAGAGACCACGTACAAGGCTATGCCACATGAGATTTTGAACGGCTTGTAGCGACCTTTTTAAAATGACCATCTATAAATGAATTAACACAAGGGGAAATGGCCATCTATAGATGAATAAATACAGGGGGAAATGGAAATCTATAGATGAATAAATACAGGGGGAAATGGCAATCTATAGATGAATAAATACAGGGGGAAATGGCCATCTATAGATGAATAAATACAGGGGGAAATGACCCTCTATAGATGAATAAATACAGGGGGGAAATGGCCATCTATAGATGAATAAATACAAGGGGAAATGGCCCGCTATTGATGAATAAATACAGGGGGACATGGCCCTCTGTAGATGAATAAATACAAGGGGAAATGGCCCTCTATAGGTGAATAAATACATAGGGAATTGGCCCTCTACAGATGAATAAATACAGGGGGAAATGGCCCTGTATAGATGAATAAATACATGGGAAATGGCTCTCTATAGATGAATAAATACAGGGGAAATGGCTCTCTATAGATGAATAAATACAATGGGAAATGGCCCTCTATAGATGAATAAATACAATGGGAAATGGCCCTCTGTAGATGAATAAATACAAGGAGAAATGGCCCTCTATAGGTGAATAAATAAAGGGGGAAATGGAAATCTATAGATGAATAAATACAGGGGGAAATGGCCCTCTATAGATGAATAAATACAAGGGGAAATGGCCCTCTATTGATGAATAAATACAAGGGGAAATGGCCCTCTATTGATGAATAAATACAGGGGGAAATGGCCATCTATAGATGAATAAATACAGGGGGAAATGACCCTCTATAGATGAATAAATACAGGGGGGAAATGGCCATCTATAGATGAATAAATACAAGGGGAAATGGCCCTTTATTGATGAATAAATACAGGGGGGCATGGCCCTCTGTAGATGTATAAATACAAAGGGAAATGGCCCTCTATAGGTGAATAAATACACGGGGAAATGGCCCTCTATAGATGAATAAATACAGGGGGAAATGGCCCTGTATAGATGAATAAATACATGGGAAATGGCTCTCTATAGATGAATAAATACAGGGGAAATGGCTCTCTATGGATGAATAAATACAATGTGAAATGGCCCTCTATAGATGAATAAATACAATGGGAAATGGCCCTCTATAGATGAATAAATACAAGGGGAAATGGCCCTCTATAGGTGAATAAATACAGGGGGAAATGGCCATCTATAGATGAATAAATACAGGGGAAATGGCCCTCTATAGATGAATAAATACAAGGGGAAATGACCCTCTATAGATGAATAAATACAGGGGAAATGGCCCTCTATAGATGAATAAATACAAGTGGAAATGGCCCTCTATTGATGAATAAATACAGCGAGAAATGGCCCTCTATTAATGAATAAATACAGTGGGAAATGGCCCTCTATTAATGAATAAATACAGGGAGAAATGGCCCTCTATTAATGAATAAATACAGTGGGAAATGGCCCTACTTCTTTACATTCTGTTTTAAAAGTTGTAATCATTAAAATAAGAATCAGTACACCTTATGTAATCAATATTTTCAAGTCGATCTTGTATTCCTCCCGTGTTCTGTAAATCAATGCAATTTACCTAACCAATATTCCCTAGACGTGTTTCCAAATCCGATCTTGTATTCCTCCCATGTTCTATAAAATGATGTAGCTCCGTCAATTCTTTTCTGGACAACCTGTAATAACAAGTACCGAAGCAATATTATAAATTTTATATATATAATTTCGCTTGCCTAGCGAAGATGGATTCAACAACCAAGCATGCATTGCGAGATGTTAAAGGAGTTTAATGGGGTTGTTTTTTTTTGTAACAAGACCCTCTGCAGTAACAAAATAATCGGTTGCCTCACAGCTACTCTTAGATCTATAGAAAATAAGAAAAGGTATATGTTGTCAGATGATGACATGCCACATTTAATCTGGTTTGCGAGAATCCATTTCTCATCAGCCGTCCGAAATATATATTTTCCCATTTCAAAAAAGAAAGTAAATAAAAAAAATATACTTAATGTACAAAAATGTATTGTTTACATTTTTGGCCGATAAGCTTCTATAAGGTACGCATTTGGCCATAAAAATGGCTGGGAATACCTTGTGTATAAGACTCAACTAAAGAGACACAGAAACACGGGAACTCAAACAAACAAATACAAACGAGAGCACAAATGGTTGATTACTTCGACAACCAGGTGTGAACTCATGTGCTCTGGAATGGAAGAAATAGTAATAGCAGTGGTACTTAATCATCGATCTGATGAATGTAGTATACTAACTGTCCATCCACCATCATCTGAAATGTCGCAGTATATATCTATAATGGCACCATAACTATCAAACGTATAGACACCACTTTTACTCGTTGTAGGTAGATCACTACAGTCCTTCGGTTCAGTCAAAATTAAGTTGGAACTGGTAGTCGTATCAGTGTCAATAGTGCTTTTGGTAGTAACTTTGCAAATGACCTGACCCACTGAAATTAAGATGATGATTGGTTTATTTGTTTTATCTGTAAAGCTTAAAATTCCATAAAGGGTTCCAATAGACAGCTTATAATATGCAATTGAATATATAATTTAACCAGAGGCTCCCAGGAACCTGTATCGCTCACCTGATATTGTATTGCCTATTACATATAGCGACCAGTTCCCACACGATTAAAGTTCGGCTGTGGTGGCCATCTTGGTTGATAGTTTGGGTCAACGGACACAATTCTGAAAGAGGACAATCTAAAGACCATTACTGCTAAGTTTGGTTCCAACCTCTCGATAGTTTCAGACAAAAGGATTTTTTAATGAATTTTCCACAGGGTCCAATGTTAAACTATGTTCTTCTGTGGCGGCCATCTCGGTTGACAGTCCAGGTCATCCGACACATTTCTGAAAGAGGACAATTTAAGAACCATTGCCAAGTCTTGTTCTAATTGGCTCAGTTTTTTCAGACAAGAAGATTATTTAATGATTTTTTCCATAGGTTCCTATGTTGACATTCCGGGTCAACTGACACAGTTCTGAAAGAGGACCACCTATGAACCATTTCTGTCAAGTCGCAGTATATATCTATAATGACACCATAACTATCAAACAAATAGACACTACAGTCCTTTGGTTCAGTCAAAGTTAACTTGGAACTGGTAGTCCTATCAGTGTCAATAGTGTTTTTGGTAGTAACGTTGCAAATGACCTGACCCACTAAAATTAAGGTGATGATTGGTTTATTTTTTTTATCATGAGACTCATTTTTTAATTATATTTATGAAAACCATTTTTTATATGCCATAGTAAAAATACTAAAGTACGGGTCTTTTAGTTGCGTGTGACTGAACATCGAGTTCGAGTATGAGTTAAAGTTCGAGTTAGAGTTCGAGTTACAGTTCGAGTTCGAGTTAAAGTTCGAGTTAGCGTTTGAGTTATAATTCGAGTTCAAGTTAATCTTCGTGCAGACTCGAGACATTGATTTCTTATGTCATTTATCGAGTTGGATTTCGAGTTAAAATTCGAGTTACGGATTAAGTTTAGGGGGAGGCAGGTAAAAAATTACCTGTACTTAGGCTCGTAAAAAATACCTAAATTTGGTGACACCCCTATAAGATATCTCTGATTTTTTCAGACCCAGAAAAATCTTTCATTCTACCACATAAAACAGTCTTTTTGAACGCATCCCAAAAAATACCTGCAATTTTTGGGACCCCCCAAAAATATAGCAAAATCAAGAAATTTGACCACAAAAAGAAATACTTGCGTTCGTGCATAAGATTTTGGTCAGTACCACCCCCCCCCCCCTTTTGGGATTAAGTTTTTGTGCGTTGATTTTTATTCTTCGCCGTTTAATCATCTGGGCACCGGAATCTAGATTGACCGCCTCCTAATGCAGGGCAAATGAAAAGTTTCCGACTTCGTTTCCTCACGCGTTTTCATTTTCTCTTTCTCCATATTCCCACCAACGAATGTGGAGGAGACATACATATAGTTTTACTCTTGTCCATTTAATTATGTTAATATTTCCATAAAATCACAACGTGAAAACGAAACCTGCTCCCCCAATGTCCGAAATACGTGTATTTATTTTGTTCAACCCCCCTTTAAGTATGACGTCCTCCCTAAATCGAAATGCATGTGGATTCTGTATAATTTAAAAAAGCTTTTAAAACCTTCCTTAAAGTAATCTGTACACTGAATTGTAAGATTTAAAGTTGTGATACAAAACTATATCCTTCAAAATAATATAAAAGATGTGAATAGTTGTCTCAGATAAAAAAATCATAAAGGCCAGGGGAGCTTTTGCCATCACTTGGTCTCCGTCATCTGCCGTCGTAATTTTTTTTTAAAAAAAATCTTACACTCTGAACTTGCTGGGCTAATTGGAATCAAACCTGGCCCGAGTCATTACTAAGGTGTCTAGTAGAAAAAAGGTGTCAAAGGATGCCGCAAGTCAAGTACTAAATATAGAGCATATAGGTCAGACAGTAGTTTTGAAAATTATATTAGAAGAAATGCCTTTTAGAGAAAATCTGGCGAGGTAAAAACGATGAGGAGGACAAGATCTACCTGCGTTTTAATTTTCGTAGAAATCGGATAACCCGTCTTGCCCATGAATTGTCGATTTTTAGCTTTGTAGTTTTTGTTTTTTTAATATAAAAATCGTCTCCTCTAAAACTACTGGGCCAATTGGAACCAAACTTTGTGGAATAGTCCTTGGGTGGCCCCCTTTCAACCAAGATAGTTGCCGGAGCTAATTTTAGAAAAGGGTGAAGGAAATTTTAAAAATATTTTCCTCTGACACTACAAAATCAATATCAACCAAACTTTACTTTAATGCCCTTCCAAAACGGTATCCGGTAATTCCGACCTCCGCGACCATGATGGCCTCCGCCGCCGAACTTAGTTTCACACTAGACCCTATGTGAATTCACGTTTAACACCTCCTCTAAATCCACCGGGCAATTTGACCTAAATCATCATAAGGGGTTCCCAGTTTCAAAATTGTGTCGAAGGATGCACCAAACCGGCTAGAGGTTCCTGACTTGGGACAGGCGCAAAAGTGCGGCGGAGTTAAACATTTTCTGTGAGATATCAACCCTCCCCCATACCCCTAGCCAAAATTGGGGCAAATATAGTGTGTATATACCTCCGTCCACATGTTGAAGATCGTATGGTAGAGTCTGGTTGGCTTGTTTTGCTAGGACTGATGGTCTACACCCGGAATAAAAGAACGCTTATATTCTAAGTAAAGTCAAGAAATACCAAAGGGATATTCGAAGGAGGGAAAAATCGTTACAACTGACAAACTCCGGAGAACAACGAAGACAAGACCAAAACAATACATGCACTACAATTAAAAACTAAAAACGTATGAACAACATGGACCCCACCAAAAAACCGGGGATAGACTCAGGTGTTCCGGAAGAGTAAGCAGTCTCTGTTTCCTGCAGGACACCCGCCATGCATTGACATTTTACTAAAAAAATTATAATCTGAAATTATTAGCAGATGAAGCACTCTAAAGGCCCACGTAGCAGAATTTTATCATGTAAACTATGAATAAGGGAGAAACCATTTGATTTTTTTTGGGGGGGGAGCTCAAATGTTTGATCCTGCTTAATTGTTTCGTCTAAATTTCGGTCCTGGATTTTTTTTCTAAATTTTTTATTTTCATGTAAACCCAAAATTTCCTGATCGACACAGGTCCTGCATTTTTTTTCACATCTAAAGTGATCCTGTCTTTTCATTTTGCCTTTTTATTTCAAATTTTATCTCCCCCCCCCCCCCCAAAAAAAATAATGGTTGCTCCCTAACTCGAACTTTAACTCAAACCGTAACTCTAACTCGAAATGTAACTCGATAAATGACATTAGAAATTATTATCTCGAGTTCACTCGAACTACAACTCGAACTCCAATTATAACTCGAACTCTAACTCGAACTTCAACTCGAACTCTAACTTTAACTCGAACTCTAACTCTAACTTTAACTCGAACTCGAACTCGATGTCTAGTCACACCCCTTTAAGTGTACGATAATCTTAAACCCTTTCAACTATCGATGTGGATGGCATGGTAAAACCAAAAAGTCGTAAATAGAATGCGGTATGTCATGGGCATACATTTTCAAAATGAATCGCAGGGTGTGTGGATGTACATTGTTCTGGTGAGTTTACCTACAAGGCACACGCTGTCATTTTTATCTAAATACTAGGTAAATAAACATGTATTCTAATTTTCCATGCGAGTAGTCCTGCAAGTAATTGTAGATACTGTATATCGCGGTGCAGACAATCCGAATCTTGTTCGCATTATGCATAATTTATTTCATATGTATTTTTCAGTGAAATAAAAGTAAGTTAACAACAAATAATAAAATTCTATTTTATTGAAAAAAAATATCTGATACTAAAATTAGTCGTTTTAATTCGTTTTAACGATTTATATATAAACATGCATAATTTATTTTCATGGCAGCAAGGTATAACATATGTTGTAAAAATTAATATTAAATTAGTTTATGGCTTCAGAAAGGTAGAGGTGCGTGACTTATGAATTATACTAAAATAGCTTTTAACAGAATAATAATCAACATGAATAAAATATAATCAAAATATTTGCAAACCTACATAAATACCAATTATGAAGAAATTACATGAGTACAGGCATATAAGGGCTTTATCAAAATAGTCATTCTTATTGAAACTCAAGAGCCCGTATCGTTAATCTGGATTTAACTTGTCCCTTGAGCAGGACACAATTCTGAAAGGGGACCATTCAATGACCATTGATGCCATGTCTGGTTCAGATTGGCCGAGTGGTATTAGACAAGAACATTTTTAAATGAATTTTCCCATAGGGTCCTATGTTTAGCTAAACTCGGATGTGGCAGCCATGTAGGTTGACGGTCTGGGTCATCAGATACAATTCCCAAAGAGGACCATCTAAGGACCACGTGGCTGTCAAGTCTGGTTCCAATTGACTAAGTGGTTTCAGACAAGAAGATTTTTAAATGCTATTGTGGCCATCTTGGTTCATAGTCCGAGTCGTCGCACACAATCCTAAAAGAGAACCCCCCTTAAGGACCATTGCTAGCAAGTCTGGTTCCAATTGGCTCAGTCGTTTCAGACAAGAAGATTTTTTAAATGAATTTCCCATAGGGTCCTATGTAAAACTAAGATCGGCTGTAGTGGCCATCTTGGTTAACAGTCTGGGTCATCGGACACACTTCTGAAAGAAGACCATCTAAGTACCACTGCTACAAAGGTTTGTTCCAATTGGCAAAGTGTTTTAGACAAGATATTTAAATGAATTTTCCCATAGGTTCCTATGTTAAACTAAGTTCGGCTGTGGCGGCCAAGTTGGTTGACAGTCTAGGTCATCGGACACAATTCTGAAAGAAGACCTCCTAAGGAAAATTGCTGCAAAGTCTGGTACCAGTTGGCTATGTAGTTTCATTGAAGAAGATTTTTGAACCCCCCCCCCCTTTTTAGCTGACCTGGCCTAAAAGGCCATGTGAGCTTTTCTCATCACTTGACGTCCGTCGTCCGTCTTCCGTTGTCCGTCGTCTGTCGTCCGTCGTCCACAATTTACATTTTAATCTTCTCCTCTGAAACCACTGGGCCAATTGGACCAAAAGTTGGGGGAATGGTACTTGGGTGGTCCCCTTCCAAAGGTGTGTCCGGTGTCCTCGATCTCCAAACACGATTCCCGCCAAACTAAAAATAGAAAGGGGGGTCAAAATTTAAAATATCTTCTGCTCTGAAGCTACCAAGCCAATGTCAACCAAACTTTGCTGAAATGATCCTTGGATAGTTCCCTTCCAAAATTGTATTCGGCATTTCTGACCTCGACAAAGCTAGCCGCTGACCTTACTTTAAAATAGGACGCTATGGGAAATTCATTTAAAATCTTCTTTTCTGAAACTACTGAGCCAATTGGAATCAAACTTAACAGCAATGGTCCTTAGATAGGACCCTATGGGGAAATTCCTTTCAAAAATCTTTTTATCTGAAACTACTGAACAGCAATGGCCCTTAGATAGTCCTCTTTCAGAATTGTGCTCCATGATCCGGACGATCAGCCACCACAACCCAACCTAGTTTTAATATAGGACCCTATCGGAAACTCATTTAAACATCTTCTTGTCTGAAACCATTGAGTAAATTGTTAGATTGTCCTCTTTCAGAATTACGTCCAATAATTCAGACGTTTGTTTCTTAGGTGCTTATATGGTTGTCGATTGGCAAATTGAATCCAGGTAAGCGATACAGGATCCTTGGAACCTCCAGTTCTATTTTAAGTCACAGCAGCCATGTTTGTTGGAAGTTGGAGATGCCGGACACAATTTTAGAAGGGGCCACCCAATAATTGCATTCTGGGTAATATTTGTAACGACGGCTGAGGAGTGCAGCCCCACCTCAAACTCGTCCCAACTCTGACCAAATCGCCCCAACTTCGTAAATAATAGTTTCAAACTCGCTCCAACTGTGAAAATCATTGTTACCAACTCGCCCCAACTGGTGAAACTATGTTTGTTCTTCTGTGCCACCCTTCCACGCAACTTAGTGCAAGAATTATCACCCAATCACGTCTTCAAAGGCTAAATAAATAAGAGTTTGTCACTATTATTTTACAGTCTGGGCGAGTTTATAACTGATATTCATAGATGGGGCGAGTACCAAATCATTATTGTCATTAGTTGGGGCGAGTTGTTAAACATATTTCTCTTATGATTCTTCAGGAATATATGTTTGTTTGTGATTCGGCGTCTGACCCGCGGGAAATCTTAACGTTCATTTTTCTGTGATGTCAAAAGTTGCTATGCAACGATGGCTTTCAAATATGGCGCCATTGTGTAGCAAAATTATTGACCAAACAAAATATACTAATTTTCCTACACAATCACCAATAAAATGGGCAAAGTTTTGGTATCACTAGTTCATATCACATTGTATACGATGTGATATCAAATTTCTCTAACCGTCCGAGTGTTAGATAATACTGGTCAATCATAAGCATAATAAGAGAAATATTTTTATCACATATCGTATTGAAATAACGCCCATTTTGCATATGTAATAAAAGCATAGGAACTGAAGTTGCATCTAACTGTTCGACTCTATACTCCAATTGAAAGAAATAACAGTGTTTAATAGCTGTAGCATTGTGAATGTGCACCTTATATATATATTCAGAGTTTTCAAAAACCTGACAAACTTGCTTGAAGACTGGAAAATCTAATTCAACAGTAAAATTATACTTGCTAGTGGCAAAATATGTGATAAATAGATTAATACTGGTCTTTTTCATATTGCCCGTGTTATCAGCCCTCGACTGATATCATTACCACATCTATATTTAAAATATGGCATACAATTTTTTATTTTTTGATACTATATACAATGTATTTGTAAGTTTTAACAAGGATTTAAATAGTAGCTTATTGAACATATGCAGCAAACTATTGCATAAATATTTATAAGTTTTAAACATAAAAATATCTTTTTGAATCACTTTTTTTTAATATTGAAACGTTTGACGCGCTATAGATTTTAAAGTTTTTTTAAATTTTGTTTTGGTTTTTTTTCTTTTTTTTTGTATTACACATTCATGAATTCTTATATAAATAAAAATTTAATATCCTATTAACTGGTTCGTAAATACCTCCTACACCCATAGCACACATGACGCATCTAATATGAGAGAGAAATGTTTTTAGGATCAAATCTGCATGTTATATATTGTTATAAAAATTACTTCAACTTATAAGAATGAATACAGGTTAGATATAAGTTTTTAATGGTCAAATATGTAAAATATGAACATTCTGTGGCCCTTTGCGTTAAAGTGTCTTGAAACATATCTTACAAGAGTAAAAACTATAATGATTAGTGTCAATTAAAATTAGACGAACTTTGCAATTCCTACAGGGAAAAATGAAATATCGTAAAAATTTTGAAAACACTTTAGTTTTCTTTTATCTTAATTGGAATTGACTTAATTGAACATCATGCCCATATGTTATAAATATTAAGTAAGGCAAGCACGCTTAATGATTATATTAGAAAATAAACACAATTTTGCAAATTCTATTGAAATTTAATGACAATATTTTTGTATGAATGTTTGAGAGTATGAAATAACCTTCATTATATAATGTATTACAAATTAGTTCCTCTGTAAAGCTTAAAATTCCATAACGGGTTCCAATAGACAGCTCATAATATGCAATTGAATGAATAACTTAACCAGAGACTCCCAGGAGCCTGTATCGCTCACCTGATATTGTATTGCCTATTACATATAGTGACCAGTTCCCACAGGGTTAAAGTTCGGTTGTAATGGCCATCTTGATTAACAGTCCGGGTCATCAGACACAATTCTGTAAAAGGACCATCGAAGGATCATTGCTACAAAGGTTTGTTCCAATTGGCAAAGTGTTTTCAGACAAGATGATTTTAAATGAATTTTCCCATAGGGTCCTATGTTAAATTTAGTTTGGCTGTGGCGGCCATCTTGTTAACAGTCCAGGTCATTGGACACACTTCTGAAAGAGAACCTCCCAAATTAAGGACCATTGCTGCCAAGTCTGGCTAAAATTGGCTCAGTGGTTTCAGACAAGAATATTTTTAAATGAATTTCCCATCGGATCCTATTTTTAACTAAGTTCGGCTGCGGCCATATTGCTTTTCAGTCTGGGTCATCGGACACAATTCTGAAAGAGGACCATCTAAAGCAAATTGCTGCCAAGTTTAATTCCAATTGGCTAAGAAGTTTCAGACAAGATGTTTGAATGAATTTTCCTAAGGTTCCTATGTTAAACTAAAGTCTTCAGTGGCGGCCAAGTTGGTTGACAGTCTAGATCATCGGACACAATTCTGAAAGAAGACCTCCTAAGGAAAATTGCTGCAAAGTCTGGTTCCAAATGGCTATGTAGTTTCATTGAAGAAGATGTTTGAAACTCATCCCTCTTTTTTAGCTGACCTGGCCTAAAAGGCCATATGAGCTTTTCTCATCACTTGGCGTTCATCGTCCGTCTTCCGTTGTCCGTCGTCTGTCCTCCGTCGTCCACAATTTACATTTTAATCTTCTCTGACACCACTGGGCCAATAGGACCAAAAGTTGGGGGAATAGTACTTGGGTGGTCCCCTTCCAAAAGTGTGTCCGGTGTCTTCGATCTCCAACCAAGATTCCCGCTAAGCTAAAAATAGAAAAAGGGGGTAAAAATTTAAAATATCTTCTCCTCTGAAGCTACCAAGCCAATGTCAACTAAACTTTGCTGAAATGATCCTTGGATAGTTCCCTTGCAAAATTGTATTCGGCATTTCTGACCTCCGGCAAAGTTGGCTGCCATAGCTGAACTTAGTTTAACATAGGATGCTACGGGAAATCGATTAAAAATCTTCTTGTCTGAAACCACAAGGACAATATATAAAAGACCATGTATTAATCTATAATTACCACATCTATATTTAAAATATGGCACAAAAAAATTCTATTTTTTGATACTATATACAATGTATTTGTAAGTTTTGACAAGGATTTGAATAGCATCTTATTGAATATATGTAGCAAAATATTGCATATATATTTATAAGTTTTGAACATAAATTATCTTTTTGAATCAATTTGTTTTAATATTGAAACGTTTGACACATATGGCACATAGATTTTAGAGTTTTTTTTTAATTTTGTTTTGTTTTGTTTTGTTTTTTGTTTTTTTTTTGTATTACACATTCATGAATTCTTATATAAATAAAAATTTAATATCCTATTAACTGATTCGTAAATACCTCATACACCCATAGCACACATTACGCATCTAATATGAGAGAGAAATGTTTTTAGGATCAAATCGGCATGATATCTTCAATAAAAATGTAAAACAATAATAATACGAATTATATACCAGATAAGTATGTCTTCTTAATCACCATTCCGGTGTTTGATCTCTCTGTTTTCGGGTGACTATTTGAACTCAAGCTGCATTGCTTTAACAATTCATCGTATGATGCAGTACAACATGTATCCATATTCGTGCACAACACTGCACATCCTAAAACAGAAGGTGCTGGTTCAACGATTGCTTCGACTTCCACAGAAAAATTTGTGGTCTCTATCAAGTTGAAGTTTTGCAGTTTTACGAGAGCCAAGATTTTTGGTGTTATCCATGTCAAAACGACAAACGTGATAGATCGGTATACCACTAGCACCATCTTTTAAGTCAAAATATCGAGAAATGCGATTAAAGAAATTCTCTTATTTGTAATGAATATTTGAAACTGTTTGTTTATCTATGAATGCATTTACGTTAAATAATTTCTCATCACTGCTGTAAAAGCGAGAACGAATCGATACAGTATATTGCAGTTAGACAGTTAAAATAATTTATTATTCATTTATAATTTGTATGGAAAAACATTTTTATCATAAAGCATTGCATTTTAAAACTATACGCTTACGACTTAAATTTTTAAGTTCTCAAACTTCAACATTTGTTCAAAGTGAGCAGCCTTTAGCAGTATATTTATTGGAAATGCATTATTGTACGCCTAGCAGTTAACAGCAAACAAAATGAACACAATAAAAAAGTAATATACAATCATATTAATGTTTTTAAGCCGGGGCACAAAAAGGTTTTCACATTGAAATTTGTACCTTTTCAAAGACCTCGGGTCTTTAATTGTTATAAAAAATTACTTCAACTTATAAGTATGAATACAGGTTATAGATATAAGTTTTTAATGGTCGAATATGTAAAATATGAACATTCTGTGGCTCTTTGTGTCTAAAGTGTCTTGCAACATATCTTACAAGGGTAAAAACTAATGATTAGTGTCAATTAAAATTAGACAAACTTTCCAATTCCTACAGGGAAAAATGAAATATCGTGAAAATTTTGAAAACACTTTGGTTTTCTTTTATCTTAATTGGAATGACTAAATTGAACATCACACCGATATGTTATAAATCTTAAGTAAGGCAAGCACGCTTAATGATTATATTAGAAAATAAACACAATTTTGCAAGTTCTATTGAAATTTAATGACAATATTTTTGTATGAATGTTTGGGAGTGTGAAATAACCTTCATTATATAATCTATTACAAATTAGTTCCTCTGTAAAAGCTTAAAATTCCATAAAGGGTTCCAATAGACAGCTCATAATATGCAATTGAATGTATAATTTAACCAGAGGCTCCCAGGAGACTGTATCGCTTACCTGATATTGTATTGCCTATTACCTATAGCGACCAGTTTCCACAGGGTTAAAGTTCGGCTGTGGTGGCCATCTTGGTTGATAGTTTGGGTCAACGGACACAATTCTGAAAGAGGACCATCTAAGGACCATTACTGCTAAGTTTGGTTCCAACCTCTCGGCAGTTTCATACAAAAAGATTTCTTAATGAATTTTCCACAGGGTCCAATGTTAAACTATGTTCGGCTGTGGCGGTCATCTCGGTTGACAGTCCAGGTCATCCGACCTATTTCTGAAAGAGGACAATATAAGAACCAATGCTGCCAAGTCTTGTTCTAATTGGCTCAGTTTTTCCAGACAAGAAGATTATTTAATGATTTCTCCCACAGTGTCCTATGTTGAGATTCCGGGTCAACTGACACAATTCTGAAAAAGCACCACCTATGAACCATTTCTGTCAAGTTTGGTTCCAATTGGCAAAGTGGTTTCAGTCAAGATTTTTTAATGAATTTTCCCATTGGGTCTCATGTAAAGCTAAGTTCGGCTGTGGGGGCCATCTTGGTTGACATTCTAGGTCATTGGACATATTTCTGACAAGGCACCATATAAGGACCATTGCTGCCAAGTCTTCTTCCGATTGGATTAGTTGTTTCAGACAAGATTTTTAAATGAATTTCCCATAGAGTCCTATGTTAAACTGAGTTCGGCTGTGGCGGCCATCTTGGTTCATTGTCCGGCTCATCGGACACAATTCTAAAATAAGACTGTCTAAGAGCCATAGCTTCTAAGTTTGGTTGCAATTTGCTTAGTAGTTTCAGACAAGAAGATATTTAAATGAATTTCCCATAGGATCCTATCTTAAATTAAATTCGGCTGTGGTGGCCATCTTGGTTGATCGTCCGGTTCATCGGACACAATTCTGAAAGAGGACCACCTATGAACCATTTCTGTCAAGTTTGGTTCCAATTGGCAAAGTGGTTTCAGTCAAGATTTTTTAATGAATTTTCCCATTGGGTCTCATGTAAAGCTAAGTTCGGCTGTGGGGGCCATCTTGGTTGACATTCTAGGTCATTGGACATATTTCTGACAAGGCACCATATAAGGACCATTGCTGCCAAGTCTTCTTCCGATTGGATTAGTTGTTTCAGACAAGATTTTTAAATGAATTTCCCATAGAGTCCTATGTTAAACTGAGTTCGGCTGTGGCGGCCATCTTGGTTCATTGTCCGGCTCATCGGACACAATTCTAAAATAAGACTGTCTAAGAGCCATAGCTTCTAAGTTTGGTTGCAATTTGCTTAGTAGTTTCAGACAAGAAGATATTTAAATGAATTTCCCATAGGATCCTATCTTAAATTAAATTCGGCTGTGGTGGCCATCTTGGTTGATCGTCCGGTTCATCGGACACAATTCTGAAAGAGGACCATCTAAGGACCATTGCTGGTAAGTTTGGTTGCAACTGGCTAGGTACTTTCAGACAAGAAGATTTTTAAATGAATTTCTCCATAGGGTCCTATGTTAAAATAAGTTCGGCTGTGGCGGCCATCTTGCCCGGAGGTCGGGGCCATCGGAAATACTTTTGAAACAGGACCACCTTATGACCATTCCATCACAGTTTGGTTCTAATTGGACAAGTAATTTCATACAAGAAGATTTTTATGTGTATTTTCCACAAAGAAAATTTTTTTTTAAATTTTAAACCCCCCTTTTTTCTATTTTTAGCTTGGCCGCCAACTTGGTCGAAGGTCGGGGACACCGGACACAAGTTTGGAAGGGGACCACCCAAGGACCATTCAACCAAAGTTTGGTCTAGATTGGCCTAGTGGTTTCTGAGGAGAAGATTTAAATGTGGATTGTGGACGACGGACGACAAGTGATGACAATAGCTAAAAATGAAACATTTGATTTTCAGGAGGGCGTCATTGAAAAATTAAATACCTAGCTCAAGATTATTACAAAGGACTGTTTTAGAATTCGTTGATCGCAATTCGTATATGAAAGTGGCAAATATAACAAACATTTTTCAATGTGGTAGGTATCACCTCTTTAACAATTTGATTAATTATCCTCAACAAAAGGTTAAAAAATCTGTTTATTTCATTCAAGAGGATTTCAAGTTTCACTATTTCACTATTCAGTGTCTGTACCAAGTCAGACTATCATGACTCTGTTGTGTTCATGTTTGTGTTTTGTACTCTTTTATGTTATTTTTTTTGTCCGGCGTTCTGTCAGTTGGGTTGCTTTGATTGAATGGTATGTCATTGTTGACCTTTCCTGTTATCCATTTTGTTGTTTGTTCAACATTTCAAATTAAGATTAATTTCCTCTGTTTTGGTTGCTTGTATTGTATGAGTTATCTCCCATT
Organism: Mytilisepta virgata; assembly: GCA_028015205.1. Taxonomy (NCBI): domain Eukaryota; kingdom Metazoa; phylum Mollusca; class Bivalvia; order Mytilida; family Mytilidae; genus Mytilisepta; species Mytilisepta virgata. Next base: position 44,556,747 of record CM051520.1, read on the forward strand.
TGAACATGAATGTTTAAGAAGAAATAGACAAAGAATGAAAAAAAAATGAAAACGTACACTTTTAAGACTTTCTATGAATTAATGAATGCTGATCTGTGAAAAACCTGCTCATTAGAGCAATAACTGACGCAAATACAAACTAGAAATTTGTGCCATCATAAACGATGTCCATCCCCGCACTGCACAAGTAAAAAAACAATTAACAGTGATTAATAAGCAATTTCACAATTTCAGTCTGATAATTGGAACCCTGAATCAATTTTCAAAATTGAAAACCTTATTGCAAATGCACACATAGTGGAGAACAATATTATAAACAAATAAAACCACTGAGACAATTAAATAAGGCAAAATTAGCAATTTCACCATTTTCGTTCCTAAAATTTGAACCCTTAATCGAGTTTCAAAATTCAAAACCTTTTCGCACATCTACAGATAATAAGGAACAATATTATACACAAATAAATTTGCTAAATGTAAATGAAAATTGAAAGAGGAGTTTAAGTCACAAGCTTAACGTATCCGGACCATAAATGACCACGAGATTATTCAAAAGTTCCCAGATGTTCCATACAACGCAATTAAAATGACCTCGGTAATTATCGGCAAACTTCGGAAATGCCACTATAACTAACTTATTTTTACAGACTCTGCATATAAACAACAAAGTGTGTTGCAACTTGAGAAATATATATATATATATTATTTCAGCTTTAAATTGTTTGGTTCAGCCATTCACGGTCAAAATTAGATACAATTTTTGATCATGATATATTATGGTCCGGATACCTTAAATTCACCATTTCCGAAATACAACCACTGTGGGCCCCAAGTTGTGAAAATAAAAATTCTAAAACCTTTTGCGAATCTACATATGGTATGTGACAATACTGTATAGAAATTAAATGCATGAAGTTAAGGAGTTTGGATTACAGGTTTTAATTTCCAATTTTCGAAATTTGACCCCTGTTGGTCCCAGTTTTTGAAAATCAAAATTCTAAAACGTTATTGCACATCTTTTGGTGACATTCCTCTTACACCAATTTTACAATGTTACATTTTACATTTCCCAGATACCTCTTTTAAAATAAGTCAAGAAGACATAATTCTGGAGTTACTTAATGTTCTTCATGGGGATATTCCCAAAAATGATATAAAATGCTTGACAAATGTCCAAATGATAACCTTAACGGGAAGAAAAAATGGACTTGATTTGTAATAATTAAGCATTAAATGTCAATTTGAACACATTTGAATACATTGTAAACTATAGTTACGATAGAAATTGGCAAATATTCAAAAAAATTAATTAGCAGAAATGAGTGAAAGAAATACAGTGGAAAGTGGCCCTACTCATTTTCATACTTCAGCATTCGCGTGTAATCTGTATCATGAATGTTGTGTATGCCTGGTGTAACTTTTGTTCCCTGTTTATTTCTTACCCCTTCCCACGAATATAAATGGTCATCTACTAAAAAGCAGCCACGGTATTCGGGGTAATTCAATATCTCATTATCAAATTTTACCGGTAGATTTATATTTATTTGTCAAACCCAACAGTAGACTTTTCCAACACACTATCGGCATGAAAATGAGTAAAATTGTTAACTCTCCAGTCCACCTGTTTCTGTAGTCCTTATACAGGGCTTAGTGGGGAACTACTTCATGTTACTGACATGAAAAACAAAGCAAATCCAATAGTTTCAAAATGATTTTTACCGGACTTGACTATGAGTAAAAAGGCAGGCATTTGTCACGACAAAAGAACTTTCATGTAAGGAAATAACTGACGGAATGTTTTGAAAACATGAAAAGGGTAATTGATAATTTTATGTTGATATGATTCAGCAGTTGTGTTTAGACAATATTAATAGGTATTTCATTGTATGTAAATACAGTTGTACTTGTTTGTGGGGACCGTAAACCTTCGGTTTATAATATAGGCAACTATGGGAAAATTCTTTTAAAAATATTTAAAACCACCTGGTCAATTCGAACCAAACTTAGCAGCAATGGTTCTTATGTGGGTTTCTCTAAGATTGTGTTTGACGACTCGGACTGTTAACCAAGATAGAATCCACAGCTGAAATTAGTTTAACATAGGAAACTATGGGAACATTCATTTAAAATCTTTTTATCTAAGACCACTGAGCCAGCAATGGTCCTTAGATATTCCCATTTCATAATTGGTTCCGGTAACTCGGACTTAAAATTATGATCGCCGCCACAACCGAACTTAATTCAACATTTGATTCTAGGGAAAATTCATTTAAAAATCTTTCTGTCTAAAACCACTGGGCAAATTGGACTTGGCAGCAACGTTTCATTGTTGGTTCTCTTTCATAATGTTGCTAGATAACCTGGAATAATGACCAAGATGGCTGCAACAGCCGGATTCAGCTCAACATGGGAACCCAATGCAAATAGTCATTTTAAAATCTTATTATCAAACTTGGAAGCAATAATCCATAGGTGGTCCCCTTTTAGAATTGAGCTGGATAATCTGGAATAACGACGAAGATGGTCGTAACAGCTGAACTCAGCTCAACATAGGGCCCAATTCGAATAGTCATTGTCATCTGAAGCACCTGAGCCAATTGAAACCAAGTTGGCATCAATGATACTTCAGATTTGTGTCCGATGCTCAAGACTGTCAACTAAGATGCCCGAGTGTCTCTAGTATAATTTCAAGTTAACAAGGTCAGATAACGTGCAGGTAAACTTTAGTGTGAGGTTTATTGGGGCATAGTAGTTAAATCAAATAAGAGAACTGGCATGCTATAGTATAGCTCGCAAACAAACTTTATAAAACCAGAATAGAAAAATTGAAGCACACGTTTCTAAAACATGTTGTAGAATACATATCAAGTAATCCAAAGCTAAACACAAATTCATGAAAATGCATCAATGAAACACAACATAAAATATTGAAAACTAAACACTCTGCTCAACTAAATCAATGGTGGACAACATAATATACTCTGGAAAGCTTTTTATGTCGGATTTTTTTTTTTTAAATAATTTTTGGCTTCTATTTAATATATTCGTGCATTAAATAGGATATTTTCCATATCTATTTTAAAATCATTTTGTCATGTCGATTTTTCAGCACTTTTCAAATTTGGCAATTGTCAATTCTCTGTGTGTGCATCTTTGTTTTTCAAATTCACATCTGAAAAATATTAAACACTTTAATTTTAAAAATCAGTTTTTCATTTACAATTGAAGTAGGCGTAGTTATTGCCATACCTGTCAGTTTCTTATATAAAAGTGATTTGTTTTTCTTATTTTTATTTTTGATAAAAATTAAGAGATACATGAAACAATATAGGTCAAAAATGAAATTCAATTCTAATAATGGCGTCCGTTCCACGCCGGTTAGAAGAAAACATAAAAAGTACAATACACAAACAAAAATTAACGGATATTCAGGATATTTTATGCTGTATAATATAGCAAATACGTATTACAAATCAGACCCCCTGGTGAAAACATTCATACAATCATTTTTTAGGGGGTTGATTCAAGCCTGAAGCTTTAATGATATTTACGAAGTAGTATATAGCAATATAACATGAAAGATGTGATTTCTGGATTTATATAGATATATAATACCATACGTTAATCTGATCATTTGCTACGTATGGATTGCATTGCGCAATTTTGATTCGATATTTTTCCATTCCTAGAGTAAAATACAGTAAGTCAAATGTTAAATATCCAAATTTTAATTTGGATTGGTTATCCTTTCTTGGCATGGTATCCCCTCTTGTCATGGTACAGTAAGGAAATCCCCCTTTTTATACTTTTATGATATGTTCCAGGGTGTTTCCTCATCGATATTTCCAAGAAGCATGGAAAACTTACCTATTTCAGATCCTTATCCCTACCACATAATACGCATGTATAAAAGGAAGTGTTCCCGGAGGCTCTACATTTACAGCATCAATTTTCTGTAAGTTTTGAATTAGGTTCGAACTAAATGAAATTTAATACATCTTTTATTCAAATCACTTGGATTATGATCACAAAACAAAATAAATCAAAAACCCCTTTATAGGACCGAAAATAACGGGTAAAAGTTGACCAGTACCAGTCTGTAATTATCACACTAGTTGTTATATGTAAAACGTCGAGATTCTGTAACAGTTTTATGTTTTAATTATTAAGGTGAAACTAAATAAAATAATGAACTTACGAGTTTATATACGTGCTTCCATCAGAACCACAGATAGTCTCCAGGTCAGTTGGGCAAGCTTTATGGCTGAGCTCTAGGCAAAAGAAATCGAAAACCGCATCAGGGCCGGTAATGACAGGCCCAGTTTGACCAGTACCAGTACCAGTACCAGTTCCAGTTCCAGTTCCGGTTACGGTAGGCGCTGTTGTTGTGCTTGTGTTACATGCTCCGTAATATGCAACATGAATACTTTTATGCGCACAATGGGCTTTTGAATAGTCACATCTTTGGATTAAAATAAGAGGTGTCAAATTAAATATCAAGTTCATTGAATAGTTCTAAACTCGAGTATTTCCATATTCAAATATTTCACTACTCTTTTCAAATTTGTTCGTGTCTTTAGAATGTTAAAAAGGACACTGTGATATATTCTCATTGGAGGGTATGTGGATGGAAAAACAATTATTATTTTGTGCCATGTGTCCCTTATAATACAGATAAGATGTGATGTACATTCATCGCAAATATATATATAAATGTATATATAGAGACCCTTTTGAGTTTCTGTTGAAGCGCAAAAAATAACCCCATGTTGACATGCATGACAATGAAGGAGATGTTCTATTTGCTTAATCAATTGTTACATTTAAATGTATTATTCCCAATGTATATCCACCCCACAACAATCTTCTACTCAGTACAGTTTTAGTATAGAGTGGTGCTTTGAAGCTTCCTTCTACATGTCTTATATTGCACTATTTTGCTTTTACAGTTACAACCAATTTATTCTTGAGATATTTGTTTATCCACCATAGATTTCTTAATTATTTGAATGAGTGATTCGTAGAAGTCTTTCGACGTTCCCTGGATTTTATCAACCGATGATATGTTGTCTCGCTGACGCAAACACCATATTCTTTTATCAACACATTTATACATGATCTTTATCTGCATATGAACGTCTCCCTAATCTGTAAATAAGTTTAACAACGATTTTGATAACAGTATTAACCTGTTTCTGTATGTTACTCCATTTGTTCCACATTCTGGGTGGTTGCCATATGTGTAACAATCTATTTTTTCTACGGAATGACAGCTGTAACTCGAAAATGAACTCTGTGCACTACTCACTACAAAAAATAAGCATCATTACCACCGCAATCATCATCATCATCATTTAAAGATGTTTTTCTAAGATAAAAAAAATCCCAATCTTGCGTAAAGAAATTCCTTTTTGAGAATTCCAACTTTCATAGATTCTGAAATTTTTTTAAAAAGGGATATACAAATTGTTTAGAGGTAGTTACCTGTACACAATATATTCGTATATTTTGCAACTTTTAAGATGTGAATGTGTAGGTTACAACAAGTACAAACATAACCCCTACAAGTTACACAACTACTCAACACTAGATTGCTTAGATAAACCCAGATACATTAATGTCTGGGTTAAAATTTATCTGATATGATCATGGCCAAATATCGAAAAAAAAAATACCAAAAAAATTAGAAAGTACGCAAATTCAGTAAAAATCAAAGGACAGGGCGAATTCGTGCGTACACCAACATAGAAAAAATAATAACAAAGACACAACTAAAGGAGAAAAACATATAACTAACCGAAGAATGAGAACAAGACAATACAAAAACTTAACCACTTGCAATGTGATCTCCCATATAAACCACGAGTGACATCTGGTACTCTGGAAGGGTAGGCATATACTTCTTTCTTTAATGACACCCGTCACATTGCAAGTGATGGAAATTCGGTAGAGTATGAAGTTCGGTTAAGAGTCAATTCCAGTAAGACGTGAAATCTGACTGAAGATATCTGTTCTTATTTGTGAGATCCGGGTGTGAGATAGAAACTTCGTATCAAGTCGTGATGACAACCGAAAATCTGTGGAGTCTGGGCAAAACCCTGACTAACAAGTTTATGTGACAGTGACTGTGTGTGAAGAAAATCATTGTTCAAATCACATGCACGACAGTTACGAATAATCCGTGAAACTGAAACGCCATTAGCTGGAAACGTTGATATGTTACTACTAAAAAAAGGGAAGTTCAAATTGAAAAGTTAAAATCATCAAGTTTGTAGTATAAGTTTTGAATTCAGTCCCTCTTTCTTGTCTATGTAATACTATAAGATTAAATCTTGATATGAAGTTGAAGTGGATGAATCGGTGGTCTCTTTAATATCAGGTACACTGTTGTTGTAGACAATCCTAAAAGTTAGAATTGTTTAAAAGATACTACATCATTTATCCCCATAGTCTGTTGAAAACGCTGTTCTCCGAACTCAAAAAATGTGTCCATTATAAATTCCAGCTAGCATGTTAACAACATCAAAGCTTTGGAAAGCCAAAAGAATAATCTCCAAATTATTGCAATCAATACAACCTAAATAGTTTAGTTAAAGTTCGGCAATGGTCAACTTTGACTGAGTGGGTTGACACCCGATTTTTAACAGAAAATCAAATTTATCACCTGAACGTTTCAATGTACATGTAAATATCTAAAAATCTAAAAGATGATCATGCGACCTATGACTGACATAGCTGCAAGGGCAATCAACAAACTGCACACAGTAACAGACAGTTGGTGTCTTACAAATACTTTCATTATATTGCCGACAATTATTACAATGAATGTGCAAAACGTAACGAACATATAAACTATCTCAGAGCACATAAAATTAGTTCATAAAGGCCAATTCGACAAGAGTTAATATGAATGATCACTGTATAAAGAAAACATTGAATTGTAAGTAAGTGTATAAAACTAGTTCTTTGCAATTCACATATCTTCTACCTTTATCATCAAATAAAAATAATCACTTGTAAAAGAAATAGTGCCATTTTTCCCCAGCATTTATTTTTTACTTCTAGGACAAATTTCAATAAGTCGCTTAATTAAAGCCCTTCAAAGTCCCTAGGGGCATTTAGCCTGGTATGTTGTCTCTGGAGACATATTTTACACAAAAATGCCAATTAATGTCTTTAAGACAGTTGATTTTCAATACGAAGGACACCCAGAACCAAAACTGTGCATCTCCTTTCATACGACAATAGAATGGTTTTAATTCTGAGTTTTCTTCTTAATTGGCAATATTCCAAAAAGTGATAAATATTTACCCAAATCGCCTATATACACGATCGTCTAGAAACTTATTATTGATGAAGCATAAAAAAGTATTCATCATGAATATGTATTGGGGTTATTTCGAATAGACTGAAAAGAAACTATGTATCTAAATCTTCTATGATACGGATTTTTATGAAATTTTACATGCAGCTAGAATATTAGAAACTGTACATCTAAATATCAAAACTTTCATATTTCTTTAAAAAAGGTGTTTAAAAAGGGCCGTTTACGTACATAGATTTCACGTAAAGACATCCGTAAAAGGATAAATAATTTCGCTTAAAAAAAACTTCTTTCTAAAAACATTGAAAAAAGCTATCCGTATAATTTAAAGCCTCAAGATTTGTCTTTTTTGAGATATATCGACGTACAATAATTTTGTGAAATTTGTGAATTTGTATAGAAACCTACGGTAAAAATTAGAGGTGATGAATAATTATGTCCACTGACTGTACATATTATAGTTGCCAAACCCTGGGATATTAGTCCCAGCCAAAACTTAGTGCAATATTTTCGAGAAGACTCATCATTTTTCGATAATTATGCAAATACAGTTCAACATGGAATTGCTCTAATTGCATGAAAATCTAACATACTGTTCATTTAGGTACATCATATATTAATTCCGTTGTTTATAACGTCTAAAATATATTCGGATGTATTCTTTTATGAAGTCATAGTAGAAAATAAAAATTTAGTCTACGACGATAGACAAAAATTTATCCAATCAAATGAAAGTTTACATCCAAATGTAATTAAGCTAGCTTTAAAAAATACAAAAACACCACCGTCAGGAATCGCTGAATTTGAACAAGATAAATAGCACATTCTGTTGAACACATGTCATGCATGTTGAAGAAGAATTACTCAACAGAATAACAAGACACATCGGAAGGACAAGTGTTTCTTTCAAACATCCGAGTAATGTATATCCTGAGATATTGAAAGTCAGTTTGAATCAGGTGAATTTTGGAGAAAAAAAAAGTTGATTTTCTCTAACAGTTGATTGATTTTTTAAATAACACATAGGCATCCAATTTAATTCAATAAAGTTCAATTATCCTTTCTATTAACACATAAAATAAAAGCAGAAAGATTGAGAAATCAAAAAATTGTTCAGCATTTTCAGTCACAGGGAGGGGGGGGGGATTTTTAAAATTTGAATTTTAAAAAAACAGGACCAGGATTTTTTGCAAAATAAAAAGACAGGATCACTTTAGGTGTGAAAAAAAAATGCAGGACCTGTGTCCATCCGGAAATAATTCATGTATTTTGGTTTAAATGAAAACAAAAATAGGTAGCAATAGCGGCCGAAAAAAATATGAAGGACCAAAATTTTGACGAAAAATAGGCAGGATCAAACATTTCGTCATAGCCCCACCATTAAAATAAAATGGTTGCTCCCTGTGTTCCCATTTCGCCTTAGTCGAAAAAGTTCTACCTATAAACTTGTACTAAGGCGAAATGGGAATATTTTTATGTAGTGATTTCGACAGCTATGACGAAATGGGAATAAGCCATTTATTTAAGAATACCTAATAATTAAACATTTGATCCTAGCCCCCGATAAAAATCAAATGGTTGCTACCCAACATCCAAATACATGAAATAACGATGAAGCTACTATAAAATACCTCATAACACATGTAACACTGGTTTTGTGTTATTCATGTTAATTAGCTATTCACACTGTTTACAGTTCTACAATGTTCTATGACACATCATTGATATTGAGCATGTATATATTTTTGTGTATATCTTTTTCCCCATATTTACCAACGGAAACCTGCTTTTCTGATTCGAATATTACAAAATTTCTGTCTTAAAACTCATAATATCATGAATGTATTAATTTATATAAAGAATTAATTATCTTACCAGCGAAAATGCAAACTAAAGCCAAGAGAACTTTCATGTTGACCTGATTGGCGACAAAAATTTATAAATTGTAAAGACGATTTATCTCTGATCTTATCTTTCTTCTGTAATAAATTCGTGACCATTAGTCGTGTGTATCGTTTTGATACGTAACATGAAGCAATGTCTTGTAAAGGTCATCAATGTGATTTCACAATATGAACAATGGGAAACGATGGAGGAATTTAAGTTCCGTCGATCACAGAGTTTCTATATGACTATATATAGTAACATGTCCACTTTTTAGCTCACCTGGCCAAAGGCCATGTGTGGTAGAGTTGGATTTTAATATTTTGTAATTGTAATTTCATTTGATATATTGCATTTGTAATTAATTGTATGTTAGGTTTACCCCTATGCTACATTAATTTCAGTTGTTGGTTGAATAAATCTTATTTATTAGACTCCCAGTACTGTGTTGTTTATATTTTAATGACAGATACTTTTGTAGTCTGCTAGTTCGTTGAACTAGATTTTTTTTCTGGTTATTTCATTGGATAGTCTACTTTAGGCGGGAACCCTTTGTTTTACTTTATTTGGTGGTCAGTTACCTATAATATCTATGTGTGGGTAGAAGCCATTTTGAAGAAAACCCATGTCATTTGTTTGGAACCTCAGAAATTCTGTTCTGGACATCCTATTCTATATATGAAGGTCAGTTTCTTACTCTAATACTAATAATCATAATATTTCATCCTGTAATACCTCAAAATGAGAGATAATTATGAATGTGACATACACTGATCAAGTCTCGTGAAGACATTTTTGCCAAAGATGATATAGAAATAGGCCGTACCAAAGTGAAACACCGGATTGACCTATTTGGTGCGAGTCCGTTCAAGCAGAGATACAGGCGCACACCACCTGCCATGTATGATGACGTTAAAGGACACCTCCGTCAACTTCTCTCTGCAGGAACCATAAGATCATCTCACAGCTTCCAACGTGGTACTTCTCCACAAGAAGAAGGGAAAGCTACGTCTATGTGTCGATTACCGTCAACTTAACCTTTCGACGAAAAGGGACAGTTAGTCTTCCAAGTGTCGAAGAATTACTGGATTGTCTTGCTGGCAGCACATTCTTCAGTACGATCTACGTAAAGAATGGATATCATCATATCGAGATCCTAGAAGAACATAAAGAGAGGACAGCCTTTACTGTTGGACCCCTAGGATTTTTTGAATATAACCGGATGCCATTTGGCATGACAAACTCAGCAGCGACGTACCAAAGAATGATGGAAAGAATGCCTTTCAGACCTCAATCTAAAGATCTGCTGTATCTTTATTGATGACGTCATCATCTTTGGGAAATCCTACGTCGAACATCTGGAGAATCTTCAGCTTTTCTTTAAACAACTCAGAGAAGCCAACCTGAAACATGCACCAGACAAGTGTTCCTTTTTCAAGAGAAAGGTTACCTATGTTGGCCATCTTGTATCAGCACAAGGAGTGGAGATTGATCCAGAAAAGACAGCAAAAGTCGTAAACTGGCCAAAACCATCCAACACAGAAGAGATAAGGAGATTTCTTGGCTTCGTTGGTTACTATCAACGTTTCATCGAAGATTTCAGCAAGATCAGCAAATATTTGACTGAATTGATGCCTAATCCTGGAACCAAGAAGTCTAAGAAGAAACAGAGCAGAAACCATGGCATTTTGGGACCGGAACAAGACGATGCATTTGAGAAGTTGAAGAACCACTTGGTGACAGCACCAATACTAGGATATGCAGTCAGCAGCAGTCCATATGAACTTCACACAGATGCTTCAGGAACCGCACTTGGCGCTATTCTGTACCAAGAACAAGCTGGTGTAAGGAGAGTCATCAGTTATGCCAGCAGGGGACTCACCGAATCCGAACAGCGATATCCACACAAGTTAGAGTTCCTAGCCTTGAAGTGGGAGGTGTGTGGCAAATTTCGGGACTACCTGTATTGCACCAAGTTCACCGTCTTGACAGACAACAACCCGATAACCTATGTGCTAACCACTGCAAAACTCGACGCTACTGGACATAGATGGCGTGCTGCCTTAGCATCATTTGAGTTTCATATCATCTATCGTCCAGGAAAGAAGAATGTTAATGCAGATGGACTCAGTCGTATACCACAGTCAACTGATGAAGATCCAACAAACCGAGACGAGAAGTCATCTCCATTGCGTCTGTTCGTACCATCTGTAACTCCAGAATTCCCATAGCATATATAGAGAGTCTTCCTGTGAACCCAGATGCAGTACCTTCGCATGAAAATGAGCTGTCTGATGATGACATCATAGACTGGGCAACTGCATAAGCCATGGATCCTGCTATCAAACCATTTGTCAAGTATGTCATAGATGGAAAAAAGCCAACAGTCAAAGAGGATGGACCCACACCACTTCTATGACAGCTTGGTCATCTAAGAGTCAAAGATGGGATTCTTTACTGCAACATCATCATTGGTGAAGAGTCATAATTGGTCTTGCAATATGCACATGTCAGTGTCATATTGGAAACACTCCACAACGACATGGGCTATCCAGGACGATGTCGCTGATCCGAAACAGGTTTTGCTGGCTCTGGGATGGATAAAGATGTGGAGATTTAGATACAAAAGTGTGGCAGATGTATAAAGAGAAAGACTCTTCCTACAAACCAGATAGCGCCTTTGGTCAGCATAGAAACACAGTTTCCTTTGCAACTTGTCTGTTTGGATTTCCTCACATTGGAGCGATCTAAAGGCGGTTACCAGAACATCTTGGTGATCACTGGCCACTTTACCAGATACGCCAAGGCAATACCAACAATGAACCAGACAGCAAGAACCACAGCACAGGCGTTCTTTGACAACTTTATCCTGCATTATGGCATCCCAGAGAGACTTCACTCGGACCAGGAAGCGAATTTTGAAAGTAAAGTTGTCAAAGAACTCTGCACTCTGACTGGTATGAAGAAGTCAAGGAACACATCGTACCATCCGATGGGAAATGGGATGTGCGAGCGATTTAACCGCTCCGTTCTCAACATGCTTGGCACATTGGCGCAACATCAGAAAGCCAATTGGAAGGCGTATGTTTCACCCATGGTTCATGCGTACAACTTCACTCGCCATGAGTCCACAGGAGTCGCCCCCTTCTTCCATGGGAAATTGTTGTTTCTGATTGGCTGAGTTTTCAAAAACCTTCTCCTCTGAAATTGCTCGGGCAAGTAGAACAAAAATTAATATGAAGCATATATGGGAGGTCCTTTATAAAATTTAATATATAATTCCTAATTTCGTCCCGATCGGACTACAGATGTGGCCGCCATGGGCAGTTCTTGTTTCTGATTGGCTGATATAAAAAAAAATCTTCTCCTCTGAAATCGCTTGGCCAAATTTAACGAAACTTGACAGGAAACATCTATGGGAAGTTCTTTACAAAGTTTCCTCATTTCGTCCCGATCGGACAATAAACTTGGTCGTCATGGGAAATTCTTGTTTCTCATTGGTTGATTAAAAACAATGGGCCCCCTGAGCCTCTAGTTCCACTTAATTTTGAAATTGTTTGTATCATAACATCAAGAGACCGCACTCTGCAATTCTTCAGACCTTGAAGATTTCTGGGATTCTAGGATTTCTTTTTGTTTGCATCATTATCCTGTTGTCTACTAATATAGTATTCAAAGATGCCGTGCCAATACAATGTTTGGTCGTTCGAAAATAAATGTCACTAAGATACAAGATAATAAGGGGGAAAAAGAACACATTGTAAAATTAAATTTGCTGAATATTAGAGACGTAAGACCATGCAAGAATAAGATTTTGAATACTATTAGGGTTCGGTACGTATTCGATTAATCCGCGTCTATTAAAGACCCCCTGTATGTAAGGTCGTGTAAATTATTTAACCTTTGATCGTTATCTTCAATGAACAGATATCTTCGTCTGTTTTCCATCTCAATGGATAAGTAATAATCATGGTGAAGTCAAGAATTCTACATGTTATAGACCCTTCTCTTTGTCAATGTTTGTTATGTATTCTTTGTTAATGTATGAAGATAAGTGTGTATATTGTTGTATGTTATGTACATGGCTGTAATTCATGTAATATTATAGTATTAATAAATGGTTGTTTTCATAATTGCCCTGTTATATGTCCAAGGTCTGTAATAATGGCCTGAGGATTGCTGTAATGGCCCGAGGCAACGCCGAGGGCCATTACAGCATCCGAAGGCCATTATTACAACCGAGGACATATAACAGGGCCATTATGAAAACACCCATTTCTTAATACTTTTATTAACCAGTTTGTATATAGCATTTGCATTAATCCGAATAGCACAAATATAATGGTAAGTAAGCAAAACTTGTGAGAACAGTTTTAAAGATTAATTTCGGACAGTTTTTTTCAAAAATATGTTTTAAAATGTTTTAGTTTGCTTTTCCTGAAATTTCCAAGTGGAGTATTGAAAAAAAATCAGCCATTTTGAAAAAGCCATAATTATGAACAAAATTCTGTAATGGCCCGGTTATTATGAACAAAATGCTGTAATGGCCCTGATGTAATGCATTCATTTTGCTCATAAAGATAAGGCATTTTTAACGTATTTTACCCTACTGGTTAATAAATGTTTGTAACCCGTCAGTGTTTACTTTTTGCAATAAAAATATAAACAAACAAACAAATAATTTATTACTTAATTACAAGCGCCCACAAGGGGCGGAATAATTAACATTAATTTCATACAGTGATTACAAATGATTTAATGTGATTAAAATATAATTAAAAATGAAACACAGCTAATGACTTTGAGAGATGACAATGTATGAACAGTGTTATTTATAAAATTGGTTATATTGTATGTATTGTTTTAATCAAACTTAATATAATTAGTTCTCGCCGTGATATGGCTTAAATGTCGCCCACATGGCGTAAAACAATATTCAATCAATCAATATATTGTAAGTAAGTAGACGAGGAACACTTTTTAGCTCAATATCCATTGTATGAAAATGAAAGAAAAGTAATTTATGAAAATATATCTTTATTTTGTAATAATTTTGGGAATCTGAATAAAACAGCAACGTTTATTTGACTAATGAAAATATTAATGTCCTAAAAACATAGGGTATATTTATAAATAAGTGTTTAGAATTAAAAAATTTTATATAATAACATGCAAATATTTTAATTGATATATTATGATAATATATAGATATTGTGCATATAGTATGGCTCTGACCTGACCGCGGTTATTGTGGGTATATATATATATATATACCCACAATAACCGCGGTCAGGTCAGTATATATATATACCCACAATAACCGCGGTCAGGTCAGAGCCATACTATATGCACAATATCTATATATTATCATAATATATCAATTAAAATATTTGCATGTTATTATATAAAATTTCTTAATTCTAAACACTTATTTATAAATATACCCTATGTTTTTAGGACATTAATATTTTCATTAGTCAAATAAACGTTGCTGTTTTATTCAGATTCCCAAAATTATATATATATATATATACCCACAATAACCGCGGTCAGGTCAGAGCCATACTATATGCACAATATCTATATATTATCATAATATATCAATTAAAATATTTGCATGTTATTATATAAAATTTCTTAATTCTAAACATATATATATGTATGTAAACTGCATATGTAGGTAAAATAATGGACGGAGTAAGAAATATTAATTCACATTATGTAGACCACCAATAATGCAGAGATGGGGTCAGTGTGTATTTTGGGTTTTAGTAGATAATAATTCGTTTCTGTGTGATAATAATTTTCTTAACAGTTCTCCAATTCTTTGAAGTATAAAACATGTACATAACTTTATTACATGTCGATCATAAATTTGAGATTCGAGTCCTACTCTGGTAATTGGAGGAATGATGTACCCTACATTCTGCCAATTCTAAGAAATAAAAGTAATAACGGTATCGTGTCCATCCGCCACAAAACCAATCCTGACACAAGGCTAGTCCGAGATTGCTCTGTCGTCTGACGGGCTTTTTTTGTGTGATATGCTGGGGCCGAGATTGCTCTCGCGTTTGACGGCCTGTTGTGATATGCTGGGGCCGTGGGACGTCAGAGCTCACTCACTCTGTATAGAAAACACGGAAATTGCCGACCCAGACTTGGGGCGGCAGTTTTTAGACTCGAAATCGTAATACACCCAATTATAAATATATAAATCATACATCAATCGATTCCTAATGCATTTTTCTCGAAAAATATGTACATTTTATTCACCAACAATCTCCCTGTACCACAAACGAAAGCTATATTCTCTTCAACCCTGACTAACACAAGCTTGTTTGTTTAGTTCACAAGGGATTTTACGCCGTTTTCAGCACATTTGGCTATTAAGCGGCGTCCAGTTATTTATTGGTGGAGGAGAAAACGACCGACCTTCCGGGTAGGAAAATTGGCAATCCTTGTCAATTTAGATCGGAGTCGAACATACCCCACCACAGGTGAGATTCACAACCTCAGTGTTGACAGGCTAGTGTACATTAGTAGTCATGACGAACTACCTAAACCACTCGACCATCGAGCCCCCCTATATTTCACTGATTCCAAGTGTATAAGATAATCTGGTCAAGAATTCAGTAGCTCACCGCTTCAGATCGACCATATTGTTTATCGTAGTGCAACTGCCGTAAATCGGTCTGAAGAATGTTGTTCAACGTCTTTACGTCAAAATTAATAGTCCAGTCAATCTAGCATAAATTTGACCGTTACCTTAAAGTAATTGCAAAAGAAGATTTTTAAGTTTTAATCTTTAGCATTATACCCCAAATATACACAGAAAAAAGTCTTACAAAATCTAACTTGAGGAAGACTAAGAAATCACGATTTTAAAATTCCTATGGAGATTTGCATTGAAAATGGGAGATAACTCTGCAAAAAAGGCAGAAATATCAATAAAAATTGATACAAAATTTAACTTTACCGCTTCTATTCAGCAGAATGTATTGATTCTTGATATTTTAGCCATCTTTAGAGTATAACAAACAGCTCTAAAGGTGTTTTCATATCTTTTATCAAGCTACAACCACGATTTCGTAATTCATTAGTTGACCATTTATTAAATTTTTCAACATGTCAAAGTAAAGAATCTCAAATTTAATAAAAATGATTAAGCACATATTCTTCTTTTTGTGGTTTAAAGTTTCTTTAAACAATGTAGATGCTGAATAAATATAATCTACAGATATAAACAATACCAAATTTTCACATTATTTTTTCAAAATGATCACAAAGCCACAAATTTGCAATTTCTTTAATGAAAAATGTGCAAAAAAAAAATAAAAATACCAATAACACTTCGGTTTTGTACATTTCATGAGCAGAAGATTATATAATATAGTCAAATACGAACTTATAACCCCATCAAAGTATCATACTTTACATGAATTTTAAAAAAATCAACAAAAAACTGGCAAAAAAGACTAATTTTTGCAGAGTTATCTCCCCTTTCCAATGTTAATTTCCATAGAAAATTAAAAATGCTGATTTTGAGTTTTCCTCAAGTTAGATTTTATGGGACTTTTTTCTGTGTATATTTGGAGCTTAATGCTATAGATTAGAACTAAAACATTTCCTGTTGCAATTAGTTTAAGGTTAAAACTTAGTTTGACTGGACTATAAGTCTTTTGAGTCACTTAATTACGTCATTTTCGAGTCTTTAGAGTCCGAATCCCCTATAAACAGAGCGAATTCGCGGCAGTTCGTCAGTCGTGATCTGACTCCCAAGGTGAAAGGAAACTTTTAGCCAAAAGCCAACTAAATTTTAATTCTACCAATTACGATCCGGAAACCAGTCCTTTTCATCACTGGTTTATAATAAAAAGACCTATATATAACAAAGTTAATATACTAGCTGAATTATTTGAGTCTCTTGACTCAATATTAATTTATTCATAGAGATTTGACACTATATAGAAGACTCAAAGGACTTAAGAACTCATTTTATTGATCGAGTCATCCTTGAATATTTCAAATAAACTATATATATTACAGTCCTGCAAATGAAGTCGAACACATGTCATAAATACAGAAAATAAATTCATAAGTTATACGTTCTTATATTCATAATACGCTAGTTCCGTTAACTGACGTCCTAGAGTAACACAAACTGAAAGCAGTCACTGCTTAACTCAGACATTTTTTATATTAATTTATAATTTCAAAGAACATCTACATTCAAACACGTTGAGCATGATAAAGATGATTTAGGTATCCAGTATTGAACAGTTAAATTAGAGACAATCTTATGTCAGCTTCAAGTTTTGATACTTCAGTAACTTTTATTAGCCTGAGCACTGTCTTGACCAGAGTTATCTTCACTTGTTTGCACTTGGTACATAATTATGGTATTATAATTGGTATGGTGCCTCAAAAGTGTAATAGTAATGCATTGTATTATTTCCGGACATACATGTATCTGAATTAATTCCTGTTGACTTTATTAAATAATTAATTTTATCACAGATTTATTATTCAGTCCTTGTGACTACTAATTCAACAAAATATATATCACCCGGGTAGATTTGCCACGTAAGGTGACACGCCTATCCAGAGAAATATCTATACAAAATATTCATCTATCAAATTGAGTCTCAGTGACTCGCTGAATAAACCTCAAATATTTCCAACCACAAACTGGCTCATAAAACAGTTCAGTAACCTCACTTCAGCAGTAGCGGACAATTCGCTACAATATACAGAAATATTTTTTTTAAAATATCATGAATTTGTGCTTTATTATAGTTACATCTCTGTTGTGCAATGTGTAACATTTTTGTCTGTTACAATTTGGTATTTTTGTTAATTTGAAATTACATCTGTAGATTTCGTATGCTCCACTTAAAGGAGCATCCGGCATGTTTAATATGCGGGAATGATAATTTTTATTAGATCTACTTTCCCCACCCACTTTTTTCTCAATCACAAGCAATATCATCACAAGGAACATACGGATCCACTGATTCAGATACCAGTCCAATAAATAAAAAAAATATTCTATAGGTGATAAACACAGGTAACAGCCAGTTAAATATGTCTGTTCTAACTTCTGGCTGAACTTTCTGACTAGCAATTTTGTTCTAATCTACGGTAATCCATAGTCATTTCGGCACCGATAAATAGTCAATTCGGGACTTATCCATAGTCATTTCGGCACCACATACTATTGTATTTTGATTCGAATTTATAATAATATAATAACACATTGTATAATTTCTGTAATATTTCAATATCCAAGTAAACTTAGAAAATTTATTCAAAACAATCAGTCATGTTATCAGTTTTATATTATTAAAGAATCTTTGATAAAATAATTAAATTAAACAAGATTAATTTGGATAAGATCATCATCATAATTAATCATGATCAAAGGAAATAATCCAAGACTAGTACATTCTGTGTTTGTTTTGGTTTTACTAATTTTATAGCTCACATAGTTTGATGAAAGCTAAAATCCATCTAAAATCTGAAACTTTTATGAACACATAAGCTGAAAACTGAGTCAGACTCTCTGGTTCAGGTATTACTTCCAAAATGACTGAAAAGATAATAATATGTTACAATTCAGTGCTTTTGTAATTAGTGCATATCTGTTGTTACAAAGCCATGATTGTTGTTATAATGTGATATAATAATAAAAATAATAGAATATGAAAATATTTTTTATCTCTTATCTCTTTGAACTTACAAAATAGAATTAGATTTACAAAAAACAACGAAAATGTATATACAAAATAGAATTAGATTTACTAAAACAAAACAAAAATAAGTAATATATGAACATCCAAGCTGCAAATTAAAATATTAAATATATACAAAATAGAATTAGATGTACAAAAAACATCGAAAATAAGTAATATATAACAAAGAAAATACCAATACGTAAATTTTTATGAATTTTAGCAATGGCAGACCCTTCTGTCAACCCGGATATACGACTTGGACCGCAAATGTGGTATGAGCCTGTCGTTGTCGTATGTCAGTGTTGGCCTCTGTAGACAGTTATCAGGTTATATGTTTCCGCTCATTTACTTTTCTTCTATTGAACATTTCCTTATACATTTTAATATTTTACCACAAATTGGCACAATGGTCTTCCAATATAAATACAAGATGGGATTGATTTGGGGAAATCTGGCCACTCCCACTTTTTTCTGGGGCTCATTAAGGGCTTTTTGATAATTTTATTGTAACTTTTAAATTTTTTTTTATCCGATTTTTATGATTTTTAGCTCACCTGGCTGAAAAGGTCATGTGAGCTTTTGTCATCACTTGTCGTCCGCTGCCATCCGTCATCCGTTTATAAACTTTTAAATTTTTGATCTTCTCCTCTGAAACCCCTAAGCCAAATCAACTGAAACTTGGCATGAAGCATCTAAGGAAGGACCTTTATGAAATTTGCAAATTTCGTCCCAGATGGACTGCTGTATGGCTGCCTAATGAATTCTTATTTCTGAATGGTCAAAATTTCAAAAGTTTTCTTAAAACGCAGTATGCTTAAAATTTTCATTTTTCATTCAATTTTAATGGTGATTTTTTTTCTTTTAATTCATCTTGATAAGTGTATATCCAGTAGTATGCCACAGATTTCTTTAATCTTTTATGGTTTTTGAGATATAAGGGATTAAAACTTAAATGGAAATGCAAAAATCTGCCTTAAATTGAACATACCTATTGCAACTATATACCTCAATATATTTGTACAAAACGTCTTTCCAATATTTTCAGGAATAACTATTTTACGGAATTGTTTTATCTCTCAACTCTATTGATTAAAAAGTTCAATATTTAACCAAAACTTGTTAGAAAGTTTGGAGTATCATTATTTACTTACTTATATATAAAAAATGTGTTTGTTAAAATTATAATCACTTTAATTAAACTGCTTTTGCATGATTGTAATAATGATGTAATAAAATTAGGACTAACAATGTAAATACACACTTTTAGTTAATATTTTTATTATATTTTACCTCATTTCTATGGGAAATTGGTTTATATTAGTCAATTGATTAAATTGGTCAAATACAATGAACAAGAATTTAATTATGTAGATCATAAAAAAATACACAATTATCCAAAGTGGTAGAAATATATATAGACTTTGAGACCCCAACATCAAGAATACGTATGCGATGGTTTCTGAATTTAACCCATCATAATAAATATCTGGAAATTCAATGTCAAGCAGTTTTAAAGAGTTTTTATGTGAAAGTAGACAATAAATCCTTTTGTCAGGAAATGGTGAGCTATCAAAACGGGCATTAAACGACTTAAGTGTACAAAACCAAATTTACAAAATCATTTAAAAAAAAACAATCAAAGCAAAAAGTGACCCAAAGTTTCGGCCAATATGGCCTTCATAAAGAGCATGAAAAAATCAAAAGGCAAGATGGGAATTGAACTAAGGCATCACTTTAGGTGTGAAAAAAAAATTCAGAACCTGTGTCAATCAGGAAAGTTTTTGTTTTAACTTAAAACAAAAATTTAGGTCCCTGCAGAAAAAAAAATCAGGACCAAAATTTTGACGAAAAAAAAAGGCAGGATCAAACATTTCATCCTAGCCCCACCATTAAAATCAAATGGTTGCTCCCTAAGTTACCATTTTTGCTTTAGTGAACATTTTGTACCTGTAAATTTGTACTATGGCGAAATGGGAGTATTTTTATGTAGTGATTTTGACAGCTAAGGCAAAATGGAAATAAGCCATCTATTTAACAATACCTGCATTCTACCTGTGAAGCACCTTAACGAAGCCATAAATAAGTAAAGAAATAAATAATACATATCTACTTTAATTGTAAGTTGTAATTAACATGTTTAGCAGGTGACAGACTAGTTGGTTTAACTTCCACAACAATTTGGAATGTTATACCTTGTTTCTTTGAGGATAAAGAAATATGCATTGATCTAATAATTTTAAATTGTTATGAAAAATATTCTCTTTAGCTCTTCAAGTCATTTTGAAAATATATGCCAATGACATGCCACATTTGATTTACGACTTTGTGGTTTTAGGACTTCACTCTCCTAGATTGTGAATGAACCATACAGATCACTCAGATCAAAATATTTTTCGATCTCCAATCAATACCTTATTGAATTGATTCATAAAACACACCAAACCTTATCTAGGGGTAATTTTAACCATCTGGTTGCAGAATTTTCCGTAAATCTTACACTTTAATGCAACTTTTTGGGCGGTATATATGCTACCTCAGGGAATTGATGTAACTGTTGAAACCAATGTTTAGATTTACCCTTGTCCGCCAGTCCGATTCGGTTAAGTTTTGCGTTTAGCTCCATTTCTCAGAAACCTATTTTACTATATCAATGATATTTCACCACTACAGTCCTCTTGTATAGTACAACACAGTTCAGCAACACTTGGATCACTATGACCTACATTTCATGCTTCAGTGACTTTAGTTAAGTTTTGTGTTTAGGTTTATTTCTCAGAAACCTATAGTAATATATCAATGATATTTCACCACTACAGTCCTCTTGTATAGTACAAAATAGTTCAGCAACACTTGGGTCACTATGACCTACATTTTATGCTTCAGTGACTTTGGTTGAGTTTTGCGTTTAGCTTCATTTCTCAGAAATCTATAGTAATATATCAATGGTTTTTCACCACTACAGTCCTCTTGTATAGTACAATGCAGTTCAGCAACACTTGGGCTCTTTTAAGGGTGGGGCATCCGTGTCTTATAGACACATTGTCTAGTTTATTTTGTTTTTACAAGGGAATTGATATCAGTTCTAGTTAGTTTGTAGTTTTGTAAGTCTGTCACATTTGAATTGTCTTCCCTGTGCCTTTTGTCCCAATTAACATCTGCAGTGATTCCTGTGACACTATAATTATATAGTTCAAATGTTCTGGTACAGACTTACTATTTGTAAAGCACTTAAACATATACATTTTTAGTAATGTATTAACATGATTAAGTAGTGATGTGTCTATGACAACCAGTAAAAGCTAATTATTAAGTGTTTCTCTTGTCTCATAAATTTCAATCATACAATCAGCAATTTAAAAAATAAAGACAAAACAAAAAAAGCTAATAAATAATTTAAGATGTATGCTATTATGTAACCAAAAACTTGCAAGTTGCATCAATAGCGACTTTGTGTGCAATTTTAATTTAGTATTCAGGAAATTCCCAGAAATGTATGGCCATTGTCAGAAAATATAAAGTTTATAAATTTTGTAAGAGCCTTTATATAAATGACTGGATGGGTTATATTACAGAGGTATTTAAACAATATGTTTGCTGATTGTGTATCTCCTTTAAATATTTAAGAGCAATTGGAAAATAGATAATATAACACAATAATTAAATTCTTTATTTAAAAAATTTCCAAAACAATGAGTCTGATATATTTTAGTCACCATTTGAAAGATATTGCTTTGAATATTGTGGCTATAATAATTTGAAACTGCACACGAAAGTTGTTATTGAAGTTATTTATTAATAGTGTTCATCTTAGAGTAATTATGAGCTCAGTTTGATTCCCAAATAGATAGTAACCATTTTTATATATATATCAATTGGTATCAAAGAATTTATACAAGAGCAATGCCTACTTGTGATTGGAAAATTTAGATTCAAGTTCTGATTATATATAGCTACATGTATCACTTTTAGCTTTTAGCTTTAACAAATTAAATATCAATCAAAGAATTGCAACTAAAATTAATATAAATTAACATTTCAACATAAAAATCATTTGAAATTATTTTGGAAAATTATTTTTTTTTGTATTTGTTTTATTTTAGTGTGTTTAGTTTTTGTTAAAGTGTCAAATAAACCAAAGTATAACCACAGCCAAAATGTTCAAATTAAGGGTAATAGAAAATCTACATTTAATTTCATTTAATTTTTGTTACCTCAGAACTGTATATATTCTCTGACAGCAGAACCAATTAAAGAATATTTATTTCCATGAGGATCAGAATGTTGAAAATTTGCCCAGGATTATTGTGCAAGTTATGAGACTAAAAAAATCCTTAATTAATTTACCCAGATAACAAAGGATGATGTCGAACTATTGGTAGCATCATGCTACTGGTATTTTGAACATCACTGAACATAAGCTTATATGAATAAAAAAAACTTGTGAACCTTTCATGGCACTTAAAAGGTTAAAATACCAAAAATTTTGTAATCGAATACTGATTTTCAAATTTTAGCATACCAAGATTACATTTATTAAACGTTGACTCGTATTTTAGAATCAGTTTGAAGACAAGAAAACAAAAACAAAAACAAACAAAAAACGACATTGCAGAAACATAAATGTCCCTACTGAAATAAGATGTACTTTTGACTACAAATTTTTCTGTCTTTCAATCAATAATTTCTAAATTAAATTACCGGTAAGTGGAGGGGGTCAAGAAAAAATAACTTGAATTAATCTTTTTACCCTACATTGAACTTTTGATTTTGTCACTTAAATTACCAATGTCAGAATCATAACAAACTTTCAGCTAACATGAATTATATCTTAATTGTGTATATAATTTTTTTTATTTTTTAGTTCATACGGTGGCTGTTAAAATACCAACTCGATAAGCTGTTAAAAATGTCCATAATTTGTCTATCCTGTGTACTATGTGGAAGAGTATTCAATCATTTCAAAATGCCAACAAGGCTTAAATATGCTGCTAGTGAGAACTTTAAACAGAACACTGATAGGTATATAATGGCTTCTTATAATGTGTTTTTCTAATTTACTAGTCACAATATTTTTCCTCAACAGTGTATTCCTATAAATATAGAATAATAGGTAGTTTCGTTTTTGATACTTAGTATATCATGTGGAATATCTAGACGAGCCCAAATACTGACTATATCATGTGGAATACCTAGACGGGCCCGAAGGGCGAGTTTAGATATTCCACATGATATAGTCAGTAAAACAAACGAAACTATCTATTATTCTGTTTATCGGTTATTCATGTTTTCTGAAAAATATCACTTTTTCAACTAATTTTAATGTGCACTATTTTTTTATAGCGGAAGAAGTTTGTAATGCGGTTGACCAATCATTGGCGTGTGACATCATTTTGAAACACGTTCTTGACAGTAAATGGGGAAAGGAAAATATTGACTTATTTGCGTGAATTGATGACTTGTCATCAATAATTTCCGTAATTCATTTTCATTGGACGATCAGATAAGTAGATCCTTCAGTATTACGTCACCCAATATATGCCTAATATTTCAGTGATACAGCCTGTATGTGATACTCGAAAATATTAGGCAAAAAGATCAAAGGAAATATGTACTAATTGCTGATAATCCTGGATATTTCTACTCCAAATAGCCAACAGGCTCCTTTATAGCAAATATATATATAAATCATTTTAGAAAAGCTTTTCCTGAATGAAGAGAGTAGTTATATTGATATTTACTTATTTTCTCTTAGCAAAGTTGAAGAGAAATCCAGTTTATTTTATCAGTTACAATAATATTTTAATTTTTCATAATTTTCTTACAGAAAAAAGAATTACCCAACCAATGTTAAAGGAGAAATTGTATTTGGTATACATCCAATTCAACTTGCTTTGACCGCAAGGAAGAGGAAATTCTACAAACTATTTATAAAAGAAACAAAAAACCGGAAGGCAGAAGACCAGTCATTTATTGATGTATCACTGTTAGCCGAAGGTGTTGTGGAAAAAACATGGGTCAATAGATACACACTGGACAAACTGTCTGGTTCAAGACCACATCAGGTTCTTATATACTAGTATTTGATATAAATTAATGTAACTCAGTTTCTAAATCACATGCATTGAAAACTGGGGAAAGTCATAAGCTTATGATTAGATGTGTGCTGTTGTCAGAGAATGTGTAGAATGTATAATTTTTGTTTCAAATAGATTTCACTAGTGAAAAAAGTGGTATGATTTCATTGACAATTAACTATACATCATGTTATTTCACTACTTTCAATGCAATAAAGTAATAGTAACAACTGTCTAAGTAAGAGACTAACTGTTTTGAAAGAAATTGTTGTCTCGTTGTTTATTTGTGCTGGATACCGTTTTCAGCAATATTTTTGGCATGTTATTGTAGCAGCAATTTTTCATCAGCAAAAGAAGCTAAACTACACTTAGAGAAAAACCAGTAATCAGCAGAAAATTAATAATCCTTGTCAATTAAGATTGGAGTATTCAACATCTTATCATGAGCTAAATTCCATCTGACGACCTCAGTGGTGACAGTTGAGTGATGATAATTAATTACAAAGCACTACCTTTTGTTAAGACCACTTGGACAGTAAGGCCACTCACCTTTGTTTTAATTCCTCTATAATCAATATAGGTTGTAATACAACCAGCTGCAGTTAAAATACTAATACAAATATTTTACAGGGAGTTTGTTTAGATGCTAGTCCTCTGCATGTACCAGAACTGAACTTTCCAAAGTATATTAAATCAAGGTGAGTTTCTTTAAGGGAACCTAGCATCAGAGATAATACATACACATTTTATTTTGGCGGAGTAACTTGTGACAGTTATTTTGATATTTTGAGTGAAGGGGGACGTGGTGGCAAGGAAAAAATTGAAAAAAAGAGACAGGATCCAAAATTAAGTAGGCTAAAAAATCTACTGAAAAAAATGATGCAATTGAATGTCTCCCATAATAAAATAATTTTATGTCTTGAAAAAAAATGTTTGATATGTATGCAGGCTCATGGATTCAGCAAAACGAAAATGTGATAATTGTGGATGGAAGATTGGAGTCAAGCACATTTCATCCTTAGCTGCTTTCCAAATCTCAGACTCAGTGTTGATAGCCTGATATTCAATACTGAAAACACTGTTTAACCAGTACAATGTACTTAGATCGCTATAGAAAAATACAATATTTTGTGGGTAGGTCTGACCTTAGATATTTTTGGGGCATTTGTAGATTATTCTATCCAGATTTTCACATTAGGTCTTGACCACTTCTGATTATGGATAGGACCGCCCCGGTGGTCTCGTGGTAGCGTGTTCGCCCCAAGTGCGGAAGGTCGCAGGTTCGATCCCCGGCCGGGTCAAACCAAAGACATTAAAATTGGCATCTAGGAGTAAGAGCAAAGACTGGTCGGCTCGGAGTCAGTATAATGTGTCCGAGTGAGGTGATATGGCTTCCTGCGGACAGTTACCTCGTGAGCTAGCACATTAAAAATCCGACTTAGCGTGTCGGTCTAGTACAAAGCAGGGATCATATTCATTATCATATCAACATGTTCTCGTCCTGATATGCATCTGGTTGCCACTGGACGTTAAACAATAATTCATAGAATGAATAGAAGTTAGATACTGGAAATATTCACTCTCAAAAGACCCTTGTAGCATTTTATATAATATCTGTTTTTGATGAGATTCTATAATGATATAAGGTACCAAGATGCTCTCTGTTTTGGGACAATTATATGATTTTGAACAAATTGAAATGTACACCATATGCTGATGCAAAATGCCACTTGTGATCATTGGGATCACTTAAGACTAAAACATAGTGAATAAATATTTACATTGAATGTGATGCTATTCAAAATATCTAGGGAAAACACTGAGATTTTTGTATAGGAATGTCGATCAGTTTGTAACCTTGATGACAGTCCCATATAAATTATATATAGGTAATTCAGATATTAATGCTGAATATTTGCAATGATTATTAATATTGTGCTACAAGATAAAACAACTGATGATAAGGGGAATGCACCAGAGAAACACCATCCCATTAGAAAAAATATTGATAACATTGTGTATGCATTAGCAGAACTCAAAATTGTTGGACTTACACAATACAATATTCCAAAATACCGATTTCGATGCACATTTTATCGATTAATGAGTCATCAGTTGTGCTTAAAGCCAAACGTGGTGAATGTCGAAATAGTAACCCAAAAGGTTGAAGGGCGAAAACAAATGTCAAACTGAGCAAAAATGTGACATAATTTTGCTGGTAGGAATTGTAAATTAAGTGAAAAAATTGACACAGATTGACATTTGTAACAAATGCAAAACAATTTTTTGTCCATTCTAACGACATTACAATACTAAATCTTTCATTTACAAAATTTCTATTAATAGCAAATGTCAGAAATTGATTTATCATTTTAAAAAAAAGTTTTGTAGCTATATGAAACTATAATGTTTAGTACCCACATTTATGTTAATTTGTTTGGGATATTTACAGTTGAACTTTGCTTGCTGTAACAGTCAACAACCAACTTTGGATGTATCAATTCATGTACAACTTACCTTCACCACATTTTCATACTGTTGTCAGTCCATCAGTCCCAAATTGCAGAGGTGTATTTCAACATTTTGTATAAAAAATTTCAAATCATTTTAATTCTCAAAATTCTTAGTGGTCAGACAAAGTGTTATTGATATTAACTTGGATATTTTTCCCACTCTCTGTATTACTGTTATTATTATGATAGAAACAATTTAAGCAAAAGAGAAGTCTGTCTCAGATGTAGCCAGAACATTGCAAAGTAGCAGAAGTTATGAATGAGTGATTGATGTCCTAAAAGGCATCCAATCATCATTCAAATTTGTATCTGCTGCTAAATCTCTCATGCACCCAAAGTGAAAACAAAGACAAAGTACAAGTGACAGAGAGTTTACTCTGGTTTACTGAATAGTAATTACTGCATGGAGTTTGTCTCAGTATTTTCATTGAAAGAAATTCATAATACACTGTAATATCTATTATTTTAGTTTTAGTAATTGAACTCAGTATAAACATGTTTCTTCCAGACTTCCTGAGAAAAACAGTGAATTTCCTGTTTGGCTACTTCCCTACAGAGTGAAGGTAAAGTATATATATACCCATTTCCTGTGGAATTCTTCTTGTAGTTTGATTAACAGGAAGTTGAGTTTCTGAGTTCAGGGTTTCCACACAACTGGGGAAAATGGGAATTCCAGGAATGTCCAGCCAAGAATCGTCCCAAAAGTTTTTTTAAAAAAATGGCAGAGAGTGTACACAACAGTTTTTTATGTGATGTCAGGAATTGATGGTCTAAGTTCAGCAACATGTTAGCTGACTAGTTTGTTGTATCATATACCCCTATAAAACCATATCTCAAATAAAAGATTTTTTTAAGCTTTTCCACAATATAACATTTATTTGTGATCACTTTATCAATTTTCAGCTGCAACAAAAAGAAAAGTGACAAAATACAGCCCCTCTCCTACCAAAATCCCAAGTATTGGCTAATTTTAGACCAATCCAGTGGTAATATGTGCAGAATTTAGAGGTGCATGTATTATTACAGACATTTGAAGGGTATATTAGTCTGTTTTTAAAACATATAGTTTCAGGGTACATTCGCTGGCTTCAGAAGTTGCAACATTACTAAACACAGAAATTTTGGATTTTCCCTCTGTTAAAATCAGGATGTTTGTATTCTCTTAAATATTTTACTTTTCTAATTTCTTCTTTTTACACAACTAAAATAAAGTCCAAGTTTTTATTAAGATAATAAAACACAAAATTAATCAAAACTCCGATTAAAATGCTTATAAAAGTAGGGAATTCCCTACTCATTATTTATAACTTTGAGGCAAAAACCCTAGAATTTTATAAGAAACTGTAGTTTGCATTTAAAAAACCAGGATAAACTTGAAATTTGTTGACCAGAAGTCATGAGATAAAATAGATTACTCCCCTTTGATAATTTTTTTTCCATCCTTACTGTAAAGAATGGGTTGGCTAGTACTTCGCTTTAGTTGAACAAAAGACGTGTGTACAAATCAAACTCTGTTTACTGATCTAGCAAGATGTTATGAATATTATATAACGTAACAATACAAGGCCATTAACAATCGGTTACGTTAGAAACGTCAGTTAAAATAGGTAACGTTAGAAACGTTAGTTAAAGTCTCTGATGAGAGTATTTTTTTTCATTTTTTGAATATTTTTATCACTAAAATTCAAACGACTGTGGCCACACCAGATTGATCTTTAGTTCTTTGGTTTTCACCGCTCTAATTTTTGGACTGTGTATAATAATTTAAGAAATGGTTTTTTTTTGCCACTTCATTTTGCAAAAATGCTGAAAAATAATGGAACAAAACTATTCATAACTTCTTTGTCATAAAAACGTTTATTGGTGTGTAGAATTACTATGAAGGGTAAACAGACATTGCTTTGCAGAGAATCTAAGATGCATATGCCCTTTCATAAGTAATAAATGATTAAAATTATTTTAATTATCACCCTTGAAAATAGAAAAAAATCCTGGAAAAACCCTGGAATTTTTAAAGTGTGGGAACTCTGTTAGTTTAACAAATATAAGGTATTGGGTCACTAAAATGTTCGAATAAGTATCTTTTTCAACTGATGTCTTCCCCTAGCAAAACCACAATTATGAACACCTAGTATGACATCATTTACCAGTGTAAGATTATACATGTACATGCTCTAACTGAAGTTCATCAAACGTCAAATGGATCATTTATTGTAGGAGTAGCTGTCCGTAGTTACAGTCCCCCTATCATGAAGGATTTCACAGTTTCATTTTGTTGTAATTACATCCACAATATATCAAGACAAAACTTTAAGGCTAAATCAGCTGCAACTGAATGTTGAAATGCACACAAACACAATATTACATTAATTTTTCAAATAAATAAAATATTTTTGAAATTTGCAATGAACTTAGAAGCAATATATTTAGAAAAATGTAATAATGTATTCGACATGTGATTTCTTTTTTGAAGAATGCATCAGAATGTTATTTTTTTAAGTAAATAAACTGAAAACGATACATTTACCTTACAGTGTATTTGATACAATTTGTGTCTTGAAATATGATTTTAATATATCCTGCAATAAAGGGGGTCGAATGAACTTTAGCTTTATTAGGTCAGTAGCCTAATAAAGTCTCCTGGAACCCTTTTCCTCATATCCCCAGCTCAGTTGCTTGTATTTTGATACTAGCCCAAAATTGATAATTAAATTTAATGTTACAAATTTAAATTGTAAAATTGGTGAAAACTAAGGAGTATCTCCGTCGTGCATAGCTCTGTCCATAGATAGTTTTGGCTTTACTCCTTTTGGTCATTTTGGTATTTTTTTATTTGCTTTTCACCTTTAAATTGTTGTTTTGGTTTTCAACATTTTAGGCCTTGAATGCAACTGATGAGTTGTAAATCGACAAAAAATGTACACATCCTTGTATCAAAATTGGTATATATATCAAAAAACTCTTTTTTTACCACTGAGTCGATGCCACTGCTGGTGGACTTTAAGTCCCCAAGGGTATCCCCAGCTCAGTTGTTAGTATTTAAATACTAGCCCGGATTGATACTTAAAATTGACTGTTGCAAAATTGTAAAATTTGTGAAAATTAAAGAGTATCTCCCTTGTGCTTAGCTCTGTCCTTAGATGGTTATGGCTTGACCCCTTTTGGTCAAATTTATTTTTTAATTTTCTTTTCTTCACCTTTAGGTTTGTTTTTCTGGTTTTCAACATTTTAGGCCTTGAGCACAACTGATGAGTCGTAAATTGACAAAATGTCAAAGAACTTTATGCAAGGAAAGTTTGTATTGTATTCTTGTTAAATGTGTTTATTCACTAGATTGACGGCCGTCATCAAATCGGCTAGAAATGTCCAACTTGTTGCGTTTCTCAAATAGATAACAATTTACTGTTGCAGGATGAACACAATATACATGTGTGTTCATTGTCAGAAAATATAAAATTGGTACTTGTTGCTTAACAGCGAGAAATGTGCGGTAAACCTCACAATTCTATCTATTTATAAGCCTTTACAAATAAACTTGATATTTTTTGACAATGTACTTAATAGGACAATTATTTTTTCTCTTTGCAGGATCCAATGAACCTTGGGGCTATTTTGAGGTCATCTTATTTTTTGGGCGTGGAACATGTGGTGCTACCAACCATTCATACGTACGTAAGTGTGAAAACTGAATTTTGGAAGGACAGTTAAATTGAAGAATGATCATAAGACATCAGCAGCTTATTTTTTGTAGGACCTTGTTTTCTGCAATCTCCAAAATATGTTATGCACATTTATATCAAACTATTTTAATTTGCACTCACACCGAATAAAAGCTTCTATCCAGAAAGGAAATTCCACAGCCGCACCAAATGTATGACTTAAAAACTAAACACCAACTTGCATAAACAACACTTGTCATGTTTTGCAGGTGTCCATTAAATCCTGTAGTTAGCAAAGCAAGTTCTGGTGCTATGGAGATGATTAATATTTCACAAGTAAAAGATGATCAGCAACTTCTTATATTTCTTCAGGTATAGAATTTAATGTTGCTTAAAACATCATACAAACCTGTCTATAAAGGGCACAGTGAAAAAGTCCCATTCATGAACAAAAGCATGTAAATTAACCTCTCTATAATGGGCACCTGCTCATCTTTGGCACTGTTTTCTGGTCCCTTAGTTGCCCTTCATAAACAGGTTTGACTGTACAATCATTTTTATACGACCGCAAAATTTTTGCGGTCGTATATTGGTATCATGTTGGCGTCGTCGTCCGAAGACATTTGGTTTTCGCACTATAACTTTAGTATAAGTTAATAGAAATCTATGAAATTTAAACACAAGGTTTATGGCCACAAAAGGAATGTTGGGATTGATTTTGGGAGTTTTGGTCCCAACAGTTTAAGAATTAGGTTCCAAAAAAGGGCCCAATAAGCATTTTCCTTGGTTTTCGCACAATAACTCTAGTATAAGTAAATAGAAATCTATGAAATTTTAACACAAGGTTTATGACCATTTTTTGGAGTTTTGGTGGCAACAGTTTAGGAATTAGGGGCTAAAAAAGGGCCCAAATAAGCATTTTTCTTGGTTTTTGCACAATAACTTTACTATAAGTAAATAGAAATCTATGATATTATCTTGGTGTAAGGGAGGTAATCCAAACACATTTAAAGTAAAATATTGTGTATGATTCGATTATGTATAAAGAAATGTAGATTGTCTTGGGGTGATTTATAGCTGTCAGTTTATTTTTAGAAGTTACTATTAATTAATATTAATTTTAGCCATATGTCATTTTCTATTTTAAGACTTCAATGATGTATTTAAATGGGTAATTATGTTTGCAAACTCCATGAGAAATTTGAATAGGGATTAAGACCTTATCTTGAGGGAAAGAATTTTTTTTTTGGAAAAAGGGAAAGGTGGGGGGGGGGGGGGGGGGGGGGGGTGGGGGGGGGTGGTGAAAATTTAGGGGGTAAATAAGAAATTGTGGGGGGGGAACAATTTTTTCTCCATTTTTGCCCCAACTGTTCAGGGTTGGACCTCTGCGGTCGTATCCAGCTGCGCTCAGCGAAGCAATTTATTTTAAATAATAACAGTGTAGGCAAATAAAATTTCTTTATAAAATACAAATTTTTGTGGTTTTCTGTGACTTCATTTGAACCACTTACTAGAGTACAATTTGTGAAATTGGAAAATGGAAAAACCAAAATATTTCAAAAAAAGAAATAAGTATGGAATAATTTCCAATCTATAAAAAGTTGTTCAAAATACTCTACATAAATTTAGAAAAAAAATCATTTGGTGCAATTATTAAGAAAAAATATTATTCCATCAGATTGAGGGATGGGATAATTGTAATGTGTAATGGTAATTGAGTGTAATTAATTACAAATTCTGATATAATTGAAGATAATGTGTAGTTGGCCAAAATTTTAATTACATGTAATTGTAAATTTCATTAATTATTTATGAGAAAAAGGCATGTAATTCTTACTTTTCAATTACGTTCAATTACACACTGATGAATAGTGAATGAAAAATAGCTGTCCCCCTCCCCAGACTATTCAAGAAAGCTCTGCTGATCTTTTGGACAAAATATTTTGATGATTTGATTTCTTTTCAAGAATTTGCATATTTCCGTTCTTAGTGTCAAATGTGGACACTTAGCAAATTGCTGTTTCCTGTTATTCATTTTTAGCTTTTAAGTTTGCTCCAGTTGGCCAAGTGGTTTCAAACAAGAAGATCTTTCAGTAAATTCCCCAAAGGATCCTATTTTAAACTATGTTCGGCTCTGGCAGCCATCATGGATGACGGGTGGGGTCATCAGATACAATTCTGAAAGAGGACTATTGCTGCCAATTTTTGGTCAATTGTCCAAGTGGTTTCATACAAGAAGATCTGTAATTAAATTCCCCATAGGGTCCTATGTTAAACTATGTTCAGCTCTGGCAGCCATCATGTATGACAGGTGGAGTCATCAGATACAATACTGAAAGAGGACCATTGCTGCTAAGTTTTGTTCCAATTGGCCAAGTTGTTTCAGACGAAGATCTTTCACTAAATTTCCCATAGGGTACTGTTTAACTGTGTTCGGCTCTGGTGGCCATCATGGATGACGGGCTGGGTCATCGGATACAATTCTGAAAGAGGACGACCAAAGTACCATTGCTGCCAAATTTTGTTCAAATTGGTCCAGGCGTTTCCGAGGAGATGATCTTTAGATGAAAGTTTACGACAACGGCGGACAACGGACACCAAGTGATGGCAATAGCTCACATGGCCTTTTTAGGCCAGGTGAGCCAATAAAGGGGGATGAATTTAAAATATATTCTTCTATGAAACTACACGATCAATTGGAACCAGACCTAGCAGAATGGTCCTTAGGAGGTCCT
The DNA here is from genome assembly GCA_028015205.1 of Mytilisepta virgata. Taxonomy (NCBI): domain Eukaryota; kingdom Metazoa; phylum Mollusca; class Bivalvia; order Mytilida; family Mytilidae; genus Mytilisepta; species Mytilisepta virgata. The sequence continues at coordinate 44,590,670 of CM051520.1, forward strand.
CTTTCAACTGAAAGATGGCCGCCACAGCCGAACTTAGTTTAACGTAGGACCCTATGGGAAAATTCATATAAAAATCTTCTCGTCTTAAACCACTAAGCCAATTGGAACCAGACTTGGCAGAAATGGTCCTTAGGTGGTCCTCTTTCAAAATTGTGTCCATTGACCTGTACTGTGAACCAAGATGGCCGCCACAGCTGAACAAAGTTTATCATAGGACCCTATAGGAAAATTATTTTAAAAATCTCGTCTTAAACCACTCTTTCAGAATTATGACCCATAACCCAGACTGTAAACTAAGATGGCAAGAATTAAATATTTACTTATATAAATGTGCATTTATTGTATATTCCATTCTGTATGCAACTATAATGTGCAGCAATGTAAATAAACTCAAAGTGGTTGGAAAATTCCATTTAAAAAAAACATCATTTGGAAGTTTTTAAACATTTTGACTGTTCTATTATATTTTCCTGTTTACTCATTTCAGAAAATTGCACAAATTGGAATTATCCTACAAATATATTTGAATTCACATGGTAATTAATTATAATATAACTAATCTTGAATTTCATGTTGACCTTTATAAAGTAACTTTGTTGGTGACAGCCATTGTTATGTCACTTCCTAGAGTGAAATATGACTTTTGTGTTCAATTGGTGAAAGATTTTCTTTCACTTGGAAATTCAGGTATTTCACCACACACAATGAAATAATACTAGAAAATGCCAATTATCCTTCAATTAACTTTTTGAAAAGCCATGCAAATTGATAATAACAACAGGATATCACAATAAATGTATTTTATTTTAATGTTGATAGGAATGGAAGGATTATGGTGGTAAGGTTTTAGGAACCAGTATGGAAGTTGATTGTATACCCATTGACAAATACCAAATAAACAATCCACTACTTCTTATAGTTGGTAGGTATTTTAGAACATATAATTTTCCCCTGTATCTTCCTTTGTTTCATTAGATTGTTTTAGCTTTACCCTTTTGGTATTTTTGGCCTTTTTGAAATTGCTCTTCAATGTTTTGGATTATTGTTTAATATTTTAGGCCTTGAGCACAACTGGTCAGTTGTAAATTGACGAAATGTGCACATTTTGTGCATCAAAATTGGTATTTAAGAATTTACCAAATCACACAAGGGAGATAAGTAAACTTTTATTAGATAGAGGTCATAAAATATCATCCCTTGAACCAGCACGTTAATATGAACTTTGGAGAGAGTACAAAAATCTGAATTAGATTATGTAAATAACTTCCGTACGCAACTAGCTATTCAGAAAGTTTTTGTATAAATTAACTATAATTAAATTATGTTTTTTTTAAATATTACTTATAAAATTTATCAAAATTTATTCTAATTCTCTATCAATGTTGAAATTTTAATATCTGTAGAATTTGCATGTATTCTAAAAAAGGAAGGTGTCAATGCATTTACTGTGTCATCTGTGAATCAGTGTCAGCATATAGGGATTGCATCGTTGTCCACGTCAGCAATCACATATTGATATCTGCAACTCTTTTTAAAAATGTGAAAAGATTTCCATTAAACTGTCAGGGATTCTTCAGTAACTAATGGCATTATGTATCTGCTATTTCATTTTTCTATGGGAATGATTTACCTATCAAAATACAGACTTTATTTATATTTCTGTAAAAGTCTTCAGAGAAAATATTGTTTAGTATAAGGGAGATAACTCTAACTGATTTAGTACAAAGGTAAACATTTCTACAATATACAGCATTCTTCTTGGTTAAATTTCAAAGATGATCAGTGAAATTACTTGTCCCATAAGATTGAAACTTGTCATTGATCATCATATCGTGTTTTTACTTTAGTGCTGATAAGAAATCCAAGCTGGCTGACAGCACAAGACTTGGTAAACATTGGTTATTGTGGGTTTCTCTTTAAGCTTCATGTTTGTTGACTCCAACTCTAAACTTGAATATCAGATTAAATCCAGATGAGTGATACAGGCTATTGGGAGCCTTGAGTTTGAAAAATATTTCAAGATTCATCAAGAGCACATTTTAACAATTTCTTTGAATATTATCTCCTGGTCTTGGATAAATCTGATTTTGTTGCATGCATTTATCGAGAATCAGGAAAAATAGACCTAACAAATTTGCAGAGGGCGAAGTTATTTATTCTTTAGGTCTATTAAATCTCATATAAACAGATACAAAAGCCTGTAATTGTTTTATTACTTAATAATTCTACCTCTACAAAAGACTATATAATTGTATATAGTACAATGTTTCATTTAGGCTAACTAAAATTAATTTATAGTACATTTTCATCCAACTTTTTGAAAAAAATGGGGTGGGTGGGAGGATTTTATTTTTTATTTCATATGAAACTATTTTGTAAGGTGTTATTAATATGTAAACGTTATAAAATAGCTTATACCGCTTACTACTCTAAGAATCACGAAAACCATGTTGAATTGTTACAGGAAGTTAACAAAAAACGAAATTATTGACACGGATACCAGTAACGGAGATGAACAAAATCCGGAAATCGTAAATTTTAGAAAATAAAAAAAATAGGGGCGGCACGATTTTCGAGGGGCGGGCAGGGATGAAAATCTATCAATTAATCATTTACAAGAATAAACATTTATATTTGTAGGAAATGAAGAGAAAGGGATAGAAGATTCTATTTTATCTATGTGTGATACTAATGTTGTCATACCTTCATCTGAGAATGTACATCCTCTCATGGACTCTTTGAATGTTTCTGTGGCAACTGGAATATTATTGCAAAATCTGACAAAATTAAAATAAAAGATCAAATTAGTTTTATAGTGTATAACTAGTCTTTTTATTTAAGCTTTTTTGGCCAAAACCAAAGCTGAAAGTTTAATTTTTCTTTGTATCAGATTCTGCTTCATACTTAAGACTGACATTTCTAGAGGCACCAATTTATTGCTACTGAAATCACAAATCTCTACAGAAGAGTGAATTATTAGTCCTTATCTCTCTACACACATATCTCGTGTTGCCCTTTGTGTTCCATCTATCAGATTAACTTGTTGAATGTTTCTTATACTGATGGATGGATGGATGATTATTGTTTAACGTCCAGTGGCAACCAGGTGCATATCAGGACGAGAACATGTTGATATGATAATGAATATGATCCCTGCTTTGTACTAGACCGACACGCTCAATCGGATTTTTAATGTGCTAGCTCACGAGGTAATTGTCCGCAGGAAGACATATCACCTCACTTGGACACATTATACTGACTCCGAGCCGACCAGTCTTTGCTCTTACTCTTAGATGCCGCGTGCTTGGCGGAGAAGCAGCAAATACCAATTTTAATGTCTTTGGTTTGACCCGGCCGGGGATCGAAGCGGCGACCTTCCGCACTTTCTTATACTGAAGACGTGTGTGATGTTTGCCACTAAACGTTACACAGACAAGTTGTGGGTATACTGGAACACTCTTGTCCTTTTGCTTGTTCTTCCACAAATCTTGTTTATGCAACTATTCATCTTTGGCAGACTTTGTATTGGTTGCATCATGATTGGGCATAACCATAACCATGGGTATACCAATTTCACAGTTGACTGATTTTTGCAAGAGTTATTCCATATTTCGTATCTTTTTTCTAAATAACTTCCGTACGCAACTAGCAATTCATCATTTGGCAGATTTTGATTCATATTTGACATCATGGTTGGGCTTGACCTGAACATACACATATTATACTGATTTCCTGGTTGATAGATTTTTGCAAGAGATATTGCCCTTTTCATAACTGTTGTCTGAAGATCTAGTGCGAGTAACTACCATTTATCTTTAGGCAGATTTTTTTGGTTTGCAGGACATTTTCCCGAATTCACAAATTGACTTTTGCAAGAAATTCAGCCCTTTTCATGTCTGTTGACTATCTTTTGATGGATTATGTTCATATTTAGTATCATGGTTGGGCATGACATGAACATATGTTTGATTTTTTTTTATTAATTTTATTGTTGATTGTATTTTTCCATTTTCATATATGTGGTTTGAATATCTTTTGTAGCCATTTATTTTATTGTGGATTATTTTCATAGTTTGTCAGTTGCTTGTGCATGTCCATACTACCGGATTGTGCATATTAATTTGATTTCAAGTTGGTTTTTTTTTTTCTTTTTAAAAATTGTAGCCCTTTTCCTATCTGAATCGATTATGTACCAGTAAGTAGGCAGTCATACATTGTACATTGTCCTTTTCGAAAGGAGCCTATCGCTTGTCCATATCCATGATCTTGAGTATGCAACTTGTCATTTTCTAAAATTTTGACTTCGTTCACATTGACTGATGGGCAGCGAGTAGAGGTATTAAAAAGTGCATTTTCATTTTCTTAGAAGTAACAGATCAAGTTCTCGAACACATATTGTCTGCATGTTAACATGACTTTGTATACGGAGCAGAACTGCTGTTTGATAAATTCAAAGACACGGTAACAATCTCGGTGGCCTTTTGGTTGAATGCATGCCAGGAGCGGTCAGGGGTTCAATCCCTTGCTGGGTCAAACCAAAGAAAATTTGTATTGACTGCTTTTATGCTTTGCTATGAATAAAAGCAAAGTGTGTCCAGATGAGGTGACATTTCTTCCTGTGGTTTGTTTACCTCATTAGCTTGCCCTTTGAAAATCTGGCTTAACATGTGATTCTAGTACAAAGCAAAGTTCATATTCAGATTATCACTTGTTCTCATCTTGATATGCATGTAATAATTGCTTCTGGACAATCAACCAATGAGGAACCTGAGTGAGTTATCTTTTCCTAACCAATGTAGGTAAGGGAGATAATTAAATGCTCTCCCTTTTGACCTGAGGCTAATAATAATAATAATAATCAGTACCCAAGGATTTTAGTCATCATGATTTGGAAATGGATATTCTTAGTTCTTGATTTTCTAACTTGCAATACTTAACTATATCGGTAGGTGTCTCAGTGGAGCAGAACATGTTTCTTTATAAAGGAGTGGAGACAGGTAAGGTCCTGTGTTGTCAAAGCTTTTTGAAAATTCTGTTTGCCTTATTTGATAAATTTAACTTTGAGTTTCAAATTCAGTAAGTTTTCCCAATAGTTGTCACTTAAAGCTATTAAAATATGGGAATAGACAGAATTTTTGTTGAAGAGGAGACACTAATAACAAACTAAAGCATGTGTCTGTAAGACAAGTATGTCCTGTCTTAATGAACATAAAATTGCCATCTATTAATTACAAGTATGTCAGAAAATTGTTTTAGATATATGAAAGTTTAATATTATATCAACTGTGAAATGTAGGTGATTTTGACTGAAAAAATCATTTCATGGATTGCAAAAATAGCATGACCCCCCCTCCCCCCCAACCCTATAGAAGCTACCTTAAAAGTTATGACCCCCTTTATGACCCCCTTAACCTTCATGGTCCACAATGATAAAGTCAATGAAGGCTAAACACAAATTAATTGTTTATTCTGTTTGATACAGTGCAATTAGTAAACATGATAAATTATAAAAACAAACAAAATATCACATAGTACATTCAAGTTAAAATAAACATAAATAAGACTTAACAAAATTTTACAATTTTTAAAAATATTTTAAAATACAAAAAGCAAGAATTCCCCATTGTTTCTGCATTTAATATATGGATGTCTGGGTTTTCCCTTTATTTCAATATAGTTAATGGTTCTAGGTTTAGGATTTAGATAAATCATTCAATTTATTTTTTCTGTAAAATGTTACAAAGCAGTAGGGCCACTTTCCAATGTAATTGTTTCGCCTATAACCATTCATTTTTTAATCTTAACTATTTTCCTACTTTTAATCATAAATGATTACATGCAATGCATGTTTATATTAATAAACATAAATTTTAAACAGATACATCATGATCGGGAGGGGTATTTTCGAAAAATACAAGTCAACAAGTCAACAAGTCAAAATACCCCTCTAATGAACCAATCAGATAACAGCATTCTTGTATAAGGTGTAATTTAATATTCAGTTCAAGTTTTCTACTTGCATAAGTCGTGTGTAAAGGCTATTTGTGTTAGTTGCCAAGCAATTTGCATCCCTTTTTGGAATACTGCAAAAAAGGACACTCAGAACCAAAACTATTCAACTGTGCAGATAAGTAAATTCACTTATATTAAAATTTTGTTTTGGTTCTGAGTGTGCTTCTCTTTAAAAAAAACTGTCTTCAAGATGATAATCTGCCAAATATGTGTTACAACAGTCTCCAAAAATAATATTTAAGTATACAGAAATTATTTTAATTTGTTGGTTATTATTAGCAAATCTTCAGAGAACACATACCAGGCTGTGTACCAAGAAATTTTTAAAGGGATTCGGTGCTTTTTGGAAAAGGGCCCTAGAAGTGGAATAAATGCAGGAAAAAATGCCCTATGTCTTTTTTTCATTGGTCAATATTCAAATTAAGTAGTATTGAAAGAATTTTTTGCAGTTCTTTTACCAAAGTAACACTTTCAGTTATATTTATAAGAAATTGTCTTTCAAAGAAAATTTTTGCCTGGCCAAATGTCATTTCTCAGATCAGGTAGTGAAAAGACAAGGTAAATCAAACTTTAGATCTATTTATAAAATGGAAAAATACATTGCATCATTACAAAGAGCTTTTTACCTGAAAACAGGCACATTTCATAATGTCTGAAAGATTTATTTGTAGGGAAATTCAAAGGCAAGCAACTCTGACTTTCCTTGAATAGGTTAAACAGATGTTTACTGTCTAAGAGATTCCAGTTACTGGTGTTTGACTATCATATAAATATGTGTCTGAATTATGATTTACCTCAAAATTAACAAGTACAATAAATAAATAATATCACTTAAACATGTAAACTTGTTTAAAAAAAACAAATATTTAAAAGCAGCCACTAACAAAGCAGAAACAAAAAACACTTCAAAATTTACAATATTAAATATGTGGACGGACTTAAGCAAGTTTAAACAGGTCAAATAATCATATAAGAATGCATAAATTCAAATCAAATAGTGACTTTTCCTTGCAATCATCTGCTATCAACTCTTCATTTTGAATGTTATAAGATTTTTTTATTTTACAATTATCCATTTTAAATATATTATATGATCAATAAAAGATAATCATTCAATATTCAGATTTGAAATTGAAAAAGAATCTTGAAGAAAGTTTATCATTTACATGTACTTGACTCTTAAGTGATGTATTGCATTTTAAAAATTCAAACATTAAAATATTTATGAATTTCATAATTGCTCCCATTTAGATTTAGACGATTCTGTTGCACTTGTATTTTGAGATACCATTTCAAATGAGAAAAAAAGCATTTACAATATTATACTAACTCAAGCTCAAGTTATACAGAAAATGAAACATACGTATAGGAAGACAGAAATGTGAAAGGCATGGGACAAAACAGAAATCACTATTACACAAATCAGGAAAATCTCTGAACTTTAAATAGGAAATTACAGAACAGATTAAGGATGTTCGCTGGTCATGTTTTGAATTTTTGTCAGATGTTCAGAATCATCTGGTTTTATCCATTTGAATGCCATAAATTAGTTTTCCTGCTAACACCCATTTTTCTTTTCATAAATCTTTTGCATGCAGAATAATAAGCCATTTGTAAAAAATCTTTTAAAATCCTTGTTATTATGGATTGGTTTTGAGAAATAAAACTTGTCAAAGATAAAGCTAATTAAAATCAAGAGAGCATATTTTTCCTGCCAAATTTTCAATGGCTTATATGTCGAAAACAAGCACACGGACCTATATTTTTTTTCCGTTCATTTAGTTCCTTTATCAATCCACCATCAATATTTACTAGTGTTATAAAAAACGTGTTACTTTGAAACTGAGCAGGGAACATCCTTAACTGTATTACAACATATCATTTCTTGAAATCTATAAAAGATCACAAAAATTATGCTTTCCCTCAAGTCACATGAAAGGAAAAATAAGACTGACAATAAACTTCAAAAGTTATAAAAGCGTGTTAAAGATATGGGCTTATATAATGGGAGTGGCACAGAAAGGAGGAGAAAAGGTGGTACCCTGTAGTTTTTTCCAAATTCAAATGGTTTCAGTCAACAAACTATTTTCCTTAAATTCAAATGGTTTCAGTGTACAAACTATTTTCCTTAACTTTTTAATACACATAGAATATTTATAAAAACTACTTATAAATTTTCATTTTTGTTCATTCAAACTTTAGTTACAACTTGATTGGAATATAAAAATGATTTCATTATCAATTGTTAATTTTATAACAAAGAATTTATATGGGTCTGAAGACCCACAAACAAGATATTTGTCTTTTCATCTGTGGTTGACTCTTTTCTAGATTACAAAATTTCTAACTGCTACCATCCAGATAAAACAATTAAAATAATACATGATAAAAAAATAGTTACGAACACATATAAATAAAATTTAACAAGTAACAGGAACACACATAAACTTGTTTGGCAATCAAATTCTCTCTATGTGAGAAATTATAAGGCTACAAAATGACGTGAACATGACAGTCATGATAAAAATGAGATTTTTTTTCTTGCTTTACACTTGGGTCTTAATAAAAGAGTCCCAAAATTTTCTGGAGCCAACTGGAACATTTTTCTAAAGGATTAGTCTACAGGTTTATTGTAGATATTGTAACAAAGTAATTTTTTAAGGTCTCTTTATACATGTACAGTCGACTCTCGTTCTCTCAAACTCTCTTTAGTCAAATTTTTTATGTGGTCCCAAATGTTTTACAGGGCAAATATGGGTATTTTGACTCCGGTTTAGTCGAATTTGCATTAGTCAAATTTTCTTCAATCTCGAACTAAATTTTGAGTCTCAAATTTTATTCGTTATGTCGAATAATCGTCATCTGTCAAAACATCACCATGCGGATTTATTGTCTTCACAGATAATTTTTATTTCTTGTACTTGACAATCGGCTTCTATTGAATTTTTGTGCTATTGATTGGTAAAAACAATTCACTTTGAGTAGATTAATTAGTGTCAATTGATCTACAAAGGTTTTTTAATTAACAAGTTAAGCAACTTAACGACTTTTTAGTTGTCTTGCTCTTGTTCACAATACGTTCTGTCAAATCTTTTTTTTATCTATTGTAATCAATTTTACTTCAACTTTTATTATTATTAAAAATATAAAATGTTACATATTATAAGTATCTGAACATGGATAATTAAAATGAGGTCTCTATAGTACGTGTAAACTATGTCTTACAGGAAGCACTAAATTACCTCCCCTTCTTTACTAGGAATATTTTTCAGTCAAATTTTGTCTATCTCAACTTGTTTTTGTGGTCCAAAGGATTGCAAGATAACAAGATTCGACTGTAATTACAAAAACAACAACTAAAGAAAAATTAAATTGTCCCTTTTGCTACTTGACCATTTCCTGGGTATAAATCACCAATAAATCGTGTATATGCATTAGGGCAATTCCCTATATATACAAATCCAAAAATTGTCCTTTTGATTAATAGAAAATAATTTCTATACCTTTTATAAAAAGAGAGGCGGGTAAATTTATCTTTTTAAGTTTTCCATTTCTACACGTGTATTAAAATATGGGCTAAGCTTCATTGAGACAGCATCCCATAAGACAGAACATGGGATGTGACTTGCATCTGGGGGTGTCATGTGATTTTCAACATAAAACAACAGTTCCAATAACAAGACAAGCAATTAATGGACCCCAGAAATAATGGTGCCAAAAATTTAATTCAAGAATCAGAATCAACAGAGTGTAAGCTTATTCTATCAAGAAAATAAAAAAATATTTGTCCATTTCATGACAAAAAAAAAAAAAAAAAGGAAAAAAAAAAGATTTTGGACTTGGTAAATGTGGAAGTGGACAGGGATGGGAAGTTTTTTTAACTGGCCTTAAAATAAAATTGAAGTCTTTATTCCAGAGATTTCCGACCACACCTGGCACCTGGTTAGGAATAAGTTATTTATAATACTACAGGTAATAACCCATAAAAAAAAGTCAATTCCTATTCCAATCATTCACACTTCATATTACAATAAAGGCATAAATGCACCATTTTTGTGAATTTAGCTAAAAAACATTTATAAAGTGAAGATTTTTAACAACTGATCATGAATGCACAAGTTAAACTATTACAATGTATAACTCAGTTATATTCTGAGCTGTGTGATTCCTGAGCTCTTGATGCCCATTGGTCTGAAACTTGATCAACGGCCAAAAGTTTGATCTTTTGATCCTTACTTGTTGTCACTTGATGTGCTTTTGAACGTTTTTGATGAGCTTCTGGCGTCATATTTTGGAAATAAACATGTTTTGACTGACTCCTCTCAATTCCAGGCGCTGACCTTATTGGTGGCAAAGGATGCCTCTCCTTCACTTCTATCGATGGCTCTCGGTCCTTTCGTAAAAAGGGTTTGGCTTTTTCTAAAGTTGGTGAATCTGACCTTGTACTTGAACTGCCCGAGCTGACCCTTAGAGGATGTTTTTCTAGCTCTTCTTTGTTTGTTTGTGGCTTGACATGACGGAGATTTCCTCTTCTAATTTTTAGTGTGACTGGTTCTTTTGGTGGAACAGGTAAGATTCTGGCCTCTGCCACATATGCCTTCGTGCCTGTACTGTGAGCTTCAGCTACAAAAGCTTTTCTCTCAATACTATGCTCTAATTGAAATTTTTTAAGTTTATGTAATTCACTTGTCAAATATGCAATTTGGTTAGCTTTTGATTCATTTTCAGCTTTAAGTCTATCCATTTCTTGAGCAGTTTTTCGGTTTTCATCTAAAAACTTCATTTTTTGCTTTTTACTATTAATTTCAATGTCCCTTAATTGTTTATCTTTCTTTTCAAATTCTAATTCCATCTGTCTTGATTTTTGTGTCTGAGTTTTCAGTTTCTCTTCCAGTTCTCCCATTTTGGAATTGGACCCTAAAAATAGAAAATATCGATATTTGTCACAAATCTGTTTAAACAATAACCCAATACTGGCTATACTTTTTTACTACAAGTGATTAAGAGCAGTATTTTGGCAGTGTGCGTGAAATTGATAGTCAAAAATATATATGAAACTTGAAATTTTTTAAGAACTTTGAAAGTACCTGCCTCAACCATAGATGTCCTTAGATGGTATTTTCAAAGCATAAGAATTCAAAGTGGTTTATAACTGTTTCAGTTTTGTTTTGAATTTCTAAATTCTTCTCTATTTTATGTATATTTAAACTTTTTATGTACATATTCCCTGTACATCAATCAACAGACTGAACATTTTGTTTTTGTATAAAATCATTCATTTAAGACAATGTATGATAAGGGTCATATTTTAAATGTCACATCATATACACAGTTCTCTTTAGCAATTGTGCCTTTGTAGTCCAAGTATGCTTTGACAAATTTTTGAAATTTCGTAGCAGTAGAAAATTCTGTTTAATGTGTTTATTTTGTTTTTTCCCCATCCTTAGTGAATTTTCACAGTTCTCAGTCCAGTGGCTAAAAATTATTTAATTCCCACGGCAATTTCCCCAACCACTAATAAAGGATTATACGTTTATCAGGACGATAAACTAGAGAAGTCCGAAATAACATCCATGTAAACAAATTACATAGCAATGGTATTTTCTTGAGGTTTTTGACGAAAATTATAGGAGAACCAGATTCTCCTTCAATTAAATCGCAAGTAATCGCATATCTCCACCCTCAATAGTTAAATTTTAAATTTTAAATATCTTGGGTGGAGAAACTCCATAACTCATTCATACTTGGAGAATCTTATATTTCTACACTGATAAATTTTTGAAAACTTCTAAGAGGTAGAACATTCAGTTTGGCATGTTTATTTTCTTTTCTACATTAATTCTCAACCTTTCAATCACTAATAACCAATAGAGAATAAATGAGAAACATAAATTACATTCCTGCATTAAAATTGCAATATTTTTATAAGAAAAGAACCTACTCAACCTTTTCTCAAAATAATTAATCTTTTATATCAAACGATAAAGATTCTAAATATTGTTTGATACTGTGACATGGAATGAATGTACATGATCTGTTGACATTGTAGATTTCATGTGTACTGTGACTTCATCCTCAGCACATCTAGTCTTGGACCCACCAAAATAAAATGCTCATCTTAAATGTAAATAATTTTTTTGTCTGGATTTCTAAAAGATATGTGAAGAAAGTTTGTTTTCTTTAAATTACACCTAACATTGTTCAGCTTTGGTATATCATCTTACCTGGATCTAAGAAGTCTGCTCCAATTCCCTGCATATTCAACTGAAATGTTAATTCTGTAAAAAAAAAATTTAAAAATAAAATCTGAAAGTCTTGAGCTGTTTAATAAAAGTGAGTTAAACAAAAAACAAGGTCTGTTAATTAGTCTGTAAAATTATGCTTTCTATGAAAACTTAGAAAAGGCAAATTGAAAAAAGTTCATTTTTCTTCAAATATAGATTGAACTTTTTACTTTGGGTAAGTTGCAGTCCTGTGCTATATACTAGTACAATATATGGTATTTCTTAAATATGGTTTTTCATGTTTTTACCACTTGGTAACGTCATGTCAAAATAGTTTGATAGTATTAAGTCTTTGCATCCATTGTGATTCAGTACATCTCCTATAATATGCAGATTTGTCATACATTTGTTCACTGCACTACCATATATATGTACCGTATTCAGTTGTACATAATACGCTCTTTTTTACTTCTAGAAATAAATCTGTGTATTATGTAGTACTACAGGCTCACAAGTTCTTATTTTAGGGACTGTTCAATGCCAGTTCGAGGGAACAACTTTTTACATATGATCTATCACTGCCATTGCTGACAGAATACATATTGGATAATAGAGATTGAAACCAACAATTGGATAAAAAAATTCCTACATCTAATAATGCTGGGAAAAGAGCATAAAGACAATGAAAAGGTATTCCCTTTTGGTTTAAATTTTTCGACCACCACTTTTGTTTGTATTGATGTCTGGTTCCCAATGTCATATTTTGTTTTTATTCCCAACTTTTCTGGTATCAGATCAAAGAAGGGACATTGCGTAATTGACATTTATAAATGACTGACACAATCATCAGTAATAAAATAAACTTAAAGTTGTAATTTATGATATTTTATTCAACAGCACTAATTTAAATTGTTTCACTAAATTTTAAATTATCACGCAAACAAGCCATCCTAATTTGATTTGGAAATTAGCAGGTCATCTAACCTGGACTTTGTTACCAAAATATCCGAGCGTATGAATTAGTAGAACTAAGTTTTTTCCTTGATTTAAGAGCTTGAAAAGGGGTGCATATTATTTATCACTGTGTATTTTCAACAGCCATATACGGTAGTTGAGGACAGAAATAAAGAAACCGAAGAAGGCACAGTGGTCAAAAAGTCTTAAAGATGGTTCCTATGATACAACAATATAAGAATGTTCCCTTTTGGAATGTTTAACACAAGATATTTTCAGTCAACATGGTCAATGTATCCTTGCTCTTTCTCAAATTTTAGCAAAACATTCATGATTTAGAAAAAAAAATTCAATTAAGAAGTTTCTTAACAGTCCAATATGCAATTATCGGGAGTAATTAACATAGAATGTATGGTAATTGGTTTGATTTTTCGAAATCTTATGCAAATAAGAGGAATATTTTATTATCAGATATTCAATTAAGTGGAGTTGTCTGTAGTATACATAGAAAGGACCTCAATCAGTTATATGTAAAAAAAAATCAATCATATGTGAAGTTATAATTTTTAATATTTACATTTAACTGTTTGCACACATAATACTCACATACAGATAAAATGTGTGATGCGGCCATTACCTGAACATTTTTTCTGAAGATTTTCTATTTCTTTATGTAACCCTTTCAATGTCTCTGCATGTTCTTGCTGCATAAATAGTATTGCACTATCTAAATTTCTTTTATGAATAGCAGCTTGTGATGTCATGTTTATTACTGTCAAATAACCTGAAAAAATAAACAAATTATACACAATACAAAGTATAGTCATTCTTTCTGTTGGACAGCTTGATGATTTTGCCTACTGCATTTGCTTTTAGTAACTGGGAGCATTAACTGTTCTTAACTCCAGTATTTGAACTTCTTGTTACTGTATATTAATGTTGAGGTCATTTTCAAACGCATTGGATACATTTCTGATTTTAACTGTGTGTCTATTTGAATGTGTTTTTATTTTTGCCTTTGAGTATAAACAAATTTGTTGAACCCAATCACTTATTATTTTGACTTGTCTATGGTAAGAAATATTCTGGTCATCGGCATGTAATGGATTGTCACTTTCAGTGGTGTCCTGATCATTGATTATAATTGAAAATCAGTCGGTTGTAGCCCTATTCTAAGTGATCGATTATAAAAATGTTATGATACGATTAATTGGAAAATTTCTGCTTTAAACTTGTGATTCCTGTTTCTGCTGATGTCATTTAGTTGAGTGTACGTAACTCATTGAAAATGTGCAAAAGAGCAATTTCTAAAACAATTTGACCCTGATAGTGTTTTTAAAGATGAAGACAGAATCATTTAATTTTGAATTCGAGTATTGACAAAAGATGCACATTTAACTTTAAACAAGAGCTGACACAATACAAGTCTCGCCTGAGTATGCACATGGACACAGAATAGTTATTATCTGATACCCGACATTTTGCAAGTCAAAGGAAAATGTGTTAAAAGAAATTGAGGTCAAGGTCAAATGGCAGGTGTCATACCAACATGTATCCACTAAGAACTATCTATTAACCAAATATGGTGGGTCTTGGTATAAAAGTTGCTGACAAATGGACCTAATCTCGAAAATGTGAAGAACTATCGTTAGACCAAGCATGGATGGGTCTAGGTATTACAGTTGCTTAAAAAAGGACTAAATCAAAAAATTTGGATGAATGTCACTCAAGCATGCAATTGAGGTCAAGGTTCAGAAACAAGTGTCAGACTGGCATGTACCCACAAAGTTCATCAATAGATCAAATACAGTGGGTCTAGGTATTACAATTTCTGAGAAATGGACTTAACCATGAAAAAGTGACAAAGTCACTCAAGCATGAAATTGAGGTCAAGGTCCCAAACCAGGTGTCAGACTGACATGTACCCACCAAGAACTATCTACTGACCAAATATGTTGGGTCTAGGTATTCTAGTTGCTGAGAAATGGACTTAGCTATGAAAAAGTGAGAGTCACTCAAGCATGAAACTTAGTTCAAGTCCCCAAGCCACGTGTCAGACTTGCATGTACCCACCAAGAACTATCTATAGACCAAATACAGTGGGTCTAAGTATTACAGTTTCTGAGAAATGGACTTAACCATGAAAAATTGACAAAGTCACTCGAGCATGAAATTGAAGTCAAGGTCCCAAGCCAAGTGTCAGACTGGCATGTACCCACTGAGAACTATCTATAGACCAAATATGGTTAGCCTGGGTATTACAATTGCTGAGAAATGGATTTAACCACGAAACTTGGATGCAGATTTTAAATTCATGTTTATGAAGTCAGTGAAAATCATAAAAATGAGGTCAGGGTCACAAGACAAGTCTACTGCGGCAAACCTTATACAATAAGCTACAAATGTACCTTGTGGACCATAAATCCTAATTGTAGTTATTACATGTGCAAAGTTATTAAAGTTTTACACAATTTTACGCCGCAGCCGCCGGAAAGTAATACCTATATCTCGCCTTCACGACATTTCGTCCGATTATTCCGATTATTAATCAATCATTAGTTGGTTGTGTATAAGCGATGATTGATTATGCAATTTCTTCTGATTCCCATTGAATCTGCCAGTTTATTCATTCTATTTTGTCGTGACCACTTAGGATTAATCACAAGGAATGGTGTTTACTACTGTATGGAAGATTAGGTGTTGACACCTTTTATTTTTTGGTCAATTCATGCCAGAGATGGGAAGTTGTTTCCTTGACATTTACCCCAAACTGATTCCTACTCAAATCAATCTATACAACCCTAATAAACAACTTGTTTGTGCAATGAATATTTTTCCAAATATATGAACCCTCTCATCTTCAATTAGGAAGAAATTCAAGGCCAAAGTTGACAGGAAGTTGAGTGATCTTTCGGTTGTCTTTGGCATTGATAACAGACACATTTCATCTATGTTGGCCGCTTAATCTTACATAAAAGGACAATAGTTCTGTTAAACAGGGTAGGGAAAGATTTTTTTAATCTAAATTGAATTTTTTATGACTTGTAAACATTTATTTTTGAAAAATACATAAACAAGAAGTCACGTATGCATACGAAACTTAAGATGTTCAAAATGTTTCAGTAGTTCTTTTGTAGGTTTTTATTTTATAGAGGACAAAGTCCTCATAACATTTATCTTAACGAAATTTTAAAAATGTAACCTATATTTATGGATCACTATAGGATGGCCATATGTAGCAACTTGTGGTAAAAACCTGAAATTACCTTTGCACATGTAGCTTCCTACTAAAGGGGAAACAATTCACCATATGTACCGAAATGGCGATATTTTTCACCGACGGTTTAATACATGACACATGGGGGCCGCTTACCATATGGTTTTTTTATTTACGTAGTTTCAGAACCGGGGCAAAATTTGTATATGCCTTTGGTATTTAGCCATGATTTGATTCATATTGTTTTCAAAGTTTTCAAAAATTAATTGAAACTAAAAAGTTTGGTCAGGATCGATGCATTTAATTTTTAGCTCACCTGGCCAAAGGCCATGTGAGCATTTGTCACCACTTGGCATTCGTCCGTCAACTTTTCACATTTTAATCTTCTCCCCTGAAACCACTGGGCCAAATGGAATAAAATTTGGCGGGAAGCATCTATGTAAGGTCCTTCATAAAGATTGCTCATTTCGTCCTGATCAAACAACAAACATGGCAGCCATGGACAATTGTTGTTTCTGATTGGCTTTGTTTTCAAAAATCTTCTCCTCTGAAACTGCTGGGCCAAATGAAACAAAACTTGACAGGAAGCATATATTAATGGCAGATCTTTTATAAAGTTTCCTCATTTCGTCCTGTCAGATCGGACTACAAATATGTCTGCCATAGGCAATTCTCGTTTCTCATTGCTTGATTAAAAAAGAAAAATTCTCTGGGACTGCTTGAAAAATCGAAACTTGACAGGAAGCATCTATGGGAGGTTCTTTAAAAAATTTCTCTATTTCATCCCAATCAGAGTACAATATGGTCACCATTGGCAGTTCTTGTTTCTGAATGGCTTATATAAAAGAATCTTCTCATCTGAAATCGCTTGGTCAAATGGAACAAAACCTGACAGGAAGCATATATGGGAGGTCTTTTATAAAGTTTCCTCATTTTGTCCCGATCTGAATACAAATATGAGCAGTTCTTGTTTCTGATTGGCTAATATAAAAAGAATCAAAACGAAATGAACCAGACAACAAAGCAAAATTATAAATACATCGATAT
Organism: Mytilisepta virgata; assembly: GCA_028015205.1. NCBI lineage: Eukaryota > Metazoa > Mollusca > Bivalvia > Mytilida > Mytilidae > Mytilisepta > Mytilisepta virgata. Next base: position 44,608,124 of record CM051520.1, read on the forward strand.
AGGTAGATATATTGACGTCCTCTTACAGGTTTCATTTGCCTCATATTAACAATTATTTAAGATATATTTACAAATATTTTGTATAATTTCTATTGTGATTTTTGTATATTTACCAATGGTGAGATACTATTCCTGCCTCGGCACTTTCATCAAAAACTTTTAATGCTGGGAAAAAATCTCGTTTTTTAAGTTTTGTGAGTTCGGCCAGACCTGTTATGCTGTTAAAAAGGGTAACTCGAATCACCGAAAACCTCCTGCAAACACCGAAAACCTCCCGGAAACACAGAAAACCTGATATAATATTACCTAAACCTCATCAAATGTTGCGAAAACCACATCCATTCGATCGGTATGCCAGTTTACATCTAGAAAACATAATTTTATTGATATTTTTTAAGAAATGTGACTTTTATGCATGATTTTCTTAGACATAGTGCATTCTATATTAAATCAAAATGGCGGATCGAAACACCGAAAACCTGATATAATATTACCTAAACCTCATCAAATGTTGCGAAAACCACATCCATTCGATCGGTATGCCATTTTTACATCCATTACATCCAGAAAACATAATTTTATTGATATTTTTTAAGAAATGTGACTTTTATGCATGATTTTCTTAGACATAGTGCATTCTATATTAAATCAAAATGGCGGATCGAAACACCGAAAACCTGATATAATATTACCTAAACCTCATCAAATGTTGCGAAAACCACATCCATTCGACAGGTATGACAATTTTACATCTAGAAAACATAATTTTATTGATATTTTTTAAGAAATGTGACTTTTATGCATGATTTTCTCAGACATAGTGCATTCTATATTACTTGTAATTCAATATGGCGGACGGACAAATCGATTAAATGCCCTAAGGTAAAGTACAATACACTATGTGTATACCTTGAATAAATTAAGTTTATTACCGATTTTGTTCATGTTGGACGGACAACCATTATTTACAATTATCATTACACTAACAATGTAAATAATGGAAGAGCCCTCACGCCACGTCAAGGCCATGAACGATGTGAGGGTAGAATCCCCCTATCCCAGACCTTTATTTGGGCTGTTAAGTTTTTCTTTAAAGTATATACATATAGATTTATTTTGATAATAGTATGATTTTAAAAGTTATTTATTTTTATATTTTAAAAATATAAGTTAAAACTATTGAGATATCCTGCACAAGGCACGGGCATATATGTAATAGTCCGTGAAAAGGTTATTTATTTTTATATTTTAAAAATATAAGTTAAAAATATTGAAGGATCATCAATTTAGTAACGCATTATTGGTTTCTATTACAGGTCAAACAGATAGAAGTGGACAGCAATAGAAGTGTGACCATCCCAATTAACAAACGTGTCAGAAATCAAGGAACTGTATAATACACAATATAATCGATGATAAATGTCAGAAAGATTTAATAAAATTACTGCTGTTTTGTTTATATAAAAACTAAAATAATAGCTTATTTGTTATTTGTTTTACATGTATCTTGCTTTAGTATGCCACAAAATATTGCATTTAATCAAGAAGCCTTCATTCAATTTTTTTTTTAAATTTATTTAGATCGGTTTCATCTAAGAAAAACAAAATATTTATTCAATTAAAATTTATTAAATTTAAATTAAAGAAAACATAAATCTCATATCCATTTTATAAAAACACAATTTTTGAGATTTTTTTTTCAAATTATAATAAGTAACCATCTTTCATCTTTTTCTAAACAATTATGCTAATTGGGCTATAACCACAGTTATACAATACAACTTTCTTTGTTTTTCTTTAATGTTTAATTGGCAGTTAAAGTTGATTAAAACCATAGAGTACAAATATTGGTTTATAATATACACAATAATTAATTTTAATTTACCTTCAGGCATTAATCTATACGTTGATCAGCCATTTTGATTTAATATAGAATGCATTATGTCTAAGAAAATCGTTCATAAAAGTCTTATTTCTTAACCAATATTAATAAAATTATGTTTTCTAGATGTAAAATTGTCATACCGATCGAATGGATGTGGTTTTCGCAACATTTGATGAGGTTTAGGTAATATTATATCAGGTTTTCGGTGTTTCGATCCGCCATTTTGATTTAATATAGAATGCACTATGTCTAAGAAAATCATGCATAACATTTCTTATACAATATTAATAAAATTATGTTTTCTGGATGTAAAACTGGCACACCGATCGAATGGATGTGGTTTTCGCAACATTTGATAACGTTTAGGTAATATTATATCAGGTTTTCGGTGTTTGCGGGAGGTTTTTGGTGATTCGATGTACCGGTTAAAAATGCAAGATGCAGGTCTCTTTTTTTATTTTACATTCAGCTTGATTAACAGTTTTATTTTCCATTTGGCTTGATTAACAGTTTTATTTTCCATTCGCTCGTGTACTTATGCATGGATGTAAATAGTGTATATTGTAGAATTATTTATGTAGTATGACCCTCACTTAACATGCTTTACCAGTTTATGACTTACAAGTTACATTCAAGTTCTATTGATTTTTTTTGTTGCCTTACAGCTTTCTTTTACATTAACTTTTTAGGTCATGAAATGGGTAAATGTTTCATTTGCATTTTTATCCATGGCACGGACGTATAATTTCACATTTATGTGCTGAAAGCTGTCATAGACCCATTCCTGATGCCAGATGGTTTTCCTTCGCTACAAGAATGCCAATTGGATTATGGGTAATCTGTATACCGGAAAACTAAATAATTTATGAAATTGTTAATTAATTGAGCAAATGATATTAAAATATCTCATTATTCATTAAAGTTAAATAAACAAAATTACTATATATTATGGTATATTACATATAAAGAGTTCTCATGACAACGAGATGTAAACAAAGGCATTTTCGGAACCTATTCTGGTTTTTCTATAGAGCCAATATTATCGAACAATCATGAAGATGTCACAGGCTTCGACAAACGTGATTGTCTGGGAATGGATGAACGAATTTGGACGATGGAGACCTTATGAACCAAACGTTACACAGTTTATTGAAAACGCCTACCAGAATAATTCGAATCAAGTTAACCTTGGGGGCGCCGATAGTTCCTTGTCGTCGTATTCCATCGATTTTATCACAACTTGTCAGATTCGTCTTGGGACAGGTTAAATTTATATTTAAAACAAAAATACGAAACATAAAAATATTGCAGATAGTTGTATGGGAACAGATTTTGATTTAACTGTTTTAGCATACAAAGGATCTCAGTGGCTCTACTTAGCGATTGCAATACTGGAATAAAATTTTGTTCCAGTAATGGCAGTATTAATTGCAACTTTGCGGTATCACTAATTATAGTGACAAGAAGAGTCAATATGCATTAAGAACTGACAAGAATCATAAACTAATAAATTAAGCTTCTTGTCTTACATTTTATTTTAAATTTTATGAAACAGGTGTGACCTGGAAAGTGAGTGAAGCATAAGGTTTTTTACCATTGCTTTTCAGTATTTACGTAACTTTGGAATGGCAGGAAAACGTGACTTATATTTTGTCAGATTCAATTCTAAGTGTTTTCTTCATATTAATTTTTATTTTGTTAGCATAATTATATTCATAGTTTAAAAAGTTTATGTAACTCAGTCCATAAATAATTTATTTTGTTTAAGATACTCTAATTTATTCACATATAATAGTGCCATATGGCTGAACAAGATTTTCCATGGCAGCCATGTTTCTGAAGCTTTGAGGGCATAGTACTTCAGATTTTTTTTTACACCTCTACCTTTGAGAGCTTGCTTAATTGCTGATACAATACCACAGACAAACCATTACAAGTTTAATATATGTATAATGATATGAAAATGGTGTGACCTCGAAAGCGAACAAAACGTAAGGTTTTTATGTTTGCTTCTCAGTATTTAGTGAAACTTGGGAATGGTGGTAAAACGTGACACTTGGATCTGCATATTTTTTATTTTTTTCAGATTTGATTCCAAGTTTTTTTTCGTAAGGCACAGTACTTCTGATTTTTTTTTACACCTCTACTATAAAGAGCTTACTTTGCTTGATTATTATAAAATTCTATTCCACACTGAAACTGTTTCACAAAAATGTTACCATTTTATACTCTTTTTTTTTATAATAGTTGCAGTACATCAGCTTTTTCAAAAGGTTTAAGATAATAAATAATACAGCAATTCTTATTACTTCTTGTCGCTAATCAGTGGGACCACAGTATTGTATTCCAGTATTGTTGTAGTATAGTTTATTCAATGATAATATTTATGTATATTGGGTTTTATTGACAATACACCTTAGAAATAAAGACAAGAAAAATATACTATAAATAATCTTATTCATACTATTAATTTATCACGTGTATTGAATTTATTATTCTACAATATTTCTAACAAATGATACAAAGTCACCCAAATGCAAAGCAGCAAAACTTTACTCAGTACTAGAAAAAATTGATACATATGATAGTCATATACCAATTATTCAAAATGCAGTTTTACCTGTCTCTATTATCAATTTAGACCTGTGGAGAGCATATCAAACCTACAGAAAGAACTTCAATTACCAAACAGAACCATCAACTACTTATTCTATTTTGTTTATCCAGAAACTGGTGTATATACACACACAATTGAAACCTTCTGCACAAAAGCTAAATTTATACAAATTTAAAGAAATGAAAGGTTTATCTTCTTAGAATTCCATCTAAAAAAAAAATGTGAACTAAAATGCTAGTGCTATATCACTGATGATGTATATTTTATCTATCATTATAAAAATATATATATACATGAACTGTGTAGAAAAGCGCTGTACATTATTTTATATGCACATTTCAGTGGTTCAAAATTAAAAACACAATACTTAAGTGTATATATATTGGGAATTAATAATACTGAAATAAATTTTTATTTCACAATACATGTACACCGTACTTATAGATTATGTACCAGTATTGCAATCACCAAATACAGGAGATCCCATGCAAATGAGTCCTCCTAATTATTTTTAAAATCAGGCTAGAAACTAATGAACTGAAGGTATTAAATTTTTATAACATAAATATTATCAATGAATACTAAATGTTACAGTTCATTTTAACGTTTATATCTTTCATAATGGCTGGTAACTATATAAAAAGCATTCAGAGAGAACATAAATTGGGCACATTTCGTAAAGGAAATGAATGTATTTTTTTCTAAGTTAAGACATCTTGTAATATAAAAACTACAATCACCTTAAAAACATTATGAATCCTAAATTTGAATTTAATTACATGAAACAATCTTAGGCATTGTAAAAATGGGGGCCCTAATTGTTTTATCATTTGATAACTGTCTTTTCTGATGTTTGTGTAATGATTATCCAAATTTTAACCTCGAAATTATGTACAGTGTATACCTAGATACACTGTATATGATCCAAAAGCTATACAAGTAGGAAAAAGCAGTAGGATAATTATAATGGGGGTGGGGGTGATCGGTTTTAAAGAAAAGTACTAGGATTCTAGTTAACAGTATGTTTTAGAAACAAATCAACAGAGGTAATTTTAACCCCTTATCTGACGCACTTTCCATGTAACAACTAGGGATACATTTCAGGTGCTATTTCAATATTATGTATAAATTTAAATTTTTACTTAAAAAGAACATATTTTTGTCAGATTGTTTTTTTTAAAGGAATTTTACTTCCAGGAACTGCCAGACCAATAAGACGAAGTACATATCCTCAATCAAGTCTGCCAGGAAAGGGAATAATCTGGCAATGGGAAGGGGATGTAAGAGGTCAGTGGCATAGGTATGATATGGATATTGCCTGCTTATTAGAGGATTACTATTGTCAGAATCCAAAGCCAGGTGGGATACTTGATCTTTCCAAGTCTACTTTAAAACTTCCTTATCATATTGATTTTGGACGTATGACACAAATAAGGATTGAGACTGGCAGAGTCAGAAAAATTCGTAGAGCTACAACCCAACAAGCCTATCCTTCAGGAAATGGAGCCACTTCTTCATTACCAACCAGTACAGTAACAGTTCAGTCAGGAAGTAGCTCATTAAATTCTTTCTCCAGTTCAACATTAGTAAGTCCCACCAAAAGAAGCTCTAGCAGTGGAGTTAGTCCTGCTAAAAAATTTAAATCTGATCACAGCTCGAATCAAAATATCACATCAACAGGTATGAATAATAATCATACAGGGATTTCGAATAGCAGTTCATTTACCTTTATTCCGAATTCTGGATCTGCCTCAGGTAGTCAAATTTCTGGGCAGAACAGCATTCAAGGACTAGGAAGGCCATTGACAAGAAATTATTTGAATACAAATTCTGTAACTTTAAATAATTCAAACTCAAGTTTTCAAAACAGCAATCCATATAATCAACTTGGACAAAGTAACAATATGGCTAGTTTAAGTGGCCATGGTAATAGCATTCAAAGCCAGGGAAACAGAAATTATTCAAATTTTATACCAAATGTTAATATGAACCCTTCATTACCTTATCAGAATATGCAAATGTTTAGCATGTCTGGAAATACTGGTAACATCCAACAACAGAGTTTCTCTTCAATGCCAGTTGTCTCAATGGGTCAGAGTCGGAGTTTCTATGGAAACCAAAATATATCATCTCCAGTTGGGTTGTTCAGTGCACATCATGGGCTCCCTGGAGGCAGTATTATATCACATTTTAGGTAAGCTAATCTTAAAGCACTAAGATTCAACCTGAATTTTTCTTCTGCTGATGTTAATACATCTGATATATGTATTTTATTTGCATCTATATTTAAACCTTTTTCAGTGGAAACAGTAGCACAGAGAAAATACCTGTTTGCTGGTTTATTTATGTTGTGTACAATCAAGTATGTGTGATGGCCAGTTTATTTTTCCAGGAAAAGACTAATTACTTTGTGCCAGTTCTTGACTAGAGTCATGCATGCTTAGCCAAAAGCAGGGTTCAAAAACAAATAAATTCTAAAAGAAATTTACAGGTAAAAAGTGAAACTGAAAATAAATTTTGGAGAAAGGTAAAAAATGATAAAATCCTCTTCAGGGATCCTAAATTACTGCCAAAATATAGCAATATATAGCAAATAAAAGGATGTGTGGTATGCTTTTAAAAGTGATACTTATTATAACGTTTCAAAAATTATATGTGTATTATGTACAACAGATATGTCCAAATATCTGACATAACAGTAAATTATAACTGTAGATCAAAGACATCTGGAAACAAAATGTCATTTCCATTTGATTTTAATGTTATAGATACAAGTTTCAAAACATATTACGTTTTAACTTTGCTGTTTCAGTGGTCAGAATTTTGCACAAGGTCAGAGTTCAGGAAGCAATCCCTTAGGCTCGCGTAAGTACTGGCAACTTGCATTTGATATAGATTAAAACAAAATTAAGGTTTTGACAATTAGTCTTTTTTTATATATGAAAAAATAATCTCAATCTTATAGTGCACAATAAATAAACTGCATATTCATTTAAACTGGTCCTCGCTGATTTTGATAAAATTTGATCGACCAGATGTTCATTGTCACAAATATATCACATGAATACATTGCAGTGTAAGTCGAAGACACTACAATAAAATATTAAGGTACCAGAAACCTGGCATACAAAGTGTTTATAGTGTAAAGAATCCAGTGCAAAGTGATGACAATAACCTTGGTAAAATTGTCATTAGTCGGCCTCTTTCAAAATCGTGTCTGGGAAACCGTGCCATGGAACAATATGGTCCCTGTTAATAAAAAAACAAAAATGTACAAAATATTTTAAAATCATCTCCTCTGAAAAAACGGGGTGTAGTTGAGACCTAGCTTTGGTAAAATGTTCCTCAAGTGGTTCCCTTTGAAAATTGAATAAAAAAAGATGAAATGTAATATATAAGCTCCAAAAAAATTAATAAATAAGTGGTCCAGAAGATCGAACCTTTCCCTTTCCGTTTTATGCCATTTATAACATTGCAAGTAGGAAAATCTAATGAATCAATGTTTTCCAGGTGTTGCTAGCAGCGGTTCTGAACATTTAGATGTGCCTGTAGAAGCTAGAATTCCAAACACAGTTCCAAAACAAAATAAGAGAGGTAAAGATTTTCTTTGTCACCATGATAATGCAATAACTACAAAGAAAATTATAGATGCAGTCATTGCCATGAATTTTTTCAGATGGTAGTTTGTTGGTTGAGTGGAATGATTTTACTGGACCAAAATTAAAATAACTAGACAAAATAAAGTGCAAAAAAACATTTTTTTATTACATGTAATATATATTTATTACTTTTAATCCTTTGTGAATTGTTTGAATTTGATCTGGTTGTTTACTACATATTTTCCATGGACATCATGCTTTTTGCATCATTGGAGTGATTTTTTTCTTGAGACTTTTTTCTATACTTAGATTTTGAATTTTGATTTATCAGGATAAAGGTAGATGGAACTAATACCAATGGAAAACAAACACCAAAAAAGCAGTAAATAAATTCAAGAAATCTCACGCCTACATTTATTTGTGGATTTTGATGAAATTCATATTGAGGCTTGTTTATATGGTATCTAGATCTACATGTAGTTCAAATTCTAGTGCAGTAACATGATTTTTGGCATAGTTGTTGCCCTTTGAACTTTGAAATTTTGCTAATACAATGTAATTGCCTTGTAAGCCCTCTCAAGTCTACATTTATTTTTGATCATATCTAGATCAAGTTCAAATTCCAGTGGGGTAAACAAAGTGCCGTGTGGTGGGAGACTTTGGAACACTGTTCTTTTATATTATATAGTAATAAATATTTTCTCAAATTTTCACATTTTTTTCAAGAGCATTAAGGTCTGTATCAAAATAATTACTTATTGAACTAGTGCAAATATGAATGATAAAACTCTTATTTGCACAGTTTCGAAATAAGAAGTCGCTTCAAAACTTGGGGAATATCTCATTGGTTCTTGTAAATTTGTTGTCATTTACAATATACTTATTAGTTGCTCAAGTTGGTTCGTTAGCAGGTGTTTGTTTCTTTCGATAAGCATTTTCAACAACAGACAATTTGCGAGATCTCATTTCCGCCATTTTTAAACAGACGAAGATGCAATGAGTTAGCAATCTAATTCAGAATATTTTGGTATTGTTCCATGTTGGCATTCAAATACAGCGAAAATATACTGCACTATCTCTTTCCATTGAAATCAAATGGGATATATTTATTACTATATAATAAATACAATAATTAGTTTGGCATACAACTTCTTTTCTTATTAAGTTAAGAAATAATTCATGGGGGTTATAGATTTGAAGTCATTTACACATGGACTTGGCCTATATATTCTCTATGCAAGGTATAAAGTTTGAATATAAAGGCCCGGCCCATGTGTAAATAACTTCAAATCTGTAACCACCATGAATTCTATTCCAATAGGACAAATGCGCTAATTTTGCTCATCTGAGTTGTCCAATATGTATCTAACCTTGTTTTGGCCGTTCCATTTCTATTGTGATTAATATGTTGCATTTTGAATAAAACATTTTTCATAAGATAACCATTTGCACAGTAAAATTATGTAATTCATCATTTACACAAGAAAAATGAATAAAACATGTTTCAGAGACTTACCGTGGTAACCGTCACGTTGTTAAAAAATCAAGATGGCGCTGCCTACGTAAATGTGTATTCGAGTGTACAGCATTGTCATATTGTGGTTGTATCACGTGATTTCTTTGTAAAGATAAACAATTTCGTGTGAAAAAAACATTTTTCTTTTTAAAGTTCACACAGTTCATGTTTACATAAAAGCCTCTATATGCATGTGGTAGAAGTGGATATATCGAGTAATATATCGTTTGACGATATACAAGACATATAAGAATTCATGTATAAAAAATTATAAGGAAGTTGATAGACACACTTTGACCATTATAGTTCTTGATTTTTTTCCAAATACAACTCCATCTACGATATCACATATGCAAAATACACGACAACAACTTAATCGCAAATCCAGGTTTATGTTTTTTATGTCACTTGAACCTATGCACTGAACTTTAATTCAGCTGTGAACTGAAAATAGTACAAGATAGGATTAGAGTGATAACAAATTTACTAGCCCAAAGAGAATTTTACTAGACTGTTTTCCCTGTATAAATTTTGAAGATGTACAAATGTGTGTTTAATATAATGTTTAGGAAAGTCCTCAGATACAGAGATGTTTGAACAGTTCACAGAAGTTTTACAGAATCCTCCCACTGATGAGGTAATTATGGACAATTAACTTTGATATGAACTGAAAACAAATGTGAGTAAGCAGTATTTATACAAAGCCAGGAAGAAAGATTTGTATAAGTATGGATCGATCATCCTTTGCTCTGTCCAAAAAACCGGCACATTAGATACTATTACTTCCCTTTTTGCTCCTCTTACAGTGGCAGGAAAAATAAAATGATACTATTGAATAAGAAGCAAACAGTGCAACTACACTCAACTCTCATTATTTCGAAGTCATTCGGACCATGAAAAATTCAACTAAAAAGGGAGCTGACAAATTACACGGACTATTGAGACCTCAGTTATTTATCCATATTCAGATACATAGTTTTTTATATAGTAAATATATAACATTATACAGTTATAGACCGGATCCGAGGACAACAACTGTTTTGTTTGACCAAAGGACTGAACTGTTGGCCAAAGCCGTAGGCTGAAGGCAACAGTTCAGTCAGAGGGTCAATTAAAACAACTGTTGTATGAGGAATCAGTCAATAACTGTTTTGTTATACCATAGTGATCTGCACGTAGAGCTGCTATTTATAGTAACCAATCAAAATAAGGCAAGCAGTCAACATACTGAACCCGGTCCAACAGTTCAAAACTGTTGACGATAAACAGTTTGTAATCTGAAGAATTGTTTTAAAAAAGTCAAAAAGTTGAATATGATCTCTGTCAATTTTATACAGGAAAAAAATCAAAAGGTATAACAATTTATATTTATAAGGTAATAATTTCATTTTAATTTGCATATGATAAAATACAAGAATTTCATTGATTGGAAGGGCAAAATCATAAAAGTTTATACATCAATAAACCAGTATTTGGCAAGTATATTCATGCGCTTTCTTGATTATTTAAAGTTTCAAATGAGATATTAAATGTGAAGAATGCTGTAAAAGAATAAATTTTAAGGATGATACTGACAATAATAGTTAAAATTTAATGAGAAATGGTTTAAAAATTGATGAAAATACAAAAATTTGCTGCACGAACGTCACAATCAAGATTGCAACGTCATATATTAAACAACGCAAGTTGGATTCTTCAAAAATTGGACATTGCATGGATTCTGTACTCTTCAGATTATGTTAATATCTATCAAAACGTAAGTTTCCTTCTTTTTTCGATTTGTAAATGACTTTGTTGACTTTTTTATTCAATTGTTCAGCTGCCAAAAATAGTACCAGATTCAAGATGGATGTCGCCTGAAAAGGGCAAAGTTATTTTTTTTTATTTCGGTTAGGAACAATGTTTTCGATGTTTGAAATGGAATTATAAGGATTAAATAATATTTTTAATCCTATAATAAAGAGTTGAAGAAAAATTGATTAGATAAAATGAAAAAGATTTGACAGTCCGTATTGTGAATTCAAGAAGAGCAAGACGACAAATAAATCATTAAGATCATCAAATTGTTGAATAAAAACCTTTGTAGATAAATTGACACTAATAAATCTACTAAAGATGAATTGTTTTTACAAATCAATGTGAATTCTCAATAAATCAATAGCACAAAATATATTTTGTGAGTTTGAGATAACGAGAGTTGACTGTAAGTTTATTAGCTCAAGGCACTTGAAACAGCAAGACAAATAGCAAACAAGAACACTTAAAAGTGCTGATAAATGGATGCTTTATGATTACTGATTAAACTAAACTCACACTATCCAATGTTAATATGACTTTTTGGCACTATGTAACAGGACTGTTGTATATGCTGTGAAAAGTTGACACATGCTTCAGGATATGGTGAGGGCCAAGTGGAAAATCATGTGGTTTATCAACTCAACAAATGCAGTCATATGTTCCACAAGCTTTGTCTTATAGCCATGTATGACAGTGGATCCAAGGTAAGGGAACATAGGTATTTTTTAATAGTAAGTCATACCTCCCTCAACTGTCAATAGTATATAGTTTTGCTGAACTAATATGCATTATTGTTTAGGGTCCAGCTGAAGCCTGCCTCCGGGTGTAGGATTTTCTCGCTGCGTTGAAGACCCATTGGTAGCCTTGAGCTGTTTTCTGCTCTTTGGTCGGGTTCTTGTCTCTTTGACACATTCTCCATTTCCATTCTCTATTCTAGATAAGATTAATTTTGGTTTTGTAGTTGAGACAGAGTCCCAACAAATTTTTTAATGCAAATTGGTCTTTACTAGTCTATACTAACCTATACATGTATTATCATATATTTATTTTAAATATGTATGATTATCTTTTGTACATTTATGAGTATTATGATGAGATCGAGATAGTCCAATTGCCTTGGATGTAATAACCCATTGCCATATTATGCCCAGTGTAATATAGTAATGGTCATTACACAGGTGTCCAGTACAGCTAAACTAAATACATTTATATTTATAAATATTTTATGATGCGACCGGCAATATTATGGTATGAGGCTGTCCGCAGACAGTTAGATTTCTGCTCATTTACTTTTGTTCTATTGATTCTATCCTTAAATATTTTGCCACAGTGGTTCCTCATAAGAAATACAGGTTGGGATTGATTTTGGGAAATCTGGCCCCTCCATTGTTTTGGTTTTTTGATAATTTGTTGTAAATTTTTGAATTTTTATCCAGTTTTTATGGTTTTTAGCTCACCTGGCTAAAGGCCATGTGAGCTTTTGCCATCACTTTTCGTCCGTCGTCCGTCCGTCGCGCCGTCCGTTGTGCCGTCCGTCCGTCGTTAACTTTTCTTTAAAAATCTTCTCCTCTGAAACCGCTGGGCAGATTGGTTTGAAACTTAATAGGAATGTTCTATGACATGTCCTCCACAAACGATCCTCATTTTATATTGATCCGATGAAAAACATGGCCACTGTTGCTAAAAATAGAACATAGGGGTAAATTGCTGTTTTTTGCTAATAACTCAAAAACCGTTACAGATATCGAAAATCTGACATGGGGTAAAATTGATCAGCATGACGAGATCTACATACCCTGAAATTTTGAAGGAAATTCCAAAACCCATTTAGGAGTTATTGCCCTTTTTTCGTCAAATTTTCAAAATTTTAACATTAAAAAATCTTCTCCTCTGAAACCGCTGGGCCGATTGGTTTAAAACTTTATAGGAATGATCTCTGACATGTCCTCTACAAACGATCCTCAATTTATATTGATCCGATGAAAAACATGGCCACTGTTGCTAAAAATAGAACATAGGGGTAAGTTGCTGTTTTTTGCTAATAACTCTAAAACCGTTACAGATATCGAAAATCTGACATGGGGTAAAATTGATCAGCATGACGAGATCTACCTACCCTGAAATTCTGAAGGAAATTCCAAAACCTATTTAGGAGTTATTGCCCTTTTTTCGTCAAATTTTCAAAATTTTAACATTCAAAAATCTTCTCCTCTGAAACCGCTGGGCCGATTGGTTTGAAACTTAATAGGAATGAACTATGACATGTCCTCTACAAACGGTCCTCAATTTATTTTGATCTGACGTAAAACATGGCTGTCGTAGCTAAAAATAGAATATAGGGGTGGATGTGTTGTTTTTGGCTTATAACTTTAAAAACCGTTACAGATATCGAAAATCTGGCATGGGGTAAAATTGTTCAGCATGACGAGATCTACCTACCCTGAAATTTTGAAGGAAATTCCACAACCCGTTTAGGAGTTATTGCCCTTTTTTCGTCAAATTTTCAAAATTTAACATTTTTCGTCATTTATCTCCAAAACTATTTGAGATAGAAGTGAAATGTAAATTGAAAAATGTTTGCCATGTTGAGATCTACATACCCTGAAATTTTGAAGGGATTCCCAAATTCTATTTAGGAGTTATTGGTTTGTGTAATTTGAGGTCGGGTTCTGTTACATTTATTTAAGGTTCACCCTTATTCCTGGTCAATTTTATGAACTTCCTGCCAGGACTACCACCATCAGGGAACATATTTTAACATTAAACCTTATGAAAAATAAATCTTAAACAGATTTTCCCTGGACAATTGAACCAATTGCAACAAACTTGGTCAAATAGTTGATTAATTGTCCAATGAAAACCAGACTCCAGGTGAGCGATACAGGCTCTGGTGAGCCTCTTGTTGGTTTTTAATGTTCCTTGATGAAATTGGAAATATTTCTTATCTTACCATTTAAGAGGTATTTGGGACTGAAAAAGGGACATTACGCCACAAATTTTTTTTGTAACTTTTGTTTTTACAGAGATAAAAGGGAATAGAGGGGCAAGAATTAGCCATTTTGCAGGATACCTAAAATTTTCATTTATCATCCGACTTTAAAGGGGATTTTTTCTTTTAATTCATCTTGATGATTGCTTCCAGTAGTATGCCAACAGATTTCTTCTGCCTTTTACAAGTTTTTGAGATAAAGGGGTAAAAAAGCAGCATGGCTGAATTTCTAGATTTTTGGAGGTAATTGTGGTAGGTCCAATATATCTTTGTAATGTATATTATAATATCCCACACTTAATTTGGTCAAGCATAATAGTGTGTCCACGCTTACTTTAATTGTTAACATGTGGACATGTTGCAGTTGTATCGTGTTGCGCTTAGCGAAGCCCTTTATTTCAGTTCAAACAAACGGCCATTTTGTTGGTTTTCATACTGTATTGGCTTTTTACTATGTTTTATACACAACAGTGACATGATAGAAAAGCGAAAGGTTTGGGTACTTATAAAACTAAAAAATTCAGTGTTTACCAAGTTAGACTATACTGACTCTCTGTTGTGATTATGTTTGTGTTTTGTGCTATTAAATGTAATTTATTGTCCTTGGTTCTGTATGTTTTGTAGCACTGATTTATTTGTATGATATTGTTGATCTTTCCTGATATCCATTTTGTTGTTTAATAACAAATTGTTTATCTGTTTATGTCTATGTTAGAAGTACTGTACATTTGTAGATGTATTTTAACCATCAAATCTGATGCACTCAAATAAAAAAAAATACTGTTAAGCTAACACTTAATGTAAGAATCAAAATGTCAAGCAATTTCTGTTTTTTTTGTGATATTCCACTTCTTACAATCCAGTTTTTTCCATTGTGTTCTGGTCAGTAGAGCACATCTGGATTTAATGCCATTTGGCAAAATCATGCTTTTTTTATAAATATTCTCAGAAACTACAATGCATAGTTTGGTTGAATAGTCCTTGAATGGTTCCAATCAAAACTCTCTGCAACTGCAGATGCACTGATCTTTGACCATATTTGTTGCCTTTGCTTAAATACAAAAATCAGCCAAAAGATAAAATGAGAATAATCTTCTCTGAAACTTTACTAAGACAATAAAGCAAATTTGGACAAAACAACATAATACTTTCTTGGATGGTCCTTTTATAAAATTATGTTCAGAGGTCTTGACCTGGACAATACACCAATGGCTGACAAAACTTAAAATACAAAAAGTCAGGAATTAAATATTTCAGTATTTTTTCTTTGAAAACCTTGGCTAAGGTTCATTGTCTATTGGAATCTGTTTTCAAAATAGTTCATGCACCTTGGGCCAAGGGTCCTCGTTGGCCAAGTTGTCTATGTCATTTGTCTACTACTAATGACCATTCGTCTGTTAACACTGAGTTCATAAGTTTGAATCATGTTTGTGGAGAGGTGAGTTCGACTTTGATCTCAATTGACAAGAATTTCCAGTTTTCCTGCAATAGGTCTGCAGTTCTCTGAAGGTTCTCCAGCTTTCTCTACCAATATAATCTGGCCACCATGATATAGCTAAAAATGCTGAAAGTGGCTTAAAGCTCCTATAAATCCATCTCCTTGGACCAATATCGTCACTTTTAATAAAAATATACATATATCCTCCTTTGACACTAACAGACTGATTGAGGTCAGACTTTTTGTGGTCCCTTCTCATTATTGGGTTTAACTGTCCAGTCCTTTGACCAATCTATCCACTCAACCAAAGTATGGACAAAATATGACTGAATCAAAGGAAAGTTCTTTGTTCTTTATGATTAGTTCAGTTAGATTTTCATATACATGTTCTAGAAGAGCAATACAAGCTCCTAGAAGCCACTAGTTATTCTATTCTTAAGATTTTTTGCACATCTTTTTTTTACAGAATGGAAGCATGCAGTGTCCTACATGTAAAACTATATATGGTGAAAAACATGGAAATTGTCCAAAAGGCACAATGGAGTATTCAAAATTATCTCAGTCATTGCCAGGATACCCAGATTGTCAGACAATCAGAATTTACTATCATATATCCCCAGGGGTACAGGGACAGGAACATCCCCACCCAGGGAAAAGATTCAGCTGTAGGGGATTTCCTAGAATTTGTTTTCTCCCTGACAACAATGAAGGAAGAAAGGTATAGTATTTATCTGTTGATAAGAAAGGTATTTTCTTTTTTTTCTAGTGAACATGTTTTAAATATGCAATTATCTAATTCTTTGTCTGTTTTTAAGGGTATGAAATCAGTTTTAGAAAAAAGTGATAATTCATGTTTTATTTGTTCTTGATCCCTGATTGGTTGATGAAATTCTTCAATTTTCTCAATACTTTTCGAAGATAACATAGCAATAAACAAACTACATATCACTAACATCTGCAATTCTGTAATATATATATGTCTCTTAACCTGAACTTACTACTGGGACAAAAAGTAAGGTTTGCAGATGGATCAATAAGGACTATCAAGGGATCCAACAACAATTTGGTTTTCCAAATGTAGCCTTTTGATATGTTGTATCATAAAATGCTATGAAAGGAATGAGATGGTCATTATGGGTTGTGAATATATTATTAAGGCTAATCTGAAGAGAGAATTAGAGAGAAAACATCTTCCTTGTTGTGCAGTTGTTTTTCATATTTGTTAGGGGAAAGTCTCAAAAACCACTTTGTCAGTAGCTCGATCAAGTTGAACACTTCCACAGAAAAAACTGACTACTGGGGGACCAAGCCATGTAAAAGGTCCAATGTATGACATGCCCTTACACCATGAGGCCCTGACAACAAATACATCAATTCAACATGGGAACATGTATATCTGTACTGATCTAAATTTGGTTTACGCAATAGTCTGTACGAATTGTGATGAGGTATATATCAGAGAGACATGACATCGTCTTGGTGATTGCTTTGCAGAACACTTACATTCCATAAAGAATGGGACTGATGGTCCAGCTGGCAATCACTTTTGATTGCCAGCTCACAGCTCATCAGACGTCTACATTTTCTTCCTCATTTTCGATTTTCATATTTCATCAGTCTTTATAGTTAAACCTTCAAATTTCTGACCAAGGCTCAAAATTACAAGGGTTAACTATCTCGAGCATAGGAATGCTATAACAACTGTTCACACACTAGCATTTTGTATTCAATGTATATCATTACTTAAGGCCTGTTTTATTGATTCACAACAATCAGATTGGGGTTAATATTATCACTGAACAAATGATCTTCATTACCCCGAGGTGTTTTTAATTGTTAGGTGACTGGGCCCAAAGGTCCCAGAGAAGTATTTACCATCTGTCATAAAGTTTCCTTTAAAAATCTCCATTGAAACCACTGGGAAATTAGGGACAAAATTTTATGGAATGTTCCTTGTGTTTTGCCCTTTACAGATTTGTTGTTACTTAAAATAAAAAATCAGCATTAAACGTATTCAAAAATGTTCACCATTAAAACTGCAATCATAGTGACTGGACTCTAATTGGTTACCCTTCAGAATTATAACTAAGAATCAGATCTTTGATCCATTTTGCCATTAGCAATGACAAAAAAAAAACCAACAGAAAGCCACTGATGAGGTTTTTATGTTGTTTTTGAATTCATCTTAATGACCATTGGATTTGAAATAAAACCAAGTTGACTAATAAATCCTTGAGTTTTTGTTTACTTGGACCAATGCAAAAACATCACAAATACATTTTCAAATTTTTATTTCCTTGCAGATTCTGAAATTACTGATGGTGGCATGGAAGAGAAGATTGACTTTCACAATTGGACATTCAACAACAACTGGGGAAGCTGATACTGTAACTTGGAATGAAATCCACCATAAGACAGAGTTTGGATCAAACATTTCTGGGCATGGTTTCCCTGATGACAAATACTTTGACAATGTGATGCAAGAACTTGCTGTTCAGGGCGTTACTGAAAAAGATATATGAGATAAAAAAAGAACTTATATGACTCCTAGATGTTATTACCCGTAATCTATATCAATGATTGACATTATAATATTTGTCTCATTGACCTTACTTTCATATTTTTTTATGATAGATTAAAAAGGTATAAATCTGATTTAATCCTATTTTAAGGCTATAACTGAGTAGAATGGCATTATTATAGAATGGATACTTATATTTACATATTAAAGCGTTTTTGCTTGTTAAGTGGTAAATGAAATAAAGTTCTTATTTGCTTAAAGGAAAGTAATCAAATGAGCAGATGTGTACACATGGATGATCGGAAGACTACTAACGTTCAATCAGTTTTTTTATATTTCTTTTGTCAACAGTTCTGAAAAAGACGAATTCCAGTTAAAAAAATTAATGTCCCCTGAAACGTAAAAGTAAAAATTATTTTATTATATATTTTCTTGAAAAGATAAAAGTTAATATTAACATTCTGATGGATTTGTAAAGGTACTGAAGAAAACTTTTATATGACATACAATTAAAAAGTTTGTCAATTTTTCTAAGCTGCTAGACAAGAAAAATCAGTCAATAGAGTGAAATGAAACTGACTTCAAACAGTTGCGATTTATACACATTAATAGTTGTGGCTTGTAACGACAAAATTTTGGTAAGAATCTGTTGAACCCAAGTAAATTTTAAGGTTCAAGCACTATCAGAAGATTATGGCTTGCTTTCACTTAAACGTCTAACTGATTGATGTAACAGAAGAGGACACATTTCTTGAGCTTTAATACACATATTCCATTGTTACTAATTTACAGATCATATTATACATGTAGCTTCAGATTTCTTGAGAAAAAGTAATTTTTAAGTGTCTTTTGTTGTTGCCATGAAACATTTTCACTGTATTAGTTGTTCATATTGCAAGAGTTCACAATAAAGTTTCTGTTTCAATTTACGGATTGTCCTATAGTATACATGTATCTGATTTATGTGTAAATGTTGTAAAAACACAATTTTCTAAAAAATAACTGATATGCAAATTAGCCATAATGTGCATCAACAGTGCTAGTTCCATAGATGAAATATTTGATTTTTGTAAATATTTAATGTTAAAAATTGATAACATCATAAATAAATGAACCAATGCATTTGCAAAACTCATCATCTTTACTTTTAGTATGTAATAGAAACAATTGTGTTATACATGTATATACAGCAAGCTATAATTTTCTCTTGAATCAAACCAATCAAGTTTTTGAAGATGAGAAATTTTCACAGTATGTGAAGAAGTATTTTCTCATCTGACATCTGTAATATCAAAAATAGATGAAATTAATTTCATTGTTATATATTCTCAAAGACTATAGAAAAGTATTTTGTTTTGTTTTTAATTACATAAGAAATATATGTATTTCAAAATTAACAAAGCATTTTATGCTCGCCAGATAGTCTTTTTAGCTCACCTGGTCCAAAGGGCATGGGCCAAGTGAACTATTGCTGACATTTTGCATCCGTCATTGTCGTGAACTTTTCTTTAACGATCTCTGAAACCACTGGGTCAATTGTGACCAAACCTTAGTAGAATGGTCACCTCCCCCGCTTCAAACCACCATGGCTGTTGTTACTAAAAATAGAAAAAAGGGGAGGGGGTAAAAATCTTCCTTTATGAAACTACATGTCCAGGTGGAACCAAAATTTGCTGAAATTGTCCCTGTGAGGTAAACTTTCAAAAATAATGTCAAATAACATGATTTCCAACCAAGATATCTGTCACAGCTGAAATTAGTTTAACACATAACTCTATGGGAAAAATTCATTTAATCTTCTTGTCTAAAACCACTAGGCCATTTGTTCTTTTGTGGTCCTCCTTCATAGTTGTGTCTAAATACCCAAACTGTCAACCAAGATTGCCACCACAGCCAAACTAAATTTAAAATATGATCCTATGTGAACATTCTTTTAAAATTCTTTTATCAATCAACGTGGCCATTTGGAACCAAAGTTGGCAGCAGTAGTCCTTAAAGTTGGTTTTCCATCAACAAAGATGGCCACCAAAGCAGAATATATTTTAACACAGGACCCTAATTGAAAATTCATTTAAAAATCTTCTTGTCTGGAACTGCTTTCCAGTTGGAACAAGACTTGATTAATTTTTCACATTTTAATCATCTCCTCTGAAACCACTGGGATGAATGGAATTAAACTTGGCAGGAAGCATAAGGTCCTTTACAAACTTTGGTCATTTCGTCCTGATTGCACAACAAACATGGCCACCATGGGCAATTGTTGTTTCTGATTGGCTGAGATTTCAAAAATCTTCTCTGAAACTGCTTGGCCAAATGGAACAAAACTGACAGGAAGCATATATTGGAGGTTCTTTTTAAAGTTTCCTCATTTCTTCCCGATTGGGCTACAAATATGGCCGCCATGGGCAGTTCCTGTTTCTGATTGGCTGATATAAAAAAAATCTTCTCCTCTGAAATTTCTTGGCCAAATGAAACTAAACTTGACAGGAAGCATATTCCTCATTTCGTCCCAATCGGGCAATAAACATGGCCATCGTGGGCAATTCTTGTTTCTCATTGGTCGATTAAAAAAAAATTTCTATGGAACTGCTTGGCCAAAGCTGTCAGCCAAACTTGACAGGAAGCTTCTATGGAAAGTCTTTTATGAAATAATTTTTTTTCATCCTGAATGGACAACAAGAATGGCTGCCATGGGCAATTCTTGGTTCTGATTGTTTCTTATTATTTTAGTAAACAATGTTATGTTATCTCCCTTGTTTAAGTCAAAATTTCACAAAATTGTTAATAAATATTTTCTCATATGCAAAATTGTTATAAAATTGGTCAAATGGGATATATTTTATCATTTGTTATTTGTTTTAAAGACAATTTCCCTATTTTGAAGTAACAATAAAAGATTTGAATTTTTTCTGAAATAAGTTGATCATGTTAATACCAAATTACAGAACATTGAAAAGTTCTATATATCCAAAATGCTAATGTTTTTGAAAGATGAAGTATTAATTTTGTCTGTTGATGAAGAATATTACAGTACAGTAAAGATTAAATTAAACTAAATTATGAGAATTAAGACAGAGAGATAATTCAGCAGAATTTACTCTGATTACTAACAATGCATTAGTGAATAAGATGAAATCAATTTATTACTTTATCATAGTTATCAACAGGAAAATTTTAATGTGAAAGCTTATATTTCGATGTGAACAAAAATCTCAGCCATAACCACTCCAATCTCACCCATACTAATTCTGAATTTGTCACATGTATGGATTGTTTGATTTTAACCCCCAAAAAATTGTCTGAAATTGCTTGGCCAAATAGAGCCAAACTTCACAGAAATTGTCTATTGTAGGTCCTTTATTCCTCATTTTGTTCCAATTGAATAGAAAACATGGCTGAGACAATTATTTTGTTTTCTGATTGGCTGATTTACAAAAAAATCTTTTCCTCTGAAACCACTGGGCCAAATGAACCGAAACTACACAAAAAGCAGCTTCGAAAGGTCCTTTGCAGATTCCTTATTTCCTCTCAATTGAAACCAAACATGACATGAATGTTCCTCATAAGGTACTGACCAAGTGTTGTTACTTTGGTGCTAATCTCTCATTCAAGATGGCAACCAGCAGGGCACTTAGGTTAACATAAGACTGTATTGCAAAAATATTCTGGAGAACTGCTGAATTTTAGAATATGTTGAGCTGTTTTAGTAGAAGGACCTTGATGCAGAAAAAATTGGACCCTACAAGGCTTGCAAACAAATTTTGGCACCAATGGTATAACATTGAATTTGAATCTTTAATAATGTGGCTATTATCATGGCTGTCTCTCTGTGGTCCTGGTTATACTTTGTGTCTAAAATAGTGCTTTGTTAGGTTGAAATCTCTACCTTGAAAGTCCAATTTCACAATTCTTGTCTACTCTCTATCTTCAATACTTCAACTTAAATGATGGTATTTTTGTCCCCCCCCCCCCCCCCCATTTCCTTGTCGATTTATGGTGATCCATAAATATTTATTTGTTCCATAATGAATTTTCTACTGTGAAAGCCTTATATGTTTCACTTCTTTAACTATTTGAATATCCACAATAGTTCTATTCGTCAACTTGAATGAACAACATGGCTACCAGAGGCCATCTTAAATTTGTAATGGCCATTTTTCAAGATCTTCTCCTCTGAAACTATATTATGAAATGTTTTGAAACTTTGCAGAATTGATGACACCAATACTCTCTACAAACGATCCACTTTTGGTTGAGGTTCATCCGCTCAAGGCCAAAGGTCAAATGTCAGGGTCACTTTGACATTTTGCATTTTTTTAACAGCCATGTGGATACAACAGACCTTACATTTTCAAATAGACTACTGTGAATTCAGTTATTTTCTTTGACATCAATTTTCGTGGATTGGGAACATATTCGTGGGTTCTTAATTTCGTGGATTTCAAATTTCTCAACAATTAAAAAATTAATATTGATAAATAAAAGAAGCCAGGTGAGCCTCTATAGTTCCCTTTCCTGTAGTCATGGTAGTACGGAAATATTATGATTCTCTACTGCACTATACCTTCCTAATTGCGCGCAAATGAGTATCCTCCATATAAACGATATGAACAAATACAAAACCCACACGATTTGTTTTGGAAATTTTTCATTCCGATACATAACTCATGTAAATTTAAAGATCGTGGTTCATTTAGGTATTTTTGTTTATTGTTAATAGAAAACTGTTTTACTCAAGAACATTAATACATTTCAAGAATTATTTACACAAGGAAAAGAAGAATAAAATATCAGACGAAAAATACTACGTCATTCATAACTGAATTAAAAAAAGGAAAGAAAGTTAAGAAATATCAAAATTATCGAATCAAATACAACATTCGATATCATAAAGGAGGCTTTTGCCGTTCAAATTTAACAAAAAATATCATTGCAGGAAAAAATATACGATTATGTCATTCTGCTTGTTCCTACCACGTCCAGAGTATCAGGGCACCACATAAAAGTTGCTGAATTAACCGTAATCACTATTCTGAAATATTTGTTTATTTTTATGCTAAGCGAAGGGGGTATTAAGTGTTACCCTTGACGTCCGTCCGATTTTGGTTTCCGCACTCTAACTTAAATTCGCCTCATCCAAATTTTATGAAACTCAAACACATTTTTAAAAATTTGGGCAGTGAGTCGTTTACCGTTCTAGAGTTATGCCCCTTTATAACATGCAGAATTGCATTTTTTTTCGATTCCGCACTCTAACTTAACATCCAAATTTTATGAAACTCGTACACAAAGCTAAGAACCACAACATGCAGACAGAGTTCGAAGTCGGTCGTTTACCGTTCTAGAGTTATGCCCCTTTATAACTTAGAAAATTGCAAATACCTAAGACTAGAATAATAGAACTCTAAAAACTAGCAGTGACATTAAATGCTCTGAAAAATATTTTCAAGTATTTTAAGCCAGCTTGAGCGGGGGCATTCGTGTCCCCAGACACATTATTCTTTTATTTTTTGTACAGCCTTTTGCAGATCTGTATGGTTTATGACAGTTATTGAAATAGTTAAAAAGAAGTTTGGGAGAATTTGCAGATACCCATGTACATGTACTGTTATTTTCCGGGATAATGTCTACTCGGTACACGCGCTTCTTTAAATGGAGCTGCTCTGCAAATAGTGACGGCTTATTAAGTCGCTTAATTATCAACCGGCCTTCACATACCTTAAACTCGGTCAAGATTAAAGTAAAGTGAGGAAAAAAAATCAACGTCGACTGTTGAGGAATATTTCTTTTAAATTATTAATCATTTCTCATTATTAAAACCCCATTCTTTCATATGTTTACACTGGTCATTAGCTGATCCCAGATTCGAGTGGTTTTATTCTAGTAATAAAGCTTATTTTGAAGGAATTTAGCCATATGTAAACTCGGGCGATTAGCCCTGTTTAAACATTGATAAATTCCGTAAAAATAACTTTTCTTACTTATAATTCCAACGTAATGCAAAAGTTTTTCATTTGAAATTAACATTTTCCTCATGCACTATATTGCATGCGTACGTATTCATATGCATGACGTCATGAAAGGTTTTATCAAGTTATATACTTTTTAACTGAAGTTGCTGTTAGCCAATGAAATTACTGCATTTGATGTTTTGAAAACAACACTGAAATTATCAAGCAATATTTTCTATGTTTTTCAATTTTGTTTCGTCCACTCATGGTCTTATCTCTCTACAATTTTCTTTGGATGAGGAAAAAATCCCCTTTATTACACTTCTGAAGAGTTTTTAAAGGAATTTTGCGTTAAATCTTTTTCGTAAGACACACCTACATACGTTAAAAGGCACGACTTGGTAAATTCGGACTTTGAATAACCCTAAAGACATTATTGTGCAGAAATTCAAAACATTTGTCGAAGAGGGGTAAACTTAACTTTCCATCTCTCTTCTACCATGTTTACTGAGGGCTGAAATAACTGTTGTACTGCAAGAAATAAATATGTTTATTGTGGACAATGAACATTTATATGATCTCCTCGCTATATAGACAGTTGAACTCTATACAATTTCAATAATTTACCGTTTAAAAGTGATAGAAGAGAGAATGGAAACGGGGAATGTGTCAAAGAGACAACAACCCGACCAAAGAGCAGAAAAAAAAACAGCTCAAGGCTACCAAAATTAATGGGTCTTCAACGCAGCGAGAAAATCCCGCACCAGAAGGCGGCTTTAGCAGTAATGCATATTAGTTCAGCAAAATGAATAACACGAACAAGGAGTATAGCATTTAGATATCTTTAAAAAAAGAGCGTTAAAGGAAAAATCATTATGAAATCTCTGAAGCATAATAAATAATCAGTTTAATATTTTAAAGCACTTAAAAGGTTGCAAAATATCATTTTGATATAATCACTGAACACCAATAATCATAAAGCAAATAGACAATATAAGAACAGAAGTATACATTAAAAAAATGTACAATCTACATGATCTAGGAAATACTAAAATTACGCTTATCTTAAGAATAAAAGAAACCATCACAGTAAAATATTCTCATTTGATTCTATCCTGTATAAATTATGATGACACTTAATTAAGTCTCTAAAAAGTCTTTTGGAATTTATTTTGCTCTCGATTTGATTTGGAATAATCTGTTTAGTATATATATATATGATCATATATTAATCCCTCCATTAAAGTAATTAGAAATGTAATTACTTTAATGGAGGGATTTCGATTACACAAAGTTGTGTTTTTAACTATCGCAGTCTACCTGTTCAATATATTACCGGGTGTAAATACACGCATAATAAGAAGTCTTGAGGTGTAAAATGCAAATAAAGATTTTATTTCATAATTTAACATATACCAATTAATTTCTCTTCCCTTCCCAAAAGATTCTCGAATATTGATAGAGGTATACCACTTTCTTTTATTCAAAGGCACCCGTGTACGTGTTTCATCCCTCCTTTTTACTCTGTCTCCTTCCTTTTCTCTGGAACATCTAACGACCTCCAGCGCAGCTAATGGAGGGTTGTTATAAACCTGTTACGGTTCTATAACTTATCGTACACGAGGGAATGCCCGTTACGCTCCCCTATGAAAGGCCGTTTATGTCAAAAACGATATAAAATAACGCGTTAAAATTTTAACGCGATAAATACCCGTTTAACGCGATAAAATGTAAATTAACGCGATAAAACCACATTTAACGCGTTAAAAATAAGAACATTGAAAAGAAATTGAAAAATGCTATAAATTTTATCGCGTCATTCACTAACGGCTTAAATAAATTTTATATCGTAAATTTTAAGTCGCAAATTCTGATGCAGACTAGCCATTGATGTCTTTAAGAAGAATATCAACGCGTTAAGACATATTTTTAACGCGTTAAAAAATGCATTTAACGCGTTAAAACACCTATTTATCGCGTTAAAACGCCAATTTAACGCGTTAAAAAAAAATTTAGTAAAATATAAACTTTTAGTCTAGAACATCAGAGATAATACTTTAATTGATTTCATTTGTCGTTTTTGGACGAGTTATTAGTTATTTAGAGACGTTTTGGAGGACTTATATGTAGTATTCAGTTTGGAAGTTATGAGATAATATACATTTGACACTTGTTTATTTTATTATTCTTATAATTTTGAATTTCAGGTAGATTTGTTGAAGGGAAAACTAGATTATAAAACCGTTAGATCAAATTGATAGTTTACAGGAACAGTTATTCAAGGGTTGAGAGAACTAAAATGTTTTGAACATACAAAGACAGCAACCTTATAACAACTTTTTTTATACTGCATATTTTGCATATTGTGTCGAGGCAGTTAAGAGAAAAGTTTCCAGTTCTTGGTGTGTATATTCACGTATTTAAAAGGATGACGAGTGTATGGATATCCCCTTTTTCTGTATCGAATAATAAACTCCAAGTGTTTTTAAACTTGTGTGTTTTTTCTCTTACTTCATACGAATGATATACGTGGACGTGGAAGCGATCTGATATTCTGCCAGCAATGAAATTATTCAAATAAAATCCTGATGTAATAAACAAATAGCAATATGTAAGCAAGCAAACCACGGATTATCAGCGTTACGCGATGTATCCCCCCCCCCAATACAAACACACAACTTTATTACTTAATCAAATGGGGAAGAATAATTAACATTAATGTCATACATTAATTACAAATGATTAAAATGATGCAATGTTTTATCGCGTATTTTAACGCATTAAAAGATATTTTAACGCGATAGAAGGTGGTTTATCGCGTTAAAAGGTGTTTTATCGCGTTAAAATATATTTTAACGCGTTAAAAGATATTTTAACGCGATAAAAGATGTTTTAACGCCTTAAAAGATATTTTAAAAACATATATATAGCTTTCAAACAATCTTTACATAATTTAAAAGCCCTGTCTATCAAGAGGTCATACGTTTTGTTTCATATGCAGGGCCGTAAATTACCACTTGTTTAAAAGGAGGCAGTAAATAAGGCGGGACATGGAACATAGACATATACAATAATAATAATAATTGGTATAAATGTTGAGGAAATAAATGTATATTTTTTAGCTGAACACTTGTTTTTTTTTCTTCTAGTCTAGAGTCCGCTAAAATGTGTTTTATCGCGTTAAAAATATTTTAACGCGATAAAATATAAGATAGAATATAAAAGGTGTTTTATCGCGTTAAAATATATTTTAACGCGTTAAAAGGTGTTTTATCGCGTTAAAATCAATTTTAACGCGAGAAAAGGTGTTTTATCGCGTTAAAATATATTTTAACGCGATAAAAGATGTTTTAACGCGATAAAAGATGTTTTAACGCGTTAAAATATATTTTATCGCGTTAAAAGATATTTTTAAAAACATATATATAGCCTTCAAACAATCTTTACATAATTTAAAAGCTCTGTCTATCAAGAGGTCATACGTGTTGTTTCATACGGAAGCGTATAGGTATCTTTTTTTGTTGTTGTTGCTATTGACTTGTTGCGTTATATCATACTTATCGATATATTTTATGTCGACTTGTGTGGCGATACCGTAATAAGTTATGAAAAATATTGCGAAATATTGTGTTATATCAAAACAATGCGATATAAAAAATATTGACTTGAAGTAGATGCCAATATATTTATGTCGATACAAATTATAATCGAATTTAATTATATCGATTAAAAATGACAATCAATTTATCAAATATATTTATCTCAACATTTCGAGAACAATACCGCTATATGTTTCTTATATTACGATATATCGATATACTAGAAAATGATTTGTTGCGTTATTTCGACATACATATATCGATTTTAATATTATACAATTATCCCCCTTGTTGGTGTGTGACCCAACGGTTTGTCTCCCAGAGGAAAGTAAGGTCTCCCGAGGGCTTGCCCGAGGGTGACCTTAATTTCCGAGGGGAGACAAACCGTTGGGTCACACACCAACAAGGTGATATTATATCGAATATTCAACTTTCGACAGCACTCGAAATTTTCCGTTTAGGGGACCATTTGATATTCTGGTGGGGGCCAGGAGGATTTTGAAAATAAATAACTCAGCCTTGATAATAACAAAAATAAATGGTTTGTTCTGTGGTAGTTTGAAAATAAATAACCTCACCTACAATGTATTGAAAATAAATAACTCGGCAGGTCTTTTAAACCATTTTATAAATGCATGTTTTAACCCTTTCCAGGCGTATGATGCCTCAATGCATCATGGCCCTTTCCAGCCATTTGTATGCCCCTAATCCTCTCCACTGATATCTGGATACACTTTTTTGGTCTTGATTGAAAGACAAACATTATAGCTACAGAAGCAGTAACATTTGGGACCCAAATTCAAATGTATGAATTAACAGTACCATGCAGAATACCCTTGGTGCCATCATGTGTCACAAAGGGTGAATTAAGAGGGAGGGTGGGCTGCCTTTTGGGCCCCAAATGGAATATTTGGGAAAATTTTACTAATGAGCTGTACAGGAACAGCAAGGGTCATTTAATACATCAAAAAGTCCTCGGGTGACCTTACTTTCCTCTGGGAGACACTTAATTGTTGGTGTCTGACCCAACGGACTGTTTTTCCCTCGGAAATTAAGGTCACCCTCGGGCAAGCCCTCAGGTGACCTTACTTTCCTCTGGGAGACAAACCGTCGGGTCACACACCAACAAGGGTGATAATTGTATAATATTAAAATCGATATATGTCGAAATAACGCAACAAATCATTTTCTAGTATATCGATATATCGTAATATAAGAAACATATAGCGGTATTGTTCTCGAAATATTGAGATAAATATATTTGATAAATTTATTGTCATTTTTAATCGAAATAATTAAATTCGATTATAATTTGTATCGACATAAATATATTGGCATCTACTTCAAGTCAATATTTTTTATATCGCATTGTTTTGATATAACACAATATTTCGCAATATTTTTCATAACTTATTGCGGTATCGCCACACAAGTCGACATAAAATATATCGATAAGTATGATATAACTCAACAAGTCAATAGCAACAACAACAAAAAAAGATACCTATACGCTTCCGTAGTTTCATATACAGGGCCGTAAATTACGACTTGTTTAAAAGGAGGCAGTAAATAAGGCGAGATATGGAACATAGACATATACAATCATAATATTAATGGTATAAATGTTGAGGAAATAAAATAAATACCATATACAATATATGATACATGGATATATATACATGTTAGAATAAATGTGATGATTAGTGAAGTAAGAGGGAAAATAGGATGGAAAAAGTGGGTGGTTAATTGAGAGAATCCATTTTATCGTTTATCACTCTAATGAACTTGCACAGTTTTTTTAGTTTGGATTGCTTTGTTGTATTCATAAGTTTATTAAACTTTAAAATATTACAATTTTTTGTAAATTTTTTAGCAGAAAACTTTTTTTTTTCTTCTTGTCTAGAGTCCGTTAAAATGTGTTTTATCGCGTTAAAAGATATTTTACGCGATAAAAGGTGTTTTATCGCGTTAAAATATATATTAACGCGATAAAAGATGTTTTAACGCGTTAAAATATATTTTATCGCGTTAAAAGATATTTTAACGCGATAAAAGGTGTTTTATCGCGATAAAACATGTTTTAACGCGTTAAAATATATTTTATCGCGTTAAAAGATATTTTAACGCGATAAAAGGTGAATCAATTTTAACGCGTTAAAAGATGTTTTAACGCGATAAAAGATGTTTTAACGCGTTAAAAGATATTTTATCGCGTTAAAAGATAATTTAACGCGATAAAAGGTGTTTTATCGCGTTAAAATCAATATTAACGCGTTAAGCGATTATTTCACGCGATAAAAGGTGTTTTATCGCGTTAAAATATATTTTAACGCGATAAAAGATATTTTAATGCGTTTAAAGATATTTTTAAAAACATATATACAGCTTTCAAACAATCTTTACATAATTTAAAAGCTCTGTCTATCAAGTACGGAAGCGTATAGGTATCTTTTTTTGTTGTTGTTGCTATTGACTTGTTGCGTTATATCATACTTATCGATATATTTTATGTCGACTTGTGTGGCGATACCGCAATAAGTTATGAAAAATATTGCGAAATATTGTGCTATATCAAAACAATGCGATATAAAAAATATTGACTTGAAGTAGATGCCAATATATTTATGTCGATACAAATTATAATCGAATTTAATTATATCGATTAAAAATGCCAATCAGTTTATCAAATATATTTATCTCAATATTTCGAGAACAATACCGCTATATGTTTTTTATATTACGATATATCGATATACTAGAAAATGATTTGTTGCGTTATTTCAACATATATCGATTTTAATATTATACAATTATCCCCCTTGTTGGTGTGTGACCCGACGGTTTGTCTCCCAGAGGAAAGTAAGGTCACCCGAGGGCTTGCCCGAGGGTGACCTTAATTTCCGAGGGGAGACAAACCGTTGGGCCACACACCAACAAGGGTGATAACTGTTATATTATATCGAATATTCAACTTTTGACAGCACTCGAAATTTTCCGTTTAGGGGACGACCATTTGATATTCTGGTGGGGGCCAGGAGGATGTATTGCAAATAAATAACTCGGCAGGTCTTTTAAACCATTTTTTAAATGCATGTTTTAACCCTTTCCAGGCGTATGATGCCTCAATGCACCATGGCCCTTTCCAGCCATTTGTATGCCCCTAATCCTCTCCACTGATATCTGGATACACTTTTTAGCTCACCTGGCCTAAAAGGCCATGTGAGCTTTTCTCATAACTTGGCGTCCGTCGTCGTCTGTCGTCTGTCGTCGTCGTTAACAATTTTTCAAACATCTTCTCCTCTGAAACTACTGAATGGATTTGGATAAAACTTTGCATGATTGTTCCTTAGGGTATCTTGCACAAAGTTTATGCTTCGATTTTTGATCCGTCGAAAAACATGGCCACTGTTACTAAAAATAGAACATAGGGGTCAAGCAACAGGTTTTCGCAAATATCTTAAAAATCATTATGTTACGGCAAATTCTGACAGATTGAATGTGTTCAGCATGATGAGAGCTACCTGTGTGCTGATTTTCGTGAAAATCTGTCAACTGATGTTAGAGTTATTGCCCTTTTTGACATTTTTGGCTTTTTTTATGTTATTATTTCAAAAATCTTCTTCTCTGAAACTACTATTCAAAATCAAATGAAACTTGGTAAGATTGTTCCTTAGGGTATCCTGCAAAAAGTTAATGCTTGGATTTTTGATTGGTCGAAAAACATGTCCGCCCTAAAAATAGAACATAGTGGTCAAAATGCTGTTTTTTGCTATTTTTTCCTGAATTATAGAAATAAAATGAAGATGAAAGCTACTTTCAAGGTAAACATGGTATCCCGAATTGAATGGTGATGATGAAAGTTTGTTTTGGATGGCCATTTTTAAAATGGCTGCCATTTTCCCGCCATTTTTTACACTTGCTCGAATTTCAACAATATTTGGTTTTTAAAGTAAACATGGTATCCTTAGTAAATGGTGATGATGAGAATGTTGTATAACAATGATTAAACTTCATAATATGTGAGCTTTTAATTGCCATCACTTGGTGTCCGTCATCATCATTAACAAATTTTGAAACATCTTCTCCTCTGAAAGTACTAGGGGATTTGGATGAAACTTAGCATGATTGTTCCTGCAATATGTCCTTTTCAAGTACAATAAAAAGCCTTAACCCACAATTTTTACATAACTTCCTTCAAACATTTTAAAAACGAAGACAACATATAGACCAAAAGATTTATACTTGTATTTGAAGATAAATTAAAGCTTGTATTATTGTGAATCATCAGATTGACCATGACTGTATCTTAATCAAGTGTAGGGAGAACTCCTGCCCATTTCTTTCCAGAGGTCCTTGAAAGGCTTTTAAAGGTATTTTCAGCATTTTACATGACCTTTAATACTCAGTTTAAATACATCAAACATTAATATATTAATTTAGTTTATAGTGCATTGTTTGCCAGGTGAGCGATTCAGGCTCTTGAGAGCCTCTTGTTTGGTCTTGATTGCAAGACAAACATTATAGCTACAGAAGCAGTAACATTTGGGCAAGCCCTCGGGAGACCTTACTTTCCTCTGGGAGACAAACCGTCGGGTCACACACCAACAAGGGGGATAATTGTATAATATTAAAATCGATATAATCGAAATAACGCAACAAATCATTTTCTAGTATATCGATATATCGTAATATAAGAAACATATAGCGGTATTGTTCTCGAAATATTGAGATAAATATATTTGATAAGTTGATTGTCTTTTTTAATCGATATAATTAAATTCGGCTATAATTTGTATCGACATAAATATATTGATAAATATATTTGATAAATTGATTGGCATTTTTAATCGATATAATTAAATTCGATTACAATTTGTATCGACATAAATATATTGGCATCTACTTCAAGTCAATATTTTTTTATATCGCATTGTTTTGATATAACACAATATTTCGCAATATTTTTCATAACTTATTGCGGTATCGCCACACAAGTCGACATAAAATATATCGATAAGTATGACATAACGCAACAAGTCAATAGCAACAACAACAAAAAAAGATACCTATACGCTTCCGTATGCTTGCAATGTAGAGTGACGTCCCCATTTTAAAACGCAAACGTGATGCAGCAGTTGTTAATTAAATACTAGACATTTCTAGATGAAATTTTGGTTTCAATGAAATAAAAACAATACTTGCTCAAATAGTATTGTTATAATATTATATAACAGGGTGCCTTTTTTATGTACATAGTAGGTATACATATTTCGAATAATAAATTCTTGTCAGTAATGTTTGAAGTAGAAAAAAAAAGATATGGGGAACTTCCATGTATGTACAATATACCAGCATACCACCAAAAGTAATGACAGTATCATAAACACACATCCAGGGATCATCATGAGGTCTTCAACATACATGTACATGTAAGGAACCCACACCCAGCAGATTTATATTTTTCAATGAAATAAACACAATAGTTGCTTATATAGAGGGCAATTTCATGATAAATTGACTGCCCTCGGGACAGATATTGCCTTCAACATTGATAATGCCCCCGCCTGCGGCTCGGGCATTATCAATGTTTCAGGCAATATCACTGTCCCTTGGGCAGTCAATATATCATCATAATGCCCTCTATATAAGCAACTATTGTATAAATAATGCTTTCAGAAAATTGATGGGTTTCAATGTAGTGCTAGTGGTATGTTTGTCAGAAATGAAGTAAGATGTTTCCAGGAAATGAGACGTAAATCTACCTATTGTGTATAAACGTAACCGATTGTTTGATAATAATTTTTACTGAGCACAATTATACCCAGAAAGGGTACAAACAATAATAAAACATCAAAAACAGAATCAAATCTTAACAATGAAGTCTTCAGTCCGCTTTCCTCAGTAACAAAGACTTTTTGATGCAGGAACTATCGTAAAAAGGACAAATATACCTAAGGAGCAATCAATAAAACGTAATCCATTGGACAGACAAACCCGGGAAGACAAACGAACAACCACAAGCACAACAAATAAACACAGAAAACTAAAAACAATGAACAACACGAACTCCCATAAAAACCAGGAGTGAACCCAGGTGCTCCGGAAGGGTAAGCAGTTCCTGCTCCGTATACGGCACCCGTCGTGAAGTTCAACAAAGTCAATCCGGTGGAAGTCACAAATCGTAGGAGGCACATGAAAGGTTACGACAGTGGGAACAGGTCCAACATCATCTTAGATATTGGAACACTGTAATGGTCAGTCAATTCATGATGACGACCGTAAAATTTCTTAAGTGATGACATCAACTTATCCCTGATAAAACCCTGCTTAAGAAGCTTTTGTGACAGCAGTAATCCTCTTTGTCGAAAGTCAGGGTAACTCATGCATGCCCTTGAAAATCGGATAAGCTGAGAAACGTAGACGCCATATGCAGGCGATGCTGGTATATTGCTACTTAAGAAGGGAAAATTAACAATAGGAAAGTTGAAGTCATCAAGTCATAAAGTTTTGTCTTCAAACGTCCCTCATAGTCTATTTCAAGAAACAAATCCAAATATGAAGCGGACTTTGGTGTATCTGTAGTATCCTTAATTTCAAGCTCACTGGGGTAGATAAGATGTAGAAAGTCTTGGAATTTGTCGTTATTTAACGACAACACATCATCTATATAACGAAAAGTGAAATTAAAGGATTGGGCTAGTTTCTTTTTGTTTTCACGTAGTAACCCTTGAATGAAGTCCGCTTCATATGAGTACAGAAACAGATCGGCGAGGAGAGGAGCACAGTTGGTTCCCATTGGAATGCCGATTGTTTGTTGAAAAATTAGACCGCCAAATTCAACGAATATGTTGTCTATGAGAAAATCTAACATGTTTGTAATTTCATCTTCAGAATACTTTTTGTCAGAATCAGAGTGGTTCTTCACGAAATAAGACTTTTCTCTACCTAGAACAAGGAATTTATACCTGCGTGTCCCATTTTTCTTGAAAAAACATTGATGAACTAGTTGCTTTAAGCGATCTTTTAATTGAGAATGTGGTATGGTAGTGTAGAGTGTAGAGAAGTCGAAAGTTTTTATGCTGTTGCATGTAGCCAAAGATTTTGATTTTAGATATTGGAGTAAATTTTTGGAGTTTTTAAGAATCCACATCTGATTGACGCCACTGGTGGAATATGATGTTTCACAGTAATTCTGAAGGCCCTCTTTAACACATGTCAATATGGATGTTAAAATCTTTGAAAGAGGTTTTGTAGAGCAATTAGCTGACCCAGCAATGTACCTTTGTTTAAACGGATTCTTATGTAGTTTAGGAATCCAATAAAGAGCAGGAAGGTCCATTTCTTCATCCTTTGTAGAAATGCTAAAGGAATGAAGAACGGTCTTGTGGTTATCAAGGACTTCCTGCTTAGTGAGTGTGGTCGGTGTATAAGTTGGGTTACCCGTAGTGTTATCTATTCCCAATTCGTTTCTAAGACACTCAAAATAATAGTTCTTACAAACAAAAACGATGTTATTGGGGGCCTTGTCAGCTGGGACAACTACATATTTGTCATGGAGGCGAGTCAAGTTTTCAACAACCTTAGGGTCTTTAAAGATGGATATAGCTTTAGTGCTCATAGACCCTTGGAGGCTTTTAATTCTGATCGTAAAGCATACGATTTTCATCTGTTAATGGTATGATTAGTTTGGCTTTATTGATAATCAACTTGTTCTTACTATTCTTGGTAATGATTTATGGTATAATTCGTCTTTACTCAGAAAATGGTATAATGATTTGACTGGGGTGATCAAATTCAAATTTTATATTGTATTTATTGGCATTTAAATTCTTCATTTTTTCATCTTGTATATTATAAAACTATGTATTTGTCATATTTGTATATATCTATGGACTATCTATGTCTGAAATAAATGGTGATTATTTTCATTACTAAACTTAACTGTATTGTAATTGTTAAGAATAAATTATTAATTGGATACAAATCTATGGACTGTACACCGTCTTGCATGCACATGCCAAAAAAGTTTTAATGGTATGAAATGACAAAGACATTGGTATCTCCCACTGAATTAGATATTCTATACGTTGGTATATGGAAAGGCAATATTTTTCAGTCGAAAAAATGTTGAAACTCTGCACACACAAAAAAAGATACGCACCTAAAAATGTTCGACGCTCCAAATTTTTTCCGATATCCTCCCCAGGTTTTTCTTCAATAGCTTTTTTACACGGAGCTTTTAATCACAAATTGACTACTGAACGTTTCCCTGAAACGTGATGATTTTATAAGACATAAATCAAGCAGTTTTACAATATGACACTAAGATTACTCTCCTTTCACTTTTCGTCCGCTTCGCATCCGCCATTTTCCTTAGCACTTACCTGCTTATGTTGTGCCGAATTTAAGTTAGAAAATTATGCATGAAATAAGATGACACGCTTGAACCCCACTCCTCATGCACATCTTTTTTTTCACATCAATTTGTTAAAAAAGAACCTTTTCTTTTATCTCTCAGTCATTGCCCGGAAGCCATTCACACGGATACAAATATTATGTTATAAAAATTGTTGTGAGGACTTTAGTTTATAATATTATAAAGAAAACGTATGAAATTAGCAAATATTGCGTAGAATTGATAGCTGTGTTACTGCCTTCTTCGCAAGGAGTGAAACAAGGGAATATCTATAGACCTTATGTATTCAGAGTCTTCATCAATGTTCTACCATAATATCTTGAAAACACTCCAGATCCTGTTTTGCTTAATGTCAAGTCTCTCAGCTGCTTAGTGTATGCTGAAGATATAATCTCTTATTATACACAACTGCCATGCAAAGCTTAATTGATACTTTGGCGGACATATTGTAGTGATTGATGTCTTAGGGACATTCAAACAAAACTAAAATGTTGGTTTTTAAGAAGGCAGGTAGATTTAATTTCAACTACATGTATAACGAATAGCTTTCTACTCATCTTATTTTATCCCATCACATAAAACACCCCAGCTAGCTAATAAATATTGCATAATTCTCTAACTTAATTTCGGCAAAACATAAGGCTTTCCATAAATTTGGTATATTTTTCAAAATTGGTAAGCCGAGTCATGTTTTTATTTCTTAACATGCTTAAGCTGTAATCCTCATTGATGGCTCTTTTAGAGAAAAACTCTAGAGCTTTCGAACAGTCGGTCGTCATCGGTAAAAAAAAATTCAGAAAAAGCGGAGGATTGAAAAAAGCTTATCATTATAGCCAAGCTTTAAAAATTTGATGTAAAAAGTCAGAGTTTATATGTTGTATATGCCTACCTACGACTTTATGTTGTATATGCCTACCTATGACTTTATGTTGTATATGCCTACCTATGACTTTAACATTTTTTCACGATACGAACATATCAATATCGCAGAATTTATACGCGGTTGTCTTTTTTGGGATGAGGGGGAGGGGCAATGAAGGAATTCATGTGATTTTTAAATCAAAGTACTGAAGTACTGAACATCAGAGGACCTCAAGTTATATTGGATTATTGATAAATGACAGGTGTTTATATAGTACCTGCCAGACAGATGTTCACCTTACAATATAGTACACATAATATAATTTGCTATCATATCTGAGATACTGTCTTATAGTAAGAAACTTATCTTTGTGAATTATCCATGAAATGTTGACGTGGTCAAATGAGAACTGCTAGATTGGCATTATGACCGTATAGTTGCACACTTGCAAAAATCTTTAGCTTATTACTTATGACAGAGAATCAACATAGCAAATATTTTTTTGACTAGTCACTGAATTATGAGAAAGAGGTCAAGACAATCATATTAAAACAGATAAATTGTAATATTTGGGTGAAAGATACCAAATGAACAGTAAACTCATATATCGATAATATTATGTCTAAAACTGAAAAAGACAAATCTTGCTTGCATATTAGTTACTATGGGACACGTCTCTAGAATAGTGAAAGAATCACCATTCAATTTTGCGTTTGATTATTTTTTTTTTGTGGGAATGAGCACTTTAAAATAAATAGTGTTTTGTTTAACATTTGTCTGCGGCAAATAAGAGTTCGAAATATTATTAAGATATTAAAAATATTTCCACATATAGATGGCAATATAACTATAATGATAAGAGGGACACAATCCCAATTTAAATTAATCTGTTTTTTTTTGTGATAATAAACATTGTTTATATATTTAATAACATTCAGTTGAGCCATATTAATATTATAAAACGGAAATCACTTTCATGATGAACAGAGATTTACATACGGACAGACAACGGTAACATTGACTGCCCTCATCGGCTTAGCAAAAAGGGCATTAACATTGTAATGACTAGTATAGATGCATTGGGAATGAGAACAGCATTATTCATGCATTGACAATCTTGTCTACATATATATATCCAAACAGTAGTTCATACCATACAGTTTTAGTTCAAAAATCTATATATATATATATATATTCATCCGCAACAACAATTTTTCGGTACGTCATTGATATTAAAGATTGTTTGATTAATATACTAATATTTCTAACGACAAAACATTTTCATATTATTAATTTGGATTTAAAAAAAAA
This sequence comes from Mytilisepta virgata, assembly GCA_028015205.1. NCBI lineage: Eukaryota > Metazoa > Mollusca > Bivalvia > Mytilida > Mytilidae > Mytilisepta > Mytilisepta virgata. The sequence continues at coordinate 44,646,625 of CM051520.1, forward strand.
AATCTGAGTATTCATTGAAAACATGAATTTAAAAGAAGCGATAAGGAATTTTATTTTGCACTATATAATGTCCGCGGGTCTATAATTTTTATAGGTCGGTTATCATTCCAAAAGTAATTTAAATATATGCATATATGCAAATAAGCGGGAAATTTAGGCGATGGCAATACACCCGAGGCCCTGACGGTCCTCTGATGTAAAAAGCAGGCATTTGAAAATTTGGCGGAAATGGGGTAGGAGCAAAATCGTTATGAAGAAAGCAGATTTTTTTTGTTAACAATTGCTAGAAAATTTAAAAAAAAACATAAAGAAAGAAACAAACGCGGAGAAAAAATATTTCTCCAGGCCCGGGCGCCATAAAGAACTATTTTTGCTGAGTAAAGAAAATTTTACTCAAATTCCCATTCTCAGCCAATCACATTCAAGTATCCCCATATTTAAGAAAATTCTCAGACTTAAGAATATTCTCAACTTTTATGGCGCCCAGGCCAGGTCTAATTAAAATTTCTTGGTGACCCTGTACAAATCATGGATAACGTGAATCGAATTCATAAGTTTGTATACGAGGTTGAATAGTTTTTCATGCAAATTTTTACAAGTGCAACGCGCAAGTCAGTTTTGTTAAATTATTTTTCGTTTATTGCATGGTGAACGAAATATTCCCTTGTAGTTCCGTCGTGATGTACCTGCGGGTGAATACAGTGAATATCCGGGAATTGCATGACCTTGTCACGCTTGTGAATAGATTTCAGGTGAACCCAAACTTCCCGCTTTTCCAGGGTGTCATTTTCAAAAAGAATTTTGAAGTGCATGGTCATGGTTCTTCTTTTCCTCATAGTAAAGGTACACAAAAACACACACACAATCTACAGTGTAAAATGTTGATGAAATGTTGTGAGTGGGGGGTTTTGTTGAAGGGTACTACTTGACCGTAATTTTGGGGTATTTGACAATAATGATAAACCTATTTTTTTTTAACAATCTCCATGTCGAAATCTATATCCAATAATTTGTAAAGACTATAATTTAGGGACGAGCGGTGCAACTGAAATCACAGGAATCGGAAGTTCTATCAATAAAATTCTGTAAATAATAAAGTCGACTTTTTATTATTTACAGAATTTTATTGATAAAAGAAGCTCTATTGATAGTCGACTTTATTATTTACAGAATTTTATTGATAGAACTTCCGATTCCTGTGCTGAAATTACAGACTTCGGAAAATGTAGAAAAGTCTTGTTGGTCATTTAGTTTTGTATTTTAAGCATGAAGATATTTGAGTTTCAATTGATATAAATAATTTTAAATAAATTATGACTGTTCCACAGGCACTTGTTTTATAAAAGGAAACAACCCCATAAACTAGTAGTGTGTGGGGTTGTTTTTTTTTTATAAAACAAGTGCTGTGCCCTGTTCTAGTAAATTGTGCAGAAAATATTAAATTGGTCTAAACACATCAAGTTATACTGGAAGATATCAGCAAAATTATTTGGAGTATAGCCCCCTCCCCTCCCCCATCCAATGGCCCTTTTCGCCAAGGGCACTTGTCATGAAATCGTAGTTGGTCTCAATTCCTGTATTCAGTGAGTTTTCTCTTAGCTCTGTAGGTTTGTGAAGGTTATAAGGTAAAAGTGTTGTGCATCATTTGCTTTAATTCAAATTAAAACAAATTTTATTGTCTTTAAATGCAATTTGTTTTGAAGTAATGGATTTTTTTACAGCAGTTTTCTTTATTCTGTAGCGTTATTTTCTGTAATCGGCATTTTAAATTTGTTGGGCATTTTAAATAATTTTGTTCATTGTGGAACATAATATTCCCTATTTTAGGTATATTTGGATTGTCTCCCATTGTACCATTGTGTACAGAGTTATCTTTCTTTCAAGAAGGTCATAAACAGTGAACAAAGTAGTTTTTCTACAAAATATTTTTCTTCCTAACAATACACATCATTGATGTTCTTGGATATATTTTCCCACATTTTTTTATGTCTGATTAAGGTATTCTCCATTTCATTATTTTCAGAAAAACAAGTAGTTTTTGCTGTTTTTGAAATAAACACTTGTCAGCACAGGAATTGTTTCAAAAAATACATCGATGTAAGGAAGACACGGAGGAGGGGGACATATATATTTTTGAAACAAGTGCCTGTGCTTGTCAGGTGGAAAGATGATTTGTGCCTGCATGTGAGACAACTCCAAATTCTGCAAATACTAGAGAAGGGACTATTTTCTATATTTTAGGTCATTACATTACAACTAAAATTTTAATATTTAAAGAAGCTGTCTGTAATATGCACATTTTAATTTCTATACTCAACAGTTGATGCTATTCAACTCTAACTTCCTTCACTAAAATTAAAAATAGTCAAGTTCTGCATAGTTTGTTGTAAACTTAATACTAAGACCAGTATATATGAAAAGGGAAGTAACTCATTTTATTTTATTTCATTATTTTACTTTCAACAACCCACATTTTACTATATTTTAACTTTCCAGTACCTAAATAGTGAATATAAATTCCAGTTATAATAACTGCTCATTTAAAATAAAATAAATTTGTGCAATGTGATTTCAGATACGTTCGTAATTCATAATTATATCAATCTTTTGGACTTGTATCATGGATAAAAACCAAAGGGGTTTAAAGTTACTTCCATAATGTGAAGATATATATGGAAAAGTTTCTGAACTATACATATACCCTCGTACTAAAACTTTAAGTTGCACCTATGATAAAATACAGAAAGAACTTTTATTCAGAGAACATATAACTGAGGCAATTTCTGATATCAAGATTTCATAATTTAGATAAGCTGTTTGAAATATGCATACTACATCTGTTATGTTATCTTAAACTTTCATTTCCCTCACTTCAGTAAAAATTGCAAGATGCAAATTATTTTTTTTAATTTTTTTAAAATGACCCATCTGCTTAAAAAAAAGGGGAGTTAACTCAAAATTTTTAGATTTCATTTGAGTATTTTTAACAATCCCAATTTTACTTCCTGAGTGCCATAACAATTACAATTTAAAAATTCTCATTAAATAAAAATTTTTTGGAAAATTTGTGCAACCTGACTTCAAATCAAATTCCTGCATTATGTGTTGAAATATTGGCCTTTGTTTTCTATGGTGGGAAAATGGGATGCCTTAAAAAGTTAAATGTAGCAGTTATTTTGTAACAATTCATAGATCTTCATCTTATTTAGGATTTTTTTTTAAAATTTGATGGCTAAGGAGAATTGCATGAACAAATAAGATTTTAAATGAATTTAATGAAAAATAAATTAGAATGATCATAGTTTTTTTTATCAGATTTTTAGCTCACCTGACCCAAAGGGTCATGTGAGCTTTTCTCATCACTTGGCATCCGTCGCCCGTCATCGTCCGTCGTCCGTTAACTTTTACAAAAATCTCCTCTGAAACTACTGGGCCAAATTGAACCAATCTTGGCCAAAAGCATCATTAGGGTATCTAGTTTAAGAAATATATCCGATGACCCCGCCTGCCAACCAACATGGCTAAAAATAGAACATAGGGGTAAACTGCAGTTTTTGTCATATCTCAAAAACTAAAGCAATAAGAGCAAAACTGACATAGGGTAAAAATGTTCATTAGGTCAAGATCTACCTGTCATGAAATTTTCAGACGAATCGCTCAACCCTTTGTTGGGTTATTGCCCCTGAATTGTTAATTTTAAGGAAATTTTGCAGTTTTAGGTTATTATCTTGAATATTATTATAAAGACAAATTGTAAACAGCAAAAATGTTCAACAAAGTAAGATCTACAAAATAAGTCAACATGACCAAAATCATTGATTGACCCCTTATAGGAGTTTTTGCCCTTTAAAGACGGCATCCAGTGTAACTTTCCTTTAAAGATCTTTTCCTCTCAAACCACTGGACCAATTGGGACCAAACTTTAGTGGAATGGTCCTTGGGTGGCCCCCTTCCAAAATTATGTCTGGCATCCCCAACTTCCAACCAAGATGGCTGTTGTTACTAAAAATAGAAAGGGGGGGGTGACTTTCAAAAATCTTCTTATATGAAACTAAAAGTCCAGTTGGCTCAAGACCTGCAATGAACTTTGACCTGAGGGATACAAAAGAAGTCCATTAAAAAATTTATAATTGCACCATGATATATGGACCTACTGTAACAAAACCAACCATGATAAAAGAATAACTAGTCTTGTTTTAAAGGTGTATTTAACTGAGACATTTTACATAGAAATATTGAAAGGATTAAATGAATAAAACCAAGAAAATTTTTATTCTACATGGAGAGCATGAAAGAGGTACATTTTACTTTGCGGAAGGAGACTTTTTTACCATGGCTCGTGATTTCTAAAATTACGGAAAAAGTAGACTGACTTCACACCCCGAGATTTTAACTGGATATGTGCCATTGCATGGCGATCGTTTTGAGCCATCTCCCATGTTTCAACGAAACGTACAGACTTAATGGCAGCCTATTATTTCATGACTTCTGTAAGAGGAAAACAATTGCGCGGCTTGACCCAGTTGGAACCAAAGTTGTCCAGTGACCCGTAGTGTTAACCAAGATTGCCGCCACAGCCAAACTTAGTTTAACATAGGGCCCTACGTGAAAATTCATTGAAAAATATTATTTCTTAAACCACTTGACCAATTGCAACCAGACTTGGCAGCAATGGTCCTTAGATGGTCCTCTTACAGAGGTGTGTCCAATGACCCGGACTGTCAACCAAGATGGCCACCACAACCGAACTTAGTTTAACATAGGGCCGTATAGGAAAATTCATTGAAAAATCTTCTTGTCTGAAACCACTTGACATATTGGAGCCAGACTTGGGAGCATTGGTCCTTAGGAGGTCCTCTTTCAGAAATGTGTCCGAATTCATGGACTGTGAACCAAGATGGCCGCACCAGCAGAACTTAGTCTAACATAGGACCCTATGGGAAATTCACTCAAAAATCTTCTTGTCTGAAACCACTAAGCCAATTAGAATTAGACTTGGTAGCAATGGTCCTTAGATGGTCCTCTTTCAGAATTTTGTGCAATGACACAGGCCGTCAACCAAGATGGCCACCACAACCGAACTTAGTTTAACATAGGGCCCAATAGAAAAATTCATTGAAAAATCTTCTTGTCTGAAACCACTTGACATATTGGAGCCAGACTTTGCAGCATTGGTCCTTAGGACGTCCTTTTTCAGAAATGTGTCTGATTTCGTGGACTGTGAACCAAGATGGTCGCCACAGCAGAACTTAGTTTAACATAGGACCCTATGGGAAATTCACTCAAAAATCTTCTCGTCTGAAACCAGACTTAGCAGAAATGGTCCTTACATGGTTCTCTTTTAGAAATGTATCCGTTGACCTGGACTAAACCAAGATGACCGCCACAGCTGAAATTAGTTTAACATAGAATCCTATAGAAAAACCAGCCAAATTGACTGCAACACTTAAATTTTTAGGTCTGCTCAAGGTGAAAAGTTAAATCCAGGTGAGCGATACAGGCTCTTGAGAGCCTCTAGTTAATTAAATGGATAGAAAATATTGAATATTAACCCATTTCCTATAAAGTATGAATGACCCCCTCCCCCCCCCCCCCCAAACTGTTCATGCCTAATAACTACAGTATATACCAAAATCATTAATTCCTACGATAAATAACTTTACCTGTTGCCCTGCATGTGGTTAGTTGCCTAAGGGTATATATACACCTGTTGTCCTGCATGGGATTAGTTGCCTAAGGCTTTTTACACCTGTTGCCCTGCATGGGGTTAGTTGCAGAAGGGTATATATACACCTGTTGCCCTGCATGGGCTTAGTTGCCTAAGGGTATATATACACCTGTTGTCCTGCATGGGGTTAGTTGCCTAAGGGTATATCTACACCTGTTGTCCTGCATGGGGTTGGTTGCCTAAGGCTTTTTACACCTGTTGCCCTGCATGGGGTTAGTTGCAGAAGGGTATATACACCTGTTGCCCTGCATGGGGTTAGTTGCCTAAGGGTATATATACACCTGTTCCCTGCATGGGGTTTGTTGGGTCAGATTTTACACATATGTATACAAATCCACATATCTTTGACATCTTTCCTGAATGGCATATAAATTTAATAATTTAAATGAAAAGAAGTACAAATAGCAACCACCTACAGGGCTTAAATCCCATTTCCCGTTTCCCGGGGCAAGTAAAAAAAAGGGTCTGGAAAGTAATTCTATTATGGAAATCACAATTGTCCCCTGCTGCAACTCATGTAAAGGCCATGCGTCCGCCCATCTTTGGTAGCACTCAGCAATTTTTTCACATCTGATTTTAATAATTATATACACAAGCTAGCTTAGTTTTAGACTTGCCACAACTGTTTCTGTAAGTTTGATCCCTTTAAGACTTATTTGCTATGAAAATGTACAGAATACTATCAAATACTTGTTTACTGTCCAGCTGCGTATTATAACTCTGTAAGAGACTTATGGCAAGTCTAGCTTAATCTCAATATCCTGGAAGTGATCATATTAACATGATGATTATACAAAATTTTAACAAGAACTGTTCTGGTTAAATGTGTGATAAATTCATATTACTGTTAATTTTTGTGTCGCCTGCGGAACGCATGGTCGACACATAGAGATGTCTGTCGTCTTGCGTCGTCACACTTTTCTTCTATTCTCAACTACTCGTAAACCGCTCAAAGGGATTTGATTAAATTTTCTCTGTGCATTAACCTTAATGCACAGATGTGCATATATATATCATTTTTAGGAAATTAAAAAGTTTTTTTTGTAAAAATTTACATTTTTGAAAAAAAGGAGGGGGGTTCTAAACTTCAGATCTTCTACTACATAACAACTCAAGCAATTTGATGAAACTTTCTCTGTGCATTAACTTTAATGCAAAGGTGTGTATATTTATTTCATTTTTAGAAAATTTTAATATCTTTTGTAAAAATTGACGTTCGCAGGTGACACGTCTTCCTTGGAAGACTCACACATTTTATTTTAAAATATTTCATCTTTTGGTCAACAAACAGTTGAAATTCCGGTAAACATGAAGTTGTTACATGATCAGGAAGACACCGATATTTTTAGTATCTTTTAATATAGCGATATCAGATCGTGGCTACCTCACTATGCCCAAACTGTTTACTGGTAAGAATTACCGCCATTTCTCCCACATCAATGTGAAATCAGAAGACCAGAATCTCATCGTGTAAATACATGAGAGTTAGGAACATCAGTACAACCACTGGCCCATTCACCACCTGGGCTACTAAGAATAAAATCTGGGGGCCAGGTTAATTTTTGCTCACCGTGAGACTGAGCGAGTGCCAATTTAGCAATCTTGTTGGAATAGCAACTGCTTTGAACAATATGAATTTCTTATTCAGTATGTCATACCCATTACTGTTGTCATTTTTAGCTTACCTTGCCAAAGGCTATGTGAGCTTTTGTCATCACTTGGCGTCTGTCGTCCATCCGTCTTAACAGTTAAAAACTTTGATTGGAAGTCGGGAACTATATCATTGTTAATGTTAGCAAAGGCAAGTCTACACAACTGTCGAAGCATGGATGTGTTGAATATTGATCAACGTTGATTTTGGGGATCTTTTTCAAACGACAAGTTTCAAGTTTACCGACAACTTCCATCATTCCCAATTGCTTTGAAAATAGATATTTCAGTAACTTATCGTCTTTTAACAAGGCCAGAAATTATGAAGACACACTGGACAAACCATTATTTATGCCACAACTTGGAGGTCATAATCCTGACATATCCATGAATCTGATCTCTTAACAGTTCAGCAATAGGTTTTGTGTAGCTATATGTATACATGCATTTTTACTTCAGTAGTTCATTAAAAATAAAAATGTCCATTGATTTTTAGTCTAGCCCTTCATAACTCCTGAAGCCAGTGTAGGGCTGTGATTTGGTTGGGGTTAGGTGATAGGTTTCTTCATGTAGGTTCAAGCTTGTTACTTTCATAATTTGATTTTTATTCTGATTTGTATTTACAATATTAAAAGACAAAAACTAATTAATAGTTTGTTTCATACATTAAAAGCAAAAAAACATTGTTAAATAGCTGAATACATTCTCTGAAACCACTGAGCCATACTTAGTCTGATTGATCCTTAGTGTATGTAGAATAAAGTTTGTGTTTATTTGCTTGTCCGTCAAGAAACATGGCCACCAAGCCTAAAAATAGAACATTGGCTTATACCTAAAAAACTAAAGCATTTAGAGCAAAACTGTCACAGTAAAAATTTTCATCGTGTGAAGATCTACCTGCCATGAAATTTTCAGATAAATCATTCAACCTGTTGATTGGTTATTACCCCAGAATTGTTAATTTTAAGGAAATTTTGCAGTTTTAGGTTATCTTGAATATAATTATAGATAAAAACAAACTGTAAACACCAAAAATGTTCAACAAAGATCTACAAATAAGCCAGCATGACCATAATTGTTAATTGACCTCTTATAGGGACAATGTTCTAAAATTTTAGCTCACCTGGCCTAAAATGCCATGTGAGCTTTTGCCATCACTTTGCACCCGTCCACATTTCTTCATCTTCTCTGAAACCACAAGTCCAAATTGAACCAAACTTGGCGGGAATATTAACTGGATGGCTCTGTACTAAAATATTTTTTGTGTGCTCATTGGATATTCAACATGGCTACCAGGGGCAGATAATTCGTTCTGATTGGACTTACCTTTAAAGCTCTTGTCACAAACTACCAAGCCAATTGAATTAGTTTGTTGCATGAATGATATCCTTGGATGAACCTCTACAAAAGTGTTTTTTGTGTCGATTGAAAATTCAAGATGGCCACCACAGCCGAACTAAGTTTAACATTGGACCATATGGGGAAATTTGTATAAACGTCTTCTCAGAAACTGAAAAGCCAATTGAAATGTTTTTATGTATCAACAAGCATTGGATGAATCTCAACAAAAAGTATGTTTTTGTGCCAATTGAAATCTATAATACTAAATTTACGAATTAGCCGAATAGGCGGCAAAACGCGTGGTTCAAAACAAACGATGTATGGTTCAGATTATAAAGGTTATTATCGGATTTGACAATCTGCATTTATAAATTTTAAACTGCAGTTTTGTTTATGCGCAAATGGAATTTGCATGGACTTTTCCGGTATGAATTCTCCCAACATATCCCTTAGAAGGTTCTCGAATGCATCATTTTAACACATTGATTTAAATAAACAATTATGCACATATTTTAAATGTATTTTTGTTTGAAATTACGGAAGAAGAATAAAACAAATTATAAACATTCTCCTTCGAGTGGGATGTTTCCGCTTCATGTATTCAGGATTGGTTTTTCTACCATTATGCAATTTCTCCTAACTATAAACATTATGAACTTTGAAGATTATGAAGAAGTAAGGCAAAGTTCAGAGGAATTCCTAACTTAGTTGGTTTTTGGATTGCTTGGATGTTTACTTTGCACAAAGTGATAAAACCAACAAATATCCATTTTTACATTATTTGTCGTGTGACCTGTCTAAATATATTTCTACCATACAATTCCCTGTAAGCCCTAGATAAAAATATTTTTAACAAATGGTCATCTTTATCATTAATGACAAAATTTATCTCGGACATGTTTATTCATATTCTTTTTCATATTTATTCTGAATGAAAAAGGTAATGCATTATGAAACGTGTATTTAATTAAAGCTTTTCATCAAGTTCCAGTTCAGAATTTATTGTAACATAAACATATTGACAATTTATGTGGTTGTATTTTTGTCATAGATTTTGACTATGATGGAACCTTAAGGTCCATTTTGGTAATTCTACGTGGCATACAGTCTACTTCATCAGTGGATACATCTTCGGTAGTAACGAACAACCGTATGACAATTAGGTCACGTTGACCTACATTTCACGCTTCACTGACTTTGGTTAAAGTTTGCATTAACATCCATTTCTGGAATACTACAGCATATATAGACATGAAACTATCAGTTGATACTACCTACTTGACAGGAAAGTTTATGGGAAGCCTGCCACAACATCCACATTGAGTTCCTGTTCCACGAATGCCATGGCCGCAAAAACTTTTTAAAGTCAATATGGCCACCACGAAAAAAAAAATGCTTATTTTCCCGCGCTCGCGCGGGTTCAATGTCTAGTGTTTTTGATATGTGAATGATCATTTGATAGACCACTACAAAATATATGTTTTATGTGCTGATATTCGGAATTCAATATGGCAGCCACAGCCATACTTGGTTTAACATTGAACCCTATGGGAAATTTGTACAAAGGTGTTCTTCTCGGAAAATACTAAGACAATTGAAATGTGTTTGTTGCATGAAGATCCTTGGATAGATGTCTGCTACAAAAGTTGTGTTTTCGTAGCTGGACTTTGTTTATCATTTTTAACATTGGACACTGGAAGAATTCTTTACATATTTTGTCTAGAAGTTCTGGACACTGTAGAACAATTCCTTAAAAATCTTATCTAGAAACTGTCAGTTGAGGTCACCTAAAATCCAGGTGAATGAAACTACAGGATCAATTTCTGTCAAAAATTAGGCCAATAGATCCTTAGGGTATCTAGTATAAGTTTGTGTTTTATTTTCTTTTCTGTTTTGAGAAACATGGCTGTCATGGCTAAAAATAGAATATAAGTGAAAAATGCACTGTTTTGGCTCATATCTCAAAACAGGGCTCGACAATAAGGCTTGTCCGATTGTCCAGTACCAGCTTAAAATTCCGTCGGGACAATCAACTTTGACTTGGTACTTGTCCGATGGGACAAGTAAAAAAAATTCTGAAAGAAGGACTTAGAAATAAAAATATTCATTGGAAACCTTCCAATTTTTAATTTGAAATTCACGTTATGGTAGCGAGAATTATCGGTAAACCTTACATGCATATGGATGACAAAATTATTTTATTTTCGATTTCACTTTCGAGGGAGAAATATATACCGGGGAATGAATTTCACTGTTCTTCTATTTAATCTGAATCGCGTAAACGTTTTATCAGGCGGAATAAATATGAATGTAATTGCGTACGTGTTACAATTAACAGTGAGCGGAGTTAATGTAAATAAATTATGATAAATGGATCTGTCAAAATTCGGGTTTACATGTTCAAATACGGCCAAAAAGAAAAAGAAAGATGATTTAGAGACAAAAGAGAGAAAAAAAGAGTATGAAAGAAAAAGGGAGAGAACTTTTCAATCCAACTGAATTGAAGAATTTCCAGGCATTGTATATGAAGTCATTGAAGTCATTTTATTATTTTAGACACCTTTCTTAAAGCAACTTTACATATCAAACTCAATTTTCCGACAAGTGTCAAATCCTTCCAGACATGTTGATTTAAGAAAGCACTTTTCCAAAGGGACAAGTTAAAAAAATTGTTATTGAAGAGGCCTGCAAAAACTAAAGCAGAGCAAAACTGACCAGAACTAAAACTATTTGTGGTCAAGATCTACCTGCCATGAAATTTTCAGATGAATCCGTCAACAAATTTTGGTGTTATTGCTCCTGAATTGTTAATTTTAAGGAAATTTTGCAGTTTTAGGTTAACTTGTGAATATTATTACAGATAAAGACAACTGTACATAGCAAAAATGTTTGACATAACTTGAAATAAAATAAATGGTACAAGTAAAAAAAGAAAGCTCCAGAGTTGAGGTCATTGAAACAGTCCATAGCAACCAATGGAAAATTCCCTAGCAACCACATATATTTTGGTTCAGGATCCTATATTTTAGGTGTACAAGTCAATATTTAGGGGGAAAATGTGACTATATACATTAAATAGCAAAAGTAATTATTGATGCAAGATCTACACATAAACATAACAGGTGAGCGATTCAGGCTCTTATAAGCCTTGTTTTTTATTATGCCCCACCACGAATGTGGCTGGAGCATAGATTTACTCTTGTCTGTCCGTTCGTACGTCTCAATTCGGTTAGGTTTTGCGTTTAGCTCCATTTTTCAGAAACCTATAGTAATATATCAGTGATATTTCACCACTACAGTCCTCTTGTATAGTACAATGCAGTTCAACAACACATGGGTCGCTATGACCTACATTTCATGCTTCAGTGACTTTGGTTAAGTTTTGCATTTAGATTCATTTCTCAGAAACCTAAGGGGCGTCGGTGGCGGAGTGGTCTACGTAGTTCGTCATGACTACTAATGATCACTAGCCTGTCAACGCTGGGGTTGAGTTCGAATCTCACCTGTGGCAGGGTGTATTCGACTCCGATCTTAATTGACAAGGGTTGCCAATTTTCCTACCGAAGTCAGTGGTTCTCTTTGGGTACTCCGGCTTCCTCCATCAATAAAAACTGCCCCCGCGAAATAGCCAAATGTGCTGTAAACGCTGTTAAACCACAACTAAACAAACAAACAAACAGAAACCTAAAGTAAATATATCATTGATATTTCACCAATACAGTCCTTGTATAGTACAATGCAGTTCAGCACCCTACATTGTTTTTAAGGCGGGGCATCCGTGTTGACACATTTTCTAGTTTTTTCCTCTTTTAGAAAGGGCCATGTGAGCTATTGTGGTTGTCATCACTTAGTGTCTGTCGTCCGTCCACAATTCACATTTTAATCTTCTCCTCTGAAACTGCTTGGCCAATTGGGACACTGGTGGACTTTGGTGGAATGGTCCTTGGATGCTCCACTTTCAGAAATATATCTGGTGACCCTGCCCGTCGTCCAGAGCAGAACTTAATTTAACACTGCACCCTATGGGAAATTTACTTAAAGATCTTCTTGTCTGAAACCACTTGGCCAACCTGAATTGGAACAAAACTTGACAGCAATGGTCCTTTAGAAGTATATTGGATGACCCTGTCCACTATCCAAGATGGCCGCCAGAGCAGTCTATAATTTAACATAGGACCCTATGGGGAATTTACTTAAACATCTTTTTGTCTGAAACCACTTGGCTAATTGGAGCAAAACTTGGCAGCAATGGTCCTTAGGTGATCATCTTTTAGAAGTATATCCGATAACTTGGCCCATCATCCAAGATGGCCACCAGAGTCGAACTTAGTTTAACATAGGACCTAATTTGAAAGTTCACTAAAAGATTTTGTTTGAAACCAGTTAGCCAATTGGAACTTGACAGCAATGTTCCACTTACTGGCTGCCAGTCAAGTTGGCCATAGTCCAGGTGAGCGATACCTGCTCTAGTTTTTCTAGCATGTATTCTGGCATTGATAGTGCTCCAGAAGTTGGCTTTATAGTATATCTTTACAGTATGTACACATTTATATACAAATGTATACAATTTTATACATTGTCTAATTTTGTAGGCATTAGAACTAAGATTTCATAATTTACAGAAGTTTTGGAATATACATATTTCAGTTTGTTATGTTATATTAAACATTAACTTCCCCTAAATTGTGTTAATATGTTAAAATTCTGCAATTCCTTTTGTAAACAAATACAAATCGGGTGTGAAAAGGGGGATAACTAAAAAAAAAATCATTTCATTATTTGAGTACTTTCAGTAATTAAAATTTTACCTTACCTTAATTGTGAACATAAATTGTGGTGTATAATTACTCTCATTCAATAAAACAGAATTAAGAAAAAAAATTGTAACCAAACTTCACAAATTCCTGTAGTTTTGAGTTACTGGTCTTTGTTTTCCCCTGGTGGCAGTTGTAATGCCTAAATTTTGTAATTATTTTGTTTTCATTGATATATTGATTCAATTCATTTTTATAAGAAAAATGATTCTAGACATATCTGAAATGCATCTTGGATATCCTAGGGTACCTCATCTCTATTATCTATAACTTTCCGTGATTAAAAAACACCTATTGTTGATGAAATTTGAAAAACTGACGAAAAATTAGGTTTTTGTTTTGGGATTGTTGTTGACTCCCAGCAGATTGATTCTGCAAAATCGTAAGTGAAGTTGTACTGATCTTTATTTTGTAGTCACTATCTTAACCTAAATATGTCACAATTTGTGTTAAGTCAATTTCTCAGCAACTATAATACATAGACCCACCATATTTGGTCAATAGATTGTTGATGCTGGGTAAATGTCAGTCTGACATGTGCCATTTGACCTTGACCTCAAATTCATGGTTGAGTGAACTGCCTCACATTTTCGTGATTAAAAGTCCATTTTTTTAGCTACTGTACTATCTATTCCTTGAGCATATCTGGTCAATAAAGATAGTTCTTAGTAGGCACATGCCAGTCGCGCCGTCTGCTTGTCTCTGGATCTTACCTCAGTTTCATGCTTGAATGACTTGTTACAATTTTGTGATAGAAACTGTAATACCTAGATCCACCGTGTTTGGTCTATTGATAGTTCTTAGTAGGAACAATCCAGTATGACACTTGTCTCTGGACCTTGACCTCATTTTAATGGTTCATTCCTTGTATTGCACATGGTAGATCTCCTTAGCTGAAATTTGGCTTCCTATTTCGGTATTTTTGGTTATGAGTACTTCTTGTTTTAAAATAAGTTTGGTTTTTGGTCTTCCAAATGTTTCGGTTTTAATGCTTCTGATGAGAGGTAACTCCTTGAAATGCGTCGTATACAGCATAGTATAAAATTACTATATCTAATATTAGTATCTTTGGATTGTTATTTTGAGTGACTTGCATCCAAGTTTCTTAAGTCTTTCTCGTCAACTAATACCTAGACCCAGCATATTTGGTCTGTAGATAGTTCTTAGTGTGTACATGCTAGTCTGAGAACTGTTAGCTGACCTTGGCCTGAATGACATGCATGAGATTTTTCAGACAAATTTTGCCCGACCATTACTACTACCGTAGTATTTCTTTTAACTCGTTTTCCTGTGACTTGCTATGTTGGTTATCAGATAATCATTTAGTGTGTCCACTCTTGTTTTTAGGTAGGGTACCTACCCTATTTTGAAAATTGATGTAATATGAAACACACATGGCCTTACAAGGTGCTGACAAACAAAAACCAGAATTTGTAGGACCAGCTAATATTTTGGCTGGTGGGGTAAAAAACATTAAGGTGATAGCAATATTGAATCCACAGATTTTATCTTGACTTCCTAAGTATGAAATTAAAAATTTTAAGCTAATTTAATCAAAATCTATTAATGATCTTTATAAAAAAAAGATTCAAAATTTACATTTCTTGTGTATCTAAATGATTTTGAATTTTGTCATTACAAAGTTTTATCACTTGGTTGGATGATACACTTTGAATTAAAATTTTTGATAGCACCTGTGAAAAATCCAGAGGATATGATTTATTTTCAACTCAAATGTGGTTGATTCAACATTACACCAGTGTAAACCATAGCTTCTGATTGGTTACTTTCATTAATCACTTCCAATTAATAGTCCCTATATCTTAAAGGCCAGTAAATTTTATGAGCACTCTTGGCCAGGCATGTATTTGAAGCGCCAGTACATTCTACAAGAGGCTGGACCTCTTTTTTATGCTACGACATTCTCAGGTCGACCCCTATAGTGACAAATAGCAAATTGATTCATAATCATGTATATACTTTAATGTATTCAACTGTTTGCATCATGTCTCTATTTATTGAGAATGTCAGCAGAAGGAAATTGTGGAGGAAGATATGTTTTGTGTCCATAACAAACTTTAAAATATATTGAATTTACTGCACTGAGTCCATCCTATGGGAAGATTCACTTCTAATTAAACCTCCGATCAAAGATGTCTGGGACCAGTGTTTTTTTATATTGACTATAATGTCATGATACAAGGGCACCCACGTTGACGAAGAAATGTCACCTTTATGATCAGGTGCCCTTTATACAGATGTTAATTTTTACAAGTTTTGTTCATAAGAGGGACATTTTTACAGTGCTTTTTATAGACAGTGATTTGCTGTATAGAGGTGCAGGTTTGACTGTAGTTGTAACTTGATAGGCTACAGAATTTAATTGTATGTATCACTTTCAATTTCAGTATCGATCTGAGATCTCTACTTTTGGATGGGTAATATAGTCTCTGCAATAGAGGAAATACTACTGATCAATTGCACATATCGATACTGGTAACTTTCCATATCCTATAAATTCTTGGCTTAAATACTCCGAACTATTGGACAACTGAATTATGTGTGCTGAGTCTGTCCAGAAAATTTACTTACAGATCTGAATCTGCACTTAGCCTCTTGAAATAAATGTTTCAAACATTTCACAATTTTTTTGATGCAGACAAGTGAAATCTAGCTGAGTATAACATGCTTTTGGAGCTGCTAGTCTTTATTCTTCTTTTAATGTAAATTTGGTATTATTCAATTCTTTGACTAGGAACCTGGATAAGGCCATTTTAAATTAAATGATAAATTATCATGTACCCCTACTGAAAAAGAACAATATGGGGATGCTGGGAGTATTTAAATTATTTACATGTATAGTTTTCAATGTTTGGCAGGGAGAAATGATGTAGGGAATGATAATCTATCAATTAACTTAAATTGGCCTTACAGGAGCTCAACCCATAGAGCTACCTAGCGCGTCCCCAGGTGGCGGATAGGGGAAGCCCTCTCACTGAGGGTTGTCAGGTCATAAAGCCTGACCGCGGACCATAGTGGGTAACGGGATTGGAAATGTCATGCTCCATTCACGTTAAAATGCCTTCTGTAGATTTCTGAAACCTAATACCCACTGTAGAAGGCTTTTTTTTTCATCCCTCCCAACACTGTATCCAGATTTTTCTAACAGAATGTTGGTACCTTTTCAAATCTTATGTAATGTGTTCTGATTACAGAGGGTTATCCCCTTCCAGATATATGGATTACACAAGGTCATCTCATTTCCCAAGTAATTTAATATGTTTTGATTACAGGTTAGCTCCTCTTTTATCCACAGTAATTCTTGTGGATTACACTATTTTTTTGTTTTTAGTCTAGTAAGGTCCCTTTCTCATCAAGTGTAATAATGTTTTATTACAGATGGTTAGCCCCTTTCCCATTTCCAATGTAATCTGTGTTGATTACAGTAGGTTGACCCCTTTCCCTCATCTAATTTAATCTGTTGATTAAAGAAGGTTATCCCCTTTTCAACATCTAATGTAATCTGTGTTGATTACAGAAGGTAAGCCCCTTTCCAACATCTGATGTAATCTGTGATTACCGAAGGTTAGCCCCTTTCCAACATCTGATGTATGATCTGTTGATTACAGAAGGATAGCACCTTTCCCACATCTAATGTAATGTTGATTACAGTAGGTTAGCGCCTTTCCCACATCTAATGTAATCTGTGATTACAGAAGGTTAGCCCCTCTCCCACATCTAATGTAATCCAGTTGATTACAGAAGGTTAGCCCCTTTCCAACATCTGATGTAATCTGTTGATTACAGGTTTAGCCCTCTCCCACATCTAATGTAATCCTTGTTGATTACAGAAGAATTCCTTGCCCACATCTAATGTAATCCTTGTTGATTACAGAAGAATTCCTTGCCCACATCTAATGTAATCTGTTGATTACAGAAGGTTAGCCCCTCTCCCAAATCTAACGTGATCCTTGATTACAAATGAGTTCCTTGCCCACATCTAATGTAATCTGTTGATTACAAAAGGATAGACCCTCTCCCACATCTGAATTACAGAATGTTAGCCCCTCTCCCACATCTGATGTAATCTGTTGATTACAAAAGGTTAGCCCCTCTCCCAAATCTAATGTAATACTTGTTGATTACAAAAGATGAGTTCCTTGCCCACATCTAATGTAATCTGTGTTGATCACAGAAGGTTAGCCACTTTTGATAACATATTTTTTGCTTTATTATAGGCTTTTTTTTTTAAATATTTCCTTTTTGAAAATTTTTATTTCAAATCAAAATTTTACATTTATATTAACTTTCTGGACTTATTTTGGTTTTCAATTTTTTGGGCCTTGAGCACAACCGATGAGTCGTAAATTCACGTGCATCAAAATTGGTATAAAGAATTAAATTTTCACAATTTCACTTTTTTTAAGTATGAAAAAAAAATCTTTAAATCTTAAATTAAAAACGAAAAATGTTAATAGGAGTATTTTGAACATGATTGCATTTGACAAAGTCTGTGATGTCGCTAAGAGGAAAAATCTTCGAAACAGTTAAATTAGATTTATTTGTCCAATTTTTATATATCACAAACTGTTATTTTGATTAAGTTGATGCTCAGACTTAAATGATCATTTTTTTTCATGGATCCAACACAACTCTTTTTTTTATTAACAAGTCAAATAAGTATTAAAAAATTTATTGATAAAAGGATAGTTTATTTTTAAGACTTAAAAAATAAATTAGACATGTTTGACCTGTAGACTATACTTCTCTGACCTGTTGTTTCCTATGTTGTCAGTTATGGTTTGTTCTAGGTTTGTTTTTTTTGAGTTTTGTTGTGCTGAGTGTTTTCTTAAGTTTGGCGCGCGTCCTGCCATTTTATGACACTGGACATATTAAAAGATGACAAATATTTTGATCAAATAAAGTTAATCTTTTAAAAAGTAATTTTTTGTGTAAATTATGTGTTTGTGTTGGTTAACTGAAATGATGTTTTCGATTTTGGCATCTCTTAATCATTACAATTTTTTTTAATTTTAAAAATACATTTTCGGTACTCTAGAGAAGTTTTCTCTATTTCAGTAAAATTGTATAGAATGTAGAAAAGGGCTTACCTGCTGCAATCAGTAGAGACAGCATTGGATGTGGGCAAGGACCTGACCTCCTGCAATTAACAGAGATGGCATTAGGTGTGGGGGAGGGGCTTTAATACCAAGATAACATGGTCTCTGAAGCTGATATAAGTTTACCATTGGACTCCAATGGAAATATCATTTTGTATGATAGAGCTCACCCATTTGGCATCAAATGTGAATGCAATGGTCCTCAGATGGCATGATTTCAAACTTTCATTTGGTTTGTACCAACAACCAAGACAGCTACTAAAGGTGAATTTAGTTTAATAGCTGCCTTAACAGTGTGGGAAAATCCACCTGTGTGAAACCACTCGTGATCAGCCAGTTGGAACTAGGTCCTCTTACTAGGGTCTCAGTTGTTCAGCTATTTAATCAATATATAAAATATAATTGTTTGTAGTGCATTTCAGAACCATGATGATACAGACAACTTAGTAAGAGGATTTTTTAATAGGTTACACAAACTTGGTTGAGGAATGGAGAACAAGGAGTTGACCTTATGCAATCAATTCAAGCGGCATTGGATGTGGCCAATGAGCTTACATCCTTCAATCAATAGAGATATCCTTAGATGTGGTTGAGGAGCTTACCAAGTTAACATGGTCTCTGAAGCTGATCCTAATTTAGCATTAAAACCCAATAGAAATATCATTTTGTCTGAAACAGATCAACCATTTTGCATCAAACTTGACTGCAATGTTCCTCAGATGTTTTAGATGTGGCTGAGGAGCTTACCGAGAGAACATGGTCTTTGAAGCTAATCTTAATTTAGCATTGAAACCCAACAGAAATATCATTTTGTCTGAAACAGATCACCCAATTGGCATCAAACTTGACTGCAATGGTCCTTAGATGGGCTGCCTTATTTTAATGTCATTTGATTTATACATGTATCATCAATCAAGACATGCAGCTATTAAAAGTTAACTTAGTTTAATATAAGAAGCTAACAGTTTGGGAAAATCCACCTGTGTGAAACTACTCAACCAGTTAGAACTAGGTCCTGAAGTGGTCCTATGACTAGAGTCAGTTGTTCAACTGTTTCATCAGTATATGAAATGTAAACATTTGTAGTGCATTTCAGAACCATGAAAAATGTAATCACTTGTTAGATGATTTGAAGGAAAAAGAAGACAACCTATACATACTTTCTGTAGAAGATCAAGCAAGACCACTTTTGTTCAGTAAGTTGTAAGATGTAATATCTAATGAAACGTACCCCAAAATACCGAAATAAATGTGATGTACAGTATGGCCATTCCATTGACTGACAAATCATCTGTGCTCGAGATCAAAATATTGGAAAACTGGTTAAAGATATAATGATGAATTAATAAGCACAACAATCAAAAATCAAAACAAAACAAACAGGTATCCAACCTCAGCTAAGGGTTGCCTCTGCATCAAAAGGAAGAGCCTTAGAAATTTCTGGTAATTTTTGTCAAATTTTGAATGGAAAATTTAAAGGCATTTCAGTAATAGTTACCTTACCGTAATAACCCTAATTATTGGACGGCTTATTATTCGACACTTGAAAATTCAAGGAAAATTGAAGTTTTTGATAACTCTATTTTTCCGACGATTTCAAAATTGTCAAAGTTACTATCGTTGTTCTCAGGTGGTGCCAGTCAGTAATTTAACTTAGGCAAGTTAATTACTTTCAGTCCTCAGCGAGTGTTTATTTCGTCTTTCTAAACCATTTAAACTATCATACTACGACATTGTTGTAAGATGTAATATCTAATGAAACACATGAACCATATCCAAAATACCGAAATAAATGTGATGTACAGTATGGCCATTTCATTGACTGACATGTTCAAAGTTTGGTGTTTTTTTAATAGGTTAGACAAAGTTGATTGAAGAATGGTGAAGTGGACAAGTGGCTGACCTGCAATCAATAGAGATGCCATTGGATGTGGGGGAAGGGCTTACCTCCTGCAATCAATAGACGGCATTTGATGTGGACGAGGGACTTACCAAGATAACATGGTATCTGAATCTGATCATAGTTGAGCATTGAACCCCAATGGAATGGTGAAGTATTTAAAAAAGTAAGGTATGTAGAATAGAAACTATTGGTTTTTCAAAATATACAATGGAATGGTTGTATGCTGGTTCATAATTGGTGTAACGCATACTAGAGTCAGTTGTTCAACTGTTTCATCAGTATATAAAATGTAAACATTTGTAGTGCATTTCAGAACCCTGATGATACAGACTACTCACAAAGATGGCGTAATCACTTGTTAGATGATTTGAAGGAAAAAGACAACCTATACATACTTTCTGTAGAAGATCAAGCAAGACCACTTTTGTTCAGTAAGTTGTAAGATGTAATATCTAATGAAAAGTACCCCAAAATACCAAAATAAATGTGATGTACAGTATGGCCATTTCATTGACTGACAAGTCATCAACAATGCTCGAGATCAAAATATTGGAAAACTGGTTAAATATAATGATGAATTAATAAGGACAACCATCAAAGATCAAAACAAAACAAACAGGTATCCAACCTCAGCTAAGTGTTGCCTCTGCATCAAAAGAAAGAGCCTTAGAAATTTATGGTAATTTGTCAAATTTTGAACGGAAAATTTAAAGGCATTTGAGTAACAGTTACCTTAATATGATTTATTATCTTATTTAATAATTTCATAGTAAGGAGGAAGCAGGATACAGCTCAAAGTTTGATGATTTTTGAATAGGTTAGAAAAATGGTGAAGTGGGTGATTGGCTGACCTGCAATCAATAGAGACGGCATTTGGATGTTTGCAATTGGCTTTACCTGTTGCAATCAATAGAGACGACATTGGATGTGAACAAGAATTGACCTCCTGCAATCAGTAGAGACAGCATTGGATGTGGGTGAGTAGCTATACTGCTGCAAATCAATTCAGATCAGGCATTGGATATTGGCAAAGAGCTTACCTCCTGCAATCAATAGAGACATCGTTAGATGTGGTTGAGGAGCTTACCAAGTTAACATGGTCTCTGAAGCTGATCCTAATTTAGCATTGAAACCCAATAGAAATATCATTTTGTCTGAAACAGATCACCCATTTTGCATCAAACTTGACTGCAATGGTCCTTAGAGGGCCCGCTTTCAAAATGTCATTTGATTTATACATGTATCACCAACCAAGACATGCAGCTATTAAAAGTCAACTTAGTTTAATATAAGAAGGTGACAGTGTGGGAAAATACACCTGTGTGAAACCACCCAACCAGTTGAAACTAGGTCCTGAAGTGGTCCTCTTACTAGAGTCAGTTGTTCAACTGTTTCATCAGTATATAAAATGTAAACATTTGTAGTGCATTTCAGAACCCTGAAGATACAGACTACTCACAAAGATGGCGTAATCACTTGTTAGATGATTTGAAGGAAAAAGACAACCTATACATACTTTCTGTAGAAGATCAAGCAAGACCACTTTTGTTCAGTAAGTTGTAAGATGTAATATCTAATGAAAAGTACCCCAAAATACCAAAATAAATGTGATGTACAGTATGGCCATTTCATTGACTGACAAGTCATCAACAATGCTCGAGATCAAAATATTGGAAAACTGGTTAAATATAATGATGAATTAATAAGGACAACCATCAAAGATCAAAACAAAACAAACAGGTATCCAACCTCAGCTAAGTGTTGCCTCTGCATCAAAAGAAAGAGCCTTAGAAATTTATGGTAATTTTTGTCAAATTTTGAACGGAAAATTTAAAGGCATTTGAGTAACAGTTACCTTAATATGATTTATTATCTTATTTATTAATTTCATAGTAAGGAGGAAGCAGGATACAGCTCAATGTTTGATGATTTTTGAATAGGTTAGACAAACTTGATTAAAAAATGGTGAAGTGAGCGATTGGCTGACCTGCAATCAATAGAGACGGCATTTGGATGTTTGCGATTGGCTTTACCTGCTGCAATCAATAGAGACAGCATTGGATGTGGGTGAGTAGCTATACTGCTGCAAATCAATTCAGATCAGGCATTGGATGTTGGCAAAGAGCTTACCTCCTGCAATCAATAGCGACATCGTTAGATGTGGTTGAGGAGCTTACCAAGTTAACATGGTCTCTGAAGCTGATCCTAATTTAGCATTGAAACCCAATAGAAATATCATTTTGTCTGAAACAGATCACCCATTTTGCATCAAACTTGACTGCAATGGTCCTTAGAGGGCCCGCTTTCAAAATGTCATTTGATTTATACATGTATCACCAACCAAGACATGCAGCTATTAAAAGTCAACTTAGTTTAATATAAGAAGGTAACAGTGTGGGAAAATACACCTGTGTGAAACCACCCAACCAGTTGAAACTAGGTCCTGAAGTGGTCCTCTTACTAGAGTCAGTTGTTCAACTGTTTCATCAGTATATAAAATGTAAACATTTGTAGTGCATTTCAGAACCCTGATGACACAGACTACTCACAAAGATGGCGTAATCACTTGTTAGATGATTTGAAGGAAAAAGACAACCTATACATACTTTCTGTAGAAGATCAAGCAAGACCACTTTTGTTCAGTAAGTTGTAAGATGTAATATCTAATGAAACATATCCCAAAATACCGAAATAAATGTGATGTACAGTATGGCCATTTCATTGACTGACAAGTTCAAAGTTTGGTGTTTTTTTAATAGGTTAGACAGAGTTGATTGAAGAATGGTGAAGTGGACAAGTGGATGACCTCCTGCAATCAATAGACAGCATTGGATGTGGAAGAGGGACTTACCAAGATAACATGGTATCTGAATCTGATAGTTGAGCATTGAACCCCAATGGAATGGTGAAGTATTTAAAAAAGTAAGGTATGTAGAATAGAAACTTTATTGGTTTTTCAAAACATACAATGGAATGGTGGTATGCTGGTTCATAATTGGTGTAACGCATACTAGAGTCAGTTGTTCAACTGTTTCATCAGTATATAAAATGTAAACATTTGTAGTGCATTTCAGAACCCTGAAGATACAGACTACTCACAAAGATGGCGTAATCACTTGTTAGATGATTTGAAGGAAAAAGACAACCTATACATACTTTCTGTAGAAGATCAAGCAAGACCACTTTTGTTCAGTAAGTTGTAAGATGTAATATCTAATGAAAAGTACCCCAAAATACCAAAATAAATGTGATGTACAGTATGGCCATTTCATTGACTGACAAGTCATCAACAATGCTCGAGATCAAAATATTGGAAAACTGGTTAAATATAATGATGAATTAATAAGGACAACCATCAAAGATCAAAACAAAACAAACAGGTATCCAACCTCAGCTAAGTGTTGCCTCTGCATCAAAAGAAAGAGCCTTAGAAATTTATGGTAATTTTTGTCAAATTTTGAACGGAAAATTTAAAGGCATTTGAGTAACAGTTACCTTAATATGATTTATTATCTTATTTATTAATTTCATAGTAAGGAGGAAGCAGGATACAGCTCAATGTTTGATGATTTTTGAATAGGTTAGACAAACTTGATTAAAAAATGGTGAAGTGGGCGATTGGCTGACCTGCAATCAATAGAGACGGCATTTGGATGTTTGCGATTGGCTTTACCTGCTGCAATCAATAGAGACAGCATTGGATGTGGGTGAGTAGCTATACTGCTGCAAATCAATTCAGATCAGGCATTGGATGTTGGCAAAGAGCTTACCTCCTGCAATCAATAGCGACATCGTTAGATGTGGTTGAGGAGCTTACCAAGTTAACAGGGTCTCTGAAGCTCAGTGTTCTCCCCAAGCCTAAATAGCGTTGTGGTACCGTGGTGGTATATTTCTCGGCCGCGTTGCTATCATGATCGCCGCGGTGCTATAAATTTCGACCGCGGTGGTATAAAAATCGTCGGTTCACATTTCTCCCAAGCTGGTATATTTGTTTTCCGGTACACCGGTAAACACGTGCTCAACAATTTAACTGGTTTCCTGTTGAGTTATGACAAACGAATCGTATGTACGAAGTGTCCAGTTGATTATCATGGTAAAAAGCATTAGGTAATTTTCGATGTATGAATCATAAATTGCCAATTGAGCAGGGTCGTTTTTGGGGCGTCGATCGTGATGATCGTATCTGTGATTTATGTAATCTATGTGAAATTGGTGATGAATTTCATTATTTGTTTAATTGCAATTATTTTTCAAATGAAAGAAAAAGGTTATTGCCACAAAATGTTTACAAACACCAAATACTGTAAAATTTTATGATCTTTTATGCTCTGATAATTACAGTACACTTGTTAAACTTGCAAAATTTTGTAAAATTGTGTTGTCTGTTGTGAAATAGGTTTGCCTTCCTATGTAAAATTTATACTGGATATATTTGATACATTGTACTTGCATTGATATCATACCATTTCATTCATTCTTTCCACATTTATGTATATGTGTTCATTATATTGTTATTACATGTTAATATTCACATTCCCCTGATGGGGACTTGAGAAATAAAAAGTTTCAAGTTTTTTCAAGTTTCAACGGCTTTAAGTTCGTTTACGATGATGCTACAAATTAATTTAATTAAAAGTGTAATGTTGACGTTGAGAATTGTTTTATTCAAAGACCAGGTTGGTGATATTCAGATAAATCCCGCGTGTCGACGTTGTTTCCATAATAGTTAATAGGTCAAGGACATTGAAAAGTCGTAAAGATGTCTTAAAAAGTTTCTCATCAGCTGTTCATATTGAGTTGGTATTGAAGAGAACTCAAAAGTGTCAGAACCAAAATGCAAAATGATGGAGAACAGCAACAGATAATTCCTTATGTCGACGGGTTAGCAAGACTGGATCAGAAGAATCCAAGAAGTGATAAGGCCGATATCGACAATTTCCATGACCAAAGTACTTTATGACTTTTGTAAAAACCCCTTTAGCTTCCAAAGTTAGGCAATTAAATAGACCCTGAATGGCAGAAAGTATATATATGGCTCATCTTTACACAATAAAAGCAAGGAAAGCCGTTTAAATGGTGCATAAAATTTAACATGAAACCAAACAAAGGGTCTTGAATCTTGACAAGCCAACCATGTACTTAGCTAGTAAAGCTAACTCTGAAATTTAAAAAAACCACAGATCTACCAAGAAGCAATAAGTGTTGGCCACCTCTATATTAGCTTAGGTTGACATAGCATGGCTTTTCAGCATGTGTAAAGACATTTTGTCAAATGTGAAAAAACAACAATTACACAAATGAGTTTTAGTATGTTATGTTGATCTCTGTTAACATTCCTCATGTATATATCATGTATATCATACTGACACTGCCACATTGCATTTAGTAGTAATCCCCGATTTGACTAAACATATTTTGTGACGCGCGACGTTCAAGATCATTTCCTTCGAGGTTACCACTGTGCTATCCAAAATTTCTGGGGAGAACACTGAAGCTGATCCTAATTTAGCATTGAAACCCAATAGAAATATCATTTTGTCTGAAACAGATCACCCATTTTGCATCAAACTTGACTGCAATGGTCCTTAGAGGGCCCGCTTTCAAAATGTCATTTGATTTATACATGTATCACCAACCAAGACATGCAGCTATTAAAAGTCAACTTAGTTTAATATAAGAAGGTAACAGTGTGGGAAAATACACCTGTGTGAAACCACCCAACCAGTTGAAACTAGGTCCTGAAGTGGTCCTCTTACTAGAGTCAGTTGTTCAACTGTTTCATCAGTATATAAAATGTAAACATTTGTAGTGCATTTCAGAACCCTGATGACACAGACTACTCACAAAGATGGCGTAATCACTTGTTAGATGATTTGAAGGAAAAAGACAACCTATACATACTTTCTGTAGAAGATCAAGCAAGACCACTTTTGTTCTGTAAGTTGTAAGATGTAATATCTAATGAAACATATCCCAAAATACCGAAATAAATGTGATGTACAGTATGGCCATTTCATTGACTGACAAGTTCAAAGTTTGGTGTTTTTTTAATAGATTAGACAGAGTTGATTGAAGAATGGTGAAGTGGACAAGTGGATGACCTCCTGCAATCAATAGACAGCATTGGATGTGGAAGAGGGACTTACCAAGATAACATGGTATCTGAATCTGATAGTTGAGCATTGAACCCCAATGGAATGGTGAAGTATTTAAAAGAGTAAGGTATGTAGAATAGAAACTTTATTGGTTTTTCAAAACATACAATGGAATGGTGGTATGCTGGTTCATAATTGGTGTAACGCATACTAGAGTCAGTTGTTCAACTGTTTCATCAGTATATAAAATGTAAACATTTGTAGTGCATTTCAGAACCCTGAAGATACAGACTACTCACAAAGATGGCGTAATCACTTGTTAGATGATTTGAAGGAAAAAGACAACCTATACATACTTTCTGTAGAAGATCAAGCAAGACCACTTTTGTTCAGTAAGTTGTAAGATGTAATATCTAATGAAAAGTACCCCAAAATACCGAAATAAATGTGATGTACAGTATGGCCATTTCATTGACTGACAAGTCATCAACAATGCTCGAGATCAAAATATTGGAAAACTGGTTAAAGATATAATGATGAATTAATAAGCACAACCATCAAAAATCAAAACAAAACAAACAGGTATCCAACCTCAGCTAAGTGTTGCCTCTGCATCAAAAGAAAGAGCCTTAGAAATTTATGGTAATTTTTGTCAAATTTTGAACGGAAAATTTAAAGGCATTTGAGTAACAGTTACCTTAATATGATTTTTTATCTTATTTATTAATTTCATAGTAAGGAGGAAGCAGGATACAGCTCAATGTTTGATGATTTTTGAATAGGTTAGACAAACTTGATTGAAAAATGGTGAAGTGGGCGATTGGCTGACCTGCAATCAATAGAGACGGCATTTGGATGTTTGCGATTGGCTTTACCTGCTGCAATCAATAGAGACAGCATTGGATGTGGGTGAGTAGCTATACTGCTGCAAATCAATTCAGATCAGGCATTGGATGTTGGCAAAGAGCTTACCTCCTGCAATCAATAGAGACATTGTTAGATGTGGTTGAGGAGCTTACCAAATTAACATGGTCTCTGAAGCTGATCCTAATTTAGCATTGAAACCCAATAGAAATATCATTTTGTCTGAAACAGATCACCCATTTTGCATCAAACTTGACTGCAATGGTCCTTAGAGGGCCCGCTTTCAAAATGTCATTTGATTTATACATGTATCACCAACCAAGACATGCAGCTATTAAAAGTCAACTTAGTTTAATATAAGAAGGTAACAGTGTGGGAAAATACACCTGTGTGAAACCACCCAACCAGTTGAAACTAGGTCCTGAAGTGGTCCTCTTACTAGAGTCAGTTGTTCAACTGTTTCATCAGTATATAAAATGTAAACATTTGTAGTGCATTTCAGAACCCTGATGACACAGACTACTCACAAAGATGGCGTAATCACTTGTTAGATGATTTGAAGGAAAAAGACAACCTATACATACTTTCTGTAGAAGATCAAGCAAGACCACTTTTGTTCAGTAAGTTGTAAGATGTAATATCTAATGAAACATATCCCAAAATACCGAAATAAATGTGATGTACAGTATGGCCATTTCATTGACTGACAAGTTCAAAGTTTGGTGTTTTTTTAATAGGTTAGACAGAGTTGATTGAAGAATGGTGAAGTGGACAAGTGGATGACCTCCTGCAATCAATAGACAGCATTGGATGTGGAAGAGGGACTTACCAAGATAACATGGTATCTGAATCTGATAGTTGAGCATTGAACCCCAATGGAATGGTGAAGTATTTAAAAAAGTAAGGTATGTAGAATAGAAACTTTATTGGTTTTTCAAAACATACAATGGAATGGTGGTATGCTGGTTCATAATTGGTGTAACGCATACTAGAGTCAGTTGTTCAACTGTTTCATCAGTATATAAAATGTAAACATTTGTAGTGCATTTCAGAACCCTGAAGATACAGACTACTCACAAAGATGGCGTAATCACTTGTTAGATGATTTGAAGGAAAAAGACAACCTATACATACTTTCTGTAGAAGATCAAGCAAGACCACTTTTGTTCAGTAAGTTGTAAGATGTAATATCTAATGAAAAGTACCCCAAAATACCAAAATAAATGTGATGTACAGTATGGCCATTTCATTGACTGACAAGTCATCAACAATGCTCGAGATCAAAATATTGGAAAACTGGTTAAAGATATAATGATGAATTAATAAGCACAACCATCAAAAATCAAAACAAAACAAACAGGTATCCAACCTCAGCTAAGTGTTGCCTCTGCATCAAAAGAAAGAGCCTTAGAAATTTATGGTAATTTTTGTCAAATTTTGAACGGAAAATTTAAAGGCATTTGAGTAACAGTTACCTTAATATGATTTATTATCTTATTTATTAATTTCATAGTAAGGAGGAAGCAGGATACAGCTCAATGTTTGATGATTTTTGAATAGGTTAGACAAACTTGATTGAAAAATGGTGAAGTGGGCGATTGGCTGACCTGCAATCAATAGAGACGGCATTTGGATGTTTGCGATTGGCTTTACCTGCTGCAATCAATAGAGACAGCATTGGATGTGGGTGAATAGCTATACTGCTGCAAATCAATTCAGATCAGGCATTGGATGTTGGCAAAGAGCTTACCTCCTGCAAACAATAGAGACATTGTTAGATGTGGTTGAGGAGCTTACCAAGTTAACATGGTCTCTGAAGCTGATCCTAATTTAGCATTGAAACCCAATAGAAATATCATTTTGTCTGAAACAGATCACCCATTTTGCATCAAACTTGACTGCAATGGTCCTTAGAGGGCCCGCTTTCAAAATGTCATTTGATTTATACATGTATCACCAACCAAGACATGCAGCTATTAAAAGTCAACTTAGTTTAATATAAGAAGGTAACAGTGTGGGAAAATACACCTGTGTGAAACCACCCAACCAGTTGAAACTAGGTCCTGAAGTGGTCCTCTTACTAGAGTCAGTTGTTCAACTGTGTCATCAGTATATAAAATGTAAACATTTGTAGTGCATTTCAGAACCCTGATGACACAGACTACTCAAAAAGATGGCGTAATCACTTGTTAGATGATTTGAAGGAAAAAGACAACCTATACATACTTTCTGTAGAAGATCAAGCAAGACCACTTTTGTTCAGTAAGTTGTAAGATGTAATATCTAATGAAACATATCCCAAAATACCGAAATAAATGTGATGTACAGTATGGCCATTTCATTGACTGACAAGTTCAAAGTTTGGTGTTTTTTTAATAGGTTAGACAGAGTTGATTGAAGAATGGTGAAGTGGACAAGTGGATGACCTCCTGCAATCAATAGACAGCATTGGATGTGGAAGAGGGACTTACCAAGATAACATGGTATCTGAATCTGATAGTTGAGCATTGAACCCCAATGGAATGGTGAAGTATTTAAAAAAGTAAGGTATGTAGAATAGAAACTTTATTGGTTTTTCAAAACATACAATGGAATGGTGGTATGCTGGTTCATAATTGGTGTAACGCATACTAGAGTCAGTTGTTCAACTGTTTCATCAGTATATAAAATGTAAACATTTTTAGTGCATTTCAGAACCCTGAAGATATAGACTACTCACAAAGATGGCGTAATCACTTGTTAGATGATTTGAAGGAAAAAGACAACCTATACATACTTTCTGTAGAAGATCAAGCAAGACCACTTTTGTTCAGTAAGTTGTAAGATGTAATATCTAATGAAACGTACCCCAAAATACCAAAATAAATGTGATGTACAGTATGGCCATTTCATTGACTGACAAGTCATCAACAATGCTCGAGATCAAAATATTGGAAAACTGGTTAAAGATATAATGATGAATTAATAAGCACAACCATCAAAAATCAAAACAAAACAAACAGGTATCCAACCTCAGCTAAGTGTTGCCTCTGCATCAAAAGAAAGAGCCTTAGAAATTTATGGTAATTTTTGTCAAATTTTGAACGGAAAATTTAAAGGCATTTGAGTAACAGTTACCTTAATATGATTTATTATCTTATTTATTAATTTCATAGTAAGGAGGAAGCAGGATACAGCTCAATGTTTGATGATTTTTGAATAGGTTAGACAAACTTGATTGAAAAATGGTGAATTGGGCGATTGGCTGACCTGCAATCAATAGAGACGGCATTTGGATGTTTGCGATTGGCTTTACCTGCTGCAATCAATAGAGACAGCATGGATGTGGGTGAGTAGCTATGCTGCTGCAAATCAATTCAGATCAGGCATTGGATGTTGGCAAAGAGCTTGCCTCCTGCAATCAATAGAGACATTGTTAGATGTGGTTGAGGAGCTTACCAAGTTAGCATGGTCTCTGAAGCTGATCCTAATTTAGCATTGAAACTCAATAGAAATATCATTTTGTCTGAAACAGATCACCCATTTTGCATCAAACTTGACTGCAATGGTCCTTAGAGGGCCCGCTTTCAAAATGTCATTTGATTTATACATGTATCACCAACCAAGACATGCAGCTATTAAAAGTCAACTTAGTTTAATATAAGAAGGTAACAGTGTGGGAAAATACACCTGTGTGAAACCACCCAACCAGTTGAAACTAGGTCCTGAAGTGGTCCTCTTACTAGAGTCAGTTGTTCAACTGTTTCATCAGTATATAAAATGTAAACATTTGTAGTGCATTTCAGAACCCTGATGACACAGACTACTCACAAAGATGGCGTAATCACTTGTTAGATGATTTGAAGGAAAAAGACAACCTATACATACTTTCTGTAGAAGATCAAGCAAGACCACTTTTGTTCAGTAAGTTGTAAGATGTAATATCTAATGAAACATATCCCAAAATACCGAAATAAATGTGATGTACAGTATGGCCATTTCATTGACTGACAAGTTCAAAGTTTGGTGTTTTTTTAATAGGTTAGACAGAGTTGATTGAAGAATGGTGAAGTGGACAAGTGGATGACCTCCTGCAATCAATAGACAGCATTGGATGTGGAAGAGGGACTTACCAAGATAACATGGTATCTGAATCTGATAGTTGAGCATTGAACCCCAATGGAATGGTGAAGTATTTAAAAAAGTAAGGTATGTAGAATAAAAACTTTATTGGTTTTTTTTGGCGGAAGTGAATTTAACCAAACTTGGCAGAGATGATGCATTGTAAGGTAGTTCCTTTGGTGGTGAATGGTCAAAGAAACATGCGCATCAAAGCCTATTCTTATTTCAGATTGTATGAACAACATTTAGAAACCTTTTGAAGAAAGATTTTAAACCTAACTCACAAATATTTTTTGTAATAGTCCTTAACTTCATAACTTTAACAGGAATCCAAGAATGTTGATAGTGACATAGTTTGACGCAAGGGGAAAAATTTTGTATTAAAAATTCTTATTCAGAATGACAGATTTATACCAGGCATGCATGTGTTACCCAAGTGTTGTTACTTTGATGCCGATCGGAAATCCAAGATGGACCTTCTTAAAATTGGACCCTATGGGAAATATATTTAAAATACTTTTGACAAACAAATTTAATTGATTGGTAGGAAACTTTTTGCAAGGGAGTTACAAGTAGCCAGATAATTTGTTACCATTCTGCTAGGGGATTTTCTGGTATGTTAAATGTCCATGATCTTAAGAAATATTTCATATATAAAATATTTACTGCCCTTGGGCAATCCAGTGCATGTTAAATGTTCCTAATATTTGTTTTTAAAGTTTATTTGCCTTTGCAGAAAAATGACTGTTTTATGTTTCTATTTTACAGTTGATAATTGATAATAGAAACTATTTAACAATTAGCTGGATCTTTATTCATTGAAAGTTGATTAAAATAAAATGCCAATGTTAAAAAAGTTAAATTCCGTTAATTTTGTATTCATTGTGCCATTTAGGTTTGTGTCATTGAAACTTTTACATGCAACCTATTAGGTGCATTATGTACTAACTTTTCATTCTCAATTTGTGGTGAACCTTTTAGTTGCTACATGCACTAAATTTTCTAGGTTGTCAGTATTTACTGAGCCCAATTGTAAATGTACTGTACCCTATTGGTCCCGTATGTGCTGAAACTTCAATGTTAAGCATGTAATGAGCTGTTTTGGTCTCACTTGCCAAAAAATTTATATCTTTACTGATCCCTTGCTCTTAACACATACTGAAACTTGCAGGTCATACATGTAGTGTGCCCTTTTGGTCTCTTGTATGCTGAAACTTCTTAGCTTGTAAATGTACTCCACCCCTGTCCCATATGATCTGAAACTATAATGAGCTCTTGGTCTGAACATACATGCTGAAAATTTTAGATTTTACATTTACTGATCCCTCTTGCTCACTTATACTGAAACTTATAGGTTATGTAGTAAACCCTTTTGGTCTCATGTGTTGAAATGTCTTAAGGTTGTACATGTACTGAGCCCTTTGGACCACAAGTACTGAAGAAATTTTAGGTTGAATTGCACCACTTTTGGTCCCAAGTTTGCTGAAACTTAGGTTGTACATATACTGAACCAACATTTGCTCCAACATTCATTGTACTTGTTTTTATTGTCCAACAAACAAACTTTTTGGCTACTGAGTACTTTTGGTCTGAAACCTAGCTTGTACATATACTGAGGCCTTTTAATCCCAGATATTCTGAAATTTCCTAGGTTGTACATATACTGAGACCATTTGGTCCCCCTGGCACTGAACCTTGTAGATGATGCATGATCTGAGCCCTTTTGAGCGGTACATTTGAAATTAAATGTGTAAAATTTCAATGAGATATGTAGCCAAGACTGAAGTTTCCAGTCAATAGGAAAAGGTGCATTAAATATGTAATGAAAATTTATTAAATGTTTAATATGTAGGACTGTACTGTCTGAAAAAAGTGGCTGTCAGAATTCTAAATGGGAGAGAGACCTGAAGGTTACATTGATTGAACAAGTTCATATTTGGCAAACTGATATTATTTCATCAAGTATTACAGTAAAATGTATCTTACATTTATAAATTCCGATATATTTTTATATAGGCTATCTTAAGTTTTACATACAATTTTCCTGTTTATACAAATTGGATTCTACCAGAAATATTGGTCTGAAACTGTACAAATATCGTGATAAATTATAATTATTTTCTGGTAAGAAAATGACAAATTTTTATGAAAATCTTAGTTATTTTTAGCAAAGTAAATTTAAAAAAAATATCTTGTCTAATTATCAATTTATTTTTAAACTTAAGTATAAGGTCATTATAGCAATGGATGATATTAATTTTAAGTGAAATTTTCTTTATTTTGGCTAATTTTCATATTTTGCCTTTCAGTATACTAAATTGGCTAAATTTTTTGGATAAGTCTTATGTCCAGCTTCATACAAATTTAAAATGATTAAGCAAATGTTTTTTCTATCATGTTAAAGTTTTGTATTTTACAAGTACTTTCCATAAATATTTACTAACATTTGTGTCTCCCTTATAACTGCTCTTGTCCTTCCAATGATCCAATACAAATAACATTAAACACTTTACAAATTAAGATTAAAACAAATCTTGTGAACTTAATTAAAATGCAGGAATATGTGAAACATAATGATGGCATTTTAATTGGGGTTTGCAAATGATGAAATGGAATTAAAATGAAATAAAATAAAGAACATAAAATTCAAAATAAATAAAATAGAATAAAAAATAAAAAAATTAAATAAAACAAAATAACAAAGTGAAAATATAACTCCCAAAATTGATGGAAAGTATTTGTGAAATACAAAATACAACTGTGATAATTGTGTGGTGAATGTTAGTTTTACAATTCTAAAGTTCTGAGTTTAAAATTACATTTACATTTGAAATACTTTTGAACTCGTATACATGTAGTAGGTATGGCTATTTTCTTTAAGTTGAATGTGATCCATTGCTTATTTTGATCAGTAGGTAACATGAGAGTAGAAATCCACATTTTTAACATCTATCTTTCTAAAAGAAAGTGTAAATAGTTTTCAACTCAACTTGAAATTAACGTTATTTTAGTAATTATTTGTCAAAAAAATTTATCAGTATCTTTCACATTTAAGTTTTCAGGTGCCTTCTTGAATTGGGGAGTAATTAAATTTTGGTTTGGGATAAAATCTTTGATGTCTAAATGTGGGTGAAACTTGATTACTTATCTCATTGAAAATCCCTAGTGTAGGGGAGGGAGGGAGGGGGCAGATTGGCCAAGTGATCTGAATGCTTTTGTTGTAACCAATAGTAATCACTAGCCAATTACATGGACTATTGTGTTCAATTTGGGGTGAGATATGTCAACTACAATCCAAATGACCAAGATTAATAGTTTACCTGATGAAAGATGTGGTTTTCTATGCATTCCTCCACCAATGAAAACTGGTTGGCATGATAAAGTAATTATGCTGAAAAGAGTGTAAAACCCAGTAATCCATACCCTGTAGTATTATGCCAAGGTTACAGTAACTGATTCAAAAAGTGAGGATCTATAGATATCAGAGAAGATCAATCAGTTATATGAAATACAGTCATGAAAACTAGTGGTTCAGACAAGTAACAGTACATGATTCCTAATCGGTTATAAATTTTGTTTCGTTTATCACAAATTTATCGCAGGCATTCAAATGTCACAGATTTCAGAAAAATCTATTTTTAAAATTATATATTTATAGATTTTCATGAAGTTCTTTGACATCATTTTTTGAAGATAGTGAATATGATTGATAGAAAATACTAAATTTTTTTATAAATATTTCATATGCACTGTTATTGCCCACTTTTTTTTGCTGCAGTATTTCAAGGCAGAATATTTTGTTGTTGCATTTTTAAAGGAAAAATAAAGGAATGTTATGGAGATGTGAACCAAATGCTTCATCCCCTCCTTTTTTCCACTGCAATCTGACCAATGAGCCTGCCGATTTTAACAAATCATTTTGTGTTTTCATCCATAATTTAACCTGGTCATCTGATTAAAAAATTATGCCAAAAAAGTATTAAATCTCCTGAAAATATAAGGGAAATTAAGCAAAAGTTTAATGGAATGTTCCGTAGATGATACCCTTTAAAGATTGTATTTGGGGGTCCATACCTGACCAATATGGCACCTATTACTGAAAATTGGAAAAATTAGGAACAGTACATTAAAAAAACCTTTTCTGGAACTGTTGGTACAATTGTGACAAAAGTGTGATGGAATTGTCCTGACTCGTGGTCCCGTCAAATTTTGTGTCCAAGAAAATGGACCTTGGTCCAATATGGCCATACAGACGAATCAGCAACCTTGGACTAATGGTTTGTGCTAGTAAAGATGAGGCTTACTTGGACCTCAACAAAGATAGCTTCCACAGTCAAACATAGACCTATGGAAAAATTATTTTTTGAAATCACAAAGTAAATTGTAATAAAACTTTGTATCAATAGAATGCTGACAGAGACAAACTTTGCTTAACATAGGAAAATATAATATGGTGTGTGCATCAAATGAGACTTAACTAAAGAGAATAGATTCTGCAACATTTGGTGAGGATTCTCAGTTCGTTTTCTTAGAGATCTCTTTCAAAGATTTTCTTTTTTCTTTTTTGATTGACCTCCATTTGGAAAGGAATTTTGAATTCTTAGTAAATAAGAACATATTATTATCAGTAGCTGATTCTCATTTGTTTTTTTTAATTATTTGATAATTTATGAAAATTAGTTGATGGCAGAATTATTTAAAGTTATTTAAACAAAATTTTTTTTTTATATTTTAGGAATATAAAAATGAAAAGTTATTGTGTGAACATCAGTGGGATTTGAAATCCTATTGAATGAAGTAAATGAAACTTGCAACATGTGATGGTGGTTGTCCATTTGTTACCTTCAACAAAAAATTCTTTATTTTTTGGTTATTTATTAACATTCATTTGGAAATAAATTTTCAAAATTAATTTTTTGTCACTGAGCAATTTTTGATATATCGTTAGCTGATGCTCATTTGATTTGAATGTTATTCAAGTTTTTTTTCAGATAGCATTTTGATTGTCGATGAAATTAGTTTGACAAAAATTTATATATTCTTTTAAACAAAAAAGTATTTCATTATTTGTTATTAATTAGTATTTGCATGAATTGTTGCCCCAAAATGAGCAGGCATCTCGAAAATTGGCATTCCTGAAATGCATAAAAAATCTACATTTTATTTCAGGCCTTTTTTTTCATTTCCTCTAACATGCCTGCTCAGATGGGGGATAACTCAATCAAATGGAATTAATCTTATTTTGAAAGGCTATTTTGTCAGTAATGGAATTGAAAAAAGTTTCCAGTAAGTTAGTTATGAAAATGAAAGGATATGGTGTAAACATCATTGAGACTTTAAATCCTATTGAATTGAATGAAGTAATGACAACATGCAACATGAGATGGTGGTTGTCCATTTGTAACCTTCAAGAAAAAAGTTCACTTTCAGAGGTTTTATGTTTTGTTTATTAACATTCGTTTGGAAATAAGATTTCAGAATTAATTTTTAGTTGATTATGAGGTTTTTATATAATCCGCAGCTGATGCCCATTTGGTTTAAATGTTATTTAATTTTTTTTCAGATAACATTTTGATTGTTGATGAAATTAGTTCGACAAAAATTTATAAATTCTTTTAAACAAAATGTATTTCACTATTTGTTAATCGCTATTTGCATCAGTTATTGTCCAAATGAGCAGGCATCTCAAAAATGGCATTCATGAAATGTATAAAAAAATATTTCCATTTATTTAAAAAAAAAAATCATTTTCTGATTATGTATGCCTGCTCAGAAGGGGGATAACTCAATCAAGCAATTAATCCTATTTTGAAAGGTTTTGTCAACGGATTTGAAAAAAAAGTTTTCAGTAAGTTCCGACAATGAAGGATATGGTGTATGCATCAGTGAGATTTGAATACAGTAGATACTATAAATCTTGAGGGTTGTCAGTTTATAAGCTTTTAAATATGAAAATGAAAGGATATGGTGTAAAAATCATTGAACAATTGAAATCCTGTTGAATTGAATCCTAAAGTAATACAAACTTGTAACAAGTGGTTGAGGTTGTCTATTTGTTAGTTTCAAAAAAGTTTCAGATTATTTGTTTATTTATTGACATCCATTCGGACAGTTATTCATTGAGAAATGTTTATCAATCAATAGCCAAAGCTCATTTGGTGATTTTTTCAATTTTTTTAGTTAAAAAAGTTTATAACAAAAATTTTTAAAATTTTGAGACAAAATATTCTTCCGTAGGTTATGAATATGATATAAAAGGATATGACGTATCCATCAATGAGACTCGAAATTCTAATTTAAAAAGGAAGGAAATACAATTTGCAACACTGTGGAAGTGTTCATTTGTTGATTTCAAATTTACTTTCAGATGTTTTATATTTTGTTCTTTTATTGACTTCCATATGGAAAGAATTTTTGAAATCATTTGTTCACCATAGAGAAATGTTACTTGGTAGCAAATGCTCATTTGGTAAAGTCACTTTTTCAACATTATATTTCATTATTTGTTTGAAGCAAACAATGACAAAAGGGTTAAATTGTTTATTGTGAAAAGTAAGTATATCTTTGTCAGAGATGGAAAGCAGTTTTTAGCACACCTGGCCCAAAGGGTCATCATCGTAAACTTTTTTAAAAGATCTTCTGAAACCACTGTGCCAATTAGAACAAATCAGTTAAATGGTTAAGTGGACCTCTTTCATAAATGTATCCAATGACCCCACCCATCACCCAAGGGCCTAACATTGTTTAACATAGGACCCTATTTTAAATTAGACCTTGTCTGAAACCACAAAGCCAACTGGAAAAAAAACTTGGCAACATTGGTACTTAGTGGTCCTCTTTCAGAACTGTATCCAATGACCCCACCCGCCATCCAAGATGGCTGCCAGAGCCTAACATAGTTTAACATAGGACCTAAGGTCGAAATCTCTGAAAGATCTTGTTTGAAACCAATGAGCCATTTGGAACTTGACAGCAAGAAATTTATTTTGAATTTTGAGTCTGCCTAAATTTTTTTTGCTGCAGCATATCAAGGCAAAAATTTTTTTTTTTTGAATTTTTAAAGGAGTGTTATGGAGATATGAACCAAATGCTTCCTATTTTCCACTGCAATCTGACCAGTGAGCCTTCCGATTTTAACAAATCGTCTTTTCATCCATAATTTAACCTGGTCATCTGATTAGAAAATTATGCCAAAAAAGTATTAAATCTCTTTGAAAATTCTTTGGCAAATTAAGCAAAAGTTTGATGGAGTCTTCTGTAGATCCTTTTTAAAAAGTGTATTTGGGGGTCCATACCTGAGCAATATGGCCCCTTTTTACTGAAAATTGAAAAAATCAGGAACAATACATTAAAAAAACCTTTTCTGGAACTGTTGGGGCGATTGTGACAAAAGTGTGATGGAATTGTCCTGACTCATGGTGCTGTCAAATTTTTTGTCGAAGGAAATGGACCTTGGTCCAATACGGCCATACAGACGAATCAGCAACCTTGGACTAATGGTTTGTGCTACTAAAGATGAGACTTTTCTTATAATAATGTTATTTATTATATACAGCATATTAAATCCATGTGAGTAATACGTATATTTTAATCATTTTCTCTGAAACCGCTGAGCCAAATTGAACCAAAAGTGACAGCAATGGTCCTAAGATTTCAACTTTCAGGCAATCACTTGGACCTCAAGAAAGATGGCTTCCACATGGAAAAATTAAGTACTGTAAATTTATAAATTATTACGATGTTTTTATTATTGCAAAAAATGCGACAGGGTTGTTATCGCAATAATTTACTCACATTCTGGAATTTTTTATATGAATGAAGCGTGGTTTTTCTCAATATCACAAATGTTAAAATCGCATTTTGGTCTTAAATGACAAAATTGCAATAATTTCTGAATTTACAGTATATTTTCTGAAATCACAAAGTAAATTGGAATAAAACTTTGTATCAATAGAATGCTGCCACAGACAAACTTAGCTTAACATAGGAAAATGGAAGAATATGGTGTATGCATCAATGAGACTTGAATAAAGGGAATTGGGTATTTGGTGAGAATTCTCAGTTTGTTTTCTTAGAGATCTCTTTCAAAGATTTTCTTTTTTCTTTTTTGATTGACTTCCATTTTGAAAGGAATTTTGAAATTCTTAGTAAATAACATATTATTATCAGTAGCTGATTCTAATTTTGTTTTTTTTTTTAATTATTAGTTGATAATTGATGAAAATTAGTTGATGGCAAAATTATTTAAAGTTATTTAGATAAAAAGAATTCTTTATATTTTAGGAATAAAAAAATGAAAAGTTATGGTTTGAACATCAGTGAGACTTGAAATCCTATTGAATGAAGTAAATTCAACTTGCAACATGTGATGGTGGTTGTCCATTTGTTACCTTCGACAAACAATTCTTTACTTTTTTTAGTTATTTATTAACATTCATTTGAAAATAAATTTTCCAAATTAATTTTTTGTCAATGAACAATTTTTGATATATCGTTAGCTGATGCTCATTTGATTTAAACGTTATTTAAGTTTTTTTTTCAGATAACATTTTGATTGTCAATGAAATGAGTAAAAATTTATAAATTCTTTTAAACAAAAAAGTATTTCATTATTTGTTATTAATTAGTATTTGCATGAATTGTTGCCCAAAATGAGCAGGCATCTCGAAAATCAGCATTCCTGAAATGCATAAAAAAATCTACATTTTATTTCAGGCCTTTTTTTCATTTTCTCTAACATGCCTGTTCAGATGGGGGATAACTCAATCAAATGGAATTAATCTTATTTTGAAAGGCTATTTTGTCAGTAATGGAATTGAAAAAAGTTTCCAGTAAGTTAGTTATGAAAATGAAAGGATATGGTGTATGTAACAATGAGACTTGAATAAAGAGAATAGATTCTGCAACATCTGGTCAGGGTTCTGAGTTTGTATATTAAAAACAGCACTTTCAAAGATTTTATTCTTTATTTATCGACTTCCATTTGGAAAGGAAGTTTGAAATTCTTACTCAATGAGAATATTATTAATCAGTAGCTGATTCCAAATGTTAATTATTTTTTCAAATGATTGTTTGATAATTGAAAAGTCATTTATGGCTAAAAAATTTACAATGGCTAAGTCATTAAGACACTTTTTTTTTATATTTTATGAATATGAAAATGAAAGGATATGGTGTAAACATCAGTGAGACTTTAAATCCTATTGAATTGAATGAAGTAATGACAACATGCAACATGAGATGGTGGTTGTCCATTTGTAACCTTCAAGAAAAAAGTTCACTTTCAGAGGTTTTATTTTTTGTTTATTAACATTCATTTGGTAATAAGATTTCAGAATTAATTTTTAGTTGATGAGGAGGTTTTTATATAATCAGTAGCTGATGCCCATTTGGTTTAAATGTTGTTTAATTTTTTTTCAGATAACATTTTGATTGTTGATGAAATTAGTTCGACAAAAATTTATAAATTCTTTTAAACAAAATGTATTTCACTATTTGTTAATCGCTATTTGCATCAGTTATTGTTCAAATGAAAAGGCATCTCAAAAATGGCATTCATGAAATGTATAAAAAAAAAATATTTCCATTTATTTTAAAAAAAAATTATCATTTTTCTGATTATTTATGCCTGCTCAGAAGGGGGATAACTCAATCAAGCAATTAATCTTATTTTGAAAGGTTTTGTCAACGGATTTGAAAAAAAGTTTTCAGTAAGTTCTGACAATGAAGGATATGGTGTATGCATCAGTGAGATTTGAATACAGTAGATACTATAAATCTTGAGGGTTGTCAGTTTATAAGCGTTTGAATATGAAAGTGAAAGGATATGGTGTAAAAAATTGTTTAGTTGAAAAATTAGTTTATAACAAAAATTTTAAAAATTTTTAGACAAAAGATTCTTCTGTAGGTTATGAATATGATATAAAAGGATATGACTTATGCATCAACGAGACTTGAAATTCTAATTTAAAAAGGAAGGAAATACAATTTGCAACACTCTGGAAGTGTTCATTTGTTGATTTCAAGTTTTCTTTCAGATGTTTTATATTTTGTTCTTTTATTGACTTCCATATGGAAAGATTGAAATCATTTGTTCACCATAGAGAAATTTGTTACTTGGTAGCAAATGCTCATTTGGTAAAGTCACTTTTTCAACATAACATTTCAGTTGATGAAATGAGTGGGAACAAAATTTTAAAAAATTTTCAAAATTTTTATATTTCACTATTTGTTTAAAGCAAACAATGGCAAAAGGGTTAAATTGTTTATTGTGAAAAGTAAGTATATCTTTGTCAGAGATGGAAAGCATTTTTAAGCACTCCTGGCCCAAAGAGTCATCGTAAACTTTAAAGATCTTCTGAAACCACTGCGCCAATTAGAACAAAACAGTTAAATGGTCCTTAAGTGGACCTCTTTCAGAAATGTATCCAATGACCCCACCCGCATTCCAAGATGACTGCCAGAGCCTAACATAGTTTAACATAAGACCCTATTTTAAATTAAAGACCTTCTTGTCTGAAACCACAAAGCCAACATGAACAAAACTTCGCCTCAATGGTACTCTTTCAGAATTGTAACGGATGACCTGGCCCGTCATTCAGAATGGCTGCCATAGCCGAATATAGTTTAAAATAGGATCCTATGTGGAATTTACTTAAAGATCTTGGCTGAAACAACTAGCAGTGGTCCTTAGGTGGATTCTCAGAATTATTTCTGATGACCCCACCTGCCATTCAAGATGGCCAACATTGTTAAAAATAGTACCATATGTAAAATTTATTCGTCTAAAACCACTGGCCAAATGGAACAAAGTTTGCAGCAATGTTCCTTTGTTGGTCCTCTTACAGAATTATATCGGATGACGTGGTCCGCGATTGAAGATGGATGCCAGAGCTGAACATAGTTTAACATAGGACCTAAGGTCGAAATCTCTGAAAGGTCTTGTTTGAAACCACTGAGCCAGTTGGAACTTGACAGCAATGTTCCAGGTTGCCAGTCAAGATGGACATAGTCCAGGTGGGCGATACAGGGTTCTGGGAGCCTCTAGTTTTACCGTGTAATTGAAGATGTGTGAAACCTGATTTGAAGAAGATTTGTAGGACAAGGCAGAAGACTGTATCAAAACAAAAGGAAA
The DNA here is from genome assembly GCA_028015205.1 of Mytilisepta virgata. NCBI lineage: Eukaryota > Metazoa > Mollusca > Bivalvia > Mytilida > Mytilidae > Mytilisepta > Mytilisepta virgata. The sequence continues at coordinate 44,689,375 of CM051520.1, forward strand.
TTGAAAACATGTAACATAATGTTTGAACAATAAGTATCAGTGCATCAGTCATTGAAGCTTTCTATACACACTGCAGTACACAAAATAACAGAAAATCACAGTTAAAAAAAGTTCACAAACTTACAGCAGATCAGTTTTTACAACAAGATTGTGATTAAGGGTAAACAAGGGAGGTAATTTTGATTTTTTTTTCTCTAAAATTAAAATGTGTAAGATTTTTTATTGTAGTATTTTGTATTTACATATTTAATTTGTATTATAATTCTGTAAATGCTTTTTAAGATGAGGAAATGTTACAGCAATTTTTTTTAATATTTTTTTTATTTTTCATGTGAAATATCGCATTAAAAAATCTATACGACAAGAAACGTAACTGGCAACAAGAAATGGATGGATGACCTCTAGTGGCAATTATTACATGCATATCAGGATGAGGTAACACAGATTGAAAGTTTGAACATAACATTCGTCGGATATAAATGCAGCATCAGTCACTGATGTTAAGACTGCCATATGCAAGCACACTACACCTCACTAAAAGAATACATTAAAAAGTATTAAAACATGGAGAATGTAGAACTAGTTGGTTTTACTAAACGATTTTTAATTAAAGGGTTAACAAGGGGGATAATTTTGAGCATTTTTTAATGCATTATCGACTTTAATATTCTTTATAGTAGATGTTTTGTATTTACACTTTTAAATATGTACTTTTAGTTCTGTAAAAAAAATTTTTGTATATTTTTATTTTTCTTAAACAATATAGCATTATGTGAATTAGATATCACATGAAAAAATCTATATGACAAGACACTTAACTTGTAACAAAAATAGATGGATGACCTAGTGGCAATTATCAGGTAACAAAGATTGGATGTTTGAACATAACCATTATTTATGCAGCATCAGTCACTGATGTTATAAGCTTGCCACATGCACTCAAACTGCAGCACACTAAAAGTATACATATAAAAAAGTAAAATAAAAAATGAACATAGAAAAATTTAGTTTTTTTTAATTGATTTTCTTGCAAAATTGTTTTGTGAGCTTAAAGTACAAATTTGATGTGTTAACGTGAATATTTAGATTTTGTATTTAATTACTGAGGAGTTCATTTAATTTTGTGAAACAATTGAATACTAAATGAGTTTTTTTGAGGAAGTTGACATTTTAAGAATTCTAGACAATAACATTTTGAAGACCAGTTTTCCATCAGAACTGTTAATGTTTGCACAGTAGTGATTTAGCCTGAGTGGAATCTTATGGAGAAAAAAAATGTCCACCATGTGACCAAGTCTGAAGCATCGCCTTACTGGGTCAAAGGTATGAATCATTTAACAATGCTATTTATCAATTGTTTATTATTTCATTTTTTCCCCATGGTTTATTGGGGATGTTGTAGTATTGTCCAATAATAGCTCACGGATATAGTATATGATTGGTATTTTTACCTCACCTTGCAATAAGACCATGTGATCTATTGCCATCACTTGATTCCTTCAGTCATTGTCCAGCATAAACATTATTAAATGTTCCCTTTTCAAAAATGGCTGACTTCAGACCAATATGGCTACCATTACTAAAAATAAAAAAATCAGTAGAAAAAATTCTCGGGAAAGAATGCTGCCATTACTATCAAAATTAAAATTAGACCAATTGGCAGATTGATCTTACAATCTGAATTTTGTCTTTGAAAACTATTGGGTAAATTTAGACCAAATCTGTTTGAGTAGTTCTTAGTAGTCCCTTTATATTGTCACTTCTTTTGTTAGTAATGTACGTTTAAATACGTTTTTTAACGGCAATTTAAATCCCGATGAGAAATAGGCTCCTGAAAGTCTCTAGTTTTATTGCCCTTTCATTTACCTGTAAATTTTTAGTTTTTAGTTTTGATATCTTATTCTATTTTTATTGACATGCAATTTTTTGAGCAAATATTCATACCATATTTCTTCTAATAAATGGCCTAAGGGCTAAGAAAATTTCCCAAAGAAGGGCATTTATTTTGTACTTCATTTTCTGATCTAAAACTGTTCAAACAGCTGCATGGACCTTTCTGGTTCTCATCTGATTTTCCTTAAGGACTAGAATAGTTTCTTTGCAAGGTTCTTTCAAGAGAATTTTTTACCTAAAATATGGGCATAGGAAATCAAAATATATTTAATGTCTTCAATTAGAAGAAACACCAGGTATGATGCATGTATATCACATTAACAAGAAATGCTCAATTATTGCAGGTAGAATTCATCCATGCAAGATTTAAGCTGTTGCATGTGTTCGGACGTTTTCAATGCCATTACTCTGGTAAGTTTATTGAACCCCCTTCAAAGTTTGGGGGGTATATAGGTTTCAGTCTGTATGTCTGTCTATCCATCCGTCTGTACGAAATAATGTTGTCCTCAACTCCTCCATTACTGGCATGATTCTCATGAAACTTTGTTAGAACACATTATGGAGATGTGCATATTGTCAGGATATTCTGTTTGGGCGAGATGTTTGAAAAATATGACGATTTGAGCTTTGTGTAGGCTTCAAATCAGACATGTTGCTGCGGGGGTTTAGTCCCTTTCAGACAGTTCTAGTTATATTTGAAATGTATATAGATATGTGAAAGGGTGACAGTTGACTGAGGGATAACATACTATCATTTTCATTGATGTTTTAAGCTCACCTGGCCAAAGGCCAGTAAGCTCTTACCATCACTTGGTGTCAATTTTTCAAGGAAACATTGAGGAGAAAAAATTTACCTCACTGCAAGTTAAGAGCCCATTGTACTTGATTTGATTGGAATTCTTTTTTTTTTCATAGATTTTCCTAGACAGATCAGATCTTTGTCGACTGCGACCAACTCTGAAGCATAAAAGTTCCAAAGGTAAGAACCATGCAACATTTCTATTTAACAGGTGTTAATTATCCCCTCAACCAACGGTCCAAGTTGGGGAGGGGATATAGTGTCTTGTTCATCAGTCTGTCCCACCTTAATCTGTGATTGCCGTAATTCTCAAAGTTAATACGAGTTTCAAGAACTAAAAAGATATAGTTAATAAAAATGTTATTGTTCCATTTCTTCATAAACTTTCCTCAACATTATATGATATATGTGTATATTATGAACAACAGAGTTATGTATCAAGAAAAAACATCATGTAAAATGTCTACAAAATGTAAAACAAGTGAAAATACAGGAAAGAGGATCAGCTGTCGTTTGCAACTGCTCCAGCTACTTGTTAGTATTTTTTCTTGTCTTTTGCGGGCTTGTTGACTTCAATTTTCAAGAATATATTAGTTTGGCTACATCATATGAACTTGAGTAAAAGAAAAAAGTGTTTTTATTTCTGTTCTTCATATTAAGGTCATAGTAAGGCTTTTATCAAGGTTATTACAACACATTCCATTTTGAGCTCTCCATTTGACTTTACATCTGACTTTCCATATTAGCCCATTTATCCTGAGATTTCTTTTATCAGACCCCAGGTACAATATGAGTTTATAGCGATGAAACAAGGGTTGATGAGGTAAATGAGACATTATATATATGTCAGTTGTTGGAATTTTAAAATAGCTAGAAAAGAATTTTTTCCATCAGTTGAGTTTCTATTCGTCTTGAACCATTCTTTAACGATCCTTCAAATCCATAATTTAGACTTCCATCTATGTCATAGACATGTGAATCAAACACAAATATGGTGCACATTTAGAGAGATGTGTTAGATTGATTTGTTCTTGATCAAAATTTCTTTAGTGCAAAATTGATATGAAATAAAATAAAATTTTATTTTAGGTTGCTTTTATGTCATATAGTAGAGGTTGACGACTTGGATAGAGAGACTTCCATAGCTTTATGGTAACTAAAATTATTTATACCCCACACATAATACAAGGGTTGGCTAATGTTTGACCCTTCTGCCAGACCATTCTTCATTAACTTATATTTTTACCTATTTAGAACTGTAATTTTTGTCAGGTCCTCTTCAAATTTGAATAAAGTTTGTAGTTATTAATACCTCAAATATGTTCAATTCTTCAGAAAATTGGAAATGGGGAACAAATTTTGGGGGAGAGGGACCTAAGAATGTTTCCATTCATCAGTACCTCAGATGCTTTGGATTATCAGCAAAATCTGAAATGGGCAGTTTTCAAAAATATCAAATATTAATATCATACACAAACAAGTGAAGGAAAAAAGTTAGAAAAAGCATATTAACAAGTCAGTTTCTGTTGGGATGGGGTATTTGCTCACTAAAGGTTCTTTCATTTTAATAACCTCTTTACAAAATGGAACTAAATAAAGGGAGATAATCGAATAATTTTCTTTGATCAGCTGAAGTTGGCTTTTGGAGATTATTGTCATTCCTATTTCTTAAAATTTAATTTAAAACTTGGAAACTGTAATCTATAAATAAAAATTCCTGAGTTGATTATCTTTGCATTAGAGGTGAAAACGAATTTGTGTTTTTGCAAATAAAGAAAATATATTGAAAATATTTACACAAAAAATACTAGATCTGTTCTTACATTTAACAAAAATATTGGATTTTTTCAGATGGAATGGAGGACATTATGTAGAAACGCATTGGATTGATTTTCCAGAACTGAATAAAAACACATAATGAACATTTGACTGTTGAGGACTATTTATAGAAATTCGTGTGATTTTTAAATGGACTGCTGTTGGCCAATCCTAAAGATCTCCTCTGTATTTTTTATCTGCTTGTATAATATTAACTTGTAATTTTTTTATTTAAGTTTTCATAGACATCCATCAGTGGGATGACATTCTAGATATATTGGATTTCCAACAGAAAATATTTGGGATATTAAGAAGTTTTGGATTTCAAGGGCACATATTCTCAATCCTCAATGATAACCCCATCCCATTTTTGGGGGGGGGGAGGTAGGGGGAAGTGATGTATGGAAAATATAGTCTTAAAGGTCTTTTTTACATGTATTATAGATAAGATTGAAAAAAAACTGTTAGAAAAAAAAATGTAAATAAAAATTGTAAAGGTTTTTCATGTTCAACGAAGTGGTAAATAAACGTCTGAAAGGCAAATTGTTTAGCTCTCACTCAAATGATTTTTTTTCTATTTCAAAATTACCACTTGCTTGAAGATGGAAATTCTTAAAAAAAAAAAAAAAAAAAGAAAGAAAAAAAAAAATTGTATAACTTTATTGAAAAACAAAATATTAGTAAAATGTAAGTTTTTTAGAATTTGTAAAGGGTTTTGCATTTTCAACCTAGTGGTAAAAGAATCACAAGGTAAAACATTTAGTCAGTCAGTAACACCCTCAAATACAAATTTATTTTTCTGTTTTGTTTTTAAACTTGGTTCTTAAAAAAAATTGTAACATTTTTTTTGAGGAGTTCATTTAATTTTAGAGACAAATGAATACTAAATGAGTTACTTTGAGGAACAGTTCACATTTTACAATATTGTATAGTATTTGCACAGTAGTGATTTAGATGAGAAAAAAATGTCCACCATGTGACCAAGTCTGAAGCATCGCCTTACTAGGTCAAAGGTTAGAATCATTTAACAATTGTATTTATCCATTGTTTATTATTATTATTATCATATTTTTTCCCATGTTTTATTAGGGATGTAGTACGTAGTCTTGTCCAATACCCCCTTCAAAAATAAGTTTGGACTTCAGACCAATATGGCTTCCATTACTAAAAATAGAAAAAAAATCAGTAAAAAGAAAATTAATCCCTGGGCACAACTGGAGCAAACAAGACTTGATGAAATAGTCCTTTGGTCATCCCCTTTCAATACTATGTACAGAGGTCTGGACCTAACCAATATGGCTGGTGTTAATTGAAAATAAAATGTAAAAATGATCTGAAACAACTCCAGCAATTTAAACAATATTTTGATGGAATGGTTCATTTTCAAATGTGTGTGGGGTCTCTGACCTTGGACCTGTATGGCCGCCATTACCATTGTGAATAAAAAATCTGGAAATTTGTGTAATCTGAATTTTGTCTTAAGTACTGGGGAAATTAAGATCAAATCTCTGGTTGAATAATCCTTTGTTTCTAAATTTAGTCTTGGATCAGTACCATAAGGCAATATGGTCACTGCTAATGAAAATAAAGCCTTTGTTTTTAATGATTAATTCCCTTTTCTGATTTTTGAATAGCAAGTTAAATCTCAGTGAGAAATACAGGACCCACGGAGGCTCTAATTTATTGTCCTATCTTATCTGTAAATTTTTGTATTTAGTATATTTTGTATTTACAATCAATTTGAAATATCCATACCATATTTCTTTTAATAAATGACCTGAGGATTTCCAAAAAGAATTAAGGGCTTTAAGTAGAGAAATTTATTGCATACTTTATTTTCTAACGTAAAACTATTCGATCAGCTGCATGGACCTTTTTGGTTTCATCTGATTTTCCTTAAGGACTACATTAGTATCTTTGCTAGGTTCTCTTAGGAGATAATGAAATTTTTTTACCCAAAATATGGGCAAAATGTCTTAAGGTCTAGAATTTTAGGCAGGGGACTTCAATAAGAAGAAACCATGTATAATCACATTAACAAGAAATGCCTAATTATTTCAGGTAGAGTTTATTCATTCAAGATTCAAGCTGTTCAAGTGCATGTGTTAAGGTGTTTTCAAAGCATTACTCTGGTAAGTTGATTCTCTTTAATGTGTGAATTAGGGTGACAGTTGACGGTTGCCCCAGAAAATTCCCCTTAGGGAGAAAAAATTTACCTCACTGCAAGTTGAGCCCATTGTACTCAACTGGAATTCTTTTTATTTCATAAATTATTCTAGACAGATCAGATCTAGGTCCACTGTGACTAACTCTGAAGCATAAAAGTTCCAAAGGTAATAACCATTCAACATTGCTATTTAGCAGGTGTTTATTATCCCCTCAACCAACAGGGTTTGGGAGGGGATATAGCATTTGGTTCATCCGTCAGTCTGTCCCACTTCAAAGGTCCAATAAGTCATATAAGTATAATATTTCACCAGTGGATGCGTCTTGGAAAATAATGGTCAGTAAAAAAATTTGATCTTCCTATCTACATATTATGCATGAGTTACTCAGGTTAAGTTTTGCATTAGGATTCATCTCATTGCAAGTCATGTAGATATATTTCACTTATGTTGAATTGGGGGATATTTAATCTGTGATTACTGAAGTTAAAAGTTTCAAGTCGAACTAAACAGATATAATAAAATTGTTATTATTAGTCCATTTAAAGAACTACATAACATTTGTTACATAATTACAAATTATCGTACAATTCTACATCTTTGGTTATTATTGAAAGAATGCAGAACTACCTCCCCTTTTTAAATTTCTAAATTTTATCTGTACATGTCAATATGAAACATGGTAATCACATCATTGTCATTTTATTGTTAGAATATGTAAAAAAAAAGTCTACATTGACATCCTAAACAGCAACAGATATGATTATTTCAATCGCCAATAACAGAAGTGATAAATCCAATTGTTATGTTATCTAAGCGTAATGGCATATATGTAAACAATTTGTTCATCAATTATCTTCATTATAACAGCTATGGTCACTTGAGTAATACAAACATTGTTTGGGATTAGATTCTCTTCATTCCTGTAAACACAATGTATCAAACACAAAGATGGGGCACATCGATTATAGAGATTCTGTATATTCTATATATATATAGTCTCATGGTGCCAAATTTTGATAAGACAAAATTTTATTTTAGATTGCTTTTATGTCAAAATAGTAGAGGTTCAAGACTTGGGATAGAAAGACTTCCATAGCCTTATGGTAATTAAAATTATTTATTATACCCCCACACAAAGTTGCTGGCAGTATAATGTTTATTGCCCTTCTGTTGGTTCATTCCTCATTAACTTATATTACTTTTGCATGGATAGAACTGTCATTGGAAAGATTGCAAATCGTTCCTATGCCATCGGCCTCCAATTTCCAAAACTGAAAGTGTGGACTTTTCAATATCATCAAACATTAGTACATAAAATTTAGTTCCAATGATGACAGCACTTTTTAAAAATTATGAGTACTCTATTCTTGTGAATATCTGAACTAATATTTTTAACATAATCTTTGTTATTTACCGAAATTTCCGAGAAAATAAAATGAATTTCCAAACATTATTTCGCAGACTTGACGTGCGGCAGATGAATATATCAAAACAAATCTACGCAGATGCACCTTCCAGTTACATTTCCACAAGTGCATACATGTATATAAAGATATAGAAGGCTTTTACGTTCATAGTTTTATTTTAAAGATTATCGATTAATAAAAAGTATTATGTTGCTTTTATAAATGTTAACGAATATTCTTTTAGGATTGACCCTTTTAAATTATGCATGTTTTGAACTTTCAGCCATTTTGTATTTCAGTCTGAGAAACATGCTGTATTCATTTAAGTTACTCATTTGAATTGTTTATTATAAAAAAAAATCTGCCAAGCGTCTGCTTAAATTTCCATTGATAATTATGTGTACCACAATTTCAAAATATTGACAGTGAAATGGATCAAGAATTTAATTGTAGAATGAATATATAGTTATTTCGGGAACCCAAAAATAACTCCAGGAATCCCTGTACATGCGCATGGACAAGGTGTAGAAAAACTTCCAAGAGCGTTATTTACATAATCGTTTATCTAGATAAACTTGGAAGTTGGACTATTCGGAGTTGAAATTTGAAAAGCAAGAATGAATGTTTAATCTTTTCTCTATGTATAACAGACTTGTAAAGTTGTATTGTCAACCTGGAGGGTGATGAAGTAAAACTCAAAACTTTCGTCAAGACTACAAAAGCGAAGTTTGAGTTTACCATACATTGAATTACTCGCCTGATCCATTTCATTGGTCCAAATCGCGAATATGACAGCCGATATTTTAAGGAAAGTCTGACTCGTGTAGTGAAAATAAAATCTATGCCGCTTTTTTTTTTTCAATCGGTTATCAAAGGGAAATAATCCAATAAAAAAAATATGGGTAAATTTACTTGGTCCGCTGACAACTCGGACCACGGTAAGTCAGACCTGAATAACAATAATTCAAAAACAAAGAGAGATACTGTGAGTGAAGTAATGATTTGATTTTATGAACTTCTTTGTTGACTCTGTTGTACACATTTTGTAGACTGGCTTAGAAGGCATGCAAGTTAAATTTGCCTTAACCAAGTTGAACTGTAAATCAGAGAATGAATCTTAATTTCTTTTTAAAAAAAACATTAGAATAAGACTAGCTATTCAAATAAAAACATAATCAGTGCCGATTGGTGCTTTGGAACATCACGTAATCACTTCTCCCTGTCTCCCACCACTTCTTGTTAGCTTCAGGGAAAAACGTCATTTCTCCCTGTCGTCCTGAAGTAGGCTGCTGAGCCCTGGTCCCAAATACATTAAAACTAACATTTTTGACACATTTCCATCCATGTTTTAAAAATACAGCCATTTTGATTGTTTACCTTCTGTTCCATTCATGTATAATAATGAGTAATTATCCGTTCTTGAGGACATGTAAAAAATAATTGTGCATTTACTAATGTGACGATTATTTCTTTAATGGACCCGTTATTGGAGAAAAACCTTACGATTATCTCAGACATGCACTAAAATAACGTAATTTAGTAAAATGTTTAACTTAAACACATTGAACTCTTATTGAAAATTATCTTCCCAAAATGAATACATTTACTGTAATTGATCTCGCATAGCAGAGATAATATCTGTGATACCCTCAAGGACCTAGGATGCACCATGCAGAGGCATCATCCCTTGAGTTTCAAAATAACAATCCAAAGATACTAATATTATAGTAAATTTATACTATGCTGTATACGACACATTTCAAGGAGTTGCCTCTCATCAGCAGCATTAAAACCGAAACATAAGACCAAAACAAGAAGTACTCGTAACAAAAATACCGAAATAGGAAGCCAAGTTTCAGCTAAGGAAATTCACCTAATTTTGTCCGCACAAGTTCTCAGAGAAACTTCAAAATAATGATGATCACCAAGTCTAGTTGTGCATATAACATTAAATTCTCAAAATGGCTGCCGTTGCCATGGAAATGGAAAAAATATGAAAATTTTTTAAAACTTTCATATTTCAAAAACTGCACCATAGAATTTCATGAAACTTTGTACTTTTCTAAAGTTCATTGGGAAAAAATGTGATCATCAAATGCTGTAAAAAATGACGAATAAACAGCAGCTGCGACACAAGCACATGATACGCCCATCGACTAGTGAAAAAAACATAATAAAAGTTTTTGGAATCCCCCTTTTAGTGGAGCTGCTGGTGGGATGTATATGGAAACCGGGCGAAACATAAGCATGTAAACTTTAAAGCAATAGAGATACGGTGCGAAATGTGACCAAAAAAGACTGCATTTTTTACCAAAAAGCTCAATAAAAATTCAGTAACTCAAAAATAAAATAATCATCACGAAAAAATGTATACAGATCTTCAGATTGTGAAGTTTTATGCAATAATCAATAGGGGCCTCGGTGGCCGAGTGGTCTAGGTAGTTCGTCATGACTACTAATAATCACTAGCCTGTCAACGCTGGGTTTGTGAGTTGGAATCTCACCTGTGGTGGGGTGTGTTCGACTCCGATCTTAATTGACAAGGATTGCCAATTTTCCTACCGAAGGTCGGTGGTTCTCTCCGGGTACTTCGGCTTCCTCCACCAATAAAAACTGGCCGCCGCGAAATAGCCAAATGTGCTGAAAACGGCGTTAAACCCCAACTAAATAAACAAACAAACAAGCAATAATCAATAGTTTCTGAGATACGGCATGACATGTGAAACACCCCCTCCCCCCTTTTTTTTACAAAAAACTCAAAAACTCTAAAATAAAATTTTAAATCATCACCAAAAAGTATACAGATCTTTAGATTAATATAACTATGAAGTATGTAAAGTTTTAAGCAATAATCAAATCGTTTTTGAGATAGGGTGCGACGTGAAAAAAAAACACACCCCTGTTTTAGTTACAAAGTCCCGTCACTCAAAAATTTTTAATCTTATTTTCACCAAAAAGTATACAGATCGTCGGGCCGTCATAAGAAACAACTATATTAAGTTTCATGAAATTTGGATAAGTTGTTCTCAAGTTATGGTGTGACATGTTTACCACGGACAGAGGACGCCAGACATTTGTATACCATAATATGTCCCGTCCAAATTGACGGGCATATAAAAATTAAACATTGTCTAATTTTAATGAAAATTGATATCTAGGCTAAATTTTGGATGGCGAACAAGATGCAATCATCAAAATACAAAAAATTTCAAAATGGACACCGTGGGCGCAATTGCAATTCTAGTTGTTCTTCTTCGTATTCTTCTCAGCGAAGCTTGTCCGGGCCATTACTTTTTTGTCTTTTGACCTAGGCTTATACCCTCAAGCTCAAATGATGACTAAAATTATAGTATTTCCTTGTGCAGGTTACTTTTTTGTCTTTTGACCTAGGCTTATACCCTTGGGTATGTAGGAAGTGTGTGTCGTGTACCATTATGACCTTCATTTGACCTTTGACCTCAAGGTCACAAAATTATTATTTTTATCCTGGAGGTAAAGATTGATCTAGAATAAAGTGAAGGGGAGACATATGTTTTGGTTTACAAAACAGTTCCACCTAGTTCCATTTGAAATTGTACACACAACTACAGTTGCAATCTTTCCAGTGGTGATTTTCATCACTTTGATTTTTATCTTCAAATTTGAATAAAGTATCCAGTCATCAATACCTCAGATGTGTTCAATTTTCTGGGAAATTGGAAATTTCAATGTACTGTTTCACTAAAGGTGGTACCAGACGATAAGTCGTAACGTATATATTCAAAGGATTTATTATCAGTCACAAGTCTTAAGACTTTTAGTGAAACAGTACCCAGATGCTTTGGATTATCAGCAAAATCTGAAATGAGGAAGCTCTTCTTGGGAGGAGCTTTCAAATATATCAAATATTAATATCATGCACAAAAAGTGGAAGGAAAAACATAAATGAAAAAGCTCCATGCTAGCAAGTCAGTTTGTTTGGGTGGGGTATTTGAGCTTGCTCACTAAAGGTTATTTCATTTTAACTTCTCTTTTCCAAACTATGGAACTAAATAAAGGGAGATAACCAGATAATCGGAATAATTTTCTTAACTTTAATTGGCTTTTGTAGAGAAATTGTCATTTCTTTTTCTTAAAATTTACTTTTAACTAGTAAACTTTAATAAAAAAATTAAAAATTCCTGAGTTTATCTTTGCATTAGAAGTGAAAACGAATTTGTGTTTTTGCAAATAAAGAAAATATATTAAAAATATTTACAAAATATCTGTTCTTACATTTAACAAAAATATTGGATTTTTTCAGATGGAAAGGAGGACATTATGTAGATAAGCATTGGATTGATTTTCCAGAACTGAATGAAATCACATAATGAACATTTGACTGTTGAGGACAATTTATAGAAATTTGTGTGATTTTAAATGGACCGTTGTTGGCCAAGCCTGAAGATCTCCTCAATATTTTTTGTCTGATTGTATAATATTAACTTGTAATTTACACATTTTTACTATGTTTGCCTAATTGACAGGTTACAGACAAATTTAATTGGATAATATTTTTATATAAAATAGAAATCCCATATTAAAATCTTTCCCAGCTTGACTTTTATTTTCTTTTTGATTTTTTTAAGTTTTCAAAATTTAACATCATTTTGGTCTAATTTTTTGTATCATTTTAATTTCCTGAGAGCGTAGTTTGATATCCACTTATTGCTGTCTCTTCAACAGTCTCGGTGTCATAAATTTTTCTAGATGGTTAAGTGATGTTGCTGAAAGTCATGTAAAACAACAGTATACGTATAGTGTGCATGAAATACAAAATATACCAAGTACACTGAACTGTAGAGTTGACTCGTGAAATTTATGGTAAATTTATCAGAAAACATGCAGAAAGTTGTTTTTTATTTTAATGGTTTTTAACAATTTTATCCAGGTTTTATGTTTTTATGATTTTATGGATAACTTTTTGTATGTTTTCTGTTTCTTGAAGTTAATAATTCAAAAATTTGACTTTTGTATATTTTGTGTTTATATATGCATAAAGAAATCTTTTCCATCAGTGAGATAACATTCTAGATATATTGGATTTCCAATAGAAAACAATATCCAGGCAGATGTAGAAGTTCCTGGATTTCAAGGGCACATATTCTCAATCCTCAATGTTGACCCCATCCCATTTTTTTTGGGGTGTAGGGAGGGTGAAGTAATGTATGGCAAATATAGTTTTAAGGGTCTTTTTACATGTATTATGCATAAGATTGAAAAAAAATTGTAAAGGTTTTTCATTTTCAACCAAGTGGTAAATAAACTCTGAAAAGCAAACCGTTTAGCTCTCACTCGAATGATTTTTTTTTCTATTTCAAAATTACCACTTGCTTGAAGATGGAAATTCTAAAAAAAAAAAAAAAAAATGTATTTTCAAAAACGAATGAAATGTAAGTTTTTTTCTTAAATTTGTATAGGTTTTGCATTTTCAACCAAGTGGTAAATCTTCAGAAGGCAAAAGGTTTAGTTTGAAGTCAATAACTTTCCTCGGAAGAAAAAATTTTTTTTTATTTTAAATGACCACTTGGTTAAAGATGAAAAATTCTTAAAAAAAAAAACCCAACAAATATTGTATCATTTTTTTTAAATAGATAATATACAACAATGTAAGTTTTAAAAAAAATTGTAAAGGTTTTGCATTTTCAACCAAGTAATAAAAAAGATAAAGCTTGATAATTCTGACAGTAACCTTTACCTCAATTAAAACATTTTTTTTTCTGTTCATTTTTTAAATTACTACTTGGCTAAAGATGCGAATTCTAAAAAAAAAAAAAAAAAAAAAAAAAAAAATTGTAAAGGGTTTTGCATTTTCAACCAAATGGTGAACCTTCAAAAAGCAAAATGGTTAAGTTGTAGTCAGTAACTTTCAATTGAATAAAAATTCCTGTGAAGCTGTTGCCATCACTTTGCATGGGATGTCATAAACTTTCCTTTAAATATATTCTCTGAAACCACTGGGCCTATTAGAACAAAACTTTGAATGATTCTTGGGTGGCCCTCTTTGAAATTGCTTCCTGCATCCCCAACTTCCAACCAACATGGCTGCTATTACAAAAAAAAAGAAAACAGAAGGGATGAATTTAAAAAAAATTCTGTGGGAACTACATGGCCAGATGGAACCAACCTTGGCAGCCTGTAGTCCTCTTTCACAATCATGTCCACTGCCAAACTTAATTTAACACAGGACCCTATGGGAAAATTCATTTAAGAAACTAATGGTCTAAAAGCAATTGGCCATTTGGGAGCAGGAATTTTTCTTAGATGGTAATATCTGAATAACAACCAAGCTTAGTTTGATATAGGTCCTTACTTTGCAGCAATGGTGTTCCTAAATTGTTTGGAAAATCACATCCAGATGGGCAATGCAGGCTCCTACGATTTACCGTTTGGGTTAAATATGCAAAATTCTAAAAAAAAAAAAAAAAAAATTTGTAATATTTTTTTAGAATAATTTGTAAAGGGTTTATCATATACACCAAAATCATAAAAGTTTGACAGAAGTAAAGTTGGTTTTTTGAAAAATTGGAAAAAAATTGGTAAGGTCTTGCATTTCCAATGAAGGTAAAAAATTTTGAACTAGGTAACATTCAGTTGTATAAATCTAAAATTCTTTTTGAAAAATTACCACTTTAAGTTGAAAATTTATGAAAATGAAAAATGTAATTTTTTTGAAAATGGGAATAAGTACAAATATTATAATGTAACAATGTTTTTGAGAACTTTGTAAAGGGTTTATCATTTCAAATCAAGTGTTAATAAAATAATGTTTTACAGGGTTAGCTGGAGTCATTCACTCCAATGAATTACATTTCTTTTTTCTTTTTTTAAATTACCACTTGTTGAAGATGAAAAATCCTTAAAAAAAAAAATTGTAAAGGTTTTGCATTTTCAACCAAGTGGTAAAGTATCAATTTAAAAAGGTTAAGCTAAAACTTTTTTCTAAAATATAAAGACAACTAAATTGGTAAGATTTATCATTTTCAATCATAATAAATGAATATGTAAAAAGTTTTGCTGTCATTTGTATGACGTAGTTTTTGCTTATGTCATCACTTTGCGTCCGTTGTCCATAAACTTTTCACTTTTTGATCTTCTCTGAAAATACTTTGCGGATTGTAACCAAACTTGGTGGTAATGATGTATGGAAGAACGATCCACCATTCGGTGCAGTTGAATTAACAACATGGCAACCATTGAAACTATATGGGAAAAGAATTTTTGGTCATTTTTCCCAGGAACTAATGTTGACAGAAATGTATGGAAGGACCTCATTTCCACCTTTGGTTCCAGATGGTTAAACAGGCCATCCATTATGATTGGCCAATTTTTAAAAATCTTCTCAGAAATGTTTTGAAACTTTGCAGGATTGATGACAACAATATCCTCTACCAACAGTCCACTTATCTTCGAAAGTCATCTGATCAACTGACGGCTGCGGCCCTAAAGAGTTTCTATTGAAACTATGGGAAAGGAATTTTTTTATCATTTTCAAGTTGTAACCAAAGATGGCAGGAATGATTTTTGGAAGGACAGATGCAAATTTTTCCCCCCTTTTTATTTTTAGGTCAAATGACAAATATTTTGCATGACTTTAATAGTCTTGTGGATATGAAAGAGCTTACATTTTCAAATGGCCTAATAAAAGGGCAGGTGAGAGATGCAGGCTCAGGTGAGCCTCTAGTTATTCTTATTTTTATAATTTATTATTTAAAAAATGTACCACTTGGTTTGAGATGAAAAATTCTAAAAAAAATATATATATATATATATAAAAAGCAAAAACTAAAAAAATTTCATTTTCCATGGAAATTGTAATAAAAGAATCAAAGGATAAGAGTTTTATCTGTAGTTTGTAACTTTCACTTGAGTAAAAATTTAGTTTAAATTACTGCATGTTATGTACTTGATTTAAGATGAACATATTGAAAAAATTATATAAAAGAAGGTAAAAAAGGTGAGGTTTATTTTTTGGAGATGGATGTAGGGGTGGAGGAGTCCATCAGATGGGGCTTTTTAAAAAATAGTGTACCTAATTTAAGATGAACATATTGAAAAACTTGTAAAAGGGAATTTTTTTTTGTTTTTGTTTTTAAATTATACGTAATACTGAAAATAATAATTTTTAAGGTTTTGCATTTTTTATAAAGTGGTAAAAATATGAGAAGGTAAAAGATCTTTTTGATAGACTTTTATTCAAGTAAAAACTTGATTTACTTTGAAAAGAAGGTACAAAGGTGAGGTTTATTTTTTGGAGATGGATGTAGGGGTGGAGGAGTCCATCAGGTGGGGCTGTTGAAGAAATAATATTTGAGGGTAGGAAAACACTTATATTAAAATCTAATTGATGGTGGTAAATTTAACACATTAAAACAGTAAATGAAATTTTGAAATTGTGAATGTTGAAACCACTATAAAATTTTTTCTGAAATAGGCTTAAGGTTCACTTCGGCAAATGTTTATATTATATAGGCAGATAATAGTTCAGTTGCTGTTATATGTGTTATGATAATTAATATTTCTAAGGTTATGTAAAAAAATAAGATGTTTTCAATTTCTGAGTTGTAATATTTTTTTGATTGGTTTGCATAAAATAATGAAATCAGAAATTCAATATTTAACTTAAACTAGTATTAGAAAATCAGGGGGAATCAGTTTAAGCCCCCGTCTTGTCATTTGTCTGATACAAAATTGATTCAAGATGTGAAATATTTCTCATTTCTCTATATTGTCAGGATATGGATACTGAATTTATTTTTTTTAAATTAATCTTTAGATTTAATTTTTTAGTATATTTACTCGCATCATTAGAAATAGCCAAATAAAAATAAATATCCACTAAGTTCTAAAAATTATAAAAGATTATTCATTTTCACTGAAGTAAGAGACCACGTTTAAAGCTAGCAACAAATAACAGCTGCTTTTCACGGATTCGTTGGTTGGAACATTAGATGACCTTGCTTTTAAAGAGCTGGCTATAAAAACTGTTACACATAGCTTGTAAAAAAATAGTTTGAAATGTAGAGGTTTTTCAGTAGGAAAGAATGGAATACCAGTTTAATTATTATGAGACTGTCAAACAAACATAATTGAAATAAAAATGACATTTTAAATGTTCTTCTTTTCTGTTGAAAACTGGTGTATGACTTGGTTATTTATGAAAAGGCAAACACTGTGTGCAATAACAATGAAAAATATATTATAAAACCTTCCTAAAATACTGTTAACCCTGACACATTTTTATGCCCCCACAATCTGTCTGGACCAAGTTTGCCCAATTCTCATTAAAATTTACAGGATAATTGAACATGTCCGAAAGAGATATTAACCAGGATGTTCTGGTCCATTAATGGGGTTTTTAGCTCATGGCCAAAGGCCAGTTTGAGCTATTACCGCCACTGCATCCATTTTTCACATCTTGATCTTCTTGAGAACAACTGAGTAGTATTTGACCAGACCTGGCAGAGATGGTGATTGGTCAGACATGGTCACCAGAACCTAGCTAAAACTCCCTTTTTTACCCATTTTAACACGTTCTATATTTCTATAAAGGCCCTGAAGTGGTCCAAGACCTCAATTAATTCATAGTGCATTTTCATATTAAAATAAAATTGAATCAATAAAATCTCACCTGCGCAATCTTAAAAATCTTGTGTAGAAAGTATACCTGTCTTAACATTTAAAAAAAGAATTCATCAGTGCTAACTCAAAATATTGGCAAAAATATCTCCTAGGGTAGCAGAATTCTTGAAGACAGCAGACGACACCCTAAATATTGACCCTTTTCCATCTGACCAAATCGCCACTTTTAATTGTGACAGCTCATTCAAACTTTTTAAAACATCAACTTTGAACATTCTACTTTAAATTTAGAACAAAAACATTTTAAAATGCTTTAATAAGGGTTAGAAAATAAAAATGGAAGAAATACAGTAAATTTGTATAAGGGATGCTCAGCCAAACTTGGTTTAATATAGGACCTATGAAAATTTGACTTGATTGGCAGCAGTGGTCCTCAGATGGTAGACCATATCATGGGTACGATGACAAGAACTGTCAGATGGCCACCACGGGCAAACTTAGTTTAACAAAGAACCCAGTGGAAAATATCTGAATCTTGTCTGAAACCACTTAGCCAGTTGAAACAAGACATGGAAGCAATGGTCCTAAGATGGAACTCTTTCAGAATTTCAATTGACCAAGATAGCTGCCGTAGCAGAATTTAGGTAACATAAGAAAATCTTTTGTAGGTCTTCTCTAAAACCACTGCGATAATTGAGACAAATCCACTTGCAATTGGATCATGTTTTAAACTAAAAAGTCAAATTGAACCAAATTTGGCAGCAATGGTCTTTGGGTGTTTCTGTTCCAAATTGTATCCGTTGACCCTGACAGCCAGGAAAGGCTGTCGCCAACGTCATCTTAGTAACACAGGACCATACGTGGAGATATTTTAATTTTTTTCCCCATCGAAACCACTGGGCAAGTTCGTACCAAACTCTGCTAAGAGTTCCTTGTCAAAAGTATCTATCATAGGTCCCCATGGGAAACTTGTCTGATACCATAATGCCAAATGAAATCAAACTTATGTTCAATAAGATGACATCATTTACTCGTAACTAATTTTTTATGCCCCGCTGGTAGGCGAAGTGGGCATTAAGTGTTACACGGATAAATTGAAGAACTGAATACTGGTACAACCAGTATTGTACAATATTGGTAACTATATAAAATAAATGTGCAAACACTTCTGCTAATACAAGAATTCCGGTAATTCTTAGACTAGTATTCTTTAGATCTACAATATCAAGGGGTCCAATCTAATTGGTTTGTGCACTGCTTAATTTGGTAAGTTCTTAGGAAAATGGCTGAGGCGAAGCGGACGAAAGTGAGAGTAATCTTAGTGTATCATCAAACTGCTTGATTTTTGTCTTTATAAAATTATTACACTTCGGCTTCCCATTTATTCAGGGAAACGCACGAATATTCAGTTTGTGATTTAAAGCTCCGTGTAAAAATCTATTGAAGAAAAACCGGAGAGGATGCCGGGAAAAAATTGAGCGTCGAACATTTTTAGGTGCGTATCTGTATTTATTTACCAAGTTTCACATTTTTTTCGAGGGAAAAATGTTGCCTTTCCATAGACCAACATATAGAATATTTAATTCAGTTGGAGTTAAAACATTATAACAAACGTGATTTTCCGATGGTAAACTTCCCATTTGTTAGCATTAACATACGAAGGTCTCCCGCCTATGGTGTGTACATTTCACGGTTGATTCGTTACTGCCGCGCATGTGGTTAATATGTCCACTTTCTCGGCAGGGCTAGATATCTGTCACATAAACTTCAAAGACAGGTTTATGTTCAGTCTATTCATTTCATCACTGTATGGAGTGAATACATGGAATTATGTGAGCTCGCCATCGGTCTTCATACTGACACTGACATATACATGTGAGCGCATTGTCAATCAAGTGGTTTCAGCTGTGAAAAGTGTATTCACTCCATATACATGTAATATATAAAATAAAAGTGTAACGGAACCATTTTTAAAAGCCCTTTTTAGACGACATAAAGACACTTGTATCTTATATTTCGACCGCCCATTATTATCTATGTACAAGTACAGATCTAGATATGAAGCAGAAGTGGCAGTAACGAATCAACCGTGAAATGTACACACCATAGGCGGGAGACCTTCGTATGTTAATGCTAACAAATGGGAAGTTTACCATCGGAAAACGCGCCCCCCCCCTTTAAAAAAAAACTATCGTAATCTGCTTATACTGTATTGAATATGGCAATTTAATATACCATAGACAATTAATGGAGAGAATTCGGCATAAAAAATATCAAACCCTGACACTTTCACTATAAAATATACATGCTCCAAGTCGGGAACCGTTACATTGGTGCATTTCACAATTATTTGTTTTTTAGCAAAAAAAGGTCCAAAAAATTTTTCGTCTCGCTCCGCTCGCCGAAAGTTTTATTATACGCCCCCCCCTTTTGAAATATCCTGGAAACACCCCTGCTCATGGACGTTCTAAGGTGTCGAAAGCGAGCAAGAATTAATGACTTTAATGACCTTATCCAATTCGAAAGTGTTTTCTGGCATAGTCTTCAACTGCATCTATCAGTATTTTGATGTGTTTCCAGTTTATAGGCTGGGGCTCACAATATTTGGGACCTTTAAACATGTAAAACCCTTAAGTTGGATTATCTCTTCTTGCAAGCATCCAGCGATAATTATCTTGCTTTATGCACATATACTTATTATTCCCAACCTTCATAAAAAGTTTATCAAAATCCGTTGAAAGGTTTAGAAGGAGTTGCTTTTTCAAGACACTTAAACAGCCTGACGGAAGGATGGTACGACAGACGGACAAGGTGATTCGTATACACCCACTCAAAACATTGTTAAGATAAGATTTTATACAATAAGCTAATTTTTATTATTATTTTTAAATTAGTCAATTCCATAGAAGAAATACAGTTTTTTAAATTTATAAAATACTATTTTTTTCTAAGGGAGAAATATTTAAGAATGATTCGTATTTACTATTTTTTAATATTCAGATGAGATGATTATGTGCAGCATGATATGAAAATCATTAAAGAATTAAAAGGTCATTTGTGCCTAGCACAAATGATAAGGTCTTTCATTTTCACGTTTCCAGTTTTGCAACAAAGAGGCCCTGTCCCTCTATTTTTGGCAAGGGGCGTAACTCTTGGGAAATCAATAAAATAGACCAAAAAAAAATTGGTACCTAATATTATTTCAACATGTTGCATACATTTTTTGGAAATGTTAAGTTTGGCAGAATTTTTGAGGAAAAGCGATAACAAGGTTTTCGGAGTTATGGGAGATAACCGCTATAAAGGAAATGTTACGGTATAGTGCCCAAACCACAAGATGGCTTTCGGTCAACTGATACTTGATACCTAATATTATTTCAACATGTCGCATCCTTTTTTGGGAAATGTCTTTAAAGTTTGACGGAAAAAGAATAATAATAAATATCTATACTATTGGTAGCCTTCTTAATTCAAAAATATATGGTTGCTAAAGGTTTTATGTTCATAACAAGTGGTTGCTAAGGACAAAAATATCTTTATGTCATTGCTAAGGATGAATATATTACTTCCAGTATTAAAAATGTCATATCTACTATTCATAGCCTTTAAAGTTAAAAAAAAGAAAAAGTGGTTGCTAAGGACTTATATGTCGTTGCTAGGGACAAAAATTTCATTTCCAGTATTAAAAATGTCATATTTATATTATTCATAGCCTAAGTTCAAAAATATATGGTTGTTAAGGTTTTTTACGTCGTTGCTAGGGACTTTGACATTTGATCTTGACCTAACTTTGTAGATCGTATTATGCTGAACATTTTTGCGATTCAAAGTTTCTTTCTATCTCTAACCTCGTTTGAGATATAAGCAAAAAATCTTCATTTCAGACCCCGAAAAACAGTTTTGGTGCCCTAGGTCCATAATGGTTGGTCCAATAATTTTGGACCCAGTATAACAAATGTAGATCTTTATAAGACACACATTTTCTCCATTACATGTTATCAGCCATCTTTTACAGTTATTGAGTAATTTCGATAACAAGCTAAGGTCAAAATCTAGGTCATGACCTTGACCTTTGACCAGTGACGTATCCAAATATGAGTAATGGCTATGACCATAAAAGGCTTGTGGTTGCACCTGATTTCCGTATTGTTCACCTGTTAAAGGGCATAACAATAGAATTCGTGACGTAAGTGACTCTGCAGATAAACAGACACTCAACAGCTGTGTTGAATCTAAGGGCTCTCTTGGCCTAAGGCTTGTTTTCCACATTTCCACCACTGTTTAATATTTTTTCGTGGAGTAACGTCCAACACCGCTCCTACGAATAAAATTCTTTATTTTTTAATTCGCATCGTAGTAGCGTACTACTAGGCTTGACTGTGCAGTCACATGTACAGACATTCGACGACTAGATTCAATTTCTTCTTATTTTCGGCATGATCATTTCTGTATTGTTCTACATCACGGATACAGATTATACTGTCATATCTCGCCGTGAATTTTTATTTTTACCGCACAGAAAATAATTTAAACTAAGAGCTCCCAAGAGCCTGTATCGCTCACCTGGACTATGTCTATCTTGACTGGCATCTGGAACATTGCTGTCAAGTTCCAATTGGCTCACTGGTTTCAAATAAGAAGATTATTCAGTGAACTTTCCCGTTAGGTCTTATGTTAATCTAAGTTCCGCTCTGGCAGTCCATCTTGGATGGTGGACAGGATCATCTGATATAATTCTGAAAGAGGACCAACTAAGGATCATTGCTGCCAAGTTTTGTTCCAATTGACCAAGTGGTTTCATACAAGAAGATCTTTAAGTAAATTTCCCATTGAGTCCTATGTTAAACTATGTTCGACTCTGGCGACCATCTTGGGTGATGGATAGGGTCATCGAATATACTTCTGAAAGAGGACCACCTAAGGACCATTGCTGCCTAGTTTTGTTCCTATTGGCAAAGTGCTTTCAGACAAGAACATCTTTAAATAAATTTCCCATAGGGTCCTATGTTAAACTATGTTCGACTCTGGCGGCCATCTTGGATAACGGGCGCGGTCATCGGATATAAGTCTGAAAGAGGACCACCTAAGGACATTCCTGATAAGTTTTGTTCCAATTGGCCCAGTGGTTTTCAGAGGAGATGATCCAAAGGAAAGTTTACGACGACGATGACGATGGACGACCATTTTCAAAACTTATTTTGGGTATTATTCCTAATATTTCTACAAACTATGTGAATAAAATTTCATATTCAGGCAAACAAGACGTGTATTTCTTTTCATGTATTCCAGAAATTTTTTCCCCGAACCTTTCATTCAACTTCTAACTTTATATGCATAAACATAAGTCTATCTATCACTTTTCCATCAGATATTTAAATTTCAAAAAATTCTAAATATAGGTTGGATTTCTTTCTAACCAAAATTTTGTAAACGTTGTGTAGCTTTTGTTATCGTTTGTTAAACGATAAAAAAGTTGAAACAAATACATCGTTTAATCAGTGTTTTTTGAACCTGTTTTGAACTTTCAATTATGCATACACATGGTGTTGATAAGCAGACTTAAATTGTTATTTTGCAAAACATGGCAGTGATCTTCTTTTAAATCACTTTTGTGTGCTGTTTATATGTTCACAGAAACCACATGTTAATGAAAAATCAATAATAATATACATACCTCCTTTTCTGTTGACAGAATCCATCTTTGTAATAACCACGGGAAAAAAAAACACGTGCAGATCAAGGTTGAAGTTAGAAACAAATGTAGCGTTTGACAAACTGTAGACCCATCTTTAGCGAATGCATAGTTTGTCAAAGTTTATGTAAACTTTTCAAACGTATGTTAGAAACAAATGATGAAAACATATACGCGCTTAGCCGTTTGCATCGTTTGTGTTAGAAAAAAATGCACCCATAATTTGCACAAAAAGAGTTAAAATTGAGCACGCATTACGTCATATTTTCAATGTTTAAAACTTGTGTTTATTTGTCGTAGCATATACCTGTAGCATGTGCTGTTTACTATTTTCTTCACGTAGTAAAATACTTTGCAGGTGCGTAACCCGATTTTGACGAAAGCGTGGATAGTAAAAAGCGCGGGCTATATAACAAGCCTTTTGAGGTAATTGTTATTACCCTCTACAACACACAGAAAATCTCGTGCACAAACAAACCTTTTATGGTGATGCACCCCCCCCCCCCCCCCCCCCCCCACACACATTTGGATGCGTCATTAAGGCGGAGCTTTGCAGCATGTATTGACATGATAATATTGCACATTGAAAATATGCGATGATTATCCCTGATATCCAACCAGATAAAGATTCTCATAGATTGTTTCCATGGGACATATGAAAGGCCGTTTATGTCAAAAACGATATCAAATAACGCGTTAAAATTTTAACGCGATAAATACCCGTTTAACGCGATAAAATGTAAATTAATGCGATAAAACCTCATTTAACGCGTTAAAAATAAGAACATTGAAAAGAAATTGAAAAATGCTATAAATTTTATCGCGTCATTCACTAACGGCTTAAATAAATTTTATATCGTAAATTTTAAGTCGCAAATTCTGATGCAAACTAGCCATTGATGTCTTAAAGAAGAATATCAACGCGTTAAGACATATTTTTAACGCGTTAAAAAATACATTTAACGCGTTAAAACACATATTTAACGCGTTAAAAAAAATTTAGTAAAATATAAACTTTTAGTCTAGAACATCAGATATAATACTTTAATTGATTTCATTTGTCGTTTTTGGACGAGTTATTAGTTATTTAGAGACGTTTTAGAAGACTTATATCATAGTATTCAGTTTGGAAGTTATGAGATAATATACATATGACACTTGTTTATTTTATTATTGTTATAATTTTGAATTTCAGGTAGATTTGTTGAAGGGTAACCTAGATTATAAAACCGTTAGATCCAATTATTGATAGTTTACAGCGTTGAGAGAACTAAAATGTTTTGAACATACAAAGACAGCAACCTTATAACAAAAGCCTAAATTTACTTTTCATATATAATAATAATGTACAGGAAGTGGTCTCGACCTGGACAAAAAACTAAAACATGCGCATAACAAATATTAAGTGTATATTTTACGCGTTAAAAGTATATTTAACGCGATAAACGAATATTTAACGCGATAAAAGAATGTTCAACGCGATAAAAGAATATTTAACGCGATAAAAATATTTTACCTGATGTAAATTACTGGCTTCTGTATACTTTTTTTTATCGCGATAAACATTTCAATTGTGATATAAATGAATTTAAGTCTTAGATTTTAACGCGATAGCATATTTTGCTATCTAACGCGTTAATACGGAAGCGTATAGGTATCTTTTTTTTGTTGTTGTTGCTATTGACTTGTTGCGTTATATCATACTTATCGATATATTTTATGTCGACTTGTGTGGCGATACCGCAATAAGTTATGAAAAATATTGCGAAATATTGTGTTATATCAAAACAATGCGATATATGTTTCTTATATTACGATATATCGATATACTAGAAAATGATTTGTTGCGTTATTTCGACATATATCGATTTTAATATTATACAATTATCCCCCTTGTTGGTGTGTGACTCGACGGTTTGTCTCCCAGAGGAAAGTAAGGTCTCCCGAGGGCTTGTCCGAGGGTGACCTTAATTTCCGAGGGGAGACAAACCGTTGGGTCACACACCAACAAGTGTCTCCCAGAGGAAAGTAAGGTCACTCGAGGGCTTTTTTTTGAGGTATTAAATGACCCTTGCTGTTCCTGTACAGCTCATTAGTAAAATTTTCCCAAACCACAATATTCCATTTGGGGCCCAAAAGGCAGCCTACCCCTCCCTCTTAATTCACCCTTTGTGACAAATGATGGCACCAAGGGTATTCTGCATGGTACTGTTAATTCATACATGTGAATTTGGGTCCCAAATGTTACTGCTTCTGTAGCTATAATGTTTGTCTTGCAATCAAGACCAAAAAAGTGTATCCAGATATCAGTGGAGAGGATTAGGGGCATACAAATGGCTGGAAAGGGCCATGATGCATTGAGGCATCATCAATCTAATTAAAAACCAATCTCTCATCGCTCCCGTTTTCTGATATGTCGCGTGGGAGATCTAACGAAACCCATTTTGAGGTCACATGTGAGTGACCTCGTAGGTGTGTCCTGTTCGACCAATGAAATTGCCGCTTAGGCGATCTTGTAAGTTGATCATTTTTATTAACGAAGAAATCGTCAGTCCCCAGAATTCATAAACTTTTTTGATTGGCTTACTGATAGGAAGTCAACTCATTTGCATGTCATTATAAATTCATAAGTTCCAGTTCACTCACATGTGACCTCAAAGCGGATTTCGTTAGATCTCCCACGCGACATATCAGAAAACGGGAGCGATGAGAGGTCGGTTTTTAATTAGATTGAGGCATCATACGCCTGGAAAGGGTTAAAACATGCATTTATAAAATGGTTTAAAAGACCTGCCGAGTTATTTATTTTCAATACATTAATTGTAGGTGAGGTTATTTATTTTCAAACTACCACAGAACAAACCATTTATTTTTGTTATTATCAAGGCTGAGTTATTTATTTTCAAAATCCTCCTGGCCCCCATCAGAATATCAAATGGTCGTCCCCTAAACGGAAAATTTCGAGTGCTGTCGAAAGTTGAATATTCGATATAATATAACAGTTATCACCCTTGTTGGTGTGTGACCCAACGGTTTTTCTCCCCTCGGAAATTAAGGTCACCCTCTGGCAAGCCCTCGGGTAACCTTACTTTCCTCTGGGAGACAAACCGTCGGGTCACACACCAACAAGGGTGATAATTGTATAATATTAAAATTGATATATGTCGAAATAACGCAACAAATCATTTTCTAGTATATCGATATATCGTAATATAAGAAACATATAGCGGTATTGTTTTCGAAATATTGAGATAAATATATTTGATAAATTGATTGTCATTTTTAATCGATATAATTAAATTCGATTATAATTTGTATCGACATAAATATATTGGCATCTACTTCCAAGTCAATATTTTTTATATCGCATTGTTTTGATATAACACAATATTTCGCAATATTTTTCATAACTTATTGCGGTATCGCCACACAAGTCGACATAAAATATATCGATAAGTATGATATAACGCAACAAGTCAATAGCAACAACAACAAAAAAAGATACCTATACACTTCCGTAATCAAGAGGTCATACGTGTTGTTTCATGTGCAGGGCCATAAATTACCACTTGTTTAAAAGGAGGCAGTAAATAAGGCGGGACATGGAACATAGACATATACAATAATAATATTAATGTTATAAATGTTGAGGAAATAAAATAAATACAATATACAATATATGATACATGGATATATACACATGTTAGAATAAATCCGATGATTAGTGAGGTAAGAGGGAAAATAGGATGGAAAAAGTGGGTGGTTAATTTTGAGAAACCATTTTATCATCCATCACTCTAATAAACTTGCACAGTTTTTTTTAGTTTGGATTGCTTTGTTGTATTCATAAGTTCATTAAACTTTAAAATATTACAATTTTTTGTAATTTTTTTAGCTGAAAACTGGTTTTTTTTCTAGTCTAGAGTCCGTCAAGGACACCAGAAGCTGAACAGATTTAAGTGCTTTATCCTGCCATTTCGTCCTTTTCCAGTTTAGTTTACTACGTTTCACAGTGATATCAAGGGATGCAAAAAATGGCTTATAACGATTTAAGAAATATTTTGTGTCAGCAAAAATGCATGTTAGTATTCATATTATGTACCTACAAAGTTCATATTAGATTTGTGGAAGTGCGATCAAAGTCGAGTTGACTACCCATCACATGAAAAGAGTTATCCTAATACCCCTTCTGTGACTGGTTGGTCCAGAATATTTTAATTGTAAACATTTCCAAAAATTGACGATGAAAGACCGCAACCATGTTATCAAGAAATTTGATGGACCCCTCTTTTCATGTGATAGATATCATAACTTTGATCGCTATTCAACAAATCAATCATTGGAATAGTTAGTTCCCTCTCATCGAAACAAGCAGAAAGTTGTGAGAGTTTTCATCCATTTTGATGCTCAGAGACCATGAAGAATTAAATAAATTATTATAAATTATCACTCGATGATAACTAATATAATAAAAATCAAATACACCTTGCCATTCATGTCAAAGGTGAGCTTCTTTATGTTTGACCCGGCCGGTATTTGTGTTATCTATACGTTTTTTAATAGTCTAAATACTTTTTTGCCAGTCCGCCGCAATAGGCAATAGGTGGCAATTAATGGCCTACATGTTTCAATTTAAATTAATTTACAGCCCTATCATATACAACCTAAATTCGATCCTTATTTTGGTCCACTCATTTTCTTCATTACTAACTTTCAAAACAAAACAAAAATACATGTAAGGTAACCAATCAAACAACTTGCAAATGCAGTATGTCTCTGTTCTTTTATTGATAATTTTAAATTACACAAATGTATTTTAAAAGAAATAAATCATGACAGAAAGCATATTGGCAAGCTCCTCTCATTTGCTCAGACATCAAATATGATCCAATGACGTGAAAGTTTACAATAATACATGACAAACAGAAAATTTCAGAGCATAAGCATAAAAAAAATAACAGTTCAAAGATACTTATCTTAGTTATTGTAAATTTATGGTATGCTATATACGTATTTCAAGGAGTTGCCTCTAAACGGTAGTATTAGAACAGAATCTTTTTTGAATACCGAAAACCAAAATTATTTAAAATAAGGTGCACTCACAAAAAATTACGAAAGAGAAAACTAATTTTAACTAAGAACATCTACTATATGTGCAATACAAAGAATAAACCTCTCTGTTTCTATCGGGTTTGAATTTTCTTTAATACTGATAATTTCCGTAAATTGAGTCTTTTGGTGTCTAGTTTGTTGATATGTAACCACTTCATAATATTTTTTTTAAAAATTTAACATGTAATTCCTATCTTGACTTTCATTTCGAAATTGACGACACAGAGATAATATTACAAACAAAAGCCTAAATTTACTTTTCATATATAATAATAATGTACAAGAAGGGGTCTCGACCTGGACAAAAAACTAAAACATGCACATAACAAATATTAACTGTATATTTAACGCGTTAAAAATATATTTAACGCGATAAACGAATATTTAACGCGATAAAAGAATGTTTAACGCGATAAAAGAATATTTAACGCGATAAAAATATTTTACCTGATGTAAATTACTGGCTTCTGTATACTTTTTTATCGCGATAAACATTTCAATTGTGATATAAATGAATTTCAGTCTTAGATTTTAACGCGATAGCATATTTTGCTATCTAACGCGTTAAAATTTAACGCGTTAAAGACGGTTTTAACGCGTTAAAAAGGGGAATTTATTTATCGCGATAAACTTATCGTTTTACGCGTTAAAACAGGATTTAACGCGTTAAAATGACATTTATCACGTTAAATGTTAACGCGTTAGTTTATACCGTTTCTGACATGAAAGGCCTTTCATACTCCCCCACCTCAAGAGTCATCGTCCTACGATGACGATATCCAACTTCAACCCATTTGCCAACTAGCCCTTTTTCACAATCGTGGGTTTTTTAGTTGGGCGCCCTCACATAATCACCAATGTTTGGCCAATATAATCACATAATCATTAAATATTTGCTTTGGTAATCAGAAATTCAGAAATTAATTTTCTTTAGTAATCAAATAATCATAAACTAAAAGCTTGGTAATCATTAAATAACAATTTAAATGTAAAATATTTAATAACAATTGCCTAAGCTTGATATAAAGTTTCATCAAAATCTATTGAACCGTTCAGGAGGAGTTATGATTACAAGCTTAAACATGAACCAGAGGCTCCCAGGTATGGCACGCCGTTTTTATATTTATTCAAATTCCAAGATATCTTATATTTAACAAGATATCTTATTAAGTATTAAGATATCTTTAATTTTTATAAGATATCTTATTTAATTTTAAAGTAAATAAGATATCTCTATAAGTTAATAAGATATCTCTATAAGTTAATAAGATATCTCTATAAGTTAATAAGATATCTCTATTAGTTAGTAAGATATCTTATAAAGTATATAAGATATCTTATAAACTAATAGAGATATCTTATTAACTTATAGAGATATCTTATAGATTTAATAAGATATCTTTATAATCAGTTAAATAAGATATCTCTATAAGTTAATAAGATATCTCTATAAGTTTATAAGATATCTCTATTAGTTTATAAGATATCTTATTAAGTAAATAAGATATCTCTATTATTAACTATATAAAATATGTCTTATATAGTTAATAAGATATCTTATAAATTAATAGAGATATCTTATATTTTAAATAAGATATCTTATATATTTAATAAGATATTTTTATAAACATCTTATTTAAAATATAAGATATCCTATTTAAAATATAAGATATCTTATTTAATATATAAGATATCTCATTTTATTATTAAGATATCTCAATTAGTTTATAAGATATCTTATTTAACTAAATAAGATATCTCGAAATTGAATAAATATAACAACGGTGTGCCATACCCAGGAGCCTGTATCGCTCACCTGATATTTCAATTTGTTCATTGCTAAAAAGACCATGCCATGTTTGGTTTCAATCCATTCAATAATTTGCAAGAAGCCGTTGTAAGTAAATCCCATAGGGTCCTATTTTAAACTAAGCCTTCCGCTGACAGCCAACATGGGTTACAGATTGGCAGCAAAGTAACAACACTTAGTCAGAACACCATTTTGTATGTATTTCCCATAGGGTACATTCTATGTTCAACTGAGTCCCCCGCTGGCAGCCATCTTCGATGATAGATCAGCATCAATGTAACAGCACTTGGTCGGCACCTCATAAGGAACATGCATGCCATGTTTGGTTTTAATCTATTAAGTGGTTCTCTAGAAGAATATTTTGTATGTATTTCCCATAGGATCTTATGTTAAGCTATGTTCCGCGCTGGCGGCCATCTTGAATGGCGGATTACCGACAAAGAAACAACACTTGGTCAGCACCTCATAAGGAACATTTGTGCGATGTTTGGTTTTAATCCATTCAGCAGTTCTCTAGAAGAAAATTTTGTATTTATTTCCCATAGGGTTTTATGTTAAACTATGTTCCCCTCTGGCGGCCATCTTTGATGACAGATCGGCAACAAAGTAACAAAACTTGGCCAGCACCTCACAAGGAACATTCATGCCATGTGTGGTTTTAATCCATTCCTCGGTTCTCAAGAAGAAGATTTGTGTATGTATTTTCCATAGGGTCCTAATATTAAACTATGTTCCCTGCTGGCGGCCATCTTGGATGGCTGATCGGCAACAAAGTAACAACAATTGGTCAGCACCTCATAGGGAACATTCATGCCATGTTTGGTTTCAATCCATTCAGCAGTTCTCTAGAAGAAGATTTTTTTATGTATTTCCCGAGATAGTTAAATTTTCGATTTTCAACACGCGAGCTTATGCGAGCGTGTTAAAATGTAAAATTTAACTATTGAGGGTGGAAAAATTCCATAACTCACGAGTAAATTGAAGGAGAATCTGTTTCTCCTGTGATTTTTGACAAAAACCTCAAGAAAATGTCGTTGCTGTGTAGTTTGTTTACATAAACGTCATTTCGGGACTTCTCTAGTTTATAGTTCTAACAGGGATCATATAATACTAACATATATACTTCATATACAGTTCCTGGTTCCAATAACTGTATAAAAAACGGCGGTAATTCCCACGTGGAAATTTAATCACCGGGAAGTGGTTAAAACTATTATGTATTTTTATCTCACCGATTAAACACGTCAAGAATAGGAGAAAAAGGAGTACTCCACTAGCGCAGCTGATGGAGGGTGGTTATAGGGTTCTATAACTTATCGTACACGATGGAAGGCCCGTTACAATTGTCATGTATTATTATTATTTTTCATCATTTTATGAAAGAAATATACCGGCATTATCACGATATCCATGATGTATAGCATTTATCAAGTGTCCAACTTATAGATACTGTGACAACTAAGATCGTGGGATGTTGCAGAGAAAAAAGGGACAGAAGAAAAAAAGGTGGATGCAACACACTAAATCCATTCCCCAGGTGCCTTTGATTTTATTTCAATATATATTTCGTCTCATGTATTCAATCACTAACCCCTCCCTTATTTCATTTTAATACAATTCTTCATTTCGTAGATCCACACCTCCAGGAGTCTACCCTTTCAAAATGAATTTTAAATTTAATACATGTAAAGTTTTATTAGACTCAGAACGCATACCTGCTTTCGATGGGGGTACCTTTAAAGTTCGAAACGAAATAAAAATGGAAAGAAACAAAACAAAACCCCCGCTAAAGTCTCGCAAGTATTATACTCAATGTCTTATACTGTGTGTCGCAAAGTCTTAATATTTAATCTGCATTTGATTTAAATATCGACAAAAGAATACCGAAGCGACAAAACAGTGGGAAAAGTCGAAGTCCAAGGAAAAGACAAAGTCAGGAGAATGGAACACAACAAACACCACAAGGATACAAGTATAACTAAAAGAATAAAGATAAAAAAACGTATAATAAGCTAAACAAAACTAGAACAAGACAGCACTGAAACTAAAACACTAGCAATGGGAACTCCCATTAAAAACCGGGAGTGACATCAGGTGCTCCGGAAGGGTAATCATGTCCTGCTCCGTTTTTCTGTCGTTCTGAATGAACAACTGTGCACTTAGAGAAGTGTTCCACTGATCCTTACTTACCATCCCCATAATGTCGCCATCCGTAACATCCTAATGAACAATTTTAACAACATAGTGATGAAAGATCCGTTGATGTGCAAAATTTTTGAGGCTGTTCCCATTACTGCTTACTGTAAGGGGAAAGGTCTAAAAAACCACTTAGTCAGTAGTTCGATCAAGTCGAACATTTCCTCAGAAAAAACTGACTACCGGGGAACCAGGCCATGTAAAAGGCCCAGGTGTGTGACATGCCCTTACACCGTGGATACTAAAGAGATCTTGGGGCCCTGACAACAAATACATAATTCAAAATGGGTATATCTGTAGCGATAATAATTTGGTTTACGCAATCGTCTGTACGAATTGTGATAAGGTATATATCGGAGAGACATGTCGTCGCCTTGGTGACCGCTTCGCTTGTGTTCTATAAAGAATGGAACTGATTGTCCAGTTGGCAATCACTTTCGATTGCCTGGTCACAGCTCGTTAGACGTCCACGTAACCGTTTTAAGGACAGTTAACGGAGGAAGACAATACAGACAACGCCTTGAGCAGAAAATAATTTTTAGCTTGGGGACACTCCGACCCCGTGGAATTAATGTAAAAAATTCTTAATTTCAATTCATTTACTAAGCATGCACACTATCTTTTTGCGGTACAGTTATCTTAAATATGATACGTTTTCTATACATCACAACGTCAAATATTTTACTTATTTTTACTATATAGTTTTACTATCTACCTTGCCATTTATGTATTTTCTATGAAGTACTTTTTACTGATGACACCCACGTCAAATAATTTTTTGTTTTTGTTTACATTTTATGTACGGACTCAGTCTTCCTCTGGGTTTCAAAGAGTCAACATCTTTTTATTGTTATTTTTTACATACTCGTGATCAAGACCATATTGGTCGAAACGTTGAGTATTTTTAACTTTTTAGTTTGTTGTTGTTTTTTACGATTTTATATTTGGTATTGTTCGACTTGTGTATTTCATAAATTTTACTCGTTTTACGCCCCCTTTGACAGCTCACCATTTCCATTTATTTTTCTTGTTATCTATTGTCGCATGAGCTGTTTCGCAACATACTTAATTTTTTGTTCACTTAGTGAAGGAACTAATTCCGTAGAGGGATAGTTAGGATTGGGTTGAGGTGGCAATTTGGGCGGATGCATAAATACAAGGGGAATAGAGCAATGGAAGGACAGTGGGAACTGAGATGGATCCGAAAAGCGGGAAGGAGTATCTCATTGCCCAATATAGGGATATGATTGAGTGGTTAATATGTCTTTCTGCATGTGGACTGTTTTCATCAAAGGAATTTTTCGCCGCATAGTATATCAAACAACTGAAAAACAGACATTCAACAAGACAGCTGACATTTCGTGACACCATATGTTCATTTTTTGTCCTTCCTGGAATACTTGTAAGAGACGACCTATAGGCGGGGTGGGTGCTCTTTTTTGCATCAAAATGTTTATTTTCGATGTTTTCGGGGATGCAATCTTTTATTTTTGTAAAAGGTCAAATTCATTTATTTATTTTCCTTGGGTGTTTAATTTGGGTGTAGCAGTGAAGGTAAATTTCTGGGTGGAAAGGAAGGGGAGCTAATTTGTGGCACGATTATATCCATTTATGTCAGAGGTAAATCCGCAAAGGAAAAAACTTTCCCCATGTTCAGCACAAAACTATTCAGTTTCAACAAAATTATGATTAAAATAGTTTATTTCAAAATCTCAGTTCAAGCCACTCCCAAATCTGAAGGTTAGTCCTCAATCTTCCAGTTCTGAGATATAGTCCTCATTCTTCTCAGGTATGACACACTAGTTTAATATTTTAACGTAAAAAAATTCATTTTGTTCATTTAGACCTGTGTGAAAACTTTAAGGCAGTAAAGGTACGTACGACCCCACCCCCCAAAAAAAAAAAAAATAAAATGTTCACCTCTTTTGCGTTTCGTTCGATTTGTTCCGATAACAACAATTAAATTCGGATGCAGATTAAGTATTAAGACTTTGCGACATGCCGTGTAAGACAACTGAGTGTAATACTTGCGAGACCTGCAGCGGAGATTTCGTTTCGTTTCATTCCGTTCCGTTTTTATTTCATTTCGCACTTCACAGGTGACCTTTTGATAGTGACTTGTTTTGGAAAAAATATAAGTTTTTAGCCAAGAAATCATATATTTTTTATCAAACTTCGATATGTCCATGATGTTAAACAATACGAGACTTAAATCTTCATTTTTGTGTCAATCCCCAATATTGTTTTTGAGCTGCACTAGATCTTGAAAAAAACTTTCCTGCGTAATTTCTAAATTTTAAATATTGACAGAAATAAGGCTTTTTATATCTGTTGTTATAAGTCTGATTGGCACAATTCGATGTCTTAGTCAGTTGTTGCAGTTTCAATCTCATTACATGATGGAAGACTCAGACCTAATTACTGACTTGAACAACCAACTAATTAAGGTTATCAATTGTGAATTAACAAGTGCTCCATTGTGCTTGAAACAGTCAGATAATGTGTCAAATATTGAAATTTCCATCTATGGTAAATATCCTGGAAGGTTTTAAGACCTTTCGTTTGTTGGAAAGAACCATATGTTAAAGACACAATTAGTTTAACAGTAATTTTTGGAACAATTGTATTTTAAACAATTGCAATTCCACCTTTGATATATTTCCTCAATGGCTGCTTTCAACAATTAATTTTCATGTAATAAAAAAGATTAACGAAAAAGCATAATGATATGGTAGTAAAAATAATTTATAGTCATTTATATTTAAAATTAGACTAATGAAAGTTCAGATGACAAAAGTAAATCTTTAAGGTGCAATTTTGTACAAATTTATTTTTACTTCCAAAACCGCTGAACTGGTGATAAACAGTAGTTCTCTTTTACACAAGTTTGGCGTCTTGAGAGATTTAGAGTGAGAGAGTACAAGATCGCTCATTGAGATTGATGACTCGGATTTGTGTTTCAAATCGCTATAGATGTGAACATACCTTCCGCGACTTTTGTCGGGACAAAAACCAAAGGATAGAGATTTTTCAATGACAAAACAAAACATAGTCAAGCACTAACAATAACAAATAAAACAATATTAAGATGTCACATATGCTTATTAAAAATTGGGATACGTAGATGGTTTTTTCTATTTTTTTTTACCTTTGGGATAATATCCCTGTATGAAGAATGTCTGTTTTTTCAAAGATAAACAAATGTCAATAAAATTTTAAGGTAGGCACATATAATTAAGATATGTAAGTAAACATTTAAGTCATACATATTTATACATTTTATATTTGGCCTTATCACTAACTGGTGTACTGAAATAGGTAGCCTAATTCACCAAGCGGACGTAAGATGTGACCGATATACTTTGTCCATAAGAAAATGGCGAAGAAGATGATAATCGATGTTGATACTGGAGTTGATGATGCAGAAGCTATCATGTTGGCCTTATCTAGACCTGAAGTTGAAGTAATTGGTATCACATGCGTCAACGGAAATGTTTCGATTGACAATGTATGCAGAAATACGTTAAGAGTTCTTAAAGTTTGCGAAAAACTTGACGTGAGTTTGTCTTACACTAATTTCGTATCATTTTGCTTGCAGATTTATGAATGTGAAACAGTGTTAGGTTTCATGCTTATTTAATCGCACATCTTTCGTGCCTTTAGCGTGGAAACACCTATTTTCCATAATACAAAATAAATGGGCCAAAATTCGTACTATTAATTCTAAAGAGCATTTTGGTCATCAATATCAAACTCCGATATACACATAACTGAAAAAGCAGAAATTTGCTCAAAAGCATAATAAAATCATCCTATATATTTTAGACAAATTATGTAAACATATGTTTACTTATATGCATGACTGTGTAATATATGTACTAGGATTTATCTTACACTTGCATGAATCGCACAACAACTTCAAGAAACATTGAATTGTGTTTTTCTTGGTAAGCAAGTGCAGTTTGCTTTGAATTTAGATTTAAAGAAAAAAACAAAGAACACACTACCCAGTACATTGAATAACCAAGGGCAAAGTTTTTCACAAGTTTTTTTTCTGTCGTGATTCTGTTGCTTGTTGTCATTGTCATGATCGGCTGATATGACATCTCTGTGTAAATATTCAGTTCTTAATAAGATATCGGTACTCAAACTGGCGAAGGGGGCATTAATATTTACCCCTGTCCGTCTGTCCGTACGTACGTCCCGAAATTGGTTTCCGTTCTCTAACTTTAGGTTTCCTAAAAAAAATGTTATGAAACTTGTACAAAATCCTTCTTATCACCAAATACATATCAAGTTCGAATTTGAGTGGCGTCACTTTTATTACTCCTGTGTTATGCCCCATTATAAATTGACTGAAATTGCGAAATTTGCCGTTTTTGCGCACTCTACTCATTAAGTTTAAAAAAAAAAAAACGTCAATAGGTTTGAATATAGTACATTGACTCTTGCATATTTATAAGCGGAGCATGGACAAACTCTTCTTTCATTTTTAAAGGAAAATATGTTGGTCCTAAAAAATCTCCGAAGAATCTAATATGTAAATTTATAAAATAAAACCCTTCTTCTGTCACTCGGACAGCTTAATTCTTGTTGATATATTAAAAAATAGAAAAATTCATATCAAGAGCATCATGTAACAATAGTCAACTTATCACCGTAAAATTTCATGTCAACTAAACTTTATCACTTGCATGTGTTCTAGACTACCTTGTTCTTGTATTTTTAGATTCCAGTTTTCAGAGGTGCGGAAAAGGGTTTATTGGGAGAAAATGAACGTGCTTCACATTACCATGGCCAGGATGGACTTGGAGATGCCCCAAATCCTGAACCTGTGGATGTTAGTTTGATTCAGAAGGAACATGCTGTTGATGCATTAATACGGCTAGTCAGAGAACATCCTGGTAATACGAATACATCTTGTCAAGGACACCGCTTCCTTTACGCACTCTACGCACGTGCGTACGTTTTTAAATCAGAAATTTATTTTCTTTTAATTGTAAAACAAAATTACTTACCCTAATATTTATTACGTTTTACATCAATATACTGGACTGTAAACATTATCGAATGTAACACAATGATTTATCCAAATCTATATACAATATTCCATGTCCTTTTGACCATGCCAGTATCGACAGCATCAGTTGAACGGTCATTTAGCAGTCTTCGACTGAAAACTTACTTACGAAATACTATGACGTATGAACGCCTTACATGACTTGGTCTGGTGCATATACATCGTGACAAAGATAGTGATGCGAGAAAAGCGCTACAAAAGTATGTTTGTTTGTTTGTTTAGTTTGGGTTTTACGCCGTTTTCAGCACATTTGGCTATTTCGCGGCGGCCAGTTTTTGTTGGTGGAG
This sequence comes from Mytilisepta virgata, assembly GCA_028015205.1. Lineage (NCBI taxonomy): Eukaryota > Metazoa > Mollusca > Bivalvia > Mytilida > Mytilidae > Mytilisepta > Mytilisepta virgata. The sequence continues at coordinate 44,727,236 of CM051520.1, forward strand.
TAAGCCGGAGTACCCGGAGAGAACCATCGACCTTCGGTAGGAAAATTGGCAATCCTTATCAATTTAGATTGGAGTTGAACACACCCCGCCACAGGTGACAGGCTAGTGATCATTAGTAGTCATGACGAACTACCTAGACCACTCGGCCACCGAGGCCCCTACAAAAGTACGCGACTGGTCACAAACATATTGCATTGGCATTGGCATTTGACCATGGAGAAAACTAGTGACATGCAGATAATTGGTCTCAACTGATTTTGTAACAGCAAATTTACAACGTTAATTATTTTAAAGGATGCATTAAATTTGCTAAAAATCAAACCGCTCCTTTGTTAATGTCGAGAGGTAGACATACTATTTGAATGCTACGATCTATTTTCTTTTTTTAATAATATATTTTAAATTTTTAACTGCGTCGCAAATGGCGAACGCAGGTCTAGGAACCCGCTCCACCCCGTCCGTTAGTTTCGCAACACTTATTCAAAGTTTCAGTTTGTACATTGATTGCACACACATCGAAATGTGCACCTCCTATTTTGAAAAGAGTTCAGTCAATATGTCCGACGGCGACGCAGGTCTCGACCCGACTTCGGTCTTGTTCTTTTTATTCATGCAAATTAAAATCTTCCAAGAGTTCCTTTAAAATATCGCAGCTGCAAGGGGCACTCCGTCCCCTTCACCATCTAGGGATCCGTCCTGCATCCGCTGGACCTTAGGCGGCCAATACCTCTAAAACCTCTTTTGTTAAGTGTAGTGTGTATATTTTGAAAGTTTTTAACGGCGCCCTTGCCTAACGTAATTGACTATTTTTCTTTCTTCTTTTTTTGAGTAACTTAATTGAGAGAACAGCCAACCCTTGACATCCTTATCAATTCAGATTTAAATCGAATTAAAGCGAGATTAAAATTTAATAACCCCAGTGTTAAAAAAGTAGTTATTATTCTAGCTTTTTATCACAAACATTGTATTGATACTATTAGGAATATATATTGCCATTCTTTAACTTTAAAGTCAGTTTTTCGTCAAACCAGACAAATTCTGGTAAATTTCATATCTTATACCCCGTACATGCACAGTATACCATTTAATCCGGGTTCGACTCGAATTAATTTATTCAGGTTAGTTTTTAGGCAGTGCGAACGACTTAATCAAGGGCGAACCTGGGTTAAAATTACCCCTCAATTTAGGCGGAGTTAATGTGGGGCGAACCGGGGTTAGTTACCTCGGGTTCTAGTTTGAACGGAAAGTGGAGTATTTTCAAGAATGCTATTTTCTGAAATTTGTTTTCGTTTTCATGAAAAACAAACAGTTTTCGCTATCGCACGAACATGTTATTGTTTAAGTTAAGTGAGTGAAACGGGTGGTTTGCATCTAATTTTAATTTGTGCATTAATTTGTGACTGGACAAACTTACTACAGTCCCCGTATACAGGACCTGCACACTGCGTGAATTTCATGGCACAATGGCCCCAAACAAACATGGAAAAAATTAAAGATTATGATTAAAATCCTCCCACCCGCCCAATATTTTTAAAAGGGGTGGATGATAATCTATTAAATTGAATTGGTGTTATTGTTAGGTGCAATCACACAGGTTTTGTTGATTATATGTAATTTACCGGTATAGATCTGTGTTACTGGTTCTGATAATAATTGTATCATGTACTTATTATTTTTAGGTGAAATCACACTGGTTGCTCTAGCTCCATTGACCAACATTGCATTAGCTTTGCGGTTATGTCCAGAGCTTGGAAGGAAATTAAAAGATGTTTACATAATGGGAGGAAACATAGAAGGTAACTGAAACTGATTTGTCCTTGGTTAGAACATACCCATACACCAAATTTACTTAATCTCTCTGTATTCATGACAAAAGAAGCCTAAATAGGGCAATATACCCCCGACATAAACCTCCAGATAAAGATTGAGTGAAACTTCACTTCAAATTCAAACACATTCTGTACAAACCTTAAAGATGATGTCAAAAGAATTTTATATAAACATATAAAGTCACTGTGAAATTCAGTAGCGTTGATATTAATTTAACTGATTTTCAACATATGAGGGTTGTCAATACAATTGGTACGAAACTACAGGTAAAATAATCTACAGTAACTGTCATCTATCTGTGCCAAACACCTGAACATCAGAGCTCTGTATTCACGTATCAACAGTTATAAATATTTATTTTTATTTAAAAAAGACACTCATTTTTTTTTCTATATTTCAATACGATTCATTATCTATACTTAAAATAATCATTGTTAATTATAATTGATTAGTGACAGATTAGATAATCTCTTACATGATGGATACTATATAATTAGAATCATGTTAACATGGTTAATGCCATCTGAATTCAATTTAAATTTTAGGAAAAGGAGGTGATAGATTAGCAGCAGAATTTAACTTTATGGCCGATCCAGAAGCTGCTTACATCACATTACAAGAGTTAAAATGTCCTACAACAATAGTTAGCTTGGAAACAACCAAATCTTTAGGTGTTGAGTGGGTAAGTGTGGCAGAACGATTCGAAAAATGAAATACTGACAATCAAATATAAGTGGCAAAGCAAATTTCCTTGTTAGTAAAAATGGATGACAAAGTAATCCATGTTGTTACTTCTTTGCGTTTGTCGACTGCTTTCATTATCCTGGCAGGTAGTCGCACAGTTTAACAGTTAAATCTAGAACTTTATCTACAGTTTATGACACATTCCATTACTTTTCTTTCATTTATAGGATTGGTTTGATACATGGGTAGCAGTTGAAACTAAAAAAGGTCGATTTCATAGAGATTTTAGTAACATGACGGCCAACAGAAATAGGCACGTCATCAAGAGACCAGATTATGCATCATGTGATTTGTTGGCCATGGCCATTGCTGTTGATGAATCAGTGATCACAGAATCTGTGGATGTTTGGTCTACTGTAGAGATGGGAGGGGTTCATACAAGGGGACAGTTAATATCAGACTGGAGAAATCAGACTAAAAATTCACCAAATGTCAGAATAGTCAAAAAGTTTGATATTGAAAAGGCTAAAATCCATTATATGTCAATGGTTCTATAGTACTAACTTATATTGTAAAGGCCTATGGGAGTGTTGTTATTAAGATTTGTTTTACCTATACAAATATTTCATTTTTCAAACTTTCATCTGCAATTGTTTCCTTTCAATAAAATTTGCAGTCTTATTTATTTGTCTGTCTGATATTTTTATCTGTTCAATCAATATGTTGTGGGGAACCTCGTTGGCCGAGTGGTCTAGGTAGTTCGCTATGACTACTAATGACCACTAGCCTGTCAACACTGAGATTGTGAGTTCGAATCTTACCTGTGGCGGGGTGTGTTCGACTCTGATCTAAATTGACAAGGATAATCAATTTTCCTACCGAAGGTCGGTGGTTCTGTCCGGGTACTCCAGCTTCCTCCACCAATAAAAATTGGCCGCGCGAAATAGCCAAATGTGCTGAAAACGGCGTAAAACCCTAACTAAACAAACAAACAAACTAATATGTTGTGACAGTCATGTTCAGAATATAAGTAACATGCGGATGCTACAAGCACCTATACACACACATCGTAATAAATATGCAAGCATAAAGACAGTGGATGGTATTGTTGTTTATTTCGAAATCATAAATCAGCGGGAGCCAAAACTTGCTGGAAAGTTCATAAGACCTATATAGAACCAGACTAAATTCAACAATGACTCGCTGCATGTTGATAACAAATTCCATTTGATAAAGGACCCATGGTAAATATCCAGATATATCTATATAACGTTCAATGATCTCTAAACATGCAGTTTTTATCACACACATGAGACAGTCTGGTCATGCCAATCGATTTATCAACGAATACATCAAGATAAGTTATAATTGAAAAAAATGTTGTATGTCTCGCGTACGTTTGAAAGCGGTCTCTGAAGTTAATCCTTTAATTTACTCTTGTTTTTTGTTATATATCCTATATTAAGTAAATACTGGTGAGACGAGCTGATTTAGGTCAGCTAACGTTGGGGTACCCAAATCGCCCAGTGTACCCAGATCGCCCACCCATTTTGTTTTGTTACTGTAAACACTGATGGAAAATTTCTTGTGTGGATGAAAGAAAAGTTTTGTAGCTTTAACAGATAGGAACAAATTTTGTGCACGGAAGTCTCGTTGGGTCTATTCACTACCTGGGGGATTTGGGTTCCCCTCCAAAATCACGGAACCACGCGACCTTTAAGCCGCTGCTGGCAGAAAATCAATAAGTGTATACCCACTAAATGTATGTGTGGAAAACACTTGTGTAGTCTAATTGTCTAAAAATAAAAATCAACAATGTTTTTGTAACAGTTTCTCCGCAATGGTCGGAAACCACCCTCCGAACTGGGCGAATTGGGTATCCCGACGTTATATATATTTCACAATTGCGATTGGCTAAATTAAGGTCAGCCTCGAGCTCGGTATCACTGACTTCGGTATCATACTGCAATACACTTAAATGCGAAAGGGTGTTCGACACAATAATATGACAAAACTTTTTGCGATGAATAAGAAATGGGACGGTCATTTTCATTGGTCGCTTCAACCATTGGACCTCAAATAATGGCCTGATAAAGCCGGTCTATCTTTTTTCCGATTTTGTCCCAAATTTAAAACTGTATTGCAGTACATAGAGTCGTGATAATTCAGCATCCCCGCATATTCAGGACGAGATATTTTCATGTGACTCGAATTATGAACTTATATTGACATGCTTTGTGGAATTTACATGTACATACAAAATCAGGTTGCATATATACATGTAAAAGGTTATTCATATCTGTTTTACGGTTCTTCTGTTCTTGAAGGTTTCATATTTGTTTTTATGACATTTGAATTATAAGCAGACTCTAGGAAATTCGGGTGTGACTAAACATCGAGTTCGAGTTGAAGTTCGAGTTAGAGTTCGAGTTATAAATCGAATTCGAGATATTAATTTCTAATGTCATTTATCGAGTTACATTTCGAGTTAGAGTTACGGTTCGAGTTAAGGTTCGAGTTAAGATACGATTTTTTTATGTAATCTTGCCGATATTCGTACAAACTTTTTTCTAATGTGACGAAATGGAAGTGTTGTTCAGCAGACATTTTATTCACAGTTCACATGATTAAATCCTGCTATGCTTTATCTGCTAATAATTTCAGATTTTTTAGCTCACCTGGACCAAAGGTCCATGTGAGCTTTTACCATCACTTGGCGTCCGTCGTCGTCGTCGTCGTCGTCGTCTGTCGTCGTCGTCTGTTAACAATTTTTCAAACGTTAACTTGTCCGACACCATAAGTCCAATTGCAACCAAACTTGGTACATTTGTTTAGTGGCATTATGTGTACAAAAATATCGTTCGGATTTTTGATTCGTAAAAAAACATGGCCGCCATGGCTAAAAATAGAACATAGGGGTAAATTGCAGTTTTTTGCAAATAACTCAAAAACCATAACAGATATCAAAATTCTGGCATAGGGTAAAAGTGTTCAGCACCTCAAGATCTACCTGCCCTGAAATTTTGAAGAAGATCCAACGACCCATGTAGGAGTTATTGCCCTTTTTCTGCATTTTTTCCAAATTTTGCACTTATTAAGCTCAATATCTTGGATACTATAAAGGAAATTTGAAAAATTTAAATTTCATATTGTTAGGCACACAAAGATCTACAAAATTTGTAACAGGATTGAAGTTGTAGGTTCATTCCTTTTAGGAGTTATTCCCCTTAGATCATCAAAATTGACCATTTTTGCAGTCTTTATTCATTATAATAAAATCGTTAACTCCTCTTACACCATAAGTTTAATTGCAACCAAACTTAGTGTAGTTGTTCCTTGGCATGAGTGCTACTAAACTATCGTTTGGATTTTTGATTTGTAAAAAAACATGGCTGCCATGGCTAAAAATAGAACATAGGGGTAAATTGCAGTTTTTTGCAAATAACTCAAAAATGGTGACAGATATCAAAATTCTGATGGGAAGCTAAAGTGTTCAACACCTCAAGATCTACCTGCTTTGAAATTTTGAAGAAGATGTAACCACCCATGTAGGAGTTATTGCCCTTTTTCTTGATTTTTTTTTGAAATTTGTACTTATTAAGTTGTTGTCAATAGAGAAAAGCTGTTGTTTGCTTAAACAATCAGCTCATTGAGCTCTACAAAAGTCTGAATTGGGTCGAAGTTGTCAGATGATCCATTATAGGGGTAATAGCTCATGAAAGACTCCCTTAAAGCTTAAGGACCAGGTGAGCGATTCAGGCTCCTGGGAGCCTCTTGTTTATTTTTCAACAAAATGTCAATGAGAATATAAGCGTTCTTTTTTCCGGGTGCAGCAAACAAGTCACCCAGACTCTACCATACGATCTTCAACATGTGGACGGTGATACATATACACAATATTTGCCCAAAATGTAGAAGAATATGAACACGACATATCAAGCCTACAAGTACTCTATACAACAAACAATATTTCAAACAAACTAGAGACTGCAAGGAGCTTATATAAGCTCTCCTGAAAACATTATTGGTTCGGTGCATCCTTCGACAAATTTTGAAACTGGACACCCCTAATGATGATTAAGGCCAAATTGCCCAGTGGATTTAGAGGACCATCTAAAGATCATTAAAGTAAAGTTTGGTTGATACTGACTTTGTAGTTTCAGAGGAAAAGATTCGTTCCCCCTTTTCTATAATTAGTTCCGGCCGAAACTATCTTGGTTGAAGGTCGGGGACAACAGACACAATTTTAGAAGGGGACCACCCAAGAAGATATCTTCAAATAGTATTCCCATTGGGTCCTAAGTTTAATTATGTCAGGTCGTGACGGCAATCTTGGATGACGGACGAACACGCTAGATAAAAAGTTTAAAGGGAACCATCCCATAACTAATATAACCAAGTTTGGTTCCAATTGGCCTAGTAGTTTTAGAGGAGAAGATTTTTTATATTAAAAAAAACAAAAAAAATCTAAAAATCGACAATTCAGGGTCAATAACTCCAAGACGGGTAATCCGATTTCTACGAAAATGGAAACTCAAGTAGATTTTGTCCTCTTGATCGTTTTACCTTGCCAGATTTTCTCTAAAAGGCATTTCTTCTGAGATAATTTTCAAAAAGTACTGTCTGACCCACATGCTCTATTCTTAGTAACATATATCATGTGGTTTGACTTGCGGTATCCTTTTTTCTACTAGACATCCTAGTGATGACTCGGGTCAGGTTTGATTCCAATAAGCCAAGCAAATTCAGAGTGAAAGATTTTTACCAAAAAGTTTACTACGACAGATGACGGACACCTAGTGATGACAAAAGTTCACGTGGCCTTTATGATTTTTTATATAGTAGAGATATTTAACACGGTATACAATCATCTCATCCGAGACAATGAGCTAATAGAGTGTTTACACTTCAGCTGATTTATTGGCCACGTCTGAAAAGCCATACAATTAAACTTTGACCCTTTTGCTTTCCATAAAAAGATATACCCAGCCATCCAATTTTAAAGTATCCGGTGTTACCGATGGTCTCGGGTGCGCCGTTGTACCCCGTTGTTAAGTTTCGTCTACTTATATATACGGTACATCGACGATATGAAGAAAACATCAAGAAAGCCAATCAATCAAAAATGCACAGGGAAATAGACAGAAAGGCAGACAGATCAATATATTACCTACAGTTTTGCTATGTTTGTCATGGTAATGAAAAATATAGGTACTGTGAACTAGTGGGCCACAAATACTCCTGCCCCTCTAGGAGAAAACCGTTAAATTTGATGGTACACACTATCATTATTATCAAGGTTCCAGACCAAGTATTAATCAATTCCTACATATATACAAGCAAAGAAAACTTTGACTGAAATTTTCGTCCATTATGCCTAACAGTAAAATTTCTCAGCAACAACTTATCATTATCAACCTCCAGGCCTCATATAAAATCATTCCGATGTGTAAAAACCAAGAAAACGTTGACGAAAGATTTTATTACGGACGGGAGGACATCCCGATTACTATGCGGGGGTATAACAATGCTAGACTGTATTTTTGTTCGTTAATTATATTGATATAAAAAAAATCAAAGTAATGGTGACTTCAAGATGAAGAATAACAATAAAAGCGTTGTTCCGTCGCTTTGTTTATCGTGTATTATTTAGGATTTTGTCTCATGTACATTTACTCCATATCCCTTCATTTTTCATTCATAACTTAACTTTTATTTTATACCGCAGTTTTCTGTCGCAACTTTAAATCTGACAATTCAGTGTACGGATTATTTTAAGGAAGGTTTGAAAAAACTTTTTAAAATTATACAGGATCCACAAGCATCATGTTTCGATTTAGGGAGAACCTCATACTACTAGTACTTAAAGGCCGGTTGAACAATATAAATACACGTATTTCGGATACTGGGAGGAGCAGGTTTTTTGTTCAGTTTGTGATTTTATGGAAATAATTAACATAATTAAATGGACAAGAGTAATGTATGTCTTTCCACATTCGTTGGTGGGACATAAGGAGAAAGAAAAAAGGAAAACGCGTGAGGAAATCGATCGGAAACGTTTCATGTGCCCTGCATCTAGATGCATTGATACCTATACCCGATGTCCAGACGATTAAACGGCGAAGAATTAAAATAAACGCACAATAACTGAATCCCGGGGGGGGGTTATTCTCCAAAATTTGGGGTCAAATTTCTCGAGTTTGCTATATTTTTTGGGGGGGTCCCAAAAATTGCAGGTATTTTTTTTTGGGGGGGGGGTAGTTAAAAAAGACGAAACAAAATAGCGTTTTTAATTTATTTTATGTGGTAAAATGAAATTATTTTTAAGGGGTAAAATGAAAGTATTTTTCTGGGTCTGAAAAAATTAGAGATATCTTTATGGGGGTTTCAACAAATTTCAAATTGGATATTTTTTTGACGAGCCTATGTACAGATAATTTTTTACCTCCATCCTCCTAAACTTAATCCGTAACTCGAATTTTAACTCGACTTGCAACTCCATAAATGACATTAGAAATCAATGTTTCGAGTTAAATCAAAGATTAACTTGAACTCGAATGATAACTCGAATGCTAACTCGAACTTTAACTCGAACTCTACATCTTACTCGAACTCGATGTTTAGTCACACCCAGGAAATTCAGTACAGAAACGATAATCTGATATCACTTAATTTCTTGTATTCTTTAAAAATAACTATCAAACCTGTGAACGGTGCTAAATTTTCGGTCTTAACTGATAATTACTTGTAATTCCAAAAAACGTTCGTGTAGTATAACAAACGAATCAGACGACCGTTTCACTAAAGCGATGGTATAGACCATAATCGTAAGATCACACGTACATATGACATGTATGACGTAAGATATCTCTTACGTACACGCATAGCATACGTGTATTTTCACTAAAGTGATTTCTCAAGGTGAAAGGATTTCGTTATATGAAGAATTTTTTTTCTGACCGAGAAGGAAGAAATCGGTAAATCCATGCATTTTCGAACTAAAAAGGTTACAGTTCTAATTTTTCAACTAACGTTACCCATTATTTATCTTGACATCAACGAATCATCGCCTTGGGAGAAATGTCATGATTTGTTGTCCTTTTTGTTCATGGTTTTATACAAAGTCTTAAAAACCGAGAAAATAAGACGACTTTGTCACGTTTGTGTAATGTGAAAATGACAGAGAGGATAAATTTTATAGAATTGATTATTCATAGCAGTGATTTACTGGGGTATATTTAGAAATTCCGTGCTAACATATTACAGTCGGATGTGCGACTCTGTGACTATGAATCTGCTAATCCATCATAATGTACTTAGAACAAAGAACAGATGATAATGTCATATTTACGATTCGCTTTCATTTGAAATCTTTTTATACGTGTATATATTTTAAGCCTGTGAAAAAGCGAGATGTATCCGATTGTATCACAATACCTGCAGTGTTAGCAGATTGTAAGAAATTTCACTAAAAGTTCTCTCCTTTTAATCGGTTAAGATAACAATGATAGTGCACTTTAGAATATATTAGTGTTTTGGGTTTGACATTAGTGCATCTCTTTTGGATCCCCATATTGTACTAAGATACTTATACCTTAATTAAACTGTAACATAACTATATGTAACTGACGTATATTTGGGTTTTTTCTGAAGCCTTAAATGAATGTTCTTTTACTTGTATAATACAATGAATTTAACTTAGCGTCAATGAGATAAAATCCCATAGAACTGAACATGCAGAAAATATATTATTTTTACGGATGGTCATGTCACCTTAGACAACGAGCAGCACTGCAAACCAGAATACATTTTTAGAAAACTTTGCATTTTTAAAATTTTAAAATAAATCTAAAATAAAGAGAAAAGACTGTAAAGTTACGCGAGAGAAAGAGAAATGAACACGCTACTATTTTCAGACTAAGAACAGCAGTATCTGAGAGAGATTCTTAGATTGGGACTCCTTTGCTTGGAAATGTTATAATAATTGTTTATTTATAGAAAAATAAGTAAATTAGTTATTGATATGCCAAGTTTTGTCTTGCAATTATTCCAGGTGACAAAACACTCCAAACAAACAAAAATACGACAGTTTTGATTGATTCATTGAGATTCAAGTGCAACAACCCGAAATTTAAAACAAACCACAAACATGTATCTACATAATTATGGATGCGTGAATTATTGTTTAACGTCCAGTGGCAGCCATTAGTGGCATATCAGGACGAGAACATGCTAATATGATATGAATTTGATCACTGCTTTGCACTAGACCGACACGCTGAGCCGGATTTTTAATGTGCTAGCTTACGAGGTAACTGTCCGTAGCAAGACATATTACCCCTCTCGGACACGTTATACTGACTCCGAGCCGACCAGTCCTTTGGTCTTACTCCGATGCCGCGTGCTTGGCGGACAAGCATCAAATACCGATTTTAATGTCTGGTTTGACCCGGGGATCGAACTCGCGACCTTCCGCACTCGAGGCAAGCACGAAACCACCGAGGCGGTTAACATAATTATGGTCATATGAAATAAAATTTAAGGTATGTAAGAACATAACACAAGGTTATGTTATAAATTTGTATATATACCTTACCGAAATTATTCATCGAAATGAGGTTTTATTTGCATTAGTTAAAATGGCGAAAAGAAAAATTATAATTGACGTCGACGATGCACCGGCAATTATGTTAGCTTTGTCCAGACAAGAAATAAGTTTTATTTATCACATTGTAAGTGCTGAAGTGGACATGTTGCTCTTGATGACGTCTGCCGGAATCCTCAACGAGTTCTACGAATAGTATATATGCGGTTTTCAGTTATGATTTGAGGTGGTGGTGGTGGTGGTGGTGGAGCCGGAAGTGACGTCACCGAAACCGAAAATGACGTCACAGGAAGTGACGTAACCGGAACCGGAAGTCACGTGACCGGGACCGGAAGTACCGGAAGTGGTTTGCGCTCATGCGCAACCGGAAGTAGGGTTTTTTCGCGCCATTTGTTTACGGAAGTGACGTCACCGTAACCGGAAATGACGTCACCGGAAGTGGCGTAACCGGAACCGGAAGTACCGGAAGTGGTTTGCGCGCATGCGCAACCGGAAGTAGTGGTTTTTCCCGCCATTTGTTGACGGAAGTGACGTAAGTCACGTGTTAGGACCCGGATGTGCCGTCTGTGCATGTTCAGGAGGAACCGGAAGTGATTTTTGCGCGCATGCGCAACCGGAAGTAGTAGATTTTCGCGCCATTTTACCATATTTTCTTTACGGAAGTGACGTAAGTCACGGACCAGGATGTGCCATGCTTGACCAGATTGAATTATCTCCCTTTTCCCGCACTTCTCGGTCGTCTCTGGATCTTTCATCGGTCTGATACCCTCACTGTTATGTCGAAGTCCGAGAGTATACGAAGTACACTATTGGATTATCTCCCCTTATCCCGCTCTTTTCATCTGTGGGTGATGTTTTCTGTGAGGACCAACGGTAGGATTGGATTATGTCCCCTACCTCCAAGTGATGCTGTCACCAATAGATCAATGGAGGGTTGTCCTTAGCAACTGCCTTAGCAACGGCAGTCCATTTCATTGCATTCACTTAGTTTCTCTTCTCTTGCTCATTGCTGCTCATTGCTGCTCATCTCTTGCTCATCGCTGCTCATCACTGCTCTTCTCTTGCTCATCGCTGCTCATCACTGCTCATCACCGCTCATCTCTTGCTCATCCCTGCTCATTGCTGCTCATCTCTTGCTCATCGCTGCTCATTGCTGCTCATCTCTTGCTCATCGCTGCTCATTGCTGCTCATCTCTTGCTCATCGCTGCTCATTGCTGCTCATCTCTTGCTCATCTCTTGCTCATCGCTGCTCATCTCTTGCTCCGTGCTGCTCATCGCTGCTCATTGCTGCTCATCTCTTGCTCTTTGCTGCTCATCGCTACTCAGGACCTTACTCGCGTGCTCATTTCGCTCCTGCTGCTTGTCACTGTTCGTCATCGCTGTTCATCTCTTGATCCACCCTTTTCCCGCACTTCTCGGTCGTCTCTGGATCTTTCATCGGTCTGATACCCTCACTGTTATGTCGTAGTCCGAGAGTATACGAAGTACACTATTGGATTATCTCCCCTTATCCCGCTCTTTTCATTTGGGGGTATTTTCTGTGAGGACCAAAGGTAGGATTGGATTATGTCCCCTCACTTGCAAGTGATGCTGTTACCAATGGAGGGGTGTCCTTAGCAACCGTCATAGCAATGGCAGTCCATTTCATTGCGCATCGCTGCTTATTGCTGCTCATCTCTCGCTCATCGCTGCTCATCGCTGCTCTTCTCCTGCTCATCGCTGCTCATCACTGCTCATTGCTGCTCATCTCTTGCTCATCACTGCTCATTGCTGCTCATTTCTTGCTCATCGCTGCTCATCACTGCTCTTCTCTTGCTCATCGCTGCTCATCTCTTGCTCATCGCTGCTCATTGCTGCTCATCTGTTGCTCTTTGCTGCTCATAGCTACTCAGGACCTTACTCGCGTGCTCATTTCGCTCCTGCTGCTTGTCACTGTTCGTCATCGCTGTTCATCTCTTGATCCACCCTTTTCCCGCACTTCTCGGTCGTCTGGATCTTTCATCGGTCTCTAGGGTCTGATACTCTCACTGTTATGTCGAAGTCCGAGAGTATACGAAGTACACTATTGGATTATCTCCCCTTATCCCGCTCTTTTCATCTGTGGGTGATGTTTTCTGTGAGGACCAACGGTAGGATTGGATTATGTCCCCTACCTCCAAGTGATGCTGTCACCAATAGATCAATGGAGGGTTGTCCTTAGCAACTGCCTTAGCAACGGCAGTCCATTTCATTGCATTCACTTAGTTTCTCTTCTCTTGCTCATTGCTGCTCATTGCTGCTCATCTCTTGCTCATCGCTGCTCATCACTGCTCTTCTCTTGCTCATCGCTGCTCATCACTGCTCATCACTGCTCATCTCTTGCTCATCCCTGCTCATTGCTGCTCATCTCTTGCTCATCGCTGCTCATTGCTGCTCATCTCTTGCTCATTGCTGCTCATTGCTGCTCATCTCTTGCTCATCGCTGCTCATTGCTGCTCATCTCTTGCTCATCTCTTGCTCATCGCTGCTCATCTCTTGCTCCGTGCTGCTCATCGCTGCTCATTGCTGCTCATCTCTTGCTCTTTGCTGCTCATCGCTACTCAGGACCTTACTCGCGTGCTCATTTCGCTCCTGCTGCTTGTCACTGTTCGTCATCGCTGTTCATCTCTTGATCCACCCTTTTCCCGCACTTCTCGGTCGTCTGGATTTTTCATCGGTCTCTAGGGTCTGATACTCTCACTGTTATGTCGAAGTCCGAGAGTATACGAAGTACACTATTGGATTATCTCCCCTTATCCCGCTCTTTTCATCTGTGGGTGATGTTTTCTGTGAGGACCAACGGTAGGATTAGATTATGTCCCCCTACCTCCAAGTGATGCTGTCAACAATAGATCAATGGAGGGCTGTCCTTAGCAACTGCCTTAGTAACGGCAGTCAATTTCATTGCACATCGCTGCTCATTGCTGCTCTTCTCTTGCTCATCGCTGCTCATTGCTGCTCATCTCTTGCTCTTTGCTGCTCATCGCTACTCAGGACCTTACTCGCGTGCTCATTTCGCTCCTGCTGCTTGTCACTGTTCGTCATCGCTGTTCATCTCTTGATCCACCCTTTTCCCGCACTTCTCGGTCGTCTCTGGATCTTTCATCGGTCTCTAGGGTCTGATACTCTCACTGTTATGTCGAAGTCCGAGAGTAAACGAAGTACACTATTGGATTATCTCCCCTTATCCCGCTCTTTTCATCTGTGGGTGATGTTTTCTGTGAGGACCAACGGTAGGATTGGATTATGTCCCCTTTCTCCAAGTGATGCTGTCACCAATAGATCAATGGAGGGTTGTCCTTAGCAACTGCCTTAGCAACGGCAGTCCATTTCATTGCATTCACTTAGTTTCTCTTCTCTTGCTCATCGCTGCTCATTGCTGCTCATCTCTTGCTCATCGCTGCTCATCACTGCTCTTCTCTTGCTCATCGCTGCTCATCACTGCTCATCACTGCTCATCACTGCTCATCTCTTGCTCATCCCTGCTCATTGCTGCTCATCTCTTGCTCATCGCTGCTCATTGCTGCTCATCTCTTGCTCATCGCTGCTCATTGCTGCTCATCTCTTGCTCATCGCTGCTCATTGCTGCTCATCTCTTGCTCATCTCTTGCTCATCGCTGCTCATCTCTTGCTCCGTGCTGCTCATCGCTGCTCATTGCTGCTCATCTCTTGCTCTTTGCTGCTCATCGCTACTCAGGACCTTACTCGCGTGCTCATTTCGCTCCTGCTGCTTGTCACTGTTCGTCATCGCTGTTCATCTCTTGATCCACCCTTTTCCCGCACTTCTCGGTCGTCTCTGGATCTTTCATCGGTCTGATACCCTCACTGTTATGTCGAAGTCCGAGAGTATACGAAGTACACTATTGGATTATCTCCCCTTATCCCGCTCTTTTCATTTGGGGGTATTTTCTGTGAGGACCAAAGGTAGGATTGGATTATGTCCCTTTACTTGCAAGTGATGCTGTTACCAATGGAGGGGTGTCCTTAGCAACCGTCTTAGCAACGGCAGTCCATTTCATTGCACATCGCTGCTCATTGCTGCTCATCTCTTGCTCATCGCTGCTCATCGCTGCTCTTCTCTTGCTCATCGCTGCTCATCACTGCTCATTGCTGCTCATTGCTGCTCATCTCTTGCTCATCACTGCTCATTGCTGCTCATTTCTTGCTCATCGCTGCTCATCACTGCTCATCTCTTGCTCATCGCTGCTCATCTCTTGCTCATCGCTGCTCATTGCTGCTCTTCTCTTGCTCATCGCTGCTCATTGCTGCTCATCTCTTGCTCATCGCTGCTCATTGCTGCTCTTCTCTTGCTCATCGCTGCTCATCACTGCTCATCGCTGCTCATCTCTTGCTCATCGCTGCTCTTCTCTTGCTCTTTGCTGCTCATCGCTACTCAGGACCTTACTCGCGTGCTCATTTCGCTCCTGTTGCTTGTTTCTGTTCGTCATCGCTGTTCATCTCTTTCTCCGTGCTGCCCATCGCTGCTCTTCTCTTGTTCATCGTTGCTCTTCTCTTGCTCTTTGCTGCTCATCGCTACTCAGGACCTTACGCGCGTGCTCATTTCAGTTTTACGGCTACTGCTGCTAGTGATGGTCGATTGTCGTTATTCAAAGATTGGATCTGTGAGAGAGCACACGGTGGGTCACTCTGCATTTATCCAGGCTCGTGACTGGCTATCATAAGATAGGCTGCATTAATCCTCCTCAATTTTTTAAGACCACTCTGCATTTGTCCAGGCTTGTGACTGGCTATATATATGTATAAACATATATAGGCTGCATTACCCTCCTTCCCTTTTTTTTTTAATTTTTTTAAATTTTTATTGTTTTATATATTTTTTTTCTGTTTTTTTTTTCTTTGTACCAATTTCACATAGAGTCATTGCTGTCTTCAGCTGGTGGTGGATCGTAGTCGTTCAATACACGATTAAGCAGATATTTTCGTTTTTCTACGGCATATTCCCATGATTCTTTTGATTCGTAGTCTTCCTCTTCTCTCAAGCGTTTAGCCGTTTTCTTGATCTTTCTATGTACGGGGTCTTTATTCATGTCTTGATGCCAGGACAATAGTCCGAGGTAATGGTTTCGCATTTCGTCTCTGTATGTGTCAAACATGTCTCGATATGCTGCCAAGCGTGCCTCGTCTTCTTCCATTCCGGCTTCGACAAGTTCGTTTACTTTCTGTGAGTATTCCGATTGATGTACTTGAAATGTTCTATTCAAAATGACTTCCCATGGAGACTGTTCGCATTGCTCTTCGGGGTCTTCGTTGGACTCCTGTTCACTACTTTGTTCGGATTCCTCGTTATCGGCTTCTGTGGTGGTATCTGAGACTGAATCACTATGGTCTGTTGAATCCTTCTCCATACCGTGTGCATTCTTTTTGTGTCGCACTATGTTGAAGTTTCGCTTGGACTGGTATCCACATATGTCACAGGTATACATTTAAGACGTCTTTCTTTCCTTGGATTCAATAGTAGAATGAGCTGCGGTCGTCCTGCAAGTGCTTATATTACCTACAGGTTCCTCAACGGCTTGATGATTCATACACAAACGTTTGGCAAAGTATTCGTTTCGAGATTGTTGCAGTTCAGATTTCACTTTTCTAATGAGGTTTCTATTAAGTCTTGTCCACTCGTTGTCAATCCTTCTACACCCCTTGCAGACATTCATGTTTTTGTAGAATTCCGCAAAGCTCTTGTTCATTTGACACTTTGTACATTTCTTGTTTGGATCCACTTTGCTGGGTCCTCCACTTGTGTTGTCCAGCCGTTTGGTTCTCTCCACTTTGGTTGGAAGTATTTTCCTTTTCATTTCTGGTTTTGCTTTGGTCTTTGAAAGATCCACAGGTATTAAGTATCTACCAGGAACCAATAAACCGAGAGGCGTTTTCGACTCCATTGGTACGTGTGTGTTGTTTGACGGTCTTCAAACAACTGACGAAATTAAACAAAACCTCTGAATATATTTTCGTTAAAAGCTTTCTATTGGCGTCATGGTGGCGAAGATTGTTTTTGTCTATTCATTCAGACAACACAGTTGTAGTTTGCTGCTCATCATTGCTCATCTTTTGCTCCGCGCTGCTCATTGCTACTCATCTCTTGCTCATCGCTGCTCATTGCTACTCATCTCTTGCTCATCGCTGCTCATTGCTGCTCATCTCTTGCTCATCGCTGCTCATTGCTACTCAGGACCTTACTCGCGTGCTCATTTCGCTCCTGCTGCTTGTTGCTGCTGAGGAGGTGAAGGTGGGATTCTTACTGTTTCGTTATGAGTCACCTCTTGTTCCCGTTGATGTTACGATGGACATCCAAGATGGCTGCGGACATGTAACGCGGACCTGAAAGAGAGCACCCTCATGAAACAGAAATTTAAGAGTCTTTCCGGACGGAAACAAACGTTTCCGGATTTCAATCCTAACCATAACCCTAACTCGAGTCCTAACCCCAACCCTAACTCTAACCCTAACCCTAACCCTAGTTCTAACCCTAATTTTAACTCTAACCCTAACACTAGTGCTGCCTCTAACCCATATCGTAGGGCTGTCTCGTACTCCTACTCTAAGCGCTCATACCTCACGTCGTTGGATCACCTAAGCAAGCGTGACTGTTTGCCTCGTGTTTGTCACGCTTGCACCAGTGAACCATCGACGTGAGGTATGAGCGGTTAGAGTAGGAGTACGAGACAGCCCTACGATATGAGTTAGAGGCAGCACTAGGGTTAGGGTTAGAGTTAAAATTAGGGTTAGAACTAGGGTTAGGGTTAGGGTTAGAGTTAGGGTTGGGGTTAGGACTCGAGTTAGGGTTATGGTTAGGATTGAAATCCGGAAACGTTCGTTTCCGTCCGGAAAGACTCTTAAATTTCTGTTTCATGAGGGTGCTCTCTTTCAGGTCCGCGTTACATGTCCGCAGCCATCTTGGATGTCCATCGTAACATCAACGGGAACAAGAGGTGACTCATAACGAAACAGTAAGAATCCCACCTTCACCTCCTCAGCAGCAACAAGCAGCAGGAGCGAAATGAGCACGCGAGTAAGGTCCTGAGTAGCAATGAGCAGCGATGAGCAAGAGATGAGCAGCAATGAGCAGCGATGAGCAAGAGATGAGTAGCAATGAGCAGCGATGAGCAAGAGATGAGTAGCAATGAGCAGCGCGGAGCAAAAGATGAGCAATGATGAGCAGCAAACTACAACTGTGTTGTCTGAATGAATAGACAAAAACAATCTTCGCCACCATGACGCCAATGGAAAGCTTTTAACGAAAATATATTCAGAGGTTTTGTTTAATTTCGTCAGTTGTTTGAAGACCGTCAAACAACACACACGTACCAATGGAGTCGAAAACGCCTCTCGGTTTATTGGTTCCTGGTAGATACTTAATACCTGTGGATCTTTCAAAGACCAAAGCAAAACCAGAAATGAAAAGGAAAATACTTCCAACCAAATTGGAGAGAACCAAACGGCTGGACAACACAAGTGGAGGACCCAGCAAAGTGGATCCAAACAAGAAATGTACAAAGTGTCAAATGAACAAGAGCTTTGCGGAATTCTACAAAAACATGAATGTCTGCAAGGGGTGTAGAAGGATTGACAACGAGTGGACAAGACTTAATAGAAACCTCATTAGAAAAGTGAAATCTGAACTGCAACAATCTCGAAACGAATACTTTGCCAAACGTTTGTGTATGAATCATCAAGCCGTTGAGGAACCTGTAGGTAATATAAGCACTTGCAGGACGACCGCAGCTCATTCTACTATTGAATCCAAGGAAAGAAAGACGTCTTAAATGTATACCTGTGACATATGTGGATACCAGTCCAAGCGAAACTTCAACATAGTGCGACACAAAAAGAATGCACACGGTATGGAGAAGGATTCAACAGACCATAGTGATTCAGTCTCAGATACCACCACAGAAGCCGATAACGAGGAATCCGAACAAAGTAGTGAACAGGAGTCCAACGAAGACCCCGAAGAGCAATGCGAACAGTCTCCATGGGAAGTCATTTTGAATAAAACATTTCAAGTACATCAATCGGAATACTCACAGAAAGTAAACGAACTTGTCGAAGCCGGAATGGAAGAAGACGAGGCACGCTTGGCAGCATATCGAGACATGTTTGACACATACAGAGACGAAATGCGAAACCATTACCTCGGACTATTGTCCTGGCATCAAGACATGAATAAAGACCCCGTACATAGAAAGATCAAGAAAACGGCTAAACGCTTGAGAGAAGAGGAAGACTACGAATCAAAAGAATCATGGGAATATGCCGTAGAAAAACGAAAATATCTGCTTAATCGTGTATTGAACGACTACGATCCACCACCAGCTGAAGACAGCAATGACTCTATGTGAAATTGGTACAAAGAAAAAAAAAACAGAAAAAAAATATATAAAAAAATTAAAATTTAAAAAAATTAAAAAAAAGGGAAGGAGGGTAATGCAGCCTATATATGTTTATACATATATATAGCCAGTCACAAGCCTGGACAAATGCAGAGTGGTCTTAAAAAATTGAGGAGGATTAATGCAGCCTATCTTATGATAGCCAGTCACGAGCCTGGATAAATGCAGAGTGACCCACCGTGTGCTCTCTCACAGATCCAATCTTTGAATAACGACAATCGACCATCACTAGCAGCAGTAGCCGTAAAACTGAAATGAGCACGCGAGTAAGGTCCTGAGTAGCGATGAGCAGCAAAGAGCAAGAGAAGAGCAACGATGAACAAGAGAAGAGCAGCGATGGGCAGCACGGAGCAAGAGATGAACAGCGATGACGAACAGAAACAAGCAACAGGAGCGAAATGAGCACGCGAGTAAGGTCCTGAGTAGCGATGAGCAGCAAAGAGCAAGAGAAGAGCAGCGATGAGCAAGAGATGAGCAGCGATGAGCAGTGATGAGCAGCGATGAGCAAGAGAAGAGCAGCAATGAGCAGCAATGAGCAAGAGATGAGCAGCAATGAGCAGCGATGAGCAAGAGAAGAGCAGCAATGAGCAGCGATGTGCAATGAAATGGACTGCCGTTGCTAAGGCAGTTGCTAAGGACACCCCTCCATTGATCTATTGGTGACAGCATCACTTGGAGGTAGGGGGACATAATCCAATCCTACCGTTGGTCCTCACAGAAAACATCACCCACAGATGAAAAGAGCGGGATAAGGGGAGATAATCCAATAGTGTACTTCGTATACTCTCGGACTTCGACATAACAGTGAGAGTATCAGACCCTAGAGACCGATGAAAGATCCAGAGACGACCGAGAAGTGCGGGAAAAGGGTGGATCAAGAGATGAACAGCGATGACGAACAGTGACAAGCAGCAGGAGCGAAATGAGCACGCGAGTAAGGTCCTGAGTAGCGATGAGCAGCAAAAAGCAAGAGATGAGCAGCAATGAGCAGCGATGAGCAAGAGATGAGCAGCGATGAGCAAGAGATGAGCAGTGATGAGCAGCGATGAGCAAGAAATGAGCAGCAATGAGCAGTGATGAGAAGCGATGAGCAAGAGAAGAGCAGCGATGAGCAGCGATGAGCAGCGATGAGCAAGAGATGAGCCGCAATGAGCAGCGATGTGCAATGAAATGGACTGTCGTTGCTAAGACGGTTGCTAAGGACACCCCTCCATTGATCTATTGGTGACAGCATCACTTGGAGGTAGGGGGACATAATCCAATCCTACCGTTGGTCCTCACAGAAAACATCACCCACAGATGAAAAGAGCGGGATAAGGGGAGATAATCCAATAGTGTACTTCGTATACTCTCGGACTTCGACATAACAGTGAGAGTATCAGACCCTAAAGACCGATGAAAGATCCAGAGACGACCGAGAAGTGCGGGAAAAGGGTGGATCAAGAGATGAACAGCGATGACGAACAGTGACAAGCAGCAGGAGCGAAATGAGCACGCGAGTAAGGTCCTGAGTAGCGATGAGCAGCAAAGAGCCAGAGATGAGCAGCAATGAGCAGCGATGAGCAAGAGAAGAGCAGCAATGAGCAGCGATGTGCAATGAAATTGACTGCCGTTACTAAGGCAGTTGCTAAGGACAGCCCTCCATTGATCTATTGGTGACAGCATCACTTGGAGGTAGGGGGCATAATCCAATCCTACCGTTGGTCCTCACAGAAAACATCACCCACAGATGAAAAGAGCGGGATAAGGGGAGATAATCCAATAGTGTACTTCGTATACTCTCGGACTTCGACATAACAGTGAGAGTATCAGACCCTAGAGACCGATGAAAGATCCAGACGACCGAGAAGTGCGGGAAAAGGGTGGATCAAGAGATGAACAGCGATGACGAACAGTGACAAGCAGCAGGAGCGAAATGAGCACGCGAGTAAGGTCCTGAGTAGGTATGAGCAGCAAAGAGCAAGAGATGAGCAGCAATGAGCAGCGATGAGCAAGAGATGAGCAGCGATGAGCAAGAGATGAGCAGTGATGAGCAGCGATGAGCAAGAAATGAGCAGCAATGAGCAGTGATGAGCAAGAGATGAGCAGCAATGAGCAGTGATGAGCAGCGATGAGCAAGAGAAGAGCAGCGATGAGCAGCGATGAGCAAGAGATGAGCAGCAATGAGCAGCGATGTGCAATGAAATGGACTGCCGTTGCTAAGACGGTTGCTAAGGACACCCCTCCATTGGTAACAGCATCACTTGCAAGTAAGGGGACATAATCCAATCCTACCTTTGGTCCTCACAGAAAATACCCCCAAATGAAAAGAGCGGGATAAGGGGAGATAATCCAATAGTGTACTTCGTATACTCTCGGACTTCGACATAACAGTGAGGGTATCAGACCGATGAAAGATCAGGAGACGACCGAGAAGTGCGGGAAAAGGGTGGATCAAGAGATGAACAGCGATGACGAACAGTGACAAGCAGCAGGAGCGAAATGAGCACGCGAGTAAGGTCCTGAGTAGCGATGAGCAGCAAAGAGCAAGAGATGAGCAGCAATGAGCAGCGATGAGCAGCACGGAGCAAGAGATGAGCAGCGATGAGCAAGAGATGAGCAAGAGATGAGCAGCAATGAGCAGCGATGAGCAAGAGATGAGCAGCAATGAGCAGCGATGAGCAAGAGATGAGCAGCAATGAGCAGCGATGAGCAAGAGATGAGCAGCAATGAGCAGGGATGAGCAAGAGATGAGCAGTGATGAGCAGTGATGAGCAGCGATGAGCAAGAGAAGAGCAGTGATGAGCAGCGATGAGCAAGAGATGAGCAGCAATGAGCAGCGATGAGCAAGAGAAGAGAAACTAAGTGAATGCAATGAAATGGACTGCCGTTGCTAAGGCAGTTGCTAAGGACACCCCTCCATTGATCTATTGGTGACAGCATCACTTGGAGGTAGGGGACATAATCCAATCCTACCGTTGGTCCTCACAGAAAACATCACCCACAGATGAAAAGAGCGGGATAAGGGGAGATAATCCAATAGTGTACTTCGTATACTCTCGGACTTCGACATAACAGTGGGAGTATCAGACCCTAGAGACCGATGAAAGATCCAGAGACGACCGAGAAGTGCGGGAAAAGGGTGGATCAAGAGATGAACAGCGATGACGAACAGTGACAAGCAGCAGGAGCGAAATGAGCACGCGAGTAAGGTCCTGAGTAGCGATGAGCAGCAAATAGCAAGAGATGAGCAGCAATGAGCAGCGATGAGCAAAAGAAGAGCAGCAATGAGCAGCGATGTGCAATGAAATTGACTGCCGTTACTAAGGCAGTTGCTAAGGACACCCCTCCATTGATCTATTGGTGACAGCATCACTTGGAGGTAGGGGGACATAATCCAATCCTACCGTTGGTCCTCACAGAAAACATCACCCACAGATGAAAAGAGCGGGATAAGGGGAGATAATCCAATAGTGTACTTCGTATACTCTCGGACTTCGACATAACAGTGAGAGTATCAGACCCTAGAGACCGATGAAAGATCCAGACGACCGAGAAGTGCGGGAAAAGGGTGGATCAAGAGATGAACAGCGATGACGAACAGTGACAAGCAGCAGGAGCGAAATGAGCACGCGAGTAAGGTCCTGAGTAGCTATGAGCAGCAAAGAGCAACAGATGAGCAGCAATGAGCAGCGATGAGCAAGAGATGAGCAGCGATGAGCAAGAGAAGAGCAGTGATGAGCAGCGATGAGCAAGAAATGAGCAGCAATGAGCAGTGATGAGCAAAAGATGAGCAGCAATGAGCAGTGATGAGCAGCGATGAGCAAGAGAAGAGCAGCGATGAGCAGCGATGAGCAAGAGATGAGCAGCAATGAGCAGCGATGTGCAATGAAATGGACTGCCGTTGCTAAGACGGTTGGTAAGGACACCCCTCCATTGGTAACAGCATCACTTGCAAGTAAGGGGACATAATCCAATCCTACCTTTGGTCCTCACAGAAAATACCCCCAAATGAAAAGAGCGGGATAAGGGGAGATAATCCAATAGTGTACTTCGTATACTCTCGGACTACGACATAACAGTGAGGGTATCAGACCGATGAAAGATCCAGAGACGACCGAGAAGTGCGGGAAAAGGGTGGATCAAGAGATGAACAGCGATGACGAACAGTGACAAGCAGCAGGAGCGAAATGAGCACGCGAGTAAGGTCCTGAGTAGCGATGAGCAGCAAAGAGCAACAGATGAGCAGCAATGAGCAGCGATGAGCAAGAGATGAGCAGCGATGAGCAAGAGAAGAGCAGTGATGAGCAGCGATGAGCAAGAAATGAGCAGCAATGAGCAGTGATGAGCAAAAGATGAGCAGCAATGAGCAGTGATGAGCAGCGATGAGCAAGAGAAGAGCAGCGATGAGCAGCGATGAGCAAGAGATGAGCAGCAATGAGCAGCGATGTGCAATGAAATGGACTGCCGTTGCTAAGACGGTTGCTAAGGACACCCCTCCATTGGTAACAGCATCACTTGCAAGTAAAGGGACATAATCCAATCCTACCTTTGGTCCTCACAGAAAATACCCCCAAATGAAAAGAGCGGGATAAGGGGAGATAATCCAATAGTGTACTTCGTATACTCTCGGACTACGACATAACAGTGAGGGTATCAGACCGATGAAAGATCCAGAGACGACCGAGAAGTGCGGGAAAAGGGTGGATCAAGAGATGAACAGCGATGACGAACAGTGACAAGCAGCAGGAGCGAAATGAGCACGCGAGTAAGGTCCTGAGTAGCGATGAGCAGCAAAGAGCAAGAGATGAGCAGCAATGAGCAGCGATGAGCAGCACGGAGCAAGAGATGAGCAGCGATGAGCAAGAGATGAGCAAGAGATGAGCAGCAATGAGCAGCGATGAGCAAGAGATGAGCAGCAATGAGCAGCGATGAGCAAGAGATGAGCAGCAATGAGCAGCGATGAGCAAGAGATGAGCAGCAATGAGCAGGGATGAGCAAGAGATGAGCAGTGATGAGCAGTGATGAGCAGCGATGAGCAAGAGAAGAGCAGTGATGAGCAGCGATGAGCAAGAGATGAGCAGCAATGAGCAGCGATGAGCAAGAGAAGAGAAACTAAGTGAATGCAATGAAATGGACTGCCGTTGCTAAGGCAGTTGCTAAGGACACCCCTCCATTGATCTATTGGTGACAGCATCACTTGGAGGTAGGGGACATAATCCAATCCTACCGTTGGTCCTCACAGAAAACATCACCCACAGATGAAAAGAGCGGGATAAGGGGAGATAATCCAATAGTGTACTTCGTATACTCTCGGACTTCGACATTACAGTGAGGGTATCAGACCGATGAAAGATCCAGAGACGACCGAGAAGTGCGGGAAAGGGAGATAATTCAATCTGGTCAAGCACGTCACTTCCGTAAAGAAAATATGGTAAAATGGCGCGAAAATCTACTACTTCCGGTTGCGCATGCGCGCAAAAATCACTTCCGGTTCCTCCTGAACATGCGCAGACGGCACATCCGGGTCCTAACACGTGACTTACGTCACTTCCGTCAACAAATGGCGGGAAAAACCACTACTTCCGGTTGCGCAAGCGCGCAAACCACTTCCGGTACTTCCGGTTCCGGTTACGCCACTTCCGGTGACGTCATTTCCGGTTCCGGTGACGTTACCTCCGTAAAGAAATGGCGCGAAAAACCCTACTTCCGGTTGCGCATGCGCGCAAACCACTTCCGGTACTTCCGGTCCCGGTCACGTGACTTCCGGTTCTGGTTACGTCACTTCCTGTGACGTCATTTTCGGTTCCGGTGACGTCACTTCCGGCTCCACCACCACCACCACCACCACCACCACCACCTCAAATCATAACTGAAAACCGCATATATACTACTTCTACGGGTACGTGGAAGATAAGTAGATATTATCAGGTTTTGTGCAAACGTATATCGTAAAATATCAGTCGCGAGACACAATGTGAAGCTTTTTCGGCGAGTGAGCGTAGCGAACGAGTCAAAAAGCTTCATATTGTGTCGAGCGGATTATATTTTACAATATTTGTTTGAAGAAAACTTGATGATAAATTTATCGTATTGTTAACTAGCAATCTTAATGGAATTTCTTACTTTTCAATGGCCATCCGCCTATAACCGGATGTTTTCCTGATATATTCGGGTCAACGTTGGGTCAAACATTATGACGTTGCTGATATATTCGGGTCAGCTCATATTAGGGTCGGGTCAACTCTTTACGACGTCACAGTGCGGAAATACGGGAAATTCTGAAGGCCTCAGCAGGTCGACATAGCCATAGGGAAATACGATAAGATGTAAGCAAAAGTATTAGAAATTCTTGTGTTCGTATTCTTCTATATTAATTTTAAAGAATTATGATTTAAATTTTATTTTTGTTGGGGATGAGGCCACACCAAATTGAGTTTTAGTTCTTTGAATTTTTGGAAGGCAAAAATAGGTGCGAGCGAGCGAAATTTTAATTTTAAGTTTTTTTTATTAGGACTAGTATTTTTCGGGCGAAGATCAAATTTACGTGAACTAAAGATCAATTTGGTGTGGCCTGAACTAAAACAATAACATGAAAATCTAGTGACGTCTGATGAGGTACATATCCATTCGTGACTCGAAATGAAATATTATAATTACCTTAGACAACTTTGTCTCGACTGCGAAAAAGTTGCTGAACGTAAAGTATACTGAAGGCGTTGCTTTTTCGACGAGGGCGGTTGGGAAAACGTTTGTTAGTAGTGTTTTTGTTCTAGGACATCCGAAGTTAGTTTATGATATAAACATCTCAGTTTCATCTGATCTTTACCTCATTTTGTTGGTAACTTATATAGATACTTAAGTAGCCGTAGGTTTTTTTTAATAAGTTCAGTTTCTCAGGAAGTAATTGAATTCGTAAACTTATACAGACACTTTTTGTGATTAGCTGAGTTTATCGAGCAGTAATCATTAGAGGTCAATAATATTTGATGTGTTGATATTAACCTGACCTTGACTTTAGTTAGATGTATAACTGACTTAGGTCATGTTTTTTATGATTGCCTCATTTCTATTTGCTGTAAAGAAAATTGTCAGTTATATGTCATAATTATATGGCACCTGACCTTAACAAAAATTTCAAGTTTCCCTTTTACGCTTCACATAGGTCATGCTTTGTGATTAGGTCAGCATATTCATAATATTGTTATAATTGTAACAGTAGAGCATGATTTGTCTCCCAAAATTACCTACCGCACCAACCGGGGATCGAACCCGGAACCTTTGGTTCAGTAGTCCACCGCTCTACCGACTGAGCTAAAGGAGGAGTACTCCTTTAGCTCAGTCGGTAGAGCGGTGGACTACTGAACCAAAGGTTCCGGGTTCGATCCCCGGTTGGTGCGGTAGGTAATTTTGGGAGACAAATCATGCTCTACTGTTACATAATATTTGGGTGTAAAGAAGCATTATCAAGTTTTATGTCAGTCTGACATTTTTTATTTGATCTTGACCTCAGTTTCATGGTTACGTCAGATTTTTGTGATTATTATATTAGTTAATGTGAGATCACTCCAAATCCGTCTTCTCACATTCGACAAGTGTTCGGGAACCTGTTAAGATCAAAATACATTTTGAGCCTTAATGTCTTTTCTTGTCCCTTATTTTACATGCATATATTTCCTATTTTAATAACAGTTCCTTTCAAACTAGGAGTCGGACAATGGTTGTCATAAGTTAAGTTTTAGCATTTTTTTTTTCATTATTATTATTATTATTATTTCAATTTGGCGAATGTATGATAATCTTTTAGATTATTAAGTTTTTTATATGCTATCATAAGTGTTCCTGCAAAAAAAATTCTGGCAGTTTCATCTCGTTCAATAACATGCCAGTGATTTCTGATTACACGACTCATTTCTAATTCGGGTTATATTTTATTGCAAGGACCAAAGGAGCTGTCTTCTTTACAATTTTACGATCTATATATTGCTTGATCCGCCGATGGAACAGATCAGTTAAAGATCGTCTTGCCCTTGTAAATCATTGATTGTGACGTGGAGGAAGAGGATAAAGTATGTGCAGTTGTGAAATATAGTCTGTTTTTTTTTCGTATAAATAATTTATACTCAGCTGTAATTAATGCAGCGACTATAAGAAGCATCGTATTACTTAAAACATATGCAATTTATGATGATTTTATTTTTAATACAAAAGTAGTATTCCATGGATTTTTTACAGGACTGGTTTGATATGTGGACACAGAAATGTCATCTCTGCAAAGACTGCATTTAGAAATAGAATAATCCGCAATCAGCTAGACTTTGCTCCGTATGACTTACTTACCACTGGCAATTGCCATCGACAAATCAATAATTACAAAGTCTGTTGAAAATTGGGTTACAGTTGAAACCTCTGGAGAACTCGGGACAACTCATTATGGATTTTAATCAGAAATTTTAATTATCGTATTTATTTTCTTGTTCAACCTGTGACTGCTTTATTAAAGCATGCTTCTTGTCACTGCTGTTCTATTTAATTTTATCAACTGGGTCGAATATTTGGAACTTTCAATCATATTTTCCAATGGAAAAATCAAGTTACTGGTGTTTAGCGATGTATGGCGACAAGTCGGGAAGATGGTGCTAAACTGATGATTTGATGTCAGTTTGACAGCTCCTGTTTTGTTAGAACAGGAGAAAGTGACATACACAATGCTAGAAAATACTTCAGGCAAAAATTAAATTATTAAAATTTGGTAAAGCAGATTCCAATGTGAAAATGACCAAAGTTAAACCAAAAACAATCTAGGAAGATACCTTTTTTTTGGGAAAGATTTAAGAATTTAATTTTTATGCTAGTTTATCGTATTTCCCTATGGCTATATCGACCTGCAGAGCCTTCACAATTTCCCGTATTTCGGCACTGTGACGTCGTAAAGAGTTGACCCGACCCTAATATGAGCTGACCCGAATATATCAGCGACTTCATAATGTTTGACCCAACGTTGACCCGAATATATCAGGAAAACATCCGGTTATAGGCAGATGGCCATTGAAAAGTAAGAAATTCCATTAAGATTGCTTGTTAACAATACGATAAATTTATCATCAAGTTTTCTTCAAACAAATATTGTAAAATATAAGATGCTCGACACAATATGAAGCTTTTTAGCTCGTTCGCTACGCTCAGCTCGCCGAAAAAGCTTCACATTGTGTCTCGCGGCTGATATTTTACGATATACGTTTGCAGAAAACCTGATAATATGTACAAAAATGTTTTTTTAAAAGCCAACAGAACATGCAATATCATCATGCAGAAACTTGAGTCCACAACCTGAGACCATTAATAATGTTGATATTTCTGATGCACTAAATACATGCAAGGTATTTTATTGTCTCATCAGTTTTGTTAAAGACCACTGTTATAGTGAAAGTCAAAACAATAACTAAATTTTGTGTAGCAGATTTCAATTCCATATTGATAAAAAAAATAATAAAGCCTAAAATTGTTATAAAACTGTTGGATGGAGATGCTCCATTGATTCTAAAGACCTAGCACTTTTATAACAGTGAATTAATTGCAAGTTTCATGTCCTTATTGAAATACTTGATGTTGATATAATGCTACACAGATGATTAATCCCTTTTGGGATTCTTTGTCCGGAGCTATTTTTCTGACTTGACCACCCACTAACTAATCAGTGGGTGGTCAAGTCAGAAAAATAGCTCCGGACACAGAATCCTGAAAGGGATTACGCAGATGATTAGAATGTTTACTGCAGAGGTGGTATTATATTTAGTCTGCTGTTTTCTCTATTTCCGAAGCAGTCCTGTAATGCTGGATTTATTCTAGTATGGCATTCAATAGTGTTTGTCCCTGAATAAATAAGCTATTATAAATAAAGAATTTTTATTCATGTATAATCTTACATAAATTATTTCATTACCGACAAAAATGTATACATTGATTTTTGTTACGTGTAAATAAATTTAATTTTTTAGGTTTTTGCTTCACATTTTATTTTAAACAATAAAAATTTCTGAAGTTATCTGCATAGAGACAATAACGGAAGAAACTTTAAAAAAAAATAGGAATTTAAAAATAAAAGAAATTATGAGATACCTGAAATTGTGACAAAACATGATTTTTAGATTTTGAAAATTCAAAGATATTCTGGAATTTTGATAAAATAGGGACATGAATAACTCAGAAAGACTGAGATGAAAATGATTATGTACACAAATGACTTTAAAAAATCATGCACATTTAAAGTTTAAAAATTACAACAAATCAAATATAAAATAAGATGTAAATGTACAAATTAAAATCAAACTAAAAAATGTAAATTTTATAAATGGTAACTATTAAATAAAACATTTCTTTACATATGACTTTTGAGAGCTGCCTGTTACAAAAGACTCTCTCTGTAAACCACCTAAAGGTAAACCTCTTTTCTCATAACAACTCTTTATAGACTTCTTCTTGATTACAAAGTTTCATTATTGTTGATTTGGGGTTTTATGCAACTTTGGCTCAATTGCTCGTTTTTATTTTTGAGAAATCCAGAGTATTTGGAAAAAAAAACCAGCCATCTTTGGCAGTTAATTGTCAATCCCTCTCAATTAAGACAGGACTCAAACCTTGTCATGAGTCTGGTTCAAATTCCCAATCTAATGTTAAGGGGTCATACCTATGTGCAGGTCTAACTGTACCAGTGTCACTTCAACAAAAATTACAAACTGCTTCCTCACTTGTTGAAACTAACCAATAGATATGGAAAACACAGGATATCAAGTAACTTATTTTCCATCACTCTATTTTACAATTATTTCATTGTTATATTTTATTTTCACGAAGTCTTCAACAAGAATAGCAATCAGAATATTTACTGATGATCCAATCAACATGGCAATTTACTAATTGACTGACCTTTTGATCACATAATCCTTAAACATATATGTTACCTTTGTACATTATGCCAAGTGACAAAAATGTGTGCAAATTACTAGTTTGTAAAGAACAAAATGACAATATAATAACCTTAAACAAGTGTTCCTAGACCTAAAATTGAAAGTAATCAATAGGGTTTTCAGGGAAAATGATCATAAAACAGATACTGTATGAAACTGCAATACACTTACTACATAGTATTATTAGAAATAATACTGGATTTCAAACATTTTTCTTCTTGGACCATAAATGAACTTTGACCATTGTTTAATGAAAAGAGATACCCGTAAAAACATTTTAATATTAGATCTCATTACTGTCCTTAAACCTCAGTTTGAAAAACAGATTTTTCATAATTTAAGTATCTTATATAAATTTAAATTGTCTGTCTCCCCATTTCTAAGTAAAACAATTTGTCATTGTCTGATTATGATCATCTATGTAAAAGGGAGACAACCCTTCTTGTGAAATTTTTTTGATTAAATGATATACATTAGTGAAGTGAACTAGGTGAATGGAATAAAGAAAGTGTTCATGGGACACAGATAGCCTACCCCCAGCTAGTATTCCTTAATGATACCAAATTATATAAAAATCATAAAAGTGTATAACTTGAATATGACAAAAGCAAAATACATCAAATTCCAACTTCTTTTTGAAAAAAACATGGATGTTTAATTTTGGTATTTTAAAATTTAAATTTGGCAGTTTGTGTCAGTACTGTGTTTAATTTGTTTGTAACAGGTGACCAAAAAACCCTAAAAAATAACCACAGCCAAAATATCCCAATTTACAGTAATGAACATTACACAGAAATATCTATAACTACCATAAAACTAGATGAAAAAAATTACATATCAAGCCATATTGCTTTTTTGGCCAATTAATCCATTTTATCTAAAAAAAAAAAAAAAAAAAAAAAAAAAAAAGAAGACATCGGTTGATGTACCACTGAAAGCACTCATTAAGTTAAATTAAAAGAAAACATCTCCATTAAAATAAAAATTTCAGGTGTCCTGAAAAATGGCTAATTTTGGCCCTTTTAACATCTTTTATCTCAATGCAATGACAAAGTTACACAAAAATGCCTGGAGTTAATTTTATTGTATTTCTTAAATCAACCAATTTTTTAAAAAAATTGCCAAAATAGGATAAGAAATAACAGTTTCCCCCAAATCTACGAAAACTGATGTCAACGAAATTAACGGAATTCACAGTAATGCTTTTTTTACAAGTTTTAGGATATCTGTAGGTCTAAGTTTTTTAACATTACAATTTTCATTAATTCTATTTGAAATTTCCGATTCAAGATCTTATTTGAGGTTTAAAAATATAACAAATAGACAGTGGTAAAAATTCCTGTTTCTTGGAACTCAACAAGTGTAATTAATTAACAAACAAAAAAACTTCCTCATTATTCTCAAGTTTAGACTTTCAAAATGCAAAACATCCACTCCATAAACTAAGGTTTCCAGACAGTATTCTGACAAATTCAATTAGAAACCAACATACAATGTATAAACAGCACTACATTTAGTAAATGATAGAAAATGCACTATACTGAAAAATAATACAAAAGTAAATATCCCTACATATATGTACCTACATACAAATGTAGGGGCAAGCAATAATAAAGGTTCATACTTTGGTAAAATTAAACAAAAAAGAAGACTTGACTTTGTCCCATGAGAATTTTTGTGTTTTGTAATATTTGTAATATTTCTTTCAATTTACATTTTTCTTTCCTTATTAGCCACTGAAACCATCTTAAAAATCTGTCCCTCACCCATATGACACTGAAATATTACACAAAACTACTCACTAAATACATTAAAACATATAATATCCAATATTTTTTCTTCTTCAAATTTCCCCATATTATGAAATAACAGTTTGAGATTACTCCATTATAGATATAAAGAAAATATTTCATGGTGTAAATCCTTCACTATCTACAACTGCAGGACTTGGTGATCTAACATTACGAAATTTCTGGTGCATTCCATTTATTAATGCTTTATACAATGGGGTAGCAGTGTTATAACCATTACACAAACTTGAAGGGCTTCCTCGTGAACGTGGCAACTTTTTTGGAGTGCCCCCTGGTGATCTGTAATTATATTATAATGCATTGTTATTTTGATCACAAAGAAAGACAAATATACATGTACCGTGTTACTAATAAAGGGCTTCGCTAAGTGCAGCTTGATAAGACTTCAACATGTTGACATGTAAAGAATTAGAATTAACATGGATGCTTAATTTTGGTATGTTAAAATTTAAATTTGGCATTTTGTGTCAGTATTGTGTTAAATTTTGTTTGTAACGGCTGCCAAAAAAACCCTAAAACATAACCACAGTCAAAATATCCCAATTTACAGTAATAAACATTACACAGAAATATCTGAACTACCATAAAACCAGATGAAAGAAATTTATCTATCAAGCCATATTGCTTTTTTGGCCATTTAATCCGTTTTATCTCAAAAACCATAAAATAGAAAGAAGACATCTGTTGCCATACTACTGAAAGCACTCATTAAATTAAAAGTAAAAATCTCCATTCAAATCGGATGAAAAATAAAAATTTTAGGTGTCCTGCAAAATTGCTAATTCTGGCCCTTTTAACACTTTTTATGTTTGCAATGACAAAATTACACAAAAATGCCTGGATCTTTTAAATTAATTTTCCCATAGGGTGCTATGTTAAGCTAAGTCTGCCTATATCAACCATCTTGAATGGCGGTTCAGGTCAACACATATAATTCTGATCAAGGACCATCTAAGGACCATTTCTGCCACATAATGTTCCAACAGACTAACTGTTTCAGTCAAGAAGATCTGTATTAAAGTGAATTTTATCAAAGGGTCCTTTGTTAAACTATGTTTGATGTTCAGCAATGGTGATTTTTGAAAGGCTGACCGGATCACTGGATAAAATTCTAATAAAGACCATTTCTGCCAAACTGGGTTCCATTTGGCTCACTACTTTCTGACCTGTATTTCTTATAGGGGACAATTGTGGTAAAATATTATCAGGATATGTTTAATAGAACAAAAATAAACTAGAAATGTGAGTGACCTCACTGAGTAATACCCCCGCTTTCAAAACTAAGAGTTGTGCTTACAAGCTTTAAACATGTAAAACCCTTAAGTTGGATTATCTCCCTTTGCAAGCATCTAGTGATAATTATCTTGCTTCATGCACATCAAGATATGATTCCTAACCTTTGTATAAAGTTTAATGTAAATCCATTGAACGGTTTAGGAAGAGTTGCGCTTAAGTTGGAATATCTCCCTTTGCAAGTATCCATCAATAATTATCTTGCTTTCAATATCTACATATGATGCCCAACCTTCAGATAAAGTCTCATCAAAATCCACTGAACGGTTTAGGAGGAGTTGCACTTACAAGACCTATGGACAGACAGACGAACGGACGAACAGGGTGATTCCTACATAACCCCCCCACCCCCCCCCCCCCCATCCCCCGAAAAAGCCCAGAAATCTATGATTACAAAGTTCACCTCGTTCCCCCACTAATTATGGTGTGTGGCCGTGTAGCTCCCCGAGGTCAACCCTTACCGATTGTAGGTTGGTTGGTATCGGAGAATTGAACTCGGATTTAAAACTTAACCTAAGTAAATGAAGTGTGATAAGTAGGTCAGAGTGATCTAATTTTGGTCCGAGGCTGTGTTACTTCCCGAGGTGCACCATTATACCAAGTAATATGATTGTAGGTCCCTTGGTATTGGAGAACTGAACTCGGACATAAAACTTAACCTATGTCAATATAAAGCGATAAGTAGGTCAGAGTGAACTAATTTTAGTGGGAAGCTGTGTTACTACCTAAGATGCTTCCTTACACCAAGTTATATGATTGTAGGTCCCTTGGTATCGGAGAACTGAACTCGGACGTAAAACTTAACCTATGTCAATATAGAGGAATAAGTAGGTCAGAGTGACCTAATTTTGGTGGAAGGCTGTGTTACATCCTGAGATGCATCCTCACACCAAGTTATATGATTGTAGGTTCCTTGGTATCGGAGATCTGAATTCGGACATAAAACTTAACCTAAGTCAATGAAGCATGATAAGTAGGTCAGGTGACCTAATTTTGGTGGGAGACTGTGTTACTCTCTGAGATGCATCCTCACACCAAGTAATATGATTGTAGGTCCCTTGGTATCGGAGAACTGAACTCAAACGTAAAACTTAACCTATGTCAATATAGGGCTATAAGTAGGTCAGAGTGAACTAATTTTAGTGGGAAGCTGTGTTACTCCCTGAGATGCACCCTTACACCAAGTAATATCATTGTAGGTCACGTTGTATATCAAAACTGATTTTTTACATAAAACTTAAAAGCCAGTCAACCGTGTAATATGGGTCATGTGACCTTCATCTTATGTCACATGGTCAGTCTCTTCATAATACACATGCAAACAAAATTATATAACCCTAAGTCAACTAGTAACTGAGAACTGGCTGTGGACGTGGACGTCGGGGTGACCCCA
This sequence comes from Mytilisepta virgata, assembly GCA_028015205.1. Classification (NCBI taxonomy): domain Eukaryota; kingdom Metazoa; phylum Mollusca; class Bivalvia; order Mytilida; family Mytilidae; genus Mytilisepta; species Mytilisepta virgata. Next base: position 44,762,228 of record CM051520.1, read on the forward strand.
ATAGCCCCCGCCAACTTCGTTGAGGCGAACTAAAGACCAAATTTGTTCTTGTGGGGTAAAATGAGTGGAAACCTAACTGACGCCAACTTCACTTCTTCACTTCATCTCAATATTGCTAAGTGTATTGTGTTGGTATCTATCAATAATTATCTAAGTAACAGTAAGAGCAAATGATTTGTATTAGTAAGGATTAGAAGTCAGACAACTGACAGGCAATCATTGAGAGCTGATCTCTATTATGCTAGCAGTTTGAAATCAGTGATATTTACTGTAGAACCACTTTACCAGTAAAACAATCTTATGGTTCATAGATGAATACTCCTGCGTTTTTTTCATGGTTCTTATACAAAGATTTCAATAAACGCCAGTAGGAAAACCATAACTAGAGGTTCTCAAGAGCCCGTATTGCTCACCTGGATTTAACTTTTCATCTTGAGCAGGACTAAAAATTGAAGTGCTGCAGTCAATTCGGCTGGTTTTTCTATAGGATTCTTATGATGTTAAACTAAGTTCGGCTGTGGCAGCCATCTTGGTTGACAGTCCATTTCAATGGACACATTTCTAAAAGAGAACCATCTAAGGACCATTACTACTAAGTCTTGTTTCAACTGGCTTAGTGGTTTCAGACAAGAAGATTTTTAAATGAATTTTCCTATAGGGTCCTATATTAAACTAAAGTTTGGCTGTGGCGGCCAGCTTGGTTGACAATCCTGGTGATCGGACACAATTCTGAAAGAGGACCACCGAAGGACCAATGCTGCCAAGTTTAGTTCCAATTGGCTCAGTAGATTTTTGAGTGAATTTCCCATAGGGTCCTATGTTAAAGTAAGTTTGATTGTGGCGGCCATCTTGGTTCACAGTCACGAAATTGGACATATATCTGAAAGAGGATCTCCTAAGGACCATTGCCAAGTCTGGTTCCAATTGGTCAAGCAGTTTCAGACAAGAAGATTTTTCAATGAATTTTCCCAAAGGGGCCTATGTTAAATTAAGTTCGGCTGTGGCGTCATCTTGGTTGACAGTCCGGGTCATTGGACACAATTTTGAATGAGGACCACCTAAGGACCATTGCTACCAAGTCTAGTTCTAATAGGCTAAGTGGTTTCAAACAAAAAGATTATTGAGTGAATTGCCCATAGGTCCGATGTTAAACTAAGTTCGGCTGTGGCAGCCATATTGGTTGACACATTTCTGAAAGAGGACCATCTAAGGACCTTGCTGCCCAGTCTGGTTGCAATTGGTCAAGTGGTCAAATATTCAAGATAATAACGTAAAACCGTAAAATTTCCTGGAAATTAACAATTCAGAGCCAATAACCCAACAAAGGGTTGACCGATTTGTCTGATAATTTCATGACAGGTAGATCTTGACCTGATGAACATTTTTACCCCTGTCAGTTTTGCTTTAGTCTTTGAGATATAAGACAATAACTGTAGTTTACTTCTATGTTCTATTTTTAGCCATGTCAGCCATGTTGGTTGGCAGGCCGGGTCATCATACATATTTTTTAAACTACATGTAGATACCCTAATGATGCTTGTGGCCAACCTTGGTTCCATTTGGCCAAGCTTTTTCAGAGAAGATTTTTGTAAAAGTTAACGGACGGACGACAGATGACAGATGAAGGACGCCAAGTGATGAGAATAGCTCACTTCACCCATTTTCGTCAGGTGAGCTAAAAACACTTATATTTTTATATTGCTTTCATCAACATTTATCCCATACATGTATCTACATCTATTTCATTTCTTTTGAGATTTACGTATAAATGTTGTTACCTTGGATGAATGGATTTTCGTAACAGTTTGTTAGGGTTTATAGACAGGAGTTCTTCATGTAGACTACTAAGTGATCCTATAGACTGCCATGTTCCCATTGATGCTATAGAGCTGCAATATAATATTCATGTCAGTACAACAATTTACATTTAATTAATGGACAAATTTGCCACTATTACTAAAAGCCTGTTAAACAGAAAACGAAAACCTCTGGCCTAACAAAGATATTGTTTTCCTTAATAAATACATGTTTAAAGAAATGAAAAGCAGTTCAATCCACTATCAAATTAAATAAAACAATTCTTCTTAAATTCTACAAAACATACCCACGTCTTTCATCTGACTTCTTTAATCTCACACTGTGTGGTGTCTGAAACTAAAATATCTTTATTATTAAAGGATATCAACTTCTTGTGTTTTTAACATCACTTGAAGGAAAATTTAAGCTAGACTTCAAATGACTAGATACTAAAGTGTGTTCTATACAATCCTTTACTCTACTTAATTGTTAGGAATAGTCCCAGAGATGTCAAATGGTAATTAACAGGACGTAGGACATTTTAGTGGATTTTCTAAAGGCGTGAATGGACATTTTAGTGGAAGAAAAATTGGTTACCTGTAAAATTTAAATGGACATTTTAGCAGAATATTTTTACATGTAAACTTTTATTTTTTTTTTAACTTTCAATGTATAGTCAGCAAAAATATCTTCAACAGTGAGAAGATTAACAACTATTACGCAAAGACCCTCCAAGACTATCCGACACGCTTTACAACATAAAAATAAAACTCATTTTTAAGCATCTGCTGACCCAGACTCAATTTTAAAGCACTGTGTGACATTGATCAAGTCAAAACGAAATTAAATAAACAGCTGATAAACGATTATGACAATGAGTTTGACTTGAATATTTGTTCCAAACGAATCATCCACAGATGATACTGCCTGACAGTGTTCAGTCTACAACTACTTTGGAACAGCTCAGCAGATGAGTGTTTGCAGGAGAAATGGAGGAAATTTGAGGCACTGAAAGCAGATAACCCATTTGTATAATCAAAACGTCATAGAAGTGAATGAATTCCAACTAGATTTGTATCTTGCCAAAATAAAAACCTAAAATGAAAATCAACTTACCTTTTTTTTACAGGAAATTTGTGTAAATTTAATAGTCTGAGAACAATTTTAGGTGGCCTAACCGTCATCACAGCTGCCAAGATTGGTTCCATCTAGCTTAGTGCTTTCAAATGAGAAGATCTTTAAGTGAAATATCCCATAAGATCTTATTTTAAACTAAGATCTGCTGTGGAAGCCATCTCAGTTGAATATCCAGGTCATAAGATACAATTTTTGAAGAAAACCATCAAAGGACAATTGCTACCATTTATGGCTCTGACAATATGTTAAACTATGTATAGGTCATTGGAAACTTTCAACTGACTCAATCAGTGAAATTCCCATAGGGTCTATATTAAACTAAATTCTTCCATGGAATCTATCTTGGTATAGTCCAGTTCCTCAGAAATGCTTTTCAATGAGGACCTCCAAATGACCATTTCAATCAAGTTTTTGTCCCAAATTTTAGCTTGCTGTTTCCACAGAAGTAAATTAAAGTATAAAAGTTTACAAACAGTCGAGAGATGCCAAATGGTGGCAATAACTCACACTAACATTTGGCTGTAGTGAGGTAATAAAATGAAATCAGGACATGAAGATGTTTTCAAATTTATTACTGTAAAAGACTGTTTGCAACTTTGCCCATCCTGCAATGGTCAGTATAAAATACTGAGAGGAAACAGCCTTGAAATTAAGGACATTTCAGAAGGACTGATATGTGTGAAATTTTCAATAATAAATGCACACCTTAATTTCCTAATTCAAAGTTCCAAAAAAATATCTGTGGAATGATCTAAGTTTAGTTTTAAAAGACATCAAGTTTGCAGAAGATTTGGGTTATAGAGGTTTAGGTGCATTTTGGTCCAGAATGTTTTAAAAACCTATTAACTACCTGAATATTTCTATCTTTTAAGGGAGTTCTAACTCTCCCTGGTGTCATTGATCCTTGGCTGTTTGTAATTGATTGATTTATCTTTCCAGATCTAGTCCTGGTTGGTGCAGGAGTTGGTGGAAGAGGTGGGGCTTCTGGGATAGTCAATCCTTCATTTTCATCCTTGCATTGTGATTTTTTTCTCCTTTTAGCTGCAAGTCTCTCTGAAAATCTTTGACCTTTTGACTCTGAAAGAAATTCTTACAACTTATATTGAAATTATTTTGGACTATGATCATCTACATGTACATATGGTAATCTAGGTCATGATACAATTCTCAAGCAGGACCACCTAACATGCCTATGAACCATTCCTGCCAACTTTGGTTCCAATTCACTTAGTGGTTTCAAAAATGAAGATCTTAAAGTATATTTTCCTATAGGGTCTTATGTTAAACTAAATTCAACCTAGATGGCAGTCTTCGTCATCAGATATAATTCTTAAGGAGGATCTCCTAAGGACCAATGCTGCAAAGTTTGGTTCCAATTGACTTCAGATAAGATCTTTAAGTGAATTTTCCAATGGGGTCCTATGTTAAACTAAGTTGCCTTTGACTGCCATTTTGGATAGTAGTCCTGGTCATCAGAGGTCTGGGTCAATTGATTTAATTCAGAAAGAGGACCATCTAAGGAAAATTTTTTCTATGCAGTCTGGTTCCAATTGGCTTAGTGTTTTCAGCCAAAAAGATCTTTAAATGAATTTCCCACAGGATCCTATATTACACTAAGTCTGCCTCTGCAGCAACTTGGATGGTGATCTGGGTCATTGGATAAAAATATGAAAGAGGATCAACCAAGTACCATTCCAGAAAGGTAGTTTTAAGTTGGCCAGTGGTTTTAGAGATCTTAAAAGTTTACAAAAAATGGTTGGCCACATGCCCCAAGTGATGGCAATTATGTACAATTACATATAAAACCCTTCCTGTACTTACTGGTTCTAAAAGGTGTTAAAATTTCAAAAAATTTATTTGAAACATACTCAAGTAAGGTAGTGGAAACCTCAAATCTTGCTATTTTCCATACTGTCAAGGGGTAATTCATACTGGATTTGGATTGTGTAATAAGAAATTTTTCAAAAATTATCACAAAAGATACTTATGAAGGCATACCAACATACATATCATAATTCCTTATCAGATAATGTCCTTTTTGAGGATTCCATAAAAAGTTTCAATTCTAAAAATAGATTTAAGATCCATACAGACGTAACAATATTTCTTACCTTGAGAATACTGGAAAGCCTGTGACATACCATCTTTGAGTTCTAAAATCTTCTCCATGCATTCTTTCTCAGATACTGTATATCTAGAATCCATATCTTTATAAACCATACTTAACATTTTAAGCTGAAAAAAAATAATACTTATTTCAAAGTATAAATATTATTGTCAATCTGACTTTATCATTTTTCAAAAAGTATGTAACTATTTACTATGCCTTATAGTAATGTACAACTTGATTTGAATACCTGTACTCTGTTCATAGTATTCAGTACCTAAGAATGTACAACTTGATTTGAATACCTGTACTCTGTTCATAGTATTCAGTACCTAGGAATGTACAACTTGATTTGAATACCTGTACTCTGTTCATAGTATTCAGTATCTAGGAATATACAACTTTATTTGAATACCTGTACTCTGTTCATAGTATTCAGTATCTAGGAATGTACAACTTGCTTTGAATACCTGTACTCTGTTCATAGTATCCAGTACCTAAGAATGTACAACTTGATTTGAATACCTGTACTCTGTTCATAGTATTCAGTACCTAGGAATGTACAACTTTATTTGAATTTACCTGTACTCTGTTTATAGTATTCAGTATCCATCATTAATTTAGGGTCACAGTGTGTCTTATATAATTATTGTAAAAAAAGCAAACATATAGTTCCATAAAATAATTCTGACAAAACTATTATATGGTGCCATTTACTGCTTTTCCTATGATGTGGTATGTCATTCATTGTACCCCCTAATATATAAATCAACTGCATAAATTAGTTCTATATTTGTCTACAAATTTGATACCCAAGATCTCCGCTGTCCTATATTTAATTACATACACATATTCACTATGGAATTTGAAGGACTGATGGCCAAAAAAAAAAAATATTTCTGTCTACATGTAACCTGCCTTCATATAAGACATGAATCCACTGTTTTCTTCATCCTCTCTTTTTCTTTTCTTCATTAAATCTTTGATAATCTCTGGATTCTTATCTAAATGCTCCATCAAGTGCTGAAATTAAAGCACACATGTTTGTTACAAACAGAAGCCAATCTTTAGGTCTTGCAATACATTTTTTTTTGTTCTCAGAATTCTTAAACATATTCACTTGATATACATGTAGCATATGTGAAAACGAAATTTTATATTTCAATTGGATTTTTCCCAAACCCTCCTGGAGCTTCTACCGACAAACCTGAAAATTCAGCTAGAACAAACTAAATTCATTACATTTCCATGTTTGGTGAGTGTTTAAGATCAGAAAGAACACGAAGACATTGCACCTGAAATTGGAATATAAGTTAACACTGAATTTTGGTATTCTTTGCAGAAATTTTTGTTGGGTTTGGTGCATTCTTAATGTGACCTTAGTCAATGATTTTAACATATTCACATATAAACATAATTAAATTTTGATATATCTGTTATTTTCAAAATAATTTTTTTACTGTTTTCTATGTGATGTTGATATGTTTTAAACAGTTGGCAAAATATAATTTACTTTTTCAGCTATTTCATGTATTTTTGGGAAAGTTTTAAAATTTTTTGAACAGTTTTAGTAAACATATTAAAATAAAAGTATGGACTTGTAAAGCTTTTTCTGTTTCTGTGGCTGCTTGTTCTTCATATTCTTCTTCACTGAGAATCTGACAGAATCCAGTCTTCATTGGAAAGGCTTCATCGAATTCTCCACAATTCTCAAGTCCACTGTCCTCCATCCTTCTACACAAAATAAATATCGCTTAAATAAATCAAATATATACATGTACATGATATATACATATACATATATATATATATATATATATATATATATATATATATATATATATATATATATATATATATATATATATATATATACTTATACCTTAGTCTGTATCAGATTTCGTTATTAGTGAAATAGAAAAATTTATGTTATCCAATGGAAAGCTGTAATAATTTGATGTGGTTAACACCCCATGTGTTTTCAAATCGCAATGAAACTCTGCATGTACTTCTCAAGCTGAAGGTTACAGCATTAAATGACAACTGTTATCTAACAAATATTTTGATAAAAAAAAAATACATGAAACAATTAAACTAGAGGCCCTCAAGAGCCTACATGTATATCGCTCACCTAGATTGAACTTTTCACCTTGAGCAGGACTAAAAATTTAAGTGTTGCAGTAAATTTGGCTGGTTTTTCTATAGGGTTCTATGTTAAATTAAGTGGCAGCCATCTTGGTTGACAGTCCAGGTCAATGGACACATTTTAAAAAAGAGAACCATCTAAGGACCATTACAGCTAAGTCTTGTTCCAACTGGCTAAATTGTTTCAGACAAGAAGATTTTTAAATGAATTTTCCCATAGGATCTTATATTTAACTAAGTTCGGCCGTGGCGGCAATTTTGGTTGACAATCCAGGTGATCTGACATCATTCTGAAAGAGGACCATCTAAGGACCAATGCTGCCAACTTTAGTTCCAATGGGCTCAGTAGTTTCAGACGAAAACATTTTTGAGTGAATTTCCCATAGGGTCCTGAGTTAAACTAAGTTTGGCTGTTGTGGCCATCTTGGTTCATAGTCCACGAAATCCAACACATTTCTGAAAGAGGACCTCCTAACAACCACTGCTGCCAAGTTTGGCTCCAATATGTCAAGTAGTTTCAGACAAGAAGATTTTTCAATGAATTTCCCACAGGGCCCTATGTTAAATTAAGTTCGGCTGTGGCGGCCATCTTGGTTAACAGTCCGGGTCATCGGACATATTTCTGAAAGAGAACCTCCTAAGGACCATTACTGCCGAGTTTGGTTCCAATTGGCCTTGTAGTTTCATAGAAGAAGATTTTTGAAATTCATTCCCCCCTTTTTCTATTTTTAGTAACAGCAGCCATGTCAGTTGGAAGTCGGGAATGCCAGACATAATTTTGGAAGGGGACCACCCAAGGACCATTCAATCAAAGTTCGGTCCCAATTGGCCCAGTGGTTTCAGAGGAAATGATCTTTAAATGAAAGTTTACGTTGGATGCCGTCTTTAAAGAACAAAAACTCCTATAAGGGGTCAATCAATGATTTTGGTCATCTTGACTTATTTGTAGATCTTACTTTGTTGAACATTTTTGCTGTTTACAGTTTGCCTTTATCTATAATAATATTCAAGATAATAACCTAAAACTGCAAAATTTCCTTAAAATTAACAATTATGGGGAAATAACCCAACTAAGGGTTGACCGATTCGTCTGAAAATTTCATGGCAAGTAGATCTTGACCTGATGAACATTTTTATCCCATGTCAGTTTTGCTCTAAATGCTTTAGTTTTTGAGATATAAGCCAAAAACTACATTTTACCCCTATGTTCTATTTTTAGCCATGTCGGCCATGTTGGTTGGCAGTCGGGGTCATCGGACATATTTTTTAAACTAGATACCCTAATGATGCTTTTGGCCAAGTTTGGTTCCATTTGGCCCAGTAGTTTCAGAGGAGAAGATTTTTGTAAAAGTTAACGGACGACGGACGACGGACGCCAAGTGATGAGAAAAGCTCACTTGACCCTTTGGGTCAGGTGAGCTAAAAAATGTGTGAGTCTTCCAAGGAAGACATGTGTCGCCTGCGGATGTCAATTTTTACAAAAATATTAAAATTTTCTAAAAATAAAATATATATGCACACCTGTGCATTAAGGTTAATGCACAGAGAAAGTTTCATCAAATTCCTTTGAGCGGTTATGGAGTAGTTGAGGATAGAAGTTTTGACCCCCTTTTTTTTTCAAAAATGTCAATTTTTAGGAAAAAAAATTAACATTTTCTGAAAATGAAATATATATGCACACCTGTGCATTAAGGTTAATGCACAGAGAAAGTTTAATCAAATTCCTTTGAGCGGTTATAGAGTAGTTGCGGATAGAAGTTTTGCCCCCTCCTTTTGTTTGCAAAAATGTCAATTTTTACCAAAAAATTTTAAATTTTCTAAAAATAAAATATATATGCACACCTTTGCATTAAGGTTAATGCACAGAGAAAGTTTAATCAAATTCCTTTGAGCGGTTATGGAGTAGTTGAGGATAGAAGTTTCCCCCCCCCCCCCTCCCCCTTTTTTTTTGCAAAAATGTCCATTTTTACCAAAAAAAATTTGAAATTTTCTAAAAATGAAATATATATACACACCTGTGCATTAAGGTTAAAGCACAGAGAAAGTTTCACCAAATTCATATGAGCGGTTATGGAGTAGTTGAGGATAGAAGTTTTGACCCCCCCTTTTTTTGCAAAAATGTCAATTTTTACCAAAAAAAATTTGAAATTTTCTAAAAGAAATACATATGCACACCTGTGCATTAAGGTTAATGCACAGAGAAAGTTTCATCAAATTCCTTTGAGCGGTTTAAGAGTAGTTGAGGATAGAAGAAAAGTGTGACGACGCACAACACAAGACGACAGATAGTGCTATGTGTCGACCATGTGTTCCACAGGCGACACAACAAAGTAGTTTAGCAAAAGATAATTTCACCTCAATAATTTATTAATGAAAATTGATGAATAAATATGTCAAATTATCATAAAAATTCATTTTATAGAATTTGTTGAGTTTTAAAATACAACTGTGTTTAAAAATGGATTTATACTGTTTTAAATTATAAGGTTCTAGGTAAAAGATTAACTTTAGTTTTGTAGAAAAGTGATAACATAGCTGTAATAAATGGTTTCTGTACAGTATCATTTGTCATTACCACAATATAAACAAAGTATGTCCTTAGTCAACTTGGCTAGAGAGAGTAATGTTGGTCTGTTTTATTTCATTCTACCACACGAGGTGCCAGATACCAATCAAGATATGTCTACATTTTTGACATAAGGGCTTGGGTATAAGTTTAATACACCAGCTCGCACCAATAAAAGTCTCAGGCTCATATGCTCGTGGTGTTTTATACACATTTATATACGTCCAAAGTAATAACCAATGTTCGAACTTACTCAGTGTTGGATGAATAAAAAAATAACAGTACAGTGCAAACTAAAAATTACATTAATGTATTAAAGGTCGCAAAATAAAACAAATAATCTTTACTTAAAATAATATTTCAAACTTAGTAACTGGCTTTGGGATATTCCACTTAATATATTAGATCCAGTATTAGCAATCAAGTATTTTTTATTATTTCAGACCTGGCATATAGACCTGAACAGTATTTTATAGAACTGTAGCCAGAATTTGCTTTGAATAATAAAATTTATAAATTTACTTAGGCTGTAAAAAATGTACAAAAGGCTTTTAAGTCTGCAAACAATGCTTACTCATAATTTTCAATGTACATGAAAACATTGGTTTTCAAAAAATATTTTATTAAATTGTACTATACCCTGATTTATCATATCTTTAGGCTAAACCCTGTTTAGCATTGATATAGGTAGTTTTTCCCATTTGACATCGAAATATAAGCTTTCACATTAAATTTTTCCTGTTGATATTATATAACTATTATACTATAATAATTTAATCTAATCTAATTTCACTTATATATTGTTTGTAATTTATCACAAAAGCATGTTGAAAATATACACCTTGTCCATGTTCTGTATTTAGGTATCAACTTATTTTAAAAAATTCAAATCTATTATTGTTACTTCTAAACATGAAAATTGTCTTTAAAACAAACAAAAGATGATGAAATATATCAAATGTAACCAATCTTATAACAATTTTGCATTACAGAAAATATTTATTAACAATATTGTGAAATTTTTATTAAACAAAGGAGGTAACACAACATTGGTTACGAAAATAGTAACAAGTTAACTATGACTACGATCGCTATTGAAAGACACAAGTAAGCCATAAATTGATAATTTCCTAGAGTGAAATATGACTTTCGATTTTACTGGGAAATCCCAGTATTTCAACGATTTTAAAAATGGAATCCTAGACACTTGGGTACCTGGACATTTCGGTACTGAATATGTTTGTTTAGTTTAGTTGGTATTTAATGCCGTTTTAAGCACTTTTGACTATTTTGCGGCGGCCAGTTTTTATTGGTGGAGGAAGCCGGAGTACCCATAGAGATACGACCTTCGGACGGAAAATTGGCAATTCTTGTGTACTGACTATGGACACTTCGGTACTGAGTATATTGTGTTATATATTTGTAGGGTATTACACTAAAAGCGTGGAATGTCAATAACGAGATTCTTAATAAGGCTACACGGCATAATAAGAACAAAGAAAATAATCGTTTTAAATATTTAAATATCTATAAACTGCAATATTTCAGTGCAGTTTCATGTACACAATAGTAACGGCACTATATTAAAAAAATTTCATAACAATGTTCAAAGTCAGATCGAGTCTACATCACAGACTGTACGTTTGTTTGTTTGTTTAGTTGGGGTTTAACGCCGTTTTCAGCACATTTTGGCCATTTCGCGGCGGCCAGTTTTTATTGGTGGAGGAAGCCGGAGTACCCGGAGAGAACCACCGACCTTCGGTAGGAAAATTGGCAATCCTTGTCAATTAAGATCGGAGTCGAACACACCCCGCCACAGGTGAGCAGACTGTACGTAAACGGAGGCACACTGTTTAAGCAACTGGCCAGAGATTGAACAGTTTACATTGGGTCTGTTTGGAGCTTTTCTTCTGGTGTCGTTGCAGCCCACCCTCGGACAATAATCTAAGCTGAATTGGGATGTCAGCTGCCTCTTTGAAAAGCTCCAACACTAAGAGGTAGAATGGCACTGGTCCCCTGGTATGGACATGACGATAAATAACCAAAAAACACATTCTTTATTGGGAAAAAATGTATACAAAGAATAAACAATTGTCAAAAATAATTTTTTTTCTAGTACCGAAATGTCCCAGTACTGAATTGTCTTTTTCAGTGGGTACCGAAGTGTCTTGGTACCACCCAATGTAATAATTAATTTTATAAAATCTCATAAGAAGAATTATCTCTCTTTTACATTGAAAATTCCATAAGCGTTTTTTTTTTTTGTTTCTCTGGAAGACATGATTTAACAAAATCAGGTAAGTTCAATTGTTTCACTTTCTTTCTACTTAGTCTTAGCTCGTGAATTGCATCCTTCACCCAAGTGAATAGACAATTTACATTGATAAAGGTATTCAAATTCTGAAAAATATATTTTACGAACTGAGGATTGAGGTTTTAAGTCTATGATTACCTTTAATTTTTCGCCTTTCAATAAGGTGTGGCTATGAATAGGTTGTATGATATTGTCCAGGTGAGAATTTACCTTTTCGAAAATTCCGCCATTGAGAAATACATTATACCGAAAATAGGACAATTCGGACCGGAAACAATTCGGCTCGTCTATGGAGACAACGGACAGTCTTCGAAAACTTTCTTATAATAATTAATTTTTCATATATGACATACCTGTATAGAGCATTTGGACAAATGTGGATGTGTACTTACATACGATGAGCCATTAGCAATTATCAATAAATTAATTAATAGATAATTTAGATTATGTATACATGTTATACTAATTATATTATTTATACATGTTATACTAATTAGGTAATTAAACATACTAAACTGTCATTGAAAGTGATCTTCTAATCAATTGATAGATAATTTAAATGATTAGATTAAAGAACAGTCTTGATAAGACCAAGCTCAGTATAGTTAGTATGTCATGTATGTTATAATTAACAAATATTAAAAGTTTTGGTTTTATTTTTCTTATTTCAGGTTCCCAAGTCTATCATAGACATCATACAACCCGTCGATCCGTGGATTATTTTCTGCTCAGTGGACCCATTATGTTTTTTTTAAATTTTTTTCAGACCGCTTCCTTCAAGAATGATGATCTCTACAAATACAGCAGACAACTGTTTACCACACCGTTCCTTCGTACTGCATAAACTGTAATAGGTTAGACTCCTCCTGAGTACAATTGTCCCAGATAACATTTCCATACTCGAGAATAGGCCTAACAAACGCTAGCATGTACAGTTTTTATAAAAAATTTCTATTTATATTATACTTTAGCATGCGCAAGATATTTAATCTAACGCATGTTTTAGTATAAATATCCTTTGTATGTTCTTTTAAAGTTCCATGTTGGTTAAAATTTAGACCAAGATGCGTAATTGTTATTTGTGTTCTCCAAGGCAATATCGTTCATATACAGAGCATGAATATTGACATCATGTTTTCTAGTAAACAACAAAAATTTTGTATTAATTGTTGTCGTTGAACATGTGTTAAAGGTTATACCCCAATCAGTGGCCTATGTATGAAAACTATCTAGGTCTGATATTGTAAGGATTCTGTATAGCTGTTTCCTGGTCCTCAACAACACAGTACAACGGGGTATCATCAGCAAATAATTTGATTTTATTAGAAACAGCGTCAACTATGTCATTGAAAAACACAAGAAACAGATACGGACCAAGTATTGGTGTCCTTGTGGAACACCAGCATTAATTCCATATTTTCTCAATTTATACAATAGCCCCCTGTGCCATCTACTTCTTTTGAGGTTGATTGGCATAGAAGATATCTTATTTTCTCATTTTCTTGCCATGAGTTGAAATCTGCTGGCATATTTTAAACTACATTTCCTAAAAAGTCATTCCTTAGTTTAGAATTTTTTTTTACAAAATAAAATAAAATGAGCTTCATCCTCCAATGTACTACAGTCTTTTTTCTCTAGGAATATTTAAATGTCTTCCTTCTTCTATCAGTAAATTGTGGTAGTTAATTCTCATTTTTGTAATGTTACTTCTTCAGTTTTCAAAAGACATATAATTTAAGTAATTTTCCATTTCTAAATTTTTCTTCTAATTTTTGTATAAATGTAATTTACTTTTGTGATCTGTCCTTTCAAATCTTTGTTCAATATATTTTTGTATAAATTTAAAAATTGGTGTTTTAAGTGTTTTTTCTTTTTTAACTTAGAGTAGTTCTTACTATTGTTTCCCCCGAGAGTGGGTAGTTCTATGTTTACCTCTTTCAAAATATTTTTAACTTATGAAAACCAGGTATAGCAACCTGATTTGTTCAAACTTTTAGAAAGTAAAAAAGATTCATATCGGGACAGACCGATTTGGGCCGGAATGACTGGGGACGTATCGACTATAAGGCCAGATCGAAATGAATTCGTTACATCCGGGTATTGCTGGGCGCCTGTCGCCATTTCTGAGAGTTCATTAGCGATCGAAAGATCGCTATATTGCGTTAACTCAAGCATCAAAGAGCTTTTTGGGGGCTTTTGTTCCCTAAGTTTTTTCTTGAATTCACAAACTTTCTTTTTTTCATATTTGAAAAGGTCGACATTCTTTCTGAGAATATTGTTTTTCTCTCATTTTTGGTGTCAATCATGGAATTGTAAAAATGTCTGCTAAATATTGTGTCTGTCAAATCCTAAAAGGAAAGGCCTGTGGGTCAGACCTCGATAAAACAGATTTTGATGTTAGAAGAGAGTGGTACTATGGAAAAGAAACCAAACAATCGCCTGTCTTCTGTCCCTCCAAAGCAAAACACTTCGGAATCTAAAAAATCTGGTGAGATTTCTGACAGGGAATTGTGTGTCTTGTCACTACCAGTTCTGGAAAACTGGTTAACAAATTCAATGACTTTGTCTAGGCAGATATCAGTTGATGATGCATTATTCTCTGTAAGTTAACGAATTTGTTAACTGTAAAATTTATCTTGGAAGGAAATGAAATTCTGCTGTTTTCATTTTAGTTTGTAATGTAACTCTAGTTTAGTAGTAACTTGTAAAAGAATAAAAAATTTTGAATAGTGAAGTCCAAAGTAAAGAAATAATTTCTTCATTGAAGACCGTGGACATTAAATTTCAGCTTGAATTACAGTATAAAATAAAATAAAATGAGCTTCATCCTCCAATGTACTCAGTACAGTCTTTTACAGTATAAAATAAAATAAAATTGATTATTTGTGTAGAAGAGATGCCAAGTTGCATATTGAAATGCCAAAACATCTAAATAGTTTTAACAAATTTGGAAATTTGGTATCAAAGTAGAAAGTTGTTTGAACCAATGTCATTTATAAGACTTAAAAAAAATGAACCGATAAGAGACCATAAGAGGAATTCTTCACTACTTTAAAAGCAATTTTAAAGCTTTTTTTTCCATTTTCAGATAATGGAAATCAAAAACAGTTCTCTTCCAAATACTCAAAGAAAAGAGAAAACAATGGAAGTAAATCATATTATCAGGAATCCAGCCCACGAAAACCAACACCTCAAAAAAACAGATTTGGTGTGGACAAGAGACCTCGACCCAGGGGAGGAGCATATCCTCGAGAAGACGTAAGAAATTATTTCATGTTTTTTAAATTTTATATTTACACCTTTGAATTACTAAGTTTTAATTTTTTTTTGTACAAAGATAAAAATTTTCCGCAATATTTAGAGATTTTAAATTGATTTGCCATCTTTTTCACCACCGGACTAGTGTGGAAAGCCACAGGATTACTGCTGCAGTAATAAAATACAATGTCATTACTTCTGGACACAGAGTTAGTAATACTGCAGGGAAAACAAAGACATGGAGGTAGCTTTTCTGTCAAACTTTCATAAATTTCTTTTTAAAGGTGATATCACCGACCTGAACAGTAGCATATCCAACAACGACACTTTTACACCATCTGAAACAGCAAATTATAATGACAAAATCTGCCGTCTCTTCTTCAAAAATTCGATGAGACTGGAATTGAGTGAGCAACACACAAACTGTCTTAGCAAGACAAAATATCAATATACAGTTCATGAAAAGAGTGTATAAAATTGACACGAGTTACAAAATTGCAAAAAACAAGGTTTTTGATTAAACAAGCAACCGTTTTATGTGGGTAAACATCAGTAGACAATAAATGATCATTGCAATCTGACTAAGATTTAAGGGGGTGTTTTTGCTGAAAGAAGATTGAATACATGTTTGAGTTTACCAAACAAAGGGAAGTAACTCTAAATTGTATTTTGGTATTGCATAATTAGATGCAATTCACAAGCACTTCAATAGTTAACAGAAAGAGGTTTAACTTGAAGGAATGATTTCTTTTGTGGGAATAATATACTCTAAAAGCATTGAAAAGTTATCCCACAATCAGTTTTCAAGTCATCACTTTGTAGTAAATGAATTTTTTCTGGGTAAGAATTTTAGAAATTTATATCTATGAATTTTTATATTGTTTTGTTTACTTAGATCCTTGAAGCTGTTTGATATTTCAGAGAAAAAAAGTAAAACCTGTATGTTTTGAATTAGTGTACTTGGGTTTCAAGAGTGAAATATAGAGTTTGTGATCTAAATTGTGTATTTTATTTCATGTTTCACATTCTACACTTTTAATAAATGGCTTTAAGATTGTTTGAAGTCAACCTTCTACTAAGTTGTTTAGGAATAAGGTCACCATATATATGTACTGATAAAAATAACCATGGTAACACTATATAATTTAGTTTGCACTACATATGTAAATGGCCTCAAAAAAATAAACTTGGTAGGTTGAATTTAAATCTTTTAACTGGCAATAGTAATACTTTCAAATGAACAAAATTAAAAAGTTTTCAAAAGAGTTTTGGACTTCATAAAACAAATCTGATATTCCTGATTTTCTGGATTATACCGTCATCGGCGTCATGAAATCCACACATATTGCTACTCATTACATCTTCTTTTCTTATAAAAGCAGGAGAAGACTTCATATATCTGTTTAACTTGTGTCTTATCCTTTTTATACGACCGCAAAATTTTTGCGGTCGTATATTGGTATGACGTTGGCGTCGTCGTCGTCCGTCGGAGTCTGTAGACATTTGGTTTTCGCACTATAACTTTAGTATAAGTTAATAGAAATCTATGAAATTTAAACACAAGGTTTATGACCACAAAAGGAAGGTTGGGATTGATTTTGGGAGTTTTGGTCCCAACAGTTTAAGAATCAGGGGCCAAAAAGGGGCCCAATAAGCATTTTTCTTGGTTTTCGCACAATAACTCTAGTATAAGTAAATAGAAATCTATGAAATTTTAACACAAGGTTTATGACCACAAAAGGAAGGTTGGGATTGTTTTTGGGAGTTTTGGTCCCAACAGTTTAGGAATTAGGGGCTAAAAAAGGCCCAAATAAGCATTTGTCTTGGTTTTTGCACAATAACTTTAGTATAAGTAAATAGAAATCTATGAAATTTAAACACAAGGTTTATGACCACAAAAGGAAGGTTGGGATTGATTTTTGGAGTTTTGGTCCCAACAGTTTAGGAATTAGGGGCCAAAAGGGTCCAAAATTAAACTTTGTTTGATTTCATCGAAAATTGAACTATTGGGGTTCTTTGATATGCCGAATCTAACCGTGCATTTAGATTCTTAATTTTTGGTCCCGTTTTCAAATTGGTCTACATTAAGGTCCAACGTCCAAAATTAAACTTAGTTTGATTTTAACAAAAATTGAATTCTTGGGGTTCTTTGATATGCTGAATCTAAACATGTACTTAGTTTTTTTTATTATGGGCCGAGTTTTCAAGTTGGTCCAAATCGGGGTCCAAAATTAAACTTTGTTTGATTTCATCGAAAATTGAACTATTGGGGTTCTTTGATATGCCGAATCTAACCGTGCATTTAGATTCTTAATTTTTGGTCCCGTTTTCAAATTGGTCTACATTAAGGTCCAAAGGGTCCAAAATTAAACTTAGTTTGATTTTAACAAAAATTGAATTCTTGGGGTTCTTTGATATGCTGAATCTAAACATGTACTTAGTTTTTTTTATTATGGGCCGAGTTTTCAAGTTGGTCCAAATCGGGGTCCAAAATTAAACTTTGTTTGATTTCATCGAAAATTGAACTATTGGGGTTCTTTGATATGCCGAATCTAACCGTGCATTTAGATTCTTAATTTTTGGTCCCGTTTTCAAATTGGTCTACATTAAGGTCCAAAGGGTCCAAAATTAAACTTAGTTTGATTTTAACAAAAATTGAATTCTTGGGGTTCTTTGATATGCTGAATCTAAACATGTACTTAGTTTTTTTATTATGGGCCCAGTTTTCAAGTTGGTCCAAATCGGGGTCCAAAATTAAAGCTAAAAAAGGGGTAAATTATTTTTTTTGGGGGGTGGGGGCAATTCTCCACAGCATATTGTATCGCACAAGAATTCAAAAATTGAATATAAATTCAAATCATATGACCAATTCTAAGTTCTTTATTTCAGTTATTCTGTTTTAGAAACCTATTATGTGTCAAATATTTCAAGAAATTTTCAATTACACAGTATTGTGCAATAGCAAGAATCAGTATAATTTAAACCAATTTACATTATTTACATTACAATTAAAGGATAACTTCAGTAACACCCAACAATGACTTCAATCCAAACATATATATTGAATAAACTTACAAATCAGAAATTTTAAAATTATATGATACTAACATACATACTACTGCTAACAATTAAATATGACTTAGAGCAAATATGACAACATGATTATAAAAATATGTACAAAGAGGGATAACTCTTTTTTTTATCTCAAATTTTGAATATGTGCTGATGAAGCTTTTTTGTTTATCTCATCTAAACTGCTTTTAAATTATGCATATTTAAAATTTGCCATCCATGACTATGATGTCATTTTCTATTTTAATACGTTATGGTGTATTTAAATGGGCTGTTATGGTTGCAAAGTATCAAGAGAAATGGGGGGGGGGGGGGGGGGGGGTGAAAACAAAATTTAGGGGGGGGGAATGAGAAATTGGGGAGGGGGCAATTTTTTTCTCATTTCATAATTCATAAATTAAAAAGGAAATTTCAAATTTTTTTTAGCAAAAAAGGGGGGGGTTACAATAAATTTTATTGTTTTTTGTTGTTTTTTTTTTTGGGAGGGGGAGTCAATGTGCAACTTCATAGTGTATTGCACAAAAGCTAAAAAAGGGGTAAATTTTTTTTTTTTTTTGGGGGGGGGGCAATTCTCCACAGCATATTGTATTGCACAAGAAGCAAAAAATTGAATATAAATTGAAATCATATGACCAATTCTAAGTTCTTTGGTTTCAGTTATTCTGTGTCAGAAACCTATTATGTGTCAAATATTTGAAGAAATTTTCAATTGCACAGTATTGCGCAATAGCAAGAAATTGATATGTGTGCCCAATTTTAAATTGGTTATTTCTGATTTATATATAAAAACAAAAAATACTGATATGGTTTGAATAGGTAAATTAAAAATTTTTAAGTTCTTAGACAACATTCATTCTGTGTCAGAAACCTATGCTGTGTCAAATATTTATTCACAATCCAAATTCAGTATTGTATCAAGCTTGAATGTTGTGTTCATAATTGCCCCAACTATTCAGGATTCGACATCTGCGATCGTATCTAGCTGCGCCCAGCGGAGCATTTTATTGCATGTGATGTTGCAAATAAAATATATTTAAACTAAAAGGAAATAAACAAGGGATAAATTGGCGGACGCAACATATATCCTGTCATAAAATATGGTTTATTTTGATATTGTGTTATAGGATGATTATGGGTGATTCTTATAC
Source organism: Mytilisepta virgata (assembly GCA_028015205.1). Lineage (NCBI taxonomy): Eukaryota > Metazoa > Mollusca > Bivalvia > Mytilida > Mytilidae > Mytilisepta > Mytilisepta virgata. The sequence goes on from CM051520.1 coordinate 44,781,772, forward strand.
ATATTCATATTTTTTCAGTCTAATTTTACATTAAGATATTGCATGATTATTTTATCTTTTGACAGGTGACAGAGGAATACCTAGCTGATTATGGTTCACCTCTATTAAAAGGCAAGAAGGTTAATCTTAACCATTTATTAAACTTCTCCTATGCTCGGACAGAGTCTTATGGGGAACCACCACACTGGACCAGTGGGGCACCAAGGTGGAGTGGAAAGAGAAAGTCTGGCAGTAACATCAGATACAATAAAGAACAGTTTCTTCAAGCAAAGTAAGCCTGCTAGTTGAACAAATTTATAACTCGTATTCTGGAATATTTGCAGTCACTGAAATCTTAGGATGAATATCTTCAAGGACAATTGATACCTTCTTCACTATTTAGTTATCCTTATCGACAAATAGAGAAGAAATCATACAGAGGTGTACAGTTTCCTTTGATTAAAAGTGTCATTTCCTACACAAGTACTTTGAAATTTCTCAGACATGATTATCCTCTGTTTTAAAATTGAATTAAAGTTGGTTGTGGTTTTCTTACCAATTGAACAACAGTACTTGAAGTTGAATTCTTTGTAACAAAGACAGAAGCTTTGATCATAAACTTCAGCTTGCATTTGTCTAATTTTTGAGTGAACTTCTCTAGGTATTGATTGTTGTGATTATAATTATGAACATATATTAAATCTCATTATTTGATGTTTATTATTCCATTCAGCTGTCAATTTGTTGTGAGGGAAGATGGTGACTATACAATACACAATATAGACCCTGACAAGCTTGTGGACTGGGATAACGTTGAACTGATTGTAAGTAACATTATATGAATGGAGAAGCAATTTAATGGTTTAGGTACTACATGTAGATTATTGTAACTATTTGTACTGTTATTGATCACTTGCCTCTCAGCAGTTAATTTCAACAGAACACTTGCCACAGTATTGGTTCCTGTCATTATTTTTGGCTTGGTATAGCTATGGCTTTCTGGACTTATTCTTGGGTGTTTTTTTTTAATTCTAAAATGAGCATTATTAAAACCTGTAAGACTCACCCTATATAACCTATAAAAAAGTTGTGAAATTTTAAAAAAAAATTTACATCATATTACAGAAATATTTTGTTATTTTGGCCTAAGGTTAAAACAGTTTCATTAAGTAAGAGATAATAAATACTAAAGAGAAATTTTGAGGAAGAATAAAAATGAATTGTGATAATTTGGAAATTACTCTATTTCAATACTTTGTAGAAAAATATTTTAAGAAAGTGTTGTTTGCATCAAATATTCATGAGGCTTTTTGTATCAAATATTGACGAGGCTACAGAAATCATGAGAGAAAAAAGTATAAAGAAGGTGGAGGAAAACTAGAATTTATATTTGATAATTGTGTTATCAATTATCTGGACAATATCAATAAAAATTGTGTTGGCCTACAAATTAAAACTATGAATAATTATATGAAATCATATTTCAGAGGGTAAACAGTCATGAAGTACCATCTTGTCCAATATGTCTCGACACACCATTAGCAGGTAGGTGTTAAGTTGAATGTAAGTTAATAACATATTTAAAAAAATTAATATTTTTTTAAATACCATGAATTAATTTTTATTTTTGGCATACCGATTTTCATGGTTTTGTTGGTCACAGCAAACTATGAATTTAAATGTTCAATGAAAAAAGGTGTCTACCATGATTTTAAATGTAAGTTTGACAGATGTCATGACAGGCTACCTTTGTTAAATTTTGGAAGTAAATGAAGGTTTGTACTTCTAAATGTATTTGGATACTAAATATAAATAATCTCCATGTATATGTACTTGTTTATTTGATAAAAAAATATTTCGAAGAACTGTTTTAAAGTTTTCATTTATTGCCATGATACTGACTTGCATTTTCAATTTAAGTGTTCATTCAGTGATAAAAATTACAATTATAATAGGATTAATGTTTTGATGGGTATATGTGCCTCAAGGTCAATGCTACCATTTATACTAGCTTATTAGATGAATTTTTGGTGCCAAATTTCAACTTTCTCAAAAGGGGAAGAAATCTTAGCGTATCTAAAAAGTTAGGTCGGTTAATTTAAAGAAATGCCATAATTTCTCTAATTTTTTTTCACTAAATATTTTTTTAGCAAGCATAGTTATACCGAACTTTATATTGTTGTTACTATCTTAACCTAAGTTCCATGTGTAAAAAAACGATTAAATTTTTTTTAAAATTTTGTATTTATAACATTTATTTTTCATGTTTTGGATAAATAAACTTTTTTTTTGTTTTGATGAATGGAAGACAAGGTTTTCTGCGTTTTAGGAAAAACTTCACTCCAGCTTTTGTCAGATCTTTGATGGTCATTTGCCATCGTCTTATTTGAGGTTCAAGGCAAAACTACGGCCCAAATTTCCAAAGAAAGGGTGCTCGTCTTAAAGGACACTTAGTATAATAGACGAATATAAACGGTAGCTATACTATTTTCCTGTTATTTCACTGATTTTATTACTTTAGAAGTGACTTCATGGGAAATTTCAGATAACCAAAGTGTGAAATTGTAAGAATATTTCAAATGTCTAATATACGAACATTAGGGAAACCTTTTTCACAGCAGTTCTTCACTGGTCCCTAGTTTCCGTTACTTAAATTTCCTTTTGAAGGTGAAACGGTCAATGATCCCATATGCTTTTTATACGACCGCAAAATTTTTGCGGTCGTATATTGGTATGACGTTGGAGTCGTCGTCGTCGTCCGTCGTCTGCGTCGTCGTCCGTCGTCTGCGGCGTCGTCCGAAGACATTTGGTTTTCGCACTATAACTTTAGTATAAGTTAATAGAAATCTATGAAATTTAAACACAAGGTTTATGACCACAAAAGGAAGGTTGGGATTGATTTTGGGAGTTTTGGTCCCAACAGTTTAAGAATCAGGGGCCAAAAAAGGGCCCAATAAGCATTTTTCTAGGTTTTCGCACAATAACTCTAGTATCTATGAAATTTTAACACAAGGTTTATGACCACAAAAGGAAGGTTGGGATTGTTTTTGGGAGTTTTGGTCCCAATAGTTTAGGAATTAGGGGCTAAAAAAGGGCCCAAATAAGCATTTTTCTTGGATTTTGCACAATAACTTTAGTATAAGTAAATAGAATTCTATGAAATTTAAACACAAGGTTTATGACCACAAAAGGAAGGTTGGGATTGATTTTTGGAGTTTTGGTCCCAACAGTTTAGGAATTAGGGGCCAAAAGGGTCCAAAATTAAACTTTGTTTGATTTCATTGAAAATTTAACTATTGGGGTTCTTTGATATGCCGAATCTAACCTTGCATTTAGGATCTTAATTTTTGGTCCCGTTTTCAAATTGGTCTACATTAAGGTCCAAAGGGTCCAAAATTAAACTTAGTTTGATTTTAACAAAAATTGAATTCTTTGGGTTCTTTGATATGCTGAATCTAAACATGTACTTAGTTTTTTTATTGTGGGCCCAGTTTTCAAGTTGGTCCAAATCGGGGTCCAAAATTAAACTTTGTTTGATTTCATCGAAAATTGAACTATTGGGGTTCTTTGATATGCAGAATCTAACCGTGCATTTAGATTCTTAATTTTTGGTCCCGTTTTCAAATTGGTCTACATTAAGGTCCAAAGGGTCCAAAATTAAACTTAGTTTGATTTTAACAAAAATTGAATTCTTGGGGTTCTTTGATATGCTGAATCTAAACATGTACTTAGTTTTTGTCGAGCCTGCGACTTTAGTCGCAGAAAGCTCGACATAGGGATGGTGATCCGGCGGCGGCGGCGGCGGCGGCGGCGGCGGCGGCGGCGGCGTTAACTCACTTCTTAAAAGCTTTATATTTTAGAAGGTAGAAGACCTGGATGCTTTATACTTTGTATATAGATGCCTTATGTTATGAACTTTCCGTCTGTCATATGTACATTGTCCTTGACCTCATTTTCATGGTTCAGTGACTAATTGAAAAAAAAGTTAAGATTTTTTGTAATGTTAATTTCTCTCTTATTATGAGTAATAGGATAACTGTATTTGGTATGTGCGTACCTTACAAGGTCCTCATCCCCGTCAGACAGTTTTCAATTGACCTCGACCCAATTTCAAGGATCAGTGAACAAGGTTAAGTTTTGGTGAGTCCATATCTCAGATACTATAAGCAATAGGTCTAGTATATTTGGTGTATGGAAGGATTGTAAGGTGTACATGTCCAGCTGGCAGGTGTCATCTGACCTTGACCTCATTTTCATGGTTCAGTGGTTATAGTAAAGTTTTTGTTGTTTTGGCCTGTTTTTCGAATACTATATGCAATAGGTCTACTATATTTGGTGTATGGAAGGATTGTAAGGTGTAGATGTCCAACTGGCAGGTGTCATCTGACCTTGACCTCATTTTCATGGTTCAGTGGTTATAGTAAAGTTTTTGTGTTTTGGCCTGTTTTTCGAATACTATATGCAATAGGTCTACTATATTTGGTGTATGGAAGGATTGTAAGGTGTAGATGTCCAACTGGCAGGTGTCATCTGACCTTGACCTCATTTTCATGGTTCAGTGGTTGTAGTTAAGTTTTTGTGTTTTGGCCTGTTTTTCGAATACTGTATGCAATAGGTCTACTATATTTGGTATATGGAAGGATTGTAAGGTGTACATGTCCAACTGGCAGGTGTCATCTGACCTTGACCTCATTTTCATGGTTCAGTGGTTATAGTTAAGTTTTTGTGTTTTGGCCTGTTTTTCGAATACTATATGCAATAGGTCTACTATATTTGGTGTATGGAAGGATTGTAAGGTGTACATGTCCAACTGGCCGGTGTCATCTGACCTTGACCTCATTTTCATTGTTCAGTGGTGTGTTTTGGCCTGTTTTTCGAAGACTGTATGCAATAGGTCTACTATATTTGGTGTATGGAAGGATTGTAAGGTATACATGTCCAACTGGCAGGTGTCATCTGACCTTGACCTCATTTTCATGGTTCAGTGGTTATAGTTAAGTTTTTGTGTTTTGGCCTGTTTTTCGAATACTGTATGCAATATGTCTGATAGCATTTACTTTCATTAGAAATACACGGCAGGCGAGACATTTTTGTGTGTCAACTCTTGTTTTATTATGGGCCGAGTTTTCAAGTTGGTCCAAATCGGGGTCCAAAATTAAACTTTGTTTGATTTCATCGAAAATTGAACTATTGGGGTTCTTTGATATGCCGAATCTAACCGTGCATTTAGATTCTTAATTTTTGGTCCCGTTTTCAAATTGGTCTACATTAAGGTCCAAAGGGTCCAAAATTAAACTTAGTTCGATTTTAACAAAAATTGAATTCTTGGGGTTCTTTGATATGCTGAATCTAAACATGTACTTAGTTTTTTTATTATGGGCCGAGTTTTCAAGTTGGTCCAAATCGGGGTCCAAAATTAAACTTTGTTTGATTTCATCGAAAATTGAACTATTGGGGTTCTTTGATATGCCGAATCTAACCGTGCATTTAGATTCTTAATTTTTGGTCCCGTTTTCAAATTGGTCTACATTAAGGTCCAAAGGGTCCAAAATTAAACTTAGTTCGATTTTAACAAAAATTGAATTCTTGGGGTTCTTTGATATGCTGAATCTAAACATGTACTTAGTTTTTTTATTATGGGCCGAGTTTTCAAGTTGGTCCAAATCGGGGTCCAAAATTAAAGCTAAAAAGGGGGTAAATTATTTTTTTTGGGGGGTGGGGGCAATTCTCCACAGCATATTGTATCGCACAAGAATTCAAAAATTGAATATAAATTCAAATCATATGACCAATTCTAAGTTCTTTATTTCAGTTATTCTGTGTCAGAAACCTATTATGTGTCAAATATTTGAAGAAATTTTCAATTGCACAGTATTGCGCAATAGCAAGAAATTGATATGTGTGCCCTGTTATCAAAACTTTATTATTAACAAATTCCATTGGAAATTTGCCAATATAAAATGTGCTGATGAAGCTTTTTTGTTTATCTTATCTAAACTGCTTTTAATATGTATATTTAAAATTTGCCATCCATGACTATGATGTCATTTTCTATTTTAATATGTTATGGTGTATTTAAATGGGCTGTTATGGTTGCAAAGTATAAAGAAATGGGGGGGGGGGGGGTTGAAAACAAAATTGGGGGGGGGGGGGGGGGTAAATGAGAAATTGGGGAGGGGGTAATTTTTTCTCATTTCATATTTCATAAATTAAAAAGAAAATTTCAAATTTTTTTTAGCAAAAAAAAGGGGGGGGGGGGGTTACAATAAATTTTATTGTTTTTTGTTTTTTTTTTGGGAGGGGGGGTCAATGTGCAACTTCATAGTGTATTGCACAAAAGCTAAAAAAAGGGGTAAATTATTATTTTTTTTTTTGGGGGGGGGGGCCAATTCTCCACAGCATATTGTATTACACAAAAGCAAAAAATTGAATATAAATTCAAATCATATGACCAATTTTAAGTTCTTTGATTTCAGTTATTCTGTGTCAGAAACCTATTATGTGTCAAATATTTGAAGAAATTTTCAATTACACAGTATTGCGCAATAGCAAGAAATTGATATGTGTGCCCAATTTTAAATTTTAAATTGGTTATTTCTGATTTATATATAAAAACAAATAATACTGATATGGTTTGAATAGGTAAATTAAAAATTTTTAAGTTCTTAGACAACATTCATTCTGTGTCAGAAACCTATGCTGTGTCAAATATTTATTCACAATCCAAATTCAGTATTGTATCAAGCTTGAATGTTGTGTTCATAATTGCCCCAAGTATTCAGGGTTCGACATCTGCGGTCGTATCTAGCTGTGCCCAGCGGAGCATTTTATTAAGATTTCTTAGTAAAACATTATATTTTATAGCCAAGATGACAAGATGTGGACACATCTACTGTTGGCCATGTATTCTTCATTACCTGGCTCTGGGAGAGAAAACTTGGAGAAAATGTCCAATATGTTATGAGGCAGTACATGATAAAGACTTAAAGAGGTAATCTTCTTAGTGACTGGGGTGTTCTGGTTTTGTATAAAATTCTGAATTATTTTGTTAACGTAAATAGAGTTACTTAAACCATTCTTTTGACATCAGCCTTTTCATCAAACTGGATAATTTTTCATGAATGTACACTCTTCGTGCTTAAATTTGAAAACTGTTCACCAATATCTATACTTAACATCTTTGGTCCAGCAGTATACTAGTTTTGTGACCTTGACCTAGTTTCATTGTGCAGTGACTTCATAAATCTTGTCTAAATTATCTTTTTAAGTCCATCTCTCAGCAACTGTAATATCTAAACCCACCATATTTGGTGTATAGATTGTTCTTTATGGGTACATGGAAGTCTGACACCTGGTATCTGACCATCACTTCAAAATCGAATTTTCGCTTGATATTTATAATTCTTTGATAAATTAATTAATTTAGTTAATGAGCTAATGAGTAATTGATTTTTATGCAACCGCAAATATTTGTGGTTGTATTATGGTATGAGCTTGTCATACGACAGTATCCGTAGACAGTTTGATTTCTGTTGGATTCGTCCTTATGATATTTCATCATAATAAATACAGGTTGGGATTGATTTTGGGAAATCTGTCCCCTTCTGTTTTATAGCTCACTGTCCTAAAAGGACGTGAGCTTTTGCCATCACTTGGCATCCTTGTAAAGTTTTTCAAAGATCTTTTCCTCTGAAACCACTGAACCAATTACAGCCATACTTAGACTGGATGATCCTAAGGGTATCTAGAATAAAGTTTGTTTTATTTTCTTCTCCGTTTAGAAACATGGCCTCGATGGCTAAAAATAGAACATAGGGGTTAAACTGCAGTTTTTGGCTTATATCTCAAAAACGAAAGCATGTAGAGCTAAACTGACATGGTGTAAAAAAGATCTACCTGCTATGAAATTTTCAGACGAATTGGTCAACCCTTTGTAGGTTATTGCCCCTGAAATGTTAATTTTAAGGAAATTTTGCAGTTTTAGGTTATCTTGAATATTATAATAGATAAAGAAAAACTGTAAACAACAAAAATGTTCAGCAAAGTAAGATCTAAAAATAAGTCAACATGACCAAAATCGTCAATTGACCCTCTTATAGGAGTTTTTGTCCTTGAAAGATTATTAACATGTAAACAGAAAATATCTGCAAGCATGTGGCAACTAGGAGTAAGAGCAATGTTCTACTGGTCAGCTCGGAGTCAGTATGCGTCTGTGTGGGGTGATATGACTTTGTGTGGACAGTTACCTCATGAGCTAGCACGTTCAAAATCCAGCTCAGTGTGTCGGTCTAGGACAAAGCAGGGATCATATTCATTATCAATCAACATGTTCTCATCCTAATATGCACCTGGCTGCCACTGGACGTTAAACAACGATTCATCCATCGATCTATGGAAATTTTTTTTTAATTCATCTTGATGAGTACTATCAGTAGTATGTCAAAAAAGATACAGGAGTTATAGGTTCCAAAAAAGCATCTTGCGGTTGTATCATGCTGTGCTTTGCGAAGCCCTTTATTGTTTCTAGCTTAAGCAACAAACATTCTTACAATATTATGTTTTTACCTGATAATGTTCTTAAGATTATTCAAATATTAGATTAACAATAGTGTTAATTTAAGTAACTCTATTGGATAATTAAACTTTCAGTTTTAAAAACTTCTCATCAATATTAAATCCTTATTATTTTATATATTTTTTTAAAATATAAAACCAACGAATATATATTAACAAAATATTGATGTCACTGAAATAACTGAATTCACCAAATGCAGAAGAGAAATTTTCTACTCTTAGTCTAGCAAATTTTCATGAATTATGAAATAAAATTTCTACTTGTGTTCTAGTGTTGTCACACAGGAAGTTCACAAGTACAAAGTAGGAGAGACAATTACAATGACATTAATGAGGCGAGAGAAGGGAACAACATATGCTTTACCTATATCTTTATGGAAGAAGACTGAGGGAAAGATTCATAGTTATAATGGTAAGTAAGATAAATAAACAAGTGTTATATGTTTTGCATCAAAACGCAAAGCACTAAAGTTTCTTAAAGTTCAGTCACATGCACTAGTCAGTAGTGTATATTATTATAAGTAACATACATGTATTGACTGTATTTATTCTTACAGATGATGTTGGCAAAACTAACTTCCTTAAGTTACTGTCTATAACAGAGGAAGATATTAAAGAATTTGTCTTAGAACCAGAAAAGGAGGCTTTGCAGAGGAAACTTCAAGCTGCTGAGGTAAATATTCTTGTAATTTAAGTTTTAACACATGAACTGTGGAATTTTGTTTTGTTTTCGGGGGTTAAATAAATAACTAGCCAAATGACTAGGGCAAGTGGTTTTATATTCTTTGACATTTAAAACCCAATGGACTACTATTTTCCTTTCATGCATACCAATTTTTCATATGTTAAAAATAGAATCACAATTCTGATTAAGCCATTAAGTCAGAATTTATTTGAGATTGCTATTTTGGGATGGAAAATGTTTAATTAGCAGTACTGATAGTGCATTTGTTCTGCTGAATATACATAAATCTGGGTTGCGGATATGTACGTGTACTTGGCTCTCCTCATGATGCCAATAACATGGTCACTGGTAACAGATAGACATAAAGGGGAAATACTTATATTAATATACATGTATACCATTAATAAACCAAATTTTGTTCTTATTATTCTATTTTTTATATGGTAAGCCACAAAAAATCACATCATTGCAATCCTTATTTATACATTGAACCTAAAGCCATATATACCAAGGTGTCTGTTTTGGGGCTAGTAAACTTCATGGCATAATGAGAATAAATAACAGATGTTAGAAATTATTACATCAGAGGGTTTAAAAGCACTTTACTAAGAATTTCATTGGCGGTAATCAATTTTGACCCAATTTTGTAACGAAATAAGCTTGTTATTAGTTTGGCAATGTATGGTTGGTTGGTGGATCCAAATTGATGACAGAAAGTCACTCAGAAAACTTTTGTTATAGTATATCTTAAATAGCAAGGAATTGAAGAACCTTTGTGGATGGTCAAAAAGACCTTCTGTCACCCCTTACAAGTTAAATATTAACTACATGTAAATAAAGATTTCAAGGCTTTGAATTTCATGAATGAAAATATATTGACTTTTAGGTTTAATCGTCTTGACAGCCTTTGCAAAAATTTGGTTTGGTCAGAAGAGAAAATTGAAGAGTTTCATGTATGCTGAATAATTTTACGATTTCTCTTTTCAGACTTCTGAAGTAGCCTTTATAGATTCTGCACTGCACTTACTGAAGGTAATGTTTAATGTACATGTATATCCAGTAAAGTCATTTAAAGTGTTTTCTGTATTTATATTTCTGTAACTATGATATCGTGTTGAAAAAAATCCAGTATTTCACCCTAGGAAGTCTCACTGTTGAGGGCTATTTGGGCAAAGAAGTTGCCTTGTAGAGTTTGACTAAGGATTGCCTTGCGTTAAAAGCAAAGTTTGAGTAGCCCTGCTAATTATTCAGTTGTCTTAACTCCTGTCAAAAGCAAAATTTTGAGTCCCCATTTTTGGCCTACAAATATGGACATTTGAGGAATTGATTCAAAATAAGCCTAGAGTTGGTAAAATATATAAGATGCTTGAAAAATTGCTCAATTCAGCTTAATTTCCAGCATTGTGACGTCTAAATGATATTGCTTCATTGACCAAATATCTTGAAAATAACTGATTTTTAGCAGTTTCCAGCCACATTTTGCTTGAGAAAACATTGTGCGCATTCGAGAAACAAAAAATATTTCTATCGGAGATGTATACTATCATAATACACATAATTTCCCATTGCAAAGTTTACTTGAAAATTTGCCAAAATCATAAAAAATTAAGAGATTTTTATGAAATTGAATCATTTTGGTGAAGGTTAATTGACGTATTAATGTAAGAAATATGGTACTATTCTTTGTATTTAGCAAAGTAGATACTTAAAGGTTATTTTTACAAATATATTATTTTGCTTGCTTGGAGTTTTATTTTGGCCATATTTTAGGCCAAATATGGGCCTTAATGCCCCTTGCCTTTAATAAATTGCCTGATATTTTTCATTTGTCAAAATCCCAAGTAAGATAGCACTTTTTGAGGAAACTAGTGATTCATGGAATGAAAATGAAACCAATCTGCCATTTTTTAGCTCACCTGGCCCAAAAGGGCCATGTGAGCTATTGTCATCACTGCGTTCGTCATTGTCCATCGTTGTCGTTGTAAACTTTCCTTTAAAGATCTTCTGTGAAACCACCTGGCCAATTGGAACAAAACATGGCAGCAATGGTCCTTAGGTGATCCTCTTTCCGAAATATATTCGATGATCTCGTCCATCATCCAAGATGGCTGCCAGAGCCGAACATAGTTTTACATAGGACCGTATGGGAAATTTACTTAAAGATCTTCTTTTCAGAAACCACTTGGCCAATTGGAACAAAACTTGACAGCAATGATCCTTAGATGGTTCTCTTTCAGAATTATATCCAATAACACGACCCGTCATCCAGGATAGCGGCCAGTGTCAAACATAATTTAACATAGGACCCTATGGGATAAAGATCTTCTTGTCTGAAACCATTTGGCCAGTTGGAACAAAACTTGGCAGCAATGGTCCTTAGTTGGTCCTCTTTCAGACATTTATCTGATGACCCTGTCTACCATCCAAAATGTCTGCTAGAGTGGAACTAAGTTTAACATAGGACCTAATGGGAAAGTTCACTGAATGATCTTCTTGTTTGAAACCAGTGAGACAATTGGAACTTGACAGCAATGTTCCAGGCTGCCAGTCAAGATGGACATAGTCCAGGTGAGCGATACAGGCTCCAGGGAGCCTCTAGTTTTCAAATCAATAACAAAAAGAAAAACGAGAATGAGAGTGAGAATGAAGTAATGATTAGGTTTCATGAACTTTAGAAAACTTTATTTTGACTGTGTTGTACATGTTTTGAAGAATAGGTTTGTGAAGATCGACTAAGAAGGCATGCAAGTTAATTTGATTTTACTTAGTTTGATTTTAAATGCAGAGAGGTGATTGAATCCCCAAATTCTTTAAAAAATCTTACAAACTTGAGACTTGCTGATCATTGAACATTTTTGCAAGTCCCGTCAATTTTCCCTTTATTTTAATGTTTTAAAAGAAACCCTCGGTTTTACAAACATTGATTTCTTAGAACATGTGGACGGTCAATTGATAAAATGGTGTATTTTACCATGGAAAACTCGAACTCAATAATTAAATGGAGTAGCATGTTACCCGATACTTACATGTGTGCATCTAGCAATCACTGGTTTGATAAAAATAGATTAGTCAGACAGGTTAATGTTTACAGTCTGGTGTCTTAAAGATGTCATGATTACTGTAAATTAGTTATTAACCTGTTTAAATTTTATTAGCTCACTTGGCCTAAAAGGCCATGTGAGCTATTCTCATCACTTTGCTTCTGTCGTTGTTGTCGTCGTCGTTTAACACTTTTGTTATCTTCTATGAGACCATTAGGCCAATTTGAACCAAACTTTGGTGGAATGGTCCTTGGGTGGCCCCTTTTAAAATTTGTGTTCGGTTTCCCCGAATGCCATCCATCATGGCCGCCATAGCTGGACTTAGGTTAACATTGAGCCTACGGCTGCAATGGTTGGATATAGTTTAACCTTTGACCCTGTGGGAATTTTAACATTTTCGTTAACTTCTCTGAGACCATTAGGCCAATTTGAACCAAACTTTGGTGGAATGGCCCATGGGTGGCCCCTTTTAAAATGTGTGTTCCGTTTTTCCTAAACGCCATCCAACGTGGCCGCCATGTCTGGACTTAGTTTAACATGGAGCCTATGGAAATTTTACTTTTTCTTCAACTCCCCTGAAACGGCTGAGCCAATTTGAACCAAACTTTGGTGGAATGGTGCTTGGTGGCCCCTTTTCCGGAGCTGTTTACATCTACGATTTCGCCGTAGTTTCTACGGAAAACGGCCGAAAAATACGGTCTACGCTTTGTGGTATTGAAACTACGGTTATCGATTACGGTAAAACAAAAATTCGTTTTTTAGTAAAATCTAGAAAATACGATTCACTTTTCCTGCGGATTTCATCAGGTCTTTAAAGCACTTGAATGAAACTGTCTGATGCGCTTAATGTTAAACACCTTAAAGACTAATAATAAAATGGAAGCATGGCTACAAAGCGTTCCGGTTCGTCAGTAGCTGATGACAATAATGATGTTCCTTCACAAAAGAAAAGGATTAAGCAAGCCAGCCAAAAGTATAGAGAATCATACAAAGAAACGTTCCCATGTTTAGGACCATCTAAAAAGGGACAAACACATTTTTACTGCAATGTGTGCGAGAGAGACTTCTCATGTCGGCATGGAGGCAAGGACGATTTATATTCTATGTCAATTCTGATAGTTGCCAGTTAACAATATTAGAAGTTATAAATTAAGTGGTAGACAAGGCAGTTCTTTATTGTGATTGACAATACTGAATAGGCAGTGGATATAATGAGATACAGTAAACATGCACTGACTGAACATGGTATTTTTAGCTCACCTGACCCAAAGGGTCAAGTGAGCTTTTCTCATCACTTGGCGTCCGTCGTCCGTCGTCCGTCGTCGTCGTCTGTTAACTTTTACAAAAATCTTCTCCTCTGAAACTACTGGGCCAAATTGAACCAAACTTGGCCACAAGCATCATTAGGGTATCTAGTTTAAAAAATGTGTCCGATGACCCCGCCTGTCAACCAACATGGCCAACATGGCTAAAAATAGAACATAGGGGTAAACTGCAGTTTTTGTCTTATATCTCAAAAACTAAAGCAATTAGAGCAAAACTGACATGGGGTAAAAATGTTCATCAGGTCAAGATCTACCTGTCATGAAATTTTCAGACGAATCGGTCAACCCTTTATTGGGTTATTGCCCCTGAATTTTTAATTTTAAGGAAATTTTGCAGTTTTAGGTTATTATCTTGAATATTATTATAGATAAAGACAAATTATGTTCTACTTCGCTTCGCTCATCCGAACATAAAGCTGTTCTTTTGTAAACAAATTAAACAAGACAAAATATTGGATATGGCTCCACACAGAGACCAGATTTATTAATAATAATAAAAAATGTCTTGAACTCATCCGCTCGATCTGCACCTCATGGAAATCTACAATTAAAAATACAAACTGTTAATGTACAAAAATTAAATCGTAGTGTTCTGGTTGTGTGGAAAACCTCGACAAACTGAAATTCTCTGGTGCGAAACCTTATATACTGACTCAAGGGGTCAAAGCATGCTGAACTTTTTCGGCGGCAAAATCTGGACAGACAAAAGTACATTTTCATTGTATGAATGAACAAAAGCTTTATAAAAGAAAAGGAAAACTTTATAACCAAAAGAAATAAATTTATGTTCTACTTCGCTTCGCTCATCCGAACATAAAGCTGTTCTTTTGTAAACAAATTAAACAAGACAAAATATTGGATATGGCTCCACACAGAGACCAGATTCGACAAAAAACAAAGGGAACTAAAAGCTAGCGTTGATAGAGATGAAAATTGCGTTATTAATAATTACATTAATTAAATGCCCAAATTCTTTGAAACTACTAGCTTGTTCTTTAAACTTTCCTTAATATATCCATCTTTCGCTCTTTCGGACTTCCATCTGCCATGCGATTTAAGCAACCTATCAGGAATATCCTCACTAGCGGCTTGCGAAGCCCCTCCACTCCTAAAACTGTGCAAGCCATACTTTTTCTTATCTAACCCCAATTGTTCTAAAACTTCCAAAACAATTTCCCTCGCTCTTGTGTACGATATAGGTTTATTGCTCTTGCATAACTTATGTGAGTTTGAAGACTTGAAAAAACTAAGTGAACGAAAAATGAATTCATCTCTGTCTTTATCAACATCAAAACCTGCAACTTCAAAATATTTCTCCAACATATTTACAGGACAAGTAGCATTGTCTGTCCTAGCAACTATAATCAAATTTCCCTGCCTGTAAACATCAGTTTTACTTTTATCTAAAGTAATTTCAAGGTGAGAAGGGAGAAACTTAACGTGCTGGACTTGTAAATGCGAAAGCTCATCAAAACGTAAGAATCCAGCATAACTAAGCAACATTATACAACAAATTCTTAAATCTTTTAAACTGTGTTGGTTTGCGTACTCTGCGACAACCTTTTTCAAAATATCCGGTGTAATGGGTTCTTTCCTATTTACAGGTTTAGACAGAAGTTTGATGCCTCCGTCCATGATCATTTTGATCAACTGATCTTCAAAAATTCCTCCAGAAAGTAAATTCATGTCGTGCTCCCATTTGACTGCGTAAAAAGTTGCGTTAAGAACCGCAGTAGAAACTCCACGCTGAATTAAGTAAGACAAGTACAAAGCTAGCGAGCAAACTGTCGTAGGTAAAAAAGGCAAATTATATCTTGAACACCAGGACTTAAACCTTTGAAAATTGGAATTGTATTGTTTCAAAGTATTGTCGCTTTTAGACGCTCTGATTATTGTAGGAAGAAAATCCGAGAATTTTGTTAAACTTGAATTCGAAAACTTATTTAGAGTATTCCAATGTGTAGCGTTAAAACGTAACTGAAATTACAAAAAAGAACATTTCTTTAAAAAAAAAAAAAAAAAAAAAAAAAAAAAAAAAAAAAAATTTAAAACTATAAAGATCTGACTGTTTCACCGGAAAACTATTTTTAAGGTCAGAAAATTAAAAGACGTTCTCAAAAATATGTAATAATATGCCCAAACGTGACTTATCTCCAAGGGAAAAAAGGAACAATTTTCCACTTACAATACGTGTTATTGATTACTGTGCCCAAACGGGACTTGTTTCTGAAGAAAAAGGGGGCAAACCTCCAGTCGCAATTGATGTTAAAATTGTTATGCCCAAACGGGACTTATTAAGTCAATATAAAATATAAAATGCCCAAACGGGACTTCCTGGGTCAATACGGACTCGTGCCATAAAATATAAAATGCCCAAACGGGACTTCGCTAGACAAAACAGAGTGCCCAAACGGGACTTCCTTAAACAAACAGAGTGCCCAAACGGGCATGAATCAATCATAAAACTTCATGCATATATCTGTATGAGTAGAATTTCTACTGAAAACACATTTTCTTTCGGCACGTCCTAAACGACTAAATATTGCAATAGGCCCAAACGGGACTTGTGAACAATGAATAAAAAAGAAATGCTTACAATGCAAGCCTTCAAAAATGATGGAGAGCCTCTGCTAACTTAATTCAATCGCTCAGACTCGCGCTTACTTATCGTACATACTGAAAATCAAGGTTTAAAATCTGATCTCGAACTCAACGTCTAAAATCTATTCTCAAAACAAGAACGTTAAAAGTGAGCGGTTGAGCGGCAAAAATGCTATTTTTATCTGAACCTGCCTCAAAGAAACTGGATGGCCTAACATATTCTACTACGTCTTTAACAAAAAAGTTAAACCGGCGGTTATCCGATGACCACAAAAACGGCCAAAAACAATTTGAAGTCCATTTTGGTACCACAAGAGTACCGTGGCTCTCGCAAAGAGCCAGATGCTGAATTACTCTCGGCACTTGATTTACAGGTGGAACTATCCAACAGTTATACAAACCCCAATCAAACGCGAATGCATCGACTCCAACGGTGCCAGGACACCAAAATTTAGAGAAAAAACGAGACATTTTATGGTTGTTAACATCTGCGAACAGATCAATGTCGTATGGGCCCCAAATTGAATTAAAATAATTAAAATAGATATTACTGACTCCCCAGTCGTCGAAGTCAAAAACCTTACTGTAAAAATCCGCCACTTGGTTGTAATCTCGAGGTATCCATTCAACTTCTAATGATATTGCGTCTACAACGCAAATACTGAAGATTTTTGTTGCCAAAGAATGCAAATCACTTTTCATGCTCCCTGCTCGGATAATTCTCACGACGTTTTGATTATCTGTATAAATTTTAACGATTCGATTAGCCAAATCGCTTTTTAAAGATTTTAATGTTATTAAGACTGCGAGTAACTCTCTGAAAGTAGAACTCTGCTTGGCCTCGGTGTCGGACCACATTTTGTGTACGATTTTTGAATTTGTTTCGACGGTAAAAGCGGCGCAGGCAAAACTGCTTGCGTCAGCATAAACGATTTTATCAGGAATACGGTTTTGCGCCAAAAATTTCCTGGTGGGTAAAGACTGACAATTAAAAAACCAGAATTCGAGCTCAGACAGAGCGGCATTTGTAAGAGTAATCTTTTGGTCCCAAAACTCGGATGTTGCAATAATCATGAGCATATTTCTACTCATAATACGGCAAATATTACCGAAGCTAGGCATGAAGGAGATAATTTTTCCTGTAATACGCGCCAACTTTCTCGGAGTTAAATCTTCCAAGCTATCAAGAGTATTTGAAATGATCCCTCGGAATTTCGAAAGTTTTTCCTGTGGAATTTCCAAAGTGAGTGCAGAAAGATCCCAGGTGAAACCTAACCAAGTTAACCTGCGAGTAGGTTCCCAAATGCTTTTTTCGTGGTTCAGAAAAAGACCTGCAAGCGATAAATCCCCTCGAACTCTGTCAGCTAAGGATTTGCAAGAATGGTACGAATTTTCAAAACCCCAACCATCATCTAAATAAAGTACCATGCGATAACCAAAAGATCTCCAATATTTCACTAACGGTCTGAGCACTTTTGAAAATATATGTGCCGCTACTGATAAGCCAAATGGAAGACATTTAAATGTAAAATACCTTGTTCCTTCTGGAAAATCCCAAGAAAAGCCTAAAAATTTTCTATGATCCTCGTGAATAACAATATTATGATATGCTGATTTGAGATCGAATTTAAAACAGTAACCTGGACTTGAAATAAACTGAATAGCTTCTGGCACGCCTTCAAATTTAAATTTTCTTCTTTCTATAAATTTATTTACATGTCGTAAATCTAATATGAGCCTTTCTTTGCCGTCGGCGTTAACGGACACGGTCAAAGGATTAATAACGAAAGGGGGGTTATTCTGACAATCGATAACCACTCCTGCGTCTAATAATCTGTTGATCGCTGAAGTTACGAAGGATTTGTGTGTGATAGCCGAACTATTGTTTTTCATGATTTTTGAGGTAGGTGAATCAGAAAAGGGCATTAAATAACCATATTCTATTACATTCAGTACAAAATTACTAGCTCGTAATGTGTTTTTCCAAAACGATAAATGAGATCTTAAATTATCTACGACAAAATTATTTACCTCATTTAAATCCGCGTTCGATTTTAACTCGTTCTTAATAGATAAAATGTGAGAAAAATTATACTTAACTGCATAGTCATTTTCATCGCCTGGCTCCTGTGCTGTATCTGCTGTCTCTAAATGGTCTTGGTGGGCTGGAACGGGCTCTTCTTGGGCAGTTGTATGCCCGGTGGTTTTCGTCGTTGCAGTAATAGCATCTCCCGGAATTGCTGGTCTTTCCTCCGTAAGCGTTGCTGAAGTACTCTGAAGGGGTGTACGAGATACCGGGCGATTTGCTGTCTGAACCCTGGGCTGGGTGTTTAGGTGCCGATCTTCCAAATGATGCGCTAGAGTCACGAAAAAGATGAGACGTATTCGGCTTCTCTGCTGTACTTGGTCCGGCGCTGTAAGGTGCGTATTTCTGCCTCTGCTTTTCTCTCCTCTTCATTTTTGCCCGATATTCTGCCTGTCGAAGCTTTACAGCATCGTCGCTGCCGTCCGTTAGGGGATCGTCGGTGTACTCTTCTACAACGTCCCAACCGTATTTATCTGCGATGCGCAGAAGTTTGTTGCGCTCTTTAAGTGCGGTGCTGCATTTCTCTAGTGCATCCACTGCACAAGCATGAGATCCCCTCCTGATAAAGTCGATCACCTTTGAAACCTCTTCGAGACGTGCGGAGTTAAAATCAAACTGCTTGGCGTTTGCCTCGTAACGGAAAGTTGGTGTCACCTTTGGAGTTGAAACTACTGTGTCGGCTGGCTGGAGCCTAATACGAACTTCCATCTCGGAAAAAATGTCATCTTTCTGCTTTTGTAAAGCGTCATCTAGCTTTTGGGTGAATAACGCTAAAGCATCCTCCGGCGAAAAATCAGGAGACCCGCGTGACGACGGTGGTGGCTGACTCCTATGTGCGGATGAGCTGTTTCCTTCTTCGCTCATGTTTAAAACTTGCTGAAATCGCTCAAATTAAATCGTAGTGTTCTGGTTGTGTGGAAAACCTCGACAAACTGAAATTCTCTGGTGCGAAACCTTATATACTGACTCAAGGGGTCAAAGCATGCTGAACTTTTTCGGCGGCAAAATCTGGACAGACAAAAGTACATTTTCATTGTATGAATGAACAAAAGCTTTATAAAAGAAAAGGAAAACTTTATAACCAAAAGAAATAAATTTGTAAACAGCAAAAATGTTCAACAAAGTAAGATCTACAAATAAGTCAACATGACCAAAATCATTGATTGACCCCTTATAGGAGTTTTTGCCCTTTAAAGACGGCATTCAGCGTAAACTTTGCTTTCAAGATCTTTTCCTCTCAAACCACTGAGCCAATTGAGACCAGACTTTGGTGGAATGGTTCTTGGCTGGCCCCCTTCCAAACTTATGTCTGGCATCCCCGACTTCCATGGCTGCTGTTACTAAAAATAGAAAAAAAAGGGGGGGGGGTGAATTTCAAAAACCTTCTTATATGAAACTACAAGGCCAGTTGGAACCAAAGTTGGCAGTAATGGTTTTTAGGAAGTTCTCTTTCAGAAATATGTCCAATGACCCGGACTGTTAACCAAGATGGCCGCCACAGCCGAACTTAGTTTAACATAGGGCCCTATGGGAAAATTCATTGAAAAATATTCTTGCCTTAAACCACTTGACCAATTGGAACCAGACTTGTCAGCAATGGTCCTTAGATGGTCCTCTTAGAGAGGTGTGTCTGATGACCCGGACTGTGAACCAAGATGGCCGCCACAGCTGAACTTAGTTTAACATAGGTCCTATAGGAAAATTCATTGAAAAATTGTGTTGTCTGAAACCACTTGACATATTGGAGCAGGACTTGGCGGCATTGGTCCTTAGGAGGTCCTTTTTCAGAAATGTGTCAAATTTCGTGGACTGTAAACCAAGATGGCCGCCACAGCAGAACTTAGTTTAACATAGGACCCTATGGGAAATTCACTCAAAAATCTTCTCGTCTGAAACCACTAAGTCAATTAGAATTAGACTTGGTAGCAATGGGTCCTTAGATGGTCCTCTTTCAGAATTTTTGTGCGACGACCCAGACTGTCAACCAAGATGGCCGCCACAGCAGAACTTAGTTTAACATAGGGCCCTATGGAAAAATTAATTGAATAATCTTCTTGTCTGAAACCACTTGACATATTGGAGCCAGACTTGGCAGCATTGGTCCTTAGGAGATCCTCTTTCAGAAATATGTCCGATCACGTGGATTGTCAACCAAGATGGCTGCCACACCGAACTTTGTTAAATATTGGACCCTATAGAAAAATTCAGTTAAAAATCTTCTTGTCTGAAACCGCTTAGCCAGTTGGAACAAGACTTAGCAGAAATGGTCCTTAGATGGTTCTCTTTTAGAAATGTTTCCGTTGACCTGGACTAAACCAAGATGGCTGCCACAGCTGAAATTAGTTTAACACAGAATCCTATAGAAAAACCAGCCAAATTGACTGCAACACTTAAATTTTTAGGTCTGCTCAAGGTGAAAAGTTAAATCCAGGTGAGCGATACAGGCTCTTGAGAGCCTCTAGTTTAAGTATAAAGTTGGTTATGTAGTGTTAATATAATATTTCTTGAAAACTACTGAGAACATGGCAAAACTACTGACAACTTGGTAGGAAAACTACTGTTGACATTGACATGGGGTAAACAGGTCTGCTTTTCAAACTTATTTTCCAACATCCCCAACTTCCAACTGACATGGTTGCTGTTACTTAAAATAGAAAAAAAAGGGGGGGGGGGTGTGAATTTAAAAAATCTTTTTCTATGAAACTACAAGGCTAGTTGCAACCAAACTTCGCAGTAATGGTTCTTAGGAGCTTTACTTTCAGAAGGATGTCCGATGACCCGGACTGTTAACCAAGATGGCAGCCACTGTCGAACTTAGTTAATCATAGGGCCCTATTGAAAAATCTTCTTGTCTGATACCACTTGATCAATTGGAACCAGACTTTGCAGCAATGGTCCTTATATGGTCCTCTTTCAAAAGTATGTCTGATCACGAGGACTGTCAACCAAGATGGCTGCCACAACCAAACTTAGTTTAACACAAGGCCCTTTGGGGAAAATTCATTGAAAAATCTTGTCTGAAACCAGTTGACCAATTGGAACCAGACTTTGTAGCATGGTCCTTAGGAGCTCTATTTCAGAATTGTGTCTGATTTCGTGGACTGTGAACCAAGATGGCTGACACAGCCGAACTTAGTTTAACATAGAACCCTATGGGAAATTCACTCAAAAATCTTCTGGTCTGAAACCACCAAGCCAATTAGAACTAGATGGTTCTCTTTTAGAAATGTGTCCATTGTCATAGACTGTCAACCATCTTGGATGCTACAGCCAAACTAAGTTTAACATAGAACCCTATAGAAAAACCAGCCAAATCTTTAGTCCTGCTCAAGGTGAAAAGTTCAATGCAGGTGAGCGATACAGCCTCTTTAGAGCCTCTAGTTTAATAAATATTTCATGGTATTATCACCTATAACAACTCGTATACAGTATGGCACTTGAAATTTGTCTTTCTCGAACAAACTTCAGTAACTCTGACTACCGATAACTTGAACATGTTCCTGAAGCAGTGAATTACAATATTCCTTTGAAACTGATCTTTGAGAAAATATAATCATAAAAGTGTGTATATTTTTTTTTGCTGCCCACAAATGTGGATGGGCATTTTGAGTTACCCTTGTCAATCCGTACGTACGTTCAAACTATGTCGTTAAGTTTGGTGTTAAGGTTCATTTCTTTGGAACTAAGTGCATCAATGAAACTTCATGAGTGGATGTGCCTTGGGTAGACCTAAGCAGTCATACAATAATAGGGTCATTATGACCTACATTTTATGCTAGAGCGACTCTGGTTAAATTTTGCATTTAGGTTATTTCTTTGGAACTATGCATAGTGTATCAATGAAACTTCATCAGTTTTAAGTAACGTGCTTAGACTTGTAAGCTTTTACAAGTTGTGAAATGTCTATAACTAGACTGCTAAGGAAAGGCTTATAATAATAAGCAAAAAATACACTGAGGCCCCCTACTACCATACGACCCTCAGTGCAATGAACTATTGGTAAATAATACACACATAGGTTTTATAGAATCCAGCAGTTCTAACTATAAAAACTACCAATTTACAATTAAGAACTAATAAGAAGTGTATTTATTATAGGCTAGAGAACAGTCTCATGATGAATCAACCAGCAGCAGTAACAGATCATCAGAATCAGAATGTATGAAGGCAGAAGAAGTAGTACAACATGATGTATCTATTTCAAAACGTCTTCCCTCATCAAAGGTAAGGAGAAAAGGAGCCTGATGTTGAATTACATTTCTGACTCAGTTTTCATCTCCATTTATTTTAATTGGTTGTATTTTAGTTTGCATTATTATATAATTAACATATATACATGGTAAATCATTGAGAAGTGTACTTTTATTCTTTGATTTTGGGGAAATTTGAATGAGTGGAGACATAAATTGCCTAAAAATGAAATTAAAATCTTTCGGTAAAAGCCAGTTTTAAAATAAATTTACATTTTATTTCATAAGATATAAATATTCACAAAAACTCACTGCATATGATTGAGATACAAGATTATTTTTAAGCTCACCTGGGCCAAAGGGCCATGTGAGCTTTTACCATCACTTGGTGTCTGTCCATCATCGGTATCTTCTCATACCACTAGGTCAGTTGAAACAAAAATTGACTCACTGGTCCTTAGGTGGTCCTCTTTCAGAATTATATGTGTTGACCCTGCCCACCATCAAAGATAGCCATCACAGCCTGACATAGGACCTTATGGGAAAATTGACTTTAAAATCTTATTGTCTGAAATCAGGAAGATAATTGGAACCAAACAATGTTTCTTAGATTGTCCCTCATCAAAATTATATCCAATGACCCACACCACCATCCAAGATAGCCACCACAGGCGAAATTAATTTTAACCCTTTGCGAAATTCACTTAAAAATCTTGTCTGAAACAAGTGAGTCAAGTGGAACCCAATTTGGCAGAAATGGCCCTTAGATGGTCCTTTATTTTGAATTAAATTTTCTTATTTGAAATTTCAGACAAAATGTTATGCCTCAGCATTTTCTGATGAAGAAGAAGAACTTGAACAAGAAGTTGAGCAAACATTGAATGACAGCAGAATTGTAGAGTCTGATTTAGTCCCTATCAGAACTCCCAGTCCCAATGTACAGTCTGGGTCTGAAATTATCAAAACTGTAGGCCCAACATCTGAAGGCATGGCTGTTGCTTCAAAGCCCAAGGTAGAAACAAGTGAAGATTTTGCTGCAGTGTGTGGGTCACCCCAGGATCCAAGACAATCCTCACCTGTTGATTTGATGCCCGATTCCTTACCAGTAGAGGAGGCAGCTGAGCATTTAGAAATGCCATTAATTGTAGGAGATGAGCAGAATAAAAAGAGGCAGTTGATTAATGATGCTTTCTACTTCTACCAAGGTATCAATTATAATTTTTTTTTGGTCTTTTTGGCCTGTTTGTACCTTTCTCTAGTTACTGATTTAAATAAGCCTTCGAGAGAAAGGTTTGAAATACATACAAGTTTAATTTTATAGTTGCTGTATATTGAAGTCTTGCAACATTTTCAGATACAGTGCATATATCCCAAAATCTCCTCTGGGAATTTACTACAGTACAGTCAGGGTGGAACTGTGATTTTCTCTGCATTCTGCAGGGTATGGAGTCCACTCAAAATTAAGAATGCCCACTAAAATTAGTGGACACCACTTAAAATTTGAGTGGACATTTGTGGACAGGCAGTAGTTTTAACACTTAAATATTTGCTAAGCAATAAGAAATGAAAAAAACATACATAAAATAATAAAGTATGATATTTTGAGTATTTCTCATTTCATATATATTTTGTAGAAACAGTTTACATGTATATATGGTATGTAATTACTGACTATCCACAAATGTCCACTCAAATTTTTAGTCGACACCACTATTTTTACTGGACAGGAAGTTGTGGAATTTGAGTGTTGTCCATTTGTGGAAAGTGGAAAATCACAGTATCACACTGACCATACTGTACATATTACATATATATGTAGTTTCTAATTCTTTCATATTTGATAATGTGATAAACAGGTCATAATAAATAATTTCTCGTAATGGCGCATTGTGTTATTCCTCCAACCAGTGAAGTCTCGGTATGATACACATACACTGCGATATTTATCTTTGGGCGGACAAATTGCTTTGATATGTCAGGAGTTTTGAGATTTAAGAGAATCAACTGTACTTCGAAGTTTAGCTTTGATATCCTAAAATGTTTTACAGCCTCAGATGGACAGCATATTTATCTACATGCTCTGAATGCCAGGTGTTTGGTAAAAGAATATGGCTGCTTGTCCAACTGTCCTGAAACAATCACTGCCAATATTGTTCAGATGGAAAATATATTCATGTCAGAGGTAGGAGTTGTTTATCGTGTTTATGGTAAAAAGCATTAAAAATGTTTTGAAAAACAAAAATATATATTATAAATTTAAGAAAATATAAATGTTGAATAATACATGACAAAATCTGTATCACATGTTGTATCAACCCGAGTACCCTATATCACGCTGAGGGCCAACGGCCAGAGGGCTGATATATGTCAAGGGTTGATATGACATGATACAGAATTTGGCATGTAATATTCGCTTTATCATATATTTCAACAATAGAAGTATAAATCACTGACCATTTGACTTTCTGGGAGGATATTTTGGAAATTTATTATTCCTTTTCGCTCACCAATTTTATTCTGAATAAAGAATATACAATATAAAACAAAGAATTTAATTAAACAGTAACAAGAAAAGCAAATTCATATTTTATTTTAATCTAAAATTAAATCAATGTCTTGAATTTCATTTTCTTTGGTAAGCAAATTCTTAAATTTGTTTACATCAGAGTTAGTTTTCCTCATGGTATTTTTGTTCTTCAGAAACTTAACTAAATCATCTGTCGTCATTCCAGTACTTGTGTGTTGGCATTATTACATTTATTATACCCCCGCAAACAAAGTTTGGGGGGGTATATAGGAATCATCTTGTCCGTCCGTCTGTCTGTCCGTCCGTCCGTCTGTCGCGCCGTCCGTCTGTCGCGCCGTCCGTCTGTCCGTCTGTCCATATATCTTGTAAGCGCAACTCCTCCTAGACCGCTCAATGGATTTCAACGAAACTGTGCATGAAGAAAAATCTTTGCTTTCCAATATCACACAAGGGAGATAATTGGACTTCTATTTATTTTTGGCTTATAAATTATATATGAACCTCGTAAGTGCAACTCCTCCTTGACCGCTCAATGGATTTCAACGAAACTTTACAGAAAGGAAGTACATCATCCAAAGATGTGCATGAAGAAAAAATCTTTGCTTTCCGGTATAACACAAGGGAGATAATTGGAATTCTATTTTTTTTGGCTTATACATTATATATGAACCTTGTAAGCGCAACTCCTCCTAGACCGCTCAATGGATTTCAACGAAACTTTACAGAAAGGAAGTACATCATCCAAAGATGTGCATGAAGGAAAATCTTTGCTTTCCGATATCACACAAGGGAGATAATTGGACTTCAAAGCGGGGGGTATCCTTTGTGAGCTTTGCTCACAGTACATCTAGTTGATATTGTCCTCAAATTGGAATATTTCTTCAGCAAGGCTGTTCAGAGTCCTTTCGCTCATTTCAATCGAATGCAGAGGTGTTTACCACTACGGATTTTCCGTATTTTACACGGATTTTAAATGCAAAATACGGACTACAGATTTTATTCACGGAAGTACGGTTTCCGGTTCTTTTCAAGAAATTTTTTTTTTTCTCCTCAAAGTGCTTGAATGAGCGGTGGTTATGTATTAAACTAAAGTAAACGCGTCTGAGATAGAGATTTCTGCGGTTTTCGGGACACCTCTTATTAATCGTATGTTTTACCGATCTTTCAAAGTATGTAACGAAAGATAATTTAAAATGTGCTTGAAGAAATTATGAAAACTCAAAACTCCGGCTGATCACTGGTGATACTACTGAAAAATACTGAGAAAATTGTTATTACTACTGATAGACTGAAATAGGGGTAAACACCTCTGCGAATGGGGACTTCTCGGCGTCATGGTTGACGATACAGGCGAGGATATAGGTAGTTGAGTAGTATGGTTATCATATATTCAAAACCTCTGTATTTTATACTAAATGTAAGATAAATCTCTGTATACCATATTCTGTCGTACATTATACACACTTTTTAGCTCACCTGGCCTAAATGGCCATGTGAACTATTGCCATCACTTTGCATCCGTTCTCCGTCGTTGTCTGTTGTCCTCCGTCCGTCCATTAACTTTTCACATTCCAACTTTCTCCAAAACCCCATGTCCAATTGAATCCAAACTTGGTGGGTATGTTCATTGGATGGTCCTCTACAAGGTTTAATAAATGTTTTTGGTGCCGATCCAAACTTTAACATGGCTGCCAGGGCCATTTAAGCACTCTGATTGGCTGAAATTTAAAAAATCCGAAATTCAGCTTGATCCAGAATGTCAACCCAGATGGCTGCCACAGCCAAACTTAGTTAAACAAAATACCCTATGGGAAAATTCATTAAAAGATTTCCTTGTTTGAAACCACTTAGCCAATTGGAACCAAACTTGGCAGAAATGGTCCTTAGGTGGTCCTCTTTCAGGATGATGTCCTATGACCCGGAATGTTAACAAAGATGGCCGTCACAACTGAACTTAGTTAAACATAGGACCTTTTGTGAAAATTCATTAAAAAATATTCTGATCTGAGACCAATTGGCCAATTGGGACCAGGCTTGGCAACAATGGTCATTAGATGTTTCCCTTTCATAATTGTGTCCGCTGACCTGGCCAGTCAATCAAGATGGCCACCAAAGCTGAACTTAGTTTAACATAGGACCGTATGGGAAAATTTAATTTGCAGTAACCATACCTTAAATTTGGCCATTTGGACACCAAACTAATACCAGCAAAATTATCTTTCAGAAATATGCTTGATAACCTTGAATGTCAACTAAGATGGCCACCACACCCTAACTTTGTTTAACATTGAACCTATGGGAAAACTAGCCAAGATAACTGCTACACTTTAACTATCAGTCCTGCTGAAGGTGGACAAGTTAAATCCAGGTGAGCGATGCAGGCTCTTGAGAGCCTCTAGTTTACCTCCAGAAATAAATCTGACAGAAGGCTGCATATCATGTCCTACAACAGGCCTACAAGACTTCTAACCAAGTTTTCCAACGGTTATTAATTTGCTGAAGTACGGGAGGCGGGTGACCTTTAATTTCGAGCACTGCCTTTGGTATAATTTCAGAATGTAATCATTTTATTCACTTCAAGGGCAGCCTGGCCCCTTTGCCCAATATTATGGGTGTCTTAATTTTTAACTCACCTAGCCGAAAGGGCCATGTGAGCTTTTGTGATCACTTGGTGTCAGTCGTCCGTCCATCCATCTGTAAACTTTTACATTTTGTTCTTCTCTGAAACCTCTAGGCCAAATGAACTGAAACTTGGTATGAAGCATCTATGGAAGGACCTTTGTAAAGTTTGCATATTTTGTTCCTGTCGGAGAACTAATATGGCCACCGCATACACCATGATGAATTCTCATTTCTGATGGGTCAAAATTTCCAAAAAAATTTTCCTCTTAAATCGCAAAGCCAAATGAACTATAACTTGGTATAAAGCATCTGGGGAAAGACCTTTATCAGTTTGGATAATTATTTTGTTTTGGTGGAGAACTAATATGGCACCATGACGAACTCTTATTTTTGATTGGTCAAAATTTCAAAAATTTTCTTTTCTGAAACCGCAAAGCCAAATGAATTGTAAATGGCATGAATCATCTTCTGAAGGATCTTTATAAATTTTGCATGTATTGTTCCGGTCAGAGAACTAATATGGCTGCCATGTTGAATTCTTATTTCTGATTGGTCAAAATTTCAAAAATTTTCTTTTCTGAAACTGCAAAGCCAAATGAAATGTAAATTGGTATGAAGCATCTGTGGAAGGACCTTTATAAAGTTTGCATATTTTGTCCCAGTCGGACAGCTTATATTGCAGCCATGATGAATTCTTATTTTTGATTGGTCAAAATTAAAAAATCTTCTCCTCTGAAACCATGTATTTGGTGTGAAGCATCTATGGAAGGTCCACTTGAAATAAAATGGATTGATTGTGGGACTGTTAGTTGAGCTATATAGGCTCAATTCTCTTGTTTAAACAGATAAAGATGTTTTTCATTCTTTCAGGAATTGAGGAAGAGGCTGAGATATTTAGGTCATTTGCCATTGACATGTGAGTTTGAAGTGGCAGAACTGGCCTTAAAACCTCCTGTTTTATCCAAGGAAACATTAAAGATCTTTACAGGTATATACCAACATACTAATTTCAGGGATTATTTTTTTCTGTTTTTAATGGAAATCTGCTTTTGGCCGAATGAATTGTTCAATTATGATTTCTTTATTACCTATAGTAAATTGTCTTCCAATACAGCATTTTTACAGGTTGGCAAATTTATCCTTGTAATAAAGTGGTAAAAAAGAGGACAAATGTACCTAAGGAGCAAATAAAAAAATGTAATCCATTGGACAGACAAACCCAGGAAGACAAAGGAACAACCACAACCAAAACAAACACTGAAAACTAAAAAAACAATGAACAACACAAACTCCTATAAAAACAAGGAGTGAACCAAGGGGCCATGGAAGAGTAAGCACAGAGGTGTTTACTATTACAGAATTTCTGTAATTGTCCCGGATTTTAGATTCAAAATAAAGATTACGGGTTTACCTCCGGAAATTATGCTTTCTCCTCTAAAGATCTTCTCCTCTGATACCACTGGGCCAATCGGAACAAAACATGACAGCAATGGTCCTTACTTAGTCCTCTTTCAGAATTGTATCCCATGACCCAGCCTGTCATCCAAGATGGCTGCCAGAGCCAAACATAGTTTTTACATAGGACCCTATGGGGAATTTACTTAAAGATCTTCTGGACTAAGACCACCAAGCCAATTGGAACAAAACTAAGCACCAATGGTCCTTAGATGGTCCTCTTTCAGAATTATATCCGATGATCCCACGGATCATCCAAGATGGCCGCCTGAGCCAAACATAGTTTAACATAGGACCCTACGGGGAATTTAATTAAAGATATTCTTCTCTGAAACCACTTGGCCAATTGGAACAAAAGTTAACAGCAATGGCCCTTAGGTGGCCCTCTTTCATAAATATATCCAATGAGCCAGCCCGCCATCTAAGATAGCCACCAGAGCCGAACATAGTTTAACATTAGACCCTATGGGGAATTTAATTAAAGATCTTCTTGTCTGAAACCTCTTGGCCAATTGGAACAAAAGTTGGCAGCAATGGTCCTTGGGTGGTCCTGTTTTGGAATTATATCGAATGACCCTGTCATCCAAAATTGGTGCCAGACCCGACCCGAACATAGTTTAAATAGGGCCCTATGGGGAATCTAATTAAAGAACTTCTTGTCTGAAACCACTTGGCCAATTTGAACAAAATTTAGCAGCAATGGTCCTCTTTCAGAAGTGTATCCGATGACCCTGTTCACCATCCAAGATGGCCACCAGAGCCGAATATAGTTTAACATAGGACCCAATGGGGAATTTACTGAAAGTGCTTGGCCTATTGGAACAAAACTGACAACAATGATCCTTAAGTGGCTCTCTTTCAGAATTGTTTCTGATGATCGCTCCCACCATCCAAAATTGCCCCTAGAGCTGAATATTGTTTAACACAGTACCCTATGGGAAATTTACTTAAAGATCTTCTTGTTTAAAACCACTGTGCCATTTGGAACAAAAGTTACCAGCAGTGGTCCTAGTTGGACCTCTTTCAGAATTTTATCCTATGACCCAACCCATTATCCAAGATGGCCACTAAAGCCGAACATAGTTTAACATAGGACCTAATGGGAAAGATCAGTGAAAGTAGCCTTTCTACTTAAAAAAATGAAACTTTATTAATAAGTACATGAACACATTTTTCTTATTGTTTCCAGGGTAAATATTCATAATTATTCTAAAAAACTTAAATCATCCTTAATAAAATGGTGAAAAATGGTTACAAAATATTGCCAAGTTCTTTGTATCTGTGATCAAAGTTTGAAGTTGCTAAAAAGACTCACTAGACTAAAATTTCCTTAGGCTCCTCTATCATGTCTATACTGTTACCGTATTAAAGTCAGATGTTGTTCTGGAGTTATGTCGCCTTGTCCGTAAAAAAATCAAATGTGCACGATAAATCACAAAATTAACAATTTTTAGGTAAATTAAAAATCGTGTAGACTTCAATGTGCTCAATATATCTTGTTAAAATTTGAAACATACTTTGTTAAGATAAGTATCTTTTAATGGTCAACTGCTAATCAATGCTAAACATATAGCTTCAACTCCTATTTTGTGTTTCAATTTAATGAAGTTTACCCTTCACTAAATGACAAACGTCAAGTAAAAAGCCTAGTGAAAGATCTTCTTGTTTGAAACTAGTGAGCCAGTTGGCTTGACAGCAATGTTCCAGGCTGCCAGTTAAGATGGACATAGTCCAGGTGAGTGATGCAGGCTCCTGGGAGCCTCTAGTTTTATTCCTGGTCATGTAAATGCGTTGTAATTGCTCTTGATTTTCCAGTTATGAAAAATGTTTTAACAAGATTGATGATAAAAACTTGGATTGTTTCTAAACTTAACATAATATAAGATGCTTTGATGGCGGGTCTCTATGGAAGTTTTCATGCGGAAATTTGAGAAAACTGACAAAGGGCCCAAATTACTGACAAAAATCATTGAAAACACCAGAAAGGGGTAAACACCTCTGTAAGCAGTTCTTGCTCCATATACGGCACACGTCGTAAAGTTCAACAAAGTCAATCCGGTGAAGTCACAAATCTGTGGTACATGAAATGTGGGAACAGGTCCAACATCATCTTTGTTACGGTCAATCAATTCATGATGACGACCGTAAAATTTCTTAAGTAATTGAAGGTTTCTAGAGTCGAAATTTTTAAATGTTCAAGTTAAAGCAAAATTTTACTGTAGGAAAAAAGATGAGATAAAAACATTTTTCAGTATTAAAATGCTTACATTTTAGTACATTATTAGGCAAACTCTTATATTTTAATACAATTCAATTCATTAAGGTCATAATATAATATTTAAAATAAAAATGGCTGGAGAAGTATCTGTGAATTTGACTGATCTGATCTTATTCATTTTATTCGTTACATACAGATGAAATAGAAAAAAGGAGACGCCTGCGTCAGAAAAAAAATCGAGATGAGAAAAGATGGACACGAAAAGTTCAAGATGAGGAAAACAGGAAAATGGCTAAATATAATATATATGGTATGAATGAATTTACATATAGTGGTTAAAATAGGTCTATGACCTTTAACCTTCCTTTTCATGTAAATTTGGTCTTGTACAAAAAAGATTAATTTGAATCAAGTCATATTCTGTTGTCTTACAATTTGTATGAGATGTAAAAGTTAGTAAAGGAGATGACAAATGGAAATTTTATTAATGTATATGATAATCCAGCCGTTGTAATAATACACAAAAAGATGCTTTTATTGTTGTTCTTCATGTTGGAAGTTGTTATAAGGTCAATGGGGGACCAGTAGTAATTTGTCCATTAGCAGTTTCCTCTGTCAATTAAAAAAGTGGACAATATACTCTTGATTTTTTTTATCGAAATATTTGGATTGGTCAGATGGAGCTCAATTCTTAATTTTGACAATTTTCAGATTTGTGATATAAATTAAGAACATTCTATTGTATATACTGTACATGTATAGTTATTTTTTTTGACAGGAACTAATTCAATGATTGTACAAAGTCAGTTCATGTCTACAGCTTTGTCAGTGAACAGACCCAGTTCACCAGCAGCCAAGAGTGATGATAGTTCACAGAGTTTATCATCTTTGAACACCCCAGTTGGATCACCTCTAGGTATGTTAAAAGTCATGGAATCCTGGGAAAGTTATGGAAAGGAATTGTAACAAAAAGGCATTGAAAAATTTCAAAAAGGCATCGAAAAGTCATGGAGATTTTTGTTCAAGTTAACAACTGGTGACAAGTAAATTTGGAATGAAAATATAATTGCTTTATCTGTATTTTTAGCTCACCTGACCCAAAGGGTCAAGTGAGCTTTTCTCATCACTTGGCGTCCGTCGTCCGGTGTCATCGTTAACATTTCACATTTTGAACTTCTTCTAGAGAACCACTGAATGGAATGAAACCAAACATGGCATGAATGTTCCTTATGAGGTGCTGACCAAGTGTTGTTACTTTGTAGCCGATCCATAATCCAAGATGGCCGCCAGCGGGGAACTTAGTTTAACATAGGACCCTGTGGGAAATGCATACAAATGACTTCTTTTAGAGAACCACTGAATGGAATGAAACTAAATCTGTCTGGCATGAATGTTCCTTATGAGGTGCTGACCAAGAGTTGTTACTTTGTAGCCGATCCATCATCCAAGATGGCTGCCAGCGGGGAACTTAGTTTAACATAGGACCCTATGGGAAATGCATACAAATGACTTCTTTTAGAGAACCGTTGAATGGAATCAAACCAAACATGGCATGAATGTTCCTTATGAGGTGCTGACCAAGTGTTGTTACTTTGTAGCCGATCCATAATCCAAGATGGCCGCCAGCGGGGGACTTAGTTTAACATAGAACCCTATGGGAAATGCATACAAATGACTTCTTTTAGTGACCCACTTAATGGAATGAAACCAAACATGGCATGAATGTTCCTTATGAAGTGCTGACCAAGTGTTGTTACTTTGTAGCTGATCCATCATCCAAGATGGCCGCCAGCGGGGAACTTAGTTTAACATAGGACCGTATGGGAAATGCATACAAATGACTTCTTTTAGAGAACCACTGAATGGAATGAAACTAAATCTGGCATGAATGTTCCTTATGAGGTGCTGACCAAGCGTTGTTACTTTGTAGCCGATCCATCATCCAAGATGGCTGCCAGCGGGGTACTAAGTTTAACATAGGACCCTATGGGAAATGCATACAAATGACTTCTTTTAGAGAACCACTGAATGGAATGTAACAAAACATAGCATGAATGTTCCTTATGAGGTGCTGACCAAGTGTTGTTACTTTGTTGCCGATCCATCATCCAAGATGTTTAGAAGTCTATCAGAAAATTGTAAAAAAAATTCTGAATGGTCACAACTTGACCACATATTCAAAAATAATAATGATAAGATGTCTTCAGTAGCTATTGTAAGACTACACTAAGATGACCTGTTTTTAATTTTAAATACTGTGTCAAATTAAACCAATCTTGGTCTCAATCATTATATAATTTTACATAATTTCCAAAATCACATTAGATACAGGTGAGCGACACAGGCTCTTGAGAGCCTCTAGTTTTTGTATAATTCAGGTCAGTAATAGTCATTAAGCTGACAATAACATTTTAACATATTGCATATCAATCCACATTCTACATTTTGAAAAACTCTGGATACAAAGCACCGTCATTAAATTTTGGAAAGAAAAAAAATATGTTCATATTTTAGAAAAGTAATGTTTAATGACTACTTTTTTCAGAAACCGTTTAACCAACTGATTTTATTTTTATACGACCGCAAAATTTTTGCGGTCGTATATTGGTATGACGTTGGCGGCGTCGTCGTCGTCGTCGTCGTCGTCCGTCGTCCGTCGGAGTCTGTAGACATTTGGTTTTCGCACTATAAATGTAGTATAAGTTAATAGAAATCTACGAAATTTAAACACAAGGTTTATGACCACAAAAGGAAGGTTGGGATTGTTTTTGGGAGTTTTGGTCCCAAAAGTTTAAGAATTAGGGGCCAAAAAAGGGTCCAATAAGCATTTTTCTTGGTTTTCGCACAATAAGTCTAGTATAAGTAAATAGAAATCTATGAAATTTTAACACAAGGTTTATGATCATTTTTTGGAGTTTTGATCCCAACAGTTTAGGAATTAGGGGCTAAAAAAGGGCCCAAATAAGCATTTTTCTTGGTTTTTGCACAATAACTGTAGTATAAATAAATAGAAATCTATGATATTAGCTTGGTGGGCTAAGGAAGGTAATCCAAACACATTCCAAACACATTTAAAGTAAAATATTGTGTATGATTCAATTATGTATAAAGAAATGTTGATTGTTTTTGGGGTGATTTATAGCTGTCAATTTATTTTTATACGACCGCAAAATTTTTGCGGTCGTATATTGGTATGACGTTGGCGTCGTCGTCGTCGTCGTCGTCGTCCGTCGTCCGTCAGAGTCTGTAGACATTTGGTTTTCGCACTATAAATGTAGTATAAGTTAATAGAAATCTACGAAATTTAAACACAAGGTTTATGACCACAAAAGGAAGGTTGGGATTGATTTTGGGAGTTTTGGTCCCAACAGTTTAAGAATCAGGGGCCAAAAAAGGGCCCAATAAGCATTTTTCTAGGTTTTCGCACAATAACTCTAGTATAAGTAAATAGAAATCTATGAAATTTTAACACAAGGTTTATGACCACAAAAGGAAGGTTGGGATTGTTTTTGGGAGTTCTGGTCCCAACAGTTTAGGAATTAGGGGCTAAAAAAGGGCCAAAATAAGCATTTTTCTTGGTTTTTGCACAATAACTTTAGTATAAGTAAATAGAAATCTATGAAATTTAAACACAAGGTTTATGACCACAAAAGGAAGGTTGGGATTGATTTTTGGAGTTTTGGTCCCAACAGTTTAGGAATTAGGGGCCAAAAGGGTCCAAAATTAAACTTTGTTTGATTTCATTGAAAATTTAACTATTGGGGTTCTTTGATATGCCGAATCTAACCGTGCATTTAGGATCTTAATTTTTGGTCCCGTTTTCAAATTGGTCTACATTAAGGTCCAAAGGGTCCAAAATTAAACTTAGTTTGATTTTAACAAAAATTGAATTCTTTGGGTTCTTTGATATGCTGAATCTAAACATGTACTTAGTTTTTTTATTATGGGCCCAGTTTTCAAGTTGGTCCAAATCGGGGTCCAAAATTAAACTTTGTTTGATTTCATCGAAAATTGAACTATTGGGGTTCTTTGATATGCCGAATCTAACCGTGCATTTAGATTCTTAATTTTTGGTCCCGTTTTCAAATTGGTCTACATTAAGGTCCAAAGGGTCCAAAATTAAACTTAGTTCGATTTTAACAAAAATTGAATTCTTGGGGTTCTTTGATATGCTGAATCTAAACATGTACTTAGTTTTTTTATTATGGGCCGAGTTTTCAAGTTGGTCCAAATCGGGGTCCAAAATTAAAGCTAAAAAGGGGGTAAATTTTTTTTTTTTTTTGGGGGGGGGGGGGCAATTCTCCACAGCATATTGTATTACACAAAAGCAAAAAATTGAATATAAATTCAAATCATATGACCAATTCTAAGTTCTTTATTTCAGTTATTCTGTGTCAGAAACCTATTATGTGTCAAATATTTGAAGAAATTTTCAATTGCACAGTATTGCGCAATAGCAAGAAATTGATATGTGTGCCCTGTTATCAAAACTTTATTATTAACAAATTCCATTGGAAATGTGCTGATGAAGCTTTTTTGTTTATCTTATCTAAACTGCTTTTAATATGTATATTTAAAATTTGCCATCCATGACTATGATGTCATTTTCTATTTTAATATGTTATGGTGTATTTAAATGGGCTGTTATGGTTGCAAAGTATAAAGAAATGGGGGGGGGGGTTGAAAACAAAATTTGGGGGGGGGGGGTAAATAAGAAATTGGGGAGGGGATAATTTTTCCTCATTTCATATTTCATAAATTAAAAAGAAAATTTCAAATTTTTTTTAGCAAAAAAAAAGGGGGGGGGTTACAATAAATTTTATTGTTTTTTGGTTTTTTTTTTGGGAGGGGTTCAATGTGCAACTTCATAGTGTATTGCACAAAAGCTAAAAAAAGGGGTAAATTATTATTTTTTTTTTTGGGGGGGGGGCAATTCTCCACAGCATATTGTATTACACAAAAGCAAAAAATTGAATATAAATTCAAATCATATGACCAATTTTAAGTTCTTTGATTTCAGTTATTCTGTGTCAGAAACCTATTATGTGTCAAATATTTGAAGAAATTTTCAATTACACAGTATTGCGCAATAGCAAGAAATTGATATGTGTGCCCAATTTTAAATTTTAAATTGGTTATTTCTGATTTATATATAAAAACAAATAATACTGATATGGTTTGAATAGGTAAATTAAAAATTTTTAAGTTCTTAGACAACATTCATTCTGTGTCAGAAACCTATGCTGTGTCAAATATTTATTCACAATCCAAATTCAGTATTGTATCAAGCTTGAATGTTTCATAATTGCCCCAACTATTCAGTGTTCGACATCTGCGGTCGTATCTAGCTGCGCCCAGCGGAGCATTTTATTAGAACTTACTATGAATTAATATTAATTTTAGCCATATGTCATTTTTTATTTTAAGACTTCAATGATGTATTTAAATGTTTAATTATGTTTGCAAACTTCATGATAATTTTGAATAGGGATTATGACATTATCTTGAGGGAAAGATTTTTTTTTTTGAAAAAGGGAAAGTGGGGGGGGGGGGGGGGGGGGGGGTGTCAAAATTTATGGGGTAAATATTAAATTGGCGGGGGGTGGGGAAAATTTTTTTCTCATTTCAGATTTGTACTTAGTTTTGTTATTATGGGCCCAGTTTTCAAGTTGGTTCAAATTGGGGTCCAAAATTAAAGATAAAAAAGGAGTAATTTTTTTTTGTTGGGGGGGGGGGGGGGGTGGGGCATTTATCCACAGCATATTGTATTGCACAAGAAGAAAAAAGTTGAATATAAATTCAAATCATATGACCAATTCTAAGTTTTTTGATTTCACTTATTCTGTGTCATAAACCTATTATGTATCAAATATTTCAATAAATTTTCAATTGCACAGTATTGTGTAATAGCAAGAAATTGATATGTGTGACCTGTTATCAAAACTTTATTATTAACAAATTCCATTGGAAATTTGCCAATATCTTTAGTTTAATGAAGTTCGTTGGAAATTTGGAAATATAAAATTTGCTGATGAAGTTTTTTTGTTTATCTCATCTAAAATGCTTTTAAATTATGTATATTTAAAATTTACCATCCATGACTATGATGTCATTTTCTATTTTAATAAATTATGGTGTATTTAAATGGGCTGTTATGGTTGCAAAGTATCAAACGAAAGGGGGGGTGGGGTTTGAAAAAAAATTTAGGGGGGTGGGTAAATGAGAAATTATGGAGGGGGCAATTTTTTTATCATTTCATATTTCATAAATTAAAAAGGAAATTTCAGATTTCTTTTAGGAAAAAAAGGGGGGGTTACAATAATTTTTTTTTTTTTAAATTTTTTTTTGGGAGGGAAGGGGACAATGTGGAACTTCATAGTGTATTGCACAAAAGTTAAAAAAGAGGTAAATTATGCCATTTTCAATTGGTTATTTGGGATTTATATATAAAATCAAATAATACTGATATGGTTTGAATAGGTAAATTAAAAAATTTTAAGTTCTTACAACACATTAATTCTGTGTCAGAAACATATGCTGTGTCAAATATTTATTCACAATCCAAATTCAATGTTGTATCAAGCTTGAATGATGTGTCCATACTTGCCCCAACTGTTCAGGGTTCGACCTCTGCGGTCGTATCAAGCTGCGCCCAGCGGAGCATTTTATTTATATTTGAGCTTACAATCATGAGTGACAGGTCAAGATTGAGTTTGACCCCTATCGGATAATTATTGTAAGAGTTAATGCCCTTGAAAATAGGAATTATTGCCAAAATAATGTTTTCCATACTTTTTTCGCAAACTCTTTTACCAAGTGATCTTATTTTTGGTGTGTGAGCTGAAAATGATGAGTTACAGATCAAGTTTCAGTTTCACACTGATCGGATAATTATTGTGAGAGTTAATGCCCTTGGAAATAGGAATTATTGCCAAAATAATAGTTTTTCTGGACTTTTTTCAGAAACCATTTAACCAAGTGATCTTATTTTTGGTATTTGAGCTTATAATAGTGAGATACAGATCAAATTTGCGTTACACGCTGATCAGATATTTATTGTGAGAGTTATAGCCCTTGGAAATAGCATTTATTGTCAAAATATTAGTTTTCTGGACTTTTTTTGCAAACCCTTTTACCAAATGATCTTATTATTGGTATGTGGGCTTATATTGATGAGGTACAGAGCAAGCTGATCAGGTAATTATTGTTTTCCCCTTGCAAACGTAGTTTCATGATTTTTAACCGGATTTTCATAGGAAAATATCGGTTATTAAATTGGTGATGTACGGCGGGCGGGCGGCCGGGCGGACGGGCGGGCGGGCGGGCGGACGGGCGGCTGCCAAACAGTGTCCGTGCAATAACTTATGAACTGTTCAACCAAAGCTTTTCAAATTTTAATATGTTGTTACTGATGACAAAATGGAGGTCAAGTTCGATATTGACGATTTTCACTTTCACCGTTCAAGAGTTATGGTTCTTGAAAGATTGAAAAATGGCTTTTCCAGTGGTGTCCGTGTGATAACTTATGAACTGTTCAACCAAAGCTTTTCAAATTTTAATATGTTGTTAGTGATGACAAAATGGAGGTCAAGTTCGATATTGACGATTTTCACTTTCACCGTTCAGGAGTTATGGTTCTTGAAAGATTGAAAAATGGCTTTCCCAGTGGTGTCCGTGTGATAACTTATGAACTGTTCAACCAAAGCTTTTCAAATTTTAATATGTTGTTACTGATGACAAAATGGAGGTCAAGTTCGATATTGACGATTTTCACTTTCACCGTTCAAGAGTTATGGTTCTTGAAAGATTGAAAAATGGCTTTTCCCGTGGTGTCCGTGTGATAACTTATGAACTGTTCAACCAAAGCTTTTCAAATTTTAATATGTTGTTACTGATGACAAAATGGAGGTCAAGTTCGATATTGACGATTTTCACTTTCACCGTTCAGGAGTTATGGTTCTTGAAAGATTGAAAAATGGCTTTCCCAGTGGTGTCCGTGTGATAACTTATGAACTGTTCAACCAAAGCTTTTCAAATTTTAATATGTTGTTACTGATGACAAAATGGAGGTCAAGTTCGATATTGACGATTTTCACTTTCACCGTTCAGGAGTTATGGTTCTTGAAAGATTGAAAAATGGCTTTCCCAGTGGTGTCCGTGTGATAACTTATGAACTGTTCAACCAAAGCTTTTCAAATTTTAATATGTTGTTACTGATGACAAAATGGAGGTCAAGTTCGATATTGACGATTTTCACTTTCACCGTTCAAGAGTTATGGTTCTTGAAAGATTGAAAAATGGCTTTTCCCGTGGTGTCCGTGTGATAACTTATGAACTGTTCAACCAAAGCTTTTCAAATTTTAATATGTTGTTACTGATGACAAAATGGAGGTCAAGTTCAATATTGACGATTTTCACTTTCACCGTTCAGGAGTTATGGTTCTTGAAAGATTGAAAAATGGCTTTCCCAGTGGTGTCCGTGTGATAACTTATGAACTGTTCAACCAAAGCTTTTCAAATTTTAATATGTTGTTACTGATGACAAAATGGAGGTCAAGTTCGATATTGACGATTTTCACTTTCACCGTTCAAGAGTTATGGTTCTTGAAAGATTGAAAAATGGCTTTTCCAGTGGTGTCCGTGTGATAACTTATGAACTGTTCAACCAAAGCTTTTTAAATTTTAATATGTTGTTACTGATGACAAAATGGAGGTCAAGTTCGATATTGACGATTTCCACTTTCACCGTTCCGATATTGACGATTTTCACTTTCACCGTTCAGAAGTTATGGTTCTAAAAAATTGAAAAAAGGCAGTTCAAGTCGTCGTTTATAAAATAAGGTTATAATCTCATTGGCGTATTTCTTTCATTATTGACTTCATGATTTCTGCCTACCAACCCCTGCTTAACAAATGTGTGTGTACTTATATACTCTCAAAAATAGAATATTTGTCACTTACTATAAATAGGAGGTCAAGATTGATTTTTGCCTTTCCATTTCTGAACCCTACAAAACCCTACAAAAATTCATTTATATTTCTTTACTTCATCCTGTTTGGGAATCCATATTTGCAAACATCATTTCCATGCAGGAAAATCCGGTTTGCTGTCATTCGACAGCCTCTTGTTAGGAGTCACTCTGTCCGTACGTTTTTGTCCGATTCACTTAAGGAGATTTTGGGTGTTTTCTCACAGCTCAAGCCGGTAGGGGATATTGTATTGCCCAGCAATACATTCAGAATGTTTGTTTAACATAGGAAAAATCTTTGAATGTCCTCTACTCTTAAGAATGCAAATAACTGTTTTGTATAAAATTCTAGGTTTTTTTTCTCGAAAAGTTGCAAAATTATGGGTAGGGAATTCCTCATTTTTATAAGCATTGCATTCTGAGTTTGATTACTTTTGTGTTTTACAATGTATTATAATAATAAAAACTTTATTTTAGTTGTATAAAAAGATCAGAAATTTGAAAAATAAAAGATTTAAGAGAATATAAACTAACGGGAGGCAACTATGTAAAGATCCCGATTTTAGGAGAGGGAAAATCCAACATTTTTATATCGGATAGTTAAGTATCTTTGGAAGCCGACAAATGTACCCTGAAACTATATGTTTTAAAAACAGATATACATGTATATATACTCTTTCAAATCCCTGTAATGATACACCGCTGTATTCTGCATATTTATATATCACTAGATTGGCCTAAAATTGATCAATATTTAGGATTTTGGTAGAGGGGGAGGTCAATAATTTGTCACTTTTCTTCATGTTGCAGCTGAAAATTGATAAAGTCATCACAAATAAATGTCATATACATGTAGTAGAAAAGCTCGAAAAAAAAAAATTTTGAGTTCTGGGACTCACCATTGTGAAAAGATTAAATTTTAGCAAAAGAAATTAGTAGACTTGTCAAAACATGAAATATTCACATTAAGAAAATGTGTTTTGACATTAACCATTGTACAAGCTGAATTTTTATTATTAGTAAAATTAGTAAATTTGTTAAACTGGAAAATCAAGACTATTGAAAAGAAGACATTCACATTCAATCATAGCAAACTGTTTGCTTAACATATACATGTTTTGTGAAGCTTGATATCTTGATTAAAAAAATCTTTAAATGGCATCCATAGATAATATTTGAAAAAAATTTAGACTCTGCGAAAAAAAACTTTAAATGGGGTCTTCTCCAGTATACAATACATATCTTCTGTATGTCCATAAAACATTCCGTCGGGTTTCCAAGATCTGGGTTAATAGGTGTAGGATGAGTTTAGTACATTGTACATAGGATACAATGTATGTACCAACCATATACAGATTTTGCAAAAAAAATAATCGGGGTCCACAATATAGAAAAGAAATAAATTTCTGATAGCATCATAATCCTTTATGCACATCTTCAGTATGCCCATAAACATTTGGTAAAGTTTCCAAGTTCTGAGTTCTGCATGTCTTCCTATGCAACATTCACCATACTAAAAGCCAGATTTGCACTATGTGCAACCCAGCCAAAAATGGATATAATTTTTACTTCAAACTTTTCCCTTTATTTTTACAGCAGAATCAAAAATAAGTGATGATCCAGATGGACAACAAACTTCTAATATGTCATTTGCTCAAGTAAGTTGTTTACAAGCTGTTAGTGTCCTCTTGGAGATTTCCTAGTTATTTCAAAAGTATCATTCACAACTGCATATGGAACTGTATCGTATGATAATTGAATTAGAACCAGGGAATGGTTAACAGTCTGTTCAGTTCTTGCCAGATCTCTGAATAACAAAGATTTAGAAAATAATCATAATTGAAATACAGCCCCTTTAATTGGTATGATTTATGTGAAAATATAGCTGCTCTAATCGTATTTCTGAACAAAAGCATAAATTCACAATATTTTTTCAAAAACAATCCAGTTGTCGATCAGTCAATTACTGAAAATATCAGTTTAGAGTAAAAGCACTGACCAAATATGCCACTATTATTAAAATCATCAGGAATGAATTATATTTTGGTATTTATTGAGAGTGTTGAAATTAAAAGTAAAGGAAAGAGATGAATAATAACTGTTGAAATTATCCATAATATCTTACATTTAGTAAAAGATTAGGGTTATGTGAGCTATTGTCATCACTTGTCGTCCGTCATCTGTCATGTCGTCTGTTGTCCACAATCCACATTTTAATCTTCTCCTCAGAAACCACTGGGCCAATTGGGACCAAACTGATGGTCCTTGGGTGGTCCCCATCCAAATTGTCTGGTGTCCTCGACCTTCAACCAAGATGGCCGCCAAGCTAAAAATAAAAAAAGGGGGTAAAAATTTTAAAAATCTCCTCTGAAGCTACTTTGCCAATCTCAGCCAAACTTTGCTGAAATGATCCTGGGGTAGTCCCCTTCCAAAAATTTGTCGGATGCTTCCGAAGTCTGACCAAAATGGCCGTCACAGCAGAACTTAGTTTAACATAGGACCCTATTTCCCAACCCTATGGGAAATTCACATAAAAATCTATTTGTCTGAAACTACTTGCCCAATTAGAACCAAACTGGTGGAATGTTCATAAGGTGGCCCTCTTTCAAAATTGGGTCTGATAGCCCCGACCTCCGACCAAGATGGCCGCCACAGCCGTTTTCAGCACATTTGTTTGTTTAGTTGGGGTTTTATGCCGTTTTCAGCACATTTGGCTATATCGCGGCGGCCGGTTTTTATTGGTGGAGGAAGCTGAAGTACCCGGAGGGAACCACGACCTTTGGTAAGAAAATTGGCAATCCTTGTCAATTTAGATTGGAGTTGAACATACCCAGAATATATGTAATATGCAATGCACTTTCAGGTGAGCAATACAGGCTCCTGGGAGCCTCTGGTTAAAGAGATTTGTCTTCTTCGTGGTTCTTGACACCCAGAAAGAATTACATACAGTTTAAAATTGTTTCTAATCATATTCTCTTTCAAAAATAAGTTTAAACTTTCAGATGCTCAAAGCAGGTC
The DNA here is from genome assembly GCA_028015205.1 of Mytilisepta virgata. Lineage (NCBI taxonomy): Eukaryota > Metazoa > Mollusca > Bivalvia > Mytilida > Mytilidae > Mytilisepta > Mytilisepta virgata. The sequence continues at coordinate 44,825,062 of CM051520.1, forward strand.
AAGCAAAGACACCGACATGGCCAAAGGTTAAGAAGGCTGAAGAGACTGCAGTACACAACAGTGTATCAAGGTCTAAGGACAGTGAAGACAGTGATAATGAAGATAAAGTCCCTATACCAATGTTTCAGGAGTCATTTGGAGATGCTATACAATCTGCATTAGAAAGTCACATGGCTAAATCAAAAGGTATTATCACATGTTTGATTGGGTAGCATTTTTCTGCAATAAACATAATTAAGAGGATCAAATTTCAAACAACAGTTAAATCTGATGTTTGAAAGAAAAAAAGAAAACCAATTTGTGCAGCACCATGTGATATGTTAATATAATACTAATCAGACAATTGCAGTCAAGACAACCAAGTGGTTAAATATCAAAAGGATTGAAAACTGTTATTTGGAAAATAATCCTCGAAGAGTTACCTGATTTCGTTTTCTAACTGCCAATACTAATATACTGATATTGTATAGAAAGCTTTATTTGTGTTATTATTGAAATTTGTTGTTGAGCTATTTGACACAAATAGCTCAACAACAAATTTCAGAATAAAAAAAAAGTCATTTATCATTTCAGGGGATGACACATTGACAGTTGAATCCACAGAAAAATCAGCAGGAAAAAAGAAAAAGAAACAGCAGAAACTACTATTGTTTACAACATCCATGGCTCGAAGTGGAAAATAGAATTCGTAAAGCTTTAGTTGGCACAAACAATCTTGATTGTTAAATTGTATTAAATAGACTAATTGACATCAGAATTAATTAATACATGTAATTTGTCCCATTTTATACAGTTGAGTTCGGCCTGACAGTTCAGAGAAGGCATTTATTATTTCTCGGTTTTTTTTTTATCCAAGTAAAATAGAAAAATATACTTTAAATTTCATTCTGGAGTTGTTTTCAATATGCAAAAATTTACAAATTCATCTGTCCACAAATGTACTCAAGTCAGGCTTTGTTAAACTTTTGGGTTAAGGTCAATTTCTCAGAGACCCATTGTAATATATCAATGATATTATACCTCTACAATCCTCTTATAACACTGAATGCATATGAGCAAATTGGGATCACTTTGACCTTTATTTAATATATGAGTGACTGATAAAGTTTTGCCATTGTTTTCATATCATAGGAATCCATGGTGTCCATTTCTCAGAAACGTATTGAGACATATCAATATTATACTATTCATTCATCTTAAATAGTACAGCAAAAGTCAGCAACATTTGAGTCACCCTGACCTATATTTTATGCTTGTGTGACTGGTACAAGTTTTTGTTTAGGTTTATTTTTAAAGAACCTATGGTAGTATATTGATGATATTTCACAACTACAATCTTATATTTTGCAACACAACTCAACAAATTTGAGTCCCCATGGCCTACATTTTATGCTTGAGTGTCTTTGATTAAATTTTAACATTTAGGCGTATTATGTAAGAACCTATGGTAACGTAGTAATGATATTTCACAATTACAGTCATAAAGTACAACACAGCTCAGCTACATCTATGACTTAAATTTTATGGTAGAGTGACTTTGATTAAATTTTTGCATTTAGTCTATTTCTGATAAAACCTGTGATAATGTATCAAGGATATTTTACAACTACAATCATCTTCTTTGTTCAACAAATAAGTTCACATGACCTACATTTCATGCTTGAGTGACTCCATTAAATTAGCATTATGGTCCTTATTGTCAGAAATAGAATTTGGAATCATTGTTTTGAATCGGGTAAATGTTAATGTAAGCAGGATATATTATGAAACTTTTGAATACTTAAAATAATTCTCAAAATGATTTAGTGTCATAAATGATAGATTGGAGTTCTATGTGCAGGGGGACAGTGCATATGTGTCTCGTAGGCACACAATCTAAGGGTAGTTTTTGTTTGTTTAAAACCCTTTTCTTGGAAGAATGACATTTAAAGATTTTTGTTTAATAACCCTTTAAACACAAAAATATGACCAGAATTTCATAAAAGATTTGATTTCCATAGTTAAAAATATCAGTGCTATTATATGTATAAAACTTAGTTGAATTGTATATATTGTATTAGTAATTAGATCATGTTGATTTTTTGCTAGTATTTATAAGAAATGTTTATTTTGTTTAAATAACATTGTACAATGGAATAATTTTGAATGCATAATGCAATTTTTAATTATTCACCATTTAATGCTGCTGATGAGAGGTAATTCCTTGAAATGCGTCGTATACAGCATAGTATAAATTTACTATATATAATATTAGTATCTTTGGATTGTTATTTAGATATGAAAAGATCTTTAATAATTTATTGTATCATAGATTTACGAGTAGTTTCAAGAATTAAAGTGCTAATCATGGTACTAGATCTTGATATAAGCATTAAAGGAAATTTAAGGTTGTTGTCTAGTACCTGTATATCTATTTAGAGCATTTTAAAAACTGGATACCTTTGTAGTGTTCTACATGAAAAAATATACACATCAGTTTTTTCCATAAAGTTCAAATATGGAGTTTTGAAACGTATTAAAATATACTGCTAGTCTAATAGTCATAAAAAATAACAATAATAAAATGGTTTTCAGTCTATATCTATCTCACTTTTTCTATTAAAATGATTATATTCTTATCATAAAATATACCACAAACAAGTTTCTTTCAGGAACACTGTTGCCAAATTGGGTGCAACTGTAATGTGTTTCACTGGAAAGTCTTGCCAGGTTGAGTGCAGACAAGAATATACATAGATCTAGTAATATTCCTTTCAGCTTTCCCATACATTTGGCATTGAATATCGATGGTGATTTTACATAATTAATGTTCAGCACTTGCATTAAATTGATCAAATTTTCATATCATATAATGTTAATATTTATATACATATATGTAGGTTTCTAAGATTGCTGTAGCATGTCATTTGAAACAAAAACTAGAAACTTTCCAAGGCTTTAGTAATATTATAAATACATTTCATCAGAAGATTTTAATAAACACTAAATTAAAAACTAAAAAGAAGTTACTATGTGTAATATAATCCTCAAATGATACAAACATTTCATGCATATTAAATTTTAGAGAAATGGAAATTATTGAAATAAAAAGAAGAATTCATGTTGTGAAACTTTATGGATTTAATCTAAAATTATTGCCAGTAATTATCTGTTCCTTTGTGCTAGATGATCTGTATTAATTAATCATAAAATACATATATGCTTGGTTGAGGTGTCTGGCTTGGAATAGCCTCCATGTATTGTTTGTTTTGTTATAGAACTTTTTCTTGATACGTGATATCCTGATTCATTAAATTATTTCCCAAAACATGTGTCAGAATGTCTCTTGTGCCCTACCTCATCACTGTGTAAACTTGGATTAATTTTAAATTTTAGGAGTTAAATTGAAAATCAGGCGATAATTTCGGATTTTCGTTACACTTGCCTTTTATCTTTCACAGTAATAAATTCCCTTCTCTGGATAGAAGCGTGGGAAATGAAACAATTGCTAGTAACTATCGACTTGCATTACATTTTGACATGAGCATAGGAATCTATAAATGCACATTAGAAATATCAAATTGCAATGCATATGCTTTACTATCATTGTCAAAAAATTTCTATGGTCTCCGGTCACCACGATGTCATCTCTCTCATCGATTTTTTTCTTAAGATTAAAGGAATGTAGTTCATTAAGTCAAAACAAGGTACTAAACACAAAATAGTTGGTTGACATCTTGTGTGAACACAAACATAAACGCAGATGGTGTTCCTCGATATTGCAAATCTTGGTCCTATTGATATTAAATTATCAAAATATCTGATACACATTTATTGTATTTGTTGTTTGTTGTCATTGCACAAGTTACTAAATTTGTACATAATATCCTGATCAAAAGTTAGTGTGTCTGATTAAACTAAAAGACAGAAATTATACTACAGCCTCCATCTGCAGGGGATTAAGTGGGTCATTGATGTGTGTCAAAATTTGTAAGTTTTATGTCCAAGTTCCTGTTGGTAATAAGATCCTCAACATTCAGAAGGGATGCACATTGGTTAGTATTACGGTCAGTATCCATGCAAACACAAAATTTCAATTGTTCCACTGTCTGGACTATGTTACAGGTATGGCAATATCTTAGTACAGACTGTATATTAGCTCACATGGCCAAAAGGGTTATGTGAGCTATTGCCATCACTAGATATTAATGTAGACCTAATAGAAAAAATATCCATTGATCCAAATCACTAAGTAGCCTTTCAAATGCAGCTTTTATGGTCGGTGACAGTTTTAATCCAGGTGATCCTCAAAAGTTCTGGCAAAGCAAATATATAAAGCTCCATAATTGCTCTACGTAACTAAAAAATGGTCCAATCAATCGTAGTCAAAATTAGATTGAATGGACCATTGTAGTCCATTTTCAGAATTTATTTCTGGAGGTTGCAGGCGTTACGAAATACAAAAAAAAACATCAAAATATTTAAATCGACAAATTAGGTGGTCCCTTTTCAAAACGTGCATGAATCTGGAGAATTTACCAATTTGGCAACCCTCTCCAAACAGGCAGAGATCTATTGCTGGATCTGCCAATTGCTTCCGAACTTTAATTAGAGCATGACTTGGAGAGTAACTATGGTTAAGTCTTGATAAGTTTTTTAAGGAAGTCTGTAACGTCTGTATTGTTACTTTTTTCAACAGAATTAAAGACTTCCTCCAAGTTATAAAGTAATACGTGTTTCTGTGCTAGATAAGCTAATGTGTAAGGAAACTGCCTATTTTGTCAAAATATTTGAACAAGAAGTATTCGAAGGTTGGGTTTAATAAATAGGAATTTCTTGTCGTGTAAATGTTTAGTTTGGAGGTTTTTCAACAGACTATCGCATTTCGTATGTGGACAAACCGAGCTACTTTTTATATGACCGCACATTTTTACTTGTTTAAGAAGGCAAATATGGGTTTTAGAGGGCAACTATAAGACACCCATTTCTGGTGATATCTGCCATGCGAAATCAAACGTAAAACTAAAGAATGTACAGATTTACCACCATACATGTGTTTTGTGCACCATATATAACTCATGTGACCTTGACCATAGACCTTTTGTTTAAATAAATGCTTAGTTTATTTTCCAAGTATACATGTCCTTTGACCTTGGTATTCCATATCCTTTGGTGTGCATGTTTTGCACATAAATATGACTGATATGCGAGCTTAACCTTCCACCTGGGTATCAAGGCAGTAATTAGTGGAAATATGGATAATGTGGTGACTTGAAACACATTTTTTAATAAATAAATAAACAAATGTATAAATCAGTTTTAATTATAGTCGGCAAAATTTAAACATAATAAAATAGAAATTCAATTCAATTCTATTCTAAATAAAGGGCCTGTTATGAGCATGTAAATCAATATTCCTCGTTTGTCATTCTTCATTAAGAAAAGATTCTCTAGACTAATGATCCCTAGCTTTTGATGTTTTTTAAATAATTTGTCTAAAAATGCATTTCTTATGGGTCATAAATGATACTTTATTTTCTATTAAGTTAAGAGAACAATGTTGACAGAGCCTTTCACATCTAGGCAAGAGCTCATATTTGCCAGAGCTACTAAGTTTACGCTCATGGCGCCCAGTTTCAATTCTTGAATTGTGGTTACTCGGCCTTAATTTTTCTTCAGTTATTAAAATTAGTTTATATTGAGATAATTTTCATAGTTGGACAAAATTAAAATTTTAAACATGTACTACTGATTTTAACTTATCTAGTAAATATTTACTTTTTACCTCTTTCCATGTTTCCAAAAAATTATTTTGTAGGCATTTCTTCAAATACATCTTAAATTTACTCTAGTTTTTCACAGTAAAAAAGGGTAGATCTGAGTACCAAGAATTATCTGATCAATTGGAAGTAGTTTTGTATTCATTCATTTCTTCCTCTTTTGTCAAAATAATAATAATATAAGAAGAGATTATAGATAAATACTCAGATATTAACCAACTTGATTCTATTGACAAATTAAAACCTTTTCTCCACCCTGATATGGATGTTTGATTTATAAACAGCGAAGATAAGGTCTACATTCGCTAGATCATTCATGTCATGTTAATACTGGACATATTAAATCTGATCTGTAATATTAAATTCTATGAATATAATTGTTTGTTTGTAAATTTTTGCCTAACACTCTTGGGTTTATAATGCAAATAAAGATATCTCTAACCATTATAAAAGCTATGTTGGAGGGTTCTCCAGTCTGTACCAATACATAAGTACTTGGGTTAGTAATTCTATACATACATTATATAATGGGAATCTCCCGATTTTAGAAAGAACAGTTTATATGTTGGTATAAAGTTTTGATGAACATCGAATGTGTTTACTGAACTTTAAATAAAGTTTTTCTATTTGCCAATCTTTCAAAATGCACAACAGAGTCAGGATTTTTCTTTTTTGTGTTATGTTGATAACTCCCCAATTTTGTAACACTATGGGTTTGATGTAGTGGTCAAAAACACATGTATGTAGAAACTTGTGAACAGTAAGACGTGCAGACTCTCTATATCGAAATAACATAATGACGTCGTTAAAGGATAATAAATTCTTTGATACCAATTTTGTAGCACAGGATATGCACATTGCGTTGATTTACGACTCATCATTTGTGCCCAAGACCTAAAATGTTGAAAACAACAATCCATTGAAAGAAGAAAATGTAGTGAAAATTAAAAAATGGCAAAATGACCAGAAAGGGTAAAGCCAAAACCATCTAAGGAACTTATTTTTCACAAATTAGGCATTTTTGTACAAGTAAATTAAAAATTTAGGGCTTATGTATATGAGGCAGGTTTATGTTGACAATTATTTATCAACAATAATTAGCTTTTATTACACCAGTATCTGGTACAAACCCCCTTGCAGAATCATTCAATAACTTAAATATTTTTATACGCCCGTCTTTAAAGTCGGGACGTTTTATGGTATACCGTTGTCCGTGTGTCTGTCCGCCCATCGTCTACACTTCGGACAATAACTCAAAAACGCTTTCACCCATTTTCATGAAACTTTGGTGAATTGTTTATATCTTTTGACGTAAGCTCCCTTTCGATTTTTATAAATTTCAGATTTTACTTTTTGAAGTTATGGGACTTTATTCATAAAAAATGGAGGATTTTCCAGTTTTCGAAGTATAAACCAAAAACGCTTTCAGAATCACATTGTAGTTGCTCCTATGCATGGTGCAAGTAGCTCGGATAATGATACCTCTAGCAACTGTAATTTTTCGCCGAACTTTACAGATTCCACGTCTCGAAACACGATTTTCACGTTTCAGCGGTAATCAGGCTAGCTGTTGTATCGCGCAGTGATTCAGGAAGAAGTGCTACTAATATGGCGGGTCAAAATGTAAACAATGAGGTCGTAAACAGCATGTTAAACACCATGCAGTACATGCAACAAACTATGATGGGTTTGCAACAGACTGTAATCAAACTTGTCAGTTAGAAAAATACATCGCAAATTTCTACACTGTATGCAGCATTGAGGGAATGAGCTACTTCAAGTACTGGTAACAGCTCTACTTTAACTTCAAGTTTGCAGAATCCAAGAATAAACCGTTGATACGGTGGGTATAGATTCCCTATCTTTGAATTTGGAGTACCATCAGAATGTATCCCGCACATTGATGTGGTGTCTGACAATACAAAGAAGAGGATATGGGAAGGGAAAGATGTTAATTTGGCCTCTTTATTATAAATACCCAAACATTGTCATGAAGCTGATGCATGTTAAAACAGCAATCAGGAGCTGGGTGTTATTATTTTGCATCTATTCACCCAGAAAGTTTACGGATAAACAAAACTTTATCAGCGAATTTATCACTGCTTTTTGAAAATTCAAAAAGGGTTATGCAAGCAAAACTACGTGTTTGATTGTGGGAGACATATTGGTTGTTTGATGGTTTTCAAAGATAATCTTTTGAAAGAGGACCACCTTTGAATCATTGTTACCAAATTTGATTCCAACTGGCTCATCTATGAGGGAATTTTCAAATAAGGTCCTTTATTAAACTAAGATAGCTTTGGCAGCCATCGTTGTTGGCCGTACAGCTGATTGATTATAAAATTGATATAAGATCACCTAAGAACCAATGCTTCTAAGTTTGGTTCCTATTCCATTTTGTAGTTTCAGACAAGAATATCTTTATGTGAATTTTCCCATAGGGCCAACGTTAAACTAAGATCGGCTTTGGTGGCCATTTTGGTTAAGTATTCGAGACATGGGGTACACTTTTGAAACCAAAAGTTGGTCATAGCTGTCCTACTAATTAGCAGTGGAGCTTTTAAATATTTTTGGTGGTTTATTTTTCTGCTTTAGCAACAGCGGAAATATTAGTTGGCGGATCAGACTTCCAGACAAATTTTGAAAGGAGACCACATAAAAAATACTCCACCAAAGTTTGGTTCCAATTGACCAAGTAGTTCAAGAGAAGAAGACTAGAATTGTGGCTTTTCTAATTCCGCTGGACGGCTGTGGCAGACTCTTATTAAGCTGTAGTATTCCAATTTTCCCCCGTAATTTTCTAGTTTTTTTTAACCACTTCCTTTTCTTCTGCCCAACTTCTGTATATATTTTTATGTATTTATTACCTTGTAAACATCAAAGGAATGCTAATCCAATTCCACCATCAGTTGGAGTCCTCATCGTTTGGCTGTTTCGGCGCTACTCCCACAACAACCTCCTGAGGTGCGCCGCGGCTCAGGTGATCAATCTGAACATGGAACTGGATGGCCTAAATGGCTCCCGATGTCTTAACTTAAGTAATTGCTGTTCTTCTGAATAGTAAATACTGTTCTGTACCCAAGTCCATTATTTACACTTCACTTCAAATGTTCATAGTCATTATAACATGAAGATGCACTATTCCAAACTTCACCCCTTTTCCTCCATCCGCTGTGATGTCACTTCTGCTTCTCTGCATGCTTCTGTAATTAGCTTCTTCCTCTCTGCTCCTATCACTCCCAATATCCTAAGAGCCGGAACACTGACTGTCCTGCAAAGTCCCTGCACCCGACTTCGATCGCCAAACAGCACGTCCTCCATCTCCGCTGCTGCCAATCCTCTACTTGCTGCTAGTATTTTGCTATCTTCCTTTCATTGGCCTCTTCTATTCTGACTTCCCACGGGACTGTCAGTTCCATCAAGACTGCCTGCCTGGTTCCCTGCGACCAGAGCACAGTATCGGGTCTTAGCGATGTTGCTGCTATTTTTGCTGGGAAACTCATGCGTTGCTGAATGTCTGCGGTGACCTGCCAGTCTGTTGCTGTACCAAGTATCACCAAGCCTTCTGTCGGGTTCGGGTTGTCTTTCTTCTCTATGTCCATAACACAGTTTACAAATTTATTTATTTCAATTACTTGTGTATTTAGTTTTATCTATTTTTTAATTTTAATTAACATCTTTCGTGTCTTTATTTTATTCGTTTATCTATCTATTTTTTTAGTCATTACTGTAATTATTTAAACTTTTTAAATTCGTACTCAAATATGTTTTTAGATTCCGTAAAAATTCAATTGAAAAAAATGAACCTAAAAGTAGTATTAGGTCAACGTACGTCGTTGGGGCGGAGAGTTCTACATTGTTCAGATTAGTTGAAATTAGTCCTAACTGGACATGGCGATTGTTCACATCGAATTCATATTTTACTTGATAAAGACTGTAATCAATTAAATAACTATTAAAACACTTGCCGTTTATCTTTAAATCGATCAAATAATGAATTTGAATTACTATATTCTCCTGGTTTTCATGTTAAATGTAATATTTACTCACAAGACTCTTGTGTCCACCACGACATACAAGAAAATGTAGTCATTTTTGTATATAATCGGATATTTTTCGACCAGAATTTCTTTCCGCCATGACACTAAACGAAAAGGTTTGCTGATCTTCGTAAATATGACCAACAAAACATATATTTACGACACTTGATGAAATAATATTATAATAACACTAATACAACATGAAAATATTATCAATCATGTATATATTCTGATATTTTGATCCGAGACCACAATTAATCCAAAGTGCATTTTTATATTAAAATAAAATTGAATAAAAAAAAGAGAAAAAATTGCACTAGCGCAATCTTGAAAATCTTTCTCATGTGGAAAGTATACTTACTTACTGTCATAATATCCAAATTTAAAAAAAATCATCAGTGCTAACTCAAAATATTGGCAAAAATGTCTCCTAGGGTAGCAGATTTCTTGAAGACAGCAGACGACAGCCTTAATATTACCCTTTTCCATCTGATCAAATCACCACTTTTACTTATCACAGCTCATTCAAACCTAAAAAAACATCAATTTTGAACATTCTACTATAGATTTAGAACAAAAACCGTTTACAAATGCTTTAATAAGGGGCAGAAAATAAAAGCGGAAGAAATACAGTAAATTCATATAACGGATTATATTTGTGGACAACGAAAAGTGTGCGCTAATTGTGGTCTTGGGCAGTTTGCCACCAGACACTTCCGGACTCTACCAGACACTAATTAGACACGCCGGCCCTGAGAACTGATTCAATGTTGCTCTGCACGAAAATGACGAGTTGTAACAATTTTATAGTTATGGCATATTTACTTCCTGTTACGTTCTGTTACATTTTAAACAATATTAACTAGAAATATTTCGTCACAAATCAATCTCTGCAACTACACCCACCATTAATTCATAGCTGGTATGAAGCATTACCATGATGATTTTTAAGCGGGTACTGATTTCGTCTAAAATGACTGAGCGGGGGATTTGTCTGCTCCAAGCTTACTTTTGATTGATTATTGCAATCATGTGATCGACATGAAATAACATTTTCCAAACAAATAATCATACTCAACACCTTCGGAAGTCTCGGTAATTTTCCAGTATTATATGTAATTGATGGATACTAACAAACTCAAAACCTGCAATTAAACATACAAAAGGGGTCTTAAATTGATTTGGGATAAATTTCATTCTAAGAAAATTACTTGTTCTATCTGTATTTGATACATTTTTTAAAGTGAGAATATGTGATGTATTTGGAGATCTAAACCCAAAATTTGGAAATTATTACCCGTTATTGGCAAAACAAAAAATGGAGCTCCACCCCTACCCCAAAACAAAAATCAAAAAGTCAGGTACTAGACCCAAAGGATTATGATATTATCTTCTAGGAAAACCTACGTTATGATGATCATCGTTGCTAACTCACATCGTGCTTATTATGATCCTGTTTCTTTCTATCTATTTTAATTTATTATCAGAAAGACTATATCTATAGTCCATGAAAATAGAGTAAACTTTGGTCAGATACATGACCAACAGATAATAGATATGGACAACCAAATGTTAACTGATACTAGCTAAAATTGACGTGGGAGGTAATGATCAGTGTTTTGTCAGAAAGTGCCCGACTTCTATAAAATACTTGTCGATACGTTAACATCTCTTTACTTTATAACCTAATAGAAATTCAGATCAGGCAACTGTAAGGCCGAAATCTTTCATTAAAAATCAAACAAACAGAATCCAATAATCTGCCTAAGGAAGTCTTCGTATCTTAGTAAATTGCCAGACAGATCAGAATTCTATTTATTTTCTATTTGTCCTCATTGAATTGTAGATAGAAATTAACTCTTGACATTTTCTTTAGTGATCGGACTACTAAACAGTATTTGATCTGTTATTTGTGTTGAAAATCTTTAATGAAATGTCTGTGCATTGTTCATTAATGAGAATCAACAACTTTATTTGATTTTCACAGTAGTGAAGAATGTATACATTGCATTCAAAACACCCCCAATAAATTTAAAAAAAATATATAAATTATGCAACAAATATATTTCAGAAAATACTGGATAAGGATTAGACACGAGGAATACAATGCGATATGAACATCGTATTCTTGTTTAATCCTTTATAAATGAACTATCAGTATAACTATGTAGAGATGTCGAACTGAAGTCTGTAACACATGTAACAGTCATTTTAATTTTTCATACTGACATCATAATTTGACTAACAAACCAACTGTAACCAATCATTTCAGTCTAAGACATGCCTCAAATTCCTATATAACTGCAGTACATTAAGTCCCGGTTTGTTAACACATTAGCTGAACAAATTCAAATCATTATTCTTTCTTATAGACATTTATTACGTAAAAGTCGAGACATTCGTGACAAGAACAGAATATCTAGCAATTAAGTAAAGAAGTTATAACATTTATCTTCATGTTGTTCTTATCCCAAACATGCATGGGAACTATAAAAATTGTAGTATTACCATAGGCGTAAATCTCGATGAAATTCTACAGGGAATGTCCTGTTGTATAACAGATTCGATTTTGTATCAACATTTTAGAAAAGAAAATCTTGAATTAAGATATAATCATTTCATGTTATAAATTATGTTCTAGGGCCTGTAGTACCAAAGACATTTAGACGTTGGACACATTTTGTAATACGACCAGGCGTTAGTTGAACGAAGCGTACAACGATTTTTTTGCTGTTTAAATTTTCATTGTACTACAGCACACTGGGTCAAAACGTTTTTAGGCGATTTTCTAAACAATATTTCAGTAAGAATTAATAGACAAACCGTAAACAATGTATCAACCTAGATTTGGGTCAAGACGAAATTTTTAATGTACACAGTGAAGGACCGTCTACGTGACTATTTGTTCATAACGAACTACCTAGACCACTCGGCCACCTGATTAACAGAACTGTCTTCTTGACAGAGAAAAATATCCCACTCCACTACATTTTCAAACTTGGCCTGAATTGTCATTTTATTTTAAAATAGTCATAATTTTGGCTAAATATAAATTATAAAATCGTATTTTTACCACTGTATTTCATTATTGGTGGATAATACAAAAACAAGTGAACTGCGCTTGCATTGCTATTCTTTATCGTGAAAGTCACTCGAAGGTCTTTAACACTAAAAACAAATGCTAACATCACACAGAACTTCCGAGAGATGGTGTCGACTAATGAAATCCGGAAGATTCAATGCATTTGAAATCGTTTACATTGATCTTCATCATTTGGTTGTCTTTATACCAACGACAATTTGGAATTATCATGACTGCCAGACTTTATATTTAGATGGAAGAAGCCAACATACGGGTTACCAATCACGGAAAATTGTCAAAAAGCATGCAATTATTATTCTAGTCAAAGGCGAGCACATCTCGCTATAACAACAACCTATTAGAAATATTGACGCAGTTTTTCCAGATATATAAACAATAAAAGAGAAAATGAAGATAAAACTAAAATACTGAGACATTGAGTCAGTTCTGTTGAGACCAATAACGAAAATTTAATGGCTTGTAATAATTATTTTATACTTAGAATCCTATATAAAAGTATACTGACATTCAAAATTATATAGCTTTACGTTGACATTTAAGAAAAATCTGACTAAATTCAGATATTAATTTTTACATTGCTTCATAAAACTTGAAATAATATCATTGCCAGACTTTCCATCAGTGCAATTGGAGACTTATTCTGATCAGGAAAAATTATTGTTCAACATTGTTTACTATTAAAATTTAGACTAACATTCCATACTACCAGTTTCATGAACAGTGAGACCAGATTTTGTCTCATCAGCGGTGCCGAAGGCCAATCACGAGAAAAAACCAACCAATCAAAATGTCATAGATCGTACTGAAATGCCAAAATGACCCAAACAGATTCCAGTTGTTAATTACAGTTGTACTTTTTACCAGTTTAATTATAAACCAAAAAACACGCATCTTTTGGGAGGCCTCGGTGGCCGAGTGGTCTAGGTAGTTCGTCATGACTACTAATGATCACAAGCCTGTCCACTCTGAGGTTGCGAGTTCGAATCTCACCTGTGGCGGGGTGTGTTCGACTCCGATCTTAATTGATAATAATTGCCAATTTTTCTACCGAAGGTCGGCGGTTCTCTCCGGGTAAAAACTGCCGCCGCGAAATAGGCAAATGTGTTGAAAAGGCGTAAAACCCCAACTAAACAAACAAACAAACGCATGTTTGTTTTTCTGGCTTTACTACTATTATTGCAAATAAGATATTTAATGTTTTGTCTATATAAAATTACTGTTTACAATTCCACCAGTTAAAATGCATTTTAAAGTTTTTGAAGATTCTTTTCTCCCCAATAGAAATTTTGCTGTTACCATTATCAAAACCAATACGGCCATGCTTGTTGTTTCTGAATTTTCTTAAGTGTTGAAAAACTTCGTGACGATTGACATTGATTAACGATACCAATCAGCATTTAAACATGGCCACCGATTTCTCTGATGCTTAACCAAATCTAAGAAAAGAAAAATCATTAGAGCGAATTCCATTTAAGCATTTGGGCGACAGAAAACACAGGAAACAATGATCTTTAGAGTTTATCGTAATCTTTGCTTATTCCACAAAAGGGTAATGTGATTCTGCAACAAATTGAATTATCCTATCGCCTACGTGCAAATAATACACAGGAAACTTAGGGCCTCTTCTTGTTTTCTCCTCGACCTGTTAGCTATTTTTTGTCAAAAATGCATCTGTTGATTTTCATTAACAGTGTTTTGTTTGAGAAATAATTCACGGTGGCTTCAACATATCCTGATTATACCACGGATAGACCATTTATGCCAAATATTTTGCCACGAGCGATGGTAAAATCAGGATATTTTCAAGTTAGTTATTTCCATTCTGATACGACAGTTTCTACGACATTTTGGAACGCCGCAACATAGGAATTACACAACGCAAGTTATACTATGAAATCGGAGCTTTTTGGAAACTTTCATATGACGTTGCCAATCAAGCGGTCTGGCGTCTGTGATGTTGGAACCAATATATCCATATTTTACCACGGATGTAGACTGAAAGCATTTGAAGCAGGTCATATTAGAATAGACAATAATTACACTGCAAGCACAATGTATACCGTAGAATTCACCTCTATCATGTCCAGAGTTATCATACAACTTCGTACGCAAATATTGTGTGAACAAAACAAGGTTAGTCATTAGATCATTATGTCATGTATGTTATGCATTAGAACTCACTGCGAATCCGATATGTGAAACCATATCTAATACAATTTATTAAATGATTTTCCGAGTATATTTTTCCACCCTGTATTTCCAAATTTTTATCAGATCTTCATTTCAGAAACTATACTAGTATACATGTAACATGACGGCCATTAGTAGCATATGGGCACAGCCAGTCGCATTTGTCGAGGGTGAAGCGAGGTGTGGCAGGAAGTGACGTCACCGGAAATGATTTCAAAGGAAGTTACATAACAGGAAGTGCCGTCCCCGGAAATGGTTCATGCGCATGCTCAACCAGAAGTGATGAACTTTCCCGCCATTTTTCAAAGTAAGTAAAAGGGAGGTAATTTCGCACCGTTTTTTTAACCGGTAGTGTTAATGAGATAATTTCGCGGGGTTTTTCTACTTGAATTTGAAAAGAGATAACTTTTGGGTCAATTTGGGAGTCGTCCTTTACATCTTGTATTGTGGTTGGGTTACCTTCCCTTTTCCTGCGCTTTTCTTTCTTGAGGTTTTTTGGTCTTTCACTGAATTATATCAGGATTAAGTTCCTCTTCGAGGTGTTTGGACTCGGAACTATCGCTGGAATATCTATTACCGAAAGTGTACACATGACCGGAAGTTCATTTTCTGGACTTAATTATTTCCCCTTTTCCCGTGCCTTTCTTTCTGTATAGTCTTTGGGTTTCCCGTGTCATTCGATAGACCTAAAGCCCCCCTTCCAGTTGTATGGGCTTGAATATTTTACCGTGAGGTGAATGCCCGACAAGTTTTCCTGGTTTGGATTATCTCCCCTTGTCCGGCCTTTTTTCAGTCAGGGTTAAATCTGGGTTTTTCGTGGGTAATGTATGGGGTTTTGAACTCTTAATGAAGTCAAGGACCGAAACAATGGCATGATGGGGTCATCTTCCTTTTTTCCCGCACTTTTAATTTCGACTCTTTTCTGGGTCCTCGAATGGTAAGGATGTCCTGGAGTCTATTGGCGTTGATTCTGTTGGTTCGTGGTCCTTATCGTGGCTCCTCTTGCTATTGGCTGCTCAAATCTTAACTCATACGGCTTCGCTGCTCAGCAATACTCAAGCGCTCATTTGTTTTTTTTCTGCTGCTGCTGCTGCTCTGGGTCAAGGAATTGCTGCTGCTGCAACTGCTGCTAGGGGTGGTCGATTTTTGTTAGTTAAAGATTGGATCTGCGTGAGAGCATCCTTACATCCAGGTCATTTTGAAAGGCCACTATGCATTTGTCCAGGCTTGTGACTGGCTATCATAAAAGACAAACCTTTTTTTGTTCACACATTATTTGCAAACCAAGTTGTATGATAACTCTGGATATGATAGAGTCGAATTCTACGGTATACATTGTGCTTGCAGTGTGATTATTGTCTAGCAAAACTGTTAATAAAAATCAGTAAATGAATTTCCGACAAAAATTACCTACCAGGTCGAGGATAAAAGAAATTATGAAGAGGTCATGAGTTTCTTGCGTATGATTTATACTTCGGCGACAGGATATTTCAATTTGCAACAGAATCATAGCACCCTTTTGGGGGGATAAGCAAAAATAACAATAAACTCTAAAGATCTTACCTTGTTGCTTGTGGTTTCGGTCAATGCTGCACAGAAAGTCGCTCTAATGATTTTTCTTTCCTTACATTAGCATTAAAGATATTGGTGGCTGTGTTAAAACAGGAATGGTTTGTCTGCGATCAGTCTTATTTATATTATTTCTTGCTTCATCACGTTGAATATGCACATTTTTTAGTTTTTGAATGGATTCTATCTTTAAATTTTGGAAATATTTGAAGTTCTAATCCATTGGCATTCTGTAAAGTCTATGATAAACTGTTCGCCATAGTTTTGTCATGTTCATGACAGTTTCAACACTAGTTACCAATTTCTATACAAATCATGCCTTATCACCACTTCAACATAGTTACAGAACAATAATAGGGAGCAACCATTTGAATTATAAGAAGTTGGGTGCATGAAAGTGATTTTCGATCCTATTTGTTTTGTGGCATTCGTGATCCTGTCATTGTTTTGTCGGTGGGAAAGAGCACCAAACCTTTTTTTTCAAAATAAAGTATAATTTGATTAAAGATGAAATTTAATCTCGTCTTTTTGCACCACTTTTTAAGCCTTCTTTTTTATATTAAATTCTGAAACTTTCCTTTTTCAAATTCCGTCTTTGCTCCCCCATAAAGTTGTATACATTTTTTATCCCTTATCATGCCCATCCAACATATAACTTGCTCTGCCTCGCGATCAATTGTATCTATGTTTGTTTAATGGTCTTGTATTATACTATTTCTTTACATTTGTAATTTTAATATGCACTTATTTCTATCAATTTTATAGACGTGACATGATTAATATCGAGGTCAACAGCAAGCAGAGCAGTGTAAAACGTCTTGCTGACTTCAAAATAAAGAACAGGGATAACGGCGCCATTTATTTGTTTAGAGAGTTTGTGTCAGCAGTTTCTACAACAAATTCCGTCTTTCATATAACAATCAGTTTTATTCTGAATATTAATACTGCTACACATACATATATAAAAAAACTTAATCTCCGGAGTTTTATTTTTATGTTCACAATTAAATGACACATTAGTATTGACATTTGACTGTCTACGACATTAAAGCATTAGAGAGGAACCATTATAAACCGATCCATTGCTTCTATGGAGACGACAGATATAAATCGCGCCATTTCCTTTTTTCTGTTGTCAAAAAGTCAATATATAAAAAAGGTAGAGATATTTATTATCTTGCAGTTAATAATATATGATTTTGAAAATCCATAGAAAGTACAAAAACTTCGGTAAGAACTGCAAAAATGGCCAAAGACTCAGTTGTGTTTAAAGTCTATAAAAGTACATGCAATATTCACCAGCAACCACATAACTGGTAGGTTATGATGACCAATAAAAAATCAATGTGACTTACAACACCAAACATTATTTGAAAAATAAAAATTATAAAAAAAAGTACAAAATATTACAAATATTCTTCAAATGATCTGGATTAAATATGTGTTAAAGGTGTAAAAAAGAGTTAATTACACAAAATAGAACCCTCGATAAATAGCATTTTTAGGAAAAAATTACCAAGTTTAACAACAAATGACATCATACTCCTTCATGCACATCTGCAATATTCTGCCCACTTTCAAAGATTTGGGTTGAAATCTGTAGACGGAGCTGATTTCACAAAATTGCAGGCAGCTAATAGAGTAAGTATTAATTGGGTAAATAAAAAACATGGATAGTACACTATTCTGGATAGCCTAGTGAAGTTCCTCCGACCTTGAATATTTTACTTTTTCCTCAATGAAAATTCAATTTTCTTTAAAAATGTAAACAGAGACAAAAGATGGGTGACAAATTAATCTTATAAGAACTTATTGTTTTGGCAGGTTTTCATCGAACCATCAGCCAAAATATAATATCTTTTGGAAAGTCAGGACAACACAAATCATCCACATATAAGCATTGCTTTTTCATGTTTTAGTCATTTATCACTCAGATGTTAATTAATACAAACGGGATAATGAAAACTGCTATCCATATGCCAACAGTATCACATGAATCTAGGCAATAAGGCCCAATTACGATTATTTTAAAGGTACAATGTATGCATGGCAGAAAAAACCATGCTTATGACGGCACATTTTAAGTTTATTTCTGATACATTGCCCTAATTCTTGCGATACGTTTAAAGAACAAGAAGCTCTAAGTTATACTTAATAGATTTGAGGGGGTTGCGTAAAGTTTAAAATAAATAATACCTAATATATGGGAAGGTCTGACGTTTGAATATGAAAAAACGCCCACGTGGTACAGATGGTCTATCGTTCTGGGTACAAAAAAAGTCTTGCATCGTGTGAATTGTTTGCGTACAAAGTGCAGATGTTGTACATATTTGCGAAACATATGTATGATGGAAAATTAGAGGATCACCCATATAAAAATTACGTAAACTATGTAAATATACTTGTCCTTTTGCTGTGTTGTCAAGCAATAACAATATTTTCTTTCAAATGTTCATGTTTTAAATGTGATTTGCATTTCACTCTTATTTACTTAAAATCGATTCCAATTATTTGACGAACAATCACACCCTGCATAAAAATGTTCTAACTCGTTTCTTGATTTTCCCTTATACATTTTACAAACACGCTTTTAAAAACTGCGCGGTCGGAAATCGTACAAAATACATCGTGTGGTTTGTGTGTAACGTACGACCCCTCTGTGTGTATAGTGTGAATCGTGTTCGTGTGGTTTAGTGCATTGTACGATCAATCATCTGTAATTGCACAAGACTGTAACAATCTTTCATACAGAGCGATGTGGGATAGGGAAAAACCACCTGGGGGTCACATTTTCCTGTCGAACACGAAGTTTACAGAGTGTCTGACAATAGAAAAATGTGATCCCGAGGGTGAAATTTCCTTATCTTACATCGTTCTGTATGAAAATTTTCTCTCATTACAGACCGTAAAAGATATAGATTGGAGTAAGAATGACCGCCATGACGGAAAAAATTGCTAAAAAACGAGGGATTCTAGAGAAAAACTAACATCATAATCTGAAAGATAAGACGCAATTTGGTTTAATACTAATAAGCTCGCTCTTTAAGGTAGAGATTTCAATCGAATTATTTCTATTACTATGCCGGCTAAAAAGTTTCAACGGCATTCATGCGAAATCTCGCTCCGCCATTGCTTCCTACGTGATTACGTAAATAGAGATTATCTTGAACAAAATAAGTTAATTATGGACTAAACTCAACATTTTTTAACATTCGGTGTCATGAAATTAAAAATAAATACAAAAGAATCCACCTGGAATCAAATTGGAAAGCAAAAAAAGATGCAGATGCAAGGATCACATTTTCCCACCATGGTAACCGGACAATTCGGCCCGAAGCTAGACCACTCGGCCCAGGACCACTCAGACCGTGTTATCGGACAATTCGGACCGTGTCATCGGACAACTCCGACCGTGTGACGTAACAACATTGGTAACGATAAACTTAACACTTTGAAGTGAGATTGTTACGCCATTACGATGTTTTCACTAAATACCAACAAAGCAAAAGTAAAAACCTTACGCTTCGCTCGCTTTCCAGGTCCCACCTGTTTCATATTAGTATAAAACTTGGAATTCAATTCTACATGTTCTAAATGAGAATCATGTATTAGTTTTCTTTTTATAAGCAATTTCTTTTTGAAATTTCTCGTCCATATCCGGGAAGGTTGATGTTTTTTGACGTTTTTACATTATGACGTCGACGAAATGTACTGTGACGTTACGTTTTGTGAGAAAAGGATATTCCACATGGGTGTCTTACACCGGCAAACGTTGTCTTCAACCGCTTTTAATGAGAGAAAAGGATATTCCCGTGACATGGGTGTCTTACTTCCGCAAACGTTGTCTTCATCCGCTTGTAATGAGAGAAAACACTGGATCATAGTACAAAGAACAAGTGAATTTTAGCTATTCATATTACAAATAATTAGAAGTGTCTTGCATTGATTTCGTTTAAAAGAATTTTACTTTTATATAGATAATTGATCGAAGTGTAGCTGATGTGAGATAATCTTTTATATTTTTACTTCTTTTATATGCAATAATAGGCAGTGTATTAAAGATTCTGTTGCTCTCTTCATCATTTTGGATATAATACCAATGCTTCTTAATAGCCATAGATTTTAGTTTGTCGATAAGGCAAAAATTTCTTTCCGTTTTTTTTTGGTCATAAAACAGAAAAGATATTCAGAGAATAACACCTTTTTATTTAAAATGATTTGAATTATTCGTTTTCACAGTTGGTTATTGTGACAATCAACATTTAATTGTTTCAGAATCTTCTACCATGCTGCTGTAATAAACAGAAGCAGTATTAGATATCATTTAATTATTTATCTTAACAGAAATACATTTACAACATATATATTATATCAAATTTATATGCATACAAAATGATTGTATTATTTTTTTCATTACTGTTTGCAAAACATATTATTAAAACTCTGTTACTAAATTTCTGATTATGTCTTTGAACTTTTTAAAAATTATTGTTATTAACAAACTTGGAAATGACACAATTACTAGTCAAATAAATAATTCAAAAGTAAATTTAGCTTCTAAGAATCAAATTCGATAATTTGAATAACATTTTGAATTGAGTATATCTCATAGAATGACGTCACGTTTCCCACGATTACATGTTAATCTGTTTTTTAACTGGCTATACATGTATTTACAATTTCTCCTGTTATTGTTCGATATAATAATGAATTTAAAGTTGCGTGAATCACGTTATTCACGTTTACTAGATTTTGTCAATGAAAAAATCCAGACCCACAATTTTATCCCTAGTTCAAATAAAACTTAAATCTTTCAATAATTAGTCTTTAAGTCAATATTGATGAGAACTATTAATCAAAACCACAGCGAGCCATAACTTTAATCGTGTCTATGTCTTCATATAAAGTTTGTATTGCTAACTACACAAATCAGGTTGCATTAAAATGACTATTGTGAAAATATGGAAATGTTTATCTATTTGTACTATTCGCTTAATTCTGTGTTTTCTTCAAAATATAGATCCAGAAATCCTGTTAAATATCATACATGTCACATTTCAACTTTCCGTGACTAGATTTCGAAAACAGCGGCAGTTATAGCATGTGATGAAAGTCAATAATCGTGAGCAGATTGTTTGGTCAGAACAACAATTATTTCCCCTGTTCTGTTCAATCAATGGTTTTCTTTCTCCACTTCTTGACCCTTTCACTGGAAAGAAAAAAATGAGATAAACATGTTTATATTAGAGAGACTAAGTACTTTGTACCTGATTTTTTGGGGGGATTTTTTAATGAATTCATCGCATGCAAGAAATCTAACTTCCTTTTACAATGATAATTTTATTTTTCTCTATTTCGGTTTCTATTTCTTTTACCCAACTCAAGGCGTAAGAAAACTACAGGCTCTCATCCAAGATGGCCACAAGAGCCGACCATAGTTTAACATAGGACCTTGTGGTAAATTTACTTAAAGATATTTTTGTCTTAACCACTGGGTCATTTGGAACAAAACTAGGCAGAAACGGTCTTTAGGTGGTCTTCTTTCAGAATTATATCCGATGACCCCGCCCGTCATCCAAGATGGCCAACACAGCCGAACAGTTTTTAACATAGGACCTTATGGGAAATTTTCTAAACATCTTCTTGTCTGAAACCACTGGGCCAATTGCAACAAAACTTGGCAGCAATGGTCCTTTGGTGGTCCTCTTTCAGAAGTTTATCCGATGACCAAGATGGCTGGAAGAACCGAAATAGTTTAACAGAGGACCCCATGAGGAATTTACTTAAAGATCTTCTTGGCTGAAACCACTTGGCCAATTGGAACAAAACTTCGCACGAATGGTCCTTATGTGGTCCTCTTTCATAATTGTTTTACGATGACCCTGCCCGCCATCCAAGACGGCTGCCAGAGCCGAACATAGTTAAACATAGTACCCTATGAGAAATTTACTAGTCTGAGACAACTGGGCCAAATAGAACAAAACTTGGCAGCAATGGTCCTTTGTTGGTCCTCTTTCATAATTGTATCGGATGACCCTTCTTAATGGAAAAAGTAACTAAAAGTTTCTTCTTGTTTGAAACCAGTGAGCCTGTTGGAACTTGACAGCAATGTTTCAGGCTGTTAGTCAAGATGGACATAGTCCAGGTGAGTGATATAGGCCCATGGAGCCTCTAATTATATTTCTTGTAACAGATGCCATATCTCTTGGACACAAGGAGGCCACCAAAGGACAATTTCACCATAGTGTGGTCACAATTTGCCCATTGGTTTCGGAGGGGGTCTTTATACAACCACCTGCCGGTAACCTTGTTACAGAGTAGCAATCTTACTTAATATTTTCTGTAATGTTTTATACCCCACACATCTCATTTTTTGACAACCACCTCCCAGTTAAAACTCACAACAAAATATAAAACTGTAAAAAAGTACACAGTCGCTGTATATTAATTGTAAAATCAGCAGAATTCTATAATAATTTTATATAGTCTTGAAAATTCTTAGTTTTTAAAGAAGAAATTATGTTTTAAAATAACGGATGTTCATAAGCATTTATTACATCTGCAATTCCTGTCTAATAATCTTTTTCATTTTGTGTGTGTTGACATTGATAATGCTTTATTCTGTGTGCTTTCTAGTTTGGGATGATTTTGTTTTGTCTCATTGGTTGTATGTTTATACTATTTGTTCTCTGTTACTGTTTTCACGAATTCGCCTTCTCTGTGAACTTTGATCAGATGGACTTTCCCCTCTATTGTTATTGCTTCGATATTCTTTTGTCGATAACTATATCTTGCCTAGCATTTATCGTTAGTCATGTTATTATTCTGGTACTAAATCTTAAATGGACTTAAACGTCTCTTGTGATCAATTACAGACTCCTCTATCAATGTCGAAAAATATTAGGTTTAAATGCCACAAAACGGCCTCCTCTAGCACCCGTCAAGTGTAAAGTGTTTAGCATAAGTTTGTTTAACTTGTTTATCAATCCAAAATAACTAAACTTTAATGTAATAGAATGCCGTTTACTTAATGAAGTTTAGGACGGACAAAAGAGCTACCGAGACAAAGCCACTTCGAGTGAATCAGAAGTAGATTGTGTAAAATTATAAAGACTAACAGGAACATCTTTCTTCTAGAAGCCTTACCTATGGAAACAGTATTAAAGTTTTTTTAATTCTCTACGCTGTCATGATAAACTGACAAATCTGGTTTGTGAACCAATGGCACGCCTAATTTGTTTTACGTAAGAAAATGAATTATTTTGTCACAAACGACATTGATTCTCCACAAAACGTATTCTAACGTTTACATGCTGGAATTTTTAAATAGATCGACGATATATTTGAAGGACATGTTTTTCAGCAGACTATTGTAATTCTTAAAATAAATATAAGGACAAACCGTGCGCCATTCTTAACCCATCTGTTCTTTTTTCGTACATATCTATGACGTAGCTCTCAGTATTTTGTTTAAATTGCAAGTGTTTCAGTTTTTTGTGAAGTCTTGTTTTTATTCTGTTTTGTTCTCTATTTTTATTTACTCTTTTGGTTGTGTCCTTGTAGTGTTTGTTTGCTGTATTAGTTTTCTCATTAACTCGTCTTGTCTTTGTATTTTGGTTTTGTGGAGTTTATCCACTGTCTTATCGTTCGGTATTCTTTTGACGATAGTGATTATTTTATTAAACCCAACATTGAGTCAATAACATAATCCATGAAAACAACTGAGAGTTATTATTACAGAAAGATATACTATGAAGAAAAAATTATAATGATATCTTAGTAATACAATTTCAAACAAAATATTTTTATCGTTTATAGGAAAAAACTAATTGATTTTCTGAATTTACGCTAATCGCATTTATCATGTTGATATACTACCAGCAAATTTCCTTTTACGTGTTCAGTAAAGTGATTGATGTCCATGATGAAAGCACGACCAGAAACATTTGTGATCTAGCGTACTACATAATAAAAATATGGATTCAAAGTGCGTAAGAAATAAGCATTCAATGATGGCAATTTTGATGATCTATAAAATTTTTTATTCCAAACAAGTAACCGAAGGAAAGGTCAACAATGACATGAATGACACATCAATTAAAAAACAATACCCATCCTCTCAAAAAAATGACATGAAGTGAACAAAATAAAAACAGAAGCTGGTGTTAGGATATACTGAAAATTGGTAAAACCACACAATAAATATAGATTTTACCACGTTGACCAGTTGATTATGAAATTTATCAACTCGAGATAATCAAATTTTCATTTTTAAACTGCGAGGCTTAATTATCGCTTTAAGAATTTCAGAATCTTTTTCTCTAATGACAATGTAAAACTCCTATGATTTTCGACAAAACCCTCAAGAAAATGTCGTTGCTATGTAGTTTGTTTACATGGACGTCATTTCAGGGGACCTCTCTAGTTTATCGTTCCAATAACTGTAGATAAAAACGGCGGTAATTCCCACGTAGAAATTTAAAATGTTAAAATATTTATTTTTATCCCACCGATTAAACACTTCAAGAATAGGAGAAACTAAATTGAGGCTTCAGTTGTCACATGTATATTACATGTATTAATTTCCAGAAGTACACGTCAAAACAATAATCAAACAAATAAGTAACCAATAAAAAAATATGTTCCTTATATGATTTACAGAAAAAATGGGTGAAAGACACAAATGGCCGAGTTGCTTTACTGGGTGTTTACTGTAGTGGTGAGAAAGTTGATTACAAGATCATATTCCACATTGGCAGTCATGAATATTTATATAGACAAAATAAGACACATTGTATGTTGGTGTACGAGCACAGAGGCAGTCATCAATTTAATTAGAAATAGGTGAAGTAAGCAATATTTGAATAAAAAAAATGACTAAGTTCCAAAGTTTGGAAAAATGGGAAATAATTCCTGAAATAATTCCATAAAGTGAGGTGCACACCTTCAATATATATAGAAACATTCTATGAAGTTTCAAGGATATGGGTGAAAGACTGTAGGAGGAGTTGATTTCGCAAAATAGGTACCCTCTATTAAAGATGTCAATAAAAAACGACTTAAATCCAAAGTTTGGAAAAATGGGACATAATTCCTGAAATAATTTCATAAAGTGAGGTGCACATCTTCAATATATATAGAAACATTCTATGAAGTTTCAAGGATGTGGGTGAAAGACTGTAGGAGGAGTTGATTTCGCAAAATAGGTACCCTCTATTGAAGATGTCAATAAAAAATGACTAAGTTTCAAAGTTTGGAAAAATGGGAAATAATTCCATAAAGTGAGGTGCATATCTTCCATATATATAGAAACATTCTATGAAGTTTCAAGAATGTGGATGAAAAACTGTAGGAGGAGTTGATTTGGCAAAATAGGTACCCTCTATTGAAGATGTCAATAAAAAACGACTAAGTTCCAAAATTTGGAAAAATGGGAAATAATTCCTGAAATAATTCCATAAAGTGAGGTGCACATTTTCAATATATATAGAAACATTCTATGAAGTTTCAAGGATGTGGGTGAAAAACTGTAGGAGGAGTTGATTTCGCAAAATAGGTACCCTCTATTGAAGATGTCAATAAAAAACGACTAAGTTCCAAAGTTTGGAAAAATGGGAAATAATTCCTGAAATAATTCCATAAAGTGAGGTGCACATCTTCAATATATATAGAAACATTCTATGAAGTTTCAAGGATATGGGTGAAAAACTGTAGAAGGAGTTGATTTCGCAAATTAGGTACCATCTATTGAAGATGTCAATAAAAAATGACTAAGTTCCAAAGTTTGGAAAAATGGGAAATAATTCCTGAAATAATTCCATAAAGTGAGGTGCACATCTTCAATATATATGGAAACATTCTACGAAGTTTCAAGGATGTGGGTGGAAAACTGTAGGAGGAGATGATTTCGCAAAATAGGTACCCTCTATTGAAGATGTCAATAAAAAACGACTAAGTTCCAAAGTTTGGAAAAATGGGAAATAATTTCTGAAATAATTCCATAAAGTGAGGTGCACATCTTCAATATATATAGAATATTCTATGAAGTTTCAAGGATGTGGGTGGAAAACTATAGGAGGAGTTGATTTCGCAAAATAGGTACCCATTTTCCCCGCCCGCCCGCCCGCCGCCGCCGCCGCCCGCCGCCCGCCCGACATTCACCATACTATAACCCGTATTTGCACTCTGTGCAACCCGGCCAAAAATGTCATCCATCTTGACGACCTAATTGTTACATTAATTATAATGAAAGAAAGCCAGGATCTTCTTATCGTTATTTGTTTTCTTTATGTATAGAGTGCCTTCGGCTGTAATTTTATTTCTTTCCAAATGTTCAATCTAAAAACATGAATATCTTATATCTGTTTTTTTTCATAAAATATATAGCTTCAACCGACAGTTAGAAGTTTATTCAGTGACCATACTACTATAAGCATCAGGAATATGCCCAGTCTTAGTTGAAAGTTTAATATTATGACATAAAAAACTACAACAAAAAATTATGCATATTATGGAAAGCATGAAAATCATCTATAGTGAAATACGAAAAGAAAAATGATTTTCGGTACAAATCAACAGTTGGAGCTGCGTTGTTGATATTTGGCCTTAAAATAATTATTTTCTATTCTTTAAAAAATCTTCCGACAAACAGAATACAAACAATTAGTAGTATCATGAACAGAAAAAACCGATAAACGATTTTTGATATTTCTTATACCAGTGAAACACAATATTAGCTACACGGCAAGATAAAATCTAATGAACAAATGCGTCTGGTCTAGCATAATAGAAACAATTAATACCTTTGCCTGACAGCTGACAAAAACCAAAGATGGATGATCTTTAATTTTGAATAGCAAATTTCAGAATATCCTTCAGTACAGACAGAAATGGACTAATCAAGCCAGGATTCCTCTGATGTCCAGTATTTTACACAGAGCACATTCTATATAACAAACTAGTAATTTTGTCGATTCTGTACCGAGTAGAAACTTACCAGTGTCTTGCGACTAATACATGTATATAGTCCAAGAAAACCTTACATGCTTTACTTCTTAAAAGATTTTTCTCTTTAAAAATGTCTATAGTTTAAAAAGGGCGCCGTGATGTATGGGGATGAAAAATAGCTGTCCCATGTTAAGGGAGAGGAACATCTTTAGCATGTTAAAGACTCCTCTGTAGATGTCGAAAAGAGTAGGCTAAAATGTCGCTAATGGAGCCGCCCCAGCACTCGCCAAGTGGAGAGGGATTGGTACAAGTTTGTATAGCTTGTTTCCCAATCCACTATAAATATATAAGTTTAAACTTTAGTTTAAAGTAATATCCATTAATTATCAATTAAATAACATATATATTCGTATACAGATTAGGTATTTGTGTTGTACACTTTCCGTAATCAATAGCATTAACAGAAACGTAAAATTTAAAGTTTTTTTCCGACGGAAAATTAATTGGAAATCTGAAGAAAAAAAATTACATTGATAAATGTCATTTTGTACATTTCCAAGCTTTTTCGCGCCTCGCGGCATAAGTCAATGCTACAGAGATCTCGGATTAGGAAATGGACTATAACATCTCGAGGTCATCGGGTGTCATTCACATATGTGCAGCAAAAGAAAACCGGAATGCAAATAGCACAACAACCTCCACCTAAACGTTTGTAATTTGAAGTCATATACTGGTTAAAAACCATAAAATATTCAACAAAGTGTAGGCAGACATAACCGCTGAATAAAGTGTAAAGTCAAGCACAAAGAGAAGAAACAATCTCAAACAGGCCGGATTATTGTTACCACAACCCTCTGTAATCTCATGTCATTGATAAAAAAGAACTAGAGTTTAGGCAGTCGTAAGAAACACTATTTTTAAATTTTTAGGGATAGCTGTCGTTTCCGACTGCCTCTATCTACTTTAATCTTATTTGAATTTATTTATTTATTTATTTGAAGAAGCTATAGTTTTTTTTCATAATATCTTAAGTACTGAACAAAATTTGGTACTTCACTTCCCTCTAAATAAGCCTAAAAGTTAAACTTGCATCTCTGAATTTTCAATCAAAGCAAAGCAAAGTAATGTTAGGGCAAAATTGTATTTCATTATGGAATATCCGTAATAATAAGATTCTGACATAGTACTAAACTTGAATGAAGTGATTAAAAAAAAAAAAAAAAACAGTATGAAGGAGGCTTTTCAGCATAATGAACTGAAAAAGTAATGGATTCTTAATACCGTCTGATACATGATATTAGTCTTTGAAGATGACAGAATAAATCTGATGAAATGTTATATGTATATATATCCGACAGCTATACCAACCAAAACAAAAAAGAAAAATGATTAAAAGAGCGAAGGATTTTCAAAATACCATTACAAGATTTTGTATTGGCTCAGTAATCCAAGTGTTACGTCCTCTAATAGCGGTTAAAATAGTTTCCGCGTAATAAGAGAATATCGATAAAAATATGCCGAATCTTTTAAGTTTAAACACCAACAACCATTCATGTATGCTTGTTTGTCTCGGTTTTTAGGTAAATTCATTACTTGGTCCTTACTAATATCTGTATTTATAAGAGATCGATCGAAAAAATAATGGATTTCTTATTTTGTTTTTTCTTGAAAATTTTAAGCACTAATGAACTAACGACCAGATATCAGGTTTTATCCTTGAACATCAATTTACTGTAGTTTCAATTTAAAGGTGAGTGAATAATTGATTTGAAAAAGAGGATCTTCCTCAAATACCTAACTAACCTTGATATTTGAATAATCAAAATCTACAAGGAGTGACCGAACAAATTAAATTCAAGGTTGAGCAAAATGAAATACTACAGTTCTATATTTCGAGTATTCAAATTCAAGATTAGTTTTTGTGTGTTTACTACTCTGAAAATTCAAATATGAGATATCGGATTTTATTCCAGTCTGAAATCACAGTATTTCAAGTCTTTCGTTGTATTGTACATTTTAAATAGTGTATGAAAGTAAACGTTTTCACGACGACCAATAATCTTGTTCCAATTGGACGTAGAGCGGAACACACCCCTCTGTAATACAATAAAAATTGCAAAATGACATAGATATAAATTGAAGGGAAAGATTTCGCACATAACATTTTAGATAAATTTTCATTTTCTGATAGATCATTCACACCTATTAATTCTGGAGTACATGAAAGTATAGCTTCACGAATAGTGAGGAGGGTTTCAAAAGATATTAGGTTTCTGGCTTGAAACAAAATTACAGAAATCAAACGCAACAGATAATTATTTACTCCATGCCTAGAATTCTATTCCTTTTCAATGTTCTCCCATTTCTTATTCTTTTTACTTACCATTTATCCGTCATTTTGCATACAAAAAATTTACTTTCAATAAGAATATAAAAGAAATTTTTAAATTTCTGCGTTCGACTAATTCATTTTTTATTGCTTTTTCAATTCTGTATAGTTGGAAGACTTTTTCTAAAACATCACTTACTTCACTTGAATGTGTGATACATGTATTAGAACGGTATATTTCTCCCTTCAAGATCGAATTTATCAAAACACTTTTGAAGTTTTCAAACTAATTCTAACCCAGTCGTCAGACTTGTCTGACATGATTATTCATTGATTTGTTATAAAAATTACCAGTATTTAACAAAATTCAAAAATAATAGAAATACTAAGGGTTCATTCCTTGTATTACACATGGTAGATCTCCTTAGCTGAAATTTGGCTTCCTATTTCGGTATTTTGGTTGAGTACTTCTTGTTTAATATAAGTTTGGTTTTTGGTTTTTGGTCTTCCAAATGTTTCGGTTTTAATGCTGCTGATGAGAGGTAACTCATTGAAATGCGTCGTATACAGCATAGTATAAATTTACTATATCTAATATTAGTATCTTTGGATTGTTATTTCTTAACTACATATATTTACAAAATCAGACGAACACAAAATTATCAAAACCACCGAAAAATTCAAGAAAGTCTAAAACTAACACCTGATACAAGATTAAACATGCCTATCTTAATCAGATAATATGCATATGCATGAGGATTTCCATATACAGAGAAGGCGTGTCATTAACCATAATGCTGATATACAACTTC
This sequence comes from Mytilisepta virgata, assembly GCA_028015205.1. Classification (NCBI taxonomy): domain Eukaryota; kingdom Metazoa; phylum Mollusca; class Bivalvia; order Mytilida; family Mytilidae; genus Mytilisepta; species Mytilisepta virgata. The sequence goes on from CM051520.1 coordinate 44,855,811, forward strand.
TTCGATTTCATCAACCAGTATCAAAATGACAAAAATAATACCCGATTATAGCCGTATTCACACAAGGAAACAGGCTTGCGCGACACGATAGCACACCAACAAAGGCTCACCTCAGTGCAGCTTAAACCAGGATTACGTAAGAGTTACCCGCATGAGATAAGCAAAAGTTACCTAAGCGCAAGGTTTGGAACGTGTGCAAGTTACATTGTACAGTAAAAAGATAATACATAATATAGTAATTACCTATTTCCTTTAATTCCATGGATTCTTGATTGAAAGACCCATTGTTGCTCTTTGGTGGTTTCCTCTGCCAGTCATTTATATTATTTTGGACAATATCCTAAATTAAACGTAAAACATATTTGAAGGAGAAAAGTTTTAAAATATATCTTCCTTCCCAACTACAGATTACAGCAGTTCTGAAACTACCTCAAACGGCTTTGGATCTAATTCAGAAAATATATATTTTATGTCTCATTGCATGAACAGGTTCAAGGTTGAGATATGCCAGAAGCAAACATAATCTACTAATATTTCATTTGAAATTACTTTTCGCGATCTGAGAACTATTCATGGGTCTGTGAATTATTGAATTGTGGTCTCGTCTTATGTCTTTTGCCATAAATGTCAATCCAGAACAAATTGATTCTCTGTTGAATTAACTGATTTCAAGTTACCATCATGATTACAGGTATACTAATAAAAAAATCACGTGTTTCTGGTTACCCAACCTTCATACCGACACAATTTTAGTTGCATATTACCGGAACCATAGGTTTGACTGAATGTTTTTACCAACATGACTTAGTCCGGGTATACTAATTAATTTTGCTTGCTTTTACTGAATATTTCAAAACCTGTTACATAAAAACGATTAAAGCTGAGATACGGTTAACTATGAACAATTAATCATAATATACCAAAAAACGTCTGCAGTTGTAGGAAAATTTGCTTTAAAAATACTGAAATAATCTGTTCTTACCTGAGAACGGTTATTTTCTATTTGTTTCCTGTTATCTTGAAGACTAAGAATTTTGTTGTTTTCAATTGTTTCTGAAATTGAAATATATTGATACTATAGAATTATGTTTAGTACAAAAATTTAAATCCTTGAAAATAACATAGGAGGATTTTGAGCTCATCTATCCCAAAGAGTCAGTGATATGTTTTCGTCCGTATCGGTTATAAACGTTTGACCTCTTCTGGAAAACAATTCAACAGAATGAAACAACACAGAAATAATCCTTATGGGGCCCCCACCTAATATATTTAGTGTGGAACAGTTTGCTATGCCTTAAAGTTTTTTTATCGTTGAAATTTAAAATATCATCTTAAAAATAACCTGATTCGTAGAATTGAAACTTATCATGAATATATAATCAGTGTAATTTCTATTGTTACTATTGTACCAATGAACGCCAGTGAAGGACTAAGTTCTCATTGGATTTGTATTTAAAATTCTTTTTCTCAATACTAATCGAATAAACTGAAACCACGCTTTGCCGAAAAGATCCATATATTACCTATCGCCGTTCTGCTTATAGATATGACCACCGGTTGTCTAAAGGGGCTTTCCTGATTGGTAGTTACTTTTGTATTGATAAGGAATCCAAGATGGTTGCCAGCTAAGTCGTTGGATCCCAAAAGGGCTTTCTGATTTAATGCAATTGAACATTTTTATTAAAAAACTACTTGACCAATGGTATTGAAAGTTGGCATAAATGATAATTGCAAGGTGCTATTAAAGTGTCACATCGGTGTTGATCGGAATCCAAGATGGCTTCACCACAGGAAATAGTCAACATTTTACCTTGTGCATTTCTCTCACAGAATTGTGTTAAATTTTAAGGTATATAAAATCCAGATAAGCGATATAGCCGGCTATTGGGAGTTAGAGTTTACGTATTCAAAGTTTTTAACATGGTTGAAAAAACAGACAAAACACAATCTACACATTACCTAAATGAATCGTAATTTTACTTTTAATTTAATAGTTTCAATGTCTATCAAACTTCGATATTGTACGGAGCAAGACATACATTGTATTTAGGCATTTTAAGCTCTTCCCGTCATTATGGTAGTTTACATTCCTTTAGGTTTTGTGTTTTCATGTTCTGTTTCTCTTTGGTGAGTGTTATTTATAATTCTTTCAATTATAACGTTGTAGTACTTCTTCTCTTTGTTGCTGTTTTATCTTACAGACTTTCCCTTTATCTTATTTATTTTTTGGAAGGGGGTATTGTTTTCTCGTTATTGGTGTTTTATGTTGTTTTTGAACCTTCATGTCTGCGATTTGAGCAATTTAATGATTGGTTTAATGTTGTTCTGTAAGAGTATTCAAAATGAAATTAGACAGTCCTAATAAATCAACAGTTTTACTATTGAGTATTCTATCCACATGTTCGGTATTTTGCAACATTTACTCATGTGCTGCACGCGTGTTTCGTTTGTAGAGATGCTTCTGTGTACGAGAGGTTTACGTATATGTTGTACAGTGTGTTTGATTTGCCGAGTCTTATGTGTATACTGTCCACTTGACTTTAATTTGCCAAGAGCATTACTTGTACACTATTCACCTGTTTGAAATGCTAGAACATTTATTTGTTATCTACATATTTGGTCTTTTGATACATTTACACGTATGTTATCCATGTTCTTCGTTTTTGAAACATTTATATGTATTCTGTCCATGTTTTCTTTGCTGAGAGGCTAATGTGTATGCAGTCAGTGTGTTTGGTTTGCCGAGGCTTACGTGTGTGCTGTACACGTATATGGTTTGTCGAGAGGCTTACGTGTATGCTATTTTTGTGTTTCAAATGCTACAACATTTATTTGTGTGCTATCTATATATTTGTTTTTTAAACATTAACCAACCAACGTGTTAGGTTTGCTTCAACGTTAATGATCATGGGGTGTCCACATTATTGGTAAGCCGAGAGGCATACATGTATGCTCTCCACGCATTTGACATGCTGAAACATTTACTTGTATGCTTTCGTTGATACATTTCACGTATGCTATCCAAGCAATTCGTTCTTGAAACATTTACATGAATACTGTACACGATTTGGTTTGTTAAAAGAGTTACGAGTGTGTTGTTCACATGACTGTTTTTTCTGCAAAATTTACTTGTATGGACTACACGTTGCAGTAGTGTATTGTGTCTTGATTGATTACAATGTTGCAAAAGGCTATTATTTCTTGATTTATCTGAGCATTTTTATAAACATAATATGTCCCATACACTTCAGCAACTGATTCTTTGTTTATTAGTCAGACGTTGGTTTGTTTATTAAAAGGACAAACTTGTTTGTGTGGTGACGTCATATTGTTTATGAAAAAAGAATTATTAAAGGAAGGACCATAGACAGTTAAAGGTGATATTTCAGTCATTTTTCAGTAATTTCCATCAATGTATTGCCAATTTATTTCGGATACCGTAATTATATTAAAAGGATTTAAGTTTACTCTTTCATGTTATTTTGATTCCATAGTTGTTTTACGGCTAAAGCTCTCTATGAAACAAATTTATTTCTTGTATTTTTTATTTAGATAAATGAAATAAAGCAACTACACATTCTCATATACATGATATATCTGAAATAAAGTGACAACAGAGTTGCGCAAGATAAATATTCTAGTCAATTTAATATTGCTACATTTTAAAGTATCAATTTTCAATACAAGCTACTGAGTTAATGATATCCCCAGAGACTTGAATACACTGGGAGATGCATTTCACTGATACAGTATTAAACATTCCCGAAAGGTATCTTTTCCAACGGATGTCATGAAAATTATTAATGAAGCCATTTGATATCCGAATAAATTAATGGATACCGGAAATGTGTACAATGGAAATGTTACACAGATAAAAGATCATATTGTGGTGATAATTAGGTAATCAATAACTCGTTGTACAAATTATACATGTTATATTGCATTTTGAATGTCAATCAGTCATCAACAAACGCTAAAAATCATCATTTTAAATACTGAATATTAGAAAAAGAATACAGAATCAATAAGACAGAAGGCAAATCAAAATATATCAAAACCCAAAGACAATGTGAATTGGATGATAGCATTTAAAATAGTTAATAAACAGAAATAACTAATGGTAGTAATAAAATTAAAAAAAAAAAAAAAACGCATTTTACTATCACCAAGTAATAAGATGGCAAAAATGGGAAATCCTGAATGTTATATTGTAAATTGGGTGATTTTCTTGATTAAATCAGTTTGATACCCAGGGCAATATATGCGCAAGCCTTATTTGTATATGCCAGTCAAAGTTTAATATTTTTTTCGCACAGTATATACTGAATATTTCCTATCATATAATTTCTGGCTGTTCAACTAATGGGAAATACATGGTGAAGCCTTTCATGCATTTAAAGCATCCAATAATGGAAAGAATATACTAAATATACGTTATCTATGGAATATCTCTAAAACCAACATGATTACTCCCAGATTTTGTGTAGCACAAAAATGAAGTAAGAAAACAATCTAAAATGATAATCAGAAAGTGATAAATAAAATACGAATAAAATATTTTTACATCTCTACAATGAATACTTCTTCATCTTGATTGTTTAAAATATTTTAGCCTATACTAGTACTTTCTTTGTCTCGTATCGTTGGATATTTTTCATATTCCACACTTTTAAATGCCTTGGGTATCATGTCCTGTTTTTTTCTAATTACATTAACATCATTTTGTTCGTTTTACAACATACCTTAAGGCAGTAAACAAACCTCTTTCAATGATGTTCAAATAGTTCCCGAATACACATAGAAAATAACATCTCGTATGCAAAACCATTACCAATTTAAAACCAAATTGGAAATTCTACAATTATTATTTTTTCTTTTTTATAGAACAGATCTGAAGTAAACCGCTTACTCAATTAATGTACAATATGCAGGTAAAAAGAAGAGTTGAGGAAATATTTTAAGTGCGTATCAAAAGCACAGAAAGGTGCAACTTTTGAAATACAAATATATTGTTTTAATACAAATATAAAATAATTGACATGGTATTTTACATGCATTCCATTTTCAAAGCTTATGTGGATTCGGCATTGGCGGATCCATGAGGGGGCGGATAATTTGTAAAAATTACGTGAAAATTGACGAAAAATATACCAAAATCGTCCTTTTTTATTATGGAATGCTCCTTTTTTTTTTTTTTTTTTACAAGAAACCCCTTTTTAAATTGTCTGGATCCGCGCCTGAATTTCGGCAATTTTTTTTCGGTTAAAAAAATTACACCCTTTATGCAAAACTTGAACTTGACCTTTGCACGTAGTAGGGAACCATTTTATATCTAAATTTAAACCTTTAAAGAGAAAAATGAATGAGAACCTCCACCGACAACGTTTCTCTGAAATGATCAACAGCTAAATCAAACTACAATGTAATTAAATAAATATTCAAAATATGCCAAGGCAGTAGGCTTGCAACTTTGATATAAACTTATTAGTCGAATCTGAACGCCCCAGTACATAGAGCTTTTTAATAGTAGTCCAGTCAGACTAAGTTTTAACCTCAAACTAATTGCAACAGAAAATGTTTTAGTTCTAATCTATAGCATTAAGTCCCAAATATACACAGAAAAAAGTCTCATAAAATCTTACTTGAGGAAAACTCAAAATCAGCAATTTTAATTTCCTATGGAAATTAACATTAGAAAGGGGAGAAACTCCGCAAAAATGAGTCTTTTTTGTCGGTTTTTGGTTGATTTTCTTAAAATTCATGTAAAGTATGATACTTTGATGGGGTTATAACTTCGTATTTGACTATATTATATAATCTTCTGCTCATGAAATGTACAAAACCGAAATGTTATGGGTATTTTTTTTGGCGCATTTTTCATTACAGAAATTGCAAATTTGTGGCTTTGTGACCATTTGGAAAAAATAATGTGAAAATTTGGTATTGTTTATTTCTGTAATATATATTTGTTCAGCATCTACCTTATTTAAAGAAACTTTAAACCAGAAAAAGAAGAATATATGCTTAATTATTTTTATTAAATTTGAGATTCTTTACCTTGACAAGTTGAAAAATTTAATAAATGGTCAACTAATGAATTACGAAATCTAGGTTTTAGCTTGATAAAAGATATGAAAAAAACTTTAGAGTTGTTTGTTATACTCTAAAGACGGCTAAAATATCAAGAATCAATACATTCTGCTGAATAGAAGCGGTAAAGTTATAATTTTGTATCAATTTTTATTGATATTTCTGTCTTTTTTGCAGAGTTATCTCCCATTTTCAATGCAAATGTCAATAGGAATTTTAAAATCGTGATTTTTTAGTCTTCCTCAAGTTAGATTTTGTTGGACTTTTTTCTGTGTATAATGCTAAAGATTAAAACTTAAAAATCTTCTTTTGCAATTACTTTAAGGTTAGGGTCAAATTTATGCTAGATCAAGGATTTCAATAGTTAAACGTCCTTGGCTAGATTGACTGGACTATAGATGCATTTATAATTTAATGATGTACATGTAGTGAACAGAAGCTCAATGTTCGGCTCGAAGTTATCTTTTTTCATATCCAACGACCTGGGATTGAATAACTAATACAAATCATTTCCTTTACCTTAATTTCAGATAATTCACAAAATAATAAAGCGCTTATTGAACATACCTGAATCGTTTTCATCAATACATTGTCCATTCTGCTGTGAATAGTTTTGCAAATAATCCTCTTTAGCCTTCTCAATCACATCTTGTATGAAAATATCAATTTGTTTGCAATTTGAATAGTCAATAGACCGTTCCTTACTCCATGAGAACTTTAATCGTGGACGTTTCTTCCTTTCTGGGTATGGCGAAGGTGATTTTTTCATCATGGAAGTTTTTACTCCTCTGTCATTCATTGTTATTTCACAGTTATTAACTTAATACTAACTGTATGTGTCATTATAAATCTCTTTCGGTCTTCTATTACTGTACCTTCATTAACCTTTTTATTTCACTTCTCTTCACAATATAGATCTAAGAACTCACTTTATAAATAATCCACATTTATGGAATTCGCGCTTGTCAATCAGTGTCGTAAATTGGCTTATCATTCGCAATACAATTCCATTTCTGGTTGTCGTAATTAGATTAATTCTATGTCTTTCTTTTTTCCCTCCGTTGACCTTGCAGACCAAAGCTCGAGCTAATTAAACCCGATATTTGATATTGATTTATTTATCAAGTTATATTAGACCTTTGTGCTTCATTTATTTCTGTATCTTAACATTTTCTCCATGAAAACATAAAAAATGTTTAAGACATTCAACGATTGTCATTTGTCCTCTCAGGAAAGCACTTTCTTAGAAACAAAGTTTCAGTACGAAAGTAATCGTGCCGCTTGCCTTAATTTTCTAATGATTAATTGGCGTGATTTATATCCTTTTCATGCAATATACACATATCAACAATAAATCCATTGATGCAATATAGGAAAGAACTGGAGTGTATTTGATTTACCCGAATCCACAATTATTAAATGCTTTAATATACAATAAAATCAGTAGCCAACTTAAAGGTGATCCTAGGAAAAAAGATTTTTTGTAGTTTCCTTCTATATCTCTAAGCCAGTTGCAATGTACTGTTAGGAAGTAGAGTCACAGTAAAGTTAATGACACAAACTGGGTAATATTTAGTTTTGTGTTCAAGATAGACTTTATATGGCATAGTATGATGTTTGTAGAATGATTTTACTCAGAGGAGCATGGTCCATCTTCTTTAGTCATTACACGTACCTAAAACTTAAAAAAGTACAATTATTGTGCTTTAATGAAAAAAACTGAGTCCTGAGGAATCGTAACCAATGACAATCTTGCAATTTACCTAAATGAGATTTGTCTGGAGCCTAGATTTAAGAAATGTTTTTTTCAAAGGGATTACTTCTAAGATGAAATTTCCTTTCATTTTTCATTTTGTCCACAAGGACTTTATAAATATACCTGGATACGGATATAAAACCCCTCATATACATAATCATAATAAAAGGCCCTTTGAAGGGCATGGTACCGATGTCAGTCCATATTTTCAATCTTCTGTAGCGACTGGTATTTTTAGTTTTCCTTTCCCATATTTAAAAAAAAAGGAGGGTTAAAGCTACATGAAATTGGTTTACCTCCACCGAATTTTATGCGACTGTCCCAGTCAAGAAAGTATGGTCATGAATGTCTTTGTCTCAGTTACCTTTTTAGTTTATTTATTTATTGATATTCTAACATGACATGTAACTACTAAGGAATTACTCTGAGACCATCCAGGGCTTACGGCATGCTGTGGTTTTCAATAATTGAAGACAATGTTGTGATCTTTAAATGTTTGTTTAGTTATATATTTGTGATTTTGTTTTCTTTGTAACTTCACTCCATATCCGTTTTTCGTCGTATCTTCTGTATTGACGTAAGAAGCGATATTGACGATATATAGGAAATGTTACTCCAACATAAAATATAGGATAAAATTCAGGTTGAACGTAATCGTATTACTAAAAGTAGCTTGTGAAAAATCAAATGTAGGTTGAATTAGAAATATAGATTATTTTGTTTATATTTAAGATGGATTAAATATCTGCAAATGTTTCAATGCGGTAGAACCGTTCTGATTGTGTATTTCTTTTTTCGGTATTGTGTCCAATTTTAAGTCTAATTAAATCCAGTGCAAAACATTATATAATTTCTGCCCTCATTTGAGGTAGACAATCAAATTTGGCAACCAGAGAGAGGTTGTTTTCACGAGCGCTTGCCCAAGGAAAAACAACCTGTCAAGGGTTGCCAAATATGAATGTCTACCCCAAATGAGGGCCGTTATTGTTTTATTGTTTTTTTATATAGGAGCAAGACTCTCATGACTTTTAATGCAGACAAATTATGCAGTTGCCTCCATTGCGGGGGAAATTGGGATGTTTGGAGGTGAACAATAGGGTTATTTCCGGCGATTACACAGTAATCTCCCTTGCGGGGGGAAATTGGTATGTTTGGAGGCGAACGATAGGCCTGGGTTGTTTCCCGCGATGTTCAATTTTTGTAAAAACATTCCGTTTCTTTTTGAATCACATGGCAGTTTTCATCCAATGAGAGTATTTTAAAATATTTTAAAAATAATAAAATCTATTCTACTGCCGGTATGTTGTGAGTATGGTATGAAACATCTTGTGAATGTGGTAAAAACTCAAGCCAATCACAAACCAACGACGTCATGTATGTTTTTTGTGCACAAAATATATCTGTTAATTGGTATCATCAAAGTAAATTATGGCATCTTTTGTTTAGTTGAGATTTTAATATATATTAAAATAGATTATTTTAATATACATATATAGTCCGAAGATTTTTTTAATCTACGTTTTGCAAAGATAACCCGAATTAATGATAAAAATGCAGTTATATATTTTAAACGATCTATTAGTTAAGCATGCACAATCTAAGTTCACATCAAGCATTGTCAAGATATCAACAGATATTATCATTTTAATCTTATTGCGGTAGACAACTATTAAATTGGTTGCTAGGGAATCCATTGAAAATTACTCTTCCTCTAGAGAATTAAAGTAGTTATTTGTAAAATAAATTCTGAATAAAAAATGTGATTTCTACAGTTTCAGACAAGATATTACCTTCTTTAAAATGTAGATTATCAGAGCGCGGATCAAATTCCTTACTGAAGATTGAAGAATCGCATATGTCCACTATTTTAAAAGGTCGAATTTAGATCTGAAATAATATTTAAATCTGCATTAGTTTCAGAAAACGGATATTGATTTTTAAACTCAAATGCCTACAATAACAAAAGATTTCAAAAAGTTCATTATAATAATATGTATACATTTCTACTGAAAAGGAAACTTTCAAGTATTTATTTCCACTATCTGCACATTACATTTAAGCTTATCCTTACCGCTTTCAATGAACAAACTTATTCCTTACTTCTTTTTATTATGAATCACTGCACTACGTTAAGAAAAACACCTCATTCTACGTTACAGGCATATCAAAATACAGATTTTGATAAGTACAGTCATGTTCAGCTTGAAAATCACAGCTGCCAGCTAAACTCTACCAGTAAGGTATAACCAACAAACTGTAAATTTTAACACATCATTATCATACATAATCTCCCTGTATAATTCTCATAAAATGAAAAATCCTATTGTTCAGATAAAATCAAGATGGATGAATAGTGCCAGTGGGACTCGCTATCAATATACTGCAATTAAGAGACCAGGACGTATTTCTCTATAACAGATACGTATAACAAAATGTGACAATTGTTCTAACACATTGAAGGCTTTTATAAAGCAGTATTATTCCTCCTATCAGTTTTGTCTCGCATAGAATGTTGATGGTATGACAGATCAGTATTGATGTGTAGTTAACTTGACTGCTAATCAATGGATAATGGAATAAACCCTTGTTAATTTGTAGTATGAACATTCAATTTTATCTAATATTTTATTTTTTGTTTTTTGTTTCTTTTCTTTTTAGCTCACCTGACCAAAGGCTATATGAGTTTTTGTCATCACTTGGCGTCAGTCATCCGTCCGTCCACCCGTTAACGTTTAACATTTTAATGTTCTCCTCTGAAACTACTGGGAAAAATGGAATTAAATTTGGCAGTTAGCATCTATATAAAGTACTTTATAAATATTGCTCATTTCGTCCCGATCGGATAACAAACATGGCCGTCAGGGGCATTTGTTGTTTCTGATTGGCTGAGTTTTCAAAAATCTTCTCCTATGAAACTGCTTTATATATAGCCAAATGAAACAAAACTTGACAGGAGGCATATATGGGAGATCCTTTACAAAGTTTCATCATTTCGTCCCGATCGGACTTCAAATATGGCCGCCATGGGCAGTTCTTGTTTCTGATTTGTTGATATAAAAAAATCTTCTCCTCTGAAATCGCTTGGCAAAATGGAACAAAACTTGACAAAAAGCATCTATGGGAGGTTCTTTACAAACTTCCTTTTTTCGTCCTGATCGGACAAAAAAAACATGCCCACCATAGGCAATTCTTGTTTCTCATTGGTTGATTAATTTTTTTCTCTCTCTGGAAATGCTTGGCCAAATGGATCGAAACTTGTGAAACTTGACAGGAAGCATCTATGTGAGGTTCTTTACAAAATTTCATTATTTCATCCCGATCGGAGTACATATATGGTCACAATTGGCAGTTCTTGTTTCTGATTGGCTTATATAAAAGAATAATCTCCTCTGAAATCGCTTGCCAAAATGAAACAAAACCTGACAGGAAGCATATATGGGAGGTTCTTTATAAAATTCCTGATTTTGTCCCGATCAGAATACAAATATGACCGCCATGAGCAGTTCTTGTTTTCTAATTGGCTGATATAAAAACCTCTTCTCCTCTCAAGTGGCTTGGCCAAATGGAACGAAACTTGACAAAATCTTATTGGGAGGTTCTATACAAAATTTCCTCATTTCGTACTGATCAGGGGACAAACATGGCTGCCATGGGCAATTTTTGTTTCTGATTGGTTGATTTAAAAAAATTCTCTACAACTGCGCTTGGCCAAATAGAGCCAAACTTGACAGAAAGTGTCCATGTCATATAACAAAAATCTACAGAACCGCAGAATTGATTGAAACCAAACATGGTCTGAATGTTCCTCTTAAGGTGCTCACCAAGTGTTGTTACTCTGGTACCGATCCCTAATTTAAAATGACCTTCAGCAGAGGATTTAGGTTAACATAAGACCCTATGGGAAATAAATGCAAAAATCTTCTGGAGAACCGCCAAATTTTAGAATATGCTGACCTGTAAGTAGAAGGACCTTGATGAAGAAAAAATTGTTTCCTACAAGGCTTACCACGCTTCACAATAATAGGGAGAAGTGACTTCTCTCTTTATTGTACATCAATAAAAATGGTTTTCATTCCAGTTGAGCGATACAGACTCAGCCCTTTAAGCCTCTAGTTTTGTGTTAAGTGCCATGTTTTTAATATTCATTGTGTCAAATATCGTTAAATGAATACCAAATCAAGAAAATGATGTCCACATGATCTCAAAAGCAACAAAGAGAACAAAATCTGGATAAAAAATATCTGGTGCTTTGGAAGGGTAAGCATGTGTCGGTAACTTCCGGTTTCTATGGAGGTTAGCCTTTTCTTGTTTACATGTCATGTTTTGCGCGCATATTTTCTTCCTAACGGTGTTATCAAGGATAATTACACCTTATACAAAAATGCTTTAATCTGATTGGTTCATTAGAGGGGTATTTTTCACAAACAATATGCATTACAAACGATGCCAGAGGAAGCGGGGTATTTGCCAAAATATATTTGCACTTTTTACCCTCTGTCGTAGTATTTGCAAAAAAATCTCTTATCCGACTAGACGCTTGAAATGTCTACATTATCACTGCGTTTTAGTGTAGGCGTTTGTAGATAGAAACATTTTATTTTGACATTCGGTGTAATTAAACAGATACATCATGCGCGGGAGGGGTATATGCGATAAATACCAGTATCGAGACAAAATTTCCATCGCCCGTTGGGCTATGGAAATTTCCCGTCTCTCGACTGGTATTTTTCGCAAAGACCGCTCCCAAGCATGATGTATCTGTATAATATCCCCCTTTCCATGACATTTTATATAAGCTAAGAAAGGGCATATTAATGGTTGTTTCTTCAACCCCCAAATAAATTTAATATCATTTTCGCTCATAGCTCTATCCTTTGGTTGGTTTTAGGTTTTTCTCTTTGTGTCTACACATGAGATAACGTTAATCGTGGAGGCTGCTGTGATACTTTTCTGAAGTTCCCCTTTCATGATATATAGACAAGCCAAGAAAATTTATTATGGGATAAAGCCAATCAATTTACGTCAAGTTAGTATTATACATTTATTATACGGCATTGGAGGAAATATAAAATATCGGCAAATGAATACCAAAGAGAAAAAAACCGTGAGGAAAATCCTTAAATTCTAAATCCAAGGAAAAAACAAAGACATGATCATGAGAACGGAACACAACAAACAAACGCCACAAGGATACTTGTATAACCAAAAGAACAAAAACCATATAATAAACTAAACAAAAATAGAACAAGAAAACACAGAAACTAAATCACTGCCAGTGTGAACTCCCACTAAAAACCGGTGATCCGCAAGGGTAAGCGTGTCTTGTACCATTATCGGCAGGCACCGTCACATTGCCAGTGAGTAAAATACACTGAAGTATCAAGTCCGGTAAGTGTCATTTCCAGAAGAACGTGAAATCTAACTGAAGACATCCATCTAGTCTCACACGTGAGATAGAAACTTTGTATCGGCCAATCAATTCGTGATGAGGTGACCATATATTTTTTGAAGATTTATTTACACATGAAATTTCCGAGGTCTTTTTAACAATGTTTTCCCAAGGAGGAATATAGGTAAAAGAATACCCAAGAGATTAGAATCAATGGAAAGTCAATAAAAACGAAAAATAAAGTCAATATAAACTTCTGAGAATATAACAATATAAACAATACCACAAAGACCTTAATACACAAAAAAACGACAAAAGAACTAAGAAAAACACAGAGAAAACTACACAGAATTACGGACAGCACAAAAACGGAAACACTAACAATGTGAACTCCACCAAAAAATCATAAGATCCTATGGAAGAGTAAGCATGTCCTGCTAAAAGTGTCATTATTCTTTTTGTTTGTTCGTGTCGATCATATGATCGCCACAACAGATCAAATTCGGTTAAACATACAATAATTCATATAAGGTATAAAATGTTAAATATTGAATGTATGTTACTTTTTCGAAGTTTACGCAATCGCAAAGTAGGCGTCCATCGGTTTTATATCTCAAAGTTATTAATTTAGCATTGTAGCTGTTCTGTTGTTTTTGATCTGGAACTAAAAAAATATTTTTCTTTTTTAGAATATTTTTCTATTTCGATACCGATTAAATTCCGGAAATTATCCACACCAACTTTGTATGAGAATCTATACCGTTACCTGCAGGTTTTTCTGTGTATTGGCTTGGTTCGATCGTTATTATATGGTTTTCTAGGAAATAACCGTTGGTTTCCAACATGACCACGATTTAATTATATAAAATCTAGAAGATTTTTTCATGTAATTCAATTTGCCGTGCTTTTGGTATAAGCATTCCAAATCGATAATGTCATGGGTCTGTACTAACATTTTTGAAATACGTCCTTTTTAAAGTTACAGTTTAATTTTTTGTCTAATAAATTCTGGATTTTTTTCTCAAATAATCTTTGAAGCAGAATATTATTTATTAATTTACTAATTTTTTATGCTGATTGAATTTCAAACAGATATATCATGATCCTCAGATAATCTTTGAGACAGTGAACAGAATATTATATTTCTATGCAGTTTGATTTTATATCAGATGTATCATAACCTGGCGGGAAATTTGTGAAAAATACTGATTCTAGTCGGATCGAGACGATAAATCATCCCGAGTCGCTAGGCGAGGGGATATATAGTCTGTCTTCATATCAGTTTTTTTCACATGTATTTCTGTTAAGATTTTTAAAAAAATTAACCAGAACAACTACCCACTGTAAAACTAGTTTTGGCTTTTAAAATTATTTAAACAGATTTTACCATTTTATCGTTTTCTTGAATTCTTCAACACGGAACACGTGTAATTTTCAAGGTGAGAAAAAATTACAAAGAAATACACGTGCAATTTACAAGGTGAGAAAAATGACGAAGAAATAAACGTGCAATTTAAAAGGTGAAAAAACATTACGAAGACATACACATGCAATTTACAAGGTGAGAAAAAAAATTACAAAGAAATACACGTGCAACTTACAAGGTGAGAACAAATTACAAAGAAATACACGTGCAATTTACAAGGCGAGAAACTAGAGGCTCAGAGAGCTGAGCCTGTATCGCTCACCTGGCGAAAACAAGAAATGGCCATGGCGGCCATGTTTGTCGCATGATCTGGACAAAATGAGAAACGTTTGTGAAAACCTCCCACAGATGCTTCTTGTCAATTTCGTTCCATTTGACCAAGCAGTTCCACAGAAAAATGTTTTTTTTTAAAATCAACCAATGAGAAACAAAAATTTTCCATGGCGGCCATGTTTGTTTACTTTATAAATTAAGAGTGTGATATATAAAACAGCACAAGAGACCATTTAATAATGTTCTTCAAAATTAATGCGTCATTCGGAACTTTAACCGAGGAAACGAATGATAAAACAAAATAAGACGCATAGTTAATTTAAGTCTTAATACGTATACTATAAATTTAATATGATATATATCAAAGACATTGACTTCAACGTCGGTATTGGACATTATCGTATTTCCCCATGTCTATATCGACCTGCTGAGGCCTTCACAATTTCCCGTATTTCGGCACTGTGACGTCGTAAAGAGTTGACCCAACGCTGACCCGAATATATCAGGAAAACATCCGGTTATAGGCAGATGGCCATTGAAAAGTAAGAAATTCCATTAAGATTGATAAATTTATCATCAAGTTTTCTTCAAACAAATATTGTAAAATATAAGCCGCTCGACACAATATGAAGCTTTTTGGCTCGTTCGCTACGCTCACTCGCCGAAAAAGCTTCACATTGTGTCTCGCGGCTCATATTTTACGATATACGTTTGCAGAAAACCTGATAATATGTACGTATCTCGTTCATCGAAAGTAATATAATAATTACCGACTGAGTAGATAAAGAAAGTTGTCAGTAAGTTAATGCTTAAAACACTTACCACGATACAAATATACATTTTAAAAAGTATCCACACATATATAGTTGTTTTGGTTATACATTTTATGGTAATTCTATTTGAATGTGTTCTCTAAGATACTATAGGGTCTCTACATTCCATATTTGAACGATAGAACGGCTGTCGTATACTGCGTACATACACTGCCTTTCTTTTGGTTTTTATGGGAGTTCGTGATATAATATTTGTGTTTCATTCCATTGATCGATTCACTATTTTAGTACCCAATATTTTTTATTTGTAGTATTAAATCTAAATATTGAATTTATATACAAATATTTATAAAAGATTCGAATTCTATAACTATATGACAAAATAATTTGCACAAAATCTATTCCGTAATCGAATTAATTTCCCTTATAATTACCTTTAATTATGTTTGATTGCGACGAACAATATCATATTTCAGGAAGTATGATGTAGTTAGTTATTGTAGCTGAAAGCAAAACATTTTTCAATTTAGAGTAATTTTGAAGTCAATTTTATAAACATATAACGTTTTTATCATTGCTGAGTATTAGTAAATGATATTCGGTTTAATTAAACAGATATATTTTACTAGCGGTCGAGATATTTGCAAAAAAACTGGTCTTGAGATTAAGGAATAAGGAATAGGTAACCAACTTTACGACCCTTATGAAGAAATCAATTTCGCAAAACTGTTTTCTTTCATACCCATGCGAATAATGAAAAAACATGTCAAAATCGTGTGGAAAGTGCAGATTGATGGACATTTTTTTTTCTTAAATGCAGAAGGTGTAAAAATAAACTTATTGTGTAATATCTTCCAGATTTCCACTCTCGGGTAACAATTCGATTGTATTGTATTGAATGATATGGACAATAGAAGAACAAAAGATTTCTCAAAACAATAGGGGAATTAAATAGTTTGAGTGGACAGTGTCAAAAATAACTCAGGTGTTGTTTATTTTATCCTCTTCTGCAATGTTGAAAAAAAAAATGCCCATCAAAATGCAACAAATATTTTATCCGTCTGAAACACAAAATTCATTTAATCTTTACATGTTTTATATATCTAGTGGATGCCAGGCCTTAAAATGTTTCAACTGCACACGTAAGTCTGTGCTCAGAGTGACTTATTAGGTGTAAACACAGCCATATTTGTCCATTTGTTATGATGAACCTTAGTATGACTTTTAACTTTCGCTGTTTTTTATGATTTTGTTTTTTTCCGACTTCTGTATTTTTTTTTACATTTAAGTTGTTTGATGCCCCTTTTAACAGCTCACCATTTCCATTTATTTTCCTCGTATTCTATTATGGAGTAAACTATGGTTTCAGAAACCATAAGTGCCAACCTCTTTTTAGCTTGAAGCTGTCTTATCTGTATCACTTCTGAAAACAAAAGATCACCCCATCCCCTTAACAAAATTGTATTATTTGTTTGAATTAAAGATTTGGACAAATGCATTTAAGGAAACATGACAGAAATTGCGTTTTATATCTATTTCTGTCGTCAATTAAGATTTAAAGGCAAAGATACGGTGCTTTCAATAATAGTGCGATAAAAGACCGAGTCTTTAAAAGTCTTATTACAACTCAGAAAAGATAATCACGTTTGGCATTCCAAAATTTTGTTACCAAAATACCTGTATTTTTCGTAGGATTAAAAAATTACGACTGAATAAAACATCTTATATATGTACCTCTAAGTTTGTTGAGAGACGTGATCGACGGTTGAGCAACTCCAGCTATGTGTCAGCTAACAACGAGTACTTATAAGTTGATACTCTTGGGTGTTTTTGTTTATCTTTCGTTTCCACAGCGAAACTGATTGAATAATTTCTTCACTGATTTTTACTGTACGGCTTTTTTCTTTATGTGAGGGGAGTGTTAAGTACTCATTAAACTAGACAGATTAAAAAAGTACGACAAAATAATACATTTTATATATTTATTTTCTTGCTATCAATCTTATTTAATGCAGAAAGGACAGGAATCTCATCTGCGATAACAAATGACATCTCAGTGAAGACAAATAGTATCAATAATTCATATTATTTATACAAAATACAATGTCGATACCGGAATAGATTATATATCATCTATACAAAGCATAGATTTATTTCTTCTAATAACCTCATACATGTGCCATGTATTATTTAACGCTATTATGTTCAATTGTTGAATTGTGTAAGAATTCCAATTACATCAACAACATCAGTCATTTAACCTGTTGTATAACAGAGTTTAACATAGGACCCTAAGGGAAAATTGACATAAAAATCTTCTTTTTTGAAACAAGGCAGATATGTTCCTAAGATGGACCTTTATCAGAATTGTATCTGATTACCCAAACCCCACATTCAAGATGGCCACTAGAGGTGAATTTAGTTTAACATAGGACCCTATGGGAATATTCATTAAACCAGTAAGCCAATTGAAACCAAGCTTGGCAGCAATGGTCCTTAGGTGGTCCTCTTTCAGAAGTGCGGACAATGTCCCGGAATGTCAACCAAGATGGCTGTCACAGCCAAACTTTGTTAAACATAGGACACTATTGGAAAATTCATTAAACAGCCTTCTTGTTTAAAACTACAGACCCAATTAGAACCAATGTTTACAAAACATCTACCCGGAAATATATTTTTAATTATAGCGATGTGTGTGAAGATATAAATGTCAGTTATAATACACCTACGTCATGAAATTGCAGTAATTCCAAATACATTTATGGTCCCAGTTCCCATGTTATAACAGGAAACCTTAGCATCGTCCAGGACCGAGAGTTGAAACCATTCCTTAGAAAAGGACCTAAATATCACCCCCTGTCAATTATTAAGTTGAACGAGTGTCGTAACATCCTCCACGACTCACTCCATACTTACTACAAAAAATGGATGAAACGAGAAGAAGTTGAAAAAAATCCTTAGATTCCTTTTTCAATTCAGTAATGAAAATAGTTGATATTCGTATTAAACATTTTACGCCTAACAACAACCATAATAACCCTATTTCTCGTATCAAACATAGGCTAAAAGAACTCGAAAAGGAATTTGTGTTCGTCCTTGCTGATAAGGCTGCCAATAAAATCGTTATTGTTTGACATAAATTTTATATATTTTTGAGGTTCTGCAAAAGGAAATCACAAATTCACCTAAATTCCAACTGACTCAATTTTCGGAAAATGATATCGTTAACACACATAAACGTATTGCTACCTCTTTACAAGCAAAACCGAATAACATTAAAGTTCCATCTATGTACTGGCTTCCGAAGCTGCACAAAACACCTTACAAATATAAATTTATTTCGTCTTCAAGCCATTGTTACCAGTAAACTGTCTATTCTACTTACTAGTACACTTGGTACAATAAAAAACATGCACGGTAATAATTTTTTCAAATAAGGTATACGAAAATAGTGGTATTAGTTACTTTGGGAGTGTGAAAAATTCGTTGGAAGTACTTGATAAATTACATGCTCATGTTGGTGGTTTCGAATCTGTTCAAAGTTTTGATTTTGCTACCCTATATACCACTTTGCCTCATAATATCATTGAGATATTAATGTCAATTTTTTAGTAACGACAAACAAAAGAACTATGTCAACTGGACCTGCTTCGATATGATAACTGCACTTGAATTTTTACTGGATTATATTTTTTTCGCTATGGAGATTCCGTATATCGCCAAGTTATCGGAATTCCAATGGGGACTAACTGTGCACCACTTATTGCGAACCTGTTTCTGTATTGTTACGAATCACAATTTATATCTAAAATCAGCAAAGATCCAACGACACAACATTTGATACAAACATTCAATAACACTTTTAGATATTTGGATGATATTTTGGCTGTCAATAATGACGACTTCAGTATGTACACTAAAGAGATTTATCCTGTTGAACTTACTTGAAATAAAGCTAATACTAACAATGAACACTGCCCTTTCCTGGATCTAGATATCTATATCTATATCTCTAACGGGAAGCTTTGTACTAAAATTTACGATAAGAGAGATGATTTTTCATTTCCTATTGTTAATTATCCGTTTTCAGATGGCGAAGTTCCCTTGGCACCATCGTATATATATGGTGTTTATATATCTCAACTTGTTCGAACTTGTATGTAACAAGGTACTTGCTTTTAACGAAAGAAATCTCTGTATTATTGAAAAATTATTACGCCAAGGATTTCGATATCACAAACTTGTCAAAACTTTTACTAAATTTTATCATCGGTACAAGGACCTCATTCGTAAATATAAATCAACTTGCAAGCATCTTATATGTTCAGGTATTTGACATCCCATCTTTTATGGTAATATTCTATACAAAGCACAAACATGTCGTCATTCACCTGAAAAGCTAATCAAACCTTTAAACAGACTTATCAACAATGTATATAGTTAAGATACTGTTGTCAAGTCATTAACGATGGCATTTTTTGGAATTAATATTGATTCACTAGGGTCTATTCATCGGATATAAACACATTTATTCTAAAACCAGTTGTTGGCATGATATGGGTTATGTTCTTCTTGTATAATTTACGATGGCATGATACTAAACCCCTAATGGGAGGGATTCTGGCTGATTTTCTTTATGATATAGACATAATCTTTCGATCAGTTTAATTGAGGTCTGTAGCTGGCATGTCAGTAGCTGCTAGTAGTCCTTTGTTAATATTTATATTGATCCTTTTCATTTTGCTTAGTTTCTTCTGTTACCTATTTTAACATCGGACTCGGACATCTTTGGAATTGGATTTTACTGTGTGTTTGTTTATTCCACATTAGCTAGAGATATAGGGGGAGGGTTGAGGTCTCACAAAACATGTTTAACCGCCGCATTTTTGCGCCAATCCCAAGTTGGGAACCTTTCTTAGTCCGGTGTGTTTTTTTTTAAATTTGGTTCATTTTTATGTTTCGGAGTTTAGTGTGCTGTCCATTTTGATGAACTAGTATACATTATTGTTTAGGGGCTAGCTAAAGCCCGCCTGTTTTCTGATCTTTGGTCGGGTTGTTGTATGTTTGACACATTCCCCGTTTCCATTTTCTATTCTATTGACAGAAATAGTCCTTAGGTGGTCCTCTTTTAGAATTGTGTCCGATGACCCAAAACGTCAACCAAAATGGGCACCACAGCCGAAATTAGTTTAACATAGGACCATTAAATTCATTAAAAAAATTTCTTGTCTAAAACTACTGCGCCAATTCAAACCAAACTTGGCAGAAATGGTCTTTGGGTTGTCCAGTTCAGAATTATATCATATGACCCCAAATTGCAACCAAGAAGGCCACCACAGCCAAACTTACTTTAACATTGGAAAATTAATAAAAAAATATTCTCGTCTGAAACCATTGAGACGATTGGAACCAAACTCGGCAGGAGTTGTCCTTTGGTGGTCCTTTTTCAGAAGTGTGTACGATGATCCGGACTGTCAGCAAAGATTGCAGCCACAGTCGAACTTAGTTTAACATAGGACCCTATGGGAAAATTTGTTTTTAAAATCTCTGAGTTTAAAAGCACTTGGCCAACTGGAACCAGACTTGGCAGCCATGGTTATTAGATTTTTTTCTTTCAGAATTTTGTCCAATGATACAGAAGTTTGTTTCTCATGTGTTTTTATGGCTGTTTATTGGCAGAGTGAATCCAGGTGAGCGACACAGGCCCCTGGGAGCCTTTAGTTTTGGTTTTCAATCTCAATCAAGGACGATATCTCTAAAATGACAACTGTGAAAATCAAAGTGGGCCCCTATAAACAATATATCTAAATTTAAGCAAAAATTCGTTAACACTTCTCGAGTAATCACACGGCATCAACTCAAGGTCTAAACTTCCTCTCATTCACAAATTTGAAAAGAAAGATTCATATTGGACTCGATCGCCCGTCGTAGATCATCGTATAATATTTTGAGCAATTTGTTATGGATCAAAGTAAAAATCATGCTTTTCCAGTAAACTTAAATTATGTATGACAAGACATATCCATTAGCTTTTATAGGGAGTGACAAATGTGACGTAATAAGTACTTAAAATGGCTAATGTCAAATATCAAACGTGCAAACTTTAACTTAAACGGATCAAATTTAAGTAAAGAAATAGATTAAATGACACAGACTAAATGATTATTAATGGAAAAAATAATAAGCATGAATTCGGAGGCTAATCAGATAAGGAATTGTCCTTAATGAAGAGAATAAAATAATCAATGGTGACAGCACTGAAAAGCAAAGTAAATAATAAAAAAATTGGTTATATTTCTAAGATAGGAATTGCAAGCTGAATTTCAGTTTTATAATTTACAAAGTTTTATCTAATACAGTTGGTACATGTGGTAGTTTTTATTAGTACATTGCTGCCAAAATGTGTTTAATAAACTGAATTAAGATTCACAGAGGAAGACTTTATGAGGCGATTTATTCCCATCCGATTATATGTTAGGCATTGGTGGCCAACTTAATCGACTGTCTTAGGATAAATATCATTGCAACGTAGTAACGTTTGCCAAGTATTGTCAGGTTAGATATTTAGATGAAATATCTATGAAATCTGGGTTCCTTGTTTGAAAACATTCAGGTGTGGGAGCCATCTTGGCAGGTTGTCAGAAGATTTTTTGAATGAATTTTCTCATAGAGCCCCATGTTAAACTAAGTTTGGCTGTGACGACCATCTTGGTTGAGGACACTTTAGGACCATTTTTTAAATATTTTTTCCCCATAGGGTTCTATATTCTGCAAAAAAGCAGCGCATAAGTGTCTTTTTGGTATTTTAACACACGTATTTTAAATACAAATGTTTTGGTTACATTTAAATTTATTGTAAAATTAACTGTCCATTCTTCACAGATTACCGAATGAAAATCAGTTTATGTACAGTTCATCACACTTCTGGTCAATTTAAAAGTTAGCACAGGGTATGACCATCACGCGCGGCCAAGACTGACAATATTTTGTTGTATCGTTCGCCATTCTTGTTGCATTTTTTGGCGGAGTTGATCGAGGGTTTGAGGTGGAGGTTGACGCTGGCGTGGTGTTCAATAGGATTCAAGTCCGGCGATTGTGAGGACCATGGTAGCACATTAATGTTGTTCTGCTCAAGTTAATCCATTATTAAATAAACTTTTTGCAACCTAACGTTGTCCTGTTGGAAAAACTACCCCTGTTAATCAATACGTGGAAGAGGTCAGGTTGGAGAATTTCGTCTCTGTATACCTTTTTGCATGCGCCATGCACGAGTTCTGTTTTTCGATCATTTGAGATCGCTGCCAATATCAATACACCCCTTCCACCGAAGCTATCTACGTTCTGAACACAAGAGGAAGAGAAAAGTTCATTCCGGGGCCTGTATACCCATATTCTGCCATCACGTTTCTGCAGAGGAAAGCGGAGCTTGTAGCTGAACAAAATGCTACACCAGTTTTGAAATGTCTAGCCCCTCAATCCGTTTCATCAACGGATTCTTTCACGTCTGTGTAATGGCGTCAATACCGCTCCGAAATGTGGTCTTCTGGGTCTAATGCCTGGTTGTAGAAGCCGGTTGAGGACTGCTTGCGAGCTGATTCTTCGCAACCCAGGTAGCCCGACTGCAGTGGTTGATGCGGGAACGGTTCGATTCCGTAGATTAAAGACCCGGCTGTATCGATTTTGACCTGGAGTCATTATGTGAGGTCGTCCATTCCTCCGTATTAGCTGCACCAGTTTGTTGGAATCTGTTCCACAGACGTGAACTGGTGCTCTGGCTACTTTTTGGAGTTCCAAAACATTATTTTGGTACTCCCCGGCTTGAAAATTTTCCGAATTTTCACTGCGATATATGGGATGTTCACAGTTCAGATCCACTGTACAGATGTGGCAGAGAGCCAAATCTAAGAACAGGCATATAAAATTTGAAAATAACCTTTTCAATACCAAAAATTAAACTAGTCATTTAATTTTACTTGGTTAATGGCAGAATTTGTATTTTGAAAAAAAAACTGGGGTTATGCGTTTCTTTTTTTTGAACAGTATATGTTAAACGTAATCGGACTGTAGTCGCCATCTTTATTTCATTCCGGATCATTGTACAGAATTCTGAGAAGAATTTGTCTTCAACATCGATGTTTAGTCGATAAACATAAAGTTTAATATCTTCGTAAAAAAAGCAAATTCAAAACATTGAAACAGTACATTACAAAAGTATTAACTATCTAGTGTTTTGTGCTGTATTTTTGTGTTATTTCTCTTTGGTTTTCAGCTCATCTGTGGTTGATGTTACCGTTTTAACAATTTCATCATTTCTTTAGGGTTCTGATCTAATGGATTCTCTCCTTATCTTACTGCTTCCGTATTCTGTTATCTTTATGTAATACTAATAGTATACTATTTGTAACAAAATTTACAGAATTAGATTACATAATTATGCGTTTTTTCCCCTGTTTTTTCATTGGATGAGGTAACTCCTTGAAATGCGTCGTATACAGCATAGAATAAATTTACTATATCTAAGATTAGTATCTTTGGATTGTTATTTTGAAACTCCTGGGATGATGCCTCTGTTGGTGGACCCTAGGTCCCCGAGGGTATTCGACAACCAAGTCGTCAGACTTCTCTGACATGATTATTCATTGATTTGTTACAGAAATTACCAGTATTTAGCAAAATTCAAAAATAATAGAAATACTAAGGGTTCATTCCTTGTATTGCACATGGTAGATTTCCTTAGCTGAAATTTGGCTTCCTATTTCGGTATTTTTGGTTGAGTACTTCTTGTTTAATATAAGTCTGGTTTTTGGTCTTCCAAATGTTTCGGTTTTAATGCTGCTGATGAGAGGTAACTCCTTGAAATGCGTCGTATACAGCATAGTATAAATTTACTATATCTAATATTAGTATCTTTGGATTGTTATTTTGAAACTCCTGGGATGATGCCTCGGCTGGTGGACCCTAGGTCCCCAAGGGTATCCGCCAACCAAGTCGTCAGACTTGTCTGACATGATTATTCATTGATTTGTTACAGAAATTACCAGTATTTAGCAAAATTCAAAAATTATAGAAAGACTAAGGGTTCATTCCTTGTATTGCACATGGTAGATCTCCTTAGCTGAAATTTGGCTTCCTATTTCGGTATTTTTGGTTGAGTACTTCTTGTTTAATATAAGTCTGGTTTTTGGTCTTCCAAATGTTTCGGTTTTAATGCTGCTGATAAGAGGTAACTCCTTGAAATGTATCGTATATAGCATAGTATAAATTTACTATATCTAATATTAGTATCTTTGGATTGTTATTTTGTCACATGATTACCAGGATATTTCATGTACTGACCTCCTGTAAAAGTATATTGACTCCGTAAAATAATCTTGACCCCGTAAAGGAATATTGACTCCGTAAAAGAATATTGAATACGTAAAATAATATTGACTCGGTAAAAGAATATTCATTCCGTAAAAGAATATTGACTCCATAAAAGTATATTGGCTGTGTAAAATGATATTGACTCCATAAAAGTATATTGGCTCTGTAAAATGATATTGATTCCGTAAAATAATATCGACTCCGTAAAAGCATTTTGACTCAATATTACTAAAACATGCGAATTCCTTTGTAAAATTTCTCAAAATTGTCCAAATGGTTTTTTCTTTGATTAAATCTGTTTAACTTATATTTCATTGTCTACCTGTTTTATGGATGGTTCAAAACTATCAAAATGCTCATTTTACATGAGGATGGTTTCTTGATATTAAGGACTTTTAATTTGGTCAATACATTATAAATGGACCTCAGTCGATATCATTCTACCACGTCATTATATAATGTATTATTCCGAGGTCAATATTCTACCTGGTCCATACTAATGCATTGGCCTTATTAGAAGTCCATAATTGATAAATATTTCTTCTGGAATGGTTTTTAAAAATCCAAAGTACGGACAACTGCTTATCTTTACTGTTACAAAAATTTTAATTTTGTGAAAAATTTGGGAAAAGGAGTATCTCCCTTGTACATAGCTCTGTCCAAACATACTTTTGGCTGAACCCTTTTGAGCATCTTGACATTCTTGAATTGCTCTTCAACTTTTTGGATTGTTATTTTGGTTTAAAACATTTTAGACCTTGAGTACAACTGATGATTCGTAAACCGACGAAATGTGTGCATCTTATCCATCAAAACTGGTATCAAAGAAATTACAAGATAATATCAATAAGACAATATTCAACTCCAAAAAGAATATCCATTATAGTAACTCTGTAGATACTTGTATAAAAATGTATAACATACACAGTGTACATTCAATACATATTACTTATGGAGGCTTTACCACGGTCTGTTTCAAATACATGCAGGTTAATGTTATCATATCAACTTCAACAACCATAATTCTATGCGATTAACTACGTTAATATAGGGATATTGTAACAATGTCAATCAAATTCCTATAATTTATTTATATCTGTAAGGCTATTGACAATGATATTAAGACTTCAAGAGGATTAGGTTCCAGGTACTCTTGATCAATATACTTTAGCCAGAAATAGATACAGAATGGGTCTTGGTAAAGGGAAATGCAGCAGAATATGTCCAAGTAATAATGCATTAATTATCGTCAATCTAAAAGAAATAAAACAAATACATTGTGTACGTGTATAAAACTTCTAATCTTAGACAAAGAGATAGAAAGTTGAAACTTGCAGCAAGTAAATTGTGTAGTTCAGAATGAGTTTGGAATTTAGATGAACGCTTTGGGCAAAAATATGCGTAATTTTACAATATTCTAATAATGGACAAAGGCCCTCGGGGTGATATTTGGTACTCCGGGTGATATTGGGTACTCGGGTTGATATAGCATGTGATATAGGTTTGGCCATGTATTATTCTCCATTTTTAACAATCTAAAAACATTCGTTGTTCATTCGAAAATATGAAAATGAAATAATGCGGAGTAATCGTGTCCATTTTGTCTTCTTTTTACAACAAATTTCTGTCTAGATATATGGATTAACAACACGTTTCAATGAAGAGATTTGGCTATTGATACAAGAATAATGGAATTGCCCAGAATTAGATTAACAGAGACACATGATCAATGAACATGTTAAATTCTTATGATCTATCATTAATGTTTGTGAATTTTTTCTTTCAAGTATCAGTTATCTGAACCTTATTTGGTAGCTTAAAAGGTAACTGTTAAAATTGGTTGTCGTTAACACTTTTTTACTCAAGAAATTAAATACTTAAATTTCGAGAAAGCATTAAAATAGTGTGTAGTACCCACAAGATCAAAACAAAAGCAGAAGACAATGTGAAGTCATGAAAACAGTAACATACAAAGATATAACCAAAAAGCATAACAAAATCCCACAAAAAAACCAAAAAATAAGAACAAAATATAACAAAAACTGAAGCACCAGCAATATGAATTAACATTTTAAAAATTGGCTTGATACATTTCAGAGGCGGTGTATGTATGATTATCTATTGCAATGTGTACAAGGTTCTATGCGCTTTATACAAAACTGACTGCATCTTTTCTTGAATGAAAATTCTTGTAAATCACCGTTGTTTTTTATCTGATTAGAATCAAGATAATTCTTGACTATAATAAGTGGGTTGTAAATCTTAACAGGAGTCCATAGTATTTGTTAAATTTTATCCCCATTGATGCTTGTCCATGTGGTTTTGTTAGAAACAAATTATATATAGTAGAAAACTTTGTAAAACTTCAGGCTGTAATACATATAGAATATTACATGATTTTTTTATATCACTTCCCATAACAACCTGAGACGCCCATAAAACCCGAGAGCTTGATATGGGGTTTGATACGAAAAAAGCCATATCATATTCTTTTTATCATATATTTAAACCTTAGAATATTGGCCATGAAAAATGTTTTATATCTGATGTTGTTTTGTATCCAGTAAGACATAGTTCATATAGCCCCAATAATATGGATATTATCACGCACATTGACGGATAGGTGATATGGACTATATGTATGGCACGCGAAAGAAACAAAAACTCAGATATTATAGTATTATCTCAGATAATGCTATCTTATCTGAGTTATTGTTACTTTCGCGCACATTACCTGAAAATAATTACCTGAGTTTTTCATTATCTCCAGATAATGATATAGAATCATTTAGCATAGGTCTCTATCTATTAAATCAGATAATACAATTACCTGCATATAATAACGTCTTATCTGCATTAGCCAATCAAATGCGTTGTAACAAATTCAGCTGTAAATAAAAATTCATTTGAAAAAAAAAACAACACCGTAAAGATGAAGCATTTACAAAAAGCTCGCATTCCTTCGCCAGCAGATGTATTAGATCGGGTGCATGATGTTTTATGTAGGTTGAAAAGGCAATCAGTTATTAGTATAACAGTGACATCTCACGCAAAATATCGCTTGAGGACAGAACATAACATGACACCTCAGATGTTTTGGATGTAATGCCTCATGAATGGAGATCATTCTTCAACAGGAGTCCGTAATGCTCTACATCCTCAGCAGCAGGTAATGAACAGCTCAACATAGATTTGGACCCTTTATTATACACAAAACCAATAGTACCGTCCGAAGCAGACTATAATGTTTTAGTTGAAACCATAGACATTTCAAGAACGTCTACCGCTCATGGTTTTGACATTTTTGGGAAAGTTATGGCATTTGTTTCTTCTCACTTACATGTTTAACAACTGTTACCATTGACTACAGTAAAGGAGACATTCAAATTTGATATTTGAGTTAACAGTGAATTGAAAATACATGAAACATGTTTATTTAAACAGTGATTGAAATTACATGCACCTTAAATGTCATATTTATATTGTACGTGTTAGAAATGTGCCAAAACAAATGTTTTAAATCAAATAAAATTGCAAATTATTTTTAAACGATATATTGTTAGTTGTTATTATACTGCAAAATATTCATAGCACTAAAATAACCCTACTTAATAAAATACAAAGAGACAAAGACACAATCCACAAAATAAACACAGACAACAAAAAATAATGCTTCAATCAATATCATATATACAGTAGCGACGCAATGTGTAAGGGCAGATAATCCAATTTTCTTCCCAGTAATTTTATTTGCGCATGATCAGAATTTTTCGGGTGCCTCTGAATTACAGATTTTCGTATAGCTTCTATAAAGACATGGAACCTGCTGCATTATCTTAACAAAAGGCAGATTAAAAAAGTAAGTTTTACAAGGAAATATGAGATAGCTATGGCGAATAACCTGATAAAAATAAATGAAGATGTTCCAGAACATAATTAAAAAAGCATCAAATTACACCTTATTCAAGGTTTTAGGCCGTTGAATTTGTCTTAAATTTTTTAGAAAAACATTTACTTGAAAATATTGGAGAAAAGGGCTTTGATGTGATTGGGGTTTATGTTAACCTTAAAAACACTGAACTGATGTTAAAAGGGATGGCTGAACAATATGCATATGCTTTTATGTAACTTTGCGGTTTTTGTGTGTTTTGTAAACTTTTATATAGTTTTTTATTGCACTCAATAGTATTGTGTTTCAATTTTTAGTCATTTACTTTTTTTATCAAAATGTCTATGAATATTATAACCAGTTTTGAT
The DNA here is from genome assembly GCA_028015205.1 of Mytilisepta virgata. Classification (NCBI taxonomy): domain Eukaryota; kingdom Metazoa; phylum Mollusca; class Bivalvia; order Mytilida; family Mytilidae; genus Mytilisepta; species Mytilisepta virgata. The sequence continues at coordinate 44,885,141 of CM051520.1, forward strand.
AATTTAATACCCATGCTAGACAAGTATGATTTATCAGAATTAAATATAAATTTAACCAATAAGTTGGCAGTTGATATTTACAAGTATGCTAAATCAAAAAATATTCAACAGCAGATTAGATGGATGGATGAATTATTGTTTAACGTCCAGTGGCAACCAGGTGCATATCAGGACGAGAACATGTTGGTATGATAATGAATATGATCCCTGCTTTGTACTAGACCGACACGCTAAGTCGGATTTTTAATGTGCTAGTTCACGAGGTAACTGTCCGCAGGAAGACATATTACCTCACTCGGACACATTATACTGACTCCGAGCCGACCAGTCTTTGCTCTTACTCCTAGATGCCGCGTGCTTGGCGGAGAAGCAGCAAATACCAGTTTTAATGTCTTTGGTTTGACCCGGCCGTGGATCGACCCCGCGACCTTCCGCACTCGGGGCGAGCACGCTACCACGAGACCACCGAGGCGGTCAGCAGATTAGAAGATGATTGTCTGGTTCGGTCAAATGTCAGAACATGAAATAAATAAATAAAACAGTTTGATTACTACCTATATCAGCTGAAAAAAAAGTTGTTTAAAAAAGCGTGGTGTGCAAAAAGAAAATTTTTTAATAGAACAATTTCAAATTCCTGTGCTGAATAGATGTAGGTCAAACAATACTAGTAAATTCGCATCGGACGAAATTACATGTAGCACAAAACGAGCAAATGAACTACTCCAATTTAGACGAAAATTTCATGAAATTACGGTAAATAAAGACAAATCAATGAAGAAAGCCAAAAAACATGAAATACTAATAAGAAGTTTTCAGAGACAAATAAAGTTAAATAAAGAAGGATTGCAAAGCAAACAAAAATGCATTGATAGTTTAAAAAAATCAAAAAAGAGTTTGGAAGTGCAAAAAGAGAAGATATGCAAAAACTTTGAAAAAATCACAAAAATCTTTAAAGGATTGTATAGAAAAGAACAATGACTATATACAAATAAAGAAACTTAAATCTGAAAACGAGGCTCTTAAATCAGACTGTCTTAACGTCAAGAATTTAAGTAATACTAAAGAAAAAAATATTATAAAACTGAAATCGGAGTTACATGATGCTGAAGTTGATTGTAACAATTTACATTCACTTATTCAAGACAACAGCTGTATTGATATATATGATGAAACATCTCGGTCTTATACACCTGAGTTTAGGCAAACAGTAATGTCTTTAACAAGTTTAAATGTGGCAACAAGTAATGTTACATCAGTTATAAAAGAAAGCCTAAACCTGTCGGTAAAACAATGAATTCAATGCCTACTCGTCAAACGATAGATAATATAAAAAACCAAGTATGTTGCGAAACAGCTCATGCGACAATAGAAAAATAAATGGAAATGGAAATGGTGAGCTGTCAAAAGGGGCATAAAACGACTAAAATGTAAGAAATACACAAGTCGAGCAAAACCAAATATAAAATCGTAAAAAAACTACAACAAACTAAAAAGTTAAAAATACCCAACGTTTCGACCAATATGGCCTTGATCACGAGCATGTAAAAAATAAAAATAAAAAAGTGTTGACTCTTAGAAACCCAGAGCAAGACTGAGTCCGTACATAAAATGTCACAGCTCGTCAGACGTCCGCGTAACCGTTTTAAGGACAGTTAACGGAGGAAGACAATACAGCCAACGCCTTGAGCAGAAAATAATTTTTAGCTTGGGGACACTCCGACCCCGTGGAATTCTTAATTTCAATTCATTTACTAAGTATGCAAACTAACTTTTTGCGGTACAGTTATCTTATAATTATATGGTACGTTTTCTATACATCATAACGTCAAATATATTATTTTACTTATTTTTTATTATGTAGTTTTACTATCTACTTTGCCATTTATGTATTTTCTATGAAGAAAGTTTACTGATGAGACCCACGTCAAATAATTTTTTGTTTTTGTTTACATTTTATGTACGGACTCGTCTTGCTCTGGGTTTCTAAGAGTTTCTTGTTACAATGCTGAAACCATTTTTTGATATACACTTGGTATTGCTTTCAAGTTCCTGATTTCCAGGAGAATGAGTATGTCTGTTGTTTTCATAGATGCGTCAGTGTGAATTGTGGCTTGAGGGTTACCGTGACTAATATGGCTTATCTCGTTTGATATATTATTAACCCACCAGTCAAGGTCACGTTTCATTGAGCTTGTAACAAACATGTCAGAGTCATAGTTACCAGATGATGCTTTCAAAGCGATAATTTTAGCTTTTTCTAGGTCTCTATAAAAAAAGTTTTCCAAATTCAACAGCCGAGAAAGCTGATACTATGAGACCAATAATTTTAGCTACATCTCTTATTTTTGCTGATTTTTTTCAAAATAAGCTTAGGGGACGACCATTTGATATTCTGGGGGGGGGGGGGGGGGGGGGGGGGGGCAGGAGGATTTGTTTTGGATGGTTATTTATTTTTGTGGAAAATAAAGACAAAGTATTTATTTTCTGCACAGTTGAAGCATGATTTTTCATTTTCAGTAAAACAAGGAACTGATTATTTATTTTCACAATTATATTTATAATATTTGAAAAAACACAATTTTTAAATTCATGTTTTTATTTTTAAACAAATAACATAGTCAAGGTTGTATCTGTTCGGAATTTTGGCTGTTCCACCTTGCAGTCTCAGTCCCTGTCCAGCACTGTGGTATTCTTTAAGACCATCATAAAGATACTATTTGTTATTGTGTTTGATGCTAGCACAAAAATGGCCACCATTGCCATAAATCTGTGCACCAAGTTCATAACTGCAAAATCAAGAAACTGAATTATAGGTGCAAATAGAAATATGTAATGTTTATAATGCATGCTTGTACATTCATGTTGTATTGTGTATTGCTCTGATTAAAGACAAGGAAATAGGAAAATCAATGGTGTTTCCAGGATAACTGAAAGGGGGGTGTACAATAAAACTTTGGCCGAGCGGAGCGAGGCGAAAAATTTTTTGGACTTTTTTTGGCTAAAAAACATAAAATAATTGTGAAATGCACTAATGTAACGGTTCCTGACTTGGAGCATGTATATTTTATAGTTAAAGTGTCAGTGTTTGATATTTTTTATGCCGAATTCTCTCCATTAATTGTCTATGGTATATTAAATTATTATGATTGGATGGATCTTAACAGCAGTAGACCAATAACGAGAAATTCCAAATTCTAGGGTTATAAGGCGTACGCCCATTACGCCCTCACCTGGACCCGCCCCTGAAAATTGAATGCAGATATATATTTCTGAAGTTTAAGTTAAATGTACCAGTATGTTGCATATATATATATATATAATAAGTTTATACTTACATTTTATAAATTCAATGAGATGAAATACATTATGTACCATTTAATCCAAATTAATCATCATCCTCTGGAAGTGAATCTTCTGAATTCAAAACTGCATATATTGCATACGTACAAAAAACAATATAGGTTAAAATGGGAAAAGGTATTAAAGTGAGACAATATACCTCAAGTGAAATGAAACCCATTTTCAGACATTTCAAAAACATTAATATTTATATATGGTGTAGTTTATATATTATTAAAAGATTTGGGAAGTTTTTCCCGAAAAAAATATGAAAAAAGACGAATTTTGGTAGAATCTGGTGCCATCTCATGCTTTAAAACATGCATTTAAAAGACCTGCCGAGTTATTTATTTTCCATACATTGTAGGTGAGGTTATTTATTTTCAAACTACTACAGAACAAACCATTCATTTTTGTTATTATCAAGGTTGAGTTATTTATTTTCAAAATCCTCCTGCCCCCCCCCCCCCAAGAATATCAAATGGTCGTCCCCTTATTACATTCAGCTATGATATTAAATTTTTTGTCATCTGAGTCTATTATATTGCACAAGAATACAATTTTTTTGAAGGTTTGAATATGGATTTTTCTTGTTGGATTGCAAAGCTCAAACTATACATTAAATTGACTGTTACATTTTTATTACAGTCATCAACACTTTCGTCACAAAGTAAACGGTCATCTATGTACCCTGCATTAATAAAACCTTTTGCTCTAAGTTTTGCATAGATATGCTTAATAAGCTTAGTAAATATTCTAGGAGCGGAGGAAATTCCAGATGGTAAGCAAGTGTACTGAAAATTTTTCCCGTTCCATTGAAAACGCAAAATGTTTTGATGTTCCTGTGCAATAGGAACGGAAATAGTAGGCATGTCTTAAATCAAAAGATGCCATAAATTTATTTTTTGTGATGAGTTTGATAGCACTTTAGAAAGAGTCCATTTTAAAATGATGGTACTCAATAAATTCATTTAATTTTTTTCAAATTCAAAATTATTCGATATTCGCCATTCTTTTTCAGTCTTAAAAAGATGGGAGAAAGAAACTGACCTTTGACAGGTTCAACTATTTTTAGAACATTCAATTCTAATAATTTTTATATTTCATTAGAAATGATAATTGTTTCTTTTCCATTAAAAACAGAGTGAATATTAGAATGATTTTGAGTAGGATATATTTCATCTAGAAAACCAATGTGACAATGTTTGACAATGTCCAAAACAAACTCATCTGAAGTTAATTTTTCCCATTTGCTGGAAACATTTTTCAATGCACCTGCTTTAAATTTAAGTTTTACTCCATTAGATGATTCTAATGATTGTCTTTCTATTGGCTTTGGGAACTTGCTCCTCTCTGGGAGTTTTTTTGGCACTAGTTTTGAACCGTTTTTGTAGCCTGAAGAGCCTATGCCTCTTCCGCCTCTAGAGCCAAGATGGCTATCTCTACTTCTATTACCACTTCTGCTACCACGATATCTACCACCCCGTACACGACCAAATCGTATTTTGTTCCCTACTTTGGAACAATCTTCAATATCTTTTGTTGCTTTGGAGACATCGTCCCCAAACAGGTGGTTGGTGTATTGAACGGATTGTGAGCATAGATGTAGATATTCTGTCATGAGTTCTGGTTTTAAAAATTCTCTTCAAGTGAGATTGATTTGTCTGTTAGCATGACCTAGCAGAGCTAAAACGTCATTGCAATTGTCCAATTGCTCGTCATCACATGTTGAACCACCAACACCTGCTACAGATGACATTTTGTTCACTGTTTTTGTTAAAATAGTGGCAGTTTTAACAACTGACATTTCTATGAGTTATAATTTCTTATTAGCAGTTTGTGCTGGAGCTTAAATAACATTCCAGGTTAACTGATTTGTTCTTACAACTGTCAAACCATCACAATTTTCTGGACTGGCAATGTTGTCGTCTTTAGTGAGCTCGGAGTACTGCTCCTCGTTCATTCCATTTCTAAATAAATCAGTAACGTTTTCTGCTAAAACGTCGTCTATTTTGGCATCACACACCTCTTGTTGCTTACGCCTTTTACTAAGAGAGGAGAATTTTGAAGTGTTATTGGTGCCATCACTTACCTTTTCTGCTTTTTAGCAGGAGGCTCATGATCAGTTTCTGGCTGATCTGGATCATCCTCATCTTAAGCTGAGTAGTCATCATACTCCTCTTATTCATAACCATGATTTTCTATGGTTTGTAATCTATTTGAAAGGGATTCAATTTCATCACCCTGTTTTTCTGGGAGTCTTGGATTGACTTGAGCATACCCATGTTAGCATCATGGTTTGACTGTGAATTGTCAACAGCCTGGGTCTGGGATGGGCCGGAAATTTCAATATCGGCTTCAACTTCAAAAGTGTTTTTTCTCTTGTTACCCCTTTGGCTCTGAGATGTTTTATTTGTATTGATAACGACATAAATTTTGACTTTCCCGGGTCATTCTTTTTCTTTCCGGCCGCGCCGGTTTTTGAAATTTCAACCTTTTTACCTGAAGGAGTGGGATTGTCTTTAATATTCTCTTCTAACAAGAGAGGGTCATCTAGTTCTTCCTCTGATTTCTTCCTCGTGGCGTGTACCATTCGTTCTGCCATTTTTTCTCTACTTTCCCTTTTACGACGACCTACATTTGTAATTAAGACAAAGTCGTGAAATGTCGTAAAATTTAGAACCAAATTACATTCGGTATTGTTTACATTCATTACGCAAGGAATCTTTAGGAAAGTAATTAAAGTTATCAACTTTAAAATGAATAACAATATTTAAGTCAACGTCGTTGGCTTGTGTAAATGTTGACTGAACCTTGACAAGACGAACACATGTCCGTGTCGTTCTGAATACGCTAACACACTGAAGTTTGGACATGCACGACACAATCTCATTTTATCCCGGAAGTGTTACAACGAAATACAATTAACACAGTATACTTTTGGTTTTGTAATTATAGTACGTAGATTTGCACTTTGGTAATTGTTTACATGATTCAACTGTTAGGTTATATTGAAGAGCAGTGTATATGGGGAGTGGGCTCGTCAATTGTAAAGAATGCTTTTCTTCATGCACGTCACACTTATGAAGGGCACAATTCAAACATGAACCGCTATGGCTATACGATATGGTGACAGGGCAAAGGAGGCGTGAAGTGGCGAGATTTAGTCTCACTGCGGGGGGAACAGCATTGGTCAGACACTACTTTTTTATTATCTAAGAGCAGAAATAAACTGTTCACTAAAACATATAAAAGTAATGTTTCCGGAGACTAAGATAGTAGGGTTACAAATTCTCCCAAGGTCAAACTGGCGTTATAGTTAACATAACAAGATTCTCAATCACGTAGATGAACGAATAAATAACTTTGCTGCTCATATTTGAAACCAGATGGGGTGTGATTACATAAAGTGCCGGGAGCAAGAGTGGGATCAAACTGGTTTTTTCGCTGATGATGGGGTTCATCTGTCGAACTTGGGGAATACTTTTTCCTGTACAGGCTGCAAATGAAATTATACGACTTGATGATGTAAACGAACAATTTCAACAAAGCATGTTTGATATTTCAGTTTCAATTGGACTTTGTAAATAAGTTTTTGTTCCTTGCCATTAATGGATTTTCTAATGATCGTGTTATATAATTTTTATTGTTTAAGCTGGCGAGGGGCACCGACTGTTGTGTCGCTTCTACCATGCACGTTACGATGGTTGTGGTCGGGTGGCCCGACCATGTGTCGTCAGTTAGCGAGACATCAACAGGAATGCATACTGAATTGTTTTCTCCGTTTACATGGTTTACCGAGTCTCTGCTCCAAGGGCCAGTAACCATCCGCAACACATTTATAGACATTAATGGGCATTAGTTTTTATGAGGACTTTAATGGATAATGCCGATTATATAATAATGACTTTAATGCTGATAATGGTTAGTTTTAATGTTCATGATGGTAATTGGCCTGCCAGTTGCGGCGGCCATTGAAATTGTACCAGTCGTGTGCACCATACGCCAAAATAAAGTATAGATTTTTCATGTATTATTTATATCCTCATTTAGACCAGAGAAATGTAAACAATCACTTAGCGTCCGTCGTCCGTCATCACTTTGCGTCGTCTGTCCCTCTAGTTTTTCTTGGATGGTTTGCTCAGTCTTTGTTTTCATAATCTTTCACATTGATGAGTTTTTATTTTGGTCGGAGCGAATCTATAAGTAAGTAAATTTATTCCGACTGCAAGAATAAATTGGATTATTTTAGTGATCTACATTTTATTTTCTGTCAGATTACGGTCGTGTTAAGAGTAATACAAAAGACTTATCCCGCTTGGTTGGAATCCGAATCATGTGATTTTAGCAACGTCACAAAGTAAGTGTTCTTTTTCGAAAAACCACCGTTGAGGAAGATAGGACAACATTTCAGTGGACTATAAAAACCATTGTATCACGTTATATTTTTGCAGAAATTAATTTAACATTCATCTGGATGGCCAAATTCTTAGACAAATGAACAATTACAACGAATATTGATTCTGTAAATACGATTTAAAAGGGAGAAACTACAGTGTACATGTATACGATTTTTCCCTTTCTTTTTCTTCTGTGCAGAATGTCATTTTTTTCGATTGGTTTGTGATTTTCTGCAGATACTAAAGTGAATGGTTTTAGGGAGGGGTATTATATTTCTATTTTGGGTATTTTTTTCAAAATTGGCTACTTTTTAAAGAGGCAAAATAATATAATATAGCATGCAGAAAAAACTTATGCATTTTTATACAATTGAAATAAAGGATATGGTGGATTAATTCTGGACATCAAATCCTTACGTACTTGTGTCAAAAACAAAAGAAAAGAAACAGCAGTTCTTTTACTATTTTAAAGTCACAGGAAGAAAAATATCTCAACTCATCACAAGCTCTAGACTGCTCCATAGCATTGGTTTGTGTACTTTACTCTATGTTTGATATAAACAACAAAACAAAACAATGATATAATATCGAACAAACTAAATTCATAAACATACGTAATGTTTATTTATTACTTCACCCCACTATTTGGCATATTTCCACAATTGACAATAAGTTACAGTATATTGATTAAAATACATAATATTTTATGCTCTACCTAGTAAGTAATTTAAAACATATAATCATATGATCTTTTATTTATAGAAAGACATAATACTTTTATCGGGAATAAATATTCCATGTAAAATTTTATCAGGTATGTAATAATATCGAAACTTATATTTGATATATATATATATCTTTGCTGGTAAGAATAGATATGGTTTATAAGTTTTTTACACAAATTCTTGACATGAAAGTAAACCTAGTTTACACAAAGGACAGTACTTTCGATGGTTTTCTTTGTATGGCATGTCACACCATGTCACTATGCGTTTCTTAATATCTTTAACCTTACATAGATCCTGCTAAATTTTCAATATATGTAAAATTAATCACGAGTCGGGTTGCTTGCTTATCATTGCAGTGCTGTCCACAGTATTTACACAACATTGATTGAATACGAGATAGAGTTTAAGCTCGGAAGACAGGATCAACTAAAATGTTTTAAATTACATATTTTTGACGAAATAAATGATAGGTTTTTTTAACTTTCGGTTTCACACGTTCCAGATTTTTTCGTATTTTATTTACATAAGTATATACTTGTAATAGTGTATTTCTTTCAAAAAGATGTTAAAAAAAAAAGTGTAAACGTCCGGTTTATTCAAACTATATTTCTCAAACACAAAAACAAAAATATGGCAACGAGATTTACAAACAAGGAAAACCTCCCTAAAATATAATGATCATAGAACGCAATCTAATTAAAAACCGATCTCTCATCGCTCCCGTTTTCTGATATGTCCCGTGGGAGATCTAACGAAACTCGCTTTGAGGTCACATATGAGTGACCTCGTAGGTGTGTCCTGTTCGGCCAATGAAATTGCGGCTTCGGCGATCTTGGAAGTTGATCGTGTGGTAAAGGGATGTAACTCATTTTATTAACGAAGAAATCGTCAGTCCCCAGAATTCCAGTTTATCGTCCGCCATCTTTCCCTTCAATCCAAACGCTCTAAAGGAAAACTTTTTTGATTGGCTTATTGATAGGAAGTCAACTCATTTGCATATCATTATAAATTCATAAGTTCCAGTTCACTCACATGACCTCAAAGCGGGTTTCGTTAGATCTCCCACGCGACATATCAGAAAACGGGAGCGATGAGAGATCGGTTTTTAATTAGATTACATAGAACGTAGCGTAATGGATCATCACTGATACATGTTCATTTTCTGCTACATTACGTAGGTCAGTATCAGATAAAGTTATATTTCTTGGCAGGGTATCAATAGTTTGTTCCATTACATGCCTGTCATTTTTATATTCGAATAGAACAATGTTTTGTATTCTCGACTTCTCCGAATTTACAATAATTTGTCCAGTTATAGGAAGAGTACCGAACTCATAAATAAGTTTGACATATTCAAAAAGTACTATTTTTTAGCCTTGCACCCCCCCCCCCCCTACCATTTCAGTCCTTCTGAAAACACACACCCCGTAGTACATTTATACACTTCCTTTCAGAATGGCCAGGAGGCTTGCAGAAAATATAGCATCAGATCACTTGTCTTGTCCTATATGCCGTGATAGGTTAACAGACCCAAGGATGTTACCATGTGAACATACTATGTGTCTTGAATGTTTGACTCAGCTCATCAGTTCCACAAGAAGGCTTAATAAATTCTCGTGTCCAGTCGACCGACGTGAGATTACATCGCAATCATACACCATTTCAGCAGAAGAGTGGGCGAAGTCATTTCCAGTAGATGAGTTGGCATTACGAATTATCAAAACAATATCAGGTTCCGGTGGTAACGAACAGATTTCAGCAAAAACTGGAGTTCCCTGCCCTGAGCATCAGCAAAACTTTTGCGAATTCTTTTGTTTTGGTTGTATTGAAATGGTTTGCTGTGAATGTGCTGTGGAAAGACATAGACACGCATACTGTGATTGCAAAAGTCTATTAAATTGTTACGATCATGCACGGAACAAACTAAAAGAATCACATCATGAAATTGAGAATCTCATCAGTCTAGGGGAAGATATAGTTTCTAGAGAATCAAGCAAAGATAAAGTGCTAACACGATCAGGAAACCGAATACGAAACACCTTATTTATACTGAAAAAACTTATAGAAGATTTTGAAAGAATGGCATTTCAGAAATTTGTCGATATTCTAAGTAAAATAGATGAAATAGCTGATGAGAGAGCGATTAAGGAAAAGGCTGAAAAAGTTGTGCATGAATTAAAGTCAACTCGTGATGAAATAGAAAGAGCGGAGGATTTGACATCAATAACGGAAGTTTTATCGGTATTATGTAATATCCCAACCAAAATACAAAAACACACCGATGCGCTTTATTCAATGGGTATATCTGAAGACCAGATTGAATTTAAGTTCGAATTAAATGAAGATTTTCTGAAGTTATGTAGAACACTTGTCGAACAGAATGTAGGAAGAGTGCATGTAGTTCGAGCAAGTTCTTCAGAGTTTGAAGACACAGAATCGAAGGTCTGTGGTCAGCGATTGCTTTTTTCTTCCGATGTATTAGCATCACGTGCTACTGAGCTTGACCCCTACGTTTCTATTCAACATGAAGGGGGTGAGCAATACTCCCAACCACCTCGATTTAATGATCTAGTTTTTATTGGACATTCTATTGTCGTGGTAGATACTGCAAATTCCAAAGTTTTACGTTTTAGAATGCAAGCAGAAAATCAATTAATTGACGCTAAAATTATTTCTCGAGTATATGGTATCACCAGGGTTCATGAAAGTGATGATGTTATTGTAACAGCTCCTGGAGAATGTTCACGGCTTCTGTGTCTATCAACATACCAAGGGATGGGCACAATTTCTGAGTCGGTAATAGAGAAGCCGTATTTTAATATTTGTCAGGTACCAGGAGCAAAATATGCAGTGATATGTCATTCATCTCCAACAATTATCCCTAGGAAAAGAGTACGTTTCGAATGGTCACGTGGTGTAGCGTCTTATATTGAAATAATCAACAAAGAGGGCTATATATTTTTTACCTTAAGAGAAACATTTCTTTGTGAACCAAGAGAATTTGGATTTCCATTTATAATGCCATTAAAAAGCTTATGCTGTCTGAAAGATGGAAATATAGTCGTAAGTGTAGAAACAAAATCTAGCAATTTCATTTCTTGTGTCAATCAAACCGGAAGTCGAGTGAAATGGACCTACAATCTGAATGACATACCGGAAGGTGTATGCTGCCATGACGACAATATATACATATTCTTACGGGAAACAAAAGTAGTTCGTGTTTTGTCACTTGAAGGAGACCTGAAACCAAATTCAACATTTACATTGCTCAACTATTTTGGCGATGGGAATTTTCTGTCGGCAACAGATAAATATTTAGCTGTCTTAGACAGAAGAGATACAATAAGAATATACAATAGAAATAGTAAATGCCAAAGAAACGTTTAAAAATATTAACCTAGCCAAAATGTACATGAAGATGAACATATTCTAAAATCACAGTAATACACTGTAAGTCTAAAATAATATTTACGAAAGACAAAACATATACTAAAGGAAACATACATAAAATGTTATTTGTTTTGCCGAAATTTAAAGATTTCTTACACACATGAAAACGTTAGATAAGAAACATATCAACTGCTGAGTAAACCTTTTAGTGCGACAATCTCTCGATCGGCACAGAAGTCGAATTACGGACACTAAAGTGAAAACTATCTCCGAACTTGACAGTCGGCAATCAGAACACGATGATAGACGCGGGCTTTTCTGTGCGCTTTGACATTACAGTAACTGTTCTGTATATATATATATATACTTGCCAAAACAATAACCCAACACTGTTAAAATCAGATGATTTTAATACTTTCCAATTTTTTTCCTCCTTCGGTGGGCCTCTGGTTGCAGAAATTTCTCGCTGCGTTGAAGACCCTTGGCCTGTTTTATTGCTTTTTGATCGGGTTGTTGTTTCTTTGACACACTCCCCGTTTCTATTCTCTATTCTACTCACAGTAAATAAGCGTATTCATGTCATATATTATTGGCCGCCTGATTTTATTACAACTTTGACCTTGTAACTGGTCCCTCTCGCTGTCTGGCGTCACATGTTTTTTGTCTTGTTTCTGCACTGATGAAATAGCCTTGGCGTATTACTGTTAAATCTAGGATCTTGCTGTAATTGACTTGCTTCCGATTGGAATTTTATAAATTCTATATTATGGAGGGTGATGTTCACGGATCCGGGCATACTTACCCTTCAAGAATATCATATACGAATAAAAAAAATTCCGTCAATATATTGTATATTTATAAAATCTGTCAAAAACGTCCCTTTTGGTTTTTCTCTTTTATACATTTTTTTCTGTTGATGTACTATCATTTCCAATGAATGAAGACGGACAGGGCTTGGGGTGTATGAAAGCAAAACATATAACAGTTTACTTACAAAGGGGAGTAATCCAAAATTATTTCAATTTTTAATGAAATATTTATTGTACCCATACCAACAAATTTCATCGCGTCAAATGAAGACAAAAAATATTCTAGAGCACTCCAGTTCGAATGCTAAGTGATCAAAATTGCAAACTTAAGCTAAATAATGGAGTGGCAGAAAATAATTCTTGTTCTTAGGAAATTTTACTTTAATTTCTAATCTTATAATTACAATAAACATGTGATAAATGTAGATTTCACGTTAAACTAGTCCGAGATTGATCTGACTTCTGACGGCCTTTTTGTGATATGCTGGGGCCATGTGACGTCAGAGCGCACTCCGTATAAAAAACATGGAAATTGCCGTGAGAAAAATGCATAAGGAATCGATTTATATATGATTTATCTACTTATAATTGGATTTATTACGATTTCGAGTCTAAAAACTGCCGCCCCAAGTTCGGGTCGGCAATTTCCATGTTTTCTATACAGAGTGCGCTCTGACGTCCCACGGCCCAGCTATCACAAAAAAGTACCAATTTCTTCCGTAAATACCCGAATACCTAAGTAAGTTCAGTGAAGACAGTGGACGAAGTTAAATAACGTTTGAGTGGTCAAAAGGTATGACAAAAGAATTCTGATTAGACGTCACAACGGTGGGAGATCGATGCACGTACAACGACCTTTCATAGGTCATATTCTACTGAAAATAGTCATTTACGGAAGAATATTACATTTCTGTACATTTCTAATAACAATTTGGTAATTTCCCAAAAGTCAACACGGTTGAAACTTTTGGCAACAAAACGTTCACATATCCTTACTCAAAACCCCTATTCATGAAGAGGAAGATGAGTTACTAATCCAAGATATATTTTTTGTTATTTCATAAATTACCTGTATATATAGAAACTTTATCTAAACCCTAAGCTCAACACTATACCAGATATATTATGCTTAACAAACGCAGAAGTTATGTTTACAAATGAAAGATTTTTTGCGGCCGGTGGAAGAAATGATTCGAAACAATCGTATTGCACACAAAAAATGGAAAATCCGTTCTTCGATTTCAGCAGTGGAAAGGACAATTATTAATTACGACTATTGTAAACAAAAGGTAGAGTAATACCTTTTACTTTCATTTTACTAAAATATTTAAGATATTCAGTAAAAACACTTGCAGTAAACAGAGCAGTCAAAATCTTTGCAATTTTGTTAAAATGTGTGTTTACCAAAACCCAAGGAGAGGTCTATGCCTTACCAATGGAAACAGCTCATAACGAAAAAGAATTCTACGTGGTTATCTGCACTTTTTTGTGGCCCACTGTGGATGAGGGCTAAATAGACTACAGTCCAGAGATTAAGGCATATGGCTATAAACAGTAATGACATACATTCTACCTGACGTCAGTACAACCTTGTGACGCGCAAATGAAACTTATGATTGTACAGGATGTTTGGAAGACATGTTTGAAAATTATGTCTGTATCACGGGAAGTTTCTCAATTAAAACTACATTAGGTAGCCATAATTGAAAAATTAACCTAATATCGACGCGTTCTTCATGGAATATTTTAACTGACTTTGTAACGTAGATCATTAAACTTTTGATTTTAGTTTGGAAATATTGTCAGAAAATAGTAAATACAATTTTGGTTTTTGTAATTAAAAACAGATGAAATTATTTCAATAATGTTTAGAATGAAAGAATACACATTTGATTATTAGGTGGGGAAGATTACCAAGGAGAGAAAATATCAGGCTCAAAATTGTGCTGAAAAATGTTAAATTTAAAAAAAAACATAATGGATAATAGAAAAGGTCAAAAATGTAATACCAATTAATCAACGTCACCCAGACCCCCGGATAAAACGTAACATAAAAGAGCACAAAACACCAACATAAACACAGCAGACAAAAATGCATGTGCAAATGACAATAGGCCTCTGTAAATCCTGCGAAAACAAATTTGCGGGATCCGAGATCAAAAGGTAACTCCAAAAGTTAATCTAGTCTGTGATATATATATAAGTGTGAAAAACACTTTCTATAAATGAAAAAAGCGAGTTATTAAAGCCATACAGAGTCAAATGTTTAAGAACACATTCGTTCTGGGTCTGTGATAACGTGATAGTGTTTCTTCCCATTAAAAAAAAATCCTGAAATGTATATTGTATTTACTTTTTATCTAAATTACATTTTATTTTTTTCTATTTAAGCAAGTAATACGCGGTTGTTACATGTTGTATCTAAGCAATAAGGTATCCATAAAACATACTATAGTTACTAGTAGATTCACTGTAGATATCTTTTTCCCCATGTCCCTGTTTGATATACACATGGTCACTCTTCTGTAGTTTCAGCACTATGTTTAGTGTACCCATATTATATCCTTTGTTACCAGGATATACTGCAACAGTTTTCATATTATTTTTCCACAAGTGAATACGGACAGTTTTTTCGTGTTGTGTCATAACTGTACAGGAAAATTGGTAGACACCTTCTTTGGGAGCTGTAAATATCCCAGTGTTTGGATCGTATCCATTCATTACGTTTGTCCATACTTTGTTAAATTTTACTACTTCACTAGATCCCAACGTTTTCTGCTTGGTTAGAGATGCTGCAAAGGCGGGGATTTTCCTACGGTGTTGTCCATTTTCAATATTGCTATTGCCTGATTAAACAAATGCAGATAGTAGGAATCAATGTGGACAAATGTGGAGTAATTGAATGTAATGTACAAGGTTTTAAGGTATATCCTCAGTAAATAAAAAACTGAATATATATGGCTTTTTAAATGCTTAATGTATTATTACTAAATTACATTAAAATGTACATGTACCTATATTTTCAAATTGCACCCGCTATGATATTTAAGACTAAAATGCGATATTTCTTCTCGAAATTGATACCATACTACATGTGATTTTTTCATACAAATGGAGAATATATGTTTGAAGTGTAAGGCTTGTGTGTCCCATAACAGTCTTATGCGTAGAATATATGTTTGAAGTGTAAGGCTTGTGTGTCCCATAACAGTCTTATGCGTAGAATTTTACGACCTTGTCTTTAAACCTTAAAATATATCAAATACTCCAAGTTTCAAATTTTCATACCAGACTGAGAAAATTTTCACCCCGTTCATTTTGAAATGGACACATTAGATATTGAAAAAGGTGAATTTTTAAAGGTTTCTGTTCGTAACATTTGTTTATATATATTTTCTATCACATGAAAGAAAACTGAATTACCTTTTATCTTCAGCATCATGTTCAGTAAATCTATAAACAACCAATTTTCTGAAAAAGTACGTTATAATAATATAATTTTTTATTTATCTATTTTTTACAAAATTTAATTTTGTTTTCATTTCAACCGGCTTTCTGAGTGGTGTTGTTTGTATTATTTTGGTCTTGTTTTCGTTGTTCTCTAGAGTTTGTCAATTGTTTTCGATTTTCACCTCCTTCGAATATCCCTTTGGTATTTCTTGACTTTACTCTGGACTACCGTTTCAGCTTCAAACGGTTTTGTTCTTGAGCACGGCTGGTGAGTCATTACCTCTGAAGTGTGCCTACGTGCATGCGTGTATTCTGCAGTGCATCAAAACTAGTATCAAAAAATAAATTGTTTATTTCAGTTTTTCTCAATAAAACCAATTCTTATGATCTTATATAAAATGCTTTGAACAAAAATGATCTGCTAAGTACAACGTCATTATCATAACACAACACTTTTATCTTACATCATTTGCTACAAAACTGCAGACTATATATAGCTATAAAGTTGATATTGTTTTTTTTTTATTGGAGAGAAAGTTTTCCTTAACTATAAGCTACATGTAGCTACCGTGTTTAGCTTTCCTAATATTGGTTAAATATTGCATACCTAATAAATCTAAACTCATAAAAACCAATAACATGATGGCATCTTATCAGATTATCCAGCTATTTACAATCTGATAAAAAATATTATACTCAGTGTAACCTTCTAAAACATTAAGCAGAAGTTAGAACTGGACATTTCTTACCTAATTTAGAACTACAGGCTCCTTGAACCGTCGGTATATGTCCAAAAACAATTGCTGGAAGTAAGAAAATTGTAATTACCAGATGCATGTTTGGGTGAAATGGAGATAATTCTAATCTTAATCATAATTGCAAGGTAACGTTTGGAATTTTTTATACCCTATTTCAATAGATAAATTGCATGTGAAAGTTTCATCATGCAATTTTCTTATTATCTATTTCATGGTAATTCTTGGTAGTTATTTTCTTAGTTTTGACAAATATACTTGATTTTAGGTTTCACTGTAAAGAATGTGACAAAATGAAAAGCATATCTTACTCTACTCTCTTACTGGTGCAAAAATATAATGGCGTATATCCCAAGATGCTTAACAAATATAGGTGGCAAACCAGATGATTTCTTTATCAAGGCAAGGAAGGAATTTAAAAAAATATACACCGTAGCATACAGTTTGGTGTGAAAGCCCGTTTTGGAAAACTCAAGCTCGAATATATAATGTAACTGCAAAACATACAAGTTAAAAATGTTCAGTTTGTTTTTAACGTTTTTAATGAAATATATTGCATATAAATTCCTTCGGACAGAATTTGATAAGAGCAATATCCGGAAAAGATTTCTACATAGATGACATATACCATGAGATCCCAAATCAAGTTTTTTGGTTTCATTCCTTGAGCGTTAAGGGGCTGTTTTTGCACTTGACTGAATACGTAGAAATTGTTGTCGTGGTATATTTATTTCTTTATCAGTTGTGAAAAGTTTCTGAATGTTGATGTTGGTAAGGTTCTTGAAATATTGCTTCAAACTTCAGTTGTCAAATAACCACTTAAATCTCATGAACTTGAGACAATTTTTATATCATTTAAGTTAGAGCAAACTGGTGTTTTAATGATTATGTTTCTTGTAATATCGGCATGACCAATGAACCACAAATAATTTCTGGTATTTAAGTTAAACCACAACATTTTCTTCTATCATATGGAATTACTGATTACGGTGTTCCCAAAGAAAAGTTCTACACAAAATAATTGTATCAATACTGTGAATTGTCAGACATTGTAATTTTGATTAAATTATTTTCATCTATTTTCAGACCTCGTATGATTTGGATTCTTTGGTAGTAAATAGCCGAGTTGAAGTTTTAAGTTGTTTTTCATTGAACTGAGGTGCCAAAGTTTTCAATTTTTAAGCCATATGTCGAAATGTTTGATTTGTGATTATTTATATTGAATGTTTCAAGTCATATATAAATATATGACAGAAGCGAATATTTATGAAGACTGTATGTATGATTCGTAAATGAAAATGATAAATCATCAGTATATCAAATAAGGAAAAAGATTCAAGATCATTCTGATAATGTATAGGCCATAATTTAAATACTTCTGAGTGAAAATAATGCGATTTAATTGAATAACGGTGTTGAATAATGCTATTATCTGAATTATGCTTTAAGCAAAGTGCATAAGATGGCATATCAATATAGTAACAATACTGTTCGTTGGCTTTTATCAGAAAAGACAACAAAATGTACAAAGTCTCGTGGTCTTTAATAAAACATATCAAGTATTGAATATTACCTTGAATCAAAGCAAGGTATGGATTTCAGAGGTGAGATTCTGCTCGCGGAATTGCACAATAAAAATTCAAACCTATGGATCCTCCGGAACAAATTCAGGTTCGAAGTTCACATCCTTGAGTCCACACACAACAACTGGAAAAAATCGAACTTTTCTCCTTTCAAAGAATTTTTTTTTTACAAAATAATCTTTAATTGACCTTACAGGTGGTATTTGGAGCTATTTTGCCTTCTTTGTCTTCTTATTTATTCTTTTTAAATATTTTAGTATCACTTTTATATATACTCTGTTTGTGAAAGCATTCTGTGTGTATCAGGTTTGTTCAGAAAAAACTAAAACAATAACATCGTTAAATCGATCAATTTACAATTTTACAAAACTGAGTTAATGGTAACAGGAAATAATTTTATTATGGTTTGATCGTTGATTGTACAGTTTAATTGATATAAACGATTGAACAGTTTAATTGATCTGAACTCATCTTATTGTTTACCGTGGAAGAACTACGGGGAAAAGTTATTTTATAAAAAAATAACTGGATTTTCCTGGACATTTTGGAATTAACATGTATTTTGTTTATGAAGTGTGGATAAAAAGGTAAGCTTTTATTTTTAAATCTAACCAAAGGGACAACGATTTAAATTTTTACAAGGAATGAAAAAAATAAATGAGTATTGTGAATAAGGACAACTAACACATATACAATGCTTAAAATCATGACTGAGTATTAACTGAAATCAAAAAGTAGAAGGTAAAAAGTAAACTGCAAAAAAATAAAACTATGCTCTTTGGTCAACATGTTGGTGGTGCTAAAACAAATTAAACCCGAAAATGCATATTTTGGAGGATGATACACGTATATCTAGAAATTGGGTCGAAACTCCATGGACATTCAATATTCATGCAATAATTAGAGAGCAGAAAGAGATGTTTACACAAAACATGTGCCCTTTTTATAAGGAGAATAGCGTTTAATGATTGTACAAGGGCAGCCAGATGAACCAGGTCCTATTACTGTGGGATGAATATCATGACCAATCAATGTTCCGACTAGATGTACTTTACTTGCGTTACATTGCAAATACCAATATGAATGAATGAATGAAAGTGAAGACTACATAATTCCTAAGATTTACTTCATAAACCTGAAAGAAAGTGTACATTTATATCCAGAACTGCAGAATTCATTCACCCTCTATGTCTGACCTTGGAGAGAACCCTGTGTTTTAGCCCAAGTCTTTTTTATGTAACGTTGTGTGGACTGGTTTATTAAATTTTGTGTTTATTGGTTTATGTAAAATTGCTGTGTTTATTTGAAAATTGTAGTTATTTCTCTTGAATCTTTCTCCCCTGAAACTTCTGGGAGATGTTGTCTTGTATTGTGAGTATCAGTGCGTCATTGGAAGCCATAGATGTTTTTCGCCTAACATATCCTTTGGTGGGATGTTTTATGACTGAGGTAAACTTGGTGTCCTTTCATTTTCAATCAATGAATTTATAATCAAAATTCCTATAAAGTTAAAAATATATAACAAATCTTGAATTTTGAGCTAAGGGCATTTGGGGGTTGGATAGTCATAAGATTTTGATTTTTTTCTACGTGTGTACTTCAGAAACTATTTTCTCGATCATAAACTTGTGATTTAGTAAAATTATTTGTATTCCAAAGACTACCCGATTTGTTCTATAAGTCGAAATGGTTCAAAAGTGACACAAACGGACTTGAACTTGTTCAAAATGATGAATCATTCGTTTAAATAACGAAGTCTGACCCCGAAGAAAATTGAGTCATGCACTGGAAAAGCCAATAATTAATGACAACCAAAGTTAACAAAACTTTTCTGATTGAGCAACTCTCCAGTTCTTATAATGCGGCTGTCTCTTAAAACAGATTTTGATGGAACAGCTCTCTTAGAACAGATTTTGATGGAACAGCTCTCTTAGAACAGTTTCTGAAGACAAGCTATTCTGATAGTGCTATTATCCCATCATCTACTCTCTAAAATAAAAATTCTCTGATAAATATTCTGATAAAACATCCGATCACAGATCTGTTCTTGGACATTTTTTGATCAGAATAGATTATAAATTAGAACAATTCTATGGCAGGTTAAGATAAAACGTTATGACGTTATAAATTTTATTTAAAATATTGATATAACTTAAGCAATGCTAAATATTGACACAATAATTACAAATTATAATTTTATCGGTGTTCATAAAAGCCGTATGTAAACATTTAACTATGATATTGTGTCATCAAGATATTTATATTTATTGGAAGATTGTCATCTTAAGTTGTTTTAAATTGAGACACGTGACATTATCTGAGTACTGTTATTGATACCTGTTATATTATTGTTATCATTAAATCTCGAATACTTCAGCAAACATGGCGAGGGTGTAGATGGTCTCTATAACATATATTTAACATTAGTAGTATAATTTGGTAAAATTGCAATAATTCTGGAAAATTGTCTTCTCCCACTTTTGATTTCAAACTCTTTAAAATTTTCATTATATATTTATTTTTTTATTAACTTCATTTGTGTTAACATAAACTTTATCTGTATTTATCAATGCTGAAATTTTCAATTATCATTATCCATTGCTCTTGATACAGGTGATAGGCCAATTCGCCATGGTTTTCATCAACAGACGACTCCAAGACCTGTTGAAGCTTTAATTGCGTGTTTTGTAAATGAATCCATTCTTTTTGAGCAATGGTATATCCGATTAAAACACTGAACGAACTTTCATTAATTGGCACCATAGTCTAATCTTTTGTTGGAGTGCTATGTCGTTGATGCAGTATTCTCATAGTACTGTGAATTTCCCTTTCACCATGTTAACTTGATGATAAACTTTATCAGATCTAATGATAACACAATTTTCTCTAATAGAGTATTCATATCAAAGTTACGAGTCAAGTTCTAAGTCACACCATCTTCTCTAATAGAGTATTCATATCAAAGTTATGAGTCAATTTCTAAGTCACACCATTTTCTCTAATAGAGTATTCATATCAAAGTTACGATTCAATTTCTAAGTCACACCTTTTCGGTAATACTGAGTCAAAAGAATAAAATTCACTGTAACTCATAATTAAACAGTACTGTTTTTCTTTTAATAAATATTCAGGCGTTATGTGAAAAAAAAATCCCAAAGTCCGTACAACTGTTCTTGTTTCATGTCCAATGCCACTTAGTGGTGGGCATAAAGAATGCTTCATTTATAGAGTATAACAACAGCAAATCTAGTACAAGGTACAAATTTAATTGCTGCTATAGACATATACATGATTACTTGTATTTCACGTCTTTCTTAAGACAAATAAACTTTTTATAACATCATTCATTTACACCCCCGTGATGTAACAAAGCTAGATGACCCTAGAGATAATATTATCCGGAAAACTCCACAAATATCATCTTAAATTATCGGTCATTTAAAATTTCACTATACATGTAAATTTAAATATCCTCCTTTGTTTTTGAGGGAACATAATAAAAACGCTCCACCTACTTATATTAAAAGAGATAAAAATAGTCAATACCAGTACATAAAGCTTTATTGACATTTTTAGTATCTATGCATTGAGTTGTCACCGAATTAAGTAATAATATACATGTAAAACACACAGTGGAAATCTACAAATTGACAGAAGCTTTTTATCTAAGTAATTAATGACGAGGGAATTTTAAAATGATCTTGATCTTGAATTTTGTTCCGGCGAATTTATTATTTAAGGGAAATATTGGATTTTGAAAATATACTACACCTTGGGAATATTGTAGAACTGAAAAAAACATAATGTTTCAATTTCTGTTCTGGCATCTTATATGATGGATTATTAGTTTTGTGAAAACGTAAGTTATGTATATTGAGAAGGAAGGAGAGTTTATCTTTTTTGTTTAAAAAAACCAGTTTTCTTCAGTTTACAGTTTCCTATGCATTATAATAATGTAATGACGAATCTCCGTATTTCTCAAAGAATTTTAATTTCTACATAATATGGCAGAAGGGATATAGTAGATAATTCTACATGTATGGAAAAAGTTTAATCAAAGGAACCCAGCTGTTCATCATCTTAAAAGCCACAGCAAGGCCTTCAACATGGATAAAAATCTCACAACCCCTGCGAGTTTAACATATATTTTTAGTTTTCTGATAATCCTTCCCAAATTAAACTTTTGGTATAGAAACCAACTATATGGATTGTGATCAATGACAGAACACGATAATAATTATAGAATAACAGCAAGATTAAATTTTTACCATAATTTCTTATTTACTTTTTATGACATGTATGATCGGATTCAGTTTTGCTCTGTTTTTTTTCTCTACCGGCTCGTGAACAAGGCCATATTGGTCGAAACATTTGGTCATTTTAACCCTTTTTTGTTTTGTTATTATCAATTTACATTTTAAATAGTTTTTTCGCCTTCTTTTTCCTTTATACGTTTTAATCCTTCTTTGCCCTTTCAACAACTCGCCAATCTCATAATTATATCTTCTTGTATTATGTAAAGTCAAGAAATACCAAAGGGATATTCGAAGGAGAGAAAAATCGTTACAACTGACAAACTCCGGAGAACAACGAAGACAAGACTAAAACAATACATGCTCTACAATTAAAAACTAAAAACGTATGAACAACATGGACCCCACCAAAAAACCGGGGGTAGTATCAGGTGCTCCGGAAGAGTAAGCAGCCTTTGCTTCCTGCAGGACACCCGCCATGCTGCTCATGTCAAATCCGGTATGAGGAAGGGATAATATCAATGGAACAGGTCTTGTATTATAATATTGTATGTACTGTTTCGCAACATACATACAATGTATTTCATTTATTGAATTATTTCCTGCTTTCTGTGAACTTTTTTTATTTGAAATGGGATCGGGTTGGCAACAGATGTCGAAATGGAAGGGGAACTTGTCCGTACACATGATTAGTGCGATCATGAAATTTGCTATACTTCCATATGACACGGTCGAGTAGAATTAGAAATAAGAGGCCATTAATAAGTTTATATCCTATGTTTTCTAGAGTATTTCGGTGGAACATTTTTTTTAGAATCAACTACACGGGCTTGATTATTCATAAAGGACATGTTGACAAACACGCGTTTTACCGAACTTCTAATTGTGTAAAACAAATACTATATTGTTAATTGTTCATAGTAAACATGTTGTTGTCTACATTTTTAAATGTCTCTAAATTAATACTTGTGTGTTAATTAGTGCAACTAATCTATTTTTGAAGAGTTCTAGACGTATTTTGGGAAAAAGTAATATTTTTTTTGGATTTCCCGAGGATATTTCAACTTTCTGACAGGGAAAGGGTCAGTTACAAGAGGTAAAAGCTAATTTATTGAGTTATTTTTGTCAACTTGTCCTTGCCGTACTTCCGTTAACGGTTAATAAACATTAAGCATAGTACAACCATACAGACACGCACAAACATAGAACTTTTCGACAAGTACTTTCCGTTTTAAAATTCTTGAGGGCGATGTGTTTGAAGTTTTAACTTTATTAAGATATTCAGTCTATGTTAATTTTTTTATATGTTTGATTCCAATCTAGAGGCTGTAAAAGTGTAAATTTAAGGGTTATGTTTACCGTTTCACATGAATCTAAAAAGCAGAGAACTGTCTTGGAGACGCTTACACAAGCATACAAAATAACAGTGGAAATGAAGACAACCTAAGAAACATATTAATACGATCAGTACATGTATCCAGAATAGTTTGATCACAAAATTTATTTGAACCCCTAAAATAAAAATTCAACGCTACAAAAATGTAACTGGAAGCAACGGATGAGCTTACAGCCATTGATGAAATTAAAGTGTATCTAACTTTACGTCCTACGAACAGACATAAATGTCTCATGTACTCATATGTCAACTACCAGTCCAATATACATGTACCAAGAACATGTCCGAGCTAGAAAATCAATGTCCGTTTAATACAAAAAATGAATTTCGGATAAATATTGTTAATGAACTACAAATGTCGGGTACAACATGTAAATAAAGCAGATTTACTTGCAATGACTGGCAGAAATACGAATGTCGAGTATAGTCAATTTACTGAACACCAGCCAAAGAGTACCGAAGCGATAAGACGGGTATATTTAAAACTGTTTAATAATGGTATTTCTTCTTTGTACTGTCACCGGAAATAGTATCTAACATAAGATTCAATCATATATTTTTATATTTATTTTTTTAATCATATATCAATATTTTTTTAATTTTATTTACTTATTTATATATTTATTTATTGTGAGTTTTAAAAAAAAATATAGACTAATAAAATAGAATATAAATATCCATAATTTGCTAATTTAAGGTATTTGTCGTTGTTTTAAAGATTACAAAAGTTACTTTGCCTGACCCATAAAATGTCAAAAGAAATTTAAACTCGTGTTCAACACAACAATCGTTCTAATCAAGAGTAAATCTGACATTCAATAGAGCCTAATTAAAACTGTTAAATTTACACAAAACAATTAAGACAGTGATTGAGAATGAAAACAACAGGGGTGAAAGTGGTTTAATAAACTTATATTGCGTGACGTGTTTCCAATGGAGATTTTACATGAAAAGTTTTGAATTTCATGTTGGATTTTTTTAAATGAAATTTACGAATAATTTAGAGGAACTATTTTAAAAATCAAAATTATCCCGTAATTTTTGTATTGGATATATATGATCAGGAATTTCTTTCTTCGTCTTAAATCTAAGGTAAGAAATAATATATGAATAAATAAATAAATAAATCAACTACCCCAAAACCTTAAGCACGTACAGGGTCTGCGTGTTCTCAAATTTTACCAAGTATTACGATCAGGATTATGACTATTAATTACCAGGGTTATAGGGCACACCCTATCGTAGTTTGTATTAAGTAGGCATGACTTGGTTGACAGGTGTGAAAAAAAAACAGTTTCCAAAATGAAAATGGACAAGTTCCATTGATGTTGTCCCTTCCTCATACAGGTTGTGCCATTGGCAGCATGACGGGTGTCCTACAGAAAGCAGAGACTGCTTACTCTTCCGGACCACCTGAGTCTACCCCGGGTTTTTTAGGGGTCCGTGTTGTTCATATATTTTTAGTTTTTAAGAGTAGGGTGTGTATTGATTTGGTCTTGTCTTCGTTGTTCTCAGTTGTTTTCGATTTTCACCTCCTTCGAATATCCCTTTGGTATTTTTTTACTTTACTTACACAACTGTTACCCAGTTACTGAATTTCGTGGGTACAATGCGCATTTATGATTTAACCTTCACCAAGTATATGTACGCTTAGGAAAGTAAATATATAAATGATCACAAAACTTTGTTAACAATAGAATCAAAATGTGCCTAAACAGTTGTACGGAAATTCAAGCAAGGTCTGCTCTGCCTAAAGGATCAGACCCTACTCTAAACGCAATTTGAAAATTTATCAACTGAAAATTTCAACAAAAATACTAAAATTAAGGTCATAGCAATGATTACCGAGGATGGTGATACCCGCGGGGACATAGTTCGGTATATATCGCCGTAGAAACTATCTTAGTTAAAACATAATATATGTTATATATACTTTGATATACCAAATATCTTGAAGATCAAATTTACGTGCGGGCACTTTTTATTTTTAATTCCTTCAAAAATGATGAATTTTGGACGAATTTTCAGAATTTTTGTAAAATGAATCGACAAAAAATTTTCTTAAAATTTCAAAAGACCGAAAATCGGAGCGTCGAAATCCAAAGAACTAAAAATCATTTTGGAGTGGCCTAAATCCTTATGATGGTTCTAGAATATAAACAGAATACGTATGATTAGTATCGATTAACTTATACTCATTTCCCCACGTGTCGAAAGTCGGTGAAGGAACAGAAGTTTCCGATATCCCCTCACTGAGGTTGGCCGATTTTGTATATAATTTTCTTTTTTTTCTAAGCATTTATATTCTGAATTGTGTTGTTTTATAAATAACACTTTTGGTGAATAAATTTGACATGTATTGGTGTTTCTCTGTGAAATGCTGTTACAAAAGCGTCTGCTACATGGCCTTGCAGAGTGGAACATTTTCAAGCGCGTACATGACCATGATGTTTAAAACAATTTTATACGTTATTTTCTATATTTAAACTAAAACTCTTTTGACTATATCGAGCACCTAGAATCCAAAAAATGTGTTTCATGTATAAAATGACTAACAATTGTAGGTAGTCGAAAATTAATTATCGTTTTTATACAGGATAAAATAGAATCGATTAACTTATACTCATTTCCTCAATGTAATTAATATTTCATACTCTTGCTATGAACTGGATCTATAGGTATCGATAAATGTTTTTTATGAAGTATTATAAACCATAATGAAACCTAGACCAACTTACAAATTGTTCTAGTCAACTCATTTAATCTTTTTAACTCTTGGACATACATGTATGTCTAATTGGGGACTATTATTCGTGTGCTGTTTTCAAAACCTATCCCACGAAAAAGCTTTTGGGTGGGGGACACCTTTCCGTTCTTGAGCAGCGTTTTCAAAACACTAGTGTTTTTATTGTGTCCTGTAATTAGGTTATTCTCGATATTGATTAAAGGATGAAACAGAAGGTTAATATTTACACGTCCGATAATACTTTAATATGCGAAAAATCGAGATAAAGTGCGTCGAAATGAAAATTAAGTATTGATTATTAGTTTCTGAAAGATCATATCTTTAAAGATCGTCAGACCGAGGACAAATGATAAGTGTGAAGTAAAGCTATTCGTTTAAGGAGGCCGATTAGTATTTCCCACATAGAGATTTACAGGTCACTCATCATATAAAAATATCATGGTGATGTTAGGTAAAAAACGGATATTTCATTATTAATTATTGGAAGCGGTATTTCATTATTCATAGTATTTTGAATTTTAAAAAATGGAGCAAAGACTCAATGGGCTGTGTTGAGTCATGTATAAAAGAATATACATGTAATATCCAACCCATACACAAGCCATGATATGTAACAAACATGACAAAATCCATGTGACATGTAAGACGAAACATTGCATAAGGTGATGTGTAATAAAAAGTTGCGGGGGATACAATTTTTGTGAAAAATGACTAAGTTCCACAACATGGAAAAAATGGAAAAATGTTTTTAAATGAAATCAGACTCCTTCATATATACACATCTTTAATATGTCCCTAAACATTCCCCAAAGTTTCAAAGATCTCGGTTAAGTTGTTGATTACACAAAATACACTCCATACACATAGCAAAAAATGTCATATTTTCACAACATGGAAAGTTCCGGAAAATTCTTCAAATGACATAATACCCATTCAAAGATCTGGCTTAAGGGCTGTAGGAGGAGTTTGATTACACATAATTGGTACCCTATATACACATTTGTTGCAAAACATGACTATGTCTCACAAAATGAAAAATCTGGAAAAAAGTCTTTAAATGATATCATACATCGATATGTCCATTAAAATTCTGCAAAGTTTCAAAGATATCGGTTAAAAGCTGTAAGAGGAGTTGATTAAACAAAATAGGAGTCCTGGAGCCTAATCTTCCCCGCCAGCACATCCGAAATTCAAAATACTAAATGTCGGATTAGCACTACGTGCAACCCGGCCAGAAATAAAAAAAATAAATAAAGGGCGTAATTCAGTCCGGTATGATTGATTTACATGTAAATGAGGGATCTCATGTCTTTGCTGCTGCCAAACGTGACCCAGTTATGAAAATGAAAAGGATTCAGGAAAACTTTTACAACAATAATACATGCATATACATATAGTTAGAATGGAATATCTAAGGAATGCGGCTTGCAAAAAACTGTCCCGCGTTTTATCATTTTATATATACCTTAAATTGCATTCTTCTTTTTAAGGGGCACGTTTGAAATTATCCTTTCAATGGCCAAATATGTCCTGTTAGGGTTATACTGCCACCTCCCCGTGGTAATCAGTGTCCAACAGATTCAAGTATATGGCCAAAAACAATTATTTAAAACATATTTTGGTGCGTATTTTCGCGGTTAATATTCAAAGTTAAACATAAAGTGACTTGTATATTTAATAGATTTAATAAAATAAAAGAAAAAGAAATAAAATTGGAGTTTTTAAAATACGTTTCATTGGGACGAAGTTTAAAGATAATTTAGGTACACGTTATAAAGGTCTTGTATATACTTAGAGTATATTTAACATTTGGATGCGTAATGAGAAAAGCGCTTTGCTGGCCGAGATTTATAAGCCTAATTAAGATGTGTAATCTTTATGGAAAGAAAATTTCAATAGTTCTAAGTGTATCTTTCGACAAAAAGAATAAGAATTAAAATTTTTATTTGTTTACCCTAATAAAAGCTGGATACCCAAATAAAAGCAGGATTGGTAGATTTAAATCTGATTGATAGATTTTTTTAAATTTTAGTCATCACACGATATCTAATAAAGGCTCAATACAAAATATTTTAACGATTATTATCTGAATCAACAGGTGTTCTGTAGTGAATAAAAATAATTTTAACATCTCCATCATGGATGAATATATAAAATATCTGTCGGAATTTATGCAATAACATTCGGTAAGAATATTGTTTTTTTTTCAGAATTGGGCACAGTTGTTGATTTGGGAGCTCTAAGAAAGGAGGTTGTGTTTTTACTTTTTTGTCCTTGGACATATTTTCCCCTTTGCTTAACACGTTAAGAGCCGTATAGAGGTACCAGTCATTCACCTTAGATTAATATATTGTGCTTGTCTTTTCATCGCCCTGAATTTTTTATGCATATGTCCATGGACCAACTACGTATATTTCTTCCGATGTATTCCGCGGTAATTACATCTACCCTAAACTTCATATTTACATTTTGAGAACACCATTTTTAAAGTGTAATAAGGTATTAAGACATTGAAATTTTCAGTTGATAAAATTTGTAATTCTATACTGAAGTAGTAAAGCAACACCCATGCAGTTACAGAGTTGATATAACCTGAATTTTACTACATTTATTTATCAATTTATTTCCTTTGATGGATTTGTCTGTGTATACAGGTATTTTGTGTGTGTTTTTGTAAACTTGTTTTTAGAGAAAAAAAGTCCTTATAATATATAACATTCTTGGTAATGTAGACGTCAGGGGATAACTTCAACAGAAACGTTTTTCGCCTCAACAAAAACATATAAGTAAAAATTAAATTGTAATTGACAGTTTGACTTATGGGTTCAAAACAAAATTCTTTGATGTAAAATAGTACACAAAGTATGAGTACTTAATATTGCTACTTCATATTGACAGCTTTCTCACGGATTTGTTCATTTAGAAAATTAGAGATATTTAAATCACCAAATACAATAAATAAATCTAATGTCAGCTGTGATCATTACCTTGGATAATGTGCAGTTTATCCACGTTTTAAACACAAACACATAACGTGTATTTTAACATTTAGTATTTAATACTGACTCCATTTTAATTTAATACATGCTATTACAAACTGCTTAATAAAAAGTGTTTGCAATATTTTTTGGCAAAAACGATTTGTACGGACTCTGTTTTGAGAGGTTACGTCTTACAAGAGTCATGTACAATATATCGTCGGAAACCAACCGCTTTACTTTCACTCGGTAGCGTAAGTGCAACCGGCCGTGGGTTTCCGACAATGTGTACAATATGACATGCAAGATACAAGAGATTTTTTCCCTTGGATTGCTAAATTTTATTCTCCCATCTTCTCAACTTATACTAGGCGTAACAACTGTATTTAATTTCAAGGTTAAACAGATTCAGTCAGTTTTATAATTAAGGACCTGACACGATTCACGATGTTAACCTGTTACGCTTTCTCTCTTTTACAGATATTTCGTTGAAAGGATCCGTCAGTATATCTTGTTTCCCCTCTATTCAACATGGGATAAAACCGAATGATTGTTTTGTGTTAACAAACATTGAAAACTGTGATATACTTTCATAGTCTCCGAAATATAAACAGCAAACTGTAGAAACATGACGTCAATTTTCGTTGATATTAGTTCCCAAGTGAACAGCCCAAGACCAAACGGCTTTCAGAAGGAATTTTCCTCAAAACCTCTGAACGGACTGCAAAAACATGTCGGTTATAGACCAACTAGCGACCAGTTAACAATAATAGAAGCTCATAACAATGAGGCTATCAGGTCGGGCAAATGTGGATATTTATCAGATGGCGGGGAAGAATCGGAACTTGAATATGAAATCGACAGATATCGACGCGATTCCATAGGACTATTGTCAGATTCAGATTCATCGTCGTTATCAGGAGAAGAAGACGACGAAGACGACAAGAGGAAAGTCAAATACGAACATTACGAGCCAGATATGTTCGAACATAAGGAGAACAAAAATACCGAAAATAAAATGAACGACGAAAGCGATGATTGCAGTTTTGGAAAGTCGACAAAAAGACATATAATGCAAGAAATATTACATCATGGTGTAGATGAAATCCGAGTAAATGGAGTCGATGACTTTGGAGGTTGGGATGTAACACGTAGCATACGAAATTCAAAACCGTCAAAGCCTAATATAAGGAGGTATGCGAAAACACCACGGGTGAATTCGGCATTTCCTCGTCAGTTAACTGACTCGAAAGAATCTTCGTTTTTGTTTAAACATCACGATGATACATCAGAATATATAAAACAATACAGACAAGAACAGACTGTAAAGGATCATCGTCTGAAATCGACGAAAGAGGGCGAGGAGGGGTTGCTCATACCAGATCCCTATGCAACGAAATTAAAGTCAAACATGTGGTAAGTACACATGGTACAATGAACGAAAATATGGAAACAATTCGTTGCAAAGAGAAAAATTTGTAATTATACTTGATATATTTACATTTTATATATAACCGTACGTCTGACATAAGCATCATGTTGAACCTAAAATTCATGGAATTTTTTTTAACAGCTCCCCATGCCCAAAGTGTGCAAAACGAAACGCATCTGCTAAACCAAAGAATGACTCTGAATATTTCATCAAATTTGATAAAATATGCCGATACATGTTTCAACCATCTTCAGCCAGGCTAAAAAGCGCACAGCAACGTACACGAACCCCTCGGTGGTAAATCAACTAATACTGATAATGAGATTTTCTTAGTAGGGAATGGTAACATTAATTTATCTGATTATTTATTAATTTATTATTTTGTAAATATCATCAGTTTTCTATAGTTTTTATGGTATGATTAAATTTGTGACTAGTGATTTTTCCCGTCATTTTTATAACAGACATTTGGATTGTTATAGCATGTTGTCTATTTTTGTAGATGCAGGACTTTTTTTTAACATTGTTTTACTAAATGACCAAAAAGATTACTAATTACATTTTGTTCATAGCTTATTTTCAGATTTAAAAAAACTAATTAAAAATCGTAATAGAATGAAATAGAATACATGTATATTAATAAGTAATTAAATCAGTTTTCGATTTCACTTGGAAGTTTTACAGTCTCTAGCTCTAGCAATATTTTGCAAACATGATTCTCCAAAATGTGTATACAACTTCCGAATGAGTACGATATGCAAGGAACTTTATTATCCATTAACTTTCTTTGCCTCTGTTCTGAAAGTCTCTACTTCCCTTGCGATTTACAAGATTTACCATAGCATGCTCTAAATGTTCGAAAATAACATCCAAAGATACTAATATCAGATATAGTAAATTTATACTATGCTGTATAAGACGCATTTCAAGGAGTTACCTCTCATCAGCAGCATTAAAATCGAAACATTTGGAAGACCAAAAACCAACTTATTTTAAACAAGAAGTACTCATAACAAAAAAATACCGAAATAGGAACCTAAATTATCCGAAACTTTTAACTTAGTTCCTAATCTCATGACAGTGAAGGAGTTACATATATTGTCAACGAACCTGGTCTTTTCCGTTTAAAATTCATGCAGATTTCCGTGTTCGTTTCTGTCGTGTACAGGACAATGAAATAATGATTGACTTTAGTATACTATAAACTTTCTTACACAGATTAGTAGAAATGTAACGGAATGTACCAAAAATGTATTAGTACTATTAATATACAGGTTGAAGAGACAATTTTTGGTGGGATAACAAATTTACTATGCTTCAGTAGTAGTAGTTATATCATTGGTGTGTGGATTGTAAGATATTTGGAATAATTGCTTATTTTGACAAATTATATATTATTTTAATCATATTTTATGTTAAACATAGGTTCATTTATTATTTTTACGTTAAATTCTTAAAATTGTTTACATCATTTTCTTGAAACCAGAGTGAAATGAAATAATTTTGTATCAGATTAACTTATTACTAGAAGCAATTTACCTTTTGATTCTTTTTAATTCAGACTTTAATGACATATAAGAACCAAATATAATCATATTTTTTTGTAAATATTTCTGAGAATTTCTTGTCCACTATATCTGAACACATGATCTATTTCAGTTCAATAGCAGAAAACTGTGATTTTCTGACAGTTTATTCAAGTAGTACTAAAGAAAAAGTAGAAAAGGCAAAGGAAAAAGAAGGCTCAAAGGACAAAGCTCCAAGGTAAATAATCAAGCGATTTTTAAAGCATAGTACTGTACTTTCACTTTATAGACAAGGTGTTTTTCCATTTACCTGAGATTACATAATCACACTTCACTAATGACGATTGCAATTACCACTGTGCACTGCATGCACTCAAAAGTAAAAATAAAAATATGATTGAATAATTGACAGATTTATTGATTAATGCTGAACTGTAAGCCCATGGTATTGGATTGACGTATAAAGGATACATGCATATTTAACTATTTTACTTTCTATACTTGCACCTTTTGAATTTAGACACTTTTTTAGCATCAAAATCATTCACTGTGAATGTCTTTTAAAATATTTATCGGTTATATATGTGTGAGGTAATATACACAAGTATATTATAGACAGACACAACTGATCTCCTTTATATGTGAACCGAGAGGGGAACTGATTTTATCTTCTGTTAATCCTAAGCTGTCGTCCAGAGCTTTTCGGACAAAAATATATTTTTGAAAATATTAATAACTTGTTTGAAATACAACGACCGAAATAAATAAACGAATTTTATTGTTGTATTTTTTCCCAAATTATAACTGAGATATCATGAAGTTGTTTGAAGTCTGCTTTGGAAGAGGCTGCATGATCGGTGTGCATATTTATATAACTGTATGTACTTGTATCACACTCATTCTTTCATGTGTCTTTGATGCATTTTCTGTATATAATTGAATATTTCAGTATAATATTACCCAGACCAAGGCCTTCATCACTTGTTTACTGTCCGTCGCACGATTCGGATGAAGATGGGTAAGGGTCATGTAATAATGAATCTGCTTATACGTAGTAATAGTCTTTTTATCGGGACATGATTACAAAATTAAGGTTGTTTCATTAATCAAATTTATTTGGCTGATATACATGTACTCGGATAATAAAAGGGTTTATATATACTTGACAGAACGTTATTCCAAAGTATCATAAAGCTACAAAGAGTTGATCAATCTTATTGAGAAAGTAGTCTAGCTTGACAATAAACAGTGGGGAAAAATATATGTACATTTTTGTTCTTCAAGACTTCATGTTCCATAAAATAACTTTGCCCCTTTTATGTTAGTCTTCTCTAACGACAACTGTTTTACAAATGCACAGAGCATGTAATATAACATTTCTATTTGTGTTTTCTCTCGAACCAATATTTCTCAAATACTAATTTCACTTTCAGACCACTACGTAAAAGAGAGAGACCCACTTCTTTGATATATTTTCCGCCGACGGATAAATGGTAAACATATGACCATGCATGCTGTTTGAAAAAAATAATTTAAAAAAAGAAAAGCAATAAAAAGGCAAATCACCTTGATAAATAATTTATTCAAGAAATAATTCAATATTTCAATAATATCACTATATTTCAAATCAACTTTATCATAAATGAAATTTCTTGATATTTTTCATACTTTTCCGAACAAAAAAAAATAATAATAGCAAAACTATAAATCTGTTTTATTAGCATCAATTATGTAATTTTGAAGAAGATTTAAAAATATTTATAGCCCCATACTGCCACGATTGAGACCATCTTCATATGTATACACTCCGAATAACGATGAAAAATCTAGGTATAATGCTGGCATCCATTCCAATTAAGACTCAATTTGACTAACCAACACATAAGAACAGTTACTAAATTTTTGTTTTACAGATAAATTTTCAACCATTAATGTTTTAGAAACTAAACATGCTAAATACTTCATTTTTTACTGTGTTAGCTGTAAAATTAATTTTGCCGAAAGAACTTTTATATATCTTGCTGAACAATACTTTTTTTCGATCATACATTTCATACCGCCTTTAAATAATAGTTTTTTCTCTGGTCGCCTTTTTTATTTACGGGGAGGGGTAGGTGTGGTTGTCAGATTTCAGCACGTAATTTATCAATAAAGATACAATTATATATGCCCTTAATATATTACCACATTTATTCATAATAATCTTTAATTTAACTCGGCCATTGTTGTTCTGTCTTTGACGCATAATCCATATTCATTTCATTTTCATATAAAGTTTTCTTTTAATTGACTCTTATTATGATGGTGTACTTTATGATCTGGTGACAGCAGTAGTCATATCATATCTTACAACATTACTGCAGGACATTTTCATAGTGACTTCACAGGAGTTAAATCAAATTCTACATCGTCCTGATATGCACCAGGTTGCCACTGGACGATAAACAATAATTCATCCATCCATCAAATTCTACAATTATATCCATGTAATGATTTGTCTTTTTTCAATTTAACATTATTTTGAAATTTTCTAAACTCTATCTGTATTTTTATAGAAATTTTATTTTGGTTTATTTTAAAAAATTGCTTCATTTCGACAGAATTTTATAGTTTGACCAATCTTGTCACGTTGTAAAAATGCATTTGTGAACTCTGCATAAAACTTTGGTTGTTGATTACATGGTTTTTAATATGTTACAAATGTTACCCCTTTTCAAACCGTATTATATATACCGACTTGTATCATTTTTGTTGAAGATAACAAACCGCCCGTGTTATTAGCCACGTGCAAGTTAAGAAGCGTTTTTTGTTTATATTATTAACTAAATGTTGTATTTCTAGATGAAAAGTAGTCTTTTACGTATATAAGAGAAATCGATACCAACCTTCATCGTTAATTGCATTAAAGTCCGTATCACATACCTTTTTTTCATTTTCCTCACCATTTTATAGCCTTCTGAAACTGTATTTTTAAATAACAAGGGTACGAGTTAAAAAGAAAATATCTAACTCTAATATATTACATATCATGAGTTTACTCCTGGTTTTTATAGGAGTTCGTGTTTTTCGTTGTATTTTTTTTAGTTTTCAGTGTTTATTTGTTGTGCTTGTGGTTGTTCATTTGTCTTCCCGGGTTTGTCTGTCCAATTGATTGCGTTTTTTGGTTTGCTCCTTAGGTATTTTGTCCTCTTTATCGCAATATGTGAAATGATCTTCATTTAAGAACGCTAAATTGTGTGGTACCTATCTAAGACATTGATACATCACGATTCGTCGTACACTACTTAAATGACACGTTTATATCACAACATTGGCCGACTTTCTTGAAACGAAAATTAATCTGGCTGCCTAGGGATGTCCGGTAATGCCCTTCTTGCGTTTAGTTAACTACGAACACTTACACGGTTAGTATTTGTGTTGTTTCTATGTTTTGTGTCACCAGAGTTGGAAATATTTCGGATCGATTTTAATAGACTACTGAGTGTGTTTTGATATTTTTTAGTTTTCCTTGGACATATGAATAAATTGGGGGGTGGGGGTCGGAGCTCCAAAAACTGGTGTAATCTCGCAACGTGTCCAGCGCCTGTTCCAAGTCGGGAAAGTATGGTCATGTAAGGTTTTGTCTCGGTTAACATTTTAGTTTATTTATTGATATTCTGACATGACATGAATTACTCTTGGGCCATCCCGGGCTTGCGGCATGGTGTTATTTTCTACTATTGAAGACCATATGTTGTTAGAATTCAAACGAAATCACATCTAACTAAAAGAACGCCCGAACGATATATATACAAAGTTCAAGATTAAATTTCAAAATTAACGTCCATATTGATATTGTCAGCTGCAAATATATAAATCGTCGTACAGTGATGTTATATTTCCCATTTTGTAAATTATGAATTTCAGACTAGATCATGTGGATGTTATAGATACATTTTGAAATTTATAATTTACAAAATGGGAAATATAACAGTTACACCACAGGGCAAATTAGCCTTCGATACTAATAGCATTGAAATTATGAGTCTTGATCGTATCATCTCTAGACGAAGGATTGAATTTGATCGTACCCATCGATGGTTCGTGATGTATCACCGTCTTTGACAGGTACCACACAATTTAGTGTTCTTAAATGAAGATCATTTCACATCGTGTCCGACGGGTTTCAACAAAATGATACAAGTAGGTCATACGGTGTTCTTTTCCATAACACATATAGCAAGGTTTTGATTCTATTTCAAATGTACAAAAGTCTATAGTCCGAATTTATGCCATTTTGGTCGCATGATAATTATTATAACATTTTGAACGTATCAACATTTCAGTCCTGTAATAGTCACGTCATTACAAAGAGCAGACACTACTGTTTCATCTAAAGAAAAGTCAAACGATCGGTAATAATTGGTATCTGGTTTCCATAGCAACACACTCAGAATTTGGTCAACCAGCAAACAATATTTACCTCCATATAATGATATATAGTAAATACAGATCGTATATATCATTAACTCAAAAATGTGACTGAGCAGAAATGTTTCAATGGAAATATAAAAACAGAAGAAAGATTTAAATCCAATGTTCTTGAAATACAGAGTCGGTTTTCAACAATTGGTTGCGCTAGAGGATTTTTATAATTTATAGTAAACCCTAGTTTCCGGTGCCAATTTTTAATAATTAAACCAGTCCTTTTGAAAAGTTTAGTATTTATGGAAGTCTATATAACCATCTACATGGAAAACAAAATTACACTTTTCTACCAAAAAATGAGAGATTCTTATCTCTAAAATTTTCTGTTTAAGTTGTCAGTTTTTAAAATATAATAGTGGTATCATGACATGTAACCATGTATAAAATTGTAAAAAAAAATAGTGAAACCTGTATCTTACAGAAAAATATTGTTTGCTGGATGTGGTGCAAACTTCATTTATAGGAATAGTGGAGAAAAATAATAGCGTGAAAAGTCTGCGACAGTGGTGTAGCATATTCACTTGGTCGGCAGTGGAGATTCTGTCCGCTATGATGTTACACAAATGATACCAAGAGGACTCCTTCGCATTTAATGCGTTTTGACTTCAAATCAGAAAAAAAATGTTTTTATACTTAAATTGTATCCTCTATACAATAAAAGCACGAAACATTCCGAGCAGAAATAGAGAAGCTAGGATGGAAAAAAGAAGCAAATGGTCAAGTCACGGCTTATCAACAGAATTTGTCTACCTCAACCAATAAGACTTTTCTAACTATTATTTTTCCCGGTAATAAATACATAGAGCATAGAGGTCTTAGAGGTCTTTCAAAATTTGGAAAGTTAGTATATCACATAGGCGTAATAATCACACATTAGAATGTTACAAATTTCATATATGTCTTCTATTATTATTTTTGTATCAATATTTATATCAACAACAATGAATACAACCCAAAGCAGATTTCAATAAGTCGCTGCTGTAATATTGTCTTGAAGGAGTGAAAAAGGTGCATTTAGTATTATCATGATTATATAGCTATAATATAGTTAATATATATATTCACTAAAAAAGCTTTGTCCAAGTAAAATATAATATAATAAATCATAAAATATGTTATTGAACAAAAAGTCTTAAGTACTTAACACATATTTAATTTCTTAATTCCAACAAGAATTTCTGAATTGGTTGTGATTGAAATTTTGGAAAAATAAAACAATGGGAACAGCGAATCCCTTTTTATCCATCCATGTACTATATTAGTGTGTTCCTATCTTTTGTAAATAAATTCTTAATTAATTTAAAAATTTCAGCATTCCACTAATAAAAAAGAGACCATCTTCTGTTCAATATCGAAATGAAAGGTAAATTCAAGTTTTGAGTTCTGGAAGAAGGTGACAGCTTCAAAGGGTTTTGCATTTTAGGTTGTAGTGGATAGTTTCTTATTTTTTTATTTGTTTTTATAAATGGTTTAGTTCCAGTAGAGAGACGCAATGTATCGAATTTTTCTTTTTTTTTTTTATCACCGGATAATTATGATATTTGACACATATACCGTTTTTGAATGTGGTCAAACATCATTAAACCATTCACAGATGATATTTTAATTTTGACTATTGAAATTGTAGTCAAGGATATTAATTTCGCTCGGCAAATAGTTCTGATTTGTTTAATCCAAGGTGTTTATACTGGATATATTATATATCAAAAGGTGATCTTTTACCGTCACAACCCTAGCTAACATTAGCGTAAGATTGTTAACCTTTGACACACTTGACCGGACTAGACCTTAGGTAAAATATGATTGCAGGCAAGTAGTGTTTCATGTTTTATCATAAGATGATGAAATTACGTAAGTGGGTGGGGCCTCGGTGGCCGAGTGGTCTAGGTAGTTCGTCATGACAACTAATGATCACTAGCCTGTCAACACTGAGGTTGTGAGTTCGAAACTCATCTGTGGCGGGGTGTGTTCGACTCCGATCTAAATTGACAAGGATTGTCAATTTTCCTACCGAAGGTCGGTGGTTCTCTCCGGGTACTCCGGCTTCCTCCACCAATAAAAAAAAACCGCCGCGAAATAGCCAAATGGGCTGAAAACGGCGTAAAACCCAACTAAACAAAACGTAAGCGGGTGAATTATCATAACACAATGCGATGACAATATTCATGACCCTTATGTGACCTTCAACTTTGATACTGACATCAAATTATTGATGCTTTTGGCAAGTAAGTTATTTTAAGTTTACCACTTGCAGACACTTCATGGGAGGCAGTCAAACTTAACCTAAACATATTAGTTTCGTAGGATTTAAATTCTCCAGTGGTAGTTAATTTTAGTTAGATTTGGAATTTGAAGGGTATTTGTACAGAATTATCTTTTCATTATGTGTCTGTCAACCAAGTAACAAAAATGACAGTTTTAGTTGTTTTTGAGTATGCTCTAATGATTTTTTTTTATTGTTAACATGTTTTTAAACAAAGGTAAACCTTTTGTGAATAACGACTTTGTTTTGCAGTTACATTACTAATTTTAATCTTTCTAAAAGTGAATATAAAGTAAACCTATAATGTATATCTATTGCAAATCAATATTTGTATAATATAGTGATAAATTTTCTATGCAAAGAATAAATGTATTAAGTGACAACATTATAATATTCAGAAAAATATCAAATATCTTCATTTAAATAGGTATTGAAACACCTCTGTGGAGAAATAAAAAGAAAATCCACAGAAAGAATACTTTATTTTATTGTTTCTTTTTAAGGGAATATTATCCTACAGAAAAATCCTTTATCGAATGACTTTTTGTTTTGACTGAACGATTAAGGTTTTAAACTTAAAAAATTAAAGATTTATCATCTGCATTTATTTTTTTTTCAGCGAATTGTCGGCTGCAAAAAATGCTGTCAGGCAACAACCAAGGCCATTTAGTGATCATCCATTTATTGTAAGAACATTATCAGTTAGGGATCGGAGTCGAATGTTCAATTTAGCACCCGTTCGGAATCAAGATTCTTTTCAAAAGGCCAGAGATGTACGAGTAAGCGGGCCTCAACCAAATATTTCATTAGAACATTACCTTAATTTGGTAGTTCCTCATCGGCAGCTCCGTAGATCCTACAGCAATTTAACTGCCCAGAATCTAAACACTGAAGATGATAGGGAAACAAGAGACCAGAAACCGGCCTTGCACAAGAAAAACATACAACTTAATATAGACGGACCTTGTGACCCATGGACACCGAAATTTGACATTAAACGTACTATTTGCAGGAATACTCCAACTAACATGACAAGTACGTCAAAACACTCAAACAGTGCTGGATTCTCTAGGAAAAAATCCACCCCAACACCTGACTCTGTTGGAACAAAGCTGGTGGGAAATAGGCCCGAACTAACTCTGTCCCGTGCAAGTACATATCATTCTCATATATGTTCGCAAAGTGAAACGATTGACAACGAGTTGTCTGTTAACTCATCAAATAGGGCCAGCCCTACAAATGTTCAACGTGTTTACGGACAGCGCTTTCGGTGCTGCGAACGTATACATGCTTTGATATCATCTGATAATGAAGAATCGAATAAAAAAAATAAAGATCGACATTTAAAGTTGTCTGTTGATAACTTAAAAAGTGAGAAAACGAATCCAGTGTCTTTCGGATCTTTTGGTATCCGGAAAGGAAAGTCGAGGGAGGATGCGTCTGTCTCTTTGTCCTGCGTGTACAAGCTCAAACGTGAAAGACAGCGGCGATTTAATATCTCCTTAGTAAAGTGAATTTATAATGAACATTTGATTGACAGCAATGAAGACAAAAGTACAGAACATTTCTGGGTCTTCATAGAAAGTCGGAAGAGGCAGCAAAGACAACTACTAGTATATTTTATGCTCCACCGAAGCATTAAGTTTTTCCCGTGTCCGTACGGAATTTTGAAATGATGCTATGGTCCATTAAACATAGGTTGAGTTAAAATTTGACATATTTTGCTGTTTTTTTAGATTAATACCCCTTTTTAATATGGACAATAACCAAAACTGAGCTTACCGTTAAGTACAAAAATTTATATGCAAAATAATTTGAAATTTGGAAATGTTCTTATGGACCACTAAACACAAATCAAATCTAAAACTAGTGGGCATAAACCTAATTTTGTATCAGTAAGGATATCGGGTGGTTTCGCGCTATATACGTGTTTGCCCTTGGGTTGTTTTGCCAGAGAGGTTTTATCCTACTTGGGTGAGTTGTTTTGCCCTATAAATTTATGTGATATTTGATAATAAACCATGGACAATACTTAATTTATTTAATCTCTTGTATTGTACTGTCTGTTGGTTGAAATTAGGGCGAAACAACTCAGGGGGACTTAAACCGCCCGGATTTATCAGTAGGTATATATCACTGATAGCTGCAAGCATGGTATCTGTGCACCATGGACACATTCTGTCTTTATTGATTTGTTTGTCTTATTTATATTATAAACAATTTTTATTAAAATATGTTAATTCCAGTTACTTTGTTTGTAATCATTTCCTGAGAAGGGATTATCGTTTTATCAGAATCCACGATTTTTTTTTTAGTTTATTGACAATACGAGGTGCACAAGGGAATTCTAAAATTTAGCTAATGCATCTCTATGATTAGCATCAGTAGCAATAAGTCCCTTTTTACAATACATAATGCATCAAACCATACTATATCTCTTAACGCACTTAGCTTAGACTATGGTAGCGTTTTTCAAGATATTTCAAAGTCGGATGTGAACCTATTTAATGTAACGAATACATATTGTAGGAGAATTAAAGAACCAAAGGGCATCCTGCTGAGAGAGCGAGTTCCCTTTTCAAAATTTATTTGTACAAAGGCTTTGTAGATACTTTTTATAATTGCAGAATTTATATCAATTAGTTTAATAGTATACTGGAGATTCTAAATTAGCATTTGTCCAGATGGAACCGGAAATGACGTCACCGAAAACCACGTGACCGGGCGTGGATCAGCGGAAATGGCGTTGCATGGGTTAATGTGATGATCACTGGAAGTAATTGATATTTCTATTTTTAAATAGGAAGTATAAGGGAGATAATTCCATTTTGCATCGTAAGTCGAGATATTTTGGTGTAGGAATAATTTCTCGATTTTTCCTAAAATCATGGTTGCAAAATACTGAATTGTTTTCTTTATCATATAACATCGATATACAACTTCCAAGCAAGGATCGAAACTCGCAAGCTCGGTAATCGACCCTTGCCCTCAACGGTTTTCATATTGTTTTCATTCGCTGCAGAATTGTGATATAAGGTAGATAACTCTAGGAGAAATATTGAAATTTCCCGCAAAAATAAAGCCGGACTACTTTTTTTTATAGAAGTGACGTCATGAGATCAAAGATTATCTATACGGATAAGATTGTTATTATTATTATTATTATTTGTCCATTAATACAATTTACAAGTTATAATGAACCCAAACAACCCAGTTGGAATGTTGTTTTCGATTACAGCCTACTGTGGCCATATGGCTACATAGATAAAATGTACCGATCGACTTTTTTTTTAATAATTATTACATATCAAGAATAGGCAACTGATGCGTTTTCAGGTATACATTTGAACCTGAAATCTCTCTTTCAAAGTAAACCAACAACCA
Organism: Mytilisepta virgata; assembly: GCA_028015205.1. Classification (NCBI taxonomy): domain Eukaryota; kingdom Metazoa; phylum Mollusca; class Bivalvia; order Mytilida; family Mytilidae; genus Mytilisepta; species Mytilisepta virgata. The sequence continues at coordinate 44,928,040 of CM051520.1, forward strand.
CAAAAGCAGAGAGGGTATTTCTACCCAAATTGACCAGGTAGATCCCCCCATATTATCCATGTTATCTATCAAACTAATTTGTATGAAAAAAATGGAAAAAATATGAATTTTTGTACCTGACAAAAAATATATAAACAGTATAATTCAAATCTAAAATGAATAAAATCAAATCAAAATTCTTTCTTCAAAATAAAAGGGCATGTAAATCAACATGAAACACGAAAGACAAGCATACACAACCCACACATACATATACAATACAAACAACCATTCATACTAATTTCTTATCATTGAAAATCATTCAAGTAAATACAAAACAAGAGGCTGTCGAATGACAGCAAACCGAATTTTCCAGCATGGAAATGATCGAACTTGACCTCCATTTTGTCATCAGTAACAACATATTAAAATTTGAAAAGCTTTGGTTGAACAGTTCATAAGTTATCACACGGACACCACTGGAAAAGCCATTTTTCAATCTTTCAAGAACCATAACTCTTGAACGGTGAAAGTGAAAATCGTCAATATCGAACTTGACCTCCATTTTGTCATCAGAAACAACATATTAAAATTTGAAAAGCTTTGGTTGAACAGTTCATAAGTTATTGCACGGACACTGTTTGGCAGCCGCCCGACGTAAATCACCAATTTAATAACAGATATTTTCCTATGAAAATCCGGTTAAAAACCCAAAACAACAAATAAACAGTATACAATATTCCCTACTTGCCGATCTCCAGATGCATACATATTTATCATTTTTTGACTGAGTTGTCGTTCCTCACAGCAGGTGTGACTTCGAGGTCACTCGTGGCATTTCGCCAGAATTAAATGAAATAGATTGTGGAGTTTGAACGAAAAACGAAATCCCTAAAAACAATATTAACTCTGCAATCGAGAACTTGGGGCTTTTCCGTTTTTTTTTCAAGACAATAAAATTTTTTTATATGTATCCCAACTACATAAAATTGACAGCACCTGCAATATAATGAGGAATTCCCTTTACCTTTTGGGGTTTTCTGTTATATCATTTGGATTGAAAGATAAATCTGCGTGTTCCTACATAGGACATTGCAATATTATTTCCATATGTTTTTCATGTTTGAAAACATATGGTAACATATGTTTAGGACCAGTATGGAAACATATGATTTTGAACATATGAGAAACAAATGAAAAATTTGTTTCAAATTAAAAATCATATGAAAAACATGTTTTTCATACATGTACACATATGGAAAATACGTTTTTCATATGATTTTAACAAACATGTTTTTCATATGATTTTCATTAGTCCTAAACATATGTTTTTCATATGTATTATCTTTGTTATCAAACGTACGTTTTTTCATGTTTTCTTTTTGAAACAAATTTTTTTGCATGTTTCCCTTTGATGCTTAATTAACACAGGGCTCCATATTTTTTTTATCTGAGGTGGTGATTATTTGATCAAGCTGTTGTCTCTTTGACACTTACAACCCCATTTCCGTTGTCTATTCTATTTTCATATGTTACGTAAGTCATTGCTATTAGTATTGTGGGTAATCTGATGTATGTGTTTTACTTTTGTTGCTATTACCATACACAGATATGTGATTGTCTACGTGCTCGTCTTCTATTACTGGTGCATGTGTATGCAACTGACTTTTAGAATTAACACATGACTTTGAAACAAGAGGCTCACCAGAGCCTGTATCGCACACCTGGAGTCTGGTTTTCATTGGACAATTAATTAACTATTTGACCACGTTTGTTGCAATTGGTTCAATTGTTCAGGGAAAATTTGCTCAAGATTTATTTTTCATAAGGTTTAATGTTAAAATATGTTCCCTGATGGTGGTAGTCCTGGCAGGAAGTTGATAAAATTGACCAGGAATAAGGGTGAACCTTAAATAAATGTAACAGAACCAGACCTCAAATTACACAAACCAATACCTCCTAAACAGAATTTGGGATTCCCTTCAAAATTTCAGGGTAGGTAGATCTCAATATGGCAAACATTTTTCAAAATTACATTTCACTTCTATCTCAAATAGTTTTGGAGATAAATGACGAAAAATGTTAAAATTTTGAAAATTTGAAGAAAAAAGGGCAATAACTCCTAAATGGGTTTTGGAATTTCCTTCAAAATTTCAGGATAGGTAGATCTGGTCATGCTGATCAATTTTATCCCATGTCAGATTTTTTATATCTGTAACGGTTTTTAAGTTACAAGCCAATAAAATGCTCCGCTGGGCGCAGCTAGATACGACCGCAGATGTCGAACCCTGAATAGTTGGGGTAATTATGAACACAACATTCAAGCTTGATACAATACTGAATTTGGATTGTGAATAAATATTTGACACAGCATAGGTTTCTGACACAGAATGAATGTTGTCTAAGAACTTAAAAATTTTTAATTTACCTATTCAAACCATATCAGTATTATTTGTTTTTATATATAAATCAGAAATAACCAATTTAAAATTTAAAATTGGGCACACATATCAATTTCTTGCTATTGCGCAATACTGTGCAATTGAAAATTTCTTCAAACATTTGACACATAATAGGTTTCTGACACAGAATAACTGAAATCAAAGAACTTAGAATTGGTCATATGATTTCAATTTATATTCAATTTTTTGCTTCTTCTGCAATACAATATCCTGTGGAGAATTGCCCCCCCCCCCAAAAAAAAATAATTTACCCCTTTTTTAGCTTTAATTTTTGACCCCAATTTGTACCAACTTCAAAACTGGGCCCAAAATAAAAAAAACTAAGTACATGTTTAGATTCAGCATATCAAAGATCCCCAAGAATTCAATTTTTGTTAAAATCAAACTAAGTTTAATTTTGGACCCTTTGGACCTTAATGTAGACCAATTTGAAAACCGGACCAAAAATTAAGAATCTAAATACACGGTTAGATTCGGCATATCAAAGAACCCCAATAGTTCAATTTTCGAAGAAATCAAACAAAGTTTTATTTTGGACCCCGATTTGGACCAACTTGAAAACTGGCCCCATAATAAAAAAACTAAGTACATGTTTATATTCAGCATATCAAAGAACCCCAAGAATTGAATTTTTGTTAAAATCAAACTAAGTTTAATTTTGGACCCTTTGGACCTTAATGTAGACCAATTTGAAAACGGGACCAAAAATTAAAAATCTAAATGCACGGTTATATTCGGCATATCAAAGAACCCCAATAGTTCAATTTTCGATGACATCAAACAAAGTTTAATTTTGGACCCCGATTTGGACAAACTTGAAAACTAGGCCCAAAATAAAAAAACTAAGTACATGTTTATATTCAGCATATCAAAGAACCCCAAGAATTGAATTTTTGTTAAAATCAAACTAAGTTTAATTTTGGACCCTTTGGACCTTAATGTAGAAGAATTTGAAAACGGGACCAAAAATTAAGAATCTAAATGCACGGTTAGATTCGGCATATCAAAGAACCCCAATAGTTCAATTTTCGATGCAATCAAACAAAGTTTAATTTTGGACCCTTTTGGCCCCTAATTCCTAAAGTGTTGGGACCAAAACTCCAAAACTCAATCCCAACCTTCCTTTTGTGGTCATACACCTTGTGTTTAAATTTCATAGATTTCTATTTACTTATACTAAAGTTATTGTGCAAAAACCAAAAAGAATGCTTATTTGGGCCCTTTTTTTGCCCCTTATTCCTAAACTGTTGGGACCAAAACTCCCAAAACCAATCCCAACCTTCCTTTTGTGGTCATAAACCTTGTGTTTAAATTTCATAGATTTCTATTTACTTATACTAGAGTTATTGTGCGAAAACCAAGAAAAATGCTTATTATGCCCTTTTTTGGCCCCTGATTCTAAAACTGTTGGGACCAAAACTCCCAAAATCAATCCCAACCTTCCTTTTGTGATCATAAACGTTGTGTTTAAATTTCATAGATTTCTATTATCTTATACTAAAGTTATAGTGCGAAAACCAAATGTCTTCGGACGACGACGACGACGACAACGACGACGACGCCAACGTCATACCAATATACGACGGCAAAAATTTTGCGGTCGTATAATAAGAGTTCTTTCATTTTAATGAAATATTTGTAGATAAGATATTAAAAAAATTTAACTGATTTTGATAAAAAAAAATTGTTTCTGGGACTTAATTAGAACAGTTGTTTTATTTATAGGGGATTTTTTTCATATTAAATCAGTTAACAATTTTCCAAATTTAGACTAGTGAGTTTTGTAGCCTTTCTTTTCAGATAATCCTTTTTTCATTTTCTGTTTCGAAACAATGTAGTTCTTTTTTTGTAAATACAAATTCTTCTTGCTCAATTTCTATAAAATGACAATAGATGATTTTTAACTCAGTTTTAAAGTCAGGAGTGAAATGTGTTTACCACAAAGTATTAAGATTTTTATAGTGAGTACTTTTTATAATGAATGTAAAAAATGTTTATCAACATACATGTAACATTAGCCAGAACTAAAGGCAATAAACATAGGAAAAATATATCTTAAGTAATAATTATTATATGTCATTAACAAATATTTGTGTGTCTTTAGTTTCTTGGCTATCACCCAGTCTTCAATTTACCAGGAAAAGGCTTAGGTGCACAAACCTAGGCAAGGGGACTGCATTGTTATATGAAAACTGACTTGGGACCAATTTTTTATAATGATATTCATGGAAAACCACTTGATGACACTTTTTGTCAAGATTTGTCCCAGAATTTGTTTAATTAGTTTTCAGGACTTATGATAATCATTTCAACTATACATTTGTGTACATGTCCTGCTTTACATGATCGGTGTGGTCTAATAACTGTTAGTAGTCTCAGGTATGGTTATAAAACAATCTGTGAAGGTGTTTGTGAAGTTGAAAGCCTCCCCCTTTTTCTTCCTTGACCTTGGGCTTGGGCCACTTTACCCTTCGGTTGCCTTATTACATGTATTAAGATTCTACATATATAGATGTTACTATCTCTTGTAACGACCCGCTTAATTTTATGAATTTATTTTACCTTAGTGTTTATCAAAATAATGTTTTTGAACCTTTCTTCGCAGACGTCTGTCATGTCTGTAAGACACATGTGTACAAGTCCCACATGTATGTAAACAAAGAAGTCCGCCGAAGAGAGATTCAAGTAAAAAAAAAATATGCATTATTATTCAATTTCACAAAACTTGAACCGAAAATATACATAAGAAAGAAAGAAATAAACCACAATTTCTCATTTACAAGATAAAATGTATTCCTGCAACGCGGAAGGTCACTTTTTACAAGATCTTGTAAAAGTGAGTATGGCTGATGGCAAGGGTGAGAATCAGAGAACTTCGGGAATGTTCGGAGAGCCAAACCCTTGCGTCGGAGGTTGATCGATATAATTAACTACATGTATGCCTGGTACGGTAGGGCTGGTTTTAGGGTTCTTGGTTGGGTTATTGGTAATTTTGATGCGCTAGATGCGTGTGCATAATTCGTCGACTCATCAGTTGTGCTCAAGGTCTAAATATCAGCAAAAGAATACTGAAGCGACAAAAATGTGGGAAAAGTCCACAAATTCGAAGGCCAAAGAAAAGACAGTCGGGAGAACGGAACACAACAAACAAACATGTGAAATGACCAAGATAAAACTAACAAACGCATAGATACGTTATCCTCGAAGGTGGACGACATTTATAATGCTGAAGAGTACGACTGTGATGATGACAATTATGATGAAAATGTTTTGTATGGTAATATGAATGATAAAACTAATACCAATGTTGATGACATTGCAAGTGTAAACAATAATGACAACAATAATACTGAGCCCCCACAAAAGCGTTGCAAGACTCATCATGGACAGTCTAGTGGTACAGTAGCTAGTTCAGATTGTGTGGATGAGTCACAAAGCAATGCAGGCACTAAAGCAACTGGTTTTAAGGAACTGGTAGAGAAATTCAAGGTTAAAGATAAAATTGACCCAAAAATGCGGTTGGGTTAAACATGTTTTGTGAGATCTCAACCCCCCCCTCTATACCTCTAGACAATGTGGAATAAACAAACACACAGTAAAACGCTGTTTAAAAGATGTTACTGACTATGCTAACTCCAGGCCTCAATTGACCTGATCGAAAGATTATGTCTATATCATATAGAAAATAATCCCCAATCCCTCCTGTTAGGAGTTTAGTATCATGCCATCATAAATTATATGAGAAGAACATAACCCGTTTCATGCTAATAACTGGTTTTAGAATAAATGTGTTTATTTCCGATGCATAGACCCTATGAGTGAATCAATATTAATTTTAAATAATGCCATCGTTAATGACTTGACAACAGTATCATAACTATATCCCTTGTTGATAAGTCTGTTTAAAGGTTTGATTAGCTTTTCATGTGAATGACGACATTTTTTTGCTTTGTATAGAATATTACTATAAAAGGTGGGATGTGAAATACTTGAACATAGAAGATGTTTGCACGTTGATTTATATTTACGAATGAGGTCCTTGTATCGATGATAAAATTTAGTAAAAGTTTTGACAAGTTTGTGATATCGAAATCCCTGGCGTTATAATTTTTCTGTAATACAGAGATTTCTTTCGTTAAAATCAAATACGTTGTTACAAACACGAGCGAATCGAACAAGTTGAGATATATAAACACTATAGGTGCCAAGGGGACGTCGCCATCTAAAAACGGATAATTAACAATATCGTAAATTTTAGTATTAAGCTTCCCGTTAGAGATATAGATATCAATATCCAGGAAAGGGCAGTGTTCATTGTTAGTACATTGTAGTATTAGCTTTATTTAAAGTAAGTTCAACAGTATAAATCTCTTTAGTGTACATACTGAAGTCGTCATTATTGACAGCCAAAATATCATCCAAATATCTAAAAGTGTTATTAAATGTTTGTATCAAATGCTATTTCGTTGGATGTTTGCTGATTTTAGATATAAATTGTAATTCGTAACAATCCAGAAACAGGTCCTCAATAAGTGGTGCACAGTTAGTCCCCATTGGAATTCCTATGACATGGCGATATACGGAATCTCCATAGCTAACAAAAATGTTATCTAGTAAAAATTCAAGTGCAGTTATCATATCAAAACAGGTCAAATTGACATAGTTCTTTTGTTTGTCGTTACTAAAAAAACATGTATTAGTTATAAACTCCTAGTTGTGGTTTCAAAGCTTGTTCAGTTTATGTTTTCGTACTTTATTATTCTAAAACCTATCGTCCTTCGCTCGATATTCCTTATCCTTTGGGTAATATAAACCATGCTGTAAAACTTTACGAAATTTTAAAATTAATATAATTCTGGAGATGCATGTTGGATGAAAAAAGAGAAAATAAATTTTAAGTTGAGAGGTTATGGTTAGGGTTAGCGTTAAGGTAAGATATATGGTTCAAGCTAGGGTTACGGTTGAGGTTAGAGTTAAGTTAGGGTAACTGTTACGGTTAGAGTTAAGGTTGGGGTTTGCTTTAGCGTTACTGTTAGAATTATGGTTATGGTTAGAGTTAGTTAGCTAAGGGTTACTGTGAAGGCTGGTGTTAGTGTTACGGATTTAGAGTTGAGCAGCGAAGAGCAATATGAAAACATTCTGAGCAGCAAAGATTATTATGTGCACATAATGAGTAGAGTCATGAGTTGCAATGAACAGCAAAGATCAGAATGAGCATAGTTCAAGTAGTGTCTTTAGTAAAAGAGGCGGGGAACGAATCGTTGATATTGGAAACCAAACAGAACGAAGAATTGAACGACACAACAATAAAAAATCATACAAACAACGAACGTGTTCGAGTCAGCAAGAACTGTATTGTAAATTAATCGGACAAAATTGATCCTATTCACTATTACGTCACAATTACAGAGCTTATCAAAAGGTTTTAACGAGAATATAATGCCATATTTGTTAATATCATCAGTTGTTTAAAGACCGTCAAACAACATGAACAAACACACTGATCGATGAAAGCCTCTCGTTTACTTATTGGGTCCTAGAATGTATTACTACAGACATTATATATCGATGGATCCGTCTTATGGTGAAGCAAAAGGAAGGAAAAATACTTTCCACCCAGGTCAAGATAGCTAAATACTTTATTATTAGTCTTATCTGCAAAGAGCAATATGATCACATAGCGAGCAGCCATACCCTAAACACTCAACTACTCCTATACACTCCAACGAAAGACCCCAAAAACCTCCTAAATAAAAGGCACAGGAAAAGGGAGACAATTCAGTCGTGACATTCGACGTCTATATGACTACAAACCTTACCGGGTCTCAGAAAATGAGGCTAAATAAGCTTCTTTACAATAAAGATTATAAAATTGTGCAAACATTTGCTCCCTTTTTAAAAACAATGGCGATAGAATCCATCACGCAAGTCGCGTCAGGTCAGGTCACGTGGTTTCCGGCTCCATGTGCTAATTTAGAACCTCTTATATACTACACATGTTGATTTTATTTTTTATGCTAAAGCAGCCCTTCCTGAATATAACATTCATATGAGACGGGATTATAATTTAAACTGGATAGTACGACCCCCGTTAAAAAAAAATTTCGGACACTGAATCGGCCCGTTTTCACTCCAAAGTAGTACTTGGTACCTGGTGGATAACTACAAATAACAAATTTATTGTTACAGTATTAGTTTGACCTGTCCTGAAATGAGATCTACACAAATAACAAATGGGCTTTTACGTAACATAAGGGTAAACAAAATCAATTACCGGTCATTAAAACTGTTGACTTACTTACGGTAAAATCCTATATCAGGTGTATAAGAAGGACCAAATGTTGTATCACAAAAATTGTGAGCGACAAAGCATATTAGTTTACAAATTTATGATCACGATGATAAACTGACGTTAACTGTCTATCCTCGGTGATTATTATATCCTATAATAAGAAAATACTGGTGAGACGAGCTGATTTAGCTCAGTTATATATATTTCACAATTGCGATTTGCTAAATTAAGGTCAGCCTCGGTATCACTGACCTCGGTATTGCGGTGCAATACGAATGCCCAACTGTTATTGGCTAAATTATTTTATTTCACAATTCCGATTGGCTAAAATAAGGTCAGTCTCGGTATCACGTTGACTTCTCTATCACGCTGCAATAGGAATGCCCAACTGTTATCGGCTAAATTATTTTCTCCGGTAATCCTTGAGCTGATCCTTGTTTGTATCCCCGCGGTTATCTTTCAACTCATGAAGATTATCACTCAAAATGCCCAACATTTTAACGCGATATTCCTTCAGTCATCCCAATTTGGAACCCCTCGGCTTTATTAATGTTATATCAGGACAAGTCGCCACAAGAGAAGTCACACACAGGTCTACTCACCCCCAAATCAGGACAACTCGTTCCCTCTAGCTTCAAGACAAGTCATCCTCTCTCCAGGACAAGTCACCCCTACTAAAAAAGTTTTCGATTTTATAATACACTCTCTAAGACAACTCTCCCCGCCATCTCAAAAGATAAGTACACTAATTGGCAATTAATGTCTGGTTATAATTCAATAAATATTTTCTTCTATTTTCACATTTCTATCAAGAGAATTAAGCTACAAATCAAAGTAAATAGCTTGTTGACCTAGTGCTTACATGAACGATAAAACTTTCAATATATCAAATCGATTCGAAACCTATGTAATAAGATAAAATATTTTATTGATCAATTAAGGTCCTTTGAGGGCCATCCTCCCAAGTCAGGGTTTTGTATCCACGTTCGTACTTCAAACCCCTGACTTCACACATTCATATTGTACGGGTCGGAAGTGAACAATTTTCATTGGTTACTTCTCTATGTCAAAAGAGAATCCATGTTCGTCGTATGAAGAATTTTCTAGGTCACACACCAGGTGGCGATATGTTCGACCTGTGATTTCAGGTGTTTGTAGGAACGAACCTGGATACAAAACCCTGAATTGGGAGGATGTTGAGGGCATGAACATTAACTTGTTTATATATATATATATATATAACTTTTCATCAGCGAAAAGTCCAGAATGGTGCAAATATTGGTCAAATGGCCCAATGGATCTTGTACTAATGTAGCAACCATAAGATTGTGCATGGAAAAAAGATACAAAAAAGAAACTGGGGATTAGAGATACAATACTAATACGAAACATTTTCTCCGCGCTCAAAAACACATTAGTATATAAAATCAAACAATGTAGTTATAGCTAGATAAATGCAAGGACCCAAGTGTATGAAAATCTTTAAAATTAAACTAAGGGAGCTTCAATCTAAACACTGTGTCTTATAAAATTATGACAATGGGTCAAAGCCTACAACAGAAATATGCTTACTCCAAAAACAAAATCGATAAGTCTTGAAAAACAAGTGAAAATCTTTGAAAAGTGCTTTCTTTGATCAATCCAAACATTTTATGTCACTATGACGGTCACAGAAAACTTGAATCATTCTACTATTTAAAAAGTTCGATTTGAATGTTCCATGGAACCTTGTGTTAACTGCTGCCATCAACTATTTGTTCAGGGGAAATTGCAGATGAGGATGTTCAACGCTTCGTAAGAAAGTAAATTTTCTTGAATTAATTTTAGACAGTTGACCACCTTCAATTGCAATATTTGACAAAAACAGATTTAAACTAGAGGCACAAGCAAGTGTGAATCGCTCACGTGGATAATGAAGCAGATACTGTTTGTATATCAAGGCTAAGCCAATCTAAACCTTCTATGCAACATTCATTGTAAGTTTGGTTAATATTTGCCTCATAATTTCAGAGAAGTTTTGATCTCTCGTATGCTTCAATGCAAACTAATGTCTCACTGTAACAACTATGTATGCCATCTAATCAACATCAAATAAGGACTCTGTTTGGTGTCTCCCAATCATCACGCCTGTATTCAGAATAAAGACTTGCCTCTGACGGCCATGTTTTTCATCCGATTCAAATGAAATGAAGACTTTTTTTTACGGAACTTCAATACGTTATGGTCTTGTTGTTTCAGAGACGATGGAATTGTGATTTCTCATAGGCTGTAATGCAAACCTATGTGCCACTGTATGCCACCCAATCAACACCAAACGAGTATTCTTTATAAAAGGTCTCCCAATCACCATTCCTGTAAAGTTTGAAAAGATTTGGCATTTAAGTTTCTAGAGAATAATTTGAAAACTGGACTAACCAGAATCAAGAATTGCTAGTGGTGGCCATGTTTTTCATCCAATCCAAATAAAACAGGAACTTTTATAAAGGACCTTCCATATATTATTCCTGCCAAGTTTGGTTATTACTGGCCTTTGCAGTTTCAGAGATATTGTGATTTCCCGTCGACTTCAATGTAAACCTATGTGCCACTGAGCTACCAAATCATCATCAAAAGAGGAATATTTGTAAAGGGTCTCAGGAGCATCAGTCCTATAGAGGACAAATATACCCAAGGGGCAAAAAAATGCAACCCATTAAACATACCCGGGAAGACAAAATGAACCACCAGAAGCACAACAAATAAACAATGAAAACTAAATAACAATGAACACAAACTCCTTTAAAAACCAGGAATGAACTCATGTGCTCCGGAATGGTATTAAGTTTTGCTCCGTATACGGCACCCGTCGTGAAGTTCAACAAAGTCAATCCGGTGGTAGTCGAAATAACAATCCAAAGATACTCATATTAGATATAGTAAATTTATACTATGCTGTATACGACGCATTTCAAGGAGTTACCTCTCATCAGCAGCATTAAAACCGAAACATTTGGAAGACCAAAAACCAAATTTATATTAAACAAGAAGTACTCAACCAAAAATACCGAAATAGGAAGCCAAATTTCAGCTAAGGAGATCTACCATGTGCAATACAAGGAATGAACCCTTAGTATTTCTATTATTTTTGAATTTTGCTAAATACAGGTAATTTCTGTAACAAATCAATGAATAATCATGTCAGACAAGTCTGACGACTGGGTTGGCGAATACACTCGGGGACCTAGGTTCCAGCAGCAGAGGCATCATCCCAGGAGTTTCAAAATAACAATCCAAAGATACTCATATTAGATATAATAAATTTATACTATGCTGTATACGACGCATTTCAAAGAGTTACCTCTCATCAGCAGCATTAAAACCGAAACATTTGGAAGACCAAAAACCAAATTTATATTAAACAAGAAGTACTCAATCAAAAATACCGAAACAGGAAGCCAAATTTCAGCTAAGCAGATCTACCATGTGCAATACAAAGAATGAACCCTTAGTATTTCTATTATTTTTGAATTTTGCTAAATACAGGTAATTTCTGTAACAAATCAATGAATAATCATGTCAGACAAGTCAAGTCTGACGACTGGGTTGGCGAATACCCTCGGGGACCTAGGGTCCACCAGCAGAGGCATCATCCCAGGAGTTTCAAAATAACAATCCAAAGATACTCATATTAGATATAGTAAATTTATACTATGCTGTATACGACGCATTTCAAGGAGTTACCTCTCATCAGCAGCATTAAAACCGAAACATTTGGAAGACCAAAAACCAAATGTATATTAAATAAGAAGTACTCAACCAAAAATACCGAAATAGGAAGCCAAATTTCAGCTAAGGTCAAAAATCGGTCAAGGTATATGAATTGTTACGACAGTGGGAACAGTTACAAGTAAAGAAATATCAAAGGGATGTTATGAGAGAAAAATCGAAACAACGGGCAACGAAGACAAGACCAAAACAATGCAAACACTACACTTAAAAACTAAAAACATATGAACAACATGGACCCACAAAAAAACCGGGGTAGCCTCAGGTGATCCGGAAGAGTAAGCAGTCTCTGCTTCATGGACACCCACCCGCCATGCTGCCCATGTCAAATCCGGTATGAGGAAGGGACTTTAATGGAACAGGTCCATTTTCATTCAGGAAACATTTTTTTTCATACCTGTCATGATGACGTCCATAAAAACTTTAATAATAAGGATGACTGCAACTTAGAACCGACATACCCCTTAATAACTTTTCTATAAGGAGCCTGGCTGTGTCCAGGATGTCACAAGCCCTGGAATGACGATTGGAATGTCAAAGTCATCCCGTTTGTCGTAAAGTTATGTATTCAGTCTTCCTCTGGTGTCAATTTCGAGGTGAAGGTCAAGATAAGATACTCAAGAAGTAGCTATAAAGTTTGAAAAGATTTGGCCTTTCATTTTCAGAGATTTTTTATATTGACCAATCAGACACAAAGAATTGCCTCTGACCGATCAATCAGCACGAAATGAGGAAATTGAAGTCCTTCCATACATCATTCATGGAAGGTTTGGTTGGCGTTGGCTAAGTACTTTCAGAGAAGGTTAATTTCTCTACGAGTTCAATGCAAATTTAAAAATTCTTTGATACGAATTGTAATGTTCAAATTTCGTTTATTTACGACTTATCAGTTGTGCTCAAGCTGGGACTATTATACTAATAATATAATAGTATAATAGTCCCAGGCTCAAGGCACAAAATGTTGAAAACAATAATAATAAAAAAAAAATAAAATCAAATTAAAAAATATCAAAGACCAAAAGGAGTAAAGCCAAAACCATCTAAGGACAGAACTATACACGAGGGTGATACTCCTTTGTTTTCACAAATTGTATAGTTTTATAACGGTAAATTTTATTATCAATTTCGGGTTAGTATCGAAAACTATGTACCACCGTTGCCACCACCTTAGTCAATACGAAATGGACGTTTTTCAGGGGATCTTCCGATCATCATTCATACAAAGTTTCAAGACATTTGGCCTTGTAGTTTCAGACGAAAAGATTTTTGAAAATTGGACAATCAGAAACAAGAATTGGCATGTAAGCAATTCAGAAAATTTTGTAGAGGAACTCCAAAAAATCATTCATGCACAGTTTGGAACTGGCTGAGCAGTTTCAGAGGGGAAGATTAAAATGTCAAATATTAACAATGATGACCAAAGATAGCAATAGCTCATATGGCGTTCAACCAAGTGAGCTAAAAACCAATGAAAAACAGTATGTAAAACAATTTAAACAGGATAAACAGTTACAACACAAGATGTTATTACAGCTGGCCATGTAGAAATCATTATGATAACCTTGGTATGTTGGAGTTGCATCCCTTATTACACTAAATGATATTTTCTCATAGACCATTTAAGAAAACTACCGAGGCTCCCAGAAGCCTGTATCGCTCACCTGGATTTCATTTATGGCAGAATAGATCTTTTGACTATGACGATGTGGGTTGGCAATCTAGGTTATGGATACAATTCTGTGAGAGAACCAACAAAGGACCATCATTAGCAAGTTCAGTTGCAATTGGGCAAAGTTATGTCAGACAAGTAGATCTTTTAAGAATTTTCCGATAGATCCCATGAACTAAGTTCAGCTATATCGGCCATCTTTGTTGGCAATATTGGTCATTCTGCAAGGGAACCACCTAAGGACAATAACTGGCAACTTTGGTTCCAATTCGCTAAGTTGTTTCAGACATGAAGAGCTTAAATTAAATTTTCCTTAAGGGTTCTATGTTAATTCTCCTATCTTGGTTTGCTGGCATAGTCATCAGATATATTTCTGAAAGGAAACCACTTATGGGCCAATCCTGCCAAATTTGGTTCCAATTGGCTAAGTGGTTTAAGACAAGATCTTCATGTGAATTTTCCAATAGGGTTTTATGTTAAACTAAGTTCGCCTGGATGGCCGTTTAAGCCACCAGATACATTTCTGCAAAAGGATCACCTAATGACCATTGCTGCCAAGTTTGGTTCCAATTTTCTTAGTGGTTTCAGACATGAATAATTTTACTGCAAATTGGGATAATTTGGCCATTTTTTTGGTAAAATGGATATTGAACTTTGGCATTAAAATTTGGCACTTTGTGTCAGTATTGTGTTTAATTTTGGTAATTTCAACAAACAAAAAAAATGAAACTCACTATTATAAGGGTTCCTAATCTGTTTGATTAGCAGTGTCTTGTGTAATGGTAATAATGTTGTCAATACCAGCTGTCATGATTTACAATTGATAAATGTTGATTTAAGAATCTTAACAAATTGATTTTTTTTATTAGACAAGTATGATTTTATATATAATTACAGCAGTTAAGCTCTAACCAGTATTTAGCAAAATTAAAAAATAATAGAAATACTAAGGGTTCATTCCTTGTATTGCACATGGTAGATCTCCTTAGCTGAAATTTGGCTTCCTATTTCGGTATTTTTGGTTGAGTACTTCTTGTTTAATATAAGTTTGGTTTTTGGTCTTCCAAATGTTTCGGTTTTAATGCTGCTGATGAGAGGTAACTCCTTGAAATATGTCGTATACAGCATAGTATAAATTTACAATATCTAATATTAGTATCTTTGGATTGTAATTTTTTTTTATTCTCTAACATAATTAATATCAATAAAAGCATTGCAACTACAATCAATGTTAGTAATGTTTCCAGATTAAAAAAATTTGAAATTATTTTTGAGGTTTATATTTTTGATTTGTTTTATTTTAGTCTGTTTAATTTTGGCACATTATCAACAGGTGCCAAATAAACCAAAATATAACCAAAATATCCCAATTTACAGTAAGTAAATTTCCCACTGTTAAACTAATTTTGCCTGTGGTAGACATTTTTGATCAAGGTCCTGTTCATCAAATACAATTCTGGAAGAGGACCACCTAATGCCCAAGGCTGCCCAGATTGATTCAAACTGGCTTTCAGACAGAAAGATCTTTAAGTGAATTTCCTATAGGGTCCTATGTTAAACTAACTTTACTTGTGGCAGGCATCTTGGATGGGGGTCAGGTCATCAGATATAATTCTGAAAGAGGAGAACCTAAGGCTCAGTGGTTTCAGAGATGATAAAATGATAAAAGGTTACAAATGGACGAGGGACGGAGGACTTACACATATGATACTGATGATTATGAAGACATAAAAATGTTTGAGTTTGTTAGATTTCTTATACTCGCCTCTGATAAATTTACAGGTAAATAGACATTTTCCCTTAAGTGCACCTCTTAATTCCTTGTCTAATGAGATGCTTTTTTAGCCCAGTAGTTGTTGGGGGAATGGGCGCAGGACATTTTAGCGGATTTTCTAAAAGTGTGAATGGACATTTCAGCAGAAACTTTAGTGGACATTTTAGAGGAAGAAAAATTGTTTGCCTGAATGAATTCAATGGACATTTTAGCAGATCATTTTTATTAGTATAGACTGCAATTTCTGCAGTGTTGGTTTTAGATCGATACAGAGCAAATGTTGATATATACATATTGTAAATATCTTCTTTTAGTGCTCACCTGAGATTATAATAGTGCTTTGTTTTCAAATATTAACTGTACTGAAGTGAACTATATCCTGCTCAAAATCCTACTGTCGCTCGTCTGGATAACTGAAGAAGCAGGTGCTTAAAAAATAAATTGTCGTATCAATCCGCTAAAATGTCCTGCACCGGGGGAATAAACCACTCTCTGGTGGTAGTCAACAATATTCCAAATTTTCATTTAATTCCCTGAAGGCATTAAGAAGTCCTGAGCTAGACAATATTTGTTTATTTGGATATGGAATATTTAAAGTTAAACTAAGTTCAAAATTCTTTATCTTGAAAATAGACAATCAAACCTTTTCAAAACAGACCCACTGGTGATGGTCAACAACATCCACCAGCATCATTTAATTCCTTCAAGGCATCAAAAAGTTCTTAGCCAGACATGACTTACAAAGGTGTTCTTATATATAGCTCCCTGAACTTCCTTCACAGAAGTATAATGAAAGGGAGTTTTGTTTGATCAATTGAAAAATAGTTAATAAAATTTATAATAATCAGTCAAAGCAAACTTGAGTTATTGTACAATATAGGAATGATGATATACACACAGACAGATGGACGATAAATTAATTTCCATATGGCAACCACACATTCCAACTAGAATCAAAATTTCAAGTTCAAAGGACCAGTAAACAGGAAAAACTCAGATGACCTACATTTATATTAGCATTTGGATTTAGCAATGTATTTAGCTTAAGATAAAATCGGGAAAATGAAACAACATTTGAAAACAGTACTTTATTTTCTATCATCTATCTTTTGGTCTTCTAACAAAGTCTGGATTATATTGTGAGTTATATCCCCTTTGTCTATCAGACATTTCAACAGAATCAGTTTCATTTGGAACCGTCTCCCCTCTCAATTTAGCCATTAATTCTGATGTTCTTTTCTTTTCATCTGTTTCTCTTTTTAACCTCTCTGCCCGTAGCTGATCCATTGTTTTAGACGAGCTCGATGATTTTAGGCTGTATGATTTTTCTTTATCATTCTTTCTACTTTTATGCTTGTGTTTTTTCTTATCCTTATGTTTCTGTTTATGCTGAAAGCAAAAATAAATAAATATACTTAAAACCTAACTTATAAAGTGATTTTTGGAATTTATTTATTTTGTAAGAAATATAAACTTCGCTTAAGTAAAATGTTTTCTGGAATTCAAATATAAATACTACCAAATACAAAAAGCTGTTACACCCATGAAGTGGAGAGGGATTAGAATAAGTCCATAAAACTTTGTTTGTAAATCCACTATAAATAAAATAAGTTTAAGCTTAAAGCCACTACCCAGGAAACAAGAACTGATAAATGGTATCTTAATATTTGG
Organism: Mytilisepta virgata; assembly: GCA_028015205.1. Classification (NCBI taxonomy): domain Eukaryota; kingdom Metazoa; phylum Mollusca; class Bivalvia; order Mytilida; family Mytilidae; genus Mytilisepta; species Mytilisepta virgata. The sequence goes on from CM051520.1 coordinate 44,945,652, forward strand.
AAGTCCCTCGACCATAAAAAATAGTTTCCCATTTCACATTTTCCTGATATTTGAACTCATCCAAAACTTTGATGAACAGCAAACACCAGACAAATTAAAGAATCCATAAAAAAAAGGTTTAATATGGGACCTTTTCACATGTCAAATGTAAGCTCAATACACTTGCATAAAATTGATGATAATATATCAGACAGTTCTAAAAAACTATAAAACTATAAAAATAAGGAAAACGATTTACATTGTACATACCTTATCAGGATTATGTGATTCTTTAGTTTTTTCAACATATCTATTCAATTCATGTATTGGATCCATGTGATCTTTTCTTTTCTCATCCCGTTCACCCCTAAATAATAAAATCACAGTAATCATAAACTTTACATACTGATATACCTCTATATGCTCATATCAAAGACTTTCATCAAAATTTTAGCCATATTTTGTTTTATCAGCAATTCGTACATATTTCCTTTGATCTTTTTGCCTAATATTTTCGAGTATCACATACAGGCAGTATCACTGAAAATATTAGGCAATACATTGTGTGAAGTATTGCGGAAGGATCTACTTATCTGATTGTCCAATGAAAATGAATTACGGAAGTTATCGATGACAAGTCGTCAATTCTCCCAAATAGTCAATATTTTCCTTTCCCATTCACTGTCAAGAATGCATTTCAAAATGATGTCACGCGGCAATGATTGGTCAACCGCATTCAAAACTTCTTCCGCAATTATAAACATTAAAATTAGTTGAAAAAGTGCCGTCTAGATACTCTACATGATATAGTCAGTATCAAAAACAAAACTACCTATTATTCTATATGTAGCCAGTATTCACTGTTAAACAAGAGGCTCACCAGAGCCTGTATCGCTCACCTGGAGTCTGGTTTTCATTGGACAATTAATCAACTATTTTACCAAGTTTGTTGCAATTGGTTCAATAGTTCAGGGAAAATTTGTTGAAGATTTATTTTTCATAAGGTTTAATGTTAAAATATGTTCCCTGATGGTGGTAGTCCTGGCAGGAAGTTGACAAAATTGACCAGGAATAAGGGTGAACCTTAAATAATTGTAACAGAACCCGACCTCAAATTACACAAACCAATAACTCCTAAATAGAATTTGGGATTCCCTTCATAATTTCAGGGTAGGTAGATCTCAACATGGCAAACATTTTTCAATTTATATTTCACTTCTATCTCAAATAGTTTTGGAGATAAATGCAAAAATGTTAAAATTATTAAATTTGACAAAAAAAGGGCAATAACTCCTAAATGGGTTTTGGGATTTCCTTTAAAATTTCAGGGTATGTAGATCTCAACATGGCAAACATTTTTCAAATTTACATTTCACTTCTATCTCAAATAGTTTTGGAGATAAATGACGAAAAATGTTAAATTATGAAAATTTGATGAAAAAGGGCAATAACTCCTAAATGGGTTTTAGGATTTCCTTCAAAATTTCAGGTTAGGTAGATCTTGTCATGCTGATCAATTTTACCCCGTCAGATTTTTGATATCTGTAACGGTTTTTAAGTTATAAGCCAAAAACAACACATGCACCCCTATATTCTATTTTTAGCTACGACAACCATGTTTTATGTCAGATCAAAATAAATGAAGACTGTTTGTACAGGACATGTCATAGATCATTCCTATTAAGTTTCAAACCAATCGATCCAGCGGTTTCAGAATAAAAAAATTTTGAAAATTTGACAAAAAAAGGGCAACAACTCCTAAATGGGTTTTGGGATTTCCTTTAAAATTTCAGAGTAGGTAGATCTCAACATGGCAAACATTTTTCAAATTTACATTTCACTTCTATCTCAAATAGTTTTGGAGATAAATGATGAAAAAATGTTAAAATTTTGAAAATTTGTTGAAAAAAGGGCAATAACTCCTAAATGGGTTTTGGAATTTCCTTCAAAATTTCAGGGTAGGTAGATCTTGTCATGCTAATCAATTTTACCCCATATCAGATTTTCGATATCTGTAAAGGTTTTTGAGTTATTAGCAAAAAACAGCAATTTACCCCTATGTTCTATTTTTAGTAACAGCGGCCATGTTTTTTGACGAATCAAAAATCCCCACATCAGTTCTATGCAGGGTACCCCAAGGAACATTCATACCAAGTTTGGTTCTAATTAGTCAAGTAGTTTCAGAGGAGAAGATTTTTGAAATAATAACATAAAAAAAAGCCAAAAATGTCAAAAAAGGGCAATAACTCTAACATCAGTTGACAGATTTTCACGAAAATCAGCACACAGGTAGCTATCATCATGCTGAACACTTTCATCCTGCCAGAATTTGCCATAACCTAATGATTTTTGAGATATTTGCGAAAAACTGTTGTCTGACCCCTACGTTCTATTTTTAGTAACAGCGGCCATGTTTTTCAACGGATCAAAAATCCCCACATCAGTTCTATGCAGGATACCCCAAAGAACATTCATACCAAGTATGGTTCCAATTGGTCAAGTAGTTTCAGAGGAGAAGAGTTTTGAAAAATTGTTAACGACGACGACGGACGCCAAGTGATGGCAATAGCTCACATGGCCTTCGGCCAGCTGAGCTAAAAAGTGAGAGTACCCGAAAACATATATCATGTTTAGATAGGAATACTGCAAATACTTTTCAATTAAAATTATTGTGAAATAAACTCAATGGAAGCAGTGTTCTAAGTGTTCAAGTATTGACAGACTTGCGGATGAAAGCATTTATAAACAAGAGGCTCAAGAGAATTGAGCCTGTATAGCTCACCTGACAGTCCCACAGTCAGTTTCAGAAATGATAATTTTTGAAATTTTTACCTATCAGAAATAAAAATTCATCGTGACGGCCACATAAGCTGCCTGAAGGTGAAGGGATAAGCTACCTTTATAAAGGTCCATCCACAGATGCTTCATACAAAGTTACAGTTCAGTTGGCTTTGCAGTTTCAGAGGAGAAGATTTTTAAAATTTGTCCAATCAGAAAAAGGACAAATATATCAAAGGAGCAAATCAAAAAACGTAATCCATTGGACAGACAAAAGACAAATGAAAAACCACAAGCACAACAAATAAACACTGAAAACTAAAAAACAATGAACAACATGAACTCCTATAAAAACCAGGAGTGAACCCAGAAATTAGAATTCATCATGCCGGCATATTAGCTATCCGAACAGGATGAAATATGCAAACTTTCTAGAGGTCCTTCCATAGACACTTCATACCAAGTTTCAGTTTATTTAGCTATGTTGTTTCAGAGGAGAAGATTTTTAAAATTTGTCAAATCAGAAATAAGAATTCTTCATGGTGGCCATATTAGTTGTCAGACTGGGACGAAATATGCAAACTTTATAAAGGCTCTTCCATGGGAGCCATGTTGTTCATCAATCCAGAACCAAATGGGGAAATTAAATAGACCTCCTTCCATTATTCATTCCTGCCAACTTTGGTCCTATGCAATCAACAAAAAAGTCTTTTCCCATAAGGTATCAATGGAAACTTTGAAAAGCCGCTGCCGCCATAGGTTGAGCAGATGAATCTCAACCAAAAGTAGATCGTTTGTAGAGGGTATTGTTGTCATCAAAGTTTCAAAACATTTCATCAAAATAGACATGTAGTTTCAGAGGAGAAGATTTTGAAAATTGGCCAAATAAAATTAAAGATGTCCTCTCCTGGCCATGTTGTTCATCTATCCAGAACAAAAGATGGAATTTAATAGAGGCCCTTCCATACATCATTTCTGCTAACGGTTCCCAAATTATAGAGCGTGGAAGACCTTTACCAATGGGCATGGGGTACCCACCTTTGGTCTATTTAAGTTTTTTCACCTTGACCTTTGATGTGGAGATTTGGAAATTAATCGTGACACACCTTCTGATGGTGATGCATAACCATGCCATGTATCATCACTGAGCTCCAAACCGTTCTCAAGTTATATAGCAGACACAATCTTTACCAAAGAACATGTGGTTCCCACATTTGACGTCAGTTATTGACCTTGACCTTTGACCTAGAGATTTGCACAACAATCGTGACACCACCACTTTTGAATAACCATGGCAAGTATCTTCACTTATCTTCAAACCATTCTCAAGTTATGGAGCAGACACGATCTTTACCATAAGACACGGGATTCTCAACTTTGACCTAAGTTTTTGACCTAGAGTTGTACATACATTGTGCTATTGAATATCCATGCTAAGTATAAACTTTGAAATTTTTTTTAATGAGATTATTTTTCGTCTGAAATTTATTTTTTTTAATAGCAAGCCTAATAAAACATCGATTTCCACATGTTTGTTTATGTTAAAACTGGAAGTGACATCACATTCTATGGAAATTGGAAATTTTGGTTTTTTAAAATGCCTCTAAACACCTGTTGAAGGCGATAAAAAGTATGCATATTTATTTTCATAACTAATAAAATTACCTGTAAAAAAATTTGATAATTTAAATATTACCTTAGTGATTGTCCTCAGAGGGTGGTCAAGCAGTTGTGCAGTCAAGTGTAAAAGATCTCAGTTCCATGTGCAAGTTGATTTCCAAGTGTTTGTTTATTTTGAAACACCTGCTGGGTTAATTAGCCTGAAGTCAACTGTTCAATTATCATAGATAATTATACACTTATAAATGATGTTTCTTGGTCATAATTTTAAAATGTTTTCACTTAGGTGCCAGATTTTTTTGCAAAAAGGATTGAAATATTTTGTCACCAGAAATATCGCCAAATATAAGATTTTGACCCCATATTGAATAAAAAATTGCATTTTGCAATATTGGCAAAGCCCAGTGCAGCCCCTGCTTTACAAAATTTAAAACCTTCCTGAAGTGCTAAATCTTTTGGCAGTCTGGTTACACAGAAGATTCTGACATTATAACAATCAGATAATTTTAGGAATTGTTCAAGGCAGCAATGTTAGTTGTCCAACTGGTGCAAAATTTGCCATGTTTATAAAAGCCAGTTCATTAGCCAATATTGTATCAAGGTAGATTTTCTTTGACAACTTAAATTTTTCATGGTGGTCATGTCAATTGTCAGGCAGGGCCAAACATGCAATCTTTATAAATTGCTATAGCTAATAAAAAACAGATCAAATTAATTTGTTTACCTAGCTGAGTCTATCCCTTCATCTTTCTTCCTTTTCTTGCTCATATACCAAGGTGTTGGATCTGAAATGTCACAGTGAAAAAGAAAACCATGTCAACATTGGTAGTTACTTTAATGAAACTCCCAAACATATTCTCATGCAACAGCTGTACCCCTTTTTGTTTATCAATTCAATTCTCACAATATTGAAATCACAAATATGGAAATTGAATGTTACTTCCTGTTACTTGTGATAGTCTTATAACATTTATTTAAATAGTTCTTGTATTAACATAAAGAATCCTTTTTTTACTTAGATTTTACTGTATTTTTCCATTATAAACATTGAATCAAAAGTGTTTAGGAAAATTCACTAACCAGTCTATTTCGCCATTGCTGAATTTTTTTAGTTAAGGTATGTTTGTAGAATTTGTCTTTCCAAATACTTTTAATTCTAATGATAATCCTTTGAAAACTAATATACATGTATCTGTTGGTGAATTTTACAAAAATTAAAAAGGCTGCCTAATGATTATTCTGCTCTTCTTTTCTGAATTTCAGTTTGTTGTGTTTTTGTCTGAATTCATTTTTCTTATGTGACAAGGTGAAAATTATTATGTATTTAGACCTCATACATATAAAATTATGTAGCTACTGAAGAAAAAAAAAATTACAGTGACACATAAAAATTTGCTCTTCCTAATAAATGCATCTGGTTACTACAGGAAAAAACTAATCACAAAAAATTGAAGTCCATGAAAAATCAGGTCAAGTTCAAATGACATATGCCTAGTCAACACACACATAGAATCCCACTAAAAATTTTGAGCCTATGTGCAATGTATAGTTGCTCATTGACGGAGAGCTGATCACAATGTCTTTTACTTTCAGAACTAGATTTACAGATACAGTAACATATAATTAAATCATAGTTTTCTTATTTCTGTAATGGTGCAGATAACTATGTACACATGCCCATGGGAATATGACGGACTCTGAGCATGTACTATGGAGAAAGGGAGTCATTTAAAATGATATAACCTTAGAGAATAGTGGTATATGGAAGACTAAACCAGGTTTATTAACTTATTACAGCATTTAGATTTAAAAGGGCCAAAAATCAATTTCACAAGAATTAGTGTTTGACTATGTATAGTGGGCATCCTTGTATTTTCAAAATTTTTTAGATCCTAAAATTAAATACTTCACAAATACACACTAAGCTGCTGCTTATTTAAACTTATTCCCATACAAAGAAAACGGAGGTCAGCTCCATTTAAAGCTCTATGACAAACGAGATGACTCTGACTTTCAAAATGTGTTAATTTGCTATTTTTGAAAGGCAACAACTTGTTGCATGGAGTTTTCATTTCACATTTGATCTGCAATTCCAGAGCATACATCAACAATCCTGACTTTCTATAGATCGTGAATAATCACTGTACACGAAGGTCATCAACCTATCTAAGACCAAAACATGCTTTATGCTCCCCATAGACTGGTTGATCATTATGGTACTTTTGTATTACAATTGTTTACAAGGATGTTGATTTAGTCTTAGTTATCGAATGACTTCCATTGTGACTTAATATGGATGTCATAATCCTGTGATTCTGTAGATACTTCAGCATCACTATGTTTAATATTAGGGCTATTCCAGAAAAAATGGTATGGGGGGGGTTGGAAGGCATTTTTTTTCAGCACCCACTACCCATACAATTTAAAATAAAATTTCCTTATGCTTCCTTTAGAATTTTTTTCCAGACCCCCGACCACCCATACAATTTTATATAAAGTGCCTTCCAACCCCCCCATACATTTTTTTCCGGAATAGCCCTTATGTGATTTGCATTTTTCTTTGTTCCTATAACATGCCTGCTTATCTCTCATATACATTACAACTGATAATGTTAAATATTCTCATTATTGTTTTACTTCAAAAATCCAAGAATGTGACTTTCTGTAATACCATTTCCTTTAAGTGTGATTGTTTAATTCTAATTAAATAAATACAAGTATACCTGCAAATCTGCTCTGAACTCATTTTCAAATTCTTTCATAGCCAACATTAGTTCAGAACATATTTTTCAACCATAATTGTATGTATGGATATTGGGTAATAAGCTTGAATGAAACAGAAAATATTTCATCGAATCACATTCCAAAATTTTTGTAATAACTCTTTGTCAATAACCAATTGTTATGAATTAGAGATAAGTGGGCATGTATAGTCGTTTTCAAGTAATATAGTCTATGGTTTTCCCACTAAAGTCAATTTCAAAAGTTGACCTGATATGACATCCCTGCACGAATGTATGGACAACATATATACAGTTATACTATATTTATTGCTACTGAAGTATAGAACTTACCATAATACTCTGACCTAAAGGTTATGCTGTCATTACTGACTAAAGCATACCCATGTCTGCAATCAGTAACATTTGTAGTGAGACAGAATATATTGGTTTACCTTCAGTTGCACTTTGTCCTAGATACGTGAGAATACCCATGCTCTTTTCCCATTTTTCTTTCTCTTTTAGTTTTTCTTCTTCATGTTCTTTATTTTTATTTTTTTCAGATATCTGGAATTACAAAAATAAATTGAACAGTGTTCTGATGTCCCCCAGCCCCTGCCAACAACTCACTTTAGCTAAATCTTGTATATAAATACTTATTAGAATTGTATAAAAAAATTTGGTAGAAGATAATTTTACAAATTGTCAATGTCATAAAGGGCCACAACTCCTTCAGGCTCATCTCCAAACTTGCTAGAGCTATCTTTAGATAGATTGTTTATAAATATTATCAAAATCGGATGAATAATAAATTTACAAGAGTGCTAATAAGACCATTTTCAATTTTCCGAAGTCTTCCTACAAAAATCTTTGAACAGAACTCACCTTCAAACTCACTAAAGCCACCATTGAGATAAAGCTTTTATATAAATGTTATTAAAATTGGGGAAATAAATCTGCAAGTGTTCAAAAGGCAGATGTACAGGTGTACAAATTGATACACATACAAACACATGCCCTGCATTACTATGTCTTGCACACGTGTTGCAGCAGCAGACAAAAAAAAATAAATGAACAGCAACACATATGCTGAATACTTATACTTAAATTGAATTATACATCCTGGATATGCCACCGAAAATTTTAAAAATTTACTTTAATAGTCTTGAAGTTAGACTGTAATCAAGAGGTTGTTCTACTACAATGTATGGTTAATTCAGAGTGTTTGCTGGTCATACTTTCAATGTTTTGTGAAATTTTCAAACTCATCTGATTTCAGCCATTTTACAAAAATAAAATGTTTCTCTTCCACTGATTGCCAATTTGTTTTCATTATTTCACTGTATATACATTGTACATGTATCTTACTGAGCCAAATCATCAAATTCTTAATATTTCTCAAATGATTTCAAGATCAAGTAAAAAACTGAGAAAACTAGGAAAAATCAAGGGTTATTAGCTGCCATGAAAACTAGGAAAAATCAAGGCATTATTTGCTGCCAAGAAAACTAGGAAAAATCAAGGCATTATTTGCTGCCAAGAAAACTAGGAAAAATCAAGGCATTATTTGCTGCCAAGAAAACTAGGAAAAATCAAGGCATTATTTGCTGCCAATTGTCTGACTGCCTGAATTTAAAAAACAAATCCTATTTTTGGCTCAGTTTAATTTGATTTTATTATACAAGGTTTGTAATTTCTGAAAATAAAAGTAGATGAAATTTTGTATCTGACTATCATAAAACAATGATATCATACTTCTTGCATTGTTTCATAGGGCTTTTATGATTCCATACATGGTATTTTTTTTAAGGACTTCTGTCGAAATTTATATCAAATGAAAGAATTTGATGTTACCCCATCTTCAGCATCTTTAAAGAAATTAATATGTCCACCAGTTCCACTATAAATATCAAGACTGGTTCCTTGTTCATCTTTACATCTCGTAGACTCCAATGCATCATGTGATTCACTACCTTCAATCCTCGTCTTGTTTTTACTTCTTAATAATTCTGTTCTAGCCTCTTGTTCCTAATATATAAAGTATTTTATAATCCTGATACTGTTACTTTATAAATTAATGCAATCAGTTATTATTATTAATCCTCAAACATGTGTCGCCTATATATACTTAAAGTTGGAACTATTCATGTTTAATATACATTCCTATACTTTGTACCTGGGTATCTCTAGTTACTAGTTAGAACTATTTTTATTTCACACAAATACGTACTTACAGCCAGGGCTATTCATTTGCACTATACATGTACATGTAAATGTCTACAGCTAAGTGTATTCATATGAATGCATAAAGCTAGAGCCTTTCATTTGTCTCAAGAATACCTATACCTAGAAATGTATTGCTGCTGTTTTGTAGAGCTTTTTGACTGTTGTATAAATACATTTGTACCTCCAGTTAGATCTATTTGTCTTTGAAATAAGAATACTTAAAGCTAGAGAGATATTTGATTGTTTCAAGAATACATAATACAAAAGCTATTCATCTCTGTCGTATGATTATCTGGATTGCTGTCTGTCATATAAAGACTTACAGCTAGGGCTATTCGTCCCTGTCTTTCTTTTTCCTCTTCAGCAGCTTTAGCTTCATCTCTTCTTACTCTTTCTATATTGTCCTTTCTTCTTACATGCCAACTGATAATTAAATAAAAGAATTCTAATTATTTATTAATGTCACACTAATTAAAAAACATAAGCCTTACATGTTTACACATGTGGGTTTGCCTCTCCCACATTTTCATGTCACCATTAAAAATTCTCTCGAATGACACCATAACATGTGTACTCCTTATGCACACCTTTTGTATATCCATAAACATTCTGCAAAGTTTCAGAGGTCTTGGTTAAAAGCTGTAGGAGCTATTACACAAAATAGGTACCTTATCTCCCCCTAATGCACCAGTACTATAAGCTGATTTGCATTATGTGCAAACCTGGCCAAATATCAACATCATTTTGCTTAGTTGGGGTTTAATGCCGTTTTCAGCACATTTGGCTATTTCGCCGCGGCCAGTTGTTATTGGTGGAGGAAGCTGGAGTCCCCGGAGAGAACCACCGACCTTCGGTAGGAAAATTGGCAATCCTTGTAATTAAGATCGGAGTCGAACACACCCCGCCACAGGTGAGATTCGAACTCACAACCCCAGCGTTGACAGGCTAGTGATCATTAGTAGCAATGACGAACTACCTAGACCACTCGGCCACCGAGGCCCCTCAACATCATTTTCAAATTTTAAAAAACAATATGAAATTAAAGTATGATTATGATTTTTTTTGTAAAACAGTAATTCTTACAATTTTTAAAAATTTTTTATCAGCTGATTATTACCCATAAGTTGACATAACACAACTGTTTTAAATCAATCAAATTTGATTAGATAAAAATTTTGTTGGAACTAAACCTGTTGTGTATTGCAACTTGTTATTCTAACAACTGTAACTGCAAAATAATTTCACACCTCTTACCAATCTAATTACAACTGTGAGTTTGCCAATCATTTTGTCCATGTAGACAGAGTATCACAACTCATTCAAATTAATTCAAGACATTCAATGTAATTCATCTTTAAACTATATCCAAAAATTGTCTTCCAATAGATTTTTGATCCCCTAAACAGTGCTAAAGCTTGTAATGGTCTCACACCTAAAATACCAGGATATACTCGGGGCGATGTTTATCTTACTCGTTTGTTTAAAAAATAATTCATGCGGCTATAGAGTTGTAGTCATTTACACATCAGCTGGGGCTTTATATTCAGATATTTTATACCGAGCATATGTGAAGTATGAAATATGAATATAAAGGCCCAGCCCATGTGTAAGTTACTTCAAATCTATAACCACCATGAATTATTTCTAATTCTATTCTAATAGGACAAATATGCTAATTTTGCTCATTTCAGTTGTCCTGTATGTATCTAACATTGTTTTGGCCATTCCATTTCTCTTGTGGAGGAGAAACCTGGAGCATAAATATTTTGATTTTTAACATTTATTTATTTTTCGTTTTTACTATCAATGATTGAATATGTCAAAAAATTTAAAAAATGAGTATCAACATGAAAATTTTTAAAATAGAATATGTTATTGGACTATACAGGATGAATATGTAACCTGCAGTGCTAAAGACTAATGAGTAAAGTAAAGTGTTCATGAAGTTTTACTGTTTAGACTTCATGTGACAATGTCAATGAGTAAACAGGTAAACAAATTGTCACAGAACTCATTTTGTCAATTTATGCGTTGTCATGTTTTTAATTAGCTGACCAAATCAGCAAACTATTTAGAGCTGATTCAATTTATGTACATTCACCGTGTAGCAATTTTGCGATAAGCAGGGAGGCATCTACCTTTTATGGGGTAAAATATTCATATTTTGTGGATGCAAAACTGGTCAGTAAATTCTGATTACGTCCCTTTCATCTATTGATCCACGAACTAAAGTTCAATTTCCATTGGATAAAAATTATAAATGACGTCAAAGTCTCATAAACGATTTATGTTATGCAATTTTACTAGCAAATATAAAAGAAAATAATTGAGCGGGAAACCCCAACTTTGAGCTCTCCAAAGTGAAAATGGCTCAAAACAGCGGTATACGTTCTTTTTAAAAGTTGACCCTTTCAGAAATAAATTCGAAAAACAATTCAGATATCTATGTTACATGAAATCGCATAAGTTATTCATGTCAGCTGATTTCTTACACAGTTCAACGAGAGTCGTCCAAGACCACCCGCCCCCCCCCCCCCCCCCACCACAAAAAAAAAACAAAAAAACAAACAAAAAAAAATACATTGTTTTAATATTTTAATACCTGAGTTATGATACTATATGGGGAATTAGAAAATCTTAATATTTGCCGACATCAACTGTGAGAATTTAATGGTTGCAAATTGAACAGTTGAAGGGTATATAATAGTGACTGACATAATTTCTCCAATGATTAGTTTGTTCTTGTTCATTGTTTATGATGACATATTTGCTTATATTAGTGCCTAAAACACTATTTCTTTAAATCTGTTATATCTGTCCTATTTTCATGCCTTTGCTCTAAAACAGAAGTTTATTTGTACTCATTGCAAAACAGATGAGAAATGCTCAATAAACCTCGCATAAACATGCTATTCGCAATGAAGGTATAAATACAGCTTAATAATTTTTATTTTTTTTTATTTTCATATATATGTTTTGTACAAATTTATACATCTGTCTTATATGTCATTTATTATTACATGTATTAGTACATTGTCTTATTACTGTTTGAAGTACACCAACATGTGGTTAATTCATCAATAAAACTATTTGATTTGATTTGAAAACAACACATTTCTACCTGTTTATAAGGCTCTTATAAATAAAATATATATTTTCTGAGAATTTATATATGAACCACAATTTGGTATTCAAACCTTTGGTTTCTTAATGGTTTCCAAATTTTTAATCACTTGAATTTGAATGTTTGATCTTTGGAATATGTATAAAACAACATTTTATAAGAGAATCAGATGGACAAAAGATTTTCTTTAAAAAACCCACTTTGCTCATCACCTTTTCCGTGACAAGATACCATAAGATACCGAAATGAAAATTAGAAAATTGTGTAATTTTGTGTTTATAATAGCATTATCCAAGACCCATTTTGTCTTTTTCATAAGTTTTTATGCATGCATGATGCATTTGTAAAAGCTGAATTCATACTTTTAATTTTCGATAGGAAACCAAAAGAAACCACAATGAAAGATGTCAATATATTTCTCCTCAAAAGAACTAATATTATTTGCATTGTATCATGTTTTGTATACTCTAATAGATGGTCAAAATGTACTTATGGATGAGACATTTTTTTATTATCAGATGAAGGATAAATAAATCCAAACATTCTATTTTTATTTATAAGGGTGACAGGAAACAAAAAGAAACAGAGCTTTTAAAATAACTTTTTTTTTTCTTAAAAAGGGCATGAATTTATCGCAAATGCAAGATAAATTACAAACTACATGATGCGGTTAATAGGGAGAGTTGTCAGATTTTTCCCTGCTCAATTTCTGGACTGCAAATATTGATATTTAAAAAGATATCTTAACTGAAGAAACAATGTCTGTTGTTTCCTAATTAAAAACATAAAAAAATCGGTATATACAAGCCCTTTTGTCCATTTTTTTTGGCTCTTTGAGTAATATCTCTCTCACATATTTAAAACAATAAAGAGTAACATATGGTTCATCGCATAAACGATACTTGAAAAAAATTGTGACAGGAAACCAAAAGAAACTAAACAAGAATGAGCTGTAATTTACCTATTATGTGTGTTTACTTGCAAGTTGTTGGAACATAGATCATTTTCTCAAACTATTGAACAACAAGAAAAAAAACTTTGTTTTCTTTGAACTGTGGTAATTTATAGCAAATTAAGGGATAAAAAGATGGTGTTACAAAAGAAACCATGAATGTTGATTCTTCAAACTCCATTTCTCAAATTTCAAAATTCAAAATTGCTTTTGCACCTCCTGTTAGCAAATGCATTTCTCCAATATTTAGAGAAAAAAAATCTGGTTAGTGTTATTTGGAAACCAAGTGTAATATAAGTGTAATATAACAAACAAAGCATTTGAAACTGCTGTAAAAAATGTTAGGAGCCAAATTTTGAATTTCGATCGCTTGTATGTTGTAGTATACAGACAAAAATAACTATCACTTAAATTGTTTATTTAGCTTAAACAGTCTACCTCGTTTCTTAACATGACAAAAACTCCTTAAAGAAAATGATTTTTTTCTTAGTTTAGGAAACAAAAATGACGTTATTACCTACAAAGCAACTTCAAATTCACAAAGTGCCATAACAAGGGTATTTAACTGTTGATGGGACTTCCATGTGGTGGGAGTTTTTTATTATTCATATTTATATACTTCTTGAAATAAATGTTCTTTTTGTGTGACATGTAACTCATAACGGTTGAGTTGGACTCTAATGCAAAAAAAATGAAAAAGTAAAAGCTCAAATATAAATATCTTTGTCTCATTGTTTAAAACATCATGCAATAGTTCAATAATCCTAATCACTGTTTTGAAAACTTTTTCAACACAGTCAATTTTTAAACTTTAAAATACGGTGACAAATAGGAAACCAAATGTAACACATATTTTAGGGCGTCTATGAAAGAAATACATACATTTTCCAACATTTTCTTGTTTCCATTCTACATTATAAATGTTTCCTAAAACTTTAAAAGAGACCTCAAAGTTTTGTAAGAAAGAGATTTGATGAAATACCATGGCGTTATGCACTTAGGAAACCAAAAGTAATGGTAGGAAACCAAGGATAAAAACACAAATATGGGCAGTGAATTTTTTTTTTTTTAAATTTAGAAAATATTAATCGCAGCTATAAAAGGAATTTTGCAACTTAATTATAGTACATATCAAAGAAATATGCAATTTTGATACTTTTTATCGTTACAGGAAACGATTCGAATACCAAATTATTGTCCATATTTTCTTTTTACATCTGTGGATGCTTTCAGAAAATTGTTAAAAATATTATATTTCATGACATTTTTTTTATAGATTACATTTTTCTGTTCACTTTTGATTATGAATTATGAAATATATTTATAGTATTACATGTATGCTTTAAAGAAAAAAAATTATTTTATTTCTACTTCTGTGAATATAAATGGTTTTCAGTTAAACGTTCAAATTTGATTTTAGGTTTTCTCTTTTTAGAGGAAGGCAACTATTACTTAAAAGGTAAAAAAAATACTTTTGAAAAAAGTTCAAGTATGATCAAATGAAATGCATTGTTTCTTGCCTATGACATGGTTATAAAAATAATATCCTATCATATTTACTAGATTATTACTGTGGATTAATTTTCGCTGAATTAGAAAAGACGAGATTTCTGACAGAGTCTAAGTTGATAAAACTTCTGGTTCAGCAGAATGTCCCTCAGAGCGATGCCAAACAGTGCTTGTTAATGATGAGAACAAATGGAACGGTTTTGTCATCTACCTCGACAAATTCATCAGAACCATTGTTACATCTACAGTTAGAATTATGTAGTGGTGATTATTCAGAAGACACCTTGCCATCAGATCAGTCATTAAATGGTACTTATAAATTTTTATAGAAAGGTTAATTGTTTGAATCAAATTTATTTGGGAAAAAGGAAAATCTTTTTATTTTCCGGAAGGTAAGTCGCTGATAACCAATACTCAAATATAAAAGTAACTGTAATAATGGAAGGTAGAGAATATAAGGTGCAGTTTTTGATTCACAAAATAGTATTAGTCCATTAGATAATTATATAAATACTGTCAGCTGTAATGTTGACTTTATCTGACTATCCAACAGTCATTGAGGTAAACTTAAACTGTGAAAATCATTATTTCCCTTTGATGTTCCTGAATCAAGATCTGAACAGATCTCATGTAGAACAAAGATGTCTCTTCTTTGTAAAATCTGTATTTGTCATACTATCCTCTTTGAGATTATGTTGTTTGATGAAATTTTTCATTAAATGCATCAATAACTTGATATTAAATATAGCTCATCTTCTGAAGTATTATTACATATCTCTGTTATTTTTTCATGTTTTAAATAACCATATATGTAGTGAAACATGATATACCAAAATAATGATTTGATTACCGGTAGTGGTTCTAATTGACACAAAATGTAAAATTGTATTTTACATGTATATATAACAATTTTGCAAAAGAACAAAGAAGAGATTTATTAGACAAAAAAAAAAAAGACATTTTGTGCATTAAAACAGCAACACAGAGAAATAATCAATAATTATTTTACCAAATTAAAAGTTGTTTGTTTTACTTCAGATTTATGTGAGAAATTAGAGAGCACTGGTTTAGAAAGTTCACAGAACAGTTACAGTTCAAAGTCTTCAATAAGTAAATACTTACTTAGTTTATAGTAAGGCTGATTTATTTCTTAGTTTAAAGTGAGGCCGATTTATTACTTAGTTTAAAGTAAGACTGATTTATTACTTAGTTAATAGTAAGGCCGATTTATTAGTTAGTTTATAGTAAGGCCGGTCTATTACTTAGTTTAAAGTAAGGCCAATTTATTTATTACTTAGTTTATAGTAAGGCTGATTTATTACTTAGTTTATAGTAAGGCCAATTTATTACTTATTTTATAGTTATTAGTAAGGCCAATTTATTACTTAGTCTATAGTAAGGCTGATTTATTACTTAGTTTATAGTAAGGCCAATTTATTACTTAGTTTATAGTAAGGCTGATTTATTACTTAGTTTATAGTAAGGCTGATTTATTACTTAGTTTATAGTAAGGCCAATTTATTACTTATTTTATAGTTAGTAGTAAGGCCAATTTATTACTTAGTCTATAGTAAGGCTGATTTATTACTTAGTTTATAGTAAGGCCAATTTATTACTTAGTTTATAGTAAGGCCAATTTATTACTTATTTTATAGTTATTAGTAAGGCCAATTTATTACTTAGTCTATAGTAAAGCCAATATAAAATTCCTCCCCACTTTCCCCTAAAAAAAGGTAAGAAAATTCAAAATTACAAAGATAAAGCATAAAAGTGTAATGTTTTATCTTATTGTGGGACTTTATATCACTCTTGTTAGACAAAAGTTTTCTGTTCATTTGTCATTTTCTGTAATCAGCATCTTTTCACAAAATTCATTATGTATTCTTAAATTATTCTTTGTGTTTTAGGAGTTTATTATTCTCTATGCTTTATGTTTTCAGACTACAGTCGAACCTAGATGTGTGAAACACGGCAGACTTGAAATCTCTGGTGTGTCGAAGTTATTTCGCGGTCCCAGCAAATTTCTCATTTGTCATATACATTTATACCTCGGATGAATCAGACACTTTTTTGTAGTCCCTTCAACTTATCGAGGTTCGACTGTATCATTCTTTTTTCATTATTTTATTTGGCATTATTCTCTATTCTATACACCACTGAAACTCTCATTTATCAAAACAAATGAAATTTGACTTTTTACATGCACAGTTTTGATGGTTGCCCTAGTATTGCTGGTCATAGTGTGAGCCTTGAATTAAGCAAAATCCTTATCATACTCAATAGTTAATAAAACTTTGCTATGTAAAAAAACTCTTACAGACATTTCAGCTAATAAATGACTCATGAGATAGTTACATACATTTTTATATACCAGTATTTTAACAGGTCTTCCACAGCCTGCTGTGAAAAGATCCAAGAGAGGTAACTCTAGACAAACTGATGAACAAACATTTTTGAAATCACCACCACCACAAAGTGTGGAACATTCAGTGGAAGCTACTTCTTCATTGCTGACAACATCCAGAGTACCAATTAATTCACAGGGTCCTGAAATTCCAGAAACTTCACACGAGTGCTCAGCCAATAGTCAGTTTGATTCTGGGTCAACTCTGCCGTCTGGTCAGGGACGTATTCTCACACAGACAATCAGTGAACAGAACCGACTACATCAAAGCTATATATGTGAGAGACAGACTGGAACAAATTCTAGAACAGTTTGTATGTTGAATAGGAAATAATTATTTTTATTCTTTTATGCAACTACATTGTACAAAAAAATGTTTTTATAAATTTAATATTTTCTCATCTGCTAACTGAAGCTGTCAGATTTAACACATTATGTCAGATTATGTGTTTGAAACACCATGGAAACCTTGGAAAATGTTGCTTAAAGGAGTTCCTTAGAAAGTATGGTTTCAACCACATATTTTGGACACTTGATATCAAAGAATACAGTTTTTTGTTTTTCGCATCCTGAATGCCACTTTCAGACAGTTTTCAAAGTTTGTTGTTTTACTTCTCTTTTGTTTTGTCTATTCTCTGGATTTTAATATTTTGGAGTTATCATTTTTCAATTGAGAGGAAAAAATATTTAGCATATAATCAGCTGTTGGTTTCTGACCGTGTTAATATTGATACTTTGAAGGACTTGCCAATAAAGCACAAAAAATGAACACAAAAAAAGAATGATTGTGTGCTGTTGAGATATATTCATAAGTTCTTTAATTTTCTCTCAACGAAGTTGTTCTTTACAGCTGTGGGACAAATGAACATAGAAACAACAGCACAAGTAAACCAGTACCAGAATACTGAAGTAGATCCAAAATTAAAATCTACTATAGGTATGTTTATGTTCATTTTTGTTAATGCAGACCTTAAAATGACATGTTAATGAGCATGTTTATGACCACATAATACACATACATGTATGATTCTTTATCACTAGTTTAAATTATTCATTCTAATCCACACCAGTTTTTGGCATATGCCATTGAAAAATGATGAATTAAGAAATAATTTATTTCTGTCATATTTTATTGTTATTTACATATGGGTAGGCATTATATTCATGAATATTTAACCCCGAGCGATAGTGAGGGGTTAAATCTCATGAATATAATGCCTACCCATATGTAAATAACAATAAAATATGACAGAAATAAATTATTTCGATTCTAATAGGACATTACGGTAATTTTTATACTGGTAAATACGGTATAGATGTGTGATTATTAAGTGGCTGTTCCAACTTCCCAGAATCCAACGACTCAATGATGGGGTCTATAGTAATTAATAATTTTGTAGTAACTGCCCTCATGTTCAACTTTAAGTCCAATTTTCAACGGCGTATTCCCTACAGCGGCCATTGCAGACGACAATTCTAATGTGCTTTTACGTGGGGGTATGCTGGAACAGCCACAACAATGTTGTGGAAAAGGTCACGGACATTGAAAATATCACATTTTAATATTACACATTTATGTTTTTAGCTTTAAGATTATAAGATTAGGCTTTTATTCGACGCTAACGCTTAAATTTTCATAAGAATATTGCTCAAATGAAAGTTATGTAGGAAATGTTGAATGGCATCATTGCGCAAGTGCTAACTATATTTTATTGTTGTTTACGTATAGTTTTATTTATATAGCGAATGCAGGGCGTCATATTAGAATGTTAATTTTAGCTTTCGATCTGTAAATGTGTTTCCTTTTAGTGGCTAAATGAATTTAAATTTAAGTAACAGAAATATGTTCTTCTCTGAAACCACTTGACTTGGCAAAATTAACTGAAAATTGATATGAAACATCTACAATGTATGTGAAAAAAGAAAGGAT
This sequence comes from Mytilisepta virgata, assembly GCA_028015205.1. Lineage (NCBI taxonomy): Eukaryota > Metazoa > Mollusca > Bivalvia > Mytilida > Mytilidae > Mytilisepta > Mytilisepta virgata. The sequence continues at coordinate 44,964,894 of CM051520.1, forward strand.
ACATTGGACTCATTCTGGACACAAAATTCACACATGAACACATAACAGTTTTAAGAAACAGAACAGCTCTTTAATTGTCTTTCATTTTCAATAGTGGAGAAAAATTGTACACCTAACTGAAAGATAAAATATTTTATACCCAACAGATAATAAACATGACACAATGAACAATTTCTGATTAAATTTATGAGTGGTTGAATTTGAAAAAATCTTCTCTTAAACTACTAAGCCTAGCGAACAACATACAACTTAAGGGTAGTTCAGATATTTTAGCCTCTACTTTTAAAACAACACCCATTGCATTTTCAAAATATTATGAACAAAGTATAATTTTATAGAGCATCAAAATATATCATTATTTAAAAAATGCATCAACTTCATATGCCTGCTTTATAAGCTTTAAAATAAAACAGACGGTTTCTTTTATTTCTATTTAAAAATGAAAAGAATATATTTAAACTCATTGCCGTTATAAAGATGTGTACTACTATATATGTCCTGAATGGATGGAAATCAGACTGGACATGTTCAAATTCCTGTATTCTTGGGATGTATCGAGGATTGCCAATTTCCTACCGAAGGTCGGTGGTTCTCTCTGGGTACTCCGGCTTCCTCCACCAATAAAAACTGGCCGCCGCGAAATGGCCAAATGTGCTGAAAACGGCGTTAAACCCCAACTAAAACAAAAAATAAATCAGTTCAAAATTTAATGAATCCAAGAATTCATTGAAATCAGTCATTTTGAAGATGATTACTGTGTGTCCCACATACACAAGTACTTACAATGTAGCAAGTAATTTCTTGATGAAAAACTGAAGTTTGTTACAATCTGTACATTTCAAATAAAAATTTGGTATATCCCAAAAGTCAATATGGTTTAAACATTTGGAAAAATACCTGCATATATTTAGCAGTGTCACATTTGTTTGTGGTGACATAGTAATTTATGCAAAAATCAAAAGACTGCACAAAAAAATGTAAAATCTGCTCATGTGAAATATTTGAGGCAATTCAGTAGTGGATAAGACAATAATTGATTACAACTATATATTAAGGTGCGGTCACACGATACGATTTTCCGTTCGATTTCTAATCGATTTATTGCTTACCGCTCAGGTAAGTCGACAGACAACGTGTTCACACGATACGATTTTCCTTTCGATTTTTTAATAGATTTTTACGTAATAATAAATATTAAACAGGTACTTGAATTGCTTCTTTTTTCTTCAAAATACTGATCAAAGTTGTTTGCTATTATGGATCAAAGTTGTTTGCTATTATGGATCAAAGTTTGATCACATACGTGACGTCATATACATAATTACGTCACATTTGTTATGACATCACACATTGCTCAAAGTTTGCGTCGGTTTGGCTTGTAACCATGAAGAGCAAAGGAAAAAGAAAAGCCTTGAAAGCTATAATTGCTGCCATGGCGTTTAGAAAAAAAGAAAAAACAACCAAAAAGTATTGGAGCAAGACTTGGCTGTCGAAACGAGCAGAGCTAGGTGAGTTTATTGCATTACACAAGATTCTTTCTTATTCTTGACAACTTACAAGAAAACGTTGTTCATCTTGTATAGAAATAATAGTACACATTTTTAAAATACGCTTATTTACATCTTGACCTTTATATCTAGCCTGAAAACGACGGTTTGTCCAGTATTGAAATTCCCGGTGATGTTGGAAACACTGAACGTAACGCTGTAAAATGCCAGATCTGACTACACTATCAAATTTCAACTATAAAATTAAAAGCAAAAGAAAAACAGAATGTACTTTTTACTTTTTAACGTTCACTTGTGTTCAGATTTTTTTCTATTTTGTATGAATACCATGCATAAATATATGCAACCTTCTTTTTACGTAAACACTTTTGGATCATATTTGTTTCATTTCCGTAAAAATGCACCGGTAAAAAAAGTTTTTCATTAGGTTTATTAATTTAATTTCTTTATAGAATGACTGCATACCATTTTTAGATGGGAATAAGGTATTACATTTTTGACTGTAGGTAAGTGGCCCAACTACTTAAAGAGGGTACGGAGATCACAGTCAAGATTTCTAGTTTTTTATTAGTACATTGCTTTACCCCTATGGGTGTAATTTTGCAAATAAAGGTTATTTAATATCAAAAATTAAACTTTCCATTTACATCATTCGTTCTTTAAAATAACAATTCCGAAAAATTATCTTCAAGTAAAATATTAAAATAGTTAATATTCCGTGTTAAGCAGTGACAATTTCATGATAAACGGATAAGGAATTAATTTCAAAATAATTTTTTAAGAAGGTTATTTTATATCAAGAGATCGAGCATTAAGAAGGTCAATGTAGACTGTATCTTGCCCTAAAATTGCAGACAAAGGCTACTGGAAAGTCATCTGGTAAACGGTGAATTTCAGTCAGCTCAACCGAAAAAAAAATGTAAGCATACTAGTCAACAAAAGTAACGATACATGAGTTCGGAACCAAATATCTTAGTAATTCCTTTAAAAAAAATTAAGTATGAGGGCAACATTGGTTTGCTACTTCATTTCTTGATCTAATGCGTATCATTTTGAAATTTTTCGAAAAACCTAGAAGAAAATCGACACAAATTTTATAAAATGAAAATCAAGTGGCTGAAATCAGTAGAAAAAACTCAAATATTTTGTCACAGACATTATGATTCAAATAACGGTGTAAAAATACCGATTTTTTAATTTTGGGTTGAAAAAAAGTTATTTTTGAAATCTCAAAAATTTGAATTTTTTATTTCAAACTTTTTGAATAAAATCCATGCTTTTGATGAGAAAACAATCTACTATGAAAATCAGACGCGTGGATCTATTTTTCTGCTTAGTACAGCTATTTAAAATTATAAATATATGAAAAATGCATTACCCTGTATCGTTTCTTTTGTTGACTAGTATATGATTCTTTATATGAAACAATTACCCTGTCTAGTGCCCCATAAAATTTACTGTACTTTTTCAAAGAGTTGTTTCCCTTTTTAGACATTTTTGTTTTGATATTTTAACAACACATAAACAAACGATAAAAACAGATTATTTTTCTAGGTATTAGAAAATATTTATTATTTTATTTGAAAAGTAACGTGTGTATAATGTGTCTTTCACAAATGATTGTACAAAGTAGATGGCAATGCTGTCATGTTGTTCAGTATCACACGAAAATCTGTATTTTAGGTAAAGGGGGGGGGGGGGCACATGAGAGAAACCGTTCGTTCGTAGGGAGAAAGATACAAGTTTTTTTAATTACGAAATAAATTTTTATTCATTTTTTTCTTTGTCGGTTTATTTTTAATTTAAACATTATTTAGAACCCAGTAATACGACTGTTAGTCTCAGTGTTACATAGTTCTGTGTGAAAAAAAAATCATAGATCTAGATTTAGAAGTTTAGAATTTGGATTTTCTACAGATTGGTGACATTTAATACGAAGAAGGGAAAGTGGAAAGAGAATAGATTCAAAGACTGTAAAAACTAGCTGTGTAAATGGATTTTTTTTTCTTGTTTAGTAACAGAAATGATACCTCCTATCTTCAGGACAAAATCCAGCCTTTCCAGGGCTTTTCTCCTTTCATTTTTGTCTGCATAAACTTTGGATGACACATCCCAAAGGCTTGGTTCATTTTCGTATAATTCTAATAAGTCCAAGTCGTGTGAGACCTCCTCCTCTTCTTCTTGATCAAGGATCTCTAATGTTTCATTCTCCGCTTCGGCCATTTTCGCGCGGATGCAGAGGCGTATGCAGGTAGGTTCGTTGAGGGGGTAATTTTAATTTAATTTGATTTGATTTTGATTACATTTTTTTATATTTACTTATGATTTATTTACGGAAGTTTCACTCGTCATTCAATACACTTAAAAACAGCATGTACTTAACACAAGTATAAGCCTTTTCATCGTAACTGCGTGCTTGGATTCCTTCATTTTGATAAGTGAACGAAATTTCTTTTACAAGTCAAGTGAAGTGTAAAAACGCTTAAGTTTCAAACAATTTTTATTCAGCTAAAATCTCACCTATGAAAACATCTGAAAAGAAGTCGAATAGAGTCGAATTGACGTTCTCACGATTCGATTTTCATCAGACAGTCGATTGAAAATCGGACGTCAATCGATTCTGAAACGACTTTTCAACTCCACTTTCGACTTTCGACTTTCCTGTTCACACGATACGATTTTAAGTCGAATGAAGTCGAAAAGAAAAATCGAAAGCAAAATCGAATGGAAAATCGTATCGTGTGACCGCACCTTTAGAAACAAATGGCAGAGTTCATCATGAAATTCATGATAATCTACTTGCAGTTTAAAAAAAAGTTACACAGTAGTCCCTGGGTTCATTACTGAAAGCCTGGAGAGAACTCTTTAATTCCTGTTGCCTCATGTGCAATATTGTACCACAGTAATTAACATGTTTGTTTGTAGATCTTCACATATACATTTACCTGTATTTATACTTAATTTCTTTAGTTGGAGGTTTATAAATGAGGTAAAAATCTTATAGAAGTTCTAATATTTTGGTAGTTATAGAGTTCTTTATTTTCTTTATTTTTTTTTACTTTTTTTTTTTTTTTTGGGGGGGGGGGGGGGGGGGTGATGTAGTATGCTTACATTGATGTCTTTTAAGCTGATGGAAGTTTTTTTACCTACAGGCAAGTTAAAGAAAATCTTAGCTGTGTTTGAGGATGACAGAGACCTCAAACCAAAAGATATTGCTCAAAAGGCAGGAGTTGGAAACAGTAAAAAGGAAGTAAATAAAGAATTATATTTGTTGAAAAACAAAGGCATTCTAACTATGCAATCAAAGGATGGAAAAGATCCCAAATGGAACAAACATCCTTCAGCAAGTTATTCAGGTTAGAAAAGAATCCAGTTAAAAAATTTAGAATACTTTTGTATGTTGGAAACAGTGAAAAATCTGCCAGCTGACAAATTTGATCTCATAGTTTATAGCATTCTTAGATGCTTAGTCAGCCTTCAATATACCTTATGACATGAAGCTCTGTAAGCTATATGTGGCAAGTAATGAATCAGCAGTAACAACAATTAGAAATAGAAATAGAAAACTTTATTTGACCGGTCATGGACCCTTACAGGTTTAAAATTTAATACAATGATTACATTTATTAATTTTTTCATTAATGTTGATTCATTCAGATTTGTATGGAGAGCAAATATTAGAGTTGTTCCCCTTTACCCATACTTTATGTAGTTAGATAGATTTCTCATAAAGGAGTTATTTTGTTTTCCAACACTGATCTGACAAAAAAGTGAAAAAAATGCTATAAAAGTATATCATAAAATAGTACTTCAGTGCAAGGACTGGGCAGGCTTAGGATAAACTATATGATACGTACATGTAAATATGTTGTTCATTTGCTTTGTCTTTTGGATCTCCTTGAAGGATAAAATTATTTGTGTTGGTCAGCAGACTAATTTAATTTGTCGAATCTGAAATGAGATCTCCAACCTGTCCATTGGTTTGTTTTGTTGGGATTTTAAATCACTTTTTAGCATAATCAGCTATATGGTGGTGCGTTTTTATTGATGGAGAAAGCCAGAGTACCTGGAGAGATCTGCCGACCTTCAGATGGAAAACAGCATACTGGTACCTTTTCAATTAAGATCTGAGATGAACCACACCTTGCCATGAGTTAGAACTGAAGTAACAACCTCTGTGTTGATATTGTAATAGTATAGCATGATTTGTCTACCAAAATTACCTAGCCCACCATACGGGGATCAAAACCGGAAACTTCGGTACAGTAGTCCAACGCTCTACCAACTAAGCTAAAGGAGTACTCCACTAGCACAGCTAATGGAGGATGGTTATAAATGTGTTACGGTTCTATAACTTCTATCGTATGTGAGGGAAGCCCCGTTACACTTCCCCTACCTCCAGAGTCATTGCCTCACAAAAATGATATCCGACTTCATTGCAATTGCCAACTAGTGACAACTCTGGAATTTTTTAGTTGGGCGCCTATGTAACAGTCTCCCAAAATTACTTACTGCACCAACCTCGGATCGAACCCAGAACCTATGGTACTATATTCCACTGTTCTACCAACTAATAGAGGATGGTTATATTAGCCTGTTACAATTCTATAACTTCTATCATAATTGATGGAAGCCCCGTTAAAATAGTCAAATGACTGTATTGTCTAGACTACTCGGCTAAACTTGGTATGTTTTCTGGTAAAGTAAACGCAAAAAAATACCTTGCACAATACAGATTTTTAAGTCTGTTTTGCTCTTTGAAACACCAGCAAACTTTAAGGATGTTATTTGTGGCTTTATGTTATGTTCTGAAACAATAAATTTTAGAATATTACCTCAAAAAACAAGATTTTATTTTTGGCCCAAATTGAAAGTACTAGGTTGTAGTAAATGATGAGTTAAAAGTTGTTTGTTGTGTCAACCAATCTGGAATATAAATTCTATGATGCCAATTTTGATACATAAGATGTGCACATTTTGTCAATTTATGACCTAAAATGTTGAAAACCAAAGCAATTAATCAAAAATGTTTCAAATATCAAATTCAAAGTTCTGAGATGATCAAAAGGGCAAAGCCAATACCGTCTGAGGATGGGCTATGCACGAGGGAGATTATTTTTACTTTTCACAAATCTAAGATTATTTTAAAAAGTAAATTTAAAGTATTAGTTTTAGGCTAGTATCCAAATACTAGCAACAGAGCTGGTAATACCCTTAGGGTACCGGTATGAATGGATATGATAATAATAATATTCACAAAAATGGTACATCTAAAGTATTTTTGGATTTTTTTTCAATTTCAATTTTTTATTTTAAATTTTTGTTGAATTTTGAAGAAAAAAATCTACAAGAGTATGCAGCAGAAATTGTGTATAGTTCTACAGGCAGTTCTGGTCCAAGTAAGTGTGATAATATATCTATGCATATCATCTTTTCTTTTTAGCTCACCTGGCCAAAGGCCATGTGAGCTTTTGCCATCATTGGCGTCTGTCTTCCGTCCGTCATCCGTAAACTTTCACATATTGATCATCTCCTCTAAAACAAATGGAGCAAATTTAACCAAACTTTACAGGAATGATGTATGGAAGGTCCTTTACTAAGATTGCTGAAATTTTTCCGATCCGCCAAAAAACATGGCTGCCAGAGCAAGACATAGTTAAACATTGGACCCTATGGGAAAACATGTTAAAGTTTATCTCCTCTGAAACTACTTGAGCAAATTTAACCAAACTTTACAGGAATGATGTATGGAAGGTCCTTTACTAAGATTGCCGAAATTTTTCCGATCCGTCAAAAGACATGGCTGCCAGAGCAAGACCCTATGGGAAAACATGTTAAAGTTCATCTCCTCTGAAACTACTTGAGCAAATTTAACCAAACTGTTCTGGAATGATGTATGGAAGGTCCTTTAGAGGGATTGCTTATTTCGTTCGAATGCGACAAACATCATGGCTGACAGCAGGAACATAGTTAAACATACATGTCTGTGGAAAAAAACATATTTTGATCATCTCCTCTAAAACTATAATAAAACAAATTGAATAAAACTGTACAGGAATGATGTATGGAAGGTCCTTTACAAAGTTGGCTCATTATGTTCAAATCTGAGAAAAACATGGCCGCCAGAGGGGAAATACTTCTAACTTTGGACCCTATGAGAAAAATATATTTTGATCATCTGCTCTGAAACTTTTGAAGCAAATTCAACCAAAGAATTAATGGAAGTTTGTAGAAGCATTTTGTCAGGTGAGCAATACAGGCTCAGCCCACTAAGCCTCTAGTTTGATCATCTGCTCTGAAACTTTGAAGCAAATTCAACCAAAGAATTAATGGAAGTTTGTAGAAGCATTTTGTCAGGTGAGCGATACAGGCTCAGCCCACTGAGCCTCTAGTTTCTATTGTTGTGGTTGAATTTATTATCTTACTCTTTTTGCAGTAGAGATTTGTCAATTGTGTTTTCTTTATTACACGTAATAATTTTTCTTTAAGTACCAAATTTGTTTTCTGATTAGGAATATCATCCCTGCTTTATCTATCAAGTTTTAAACATAGGATTAGTACTGACAGAATAATACACCTTATCGTATTTCCCTATGGCTATATCGACCTGCTGAGGCCTTCAGAATTTCCCGTATTTCGGCACTGTGACGTCGTAAAGAGTTGACCCGACCCTAATATGACCTGACCCGAATATATCAGCGACGTCATAATGTTTGACCCAACGTTGACCCGAATATATCAGGAAAACATCTGGTTTTAGGCGCATGACCATTGAAAAGTGAGAAATTCCATTAAGATTGCTAGTTAACAATACGATAAATTTATCATCAAGTTTTCTTCAAACAAATATTGTAAAATACAAGCCGCTCGACACAATATGAAGCTTTTTGGCCCGTTCGCTACGCTCACTCGCCGAAAAAGCTTCACATTGTGTCTTGCAGCTGATATTTTACGATATACGTTTGCAGAAAACTGATAATATGTACTATCTATTCTTTGAGTACAAAACAAAAATCATAAAAAGAATTTAGAATTTCTATAAAAAAAATTGAAAACCTAGCAATATGTACTTTTTTGTGGTATTTAATCATTGTTTGAAGGGATTAGCAAATTATATTTCAATGTGCCATTTGTTTTTATATAGTTCAGAAGCTAATGTCTTGATGGAGAATAAATGATATCATATTTGATTTTTACAGCTGTAGTGAATCACCATCATCACAATCACCACCATCAGCATCATAATATTGTACAAGTAGGAGACCAAAATGCCATAGGTAATGTTAATCTGTTTCACATATTCATCCCTGCCGGCCACATTTTCTGATTTTGATATAATGATTGTAGTGCTAAGAATAAGAAACTAAAAAATTTCACAGTCCTGTTCAGTTTTTACAGTTTTGGAGTATTTTTTTTTTTTACAACTGTTCATATTTTTATTCAACTGCGTGGTAGGTTGAAATTGTGATTTGTTATTAATTATTTGATTGGATGTATTTTATTCTTTATTCTGTAATAGATAAGGAAGGGTGTGTTGGATTCATTCTTGACACAAAATTCACACATGGACATGTCAAAGGTTTAAATAAAAGGAATAACTTTTTAATTGCTGTTCTTCATCTTCAGGTCACAATGAGACTTTCAACATGGAGAAAAATAGGTCCCCTAGGGTATCGCCAACCAAGTCGTCAGACTTATCTGACATGATTATTCATTGATTTGTTATAGAAATTACCAGTATTTAGCAAAATTCAAAAATAATAGAAATACTAAGGGTTCATTCCTTGTATTGCACATAGTAGATCTCCTTAGCTGAAATTTGGCTTCCTATTTCGGTATTTTTGGTTGAGTACTTCTTGTTAATATAAGTTTGGTTTTTGGACTTCCAAATGTTTCGGTTTTAATGCTGCTGATGAGAGGTAACTCCTTGAAATGCGTTGTATACAGCATAGTATAAATTTGCTATATCTGATGTTAGTATCTTTGGATTGTTATTTCATATATTGAATTTTCAATGTAAAAGGGAGATAACTTTTCCTTTGAGATTTTATGGAATTAAGTAAAAAATCCCTGTATTGCTTGAAATATGCACAAAGTGCATCAAAAACATTTAAAATAATGGTTTTACAAATTTGAGGATATGTCTGAGTTGTTCAATTCAAATTTTTAACTTTTTTTCAAAAAATTGCAAGTGCCTAAAAACTCAATTGTTTGTTAAGTGTTTAGAATTAGGTCTCTTTCCTCAGTAAATATATAGAAACAGTTATGTGGATTAAGAATAGATGTCCATTTGACATGACTGTAAACCTCATTTTCTCACTCTGGTGGTTGGGTAAAATTTCAGGCTTTACCTTTTAAACCTTAATTACTGCCTTGACAGGTTAACAATATTTGGTCAAATAAATCACAATAAAATTTACATAGTATATTGTCTGTTATATGATTTCATCATCTCCTAGATTTGGTTTGCTTATTTAAAACAAAAATTTCTCTGACTTTCAACAGAGTCTTCAGTTAAAATCAGTTGGACATTTTTATGTGTCAGTCTTCAGTAAAAATCAGTTGAACATTTTTATGTATCAGTCTTCAGTTAAAACAGTGGGACATTTTTATGTATCAGTCCTTATTTGGCATTTGAATCGGCTTTGCAAATTTTTTTGTGTCTCCGTTCTTCATTGTCACACTTTCTCCTACAAATTCCTCCTACACCTCTGCATGGATATGATCCAAGACCACAATTAATGTGCAATTTTTGCAGTCCACAAATATAATCCCCTCCATGAATTTACTGTATTTCTTCCATATTTACTTTTTGACTTTTAAAAAAAAAATTTAAATGGTTTTTGTTCTAAATTTATAGTGTAATGTTCAAAGTTGATGTTTTAAAAAGTTTGAATGAGCTGTCATAGTTGATTTGGTCAGATGGAAAAAGTGTCAACATTTAGGTTGTCATTTGCTGTCTGCAAGAATTCTGCTACCTTAGGAGATATTTAAGCCTAAGTTTGAGTTAAGCACTGATTAATTTTTTAAAAATTTTGATATTATGACAGGAAGTAAGTACTTTGCACATAAGAAAGATGTTTAAGTTTGTGCAGGTGCGATTCTTTTAATTCAATTTTAATATGAAAATGCACTACACGTATGAATTAATTGTGGTCATGGACCATATTTATGAAAAAACAGAGAATCTTCAGTGACTAATGTTGTTTTGAATTTACTTTTTAGCTCATCTGACCCAAAGGGTCAAGGAGCTATTCTTATCACTTGGCATCCATCGTTCAGCATCTGTCGTCGTCCGTTAAGTATTCTCCTCTGAACCTACTGGGCCAAATGATACCAAACTTGGCCAAAAGCATGGTTTAAAAAAAGGTGTCTGATGACCCAACCTGCCAACCAACATGGCAGACATGGCTAAAAAAAGAACATAGGGGTAAATTGCAGTGATTGTTTTATATCTCAAAAACTAAAGCATTTAGAGCAAAACTGATGGGGTAAAAATGTTCATCAGGTCAAGATCTACTTGCCATGAAATTTTCACACGAATCGATCAACCCTTTGTTGGGTTATTGCCCCTAAATTGTTAATTGTAAGGAAATTTTCCGGTTTTAGTTTATTATCTTGGATATTATTATAGATAAAGACAAACTGTAAACAGCAAAAATGTTCAACAAATGTTCAAAGTAAGATCTACAAATAAGTCAACATGACCAAAATCTTTGATTTACCCCTCATAGGAGTTTTTGCACTTTAAAGAAGTCGTCCGGCGTAAACTTTCCTTTAAAGATCTTTTCCTCTGAAACCATGGGGCCAATTGGGACCAAACTTTGGTGGAATGGTCCTTGGGTGGCCCCTTTGCAAATTTATGTCAGGCATCCTCGACTTTCAACCGACATGACTGCTGTTACTAAAAATAAAAAAAGGGGGGATGAATTTCAAATTTCTTCTTCTATGAAACTACAAGGCCAATTGGAACCAAACTTGGTAGTAATGGTCCTTATGAGGTTCTCTTTCTGAATTATGACCCAGACTGTTAACCAAGATGGCCGCCACAGCCGAACTTAGTTTAACATTGGACCCGATAGGAAAATTCATATAAAAATCTTCTTGTCTGAAACCACTAAGCCGATTAGAACTAGACTTGATGGCAATGTCGTTAGATGGTCCTCTTCCATAATTGTGTCCGATTTGGTGGACTGTCAACCAAGTGGCCGCCATGACCAAATTTAGTTAAACATAGGGCCCTATGGTAAAATTCATTGAAAAATCTTCTTGTCTGAAACCACTTGACTAATTGGAACCAGACTTGGCAACAATGGCCCTTAGGAGGTTCTCTTTCAGAAGTATATCTGATTTCGTGGACTGTGAACAAAGATGGCCGCAAGAGCCAAACTTAGTTTAACATAGGACCTTATGGGAAATTCACTCAAAAATTTACTCGTCTGAAACTACTGAGCCAATTGGAACTAAACTTTGGTCCTAAGATGGTCCTCTTTCAGAATTGTGTCTGATCACCCGGATTGTCAACCAAGATGACTGCCACTGAATTTAGTTTAATATAGGACCCTATGGGAAAATTCATTTAAAAATCTTGTCTGAAACCACTTAGCCAGTTGGAACAAGACTTAGCAGTAATGGTCCTTAGATGATTCTCTTAGATTTGTGTCTATTGATGTGGACTGTCAACCAAGATTTCTGCCACAGCTGAACTTAGTTTAACATAGAACCCTATAGAAAAACCAGCCAAATTGAATTTTTATTGTGGAACTTTCTCTACACATTGCACAGATTTGAAAAAAAACCTTTTTCAACAGGATACTACTTCTAATCTTCATAGGATTCTTTTGTATAATTTATGTGACTGTAGCAAACCTGCTTTTTGTTTTTTCCCGTTTTTTTCTGTCAGATAAGATAACGGAGGTAGAGAATTGCGAAATAATCCTGAAGATGTACGCGTTAAAAAAATTATGTGAATCCAAATTTCTATCAGTTTTTACAGAAATATTATCTAAGAAAGGATTTTTAAAGGAAACAACAAAAAATGATTTGAGACAACTGACACTTTTATTGCAACAATAAAATTTTTAGTCCTGCTCAAGATGAAATGTTAAATCCATGTGAGCGATCCAGGCTCTTGAGAGCCTCTACTTTATCAGAATGATAGGAGTTTCAATATCAAAACATGAAAAAGAAATAATTGGAATTTTCTGTTTATTTTAGATGTTAATCTTGGGCCTCAAGAAGAGCGAAGAGAAGATGACGTTATGAGGACATCTGAGAGTCTAGTTACAAATCTGCAGCAAAACCCATCATGAGTTTGTTCAGTCTGTTGTTTTATATTTGTGATATATGATTTACAGTTACACAGAATAACTGGAACCCATGGTCTTCTTTAACTACTTCTGTCTTATAAAATTTTGATGACTTATATTAGTTCTTGCTTTCAGAATAAAATTGTTTACATCTAAAAGATGGAAAGTATTAGCCTTCAGCCATTTTTTTCAGGTCTTTTAGACCAAACAATAAGTTAATTTCCACATTTTTTTTTATCTTCCTCATCTTATCATGTTTTTGTATTTAAACCTATCCATCCATATTTATTTTGTTCACTAATTGTACTTGTTTTGTTTGTAACTAGGATTTCAGTGTTATTTTGTCTTCATGCCAATATAAGTCCTCATCTCTAGTTTTGTTGTCAAGAACCTCCTAGGACCTTCTTGTCATCAAAGCTAAGATTGATGACTTAGGTTCAGTAGTTTGATTTCTTATCCCTCTTTGTTATTTCATAGTTATTTTAATTTAAGTAATATATAATTCTTGTATACAGCCAAGTTAATTTGTGTGTCTTGTGAATCATATTTTTCAGATTGTAGGAGGTTTTTACAACATTAACCTGTCCCCTAGACTGAATACCTTACAATAGGAAAGCCTTTAAATCATCTTTCAGAATTTTACTTGTGTTGTCAGAATAAAAGGTTTTGGAAGTATTTTCAATTGAGTATCAGGTAGCAACTTGTAATATATGTAGGTAAAAAAAATGGCAATGTTATTCACTGGAAACTTAAACTCAGCAAAAGACAGAAATGTTATCAAATGTCATTCATGTTGTTATCCTTTAATTTCTTTTCACCATTGCAACTAAGTCTTGTATATCTTTTAAATAACTAGTTTTTCATGTAAATAAATATCAAACATGTAAAAGTTTTGCCACTTGTTTTATTTTGGAACTTTCTCTACATATTGCACAGATTAAAAAAAAAAACCTTTTTCAACAGGATACTACTTCTAACCTCCATAGGATTCTTTTGTGTAATTTATGTAACCATATCAAACTTGATTTTTGCTTATCCCCATTTTTCTGTCAGATAAGATAATGGAGGTAGAGAATTGTAAAATAATCCTGAAGATGTACGCTTTAAAAAAATTATCTGAATCCAAATTTCTATCAGTTTTTACAGAAATATTATCTAAGAATGGCTTTTTAAAGGAAACAACAAAAAATGATTTGAGACAACTGACACTTTTTTTGTTTTTTGTTTTGTTACAATTACAGGCAAGATTAAAAACTAATTTAATAAAAACTGTCAAAGAAACTGTGAAGTCAGTCTTAAGTTCCATAAAATAATACAGAAATGTATTTGGCTTTTTAATCTAGGATTTATGTCCCTTTCTTTCCTGATTTAGCCATGAAGAATTCATTTCTTGTTAATGCTTCACATTGTATATAAAGGGTCTGCTGTTGATAGACATTTCATAAGAATAAGATTTCATTTTCATTACATCATGCTTTTGTTTTGTGAACTTATTTGGTGTGGTAAGAGTTTTAAGTGTTCTACATGTTATGCAAGTCAAAGTTACCTGATTAATAGTTTTTTTTAAATAAAAATTTTTTTGATTTGTGAGGTAATTATGCAACATTGGGGCATCAAGGATCTGATTAGAAGCAAGAGATAAAGGTTAGAAACTTTTTGGACGTAACATAAGATATGGAAAGGAATGACTATTTTTTCTTTGTTGTTTGTTGCTTTAATTTGTCCGTTTCTAAAATGGCATTTCATCTAAGTTATTTTCCAATTAATAAAATATTTTTGTTGTTGTTTTGAAACTTTTTATTCTGTTTTGAATTCATCTGAATTGAAATTAGTGTGCAGTAGCACTTTTAAAATCTAGCCTGTTAGCTGCAATGTATGCTTTTAAAAATTTTTTGATTGTGCTTATAAGTTTGTAATCAATTACAGGCTTGGTTGACATATTATGTACTGTTTAAAGACATGTCCTCTATAATACCACCATAGATTAATTTTTTTGTGGCATGTTTTGATATTTATTCGTTTTTTTTCCAGATTTTTAAAAAAAACTGAAATAAATCTGATTATTAGTTTTGCAATGTAAGACAGTTGTGCAAATCTAAAACCATGATGAGGGAAAATCGAGTTTGTTGTCACATACCAGCTTCTTGTTAATGCACTAACTGGAAGGTTCATTCAACCTATGCCAACATGTTAAGTGAGACAAAACAAAGTAGAAAATATCTTGGCATAGGTTGAATTTATATAAATATTTTTATGTGTTGTGTAAACAAACTTTAATTTATGTAAATGACGAAGATAGAAATTAATCGAATTATGGCAGGAGATTCTTAAATCAGCTATGATATGGATTTTCATGAAATTTTGCACTACTTCTAAATATTGAAATTTTTTATATATACAACTTTTATATTTCTTCAGTAAGGTTGATTTCAATTTTTTAAAAATAGAGGCTGTTTAATGCCGGGGTTTAATGTAAGACAGCTGTAAAAATAAATGATTTCACTTGAAATCGTCATTTGACTGCCTCGCTGGTCTCGTGGTAGCGTGCTCACCCTGAGTGCCGAAGGTCGTGGGTTCGATCCCCAGCCGGGTCAAACCAAAGACATTAAAATTGGTATTTGCTGCTTCTCCGCCAGGCACGCGACATCTAGGAGTAAGAGAAAAGACTGGTCGGCTCGGAGTCAGTATAATGTGTCCGAGTGAGGTGATATGTCTTCCTGCGGACAGTTACCTCGTGAGCTAGCACATTAAAAATCCGACTTAGCGTGTCGGTCTAGTACAAAGCAGGGATCATATTCATTATCATATCAACATGTTCTCGTCCTGATATGCACCTGGTTGCCACTGGACGTTAAACAATAATTCATCCATTCATCCATGAAATCGTCATTTCCTAATAATTTATCCATAAAATTTTCTATAAAAAATAATATTTTATTAGTGTCAACATTTCAGTTTTATTGATACTAAATAAATATAGTGTCAATAGATTTATGTTGTGGTGTACAGTAAAACATTACATTTTATATCGCAGTATCATTATATACATGTATACTTAAAAAAATTAATCTTGTGACCTCTAATAAATCTTTTTTTTTTTCTGCTTTAGTATAGTGTCACTTGATTTTTGCTTCTTGAGAAAACAATCAAGTAAGTAAACAACAAACTGGATGACAGCAATGACATATGAATCAATGGGGCATTTTTGTTTATGTTTATTATATTTATTTGATTATAGAATATTAGGACTACTTGAAATCAATAAGTGATCTCTTTATTTATTTACTTATTTATTTGTTTTTAGTTTTGAATTATATAAATAACTGGACCATTTCTTTTTATGAGGTTTCCTTTTAACAAGAGATTTTTTTTACAACATACAATTAAATTTTTAATTGCTTGTAATTATCACCAATGAATTGTTATACAAACATTTATTGTATTTTTTTTAGCTCACCTGTCTTTGTCATCATTTGGCTACCGTTGTCTGTCTGTCTGTAAACTTTTACATTCTCCTCTGAAATCCCTAAGCCAAATAAACTGAAACTTGGTATGAAGCATCTATGTAAGGACTTTATAAAGGATGCATATTTTGTCCCGGTTGGACAACTAATATGGCCACCATGATGAATTCTAAGTTCTGATTGATCAAATTTTCTCCTCTGAAACCGCAAAGCCAAATGAACTGTAACTTGGTATGGAGCATCTGTGGAAGGACCTTTATAAAGTTTGCATATTTCGTGTGTTCGGACAGCTAATATGGCTGCCATGATGAAGTTTTATTTCTGATGGGACAAATTTTAAAAATCTTCTCCTCTGAAACCACATAGCTAATTGAACTGTAACTTGGTATGAAGCATCTGAGGAAGTTCGCATATTTGTTCCAGTCGGACAACTAATATGGCCGCCATGATGAATTCTTATTTCTGATTGGACAAATTTTAAAAATCTTCTCTGAAGTGACATAGCTTAATGAATTGAAACGTAGTATGAAATATCTATGGAAGGACCTCTATAAAATTTGCATGTTTCGTTCCAGTCGGACAGCTAATATGGCCGCCATGATGAATTCTAATTTCTGATTGATCAAAATTTCAAAAATTTTCTCCTCTGAAACCACAAAGCCAAATGAACTGTAACTTGGTATGAAGCATCTGTGGAAGGACCTTTATAAAGTTTACATATTTCTTTCCGGTCAGACAACTAATTTGGCCACCATGATGAATTCTGATTATTCTCTTGAGCCTCTTGTTTTGTTTGTAGGCATTTGTTGAATATGATTTTGTAAAATGTTGGCATTGGTTGAAGAAAACAATTTTAAAAGGAATATTGATGGAAAAAAAAAACAATTTGTTATGAAGGATTTCATTATTGTATAGATAATGAACTGATTTTATTCAGCTTATATGTTTAGCATACTATACAATTTTTATGGACTGGGGATTTCCAAAAATAAGCCACTGACATCAAGTCTATGACCTATAACCAATTGTGTTTTTGCATTAATACAAAAATAATTTATAATAATATAATTTTATTTGAAATAAAAACTAGCAAAATAAGTCAACATCATTTTGTTTGAAAATTTGTTGTTATTTTAATCTTGTTACTTAAGTATTTTTTGTTTTAAAGACTTAATTGGAACATTAAACCCATTAAAAAATGATGAAAGTTGAAAAATAATAAAGCAATTGTAGCATGTTGTTTTCGGTGGATACATAATTTTATCGCACTGACCAAGAATATCATTTTTTTAGCTCACCTGGCCTAAAAGGCCATGTGAGCTTTTGCCATCACTTGGCATCCGTCGTCTGGCGTAAACTTTTCCTTTAAACATTTTCTGCTCTGAAACCACTGAGCTAATTAGGACCAAACTTTGGTGGAATGGTCCTTGGGTGGCCCCCTTCCAAAATTGTGTCTTGCATTCCCGACTTCCAACTGACATGGCTGCTGTTTCCATAAAAATAAAAATGGGGGGGATGAATTTTAAAAATCTTCAATTAGAACCAGACTTGGCAGCAGTGGTCTTTAGATGGTCCTCTTTCAGAATTTTGTCCGATGACCTGTATTGTCAAACAAGATGGCTGCCAGGCCAAACTTATTCTAACATAGGACCCTGTGGGAAATTCATTTAAAAATCTTCCTGTCTGAAACTACTGAGCCAATTGGTACCAAACTTAGCAGCAATGGTCCTTAGATAGTCCTATTTCAGAGTTGTGTCCGAAGACCTGGACGATCAACCAAGATGGCCGCCACAGCCTAACTTAGTTTAACATAGGACCCTTTGGGAAATTCACTAAAAAATCTTCTTGTCTGAAACTACTGAGCCATGTGGAACCAAACTTAGCAGCAATGGTCCTTAGATGGTCCTCTGTCAGAATTGTCTGATGACCGGGACTGTCAACCAAGATGGCCGCCACACCCAAACTTAGTTTAACATAGGACTCCATGGAAAAATTCATTAAAAAATCTTCTTGCCTGAAACCACTCTGCCAATTTGAACCAAATAAATGGTTCATAGGTGGTCGTCGTTCGGACATTTGTCATAGATGACCCCTATTGTCAACAAAGATGGCCGCCACAGCTGATTTTAATTTAACATAGGACACTATGGGAAAATTCATCTAAAAATCTTCTTGTGTGAAACAACTGAGCCAATTGGAACTTGGCAGCAATGGTCCTTAGTTGGTCCTCTTTCAGAATTGTGTCTGTTGACCCGTACTGTCAACAAAGATGGCCGCCACAGCCGAACATAGTTTAAAGTTTGACCCTATGGGAAAATTCATTAAAAAATCTTCTTGTCTGGAACTAGAGAGCCAGTTGGAACCAAACTTGGCAGAAATGATCCTATAATGGTCCTCTGTCAGAATTGTGTCCGATGACCCAGATGGCAACGAAGATGACTGCCACATCGAACTTAGTTAAACATAGGACCCTATGGGAAAATTCATTAAAAAATGTTCCTGTCTGAAACCACTAACCCACCACACCCTAACTTTGTTTCACATTGTAGCTATGGTAAAGCCAGCCAAGATAACTGCAACACTTAAATTTTCAGTCCTGCCGATATTTAGGTGGACAAGTTAAATCCAGGTGAGCGATACAGGCTCTTGAGTTTATAATTCTATTACCAAGTGAAATGTTGATATTTATGGATTACATCATTGTAAATAAAAGTATTACTTGTACATGTTTATACTGATTATTATAGTGATTTTTCTTCATGAATTACAACATGTATGATCATCTATTTTTTGCATAGTAATATTAAGTTACTAAAAGACAGTATTGTTTAACAACATTTATATAAATTACACTGTTTGATCATGTTATAAATTCAAGAGTTAAAGAAATAATTATAATTGAATTAATGTGATATTTGCAATCATAATTATAAATCTTATTTAAGTTTATTTTGATGACATGCTATAGTGTCCTAGTATTCTAGGTATTTTATCATAACTACTGATGATCACAAGCAATTAGCATTGAGATTAGTAGGTTGTTACACAAGTTTAAAGTGAAGACCAGAAAATCTTCAACAAGTTTTTAAAATTAATGTCTTTCACGAGGGGAGCACAGCGGAGGGTGGGGACAGATGCTGAATTTTAAAAATGAGTTGAACATTTTCAAGTTCTTCACTTTTGAACGAGTATAAGTATCTTACTCGATTTTTAGAATTCTGATTGGCCGTCACGACAGTGGGAGATCGATACACATGCAATGATCTTTCATGAGTCATCTCCTACTGAAAACAGCCATTTAAGGAAGAATGTGATCTCAACACATGGTGAAATGTGTTCAAGTGCAATGACAAGGATGCCAGTTTTGAACATGGTTGTTTTCCACCTATAAAAACTGCCAAAATAATATCACTGTAATATTGTACAAAAATTCCAATAAACTACACTGACATCTTTTCCAAGCATAAGGAATTTACAGTCTATATAATCAACTTATCTAATTAGCGGTAGAGTCCTCTTTTTTATTTTTTTAGAATCCTTTATTCATTTATGGTAATTACTACTCCTTGCTAATAAAATTTTGCTTTGTTTTATGGATGGAACTCATTCAATCTGCTTTATTTAACCATTAATAAAAAGTGCAAACAAGACATCTACATCTTTCGTGTTCAGTTTTGCAGATATTACATATATATATATGTATGTATGTACCAGTATTTATGAGAATTCAGAATAATAAAAAAAAAGGTATTGATAATTATTACTTTTAATTTGTCCTTGGAAGTCAAATTACAAGAAGTTTTTATGAAAACAAAAATAGATTTTATAACATGATATAATATCTCATATTCATATTTCATAAATATTTGTTGTCATGCAGTAGTGGTTTTAGTTATTGGTAATTAATCTCCTGACATTCAATGTCAATCATTTTAATGATAATGTTTCTGTATCTCATCTCCTCATCATGTTGTAGTAATACTACTTAAGTAAGATGTTAAACATCCAGAGGTCATTTAAATATGAATTTATTAAGTAGAGTGATTGTTAATATAATTTATTGATGTCTTGTTAATGAGGGAAATAATTGTTAAGTTTAAAGTATTATTTGAAATTGATTGTATGACTGTGTTACTTTGGTCAAGTTTACTAAATGTATTATAATCAACAACACAATAGTGGCTAATTCTTGGTTAAACTGAGTGTAGATTTTAATTTTTATTGCTATATATAATTACATTACTTATTATTGAAATCCGTAATTTTTATTGGAAGGCGCTAGTCACATGGTTCTGAATAGTGATATTTTATAACCCAAAAAAAGTCAAAATCTTCATGACAACACAGCAGTGGAGTAATATTTTGAGACAATACGGATAATATTTTTAAATTACAATCAATTTTTTACTTGTCAAATATAAAATGTAATGAAAAGCATTGAATGCATCATTTTAGTAGTTTTATAAGGTTGTAAAAGCCGTGACAGGGTGCAAATTTTTTATATGAAGCACTTCCACGCATAGAAGGCTTTTACACACCAATAAAACTACAAAAATGAAGCATTTATTTCTTAAATATTGTAATTTTAAAAAAAATTTCCTATATTTATTTGTCTATCTTTGAGGGCTTTTTAAAAAGTTTTTAAACATAAAATCTCTTAGTCTCTTATATTTTACCCATAAATAAACACACAGCCATTTAGGGATACTTCACATGATTCATTTTAATTGACACATTTGAGTGTCAATTTGGTAAAAATTTAGAGGAGTTATGGGCCTTGCAATTGGAAATGTATCGACACCAAATCGCATTAAATTTATCTTTTTTTCCCAGCACAGTGTTTAGTTTTGCATAAAATTCGGTACTGTGAGGATAATAGTACAGAATTATTGTATTTTGAAGCAAAATTTTTACAAAAGAAATCAGGTTGGAACACAAAATCTCCAATTTCATTCGGAAAACTTCTTGAAGGCATAATTATACATATCAAACAAAAAATTAAAATATCTTTTAAAGGAGTTAAAGAAATTTATTAAGAAAAGACAAAATGATTTTTGCCGGAAATCATTTTCACTGTAATTTAAAATAAAATTAAATGATACAACTATTAGCCTTTAGCACAAAAATTGGAATATTATTATAATATATATAGAGTGCTTAAAATTTTATTTGTCTAATTTGTCAGACAAATTAAAAAGGATGTAGAGCCACTCCATCTTGTTACATCCTTCTAATTATGGTGGACTTGACCTGTTATATATTACCAATGTTAAAATGACTTCAAAGGTCAGTTTTAATATAATAAAGGTATATTGTTTTACAATTAGACTTGTTATTTAATGAGAGAAAATTCCTAACATAGTCAAAAATACCAGCATGAGTCACAATTAAAATTTACACAAATTCTTTTCTGCAATGTGGAAGATGGGATATGGTGGATTATTCTTGACACAAAATCCTTAGGGAGCAACCATTTGATTTTTATGGGGGAGGTGGAGGGCTAGCATCAAATTTGAAATGAAAAGTCACTACCAGGATTTTGGCAAAATAAAAAGACCGGATCACTTTAAGTGTGAAAAAACCTGTGTCAATCAGGAATTTTTTTTTGTTTAAATGGAGGAGAAAAATCCAGGACCTAATTTCGACAGAAAAAAAATAAGCAGGATCAAATATTTGATCCTGCTCCCCCCTAAAATCAAATGGTTTTCTCCCTTACATGGGTTGTATTTGATGCTGAATATAGAAATGTCTAGAAAATCATAGTTACTGTATTAGTTTCATTTGTTCATTGCTGCTTTGATCCTGTTACTGTTTGTGCTTAAAATACTGCACATATTTAAAACAAAAGTTGTCAGATAAGACAAAAACTTACAGGAAGTGATATTTATAATCTTTTTCGCATATTTACAATACATATACCTTAGAAAACATGAACTTTAAATTTGGTTTACGAATTTTTAGATAATATGAAGTTATTACGGTTTTTTAACTCACCTGGCCCAAAGGGCCAGTTGAGCTATTGTCATCACTTGGCAAGGTATCCAGCATCGTCGTAGTAAACTTTACTTTAAACAGCTTCTCCTCTGAAACCACTGAGCCAATTGGAACAAAACTTGGCAACAATGGTCTTTAGGTTGTCCTCTTTTAGAATTATATCCGATGACCCCACCCGTCATCCAAGATGGCTGCCAGAGCCAACTTAGTTTAACATAGGACCATATGGGAAATTTACTTAAAGGTCTTCTTGTCTGTGAAACAACTTGGCCAATTGGAACAAAATTTGGCAGAAATGGTCCTCAAGTGATCCTCTTTCAGAATGATATCCAATGACCCCACCCGTTAGCCCAGATCACCACGAGAGCCGAACTTAGTTTAACATAGGACCCTATGGGAAATTTACTTAAAGAGCTTCTTGTCTGAAAGCACTTGTAATTGGCAAATTGGATTAAAACTAGGCAGCAATGGTCCTTAGGTGGTCCTCTTTCAGAATTGTATATGATGACACCGCCCATCATCCGAGATGTCCGCTAGAGCCGAACTTAGTTTAACAGAGGACCCTATGGGAAATTTACCTAAAGATCTTGTCTGAAACCACTTGGCCAATTGGAAAAAACTTGGCAGCATTAGTCCTTAGTTGGTCCTCTTTCAGAAATATATCCGATTACCCTGTCCACCATCCAAGATGGCTGCCAGAGCGGAACTTAGTTTAACGTATGACCTAATGGGAAAGTTCACTGAATGATCTTGTTTGAAACCAGTGAGACAATTGGAACTTGACAGCAATATTCCCAGTGGCAAGTCAAGATGGACATAGTCCAGGTGAGCGATACAGGCTCCTGAGAGCCTCTAGTTTATGGTTATTATGGTTTTCTATGAATCCCGTCATATTATCATTAATATATAAATTATTAAAAACTAAGTATGTTGCGAAACCGGTCATGCGACAATAAATAACAAGAAAAATAAATGGAAAACGACTAAATGTAAGAAATACACAAGTCGAGCAAAACCAAATATAAAATCGTTAAAAAAAACAAACTAAAAAGGTAAAATACCCAACGTTTCGACCAATATGGTCTTGATCACAAGCATGTAAAAAATAAAAATAAAAAGGTGTTGACTCTTTGAAACCCAGAGCAAGACTGTTTCAAAGGGTTTCAAAGAGTCAACACCTTTTTAGCTCACCTAGCTGGCCCAAAGGGCCAAGTTAGCTTTTCTCATCACTTGGCGTCCGTCGTCCGGCTTCCTCCGTCGTCGTCCGTCGTCGTCGTTAACACTTTACATTTTCAACTTCTTCTAGAGAATCACTGAATGGAATGAAACCAAACATGGCATGAATGTTCCTTATGAGGTGCTGACCAAGTGTTGTTACTTTGTAGCCGATCCATCATCCAAGATGGCCGCCAGCGGGGGACTTAGTTTAACATAGAACCCTATGGGAAATGCATACAAATGACTTCTTTTAGTGACCGACTTAATGGAATGAAACCAAACATGGCATGAATATTCCTTATGAAGTGCTGACCAAGTGTTGTTACTTTGAAGCTGATCCATCATCCAAGATGGCCGCCAGAGGGGAACTTAGTTTAACATAGGACCCTATGGGAAATGCATACAAATGACTTCTTTTAGAGAAGCACTGATTGGAATGAAACTAAATCTGGCATGAATGTTCCTTATGAGGTGCTGACCAAGTGTTGTTACTTTGTAGCCGATCCATCATCCAAGATGGCCGCCAGAGGGGGACTTAGTTTAACATAGGACCCTATGGGAAATGCATACAAATGACTTCTTTTAGAAAACCGTTGAATGGAATGAAACCAAACATGGCATGAGTGTTCCTTATGAGGTGCTGACCAAGTGTTGTTACTTTGTAGCCGATCCATAATCCAAGATGGCCGCCAGCGGGGGACTTAGTTTAACATAGAACCCTATGGGAAATGCATACAAATGACTTCTTTTAGTGACCCACTTAATGGAATGAAACCAAACATGGCATGAATATTCCTTATGAAGTGCTGACCAAGTGTTGTTACTTTGTAGCTGATCCATCATCCAAGATGGCCGCCAGCGGGGAACTTAGTTTAACATAGGACCCTATGGGAAATGCATACAAACGACTTCTTTTAGAGAACCACTGAATGGAATGTAACAAAACACAGCATGAATGTTCCTTATGAGGTGCTGACCAAGTGTTGTTACTTTGTTGCCGATCCATCATCCAAGATGTTTAGAAGTCTATCAGAAAATTGTAAAAAAATTCTGAATGGTCACAACTTGACCACATATTCAAAAATAATAATGATAAGATGTCTTCAGTAGCTATTGTAAGACTACACTAAGATGACCTGTTTTTAATTTTAAATACTGTGTCAAATTAAACCAATCTTGGTCTGAATCATTATATAATTTTACATAATTTCCAAAATCACATTAGATACAGGTGAGCGACACAGGCTCTTGAGAGCCTCTAGTTATTTTTATTTTTTACATGCTCGTGATCAAGACCATATTGGTCGAAATGTTGGGTATTTTTAACTTTTTAGTTTGTTGTTTTTTAACGATTTTATATTTTGTTTTGATCGACTTGTGTATTTCTTACATTTAGTCGTTTTATGCCCCTTTTGACAGCTCACCATTTCCATTTATTTTTCTTGTTATCTATAAATTATTACCTTGATAATTTCCAGTTATATGTAAATCAGGAATTTAAACTTTCGTTCACCTTAAATGATTGCTTAAGATGTTTACTGGTATGATATGGATTCTTCATATACAGTTCCTGATTTTTCCAAAAGGTTGGAATTTTCTCATATTTTGAAAATGGTCTCTGTATGTTTATATATACATGGTGTTATTGAAATTGCAAAGAAAGAATATTTCGTTGAGGATTTGTTTTTGTCCAGACATATATTTCTTCAAGAGTAAAAATAAAATTGTTTTGGGCTTTCATTTCAGTAGCTTCCAAAAATTAGGAGCTTTCTTGACACTTCAGTGTGAAATACTTCTACAATAAAAAATACCAGACACGCCCACTTTCACCACGATGTTTTTAATTAGTTTTTTTCTGTGTCGGCAAACTAATCTGTGCCTTGTGACAACTACAAACTGACAAGTTAGTATGATGGTGCTAAAATGACTGTGATGTTGCAAATAAAACCAATTGTTAATTTTGTTTGATTATTATTTGAATAGGCGTGTGAAATAAGATAAGTAATACGATACAAAACAAACATAATACAAAGTAGATAATATCGTTTATTTGTGTAATATTACTCAACATAGATAATTAGCCACACTAATCAGTTCTTATAAAATTACATGTATTTATACGAATCTCGTCAGTCGGCCATATAACGTGTTTTAGTGCGATTGAATATGACGATTTTCAGAAGTGAAGTTGAGGTAAATTATATTTTTTGTTTAAAATTACATTTCTTTTTGTCATCAGTTTGGCGTATTTGATTTAAATTTTAAAAAAAAATATTTAAACAAATACAGTATTCGTCTGATTTTTCTCCATCGAATGAACAAAAATATGAAAAATCTTGTAGATAAAACATGTAAAACAAACAGTATTATTTCATGTAGTCTCGTGAACAGTTAGATATAGATTTAATATATTGTAATAAAACAATTATTTATTTTCAGATGCTAAATTAAATACTAGAATGACAAAAAAAACAAAAACAAAATAAGTAAACGAATAAATTAATAAAACTACATGTATTATAATTATTGTAATATTGCAACATTTTACAACGTGGACAATATTTGAGAAAAAACCAAACTGTCTTACAAAAAACTTTCACCGTATTTATGAATTCAAGAAATATTTCCGTTGTAAGATAATTACAGCAATCGACAAAAGGTTTGCCATCTCTAGATTATTGATTGTTAGGCTGTTACACTTCTTTGAACTAATATTTATTTTATTCCTTACTTTACTTTTTACATGCAGTGCATGATATAACTATATGCAATTATCGTATCTCTGTGAGAATAAAAATATATACATGAAGTTTATGCAATCATAAGCGAGAAATACTCTAGGACAAGGAACTCATTCCAAAACAGAATGAAACAATTTTTTTTGGTTAAATTCTAAATAGGCAAATTTTACCAGTATGTCTACACACGCATTTGTTTGGTGTATCTAATATCATTTTTACATTTATAAGATTGTATCTGTTTTTTTTATTTACCATTGTGTGCTCCGATGAAAATAAATATTGAAGTTGTATCTTTTTAAAGAAAATAGAATTAATGAATAAAGATGTACACTGAATATACACAGAACAAGAAAAAAATGTGTTTTTAGAAGAAATTTGACCAAAAAAAAATAAATTCAAATCTTACACTAACACATTAATTCAGTTTAGAATAAAAATGGTTATTTTAATGATTTATTTGATACGAATTTTCATGCACAAGATATGCAAATTTCGTCTATTTACGACTCATCAGTTGTGCTCAAGGCATAAACTGTAGAAAACCAAAACGACAACCCCAAAAAGTGTAATAGCAAATTCATAATGCTAAAATTACTAAAACGGTTCTAAGGACAGAGCGAGATACACCTTAGTTTTCACAAAGTTAATATATTTGTAGCAGTAAATTTAAATTGAGAATATGAAAAATTATGAATTCAAAATATAATTTACATGAATATGTTTACACAATTTTCAGTGTGAAAGCCATGGAACAGAAAATTCGAACACAGAAATCCACACAGATGATTTAGGCTTTATCCTTTCACAAGCTATATTACAGCAGGCTCCAATCTCCGATATAGAATGTCTGATAAGAAAAGGTGCAAACGTGAACAACAAAATAAAAAATGGAATGCAACATCTTCATTATGCAGTTGACATTAATTACACGGACTGTATACAACTACTTATAGAAAATGGGGCCAATATTGACTCTGTAGACGACAATGGTTACACCCCATTATTACTAAGCGCATCTCGAGGTTTTTTCAAAGCACTTCAGATACTTATAGATCACGGTGCTATGGTAAATTATTGTGACGCAGGGAAGGAAGATAAAATTTCGGAACATCTTCGACAAATGGGGTTTTTAACTTACGAACCTCTAAATGTGGCAATTGAAAACAATAACATTAGTTGTGTGAAACTTTTACTTGAGAGCGGAGCTAGTCCTAACAAGAAGTACTACATGGGGTACGAAATCAACTTGATCCCCATTCACCATTTATCTTGTCTGGAACTTCTTTTACAGTACGGCGCTGATCCTAATGTGTTTGGTCGAAATGGAATGACACCTCTAATGAAAGCCTGCAAAGAAAATAATATCGACGCTGTTAAGATACTGGTACAGTTTGGAGCAAACGTAAACTTGAAAAATAAATTATGTTCTAAACATAGCACTGCACTCAGTTTTGCAATTGGATATGGCTCTCTGGATATGATAGAGCTACTGTTACAAAATAATGCTATCATAACAAATCAAACAGATGCAGATTACGGTCCACTTCATGATGCCGTTCTTTTTGACAGGTTAGACGTGTGTCGTCTGCTACTGTCACGCGGAGCAAATGTGGAAGAACTATCAGGTAGTGGTTGCACGCCCTTGATGCTGGCGGCAAACTGTCCAAAACTCGATGAACG
The DNA here is from genome assembly GCA_028015205.1 of Mytilisepta virgata. Classification (NCBI taxonomy): domain Eukaryota; kingdom Metazoa; phylum Mollusca; class Bivalvia; order Mytilida; family Mytilidae; genus Mytilisepta; species Mytilisepta virgata. The sequence goes on from CM051520.1 coordinate 44,992,808, forward strand.
AAAGGCAATCATTGAATTACTTCTACAGAAGGGAGCCGATCCAAATTTTTTCTCGCACTGTAATACAACTTTATCCCAAAATCTTTCTCCTCTTGCGGAATATTTGAAATACAACAAACGATTGTCAGACATTGGAGTTATTCATCTTCTTATTAAATATGGTGCAAGAGTAAACATTAGAGAATTTCGATCGTGTGGTGCAATTGATCCATATGGTATACTTCCATATTTGGCGGAATTTCATCAAATGGAAATCATGGAACTTTTATTAAGTGCAGCAAAGCACATAGACATGTGCTCAATTCTACAGAATAAACATTTACAGAAACAACAAAACGAATACCTTTTGAGGGAAGCGGTTTCACCACGCCCACTGAAAAATTTAGTTCGACTGTCGTTATGTGAAAGACTTGGGAGTAACATTCCAAAACAAGTGACAGAATTGCCATTGCCAAAAATTCTAAAAAGATACTTAATGTTTGAATTATAGATAATTCATATTTATTTGATGGTCAGTTATTGACACTTTGGAGCTCTGCGTAGCTGAAGAATTTCTGTTCCTTATCAGTACACAACAGTTTACTGAGAAACATGTATGTGTCTATGGAACAGTTAAGATATAAACAATTAGTTCTGAAAAAAGATCTGTATCAAAGACATTTAACTAATTTCACCCTGCCTCAAATCTGCGATAGATTGCCTTTTGTCAAATCCGTGGTAGATTTCTAAACTGTATTATCTTGGTAATTATATATATCAATGGCTCATCAAAACCAAATATATAGCTTGCGTATACATACACCTGATACGAAATGACTGTAATTCGACATAGCTATTTAATCGAGAGGGTTTTCCTTTGAAATAAAAAATAATCCAAAGTTTGAAATAAGTACGGTACGAAATGGTTCCAGGATGTGGTACAAAATAGCTTTTGAAATGACTGGATTTGTTCTCCGATATACACATTCCCAATAAACGGTCCTCCATAAATCCTTAAATCCACCCAAAACCAAGGCCTGGATAAACGTTTTTTTACTTTTAAGATACTTGTAAATTGTATTTTAATATTTGTCAGTGGCATTTCGACGACATTTTTAACGTACTTTGCACCTAACCGGGTCTCTCAGTTTCGATAAAGAACAACCGTTTGAAGCCTTTGAGCCAAAAAAAACTAACTGGCCGCTAAATTTTAGTTATTGATAATTTGATTTGTGAAAGACGAGAAATATACAATCTGGTTCTTGGAAAACTTTCTCTACTTGACAATCACATTCAATATCGACATGAAATAACTTTCAGTAGGCGTAGAGCGAAACGGCCATTCAATTAACCGCTTTGCTGTTAAATGATCGTTGTTTTCATTTATTTTTTAAGTAGGTGCTGTGAAACTGACTTGAGATTTATAATTCTATGTCGTAATATGTAACATGCACGACTTGATAAGTCATCGAAACTTAATTAGGCTTCTTTTCTTTTCACGAGAAAAACCATTGCAGCAGCAGGAAACAGTGATATCCATGTTAGCTAATTTCATTCTGTAATATACTTATTTATGACTGTTCAAAATAAAAAAAAACTCCTCTGGAATCGCTTGCTCAATGGAATTAAAATTTCTTATCAAATAATAAATAGAACTGTGCCTAAGCAATTCGATGAATTCGTTCTGTTCGAACAAACAACATAGAGACAATAGCCATAACCTGTTTTTGATTGGTCAAAATTTGAAAACCCATCAATCAGATATTAATTAGTTAAATGATTTAAATGAGCATCATTTGGTCTAATCCTATTTCTAAGGGTAGCGCGCGACATAGCAAATACGACTGCTTGATTGCAAAAAATTTCAAAAATAAGTTGAAACTGCTTGGCCATATTAAAAAAATACTTCTTATGAAACATCTATGGATTGTCTGGATGTCTTGAATGGTGTGTCTGTGACTAGTCAAGTTCCATATAACCGGTCAAGACGTCTCTACCATGTCTACAAACTAAACATATTTGGAAACCTTAAGTCAAATCAATTTGTTCTAACCTGATTGATTATATGCATATACATGTATAAGTTCACTTTGATGATAAAACTAACGATCAAGTCCCACTTAATAGCAGACTTTTTTTCTCTGCAGTTATGAATCCAAGCCAGTTTCAAAATTCCTAAGGATCCTTATAGAAATTTTCCATAACTTGTACAGATATTTTAGCTCTAAACAATGATTGTGTATTTTTTAATCATGTTTATCAAAGGAGTAGGGCGACTTTCCCCTGTATTTGTTTCACTCATAACTATTGATTTTTTAATTTCTAATATTTACCCACTTTTTATCGAAAACGATTGTGCGCAATGCATTTTTATGTTAGAAAACACAATTTTTATGCTTAACCATTAATTATCATTAATAAGTTAAAGTTTTCTATCGGCAATTTGGGTCAATTTGCATCACTTTTTGGAATATTCCAAGAAGGACACTCAGCACCAAAACCATTCTACTGTCGTATGAATGGAGATATATAATCTCACCTCCATACATTCGTTTTGGTTTTGAGTGTCCTTCACGTTGACAAACTGTCTTGAAGACGTTAATTTTGCAAATTGTGTTAAAACGGTCTCCCAAAGCGATATTCAGGTATGTAGAATTTTTTTTAGTAACTTACTTGTTAGTTATTATTAGCAAAGCTTTAGAGACCACACATCATGTTATGCTTCCAGAGATTTTGAAAGGTTTTAAGCGACTTTTTCAAAGTGGCCCTAGAAGTGAAGTAAATGCAGGGGAAAATGGGGGAAACTTTAGGATCTTTTTCCATTGTTATAAAGAACTGTATATACATGTAATAAAGTAATAATACCCGCAGAAACCTAATGAATTTCTTATGTATTTTTGAAGTTTTTAGTTTTGAGTTTTTATTTCTGACATTTCTTCACACCTTATTAATCCGAGACCACCACCCAGTGCTTGTTCACTACCTCTTTTTTTTGTTTCAGGGTTGTGTTATCTCACCGACAACAATCTCTTTTCCTTTCTAGTGTATTTTTACGGACTCTTGAATAATCCTTCAATCCAGAAAGGTTCCGTAATTATACAAAACACGTAACCAACTAAAGAGTATCTCCCTCATGCATAGATCTCTCTTAAGTAGGTTTTTGCTTTACCATTTTGATCATTTTGACATTTTTGAATTTGCTGTTTGAACTTTTTAGATTGATGTTTTGGTTTTCAACAGTTTATGCATTGAGCACAACTGATGAGTCGTAAATTGACGAAATGTGCACACATTGTACAGCAAAATTGATAGTCAAAGAATTATAAGTAAGACTGACAACGAATACAACGAAGATTTGTGTGAATGCTGAGAAGAAATTTTAGGAATTTTCGTTTCTATATCAAAGCTATATAATCAACATACATGTACTACATATCATATAGTAAAATTATTCTCCAAGAAAAACGACGTATTGAGCATATGCTTACTTTGCGAAGGACTTAAAAGCAGCATTTTTACTGATATCAGGTACGAGCTTTGTAAAGAATCTGACTCACGTCTAGACCAGAGGAAAACATACCCTTCCTTGACTTTCTTGATACAGCTGTTAGCGAGAAATTCAAACTTTCCCTTAGTCATATTAATGTAGTTTCCATATAGCAGAAGTGATAAAAGCTCCAGATACCTATCTGCAAAGTTTTTTTTCTTAACTGTGCTTTCATAATGACGATCTATTTTCATTACAAAAAGTCATGTACAATTGACGTGTTTATTACTTCGTCCAAATTAATTGCAATAGTTTAAATTGAAATCGTCACACAATTACATGAGTCAATCTCGAATATGTCTTGTGGGAAATAACTTACTTGATAACAAATCTAAATGAAGATTTTTTTCCCAAACAGCAAGCATTTTACACGCTGCATTAAAACTACATGACATTTTGGGGATTGAGCTTAGGGTGACTAGGAATACTTTGGAAATTACGTGAAGTGGAATATTTCACTTATGCTTAACATGCTTAATCTACCATATGTTTTATTACTATTTGGGCTTTCTACATTTTTGGAATTAAAGATCTAAGTATAGGCTTTCAATTAATACAAATACATTTTTATACCCCGCTTTTGAAAAAAAGCGGGGTATATAGTATTCGTTGTGTCCGTCCGACCTTTGTATCCACATTTCCTCCTAAACTACTGAATGGAATTTAATGAACTTTCAGGGAATCTTCATCCCATGATGGCATTGTGCACCTCCTATTTTAGAATTTGATCGGACCAATTTTTGGGGTTTGCCATAGAAAAACATGGACTTTGACTTTCAATGTAATAGGAGGTACCATGATGCCATCCGCAACTCCTCCTAAACCACTGCATGGAATTTGATGAAAATTTCAGAGGATCTTTCTTACATGATGCCATTATGCACTTCCTATTTTATATTTTGATCTGATAAATATCTGGGGCTACCCATACCAAAACATGGACTTTGACATTCATTGTGATAGGGGTACCATGATGCCATCTGCAACTCCTCCTAAACCACTGAATAGAATTTGATGAAACTCATCCCACTGCTGTTGGAGTTTTCCTATTCAAAATATTGACATTTCCTTTCATGTATCTTATGTAAGGCGGGGGTATCAAGTAGTGAGCTTTGCTCACAGTATTTCTAGTTTATATTAGCGAGCATGGCATATTTAAGCATAGGGTTTATTTTTTTAAAGTTTAGTTCATTAGCAGGAGCGGGAACCACTATAGAACAACCATTTGGTATTATGAGAGGATTAAGAATAATGTTCTTTTTTTTGTTTATTGCAAAAAGTAAACCGTGACAGGTTAAAACATTACATGAATTACAGCTATGTACATTAATAACAAACAACACATGAATAAAGTTCTGAACGAGTGAAATAAATAATTATACATTTTTTTTTCAAGTATATAGATTCGTGGAAAAGTGCAGGATCAAAATGTTGTGAAAGAAGGCAGGATCAAATTTCACTTGGAATCAAACAATGGTATATTTTGGAAAAAAAAGTTAGCCGGTTAAGCGAAATGAATTGTCTTAAAAAAATAGATAAATTAATAATTCGTACAATTTACTCTATTATACATTGCTGTGCTCATATAATTGGGGCGTCAATTTCACATAAACAACAAATTGTTGCCCCATTCATATTCTCTCGATCGAAGAACTGTCAAAACATACAAAGGGAACACAAGCACCATGTTCAATAAATATTTTTGTCATCAAGATGGAGCAGTACCCAACAATCAACATTCATTTCTCACATTTAAAAAAATCCAAGGAAATATGAATCTTCAGAGGAAATGACTAAACGTTCGAGCTTATTTCCAGGAATTGTTTAAAAATTTTTGTTTTATTTCTTTAAGTACATAGTCGGGGTTTTATATTAACCCCTACAGCACAACCTGGCCAAGGTGTAACAGGGTTTTAATGAGGATTATTTTACTGCCTATATACTGTAAATATGGAAATTATTGCGATGTTTTTATTATTGCGAAAATTGCGATCAGTTTAGCATCGCAATATTAAAAACTCGCATTTATAATGCATATTTTCATGTCCGATTTATTGTAGATTTGTCCCCCTTTGTTTTCATTTCCTCAAGTAAGTTTCTGGTCATTGATTGCCGACATCCGGAGATAGGTTAATTGTAGACACTTTGTTGTATAGGTATTGTTTTCACAGCTATTATATATATATATATCAAATAACATTTTGAATTCTAATATTTTTAATCCCATTAATTAAAACTATTACTTTAATAAAACTTCCATTTTTCAATTTTTACTCGATCTCCGATCACAGTAATAAAACTTTTTTTTCACACATGCAGTAATCGCAATAATTTAACCTCGCAATTTTGCGTTAGGTAGAAGAATCGCAATAATAAGTGCACGCGAAAATTTCCGAATTTACAGTAATTAATATTATAAAAACGCTATCACATTAACACACCTTGCACTCTTCTCTTACAACAGGATTTAAGGTACTCACTCTCACGGATATATACTTTACCCATTTCTGTATTGAGACATACTTGACTTTCTTTATTTGTTTTTAATATTTTATAAAATAAAATTCACACAAATTTTGAAAGTATTATTAAAATTGGCCAAAGCTCTTCAAATTTACTCAGATCACCGTTTTTCTTGGCAACACCTCAATATAATAATAACTTACTTTCTAATTGAAGCCTGATGTGTCTAGAAGTTTTTCTTCCAGTCTGCATTTATAAATATAGTTTTTTGCAATGATTAAATGTAAATTCAACAATAGCCCTTCTTTGCTACACCAAGAAGAAATTTTTCTTTTTTAATTCACAGTCAACAAAAGCATTTCTCAAATTGTTCCAGAGAGTACACAGAAAACAAAATGTTCAGTAGTTTTAGTCTCATATAAATTTTTTTTTTATACAAATCAGTATTCTTAAGATGAATTTAATGGAAAAAAAATGTTGGAATAACTCTGTGCAAAAACATGTAGGTATGCATTTCTGCAACACCTTTTATTAAGAAGTAATGAGAAAAAAATTGCGTGCTAATTCATTGTGCTGTGCATCAGCGCAGTGCTATTTGTATTTGGTATATATTTGGTATATATATCATTTCCATGTATAAACAAATTTTGCAATTCCCTTACAATATGCATTATAGCTTTACAATACAAAAATCTCTATTTATTATTGAAAATACTCCCCAGAACTATTGATATTGAAATATTCATATATATTTTATTATAAATATTTTTTATATTCATATAAACGTAAGACACATTGATAAAATTTACAATATAAATACAAATGCACACGTCCATGACACTAATCTTGTGGCAGAAGTTCCAAAGAAATCATAAATGGTAAGTAATTCAGAAAAATTAGTAATTCATGTTCTTCAGATTCCAAATTCATAAATATGATTCATTATGCATGCTTCCAAAAAAAGACTTTCAGGTAACATCCTAGACTAATACGAACTTAAAGGAGTTGCTTAGCTTCATTTCCAATATATGATCAAAACACAGCTCCTGTATCAGAACTTTGTTAGTAAGGATCTGAAGTTGTTCTATAGTGTTGCGTTTCAGATAAACTTTATTTATCCATTCCTTTCTTAGCTTTTGAAGGTAATTTCAATCATCCTTATTTTGATTGATCCGTTTGCCAGGACCTTGACCCCAGTTTCACGGTTGACTGACTTTGATAATTTATATAACATTTTTTCGATTAGGTCCGTTTCTCAGTAACTCGATCAGGGATATATACAATACATAGTCATTGTCGAAAAATATATAATTTATTTGGGCGAGCTTTAGAAACATGAGAAAAGTGAGTTTTTTCCCCATGTTTCGCAGCGAGCATTTCCGCATTTCACACAGTCATATTGACAGAATCTTTACAATAACAAAATGATCATTTTTGGGTAGCGCAATTCCTTTGCTTCTTTTGAAGCAAATTTTCCTTGTTTTATTATTATTATTATTATTATTATTATTATTATTATTATTATAATTCTTGTGTTGTTTTGTCACTTCCGGTAAAAATAGTTTTGCAGTAATTTAAAAGTGAAGTCTATTAATTTGAGTTGTTCCTAGCTTGTTATTTAAGCATTAAGCTCTTTAAATATTATATTTTGATTATGCAGTAAACGATCATAACTTGAACTAATTATGTCTTGACCGATTATACAGGTGCTTCAAATTAAACATTTTCTAAAATTATTAAAACTTTTTTATTTTTTTTCAATGTGAAAACAAAGAAATTAAGAATCCACGAAGAACCCATTTTCCCCAATCCGGGAAATAAATGTCAACGACAAGTGTTGAATGTTAATATCGACCCAGTTTGGTGCCATTAAAAAGAGGGTTAAAAAATATAATTTATTTTAGAGACTTTCGACAGACATGACAGATATACATTTTGAAATTGAAATAAGTTAGAAAATTAGAATTATAAAAACAATTTGAACAGTACATTACTGAGAACTTCGTACTGAAACATGTTATCGCCATATGTTACAATAGCTTGATATTGAAAATCAAAAACATCTTGCGGGCATAATAATATAATACTTAGTCTAGCGGAAATTTTAATACATACAATTAATTTGATTGAAACATTTATTCTAGTACCCCCGGGTTAGAGAATTAATTTACCGACACGTTGTCAGATGATGTCCCTTACCTTTTTACACTTGGTTATGGTACTGCTTTTGACACATTTCGTCAATATACAATTCATTAGTTGTGCTCTAGGTCGAAAATGTTGAAAGATGAAACAACAATCCAAATTGTTGCCGAGTAAATTCAAATGTAATTGTTTAACTTTGCCTTTATCGCGAATTATCATTTGAGAAAAAGAACGAAGAGGAAAAAATACCTAAGAGCAAACAAACAAAAAACGCAATATGCATGATATGTATACAGACAAACCCGGGAAGATAAATAAACAACCACAAGCACAATATGCAAAATAAACACTAATAACTAAAAAACAATGAACAAAACGAACTCTTATGAAAATCAGAAGTAAACTCAGGTGCTCCGCAAGGGTAAGCAGTTTTTGCTCCGCATGCGGCACCCGTCGTGAAGTCCAACAAAGGTTCCACTGTACAATTAGCATTTTATTTCTCGTTTAGTTTCGGAAAATACGGCGGTCAATTTTTCAAATGTTTACAACTGATGGGTAAAATTTGGTAATAATTATGATTTCTGACCATGAAGCCGATTTATGCTGAAAGAGAGGACGTTTGACAATTGATTTAATCTCAATTTGATGGTTCAATGCGTATGCATGGACTGAAGCGGCATCTCCATCTGACCTTGTAGATCAGCATCTTGTGTGTTTTTTAAGTGTGTAAATTTTGCATGAAGTTTTGAAATGTAAGTTACGAAAAATGAGCAGAAAAACCTGCCCTATTTTATTTATTTTTTTAAATGGCCCAATCCTATGTTTAATTTATGAATCTATCCAATGATCCAATGAAATTCTACATTCAGGTGATAAGTTGTCCTATAATTGGGTCACTACAATGCATTGTGCACAATATTTTGAAAAACATTATCATTTCCGTTGCTATGGGTATCCAAGGAAAAAAAATATTTTGGAAGAAATTGTCAAGTTTGCTGGACCGGCACAACTTTGCGATTCTTTTCATATATACATATTTGGGTCTAAAAACTAAATTAAGTGAAGATTGTGCATGATATACACGTACAATTTCATATTTTGTGGCTAAATTTCAAGTCAAAACGACAATTGTATAGTACTACCAAAGTCAATCCGGTGGTAGTCACAAATCAGTGGCGGTACATGAAATGTTACGACAGTAAGAACCGGTCCAACGTCATCTTTGATATTGGAACTGTAACGGCCAATCAATTCGTTATGACGATCGTAAAATTTCCTACGTGATGCCATCAACTTATCCCTGATAAAATCATTTTGTGACAGCAGTAATCCTCTTTGTCGAAAGTCATGGTAACTCACGCATGCCCTTGAATATCGGATAACCTGAGAAACGTAGACGTCATATGCAGGCAATGCTGGTATATTGCCACTCAAGATTTAGAATAAATTTCAAGGAGACAATTCATCTGGTCGAAGTAAATAGATCAGAGACATACGATACTAAAAAGGAGATTATTCAGAAAGTTTTTGTTGCTTTTGGTTTTTTTTCAGAAATGAAGGTAACGTTACACGTTAAATGCCACACCGGGCAATTTCGCAAGTGGAATGTAAGACTAAAAGACCCTATTTCTCATAGATGTGACTCTTTATTTGGAAATATTAAGTATAAAAAGTAAATAAAATATATGAATATATATATGATCATATATGGAAATTATAATGATATATATAGATTATAACATGGCATGTTTCATATATCACACCCATTATCAGCCCTAGGTCAAGATATCAGCCTGATAGCCGCCAGGCTCGGTGGTTGATTTTGACCATGGGCTGATAATGGGTCTGATATGAATAATGACATGTTATGATATTTTTATCATGTCATGAAAGTTCTTAACTCAATGATTTAAGTTTCATTGCCGTATTACCGAATATCCTCAAGGCGCTGCATATCGGCGTTGTTCCTCGTCTATTTAGTCAAAATGTTTTGTCACTTAATGTTTTCTGTTTGTATTAACATTTTTGAGCGAATTAATATAATCCACAGTTTCGTCCCGCTGTCGTCTGGAGTGTTTCTACGTGCTATTAAGTTTAGAATCGGTTACGGAAACGACTGATTTATAACGCGATTATGATATAAAACGGAAGCAGTTGATATAAAGCGGAAATAGTTGATATCAAAGTCATCTCAATCCGCTAAGCCAATTCTTATAAGATTTGGGCAGAAATATGTACAATTTCCAATTTTATCGAAATTTTACCTTTAGTTTCTATAAGTATATGATAAAAAGTTTTATTTCAAAACTTCACTTTTTATGTGCACACCTCTGTGCATCTCTGAATATCAAGTTTGAACATTAGGAAGGCTTAGGTTTGCCATTTAAAGAAAATTCCAGTAATTCATATAATTATAAATGGTTTTAATTGAATGAAAGATATATAATCATACAAAAAAAAACAAAAACAAAAACAACAAAAATAACAACAATTTTTTTTTTATTCACTTGAAATCGTACGGTATCAAAGTTTAATGACAAATAGCGATGACGTGACAGGACATGACAACTGTTGTAGAAATAGATGTAGAATTGCAGGTTATGAACAGATATTCATAAAACTTGCCATTTGAACTTGAAAAACATTACTATCAGCACATGCAAGAATTATGCTACCCTAGGAGATATTTTTGCCAATATTTGAGTTAGCACGAATGATTTTTTTTAAACATTTTGATAATATGTCAGGAAGTAAGTATACTTTGCATATGAGAACGTTTGAGTCGTTGCCATTTTTTTCAATTCAATATTATTTCAATATAAAATGCACTTTGAATTAATTGTGGTCTCGGGCCAGCAGGGAACCCTCACGCTATGTAGCGAGACCCAATGGCCCCGACGATATAACTAAGTGGATAAATCAGAGGACACAAAACTAAATCAAATCATCAAATTCGACTGAGAAAGTAACCTAAAAGGAATTATTAAAAACTCAATTCATGCTAATTGACTTAGGCCTACATTGTATTTTTAGAATGCTTAATTGAAAAGTTGTTTTATTTATAATTTTTGAAGTATAGTTTGATCGTTTTGTGTCTTTGTTTGTATAAATTTATTTTATTCTGCGCTGTTCATTGCACTTAATTAAGTAAACTTATGACTGGTTTGACTGTTATAAACCACATGAAAATAATGGTGATATGGTACGTCCGTTTGACTCTACCATGATCTTTTACTATAAAACTGAATAAAAATGTTAAAGGTGGGTAGTTTCATCGGTTTAAAGAATATTACATTCTCTAATCTCGACTTTAAAAGAAATTATCGATTAAAAGTAAAATAAAACAACTATAAAACTGAAAGTAATCCTATCCATCACATCATTAGCGTTTATTTTTTCTATTCCTTACCATAGTTATACTATGAAAATGTTATGACTATCGTGGCATAAATTATCGCGTTTTTCCTACTGGGAGGAAATGTAAAAGCTTTTAGAAAAAATAGGTAAATGTTCATTTAGCGTTTCATGTATGAAAGAGTTAATTAAGAATGACAACTATGTTTTGCTTTGTACTCGCAATCAATCAATGAGATTTAAATTTTACAAAACGGGATTTAGCTTTTAAATGCGTCATTACCATAATGAAAAAGAGTTCACGTAGAACTTTAAGTGAATTTTAAAATGGAAGGCATGGAATTGTGCGAGACAAATAAGGGAAAAATGTTTAATTTATGTAAAATAGAATATTTGAGGAAATCAAATATGCGCTTTTACCAAAAATTTCCCGTTTCATACTTTGAATTTTTTAAACTTTTTGTTTAATTTTAAAATTAGAACTGTAAAACGTTTTACAAAGCTCTTATTTTATATTACATGTACTTAGCATAATTTGATAATTAAACAATCTATTTTATATTTTACCTTTTTCAAATATAGAAAAATATACAGGCAGGCAATAGTGATGGTAACAATTATACTATATGTGTATTCAAATCTTATAACACACTTGTGAATAACGAGAGAGCTCAAGTGTACAGGTAAAATATCATATTCGCCCAAGTGTCAACCCTTTTTAATTAGCCCAAAATGAAATACGAGCCCACGCCCAAATAAATTTTTTTTCTTCGCGCAAAAAAATCGTGCTAGAAGGTTAAAACAACCGAAAACAAAAATATAGAATAATTGTAATAGATATTATAAACTTGTTTAGACAAAGTAAAAGGATATGGAGTGATTAACTTACAAGAACCATTCAGCATCCAGAACAATTTCAAAAGACTCATGAAAAAAATTACAGAAGAAGATGAATAATAATGGTACTTAGTATACGAAAACAATAATACGGTTTACGTCGTTTTCACCGAACGTTCTAAAAAGTTATATTTCTGTAGTTATATGAAAATGAAGGAATATGGGATATACCGTCGTAAGACATCACCACAAACCAGTACTAACGACTCCAACCCATCACTGTTTATATTTCACTGCTGTTTCATTACAGATATGATTATGTATCCTGAAATTTGTTTTAATTTCTTTTGGATACATATTGTTACATTGATCTAATTAATATACTTTTGGGAATACCACCCATTAGAAAAAATAATAGTTATCAGGTTAAGATTTTTTGTTGGTCAGTTTAAAAATCTATTAATCCCTAGATATATCATTCGTCGTGTTCTTTGGCCTTGGTGAACATGATGAATATCATATCTAGGGAATTGGTAAATCTTGGTTTAATCTCATTGTATAACCAAGGACAGTATATGGTAGTGGTAGTTTAAATGAGTTTGGCGCCCAACAAAATGAGTAAAAATAAACGACAGGTGGTCAATATCAACTAAAATTAGAAATATAGGGGCCACGTAATAAGAAAAGAGCGTTTCGGCAGTAAAGCTACCAAAAATGGTGTAAACTTGTATTATCAGTCCTGGGTTTAGACCCATATGACGGTAATTGACCAATAGCTATGCGGATAATTACGAGATTATTCTATTTATAATTCTATAGCTTCTATTTTTTATCAAGATTATTTGCATTGTAAATAAAGTTCATCACAGTCAAATTCGGCGATGGTTCTCGTACTCTACAACTAGACGGTCTGTCGAAAGGTAATTTCTGGCACGAAAACACAGGTTTCCAGACCAACAAGTTTTATCTCTGGGTTTTCCTGAACGTGCCTGGAACGTTGTTACGAGGATAGTGAACTTTATAATTTATTTGAATACGTCTTGTTATATTGTGTACTATACATATGGTTTTACAGTTGAAACGAGTACATTCTGACCTTGTTATCTAAATTAAGTAACGTCCAACCAAATTTGACAGTTCTAGGGAGCGGTCATCTTCAATTGTCGGTGGTCATAAGTATTAGCTTTAATTGTACTAGTCAGGATAGATAAAGAAGATGTCTGGATACCTATAAAACCTGTGTAACCCCACCACTCTACAGTATCTGTACCAAGTCACACTATCCTGACTCTGTTGTGTTTTGTGTTTTTGTCTGGGATTCTGTCTGTTGGGTAGCGTTGATTGATTAGTATGTCATCGTTGACCTTTCCTGTTATCCATTTAGTCTTTTGTTTATATATATAGACATGTAATTATCATTTTTGTAAAAAATTCAGAGTCTATCTCGCTCGGCGGTCTAGTTGAGTTGTTTAGTCATTCATCAGAAATTGGTGTGCTTAAATGAGCTGAAATCACTTGCCTTTCAGCGGTGTTTTGTAATGAAGGAGGTGTGCTTATAGGATTGAAACGTAATGAGAATACTGTTATAACTATAATATATATATATAAAGTTAGCCCCAAGGTAATATTCAAATCTACACGGACATGAAGGACTTAAAGAGTTCGATGCTGATACTAGATAATGGTGTGAAAAAATTATTATACTTTTGAGATTTGATAATAATTACATTGTTTACACGTTAAAGATTAACACCTTAGGGTTAAGATCAATAAAACCATTCAATGTTTGTTTGATTTTCAGATAGTGACGTTGAGTACCATTGGAAAGGCTAAATGCGTGACTGTTGTATAGGATTGGTAATAACGGATAAAATTAAAAGCTTAAGGAAAAAATGTAAGATAAAATTTCGTTCAAAGAAATAAAATCAGGTTTATCCAATGTTAACCCATTAAAAATCGCACTTGAAGGTTAAAACTACTTAGAGTAAATGAAATGTTTCTTCTTGACACTGGGGAATGACTTTTTATCAGATTTCTGAAATTTTCAACGTCTTATTCCAATACTCAATATTCTTCCCTATGGAAAGTGTAAGATAAGGTCAAGGGAGGCTGCTTGACATGAATATATATAGAAAATAAATGTAATCTCATTTCGCGGGAGTAGTATATATGCGGTTTTCAAGTCGTATTTGAGGTGGTGGAAGAGGTGGAGGAGCCGGAAGTGACGTCACCGGAACCGGAAATGACGTCACAGGAAGTGACGTAACCGGAACCGGAAGTCACATGACCGGAGCCGGAAGTGGTTTGCGCGCATGCGCAACCGGAAGTGACGTGTTTTCCCGCCATTTGTTGCCGGAAGTGACGCAAGTCACGTGCCAGGACCCGAATGTGCCGTCTGCGCATGCGTAGGCGGAACCGGAAGTACCCGGAAGTCAGGCGCATGCGCAACCGGAAGTAGTGGATTTTGGCACCATTTTACCATGATTTGTTTACGGAAGTGACGCAAGTCACGTGCTATGACCCGGATGTGCCGTCTGCGCATGTTCAGGAACCGGAAGTGATTTGCGCGCATGCGCAACCGGAAGTGATGGATTTTTCCCCTTATATACTTACGGAAGTGACGTAAGTCACGGACCAGGATGTGCCATGTGAATTATCTCCCTTTTCCCGCACTTCTCGGTTGTCTCTTATACTGCTCATCACTGTTTGTCTCTGGATCTTTCATCGGTCTGATACCCTCACTGTTATGTCGAAGTCCGAGAGTATACGAAGTACACTATTGGATTATCTCCCCTTATCCCGCTCTTTTCATTTGGGGGTGATGTTTTCTGTGAGGACCAAAGGTAGGATTGGATTATGTCCCCTTACCTCCAAGTGATGCTTGTCACCAATGGAGTGGTGTCCTTAGCAACTGCCTTAGCAACGGCGGTCCATTTCTATGATGCACTTCGTTTCTCTTCTCTTGCTCTATCCCGCTCCTCGCTGCTCTTCTCTTGCTCCGTGCTGCTCATCGCTACTCAGGCTTGTTGCTGTTCGTCATCGCTGCTCTTCTCTTGCTCTTTGCTGCTCAACGCTGCTCTGCACTGTACTCAGACCTGAAAGCACCCTAAAGACAATCGTTTACCCTAACACTAGTACCACTTCAAATTCATAAGGGATTGAGCCAGATTGAATTATCTCCCTTTTCCCGCTCTTCTCGGTCGTCTCTGGATCTTTGATTGAATTATCTCCCCTTATCCCGCTCTTTTCATTTGGGGGTGATGTTTTCTGTGAGGACCAAAGGTAGGATTGGATTATGTCCCCTTACCTCCAAGTGATGCTTGTCACCAATGGAGTGGTGTCCTTAGCAACTGCCTTAGCAACGGCGGTCCATTTCTATGATGCACTTCGTTTCTCTTCTCTTGCTCTATCCCGCTCCTCGCTGCTCTTCTCTTGCTCCGTGCTGCTCATCGCTACTCAGGCTTGTTGCTGTTCGTCATCGCTGCTCTTCTCTTGCTCTTTGCTGCTCAACGCTGCTCTGCACTGTACTCAGACCTGAAAGCACCCTAAAGACAATCGTTTACCCTAACACTAGTACCACTTCAAATTCATAAGGGATTGAGCCAGATTGAATTATCTCCCTTTTCCCGCTCTTTTCGGTCGTCTCTGGATCTTTGATTGAATTATCTCCCCTTATCCCGCTCTTTTCATCTGTGAGTGATGTTTTATGTGAGGACTAGGATTGGATTATGTCCCCTTACCTCAAGTTGATGCTTGTCACCGCTCAATGGAGGGGTGTCCTTAGCAACGGCGGTCTATTTCATTGCTCTATGCTTCGCTTCTCTTCGCTTGCTCTTCGCTGCTCCATGCTGCTCATCGCTAATAATGACTATATTCACCTGCTGATTTAAGATTCTTGGGGTTACTTGTCGGTGTTTTCGCTGCTGCTTCCGCTCCTGCTGCTTGTTGGTGTTCGTCATTGCTGCTCTTATCTTGTTCATCGCTGTTTTTCTCGTGCTCTTTGCTGCTCGTCGCTGTTTTTCTCTTGTTCTTTGTTGCTCATCACTGTTTTTCTCTTGCTCTTTACTGCTCATCACTGTTTTTCTCTTGTTCTTTACTGGTCGTCACTGTTTTTCTCGTACTC
The DNA here is from genome assembly GCA_028015205.1 of Mytilisepta virgata. NCBI lineage: Eukaryota > Metazoa > Mollusca > Bivalvia > Mytilida > Mytilidae > Mytilisepta > Mytilisepta virgata. The sequence continues at coordinate 45,009,256 of CM051520.1, forward strand.
TTTGCTGCTCATCGCTGTTTTTCTCTTGCTCGTTACTGCTTATCGCTGTTTTTCTCTTGGTTTTTGTAGCTCGTCGCTGTTTTTCTCGTGCTCTATGCTGCTCGTCGCTGTTTTTCTCTTGTTCTTTGCTGCTCATCGCTGTTTTTCTCTTGTTCTTTGTTGCTCATCACTGTTTTGCTCTTGTTCTTTACTGCTCATCGCTGTTTTTCTCTCGTTCTTTACTGCTCATCGCTGTTTTTCTCTTGGTCTTTACTGCTTATGGCTGTTTTTCTCTCGCTCTTTGTTGATCATCACTGTTTTTCTCGTACTCTTTGCTGCTCATCGCTGTTTTTCTCTTGTTCTTTGCTGCTCATCGCTGTTTTTCTCTTGTTCTTTACTGCTCATCACTGTTTTTCTCTTGTTCTTTACTGCTCGTCGCTGTTTTTCTCTCGTTCTTTACTGCTCATCACTGTTTTTCTCTTGCTCTTTACTGCTTATGGCTGTTTTTCTCTCGCTCTTTGTTGATCATCACTGTTTTTCTCGTACTCTTTGCTGCTTATCGCTGTTTTTCTCTTGTTCTTTGTTGCTCATCACTGTTTTTCTCTTGCTCTTTACTGCTCATCACTGTTTTTCTCTTGTTCTTTACGTCTCATCGCTGTTTTTCTCTTGCTCGTTACTGCTTATCGCTGTTTTTCTCTTGGTTTTTGTAGCTCATCGCTGTTTTTCTCGTGCTCTTTGCTGCTCGTCGCTGGTTTTTCTCTTGTTCTTTGTTGCTCATCACTGTTTTTCTCGTGCTCTTTGCTGCTCGTCGCTGGTTTTTCTCTTGTTCTTTGTTGCTCATCACTGTTTTTCTCTTGCTCTTTACTGCTCGTCGCTGTTTTTTCTCTTGTTCTTTGTTGCTCATCACTGTTTTTCTCTTGCTCTTTGCTGCTCATCGCTGTTTTTCTCGTGCTCTTTGTTGCTCATCACTGTTTTTCTCTTGCTCTTTACTGCTCATCACTGTTTTTCTCTTGTTCTTTACGTCTCATCGCTGTTTTTCTCTTGCTCGTTACTGCTTATCGCTGTTTTTCTCTTGGTTTTTGTAGCTCATCGCTGTTTTTCTCGTGCTCTTTGCTGCTCGTCGCTGGTTTTTCTCTTGTTCTTTGTTACTCATCACTGTTTTTCTCGTGCTCTTTGCTGCTCGTCGCTGGTTTTTCTCTTGTTCTTTGTTGCTCATCACTGTTTTTCTCTTGCTCTTTACTGCTTATCGCTGTTTTTCTCTTGGTTTTTGTAGCTCATCGCTGTTTTTCTCGTACTCTTTGCTGCTCATCGCTGTTTTTCTCTTGGTTTTTGTAGCTCGTCGCTATTTTTCTCGTGCTGTTTACTGCTCGTCGCTGTTTTTTCTCTTGTTCTTTGTTGCTCATCACTGTTTTTCTCTTGCTCTTTACTGCTCATCACTGTTTTTCTCTTGTTCTTTACTGCTTATCGCTGTTTTTCTCTTGGTTTTTGTAGCTCATCGCTGTTTGTCTCTTGCTCTTTACTGCTTATCGCTGTTTTTCTCTCGCTCTTTGTTGCTCATCGCTGTTTTTCTCTTGGTTTTTGTTGCTCGTCACTGTTTTTCTCGTGCTGTTTATTGCTCGTCGCTGTTTTTTCTCTTGTTCTTTGTTGCTCATCACTGTTTTTCTCTTGCTCTTTACTGCTCATCACTGTTTTTCTCTTGTTCTTTACTGCTTATCGCTGTTTTTCTCTTGGTTTTTGTAGCTCATCGCTGTTTGTCTCTTGCTCTTTACTGCTCATCGCTGTTTTTCTCTTGCTCTATGCTTCTCATCGCTGTTTTTCTCTTGTTCTTTGTTGCTCATCACTGTTTTTCTCTTGCTCTTTACTGCTCATCACTGTTTTTCTCTTGTTCTTTACTGGTCATCGCTGTTTTTCTCTTGCTCTTTACTGTTCATCGCTGTTTTTCTCTTGCTCTATGCTTCTCATCGCTGTTTTTTCTCTTGTTCTTTGTTGCTCATCACTGTTTTTCTCTTGCTCTTTACTGCTCATCAATGTTTTTCTCTTGTTCTTTACTGGTCATCGCTGTTTTTCTCTCGTTCTTTACTGCTCATCGCTGTTTTTCTCTTGCTCTTTGCCGCTTATGGCTGTTTTTCTCTCGCTCTTTGTTGCTCATCACTGTTTTTCTCTTGTCCTTTGTTGTTCATCGCTACTCCTTACCTTACTCGCGTGCTTATTTCGTTTTTTGGGGCTACTTGTCTCTGTTTTCGCTGCCACTACTGCTCCTGCTGCTTTTTGCTGTTCGTTATCGCTGCTCTTCTCTTGCTCATCGCTGTTTTTTCTCTTGCTCATCGCTGATCCTTTCTTGTTCTTTGCTGCTCTTCCCTACTCAGGGCCTTACTCGCGTGCTCATTTCTGCTCATCTCTTGCTCATCGCTGCTCACAACTGCTCTTCTCTTGCTCATTGCTGCTCATCACTGCTCATCGCTGCTCTTCTCTTGCTCTTTGCTGCTCATCCCTACTCAGGACCTTACTCGCGTGCTCATTTCGCTCCTGCTGCTGCTACGCAAGGAATGGGGTTTACTGCTGATGATCGGAAGGCCACTCGGTACTCATGTTGTCGGTTTGATTGGTAGATCAAGACTGATCGATGTGATTGTATACTGGGATATTTATCGACGACAAACACAAATGAAACAGTTTCATATTTTATTTTACATTTTTACAAAATCTACATCAGTCAATGTTTTAAGTTCTGGTTCTTTCTCTTCAAACAAAGGTATGATCTTTTTCAGTTCTTGCCATTCGTAAGGACTCAGCGTTATACCTCTCTTGGTTGGCTGTAAAGTCAGTTCTCCGTTAGGCACGAAATATTTTCTGATGTGAATGATAGGATAGGGTGCTTTAATGATGACATAAACATCTTCTCCCAGATGATATGTCCAGTCCACCGGTTCTTTGTCCTTGATTCTGGTGATCAGGTCGTCCACCACTTCTGTAGTACTGCACAACATTTTCCACTGCATTAACGACAGGCTGACTCCGGTCTTTGTGGGCACCGTTTCACTTTCCCAACATCTCAAATCTACTCTTTTACTTCCATTCCATTCTGTGAGTTCAGCATAACGTCCTCCACCCAGTAGTACTTTCAAAGGAATATTGGAATCTGTCATGGCGTCTTGGACGATATCTCGCTTGGTCTGGTCTTTGGTTTTCTTTTCTTTACGTGGCATATCGGCTGACTGATTCTTCTTCTTGCTGGTCTATTTATATACATATATTTGTGAAGATGGATTGGATTGGTTCTTATATTATGAAACGTGAAACAGGATTGGCTATCTTTCCGACATCGTGATTGGTTAACTTCTCCCGTTCCGATTGGTCGAAAATCTGACATTTTCATTGGTCAATTCCAACCGTTTCGATAGATCAACACGATGGTACACTGTCCAAATATGTGGCGCCCAATCCGGAAACTGCTCACAATAGGTACGAGTAAACGCCGACAATACGATCAGTCTTCCTTGGTTCACCACACCGTCTTCGAACATGGCAGTGACGATTCTCTCGTATACTTGGAAGGGGTCCATCGTACGAATGACTTCTCTGACTATCTTCACTTCCTTTTATACATTTATGACATGAGACTACTCTGCATTGACAAACTTGTAACTGTCTACATATATACATGTATATATAGTGTTGCCAGAAGATCCCGATACCGGGGTTTTGTATCTGAGGCACTGGCAGTCCACCCAGACAGAGGAAAATACCGACAATCGTGTTCAGGATGAACGAGATTACATCCGCCACCTTTCCTGATATGGTTCGCCACACATTCAACCTACAAAATACGACCTTCAAGATCAACGTGTCGTTTGGATTTATACTGAGAAACGCAGAGACCGGAGAACTAAGATACTTCCATTCCAGGACGGGGACGAATGTTCTCTGTCTCGATGATGTTAGATGGACATCAAAGATGGCTGCACCCATTCCCTTGCTTTTTGCTGCTCATCGCTGTTTTTCTCTTGCTCTGCTAATGATGACCTTATCTCATTTCAGTTTTGGGGCAACTTGTCGCTGTTTTCGCCGCTGTTGCTAGTGGTGGTCGATTGTCGTTAGTCAAAGATTGGATCTGTGCGAGAGCACCCTTAGATCCGGGTTATTTAAAAGTCCACTCTGCATTTATCCAGGCTTGTGACTGGCTATCATAAGATAGGCAGCATTAATCCTGCTCAATTTTTTAAGGGCACTCTGCATTTGTCCAGGCTTGTGACTGGCTATATATATGTATAAACATATATAGGCTGCATTACCCTCCTTCCCTTTTTTTTATATTTTTTTCTGTTTTTCTTTGTAATATGTTCCAATTCCTCCGTCACATAGAGTCATTGCTGTCTTCAGCTGGAGGTGGGTCGTAGTCGTTCAATACACGGTTAAGCAGATATTTTCGTTTTTCTACGGCCTAATCCCATGATTCTTTTGATTCGTAGTCTTCCTATTCTCTCCAGCGTTTAGCCGTTTTTCTTGATCTCTCTATGTACGGGGTCTTTATTTATGTCTTGATGCCAGGACACCAGTCCGAGGTAATGCTTTCGTATTTCGTCTCTGTATGAGTCAAACATGTCTCTATATGCTGCCAAGCGTGCCTTGTCTTCTTCCATTCCGGCTTCCACTACTTCGTTTACTGTCTGTGAGTATTCCGATTGATGTACTTGAAATGTTATGTTCAAAACGACTTCCCATAGGGACTGTTCGCAAAGCTCTTCGGAGTCTTCGTTGGATCCATGGTCACTACTTTGTTCCGATTCATTGTTATCGGCTTCTGTGGTGGTGTCTGAAGCTGAATCACTATAGTCTGTTCAATCCTCTTCAATACCATGTGCATTCTTTTTGTGTCGCACTAGGTTAAAGTTTTGCTTGGATTGGTATCCACAGGTATACATTTAAGACGTCTTTATTTCCTGGTAGTCGATAGCAGAATGAGTTCCGGTCGTCCTGCAAGTGCTTATATTAGATACAGGTTCCTCAGCGGCTTGTTGATTCATACACAAGCGTTTGGCAAAGTATTCGTTTCGACATTGTTGCAGTTCAGATTTCACTTTTCTGATGAGGTCTCTTTTAAGTCTTTTCCACTCGTTGTCAATCCTTCTACATCCCTTGCAGATATTCATGTTTTTGTAGAAGTCCGCAAAGCTCTTGTTCGTTTGACACTTTTTACATTTCTTGTTTGGATCCACTTTGTTGGGTCCTCCACTTGTGTTATCCAGCCGTTTGGTTCTCTTCACTTTGGTTAGAAGTAATTTCCTTTTCCTTTGTGGTTTTGCTTTGGTGTTAGAAAGATCCACAGGTATTAAATATCTAGCAGGAACCACTAAATCAACGAGAGGCGTTTTCGATGCCATTGATACGTGTGTGTTGTTTGACGGTCTTCAAACAACTGACGAAATTAAACAAAACCTCTGATTATATTTTCGTTAAAAGCTTTTCATTGGTGTCATGGTGACGAAGATTGCTTGTTTCTATTCATTCAGACTTCACAGTTCGCTGTTCGTTGTTGCTATTGCTGCTGAGGAGGTGAAGGTGGGATTCTCACTGTTTCGTTATAAGTCACCTCTTAGTCTCGTTGATGTTACGATGAACATCAAAGATGGCTGCCTCCATGTAACGCGGACCTGAAAGAGAGCACCCTTATGAAATAGAAGTTTTAGAGTCTTTCCGGACGGGAACGAATGTTTCCAGTCTCGTTGATGTTACGATGGACATCAAAAATGGCTGCGCCCAAGTAACGCGGACCTAAAAGAGAGCACCCTAATGAAACGAAAATTTCAGAGTATTTCCGGACGGAAACGAACGTTTACGGATTTCAGTCCTAACCCTAACTCGAGTCCTAACCCCAACTCTAATCCTAACCCTAACCCTAACCCTAACCCTAACCGTAGTCCTGTCTCTAGCCCTTATCGTAGGTCTGTCTCGTACTCCTACTCTAACAACTCATACCCCACGCCGGTGGTTCACTGGTGCAAGCGTGACAAACATGAGGCAAACAGTCACGCTTGCTTAGGTGAACCACCGGCGTGGGGTATGAGTTGTTAGAGTAGGAGTACGAGACAGACCTACGATAAGGGCTAGAGACAGGACTACGGTTAGGGTTAGGGTTAGGGTTAGGGTTAGGATTAGAGTTGGGGTTAGGACTCGAGTTAGGGTTAGGACTGAAATCCGTAAACGTTCGTTTCCGTCCGGAAATACTCTGAAATTTTCGTTTCATTAGGGTGCTCTCTTTTAGGTCCGCGTTACTTGGGCGCAGCCATCTTTGATGTCCATCGTAACATCAACGAGACTGGGAACATTCGTTCCCGTCCGGAAAGACTCTAAAACTTCTATTTCATAAGGGTGCTCTCTTTCAGGTCCGCGTTACATGGAGGCAGCCATCTTTGATGTTCATCGTAACATCAACGAGACTAAGAGGTGACTTATAACGAAACAGTGAGAATCCCACCTTCACCTCCTCAGCAGCAATAGCAACAACGAACAGCGAACTGTGAAGTCTGAATGAATAGAAAACAAGCAATCTTCGTCACCATGACACCAATGAAAAGCTTTTAACGAAAATATAATCAGAGGTTTTGTTTAATTTCGTCAGTTGTTTGAAGACCGTCAAACAACACACACGTATCAATGGCATCGAAAACGCCTCTCGTTGATTTAGTGGTTCCTGCTAGATATTTAATACCTGTGGATCTTTCTAACACCAAAGCAAAACCACAAAGGAAAAGGAAATTACTTCTAACCAAAGTGAAGAGAACCAAACGGCTGGATAACACAAGTGGAGGACCCAACAAAGTGGATCCAAACAAGAAATGTAAAAAGTGTCAAACGAACAAGAGCTTTGCGGACTTCTACAAAAACATGAATATCTGCAAGGGATGTAGAAGGATTGACAACGAGTGGAAAAGACTTAAAAGAGACCTCATCAGAAAAGTGAAATCTGAACTGCAACAATGTCGAAACGAATACTTTGCCAAACGCTTGTGTATGAATCAACAAGCCGCTGAGGAACCTGTATCTAATATAAGCACTTGCAGGACGACCGGAACTCATTCTGCTATCGACTACCAGGAAATAAAGACGTCTTAAATGTATACCTGTGGATACCAATCCAAGCAAAACTTTAACCTAGTGCGACACAAAAAGAATGCACATGGTATTGAAGAGGATTGAACAGACTATAGTGATTCAGCTTCAGACACCACCACAGAAGCCGATAACGATGAATCGGAACAAAGTAGTGACCATGGATCCAACGAAGACTCCGAAGAGCTTTGCGAACAGTCCCTATGGGAAGTCGTTTTGAACATAACATTTCAAGTACATCAATCGGAATACTCACAGACAGTAAACGAAGTAGTGGAAGCCGGAATGGAAGAAGACAAGGCACGCTTGGCAGCATATAGAGACATGTTTGACTCATACAGAGACGAAATACGAAAGCATTACCTCGGACTGGTGTCCTGGCATCAAGACATAAATAAAGACCCCGTACATAGAGAGATCAAGAAAAACGGCTAAACGCTGGAGAGAATAGGAAGACTACGAATCAAAAGAATCATGGGATTAGGCCGTAGAAAAACGAAAATATCTGCTTAACCGTGTATTGAACGACTACGACCCACCTCCAGCTGAAGACAGCAATGACTCTATGTGACGGAGGAATTGGAACATATTACAAAGAAAAACAGAAAAAAATATAAAAAAAAAGGGAAGGAGGGTAATGCAGCCTATATATGTTTATACATATATATAGCCAGTCACAAGCCTGGACAAATGCAGAGTGCCCTTAAAAAATTGAGCAGGATTAATGCAGCCTATCTTATGATAGCCAGTCACAAGCCTGGATAAATGCAGAGTGGACTTTTAAATAACCCGGATCTAAGGGTGCTCTCGCACAGATCCAATCTTTGACTAACGACAATCGACCACCACTAGCAACAGCGGCGAAAACAGCGACAAGTTGCCCCAAAACTGAAATGAGGTCAGGTCATCATTAGCAGAGCAAGAGAAAAACAGCGATGAGCAGCAAAAAGCAAGGGAATGAGTGCAGCCATCTTTGATGTCCATCTAACATCATCGAGACAGAGAACATTCGTCCCCGTCCTGGAATGGAAGTATCTTAGTTCTCCGGTCTCTGCGTTTCTCAGTATAAATCCAAACGACACGTTGATCTTGAAGGTCGTATTTTGTAGGTTGAATGTGTGGCGAACCATATCAGGAAAGGTGGCGGATGTAATCTCGTTCATCCTGAACACGATTGTCGGTATTTTCCTCTGTCCGGGTGGACTGCCAGTGCCTCAGATACAAAACCCCGGTATCGGGATCTTCTGGCAACACTATATATACATGTATATATGTAGACAGTTACAAGTTTGTCAATGCAGAGTAGTCTCATGTCATAAATGTATAAAAGGAAGTGAAGATAGTCAGAGAAGTCATTCGTACGATGGACCCCTTCCAAGTATACGAGAGAATCGTCACTGCCATGTTCGAAGACGGTGTGGTGAACCAAGGAAGACTGATCGTATTGTCGGCGTTTACTCGTACCTATTGTGAGCAGTTTCCGGATTGGGCGCCACATATTTGGACAGTGTACCATCGTGTTGATCTATCGAAACGGTTGGAATTGACCAATGAAAATGTCAGATTTTCGACCAATCGGAACGGGAGAAGTTAACCAATCACGATGTCGGAAAGATAGCCAATCCTGTTTCACGTTTCATAATATAAGAACCAATCCAATCCATCTTCACAAATATATGTATATAAATAGACCAGCAAGAAGAAGAATCAGTCAGCCGATATGCCACGTAAAGAAAAGAAAACCAAAGACCAGACCAAGCGAGATATCGTCCAAGACGCCATGACAGATTCCAATATTCCTTTGAAAGTACTACTGGGTGGAGGACGTTATGCTGAACTCACAGAATGGAATGGAAGTAAAAGAGTAGATTTGAGATGTTGGGAAAGTGAAACGGTGCCCACAAAGACCGGAGTCAGCCTGTCGTTAATGCAGTGGAAAATGTTGTGCAGTACTACAGAAGTGGTGGACGACCTGATCACCAGAATCAAGGACAAAGAACCGGTGGACTGGACATATCATCTGGGAGAAGATGTTTATGTCATCATTAAAGCACCCTATCCTATCATTCACATCAGAAAATATTTCGTGCCTAACGGAGAACTGACTTTACAGCCAACCAAGAGAGGTATAACGCTGAGTCCTTACGAATGGCAAGAACTGAAGAAGATCATACCTTTGTTTGAAGAGAAAGAACCAGAACTTAAAACATTGACTGATGTAGATTTTGTAAAAATGTAAAATAAAATATGAAACTGTTTCATTTGTGTTTGTCGTCGATAAATATCCCAGTATACAATCACATCGATCAGTCTTGATCTACCAATCAAACCGACAACATGAGTACCGAGTGGCCTTCCGATCATCAGCAGTAAACCCCATTCCTTGCGTAGCAGCAGCAGGAGCGAAATGAGCACGCGAGTAAGGTCCTGAGTAGGGATGAGCAGCAAAGAGCAAGAGAAGAGCAGCGATGAGCAGTGATGAGCAGCAATGAGCAAGAGAAGAGCAGTTGTGAGCAGCGATGAGCAAGAGATGAGCAGAAATGAGCACGCGAGTAAGGCCCTGAGTAGGGATGAGCAGCAAAGAACAAGAAAGGATCAGCGATGAGCAAGAGAAAAAACAGCGATGAGCAAGAGAAGAGCAGCGATAACGAACAGCAAAAAGCAGCAGGAGCAGTAGTGGCAGCGAAAACAGAGACAAGTAGCCCCAAAAAACGAAATAAGCACGCGAGTAAGGTAAGGAGTAGCGATGAACAACAAAGGACAAGAGAAAAACAGTGATGAGCAACAAAGAGCGAGAGAAAAACAGCCATAAGCGGCAAAGAGCAAGAGAAAAACAGCGATGAGCAGTAAAGAACGAGATAAAAACAGCGATGACCAGTAAAGAACAAGAGAAAAACATTGATGAGCAGTAAAGAGCAAGAGAAAAACAGTGATGAGCAACAAAGAACAAGAGAAAAAACAGCGATGAGAAGCATAGAGCAAGAGAAAAACAGCGATGAGCAGTAAAGAGCAAGAGAAAAACAGCGATGACCAGTAAAGAACAAGAGAAAAACAGTGATGAGCAGTAAAGAGCAAGAGAAAAACAGTGATGAGCAACAAAGAACAAGAGAAAAACAGCGATGAGAAGCATAGAGCAAGAGAAAAACAGCGATGAGCAGTAAAGAGCAAGAGACAAACAGCGATGAGCTACAAAAACCAAGAGAAAAACAGCGATAAGCAGTAAAGAACAAGAGAAAAACAGTGATGAGCAGTAAAGAGCAAGAGAAAAACAGTGATGAGCAACAAAGAACAAGAGAAAAAACAGCGACGAGCAGTAAACAGCACGAGAAAAACAGTGACGAGCAACAAAAACCAAGAGAAAAACAGCGATGAGCAACAAAGAGCGAGAGAAAAACAGCGATAAGCAGTAAAGAGCAAGAGACAAACAGCGATGAGCTACAAAAACCAAGAGAAAAACAGCGATAAGCAGTAAAGAACAAGAGAAAAACAGGGATGAGCAGTAAAGAGCAAGAGAAAAACAGTGATGAGCAACAAAGAACAAGGGAAAAAACAGCGACGAGCAGTAAACAGCACGAGAAAAATAGCAACGAGCTACAAAAACCAAGAGAAAAACAGCGATGAGCAGCAAAGAGCACGAGAAAAACAGCGATGAGCAGCAAAGAGCACGTGGAAAACAGCGATGAGCTACAAAAACCAAGAAAAAAACAGCGATGAGCAGTAAAGAGCAAGAGAAAAACAGTGATGAGCAACAAAGAACAAGAGAAAAAACAGCGACGAGCAGTAAAGAGCAAGAGAAAAACAGTGATGAGCAACAAAGAACAAGAGAAAAACCAGCGACGAGCAGCAAAGAGCACGAGAAAAACAGTGATGAGCAACAAAGAACAAGAGAAAAACCAGCGACGAGCAGCAAAGAGCACGAGAAAAACAGCGATGAGCTACAAAAACCAAGAGAAAAACAGCGATAAGCAGTAACGAGCAAGAGATAAACAGCGATGAGACGTAAAGAACAAGAGAAAAACAGTGATGAGCAGTAAAGAGCAAGAGAAAAACAGTGATGAGCAACAAAGAACAAGAGAAAAACAGCGATAAGCAGCAAAGAGTACGAGAAAAACAGTGATGATCAACAAAGAGCGAGAGAAAAACAGCCATAAGCAGTAAAGAGCAAGAGAAAAACAGCGATGAGCAGTAAAGAACGAGAGAAAAACAGCGACGAGCAGTAAAGAACAAGAGAAAAACAGCGATGAGCAGCAAAGAACAAGAGAAAAACAGCGACGAGCAGCAAAGAACAAGAGAAAAACAGCGACGAGCAGCATAGAGCACGAGAAAAACAGCGACGAGCTACAAAAACCAAGAGAAAAACAGCGATAAGCAGTAACGAGCAAGAGAAAAACAGCGATGAGCTGCAAAGAGTACGAGAAAAACAGTGACGACCAGTAAAGAACAAGAGAAAAACAGTGATGAGCAGTAAAGAGCAAGAGAAAAACAGTGATGAGCAACAAAGAACAAGAGAAAAACAGCGACGAGCAGCAAAGAGCACGAGAAAAACAGCGATGAACAAGATAAGAGCAGCAATGACGAACACCAACAAGCAGCAGGAGCGGAAGCAGCAGCGAAAACACCGACAAGTAACCAAGAATCTTAAATCAGCAGGTGAATATAGTCATTATTAGCGATGAGCAGCATGGAGCAGCGAAGAGCAAGCGAAGAGAAGCGAAGCATAGAACAATGAAATAGACCGCCGTTGCTAAGGACACCCCTCCATTGAGCGGTGACAAGCATCAACTTGAGGTAAGGGGACATAATCCAATCCTAGTCCTCACATAAAACATCACTCACAGATGAAAAGAGCGGGATAAGGGGAGATAATTCAATCAAAGATCCAGAGACGACCGAGAAGAGCGGGAAAAGGGAGATAATTCAATCTGGCTCAATCCCTTATGAATTTGAAGTGGTACTAGTGTTAGGGTAAACGATTGTCTTTAGGGTGCTTTCAGGTCTGAGTACAGTGCAGAGCAGCGTTGAGCAGCAAAGAGCAAGAGAAGAGCAGCGATGACGAACAGCAACAAGCCTGAGTAGCGATGAGCAGCACGGAGCAAGAGAAGAGCAGCGAGGAGCGGGATAGAGCAAGAGAAGAGAAACGAAGTGCATCATAGAAATGGACCGCCGTTGCTAAGGCAGTTGCTAAGGACACCACTCCATTGGTGACAAGCATCACTTGGAGGTAAGGGGACATAATCCAATCCTACCTTTGGTCCTCACAGAAAACATCATCCCCAAATGAAAAGAGCGGGATAAGGGGAGATAATTCAATCAAAGATCCAGAGACGACCGAGAAGAGCGGGAAAAGGGAGATAATTCAATCTGGCTCAATCCCTTATGAATTTGAAGTGGTACTAGTGTTAGGGTAAACGATTGTCTTTAGGGTGCTTTCAGGTCTGAGTACAGTGCAGAGCAGCGTTGAGCAGCAAAGAGCAAGAGAAGAGCAGCGATGACGAACAGCAACAAGCCTGAGTAGCGATGAGCAGCACGGAGCAAGAGAAGAGCAGCGAGGAGCGGGATAGAGCAAGAGAAGAGAAACGAAGTGCATCATAGAAATGGACCGCCGTTGCTAAGGCAGTTGCTAAGGACACCACTCCATTGGTGACAAGCATCACTTGGAGGTAAGGGGACATAATCCAATCCTACCTTTGGTCCTCACAGAAAACATCACCCCCAAATGAAAAGAGCGGGATAAGGGGAGATAATCCAATAGTGTACTTCGTATACTCTCGGACTTCGACATAACAGTGAGGGTATCAGACCGATGAAAGATCCAGAGACAACCGAGAAGTGCGGGAAAAGGGAGATAATTCACATGGCACATCCTGGTCCGTGACTTACGTCACTTCCGTAAGTATATAAGGGGAAAAATCCATCACTTCCGGTTGCGCATGCGCGCAAATCACTTCCGGTTCCTGAACATGCGCAGACGGCACATCCGGGTCATAGCACGTGACTTGCGTCACTTCCGTAAACAAATCATGGTAAAATGGTGCCAAAATCCACTACTTCCGGTTGCGCATGCGCCTGACTTCCGGGTACTTCCGGTTCCGCCTACGCATGCGCAGACGGCACATTCGGGTCCTGGCACGTATGCGCATGCGCGCAAACCACTTCCGGCTCCGGTCATGTGACTTCCGGTTCCGGTTACGTCACTTCCTGTGACGTCATTTCCGGTTCCGGTGACGTCACTTCCGGCTCCTCCACAGCTCCTCCACCTCTTCCACCACCTCAAATACGACTTGAAAACCGCATATATACTACTCGCGGGCATTTGAGTATTGCAATTGTTAAACCTTATAATTTCGAGCCTTTGTGAAAAAAGGCGAAATTCTATAAAAATTTGCTCTTTCTCCCAATGACTTGAAGACTTTGAATTCATACTGGCCTCTAACGAATACTGCCGATTTGTATTGAACTCTATGGCAACATAGCATTAAACCCTTTATGGAAGTGTTATTTCATCCTGCAGCTATGAGAGCCTTAGCTAGTTTTACAGTCAGCAAATTCTGACCCTGCTATCTAAATTATGTACCGTGTAGTTTAATTTTGCAGTTCGAGCAAACGGTCACTTTGTTAAATTGGAAATCATACTACATTGGTCTTTATAGCGTGTTTTATACAACAGAGTGTCAGGATAGTTAAGCAGAGGTTTGGGTACCCATAAAACCGGTTTAACACCACCACTGTTCAGTGTCTGTATCAAGTCAGACTATACTAACTCTCTGTCGTGTTCATGTTTGTGTTTTGTACTCTTTTATGTTATTTTTTGTCTGTCAGTTTGGTTGCTTTGACTGATTAGTATGTCATTGTTGACCTTTCTTGTTATCCATTTTGTTGTTTATTAACTATCGAGACTGTTAGAAATGCAAGAATCAACTGCTTGCGAAATAAGATTATGTTTCTCTAAATCTTTCAACAGTTCTAAATTAGCCGTAATGATATATAGTTGGTCATTCAATGACCCTCCATACGCTACATTTCAAAATCAAATTATTGACGGACCCCATCATATATATGATATCTATATAGATGATTTGATGGTTGTAAATATTCGTTTGCTAACGCGTCGCCAGTAAAATCAATTTGTAAACATTAAATCCACAACTGATGCCTCCAAATATTATAGTGTTATTAACTGGCTGTTTCTGTACCGGGCCGAAAAGCAATATAGATCACGTGATTTATATGACCAGGACGACGTCACCAGTATGACACATGCCGTTTTGGTAGTATTAGGGCTGTTTTAATCGTATTATTTAATAATAAAATATAATATCCCCTAAAGTGATCGGATACAGTACACTCAAAATGCAACCATGAAATCTACAACACATGCCTGCAAATATTAAAATACAATACACTTATCGTATTTCCCCATGCCTATATCGACCTGCTGAGGCCTTCACAATTTCCCGTATTTCGGCACTGTGACGTCGTAAAGAGTTGACCCGACCCTAATATGAGCTGACCCGAATATATCAGCGACGTTATAATGTTTGACCCAACGTTGACCCGAATATATCAGGAAAACATCCGGTTATAGGCAGATGGCAATTGAAAACTAAGAAATTCCATTAAGATTGCTAGTTAACAATACGATAAATTTATCATCAAGTTTTCTTCAAACAAATATTGTAAAATATAAGCCGCTCGACACAATATGAAGCTTTTTAGCTCGTTCGCTACGCTCACTCGCCGAAAAAGCTTCACATTGTGTTTCGCGGCTGATATTTTACGATATACGTTTGCAGAAAACCTGATAATATGTACTTATCTCCTAAATCACATGAGGATTATCTCAATTTTCACCAACTGATCGGTTACCCAAAGAATAAGAGAAATCATTGATCACTTCATGGTGTATCAATGAGAAAATGGAAGTTTTCCATCATTTAAAAAGAAAAAAAAATTTTACGGAAGAGAATAGCTTTTTATATAAATTGAATTCCTAAACCCAAAAAGTGAAGGAGGAGTTGATGTCACAAGAAAGTGTGACGGACGGACGGACAGACGGAGACGATCGCTATATGCCCGAACTTTCTTCGAAAGTGCGGAGATAATAAGTGATTATACCAGTACAATTTTAATGATTCAGTTACAAGTTACTGTTTTGATCTACGGATATCAATATTTGAATGACATTTCTTCTTTTACAAGAATTTAGGATTCTTTTTCTCTTTAGTTTAAACTTATTTATTTATAGTGGACAAGGAAAGAATTTATACAAACTTATGCTAATGACTCTCCACTGCCCTATAGTGGCATTTTAGCCTACATTTTTTTCAACATCTATAGGTCGTTGCTCTCCCTTAACACGGGGCAGCCATTTTACTGTATTTTAAAAATTGAGGAATGTGATTCCATAGTATGTATGTTCAAATCTATACGAGTATAACTGCAAAATTAACTTTAAACTAATGTTCACTCTCTTTCTTCTCAATATATTTCAACCATATTTGTGCATGAGTATCTAAAGTTCCCTTTCGATATCTCAGTTTATCCATCGAAACATGCATGTACTCGAAGAAAATATGACAAATTGTGTGTTCATACTTATATCTACGCAAAACGTTTTCGAAACGTTTGATATACTTTATGTGTTGAAACGTCCATTCATTATCAAAATGGTTAGAAAACGTGTGAAAAGGTGAAAAGCAAACGCATTAGGCATACGTTTTCTATATTGCGTTTTAGCTAAAATATTTTCGAACACCACTCATTATAATGATAATAAATCCATGAGAAAATAATTCAGGGTATTGCATGTGAACGCTTTCGTTTTAACATTTGAACGGAAGAGTTTTCTAAAACTTTTCAAAGTGAAATGGTTCGTCCAAAATATTTCAGAAAATGCATTACGTGTGATTACGGCATAAAAGTTAATATTAAAGTAAAGGGTACTTCGAATTAGAGCAAAATAAAACATAAACTGAAAAAAATAAGCAAAGCAAAAATAAATATTGTGATGTAACTAGATTAATTTTATGTTCTTGACGTCACTCGCGTACTCGAACATGAAGATGATGGCTGGAAAGGCGCGATGATTTCATTTTTGTGGCGCCTATATTCATCTCCGGTTTACATCAATTAATGATAAATCTTTCATGGAGTGTCACAAACCTTGAACAAAAACCCTGAAGATCAACAATTGTCAGCGCGATAAAATCATGAATCGACCGAAAACAAACATGCTACAATTGCGTTATCGTTTTTCAAATTTCCATATTAAATCTTCAGTTTTGAAAGGGCTGAATATTCCAAGTTAAAAATAGCAATAAAGTTTTAAACAAAACGATGTTGACTTGTGTTTCAAATAAAATTATAACGTTACAAATTAACATGTTGTATTAATACAAAAACCCCATTGGTCACAGGTCATAGACTTACTTTCAGTGTAATATTCAAATATGGTTATTTTTGGAAATCCCAAGTCCGCAAAAACTATAGCATGTTGTATTAATACAAAAACCCCATTGATCACAGGTCATAGACTTACTGTCAGTGGGATATTCAAATATGGTTATTTTTGGAAATCCCAAGTCCGCAAAAACTATGGCATGCTACATATATTTTTCTAGTTTGTCTTATGCCATGTGCTAATCCAATAGAAAACAGGATTCATATAGAAAAATAATAGTGTGGTATATGTACATACACCATACAATTCCATTTTCAATTTTAAATTTACAAGCTTTAACATGTTTTGAACTCCAAACTAAATTGGTGGTGATCTCTGGATTCTGTTTTTGTTCGTTAATGTGACTTTTGTTGTCTTTGTGGCTTTTCTCCATATCGGGTTTTCTTTCACTCACAGGGCTAACTAGTCATTTCCGCCATTCCAAATATTTTCTCGAGAAATCGACATCTATCTGCATGATTATATGTGTCGGGATCTAGAGGTAAATATACATGTCAATTTATTTTGCAATAGTTGGATATAGTTGTTTTACATGTAAGGAATTCTGATTTTTTTTCTTTTGGTGCGATTTGATGGCCCACAAATAATTAGTTTATATTTTTTTTCTTCAGATTTTCAGGTGATTATTAGATTTGTACTAAAACACAGATAGATACAGATTGATTCTTTCGATTATATAAGAATTCTAAATCTATTCAGCAAGATAAGATATAATCAGTCCCACGAATTTCGTAAATTATTTCTTTCTACCCGTGTAGGAGTTATCGTCCTTTAAATATCTATTTCAACAATACCCATTGACAAAAAAATGCTAGGCCTCCATAGACTGATTTATTTAAGTCAAACGTCTGGCTTTGCTAAGATTCCAAGCGTTTCATGATTCAAACTTTCACTTATTCAAGAACGTCAAATTTTTATTTGGTAACGTCAGATAGTACAAAAATCAATAAAGTGTACACATAAAACGGAAAATCTAGTCTCGTTAAAAATTTAAGACACCTAAAAAAAGAAAACGACTGATTCATTTAAAGGTTTTATTGATATTTGACAAACATTTTTTGAGTTTTTTCTGGGCAAAAAAAAAAAAAAAAAAAAAACACACACACACACACTGATACAGATAACTTTATTGGCCGATCAAGGTGCCCATTGATGGGCAGATTAATTACAATACAATAATTCATAACATAATAAAACACAGAGTAAACATACAATAACACAATGTCCGTTGCTGTGAATACTTGTTGTCTGAATAAAAAATACCTTGGGAAATAATCCTACTTTTTAAGGATAAACATCATTTAAAGCGAAGTTTTATTTATAAAATAAGGATACTTTGATGTTAAATTGCACGTCGTTCAATAAACCTTTACTAATTATTGTTTAATATGTTATTACCAAGAGAATTAGACAGAACAGTTCGAATATTGACAAATGGATATCTTAATAAGCAATCGTTTTAATTTAGTATGGTGATTGGTTGAATTTGTTAGTATATAAATGGAAATCTTTAAATTAATTTTGTGATTTAATAGCACGCTTCTAACGCATTGCACGTTTACCGTTTAAAAGTTAATTTCATGTATTATTAGGTGAAGAATAATTAAAAATGGACAAAATTAAGATAAATGTTGGTGGACAGGTTTTTGTGACCACAAAAGAAACAATTAGTCGTTTTCCAAACACCAAATTAAGCAGGACAATTAAACGTGAATCGGGCAATATCCCAGAGGATCAAGAATTGTATTTCGACAAAAATCCAAAAATATTCCAGTGTGTCTTGGACTATTACAGATCTGGAAGGTTACACATCAATTCCAATTTTTGTGCTGAATACGTGAAAGAAGAGTTAGAATATTGGGATATATCACCGACACTTTTAAGTCCGTGCTGTTGGAAGCACCTTTTTTATGCCGATGACGACAAAGAAAATTTTAAAACTGTCGAAAATAATTTCATTACACATGACAATGAAATCCCTGGGAAAATGAGTAAAACTGGTCATATGAAGAGAAAAATATGGAAATTTATAGAAAATCCGAGGATATCAAGAAAAGCAACGGTATGTAATTTCCAAAACTATTATTCTCCAATAACGGAAACAACTCCTTTGAAATTAAAGGTTTCGAATTGCATTAGTGAAAAAATGGTATTGAGCAGTAGTTAAAAAATTCTTTCACACCAGACGAATATGCAGATTTTGTCACGCGATGGTAATAATAAATATTCTATGATCATATCAATTTTGAATGCACTCAATAAGCATATTTCCAATTGGTTACGACTCATCAGCTGTGTTCAAGACCGAATATATTGAAAGCCGAAACAATCAGCAAACATATTTAATAGCAGAATCAAATGCAAAAACTACCAAAAACAAAACCTTCCAAGGACAAAGCTATTTACGAGGGAGATACAACAGCAATATTATTAAGTATCTAGTTCACGCTGATAGTATCGAAATACAACGTACTAGCAACTGAGCTGATGTAACCTTCAGGAACCAACAAAGGGTTCCACTCAGTAGTAATAACAAATATTATCAATTGTAATTAGGAAAGAAGTAATTAATAGTTGGTGAAACAATATAGCCCGCCTTTGCTACAAAAATAGTATAATTACCTTTGTTATGAAGGACACGCGAAGAAAAAAAACCATAAAAACGTCACTTTCACAGCCATATTAAAATTACAAGGAATGGGGAAGGATTTAAATGAAGATGACGTCAGCGTTTATTTTGAACTTACCTGTACTTACGTAATGTCCTATTATAGAGCTAAAGAAAGAGCTAAGAAAAACAATCAGACAGTTGACAAGTTATCTTTTATTGATAAAAGCCCTACTGAAAAAGTCCACCTTACATTCTGTAAGCATATCCTCGGGGTAAGAAAATCGTCATCAAATTTAGCAACACGAGCAGAGCTGGGTCGGCTCCCAGTAGAAGAGTATATACTCTCACAAACAATGCTATACTTTTCCCGTCTGGAAACCCAAAATGTAAACCCTCTATTAAAAGAGGCTTCTGAAATGTGCAAAAAGATGCACTCCGAAGGAATATACACATGGTATACTTACCTTGCTGATATCTTAACAGAATTAAATATAAATCCAGGAATACTTACATATGTACAAGATACACGTGCAGCCATTAATAAGACAAAAAGCAAATTAAATCTTGCTGCAATGACTTTTTCAATAAATTATTAGAAAAGAAGATAAATGACTTAAATGAAAGTAATAAAAATTTTCTATATAAAACCTTAAAGGTCAAATTAAACCAAGAGTTCTACCTAAAACATAACTATTCTGACTCTAGAAAACTATTAACTAAATTTAGAATTAGCGAACACACTCGTAATGCCGAAAAATATTTTTTAATAAAAAAAGCAAATCAGTAAATCTTAAAGAAAATTTTCAATAAATAAAAAGCAGATTAGAGAAAAATCAATTAACGTTATATGGATTAGATATAAAGTCATTTTTATTTCTATGATACACCTCTAGCTCTATAAATTGCTTCTTTATTAAACATAGTTGAAGGTCTTATTGTGACCTCAACCATTTGATTTTTAGCTAATTGGCTCGTATGCAAAATCTCCCTGTTAAGATTTATTTGTTATTACTAACTACCTTGGTACACTTGGTCCTTAACTTCACTTGAATTTTCTAAAATTATTACCTTTCTTACTATTTTCAGGTGTTCCAAGTTATATATCTTGCCTTGGTGTTCTTTGGAATATTCAGTTGCAGCATCCATTGTTTTATGTTGCAACATTCTAGCCACTTTTCTAGCGATTCGACTGGTAACCAAACAGATGTCGAGAGCAGTGAGACAAAAGGTGTCGATAACATTATTGAATTGATGCTGATATTTTCATATGTCTGCAATACCGTTTTCACTGTGGAAACAGTCTTGAGAATAGTCACATGTCCCTCAAAAAAAGATTTTTTCAAGAGTTTACTGAACCTGATCGACGTCGTTGGTGTGCTTGCGTACATGGTCTATTCCGCGTTATCTCTATGGAATGATCTGACTGCTGAACTGCAAAGGGTGTTTGCACTGAGCGCAACATTGATGATTTTCCAAGGATTCAGGTTTTACCGTATGGAACGTCTTTGTGAAAGGCTGCGGCTTGTTTTGCTTTCATTAAACCAGAGTAAGAAAATGTTATGTTTGCTTACAACAATTCTTTTGATTACCGCGTTTATTTTTGGAACATTGATTCACGTGTTTGAAGTG
This sequence comes from Mytilisepta virgata, assembly GCA_028015205.1. Lineage (NCBI taxonomy): Eukaryota > Metazoa > Mollusca > Bivalvia > Mytilida > Mytilidae > Mytilisepta > Mytilisepta virgata. The sequence continues at coordinate 45,030,045 of CM051520.1, forward strand.
AACCTTAACTCTGAGTTCGACGATCCTGTGACATGCTTTTACTGGGCTATTATTACCATGACAACGGTAGGATACGGAGACATACGACCTAAATCTAATGGGGGAAAAATCACGGCTGCAATCTGCGCTACAATTGGCTTGCTTTTATTGAGCATGCCCATAGCTATTGTTGCCAATGATTTCAGCGATTTGTATAGACGTTATAAAGAAAGAAAAAATTATGAAAAACAATTTTCGCCGAAAAAGAGGAAAGTAATCGTTGCTTGGAAAGGAGTTCCTGTTTGTCCGGACAAATAAACAGTTACTTTTGATCAGTGTCCAACGGACGTTTGGGCTAAAAACACTATATACAATCTGGAAACGTAAAAACATTTATCTGATGGTGATACGTAACTGTATTTAAATATTTCTGCAGAATAGATTTTACTCAGATAAGAAAGTCATTAAAATTGCCGTACAGAGGTGAGGTATTTCTCATCTTATAACTATTCTAAGAGACCCACTGAGTTTAATACTTCAAAGGTAGTCATTCAACATCATCTCAACTCACATGTTTAAATATGTAATAGATCAATGGTGTTCATTACTCCTCTTAATACTTTTATGATATGAACCAAAGATTATTGTACTGCGGAATCACTTATTTTCATGGGTTTCATTTTTTAACTGACCAGGGTTTTATGGACCAACGGACTCCCGCTACAATATCTGCTTTTATGGTTTTTTTCTTTCTGATATCGGACTAAAAAGTTAGGGACCAATAATTTGTTGAAACCATCTCTAGATTTATGTTTGTCTGATAAAGAATTGTATGCACAAGGACTGATTTTCTTGATTAAATATTATCAGCTTTACCCGTATGACTTAAACTTTGTAAAGCCATATATTAATAACAAATAGCATTCATTTTACGTTGATCTACATATGACAGATCAAATCTTAGGAAGGCCAACTTTGAAAACAAAATGTTATCGCGTTTTGTGTGAGTTAACTTTTCAGCTGATTTAGTTGCGGTTCGTCGTATTCTACATGTCTTTTCTTTGTATTATGTACATGTAATATTATTCACAGGAAATTCAAATGTAGGTATCTAAACAGCATATGTCAATGGCGGAACAAAAGAACACCGAGTAGATGTCGTACAAACTAGAAAAAAATGTTATAGAATCAAACTTCGATTTTCGTATATGTTTGGGCAGTGAGGAGGTCGGAGCATACTCATATAGATTGATTTTCTGTCAGAAAAACAAACCCAATACTAGTATGTTTCGCCTTTATAACCATTTGAATAATTTTCTTCAGCTTTAAATTGACATTTTTGCAGATGAAAATAAAAGTAAAAAATATAAATATATATTCTACACCAAACAGTTGTTAGTTATAAAATTATTCTTAATAAACAGAAACTTTACTTAAAATCATTAACTTTTTGAGGAGCAAAATAGATACAGAATTGAAGATATCAATTTGGGTCGGTTGAAAATAAAAATATTAGTCTTAAAACACCATAAATGGCTAAATCTGATTAAAATTGGGCAAACTGCACAGTATGCTGTAAGCCCAAGTACCAATCCAATATAAAAAAAGACCATTTGACGACAGAAGAGGAAGCACCGGATAATGAGTCAATTGGAGGGAAATACATCAATAAAATATAATATTTTGTGCATAATAGAAAGTTTTCTTATTCACATTTATCAGATACGCTCATTACTAACATCTTACAAAAATTAAAATCTGAACACAAAAACAAGAGCATGACCTTTATTTGGAGTGTAAGCTACTTTTTACCGTATATATAACATCAGATGAAAATATTCAACCTATATATAAGGTGTTAGTTTTAATTCATCGTTGAATGCTTATAGAAATTCTGAGGTGAACCGGCAGAAAAGTAATAAAAGCGCTGTTACCTTGCGTTTTATATTAGATTCTAGCAATGTTTTAGTTTTAAAATTCGCTTTGTTTTTGTCCTGTGAGTTCTTCGTCTACTGAGACTAAAGCTCACGCCTAAGATAAAATCAGTTCAAAACTTTTAACCTTTTGGTTAGCAATAATTTTATAATTATCAGCAAAGGACCACCGAAGCGATAAGATATTACACTAATGTTATATACTGGAGTTTATCAATCTGATTCTTGTTCAATTGTTCCAGCAAAACTTTCACCCGAAAAAAAATAAAAATAAAAACCAAAGTCATACCAACGGGCATTACCAATAAATGCATGTAAATTCGGTGTGTTGAATAAAAATTTGTTTTCTTGTAACAAAATGTTCAATGGTAAATTTGTCCGTATTGCACCTGAACAGAACTATACTGTATAGAACTTGTACTATCCCTTAAGGATGTTCGTAACTCAGTTTCAAAACAAAGAGCTTTTCATAACACTGGTAAATATTGATAGTGGATTAATAAAGAAACTAAAAAAGCGAAAAAAATTATAGGTCCGTGTGCTTGTTTTCGAGATATAAGCCATTGAAAATTTGGCGGAAAAAATATGCACTCTTGATTTTACATAGCTTTATCATTGGCAAGTTTTATTTCTCAAACCAATTAAATAATAATATGGATTTTATAAATGGCTTATTATTCTGTATGCAAAAAATTTAAGAAAAGAAAAAGTAGGTGTTAGCGGGAAAAATAATGTATGGCATTCAAATGGATAAAACCAGAGGATTCTGAACATCTGACAAAAATTCAAATACATGACCAGCGAACATCCTTAATAATAAAACTTGGAGTTGAAGTCGATTAGGAACTTTACAAAACAAAATTCCATACGACAAACAAAATACACTGGTCCATATACGACACATAATTGTCGAAACGAATTAGAAAGTTGGCTAATCAAGTGTGTGTTTCTGACAACGTATGCCCGAAACAAGAAAAAAGCATTTTATTTTGGAACTAATTTTTTAAAATCAAAACATATAAAATAAAGAAAATATATATGTATTTAAAGACTTTTAAAAGAGGCAAAGAGGTTAATGATTTGACAGGAAAACTCAGTGTGAGGGTGATTAGAATCGTTGTATATGTGAAAATGGAAGGAAATTTTAATTTGGTTATGAATCCTTTCACATCAGACTAATCTTGGACTATTCATACCGGAGATAAGGACAGTCTTGAGAATTTGTGTGGTTATCCGCCATGTTGAAGTTTTCCCAGTGACCTTAAGATAAAGAACAATAAAAATACGAATTAAATTAAAATTTACGTTTCGCGAAACGTGAGATGTCCCCTCCCGTGCCCATTTTATGCCTGTTCTCTTCAACAAGTTGAAGAAACCCTTAATATTGATTGAAAATGGCTGCAGTTATGTATTGTATTTATCTGGCCTTAACTAGCAAATGACAGCTTTCATCCTTATCAAAGAGATTTTATACCTCCCCTACAGCCATGCCTATAAATCTCTAATTATAATGAAAGTGATAATTTCATTACAATTCACATAAATCTATGTATAAAGGAATTTTCATATGTATTATAAATTTATCCCCAAAAAAGAATGTTATCAATGGTCGCTGCCACCCCAACATTCAATGAAAAGTTACTGAGATATAGATACAGTTTTACATGATCATGATGATGATCAAATCTTTATGGAATTTTGTACAACTTCCGAAATATAGCTGTTAAAATCTTCATGAAACTTAGCACAATCTGAGCACAATAAACAACTAGTATCTTCATGAAACTTTGTACAATGAAAGCATGAATAGCTGTTCAGATATGAAAATAAAATCAAAATTTAAACCCAATCTGTTGAAATCAACAACAGAAAATGGGCCATGAAAAATACCATGTCTTACCAAGTCTTTCAATCCTAACCTATTATAATGTCAATTTACAACAAGAAATTGGACATGAAAAAATATCACATCCTATTCAGTCATTCAAACTTAACTTTAAAAAATACCTACATTAACAACAAGAAATAGCACATGGGAAAAAAGCTGGAAAATATCACATCCTATTGAGTCATTTAAACCTAACTTTATAAAATATCAATTTACAACAAAAAATGGGACATGAAAAAACATTCTGAAAAATATCACATCCCATTAAGTCATTCAAACTTAACTTTATAAAATATCTATATTTACAACAAGAAATGGGACATGAAAAAAATCTGGGAAAAATATCACATCCTATTCAGTTTTATAAAATATCTATATTTACAACACTAAATGGGACATGAAAAAAATCTGGGGAAAAATATCACATCCTACTCAGTTTAATAGAATATCTATATTTACAACACGAAATGGGACATGAAAAAAATCAGTCGCCATCACCCTTATACCCTGTATACCAAGTTTCATTGAAATCGGACAATGTTTACATTTTTCACCATTTTCGGGGGCCATCTTGAAAATGGCGGCCATTACAAAAATTCCGACAATGCGCCGTCAGTCCCCATCACCTATATACCCTGTATACCAAGATTCGTTGAAATCGGACAATGTTTACATTTTTCGCCATTTTCGGCCGCCATCTTGAAAATGGCGGCCATTACAAAACTTCCGACAATGCGCCGTCAGTTGCCATCACCCTTATACCCTGTATACCAAGTTTCATTGAAATTGGACAATGTTTACATTTTTCGCGATTTTCGGCGGCCATCTTGAAAATGGCGGCCATTACAGAAATTCCGACAATGCGCCATCAGTCGCCATCACCGTTATACCCTGTATACCAAGTTTCGTTGAAATTGGACAATGTTTACATTTTTCGCCATTTTTGGCGGCCATCTTGGAAATGGCGGCCATTTTGAAATTATAAACCGCAAAAAACACTGTAGGACCTTGGGACCTATCACCCCTCCAAGTTTCATATTGATCGGTCCATCCATTTCCGAGGAGATAGCCGGACAAGTTCGTGCATCAGGTTGACGGAAGAAAAAGAAAAAAGTATAATAATAAGAAAAATAAGAAACGGAGTAAAAACAATATGTCCCCGACGACACTTCGTGGTCGGGGACATAATTATATGGCAAATCGTGACAGTAAAAATTATGGCAGTCACAGTATTTGTTTGATTTGTTTGCCTTTGTGTGTAATTTTTTAACATTATCTTAAATCTATGTACGGATGTGTCGTGACTTTCAATCAGATTGGTGCTATGAATAGTTTTGAACTAGCATCGAGGTGCGAGACTTTAGGATAAAAATTTATAAATAGGCACACATATGTGACATAGGATAGAAATTTAATCAAACAAGTGCTGAAGACACTCTTATATAATAATATAATAATAATAATAAATTCTTTATTTAAAGAGGGTGACTCAATTAGAGCAAGTCTAATTTTCATTGAGACCCTCAGAGAAACAATAAGTACTATATATATTATATAATATACACATTCATATTACAATGTAAATTATCAAATAATGTTCATATATAAATAAATATATTAATAAATGATCATATCTTTAGAAAATGTTGAAAACAGTTTGTTTTAAACAAATTTAAATTAGCACATTTTTTAAGACTATAAGGTAAATCGTTTCATATTTTGACGACAGAAAACTGAAAAGATTTCTTTAGAATATTTGTATTAACATTCCCCGTTTCCATTCTTTATTGTAAAAATAAATTATAATCAGAGACAGATCTCAAATTATATCTTTGAACATGTTCACCATTTCCTGTTTGTAGAATCATGTTTCCAGAACTAAACCATGTTCAACTTTGTGCATTAAAATTGACTTTTGAAATTGTACTCTCTTTGTAAATGGTAACCATTTCAAGACACAAAACATAAAATCAGACGGTGTTAAGATAACACAATCACGAATAATGCGTGCAGCTCTTTTTTGAAGTTTGGTAATTCTATCCGCATCTTTCTTTGAAATATCACCCCAAATAGAGCTACAATAATCAATATAAGGCAAAATATATGAATTATAATATAATTGTCTTACATGAATAGGTAAGTGATCTTTAATCTTTTGTAAAAGTGAAACTTTTGAGGAAATAATTTTACATATTCGATCACCTTGAATATCCAGTTAAGATTTTCGTCAATATCAACACCTATAATAGTTTTTGTCAATGAACATTTTCGATATAATTTCATCTACTTTGATGCACAGTTCAGATAACTTTGTAATTTTCTGTCTAGAGCTAATAATCATACACTTGGTTTTATGAGTATTAAGTTTCATACCTTTGTTGGTACGCCAATACTTACATAACATAAGGGTCTTGTGACGGTTATATGCCAAATATTTGCCAGGTCTGAGTGACATATTACCCGACGCGAAGCATTAGATATAAAGATATAATATGTCACTCGGACCTGGCAAATATTTTGCATATAACCGTCACAAGACCCTAATATTGTGATTATTATACTTTATGCTAAGAATTCATATAACTTACAATTAATTCACTTTTCTTATGTAAAAAAGCGCATTGCTGACTGAGACACTGTAGATATTCATGAAAAGTGCTCTATTCTTGTAACCGTAACCACAAATACTCACGTGACATATAAAATCGCACGTGGACATATTACTGTAGTTCATATGCCGTAATGTACCAAATATCACAGTAGTTTCTGGCATGAAGTATAATAATGAATAATATTTATGTCACTCTGTAATGCATTATTTATACATTATATATCTGCGTCGTGACTATGTACAGTAGAGTCATCAGAAAATAAATCTATATTAGAATCACTGATATGTAAGGGTTTATCAGAAAAGTAAATGACCTAAAATAGGCATGTGTACATGACCTAAAATAGGCATATGTAAATGACCCGGAGACCTCGGGGCCGATATCAGCTGAGGGCTGATAACACGGGTAATATGAAATATTAATCTATTTATCACATATTTTTCCACTAACAAGAAATAATTTTACTACTGCATTAGATTTTTCTGTCGTTTGACCTGCGTCTTGCTGTTCCTACATGATCATACGATTATTTACAGTTGGGCGGCAGTTACGTCGGTGATGCTCCCGAGAGGGCAGATAACATGCTACAAATTACGCTTTATTTACACATGAAAAAAGGCGTTATTTCCATAAAATATGTGATAATGCATCTGATATGAAAAATGTTACGTAATAATCTGTATATATGATACTATAAATTCAGATTTTTTTCTACAAACATGACAAATATCCGTCAAAAGATAATGTTGCGATCCTATCCAATCACTAAGGGACGACACCAAAAGTTCAATGTAACTTAATTTTTAACTTAATTTGGGAAAAATTGTTTGACCAAATATGGGCATATGCTTTGAGAGTATACTTTTTGTATCATGATTCCTGTTTTCCTCAACAATGTATGTTTGTTCTGTATATTGACTTGGACACCACTTTTAAAAATATCGGAAAAAGTGATGTATATTTTTAGTATGCATCAAAAAAGACACTGTTAAATTATAATTTTATAAATACCATTCAAAATTCACTATCGATAAAGCGTTTGAACGACGTAGATACTATGATTGATTTCGCCCCAATAATCTCGGCCGATTTGATGGCTTTTATTTGCCTTAAAAGTCCAAACATATGTTAGGGCCGAACTTGAATCCCAATTTTTCAATCTATAAATCGAGTGTTGCGAATACGTCGATAACCAGAACCGCCTATTTCTGAATATATATCAATCAACATGCCAAAAGGTAGAAAACACATATGCAGACGTTTAAAAATATGGTCAAAGTAAGTGCATCAACTTCAGATCAAATTTTCTATTTTCTCTCTATTTCATTTCATGTAACTAGCTCTTGCTAACTGAGCTGATTTGACAATAATTATTGTCCATCGAATGTGAATTTAGTGCGATGATGGTAATGTGTTATAAAGGTGTAAGCTTAACTAAATTTATGTGCGTTGCACATTACAACAGTGTTGCACAATTTGTTCCTTTATCCTTGAGAGCACAACAGCAAGGATTCACAACACACAAAAGATTAATTTTATGCACATTTGACCCCTGATCTCAAAGTCTCTGAAACCGTAAAAGATAGCAGATGAAATGTATAGAGAAAAATGTTCAGAATGTCAAAATCTACATTTGTCTCATGTGGCCGAATCCATATGATGAATCCTTATAGGGGTTAGTGCCCTTTGAGCTTTTATATTTTATCTTATATCTCGGAAAATATAATAGATAAGAAGAAAATATCAATATCAGTTTCCAAAGATCTAAATTTTGGTACCAAGATCAAAGTCATTGAAAAATTTCCTATCAACCGACAGAAAAGTACCTAGCAACAATATATTTTTTAAGTTCAGGACATATATATTATAGATGTTCCAGTCAAAATTGAAGGTCAAGGCTATTGAAAAAGTCCTTAGAAACAAACGGAAAAGTACCTAACAACCATATATATTTAGGTTCAGGACCCAATGTTTCAGCTTTATAAATGAAAATGGAAATTCAAGAGCAAAGTAATTGAAAAAGTACTTAGCAACCATATATTTTTGTGTTCCGGGGCCTATATGTTAAATGTACAAGTAAACATGAAAGATTAGGGGTCAAGGTCATTAATACTGTCCATAGCAACCGATGAAAAAGTCCCTAGCAACCATTTATAATTATGTTCAGAGTCCTATATCTCAGTAATTATAGATGGTCAACAGTCAAAGCCATAATTAATATCCTTAGCACCCATGCATACAACACCATAGAAACCATATATATATAAATATCAACTTTGGATAAAAGGTCAATTTAACACGGGAAAGACCTTGTAATTGTTCTCTGAACAATTTTCTTTCCAGTTTGTTTTTACCTTTTTAAATAGTTTGCATTAAATTTCAGTATTTGTAATCAGCAGATATTTAAAATATCAAACAGTTTTCTCATTTGTTATCTTAATTCCTATTAGTAACTGGACGAATTTGCTGCCAGTAGGCATTCGTATGCATGATTGATTTAATATCAATATTTGGCCAAAGTTAATTAGAATTCCATTTTTGCATAATTACATTCACATCAACCTTTCAGCCAAATCTAGTAACAGCGCGTTATTTTCAAGTACATGTAATTAATACAATTTTAGCCTTCGGCTATCAATTTCAAATTCAACGTTTTGGGCATTTTGGTGTTTTTCCAATTCTCTGATCACTGAAATAGAACACCTGCTGCATGTGTTCTATATATAAGATAGAGAAACAATTCGGTTTGTTTACGGATAGATATAGACTGTAAAAGAAGATGTCCAGGTTCGTTGTCTGCCTCCTTATCCTCGTTGTTTGTCTACAGGTTAGAATTATATTTTTATATTGAAATATCAGTGTTATTACAAATCTATCTTTGCATTTTTGTTCATTAGAAGAGAAAATAAAAGATTCCTTACATAAACAATCAAATCCAACAGGGCGCAATAAAAAACAAAATTAGCCTTATTATGTTGAAATCGAAGAACTAAAAAGAATAGACTATGTCTATAAAAAAAAAAAAAACAAAAAAATGTTCACTAGATGTTTGAGTTATGGTTAGGTATTGCATGATTTGTTTCAATATAGACTTGCCACAAGTCTCTGTGTAATATGTCCAATTTATAATTACTTTTGGGTTACAAAATGCGCCTCTACTACCCATACTTATTTACAATCAAACAGTGTACACAACCTTTGTACGCACAATGACAGTAAATAAGTATGGGTAGAGAAGTGCCTATTTCATATAAATAATTAATGTAAAAATTAATCAAAGTACTGAAGTACTGAACATCAGAGGACCTCAAGTTATGTTGGATTATTGATAAATGACAGGTGTTTATATAGTACCTGCCAGACAGATGTTCACCTTACAATATAGTACACATAATATAATTTGCTATCATATCTGAGATACCGTCTTATTGTAAGAAACTTATCTTTGTGAATTATCCATGAAATGTTGACGTGGTCAAATGAGAACTGCTAGATTGGCATTATGACCGTATAGTTGCACACTTGCAAAAATCTTTAGCTTATTACTTATGACAGAGAATCAACATAGCAAATATTTTTTTGAATAGTCACTGAATTATGAGAAAGAGGTCAAGACAATCATATTAAAACAGATAAATTGTAATATTTGGGTGAAAGATACCACATGAACAGTAAACTCATATATCGATAATATTATGTCTAAAACTGAAAAAAACAAATAAGAGTACACTAGAAACAACATAGAAAACTAAAGCCAGAGCAACTTAACCCCACCAATAGTTGGGGTGATCTCAAGTGCTCTGGATGGGTAGTAGCAATGAGATGATTTTGCACCATACATATAGATCACAACTACAATATGAATGCGTCGGTCCTTAGAGGCCTGTAAAACAGGGCTTGTAATTCTTTGGTGTATATCTTTTGATTTTCTGTTTGTAAATTGATATGGCCATTAGATTTCTGATTTATATTGTTTAATATTTGTCATTTCATGGCTATTTCTAACTGATTTTAGTATAGTTTTTTTCTGATTGTAAAGATGTTGTATGGTTAGCTTCATTTCTTTTTCATCATTTTGTTTCTGTGTCTGATTACCAATCATACCTCCCTTTTCGTTTCTTTTTTTTTAATAATGACAACAGTTTGGTTTCAATTTTCATTTATATATGTAACAATATAAACCAGTATATATATAATCTCATATTACATCATTAATATTGGTCATTGTTGGAATGTATTCATCTTTAACAATGTACTGTAAAAGTGCTATTTTCTAACAGGTACTTAGTATTATGGTTATTGTGATATCATTTACTCAAAGGACACAGTTCATTTATAGCCCAAAACGGTCTAAAATATAAATCTTACAATTAAACTCCAAATAGTTCACAATTTGGTTCGTAAATTGGTCGATTTCAAATGTATTAACGCTCAATAAATCAGTTCTTTCATAATAGTACATTACATTCTCCAAATTAGGCCCATTTTGTCCAAATATAATGATTTGGTGCAATTTTCAGACATGAAAGCTTTAGGAAAATTTGGCCACCATTTACAATCCAAAATGTTTTGTAACCAAAAGACTCAAAATTTGATAAAGAATTCTTCAAAATAAAAACTTTTGGAATTGTATGGCAGCCATGGTTAATTATGCCAAAACATATAAATTTCAGACAAAATTGACCAAAAATACAAATAATGTATAATTATGGGGTCATAGCTTCAAGATATTTAATAGTAGGTGCCAAAATAGTATATTTTAGTCTTAATAGAATTATCACAAGTATTTCTATTTGAAATTTGTAATCGCTTGACCAATTTAGGGCCATTCTAACACTTCGTGAACCTCTCTTTTCCTATAATATGTAGTAAATTTCTATTTGATATTCCTTAAAATATTCACATATACCAAAATACATTTTTTATATTACATTTAACGAGAAACATTTTACATGATCCCATATATTTGATTTAACCCAGTTATATATATGCTAAGCATACAGTTATAATGACTTTCAAATGTAGGACTATATTATATGAACAGAATTGAGCATTTTATTATTTATTTAGCATATCTGTTATGTTTTCAAATCATTTATCTGTATGCTGAGCTAGCATTTGTATAGTCTCTTAATATTCTAAAATGGATTAAAAGGATCACATGTGTTACAATCAAACTTTGGATTGACCATTAGATAACTTTAAAAAATGTCATAACTGGTATATATAAACATTTGGATTTATTATTGTATTATCCATTGAATTCATGCTATTTCCATTTAATACAGTTCAACAGACTATCTATACCTATTATTAATAGTAAAAAATGCAAAAAACTATAAATATATACATTGGACTAATATATGTATACATTATTCATAAAAATTAATCATTTATCAAACTTCAAAAAGTTTATCACATCGCATAGCATATACATGTATACATGTAGTTGTACATAACTCTAAACTATATATAACAGTAAATAATTTGTGAATGTATCAGTGGTACTTGCTTTCATATTAGTTACTATGGGACAAGTCTCTAGAATAGTGAAAGAATCACCATTCTATTTTGCGTTTGATTATTATTTTTTTTTTTGTGGGAATGAGCACTTTAAAATAAATAGTGTTTTGTTTAACATTTGTCTGCGGCAAATAAGAGTTCGAAATATTATTAAGATAGTAAAAATATTTCCACATATAAATGGAAATATAACAATAATGATAAGAGGGACACAATCCAAATGTTAAATTTATCTGTTTTTTTTTTGGTGATAATAAACATTGTTTATATATTTAATAACATTCAGTTGAGCCATATTAATATTATAAAACGGAAATCACTTTCATGATGAACAGAGATTTACATACAGACAGACAACGGTAACATTGACTGCCCCCATCGGCTTAGCAAAAAGGGCATTAACATTGTAATGACTAGTATAGATGCATTGGGAATGAGAACAGCATTATTCATGCATTGAAAATCTTGTCTACTTATATATATCCAAAAAGTAGTTCATAGAATACAGTTTTAGTTCAAAAATCTATATATATATATATATATTCATCCGCAACAACAATTTTTCGGTACGTGATTGATATTAAAGATTGTTTGATTAATATACTAATATTTCTAACGACAAAACATTTTCATATTATTAATTTGGATTTAAAAAAAAATCTGAGTATTCATTGAAAACATGAATTTAAAAGAAGCGATAAGGAATTTTATTTTGCACTATATAATGTCCGCGGGTCTATAATTTTTATAGGTCGGTTATCATTCCAAAACTAATTTAAATATATGCATATATGCAAATAAGCGGGATATTTAGGTGATGGCAATACACCCGAGGCCCTGACGGTCCTCTGATGTAAAAATTACATAGGGACTTGTAGAAAATCTAGTTTCCATAGTATATCAACACAAAATCTTTGTTTTCTTATCAAAAGTAAACAGTTAGTTATACGAAATTGTGTCAAGGTTAATAAGACTAGTGAAAATGTTCATTAGCCTGCTAACACTGTCGACTTACTAGTCAAGTATTGTCGGTTTTTCGGTCGATTTTCTTCGACTTACTATGAAAAAACTGACCGTCAAAATTAAGCCAATGTGAATGACAGTGGTGTATTTCTACTAAGTTAATATTTTAGCACAATCTGTTATTGATATGAAGTATTATAGTTTGAGAAGACTTATAAATTAACTCGGAATATCAATTAATAACATCTCTTGGTTACCACATGCTTTTACCCTGCACTTGCATATAGAGATTTAGTGTCCAGGATATTTTATATGACATAGAGATTGTCTGGATTTGAACTGTATTTGTAAAGGGAATTTGATCTTATATATTTGAAAGATATCATGGCGAGGCTGGTTCTTGAATTATATGACGATTTACAATATAAAACAATTAACAAAAATCTTTAAACTAGTATAAGGAGAAAGTGTCATTCATTGAAATAAGTATATATGTTCTTATTCCTTTCAGATTGATGCACTGGATTTAAACCAAAGAGGTAAGATTTTTTTGGACATTTACTTTACCTCTTACCTCTCATCATATATATATATATATACTATTATTCCAATTACCTTTTACCTCTTATCATATATACTATTATTCCAATTGATTATACTTAAGTTATCATTGCATATCATTAACTAAGAAAACTTAAGGTCCCTTTTGTCTCCTGGACATTTTTATTTCGGTATTTATCGATATGTTGTGGGATAAGCTATTGGAATTAATTGTTGGAGATTCGACTATTCTTTTCTAGCAGGGTCCCCTTTCTAATTAAATACTCGTCAAAAAAAGTAACGATACACGAGTTCGGAACCAAATATCTTGGTAATTCCTTAAAAAAACTTAAGTATGAGGGCAACAGTGGTTTGCTACTTCATTTCTTGATATAATACGTCTCATTTTGAAATTTGGATAAAACTTTAAATGGTGAAAAATGGAAATTTCCAAAAGAGGGTTAAATTAAATTTGCGGAAAATCGAGAAGAAAATTGACACTCATTTTGTAAAATGAAAATCCAGTGACTGAACTCAGTAGAAAAAACTCAAATCTTTTGTCACACAGACATTATGATTCACATAACCGGGGTAAAAATACTGATTTTTTTAATTTGGGGTTAAAAATGTGATTTTTGAATCTCAAAAATTGGAATCTTTTATTTGAAATATTTTGTACAGAATCCATGTTTTTGACGAGAAAACATTCTACTATGGAAATCAGACGTGTGGGTCTATTTTTCTGCTTAGTACAGCTATATGAAATTATCAATATATGAAAAATGCATTACCCTCTATCGTTTCTTTTTTTGACTAGTATACTAGTGAAATGTATCCCTTGGAAAATAACATTTAACGAAGCGATATATTTGATATAACCGTACTACTAAAAACTATGAAAAAAGGAGATACTATTTAAAGTCTTAGGTGTATTTATTTTGGATTTCCACTTTCCTGATGCTATGATCCTGTAGCTCGAATTTAATATATCTTTGTTTGTTTGCTTTGCTTATGTGTGTAAAACACAGATATAGATTATAGATTTCAGCTAATTACGAAATATGTGTGTCACAAATTAATTTATTCTACACACATTTCGATAGGAAAGGCTTCTCAAGGCATTATAAATTTCTTTCAACGTTTGATATATATTATGGTGCCATTTGTACATATCTCATCATAAATGGTAGCTTTCCACACTAAGTTTAAGGTCTTATTTTTTATATGACATATAAATATAAGATAATTCTACTTAACTTTTAGTTCTTTTAAATAAGCTTATATTATGATATCTTTGTTAAGTTTTCGGAAGGAACATTGGTACACATATTATGTCGTTGATGCCAGTGTTTTCTTTTTCTTTTTAAATTTTTTAATGTTTATAAATCGCTCTACATTGACCATATTAACGTAGATTACTGATAAAATACTTCGTACCATATATTTCTTCCAATCTTATTTTAGCTGCATGCAAGGCATGTAGAAAGCATTGCCCAACCGGATTCGTTTTGGACGCTGATGGATGTCCTTCCGGCTGTAAATGTAAGTAAAGAAATGTTTTCTATATATCGTCGATACATAGACAATAAAAGGGTTTCATTTTCACCAATTCGAAGCCTCGTCCGTATATCGATTCTATGTAAATTTCGAGTGCACTGTTATTGGTTTTATACCGTAATCTTCAGTGACATTAGTGGATATTACCGGCTGTAAATGTAAGTAAAGAAATGTTTTCTATATATCGTAGATACATAGACAATAAAAGGGTTTCATTTTCACCAATTCGAAGCCTCGTCCGTATATCGATTCTATGTAAATTTCGAGTGCACTGTTATTGGTTTTATACCGTAATCTTCAGTGACATTAGTGGATATTACCGGCTGTAAATGTAAGTAAAGAAATGTTTTCTATATATCGTAGATACATAGACAATAAAAGGGTTTCATTTTCACCAATTCGAAGCCTCGTGCGGATATCGATTCTATGTAAATTACGAGTGCACTGTTATTGGTTTTATACCGTAATCTTCACTGACATTAGTGGATATTACTACCAATTTCAAGATATTTGGAAACGTTTCTTACTCTCAAGAGGCCAATTCATTTCGGGGAGTAATATATTTTATAGACGGAGAACTCACCTTTACAAAGATCGATGATAAACGGATAAGATTATTGAAAATAACCAACAGTTTGGCTGCAATTATTTTTTTCATCAAGGAAAAATAATTAACAAGAGAATAAATTTTGAAAATTTGTTCTAAAGATTGAAGCCAATAAGTTTGTTCATTTCAGTTCCGTCAGTCAGGTCAAGTAGGTGGGGTCTAAATGTTATGTACTGTTAGTAACAATATATATCACTTGTAAATATACTGTCAACGCATTTTGGCTGCTCAAATAGAATGGTTGCAGTATAAATTTTAAAATAGTAGCACTAAATTTATTCGTTTGTTTGTATGTGCTTTATATACTTTCACTGATTATAATACTGTCATGACTGTAAAGGTACGTCAACATTTTACTTTTGAAGACAGTTGGAGTACTTTCATAGTTTCGGAGGAAAATGTGATTGAATATAGTCACGAGCAAGTTACTTGCACAAACCCAGCCACTGGAGTTGCCTTTCACTTGTCTACACAAATGCTCTTGTAAACACCAAAGATGTCTACTGTTTGCAAAATTATTGCCGGCTTGAAATATTTCAAAACTATTCAAGAAAATATGTAATGCATATGTAATTATCAAATCATAAAAAACTAAAGGACATATCTATGATACTTGAAATATGATTTATATTTTAACAGCTAGTTATGTTTTACATGTATATGATTGTTCTACATTAAAACTTTTTTTATTCTGTTTAGGTTGCCCAGAGTTCATGTGCACAATGCACTGTGATAAGGGTTTCGTAAAGGAAAATGGTTGTGACATATGCAAATGCGGTAAATGATATATTGAAGCTTAAGTGAAATTATACGTGTACTACTACGGTGAAGTTCTAAAAAGTAAATTAAGATGGACAAATTCAACAGAGAAAAGTGTGTTTCTCTACAAAAGTGCACATTGCTTTTAAAAGTTCTTTTGTTGTTGTTCTTCATTTTAAACTCAATATAGAACTGCTGAAAAACTTATAAACGACAACTGATATCGACAAAGCCTTTACCTTAACCATTTCTCGAAAACCGCTACACATATATATATTTTTTAAAGACAACTTTAATTTGAAAACCATTTTTTTTTAAAAACAATTACCTTAGATATTAGTGGTATATTTCAGAATCACCATCATCATTAAAATAGACATAGCAATTCTTCTTGACTTAAATGATGCCAACAGAAATGACCACCAAAATTCCTTAATATAATTCGTGGGTTATAACCTCGTTTGTTGAGTAATACATTTGCTGCATTTAAGATAGATTAATTGATTGAGTGATGTTTTACGCCGTGTCGGCATTACTTCGGCCATATCATGGCGATATTAAGATAGATCATGCCTAATTCCTTTTTATACTTTACCAAAATCTAGTGTGAAATATACGATCTTAAGTTAAATGATAAATGCAATTATTAATTAACTACTTTGTTATTTGCTTAAATAACAGTTAATCTGTCTATACAATACAGATAATCGAACAAGGCCAATATAGAAAAACTCGGCCAATACGAACTTCCGGTCTGTATTGGCCGAGTTTTCCCGTATTGGCCGACATCCGGGGATTTTCACACATGCAGATCTATAGGGACGTCGCACTGTTGGACGATTGTGCAAAAAGCTACTTAAATTTTTTAACTATTCATTTTTTACCCCACTTGTGACCATTCATTTTACTTATCTCAAAAAGTTTAACTAGAAAATAGATGATTTTTTTTTCATTCTTTACAAAAAGTATACTTTCGTAACTTCACGTTCGTGTATAAGATTCCCTTGAGCTCTTAGAGAATTGTGGTTCAATTTCACTGACTATATTTAAAAGATAATTCTATGTAATGTTTATGAAAAGTTAATTAATAAAGATATTATTAATTGACAATTTGCGTATTGGCTTAGTTATTGGTCCTCGGCCTGCAGTATTGGCCTTCGGCTTCGCCTCAGGCCAATACAGCAAGCCTCGGACCAATAACTAAGACAATACGGAAATTGTTAATTAATAATATCATAGTATTGCTCCATATAATAATAATTATTCAGTCACGTGCATTCTGTGTCTTGTATAGCATTTATTGGAAATAATTCACTGTTGAATAATTACCTTAATTTCTATTTCAGCATAAGGAAATTGTTGATTAAAAGAAGAAAGAAAAAATGGAATAAAATATAGATAAATCTCTTAATATGTATTTTGTTATACTTTTAAATTTCTTAACTAAATATGTGTAAAGATGAGAAAACTGTTATTAATTACTACTTCATTCAGCAAGACTTTTTATCCGGAGCCATTTCTATTTTCTGGATCTATACCATACCGCGAGTTGGTCAACATACAGTTGGCCGGTAGTCTCATACTGCTACTGTCATGACTGTATATACAAAATGTAATGACAAAAGTAATAACTTCAACTTTACAGTTGTGAACTTCCCCTTTCTTAATTAGTAGCTTATGGTGTTTACATTACACAGCTGAATCGTTACTGTCGTGCATATGATTTTTACGTTGTCTTTCTTGACAAAACGAAATTACTGTCACATAAACTTCTAAGACACTCCAGAATTTTAAGTTCGTCATTATGATTTGATTGACCGATAAGAACTTTCTATCTCACAAATGAGAAAATATATACATATATATATATATATATATATATATATAATTAGATTTGAAGCTTTATTGGAATTGACACTTATATATTTTACACTTTTTTTATTGTCTCTGCGGGAGTTTCCTTAATTTCAAGGTGCCATTAACGGACCTGGTCTATGTCTATATTCCGAAGACCCAATAGTCCGAAATCCCATTAATGATAAAAACCATTGGTCCGAAAGGCCAATAGTCCGAAAATCAAATGGTAGAAAGCACAATAGTCCGAAAATCACTTATCCCAAAAGTCATTAAAGTTGTCCGACTAAAACGGACTGCTTCATCTCAAACCAAATTAAATGTGATGTGTAAATTGTTTAGATATTATTGCTGAATTCTATATTTCAAACCTAAAACTCTAAATAGATGTAGGGCTTTTTGCTGATTTTCTTCAAAATATACAACTGCGGCAAGTGCCATATAGTTATGGACCACAGCATTTTGAAATGGGACCTTTTTTAAAGACCGTTTAACCAAATATTTGGTTTTATTTATCCACAAAGTGTCAGAGGAGAAGATTTTTAAATAGTTTTTCAAGGAATTTGCTATTATTGGTAACGGTAGCCATATTGGTTTAAGGTCCAGACTCCCAGACACACTTTTGAAATGAGACATCCCAACAAAGTTTGATTTAGATTGTTTCATTATCATTAGTAAGAATCACGGATAACTGCAAAAAACCATCATGTTGTATTGTGAATCATATCGAAACGTACTTTTTTTTAAAAATTAAACTAACTAAAAAAATTATCAAACACTGAAATTAAAGTCTATACAATCAAAGATATTATTTAAGGACCTAAACAGCATTGTATCAGTAAAGAGTTTGATTTGAACAATAAAATCGATAAGACATGGCAGGTATTTACTTTTCTAGGCTATAAAAATTTACAAAAATCCATATTTTAAGTGTCCGAGTGATGCTTATTCCGAAAGTTTATGTCACCTGGCCCAGAGGGCCAGTGAGACCTATTGATATCACTTTGGGTCCGTAGTCCGTCGTAAACTTTTAAAAACATCTTCTCTGAAACCACTTGGCCAATTGGAACAAAAATTGGCGGCAATGGTTCTTAAGTGGTCCTCTTTCAGAATTATATCTGATGACCCACCTGCCATCCAAGATTTCTGTCAAAGCCGAACACAGTTTAACACAGGACCCTATTGGTAATTACTTAAAGATTTTCTTGTCTGAAACCACACAGCCATTTGCAACAAAATTTTGTTACAATGGTCCTTAGTTGGTCCTCATGCAGAATTATATCTGATGACCCCACCCGCCACCAAGAATGGCCGATAGAACCAAACTTATTTTAACATAGGACATTCAGGGACAATTCACAGAAAAATCTCGTTTGAAAAGATGGACATAATCAAACAACTTATTCTGCAATTGATTTCCAGGTGTTTTATACAGGATCCTGGGAGCCTCTAGTTATTGTACCGGTAAAACTATTGTACCGGATTGTACCGTACTTTTTCGGCAGAACGAGATTGCGGTCACATAAACTTCTAAGACATGGTTATGCTCAGGCTTTGTTAATCATCACGAATTTTCTATATCACATATGAGACAAGATCGATATCTTCAGTTAGATTTCACGTCCTTCTGGAATTGCCACTTCACCTGATTCTCAATGTGACTGATCACCTACCTGATGTCGATCCTAATTTTTAGTGAGAGTTCACATTATCTGTTTTTTTTTTATATTCTTTTAGCTATACATATATCTCCGTGGCATTTGTTTGTTATACTCCATTCTCATGAGTTTGTCTTGCTTTTGGGTTTCCATTTTACGGATTTCCCCACTGTTTTATCTGCTCGGCGGTATTCTTTTGCCGATTATTATGCAAAATATTATGATATACTTGTACAATGTATGTATCATTACACCCCAAATTTTAATAACTCTTTTTTTTCTACACGATAAAAATTATTTCCGGGCGCGATATGACAATCCGTCTTATAGGTAATCGGTGAAACAAAAAGCGCGAGGGTCGAAAATTTTAAACTACAGACACAATTACACATTGAATAGAATTTAAGTAGTGCACTTGTGGACTAACGATATTTCGGATAAATGGACCTTCAGATCAACGATACTTCGGACTATTGAACCGTCTGACCAGTTGATTTCGGACCAGTGGATCTTCATACTAATTGGTCTTCGGATTATAGAACGGACTCCAACGGACCAGGACTTGTTTACTCTTCCGTAGCAACAGATTTAGCAAGTGCTTTAGTTTTGTCTTGTTTAATTCTTATTCTTTTTGGTGTGCTGTGTGATTTTTATACTTTTGATTCTGTGTTTGATTAAAGTACTTATTTGCTATGTTTAATTTAATGTTCTCACGAATCTCGCCTTGTCTTTGTATTTTGGTTTTGTGAAGTTTACCCATAGTCTTATTAGTTCGGTATTCTTTTGTCGATATTTATATTGAAATCCTCAGAACAATAACTAGTTTTTGTCCACTTTGACGACGGCCATTTTGAAAATGTTCTTGCCTCAACATAAATAGGACATTCTAAAAAGTAGTACATGCAGTCTTCAAATAGGTGACCACATTCACAAGCTATATTTTGTTTTATATTTGCACGATACAGATCGGCATATATGGAACTCAAAATATTTCGCAATTTGGTATGTATAATATTTAAGGCTCTATCACCAAACTCTTAATGCGATAGAGGGTAATTGGTTCTCTGTTTGATTCTTCTTTTAAAAATACTTATACTTCTGGGGTCTTTTGTTTCTTGATTCAGTTGATTCCAACCGGAAATGGTAGTCGGAAGAAGGATTTGCGTGTAATTTCCAGTCGAAAATTGGGTAGAGAATAATTATCATTTCTTAGGTTCAGACATTTGTCCAACCAAAGGAGGTAATAAATCAAAAGGTATTCCTACGATCAACGATTGTGGATAGAATAGAACATACTTAGTCGTCTCGTCCTGCGTCTGTCTAAAAGTTTCAAAATAGATTGATTCTACACTAGTGAACATAGGTAGTCTGTCTCAAGTTGAAGTTTTTCTAGAATATCTGAATCAATTTGGCTACACCTATCCCATAATTCACAAGCACATTCCACCAGGGGTCTAATGTAGGTGAGATAAATATGCGATAGATGATTTCTGCTCAGCATATACTTCAATTTTCTCATGGCACTCAAACGTTTGCTTGCTAATTGAATCATATTTTCGATGTGAGTATGGAATTTTCAATTATCATCAAAGGTAATACCTATATTTTTATAAAAAGAAACGATGTCTACGTTTTCTCTTAGAATTTATTACTAATATCACTGGGAAGATTATTGTTGTGAAATATCATCGCTTTAGTTTTCGTAGGATTGAATTTTACAAGCCATTTTTATGACTAATCTGCTAAAATATGTAAATCCTTGTGGAACACCTGCGTTAGTAGGTAAAATGGTGATTTTGCGTTACTGAAGAATACTCTTTGCTTCCTACTGGAGATATAACTTTCAAAACATTTATATAGATTACCAGTCAATCCATATGCTTTAAGTTTCAGAACTATCCCTATATCAAAGACCCGATCAAATGCTTTGGAAATATCACAAAAAATAAGGACAGTAATGCAATTGTCATCTAAAGATATACAAATTCTGTAGTAAATTTCTATTAGCTGGTGAACAGTAGAATGATCGGTACAAATCCAGATTGATATTTGTATAATAAGTTATTCAAACAAATGATTAAAAACTTGCCCGAAAATAATTCTTCAAACACCTTACCTATACTGTTGATAATAAGGCTGTAGACCTGTAACTAAGTTACAGCAAAGAGTTTTATCGCCATTTTTGAAAACGGGCATGACAGGATGCTTCTTTCCAATGAGTCGGAAATCGGTTTTAGAGTGCGAGTTAAACAAAATTTCTAGACGTAATGCACACAGTGTCACACGATTTCCTAACTATTTGATGGCTTATTTGATTCAGACCCGAATCTTTGCCTAATTTTAAAATCTGCAAAATTTCACGAAGCTAGTTGGCAGGGGTTTGAAAAGTTTCTAAAATTTCATTTGTCCTCAATGGAAGGTCCGGTAATATCACGTTATTTAGCTATCTAAAGAAGATATGTACATATTATCAGGTTTTCTGCAAACGTATATCGTAAAATATCAGCCGCGAGACACAATGTGAAGCTTTTTCGGCGAGTGAGCGTAGCGAACGAGCCAAAAAGCTTCATATTGTGTCGAGCGGCTTATATTTTACAATATTTATTTGAAGAAAACTTGATGATAAATTTATCGTATTGTTAACTAGCAATCTTAATGGAATTTCTTACTTTTCAATGGCCATCCGCCTATAACCGGATGTTTTCCTGATATATTCGGGTCAACGTTGGGTCAAACATTATGACGTCGCTGATATATTCGGGTCAGCTCATATTAGGGTCGGGTCAACTCTTTACGACGTCACAGTGCCGAAATACGAGAAATTCTGAAGGCCTCAGCAGGTCGATATAGCCATAGGGAAATACGATAATACATGTTTTTTCGTAATAAGTCTCAGTTAATTCGCCATTTACGTCAAATAGTTGATTAACTAACATAAAATAATTAGACGATTTAGTCAATCTTTTAAATAACGTAGAGTTCGACAGTTCATCTAGAAAATCATTAGCATTTACTGGTAAATAAAATTGTTCTTTTTGTCTTTTGAACTTGTCTCGGTCGGCAACACAGATTACGGGGTTGTTTATGGAGTCGACCTCGTTTCCTTATTTCCCTACATAATTCGGAATTAAACCGAATTCATACCCGTTTTTACCGTGTCAATATAAGTTGTAGTAAAATTTACACAGTTAGTATCCATAGAGTTTTCATAGTTCAAAATTAATTCCCAATCGAAGAAGAAATCATTTCATTTATTTTATCTATATCATAGTTATAGTTTCAAACTGAATGATTATAAGTTTTATTGCAACTGAGGGGGACTTTAAAAAACGCTATTGTTGCTTCATGATCACTATATTGTCTATCAACAGGCACAACTTGTGAGTTACAAACATGTATTAGATATTAGTACTGGATCGAGTAGGGATTGACAAGTACCGGATATTCTTGTGGGTTCATTTATTAAATTTTCTAGATCATATAATGTTATAAAATTACGTAATTTGCTAGAACGGTCAGTGAGAAGATCTACATTTAAATTGCCCGTAATAATGATATAAAGGGAGCAATTAAGTGCATTCTCTACATACAGTTGAAAGTTATCCCAGGAAATATTGCTGGCGTTAGGAGGTCTATGAATTGCACAAAGAAGTATTTCAATCTTTAGATAGTTTATTTCACGCAAAATTGCTTCATAACCAAAAAATTCTGGTCTTCTTTTGACATTCAAGTTAATATTAGTGTATACAAGTACACCACTCCTAGAACTATTTCGATCCTTTCGAAATGGAGTCGGACCTTATCCTTCTATAGCAATATCTTCGTTTTTTTTATATATTACAATCGCGATGTGTCTCCGTAATGCATATAATATTTGCTTCATGTCATATACGTTCGATGTAATCAATCTTGTGTCCCATACTTCTAGCATTTAAATGAAAGACAGAAAATTCCCCTTCAAAGTTAAGACCTGGGTTTTGTTATATATCCTACAATAAGAAAATACTGGTGCGACGAGCTGATTTAGGTCAGCTATATATACTGAACCGCAAAAGAAACGTCGCACAAAATGACATGTTCACATACATTTATTTCAAAGTGACATTTATATATTTTAAATTAATTTTTACAAAATTTAATGAATGATTTACAGTCTTTTGGTTACAATGTTCACAAAAACGTCACAATTGTCGCAACGTTACATGTTTTCAATGCTGTGCTCCCACGTCCGTTAATAACGTGTATGTCCTCCACCGGCACCAATTACTGCGGCACATCTTCGGTACATGGAGTTGATGAGCCGATTAATAAACGCCATCGGAATACGTGCCCATACTCTATGAAACGCTTGTGAAAGTTCAGCTGCAGTTGTCGGACTTGGCTGCTCATTATTCAACCGTCTTTGAACTTCGTCCCATAAATGTTCTATAGGGTTTAAATCTGGACTCAAAGCCGGCCAATCCATAACATTAATGTTATTCTGCTGTAGGAAGTCTCTTGTGGCTCTTGCGGTATGCGCACGTGCATTGTTCTGTTGGAAAGTCTTGTTTTGATGACGTGCGAAATGGGGCTGAACATGGGGTGTCAAGACTTGGTCGATGTAACGGGCAGCTGTTACGCCATTTCCTCTGCCTGGGCCAAGGTTCTGAAAGATGACTGGACGAAGTTTAACGTTAAGGCCGATTCCACCCCATACCATGATGCTAGGTCCTCCCCACGCGTCTGTTTCCAGAATGCAGCTGTCTTCGTAACGTTCCCCGCGTCTTCTCCACACTCTGGTTCTGCCATCGGCTGATGAAATGCAGTAACGGCTTTCGTCAGAGAAGATGATGTTACGCCATTGTCGATTTCGCCAATTCTTTCGCTGAGTGGCGCACTGAAGACGAGCTTGACGGTGTCGAGGAGTAAGAATAGGTCCTCTTGCTGGACGGCGACATCTCATGTTTCTTGCAGCTAATCGCCGACGAACCGTATCATCACTTATGGATCGTCCATGTGTTCCAACAGTGTTTCTGGCAGTTTCGGCAGCTGGGGTGAACCGATTCATCAAATGGTGACGAACAATGCCTCTATTCTGTCTAGGGGTAGTGATTTGGGGTCTACCACTTCGTGGACGGTCATTTGTGCTGTTTGTTGCATTGTACCGTGTCCGTAGACGTTCAATTGTTCGAACAGCACAGTTGAAGTCGTTGGCAATAACTCTGGCAGATTGCCCAGCATCCAATCGACCAATGGCCTGTTCTCTCTGTTGTGGAGTCAGACGTGGCATAGCTTCTGTGTCAACACTGATACTAACACTCTTTAATTTTCTCCGGCCTTTTATACCCATAAAGGAGCATGAATTTCACGAACATTTAAGATTTAAGAAAAATTACCGCCAAGTGTGCCCCACGAGCGGTTTTAGGTACGGTCGCTCTACGATATCAACAGAAAATTATTCAACCGAAAATTTAATTCACAGGTAATTTAATCTTACCTGGTGATGTAATCGTAATACTGATTATATAAAAATCATTAATTAATATTTATTTTGAATTTTGCTAACATTTTGAAAAAGCGACGTTTCTTTTGCGGTTCAGTATATATTTCACAATTGCGATTGTCTAAATTAAGGTCAGCGTCGAGCTCGATATCACTGGCTTCTGTATCGCGCTGCAATACACTTAAATGCGCTCTAGCTTAGCGAAAGGATGTTCGACACAATAATATGATAAAACCGTTTGCGGTGAATAAGAAATGGAACGGTCATTTTCATTGGTCGATTCAACCATTGGACCTCAAATAATGGCCTAATAAAGCGGCTCTATCTTTTTTCCGATTTTGAAAATTGTTCCCAATTTAAAACTGTATTGCAGTACATAGAGATATTTTCATGTGACATGCTTTGTGGAATTTACATGTACATACAAAATCAGGTTGCATATATACATGCAAAAGGGTATCTGTTTTACGGTCCTTCGGTTCTTAAAGGTTTCATATTTGTTTTAAGGACATTTGAATTATAAGCAAACCCTAGGAAATTCAGTACAGAAACGATAATCGTACGCACCAAATCTGATATCTTTTAATTTCTTGTTCAATATCACTAATAAAACATCAATTCTGGATTTTTTTAAAGAAGCTTTGATAGTATAATTGATAGATTTTTGTACAAATGAATATGATCTTCTAAATAAATTGAAATTTCTAGATTTCTAAAATACATCGAATGAGTTTTACAATAGAAGTGACATATCGACATGCGATATGACTGAATGTCATTACCCATAGTCTGATATCACAAAAACTAAGGTTGATCTGCTGTATTCCATTCTCTGCATATCAAATTCTTTAACGCTACTCTCATAAAAAATAAACAGGAACATTATCTCATACAATTAAGTAATTTGATAGAGTGGGCAGTAAGAAGGTTAAAATGAGATGAGAACGAGAAAAAAGAATTTAAACATGCATGCCAATTTACAACTTTAGTATAAAAAAACTACGTATAAGCAGTATAGATAAACAGAAAGGCACATTGTGTTGGATTTGAGTTATAATGGTTTTGTACGAGATACTACTAGTATCACGAGTATTTCTGATGTATATAAGGATAACATGTAAATGGATTTATGATAATCAACTCATGAAATCTTCTCACCTGTTTTACAAAATAAGATAGATAAAATAAGTAAATAAATAGGTAAGTAAGTACATAAATAAATAAATAAATAAATAAATAAATAAATAAATAAACAAGTAAATTAATTAATTAATTGATTAATTAATTTAAAACAAAAATCAGTGTTTTTCAACACTTCCCCGTTTGGAGTTTCTTTGGGCACAGCATATATAAATATAGATTGATGATGTAATATCTTCTTATCATTTTTATCAATTACACACGTAAAAAAATATTCTATGATGCCACTTTTAATGTATAAGATACGCATATTTCGTCGAATTACGACTCTTCAATTTGCTCAAGGCTAAAAATATTGAAAGACGAAACAAAAACAAAAAAAGATAATAAAAACTTTAACTAGAGAGCAGATTTTAGTGCCAATATATCCATAATGTTATAATCTGAAACCGAGACAGCTTTGTTTACTTTCCAAAAATTTAACATTCTGTAATAGTAACAATTGTAAGTATCATTTCCATGCCAATATGAAAATACTGGCATCTGATTGTCAGTAAGTGATATCCTCAGGGAATCATTGTGAGCAATAAATATTCTATGATTATACCAAATTTGATGCTGAAGATATGTATCGTTTGTCAATACTTCAGGTACAAGTTTAAATTAAGCCAAAACTTTTTTTCCAGGAAATATCCAAAAGTGCAACAAAATCGATTGGTTTTTTTTTATTGTTCTAATAAAATAGGTTGACATGAAATTATAACTTACGTTCCGTGTTACAAAAACTATATCATATCAACAATCTATAATTAAACCAGAAACCACCATTAAATTATGGGTCCTGTTGTGCCACGGAAATGTAGCAAATTAAAATGCAAGATGTTTGTCCCAATACACTTCTAGAATAAAACAAAATTGGACTTTGTCATGCATTTCAGAATTAGGCATATTTGTAACACGAAATTATTTCATGTTTATTAAAATAATGAAAGGATACGTGGTAAGAGCCAATAACAATGAATGATACTTTGCTTTCTGTATATTCTCCTCCAGAATGTTTTTTTTAAAAAGTATATTGAAGAGTATTTCTAACGTCCATGTTTCATTTTCCTACGTTGAGTATCAGATTTTTAATGTATAAATTTCTAAATTATTATTAATTACTAATCCGAGGACAATGCACGAGGGAGATACGTCTTAGTTTCCAAACAAAAATAAAAAGATAACAACAGTTAATTTTAAGAATCATTTTCCAGGCAAATACTGGCAAATGCGCCTGCAATATCCCGTGACATTCTGTGGAAGTTCAAATTTTTAGAGCTTTAGAGTTCTCATTATCAGTCCCCTCTTTCGTTCATCGTCGTTCTTCTCAACAACTATAGCAACTTCTTTGGTTGCAAAAAGTACAAATAGCAATAATATTATGCGCTGTAGAGACGTGTAATAAGTGAATTTTGCATTGTATTGGATTAAAGGTCAGCCATGCAAAACTTGCACAAAAACAACAATCATTGAAAAGAAATCCACGCAGTGATTGATAAAGTGAATGTATTAACAAAATGCATGTAACACAGAAGGGCGAAAGATTAACAAGGCCAATGCAATCGTACAATCAAACCCTCGAATTAGCTGTCATCTACGCGTGGTTTTGACTAAAATGTCTGTAAGACGGAATGGAGTTTTGTCTGTCATTTATTGGAATTACTTGGGGAAACTAAAAGCTTGAATTTCGTATGTCAACAAGGCGAAACCCACCATACGGCAATCTCTGGGTTACTTCAATGATGTAAGTAAAAATGCCCACCAAAGTAGCAAGAACTAAACTAACATATACACGAAGAAAACTGCAAAGGGTGTAGTAAGATGAGACATGACATTGCCCTACAATTTCCTGACTTGGGACAGGCGCATGGCTCATCCGGCGGGGTAAAACACTTAATTCAGGCAAATGTGGAAATACAAATGTAAATAGAAACACGAATATCATTCAAAATCATTCCATAAAGATCCAATTCACAACTCGGATATTTAAGAAAAAAACATACATGTAGACAATATACCCCGCTGTGAATGCTCACAGTTAATTGAAAGCAAGCATTCAATACAGAATGACCATAACCATCAAGGTTTTAGATTTTTTTAATTTGGGTAAGTGTGCTTTTTGACGTGAGGGGGGATTCGGAGATCACCGTGTGTGTTTTTAAAACTGAAAAATGTTTTCGCAAAAATAAAAATATTTCATAAAAATGAGAGTCAAAAGTATTACTACACCCTTTGTTTCCAATAGTCTTAATAATTTATTGTCTTTTCCACTGCTGAAATGTAAAGAGCGAATTTTCCATTCTTCGTGTGTTGATTTTTTCGTAAATGACAAATGTGACTTTGCTGAATACGTGCAAGTTTTGTTTTCTAAAGTTTGAACCACGTAGACTTGGGGAATATACTAAACTGTTATTTGAAATGGATAGAATTGTCATAATTTCCTGAGATTTTCATCAAGAAAACAGTTGGCAAAGTATTAGTTTTTAGCTTAATTTTTATTGACGTTTAGCATCACTAATCAGGATATTATATTATTAGAAATGTGCATTATTACATGTAATACATACAAAGTCGTAACAATGGAATTTTAGTTGCTACAATTGAACCTGCTGGTAATGTCACAGAATATTAGTACCTATATTATATTAGTTTTGATTTTTATTATCTATTTTTAGATAATTGTGTGGAATTATTAGTTGATAAATTGTTTAATTTCGTTATTTTTTTTTAAATTAGTGTTTCAACTCCTCCAGGAAAAATTTACCCAACCGTGGATTTTGGCTTAATTGTTGTGGCTGGTTTGGTTGTATTGCTCACAATGTTTTAGTGTTTAATTTTTATTTTCATTTATTTTTCATTTTATTCTATTTCATTATTATTATTATTTTTTTTATTTCTAAAATTATGGTCACGATCGTACCTGACGAAGGTTTATTCAGAATGCGCGGCGAGCGCAAGGAATTTAGATATGCGAATATATTTTTCCAACAAGAAGAAATACTCTGAAATATTATTCCAATGGAAGAATTATCATCGAATATATTCCAGACGTCATAAATGGTGTTTAAAGTTAGGTAGAATAATCATGTCAGAAGAAGTTACATTTTGAGTGAAAAACAGATTCAAAACCCATCAAATATCTTATCTTGGATGAACATCGGTAAAAGCTATCATCAGTTTCATATACTTGTTTAAAATAATTAAATATTGTATGATTCCAATTTTGATGTATAATATATACATATTTCATCCAATCGGAAATTAATGTCAGATAACCCACATTAACCGGGTTATACTAAGATTTTGAATAGAAGAGAAATATTAATCTTTAAAAATGCTATTTGCTTCTGCAATTATGGGCAATTTAACAGAGTTAAAATGAAAGATGACCGGTTGTTCATTTTTACGGACTACGGATAGAAATTTATAAATTTTTTCTTTCAAAAAGTCGCCGTGCGACGTAAGTGATTTTCCATGATATTATTGACAGCCCAAAGGATAAATTATCGAAATAAATAAAATAAATAGATAAATAATCTTTATTTAAAGAGGATTGCCTCATTAGTCGAAATATGAAATATACAAACATTAACATGTATACAAACGAAAATTATCATACAATTAAATAATAATAAATTCTATTTAGTTAAAAAGAATTCAAAACATTTCTGTTTGAAGATTGAAAAAGATGTACACTTTTTAATTTCTTCTGACAAACTATTCCATATTTGAGAACAAGAATGCAAAAATGTTCTCTTCAAAAATTCTGTGTTTGGTCTAGGTAAATGCATAAAATGTGCATCGATTGAACGTAAATCATAATTTTGATTTCGACATATTGAAATTTATCTTGCAGATAATTTGGCACCATTTTGTTCAGTGATTTAAATACAAGAATTGCTTTGTAATATTGTATTCGCTTAGCAATATTAATCCATCGTAAGGAATTAAATAATAATTTTGAAGAAGTATATAAATCAGCTTGCCGACTTTTTTAATAGCCTCTTCAGTTTTTCAATGCTGCTTAAATTACAGTTACCCCATATGGTGTAGCAGTAATCAAACAGTGGAAGAATATATGCATTAACATAAATTAAACGTATATGCATAGGTAAATAGTTTCGAATATTTTGTAACAAATTGATTCCTTTTTTAATAGTACATGACATCTTATGTATTTGTTCTATCCAGTTCAAATTATTATCAATATACAAACCAAGAAGCTTTCCATGCATAACATTATCTATATGTTCATTTGAAATGATAATATTCAAAATTGTCCCAGTATGATTTAGTCTTTTTCTAGAACCTATAATCATTGATTTACATCTGATGCATGACTAATTATCAATACTCTTTTTATAAAAGTTTTAAATTTGATGATGACAAATTATCATGCAATTTTAATCAGCCCTGGATGTTTATTATTAATAATACGGAAACTGTTGTCGATCTATGTACCCTTTTCACGGTGCCAACATCGCTACATTTACTTAGTCAACATGCCCAAAGACCACGAGAGTCCACGGTTCAAACTAGATATTGCATTTCAATTTTTCGGCACACATGCAAGTTTTTTAGTTTTACATATAAAACAGTGAAAAAAAGTGTCAATTTGGGTACTATGACTTTAAAACTGATCTGTCGAGTTAAAAATGTTAAAAAATCAAAACAATAACCCATTATGTTGGAGAGCTGATTGAAATGCTAAATTACTAAAAGGGTAAAGCCAAACCCATAGATAATAAAAAAATTTCCAAATGTTTAATATCTTTATAAATTTCACGATATTGTCAAAATTTAATACAACTGATCCGAGACTTAATTGAATAGTCATCGCGCGACTACACGATGGAGTCATTCAAAACCGTATTGTAATCACAGTTGGATATCTTATACTACATGTATATCAGCGTCATAAGATTATCAAATTATTAATTTTTTTGAGGGTTTTTCCTTAACTGATGGACAGGAAAATGCGACAGTATAAATAAATAAATAAATAAATAAACTAAGCAATACAACCAGTCCTATTTTCTTCAGTTTAATTATAATTTTCGAGGTTCTGGTTTAGCATTTCAATATTATATACGCAATGTGTAACTTCAGATGTCACCAAGGTTAAAATGTACAATAAATTATTGCAGAGGAAATCTAAATACCAAATACTAGTAGACAAAAAGAGTAAAGGCTATCATCATATAAGGAACTCTATGTTGCATGAAAGAAATTTCATTAGTTTTCAGATTCAAAACAAAAAAAGGAAGTATTTTTAAAGTATAAGGTTCATGTCATTATAGAAATACCTTTATGTCGAAATATCAGTCATATTAGCATGTATAATAAATGATTCTTCTAAATAATAGCGGGAAAGATTTCATCAAATATGATATGTAACTTTTAATTTGAAATGAAGTAAAATTGGGATATCGTCATCAGAATACCGAACCATCTAGCTGAAGGAGGAATTCAAAAAGACCACAATGCCGAAATACAAGACAAAACCGTACGTTTAAGGAATAACGACAAAGAAAAGCATGACAATACAACACAAAAAACGAATGTAGTGTTTACTAACAAAAAAAAGAAGGAAAAAAACCATGTGGGAATAACATAATTAGGTGCTCCAAAATTTCCAAATAGACTAGTATTTGATGATATAAACATTTGGTCTTTCATTTCTATCACATAATAAGTAGAAGTCTTAGAGTCAGTTATTGAAGCCTTCATAACTTTTCAGTATAGGTTGCAAGACCGGGTGTTGAAGGCGTCACTCCAACCTTAAGATGATAAGATGAAGAACAGCAATGAAATCGCTCTTCCTTTGTTTGAATTTTGTCTCTTAAATGTTGGGATTTTATATCAAGAATTTCTTTCTTTCAAGATAAGTTACACAGTTTTTATTATAATATATATATATTTTAGTCGAGTCCTTGAAACACAGATTAATGGCATCAAATGTTAATAAAACTTGGCTTAAAACCTAAATTTTTGCAGTAAAAGGTGTGTTAGGTTTCACAATTTTAAGGGCAGAAAGCGTATAGAATAAAATTAATTAAAAAGCCAAGAACATATAATAAACTAAACAAAAGTAGAACAAGAAAGCACAGAAACTAGAAACTAGAAATGTGAACTCCCACGGTGACTTAATCAACATAGCGAAATTAGTTTTAAATAAAAATTTAAGACAGGGTTATATATCCAGCCTTTGCACCCATAAAATCGGTTTAACCTTCCACTGTTGAGTGTCTGCAAGAAGAGGGACTATCCTTACTCTCTGTTGTGTTTGTGTTTGTTCTTTGTCATCTTTTATGTTATTTTTGGTTCGGGGTTCTGTCTGTTGGAGGGTGTTGATTGGGTGTTATATCATTGTTGAATTTTCCTGCTATACATTTCTTAACGTTTTTCTGCCGTTATCGCGATTTTAGTGTCCGATAGAAAGTTTCCGTCTCTCAATAATGAGACTCTATATGTCTCACCCTCCTCTCATAGCAACAGTTAAAACCATAGTTCTAAATGTGAGAAAAAGTATCAATCAGCACTATTTTGGGCATATTAGGTTATCTCACAACCTTAGTCGCAAAAGTTTCTATTTCTCACCCTCTGCACAGCCTCGGTTGAGACATGTATTTGAGCCCTTGTGTGTGAGATAGACCCATCTCGCCCTCATAGGGGTGAAAGATACTATTTATCCCACCTGAGCTGCTAATTTCAATCCCATTAGTTGCGTTTAATTCTATGTGCTTTGTGTACTTAAAACGTATTAACGACGTGCATTGCTAAACAAAAAACCAAACAAACATTTCGTTAAGCCTAAAACGACAAAATGTGACTTTCTTTGGACGGTGTTTACTGTGATCAGTGTTTAGAACATAATGTAGTAAACATTTATCGCACCAAATGATACATGTATATATATTTCAACAAATACTAACCCAAAATTGATGCTTAAAATTTCCCGTAAAAAAGTGTGAAAGGTGTATCTCCCTCGTTTTGGCTTTACCCCTTTTCGTCATTTTGGTATTTTTGAATTTGCTCTTTAACCTTTTGGGTTGTTGTTTTGGTTTTCAACATTTTAGGCCTTGAGCACAACTGATGAGTCGTAAATCAACGAAATGTGCACATCTTCTGCATCAAAATCGGTATCAAAGAATTTTATCATATCCATATAGCTCCAATGAAGTGTTCAGTGCAAAGAGAATGGAAATGAATGTTACACATATGGAAATAATATTAGACCATTTTTGACGCAAAATGTACACAAATATATATTACAAGGTAATAGATCTACCGGGGTAAATTTGAAATACTTAGACACAATACAAAAGCAAAGAGACAGTGCTTTTATTCTACAGGCACTTTGAGGTCTTTAATAAGGCCGAAAGTTCACACGTTACAGCAAGATCATGAAACCTCCAAAACATTTATTTCACGAAGTATTTAGTGATTGTAATATTGAGCTTCAACGTGTTATACACATTCATTTCAATCATACATTTGTATTTTAAACAAAAAATTTGGTCATTGTTTATCATTTTATTTCGAAAAACTAAAAATAAACACTTCATAAAAGAGTTCCCTGTATCAATCCATTCTCTTTAAGCTGAAAAAAAAATAGAAAAACATTATTTACAAATTATATATTTAATTGGTTAAATTCATTATATCAAATTATTAATTCTAAATAAGAGACAAATTCTTTGTGATATCTGATATTTACCAGTTCACTGAATAACAGATAAAATATCGACTTCAAGACAATTACCAACAATAAATACTGTATAGCCGTAGTAGAATAATAATTGGATCTAAGTTGTAGGCAAAGGATATTGGTCTAAAGTGGACTTAAACGTACTGCATGGCAATTATGACAGTGTCTTTTTAATCTGCGGAGTAAATTTTGGCGATTTTCGCCAATACTCACGCATATGCAAAACTCAGTACCCCGCAAAAATATTCGATAACACTTGGTAGAAAATAACATTTTTCATATAAGATAATATTACTGGTTTTAAACAGAGATCTGAATTTCCCTAAAATATAGACTATGTTGTCTCATCATCACCCAATCTTATTATACTTAGGGGATAACTGTATTGTATTTTATCAGTTGCCGACGTAAACCACTTGTTTTACCGTCGCAAATTGAGTTTACCTGGCGACGCGTAGCTGAGCGAGGTAAACGGATATTTGCGGTGGTAAAACCACCGGTTTACGTCGGCAACTGATAAAATACAATACAGTTATCCCCATTCTAATGCAACCTCCGTTAAACGTTAAAAAATAGAATAAAAAAAAACAGGAAACGTCAAATGCGTTTGCGCAACGTTGTCGTCAATGGTTCCGACGGTAAACCGTGGATTTTACGCTTGACGTTATCCAATCAAAAAGGACGTTATATCTTATGTTGCATTAGAATTAAGAATATACCTACCGCATTGACATATCTCACATCCATTGTCGTCTTTAAGGAAGCCATTTTCGCAATGCATGTAGCACATAAATGGTGGACACGCTAAAATATAGATTAAAGAAATTTAAAGAAAACTTTACTGTATACAGACATTTATCGTATTTCCCCATGCCTATATCGACCTGCTGAGGCCTTCACAATTTCCCGTATTTCGGCACTGTGACGTCGTAAAGAGTTGACCCGACCCTAATATGAGCTGACCCGAATATATCAGCGACGTCATAATGTTTGACCCAACGTTGACCCGAATATATCAGGAAAACATCCGGTTATAGGCAGATGGCCATTGAAAAGTAAGAAATTCCATTAAGATTGCTAGTTAACAATACGATAAATTTATCATCAAGTTTTCTTCAAACAAATATTGTAAAATATAAGCCGCTCGACACAATATGAAGCTTTTTAGCTCGTTCGCTACGCTCACTCGCCGAAAAAGCTTCACATTGTGTCTCGCGGCTTATATTTTACGATATACATTTGCAGAAAACCTGATAATATGTACTTACAACATACATTTTAATCGTTCACACGTTATTTTAACTTGTATGAAAGCTGTCCGAATAGTCTTTTTGCTTTTTTTTTAACCTTTTTTGAGTATAATAATAATACTATACACATTGCCCAATCATGTGCTTAACAATTTTTGCATTATTAAAGAGGACATGAAAATGTTATAGCAGTGGGAACAGGTCCAACATCATCTTAGATATTGGAACACTGTAACGGTCAATCAATTCGTGATGACGACCGTAAAATTTCCTCAGTGATGACATCAATTTATCCTTGATATTATTATAATAATATCGTAATTTTGAAAACTTTGTTATTGTAGTTAGTTTTTATTCAATATTGATTATTTCTGTATATGTCTATTTTGAAACTGATTTATTCGACTTTACTCACGATTGCAAGAGTGAAAAATTCATTAGTACATGTATGAACATGGACGATATGCCGCTATATCTATATATAGCTGGAGATCAGTGTCATATTTTAGCACACTTTAGCTTATACTACTATTTCACATAATATACAGTTCAATGTTTCTGTTGCAATAAGATACATTGTCGTCTACGCATTTTTATGTTCGCGTCTGTGAGGATTTAATGGAAAAGAAGAAAAAACACAATATGCTATTATTGAACTAGGCGCATAAATCCAAATACAAAATCGTAATAAAAACAACTTTTCAGTTTGCTTGTTGTTGTTTTTTACGATGTTGTATTTGGTTTTGTTCGGCTTGTGTATTTATACATTTAAGTCGTTTTATTCCCTTTTTGACAGCTCACCATTTCCATTTATTTTCCTTGTTTTCTATTCATATAATAGTCCGCGAAACTGATAGCTCCTGACAGTCATAAACTTCTCAATAATACATACCACATTTACATATGTCACAGCCATTTTCTTTTACAAATCCGTATGGACAATTCATGAAACACATATAATCTGGACAGCCTATATATAACAAATGAAAAAAGGAGTAAGTTCAGGGAAACAACTGTACGTAAATCAGTCTCATCTGAAAACTAGTTGAACAAACAATAACAATTTTAAGGAAGTTTTACCAAAAAAAAAATATTTAAATGTAATACTAGTTCATCTGAATGTAATTTATTTCGGTTTAAGAAATACATAATGCTTCTACCAAAATCTTTAATTTTCTGAAATAGAAATAAAAATATGAAAAAAAATACAGAATAGGTATGAAATTAGAATCAGAATATTTTGGCACAAAATCCAAACATAAGGACTGTTTCCAGAATATAACAAACAAGAAAAGAAAAAAACCACATACAGTATATATGAAATTAAGGTTTCTTTCTTCAGATTTATATATATTTTCATAACTCAAAGAGATAAATATTAAATTAAAATATAATATCTATATTACAAAATATTTACATTGACACTCTGGGGCAGGGCATCCATCGGTTCCTAATACAAAACCATTTTGACAATATTTCCGACATGAAAGACATGGACCTGTAAATAAACATGAGCAATTAGTTTAAATTTATCTAAAGACCTAGATTTGAGTTAACCAAAGCTATTTTCATGTGTTTCAGTTCAATCCGTTTCACATACATGAAATACGAAATATATTTGGCTTTCGGATGTATACTTAAAACTTCGACATGATTACATGCTATCAAGTTATTTTGAGTTTACTTAGTTCTAATCCGGATATGTTTTCATTATTGATAATAGAATTTTAGTTTATCAATTTATTTTTATCATTATTAAGGATTTAGCTTAATATACACAAAAGAAAAGTTAAAATCTTAAAACATTATATTTTTTTATTAATCGTTAAAATAAAAACACATGTCTAGGTTTACTTAACTTTTATACGACAAGCTTATAATCAAAGTCTTGGAAAGATAAAAGATCATCAAAACCGTGATTGTGAGTAACAAAAGAGGGTATAACCTCCCACGTACAAGTTAAAAAGATTCTAGTCTCAAGCCCAGAGTATGGATTAAGCATGAATACAAGTTCAGATTACAAATGTTCATCAAAAGACCATTGCTGCAAAGGTTGATTGCAGTTTTTCAAGCATCAGCCGTCAAATACATGACAAATGGGATCGAATGGGTTAAAATCGCCGTCAGATAATAACCAATCAGTGAGAACAGCCAATCAAAGATCATAGATCACCAGCCACAATACACAATTAACAGAAACACAAGACAAAAAAGGACGAGCAACATGGATCCGACCAAAACAAAAGATGGTTATCAACACTATTGATACTGTAGGTTTAAAGCACATAGCGAGCCTTATTAGAAGCCCATCACGTTGACTGAGATAATTGTCAGGCCCAGTATAAAAGGTCATGGTTAATGTTAGAGATTATTGTCAAGCCCAGTTTAAAAGGTGACAGCTAGTCACAGAGAAAGAAAACAAAACGATGACGGACTGATAAAATCAATTTTTAATTTGGGAAACTGATATTTTATCTATTAGTTCATGTGTATAATAATAAAATTTTTGAAATGATTATGTCAGCCTTTCAACTACGTACTATTATCTAAGTACCTTTTGAGTCAGTTCCAATAAATATTTTATGCAAAATGTCCGGTACACGAACAAAAAACTACATGAAATGACAGACCGGATGAAAAATTACCGCAATAAGAATGCTAGGTCTTAATTGACAATAAGTACTGCATGGTAATAAAAAAACTACTTAAGTATGCTCTGAAAAGGTTCAAGAACCAATTCAAAAACTTCGGTTCACGGACAAATGGTCCAAGTCTTGATTCCAAAACGTTGTAATATCCTAATAAACTTGAACGGTTCTCTATAATGAGCAAAAAAAACCCCGAAACAAACAGAAACAAAAAACGTCTTGATGTTATTTTTCAGCTGATCATAAATTTCAATGTTTCAAATGCTATATTGTTTGTACTTACCGTCTTTCTTCAATAAACTGAAAGCGTCTACCTATTAATAGAAAATAATTTACCATGCCAACCTAGATAGATACTGAAACTATTCATCACAGAATTTGTAGGTATATTTTGAAAATACCTAATGAATATTGTGAGAAACCAAAAAAATTGAATTAATGGTTTAAAGTTGTTACAATAAACGAAATGATTATGATGTAGATACATCTTTGGTCGTTGATAGTAATCAAGGAAAATCAATTGACTTCCAAAAAAAGAATTTTATCTTTCAATCTTGGATATAATCATTTATAGTATGAGAAAGCTAATCTGAATATTTCGTTTTGGTGTTATAAATGAGTGTTTATTAGGTCAGTTATATCAAGTCTGGCGTTCAAGTGTAGATAGTTCAGAGACATTATGTCATATCAACATATAAAATTGAATTTTTTATGGAAGAGTATTTGTTAAAAGATTTTAATTGTAGACCTTTAATTAACTTGGGATTCTGAACTTAAATGTGTAAGAGAATATGTTCATTAAAAATATAAAATAAAAACATTTTTTTCATTGTTTCTCCATTGTATAGACAGTTAAGATACAAATGTCTATCTGTAGATATTACTTTACACATGAAGGCTGATGGTATAATGTTTAAGGTGTAAAACTTTTCTTGGGTATATTTCATGGTATCGGTTCCGGTTTTTGAAATAGGACAGTTATATGACATTAAAATCTTACCTGCAGACAAACAACTAGCAACAAAACAGCGACTAGAATCAGACGTGACATTATTCTTTTGTTGTCGTATATTTTTGAATTTTTAGATACTGTTAAATTTATTTATATAGTAGGATGAATATCTTTAGGGCATTTTATTAAATGCAGCTGGTCAGTGGTTGACCGTTGATAACAACTTTGCCTTGTGACTTTTAATTTTATTGGTATGCATGTCACTATCAGATTTTAGTTTCGAAGAAAAGTTGCGTTGGATGAAATAATGGGTATTCCATATTTATTTCTGTTTGGACATTTGCGTGCAATTGATAGTTATTATTCTATCTCCTGAAAAAAAACAATGTCTTATCTTAGATAAGCTGCTTATTTATAACCCCAAATGATTATTTAAACGTTGTTTGCCTCTTTCTGTAGTTTTCCAAGCTTTATAAATAGATGTATTTCAAACAGTCAGTTTTGCATTTTTAGAATTTGCTCTTCAGCGACAAGTATTTGAATTGTTGCTTTTGATTTCCACATTTTACTCCTGGACTCAGCTGATGAGTCGTAAATCGGGGAAGAATAAGCCAAATGGAAAGAGCAAACGAAACAATAACAACAGTTCAACAGGTTTGACAACCCCCAGCAAGATATAAAATATGGCCGACTCAAACTACAATGAAGTATAATCTCTTTTTAACTTTTTGGGTTAATTGGTTGCTCTAATCATAACTTTAACATGTTTACATATGCATACACAGGTATAATTATATAGTTGCTAATTGATTCGGGTGACTTCCCAATGAGAAACCAGAGTGATTTATATTTTCCTAACCAATGTAGGTAAGGGAGATAATAAATTTGTCTTCCCTTTAGCCTCGGGACATAAGGGAGAGAATTTAATGATCTCCCTTACCTACATTGGTTAGGAAAAGATAACTCACTCTGGTTCCTCATTATCATTCCCTTCTCAAAATAAACTAAGATACCGCTAACAGTAATGCCGATTTCAGGACTAATGTCGCTCCTGAAAAATTAAGTATAAAAACCTTTGTTAGATATGAGTATATATTACCGGAGGTGGAGGTATAAATTATGTCTATCATACAATACACAACAGCTGCACTATGATTTAAAATATTGGAAATCATGACATTTAACCTAAAGGCGGACAATGTAATCATGTTGACTTTAAA
Organism: Mytilisepta virgata; assembly: GCA_028015205.1. Taxonomy (NCBI): domain Eukaryota; kingdom Metazoa; phylum Mollusca; class Bivalvia; order Mytilida; family Mytilidae; genus Mytilisepta; species Mytilisepta virgata. The sequence continues at coordinate 45,070,364 of CM051520.1, forward strand.
TTTTATGTCGACAAATATTTACATTTTTAAAATAACAATCCAAAGATACTGATATTAGATATAGTAAATTTATACTAAACTACATATTAAACGAACGGTTTTATACTGGGGACCGCTTCCGGAATCAGAATTAACTGGAAGCTTGCCATCCTCCTGACGTTTTTCTATTTACGTAAAGCGATTAGAAGATAAGGATGAATATTCTTTTTTATGAAAAACGTCAGTTTAACTTGCAATTAATTAATTTGTAGTTGTATCAGTTTTGTTTTCCATAAAACAATTAATGAAACTATATCAAGGAGCTAAAGTCGCCAACTTTTTGAATTTAACGTTTTATTGAATCATCGCAAAGATGTGATCCGCCTTCTGGGCCAATTTGATGCTTTGAAACAATTAACGCTAATTAAAAGCCCAAAGATGATTAAGTAACTGCAAAGTCTCGTCCTCTTCTTTCCACGAGGTAATGGCTGCATAAAAATTCAGTTGCAAAATGTTTTAGAAAAATAGTTAATACAATATGATATATTTAACGATGGAGTCATAAACAATGATTGGACGAAACACTCAAACAGACACATTGTTGATTAACCACACATATAAAAAATCAACGAAGGATTACGTATTAAAACCTTACGTCGTTGACGTAAATTAAACGTGTACAGTCACAGTGTGAGTGTCAGTTTCGACAGCAAGTTGATTGCATGCACGGTTTGTCGTAAAATGATATTGTCTGACCCATCGCGTTTCTAAAAGTGGGCTCTTCCTTTTTAAAATCGGTAATCTGGCCCCGAATTCCTTGATGCAGTGACGAAAATAATAGGCTAAACTAAAATTGAAAAGGTATTCTGAAGCGTGCATCAAAATTAGTATCAAGGAATTAATTAGTTTAGCACATGTGACATGAGATGTGCCCCACTACCCATTCCCCTTTTAACAATTAAACGGTCGTATCTTTTACATTTAAAAACACAAAACGTCTGGCAATGATGGAAATTCTGCAAGAGTTTTTTGAGTCTGAGGTAATTTGGCAACGAGGTTAAATCGACATTAAATTATTGATAGCGAGCTCTATAGGACCATATGCATTTTCTACATATAGGTCATTTAAAAAAGTCTTTATTTAACGGGGGCAGTCATATTGTGCTACATACTAATTCTAAGGCTAGAAAAAGTTTCGTTCACCGGAAACGGATGTAAGTAAAGTAAGGGAAATATATGGCAAGCCGTTTTACTATTTATTCTGACTTCAAGATATAAACTTTACAAGATATCTCGTATAGTTTATAAGATATTTTATGTAGTTTATAGATTTCTAGAGGAATATCTACATGGATAGTGAGAGGAACCTTTTTTGAGAAATGATTATGTGATGATTTGGATTCATAAACTTGTTATCACTGGTCATTGCTTGAAGAAGTGCTGAAATGATTCATCAGTGGAAAGTGATGCCAAATTATTAATAAAAAGCAAAACACGGTCTTGTACTATTCGTGGCTAAAATCCGAACAGGCCGTCACATGAATACCGTGAGAAAAGGTCTTACATTAAAATTCTTTTGCATTTGTATTGTCAAGCCGATTAGGCATCCGAAGCGTTTACTTTTGAAAATTTAGTGTTCAGAGAACCCAATTAGCGTTGGGTACCCAAAATGTGACCGCTGCATTCATTACAATGTCGCCTTTCAATAAACTTAAAAACTACCTTTTCCTTCTGCATACGTGTATATAGGCATATATAGGCAATTTAAACAGAGTAAAAATGATATGAGCCCATTTTCAGTTCGAATTGTTACATGTACATACACTTATCATTCACAATACCCGTGAGGTTCCAGGATTTAAACTAAATATCCAGGCATGGAGTTCAAGTTCAAGTTTTGGGTAAAAATGTTAGTTTTCTGAATTAAAAACACAACACTGTGACACAGACTTCCGGATAAAGTGACATCAACATCATTTGCACCTTAAAAAAACGGTAGATAATTATAAGCTTTGGAAATATTTTATGCTCGTCAAATTTACGCTCAGTCCAAAAAATAAAAAAAAACTACAAACAGGTTTCGGAAATCAAAGCGTCAATGCTTACTTATTTATCTACCCGTAACTATATTTTTGACAATGATGAGAATATGTCATAAGGTTTTAAAAGTTTTTATCTTCATAAAAGTTGATTTTTCTGGCCTTAAAGTGGCACAAAATTTAAGTGACGCGTATAATTTTGGATGATATTATGACGATTTGTTCAATTTGTATTTAACATAAATTTGACACTTTATTAGCAAATTTTGGTATCCATCAATAATACAACATTTATTCAGATGTGTCAGAGGTTGGCATAGTACAGATCATAAGGAATGATAACAATCAATTAAAAACAGTAGTCGTTGTGACTAACTGCTTATGATTCTATCTTGGTAACACTTTACAATGCATTTTACTCTTGATAATCTTTAATGTTTCCACCTAAATTATGACACCTGATGATGCAGAAATTAGCAAACATGGAGGTTTTCACTCACTAATCTAAGTATAGTTCCTAAAAACAGAAGACAAACGTATGCCGCCATCAATACCGCCGCCTCACCACTTGTACTTAATTGTCACATGTACACTCATTCATTTGCTGTGACCGCCTTGGTAGTCTCGTGGTAGCGTGGAAGGTCGTGGGTTCGACACCCAAAGACAGTAAAATTGATATTTGCTGCTTCTCCGCCAAGCACATGCATCTGGTGAGTAAGGGCAAAGGACTGGTCTGATGAGTCAGTATAAGGTGTGGGGTGGGGTGATATGTCTTTCTACAGACTGTTACCTCGAAAATCCGACTCGGTGTGTCAGTCTATTAAAAAACAGGGTTCATATTCATATCATATTATTATGTTCTCGTCCTGATATTCACATGCCATTGGATTTTAAGCAATAAGTCTTCCATCAATATATTTGCTGTGTCTGTAAAGTCTCACACTTAATGCTTAATTGAATTCCCAATGTATGCAGTACTATTTTGTTTGAAGATGACATGTTAATTGAAATTAAAAATATTTTTAGTATGCACGACTTAATATGTGTACAATCATCCTCAATAATAAATATTTAGCATTTGAAAACTGTACTAGGGGGATCCGGAGAATCCCCATATGTACCTCAGTGGTCATTTCAACCAGAACACTAAAATTTCTACTTTGAAAACTGTAGGTCTATAGGAATAATTTGAACCAAACCCATGATATAACGGCCTCTATGTGGACGGAGGTTTGAACAAGGGTAAAAATAATTTATGCCATTCTCTCGATCGCCTATTTCTGGTCGCAGGGGCATAAAGATTTAAGACTGTTACGCAATTTTATTGGTTTGTTGCACAGTTTTATTGCTTTTCTGCTAATAGGGATTTGTTAGGAGCGATTCTATTTCTCTCCATAAAGTGGTGTGTATCGAGAAGGCTCTTGTTCAATTAAAACCAATGTTTGCTTCACAAAACAAAATACCATACGAATTTCATAATGAAAGTTTGCAACAAAAGCATGATAAAATAATTTGGATGGGTGAATAATGGGGTAAAATAATGATCAGAGGATATCTATGTTCATTTTTAAAATTGAATTGAACTAAAAGAACCATATATTCTTATTTCAGAAAATAGTAACTTTATAGAATAGGGAACTTTCATCTAAAATCAATTAATCATAATATTATCATCTATATTGGATTGATACTTTTGTTATATTTTCCATTTTGTTAATTAGAAATCCCCCCCCCCCCCCCAAAAAAAAAAAAGACACTGTTTATATACATTGTGTTACGCTCTACAATTTTGAAATTATATTTTTGGCATGCGTCAATTTCAGAATGTGCTGTTTGAAATTACTTTTCAGTTATTCTTCAATTTTGTTTTTCTTTTACTATTCAAAAAATACACAAAGTAAGGTTACGTTTATATTGTAACTCTTCCTCGTTTTTTACCAGGCACCAATGTCCTTTGTGACATAGGCAAAAAGTGAGTGCGGCACTGGAATTGCTACTTTGAATACGACACCACACAATATCACGACGAAACAATTGCTTCGAAACTTTAAACATTATTTTAAAAGACTTATATGGAACCTGCACCTCATACCTTAAAAATCCTAGTTTTGAATTGATTAACATGCATATAGACGTCATTTCGGGACTTCTCTAGTTTATCGTTCCAATAACTTTAGGAAAAAAAACGGCGGTAAATCCCACGTAGAAATTTAATCACCAGAAAGTGGTAAAAAATATTATGTATTTTTATCTTACCGATTAAACACGTCAAGAATAGGAGAAACTTTATTATATGCAGTACTTTATTCTTTATGTTATGTGCAAACTTTATTATGATGTTCGGAACTTTTTGTTCCGCTAACTTTATGACAGGACTGGTTTTTAGCAATAATACTCTGCAAACCCGCCGTATTTACTCAGCGATTTCTGTTTGTTTATTAATCAAAATGTGGTCTGATTATGAAAAAAATTAAAATAAAGAAGATGCCATAGACATGATTAAACAGGTAAACACAGTTTCGACTATTACAACCATAATAAAAGCTAGATATGTAATTGACTTACTTTTTACTAGAATTGTAAATGCATTGATGGAATGCTATGCAGACAGAAAAAAAAACGGATAGGGTAGGGGTGCTACTTCCAAGAATTTTGATGGCATGGGTGTGCCGCAGTAAAGGGTCCTATTTCAAATTATACTGTTTACAACAGGTTCGTTACTTCTGAATGGTTTGTTTATACAAATGCTATAAAAGGGCAACGATTTCTTGATAGTAAACCCCGTGTATCTTTATCATTAAAATATAGCAGTAAATGATCTGTTAAACTTTGTTTCATTTTCCAAATCAGTTAATCTTTCTAATTTTCAGTAACGTATAAAAGCGGTTACTTTGAATTTTCTTATTTATTTACGGGGTCTGTTTTTGCTAATTGTCCTGTCACATGAGTCATGAATAGGGCAAAATAAAAAGACAGGATATTGTCGATTCCGTGAAACCGGTATTAGTGGTGCCTTGGAGGAATAAAACGAACTTCCGCTAGCAAAAATGTCACGGGATTAGTAAATTTGTGAATATTTGACAATTCAGTATGTGTTTTACCTCAAATAATGTCGTTTTATAAAGCTTTTGCAAAACTTATGGCTATTAAACGAAGTATTTCTTTTAATTTCTTGTATTTCTACAGAACTATAGCAAAAGATATATTTCACTATTTTCTTCCTGACTAATTTCACAACATTTTTACTGCAACAATTACAGTATCTGGCAAACTATTTAATTGGGAATTAAAATCCGTCAAAATAAAAACCGCCAAAATTTTTCGTATACTTTGTTGCATCCTAAATCGCGAAAAATTATATCCGCGAAAATAACCCGCTATACGGTAACCTTAGGTGTGAAATAAAACCAGGGCCTGTTGTAAATCGGGACATTTTTTGGTTTAAATGAAAATAAAAATGCAGGACCGAAATTGTGACGAAAAAAATAGGCAGCATCAAACAATTGAACCTAGCACCCCCATAAAAATAAAATGGTTGCTCCCTAAGGACATTTAATATGCACTAGACATTGAACCCGCGCGAGCGCGGGAAAAAATAAGCATTTTTTGTGGTGGCCATATTGACTATAAGAAGCTGTTGCGGCCATGTCATTCATGGAATAGGGACTCAATATGGATGTTGTGGCAGGCTTCCCATAAACTTTCCTGTCAATTATGTGGTATTAACTGATAGTTTCATGTCTATATATGCTGTAGTATTCCAGAAATGGATGTTAATACAAACTTTAAACAAAGCCAATGAAGCGAGAAATGTAAGTCAACGTGACCCAATTGTCATATGGCTGTTCGTTACTACCGAAGATGTATCTACTGATGACGTAGACTGTATGCCACGTAGAATTACCAAAATGGATCTTAAGGTTCCATCAAAGTTAAAATCTATGACGAAAACACAACCACATAAATTGTAAATATTTTTATTGTTACATTTAATTCTGAACTGGAACTTGATGAAAAGCTTTCATTAAATACACATTTCATAATGTATTACTTCTTTCCTTCAGAATAAATATGAAAATGAAATTGTAGATGTAAACATTTCCTTAGTGACGGATGAATTTTTCAAAAGATGCCGTGAGTTAGGTAGAGCATATTTTTGGAAAATAATTGTTCCAATTGTTCCATTGTCATCATGGGCAGGGCAAGCGAGGCTTAATATCACAAATATATCCGATAATCAGACGATAAAAGCATTTTTAGTGTGTGGCTGCGTGTGCTGTCCACGTTTATATTTATCAAAGATGTCCGAGATAAATTTCGTCATTAATGGTAAAGATGACCATTTGTTAAAAATATTTTTATCTAGGGCTTACAGGGAATTGTATGGTAGAGATATATTTAGACAGGTCACATGACAAATAATGTAAAAATAGATAATGGTTTGTGCAAGACAAACATCCGAGAAATAAAAAAAAAACAACTAAGTTGGGAATTCCTCTGAACTTAACCTTACTTCTTCGTAATCTTCAAAGTTCATAACCTTTACAGTTAGGAGAAATTGCGTTATTGTAAAAAAAAAAAACAATCCTGAATACATGAAGCGGAAACATCCCACTCGAAGGAGAATGTTTTTAATGTGTTTTATTCTTCTTCCGTAATTTCAAACAGAAACACATTTAAAATATGTGCATACTTATATTTATTTAAATCAATGTGTTAAAATGATGCATTCGAGAACCTTCTAAGGGATATGTTGGGAGAATTCATATCGGAAAAGTGCATACAAATTCCATTTGCACATAAACAAAACTGCAGTTAAAATTTATAAATGCAGATTGTCAAATCCGATAATAACCTTTATAATCTGAACTATACATCGTTTATTTTGAACCACGCGTTTTGCAGGCTATTCGGCTAATTCGTAAATTTAGTATTATAGATATATACACACAATCCTTATTGTTAAGTACACACCCCGTTCCCGAATGAATAACGCCGATAGGGAAATCATAAAAATAAAGAATATTACAGCTGAGACTTATGGTCTTCTGAGTTTACTAAAATTATATACAATCTGAATTATCTGACGTCATTAAAGATAGACAATACCAACATTTGATAAAAGGGTAAAAATATTTTGTCTACTTAAGGTGGTACCCAACACTTTCACTAAAATTAATTTGGCTCGTTTAATTTTCATAAAATTTTGACAAAGTATTTACTTTGACCCATTGACAAAAATTTTAAAATTTCAAAACATTTGAACCAACCAGTTCATCAGAAAAATTACACTGATTGTATAGCAGTTTGACAAACACTAATATTGATCATTGAAAAGCTTAATATTCCCTTAACAACACAACGTTATTAAAACGTTTAGCTGATTTTACAGAGTTGTCTCCCTGTAGTGTTAGGTACCACCTTAACTAACGGAACGGTTCTTTTTGTTCTGCTTTGTTTTGTTTTGTTTTTTTTTATTTCTGCTTGCCACTAAATAACATTCTGGTTATGTCACGATACTGTTGCTGATCGTATTTTTTTAATTGAAATGAAGGCATATCTCTATGTTTAATCTAAATGGTTACAACAGATATGTTATATCTATTACCGAAATATTCAAAATCAAGGCAAATTACAGAGTGTAACAAAATTAAAAAGGTCAACAAATAGAAAAAGAAATAGACGACACAAAAAAAATAAACTAATATCATCGCATCACGCTATAAAGCCACCTCATTTTTATACGACCGCAAAATTTTTGCGGTCGTATATTGGTATGACGTTGGCGTCGTCGTCCGTCGTCAGCGTCGTCGTCCGAAGACATTTGGTTTTCGCACTATAACTTTAGTATAAGTTAATAGAAATCTATGAAATTTAAACACAAGGCTTATGACCACAAAAGGAAGGTTGGGATTGATTTTGGGAGTTTTGGTCCCAACAGTTTAAGAATCAGGGGCCAAAAAAGGGCCCAATAAGCATTTTTCTTGGTTTTCGCACAATAACTCTAGTATAAGTAAATAGAAATCTATGAAATTTTAACACAAGGTTTATGACCACAAAAGGAAGGTTGGGATTGATTTTTGGAGTTTTGGTCCCAACAGTTTAGGAATTAGGGGCCAAAAGGGTCCAAAATTAAACTTTGTTTGATTTCATTGAAAATTGAACTATTGGGGTTCTTTGATATGCCGAATCTAACCGTGCATTTAGATTCTTAATTTTTGGTCCCGTTTTCAAATTGGTCTACATTAAGGTCCAAAGGGTCCAAAATTAAACTTAGTTTGATTTTAACAAAAATTGAATTCTTTGGGTTCTTTGATATGCTGAATCTAAACATGTACTTAGTTTTTTTATTATGGGCCCAGTTTTCAAGTTGGTCCAAATCGGGGTCCAAAATTAAACTTTGATTGATTTCATCGAAAATTGAACTATTGGGGTTCTTTGATATGCCGAATCTAACCGTGGATTTAGATTCTTAATTTTTGGTCCCGTTTTCAAATTGGTCTACATTAAGGTCTAAAGGGTCCAAAATTAAACTTAGTTTGATTTTAACAAAAATTGAATTCTTGGGGTTCTTTGATATGCTGAATCTAAACATGTACTCAGTTTTTTTTATTATGGGCCCAGTTTTCAAGTTGGTCCAAATCGGGGTCCAAAATTAAAGCTAAAAAGGGGGTAAATTATTTTTTTTTTTTTGGGGGGGGGGGGGCAATTCTCCACAGCATATTGTATTACACAAAAGCAAAAAATTGAATATAAATTCAAATCATATGACCAATTCTAAGTTCTTTATTTCAGTTATGCTGTGTCAGAAACCTATTATGTGTCAAATATTTGAAGAAATTTTCAATTGCACAGTATTGCGCAATAGCAAGAAATTGATATGTGTGCCCTGTTATCAAAACTTTATTATTAACAAATTCCATTGGAAATTTGCCAATATAAAATGTGCTGATGAAGCTTTTTTGTTTATCTTATCTAAACAGCTTTTAAATTATGTATATTTAAAATTTGCCATCCATGACTATGATGTCATTTTCTATTTTAATATGTTATGGTGTATTTAAATTGGCTGTTATGGTTGCAAAGTATAAAGAAATGGGGGGGGGGATTGAAAACAAAATTGGGGGGGGGGGGGGTAAATGAGAAATTGGGGAGGGGGTAATTTTTTCTCATTTCATATTTCATAAATTAAAAAGAAAATTTCAAATTTTTTTTAGCAAAAAAAGGGGGGGGTTACAATAAATTTTATTGTTTTTTGTTTTTTTTTTGGGAGGGGGGGTCAATGTGCAACTTCACAGTGTATTGCACAAAAGCTAAAAAAAGGGGTAAATTATTATTTTTTTTTTTTTTGGGGGGGGGGGCAATTCTCCACAGCATATTGTATTGCACAAGAAGCAAAAAATTGAATATAAATTCAAATCATATGACCAATTTTAAGTTCTTTGATTTCAGTTATTCTGTGTCAGAAACCTATTATGTGTCAAATATTTGAAGAAATTTTCAATTACACAGTAATTGATATGTGTGCCCAATTTTAAATTTTAAATTGGTTATTTCTGATTTATATATAAAAAGAAATAATACTGATATGGTTTGAATAGGTAAATTAAAAATTTTTAAGTTCTTAGACAACATTCATTCTGTGTCAGAAACCTATGCTGTGTCAAATATTTATTCACAATCCAAATTCAGTATTGTATCAAGCTTGAATGTTGTGTTCATAATTGCCCCAACTATTCAGGGTTCGACATCTGCGGTCGTATCTAGCTGCGCCCAGCGGAGCATTTTATTTTATTTATTATGCAGTGTTCATCTCCAGTGATTATCAAACAAAGGGAGTGTTTAATATGTAATTTTCAGAAAATTGGCCGTTTCCTCAAACATTCAAGCATACTTTTAAAATCTCGGAATTTACACTTCTTGGGTGATATGGGATGCCTTGTGGAGAAAAAATCCCGCAGATCCGAAGTTAATTCTTGTTAAAAGTAGGCCACACTGAAAAAATCAAGAAAGGTGCCGTATTTCCGACGTTACCGATTGTGCACTTTCCTACTGATTATGTACATAACATAATACATGTAATAACGTAACCACATAATGTAATAAAGTAACAACATAACATAATAAGGTAAGTACATAACATAATGAGTTAACTACATAACATAACAAGGTAAGCACATAACATAATGAGTTAACTACATAACATAATAAGGTAAGCACATAACATAATGAGTTAACTACATAACATAACAAGGTAAGCACATAACATAATGAGTTAACTACATAACATAATAAGGTAAGCACATAACATAATGAGTTAACTACATAACATAATAAGGTAAGCACATAACATAATGAGTTAACTACATAACATAATAAGGTAAGCACATGTAAGCACATAACATAATGAGTTAACTACATAACATAATAAGGTAAGCACATAACATAATGAGTTAACTACATAACATAACAAGGTAAGCACATAACATAATGAGTTAACTACATAACATAATAAGGTAAGCACATAACATAATGAGTTAACTACATAACATAATAAGGTAAGCACATAACATAATGAGGGTCCTCGGTGGCCCAATGGTCTAGGTAGTTCGTCATGACTACTAATGATCACTAGCCTGTCAATGCTGGGGTTGTGAGTTCGAATCTCACCTGTTGCGGGGTGTGTTAGCCTCCGATCTTAATTGACAAGGATTGCCAATTTTCCTACCAAAGGTCGGTGGTTCTCTACGGGTATCTGATCACAAGACAACAAAAGTTGGATGTTTCTCATGACTGTTTCTATAATTATTTTTTAATTGCAAAAGATAATGAAAGAATAATATTTGAGAGGCTACAACATGCGTAGACGAATGGTTCATAAAAAATTGTCATAGGTAATAACATTCGCCTAAGTATAATGTAATACACAATATGTCCTAGCTCTGAGCAATTTTTTTTACAACAGATGGTCAGTTATGCAATTACTATTATTTGTATGATTAATAACATATTTTATTATATGAAGGTCGACCTCTAGGCCGTATACACTGATCCTTTATGAATTTATCCACCGCAATATGGCGACATATTAGTACTATAGGCCTGCTTTTAGCCTTTGGTAAAACAATTATATATTCATCATTTTTGGGATGTTTTTGTCAGGGGTTTTAGGAACTGAAAAAAATATGCTACATATATATAAATGAGAAGAGAATAATATTTCTCCGGGACAACAACTGAAAGAAAGATGTGTAGAATTATTCTCTGCCTCGTTATTCTCATCGTTTGCGTGCAGGTAAGAATTGCTTTAATTTTAGCTTTATTTGTGGTATATTCCGAGGTTTGTCTGTCACTTAATGATTAACAGTTTTGCTTTTTTTATTTCTATAAACATTTTTTAGGAATTATTGTCCCTTTGAATTGTAGAAATCACCAACTTTAACTGAATATAAAGCGGACTATGTAGCCATCGGTTACAGTTAATATTTTAAAAAAAATTGAGGTTTACAGTGCATATCTTACAGTTTTGAAATAAAAGTGCGCTGGGTTGAGTGAGGACTTTGAATCCAATAATCTCTGGTTCAATTCCCTTTCTAAAAAATTCAGGGATGAAACTAGCGACACAATATCGACAATATTTGCAAGGACTTCGGGAAAACTATAGACGTAGAAAAGGAATTATGTTTTTTAGGAATTTTGTCTTCATATTGATTAATTAAATACTAAGGGACGAGATCAAAAGTTCAATGTAGGATAAAAAACTGAATTCACATAGTTTTTTCACTGACACCCCCCCCCCCCCTTCTTAACTTAATTTGGGAAAAATTGATTGACCGATATGGACATATCCGAAAATCGATGTCGGATAACAAAACTTGCAGAGATTTTTACCCCCCACCCCCAAAATATTTGAATTAAGTTTTTTATCTTACATTGAACTTTTGATCTCGTCCCTAACGTTGTCTATTAGTCTATGATTTGGTCCTTTTTATTCCCTTCTTTGTATGAATTTTGCTGGTTTACTTGTTTTTCTCAATAACTGTTTCTCTCCTTTCAGATTAACGGTCTGTCTTTAGATCGTAGGGGTAAGTACAGTTGAGTACTTGTTGATTGAATCTCATGTTTACAATTTAGAATTTTAGAGCTATTTTCGTAAATAAAATATTAGGACGGTTATAGTTCTCGAACGAGGACGCGATTTATCAAGTGTCAGATCCGAGTCCGAGAGCGATAACCTTTTTTTACCGTGATTCCAGCTGTCACATCCGCCCATGTAAGGGTCAAGAAAATTCTTTACTGGTGTAACTTGCTAGCTTCCTTTAAAAAAAACATTTAAGATATATATATATAACACAAAATCGGACGGAAATGCAAAATCTATTACAGATTCATAGTTTTTCTCACGTAATATAAATAAAACTTCACACTGTTCTTCTCCTCCCGTAAGAGAAGGACAATGTAAAGATTTATTTATAATATGAGACAGGTGTGACCTGAAGAGCGAGTGAAGTTGTGCCTTCTTTTAATTTTCGGTATTTAGATTTATCGAATTAGGTTGACAAATTAAATCGGACGTAAATACGAAAATGGGTCCGAGAAATAAAGGGACGAATGAACTAATGATTTCATGGGACATGCGCCTAGTGATAATTTCCGGTTTTACCAATCGTAACTTCTCACGGCTATGGCTTATTATGATTATATATATATATATATATATATATATATATATATATATATATATATATATATAAATCAATATTGTATTTTAAAAACTAAAAAAATCAACACTGAAATGTCAAACAAGTTTTGTTTTATTTTGATAGTATCTTTTGTTTGAAGTATAAGAATTGAACCGTTTTCTCCATAGCCTTAATGTTAAACTAATTTTGGCTAGGGTTTTTTCCCTTGATGATGCATGTTATTAATAAATGAAGAATATTTTTTATGTATATTTTTTTAAACTGTATATACTTAGGATTCCAAAGAATTAATCAAGAACTAAAATAGGAGGGTCAATTTTTTGTCATTTATTGTATGCCAGTATAGGGTCTTATCGCAACCCGTCCTTTACAAAGTTATTTTACGTCTTAATTTGTCCTTAGCTCCATGCAAGTCATGCAGGAAATATTGCCCAAATGGTTTTGTACTTGGATCTGATGGTTGTCCTGTCCCAGGATGTATCTGTGCAGGTGAAGGTGACGTATTTTTCGCTTATGTAGTTTTTGAATTTCTTTTGATTGTGAAAGCAAACAATAATGGTACTATTTACGTGCGCATAATATATCGCATGCAACAATTATAATAGAATATACACGTAGTATAAACGTTTAGCAGTGATACTACGTTGCAAACGTTAGATCCAATTCGAAATCAGATATTTTGATGTCTATTTCCATCATTTTTTGTTTTTGTTTTGTTTTTTTTTTTCAAAATCACGGTAGTTGAACATTGAAATTAGCGTTAGGGGTACATGTACATAGTTTGTCCGGATACCCCCCCCCCCCCTAAAGTATTCAAGGTAGAACTGTTTATTATACAGACTGAACATATAGTGAAGGTGCGAATACTTTAAAGATTTTTTTCATCAATTTTCTATAAACTTATGTTTTTCTGACATATGTTCATACATGTACAGAATAGGACCACATACAGTGAAGAACTTGTTGGGGCATAAAATGTAACTTACAGACACAGATAGAAAGTGTATGAATGTACAAGAGTTACATGTATGTAAAAGAAAGTGAGGGTAATGTTGATGGCGGGCACGGGGTCATGGTTTTTTAGTTTTGAATTATTTTCGTCCAATTAAATTTGCAAATAAGATAAAAATATTTTTTAAGTAACTTACAGTTTTGAACGAATGGTTAGAGTTAGGAATTAAAATATCCTTATTTTAACATTTGAGTATTTAAACATATTTTGTCAAATTAAATATAGCTAACCCTCGTTTAATGTATCAAAACTGAATATGATTATTTCTATTAAATAGGAAAAAGAGATATTAAGCTTTGTAAGACGTGTCTTATGAATTGTCCAACTGGGTTTGTGTTGGGTCCAGATGGTTGTCCTGCTGGATGCAAATGTAAGTTCAAAATCATGTCTAGCGTTTCAAAAAGTATAAGGTTGCTTTGTACATTGGACAGTAATGTATCAAAACAGATTTCCATCTTTATGTAGCTGAACTGAAAGCATAAAAATAAAATTACGCATCATATAATGCCATTACAGAGACAAAACACAAAAACCCAAACGAAATTAGTTTAATTCAATCAATGTAATCTATATATATCAGAAAAATAATATCGAATTAATAAGACAGTGAGCAAATTCTACGAGACAAAATCCAAAGAAAAGACGAATTTGGGAGAAAACTAACACAGCAAGAATAAAATAAACAAACAACGCTATAACTGCTGTCTACGAAAGCCCAGAAGGATTATACGAGACTCGAAATACGAAATTCGAGATTCAATAACCAAAGTTCGAAATCCGACATTCGATATCTTACGAGTTTCGAAATATGAAATTCGAGATTCAGTATCCAAAATTTGGAATTCGAAATCCTAAATCTGAAATTCGATATCTGAAATTTGAGATTCGAGATTCCAAATTCAACATCTTAAATAAGCTGTGAATATTATATCTTTTCACTTTTAGAGATAGCTATAAATAGAACATTGGTGCTACGTTCGATCTATCTATAGATTTCTAACTTTAGAATGGAATCTCGAATTTTGTATTTCGAATTTCGTATGATCCTTCTGAGCTTTCGTTGCTGTCATCTTAAAAAACATTGATAGTATTTCTAGGGATCAAAGGCTTACATCTGACAGGAAGTAAATGAAGAAACCCAAATTTACAGCAATAATAGGGCTGTTTCTTTGCTTTAACTTTTGTGACATATGTGACATATATCATATATGTAGGCGTTTTGTTTCACGAATTAATCCAACTCATTCCTTCTTCCATATTACTTGCCATGTAATAAAAAAGTAATAGAAATACCGTATGTATATATCTTAAACGGTCTTTTTGTAGCGGTTAATCTCGAGTGTCTTGATTTCACTATTTCTGAAATGTCAGACAAAATCAAGATAACAAGACCAAAACAAGATAAACTACCTTGCTGTCAATTAAGACTGGTTACAACCAGTTCACAAAGGTTGAGAAAACATTATGTAATGTTTAACATTACCTGTGCTGAAATTGTTTTGACCGGTCTTGATTAACTACAAGACAACAGTGTTTTAATATGGCCGTGATATCTTGATTTTATTTGAAAATATAGTGATGCAAAATTAAGACAAACTAGAAATACTGTGAGCAAAGCTCACTACTTGATAGCCCCGCCTTACATAAGATACATGAAAGGAAATGTCAATATTTTGGATAGGTAAACTCCAACAGCAGTGAAATGAGTTTCATCAAATTCCATTCAGTGGTTTAGGGGGAGTTTTGAATGGCATAATGGAACCCCCTATCACAATGATTGGCAAAGTCTATGTGTTGGTATGGGAAACCCCAAATGTTGGTCAGATCAAAATCTAAAATAGGAGGTGCACTACAGCATCATGTAATAAAGATCCTCTGAAAGGTTCATCAAATTCCATTCAGTGGTTTAGGAGGAGTTGCGGATGGCATCATGGTACCCCTATCACAATGAATGTCAAAGTCCATGTTTTGGTATGGGTAACCCCAAATATTTATTAGATCAAAATCTAAAATAGGAGGTGCTCTATGGCATCATGTAATAAAGAGCCTCTGAAAATTCCATCAAATTCCATACAGTGGTTTAGGAGGAGTTGCGGATGGCATCATGGTACCCCTATCACATTGAAAGTCAAAGTCCATGTTTTTCTATGGGAAACCCCAAAAATTGGTCCGATCAAATTCTAAAATAGGAGGTGATGAAGGGATGAAGATTCTCTGAAAGTTTCATCAAATTCCATTCAGTAGTTTAGGAGGAGTTGCGGATACAAAAGTCGGACGAACAAACGGAATACTATATACCCCGCTTTTCAAAAAAGCGGGGGTATTATAAAGAATAAACCAACCAGAATTACCTTTTAAGGCACAATATATTTTACTATATGGGATTGTACAAATGAATTTCAAATACATTTGTGGTATATAAGACAAAAATTTATAGAACAACGATTTAAAAAAAAAATATACTGTACATCTCAGGTTGTCCATTATTTATGTGTAACATGCACTGTGACAATGGATTCAAAAGAGAAAACGGATGTGAAGTGTGTAAATGTGGTAAGTTGCACCTGAATCTTTTCATATATATATATATATATAAAACTTTGTTTTGAAATTCGAATGCGAAAGAAATCTAATATACGTATGTTGAATGCAGTAGAACTGAAGCGTTTGTATTCAAATAACACTATTAGTCGTTTTGTTTGACATGATTGATTAAAGACAAATTTATGTTTGTTTATCAAAGACGTTTGCGATGAGATTGTTTTTAAATATATCTTCTTTTTAACTGCAATACATATTATTTCAAGTTACACGTGAATCTTCTGGTTTTGTATAATTTTTGTCCCTTTAGTATGCTAAATAATTATGAGTGGACGTATAGATACAACATGCAGATACAAAAACTAACTTTATACATAAACATTTTAAGACAGTATTCCGTGGGATAAGCTCGTCATATAATACATGTAATATTTGTGTTATATACGTGGAAAACTAGTTACAAACCATATTTGTTACGCCATTGTCGACTGTTTGTGTACTACGTAATATAAATATCTTTTTCAGCATAAAAAAGTGACAGATAAACAGAAAAGAAAAGAAATCCAATAAAAATATCAATAAATCTGTATTACTTAGCATCTTAGCATCATAACTGCTGCTCTGGATAAACCTTCCACGATCAGAATACTTAGAAAACAAACAATTGCCATAATAAATTATATATGTCGTAAGCAATAATAAAAAAATCATCTTAAGGATGATCGCTGGTCTAATAGGAAATAAATAGGATTTGAAATAGGTGTTTTAGTTTGAGAGAACATATGAATAGTAAACAAATAAGCAAGAAAAAAATATATGTTCATGTGCTCATTTTAGAGTTATAAAGCCTTGAAAATTTGCAGGATATAGGTTTTCTCTGATTTTCATTGTCTTTGCATTGACAACTTCAGTCTCTCAAAAATGTATGAAAAAATAAAAAGGATTTCATAAAATGTTTTCAAATACTATTTTTAGGTATATATGATTGAATTATAAAAGAAAAAGTGGGGGTTCATGGGCAAAAAAAAAATCATGTTTAAGAAATGGATTAAACCCGAGGATTCCGAAAATCTGACAAAAAGACCAAAACATGACCAGCGAGCATCCTTAAAACACTAGCAAATCAAATATTTTCAGGTCAGACGACAGCTTGGAAAACTACAACTTAAAGCCGCACCAATAGTTTTAAGGTTAAAAAATAAACAACAAAAAAGATAATAGTAAAGGTCAACAATCATATGCAAATCGATCAACGACACTCAACAGACAGAACCGCGGACAAAAAAAATAATACAAAAGAGCACAAAACACAGAGAGTAAGGATAGTCTAACTTGGTACAGACACTAAACGGTGGTGTGGTTAAACCAGTTTTATGGGTACCCAACCTTTCCATTATCTATCCTGACACTCTGGTGTTTAATACACACTATAAAAGCCAGTACACATACAAGGTCACCACTTGATAGAAGTGCAAAAATAGGATAGATGGATGGTACATGATTTTGATAGCAGGGTCAGAATGTGCTCGTTTTGACTGTAAAACTAGCTATGGTCGCATAGTCGTTGATCAGATACTGTGGCTCTTTTAAACAAAACAGTAGGAAACAAAAATACCATGAAGGATTCAATGCTATCTCGCCATTGAGTTCAATAGAAATCTGCCAGAATAAATGTAAAATTTTCAAGTTATTGGGAGAAAGAGCAGTTTTAACAGAATTATAGAAAATTTCATATTTGTAACCCTTACTGTGAAAATATCTTTAGATACTTCAAACTTTCTGTCAGTTATGGGCAAGACCTATTCATGATAAGTGCTTTTCTGGAAACCAGGTATTTAGCTTAAATATGTTTACAGCTATTTTAATCGTTTTAAAAGCATCAAAAAGTTTGTGAAATCTACAACCATGCCTAGAAGTTGGAGTATTCATATGGTTTTGCTCGTTTATATTTCCAACATTGAGCAAATTCGCACAAAAGTACGAGCTGAGATATGCACACACCATACGATGGTGCACGTTTCTATCAAGAAAGTGGAAGTCAGTGGTATGAAAATGAAAGTCGTCCCTTTTATCATACATTTTAGAATATATCTCCCCATTTTCGATATTTATGGTAAGAACTAAAAAGGGGCATTTACTATTCGTATTACATGTAGCTTTGTTCAAACAAAGCTCTTTGGATAAATGTCTCTTGCATCTTTTAGAAACTCCGGGTTATCAAAAGTAAGTACATCATCAAGATACCTGCAGTTGTTGTTGAAAATGTCAATTAATTTATCATGATCCTGTATTTCACATTTAAGGAGGAATTCATAAAAGACTGTTCATATCATTATAAAAATAGTCGTCAATAAGAGCACAGTTTCCGTTTGATCCATAGGAATCCAAATGCCTTGTTGACTCACAGTATTGCCAAAACGAACAAACATTTTTTTGCCAATTAAGATGCGTACGGCCTTGATTATGTCATCTCTTGTCCAACGCTGCAATTTGGATACTTTTCTAAGGAGTGTCCCCCTCTTGCATAGCTCTGTCCTTAGATGGTATTGGCTTTACCCCTTTTGGTCATTTTGATATTTTTAATTTGCTCTTCAACCTTTTGGATTGTTGTTTTTGGTTTCAACATTTTAGAACTTGAGCACAACTGTTCTACGAAATGTGCACATCTTGTGCATCAATATTTGTATCAAAGAATTCCATTGTCATGACTGAAAAGGGCTTTAAATCTGTTACCACAAATATGATTTAAACAAGAAGGTTCAAAAGAACAGTTAAATCAGTGCACTCAACTTTTTTATCAATAACTTGATAATTAAACCAGGGAAGAAGGGTTGTATACAACATAGAGTTTTCATAAATTTTGTTACAATAATTAATGGCAAGTTCATTTTCGCAAGTAAGAGAACTTATTAAAAGGGCTGATAACTTAGTGGTGGTACATTTTCTAGAGGCAGAAATAAAACAAACTGTACGGATTTTTATTTAATCTAGGTAACCAGTATATATATCGTAGGTTTTTGTGGTGTTGGGTATGGGCTTAGAACTGTTCACTGACTTTGATGTGAGGTTTAGATATGTCTTTTTCTAGAACTATAGTTTCAACTTAAGTGCTAGAATTATTTAATTCGTCTTTTAAAACATTACTGAAATATTTTTTTTCATATGACCATAACGGTATAATATGCCTTATTTGCTGGTTCAAAGACAAACTTTATTCTTTAGTTATTTATTGAGTGCATGCTTTTCAGTACTTTCTCTTTAATGCATGTATTGTGGCAAGCTTACCAATTTATGTTTGACGGCGAGCGATATTTTGGCCCTTTGAGAAGAAACTTCTTTACCTCCTGGTATGCGATGATGTTTATGTCTGCAGTAACAAAAAACAGGGACTGTATATGTAAAGTGATTTTGTATAATTGCAAGTTCTTGCCTAGGTGTCTACCGTTTCGCTAGAGATGTTAAAGAGGACTAATTAAAATTAATACCTCTACTCGGTTTTTAATATGAATAAGATCTGAGAGGTATTTCAGTATTGTAAAAATAGGCTGTTATTAACTTTAAAACATCATGCTCTAAAAATGCTAAAAATGCTGGCAATAAACAACAAGTTCACAGAAAATTCAAAAATGACTTACCAATCAATCAACGTCCCCCAACAGACAGAACCCCGGACATAGGTAACATAAAAGACCAAAAATACAAACATAAATAAAACAGAGAGTCAGGATAGTCTGAATTGGTACAGACACTGGGTACCCAAACCCCCCTTATCTATCCTGATACTCCGTTGTATAAACCATACTATAAAAGCCAGTACAGTATGGTTACCAACAAGGTGACCGCTTGCTAGAACTTCAAAATTTGGTTAGACGTTACATAATTTAGGTAGCAGCGTCAGAATGTGCTCGTTTTAACGGTAAAACTAGCTAAGGCTCTCATAGCTGCTAGTCGGATACTGTCGCTCTGTTAAGCGAAATAGTCAGAAATAACACTCCAAGTAAGGGTTTAATGCTATCTCGTCACAGAGTTCAATAGAAATCTTCAGTATTTGTGAGAGGCCAGTATACATTAATGTTTTCAAGAAAAACCGTTCCTGATAAGTGCTTTTCCGGAAGCTGGGTATTTAGATTAAAGATGTTGATATCTATTATAAAACTTTTTAAAAGCAGTAAGCAGCTTATGAAATCTATAAACCTGTGATAGAAGTTTTTTAGTAATCATACGTCGGTTTTGCTCGTTAAAATCTTCTAACCTTGAGTACATTCGTGCAAAACGTACAGGCTGTGATATGTACACACCATACGATGTTGCACAAGCAAGTCTCCGTCAAGAAAGGGGAAGTTAGTAATTAGAAAATTAAAGTCGTCCCTTTTATCATAAATCTTAGTTTGTATCTCTCTAATAGTGATGTTTATTAAATCGATACCTTAATTTCCATACTTATCTTAAGAAAATGTGTGGTGTGATCTTTAGTTATATTGCAAATAAAACATGTTTAAACTAACCATAGGCCTCCAATGGTAGAATTAAGTCTCTAAGAATATCACAAGGCCAGCTGCTAGTATTTTGGTTAATGGCGTAAATTTGATACACAATAATTGTTCAGGGAGCAGAGTCAGGAAAAGTTTATTTTGACCCCACGTTTGGGTAAAAATAAAATTTTCTGTATATGATATTGTCAATATGGAAAAAATACAACCGATAACAAAAATAATTTGAATTTATCTAAAAACAAATGCTAGCAAAATACTTTAAAATTTTAAACGGTCATATTTTAAATTTGAAAATTCACATAATCATCTAAACTCATATTAATCTTTATATCAGAAAATACAAGACGAACCATTTAATTAGATTTCAGTAGTATATGGGGATAGTTAACTTATTATTTGAGATGGTGCCGGATATGACGTCACGTGACTGAATCGGAAGTACTGGAGGGGTTTGTGCACATGCACAAGCGGAAATGATAGGTTTTCGCGCCATTTTTTCAATATCTTGTTTACGGAAGTGACCTGTGAGGGAGCACTCCAAACAACCAGATCTTTTACATAGGCCACTCTGCATTTGTCCAGGCTTGTAACTGGCTATATATGTATAAACATTGGGTCTCCAGTAACCCATCCGTATTTTCTTTTCTGATTTCTTTTCTGTTTATACATGTTATATATATTCTCAATTCCTCCATCACATAGAGTCATTGCTGTCTTCAGTTAGTGGAGAGTCTTTTAGTCGTTCAATACCTATCACTTCCGGTTGTGCATGTGCACAATCTTCTTTCGGTACTTCCGCATGCGGTCGTGTGACTTTCGCCTCCGACGATGTCACTTCCTGGTGACGTAATTTCCGGCACCACCTCAAATCATAACTGAAATGTCTCCATATACTACTGCTTTTAACCAGGTCATATTATTATATTGAAATGGTACCTGTTTGAAATGATGGAAAATATAAAAGGGTAACCGAACATACTCCTTCTGCTGTTAACTCAGATACTGAATGTTCAAAGTGTATTATCCTCAACAAAATATGCCTGAGATTAAATTTTCGGACGCCTGAATTTGAGTCACATTCAATCGAAATAACAAAACAGAATGCATACCCTAAAAATAGTTAAAAACGCATTGCAATATAAGCTTTGCTTGGAATTTTAACACAATTGCAAATATTTCAACACATGTATTTTAATAAATATTAAGGTATTCTTTTGTTAAAGAGTCAGAAAAAAATACTAAAACATTTTCATAATTTCTACTTTACCATTTGCCTCAGATATATAATTTACGTATGCTGTGTACAAGTTGAAATTTTGTTCAAGCTGCAACCTAAACAAAATATATGTACATGTACACGTAGCAACATTTATGATGCAGAAAAAAACAGGATTCAGCTCGTACAAATTACCCAATATATTTTGCAACTTGTACAGAATTCGTCTTACTACTGGTTTAGACTCATTTGTTATTGAATCAATGGAAATTAAATACGTGTACATCAATTTAACAATGTCATTACATGTACATCAATACTTTCAGCTTACAAAGGCATATAACTGGCCAGAAAAACGTTAAAGTAGTTACTATTTTGGTGAACGGTCATGGTAGCTATAATATGTATAAGGTATAAAACTAAGTACGACAGAAATTCTTCCAAGAGAGACATACTTTGTACAGGTTGTATGTTGTATAAAATTTCAACCTGTGTACAACATCTGCAATTTCAAAAATTCAAAATATACGTATCTATTACATGTTGCTAGTTAAACATGCAGATGTACATTTTCCATGCAGTTTATTGTAGGCTGGACGACTACTAGATGACTCCCAGCCGCCGAAAAAGTAAATGAATAATATTAATAATATCTATTTTAAAGAAATAAATTTAAGCTTTTCTTCCATATAGGTATCATAGCATGTACAAATCAGAGCAAAATGTTAACAAGAAAATAACGATTAAAACTTACAACTATTATTCATTCTACTTGAATCAAACACCAACCACCCAACGACACTCTCATAAAAAAATCACAAAACAAGTACACGGACTAAACCAACCACCCACGACACTCTCATAAAAATCACAAAACAAGTACACAGACTAAAGAAAAAAAATTAAGATAGATCACCCAAAAAATTAAACAAAATTTGAAGAAAAAAAAACAATTATAACAAACCATTAAAAGAGGAAACAAACAGAAGTAGTAGCCTAGTATAAGATATGTATGTATGTGACAATCATAAGGAAATGTAAGAATGTGGACTGAATATGTAAAAAGATTATTTACATCCACAGGTCATCATGGCCTTCCTCATAGACAATAAATAGGTTCAACATTTATTTGACAAGCCCTTTTGGAACATTTTTATATTGAATTAAGTTTCAATTTGGAATTTGCAAATTATAATTTTAATTCTACTGTTTTGGTTTTGTATAAATATGCTAGTTTTAAATGCATTTATCAAAACCGAATACAATTAAGCATTGACAAAGACCATGTATATCTACCAAATATCGTTTTCTATTTTATTCTGATATAAACATTTTCCAAGAACACTTGTAGTTTAATTTTTTTAACGTTACATTTGTATCAATTTGAGATCAATAATAAAAAAAGGATAATTCGGATGTCGAAAGCCAGTTATCTTGTTAAAATGTCTAGCCAATCAAAATAAATATGAGGTTCCTCTGATTTCAAACGGCTGTTTCTAACTCACTGGTGTCGTGGAACCAAATGCCTCAAATCCAGTAAAAAATTGCCATTTTACTTTAGCACAATCTCGGGCTACAAACATATGGTGCCACGTTTTATTAATATTACAATTTTGACATTCAGACGCCGAAGGTCAGAAACTTATCTGATTACTGGACACATGTTCGTGTATTAATTGCCCGTAGAACATCAATTTATTGTATATAAATTAAATCATTACATTCATTTTGTATTCTTAGCACACAACCTTACTGCAGAATGTCCCGATTGTTTGTACTTGTCGTCCTGGTTGCTGTTTACATACAGGTTTGTTTCAAATTTAAATACTATGGAATCTTTTTTTTTCGATAAACATCATGAAGAAATCAGTCAATGAGACCAGTGCCTCATCTTTGAAATGATAAATTCAGCATTTAGACATTTTGAAATGAAATGATATATTTTTTCCTTATTTCTAGCAAAGTCAGCACATTTTTACATGTCATGTCTGACTCTCGTTACAATTGCGATACGGCAGTGGAAATTATCTTTCTATTAAATTATAAATTGTGAATTTGCTTTGAACTTTCAAAAACCGGACCGGCCATAAACACTGATAAAAGATTCAGACGATTTCAATGAAACACGAATTTAAAAATTATCAAAGTCATATTTCGTGTGTTTTGGAAATCTTAAATACATTAAATATTTTTCTAGTGCATTTCACTAATGCAAAAAAAAATTTTTGCAGTCTTTATTTATCGTTGAAACATTATAAATGTTATATATTAGTGATAAATATATCGTCTAACTTTGGTATTCCATTACAAAAAGTGATGTACTTTCATTCAGATTAACATATTAATAACATAAATTCATTTACAATTTCATGTATAAGGTTGATGGTTCCAGCCTGGTTGAAAGAATCGGTAAGTACATAACAAATGAAATATTAAAATTTTTTTTTTTTAAAAATAGTGAAAAAACTGTTTCAGATTTTCTCGACTATGCCTTTTTAAAGGTTGCCGTTTGTATCCGCTTTTTTTACTGTATACTAAAGTATAAGGCAGAGTTTCATTGTGGTTTAGTCGTAGAACACCTCTAATCACGCCAAGAATATAATAAAGAATATAGCCCCCAAAATGTCTTTTAGCGGTCCTATATTTTAAAGCTTTAAGGAAAAAATGTGTCAGTTATTTTGTAGCAATTTAAGTCATCTCTTAAATAGGAGTCGTGTAAAATTTTAAATATAAATCATATCAACACTTTCAACAAACCCAAAAAAAGCAAATATTTTCAATAAAGAATTTTTAATTTAACTTTACAGCTCCGTGTAAATCATGCCGAAAATATTGTGAAAAAGGATTTGTACTTGGACCAGATGAATGTCCTGCTCCTGGATGCAAATGTAAGTATATCTTACTACGTTGAATATTCTAAAATAGAAGACAACTATGTGATATAACCTCTGTATATACTGTACATGTATATATTTGTAATGCTCATCTGTCATACCAATTTGGATACAAAATCTGCAAGTTTCAACAAAACATGTCTTTACAGTAAACCGAATATTCCTAAATCATAGTATGGAGCCACCGTCCATACATCCGACGTACATCGCCAAGGGGCACCGCTCGTCCAGCGGCCGTGCATCGCCAAGGAGCCACCGTCCGTCCGGCCAACGTCCATCGCCAAGGTGCCACCGTACATCCAGCCGACGAACATCGCCATGGAGCCACCTTCCGCCCAGTCGACAAACTAATAACTGCATTTTTCGTTGGAAAATCTGGTTTACAAATGTGAGAAACTGGAACAATAACTCAAAATGTCGTACTGCATATATTTAACACGAAAGAAAGACTAATAAAGTAAAGCCTAAACTATTTAACATGTGTTTCAACTTTCGCAAAAACGTCTCTTTTGCTTTTATAATGACAAATTATTTCTAATATTTGTCTTTTCATTCACGATAACATGAGATAATGCCTCCTCGAGAAAATTACAGAATTTACAATAGTTTTTTTTTTCGTAAAATTTCGATTGTAATTTCTTGTTTTTTTTTCTTTTTGGTCAATGTGGATAAAAATCTACATATTAACTTAAGGATGTTCGCTGGTCATGTTTTGGTCTTTTTGTCAGATTTTCGGAATCCTCAGGTTTTATCCATTTCTTAAACATAAAAATATTTGCCCATGAACCCACACTTTTTCTTTTATAATTCAATCATATATACTTTAAAATGGTATTTGACAAAATTTTATGAAATCCTTTTTATTTTTTCATACATTTTTGAGAGACTGAAGTTGTCAATGCAAAGACAATGAAAAATCCAGAGAAAACCCATTTCCTGCAAATTTTCAAGTCCTTATAGCTCTAAAATGAGCACATGAACCTATATTTATTCTTGCTTATTTGTTTACTATTCATATGTTCTCTCAAATTAAAACACCTATTTCAAATCCTATTTATTTCCTATTAGACCAGCGATCATCCTTAAGTTTAATTTGCCATATCGTATAGTTGACATGTTAATTTCTTTGGTCTATTGCAGATCGAATCCCTGAATGTTCTAAAATCTAAACTTTTTTAAAATTTAGGCTGCCCAGAAGTAATGTGCTTCATGGCCTGCCCGTATGGATTTGTAAAAGAAAATGGATGCGAAATATGTAAATGTGGTAAGTAATAATTTTAACAAATACAATTAAGAAAACAAGAAACAAAACTAAAACAAACAGAAAAAATAGACAAAACATGAAAAGAAGAGGGTATAGAATAAATGACAGAACAAGACAAACAATTTTCGACATTAGTGATGATTACAGTAAAAGTCTTTTTTATTAGAAATCAAAAACGTTTCAGTATCAATGCGAATTTAAAAGTGAGTTATATTTATTTCAAATTTTATATGTAAATGTTTCCTAAGCCAGATTCGTGTGCCTTCACTGTTTGTTTGGTTAATTTATACTCTTGGAAGGTAAATACAAGCTGTCTGTGAAAGTAAATGACAACTACTGTCATATTTGTTATCTCTTCTTTGTTCTAGCATGTCCCCCAGTAATGTGTGATATGTATTGTGAGAATGGTTTTGTTAAAGATGAAAATGGTTGTGACAAATGTCAATGTGGTACGTTTATGACTTGAAAAGACTGTGTTTTCTTTTTTTCATATCTCATATGGCCATAAGCCTCCTTCCATGCATTCATAAGTTTATGCAGTTTTTATGATATTATATTACTGAAATATGTTATAAAATAGACAAGAAAGGCAAGGAAGTATTACAAAGAACAAAATTAATAAGGAAAAACAAACTTGGGTATGCAAATGAACAACACGAAAACAAAAATAAAAATAAAAACTATTAACAAGAATTTCTCAATCAGAATGAACCCAGGTGCTCTGTAAAGGCGTTTACTTGCTTGGTAAACGATTTTATAATTCCAGGTCTTTTTCTGTTATGACGTAGTTTACCTAGCGGGTGGCAATTAATAAAATTCGTTGCATACTTTCCATCATATTGTGTAATTTACTATTTATTTCATATTTTTTACAGCTTAATGACATGACATACAGGGAAAAGCAGGGAAGCAGCTATAAACGATAAAAATTGTATTATTTAGATACATAATTAAATATATGTTATGAATGTGTTTTTAGTGTATCATTATTCACTATAGAACTGCCTTTTTCCTATGGAAGAATGTTGATATCACATCCTTTAACATCATATCTTAACTTTTTTTGAGTGTAACGTGTATGGGACACTATATGCTTATAAACTGAATATCAAAAGCACACTAATACTTCAACAATATTCAACATTATAGACTTAATTTCAAAGGTTAAATGATATGCGCACTAACAAGAACTATACACTTCACAATGCACTATAATTCAAAACAGGAAATTTGCTACCTAGCAAATTGCACACAAGCAGAATGGACTAGCAATTTGCACTATCACTTAACTTCAAAATATAAATTATCCGAGCGGTCAAAATCCTACACAAATATGTCAAATAACTTAATCAAAATAAACTACAAGTTGAAGGGAAACACTGCAAATTGAATTATTAACACATTAAAGGACAACTGGCAAACTGCCTCTTTATACTAGCAAATGACTATTTGCAAACTGCTACAACATCAATGTAGCCACAATAATCAAAAAGCCGAATATTTCGCTATCAATTTGCTAACCACAATAAATCCAAATTGAATACTCTATTTTCACCACACAGTTTATGTAATAGTTATACACTGAGGGATAGGTGTGTCTGGATAAGAAACCCCGACGGCCGGATGTATGTGACTATCGCATTCATTGCTGTTTTTGTAAATAAATTGATACAATGATGATTTTAACAATACACAGCAACAATAATTTTGTTTGAATGACAATACTTACTCTAAGCATTTAATAATCATGTACATCCGGAAGCCCATTTAGGACCCCCCAAAAATATAATTTGAATTCGATATCACAAATTAAAATCGTTATCACGAATTGTAGAATTCGTTATCACAGATTAAATTTGTGATCATGACTTTCTGGAATTAGTTACAGCAGTTTTTATAATTCGTAATAACGGATTAAAGTCGTTATCACAATTTTTTGTAATTCGTGATAAAGGTTAAAAACGTGATTACGAATTTAAAACATTTGTTATAACGAATTCAATTTGTAATAACGAATTTAATCCGTTATAACAATTCGTTATCACGATTATACAATTCGTTATCACGATTTAAATCCGTTATCACGAATAACAAAACATTGTGATAACGAATTTAATTCGTAATTACGAATTACAAAAACTGTTATAACTAATTCCGAAATAACGAATTTAATCTGTTATAACGAATTCAAATTTATATTTTTGGTAGGTCCTAAATGGGCTTCCGAATGAAACATTCATAGTTTATAACGTCATACTTATATACAAGTATTGTGCGTGTCCAAAATCCACTTTTTCAATGAAATGTGCAATATTGCATAAAACATTGTGTTTTTGTAGAAATAATTATGCTCCACGTCGAGGGATTTCGTCCTTTTTATTGCAGATTATCAATGGGAAAAATATAGTTATTTGGTGGAAAATACTGGCCTTAATGCTTATTTGAAAATACAGAATCAAAATGGAAATATAAGTAATAGATAAGATTGGTGAAGTCAATACTAAGATGACTTATGTGGAGTAGAAGTCTTGTTTGTCACCGGTTCCAAATACAGTTTCTTTTTTGCTTCTTTTGCCTTTTCGAGAGCTTTTATATTTTACAAAAAGGACCCCTTTTTAGAGTTGTAGAGAATGAGGAGACTGAATTATGATGTAAGTAAGTATGCACATACATGACATAACTTTTTACCAACACGTTTTAAATTTTTACAGTCATTATCCTAAATAAAAAAAGTTATCGATTTTTACGGCCTTTCATTACGGTAACCATTTTCCTGGGGGTATAAAATAATAAATAGGTTCATTGACCTCTTATGAAAATATTTTTAGAGACCATCTAGAAATATATGTATGGCTAGCAAACCATATTCTTCAAGGCACAACAATGACACAATAATGAATCATCCCATATGTTTTAAATAACCAAATTCATAAATTGTTATAGGACCACATTTTTGTAAGCATGTGTGGTTATCCTAAAATATGCATACGTTAAAGCAATCAAATGACATTAAATTATTGATAGAAACATAAAAGATTGCACATGTTAAAAGACTGGGATGGACTCCATGCTGCATACATACTGGATATGCCTGATTAGTTCACGTCTGATTTTCTGTCGGACAGGTTTGCAGTTAGAAAAATTGCCGGCAAATTTAATGGCGTATGGACTGGTATGGCAACAGAGAAGACAGTGATAAAAGAAATCAAGAGAATGGGTGGTATTGTTGGTCTGACTCGGCAAAAGTCAGCTTTGCTTCAGTGGACGATTACCAGACACATTTAGCACATTTTGCTTATGACATGAAGGATAGGACTAAAAGTGCGAATGATTTTGAGTCCGAACATGAGTAATCATCAGAAAGCCATGACACGCGACGAAGATCGTCTACTTAGCCATGTTCAGGAAAAAAAAACATGACTATATATATATATATATATATATATATATATATATAGAGAGAGAGAGAGAGAGAGAGAGAGATTTTTTCTATACAATTTCCTAGATTAATAGCAGACTCTAGTTTAAGAGGTAAATTCGTGTGAAATCTTAAAACATTGATTGTTTATATTTTTACGCAGAAATGTTAATAAAACTTACGTCCGAAGAGTAATATGATATATACGAACCTAACAATGTCTGGTATAAAAACCAAATCCATTCTTAATTTATTCTGGAATATTCTGTTAATTTTCCTGCGAAAAAATTAACGTGACCACGTCTGTCGTCGCGAAAGAAAGTCTTTTTCGACTGGGATTACAACATCACAGTACCGACGTGACGTCGTTTGTCGATATATATATATATATATATATATATATATATATATATATATATATATATATATATATATATATATATATATATTATATATATATATATATATATATATAATAATAAATTCTTTATTTAAAGAGGGTGACTCAATTGGAGCAAGTCTAATTTTTATTGAGGCCATCTGAGAAACAATAAGTACAATATATATATTATAATACTAGACATTGAACCCGCGCGGGCGCGGGAAAATTACCAATTTTTTTTATGGTGGCCATATTGACTATAAAAAGTTGTTGCGGCCATGTTATTCATGGAACAGGAACTCAATATGGATGTTGTGGTTGGCTTTCCATAAACTTTCTTGTCAAGTAGGTGGTATCAACTGATAGTTTCATGTCTATATATGATGTAGTATTCCAGAAATGGATGTTAATGCAAACTTTAACCAAAGTCAATGAAGCGTGAAATATGGGTCAACGCGACCCAATTGTCATATGCGGCTGTTCGTTATTACCGAAGATGTATCCACTGATGAAGTAGACTGTATGCCACGTAGAATTACCAAAATGGACCTTAAGGTTCCATCAAAGTCAAAATCTATGACGAAAACACAACCACATAAATTGTCAATATTTTTATTGTTAAAATTAATTCTGAACTGGAACTTGATGAAAAGTTCATTTAATACACATTTCATAGTGCATTACCTTTTTCCTTCAGAATAAATATGAAAGTAAACATTTCCTTAGTGGCGGATGAATTTTTCAAAAGATGCCGTGAGTTTGGTAGAGCAAATTTTTGGAAAATAATTGTTCCAATTGTTCCATTGCCATCATGGGCAGGGCAAGTGAGGCTTAATTCACAAATATATCCAATAATTAGACGATAAAAGCATTTTTAGTGTGTGGCTGCGTGTGCTGTCCACGTTTATATTTATCAAAGATGTCCGAGATAAATTTCGCCGTTAATGATAAAGATGACCATTTGTTAAAAATATTTTTATCTAGGGCTTACAGAGAATTGTATGGTAGAGATATATTTAGACAGGTCAAATAACAAATAATGTTAAAATAGTTAATGGTTGGTTTTATCACTTTGTGCAAGGTAAACATCCGAGCAATCCAAAAAACTGTTAGGAATTCCTCTGAACTTTACCTTACTTCTTCATAATCTTCAAAGTTCATAACCTTTACAGTTAGGAGAAATTGGTTATTGTAGAAAAACAATCCATGAAGCGGAAACATCCCACTCGAAGGAGAATGTTTTTAATTTGTTTTATTCTTTTTCCGTAATTTCAAACAGAAAGACATTTAAAATATGTGCATACTTATTTATTTAAATCAATGTGTTAAAATGGTGCATTCGAGAACCTTCTAAAGGATATGTTGGGAGAATTCATATCGGAAAAGTGCATAAAAATTCCATTTGCACATAAATAAAACTGCAGTTTAAATTTATAAATGCAGATTGTCAAATCCGATAATAACCTTTATAATCTGAACCATACATCGTTTATTTTAAACCACGCATTTTGCAGCCTATTCGGCTAATTCGTAAATTTAGTATTATAGATACACATACATATATAATTATATAGATTATAACACGTATAATATGGCATTTTTCATATCACACATATTATCAGTCCTAGGTCAAGATATCAGCCCGAGAGCCGCAAGGCTCATATATGAAACTCCTACATATCTTCGTAAAAATCCATTTATTTACCGTAGATTATGTGTCTGTTACACGTTAGGACTAAATTTTAGAAATGAACCTGTTTTTGCATCTATTTGCCCTTCGCGGCAATAAAACTTTTTCTAAATGAGCAATTTTCGTACATATTTATTTGTAATTGACAGTGTAATTACGTAACCACATGACGTCATATAAAATGTGGAAACTTAGAAGCTGACAGCCACAACAAACAGAAGAAGTGGAGTTCAGCGATCATCGGAGTGCATGACTTCGAGATCAAACAGGCACATCTAAAATGCATCTTGATAATGAATTATTTTAGACAATAGGTACACCAATATTTAAGTTTTTAAAAGAAAAATATAAAACAATTTATAATCTTACATTGCAGTTGCAATATTTTCCTGTGGATTGATCATAATTACTTTTAAATGTAGTTAAACCTACCAAAACCCCTTATTTCTAAATCGAAATATACAATATTTTTGTGTCATCAAATTGTAAGTTGTCAAATGTAAGTTTTGGTTCTGGTGTAGTTACTGTCATCAAAATCATTTTCTTCCGTCGGGCGGCTGGTAGGAATTTTTAAGAGGTGCGTCCTGGGCGATATGAGTACACTGTACGATTTGGGTACTCCGACGTTAATAGTTGAAGGCCACCGATCAGTTAGATTCAATTTATTAAAGTTATAAAAATTTTCAAGATATCCAATGATCATACTTTTTCGTGTATATAACCAAATCTTGTGTGAAGAGCAGCTGTGTGAGTTTTTTGGAATGAAGGACGTTGAAATGAAATAAACAAATAAAGAAGAATACGTATTTTATTCAATAATTAATTAAAAGTTCATTGCAAAATTATTTATATATGTACAGATGATTAAACATGCTCTCTTCATATAGCACACTCACATCCATTATAAAGGTGCTCTTCTCCTCTTCCCTCCGACCTATTACTATTTCTCACAAAGCAATTCTCATTCACCTATTACAATTATTCCCAATACTCTCTTCCACTCTTTTTCTTATTACATATACTGTGGATTCATTAACTTTCGTGGTTATAGTGGATACAGTGGAACAACGATTGTATTACTAAATATTCCACAAGATCCATATATTGCAGAACTATAAAATTCGATAGAAAACAATGAAGATAAATGGAAATGGTGAGCCAAACAACGAATATCTACTAAATCACAAAATTCGATGTCTTCGAAACAACGAATTTTCACAAAATCCGATGTCTTCGAACAACGAATTATCACAATAAACAACAAAAATTCGATGTCTTCCAAACAACGAATTTTCAATAAACAATAACAATTCCATGTCGTCCAAACCACGAATTTTTCAGTGACAAAACCACAAAAATTCGTTATCTTGGAATCAACGAATCTTCATTACACCACAAAATTAGTTGCTTCCAAAAACGAATTTTCACAAAACCACAAAAAAATTAATGTATTCGAAACAAAGAATATTTACATAACCACGAAATTAAATGAATCTACAGTAAATAGTAACATTCTCTTTCACAGTCAAAACCTCTATTTTCACAATCCACTTTCACAGATAATCATCTCACCCTCTATATCAGATTTTACATTCTGGATACTTCCTATACCCATTTTTTCGCACACATAGTTTTCTCCCGTCCATCTTTCACACAGACATCAAAAAGAGACATGAATACAACTCTCCTCCTCTCCCTCTCTTTACCAATTTTGAATAGAAACATAATCACAGTACTCTTTACAAATACAAATGCAAAAAAGTTTTCTATAGTCTACGTTACACTATACAGGACACCTCAATGGATTTTTGGAAAAATGCACATTGTCCTTGTCCTTGTAGCTTTCCAAATACAATATTCGATGATTCTGTAGAAATTTTCTGTTTAACAGTCATTCCTGAAAAAGAAAATATATTTTGTTCTCATAATATTCTGTATGGTAAAATGTCAAATGTCATTTTCCGTAAACATTATATATTAATAGGAAAAGACCGTACATGTGAATGACACGGTTTTCCTCATTTTTTTGTAGGTTAAATGTATGTATATGACAAAAGTTTAAGGAAAGGCACAATCTTTTATTGATGTTGTTCATCTTAAACTGAAGTATTCAACAGTGAGAAAAAAAACATTCCCTCTAAAATTTGAAGGTACGTTCACCACTGCTTTCGTTTGCACAGAAAAACATACATATGGTTACACATATGGTTACAATGAAGGGAAAGGCCAGTGTGGGGTTAATGTACGGAATACATTAACCAATGTAATACTAAAAATCAAAATGAATACGCTTTTGTTGCTGTTTTCATCTTGGTTTCGGAAGTCAATAACGAACCGAAAGCTTCCACATGACGTTTTACTTTTATTCATTTCAATCTCCAGATGTATTATAGATTGCAAATCAACAAGAGTACTCAGTAAAAATACAAATATATATATGAACAAGATCCAACATATTATTGTGGGTACTTACTGTTGTTAATGTTCATTTTAATGTTGGTGTCTGATATTTTTGGAGCTCTCTTGGTTGTCTGTAAGCTATCTTTGTTAGCTGTAATTTGACAATCTGGTAATCTTACACCGAATCCATTCTTGTCAAGAAATTCCTGAAAACATTAAAAAAAAAAAATTAGAGACAAATTGTCAGTGAATCCAATGGTAGTATTTCAAATGTCAAAGAAAACAGAACCATGTAACCAGGGCGGAAGATTTTAGGATAGCACTGGGTTACTTGGTTAAGTTGATAAATATTTTTCATTACTTTTAATTTTGTTGCAGATAAAAGTTAACATTTCATCATGTTTAGTCTAATTGTATGTAATCTAACATGTAACAGACGTAAACCACATATCCTTTCATTTTCATATTATTGCAAAAGTTTTCTTTGATCGCACACGAATAGTGTTCAGTTTTTTATGTGTATAGTTGTGTAAAAAAGTGAAGTTCTAATTAGACGATAAAATGTTTTTCAAGTGAAATACTGACAAGGTTAAAAAGGCTTGAGAATAAGTATATATTACCTACATTTTGACAGCTCGATATCGTAAAATATCATCCCGTGAGCCAGAATATGAAGCTTGCGACGAGTGAGCGTAGCGAACGAGTCCCAAATCTTCATATTCTGTCGAGCGGGGTGATATTTTACGATATCTAGCTGTCAAAATGCAGATAATATTTTTATCATCTGAATTACTTATCTGAAACGTAAATATTTGTAAACGTTCTGAATTCTCCTAAATTTTCGCGGGAAAAGTATGGTTTTCCATTACGTTGTTTACCATACCAATAAGTATATATTTCCTGAATGTTCATGTGAAATATCTTATAAAAGATATAAAAACCGACATTAAGGTGTATTTTCATGTTTTAAAATACAAAATCGGTCTGGAAATCTTTTTTCGTGGTTTTTCGGGAAACTAAAGAACCTCGTTGACGTCATAGTCCGTCTCCGTTCGCGAAACAACTTCTGACTAAAATATGCGCGACGTAAAATAATCACTCAAAACAATCAAGGAGACGACATATCTAAACAACATGTAGTCGTTTTTGTACTAATTCAGGCGAAAATATGGACATATAACAATAAAGCGTAAGTTTAAAAAATTGATTTAATCGCAAATAATGAAATGCAATGGAAAGATCGGAAAGAAGTCCCAGCAGACATTATCAGCACCGAGGAAAGACTCATTTTTTGATGCCACTTTTAGAAATTTCTTCATCATTCATTTAAATAAAACGCCATTATATAAAAAAGGAACACCAAAATCTTGATATATTTATTAATATTTTGCAATTTTGAAAGCTATTTAATAGGTTCTAAACTGCCAAACGTTGGGAGAATTTGTTGATAAGTCCTGCTGACTGTTGATAACTCCTGCTCAGCGCACGCGCTTGTTGATACGAATTTTTCGGAGCTGCTCAACAAGCTGATAGAATCACAGGGGAGGATAATAAAAAAAATAAAATAATAAAAAATATATTACCTGTGGATTTATACAAGTGTATTTAGAACTCAGGCTGTTGATGAATGATGAGACAAAACGTCTGCTTTCTGCTTGCATCTTCGTAACCTGATCCATTAAGTCACCGGACCTGTAGTTAAATAATATAAATTGAAAGGGTCAAATGTGGATTTCATCACCGATTAGTCAAATGTTTTTTTTTTTTCCATTTTAAAGATATTAATGACGAGTATCTTGTATGCATTTACATTTTTAGATCTTTGCTCATTTTTGCTAAATTTGGTTTGTTGGGCTTTTACGATGACTATATAGTGACCCGCAGGTTTTATTGGTGGAGAATCCGACAATTCTAGTGGTGAGGTATAAGCCGACGGTATAGACATTTTCACCTCTCCATATCTGCCCTGCCTTCATGATGTATAACTAGAGGCTCTCAAGAGCCTGTATCGCTCACCTGGATTTAACTTTTCACCTTGAGCAGACCTAAAAATCTAAGTGTTGCAGTCAATTTGGCTGGTTTTTCTATAGGATTCTATGTTAAACTAATTTCAGCTGTGGCAGTCATCTTGGTTTAGTCCAGGTCAACGGATACATTTCTAAAAGAGAACCATCTAAGGACCATTTCAGCTTAGTCTTGTTCCAACTGGCTAAGCGGTTTCAGACAAGAAGATTTTTAAATGAATTTTCCTAAAAGGTCCAATATTTAACAAAGTTCGGTGTGGGAGCCATCTTGGTTGACAATCCGGGTGATCGGACATATTTCTGAAAGATGACCTCCTAAGGACCAATGCTGCCAAGTCTGGCTCCAATATGTCAAGTGGTTTCAGACGAGAAGATTTTTCAGTGAATTTCCCATAGGGTCCTATGTTAATCTAAGTTCTGCTGTGGCGGCCATCTTGGTTCACAGTCCACGAAATCGGACACATTTCTGAAAAAGGACCTCCTAAGGACCAATGCCACCAAGTCTGGCTCCAATATGTCAAGAGGTTTCAGACAAGAAGATTTTTCAATGAATTTTTCCATAGGGCCCTATGTTAAACTAAGTTCGGGTGTGGCGGCCATCTTGGTCGACAGTCTGGGTCATCGCACAAAATTCTGAAAGAGGACCATCTAAGGACCATTGCTACCAAGTCTTTTGAGTGATTTTCCCATAGGGTCATATGTTAAACTAAGTTCTGCTGTGGCGGCCATCTTGGTTCACAGTCCATGAAATCAGACACATTTCTGAAAAAGGACCTCCTAAGGACCAATGCCACCAAGTCAGGCTCCAATATGTCAAGTGGTTTCAGACAAGAAGATATTTCAATGAATTTTCCTATAGGGCCCTATGTTAAACTAAGTTCGGTTGTGGCGGCCATCTTGGTTGACAGTTTGGGTCATCGCACAAAATTCTGAAAGAGGACCTTCTAAGGACCATTGCTACCAAGTCTAATTCTAATTGGCTTAGTGGTTTCAGAAGAGAAGATTTTTGAGTGAATTTCCCATAGGGTCCTATGTTAAACTAAGTTCTGCTGTGGCGGCCATCTTGGTTAACAGTCCCGGTAATTGGACATATTTCTGAAAGAGAACCTCCTAAGAACTATTACTGCCAACTTTGGTTCCAACTGGAATTATAGTTACATATAAGAAGATTTTTTAAAGTCACCCCCCTTTTTTTCTATTTTTAGTAACAGCAGCCATCTCGGTTGGAAGTCGGTGATGCCAGGCATAATTTTGGAAGGGGGGCACCCAAGGACCATTCCACCAAAGTTTGGTCTCAATTGGCCCTTTGGTTTGAGAGGAAAAGATCTTTAAAGGAAAGTTTACGCTGGGTGCCGTCTTTAAAGGGCAAAAACTCCTATAAGGGGTCAATCAATGATTTTGGTCATGTTGACTTATTTGTAGATCTTTTTTGCTGTTTACAATTTATCTTTATCTATTATAATATGCTAGATAATAACCTAAAACTGCAAAATTTCCTGAAAATTAACAATTCAGGGGCAATAACCCAACAAAGGGTTGACCGATTCGTCTGAAAATTTCATGACAAGTAGATCTTGACCTGATGAACATTTTTACCCATATCAGTTTTGCTCTAATTGCTTTAGTTTTTGAGATATAAGACAAAAACTGCAGTTTACCCCTATGTTCTATTTTTAGCCATGTCGGCCATGTTGGTTGGCAGGCGGGGTCATCGGACATATTTTTTAAACTAGATACCCTAATGATGCTTGTGGCCAAGTTTGGTTCAATTTGGCCCAGTAGTTTTAGAGGAGAAGATTTTTGTAAAAGTTAACGGACGACGGACGCCAAGTGATCAGAAAAGCTCACTTGACCCTTTGGGTCAGGTGAGCTAAAAACAAAATATAAAAGCCAATACAGTAAGATTATCAACAAGGTGACCAAAAATTGGAAATTGTAAAATGGTCAAAATGCCCGAAACTTCAGCTTGTATTATGTTTTACTTACTTTTTACTTATCTTTGTAGCTAATATCTGTTTCAGAGATGATAGAGCACTCTCTACTCTCAGTCAATCCAAACATTAAATAATGTATAATCGTTCTCTCCAACTGAAAATAATAATAATAGAGTAATCAAAACTTAACTTGAAAAAAAAGAAAACCTTTATATATCCTCATCTCTAAAAAATCCCGAGTCTGTTCGTTGACTTAAAACCCTACAGGGTATCACCAGTTGTTAATATTACCGCATGGGTATGGTAATAATAGTATGAAATGAACTATTGTTACATAACAAAAATCTCTTGAACAAAATATCAAGTTTTCTTCAAACAAATATTGTAAAATATAAGCCGCTCGTCACAATATGAAGCTTTTTGGCTCGTTCGCTAAAGCTTCACATTGTGTCTCGCGGCTGATATTTTACGATATACGTTTGAAGAAAACCTGATAATATGTACGTATATAAAGTTTAAAAACTTGTTACATATTGTGGATACAAGCCTGTTCGACCTTTACTTTGTTTTTCTAGGGTTTCTGGGCATTTACTCCAGATCTTCTATTAATATTAAAACAAAACCGACACAATTTTGGTAAATACGAAATCATGAATACCAAACGCACCGTAATTGATAAATCTAAAAGTCAGATATACATATTATTATAATGAAATTCTTGGATATCCATAGTCAATCACCTACATGCTATTTTTAATTCTGTATAGAAAACATTTTGGAAGTTAGAGATGTCTTACTTGTTGTTGTTTCTGTAATTTTTCATACGTTTGTTGGTGTTTCGCAATCAGTTTCTTCAGTTGTATTGAGTCTTTGTGAAGCTGATCAATTGTTACCTTGTCAAATCTAAAGAATATAAATTACATTCATATATAATATATTTCTGCATGAAACTAGGAAATGGCAGAATACGTCAATTTAGTTTCCATTATTATGAGAGTTGATACCTGACAAGCTTTATTCCTCCGAAAATGCGATATTGTTTATTTGACGTTGTTTTAATGTTGACTATTGTAGAATCTTCATATTCTCATTTCATTTAACGTATTGCATATTGTGCTTACATTCTATTTACTCTTAGACCGCCTCGGTGGTTTAGTGGTAGCGTGCTCGCCCCGAGTGCGGAAGGTCGCGGGTCCGATCCCTATCCGGGTCAAACCAAAGACATTAAAATTGGTATTTGCTGCCAAGCACGCGGCATCTAGGAGTAAGAGCAAAGACTGGTCGGCTCGGAGTCAGTAAAATGTGTTCGAGTGGGGTGATAGGTCTTCCTGCGGACAGTTACCTCGTGCGTTAGCACATTAAAAATCCGACTCAGCGTGTCGGTCAAGTACAAAGCAGGGATCATATTCATTATCATATCAACATGTTCTCGTCCTGATATGCACCTGGTTGCCACTGGACGTTAAACAATAATTCATCCATCCGTCTATTTACTCTTTAAAGTTTATTAACAAACGGATGCTTTAGGGACTGTAGTCTTTACCGCAGGGATAGGGCTGGTACAAAAATTTTGATGGGAAGAAAAAAAAGCATGTCCCATAGTGTAGATACCAAAAAACGAATAATTGTCTCTTACTTGTAGTTTTTTAAAAAATGTCATTGTCCCAAAATAGGGAGTAATCACTGATGATATGGTAAGTTCAATTAGGAAAGAAGGCCGGTTAGGGGTTATGGTAAGGGGTTAACATTAGGGTTAGGGATGGGGTTAGGTTAGGGTTATGGTCAGGATAAGGGTTAGTGTAAGGGTTAGTGTTAAGGTTAGGTTAGGTTAGTTTTAGGGTTCAGGGTCTAGGGTTAGAGATAGGGTTAGGGTTATGATTAGGGTTTAGGGTTAGAGTTAGGATTAGGTCAGGGTAAAGGATAGGATTAGGGTTAGGGTTAAGATTTAGGGTTAGGTTAGGGCTAGGGTTAGGTTAGAGTTTAGGGCTAGGGTTAGGTTAGGGTAAGGGTAAGGTTAGGGTTAGTGTTACGATTAGGGTTAGGTCAGGGTTTAGGGCTAGGGTTAGGGTTAGGGTTAGGGTAAGGGTTAGGGTTAGGGTTAGGGTTAGGGTTAGGGTTAGGTTAGTGTTAGGGTTAAGGTTAAGGTTAGGGTTAGGGTTAAGTTTAAGGTTAGGGTTAGGGTAAGGGTTAGGTTTAAGTTTGTTTTGGGGTAAGAGTTAGGTTAGGGCTAGTGTTAGAGAGGGTTAGGGGTACGTTAGGGTGATGTTAGAAGTAGGTGTTATGGTTTGTTTAAGAGTTAGGATTATGTTATGTTTATGTTAGGGTTATGGTTAGGGTGATGTTAGAATTAGGTGTTAGGGTTAGTGTAAGGGTTAGGTTAGGTTAGGGTTAGGGTTAGGGTTTAGAGATGGGGTTAGGTTGGGGTTAGGGTTAGGTTAGTGTTTGGTTAAGTGTTAGTGTACGGGTTAGGTTAGGGTTAGGTTAGGTTAGGCTAGGTTAGGGTTAGGTTAGGTTAGGGTTAGGTTAGGGTTAAGTTTAGGGTTATGTTTCGGTTGGATTAGGGTTAGGTTAGGGTTAGGTTAGGAGTTATTGACAGACAGGGTTAGGATTAGGCAATTTCTAATTTTCACTATAAAAGAAGTGTTGGTCCCATTGACATTTCTTTTTAAAAACATGTATGAGGAACCTATCTTATCCAAGGCGGTATAGTTTTTTCTTCAGTAATGTTTATAGGGTAAAAGACATGCTTCTCTTTAATATCCAATAAATGAGAAGATAATTTCAAATATTAGACTAGTTACTTACGCGTCAATAGGTAGAATTCCACCATTATGGGTTGTCATCCTTTGCAATCTGTTCCAGATCATCTGAGCAGCAGAAAGTTTTGGCACATTCATTGATTTCTCATGAGATTCAACATCTGACATCACGTCAACTAGCATGTGAAACAAGGTATTGACTTCGGGTAGTGCTGTAAAAATGAGAAGTCAAATGAAGATAACAACCGTAACATATAATAGATGGATGGATGGACGAATTATTATTTAACGTCCAGTGGCAATTATTAAATGCATATAAGGACGAGAACATGTTTATATGATATGAATATGAACCCTACTTTGTACTAAACCAACACGAGTTAACAGTCAGCAGGAAGACATATCACCCAACCCGGACACATTATACTGACTCCGAACTGACCAGTCAAAATCCCCTACTGCTTGCCACAGAAGTACCAAATACCAATTTTAATGTCGTTGGTTTGACCCGGATGGAGATCGGACCCTTGACCTTCAGCACTCAAAACGGTCAGCATTATATTTATCAGTCATGTCGAGAAATAAAAACTAAAGACCTTGAATTTAATTTTTGTCATAATTTATAAATATAGCAGCATTCCATGTTTTGGAAATTAACAGCGTTCTGATTTAAAAAGTGCATTGTCTACCGTTATTAAGAAAGGCAGCAGTATTTTTAGTGGTTGATTGTTGTTAAAAACTGGTAAATTTTGTCTATATGGAATACTGTTTCATTACGATTTTACGTCAAATTTTTAACATCAAACAAATATATTTTGGAAAAAAAATGTTGTTTTGTGGTGTGGATAGATTCTCGTCAAACGACGAATCCAGAATATTACCAATCCACACTCATGAGTTTCAAGAAAAACATTATTTTACAAATGTTTTTTTGCGATATTGTTTCATAATTGAAGTCCATTTTGTAGCTAAAAAACACTGTTGGGTGATTACGGAGTCAGGTACTTACAAGAAATTGGTTTATACTCTGCTAGACTCTTCATGATATATCTAATCTTTTGACTTGGAAACTCTGCAGTGGTGGAATTGAAATATACTTCTAACTCTTCACACCAAGTAGCAAATGTATCAATCCTGAAGAAAATATAATATATATTACGTAATATGTAATTCATAATTTCTATAATATATTGATAGTCTTTCAGATGAATGATGAATGATCATAAGGTCAACATGACGTTGGATATTCTGAGTGTTTATTGTGTAAAATTTGAGCTATCATGAAAACTGGGTTCTGAAATGAGTTCAAGGACATGTAGTGATCATGTACACCTTGAACGGAATATACAGAAAAATAGAGAAGAACTATAATGTACAGTTAATGATTCAAATTCACTCTACCATAAGATATAGGTCAAAGTGACCCAAATTTAACTAAGCTGTGTTGTACTACATAAGATTACTGTAATTGTGAAATATCATATTACTATAGGTTCTTTGATATAACTAAATGCAAATATTTAAAATCAGTCACCCAAGCATAAAATGTAGGTCGTGGTGACTGGTGACTCAAATGTTGCTGAGTTGCGTTGTACTATGTAAGATGATTGTAGTTGTGAAATATCATCAGTATACTACCATAGATTATTTTACCGAAGTCACTCAAGCATAGAATATAGCAAGAAATATGTGTCATATGATCCAATTGTTGAGATGGATGGATGAATTATTGTTTAACGTCCAGCATGTCCAGTGGCAACCAGGTGCATATCAGGACGAGAACATGTTGAAATGATAATGAATATGATCTCTACTTTGTACACGCCAAGTCGGATTTTTAATGTGCTAGCTCATGAGGTAACTGTCCGCAGGAAGACATATCACCTCACTCGAACACATTATACTGACTCCGAGCCGACCAGTCTTTGCTCTTACTCCTAGATGCCGCGTGCTTGGCGGAGAAGCAGCAAATACCAATTTTAATGTCTTTGGTTTGACCCGGCCGGGGATCGAACCCGCGACCTTCCGCACTCGGGGCGAGCACGCTACCACGAGACCACCGAGGCGGTAAATTGTTGAAAAATGCATTATATAATGTAAGAGGATTATAGTGGTGAAGTGTCATTGATCCCTATTGATATGAAATTAAAGGCAAAACTTTATCCGAGTCACTCATGCATTAAATGTAGGTCAAAGTTACCCAAATGTTAATTAGTCTTGAAATTGGATTGTAGTGGTAAAAAATAACAATCCAAAGATACTAATATTAGATATAGTAAATTTATACTATGCTGTATACGACGCATTTCAAGGAGTTACCTCTCATCAGCAGCATTAAAACCGAAACATTTGGAAGACCAAAAACCAAACTTATATTAAACAAGAAGTACTCAACCAAAAATACCGAAATAGGAAGCCAAATTTCAGCTAAGGAGATCTACCATGTGCAATACAAGGAATGAACCCTTAGTATTTCTATTATTTTTGAATTTTGCTAAATACTGGTAATTTAGTTTAGTTTAGTTTAGTTTAAACATATTTTATTGTCTAATAACAATTTGGATTGGATACAAGTTATAACAACTTACATAAATCCTCTCCATACAATATATATATACAATGTAAAGACAGACAGCAAGTACACAAAATAATATAGTAAATAAATATAAAGCATACAAAAGTATTGTAATAAATGTAAAAACATGGACATATTAGGTTTTGGGGTGGGGGTGGGGGGGGGAGTACATCTATATCTGAGAGTTCTTATTTGATGATCCATGTTATAATTCTATAAAACGTTTTGTTTGGTGTATAAATCTATGAACATTTTCAAAAATATTTTTATTCACTTCGTCACTCAACATATCTGATCCAAATAATATATATTCTATTGTATGGTTTGGTTGAATATTATTAATTAATTGAGCTCGGGGATGTGTATATAGGGGACATTCTAGAAAAAAATGTATAGCATCCTCCAACGGGCACCCACAGATGCAGCTAGGGTCATTAACCAAATTAACTCTAAATAAATCAGCTTTAAGTGGACTGCAACAATGACGAAGTCTAGTATGTAAAATATTTATTTTTGTAGGTCCAATGAGATAATAAAACGGAACCAATGATTTTTCTCCTCTAACAGACTTGTTAAAACTTGAAATTGAGGGAATAGATCTTATAGCAGGATTTAGAGCGTTCCAGGAACGAATACAAGAAGGATAAAAAGATTTCGAAAACGTTTCTAAACGACATCTAGGAACTTTGTAATTTCTGGTAATTTCTGTAACAAATCAATGAATAATAATGTCAGACAAGTCTGACGACTGGGTTGGCGAATACCCTCGGGGACCTACGGTCCACCAGCAGAGGCATCATCCCAGGAGTTTCAAAATAACAATCCAAAGATACTAATATTAGATACTAGTATAGTAAATTTATACTATGCTGTATACGACCCATTTCAAGGAGTTACCTCT
The DNA here is from genome assembly GCA_028015205.1 of Mytilisepta virgata. Lineage (NCBI taxonomy): Eukaryota > Metazoa > Mollusca > Bivalvia > Mytilida > Mytilidae > Mytilisepta > Mytilisepta virgata. The sequence goes on from CM051520.1 coordinate 45,114,588, forward strand.
CATCATTTGGAAGACCAAAAACCAAACTTATATTAAACAAGAAGTACTCAACCAAAAATACCGAAATAGGAAGCCAAATTTCAGCTAAGGAGATCTACCATGTGCAATACAAGGAATGAACCATTAGTATTTCTATTATTTTTGAATTTTGCTAAATACTGGTAATATATATTTTATATATGGTTGTTGATTTAGTATTGGGATTGTTGTATTCTTAGATATTGATTGATATGAAATGTGTCTTAGACTTGCAATATCAATTTTCGTATATCTGCAAACCCAGTATATCTTAAAACCGTGTGTATTGCAGATTAACAAAGCAAATATACACGTATTAATAATTGATTTCAATAATGAATTTCAGAATATATGAATATTACAAAAACATGTAATGACAGTTGATCGGAGCTGATATACACATAGTTAATTTTCCGGCTTTTGATGACTTATCCTCAACGAGTAAAGTCTGTAATTCTTTCTTCTCATTAAAACCAATGGCTGTTGCTGTATCACAGCCGCATCATAAAGTAACTAATCAGCGATCAGTTATTATTTTAAGATGGCGTGTATGTCTACTGAAACTAATAGCTCCGCACCGTGATGCGAAGCAAATATAATGTCATACATTCAAATGACGCCAGATCTGCAGTCTTAAACGGAAAATCATACGTTGTACATGATTTCGAACGCTGGTATTTGCTTTAAAATCTCAAAAAATGTAAGTCTGTTTGTTTAAAGACAGTTTTCGGTTTTCTGTGAAAGTTCTTGCCTTGTTAAAATCGGCATTGCTGCCCGTATTATGGCGTATATGACGCCTTATAGGGTTCTCTTCGATAACAGAAATGATGCATATTGTCCTATTAGAATCGAAATAATTCATTCAGTGGTGCCATGCCGTATAGTTATTTTAACATGGGTAGGCATTATATTTGTTTATATTTTTCATCGAGAGTTAGCGCTCGGCGAAAAATTAAAAAAAAATATAATGCCTACCCATGTTAAAATAACCTTAGAGCATGACATCAATGAATTATTTCTTAAGTATACATTTTAACCACAAAAATGTGTTGATTACTCTCATAAGACGCCAAGGCTTCGCCGCCGGCATTTGCGGCTTGAAAACCCGCGGAGCAAAAACTTAAAAAATCCAATCATAAGCCAAGGCTTCGCTGAGTGATGGCGTTTGAGTCTTGAGAACCAACGGAGCGCAAATGATTTTGTTTTGAAAATACTGACAATTCATCCAGACTTACCTTTATTTCTAATGCCTAAAATTACCCAAACCAGAGTTCAAAGTATTTGTAAAATCCTGTTTCACATCAACGTTTTAGTTAATAGTTTCCGGTACTTTTTGTCCTGTGCCCCTGCCCCTGGACACAAAAAAAAAAAAAAAAACATTTTTACGTTCCTTAGGCACTCTTATTCAAACTGATGAACATAAGAAACGGAAATTCACAAACATTTATGTATTTCTCCAACCGTATCAGCTAATAGAACATCATATTAAATTTTATATGTGTCGCATAGGCTATACTGCAGAAGGGGCTTCAAAGTTGATTGAGTTGAAGATCTCCATTATGAAAGGCCGTTAATGTCAAAAACGATATAAAATAACGCGTTAAAATTTGAACGCGATAAATACCCGTTTAACGCGATAAAACCACATTTAACGCGTTAAAAATAAGAACATTGAAAAGAAATTGAAAAATGCTATACATTTTATCGCGTCATTCACTAACGGCTTCAATAAATTTTATATCGTAAATTTTAAGTCGCAAATAAAAAGATATTTTTAAAAACATATATATAGCTTTCAAACAATCTTTACATAATTTAAAAGTTCTGTCTATCAAGAGGTCATACGTGTTGTTTCATATACAGGGCCGTAAATTACCACTTGTTTAAAAGGAGGCAGTAAATAAGGCGGGACATGGAACATAGACAAATACAATAATAAAATTAATGGTATAAATGTTGAGGAAATAAAATAAATACAATATACAATATATGATACATGGATATATAAACCTGTTAGAATAAATGTGATGATTTGTGAAGTAAGAGGGAAAATAGGATGGAAAAAGTGGGTGGTTAATTGAGAGAATCGATTTTATCATTTATCACTCTAATGAACTTGCACAGTTTTTTTTTAGTTTGGATTGCTTTGTGGTATTCATAAGTTCATTAAACTTTAAAATATTACAATTGTTTGTAAATTTTTTAGCTGAAAACTTTTTTTTCTAGTCTCAGTGTATATAAAGTGCGAATCCAGTTAGTTCATTTTCACTATCATATGCGAGTATGTCTATTGTAGAATGAAGGATCATGGGAAAATTGTATTTGTTTACGTTTCGAAAATACCAAAATAATTGATTTGAAGCTAAGTTTTAACATATTTTCATTGTGATATGTCTTTTTAATGTACAATAACAGCATTAAAGTTCAAATATGTGTTATAAAAGCAACATAATATAGCATATCGATTATTAAAAGCGATCCATTTTAACTATAGATGCGATGAATTATCACTGTATGTGCAATCATTTCTGATGTAGAATTTTCGAAGATGCGATGAATTTTCATTGTAGATTTATGTGATAAATGGACTTGCAACAAATGGAAAAACTTAGTTGATTACTTTAATATTTATGATATTTTCAAATTGAAATGCAAACTCCTCATTCATTCTTTCTCGAACTATTAAAACTATTAACATCTTTTTAAATTTTTTGCAGTTAAAGATTGAAATGGCAGAGTTTAAGTGGGATTCATCTTCACTTGCCTCCTCTACCGTTGAGTCCTCAACTGCTTCAATATCCATATTCTGAAGAAAAGATAGTTTTTGGTAAAATAAATTTTCTTGACTCGATTGTTGCTTATATATAAAAAAAAGAAGATGTGATGTGATTGCCAATGAGACAACTCTCCACAAGAGACCAAATGACTCAGAAATTAACAACTATAGGTCAGCATACGGCCTTCAACAATAACCAAAGCCCATACCGCATAGTCAGCTATTAAAGGCCTTGAAATGACAATGTAAAACAATTCAAACGAGAAAACCAAAGGCCTAATTTATGTACAAAAAATGAAAAACAAATATGTAACACTTAAACAAACGACAACCACTGAATTACAGGCTCTTGACTTGGGACAGGTACATACATACAGAATGTGGCGGGGTTAAACATGTTAGCGGGATCCCAACCCTTCCCCTAACCTGGGACAGTGGTGTAACAGTACAACATAAGAACGAACTATAAAAATCAGTTGAAAAAGGCTTAACTCATGAGATGAATAAAAATACTACAAATACAAGCTTGTATGTTCTTTACTGTACAAGATGAAACGGCATGTGACATATAAATTATCCAAAGTCATTAAAGCATGAAATGTAAGTTGTGTGGTGCGAACTTTTCTGTCCAAGCTGTTTGCACTGATGAAGTGGCATTGTTACGTGATGTAGAACACCCTTGATACAAACAAAAACTAAATAAAATGATCCGTAATGCACATCTCGATACTACCGCAGAGGTCGAACCCTGCACAATTGGGAATAGTATGTACACAACATTCATGTTATAATTCATTTTTGATGAAATAAACAAATGTTGAATTTTGGACCATTTGGACATCAATGTGGACCATTTCTATTGAATTTATTGGAGTGTTAAATCAAACTTTCCTGCACAAAGTAAACATTATCAAATCCTTCTCTTACTTTAACTATTGTTTGAGAGAGTCGGCTAAATTAAGACTTTAATAGATAAAAATGAATAAAATTCATACAGTGAAAATGCACCGCATATACAATACTAATGAATCGCCCTACAGTGAAAATGAAAGTAAAGTATCATTATTCGACAGTAAACAAGACTCGCATAAAGAAAGCATCATAGTGGAATTTAGTTCCAATATGAACAAACTGAATGACAAAACCTATTCTACGTTATACAACATTAATAATTGTGTTGAAATGAATATTTTTCTGCAACTACATCTTACCTGCTAGTTTTAAATCACCTGCACCATCTGTTCGTGAAACGTCCTAAATATTCACCTATTTCGGTATATATTTCACACCTGGATGGCTCTAGGCGCGATAAAAACCCGTCCGCATCTCTTACATTGTCTTACTAGTATTATTTATTTCTAAACATATACATTTGAACTATTTTTCTTCATTTTCTTCAAAAATCATAAATTTTTCGTCTGGTTTATTTATCATTCTACATCAGAAATTAATGGCATATACAGTGAAAATGATATTTTAGGATCCGCACTTTACATACACTGAGTCTTGAGTCCGTTAAAATGTGCTTTATCGCGTTAAAAGATAATCAATGTTAACGCGTTTAACGCGATAAAAGATGTTTTATCACGTTAAAATATATTTTAACGCGATAAAAGATGTTTTAACGCGTTAAAAGATATTTTTAAAAACATATATATAGCTTTCAATCAATCTTTACATAATTTAAAAGCTCTGTCTATCAAGAGGTCATACGTGTTGTTTCATATACAGGGCCGTAAATTACCACTTGTTTAATAGGAGGCAGTAAATAAGGCGGAACATGGAACATAGACATATACAATAATAATATTAATGGTATGAATGTTGAGGAAATAAAATAAATACAATATACAATATATGATACATGGATATATAAACCTGTTAGAATAAATGTGATGATTAGTGAAGTAAGAGGGAAAATAGGATGGAAAAAGTTGGTGGTTAACTGAGAGAATCCATTTTATCATCCATCACTCTAATGAACTTGCACAGTTTTTTTTAGTTTGGATTGCTTTGTGGTATTCATAAGTTCATTAAACTTTAAAATATTACAATTTTTTGTATTTTTTTTTAGCTGAAAACTGGTTCTTTTCTAGTCTAGAGTCCGTCAAGGACACCAGAAGCTGAACAGATTTAAGTGCTTTATCCTGCCATTTCGTCCTTTTCCAGCTTAGTTTACTACGTTTCACAGTGATATCAAGGGATGCAAGAAATGGCTTATAACGATTTAAGAAATATTTTGTGTCAGCAAAAATGCATGTTAGTATTCATATTATGTACCTACGAAGTTAATATTAGATTTGTGGAAGTGCAATCAAAGTCGAGTTGACTACCCATCACATGAAAAGAGTTGTCCTAACACTCATTCTGTGACTGGTTGGTCCAGAATATTTTAATTGTAAACATTTCCAAAAATTTACGATGAAAGACCGCCACCATGTTATCAAGAAATTTGATGGACCCCTCTTTTCATTTGTTAGATATCATAACTTTGATCGCTATTCAACAAATCAATAGTTAGTTCTCTCACATCGAAACAAGCAGAAAGTTGTGAGAGTTTTCATGCATTTTGATGCTCAGAGACCATGTAGTATTAAATAAATCATTATAAATTATCACTCGGTGATAACTAATATAATACAAATCAAATACACCTTGCCATTCATGTCAAAGGTGAGCTTCTTTATGTTTGACCCGGCCGGTATTATCTATACGTGTTATCTATACGTTTTTTAATAGTCTACATACTTTTTTGCCAGTCCGCCGCAATAGGCAATAGGTGGCAGTTAATGGCCTACGTGTTTCAATTTAAATTAATTTACAGCCCTATCATATACAACCTTAATTCGACCCTTATTTTGGTCCACTCATTTTCTTGATTACTAACTTTCAAAACAAAACAAAAATACATGTAAAGTAACCAATCAAACAATTTGCAAATGCAGAATGTCTCTGTTCTTTTATTGATAATTTTAAATTACACAAATGTATTTTAAAAGAAATAAATCATGACGGAAAGCATATTGGCAAGCTCCTCTCATTTGCTCAGACTTCAAATATGATCCAATGACGTGAAAGTTTACAATGATACATGACGAACAGAAAATTTCAGAGCATAAGCATTAAAAAAATAACAGTTCAAAGATACTTATCTTAGTTATTGTAAATTTATGGTATGCTATATACGTATTTTAAGGAGTTGCCTCTAAACGGTAGTATTAGAACAGAATCTTTTTTGAATACCGAAAACCAAAATTATTTAAAATAAGGTGCTTTCACAAAAATTATGAAAGAGAAAACTAATTTTTTAACTAAGAACATCTACTATATGTGCAATACAAAGAATAAACCTCTCTGTTTCTATCGGGTTTGAATTTTCTTTAATACTGATAATTTCCGTAAATTGAGTCTTTTGGTGTCTAGTTTGTTGATATGTAACCACTTCATAATATTTTTTTTAATTTAACATGTAATTCATATCTTGACTTTCATTTCGAAATTGACGACACAGAGATAATATTACAAACAAAAGCCTAAATTTACTTTTCATATATAATAATAATGTACAAGAAGGGGTCTCGACCTGGACAAAAAACTAAAACATGCACATAACAAATATTAACTGTATATTTAACGCGTTAAAAGTATATTTAACGCGATAAACGAATATTTAACGCGATAAAAGAATGTTTGACGCGTTAAAAGAATGTTTAACGCCATAAAAGAATATTTAACAGGATAAAAATATTTTACCTGATGTAAATTACTGGCTTCTGTATACTTTTTTTTATCGCGATAAACATTTCAATTGTGATATAAATGAATTTAAATCTTAGATTTTAACGCGATAGCATATTTTACTATCTAACACGTTAAAAAAGGGAATTTATTTATCGCGAGAAACTTATCGTTTTACGTGTTAAAACAGGATTTAACGCGTTAAAATGACTTTTACCACGTTAAATGTTAACGCGTTTGTTTATACCGTTTCTGACATGAAATGGCATAAAATCGGCAACGCACAATACATCATATGACTATGATACATGATACTTCAGAAGTAGCTATGTAATTACAATACAATTTTTATTCTTCCGTAAATGGCCGTTTTCGAGTTGAGACGACCGGTTGAAGACGACTTCACGTGCGCTTGTCTTCACTCGTTATGACTTCCAATGAGAATCCTTAATACATTCTTGACCAACCAAACGTAACGTTACTATACCTTTTCGGTTGTTCATACTAAAAATACATAGGTGTACGAGGCCTAAAAACCCTATTTTACGGAAGAAATAGGTACTTACACTCGTTAAAAAATGAAGAACTGGAAAATCTTCAACTCATTTTTAAAAATCAGCGTCTTTGCCTTCGTTCCGCTGCGCTCCACTCGGGAAAGACGTGAATTTTAAAAACTCGTTGAAGATTTCCCAGTCTTCATTTCGAACTCGTGTGAGAACCTATTAATCTTCAACCAAGCAGTAATTCAATAAAAATAAGAATCAAAGTACTGAAGTACTTCAGTACTGTTTACTCGGATGGCCTCATGGTCTGATGGCTGATGAATTAATGATAGTGATATAAACATAACTGTATACGGTACAAACTGTTGACAGGGAGATATGTTTCACCTGTATCCAATTTTGATAATTCTGATGTTGAAATGAATAAGGCATCTCTTAACCATGTGAATAATGCAAAACTTTCAAATGTTGACTGTTCCCCAATAGACTTTCACAACATGTACAGTATAGTGAAGATTCATAGTCACTAGAATATAACTGAGGGGGCCAAGCCAAATAATTGCCACGCGAATGCTAATACAACTGTGTACCAAATTCATTGACTGTCTATATGTGGTTCCCCATTAACTGACCTAATCACCAACTATTAACAAATTGATGATGTCGTACGAAACAGCACATCTTTATGACTTTTGTTAGGCAAGGCAAAAACTGTAGTGATATACCACTTTAGACTGCAACTAGAACACTTCCTGTTGCGTTTACTGTTTATGTCCTTAATATAGTAAAAGGGTGATATTTTGTGCATAGATATATTAACTATTTAGATAAAATATAGCATGAGCACAAGTTTTAACATAGATGTGATAGGTATAGATGTGCACAATATTCTCCCGTTTATTTCATATATTTCCATGCAAACAGGGATAATAATGGAATACCATTTTGATTCCAAATATTTTTAATAAAAAATACACTGCAGTAATCTCTCTCACAATTCTTATACACCGTATGTTTAAAATCTTAAAAATGTAGTCAGATTAGTGAAAATAAAAATTTAGCATGTGTATTGATGCATGTATGTTTTTCTTCATAGTTTTAGACATGGGATATGTGTATAGCAACACCCGACACTTCTGTAATAATAGCTGCAAACGACATAGTTCTGTCAAGTATCATCTCAGAGGATGCATCCTCATTGTCGAGATTGATCTCGGGCGTAGCATCCTCATTGTTCCACATTTGGATCCCGCTTGTCTTGATATCTATTTTACACATTCCTCTAACAAGCAATTAAGTATGAAAAATCTACAACGAGTTACCGAACAACACACTAATTCACGAGTGTGCGTATACGTAGCGCACGAGTGAATTATTAGTGTTTTTCGGTCACCGTATACTATACTTCTTGTTCAAACCGTATTAATTGGCAGATGTGCGTTTTCTCTGGAGATGATGTCTCAATCTATACGTGTAAGTACAGATATATGTAAAGTTCCTCAACTAGAAATTTTCCTGGTGAAATTAAGATAAAAATATGGTCAATTTATGTTCGCCTAATTATATAGCCATGATTAACATGCTCAGCTTATACACGTGTGCATGTACCCGGGTAACCTAATTATTCTTTCAAATTGTCAATACTCAACTTTGCTCTAATATATAGCACTTCTCATTCATATATACATGTAGTGTAGAATCAATACAATATATCAAGGTTGAAATTCTCTGTGAAATATATCAAAGTTAAAATTCTCTGTGAAATTATCAAGGCTCAATATTACTCTAGCATTATATATCACTGATCATCATAGACATAAGCCCAAGTCAGGTTTGTCTCAATATAGTTTAGCATGCTCATTTCATATCACATTGCTCTAATATAAGGCTCACGTTTGCTCAAGATGTGATCATCTTCTCAAACATATACATGTGCTCAATTTAGTTAGGCTTGACATGCTCAAGTAATACATCATTATTGCCCTACATTATAAAATATTAATTATGAGTGAGCTCTTATGTAGCACTGATCAACTACACTTATGCTGAATTCAGGTTCTCTCCCAAAATATATATTTACATGTATTCCAGAATATTGATATTTAAGTACGATACATTTAACTTGCATGTATTGTACCCGATTAAATAATTACTGCTCTCCTTCGACAATATCTCAAGTATAATATATTTACCTTAGTTACTGATCACCTCTCATTTCCTCTTCGTCTAACCTTTGACTTTTGAAGCTGATATGCATCACCAATTCAGGAATGGTCCGTGTATCACTTAACAATTTAATATTTTAAAAAGTTTCAAATTTTACATTTTTCAATTTTTGATCAAAGTTGTAAAATATCAACATTTCAAAATTTTGAAAATTTGAAAATTTCACCAAATAATTAAAATTTTAAGATTCTAAAACTCGTATGAAAATTTAATATTTTACATTTTTAATCCAACTTTGAAAATACTAAACTGAATATACAGTTTTGATAATTTCGCTTTTTAAAAATTTGAATTTTTTATTTTTTTATTAAAAATTAAAGAATCGAAAATGAACCAAAAGGGTCATCTGTATCATTAGGGGTCCGTGTATCACTTAACAATTTAATATTTTAAAAAGTTTTCAAATTTTACATTTTTCAATTTTTGATCAAAGTTTTAAAATATTAACATTTCAAAATTTTGAAAATTTGAAAATTTCATCAAATAATTAAAATTTTAAGATTCTAAAACTCGTATGAAAATTTAATATTTTACATTTTTAATCAAACTTTGAAAATACCAAACTGAATGTACAGTTTTGATAATTTCGCTTTTTGGAAATTTGAATTTTTAATTTTTTGATTAAAAATTAAAGAATCGAAAATGGACCAAAAGGGTCATCTAAAACATGTATCATTAGGCACCGACCATATTATTCCTGAAGGGGGAGGGGGCTGGGTTCCCCCAAAATACAAAAATATGTCCAGCGTGGTCTGTATTTTTAATTTTTTTAAATTTTTTCCCACTATATTGAAAAAAAAATCAAATAAGCCTGAATATTGAACACAAAATATATGCTTCGTGTCATCAATTCCAAAATAAAGTTTGTTGAACCTTCAAGATGTGTGTAAAGAGTAGATCTAGAGCAAGCAGAAGGACGTTGAAGAAATTTTCAACTATATATTAAAGGACTATTGAATATTTTTCACAAATTTTAAACTCCTGCTGTATTTCACTTTCGGCTTAACTGTGTGGTATTGGTCGAGAGCTTGCATATCATGTGACTGAGGAAGACAAAATGATGTCACAATTTTACATGAAAGTGTGTGTTTGTCTCCTTCCTCCCTTCCCCCCTTCCCGCCAGAATATTGTAGTCCGTAGCAATAAAAGTACTTTAATGGTCTCGTAATATCTTACAATTTGAGGTTTTTCTTAAATATGTCCGTGATAAGCACATGGAGATGCCCATTACTTCAATATAATAATACTAAAATCTTAAGAAAAATTCAATGTTGAGTTTTTTTCCAATTTCCCAGCAACTGTAATACTTAAACCCACCGTATTTATTCTATTAATAGTTCTTGGTGGGTACATTCCAGTCTGATATTTGACTCTGGACCTTGATCTCAATTTCACCTTTGAGTGACTTGCATCCAAGTTCCGTTATTAAGTCCATTTTTCAGCAACTGTAATACCTAGACCCATTGTATTTCGTCTATAGATAGTTCTTAGTGGGTACATGCCAGTCTGACACCTGCCTCCGGACCTTGACCTCAATTTCATGCTTGAGTGACTTGTGTTACATTTTCGAGATTATGGCATTATCTCATCAACTGTAATACCTAGGCCTGCCATATTTGGTCTGTAGATAGTTCCTAGTGGATATGCCACTCTAACACCTGTCACCTTAACTGAACATGAATTTCATTCCTGAGTAACTTAATGTACATTTTAATTCTAAAATTAGTCTATTTCTCAGCTATTGTACTAACTAGACCCACAGAATTTGGTTGATAGAAGTTCTTAGTTGGTATATACCATTTTAACATCTGAAACCTTACCTTTGACCTTTATTTTATGCTTGAGTGATTTGTTAAGATATAAGTATTTTGTTGCTTTTATTTTATTCTTGAGTGATTTGTTAAGATATAAGTATTTTGTTGCTTTGAAACAATTGTTTGACCAAGAGCAAAACTCAACCCCGCACCCCCCCCCCCCCCCTTAATTTTCAAATGGTCGCTCCCTTATCTTCATATGATTATAAACTATAAGTTAGAACTGTGATTCATTCATGTAGGTGGAATTTGTGTTCTCAAAACGCATTCTTCAAATCCGCATTTTTTCTTCAAAATTTAACCATAAAATTTCATTGTCTACCTCGAAATCGCGCTTAAAAAAATGAAAACTGTATAAGGTTATTTTGGAGCCGAATTCAAAAGCACATGTTTCTTGTTTATTATCAATGTGGGCTCAACTGTCAAAGTGTCAAACGCAATACTGGTCCCAATGACCCTTTTTGGTCCATTTACGATTCTTTAATTTTTAATCAAAACATTAAAAATTCAAGTTTTCAAAAAGCCAAATTATCAAAACTGTACATTCAGTTTAGTATTTTAAAAGTTTAATTAAAAATATAAAATATTAAATTTTAAAACGAGTTTTATAATTTTAAAATTTTAATTATTTGGTGAAAATTTCAAATTTTCTAAATTTTGGAATGTTGATATTTTAAAACTTTGATTAAAAATTGAAAAATATAAAATTTGAAAACTTTTTAAAATATTGAATTGTTAAGTGTTACACGGACCAAATTATATCACATCTTACCTGAGGGACCGTTTGCAACAATCTGACAATACAGTCGAGATTTGTATATTCCCGTCCCGACGCGCACGAATGACTCGTGCGGTGTGCACCCAAACGCATCCAAAACAACATTCAACATTCCATGACCACTAGATGATAAATTGTATGCATCATATCATTTGAACATTGAATAAATTACCAATAACAAATTAAATTTTAATTTTTTATGACCCGTCCACGAATGTCCCGTCCGTCCGGTTTCGTTAAGATTTTTGCTTTTAGGTTCATTTCTCAGAAACCCATTGAGATATATCAAACGTATTATACCACTACTACCCCCTTAGAAAGACTGAACATAGATGAACAACATTTAGGTCACTTTGACCTACTTTTATATAATTAATGCACGAGTGACTCCAAAACTTTTTTAACTCTAATTTGTCATGGTTTGTAGTGTTTTCAATAGGAGATATCCATTCTGTAAATCAGAAAGAAACTTAGAGGGAGGAGCCAAGTCGTACTATAACTTCCGGTTGGTGACGTCATACTGTACAGTAGATCCTGTTTACAGAATGGGAAGTTATGGTACAGAATTACGTCACTTGCTGAAATCTACCGTACAAGATATAGCTCCAACATCCAATCCTCTTCCCGATTTTTTTGCTGAAATTTTTAACTTTCAAATTTCTAAATTTTATCATGTCAAGCACTGAATATTTCAAAGAAAGTAAACGACGACAGACCAGAGCCGACGGACGCCAAGTAATTGCAATATTTCGGATGGACATGTCGAAGAATCGCTTTCTACTTTTTCAATTTAAAGAAAACAAGATCTTGTTTAATATTTTTTTTAAGTTCAAGTCTCTTAATTTGAACAATGCATTTTTAAAAACAATTTCGGTTTAACGGAAATTAAACTCAAATCTGACAATTTTGAAAAAAAACTGACTTTTCTGTTACGTCTCTGAGAACGTTCCTATTAGTATTAATAACAGCGGTTCTGCTTGAATTTTCAATACTGCATTCCATCGGTCTCGGTTCTTCGGTTTTTACTTTTCACGAACGTGAATTTGGCGGATTGAGTAGGTTGCTTACATTTCCCGCTATTTCATCCGATGGCCGGGGCGTTTCTTGATCTCTTGTTCATCCAAGCCAGACATATACAATTGCGTAACGCATGTCCTCTTCCCAGAATGATTGGAAAAAGTTACCATTTAATTCTCCTTTGGCACAGATGGTTTTCATGAGGGTTTTTAGCTTATTAATACCGAGCGGTTGTTGACTGTATCGTATAATTTCGCCATCTAAAGGACGTCTATAAAACGCACCCATATTTCCTACAGCTGTCAAGTATTCAATAAGATATCGGCCAAAAATCGGTCATCTGCAAAAGATTGACAAGGCAGGGGCGTGGAAATGGTCTCGTCGCTCGCGCGACTCGAATATTTCCACGCCCCTGCATTGTAAATCAGTTACAAATCCTAAATAATACTGTAAGTATAACTTCATATCCTAGGAATCCATGATGTTGTATCAATGATACTTCATCAGTATAATTCTCTTACATTTTTATGCATTTTTATGTGGGTTATTATGACCCACATTTCATGCATGAGTGATCACTTGGTTAAGTTTTTGCGTTTAGGTCCATTTCTCAGTAACATATTGAGACATATCAATGATATCATATATATGCATACATCGTGTGCAGTGAAACAACAGTCAGCAACATTTGAGTCACATGACCTATAATTTATCCTTGAGTGACTTTGGTAAACATTTTGCATTTTGGTATATTTTCAAAGAACCTATGGTAGTATATTGATGATATTTCACAACTACAATCATGTTATGTAGTACTACAATACAATTCAGTAAAATTTGAGTCACCATGACCTACATTTTCAGCTTGAGTGACTTTGATTAGATTTTTTCATTTAGGTTTATTACTGAAGAACCTATGGTAATCTTTTATTGATATTTCAGAATGACAGTCGTCTTATATAGTACAACACAGCTTTGCTACCTTCGAGTCACTATGACCTACATTTTATGAAAAAGGTGACTTTGGTTTGCATTTTAGTATATTTTTTTAAAAGCCTGTGAATATCTATAAATCTATTTTATAACTACAATTCAACTTCGTTAGTTTAACACAGGTCACCAACATAATTATGACCAACATTTCATGCCCGAGTTACTCCAGTAATTTTAGGAGGACTTACAGACACACGATCTCTAGTATCTATAACTTTAATAGCATTAACGAAAAAAATAAAAATAAATAAATACCTGTCTTTTCATGTTGCTATTTGGAAATTCGGATGGAAAAATCCCAGTTTTGCACAACTATGCTCGTTACGCAACAATGCTGTCAAGTTTTGTTTCATTCCAAATATAAGCTGCTCGTCTTAGGGGTTTTGAGTTCAAAAACTTACAATCATGTGAAGTGTCAGTGTCCATGTTTTGGGAAACTCAAAATCAGAAAGTCCTTCTTATAATAACCGATGTCTTGCAAAGCTATACATGGTAGGCAAAAAGTATTTCAAGTTTAGTTTCATTTAAATGTAAAATGTCGGGGATTTTGATATCACAAACCTTTGTGACGGACAGAAAAAGACGTTTCTCTCCGTGAAAGAGGAAAGACGTAAAATCAAAATAATTTAATTAGAAAAGTTATTCTAGTATGAAACATGTTTTTAGATATTTTTATATTACACATAGATATGAAATCTACAAAGTAAACTTGCAAAAGTTTATAATGCTATAAGGGTAGTTTTTTTGTAGCCAGTTCTCCAAATTCCAGATTAAATCAATCTGACTCTTCGTTCTAAAGGTACTGTACATGGTGTATAGTTTTTTGTCATCACTTTTCTTTATAAATTTGGGGAATAGTTTACAAAAGAAATTTACGAATGTCCTTACCGGCATACTATTCACATTTATATCTTGTATTATCATAATGTATATTTAGTGTATATTCCGCATAAGGCCTATTTTATAATAAAAACGACGGTACAACCTCAATAGGTTTGCATTCTATCTGTCCGTCCGTCAGTCAGTCATACTACAGTTTTCCGGACTTTTTTTTTTTAGAAACGTTTCAAGCAACTGATCTTATTTTAGGCATGTGAGGTACAGATCAAAATGGAGTTACACGCTGATTGAACAATTGTGAGAATTTTTGATCTTGGAAATAGATTTATTGCCAGAATTATAGTTTTCCAGGCTGTTTTTGCAGATCATTCTACCAAATAAACTTATTTTTTTGGTCTTTAAGCTTAATAATGACGAAGGCTACCAATGGGTCTTCAATGCAGCGAGAAAATAGGGTATGTGTCAGTGAGACATCACCCCGAATCATTTAATGATGCGAAATATTTATAACATCCAGCCTTCAAGAAGTGGCAACTGACCGCATTACAACGTGTACTCGAGCACTAAATGGTCCCAACAGGTGTTAAGAATTAACTAATTCTATCAATACTGTCGCAATCGTGAAGTTGATGAAACGTGCCATTGTTCCCGGTTACGGCGAAGGGGATTCAGTTAATTTTTCCTTTTTTTCTCCCCTTTTTTAAACATTACTGTTAATAAATATCTAACCATAACCAGACTGACGCCTTTTAATGTAAGTCCTTCTAAAATAAGTATAAAAAATTGGACAGTATTTTGCACATTTATAGTAAAGGCGTAATTTTTTGTGAATATAGTGATATTTCTTAAAAGTAATATTTAAAACATCATAAACAAATTCTAAGTAATCGAGTCCTTATGATAGACAGGAAAGAAAGTACCTTGGTTAGCATTCTTTCTGCTTAAGTGACAAACTGGGTGAAAGTAAGTAGAGAGTTTGCCTTGTCTAAAATATGTTATAAATACACAGATCAAGTTAATTTTTGATGGTGTGCCTTTAATTGCTCCAGGGTTATGCCCCTTTATAAATCATACAATTTAGTATTTTGTCGTTTCGGTGCTCTGATTATGCCTGGGCTAGATTTTGAAATCCCAATACATAGAATAACTAGAGGCTCAGAGGGCCGATCCTGTATCGCCCACCTGGCATGAAAGCCCTTTTTATTAATGTACTTCAGAGAAGTGCTCTCTTTCATTATGAAGTATGGTAAGCCTTGTAGGGACCATTTTTTCCGCAACTGAGAGGAAAGGAGGAATCTTCAAAGGACCTTCCACAGCGGCTGTCTGTGAAGTTTCGCTTCATTTGGCCCAGCGGTTTCAGAGAAAAATGTTTTTTAAATCAGCCAATCAGAAACAATAATTGCGCATGGTGGTCATAATTTTATTCCGATCGGGACGAAATGAGGAAACTTATAAAGGACCTTCCATATGTGCTTCCTGTCAAGTTTTGTTCCATTTTGCCAAGAAGTTTAAGAATGAGAATTTTGAAAACTCAGCCAATCAGAACAAGCAATTGCCCATGGTGGCCATGTTTGTTGTTCGAACGGGACGAACTGAGCGAAATTTATAAAGGACCTTACATAGATGCTTCCTGCCAAGTTTAATTGCATCGAAAATTAAAAAAAAAAAAAGAAATGAAAAGAAAATGTACGCAATATTTTCAGTTTAATATAATGAAGTGCCTTCAGGAGTACATCCCCGGACGATTCTTAAACCATAGATTTACTAAACAATGTACGTTCCATCGCCCTTTTATTGAATATTATATAGGTTTATCAATTTCATACAGTCGCACTGTTAAATTTGGTATTCACATTTGAATAATAGTTACTGCAAGAAATATCCCTGCCTCCCAAAGTTTAAAAAATCCAAATGTATAATATAATGCTCAACTAATTTTATGTAATTTAATAAATGTGAACCACTTCTTTCCATACTTGGCAAATGCAGAAAATCTAAGGGTTGTTGATGTAAGATATTCCAATTGGATCGATCATAAAAAACTTTAAGTGGCCGTCATCGTGGTTAGCTGATAGAGTGATCGAATTCGACCTCTGAAACAGAAAACCCAAGGTCTTTTCTGCCACTTTGTTTACAACATGCATTGATTTTCTGCTTACAGTCATTTTCACCCCAGAACTATATTAAACTTTTATCTTTTATCAGGTGAAGCGCCGGGATGTAATTCCTGAAGGGGAGGTACATTCAAGATCTTCCTTGTTTGAATTGGTCGGTTTCTTTCAGAAAAAAAATATTTACGCACAGACGAACCTATGCCAAATTACAATCCTTGGTCACATGGAACTCTACAATCAATAAAACAATTTATAAATGTTTCGAATTTATTAAAAATTATTGCCAATTCTACTCGGTTCCTTCACCTCTTCTATCTTAGCTATGCGTGAAAGAAAAAAGTATTTTATATATATTTAATATTTTATGCCAAACGATTTAGCTTTGATTGGCTTATAAGAATAATAATAATCAGCTTAATTTAATCTGATCACATAGCCGAGAGTAAATATTCTCGCACACGTACATTTTGGGCGGACCAGACCTTAGAAACTAGGTTAAAGACTGCGAGATGCCTCCGCCCAAGAGTGTGATAAATCCCCCCCCCCCCCCCCCCCCCGCCCCGAGTCATATGATGAAAATAGTCGAGTAATACAGTGTTAACTTTTTAACCTCTAAGACTACGTCTCTGTTGACAATAAACAGCTTTTCTACAAAACTGCAGAAGTAACAAAATATTTTTTTAACTTACAAACGAATCGTGCGATTATTAATTTGTGGTCAAGCAAATAACGGTTTGAAATGGAGTGCGTATCCACTGTTACACAACGCCTCTAGGTTAATTAATACTTGAAATGCTTGAGGCTCTCAGGAGTCTGTATCGCTCATCTTAAATTTGAAAATATAAGAGTATTTTCCAATAGGTCCTATGTTAACTAAATTAGATACTGTAAATTCGGAAATTATTGCGATGTTTTTATTATTGCGAAAAATGCGACACGGTTGTCCTCGCACAAAACTCACATTTTGGAATTTTTTATATGAATGAATCGGGATTTTTCTCAATATCGCAAAAATTAAAATCGCATTTTGGTCTAAAATGACAAAATCGCAATAATAAATGCACGCAATAATTTCTGAATTTACAGTACATAGAGAGACAGAATGAAAATGGGATAGTTCTCTGTTTCTAATTTATTCAATGAAAAGCGTTTTTGCGCGTCATTTAGGTGAATCACTAAGAACCAGAACACTACACAAAACTATAGTCAAATGTGGGAACAAAGGTAACTACTGTTGTTAAAATCAGCTTATTGCAGGAGAATTTTTCTCTCATGTTTTCCTTCAACTTGTTGTAGAATATAAAACTGACAACCTCTGATTTTGCTCAGTAGAGTCCATCCAATATCTAAGAGGATAAAACTTGAAAGCACAGGAATTATTCTTACAGGTCACCTTCCCAAAAAACGAATACCCATTTCACATTTCTTAGAATCATTCTCATCCAAGGCTGTAATAAGCGGAAACCTTCAAATCATGAAGCGGATGACACAGGAGGCAAGTTTAATATGATATATTTTAGTAAAAAAAAATCTCCATTTCAGATTTAACTTATTTGTTTACAAGTCCATCGTCTTATGAATAATATCTCTGTAAATCTAACTCATCTGAGACTACAAATGACTGATGACAGAAGAGAACGCGTGTCAAAAATATCCTAAGCAACTGTTCATTCCTTGAAGAGTATAACTCACCTTTCCAGAGAAACAGGAACACTCGCATCTATGTCTGAACCACCCTGTGCATTTTCCTGTGTAACAATTTCTTCCAAGACTTTTACAGCATTGTTCACAGAAGAACTTCACCGGACATCCTCCCCATGAGCAGGCTTTTGACTCAGTCTCCTGAATACCTAAAATAAGATGTTTATTCATGGCCTTAGATATTAGAACACTTACCGTTACAGATGTTCCATCAACCCTCCCCCCCTTCATTCTTACCCCAGTATTGTGTGCAGGGTTTGGCATTTCAAAGCAGAAGGGTGCAAATATTTTAAAAAGAAAAGTTAATGTGCTTGAGAGGGCATATAAACTGCTGTAGAAACTAAAATATGAATAATATGATTCAACTAATATTAATATTGAAAGTTAAGATGCACAAAGCAAAGCTGCATTTTTTCTGTTTTCGGTAGTATATGATTCAATGATTTGGATCTCGCACAATTTTAAATGAAAAAATGGGGGGGGGGGGGGGGGGGGGGGTGGTCTTTTAAGGATCATTCAATCCAGGTTCGATCAATATTGCATCAGTAGTTACAGGAGATTTTAAAATGAAAATTTGCCAATTTGTCTATTAATTATAACGATTTCCAATATTAGTAATAGTGAGATACCCTTGGACTCATGTTTGATAATGGACCACCTAACTTGGGTCCAATTCCAGAAAACATGGCAAAATTTGCACGAGTAGTTTTAGACGGCCATAATGATCAGAGGTTCGAGCCTCTGGACGATTTTAAAAGGGGGCCAGCAAAGGACTATTCTATTGAAATTTAAACTGACCTAATGGTTTCAGAGAAGAAAAAAATGTAAAAGTTCACGGACGCCCGCCGACACAGGACGGCATGTGATGGTAATAGTCCTTTCGCCAAGTATGGATGAGGATGTGTTGAGAAAATAGAGCAGAAAGCTGACCAGCAAAGTTATTGTCCCATGCTGACATTTCGATAAAAATTGATTCTTTTAAAAGTACGCGTTGTAAGTAAAATTACAAATTTTTAGCAATTTCGATTCATAAAATTACTTTTAAAATCACAGGAATTTTGAATTGAATGTCGTCTTAAGTTGAAATTGTGCAGGATTCGCCTCCATTCATAAAAAGGTCGTGGCTACTGAGAGTGCTCAAATTCTGAATAATTTTGAAGTGGGTATGCTCTTTGTTCTTGTATAATATATGTTCTATTCTTGACGTATTTAATCGGGGATAAAAATACATAATATTTTTAACCACTTCCCGGTGATTATATGTATGCATGGGAATTCCCGCCTGTTTTTTTTTACAGTTATTGTAACGATAAACTAGAGAAGTCCCGAAATGACGTCCATGTAAACAAGCTACATAGCAACGACATTTTCTTGGTTTTTGTCGAAAATCATAGGAGAAACATGTTCTCCTTCAATTTACTCGTGAGTTATGGAATTTCTCCACCCTCAATAGTTAAATTTTAGATTTTAACACGCTCGCTAAAGGCTCGCGTGTTGAAAATCGAAAATTTAACTATCTCGGGTGGAGAAATTCCATAAATCACTCGTACCTGAAGGAGAAGCTATATTTCTCTAATTCTGTGACAAACCTCGCAGTTTAAAAATGAAAATTAATTATCTGAGTTGATAAATAGAGAATAATACAAGGCAAAATCCGTATCACATGCAGTATCAACCCGAGATTTCAATATCAGCCCGACGGCCTCTCGGACCGTTTTCATTCACACTTATTCACAGGAATATAGACGATATACTACAAGCACACGTGTGTTGCATCCTATCCCCATTTTCTCTGCAACATCCCACAACCTTCACTGTCAAAATTTGTTTTCTGTTTTTCCATCATTTCATGAAAGAAATAAACGCCGGTAATATCACAATATTATAGCGAGCTCTATTGGAGCATATGGTTCATTTAGAAACAATCTGTTTTATTTGGGCAGCCATTATGCAATCCGAATTGAATTTATTTGTTACGAATATGGCCATATTGTGCTGTAGACATACTAAGACAAGAAAACGTTTCGTTCGCCGGAATCGGGTGTAAGTACAGTAAGGGAAATAACTTGCTTCAAATTATAATTTTAGAGTCAGAATCGTGATACCAGAAATGAGTTTCTGGAAAGCGCTATTGGTATTGCTGCGCTCGCATCATTGGCCACGCCAACATGATATTAGCGTAACTAATTTCACAATGAAGGTTAATCAATTGTAGGATGTTTCAGAAAAAAATGGGGTGGAGAGGAAAAATGGGGGATACAACCCATACACTGCGTCTGGCTGAAGAAAAGGGAGCAACTGTCATTGCAACGGTTGGGGGGGGGACCCATAGTTCGATATGTTTAAGAAGAACAAATAATGCAAAAAAGTCCCAACCTGAACTTTATTTCATATTATACTGCGTGAATGAAGAGAAATTAAAACTGACAATAATACCTTATTTTGATATTAGACAAATCTGAAAACGTCAATTTTAAGTGTCGAATAATTATTGCCGATACCTGAAATTGCGAATCGAAAGTTTTCTGATACAATATATGAATATTTATTCAAGTTTCTTTTTCTGTGCATTAAAAGACGACATAAAAGACTTAAGACGCGCATGCCCATTCTTCCTTAAAATTGCCACCTATTTTTGAAGGGAAACAAATTCTATTATCGTATGAGCAATTTCTATGGCAAACCGTGTTACTATTTATTCTAACGAAGATATCTCATATAATATATAAGATATCTTATATAATCTAGTGTTTGTAAGATATCTCATATAGTATATAAGATATCTTATAAAGTATATAAGATATCTTATAAAGTATATAAGATATCTTATAAAGTTTATATCTTATAAATATTTTTTATATAAGATATCTTATATACTTTAGAAGATATCTCATATATTTTATAACATATCTTATAAAGAAAATTATATGAGATATCTTATAAACAATATAAGATATCTTATAAACTATATGAGATATCTTATAAACTATATGAGATATCTTATAAAATTTATTAGATATCTTGAAGTTAGAATAAATAGTAAAACGGCTTAATAGACATATATTTTGCAAAATACATTATATTTCATAGACAGTAGAATGGTTTATGTTCTGGTTCTGGTTCTGAGTGTCCTTGGCAATATTCCAAAAATGATACCAAATGCTTGGTAATTGGCCGAAATCGCTCCCATACCCGACCTTTTGATTTGTTACGGAGTAAGATTGGTTAAAATGCATTGCATAAAATCGGTTACGATAAAAATTAGGTTAATACGTACATATTATCAGGTTTTCTGCAAACGTATATCGTAAAATATCAGCCGCGAGACACAATGTGAAGCTTTTTCGGCGAGTGAGCGTAGCGAACGAGCTAAAAAGCTTCATATTGTGTCGAGCGGCTTATATTTTACAATATTTGTTTGAAGAAAACTTGATGATAAATTTATCGTATTGTTAATTAGCAATCTTAATGGAATTTCTTACTTTTCAATGGCCATCTGCCTATAACCGATGCCCGGATGTTTTCCTGATATATTCGGGTCAACGTTGGGTCAAACATTATGACGTCGCTGATATATTCGGGTCAGCTGATATTAGGGTCGGGTCAACTCTTTACGACGTCACAGTGCCGAAATACGGGAAATTGTGAAGGCCTCAGCAGGTCGATATAGGCATGGGGAAATACGATAAATCGTATTTATGATTTCAACGTTAATGATTACAAGTGAAATAAATACAAGGAAAAGTGGCCATACTCCTTTACTCCATTCAGTAAAATGTTAAGTTCTTAAGAGTACAGTTGACAGTCGAGCAAGACGCGAAGTTGTTCAAATAAAAACTTTTGAACGTAAATCGTTTGGATTTATGCAGTTAGATACATATGTGCATTTGTACAGCTTAGAAATCAATAAAATGAATAGGACACAAATATGGAAACCGATATAGATACAGATTCTTCCATCCACAACTTGATCTACTGGAACAAAAGGAACGTAAAATACCTGATAAGCACACTAGCAAGATAATACAGGCTACGACGAGCTTCATATTGCAGGAGTCTGTTTTCTGAAATAAGTAAATTGTCTTTCATTTCGTAATTAACGGTAGCCCGTATCGCTCACTTAGAATTTGGATTCTACATAGAAAAATGGCCACAATTTGTACTATATGTAAAACGAATATTATTGAATATCTAAAATTTGCTGACCCGGTTGACCTTGTCATATTTCCTGCAAGTTTTGCTATGTTCAAAGTTGTTATCGTTAATATGGATCTTAATTCTTGTTGTAACTTGAATGATATTTCAGGGAACAGATTTATAAACATTTCTTAGTGATATTTAATTAATAGTATTTAATTTAAGATTTAACAAAGCGTTTTATTTACTAATTTGTCTATTTTTTAACGATGGTAATGACAGCCATTGTTACAGGCTTGGACCTTCAGACACAATTTTGAAAGGGACCCAAGGGCCATTCCGTAGATGGTTGGTTACAAATGCCCTAGTAGTAGTTTCAGAAAATAAATTTTTCAGAATTTTAAATATATTTTTTTGCTGATTCTGTTAACTTAAGTAACGGCAACCATATATTTGGAGGTCCAGGCCCTCGAACATAATTTTGAAAGAAGTTTGGTCTCAATTGCTGCAGTTGTTTTAGAAGATTTTTATATTTTTTTTTCGCTACTTTTTCTATTTTAAATAACGGCGGCCATATTGGTTTGAAGTGCGGAGCCCTTGCAACAATTTTAAAAAGTTGACCGTCCATAGACCTTTATAACAAGGTTTCGTCCCAAGTACATATAACTCAGTGGTTTCAGAGGAAAATATGAAGGTTTACGCGAAGGACGATGGATTCTTAGTGATGGAAATAGCTCACAGGGCCCTATGGAAAATTGACCACAGTTACCAAAGTTTAATATGCTAGGAATACATGTATAATTACAAAAAAAATCAAGGAAACTACTACAGTACAGATATACATATGCAAGAAATTAAAATTGACAGCCCTGTGCTTTTTTAGTAATCGCTGAAACTGTTATGTGATCTTGAGTCTTAATCCTTTTGAGAATTACAAAAAAAAAAAAAAAAAAAAAAAAAAAAATAGAAGAAAATAGTAGAAAAAAAATTAAAGGGTGCAATTTCTAGAAATAGTAATACCGCATCTTACCTGACAGCCAGCTGGCAACAATTTAACGGATAGTAATAGTACTTGGGGAATTTCCGCCACGATGATCACGAATAACTCGTGCGGGACGAATGGACTTCTCTTTCAGAAATATTATGTGATGTAAAAAACAACATTGTCTGTATATAGAAACCTTTATCGCTTCAAACATCATAAGGCAGCAACCACTTGATCTTTATGGGAGGCTAGGATGAAATGTTTGATCCTGCTTAATTTTCTTGCCGAAATTTTGGTTCTGAAATTTTTTTACAAAATTCAAACCAAATCATTTCCTGCCTCTTTTTCACACCTAAAGGGATCATGGCTTTTTATTTTGCCAAAAACATGGTCCTACCTTTTATTTCATTTTTCATCCTAGCCCCCCCCCCCCCCCCCCAAATTCAAATAGTTGCTCCCTAAAAGGGAATTGAACAATATCAATAATTCTTGACTTTTAGACATCAGCAAAAAGGGACTCCAAAATAGGGTGAAAAGACAAGACTAACTAGACTGAGGCAGTCGGAAACTACAGCTATCCCCGCACTCCCCACATGCTGTATTCTTGTGCACCCTTTTCACAATCATATATTTGAATACAGGAACAAAATTTTGGAAAATCAAAATTCTAAAACCTTACTGCACAATTGCATACAGTGTATGACCATACTGTATACATATATATAATATGCATAAATGAGAGAAGATTTTCCTAAAGGATCTAATTTTTTTGAAAAGCAAAATTCTAAAACCTAATTGCGCATCTATATCCAGTGCGCATATGCATGGTTTTAGAATTTTAATTTTTCACAACTTCCTTCGCGAATGGATAAAGTGTGCTACAGTTTGACTACACAAGATAACTTTATTTTAATTAAAAAGAGACTATCTAATAGCTTGCTTTTACTACCTATTTTAGCTTGTATTTCTCCCCAAAAGCTTTAAAATTTATTAACATAGAAAAATAAAATGCTTCACCGAACGCAGCTGGATACAATGTCAAAACCGTTAATATTGCATGACATAAAAGCCAGTTCAATACGAAAAACTTTAAAACAAACTCCATCAAAATTGGCCACGAAATATGAATTCAGTTTAAAATTATGAAAATGCACGTTTTTTTGGTCCCTAACTATCGCACGGAAACCAATCGTTCACGAACAACGACGCCGACAACGTCATACCAATATAGGATATTCAAGAAATTTACAGTAATTTAAAAACTGTTCGAATGAATTTACATTATTGTCATAAACCATATGTAGATTTGTAATAAGGTCTAAGAATTTTATTTTGATTTTCAAAAATTGGGCCTTGAATTTAAGTCCTTAACTTTTTTAATCTTTAATTTTATTTGGTGATTTATTTTGTATAATTAAGTTATTTGTGGTCACTGTCGATTTCTAGTTCACGTTACTTTCCCTACTGTCGCGTGTTAAAGTTGGAATATCTAGTCTCATACACTGTTCGCGAGACAGAAACTTCGTATCGGGCAATCAATTCATGAGGACGGCCATTAAACTTTTTGATAGATTATATTAACAGAGGCTGAACATAAACAATTCTTGGACAGCAATGTCGTCTTCCGAGAAAGTCGCCGTATAAATAAAATCCGCGGCAGTAACGCATCTACTGTGAAATGTACACCCCATAGACTGGAGACCGGTATGTTACCGCTAAGAAAGGGCAAGTTCATAATAAAAAAAAAATATATTCATCACTTTTGTCATAAAGTTTTGATATCAATCCCACATTATTATAAAAGTCAGAAGTAATATTACGGCATCGTTAGATTACTGTCACGGCCACAATATGGATACTTACATCTGATTTTCTACAGCTTTCTTTTTTTTCTTCCGTCAAAAACACTTGTAATGTATATATTTAATTGATAATAATTGGTAATGGTTAAATTTATACGATGTACTGAGCGTTTTTTTTTCTTCAAAAATTTGGAATATGATTCAGTTAAGTAGTTCCCGTTTGATTTATCTGTATATTTTATATACTCACTATTCCCGTCACAATTATGGTTTAAAAATCTAGTTAGAAAAAAATATTGGCATGCAATGAAATAGATTAAAAATTAGTTCAGAGTGAAAAAAATGAGCTCTCGCTTTGAGACCCCCAAAAAGGCCACAATTTCCATTTAAAAAGTTATCCAGTCTTTAACAGTTTTCTTTAAAATATTCACTAGCTGTGGTCAGGAAAAATCCCAGTTGTGTCCCGAAAAAGTCAGGATGTGTCTGGCTTCGTTTTTACGCTCTACAAGCACGTGCCAAAGATCCTTCCTTCGCCAATTTAATCATATTATAATGAAATTAAGGCAATACACCACTCACTATCTTCTAGTCATAAAAACGTGTTTGACGAAAGCTTCTTTTTATTGACAAATACTCCGATACTTCGTCAAATTAAGGTTGCATGGTTTGTTCCAAATAATTTTCTTAAATGAAAAAGTTTTTCGAGAGGCAGTTTTTTCTATCCTCTAAATTGTAAATAAAACAGTTTCCGCATTTGGCACTAGCTGTATTTGCAAATATGTGTTGTCTGATTTTTGTTTTTTTTTGTTTTGTTTTGTTTTTTTTTTGTTTTGTTTTTTTTTGTTTTTTGTTTTGTTTTGTTTTGTTTTGTTTTGTTTTGTTTTGTTTTTTTTTTGTTTTTTGTTTTGTTTTGTTTTGTTTTTTTTTGTTTTGTTTTTTGTTTGTTTTTTGTTTTGTTTTGTTTTGTTTTTTTTTTGGGGGGGGGCGTCTTTGTGGGAGATTGTTGATTTTTATATGCGCTTATAATTTTTATAAGCTCACCTGGCCCACTGTGTCCCCTAAAAATATGAAAATGAAAGAAAATGGTTAAAAGGAATGTCAGAGCATGAAATTATATGTAATAATAAGGTAATATATAAGAATGTCACAAAATATAGACTTTTGAGGTTCGGCCAAATATGACCCTTAATGCTGTCGAAAATTGTATTCCTGTATTTTAATAAAACAAATGAATAACAATATGTTACCATTATCGATTGCCACGCATGGGATAGATAAGCAGTCATGATATATAATTATATTGACGGTTTTCCTTTCTTTGCAGACTTTGAGTCTCAGTACAAGACACTATTGATAGCATCTAAAAATGCAGTCGTGAAATAAAATTCACCATCGGATCTATGACTGTCATATTAAAGAGTGTCATTTTTGCATCTGCTTCATATCAACTTCATGTTTGAAGGCAGCAATGCTTTGCACTGCTTGAACATCAAATAACTGGCTCCTTAAATACTGTCCTTACTATAAAATAATATGTATTTGTTGATAGATATTTTATATAGAAAATAAAACTTTGTTATTAACTTGCAGGTATGAAGTGCGCAAGGAACAAAGCAACAGCAATCATATTAGACTTGGCAAGAATGACTCAAGGAAGTCTCAGATAAAGACTGAAGTCCGCTCCATTCGGCGTGAGTACAGATGATACATCAATGATACCACAAGCAAACAGTGTCCGTTAGTTGTTAGCAATTCCTTTGAAGAATCTGCAATAGGTTAGACAATTTTCAACTTGATTGATCAGGAGCTTTCAGACAGGAACGTGTCGGACAAATAAGTTGTCGGATCAACGAGTGTCGGATGAAATAGTTGTCGGATCAATAACTGTCGAAGCAATGATTGTCGGACTAGCAAATGTCGAACTAATGTATTGTCAGACAAATGAATGTCGGAGATTTGAGCTGTCGAACTAATGTGTTGTCGGACCAAACAATGAGCTGTTGAACAAATGATTGTCGGACTTTCGACGTGTAGCCAAATTTTCTGGTATAAATTGCTAAAATTCATTTGAAACTAAGAGTGTCTTCCTGACCCATGGCTCGGTTGATGATTCATGACAAGCAGAAGACGTTTACTCCAATACAGGTTCGGATTGATTTTGAGAAATCAGGTTCCTCCCGTCTTTTTCCTGGGTGTCATTAAGGTTTTTTTTATAACTTTTGAGTGACTTATATGGTCTTGATCACGAGTGTGTAAAAAATAAAAATAAAACTAAATAGGTATTGGTCGAAACGTTGAGTATTTTTTACTTTTTACATTTTAGTTTGTTGTTGTTTTTCACGATTTTATATTTGGTTTTGTTCGACTTGTGTATTTCATACATTTTAGTCGTCTTACGCCCCTTTTGAAAGCTCACCATTTCCATTTATTTTTCTTGTTATAATAAAATAAGTCCCATAACTTCGGTAACGATCGGTAAATCAAAATAGCGGTAGAGTATGATTTTTCATATCAAAGTCATATCAAAGGTAACAATTCTGCAAAAAATAAACTAAATATGTGTAGTGGTTTCAGAGGACTGTCCATAATTTATGCATATGATACAAGATATAAAATAAAACAAAGTCCCGTAACTCTTGAAAAAAATATCTATATCAAAATGGCAGTATAGTGTGATAAGTTTCATGTCATGGGCAACAATTCAGCAAGATATAAACCAAATCTGTTGAGTAGTTCCAGAGGAGTTGCACCCTCAAGGTATGCATATGTATTATGTGAAGAAATACAACTAAGTCCCATAACTGCTGTAAAAATCACTGAGTTAAAATGGTGGTAAAGTGTGATCACCTTCATGTCATAGGTAACATTCCTGCAAAATATAAACCACCTCTGCCCAGTAGTGTCAGACGAGTTGCAGACATAAAGTTATTGGGATGGACGGACAGACAGACACACAGACATAAGCAGACCGTTACCAAGTCCCTCCGTCGAGTTGCGATGGGGGACATAAACAATGTGACATGCAAGACCAAACATGTTATGTATAATGAAAATTTGTGAAAAATTACAAAAATTCTAAAATATGAAATATTTGGAAAATTTTCTTTAAATGGCATACTACTTCTCCTTAAGCAAAATTTCAAAGATGAGGATTAAAAGCTGTAGGATCAGTTGATTACACAAAACTGCTACCATCCATACACATTTGTTTGACTAAGTTTCACAACATGTACATGATGTACAATCTAGAAAAAACTTTCACATGACATCTTGCACCTTCATCCACATTTTTTATATATGTCCGTGTATCAAATTCAATATTTTAAAAACAGTTCTCAAATTTTAATTTTTTCAATTTTTAATCAAATTTTTCAAATATCAACATTTTAAACATTTTGAAAATTGCTGGGATTTTTTCCAAAAAAATATGTGTCCACTTGGTCTGAATACTTCTTTATTTCCCACTATACTGAAAAAATAAAAAAAAATAAGCCTGAATATTGAAACAAACAAATATGCTCCATGGTATAAATTTCTGGTTGAACATTCAAGATGTGTGTACAGAGTAGATCTAGAAAATGTAGAAGGACGTTGAAGAAATTGTTAACTATATATTAAAGAACCATTGAAGATTTTTTCACATATTTTACACTCCTCCTGTATTTCACTTTCGGCTTAACTGCGTGGTATTGGTCGGGAGCTTGCGTAGCAGCCGACTGACGAAGACAAAATGACGATGTCACAATTTTACATCAAAGTGTGTGGTGTCTCTCCCCTTCTCGCCAAATTGTGTAGTTCCGTAGTTAAGAAAATACGATACAGTAGCAGGGAGAAGTAATAACGTACCCAGGAGATATGCATTAAGACACCGTAGTATCTCTCAAGAAAAGCACTTTATCGGCCTTATAAATATCCTACAATTTGAGTTTTTTTCTTAAATACGCCCGTGATAAGCATATGGACCCCAACTTCTTTCTTTTGCAAACAGATGTCCATTACGTCAATATAATAATACTAAAATTTAAGAAAAATTCAATGTTCAGTTTTTTTCCAAATTCTCAGAAACTGTAATACTAGTACCTAGATCCACCATATTTAGTATATTGATAGTTTTTGGTGGTTACATGAAGTCTGACCTCAATTTCATGGTGCTTTTAGTGGGTAGATGAAGTCTGACCTCAATTTCATGGTTGAGTGACTTGCATCAAAGTTTCGTGATTAAGTCCAGTTTTCAGCAACTGTAACACCTGGACCCACCGTGTTTGGTCTATAGATAGTTCTTAGTGGGTACACGTCAGTCTGACACCTGTCTCCGGACCTTGACCTCAATTTCATGCTTGTGTTATATTTCGAGATAAAGTCCATATCCCATCAACTGTAATAAGCCTTCAGAGAAGATTTTTTAAAGTTTAAAAAGATGACGAAAAAATGTGAAAAATTGTCTTTAAAGGGCAAAAACTCCCATAAAAGGGTCAATTGACGATTTACGTCATATTGACTTACTTGGAGATCTTACTTTGCTGAACATTTTTACTGTAACAGTTTGTCTTTATCTATAACAATATTCAAGATAGTGACACAACTAGGTTTTTAGTGTTGATGATGTGTTGACACAGCGAGATGTTCTGGATCTCCTGTGACAATGAGATGGGTGCAGGTCTGCACCCGCGCACAAAACAATGATGCATAAAGTGTCAAAATAGGACCACAATCTATGGGCACTAACTCCAGCAACAAAGACTTTGGTTACCGCGAAATATGTTTTAATAAGTCCAGCAATAAATATAACTTTTACAGAGATGGCGTACGTTCAGTTCAATACCGAAATCCAATCTGATTTATAAAAAAAGTATACAAAGTATTTACACGAAATTAAATTACTCGCGTTGACATGACAAATGTTTGATTTGAAAGGGGGATAAATATCAATTAACACATTATTGATAACTTAGCACAAGGTGTAACAACAAATAACAATAAGTAAAAAGAGGGACATAATTAGACAGACTATAGTGAATGAAATCGCTATTGAACAAACATCTCAAAACATGAAAAGGGATTTACATTACATAACAATATGACGGGATTAACTCAATTGTCCGAAACATGTACTAAACTCTAAAACATTCAAAATAGCTGTTAAAAATCAAGTATAGAATATTAAAGTCCAAAAAATAAATTATTGTTCCGAAAAGATCTAATAAAATGTAAAGTCCAAAATACGTTGTTTTGTCCGTTTTTTTTTTTTTTTTTGTTGTTGTTCGTTTTCACACTCCAACAATAGCAACCTAAAACTGAAAATTTTCCTAAAAATGTTACTTTTGCTCTAAATGAGATATAAGCCAAAAACTGCAGTTTACCCCCTATGTTCTATTTTTAGCCATGGCGGCGATATTTCTCGATGGACAAGAAAATAAAACATAAAGTTTATTCTAGATACCCTAAGGACCATTCAGACTAAGTACGGTTGCAATTGGTTCAGTGGTTTTAGAGAAGGTCTTTGAAAAAGTTTACGACGGGCGACGGACGGACGACGGACGTCAAGTGATGGCAAACGCTCACATGTCCTTTTAGGACAGGTGAGATAAAAAGAGGACAAATAAACCTAAGGAGGAATTAAAAAAACGCAATCCATTAGACAGACAGAACCCGGGAAGACAAATGAACAACCACAAGCACAACAAATAAACACTGAAAACTAAAAAACAATGAACAACACGAACTCCTATGAAAACCAGGATTGAAATTAGTTGCTCCAACGGGTAAGCAGTTCATGCTCCGTATATGGCACCCGTCGTGAAGTACAACAAAGTCAATCCGGTGGTAGTCACAAATCTGTGGAGGTACAGGAAATGTTACGACAGTATGGTCACGAAAAATCAATTCGTAATGACGACCGTAAAATATCCTAAGTGATGACATCAACGTATCCCTGATAAAACCCTGGTTAAGAAGCTTTTGTGACAGTAGTAATCCTCTTTGTCGAAAGTCATGGTAACTCACGCATGCCCTTGAATATCGGACAAGCTGAGAAACGTAGACGTCATATGCAGGCGATGCTGGTATATTTCTACTGAAGAAGGGAAAGTTAACAATAGGAAAGTCGAAATCATCACGTTTGTCTTCAGATGCCCTCATTGTCTATTTTAAGAAACAAATCCAAATATGAAGCAGACTTCGATGTATCTATAGTATCCTTAATTTCAAGTTAATTGGGGTAGCTGAGATGTAGAAAGTCTTGCAATTTATCGTTATTTAACGACAACATGTCATCTATATAACGAAAAGTGAAATTAAAGGATTGGGCTAGTTTCTTTTTGTTTACACATAGAAGCCCTTGAATGAAGTCCGTTTCATATGAGTACAGAAACAGATCGGCGAGGAGAGGAGCACTGTTGGTTCCCGTTGGAATTAAAAATTGAAAAACTTTGATTAAAATTTGAAAACGTTTTGAAATATTGAATTGTTAAGTGTTACACGGACCCCAGGTGCCTATATAGCTCACTTGGATTCATTTTGCCAATCAACAACCATAAAGCCCAAAGAAACAAACGTCTGTATAAGTGGACACATAATTCTGAAAGATGACAATCTAATAACCACGGCTGCCAAGTCTGGTTCCAATTGGCTGAGCGCTTTCAGGTAAGATTTTTAAATTGGATTTTCCCGTAGGGTCCTATGTTAAACTAAGTTCGGCTGTGGCGGTCATCTTGGTTGATCGTCCGGATCGTCGGACACAATTCTGAAAGAGGATCATCAAAGGACCATTGCTGCTAAATTTGGTTCCAATTGGCTCAGTAGTTTCAGACTTTCAAGAAGATTTTTAAACGAATTTTCCGGAGGGTCCTATGTTAAAGTAAGTTGGGCTGTGACGGCCATCTTGTTTGGTAGTCCGGACCATCGAACACATTTCGTAAAGAGGGCCATCTAAAGACCATTGCAGCCATGTCTGGTTCCAATTGGCCATGTAGTTACATAGAAGATATTTGAAATTCACCCCTCTCCCTTATTTCTATTTTTAGTAACAGCAGCCATGTCGATTGGAGGTCGGGGATGCCGGACACAATTTCGGAAGGGGGACATCCAAGTACCATTCCACAAGAGTTTGGTCCAAATTAGCCAATTTTGTTAATCAACCAATGAGAGACAAGAATTGCCCATGACCACCATGTCTGTTGCCCGATTGGGACGAAATGTGGAGACTTTCTTAAGAACCTTCCATAAATGTTTCCTGTCAATTTTCGTTAAATTAGGCCAAGCGATCGCGAAATCAGATGAGAAGATTTTTTTGTATCAGCCAATCAGAAATAAGGACATCCTATCGCGGTCATATGTATAGTCCGATAGGGACAAATGAGCCATTATAAGGAAAGCGATTTAATAACCCTTACGAACAATTTGGCTATGCGGCGAATACCTGTTGCAAATACTCAGTGAATATTCTGCGATTATCTTGCGAATAGGGATTTTCAGCTAAAATCTGCATTCACAGACTATTCGCCAAGCATTCACATTTCGCATGCAAACTAGTTTTGCGGCGAATAGCCTGATGCGAATACACTTCGATTAGGGACTATTCCCTGAATATTCACCACAAACCTGATTTGCATACCTGCAGTGAATATATGGCGAACAAGCTGCAAATACACTGCGAATTACTGTAAATCAATATTTTACTGTATTTTACAATATTTACTTTTCACATTATTATTATATAAGTGTATAACAAATGCATGTATTTTTTATATAAAAAACAACTAGGATCGCATATTGTTACTTTTTATTTTGGTCTTTACATTTTGTTTCAAGAATTTGGGCACACAAGTAACAGCTCTAGTCCAAGAATGGAAAAAAAATGTATGTGTAAGATTAAAATGAATGCATACATGTATGGATACGGCAAAATATTTTTTCAAACGAAATGTTTTTTAAAAGTGTCAGATAATTTACGAAGAACTTTCTATTTCACTCTTTGAAGCACTTTCAACTTAATAATACAAATTCAATGTTATAAAGGTAACATACCAGCACTGCATCCAACTATCAGAAAAAGCAGCATTTTTATACAATAATTCTTTTAGCTTGTCCAAATATACAAAATTGAGAATGTTTCTTTATTCACATGCAACATGTAACACATTAAAAACTGTCATTACTACGAAGAAGTCAAATTCATAGAGAAAACAAAAATATTTCAACAATTTCCTGTCAAAATCTACAGTGAGAGCCAAAACTCAAATTGGAAAATGAAATTGCTGAAAATAGTTTCAATTGGTTAAATGTATTGTTATGTGATTAAAATGACCAATGACATCTTATGTTCCTGTGAATATACTGTGAATTGCACTTAAATATTTACAAGTTTTAGCTTTCTAAAAAGCTGTGGACTGCTTCGCTGTATCTTAAGGATGATTGCTGGTCTAATAGGAAATAAATAGGATTTGAAATAGGTGTTTTAGTTTGAGAGAACATATGAATAGTAAACAAATAAGCAAGAAAAAAATATAGGTTCATGTGCTCATTTTAGAGCTATAAGGCCTTGAAAATATGCAGGAAATGGGTTTTCTCTGGATTTTTCATTGCCTTTGCATTAACAACTTCAGTCTCTCAAAAATGTATGAAAAAATAAAAAGGATTTCATAAAATTTTGTCCAATACCATTTTAAGGTATATATGATTGAATTATAAAAAGAAAATGGGGGTTCATGGGCAAAATATTTCATGTTTAAGAAATGGAAAAAACCTGATGATTCCGAAAATCTGACAAAAAGACCAAAACATGACCAGCGAGCATCCTGAATTTATGGTAATATGTGAGCATGTGGTTGTTGATTTAATATTGGAATTGTGGTATTCTTAGATATTGATTGATATGAAACGTGTCTTAGACTTGCAATATCAATTTTTGTATATCTGCAAACCCAGTATATCTTAAAGCGTTCTGTTGACAAGTAAAATTTTCCGAGCGAAAACAACAAATAGACACGACTCTGGAGGTGTGCCTAGATTGGCAAAAGTTATAAAGTAGAGATCATACATTTTTTGTTGTTAACATAGGATTATAGTGTATACGAATAACCAAAACAAACCGTGTGTATTGCAGATTAACAAACCAACTATACACGTATTAATAATTGATTTCAATAATGAATTTCAGAATATATGAATATTACAAAAACATGTAATGACAGTCATGACAGTAGATCGGAACTGATATACACATATTTAATTTTCCGGCTTTTGATGACTTATCCTGAACGAGTAAAGTCTGTAATTCTTTATCTCAATTAATGGCTGTTGCTGTCATAAAGTAACCAATCAGCGATCAGTAATTATTTCAAGACCGATCGAGACGAAACGAGGAATGTTTGTAAAGGATCTCCCATAGATGCTTCGATCT
This sequence comes from Mytilisepta virgata, assembly GCA_028015205.1. NCBI lineage: Eukaryota > Metazoa > Mollusca > Bivalvia > Mytilida > Mytilidae > Mytilisepta > Mytilisepta virgata. The sequence goes on from CM051520.1 coordinate 45,149,430, forward strand.
GTCAAGTATCGTTCCATTTGGCCAAGCGACTCCAGCATGTTCAGAGAAGATTATTTTATATATCAGGCTATCAGAAACAAGAACTTCCCACTGGCGGCCATATGTACAGTCCGATAGGGTCGAAATGAGGAAACTATATGAAGGATCTCCCATATATGCTTCCTATCAAGTTTCGTTCAATTTGGCCAAGCAATTTCAGAGATTTTTTTTTTATATCAGCCAATTATTCAGAAACTAGAAATGCCCATCGCGCTCATTTGTAGTAAGATCGGGACGAATGAGGAAACTTTATAAAGGACCTCTCATATATGCTTCCTGTCAAGTTTTGTTCCATTTGATCAAGCAGTTTCATAGATTTTTGAAAACTCGGTCAAACAATTACCAATGGCGGCCATGTTTTTTGCCCGACCAAGGTGAAATGAGGAATATTTGTAGAAGACCTCACAACATCATTCCTGCAAACTTTAATTTCAATTGGCCCAGTGGTTTCAGAAGAGAAGATCTTTAAAGGAAACGTTTACGCCTGACGACGACGGACGACGTACGCCAAGTGATGGCAATAGCTCACATAACCTTTTAAAAGGGAGTTGATTACATGACATTGATACCCTCTATACATATGTACATTTGTAGCAAAAAATGGGTTCCAGAACATGGAAAATCAGAATAAATTAGGAGTATCTCCCTCGTGCATAGCTCTGTCCTTAGATGGTCTTGGCTTACACCTTTTCGTCATTGGTATTTTTGAATTTTCTCTTCGACGTTTTGGATTGTTCTTTTGGTTTTCAACATTTTACGCCTTGAGAACAACTGATGAATCGTAAATCGGCGAAATGTGCACATCTTGTGCAGGAAAATTGGCATCAAAGAATTTTATTCCACGGACACCATTCGCCTTAATGAACATTTTCCATATGTTAAAAGACATTCTAAAAATTTTCAAAGAAACGAGTTAAAAGCTGCAGAAGGAACCAATGGCAAAAAACAGGTAACATATTTTCACAAACCTGCCAGACCGCTCGACATTCACCATACATTAGACATGAACTACATGCAACCCTAACAAAAATATCTTCTCACAGATTTCTTTTTACCAGAGTTCAAAAGAGAATATATTAAGTCAAAGTTCTTTATTCACTTAAACCACATCACTGTGTTACAAGAGGAATACAACAAATATTACAATGGTGGATATCAAAGTGTGACAAAGTGTACAGAACAGATGCCAAAGTAGGACAAGACGCCACACTCATCTTTAGACCAACTGATACTAAATATATAATCAATATGGATATAAAAAGACACAAACGTATATCTCAAATAGTTTATTTATTCTAGAATATAACCATAGCATCCTATATAATCATATTCATTTAAGGGACCAACCATTTGATTTTTATGGGGGGCTGGGATCAAATTTGAAATAAAAAGGTAGGACCAGGATTTTTTGCAAAATAAAAACACAGGATCACTTAAGGTGTGGAAAAAAATGCAGGACCTGTGGCGATCAGGAAATGTATATGAAAATAAAAAATTTAGGTAGCAATAATGGCTGAAAAGAAAAATCCAGGACCAAAATATTCGATGCAAAAAAATAGGCAAGATCAAACATTTGATCCTGGATCCCCCCCCCCCTCTCAATAAAATCAAATTGGTTGCTCCACTACTAATTTAACAGTACATTACTATAAAAAAAAGTCCACATTTGCGTGAAGAAGGTGATGAATGAAAAAAAATATTTTGAGTAAAAAAATATTAATTACATAATGCTCTGGATAGCTGATTTATACTTCAAATTGTGGGCATTTTAACAAAATCACCAAAAATTTTTTTTGACAAGAGATGGGATAATATTTTTTCAACCTAAAATTTAAAGATTTAGTTTCTTACCTAATAAAAAACCCATGATACAATTTACCTAGAATTGTTGGAAATGTCTACCTTATAACATTCATGAAATATCTTCGCTTCTCATAAAAACGAATTGTCATCAACAAATAATATATTTATACACAATGCATAGAAAATATTTACACATACAATGACATATATTGAAATAAAATTGCAGCTTATAATTTACATCTTAAGGCAGAGTGACACAAAAATTAAAAATGGCAGATTTGGATCAATAGTCTTATCCAAAACAGTTTCAGTTATATTCAATCAAATTTCAAAGAATCAAATTTTATACATAGTTTCCCATTATTCAAATTCAGAATTATTTTTAAATAGATTTCCATAATTGAAAAAAAAATATCACATGTAATTTTTTACATATTCTTGATAAAAAGTACTGTCAAGTTGCAGTTACATCCAGTTAAAGTGGATACATTATCTATCCTGTGTCTTTGACATCTTTTTTGTTGTAATTATTTCCCTTGGCTTAATCAAAGAATTAAATAAAAAATAACTCAGAGATAGTATGCGAAATGGGAAAAACAGTTGTATAACTTATCAAAATCTGATATTTAATTACCTGTATATCATAAATTTAAGCATGTACCTACCATGTCTACTGAATCTGTTTTCAAAATATATACACATAAAATTGTCTAAATAATATTACTACATGTGAATAAACAATGGATATGTACATGTACATCTAAGGAATGTCTATGTTAATTGTAAGCTATTCTTCATTCAAGCAAATACAAAACAAAACATCACAAAATAACACCTTGACTTCATGAGACCCAGTTTGACATCAAATCTAAATTTAAAAGGGGACTACCAACATGACCAAAGGGCCATTTCACTGTTCTCGATTGATTTGTAAAATGTTTGAGGGTTGATTTTCTATTATGAACAATGTTAGATATTGGTCTAGAGATTGAACTTATGTTGAACCTCAAATATAATTTTGAAAGGATACCACTAAACAACCAAATTCACCAATATTTTTCCCAACTGACCCAGTAATTCGAGAGAAAAAAGAAAAAGATGAATTTTTGATGACAGACATTTAACTGATGACCATGAATTAATTGGTCAGTTGAAAAGTACAACGATATCAGTATCCAAATTAATTACAAGGATCACATATATTTTTTTCAATTTTTCATATGTGTTTTATAAATGAATAATAAAATTAATAACTTCAATGATGACTTATAAAACTATTTACATATATAATCTAAAGCCATATCTTCTCTTCAACAACAATAAAAGTAATAGATTTATACATGTATAAAATTGTATATGCTGGCAAAACAGTTTATCAACAGCCGATTTTCTTTGTTGTGGTCAAATGTTTCTGGGTACAATTCATACATCAACAATATAAAAAACTGCTCTACTAAGAAGTTCTCATCTGAAATATGTTGGACTCCAAATTATCATAAAATAGAACATCTCATTCTCTGTCTGTAAAAAGTAAACAAATATGAATATTGATTTTTTAATGTGACCAATAAGAAATTCTATTATTATAATGGATCATATATAATTTTAAACATGGATTTTTTTAATGTCTTGCCAAGGATTACACATCAGTTTTTAAGTGTAGGATTTGTTGTCTGACATTTACATAATAGATTGTAGCTCCTTACAGATCTTATAACTAAATTAAATCTTTAATGTTATCATTTTTTTTTCTCGACTTCTATTTCCTGTTGTCTCATCAACATATTTCCCATATCCCTATGTACATTCTGAATAAACTGTTTTTCTTATTACATTCATAATGTGTTTGACTAATTTAGATTAACATATAATTCTAAATAAGGCAAACATTTAAAGAAACGACATTTTCAAATTTTATACGATAAAAGTACTTAACAATATTTAACAAATATTTGTATTATCTACATATTTCAAAAATATAACATTTTAATATCCAAGCACTGTTTCCATACAAATTTCAATAAATTTCTTGGGATTATTTTACTAAATTTCTAAACGTAAAATATGAAATGATTTTATGTTATCAATTATCAGCAGAATACTTACCATGGCCTTCTTTTTTCTTGGGAATGTTTCCAACACCTTGGTGGCCTTGGTCGTGTGAACTATCCAATGGCAAGTCTAAAATGTACATCAATATTTTATAAACATATAAGTTAATATATTTTACTAACTAAACAATTATTGAAAGAGCAATACAGTGACAAGTTATATCAACATTTTATAATAAAAAAATTAGTAATGTGAAAAAATTGAAAAGGAATCAACTTTCTGATAAAAGGTGGCAAATGTTTTATATTTTCCTTCAACTATATAACATGTGTGTAAATTAATTTACAAAAAAAAAAAAAAAAAAAAAAACAATTTAATTATTAATGTCAGTATTATTTATTTTACCACACAAATTCAATAAAAATAATTAACTTCTACATCATACATGTTGTACCACTACACCAACAGGAAATATTAATCTATGAAGTCTTACAAATAATTTTAAATTTATCTGATATTAAAAACTATAATAAAATATATATTTTTTGTATTTCAATTTATAATGTATGTGGACTAAATTAACAAATAACTTTCATTTAACAAAAAATTTTAAAAATATTTTAAAAGTTCAACAACAAAAATAATTTTAATTCAAATTTGAATGAATATAAATTTCATAAAATAAATTAAATCATTTTAATAAAGTTACTATTTTATAATATCTTATATATAAGCCAAATATATATGTACTTCTTCGTGAAATGAAATAAAATTTGTTTAATTTACCCTGGTCAAGAACATTAAATATAAATAACATTTTAAACTTTGGTACAAATGATACCTACGATTTAACCACTGTTCCTGGAATAAATTTTAGTCAAAAATAACATCATTTTATTTATTAATAAGTTATTTATCAGTTCTTGCAACATGTGCATTATCATAAAAAAAAGAAAGCTAACAGAATACATGTACTTACCATTTGTGTTTAGATTGGATACAACATCTCCCTCACCTTTACTATCTGATGGAGAACCTATTTATAAAAAAAATTAAATTGGTATTATCCTAAAATAAATTTATTTCTTTTGGTTATAAAGTTTTCCTTTTCTTTTATAAAGATTTTGTTCATTCATACAATGAAAACGTACTTTTGTCTGTCCAGATTTTGCCGCCGAAAAAGTTCAGCATGCTTTGACCCCTTGAGTCAGTATATAAGGTTTCGCACCAGAGAATTTCAGTTTGTCGAGGTTTTCCACACAACCAGAACACTACGATTTAATTTGAGCGATTTCAGCAAGTTTTAAACATGAGCGAAGAAGGAAACAGCTCATCCGCACATAGGAGTCAGCCACCACCGTCGTCACGCGGGTCTCCTGATTTTTCGCCGGAGGATGCTTTAGCGTTATTCACCCAAAAGCTAGATGACGCTTTACAAAAGCAGAAAGATGACATTTTTTCCGAGATGGAAGTTCGTATTAGGCTCCAGCCAGCCGACACAGTAGTTTCAACTCCAAAGGTGACACCAACTTTCCGTTACGAGGCAAACGCCAAGCAGTTTGATTTTAACTCCGCACGTCTCGAAGAGGTTTCAAAGGTGATCGACTTTATCAGGAGGGGATCTCATGCTTGTGCAGTGGATGCACTAGAGAAATGCAGCACCGCACTTAAAGAGCGCAACAAACTTCTGCGCATCGCAGATAAATACGGTTGGGACGTTGTAGAAGAGTACACCGACGATCCCCTAACGGACGGCAGCGACGATGCTGTAAAGCTTCGACAGGCAGAATATCGGGCAAAAATGAAGAGGAGAGAAAAGCAGAGGCAGAAATACGCACCTTACAGCGCCGGACCAAGTACAGCAGAGAAGCCGAATACGTCTCATCTTTTTCGTGACTCTAGCGCATCATTTGGAAGATCGGCACCTAAACACACAGCCCAGGGTTCAGACAGCAAATCGCCCGGTATCTCGTACACCCCTTCAGAGTACTTCAGCAACGCTTACGGAGGAAAGACCAGCAATTCCGGGAGATGCTATTACTGCAACGACGAAAACCACTGGGCATACAACTGCCCAAGAAGAGCCCGTTCCAGCCCACCAAGACCATTTAGAGACAGCAGATACAGCACAGGAGCCAGGCGATGAAAATGACTATGCAGTTAAGTATAATTTTTCTCACATTTTATCTATTAAGAACGAGTTAAAATCGAACGCGGATTTAAATGAGGTAAATAATTTTGTTGTAGATAATTTAAGATCTCATTTATCGTTTTGGAAAAACACATTACAAGCTAGTAATTTTGTACTGAATGTAATAGAATATGGTTATTTAATGCCCTTTTCTGATTCACCTACCTCAAAAATCATGAAAAACAATAGTTCGGCTATCACACACAAATCCTTCGTAACTTCAGCGATCAACAGATTATTAGACGCAGGAGTGGTTATCGATTGTCAGAATAACCCCCCTTTCGTTATTAATCCTTTGACCGTGTCCGTTAACGCCGACGGCAAAGAAAGGCTCATATTAGATTTACGACATGTAAATAAATTTATAGAAAGAAGAAAATTTAAATTTGAAGGCGTGCCAGAAGCTATTCAGTTTATTTCAAGTCCAGGTTACTGTTTTAAATTCGATCTCAAATCAGCATATCATAATATTGTTATTCACGAGGATCATAGAAAATTTTTAGGCTTTTCTTGGGATTTTCCAGAAGGAACAAGGTATTTTACATTTAAATGTCTTCCATTTGGCTTATCAGTAGCGGCACATATATTTTCAAAAGTGCTCAGACCGTTAGTGAAATATTGGAGATCTTTTGGTTATCGCATGGTACTTTATTTAGATGATGGTTGGGGTTTTGAAAATTCGTACCATTCTTGCAAATCCTTAGCTGACAGAGTTCGAGGGGATTTATCGCTTGCAGGTCTTTTTCTGAACCACGAAAAAAGCATTTGGGAACCTACTCGCAGGTTAACTTGGTTAGGTTTCACCTGGGATCTTTCTGCACTCACTTTGGAAATTCCACAGGAAAAACTTTCGAAATTCCGAGGGATCATTTCAAATACTCTTGATAGCTTGGAAGATTTAACTCCGAGAAAGTTGGCGCGTATTACAGGAAAAATTATCTCCTTCATGCCTAGCCTCGGTAATATTTGCCGTATTATGAGTAGAAATATGCTCATGATTATTGCAACATCTGAGTTTTGGGACCAAAAGATTACTCTTACAAATGCCGCTCTGTCTGAGCTCGAATTCTGGTTTTTTAATTGTCAGTCTTTACCCACCAGGAAATTTTTGGCGCAAAACCGTATTCCTGATAAAATCGTTTATGCTGACGCCGCTTTTACCGTCGAAACAAATTCAAAAATCGTACACAAAATGTGGTCCGACACCGAGGCCAAGCAGAGTTCTACTTGCAGAGAGTTACTCGCAGTCTTAATAACATTAAAATCTTTAAAAAGCGATTTGGCTAATCGAATCGTTAAAATTTATACAGATAATCAAAACGTCGTGAGAATTATCCGAGCAGGGAGCATGAAAAGTGATTTGCATTCTTTGGCAACAAAAATCTTCAGTATTTGCGTTGTAGACGCAATATCATTAGAAGTTGAATGGATACCTCGAGATTACAACCAAGTGGCGGATTTTTACAGTAAGGTTTTTGACTTCGACGACTGGGGAGTCAGTAATATCTATTTTAATTATTTTAATTCAATTTGGGGCCCATACGACATTGATCTGTTCGCAGATGTTAACAACCATAAAACGTCTCGTTTTTTCTCTAAATTTTGGTGTCCTGGCACCGTTGGAGTCGATGCATTCGCGTTTGATTGGGGTTTGTATAACTGTTGGATAGTTCCACCTGTAAATCAAGTGCCGAGAGTAATTCAGCATCTGGCTCTTTGCGAGAGCCACGGTACTCTTGTGGTACCAAAATGGACTTCAAATTGTTTTTGGCCGTTTTTGTGGTCATCGGATAACCGCCGGTTTAACTTTTTTGTTAAAGACGTAGTAGAATATGTTAGGCCATCCAGTTTCTTTGAGGCAGGTTCAGATAAAAATAGCATTTTTGCCGCTCAACCGCTCACTTTTAACGTTCTTGTTTTGAGAATAGATTTTAGACGTTGAGTTCGAGATCAGATTTTAAACCTTGATTTTCAGTATGTACGATAAGTAAGCGCGAGTCTGAGCGATTGAATTAAGTTAGCAGAGGCTCTCCATCATTTTTGAAGGCTTGCATTGTAAGCATTTCTTTTTTATTCATTGTTCACAAGTCCCGTTTGGGCCTATTGCAATATTTAGTCGTTTAGGACGTGCCGAAAGAAAATGTGTTTTCAGTAGAAATTCTACTCATACAGATATATGCATGAAGTTTTATGATTGATTCATGCCCGTTTGGGCACTCTGTTTGTTTAAGGAAGTCCCGTTTGGGCACTCTGTTTTGTCTAGCGAAGTCCCGTTTGGGCATTTTATATTTTATGGCACGAGTCAGTATTGACCCAGGAAGTCCCGTTTGGGCATTTTATATTTTATATTGACTTAATAAGTCCCGTTTGGGCATAACAATTTTAACATCAATTGCGACTGGAGGTTTGCCCCCTTTTTCTTCAGAAACAAGTCCCGTTTGGGCACAGTAATCAATAACACGTATTGTAAGTGGAAAATTGTTCCTTTTTTCCCTTGGAGATAAGTCACGTTTGGGCATATTATTACATATTTTTGAGAACGTCTTTTAATTTTCTGACCTTAAAAATAGTTTTCCGGTGAAACAGTCAGATCTTTATAGTTTTAAATTTTTTTTTTTTTTTTTTTTTTTTTAAAGAAATGTTCTTTTTTGTAATTTCAGTTACGTTTTAACGCTACACATTGGAATACTCTAAATAAGTTTTCGAATTCAAGTTTAACAAAATTCTCGGATTTTCTTCCTACAATAATCAGAGCGTCTAAAAGCGACAATACTTTGAAACAATACAATTCCAATTTTCAAAGGTTTAAGTCCTGGTGTTCAAGATATAATTTGCCTTTTTTACCTACGACAGTTTGCTCGCTAGCTTTGTACTTGTCTTACTTAATTCAGCGTGGAGTTTCTACTGCGGTTCTTAACGCAACTTTTTACGCAGTCAAATGGGAGCATGACATGAATTTACTTTCTGGAGGAATTTTTGAAGATCAGTTGATCAAAATGATCATGGACGGAGGCATCAAACTTCTGTCTAAACCTGTAAATAGGAAAGAACCCATTACACCGGATATTTTGAAAAAGGTTGTCGCAGAGTACGCAAACCAACACAGTTTAAAAGATTTAAGAATTTGTTGTATAATGTTGCTTAGTTATGCTGGATTCTTACGTTTTGATGAGCTTTCGCATTTACAAGTCCAGCACGTTAAGTTTCTCCCTTCTCACCTTGAAATTACTTTAGATAAAAGTAAAACTGATGTTTACAGACAGGGAAATTTGATTATAGTTGCTAGGACAGACAATGCTACTTGTCCTGTAAATATGTTGGAGAAATATTTTGAAGTTGCAGGTTTTGATGTTGATAAAGACAGAGATGAATTCATTTTTCGTTCACTTAGTTTTTTCAAGTCTTCAAACTCACATAAGTTATGCAAGAGCAATAAACCTATATCGTACACAAGAGCGAGGGAAATTGTTTTGGAAGTTTTAGAACAATTGGGGTTAGATAAGAAAAAGTATGGCTTGCACAGTTTTAGGAGTGGAGGGGCTTCGCAAGCCGCTAGTGAGGATATTCCTGATAGGTTGCTTAAATCGCATGGCAGATGGAAGTCCGAAAGAGCGAAAGATGGATATATTAAGGAAAGTTTAAAGAACAAGCTAGTAGTTTCAAAGAATTTGGGCATTTAATTAATGTAATTATTAATAACGCAATTTTCATCTCTATCAACGCTAGCTTTTAGTTCCCTTTGTTTTTTGTCGAATCTGGTCTCTGTGTGGAGCCATATCCAATATTTTGTCTTGTTTAATTTGTTTACAAAAGAACAGCTTTATGTTCGGATGAGCGAAGCGAAGTAGAACATAAATTTATTTCTTTTGGTTATAAAGTTTTCCTTTTCTTTTATAAAGATTTTGTTCATTCATACAATGAAAACGTACTTTTGTCTGTCCAGATTTTGCCGCCGAAAAAGTTCAGCATGCTTTGACCCCTTGAGTCAGTATATAAGGTTTCGCACCAGAGAATTTCAGTTTGTCGAGGTTTTCCACACAACCAGAACACTACGATTTAATTTTTGTACATTAACAATTTGTATTTTTAATTGTAGATTTCCATGAGGTGCAGATCGAGCGGATGAGTTCAAGACATTTTTTATTATTATTAATAAATCTGGTCTCTGTGTGGAGCCATATCCAATATTTTGTCTTGTTTAATTTGTTTACAAAAGAACAGCTTTATGTTCGGATGAGCGAAGCGAAGTAGAACATAATAATAATTATTCTCATATTAAAACAATTTTAAAGTGAAAAATTATTAAAAAATTTTTCAACAGAAAAAAGTGATCTCATAAGAATATTAATTACAAATACTACAACTTTTATTATTAAAAGCAAGTTGTTAGTATTTCCTTGAAAATATACTAAACTGTATGTAAAATGATTAATCACTAAACATTGAACAAACAACATTAATACCCTTCTACCAAAAAAAAATCTTTACCTTCCTTTTTACATATTCATGTACATTGTAAATAAAATTCATAAAACAATTTTAAACATTGTAAAGTACTAAAATCAAATCAAATCAATATAAAATTTTTAATGAAATGTAATTTTAATCAACATGAAAAACAATTAACATTTAAAACTTGTTTACATAATAAAATATAAATGTTTATATCCAACTTATTTCTTGAAAAAAAATCATTAAATAATTTTTAAACATTTTAATAACGTTAATTTATTGTAATGTCCTAAAAGTAAACATAATAAATGTATCAATTATTTACAATAAATAATTTTTAATTAACCCAACTTTGTCAAACAATTATCTAAGTTTAAACCACTGTTCCCGTCACAAATTTCATAAAAAATAAAAACATTTCATTAAAAGTTATTGTTCTTCCATTACCCTAAAACTTAAAAACAAAATGAAGATAATTATATTGATATACAGAATACTTACAGTTGTCTTCTGATGTCTTTTTTTCCTTTAGAATGTTAACAATGGCTACGTGATTTTGTTCAAGTGCCCAATCTAATGGCGAATATCCGTATATAGTATCACGAATGTTAACGTCTGCTCTTTCCCGCAACAGAACGTTAACAACTTCTAAGTGTCCTACAGCACAGGCTATATATAAAGGTGTCGCACCATGAAATGATGATACGTTTATATTTGCACCATGTTTTATTAATAATTCTACAATGTCTGTATGTCCCTGCAGACATGCTATCAACAGAGGTGTTCCTCCGTCATCTCTACACTGGTTCACATCGGCTTTATGTTCTATCAATAGTTTCACGACATCAACATGGCCGTACCCACATGCTGCATACAGAGGTGTTGCTCCTGTATCTCTACACTGGTTCACATCGGCTGTACGTTCTATCAATAGTTCCACTATATCTGTATGGCCGGCCCCACATGCCTGATACAGTGGAGAACTTCCATGATCACTACAAGCATTAATGTTTCCATTGTTGGCAATTAATATCTGTACGATGTCAATAAATCCCTCCTGACACGCGATAAATAATGGTGACACTCCATTAGATCTACACTGATTCACATCAACATGGAGATCTAGCAGCCATTGTATAATACTAACATCACCAATAAAACAGCTGTATGTAAGTGGTGTGTCTTTAAATCCGCCATATTTATCTGTTTTATTTGCGAGTTCTTGTTGATCAGACGGACTGAGATTTTTCACGTGAGACATAAATGTTTGCCTGAATTGTTTGGAGTTGTCAATGTTTATATTACAGAATACATACCAGATTTTATCTTCAGTCCAATCCTTTATTAATCTGTCCAAATATTTATTGATTTCTTCATCTGGAATATTAATGGTGAAACTTAAATCACGGTCTGTAAGATCTGGTGTCCTCCATATAAATCGTTCTCGGATAAATCCACTGTCGGCATGTTTAATGAAAACGGACAACATTTTTTCACCAAAGTTCTGTGCGAAGATATCAAAAAGCTTGTCATGAATAATTTTATAGTTTATATTGGCGATTTTAACGTAAGTTCCGTTTAACACTTTGAACGAATCAATTAGTCTTTCAATGGAGGTAGACCTGTTAAGTCTGCATTTATCAAATACATCTTCTATAATCTGACGTGTTTCGGTGTTAACATCCGTTAACATTTTCTCTGTTAATGTGTTGTTGTATAATGTACACAGAACTAAACAGCAATATTTCAGTTTTCCTTCCTCATCTGTCAGTAACAATTTGTTAACTTCTTGTATTAATACCTTGGTAGGATTTCTGAAGAATTGACAAATGTCTCCGTGTGTTTCCTTGTTGTATAACCGACAAAGTAACGGGAAAAAATCAAATAAATTCGCCAGGTCAATAATTTTATTCCAGTCTTCAGGAAAATACATTTTGGCCATCTTGATCTGGTCGTCTTCGGTTAAACGTAATTCTGCAGATGTAACGTTACACTCTGACATGGTGAAAATCTCTTTTAATTCTTCAAATCTCGGATCTTGGAAAACTTGTAATCTACAGGTTGAAATTATTTTACAACAATTGTCTTTCAGTAAAGTTTTGATATGCTCTTTCATTAAAATTAAGGTGTCCAAATATTGTTGATTTAAAGTAAATCTTCCGCAGATATCATCAAAAACATATACCACTTTTTGTCCCATTTTAAAATAATCTCGGATATCCTCAGGTTTACTCACAGGAACAATTGTATATCCTTTTTTTACCATCTCTAGAGCGACATGTCTGGTAAGGAATGTTTTCCCCATTCCTGCGTTTCCTGTCACGGTTATGCTGTTTACTGTCTTTAGTTTTTTTAGCACATATTTAGTAGCTGCTGTAGGTACATACTTCTTATCTGCTTTTATCCACTCTTCTAATATAGTATTGAATTGCTCTGAAAATAAATTTATAATAAAGTAATTTATGTTTTGAAATATTTCTGATGAGTTGTCAGTGAACGACATGGCCATACAGTGCATACAATTTATTCGGTATTTTGTGATATTTTTTTTATTCTTAAATTGGTGAAACTATGATGAATGAAGTCGTCACTTTCCCGCCATACAAACATTATAAGATTTTAAAATGCTTATATAAATATAAATACATACATGTACACGGACGTAGGCTTTGAGCGATCTGATCATTGTTTCAGTAGAATTAAGATTAATTGTTGTATTTTTTTAATTGTAATATATACTATTTTCTGTTTTCTTTCTTTAATTTTTATTTTGTTTTTTTTTCTATGGATATTATTGTTTCTCTTATTGCAACTTATAGATACGACCGCAACATGTCGACAAGGCTTGAAAAAATTACAGTAAAGGTGGACATATTGTTAAGCTTTACCCAATAAAGTGTTGTATAATGTAATATACATTACACAGAAATATTAGACCTACCACAAAAACCAGAATGAAAAAAAATCAGTATTCTGGCCCCTTTAACAACTATAGGAAACAATATGTTGACACACTACCGAAAGCATTCCAAGATGAATCAAAAGAATCTCCATTGAAATTGGATAAATATTTTTAATATCTCCTCCAAAATTGCTACCTTTGACGCCTTATATCTCGGAAACTATAAAAAACATAGAAAAAAATCTGTTGACTAATGAAAGCAGTCCTCAAGATGAAATAAAAAGAATAAATCCTTATTAGAATTGGATGAAATTTTTTTAAAAATTAAATATCAAGCCACAATGCTTTTTGGCCCTTTTAACCCCTTATTTATCAAAAACCATAAATTATAGATTAAATATGTTGCATCTACTACTGAAAGCATCCATTAAAGATGAACTAAAAGAAAAATTCCCCATTAAAATAGGATGGAAAAAAAATTAAGTGTCCTGCAAAATGGCCCTTTAACCCCTTTATCTCTGAAACTACAAAAATGCCCGGACGAATCATTAATTTCTTTTTATCAAAATAGGATAAGAAATAAAGTTTGGAACATTGACATAAGCTTTTCTATTTCCATCAAGGAACAAACACCAAAAAATCATAAAAATCGGACGAATATTAAAAGTTACACCAAAATTATCAAAAAACCTAAATGACCCCCAGAAAAAAACGGGAGGGTCCAGATTTCCCAAAATCAATCTCAACATGTGTTAGTGTTGTGTTTCTTATGGGGGATCATTGAGGTAAAATATTTAGGGAACGGTCATTATTTATCAGCTAGGGAGTTGAAACATTTTAAGGGGGGGGGGGGGGTTGTCACTGAAGACATTAATGAATAGGGGGAATGGGAGGTTCACAGGAATAGTTCCTCTTGTATTTGAAAAAAGGTGTAAAAAGATGTGTTTATAGTGTTGTGTTCAAGCACTCAAAATTCTTTACAAAGGCTGTTAAAATTTAGTTTTGACAAAGTGCAAAATGTATAACAATTTCTGTAACATTTTTCTCCAGGGAAAGGGTACTCTGAAAATTTTCCTCTATGTAGGCTCATACTATTTTGGGGGGTGTTAAAAAATTTTTGTTAAATTTGCTACTTGTATTGGGTTTTTTGTGGTTAAATACCTCTGGGCTATTTTTGGGGGTCGGGGAAATTGTGATATTTTATTGGGTACAAAAATTTTAAGAATAATTATGCCCATTTGAAGTATACTATATATTTTATGTTATAAATTGGTATTAATATAAATTTCTGTTTTTTTTAATTTCATATGGTATTTTTGGACGGTTAATCTTTATCTAGATATGTTTGGAGGGTGACTTATGTAGGAAACATTTTTTTTTTGGGGGGGGGGGGGGTTAAATGTTTTTCCAAGGACGAGCATATGTATAGATTAAAGGGGGTACCCCAGACCCTTGGGCATTTTTCAGCTTTTTAGGAGGAAAACTCTTTAAAACGGTGCATATGAATTTTTGTGCTATTCCTTTTATTTCTTTAAAATTTCATCTTGACGATTCCATAATTTTTTTTCATTTCATAACTCAATTTCAACAGCATTTATGAATAATGAAGATTTTTTATTCAATAATTATGCTATTTTTAAAGGTGTGTGAAGTTTTTACTTTTATTTTGATTCTTCACAATAATAAGGGAAACTGTAAAGAATATTGTCATATTTTATGTCATTTTTTAAACGCTCACTACTTTCGGTATTCAAAATAAAATTTGAGATGTTTAGAATTTGTTTTAATAGATGATATAAATAAAGCATCGATGATTCATTTTAGTTGGGAGCAGGGGCGGGTCCAGGTGAGGGCGTAATGGGCGTACGTCCCCCCCCCTTTTTCCAAAAAAAAAAGCTATCGTAATCTGCTTATATTGTATTGAATGTGGCAATTTATCATATTAATTAATAAAACACATACTCTGATTTCTTTTTAAACCAAGTCAGGAACCGTTACATTAGTGCATTTCACAATTATTTTATGTTTTTTTAGGAAAAAAAAGGTCCAAAAAAAATTTTCGCCGAGCGGAGCGAAGCCAAAGTTTTATTATACGCCCCCTTTCAAATATCCTGGAAACGCCCCTGGGGAGGGTGCGGTCATGTCTTCATTAGGATTTTTTCATTGACAATGGTCTCACGGTGCAGAAGGCGAAGGTTGCCACTGAACTTTGTAAACCCAGAAGATCTGCTCCAACCCGCGCAGCTGATAAATAATTACCCTTCCCTTAATACGTTATGTACAAAAGCAAATGAAGGGAAACCTAACTATCTACGGGCACCGACGACAACAGGCTCATACCATAATACGTCCGCAAATATTTGCAATGGTATAAAAAGTAGAGGCTGCGTTTACCAGGCGCGGATCCAGGATTTGACGTTTGGGGGGGGGGGGCTGAAGTGTTGTAAATGATTTATATAGCGCCGAGCGGAGCGAGGCAAAAAATGTTTTGGACGATTTTATGCTAATTCATATGAATTGTCAGAAACGTGACTTTCTTAGGGGAGCGCGACAGATGCGCCCTGTATGATTCCGCAACTGCAACGTTTTTTTCTAGCATATATATAGAGGCGATTATTAAATCAGTGTAAAGATTATCATAATTTTTTCCCGGCGAATTCAACATTTTCCCCTAAAATCCTTACCATTACCAAACTTCTCTAAATATGGCAAGTTTTTTGAAAGAGCAGCTTATGTTTCAGCAGATAAATGGAAACTAACGAATGCAGACACAAATTCGATCAATATTTCGCGCCTCACCTGATAATGTACTTTAACGTTAAAAATACCCGACCTTGCCACTTGATATGCACTTTTACCGACAAAAATATACATGTGTGACCTTGTAATATTATCCGTTGTGCCGTTTGAGCGAGTACAATGTACGTGTGTTAGTAGTAAATAAATATTTAAAATAAAATATTGTAATATTGTTCTACTGATTTTTTTTTGTATTTTTTTCCATCTACTAGCCTAACTTGATTTATAATTATTTTCCAAACTCACAAACTTCAGTTTTTTTTTAAATCAGATATAATACTTTTGATTCCAGGCAATATTAAATCCTGGAAGCTTTTCCACCACTTTTTGATGGAATAATTTTTTTTTAAAAAGTTCGAGTCAAAGATCGAGTTAGTAAGATTTCAATTCTCAGTTCGAGTCGGGTTCAAATTTATCTTCGACCAAAATTCTACATGTAATTGGTTATGAAAAAAAAATCGAACCTTAACTCAACGTATTTATAAGCCCTTTTCTTTCATGATTTTTTAACATGATTTTTTTCCAAACAATTCAGGAGCATGATTTTGTTTTTTTCCCAGAGGAAGAAAAAAAAAGGGGGGGGGGGGGTGTTTGGGCCTCGTCCGGGAAAAAGTTTAACCCCAAATAAGCTCCCTTTTTAAAACACCCCAAAAATTATCGAGAAAGATGTTACACCTCAAAATATACATGTGGTAATATCACATCCAAAAAATACCTAATGAATGTTTGAAAACCAGAAATGTATATTAATTATACAATAGTTGCTTATATGGAGGGCATTATCATGATATAGTGACTGCCCAAGGGACAGTGATATTGCCTGAAACATTGATAATGCCCGAGCCGCAGGCGAGGGCATTATTAATGTTGAAGACAATATCTGTCCCGAGGGCAGTCAATTTATCATGATAATACCCTCTATATAAGCAACTATTGTGTTTATTTCATTGAAGAATATAAATTTGCTGGTTGTGGGTTCCTTACATGTACATGTATGTTGAATACCTCATAGCCTCTGGATGCGTGTTTATGTTTCTATCATAACTTTTGGTGCTATGCTGGTATATTGTACATTCGTGGAAGTTCCCCATATATATTCGTTTTTCTACTTCAAGCATTACTGACAAGAATTTATTATTCGAAATATGCATACCTACTAAGTACATAAAAAAAGGGCACCCTGTTATATAATATTACAACAATACTATTTGAGCAAGTATTGTTTTTATTTCATTGAAACCAAAATTTCATTTAGAAATGTCTAGAATAACGTTTGCGTTTTAAAGATAGGACGTAACTTTAAACTGCAAGCAGGCATTACCGTGTGGTAATGCCCACGGGCATTATCATGATAATGCCTGCTTGGCATTTTAACTCAGATTAATAAATACCACATGACCATGTTTTAACCAATAAAAACAACTAAATTTTCTCTGATATGATTTTTTAATATCGAAATGTGGAAGAACATTTTGCATCATGATGTGATATTATATTGTTATTAAATGGTTATTTTCGTATAAAGCATGTATTATGTTCGAGTCAGTCATATTGGGTCGAGGTCAACCTATACAGCTGGGCCCAGTTGTTCAACTTATTTAACTCAAAGTTAAATTTAACTGAGGGTTAAATCATATAGAAAATCACTACGTTTAACCTGTGATTAAATTTAATCCTCGGTTAAATGAGTTGACCAACCGGGCCCTGATTGTGACCCAATACAACTGTACGAGGACATCATACAGGCTTTATATAAAAATACCCATTTTATTATTCGAAATATTGATACAGCACTGAATTTGGATTGTGAATAAATATTTGACACAGCATAGGTTTCTGACACAGAATTAATGTGGTCTAAGAACTTAAAATTTTTTAATTTACCTATTTAAACCATATCAGTATTATATATAAATCAGAAATAACCAATTTAAAATGGAAAATTTTAAAGAAGTTTAATTTTGGACCCTTTGGACCTTAATGTAGACCAATTTGAAAACGGGACCAAAAATTTAGAATCTAAATACACGGTTAGATTCGGCATATCAAAGAACCCCAATAGTTCAATTTTTGATGATTCCATTTTTGATGAAATAAAATAAAGTTCAATTTTGGACCCTTTAAACCTCAATGTGGACCAATTTGATAACCGGGCCCAAATATGAATTTCTTGCTTTTGCGCAATACTGTGCAATTGAAGATTTCTTGCTATTGCGCAATACTGTGCAATTGAAAATTTCTTGCTATTGCACAATACTTATTATAATAATTTACACATCCTGTTTGGTGTGTATCTCTGGCCTTATCATTATTATTTGCTTTTATATATAAATCAGAAATTTAATAATAAAGTTTTTGGCAAATTTCCAATATACATAATTTAAAAGCAGTTTAGGTGAGATAAACAAAAAAGGTTCATCAGCAACATTTTATATTGGCAAATTTCCAATGAAGTTCATTAAGCTAAAGTTATTGGCAAATTTCCAATGGAATTTATTTATAATAAAGTTTTTGACAAATTTCCAATATAAATAATTTAAAAGCAGTTTAGGTGAGATATTCAAATGAGTTTCAATTACCAACCCCACACTGCCTTTTAAATTATGTTTTGTACTTAAGTAATTGTCCATTAACTGGAAACCCTTTCCCCCCCTTTTTTGCACCTTATTCCTTATTCGGTTTGAGCCATAACTACCACAAACAATTCTTACCATCCCTTTGTGGTATTCCAATATCCAAAATCTAAATACATGGTTAGATTCAGCATATCAAAGAACCCCAAGAATTCAATTTTTGATGAAATCAAATAAAGTTCAATTTTGGACCCTCTAAACCTCAATGTGGACCAATTTGATAACCGGGCCCAAATATCAAAAATCTAAATACATGGTTAGATTCAGCATATCGAAGAACCCCATATATTTTTGTTGAAATCAAACAAAGTTTAATTTTGGACCCCGATTTGGACCAACTTGAAAACTGGGCCCATAATAAAAAAAAAATAAGTACATGTTTAGATTCAGCATATCAAAGAACCCCAAGAATTCAATTTTTGTTAAAATCAAACTAAGTTTAATTTTGGACCCTTTGAACCTTAACGTAGACCAATTTGAAAACGGGACCAAAAATTAAGAATCTAAATACACGGTTAGATTTGGCATATCAAAGAACCCCAATAGTTCAATTTTCGATGAAATCAAACAAAGTTAAATTTTGGACCCTTTTGGCCCCTAATTCCTAAACTGTTGGGACCAAAACTCACAAAATCAATCCCAACCTTCCTTTTGTGGTCATAAACCTTGTGTTTAAATTTCATAGATTTCTATTTACTTATACTAAAGTTATTGTGCAAAAACCAAGAAAAATGCTTATTTGGGCCCTTTTTTAGCCCCTAATTCCTAAACTGTTGGGACCAAAACTCCCAAAAACAATCCCAACCTTCCTTTTGTGGTCATAAACCTTGTGTTTAAATTTCATAGATTTTTATTAACTTATACTAAAGTTATAGTGCGAAAACCAAATGTCTTCGGACGACGACGACGACGACGCCAACATCATACCAATATACGACCGCAAAAATTTTGCGGTCGTATAAAAACTAAAGCAATTAGAGCAAAACTGACATGGGGTAAAAATGTTCATCAGGTCAAGATCTACCTGTCATGAAATTTTCAGACGAATCGGTCAACCATTTGTTGGGTTATTGCCCCTGAATTGTTAATTTTAAGGAAATTTTGCAGTTTTAGGTTATTTTCTTGAATATTATTATAGATAAAGACAAATTGTAAACAGGAAAAATGTTCAACAAAATAAGATCTACAAATAAGTCAACATGACCAAAATCATTGATTGACCCCTTATAGGAGTGTTTTCCCTTTAAAGACGGCATCAAGCGTAAACTTTCCTTTAAAGACTTTCTCCTCTCAGACCACTGGGCCAATTGAGACCAAACTTTGGTGGAATAGTCCTTGGGTGGCCCCCTTCCAAAATTATGTCTAGCATCCCCGACTTCCAACCGACATGGCCGCTGTTACAAAAAAATAGAAAAAAAGGGGGGGGTGAATTTAAAAAATCTTCTTATGTGAAACTACAAGGCCAGTTGGAACCAAAGTTTCCAGTAATGGTTCTTAGGAGGTTCTCTTTCGGAAATTTGTCCAATGACCCGGACTGTTAACCAAGATGGCCGCCACAACCGAACTTAGTTTAACATAGGGCCCTATAGGAAAATTCATTGAAAAATCTTCTTGTCTGAGATCACTTGACATATTGGAGCCAGACTTGGCAGCATTGGTCCTTAGAAGGTCCTCTTTCAGAAATGTGTCTGATTTCGTGGACTGTGACCCAAGATGGCCGGCACAGCAGAACTTAGTTTAACATAGGAACCTATGGGAAATTCACTCAAAAATCTTCTCGTCTGAAACCACTAAGCCAATTAGAATTAGACTTGGTAGCAATGGTCCTTAGATGGTCCTCTTTCAGACTGTTATGCGATGACCCGGACTGTCAACCAAGATGGCCGCCACACCCGAACTTTGTTTAACATAGGGCCCTATGGAAAAATTCATTGAAAAATGTCCTTGTCTGAAACCACTTGACATATTGGAGCCAGACTTGGCAGCATTGGTCCTTAGGAGATCCTCTTTCAGAAATGTGTTAGATCACCCTGATTGTCAACCAAGATGGCTGCCACACCGAACTTAGTTAAATATTGGACCCTATAGGAAAATTCATTTAAAAATCTTGTCTGAAACCACTTAGCCAGTTGGAACAAGACTTAGCAGAAATGATCCTTAGATGGTTCTCTTTTAGAAATATTTCCGTTGACCTGGACTGTCAACCAAGATGACTACCACAGCTGAAATTAGTTTAACATAGAATCATATAGAAAAACCAGCCAAATTGACAGCAACACTTAAATTTTTAGGTCTGCTCAAAGTGAAAAGTTAAATCCAGGTGAGCTATACAGGCTCTTGAGAGCCTCTAGTTTTATTAACTGGACATTTTTTACTGTATTTCAACACATTAGTTAATAAAACCTCATAAATTTCTGATGTCTTTAGAAAGACAATACAGATTTGAGGTTAATTTGTTAGATCTATGTAATCAATGTCATGCTGATAATCCATGAATCAGATCATTTGAGTAAATACTAACATACATGCAGTTTACTTTAACAGAACATAATTCTTCAAAAACTTTTTGCACCCTAAAAAAAATTTCACACCATCACCCCCCCCCCCCCCCCCAAAAAAAAAGCTCAGAATATTCAACCAAATAATAATGCTTGGAATTCTCAGAACCCCCCAAACTAGCAAAAGTAATAAAATGGAACCCAAAAAGATAGTACGAGCCTACGTATAGGAAAATTTCAGAGTACACCCACCCCGCCAACTCCCGGGGTCTTTTCCCCCATACAATTAAATGGTTGTCCCTTATACACGTAGATTTGACCGGCACTTATTTTATGCAAAATTTCTATCACCGTTTGTTGATGGGAATTTCAGGTTTAAAAAAATATCTAATTTACTGTAAAATGACAGACTCAGAAAAAAAACTTTCATTTTACCCCATAAAACAGCATCAAAACGCTATTATTTTGGTATTTTTGAGGTCACCCCTAAAAAATACCTACAATTTCTTGGACGAAAAAAAATAGTACTAGCCTACGTGCAGAACAATTTGGAGAGTACGTAGCCCCCTTCCTTGTCTCTTTCTCCTTATGTCTCACCGACGAATGTGGAAGAGACATACATATAGTTTTACTCTTTTGCATTTAATTATTTTAATTATTTCCATAAAATCACAAACTGAAAAGGAAACCTGCTCCCCCAATATCCGAAATACGTGTATTTATATTGTTAAACCGTCCTCCCTAAATCGAAATGCAATTGGATCCTGTATAATTAAAAAAGGGTTTTTTCAATCCTTCCTTAAAATAATCAGTACACTGAATTGTGAGATTTAAAGTTGTGAATGAAAATGAAGGGATATGGGGTAAATGTACAAAATCCCAATTAATACATGGCAAACAAAGCAATTGAACAACGTTTTTATTTTTGTTCTTCATCTTGAAGTCGCCATTAGATTGAATTGCGTTGATATCAATATTAATAACAGCCAAAAATACAGTAGCATTTTTATACCCCCGCATAGTAATCCGGATGTCCTCCCGTCAGAAATAAAATCTTTCGTCAAAGTTTTCTTGGCTTGTACATATCGGAATGATTTTATATTAGGCCTGGAGCTTGATAATGATGAGATTTACCGTGTAAGTGATTTTCATGTCTGTCTTCCATCTTCTTCCTGTTTGCCCAAACTGAAATCTTACTGTTAGGCATAATGGACGAAAATTTCAGTCAATGTTTTCTTGGCTTGTATATATGTAGGAATTGATTAATACTAGGCCACAGTACCTATATTTTTCATTTCCATGACAAACACAGCAAAACTGTAGAGAATATACTGATATGTCTGCCTTTCTGTCTATTTCCCTGTCCATTTTTGATTGGCTTTCTTGATGTTTTCTTCATATCGTCGATGTGCCGTATAAGTAGACGAAACTTAACCACGGTGTACAACCGGCGTACCCGAGACCATCGGTAACGCCGGATACGTTTAAAATTGGATGGCTCGGTATGTCTTTTTACGAAAAGCAAAAGCAAAAGGGACAAAGTTTAATTGTATGGCTTTTCATACAGTTAAATGTAAACTCTCAGTTTTACGGACTGTCTCGAATTCGCCGTTTGTATAGCGTGTTAAATATCTCTACTATACAAAAAATCATAAAGGCATGTGAGCTTTTGCCATCACTTGGTGTCCGTCGTCTGTGGTCGTAACCTGTTTAAAAATAAATCTTACAATCTGAACTTGCTGTGCTAATTGGAATCAAACCTGGCCCGAGTCATCACTAGGGTGACTAGTAGAAAAGTGTCACAGGATGCCGCAAGTCAAACCACATGGCCTATGTTACTAAAAAATAGAGCATATAGGTCAGACAGTAGGTTTTGAAAAATATCTGAGAAGAAATGCCTTTAAGAGAAAATCTGCCAATTTAAAAACGATCAGGAGGACAATATCTACTTGCGTGTCAATTTTCGTAGAAATCGGATTACCGTCTTGGAGTTATTGCCCCAGAATTGTCGATTTTTAGCTTTTTTGTTTTTATTTTTTTTAATATAAAAAATCTTTTCCTCTGAAACTACTAGGACAATTTGAACCAAACATGGTTATAATACTTATGGGATGGTCCCCTTTGAAATGGTTATCTTGCGTGTTCGTCCGTCATCCAAGAGCTTATAATATGTATATGCTCCTTGTATGAAATATTGTTTGTAGTATAGAGTTCGTGTGGGCTTGTATGTCGTGTTCACATTTTTCTAACTTTGGGGCATATATAGTGTGTATATGTTGAAGATCGTATGGTAGAGTCTGGTTGACTTGTTTAGCTGCACTCGGAATAAAAGAACGCTTATATTCTCATAGCCACTTTATTAAAAAAAAAATAAAAATCTAAATTATAAGCAGATGAAGCACTCTAAAGGCCCACGTAGCAGCATTTTGTCATGTGAACTGTAAATTTTTTTGACACTTTTATGCTAAAAAATCATATATATCTACGCCCCCCTCTGGGTCCGCCACTGGCTGTGAAAAAATGTCTGTTGAACAACACTCCCAATTCGTCACTGATTTCCGTAAAAAAGTTGGTACGAATATCGGCATCGCTATTTGTACAAAAAGTTTGTTCCAGGAACAAGTTTCTTCATCTTAACTCGAACCGTAACTCTAACTCGAAATGTAACTCGATAAATGACATTAGAAATGTATCTCAGTTCACTCGAACTTCAACTCGAATTCGAATTATAACTCGAACTCTAACTCGAACTTCAACTCGAACTCTAACTCTAACTCGAACTATAATTAACTCTAACGTGAACTCGAACTCGAACTCGATGTTTAGTCACAACCCAATACGCACGCATCAACGGGAATTATTTCATCAAATGAACTACCATTCAGTTGCAGTGAATACTCAATACTATCATATGTATGAGCCTGCCTTATTTTCACCAAAATTTGGAGCAAACCTTATTTAAAATTATACACCCCTCCCCCCGTTCTACTTACATTACACTTTAGAGAAAATTTGAGTGTCTTTTACTTTAAGAATTTCTATGCATACTCCTTAAGTATTGTTGGATTTTTTATGCAAACCACTCTAGGAAAAATGGGCAGAGTTTACTTATTTTAGGTTTTTTCTTAGGAAAATTATGGCAAGCCGTTCTCGTCAAAACTATGGTTGAACCATTTTTCGAGAAAAAAAAATTACACACTGGGATTTTAAAAAAACACACTGAGATTAAAAAACTTAAAAACACACACTGAATATTAAAAATTACACACTGAAAATTAACAAGAGGGGACACACAAAAATGTCTCGCCTGTCGTGTATTTCTAATGAAAGTAAATGCTATCAGACATATTGCATACAGTATTCGAAAAACAGGCCAAAACACAAAAACTTAACTATAAGCATTGAACCATGAAAATGAGGTCAAGGTCAGATGACACCTGCCAGTTGGACATGTACACCTTACAATCCTTCCATACACCAAATATAGCAGACCTATTGCATACAGTATTCGAAAAACAGGTCAAAACACAAAAAATTAACTATAACCATTGAACCATGAAAATGAGGTCAAGGTCAGATGACACCTGCCAGTTGGACATGTTCACCTTACAATCCTTCCATACACCAAATATACTAGACCTATTGCTTATAATATCTGAGATATGGACTTGACCACCAAAACTTAACCTTGTTCACTGATCCCCGAAATGGGGTCGAGGTCAATTGAAAACTGTCTGACGGGGATGAGGACCTTGTAAGGTACGCACATACCAAATATAATTATCCTATTACTCATAATAAGAGAGAAATTAACATTACAAAAAATCTTTTTTCCAAGTAGTCACTGAACCATGAAAATGAGGTCAAGGACAATGTACATATGACAGACGGAAACTCCGTAACATAAGGCATCTATATACAAAGTATAAAGCATCCAGGTCTTCCACCTGCTAAAATATAAGCTTTTAAGAAGTTAGTTAACGCCGCCGCCGCCGGATCACTATCCCTATGTGGAGCTTTCTGCGACCCAAGTCGCAGGCTCGACAAAAATAAATTACACACTGAGATTAACAGAACTGAAAAACACACACTGAGAATTAAAAATTACACACTGAGATTTGTGTGCACTTTTTATGCGCACATATCTAATAAGCATACTTAATCTGAATCTATTGCAAGGTTGAAACAACTGGTGGACAAGAAGTAGGACCTTTCGGCGGACTATGACATTTCGGACAAATGTTATATTTTTAAGTACGTAATCTAAATATCTATAAACCAAATAAGTAATTTTAATGTATTTCAATTAAACCGTCTTTTGTTAATTTTTCTATTCTAATATATATATATATATATATATATATATATATATATATATATATATATATATATATATATATATATATATATATATATATATATATATATATACACATACATACATATTCTAATTTAATTATTCTTTTTTATACTAAAATTGAAAATAATTATTTTAAATGTTGTGATTTTAATTAATATTTTGGAATCCACTTGATATGTAAATATTAGATAATTAGAGGAATTAATTAATCATCCTCGCAAAAACAACAGAGGCTAAAATCAAAAGCAATCATTATCTTATTGTTTTTAACATTTTTGGATCTTTTTTATATATTAAACAGTTCTCATATTTGTATGGCTTCTTTTCCTTAAACATACACAAGCTAAGAAATTGTCCGAAATATCCTAGGTAACCCAATCACTTCATAAAAAAATGACCAAAACGTCCTTGTCCGAAATGTCCTGGCCGAAACGCGCGGAGGGGGAGGGGGCACACTTACTGGGTAGGGATAAGAAGCTGATATATAAAACGGGTGAGAAATTCAGATTAAAGGTATAATTAGGATAATATCTGAGGGAGGCTGATATTATCATTTGCTTGATTATATATAAGTATCTGAAACTAATCAGTTGTCAGTATTGATTTTTGATGCGGTTAAACCACAGTCGTAAATGCATATTCAACTATTAATTGTCAAACCAATTTATCCCTCTATTTATCTTCCAATGTGGTATTTCCACTGATGCTAGTTATAGATGCTATTAATCCGATCATTTTGACATTAACACTTAATTAATGAACATTAAAAGGTTTGTATACATGAAACAAGTTAACAATTATAAAAAGAAATTCCATCGTGTCAAAAGTAGGCTAATATATATCTATAGGTGTGTTTTTAAAATCTCAATGTGTAATTTTTAATTTTCAGTGTATAATTTTTAAATCTCAGTGTGTGTTTTTGAAGTTTTTTAATTTCAGTGTGTAATTTTTAATTCTCAGTTTTTAGGTTTTTTAATCTCAGTGTGTAATTTTTTTCGAAAAATGGCTCAAACATAGCTTTGACGCGAACGGCTTGCCATAGAAAATCTCAACTTTTATGCATATGGGATTTCTTACAAATACTTTCGTTGTCTCCCATCATAATTAAATGTTTCTCGCTAAAACATATATATGTAGAAGTCACAGGCACATGTTTCTCTCAATATGTATTCCCCTTTTCAATGGAGATCCCTGACAATTAAAAAAAATGTCTGGGATTTTCATTTGTCTTCTTTTCGGTTCATTAAAATGCATATTTTTAAAATTTAAATCGGACAATATTAATTATGTACTCTGTTAACTCGGGAGTCCAATTTTTTTTCTGTGCTGGAGGGCATAAATTTTAATGAACAATTACTGTTATAAGGGAGACAAATCAAACAATTCTACAAGAAAATTGCTGTTTATTTCTAGTAGCCACAGCAACAGGTAGAGATGCAAGGTTTACAGCATTTCTCACCTGTTTGACTACAAACAAACTGTATATTTCCTGACGATGTACAAATGTACATGTACATGTGTTGATTTTATTTTGTAATGAAAAAATATTAGGTTTTAGACAGTGATCTGATTGTTATAACCCGCCCCAAAGATCTCCAAAGGAGGGGGGGGGGGGTACACTATTTTAGCATTGTGGTTCCATCCGTCCATCTGTCCGTAACAAAATCTTTCTTCACACTTTTCTCTGCAACTGCTCATTACAGCCACTTGATATTTTGTCACGAGCCTTCTATAGGTACGCCATACCGTGGGATCCATATGATTTCGGACCAATGGGACACCATCTCCTGTTTTACGACTTTTTTTTTACCTCATCGCGGCGGGGGTATCACTAGTGAGCAATGACTCACGGTACATCTTGTTTTTCTTGTACAGGTTAATGTCATCCGTTTCTTATCAACCGCCAATTCGAGATTTGTCAATATTACCACGTAAAATTACAAAAATAATAAAATAAAATAGCTCTGTAATTTTTTTTAATCAATGATGCCAGTACTCAATAATGAAATTAAAGTAATATAAATATTTTTATCTATACTTGTATCTATTAGTTAAACGAATAAAAATTAAATGAACGATTTTCTAGTTTTGGTGAAGAAACCAATACGAAAGGAAAGGAACAAAATTGATATGTGAATACGCTAACGTTTCAACAACTCAATTTAGATTTCTTTTTCAAAAAGATGTTGGTAGCCCTGAAAAGGACTGTTTTTGCAGAATCACTTGTTTTGTGCTGTTTTGTGCTGTTTTATGCTGTGTTCGTCTGAAATGTTGTCGATTAGCTGGCGTTAATTGACTTGTATTATTGAACTTCCGTTATCTTTTTTTAATATTCATCTTTTGCAAAGATTGAAGTCTTTGTCTTTTGAGTTTATCTTTAAGTTTTCTATGGTATCTTTGCTGCTCCCTTTGTGGGTTTTGTGGTTATTCACTTCTTTGTAGCTTGTGTTTTGCTTTTCCTTTTCGATCACTTGTGGTCTTCTTATAAAAAAGCACATGTACCCTCCGTTTTCCGCAGATACCTCTTTGGAAATTTAATATAACTGCTTTAGCTCTAACTGCTTCCTTTACCATTGTAAGTTACTTTTTAGCAGATTGTTACCTCCTCATAATCTGAAGAGATCTGGATGTACCAGTTTGGACTGTTAAACACTCTTATTCTTCAAGCCAGCCTTCAGTGCTAGTAACATTTTATCCGCATTACCTCGCTTTAACGTTGGATTTCTAAAGTACATTTACACGAATATGGCTTGTATAGATAAGCTTTGTAATGTTCTTCAACGTTTTTTTAATATTTAATTAAACTGAAAATATCCTATTGAAACTATACACCAGAAAGTGTGGAGGAAGTGTGTGGCTACAAAAATAATTAATTAGATTTATTGGGTTGATATTTCATTGATATTATATGTCGATTAGGGGAGGGTTGATCTTATATAAAAAAAAATAATAAAGTAAAGTAAACTAAAATAATAAAAAAATAATAATAAAGCAATCATAATATGTCTGAATACACGCTTGATTATATATGTAATTAATAGTAGACTTTTAAACTAAGATCAATCCAACTGAGATATTCAACACATAGAGCGGTTTCTTGGTATTTTTGAAAATTTCTTGAACTACCGCCAGTAATTTACCTCTCTATATGTAAAAGCTTTACTTAATGAATATCATATTTGATTCATGTTTAAAAATGTACGAAGCAGTATCGACATATAGGGATCATCATCTGTCGTGTTGTGTCACGGCTGCCGTCCATGTCCCTGTTGTACTTTCAAGGAATTTTCAGTAAGTAACGTTAATTGGAAACTCTTTTTCCATCCGAGAGATATTTTAGGATGTTCATACTAAAACACAGACTTCCAGGTTTCGATAAAATATTAATTATTAAAAATGGAAAACCGTAATGTGTATGAAATTGAGTTAACATTTTTACCAGTCCGGGTCTGATAACTAGAAAATGCCTTCAGAAGTATTAATTTAAGAGGAAGATAAGGAAGAGCTAAGGCTAAGCTATGGGTGTAACAAGAAAGTATCTTATCTTGCCCTTTACTTTCCCTAAGGTTGTCTTAACACTGCATCACTTAAGAAGTCTTACTAATTTCGCCCGGGATGAAAACCACGGGAAAATGGGAGATAATCCAACAATCCCTCTATATTGAGTATACTCTCGGACTTCGACATAACAGTGAGAGTATCAGTCCCTAAAGAATAGATGCGAGACCCTAAACTATAGTCTGATGACGGACCCAGAAACGGGAGGTAAACCAACAGCCCCATTGTACTGCTTATACTCTTGGACATGAACAGTGAGAGTATCAACACCTTGAGACTCCATGCGAGACCCTTACAATATACAGATCGATGACAGACCCAGAAAATGAAAAGGACAGGAAAAGGGGAGATAACCCAATAATCCCATTGAGAAGAGCAACGATCAGCAGCACAGAGCAATACAAGAGCAGCGATGAGACGCGAAGAGCAGTCATGAGCAAGAGAAGAGCAGCGATGAGCAGCACGGAGCAAGAGAAGAGCAGCGATGAGCAGTGCGGAGCAAGAGAAGAGCAACGATGAGCAGCACGGAGCAAGAGATGAGGATCGATGAGCAAGGATGAGCAAGAGCAATTTTGAGAAAGAGAAGAGCAGCGATGAGCAAGAGAAGAGCAGCGATGAGCAGCATGGAGCACGAGATGAGCATCGAAGAACGAGAGAAGATCAGCGATAAGCAAGAGAAGAGCAGCGATGAGCGTGAAAAGAGTAATGATGAGCAAGAGAAGAGCAGCGATGAGCAGCGTAGAGCAATGATGAGCAAGAGAAGAGCAGCGATGAGCAGCGAAGGGCAAGTGAAGAGCAGTGATGAGCAAGAGAAGAGCAGCGACGAGCAGCGAAGAGCAGCATAGAGTAAGAGAAGAGAAGCGAAGAGCAGCATAGACATGCGATTGGTAAAATTTGTCCCGAAATTTTTTATTCGACCAATCGCGTTTCATTTATCATCCGAATAAGGCGTTGACCTTCGTTTCTTTATGATGCTAGTAGTATATGGGCACAGTTCAGTTAGAATTTGAGGTGTTGGTGGACATCACCGGAACCGGAAATTACATCACAGGAAGTCACGTGACCGGAACCGGAAGTGCCCGGAAGTGATGTGTTTACGGAAGTGGCGTCATTCACGTACTGAGACCCGGATGTGTCGTCTGGTGGTTGGTAAGGACATCCCTTGGTTACGTAACGGTGACAGCATCAGCTGCAGGTAAGGGGGCATAATCCAACGCCACCACCGGACTTCCTTCGAACAAACGGAAAACATCGCCCGGGATGAAAACCACGGGAAAATGGGAGATAATCCAACAATCCCTCTATATTGAGTATACTCTCGGACTTCGACATAACAGTCAGAGTATCAGTCCCTAAAGAATCGATGCGAGACCCTAAACTATAGTCTGATGACGGACCCAGAAACGGGAGGTAAACCAACAGCCCCATTGTACTGCTTATACTCTTGGACATGAACAGTGAGAGTATCAACACCTTGAGACTCCATGCGAGACCCTTACAATATACAGATCGATGACAGACCCAGAAAATGAAAAGGACAGGAAAAGGGGAGATAACCCAATAATCCCATTGTACTGTGCATACTGTCGGATCTCGACATAACAGTGCAGAGCAAGAGAAGAGCAGCGATCAGCAGCACAGAGCAATACAAGAGCAGCGATGAGACGCGAAGAGCAGTCATGAGCAAGGGAAGAGCAGCGATGAGCAGCACGGAGCAAGAGAAGAGCAGCGATGAGCAGTGCGGAGCAAGAGAAGAGCAGCGATGAGCAGCACGGACCAAGAGATGAGGATCGATGAGCAGGGATGAGCAAGAGAAGAGCAATTTTGAGAAAGAGAAGAGCAGCGATGAGCAAGAGGAGAGCAGCGATGAGCAGCGATGAGCAAGAGAAGAGCAGCGATGAGCAGCATTGAGCACCAGATGAGCATCGAAGAACAAGAGAAGAGCAGCGATAAGCAAGAGAAGAGCAGCGATGAGCGTGAAAAGAGCAATGATGAGCAAGAGAAGAGCAGCGATGAGCAGCGTAGAGCAATGATGAGCAAGAGAAGAGCAGCGATGAGCAGCGAAGGGCAAGTGAAGAGCAGTGATGAGCAAGAGAAGAGCAGCGATGAGCAGCACGGAGCAAGAGAAGAGGAGCGATGAGAAGCGATGAGCAAGAGAAGATTAGAGATGAGCAACGCGGAGCAAGAGAAGAGCAGCGATGAGCAGGACGGAGGAAGAGATGAGCAGCGATGAGTAAGAGAAGAGCAGCGATGAACAGCGCTGACCAGCACAGTTTAATACAAGAGCAGCGATGAGCAGCTAGGAGCAACATCACAGGTGGGGAAAATCGCGGGAAAAGGGAAGATAATCGAATAGTACCTCTGTACTTCGTATTCTATCAGCGTTCGACATAACAGTAAGAGTATCAGTCCCTAGAGGCTTGATGCGAGACCCACACCCGATGTAGACCGATGAAAGACGCAGAGACGACCGAAAAGCGCGGGAAATGGGAAGTTAATCTAATCCGAAAACCGGTCATGCATGCCGAGACGACACTTGACCAGGTCCAGGTAAACAAATAATGGAAAAAATGGCGGGAAAACCCACTACATCCTGTTGTGCATTGCGGAATCCACTTCCGGTTCCGGTCACACATGCGCAGACGACACATCCGGGTCCCAACACGTGACTGACGCCACTTTTGTCAACAAATAAAAATGGCGGGAAAACACATCACTTCCGATTGCGCATGTGTGCAAACCACTTCCGGAAACTTTCGGTTCCGGTCACGTGACTTCCTGTGACGTAATTTCTGGTTCTGTTGACGTCAAATGCGGCACCACAACCACTTCAAATCCTAACTGAACTATTCTCATTTACTACTGATGCCTCCCATCTTTTAATAGATTTAAAATGTCTGTTCATGCAACATGATTGGATTTTTTTTAGCAAATGATGATGATAAAGGTAAAAGGTAAAAAAACATTTTTTTTCTATATGCTTTAATTTATACAGGGAAATTTTGTTGGGAAATTCTTTTTTTTCTAATGGCCAAAATGTGGGTCAGATTATTTTTTTCACTACAAGTGCTGGCCAAATTATTTTTTTACAAAAATCATGGCCAGAGAATGTCTTTCCAAAAAAATCCCAGACCCCCTCATCCCCTGAAAAATTTGTGCATGATGACGCTTGTGCACTTTGTGTATTAAGGAAAATGGCAATCGTTGAGCTTTCAAATTCACTGTTAACAATGACAAGAGATGCCTAAATATTTGTATTGTTCCCAAGTATCTGCGATTCTGTGGTAAAAAATCCGAAAGAAAGCATTTACGAGAGAACGCAAGCAATTCTACGGATTTCATCGAAAGCTAGTGTTACGCATACAAATACAACCGGGGTTACCAAGATCGTTCATAGGATGCTCTAGACCACCCATAGGAAAGAGACCTTTAAGAAAAGTTAGTGGTACGCTTTTAAACGATTCAGTGTGTCCAACAAATATTTTAAAAAATTAAGAGGGTTTCGTGTTACCCAAACTAGTAAGTTTATTGTAAGGGGATGCAAAGAGATGTTCTTAAATCATAATGATTTCAAGATGTTAAGGGCTGTCAATCATTCCAAGAGAAGTGTAAGATTTTTTCTTGTTACACTCTTACGTGATAAGAAAGGTTTAAGATGATCTTATGTCTTAAGATTACTTCTTGTTGACGGCCCCTGTTTTGCAATGTATTCTATTTGAATTCTAACTGACTTACTAACGTATGCGATAAATATACAATATATATATATGTACAATAGTCACTGTCGGAAATTATAAAATTTATTTGGGCGAGCTTTAGAAAGCGAGCTTTTTTCCATGTTTCCCAGCGACCCCAAATAAATTTTATCATTTCCGACAATGGATTTGTATTATGTTTATTCTCCAATCATAAAATTACCGTTTAGATCTGTAACATGCCTTAAAATGGGGCCTGACCGATAATCTGACGCTTCTTTACTCCGACATCCCAGAAGTCCGACTGGTCTATAGTTGGACAGTTCATAGTCCGACGGTTCGATAATTCGACAGCTCGTTAGGTCGACACATTATGTTAAAAATCATAGTTTATCGTATCAGGTATAGCCGAAAAAATCAAATGACAATACAAAAAGTAAAAGCCGTTTTCGGGCGGATGAGAAAAACAACAATATACAATTATGGCCCTCTGAGGAGGGAGATATCCAAAATGGTGAACCTGGCTGAAGGGTTGACCATTTTTTTGTATTATGGGCTATTTACCTGCGGGGAATAATAGGGTTATAAAAGCATTGGTGAATGACATTGAAAATATTACATGCCACTTAACTTTGAAAATATTGTGTGGACTTCATGGGAGTTAACCCACCTAACCCTTTGGTGAAATAAAAGCTCTGTGGTGAAACATCTTAAAATTAAAATACAAGCAGTTAAAAACTTTACCGGGCCTCGTACTTTTCAAACATTGAGAAAATTATGTTTCCAGACCCCTCTCCTAAATTATGAAAATGGGAAATTCATGGGAGTTAACCTAAATAACCCTTAAGTGAAAGAAGCGCTGGTAAATATCTATCATTTAACCCATAAGCTGTTAAAACTATTTAAAAATTGAGAAAATTATATGCCGATAATCTTCCCCACTAAGTATATGTCAAGACCCCCTCTTCCCACTCAACTTTGAAAATATTGCTTGGGCTTTATGGGAGTTAACCCACCTAAATCCTTAATGAAATAAAAACTATGGTGAACATCGTACATTTAGAATACAAGATATGAAAAACTTCGCCAGGTTACATATTTTAAAAATATTGAGAATATTTTGTTTCCAGACCTCAACCCCCACACCACATCAAATTTCAAAAATATGAAATTCATCGGAGTTAACTTAAATAACCCCCAAGTGAAAAAAAGCGCTGGTAAATGGCTTCATTTAAATAATAAGCAGTTACAACTGACGGACTTCATACTTTAAAAAAAAAAATCAGAAATTTATATGTCAATAATCCCCCAGTAAAATTTTTAAAAAATGTCTGGGCTTCATAGGAGTTAACCCACCTATTACTAATTGTGAAGTAAAAGCTCTTCTGAATATCTTTAATTTAAACCAAAACCGGTTAAAAACTGTGCATGACTTCATATTTTATAACTTTGAGGAGATGATATGTCCGGACTCTCCCTCCACTCAACTTTGAAAATATATGTTTGCTTCATGGGAGTTAACCCACCTAACTACTTGATGAAATAAAAGCTCTAGTCAATATCCTTCATTAAGAAAACAAATATAGTTTTGAAATTGTTCATAATAGATACAGCAAGACAATCTTAGGATTGAAGAGAACTGCCTGTAACATGGCTGCAAAGTTAGGGCTTGCCAGATTTCCTTTTTCTTTTATTAAAACCCAGACCATGCTGAAATTAATCCTTTGCTAAATGAGGCTTTATAGCTGAATAAATCTTTGGACAGCCAAAGTTTATACACTTGATATAGCTTTGCCTCAAATGTTTTTAAAGAAGCTGGTTTGGATATATCAGATTTCGGTAATTTCTTTTAATTTAAACAAGAGGCTAAGTAAGCTAAGCTTGTATCACTCACCTGCGCATTTCGTTTCACGGACCGGGGAGATCTATCAAACTTTGTAAAGGACCTTCCATAGATGCTCCATACCACAAATCAGTTCATTTGGCTTTACGGTTTCAGTGAAGAAGTTTTAAATTTCGACCAATCAGAACATGCAAATGCTCATGGCAGCCATTTTGTTTCACGGACCGGGATGAGTTTTGCAAACTTGGTAAAGGACCTTCCATAGATGCTCCATACCAAAAATCAGTTCATTTTGCTTTACGGTTTCAGAGAAGAAGAAGTTTTAAATTTCCCCCAATCAGAACATGTAAATGCTCATGGCGGCCATTTTGTTTCACGGACCAAGAAAATTTATGCAAACTTTGTAAAGGACCTTCCATAAATCCTCCATACCAAAAATCAGTTTATTTTGGCTTTACGGTTTCAGAGGAGAAGAAGTGGTAAACTTCGACCAATCAGAACATGTAAATGCTCATGACGGCCATTTGTTTAACGGACAGGGATGATTTATGTAAATTTTGTAAAGGACCTTCCATAGACACGTCATACCAAAAATCAGTTAATTTGGCTTTACGGTTTCAGAGGAGAAGAAGTTTTAGATTTGGACCAATCAGAGCATGAAAATGCTAATAGCAGCCATTTTGTTTTACCGAGCGGGATGATTTCTGCAAAATTTGTAAAGGACATTCCATAGATGTTCCATACCAAAAAACCAGTTCATTTGGCTTTACGGTTTCAGAGGAGAAGAAGTTTTAAATTTGGACCAATCAAAATATGGAAATGCTAATGGCGGCCATTTTGTTTACCGGACCAGGATGATTTATGCAAATTTTGTAAAGGACCTTCCATAGAAGCTTCAGGCCAAGTTTCAGTTTAATACGTCCAGGAGTTTCACAGGAGAAGATGAAAATGTGAAAGATTACAGACGGACGGACGGACGATGGACGCCAAGTGATGCTAAAAACTCACATGTCCTTTTACGACAGGTGAGCTAAAAAAATAAATAAACATCTTTTATCCTGCAATCAAACCATTTCCGGTCTAATAAAAGGAGTAGAATAAACTTTAGTTGTATTAGGTCAATGGCCTAATAAAGTCTACTGGTACTTGTTTACATGAAGAGCGCGAGGAGCGTAGCGAATGTACCAGATGCCGTCGTGGCGTTTCCCGCGTTTTCACTGCAGTTGAATTTCAACTTCAAACGTAATTTTAAGGCATTTTACGAATCTAAAGGGGATTGCAGGATAAAGACAATACAAAGTCATAGTTGGAAAAAATAAAATTTATTTGGGCTCGCTGCGAAACATGGGGAAAAGGCTCACTAAAGGTCGCCTTTTCTCATGTTTCTAAACCTCGCCCAAATAAATTTTATATTTTCCAACAATGACTATGTATTGTATATTTACTGATATTTCAAAGCTATTTCTTTATAGCAAAGGTAAAGCAGAATTTAAATTAGAGAATAACCTTTTGCTTAAATCAAGTTTTAAAATAAGACAACTTAATCAACTTTAGGGTTAGTGACCATCCCTTTGCAATTGAAACAGGTCGTTATAAAAATGTTACAATAGAAAATAGATTATGCACTTTTTGCAATAAAATCGATGATGAGTTTCATTTTTTTTAATAGGATGTAAACAAAACTTACTATTGAGAGACCAAATGTTTTCTACGATATCTAATACCGTTCCATCATTTAATAGAGATCAGCCACTCAATCAACTGAAAACGCTTCTGAACCCGAATATTGACTTTTACCGGAAATATGTGACTTTATATAGTAATCTGTAGAACCGTGAAAATTAGGCCTGTGTCGGTCTAAGTTCTCCACTTCATCTAGACCTATTATGTTATTGTATCTTATATAATATTATGTTCTTATGTGTTTTGTTTTGTGTTTGCTTGACCCATATGGATGTAACTTTACAAATACAATTATATTATTATTAAACGTCAAGCGGTTAAAACTTTTGGCGGACTTCATACTTTATTCGATTTACGAGTCGTCAGTTGTGCTCAAGGCCTAAAATGTTGAAAACCAAAACAAACCACAATCCAAAAAAGAGCAAATAGAAAAATTTCAAAATGACTTAAAGGGGTTAAGCAAAAAGGACAGAGCTATGCACAAAGGAGATACTCCTTAGTTTTCACTTTTACAATTTAACATTTTTTATGGTTTTAACTTTAGAGTTCTTTTTTTAAATGTTTGTATTGTTTCTGTTGTTGGCTAGTATATATCTCCTTTGGATTTCTGTTCTGAATTTGTGATATCGAGCTTGTTGTTATGAATTTTAATATTTTATATGTATAAAGTTTTGTGATTGTGTTAGAGTGAACATCTATGTACTGTTCTACACCCTTCCACCTTCCACTAACGAACAATTGGTCAGCAGATATGTACAATTTATTATAATAGAACAAATTAATATATAATTTACGCGTTTACATTTTGTGTGTCCCTATAGGAAAATGGTTGGATATGCAAGTGTGTGTAAAAACTTGAAAATATAGGACACAAAGCGTGTTTTTTTAGATAATTATTCTCTCATCGTGAATGCGGTAGTAAAGTTTAAAGAT
This sequence comes from Mytilisepta virgata, assembly GCA_028015205.1. Taxonomy (NCBI): domain Eukaryota; kingdom Metazoa; phylum Mollusca; class Bivalvia; order Mytilida; family Mytilidae; genus Mytilisepta; species Mytilisepta virgata. Next base: position 45,186,871 of record CM051520.1, read on the forward strand.
GAGTGAAGTCTATAAAAAATCAAACCTCTGTTTGACCATTCAATCTTGTGAATACGTTATCAAGTTTACCACTGGATCATGTAGGTAAGGATAAACATATTCCAATTGTGATTTTGCTAATATACAATTATCTTGAAATTATAATACATGTATCGTGCATGCTACTTTTGGGTATAGATGTATAGATATATACGATTTTCTCTTGATTGTACAAACAATTGTTTTTTTTTTGTCGTCAATGGATAAAGGTTAATGGTTAAGTGTATTATACAAATACAAGAGTACATCTTATCCCAAAGAATAAGAATACATACACTGGTTGAGAAAAGATATACATGTATTTTTAGGACATAATAGAACTTTTGAGTGCAATATATTACGATATTGCATTCCATGAAATTATCGCTGTAAACATCATGAACATTGACGTCATTGATGTGGAAAATAAAGTTATGCTACATTTAAAATATATTTCTACACTTCAATAAAATGGTTGTTGCATGAGTATTGAGGAACATTGTAATTTGCAAAATAAAACATTGCACTTTCAAACTTACTTGTGCTGCATATTTATTTTTGGTGAGACAATTCCTTGATATCAATGCAATGTTTCTATAATATCTTTCTACTTACCTCTTATATGAAGAGGAATAACTTCATTCTGTTCATCTAATAGCTCTTGAAGCGTTTTCTTTATTCCTTGAATAGAATTACTATTTGTTTAGTCTTAATATGTTAGATATTTTAGATCAATAGGAAAGACTGTCTTTGATGCTTTCATCGGAATAAATAAGATATAAAAGAAATGGCGATGTCCATCATTTTAATATAAATTTTAATATGTTCTAATATAATATGGCAAGGAAATTCTCCAATAGCCATAAGTTTCACCACATCTATTCTATATATACCAAATATGTAACATATATATTATGACTTATAACACATAGAATAGAGAATGTCTTAAAGATAATAATATTTTTATATTATATATTTGCATATATAATATAAAAAAAAACGGAGAATGAAACCTGTTACTAGCGTGCACATGCAAATAAAATGATAGGAGGCTGAATACATTTAATTTTTCACTTATGTTCTTGTGAAACACCGAAACACAAATCAGTTGATTCGTACGATACACGTACACGATTCGCACGTTACTAGCAAACCTCAAATTAATTAAGGTGTATACTTTGCATGTTACACGATTTCCTATACATTTTGTTTCTAAAATAAATATACTATCGGAAAATTACAAAAGAAACTATTAATATCTGTTGTGAATATCAGTAAGAAATTTTATTAAAAAAAAACAAGTTCTTACCAGGTATCATTCTTAAAAATGTTCAAGGTCAATTTTGTGTAGTGTTGATGTAAAATTAGAATTAATGTGCTTATCCTGTAGCTAGTAAGTGTTTTACATGTACGATAAGTCTCATTGAAGCCGATTTTCTGATTAAACAAATTTGGGAAAGTTTAAAAATTGTGATGTAATGTATATAAACAAGGGCAACGGGAAGCGTGGCATCTCCACGCCGTGAAAAAATGTGACCTTGAAATTTGTACATGTATGAATATTTTCTTGTCATTTGATTTTTAACCTGGAAAAACAATATTCTTATATATCCTGATATGTACTATCCTTATTTTTTGCAAATCATGGTAAAAATCCATTGAAGGCTGTTGATTCTAGAGTGTTTCACAAGGATGTTACGAACAATTGTGACCCTGTGACCTTGACCTTTAACCTTGAAAATTAATAGGGCTTCAGAATTTAGTGTACGTAGATGGATCTAAGTATCTACCAAGTTTGGTCAAAATCCATTGAAGGATGTTGCTTCTGGAGTTTTCACAAGGGTGTAAGGAATTTACAAGTTCCACTGTGACCTTGACCTTTGTCCTATGACCTTGAAAATCAATAGGGCTCTAGATATTTATTCGGACTAAGTTTGTGCCAAGTTTTGTCAAATCAACTGAAGGATGTTGAGTCTAGAGTGTTCACAAGGGTGCACGTGTTACTGGCGGAAGGACGGAAGGATGGACGGACAGTATCGTTACTATATCCAACTTCGCTCATCTGATATTTCCATTTGTTCATTGCTATAGGACCTTGAAATAAACATCCATGCCATGTTGATTTCAATCCATTCAGTAATTTTCAAGAAGGAGCTGTTTGTATGTAATCCGCATAGGGCCCTGTGCTAAACTAACTCCCCAGCTGGTGGCCATCTTGACTGACTGACTGGCAACGCCGTAACAACATTTTGTCAAGCACCTCATAAAAAACATTCATGCCATGTTTGGTTTTAATCCATTCAGTAATTTTCAAGAAGGAGCTGCTTGTATGTATTCCTCATAGGGCCCTATGGTAAACCAATTCCCCCACTGGTGGCCATCTTGAATGACATCCTGGCAACACAGTTAGAAAACTTTGTCAAGCACCTCATAAGGAACATTCATGCCATGTTTGGTTTCATTCAGCTAAGAGATTCTCTAGAAGAAGATGTTGGTACATGTATGGGTAGGGTTCTATGTTAAACTAAGTCCTCCGCTGGCGATCATCTTGGATGACGAATCTGGAACAAATTAACAACACTGGTCAGCACCTCATTAGACACATTCACCATGTTCATGCCATGTTTGGTTTCAATCCATTTAGCAGTTCTCTAAAAGAGGATTTGTGTATATATTTCCCATAGGGTCCTATGATAAACTAAGTTTCCCGCTGGCGGCCATCTTGGATGACGGATCCTCAACACAGTAACAACACTTGGTCAGCACCTCATAAGGAACATTCATCCAAAGTTTGGTTTCAAACATGGCAGCGGTTCTCTAGAAGAAAAAGTTTGTTTGCATTTCCCATAGGGTCCTATATTAAACTAAGTCCTTCGCTGGTGGCCATTTTGGATGACGCATCGGCAACAAAGTAACAACACTTGGTCAGCACCTCATTAGGAACATTCACCATGTTCATGCCATGTTTGGTTTCAATCCATTCAGTGGTTCTCCAGAGAGGATTTGTATATGTATTTCCCATAGGGTCCTATAATGAACTAAGTCTCCCGCTGGCGGCCATCTTGGAGACGGATTCTCAACACAGTAACAACACTTGGTCAGCACCTCATAAGGAACATTCATGCCATGTTTGGTTTGAATCCATTCAGCGGTTCTCTAGAAGAAGATCTTTGTATGCATTTCCCATAAGGTCCTATATTAAACTAAGTCACCCGCTGTTGGCCATTTTGGATGACGGAACGTCAACAAAGTAACAACACTCGGTCACCACCTCACAAGGAACATTCATTCCATATCTGGTTTCAATCCATTCAGCGTTTCTCTAGAAGTTTAAAATGTGAAATGTGAACGGACAATGGACGACGGACACAAAGGTATGGACCGTCGGGTCAGGTGAGCTAAAAAAAGAACAGTAATTGTGTGATGAAAAGTTCTTTTATCTTATATCACAACATCTGATATTTCTAAGCTTTACCATCATAAATTCTGAGTATACCATTTGCGCATGTCAGCACAGCCGGAATCCCCAAAACTAAAAATAGCAACTATGGTATCACCCAAGCACACGTGAGAACCCCAAACCTCTATACATCCATTATATTTCCGGCTGCGCACGTGGTAACACGCCTTTGAAATTGTACACAGTCACAGATGATGACACTTATGGTTTGACAAACTTTGTGTATAATATTATTAATATTATTTAATTATTGATATCCCCATTTATTTATCAATACATTATATTTATCTACATTCAATTAATTTTAGATAAATATTAATTCAAATGTCGCTATCAATGACATAAACAGTCCATTCCAGACCATCACAGGCAATGATGTGTTTCTGGATGGCTCATCACCTTTCCCTGTGCCTCCGGTGAGCTCAGGTTTACTTCCAGTTACTATCTGCCGACTTACCGACATTTCTACTTCGGTTGCAGGTATCGCTTTTCAGAAGACACCTCCGGTTTCTGTTATCAGGCATGGAAGTGTTCTACTGTGACCACTGTCACTCACACCACATCAGACCTGTTTCCACTATAGGGTCAGTTTCGTATGCTCCAGGTAGTTCTATGAGCTTAGGCCTCCAAGGTTCTAGACCCCACAGTTCATACTGTGGTCTACCCCTGCCTATGTCAGGTAATGATCCTTTTTCCTGGTCTAGACCTCCTTGGGCACAAGGTTTTCCTGGTGCAGGTGTGCCTGGTTTTTGGCCATATGGTGGATATTTTGGTCCTTCAACCTCGGTCTCTGGCCATACTGCTAACCTTCCTTCTGTGGCAATACCTGCTCCTTCGGTAGCAGTACCTTCCAGCGTAGCAGTGCCGGCAACTGTTTCCGAGCCCACCTGTTCTGTTGGGCCCCAGGACAACCAGCCGGTTTCTGTCTATGGTACATCTCTTGCATCTTTCTAGAGTATACTTGATGAATTCCAAAATTCTATTCTAAAGGATTTTTCCTCCTTTTCTAAAAGGCTTTCTGTTCTTGAAGGTAAAGCTGTCCAACCTTGTCCCTTGGCCAGTGGTCAGGACAGCGATAGAATACAAAAGGTTGAGGTTGACAGTGTCTGTTGCTCCTGGTAGTCAGGAAAGCATTTTTTCTGAAGATTAGGAAGATCCTTCTCCTACAGATCCTGCTCCGTCAGATCCCGCCCTTACAGATACTGCTGCGCTTGTTTCTCAATCAAACACAGTTCCACCCTCTCGTTATAAGGAGTCCGAAAGTGAGGAAGCTCCTTCTTCTATGAGGGATCTTAGGGATAAGGTTTTCACTATCATGAGGGAGGTCAACAAGGTTCCTTTTGCGTCACCTCCTAAACCAAAAAGGCTCTCCTCTGTTTTCGAGGCCTCCTGTGGCCTTTCTGACAGTTAGGCTCGTAGTCGTTTTCCAGAGCCTGATCACATTTCCTCTGCTCTGCAAATTATTGATGAAGGGATAGGTGGTTCAGCATCCGAGGTTTCGTCTGGGAACATTACATGTTCTGGAATTGCATCTTTTTCTGAGCACGTCCGGGTGAAGGACTATGACATCTTCAACTTTTCTTTTGGAAGTAGTTCCTAATGTTGAGAAATCTCTCTCCGCAGCTATTAATTCCAAGCTAGTTGGTGGCCTTCGCCTGTCTCAGTCGATCTGGTCGAAAAATGAAAATCTTCTACGTAGTACTTCCCAAATACTTGGAACAGCAGAACATTTTTAACAGCTGTGTGTTCCTGTCTTAAGAACCATGATTCTACTGTTTCTCCAGAGATCAAGTCTTTTTCACTCCAAGTAGACAATGATATTTGTGCTTCCCAACTCCTAATGAAGGGTTCTCTAGCTAACTGCACTTTTTCTAAGAGGTCTGAAATCTTGGAGAAATCTAATGTATCTGTAAGTGTGAAAGATTCTCTTCTTCGGTCTTCACTATCGAATAAGGTCTTTCTCTTCAGGAAGTGCAAGAACAGATCAGGCAGACACATACCCCTGTTAAGGTTAATGTACAGGTAAACAGTGGTAAGAGATCAACTTCTCTCCTAGGAATTCTTCTTTTCCTCAGAACAAGAGAAGGAAAACTCAACACCAAACTCCATAGAAACATTTTCAGTTCCTCTTGCTTTCATTCTAGTAGGAGGGAGATTGACTCATTTTATAAAACAATAGGAAAATATTACGAAAGATTGTTGGGTGTTGTCGATAATTCGAGGGGGATTGACTCTTCACTACTGGTAATAAGACATATTCCGGGCAGACTCTATATCATGGCAGATTCTCTTTCACCAGTTCCACTGTTTCGCTCACACATCTCGGATCCTCAACGTTTTCAATTCTCACACAGGAAGTATCTACTCTTTTGGAGAAAGCGGCGATAGAGGAGGAATCTCAGTCAGATCTAAACCCCGGCTTCTATGCCAAACTTTTTCTGGTACCAAAGAAGACCGGCGGAATGAGGCCAGTCATAGACCTGTCTATCGTTAATACTTATCTAGAAGTACCTCACTTCAAAATGGAGACAAATCGCTCTATCCAATATGTTTTTCTCCTTGGTATGTGGACAACATCCTTGGACCTCTCGGATACTTACTTCCACGTCCCTGTCTGTCCTTCTTACAGGAAGTACTTCCGTTTTGTTTGGAATCACAGGGTGTACCAATTCAAAACCCTTCCGTTTGGTCTTTCTATAGCCCCTCTGGTGTTTACCAAAGTCATGCAGGCAACAATCGCCCATCTTCATGCTCAGGCTATTTTGATCCATCATCAAGGAGTTCTATCTTCAGAAATTGAATCTTCAGACAGAAACAGTAATTCAACTTTTTTTATCTCTAGGATTCCTAATCTCCTGGGAAAAGTCGGAACTAACTCCCTCTCAGGACATTATATTCCTCGGAGAACATTATCTGACCTCTCAGGACTTAGTACTCCATCCAGAAGACAAGTTTCTTTCTCTTTGCCAGAACATTCTCAGTCTGTAACGGCACGTCAATTTTCACATCTTCTGGGCTTTCTGGATGCTCTAGCAGATGTAGTTCCTCTCGGCCGACTTCATATTCGTCCGCTTCAAATTTACATTGGGTCCCAATGTCTCAAGACTGAAAAGCACCCATACCGTTGCTTCAAAGTCTTTATCCTCATCTTCTGTGGTGGACAAATCGGGAGAAAGTTTTGAGAGGCTTTCCTTTGTCCTCTCATGTTCCCAATCTGACTCTTTACACAGACGCCTCCTACCTAGGTTGGAGGGGGGCTTATCTAGAGGGTCAGTCCGTATCCGGAATATGGTCCCAAGACTTCCGGAAAGAGCATATCAACTTATTAGAAATAAGAGCGGCTCTTCTTGCACTGTCTCATTTTCGGTCTGTTCTCAAAGACAAACCAGTAACTCTTGCTACGGACAATTCAACAGTAGTTGCTTATTTACAGAATCAGGGCGGCACTCACTTCCACGATCTGTACCTCGTAGCAAGGGATATTCTGATTCCCTGCCTTCAGCTCCATATCCTACTGGTAGTAAGACATATTCCGGGCAGACTTTATATCATGGCAGATTCTCTTTCCAGGAGTCTAACTCCTCTCAATACAGAGTGGGAACTTCTCCCAGTAGTGTTCGAGGCAATAACTCATCAATGTGGTTCTCCTCTGGTAGATCTGTTTGCGACCAGTCTAAATCACAAACTGCCCACCTTTGTATCTCCAGTACAAGATCAAAAAGCGTGGGCAGTAGATGCGATGAAAATATCTTGGAAGGGAATGTTTGCGTATGCCTTCCCTCCTTTCAGATTTCTCTCTGCCGTCCTTCAGAAACTTGCTTCAGAAGAATGTCATATCATACTTATTGCTCCAGCTTGGTGCAAACAAACGTGGTTCCTAGATCTACTACGTCTTTCTTTTGCGCATCCTCTTGTACTTCCGGTAAAACCAAATCTTCTCTCCCAAAACAATGGAAAGATTCTTCATCAGAATCCGGAAAGACTGAATCTTTACGCTTGGCTTCTATCATCGAAAAGAGAGGATTTTCTAAAGGTACAGCCAAACACCTCGCCAGAGCTGTTAGGTAATCAACTAATATCGTCTATGACGCTAAATGGTAGAATTTCAGTGATTGGTTTATTCCAAGGGAAATCGATCATTTCCAAATCACTGTACAAGAGTTAGCTGATTTCCTTACTTTCCTGTTTGACTCTCGAGGTTTGACTCCCTCAACTATTAAGGGATATGGGATATAGATCTGCTATCTATGGCACCATCTATTTGGCTGGCGGTGAAGATTTTGGGAGTAATGAACACCTTTTCTCCTGGTCCGTAATTTTTGCCTTGAACGGCCTAAACAGAGAACTCTATTCCCTCAGTGGAATCTCAGTTTAGTTTTGTCAGCCTTGAAGTCCTCAACTTTTGAGCCGGCCTACCAAGTGGACCTCAAGTTCCTATCGTACAAGTGTTGTTTTCTTCTTGCCTTGGCCTGAGGTAGAAGAAGAAGCGAGATCCATGCTTTTTCGGTATCAGAAGCTTGTCTCCGTTTTTTAACGTTTATTAACCGACCACGTCTTTATGGCAAAGAATCAATTGCCACTTAGAGGAGAAGAAAATTCCGTCATCGGAACGAATACACTATCTTAGAAAATACTTGGGAGAATCTGTTCGAGACTTTGTTTTGGATGCTTAGGACCCGGTCACGTCTCCTGCTCTACATCCAGATTCTGATTCAAGCTTGCTTTGTACTGTTCAAATTTTATCTATCTATTTGCAGAGGACTCAGAGTTTACGCTCATCTCGTAACACTAGACCCTTTATCCCTTTTAAAAAGGGGGTTCTTGAATTATCTGTCAAAACTATCTCTTCCTGGATTAGCCGGACTATCTCTCTAGCATATGAGATTTCTGATGAAACCCTTCTAGACAGTTTTAATGTCAAGGCTCTTGATGTTAGAACTATTTCTACATTTTGGGCCCTTTTCAATCAAGCCTCAATCGATGAAGTACTTTCTGCATGTTTCTGGAGGAATGAAAATTCCTTCGTTAGCCATTATTTGAAATCTATGGCTTCCCAAGCACCAAGCCTGTTTTACTTGGGACCTATTGTTGCTGCACAAATAATTAATTTTCCACCTGCATCTTCGCGTTCAGGGGATTCAGCTTTGCGTTAGATTCATTTTTACGCAGAATTTATGATGGTAACGTATTTATTACGATAAAATTATACATATTTAAAGTAAAATGATATTTTATCAAATAAATACTTACCATCATAAATTAAAGGTCCCTCCCACCCTCCCCTTCATCCTCTTCTTTCCTACATGTTTGTTTTTTTTGGGAAATATAATGGATGTATAGAGGTTTGGGGTTCTCACAGATGCTTGGGAGATACCATAGTTGCTATTTCTAGTTTTCGGGATTCCGACTGTTGCTGACATGCGCAAATGGTATACTCAAAATATGATGGTAAGTATTTATTTTATAAAATCTCTTTTTACTTTAAAAAAATATAATTTTGTCTCCTAGCACGAAAATTGTGTGACACTTTAACAAAACCGATGAGTAATTTAAAGAAATGCGACTTTCTTAGAAATATAAAGAAGTCTGATGTGATGGATGAATTACATAAATTCAAATGTTACAAGAAGTCTCAGAATAGATTTTGTTATAATAAAGATGTATGCGATATCGGCCTTGTTTATTATACCTCTTTGACGTCAATACCAAGATTATGGAATCAAAAGATGATATTAATGTATTATTAGATTAGTTAGTTAAGTATAAATCCAGATAAACTCCCATTGATACAGAAATAACATAAAATAAAAGTGTTTTTTGTCGGAGTAATTGGGAATAATTTTGTATTAACTGGAAAAGTCTAATAAGTTGTATGCCACGACTTCATAATCTGAAATATGAATAAAAATCAGTGCAATAATTATATGATGTTCGATGAAGCCACAAATACTAGTATTCAAAAACTGATTTGGACTGTTAGTTATTTTTGTGCAGTACAGCTTGTAGTGTTGACGGATGTAATCTATTTCCCATAAATAACAATTACAATGGATATGAAATGATTTAATAAGAGCTGTACTCAATTTGGATTGAGAAACTTCATTGTTGTTGGTTGAATATTAATCTGTTTTAGGACAGCAAATGTCAAATGTAATTGGATGTTAAACGTTTTACGGAAATAGCCACTGTAAAACTACGGACGAGGTTCCATTCGGAAACCTGGCATTAGATGTATTACTGTCGTAATACGAAAAAAAAACAAAAAAAAAACAAGAGAAAAATAATCCAGCTGACGATAACATCGGACAGAACAACCAGGGGGATTTAGAATGGATATAAATTAAGATACAGCGAAATGGTCTAGATTTTTAGCGTGAAAGAGAACATTGCTGCCTTCAGCTATGAGTAAAGGAAAAGACCGATTTCATGATCTGGAATACAAATGTTTGTCTTTGAATCTATAAAATAGCAGTTTCCATAAACTTGACGTGAAGATATCAGTGGTTGCCGTAAGTGAGTCGATGTGAGCGTTTTTTTTACACCATGTGGGCGGGCGATATTCATCTCGGAGAAAAATGGTTTAAAATACTAGTAACACTAGACTAAAAGTACTACAAAACATACCACTATCAGTTACAGATTGGTTTATATAACAACTTGTTGCGGTAAACATACTGGTATTATAGTTGTACATATCAAAGCAAACAACGAAAATATCAACAAGAAAAATGAAAAACAACAAGGATTATCATGTGATTATAAAGAAGACAGAAGCGTAACTAACGCTGTTAATAATTTATTACAAAAATGTCTATGTTGTCAGAAAAAAAAAGTTTGAGGTATGTGGAATTGGGTACAAATTTAAACCTTAGTTAATGAATAGTGTATTACTATAAGGTCATTTACATATATGAAAAATAATTGAGTGGGAAAATAACTTTTGTGTTAATTATAGAAATTTGTATGCAATTCTGCATGTTCTGTACTGATGAGGTAAACCTTTCCACGACAACGTACGTTAGTTTGTTCAAATTTGAACTAAAACATTACCTTTAATTTCTATTTCCTTGAGGTCTTTGAGCTCTGAAAAATCAAGAAGGTTAATTTGATTTGACAATCTTTGATTACAGAATTTAAACAAAATAAACTCAAATCCCGAATTTTATGTGTATAAAAATGAATAATAAATACAGAGCTATTGGTACTGCTTTTTTCCTGCACATTTATGTTAAAATGAGTTATCTCTGCTAAAATTAATATTCAAAGAACATCTTACCATCATGTGCTAGTATTAGAAACTACGCTCAGCCTTTTGTCACTTCGTAGCGGATAACTATTTTTATATTGTCAAAATCATAAATGACCTCCTGTTCCCTTTTCAAAATTTGCGTCATATAATTATTTGTGGCTCCAAATATCTTTTTTTAACAACAAATATATATTTCATTCGACAATATTGCTTGTTACAATTATACTAAGGTGTCCAAGCTACACCTAAGTATCCCTGTGAACATTCTTTCGATTGTCCAGGAAAACAATCAAAAGTATAAGTATGTTCATGACTGTAGTTAAAAAGTAACATCTTCTATACATTTTTCTATATTCAGTAATAATATATTATTTTTCATACTTGTTTCTCTCAATCTCTTTTTATATTCCCTAATAAATACTTGATAAATATAAATATTTTTCCGTTAATATGCTTTGTATAAGCTAAATGCTAAAATAGTTAAAAAGTAATTGAAGTGGAAATAATTTCTATCGAACATTTTGTATCCAATAACTAGGTGCTTTAATGTAATTTTTCTGTCAAAATTTACCTTTTGCAGGATATTTTCTAATTTGACCCAAAAATCAGACAAGTAATTACAAGATATAAAGAAATGTTTGTAATCTTCTTCAACATTGCAACAATTACACATATTGTTATCGGTAATTTTCCACTTGAATAATAAAGATTTTGTGGGTACAATATATTGGAGTAACTTCCATCGAAATATTTTCAATCTTTTTTCCTCCAAAAAGTTGAACAAAAAAATTATATATTTCAAACCAGTCTGTATTTTCTTCAATGCAAAAATATTTAATCCAATAGCTATTACCTATTGGTCTTACAAATATATTGTCTCTGAGAGCATTGTAAAATTACTTGTTTGTCAAGATATTGATATTAATCTGCTTTAAAGACCAATAAAACAGTTCTTTGTATATAAACCAAAGTTTTCGGAGATTGTTCTGATGCTAAACATCTGCATCATTCTGTAGGTATTGCCCTTTTTAACTTAAGAAATTCTATAAAAAAATTACTCTTACATATCAGTTTTTCGAAAATAAACTTCTGTGAAAAACTGTCCATTCTCATCAATAATGTCATTGACATATACAATACCACTGTCAATCAAATTATTAAAAATCAAACTCTTATTTTCAAATTTGATAAACTTTGTTTTCGAATTTCCCTAAAATTTACGGGTTTTTTTAGTTTGCCCCCCCCCCCTCCACTCTCTATCCAACACTCTATAATATCCCTATAAAAACCCGGAATGTCTTTAAAATAAAGTAACAGTTTACAATTATCAATATTCATTCAAAATATCAACCAATTATTACAAAACTTGTTTAAAAACTATTTTAGAATTACTTTCCAATTAGGAAGCCCCCTTTCAACCAGTCTGCTTACCCAAGAAGCCTTCAATGACTTGAAGTTACTGCTTACACCTATCATCTTAAACCCCCCTTTTTTCATATTCACCTATCACAGTTTTTATTTTAACTTTGTCTGGTTTTCCTTTCCAAATAAAGCTATAACACTGCGATTCTATCGCTTTCAAATAGCTATGTGGAACACTTGCTGAACTTGAAAAAAAAGTAAACTTTAGAATAATTAATGTTTTTATAATAATAATTTTATCCAAGATAGTAAGATTCCGTTTTTCCCACCCTCCAAATAATTGTTTCATATCTTCGATTTTCTTTTCCCACTTTAATCTCTCACATTGATCCCTGTTATGACCAAAATACATTCCCAAAACTTTAACTGGACATTCTGTCCATTTAATCCCTTCTACTTATCTTTACAATTCTTCAATTTTCCAACCCAAATGCCTTCTGTTTTGTTTCTATTCAAAATCAGACCAGAAAATGTTCCAAAGCATTTCTATTACATTCAATGCAACACTTATCTCTGCTTTAGAACCCCCCAAAAACAGTGCCGTATCATCTGCTAACTGGGAAATTATTATACTATGTGTGTTCCCATCTAATGTAACCTGTATTCCCTTAATATCCTTACTTCTCCTAAGCCGTAAATCCATTATTGCTACAGAAATTACAAACAAAAGGCCTGATAATGGACACCCTTGTCTAATACCTCTAGAAGTTTGAAATACTTCTGAAATCCACCCATTATTCATAACACAGGTTTGTATATTACTATATAACGTTTCCACCCACCTAATAAATGACTTGTTAAAACCAAAAGGTTTCAAAGTATTAAACATAAAATCCCATTCCAAAGAGTCAAACGCCTTACTAAAATCCACAAAAACAATTGCCCCTTCTATTTTATATAATTCCGCATAGTCTATCACATCCTGAATTTGTCTTAAATTAAACCCAATGTAACGACTCTTGATGTACCCGGTTTGATCTTCATGTATAATATTTGGCAATACTTGTTTCAGTCTTTGAGCTAAGGCATGTGAAAATAGTTTCATGTCTACATTTAATAGAGAAATCGGCCGATAATTACGCTTGTACGTTGCACCAAATATCGATTTTTCACTTTGCACGTTTTGAAATTTTCCATTGGCCTCCATTTTGATGCTGTATCAAAGTCACGTTTAAAACCTTTATTTTGATTGGTTTACCCCGAAGTAAAAAATGAAAGAAATGCCTTTGTAATCTTTTTTAATTTTATTTTCAAATTGAAGTACACAAAACTTTCGATTTTGAAGGCTGCTTTATAGCTACCGTTGCGTGGTCTTCGCAAATTTCTCAATTATTCATTTGTGTACGAAATAAAAGTTTAGAATTGTTACTCTTCCAAAGCACCTGATTCTACTCCCTGTTTTTTGGTGGGGTCCATGCTGTTCATATGTTTTCAGTTTTTAATAGTAGTGCTTGTATTGTTTTGGTCTTTTCTTCGCTTTCTCCGGAGTTTTTCAGTTATTGTGATGTCCTGAACCCAAAATATATGGTTGCTAGGGACTTTTTCATCGATTGCTATGGACTTTTTCCATGGCATTTTCTCTTGACCTTCCATTTTGACGTGAACAGGTAAATTGTAGGGTCCTGATCCCAAATATTTCTGGTTGCTAGGAACTTTTCCATCGGTTGTTTTGGATTTGACCTTGACCCTTGAGCGTCCATATCGACTTGTACAGCTATATTTATAGGGTCCCGAATCTATAATCTAAAAATATATGGTTGCTAGGGACATTTTCATCGGTTGCTACGGACTTTTTTATTACCTTGACTCTTTAACTTTCTTTTTTACTTGTACTTGTCCTTAACCCAAATATATATGGTTGATAGGGATTTTTGCAATGATATTGACCCTTAACCTCCCATTTTTCTTCTACAGCTACCATTTAATTTATTTCAAGTTATGCTGAAAATATTTGCTGTTTACAGTTTGTCTTTATCTATCGTAATATTCAAGTTAATATCCTAAAACTGCAAAATTTTCTAAAAATTAACAATTCAGGGGCAATAACCCGAAAACGGGTTGACTGATTCATCTGAAAATTTCATGGCAGGTAGATCTTGACCTTATAAATATTTTTAGATCACGTAAGTTTTGCTCTAACTTCTAAAGTTTTAGATAAACGAGCCAAAAAGTGCATTTTTCACATATCTTCTATTTTTAGCCATGTCACTCATGTTTCTCGCAGGACAAGAAAATAAAACACACAATTTATACTACAATGTAGATACCCTAAGGATTTATCAGCCAAAGTTTAGTTGAAATTGATCTTGTAGTTTCAGAGGAGAACATTTTTGAAAGTTTACAAAGATGACGAAAAAATGAGAAACATTGTCTTTAAAAGGCAAAAACTCCTATAAAAGGTCAATTAACGATTTTGGTCATGTTGACTTATTTGTAGATCTTACTTTGTTGAACATTTTTGCTGTTTACCATTTGTCTTTATTATAATATTAAAAACTGCAAAATTTCCTTACAATTAACAATTCAGAGGCAATAACCCAACAAAGGGTTGACAGATTCGTCACACAATTACATGACAGGTAGATCTTGACCTGATGAACATTTTTACCCCATGTTAGTTTTACTCTAATTGCTTTAGTTTTTGAGATATAAGAGAAAAACTGCAGTTTACCCCCTATGTTCTATTTTTAGCCATGTCGACCATGTTGGTTGCAGGCGGGGTCATCGGACACATTTTTTAAACTAGATATCCTAATGATGCAAGTTTGGTTCAATTCAACCCAGTAGTTTCAGATAAGAAGATTTTTGTAAAAGTTAACGGACAACGACGGACGATGAACGACGACGGACGCCAAGTGAAGAGAATAGCTCACTTGACCCTTTGGGTCAGGTGAGCTAAAAGATCATAAAATAAGATATAAATTTTATAAATTTAAATAATTACACCAAAATTATAAAAAAAACCTTAATGACCCCTCATAAAAAAGGGAGGGGTAGATTTCCAAAAATCAATTCCAATCTGTATTTCTTGTGGGGACTATTGTGGTAAATATCATAAGCTTACAAGAACTGTACTTGTTTTTATATGAAGCCCAATTTTTACAAGTAGTACTGAATCAGACCATAGGCACACCAATGTCTGATTCATATCTAAGTTTGTACTTGTACATAGATAATAATGGGCGATTGAAATCAAACATTTACGACAAACTCAACGATTTTAATTTTCCGATTGTGAACTTCTCCTTTCTCAGCAGCAACATACCAAGGTACCCAGCCTATGGGTTGTATCTGTGTACTTTTACGAATTTGAGCCATACGTAATAATTCGTTAAAAGAAATCCGTGCATATGAAGGTAGTATTACGGTCGTCATCATAAGCATGACGAATTGATTGGCCGAGATTAACTTTCTATCTCGCGTACGAGACTAGATATCTTCAGTTATATTTCACTTCTGGAATTGACACCTCACCGGACTTGACACTTCATTGGCTTTCACTAACTGGCACTGTGAAGGGTGCGGATAACAGAGCAGGACATGCATACCCTTCCTGAGCACCTGATATCAGTCCCGCTTTTTAATGAGAGTTCAAATATTTAGTACTGTCTTGTTCTATTTACGTTTGTATCATTATACGTTTTTTTTTCTTCTTTTGGGTATACATGTGTCCTTGAGGTGTTTGTTTGCTGCGTTCCATTATCCTGACTGTCTTTTCCTTGGACTTCAAGTTTGTGGATATTCTTTTGTCGATATTAAATAGAACAAAAGTAAATGACCGGAACCTAACTGTCTACGACGACAGGATCATACCATAAAGGACCACAAATATTTGCGGTCGTATAAAAAGATAAATAAAACACATTTATTGTTCTTTATATTATTAGGTTGTGCAAGGAGCTTCAACAATAAAGCGAAAAGCTCATATCAAGTTATACATCTTGTATAAGGGAACCTATTTGTTTGAGAGAGAGAGAGAGAAAAACAAGGGAATATCCGAATACAACTTGTTTACCTTCTGAAAATGATTCACGTAGAATTGAAAGTTGGTTTTCGATATCTTTTAAAGCACTCTCTCTGACTAATTTGATGGATTTTAGCTCATTACAGACTGTCTGATATTGCTGTCCACCAAGTCGAACAATAGCCTATTGTGAAGAAAATAAAAGTGTGATGTATTTATATTAATATCAATAAGTAATACTGGCTTTATTAACAAACATATGATCTGATTTGTATTATTCTTGTTTATCAATAAATTCTATACAATTGTTTTCACAGCAATGCGTGCGATGAACTTCGAAGTAAGAAAATATGACAGTGATAATTACATAGATATTTTCTGACTTCAGTGTTGATGTTTAAAACTGTATTTTCTGATCACAAATTGAATGGCCTACATGAAGTTTGTATTAATCTGTTCTCGATAAGATTTAATTTTTACTCAATTGACATCGCATCATTCTTTCCTCGTGGAATGTGACGGGTGCCGTTGAAGAAGCAGACTATTTGTATACACTTGCGGAACAGCTGATGTCTCTGTATGTTTATTTTTGCGTCCTTATTGTTCTATCATTTTTTAATAACGTCTGATTTGTGAATGAATTTTGTTTGTCTTTCAGTTATGCATTTGTCGTGTTGATGTTTACTTTTCATTAGCCATAATTGTGCTTATTTCCTATCATCTTGTCTCTTCTGTTTTCTTTTTGACTTACGTTTGTCAAATCCGTCCATTCAGTGTTAAAATCATTGGTATTTATCTTATTACTTTCAGCATGAGCCAGTTTATTTCTGAAGAATTTAATTCTGGCAAGATCTGCTCCTTCAGTGGTTTCTGAAGTTGGTGGTTGCTTGTCAAATCCGTATATTGGAGGTCTGATGGATGTTAAATTTCTTATTAGGCAAATCATGAGGGTCACATCAAACTCTTTGGAGGATGCTGAGCCTGCATTTGTAAAAAAATTAAATACATTAATTTAGCAAACGATTAAACTTGTTAACCAAATAAATTACGGGGAATATTGTATTTACTTTTAAACGACACAAGGAATACATCCGTTACAATCTATACCATGTTATCATCAATTTTCTGCCATTACAAAACACCTTAAACACTATTTTAAGAGGTTAGAAAATAATTGTCCAACACTTATAGTAGATGTAAACTTTTTGGACAATGATAAGAATTTTCAACATATTTTTTGAAAACATTTTTATTCAGTGCTGCAATGCCGTAAAATCCAAATTTCACCGATTTCAAGTTTTATATTATTTATTAATTTAAGATCTGATTTTCTTCAATTGTTTTTGTATCAAATACAAAGGAATATTGCATTACCTGTTGCCGGAAAGAGGAGTGTCATTTGTTTCATATTTAATCTTCTTTCGATGTTCAATTGGGTTAACTTTTGTTTATGGTTTTGTAAGTCTGTTGCAAGAGTAGCCGCTGGGAAAAATTGATCAAACTTATTTCTAACAGCATCTGTTCCTACTCCCGTAACTAACTTGAACATTCGTATAAAATTGTCTTCCTCCTCACCTGTCTGACTTGAACTGTAAACCAAACAATATTTATTGAACATGACACAGAATAACATATTAAGTGACAGCCTTAAAGCTTGATTTTAAATAAACTCAAATTTATTTGATTAAAATAAAAATAATCTATATAAAAATACTATAATAGGTATTTCGATTGTTTTTTTTCCTTCTTTATCTTAACATTTCTTGTTAATGTTGAATAACAATTATAATTAATTACAACACAATGGATAACAGGAATGGTCAACGAAGACATACATGTACCAATGAACCAAAGTAACCCAACTGAGTGAATTCCAGACAAAAGACAACATAACAGAGCAAAAAATACAAACATAAACACCATAGAGTCAGGATATTCTAACTTGATAAACACAGTGGTGGGGTAAAATTCTGTTTTATGGGTATCCAACCCTCATATATCTTTTCTGGCACTCTGGCATATAAATAACACTATAAAAACCAATATAGTATGATTACCAACAAGGTGACTGCTTGCTAAAACTTTTGTATTCACGATATTACAATAGAAACTAGAATCATAAGGATGGACAGAAGCTAGAGCCATCATTTTTGCTTTAAAATTTGTAAGAAGGTCTGATAAACTGAAAATCCTTATTTATTCAGATTCTCTTTCATGCTTATTGGCTATAGAAGGTCAGAAATATATTAAAAAAAAACCTTTAATTGTCCTGTCCAAATGGGCAAAGAAATAGTTTTTATCTGGATACCAAGTCATATTGGTATCCAAGGAAACACAGTCGTAGATAATATAGCGAAGGATTCTTTAGATGACCAGTTACTAATATGTCAGTGCCTTATACTATAAATAGTTCTCGCCGATATATGGCTTAAATGTCGCCCACACTGCGTAAATCAATTATCAATCAATCAATCATAAGGATGGGAAAACCCGCTCATGATAAGTGCATTTCTGGAAGCCGGGTATTAAGCTAAAAGTTTTTTTTGTTTAGTTGGGGTTTTACGCCGTTTTCAGCGCATTTGGCTATTTCGCGGCGGCCAGTTTTTATCGGTGAAGGAAGCCTGAGTACCCAGAGAGAACCTTCGGTAGCAAAATTAACATTCCTTGTCAACTAAGATCGGAGTCGAACAAACCCCGCCACAGGTGTGATTCGAACTCACAACCAGAGTGTTGACAGGCTAGTCATCATGAGTAGTCATGACGAACTACCTAGACCACTCGGCCACCAAACTAAAATTTGAGAACAGTGAGAACTACTAATTAGAGATCAAAGAACAATGTATGAATCAATAAAATTTAATAAGCTGAATGTGAATACACATTACGGACAATTTTAAATGTTTATTGCAATAATGCATAATACAATAAAATGGTTAACTTTAGTACTATTAAATTTACAGTTATTGTTCATGTGATTATACTTTATGTTTTGTTTGAAATGTTAAAAATCAGACCCCTTTAAAGAAACCAGTTGGTACAAAAACTTATTTTAGTTTTCTTTTTGACTATTACTTTACCGAATTCTTCATATATCCTATTACTGGTTTCCAAATTTTCCATTAACCAACATCTAGATTTATATGAGTAGGGAATCCAATCTGTAAATTTCAACTTGCTTTTCATTAATCTGTGAGGTAGATATAGCTACCAAATGTTTTATAAATTTTAGGTAAATTTTGTTCCCCAATATTTTTGTTTATTTGATGGTCAGTTTACAATCAAGACAAAGTTCTCATATTGTCTTAAAACTGATAATTCCTGTTCTTTTAATTTCACTATAGGCATGATAAAGTAAGAAATAGGATAGGAGACTGGTATTTTACCCTGAATACTTTTCATTTCGAATATATATCTAATATATATTATATAAACATTTTGAATTGCCAGTACAAACTTTTAATATAACAACCCTGTATGCATATTCAACACATAGTTATATCTTATGCATGTATTTTGATTGAAGTTTTGTGGATACATCTTGCACTTGCTTCTCTTCGCATTGGTAGGAATCTATGCCAGCATCATAAAATATACATGTGTATTGTTCACTTTGTATTTATTAGCCCCTCCCCTTATTAGAAAGTATGTCACAAAAATTGTTTATATAGCATACATGTTCACATTTGCAAACTTCAGTATTCACCTCTTTGTCAACTGGACGACAAAACTAAACAACCCACTATTCATTGATATGTTTAATGTTTGTGAACAGTGGCTTTTGTTAACAATTGGTTAAGTACTTTTTAATTTGTATATAATGTTTGTATGGACATTAGAATCAAAAATCATATTTCATAGCCACATATTTACGAAATATTGACATACATGTAATAGTGGACACTTTAAATTTCTCACTTAGTGAACAAAATATATTTGATGTCTTTATTTTAGTTTATTTTTATTCCTTAATGTTTTATTCTTGTAGATGAAGATTCAAAATAAATTTTGGGATAAAGCTTAGTGAGGTAAGTGAAAGGTTGTTGTGGTAAAAGTTTGTATTGTCAAATCAAAATTTTAATATGAGGTCAAATAAATGTAAAAATATTCTAAAATTTCACTATTTCTATATCATTTTCTCAAATATTTATTTTAATATTCTGAATATATTTTTTTTAAAAATAATTATTTTACAATTTAGTTTATTTATTGACCTTCAGAAATATAAAACAATGTGAAATTTTATTTAACCTTTTCAATCAGTGAAACAAGTTAATACTATTGTCATGATTGTGTTGAAAATATACTTTGTTTGAATTTGGGATAATAGATTTATCAGGATAATTAGAGACTATTCCTAGAACCTAGACCACAAACTTGAGTGAATAACGTTCATGGTAACACATTTCATTTAGCCTGGATAATTCTGACAAGCCAATGAAAATCGGCATTGGAAAATTGCCTTTTCGAAAACATCATTTGATTGGTGGAAAACAGGAGAAAGTTCGGAAAGCAGTAAACACGTGACAATATCTTCGCAAAAAATATTTTGCACTTTGATGGCTGATTTAAAAAAATAAATTTCGTTTCTAAATAGAACTTTCCATCTGTTTTACACCTCGGAAATTTAAATATATATCAATTATTGTATTTGGAAATTTTCAAGTGAAGAAAATTATCATATTGCTTTAAATAATTGTAATATTAAAATTCTTCCAAATGTGTCGTACAATAAATGAATTAATGCAAAAAATGATTTACATATGAGGGAATATATTTAATATCTTTTAATTGTAAAATTTAATTAGGAGTATTAATGTTATGTTCAGTTGGTTACCACAATCACTGCATGAGTTACTTATTGCGTTATTTTACATTTTCACATTAAGCCTCAGTTTGAAATACATTTTCATGTATAACTTCTGTTAATTAAATTGAATACATTTTTTAGTCGACGTGTTTGTCTTTGTTAAAAAAAAACAATGACTTTAGAAAGCTAACAAACGTAGACATGAAACCTAAATGTTTTCTATATGTCTCGGTCAGTTTCAATGTTTCTTTAAATATATTTTTCCAGTAATAAAGCACAGTTCAAACTTTTGATTTTCTGTTATTTTAGTAATATCTATACTTTCAGGAACACATTTCTTTATTTAAGAATGTGGTTTAATTGTACATTGTGAAATGTAGAATATATATTTATTTGTTTCTAAGCAAGCAGAAAAATGGTTTTACTCTGTTGATTGACGATTTGCAATTTCGTCGAATATTTAATGTTAAATTTTGTCGATTACACTTCAAAATATTAACTTGATATAAAAAAATATAGATCATTTGATTGATTTAAATTCTTTTTATTTGTTTACGTTCATTCAGTCAATTTTGTTAATTATTAGTTTGTGTAAAGCTGTTTTTAATTGATAAAATAGAATTTTGGTCACCATTTTTTATTATCAAATTTTTCAAACAGAGTTTTGATTCTCGATTTTAGTACACTCTGCTGTATGTAAAAGTGGTTATTAAAACTTTTTAGCTTAAGAGCTTCATGGAACTTGTAAATTCCAAAAAATCTCAAAATTCTCACTTGAAAACTGTAATCATCTTTTAAACAATAATGTTTTAGCTAAAATTCGCTTTAATAGTACATAAATTATATTTTTCATAGTAAAATTGGGTATTTAAATTAATTAAATTTTTCAACTCTTAAAATATATGATGTAAAAAAAATTAACAAACAGTTAACAATTACAATGGGTGTCTACCCAGTAATACATAACATTTTACAGTTATATACAAGTGGTATAATATAAACAAACTTTTTTTAACTAAGAACATTTTTAAAATAACTATAAAATGATGTTTATCATGTTTAGTTAAACATTTCATTAATTACAGTATTTTAGTATACTGATATTGAATTGAATAATCCGAAATTAAAAAATACAGTTCCATTCAAGATCAAATCTTTGCTCTGCAAATAATCAATTAAGAAATTAAAATTTGCAAATTGTGGAAATACTCTCTAGTTTGGTATTATATTTAGTCACATGTATGGTCTTTTAAATGAATATTGGTGGATAATTGTTAAAACAAGACGGTTCATTGTATAATTTCCAACATATTGCTTTCCCTTTTACATGTAAACTTAACTATTATTCATACTCTGAATAATCAAGAGTTTATTTGGAATCGAAAACATGTATCTGTATACACTTATCATCATACTGAACATTGGACAATAACCATAACTTAAATACTGAAATTTTAGGAAATTAGTCCGTGCTTTTAATCAAAAGACATTAATGAACTTTCAATTATTCGAAAGTGCAACTCAAAATACATGTAAGTAGAATATTATTAGTTACAATTAAAATTTAACTTTGAATAGCAACCTTCTTCATCATGCCGCCTTGTTGGCATAGATAACTATTACACATTGATTTCTGAATTTACAGAAACAAGCTATATCATGACTTATTTTATAATTTAATTATTCTAAATGAAAAAAAAAAAAAAATGAAGAAAAATACTTACTGCGCCATCTTGACAGCCTTTCCCCTTCAACGAAACATGGAGAAAATAAGACATATACCTGTATTGGATGGTACCACAATAATAATGGTGATGTATGTGAATATCGTAAATGAAAGACTTATTACCAATTAAAAGCAAGTTAGACTACAGAAAATGTTTTTTATTTACATGTCAATGAACATTGGTGGTCAGGAAGAATACATGACTGTATTCTGATGATTCTGCATATAGGGCATAATTATTACTCAATCAGCATTAAAACTTTACATGTGACAAAATGATTTCTGACATTGGTATACTTCAATTCTTTTTTTAGCCTTTTGCCATCACTCCGGCGTCAACTTTTCCCTTAAAAGAACTTCTCCTCTGAAACCACTGGACCAGTTGGGACCAAACATTTGTGGATTGGTCTTTGGGTGCCCCCCTTCCAAAACTGTGTTGGGCCTCCCCGACTATCAACCGATATGGCTGTTGTGACTAAAAATAAAAAAAGTAGGTACGAATTTAAAAAATCTTCTATGTAACTACATGGCCAATTGGAACCAGCCTTGGCAGCAATGGTCTTTAGGTAGTCCTCTTTCAGAATTGTGTCCGATGATCCGGACGATCAACCAAGATGGCCGCCAGATGCGAACTTGGTTTAACATAGGACCCTATGGGAAATTCATTTAAAAATCTTTTTTTCTGAAACTACTGGACCAATTGGAAGCAAACTTTGCAGAAATGGTCCTTAGATGGTCCTCTCTCAGAAATGTGTCCGATGACCCGGACTGTCAACCAATATAGCCGCCACAGCCGAACTTAGTTCAACATAGGACAATGTACGAAAATTCATTAAAAAATCGTCTAGTCTGAAACCACTGAGTCAATTAGTAAAAACTTGACAGAAATGGTTCATAGGTGATTTTCTTTGAGAAATGTGTCCGATGATTCAGAACGTCAACAAAAATGGCTGCCACGGCTGAACATAGTTTAAGATAGGACACTATTGGAAAATTCATTAAATAATCTTCTTGTCTGAAACCATTGAGCCAATTGTAACCAGACTTGGCACGAATGGTCCTTAGATGGTCCTCTTTCAGAATTATATCCGTGGCCGCCACAGCCCAACTCAGTTTAACAAAGGACCCAATGGGAAATTCATTTAAAAATGTTCTTGTCTGAAACCACTGAGCCAATTGTAACCAGACTTGGCCCGAATGGTCCTTAGATGGTCCTCTTTCAGAATTGTGTCCGATGACCTGGATTGTCAACCAAGTTGGCCACCACAGCCAAACATATGGAAAATTTATTAAAAATCTTTTTGTTTGAAACTACTAAACCAATTCGAACCAAACTTAGCAGCAATTGTCCTTAGATGGTCCTCTTTCCGAATTATAGCCGCTGATTTGGTTTGCCAATCAACATTGCCACCAAAGCTGAACTTAGTTTAACATAGGACCTTATGGGAAAATTTAACTTGCAAACCACCATACCTTAAACTTGGCCATTTGGAACTACACTCATGGCAGCAATGGTCCTCTTTTAGAAATGTGTTTGATAACCTTGAATGTTAAATAAGGTGGCCACCACAGCCTTACCTTTTTAACATTGTACCTGTGAAAAACCAGCCAAGCTAACTGCTACACGTAAATTTGCAGTCCTGCTGAAGGTGTTAAATCCAGGTGAGTGATACAGGCTCTTGAGGCTTCTAGTTAATAAATAAAACCCGAAAGTGAAGATCACAATCTATTATTAGCTGAGTAGCTTTTGAGAAAATGATAGTCATCTTGCTTGGAAATAATAGTAACATATATAGATAAATTTGTGATTATTAGATAATCAATTTAACGCAATGCTAACATTTTTCAAACCAATACAGCAGAAATAAAAAATGTAGATTTAAAACGTTTATTGTAAAAAATTAGGATGTAATGCACGAGGTGCACTGATCTCTTATTCAAATAAACAAGAAAATGCACAACAGGTAAGGTCAACAATAACATACCAATCAATTAAAGCGACCAAACCGATAGAACGCAGACAAAAATAAAGAGTACGAAACACAAACATAAATACAACAAAGAGTCAAGATAGTCTGACTTGGTAGAGACACTGACAGTTGTGGGGTAAAAGTATTCAAGTCATTGTGAGAAAGAACAATTTTTACAGAATTGCATATAATTTGATATTTGTAGCCCTTACTGTGAAAGACCAAAAGTAACTACCAAGTTTCTGTGGGTAACTAGCAAAACTTTGGGATTTATGAACGATTTTACAGTAGATACTAGGATGGGAAAACCCAGTTCTTCAGTTATGTGTAATAAAAATAAAATGACCGAGTTCGCTCGTTTCCTATCTTTGGTGGCTTTTGAGTCAAGAGTGTAAAATAGATCAAATATTCGGATAGCATCTGCATTTTTTCTACCAAAGGCAAAACATCATACCTTCGCGTATATTTCTTTTTGAAAAAAAGCATTGCTGAAACTTGTAGTTTCATTTAAAATTACAATTAAACATGTATAATAATAACGGCTTAATCACGTGATTGTACACTGTAACAAGTTGTAAAAAAATATTTTAGACACACCAATAAATTGAACCAGTGTACGTGTGACTAATGTAACGTTTTAAATAATGATTTATTAATAGTTATTTAGTATTACATTTCTAGACCAAAATATGACTTACCTTACAGTCTCTATCCGATAATACTTATCTAGCCCATTTTCTACATGCTACAAAAGAAATGTTCAATTATCTTTAATGTCCTACAAGGCTTGCAGAAACATAATTAAACCATCTGCACGAAAGAAGCACCATAGTAAGAGACTGTCATAGCCAGTAGCAGAATTTAAGGAACTATTTTATGTCTTAGTACATGTATACTGGAGAGTACAGATTTATTATGAAGAATACTCACATGAGTTACAAATATGTTCAACTGGAATTAACCTTTCGAATTACTTTACATTCTTAACAAACAAATGACTTCCCTTATACGGAAAATATTCCTTATGTGAAGAAAAAAATGTTTGTTTAGATTTTAAAACCGAAAATTATAGGTTTAAAAAAAAACAATTCAATATCAGGGATGTTTGCGTTGTAATCTTGTATAGCAGCCAATCCATAAAAATCGGGTGTATTGATATTAATAATTTCCAATATACACTGTTTTTATCCAGGATTTTCCAAAATACACAGCAAGAAAACTTATACTTGAGATTTATGGTTCGACGTAATATTCTCAATTTGATGCATTTGACATACAACACTTTAACAAGTTTAATAGTGTGAAAACTTAAAGGTATCTCCATCTTACATAGCTTTGTCATTCGATGCTTTTAGCTTTAATCTGAAGGTCAGTTGTAATTGTGCTCTTCAACTTTTTGAATATTGTTTGGGTTTTCAAAATTTTAGGCCTTGAGCACAACTTTTTTTTTTTTTTTTTCAATGGAAACTGCGCACAAACGGTATGTATTTATGTTATACAAGTCGACGAAAATTATTTTAGTACATATTTATTCAAATGGCTACAGAATTGCAAAAACGCGTGCACAATACTTTTTTTTTCTTTTCCGAAATTTAACTTTTAATACGAAAAACATTGATAAATTGTGTTTGCAGTACTTTTCTGTTTTATATATGGATAGAGCTCTGAAGGTGCTATAGCCCCAATCGGGTCTCCTAGGATAATAAATATGTTCACGTTTATGTCAGAGAAATATGTATTCGTGTTGGCAAATTGTTTCATAAAAAATTGTACTTTTTCGGCCTAAATTCTTATTCGCACTCCCCCCCCCCCCCCCCCCCCCCCCCCCAAAAAAAAAAAACATTCTGGATTGACCCTGGTACTGTATTTTTTCACATCTAAAGTTATCCTGTCTTTTATTTTTCCAAAGTCCTGAAGTCCTGGTTCTGCCTTTTTATTTCAAATTTGATCCTAGCTCCCCCCTCCATAAAAATAAAATGGTTGTTCCCTAAGATTGGGAAAGCATTTCTTATTGTGGCATGTTAGTTTCCATGGTAGTTAAATTGTTCGCTACGATTTTTAAAATCTGATTCTTTAATAATGAACGAGTAAAAAGAGGTTTCGACAAAGATCAATGGACAAGATTTTCTAACGAATCATGCCTTTATTTTTCCACACGAATTTAATACACCAAAGTCATGTAATTTTGGAGTAGTTAATAAACTTGATTATTGTATGTCAACGTCTTCTATTTTAACGGTATATTAAAGAAAACGATTTTGAATGAAATCATTTAAATTAACACAAAAAAAACCTTACATTCGGATATGTGTTATATTTAACACGTTTAAATAACAATTCCATTCAGACTTAGCAATGCGTAACTATTAATGTTGTATACAGTATACTAGTGTTACATGTATTAACACGTGTGTATAGAAATTTCAGTTTTATTTTGCATAAAAAGGGGTCATCGAAGGTTTTGGATACGTGTTCTCCTTGTGACCCTTTTTTTTATTTAAACTTCCCCTGCCAAGATTTAGTATTGTTTGATGGTGAAGAGTGAGCGAAGCTAATAAAAACGTTTACGGTCATTATTTAAATCCTTTAATAGTGAAATTTCAGGTCTTTAAATATACATTTCAAAGAGATGGCTGGCATCGACATGATTAATGCCGAACTATGGAACATCGATACAACAAAACAATCCGTTCAGAGGACAAGAAAGAAAATAGTTCATAGTTTGAAACAATTTGCTTATGATTTCGTCGATTTAAAATAGATAAAAAAAAAAACATTGCTTTTACTAGACTATCAAATACCCTGTCTTAAATTCGTTTTAGAAACTATCTTCTACTCTGATTACTTTCAACTGTCGTCTATTAGAGTATGGAATATTCTTCCATTAGAAATCCGAAATTTCGAATCTTTTAATATTTTTCAAAGTCGCATCATAGGCGTATGAAGCCCAATTCTAATACATGTCCTCTGTAAACGTTGCATTTCTGTTTATAAGACTCTTACGAATATTGCATATTCCTCAATAAGAAGGTCGACACATTATTCAAAATGCTATTCCAATAAAAGAATATAAATAGTCATGAGGTAAAACAAGGAAATATCTGTCAACATATGATATTGCATAGACTCCCTTTACCATGTTCTAAGTAGTTCCTTATCATGACGTAATGTTTTTGTCTCAAAGGATCAATCAAACTGTCAGGTAAAACGAAGACCAAATAAAAGTCCATGTTCAAGCTATCTTCACTAAAAATCAATATTAAATACATAAGAAAGTCATCTCAATGGTTTACTGTTCATCAGATTTCAATCCAAACGACTGTTGCTGTTCAACAGCATTATACTAATATATTCTGAAACAGAACCCGACTATGTATATTATTTTTGAAGGTTTAAAGTAACACAAAGATGTAACAATGTAGAAAGGATCTAATTAAGAAAATTACATCCCCCCCTTTCAGACGAACTGAAGTCATGTTAAGTAGTAAAGATGGTATGATTTTTTTTTAAATGTCCATACATTGAAATATAGTCAATATAAAATATCGTTTATTCTTGTTCGAACAAAAACACATCTCTGTTAAAATAGATTAAATTACGGATGTTTTGTTTCCAAACAATAGGTGTCTTTTTAAATCTGTGTTTGTGCATGATATAGTATATGTATACGCCTATTTAAACTTTTTGAAAGTTGGCCATTTAAATACAGACCACTGTCACACAGTGGTAAACTATATAAAACAAAATAATTACAAAATGTTATAACAGCCATATTTAAAATATTATCTTGTCAAATGAGTTTTTAAAAACCTGCAATTCCAACAAATTGGAAAACCTTACGGAAATTCTCAAACTGTCAGGTGCTGCTTTTGCAGTTTCATGACATTCAGAAAAATCTCGGAATTTATGAAGTCCATTATTTGAAGCGACAGTGATCCATCCCCCAAAAATGTAAATATAAATAAACCCTTCTTGGCTAACTATAGAAAATATCCAATCATTCTATTAAGAAATTAAATCATAAAACCCAATGACGACAAAAGCAGTTTTGGTCGGAAGGCAATGAGTCACAATTGTAGAAAAAATCCTGCACAACTAATTATTAAGATAAAAATTTCTAAAAAATGAATGCACATCTACACATGGGGTAATGAAATGTATAGAAAAGAAACGCATGAATTAAAAAACGAAAGAGAAGTTTAAGTCACAAGCTGAAATTGGCATTCTTTAAATTGACTCTTCTGCGCCAAATATTTGAGAATCAAATTTTCCAAAACCTCATTGTTTATCCACATAGAGGCTATGACAACATTTTAAGAATTATAATAGATAAATCGAAAAATAAAAGAGGAGTTTGGGACACAAGCTAGAATAACCGTTTTCAAAATTTCACCAATTAAAGTGGGAGCAATGTTCAGAAGGTCAAAATTAAAGGCTTATTACGCATCTACGTGCGGTATGAAATTTTCCTATGAGGAAATTAAAACTCTTATCATATAAACTTATAGATACAACAGTTGTGGGTCAAAACCAAAATAAAGAAAGACAAAAGGTGAAAATGAGAGTCCTAGCCGAAAAAATCACGGAAAAGTAAAACATATGTCTGTTGAATGCTAGACAACTCGCCCCACTTCAAACTCGCCCCACACCAACTCGCACCAACCTTTCACCAACTCGCCCCAACATGGAAAATATAAGTTACAAACTCGCTCCAACTGTGAAAATCATAGTCACGATCTCGCCCCAACTTGTGAAAATAATAGTTACAAACCCACCCTAACTTTGAAAATAATGGTTTTAAACTCGCTCCAGCCTGGGACTATTATAATAGTCGGCCAGCTCCAGCTGTGAATTTCATAGCTAATTTTATCTTTACCTGGCGCCGAACTGTTAGTATCTGAAATAGCATCTTTGAATGCGGTGACTACTATTTCAAGAAACGAAGCGAAACAACACAGAAACCGAATGAAACCGTTTAGTTTCTTATTTTAGGACATTCCCATAGACAATTACTATTTCAAGAAACGAAACTGTTTCGTTTCTTTTCTTTTCATTCTTTGCATGGTTTAGTAATCAAAATCGTGCTGTTTCTTGTGTTAATAATTTTTTTTTAAATTTCTTGCATGTGTATGCCATGTACATGTATATATATTTCTGTGTGTATATGATTGAATAAAAGAGAAGTAAGGAAAAAAATAATAAAAATATTTACATGTATCGAGTATGAAATTATTATTTTCATCAGTTGGGGCGAGTTTGTAGCTCTTATTTTCATATGTTAAGGCGAGTTGGTGACCATGATTTCCACAGTTGGAGCGAGTTTGTAACTAATATTTTCCAAGTTGGGGCGAGTTGGTGTGGGGCGAGTTTGAAGTGGGGCGATTTTGTTAACTTAAGGAAGTTGTGTTTATAAACTGAACAGTCGGACCGCCAAGTGCCATTTTGACCGTTACTCTAGTCTAGTGCATTCTATTTACAGAGAAACAGGTGGAGATAATTTTAGAATTTTTTACACTAGAAGGCGCTTTTAGTCCCGCCTCGAATTTTTGATTGACAGGATGTGTGTGAAATGTGTAAATATCGTTGTGCTGGTTTCTGACTTTCAAATAACATAGATGGAAATGTGTGTTAAAATTATTTCGTTAACACCCTGGCCTATCGGATTCACCTGACACTTAAAATTATGAACGTATGAAACATCAAAAGTGAGTATTTTTGAGCACCTCAAAATTGCCGGCGACACACGTTCCCACTTTTTAGCCAATGAACAGATCTCGCTCGTTTACCGTTTTACCGGGAGGAACCTATAATGTTTTGTTTTGCAAATAGATACAATATCGGGTCTTTCATTTGCAAGTTAAAAGATACACATACCTTGTCATTGGTAGAGATAAATCATACTTAGTTAAAAACCACTCTAAATCTAACAAAAAATATACAAAGGAGGAAATTGTCCTGATGATTGAATATTTGATCGACAACATATTTGTTCATTGGTGGACGTGTTTTCCAACAGACAATTGACATTCCTATGGGTACTAATTGTGCGCCACTACTGGCCGACTTGTTCCTTTACTCATATGAGGCAGACTTCCTTGACGGGCTTCTTAAAGAAAAACAGAAGAAGTTAGCCCGTACCTTTAATTTCAGCTTCCGCTACATAGATGATGTTTTATCACTCAACAATTCACGTTTTGGGAATTTCTTACATCTCATCTATCCCAGTGAGCTCGAAATTAAGGATACCACAGACACTGCCAAGTCTGCATCTTATCTTGACCTTCACCTCGAAATTGACACCAGAGGAAGGTTGAATACAAAACTTTACTAGAAACGGGATGAGTTGACTTTCCAATCGTCAACTTTCCATTTTTGAGCGGCAATATTCCAGAAGCGCCGGCGTATGGAGTATCTATTTCACAATTCATACGTTATTCTGGAGCTTGTGACATATACATTGACATCCGGCTCCTGACAGAAAAGTTGCTCAGAGAGGGGTACGTTACTCCTAAGCTGAAGTCATCCTTATTAAAGTTTTACGGGCGTCATCATGACTTGGTTGACAGGTATGAAAATACCGTTTCCCAAATGAAAATGGACCTGTTCCATTGATATTATCCCTTCCTCATACCGGATTTGACATGGGCAGCATGGCGGGTGTCCTACAGGAAGCAGAAACTGCTTACTCTTCCGGAGCACCTGAGTCTACCCCCGGTTTTTTTGGTGGGGTCCATGTTGTTCATACGTTTTTAGTTTTTAATTGTAGTGCATGTATTGTTTTGGTCCTGTCTTCGTTGTTCTCCGGAGTTTGTCAGTTGTTACGATTTTACTCTCCTTCGAATATCTATTTGGTATTTCTTGACTTTACTTAAAAAGGCTGTCCCGAGACTCCGTTACATAGTTCTTACTCAATATCCAGGGGTATCAAAATATGCAGACATGAAGTGTTTTTTTTTTCTTTTCTTGTTTTCACATAATGATACGTTTGAAGTGTTTTTTATGTTAGATATTAAATTTTCTGCA
Source organism: Mytilisepta virgata (assembly GCA_028015205.1). Classification (NCBI taxonomy): domain Eukaryota; kingdom Metazoa; phylum Mollusca; class Bivalvia; order Mytilida; family Mytilidae; genus Mytilisepta; species Mytilisepta virgata. Next base: position 45,218,510 of record CM051520.1, read on the forward strand.
TAAAATTTTAAAGGAGCGTCTATTTTCAAAGACCAGTCACATGGCAAGTCCCCATCCCATTTTTGTGGTTGATTATTCACATTTTTTTTCAAATTTTACTCAGGTTCATCTAATAGGTTACATTAAGGACAGAAAAAAATCCATCATGAGATTATTTTTTTAAATAAGATAAAATAAAATGCTCCGCTGGGCGCAGCTTTATACGACCGCAGATGTCGAACCCTGAACAGTTGGGGCAAGTATGGACACAACATTCAAGCTTGATACAGCACTGAATTTGGATTGTGAATAAATATTTGACACAGCATAGGTTTCTGACACAGAATTAATGTGGTCTAAGAACTTAAAAAATTTTAATTTACCTATTCAAACCATATCAGTATTATTTGCTTTTATATATAAATCAGAAATAACCAATTTAAAATGGAAAATTTTAAAGAAGTTTAATTTTGCACCCTTTGGACTTTAATGTAGACCAATTTGAAAACGGGACCAAAAAAATAGAATCTAAATACACGGTTAGATTCGGCATATCAAAGAACCCCAATAGTTCAATTTTCGATGAAATCAAACAAAGTTGTTCTCCGGAGTTTGTCAGTTGTTACGATTTTACTCTCCTTCGAATATCTATTTGGTATTTCTTGACTTTACTTAAAAAGGCTGTCCCGAGACTCCGTTACATAGTTCTTACTCAATATCCAGGGGTATCAAAATATGCAGACATGAAGTGTTTTTTTTTTCTTTTCTTGTTTTCACATAATGATACGTTTGAAGTGTTTTTTATGTTAGATATTAAATTTTCTGCATAAAATTTTAAAGGAGCGTCTATTTTCAAAGACCAGTCACATGGCAAGTCCCCATCCCATTTTTGTGGTTGATTATACACATTTTTTTTCAAATTTTACTCAGGTTCATCTAATAGGTTACATTAAGGACAGAAAAAAATCCATCATGAGATTATTTTTTTAAATAAGATAAAATAAAATGCTCCGCTGGGCGCAGCTTTATACGACCGCAGATGTCGAACCCTGAACAGTTGGGGCAAGTATGGACACAACATTCAAGCTTGATACAGCACTGAATTTGGATTGTGAATAAATATTTGACACAGCATAGGTTTCTGACACAGAATTAATGTGGTCTAAGAACTTAAAAAATTTTAATTTACCTATTCAAACCATATCAGTATTATTTGCTTTTATATATAAATCAGAAATAACCAATTTAAAATGGAAAATTTTAAAGAAGTTTAATTTTGGACCCTTTGGACTTTAATGTAGACCAATTTGAAAACGGGACCAAAAAAATAGAATCTAAATACACGGTTAGATTCGGCATATCAAAGAACCCCAATAGTTCAATTTTCGATGAAATCAAACAAAGTTTAATTTTGGACCCTTTTGGCCCCTAATTCCTAAACTGTTGGGACCAAAACTCCCAAAATCAATCCCAACCTTGCTTTTGTGGGCATAAACCTTGTGTTTAAATTTCATAGATTTCTATTAACTTATACTAAAGTTATAGTGCGAAAACCAAATGTCTTCGGACGACGACGACGACGACGCCGGACGACGACGACGCCAACGTCATACCAATATACGACCGCAAAAATTTTGCGGTTGTATAAAAACAGATTCACAGACAACAATTGAATAAATAGTATTGGAACTCTTTTAGTCTTTACAATATTGTGAAATTAGGCTAAAATACTCAACATATGAGCTACCAGTTTTATTTTTTATCATTGGCAATGTTCAGAAAAAAACAGTATAAGTAAATGAATTGTATATCAAAACATATATTTTAGGTGTATTTGTTTTACTTTGGATGGAAAACATTGTATGATTTTCATTTATGTCTTTTATGTGTATAATTTCTTAAATTTTTGTTTAAATAGTAATCTTGTAAGATATACAACTCCAGTTCAAATTTTATAACCACTTGTAAGTAAGGTAACCTAATTTCTTTTTATTTATGATTTTAATTTTTTTACCCTCTCGTGTCATCTGGGACTATTTAGTTAGAATAGTTTATGATTCAATCAAGATATAGTTTTCAATTTTATTATATTTTGGTTGTGTTCTCGTATTCAAAGAATATTCATTCCGTTCATCTGAATTTCCACATGTTATTTACATGTATACAGCACTATTAACTTAAATTCTGTTGAACATTTCTAATTTTTGTGCTTTCCCTTTAATTTCAAATCCAGGATCTTGGGTTAGACTTCCATATTAAAAGTTTTTCTTGTACATATGATTTTATTTGTTTTTTCATGATTTTTAATTCATGTTCTGTCCAGATTTTTACTTTTTTACTTTGAAAGTCAACAAATTGCAATAATAAGCATGAGAAATTGGTCTATAAAATCACAGGTATATTTTTTTTACCAATTTTGGCACAACAGGAGGTGAAATACACAAAAAGCAATAATAATTATTCTTGATCAATACAATAGATATTAATTCATGAAAAACAAGATCGAGAAGGCATAAATTAATGTACAAATGTAAAATTTCCTTTGGTTGAAAAGAATATGTATGATTTCATGTGATTTGCTGGCAAATATAAATCCGTCCATGTCAGATCCTTACAGTTTTTCACAATTGATAAAGATAATTTTAATTTTAATAAAATTTTCTTTTTTTTCCAATGCTTTTTTTTTAATTTGTTACTTTTTAACCAAAAACTCTTTAGCAATTCAGGTAAAGACACAAATCCATTATATTTAATAGCTTCCACATTGCAAAATGCACAAAAAGTTAAGTATAAATTGGAGTAATTAAGTAATTTTTTTCAAAATTAAAGTGAAAAAAATCTTCAGTCCTGTTTTGAAATAAAAAAACCTATAAACATTTGTCATTACTCAAATAGACCTATAGTAGTACTTCAGCTACTCCCCAGGCTTTCAGTTGTTAATTTATGTAGAAAATAATTTTAAATTCATTTGTGCACATTCTACCATTCAACATATCACTTAATTTTCACAGAAAAAGCTCGCTTGAATTGCGTTTCATTCGGTTTTGAGGAGAAATATTTAAACTGTTTGTCAGAAAAGTAACAGCACACCTTTTCAGATTTAAAAATCCCCGTCCCGAGATAATGATAATGAAGAAATTTTCCTTTTTCTGACCAACGGTGCAGAAATCGTCGGCATCATTGCCAAATTTGATTGTAAAAATTGTTTAGGAAAAGCACGATAAAAATATCTGTTTTAAAGTAATATGAAAAGAAAATATTCTCACAAACCGTTTAATACCATTCCCTAGACCCAATTCACACCATACGTCATGTATGGCCAAAAAAAAAAAACGGCAGGTGATTGACGTTACAAAAATGACCCATTTTCAAATGAAAAGTCACGTCACTCTGTAAATAAAAACGACACAATTATTGACTTGGCGCTCCGACTGGAAAGTTTCCCATCTTCTGTTTCAAATAATTTATCTTTTATGGAAAAAATATTTTGTAAATTATTAAATAAAATTTAACGTTTTGAATGACATGTACGTTGTACACAGTTAATATAATGATTGCTTAATATTTTGTCAAGCATTCACAAAGTAATACCCCTTCTTGTCAAAGATATAGTTGTATCGATATACTCTTCCTTTCCTTTCATTTAAACAAAGCAATTACAACAATATAATAAAAATGTATTAAATGGATAATTAAATAATCTACTCACATTAATTTTCAGGCAAAATGAAAAGGATCATTTCCGCCATATTATCTCATGCAAAGGGAAATAATAACAAGATTTGTTTACTAAAAAACTATTTAAAAATAGAATAGATACATTGGAATTTAATGGCCTGAAAGGTATTACAGATATTTCATCTAACATGAAAAATATTAGTTTTTCGTATTTAATTAGGAAAGAAATTCGGCGTTTTCATTATAAAGTTTCACGATATCTCAGATTATTATTGAAAAGCCCTATTAGTTCATTTGTGGTATTTATTTATGTAATGTCTTTATCTATACTATGACATTATTACATGGTTGTTTCTGTGTTGGCCTTGTTATTGGTCCAAGCCTTGCTGTATTGGCCTGAGGTGGACCCGAAGGCAAATGGAGCTGGTCGAGGACCAATAACAAGCCAAATGCAGAAAAAACATGTAATTATATCTTTATCAATTAACTAGTTTTCACAAAGCATATTCTTTATAATTTTTTTCTGAATCAACTCTTTGCAAATTCTTAAGTATAGTCATTGAAGGATTGGAATGAGGGTTTTGAAAGATATTTTTAGTCAAACCTATCACTGAATTATTTATAATCATAAATTTTGAAGCACCTTGAATCACAGACCATACATAAATTTAGATATTATGTAATAAGTTCGGACTTTTTGGAGGTTTCGTATGTATTCAAACTGAAATCTAGAGAAAATCTAATCACCCTATATTGGCCGGGTACAATTAGTCGGCCAATACAGCAAAAAATCTGTATTGGCCAGGTTGTTCGATATTGGGCGAGTAAATGATTCTGTATTGAAAGGACAGTTTTAGTTATACTGAAGCCAATAATACAGTAGTTAATTAACACGAGAGGCTCAGAGGGCCATATTTGTAGCATGGCCTGGACAAAATGAGATAACTTTGTAAAAATCCTCTCACACATGCTTCTTGTCAAGCGGTTTCAAAGAAGATTTCTTTTTATCAGCCTATCAGAAACAAGAATTGCCCATGGCAACCATGCTTGTCTTCCAATCAGGATGAAAAAAAAATGATTTCATAAAGGACTTTCCATAGATGTTTCCTGTCAAGTTTGGCTGACAGTTTTGGCCAAGTAGTTCCAGAATTTTTGTTTTAAATCAACCAGTGAGAAACAAGAATTGTCCATGACAGCCATGTTTGTTGCCCAATCGGGTTGAAATGAGGAAATTTGTAAAGAACCTCCCATAGGTGTTTCTTGTCAAGTGACTTTCTATTTGGCCAACCGACTTTAAAGGAGAAAATTGTTTTATATCAGCCAATCAAAAAAAAAAAAAAAGAACTGCCCATGGCATCCATATTTGTAGTCCAATCGGGACTAAATAGGAAATTTGTATAAAGGACCTCCCTTATATGCTTCTTGTCAAGTTTCGTTCCATTTGGCCCAGTGATTTCAGAGGAGAAGATTTTTTTATATCAGCGAATCAGAAACAAGAACTGCCAATGGTGGGCAAATTTGAAGTCCGATCCGGAAAAAATGATGAGACTTTGTACAGAACCTCCAACAGATGCTTCCTGTCAGGTTTCATTCATTTGGCAAAGCAGTTCCAGATTGTTTTTAATCAACCAATGAGAAACAAGAATTTCCTATGGCGGCCATGTTTTTTTACCGATCGAAAAGAAATAAGGCAAATTTGTAAAGAACATCCCATAGATGTTTTTTGTCAAGTTTTGTTTCATTTTGCCAAGCTATTTATGAGGAGAAGAGTTTTAATACAACCAATCTGAAACAAGATCTGCCCATGGCGGCCATATTTGTAGTCAGATCGGGACGAAATGAGGACATTTTATAAAGGACATCCAATATATGCTTCCTGTCTAGTTTTGCTCCATTTGGCATAGTATTTCAGAGGAGAAAATTCTTGAAAACTCAGCTTATCAGAAACAACAATTGCCCATGGCGGCCATATTTGTTGTCCGATCGAGTGAAATGAGCAATTAATCTTCATAAAGGATCTTACGTAGATGCTTCCTGCCAAATTTCATTCCATTTGGCCCAGTGGTTTCAGAGGAGAAGATTAAAATGTGAAAAGTTAACGGACGGACGGACGGACGACGGACGCCAAGTGATGACAAAAGCACACATGGCCTCGAGGTGAGCTAACAATGGGTTATAAATTATGACCAGCAATTCGAAAACGTTAATTCGTCAACAACAAAAAAATAGAAATTAAGGAAAAACCATTTCCAGTGAAAGTTCCTTTTACCGTACCTACGCCCCCTCACATTTCAAGTGTTTGTATGTTTAAAATCCAATAAATCAAATATCCCCAACACAGTGTCTTTTTATATACTGTCATATTATGATATTATTACATGTTTGTTTCTGTATTGGCCTTTTTATTGGTCCGAGGCAGAGCCGAAGCCCAATACAGCTGGCCGAGGACAAATAACAAGGCCAATGCAGAAATAACCATATAATGATATCTTTATTAATTAACTAGTTTTCACGATCCATGCACAATGTATGAATATTTTTCTTTGAAAATTTTTAAGTATATTCATTGAAGGATTGGAATAAGGGTCTAGATATTTTTCGTCAGAGCTATTACTGAATAATTTATAATTATCAATTTTGAAGCACCTTTAATCAACGATCATGAAAAATTTAGATATAATGTAAACATTTTGGAGGTTTCGTATGTATTCAAACTAAAATCTAGAGAAAATCGACTCACCCGATATTGGCCGGGTACAAGTCGGCCAATACAGCAAAAAACCATGTATTGGTCGGGTTTTTCAATATTGGCCGAGTTAATGATTCTGTACGACAGGACAGTTTTAGTCGTATTGAAGCCAATAATTCACTAGTTAATTAATAAAATTGGGTATTAATTGTATGAAGGTGTTTAAAATCATTGACGTTTGGTAAAGTACAGGTATAACAATAATTACTCTGTTTGAATTAATACATTTAAAATCAAGACGTATCATATTTCAACCGTCTTCATTTTCAATATCTACCTTACATCATTTTATTTGTTCCGTCTTGATATATTTAACACAGTTATAATTTATAACAAAATGAAAAACTTCATAATATACCCATAATTTTTAAGATCAGCAAATTTTATACCAACAGCGTAATAGGATTGATTGATTGTTGCTAACGTTCAGTGGCAAATATTTCACGCTTCTTCAGGACGAGAGCACGTTCAATTTATCAAACAATTCAAATAGGGGTTGTACGGGGCTCAAAAGGGAACACATTTTGAGTTCCACTGTCAAAGGAGGATGGTTGGATAGGGTCGGATAATTTAGCCTTCTGTATCGACCACCAGCCTAATCTTTTTCGAAAACTACAGAAGAGGTCTTAAGCGTGCAAGGAGTATGCCATTCTCAAAACACGTTACCAGCTATGGTCCGAGATCCGGCTTTCCGTATTATTACCCCACAACCCCCCGACGAGAGGGTCTTCCCTATCCGTTACCTAAGGACACGTTACGCAGCTCTATGGGTTGAGCTCCCGTGATCCGTCACAGGTGTCTAGTACCGCAATAGTACCGCAATATGGTATTGAACTAATTTATCGAAACTCGGGAGCAGTAACCGGTAAAATTCGGACGGAACTGTAACTGGCGGGGATTAATGTTTATATGTTGCTATTGTAATACCAATTGACTCCGAAAAATCCGAACGTAAAATTCGTTCCGTCGGATTATAAACTTTTCTCTTCGCAAATCAACAATTGAGATCACAGGCAACCATATGATGATTAAACTTTAATAAAACAAAAAAGTTCAGAAAGGGTGAACTTGAAAGAAAGATCAGACAACAACAATAAACATTTAGTTTTATGTTTTGATTATTCTACAGTACACACATGTACATGTAATTTATGAGATTCTATGTTCCACATAATGATGAAGAAACACATTAAGGAGTCATTGCTAGGAGGCACTTGAACGTATTAGAATATATAAGATCGTTTATGATTCAATCACAAATATTCTGTTAAATTACCAAATATCCAGATAAAATGTTTTTATTTGTAAGGTATAGTTGCTGTAAATTTCAGACTTTTGTCTATTTTATGTCTCACACACTCTGACAACTGATTTGTTGGTGAGTGAAGTTATAACAATATACTTTACTTAGAACTTACAGCGATATTTCAACACAGTATGGGCCGGGACAAATACTGCTTATAATGTTCGATCCTGCCTAATTTTTTTGTCGAAGTTTTGGTCCTGGATTTTTTTTCGGTCTAAATTTAAAACAAAAAAAGAACAAAAAAAATTCCTGACACACGTTCTGTAGTTTTTTCACACCTAAAGTGATCCTTTTTTATTTCCCCAAAGTCCTGGTTCTGCCTTTTTATTTCAAATTTGATCCTAGTCCACCCCCTCCCCCTTCCATAAAAATCAACTGGTTGCTCCCTAAGATTTAGAAAGCATTTCTTATTGTGGCATGGTAGTTTCCATGGTAGTTAAATTGTTCGCTACGATTTTAAAAATATGTTTCTTTAATAATAAACGAGTAAAACGTGGTGTCGACAAAGATTAATGGACAAGATTTTCTTACGAATCATGCCTTTGCTTTTTCACACGAATTTAATACACAAAAGTCATGTAATTTTGGAGTAGTTAATAAACTTGACTATTGTAAGTCAATATCTTCTTTTTTAACGGTGGGTTAAAGAAAACGATTTTGAATGAAATCATTTAAATTAGCACAAAAAACCTTTACATTCGGATATGTGTTATATTTAACACGTTTAAATAACAATTTCATTCAGAATTAGCAATGCGTAACTATTCATGTTGTATACAGTATACTAGTGTTACATGTATTTACCCGTGTGTAAAGAAATTTCAGTAGAAAGTATTTTGAATCAAAAAATGGTTCATCAAAGTTTTTGAATACGTGTTCTCCATGTGATCCTCTTTTTTTATTTAAACTTCCCATGCCAAGATTTGGTACTGTTTTGATGATGGAGAGTGAGCGAAGGTAATAAAATGTTCTACGGTCATGATTTAAATCCTTTTAATACTTAAATTTCAGGTCTTTAAATGTACATTTTTTAAAGAGATGGCTGGCATAGACATGACAATGCCGAACTATGGAACATCGATACAATAAAACAATCCGTTGTCAGGACAAGTCAAACTAAAGAAGATAGTTCATAAGTGTGAAACAATTTGGTTATGATTTCGTCAATTTAAAATGAATAAACAAATAAATTAAAAAAAATCTTTAACTAGACTATCAAATAACCTATTTGAAATTCGTTTATAACTCTCTTCTACTCTGATTACTTTCTACCGTCGTCTATGAAAGTATAGAATATTAATCCACAATTTCGAATCATTAATATGTTTAAAACGTGTATGAAGCCTAGTTATAATACATGTCATGGATATTACTATGTAGGGACATATATAGGACGGATATAACGTACTAAATTACGCATGAACAGTACATTTGTAGTTCATTAAATGAACATCTGTTTTTTAAGGTATCTACAGGATACTCCTGTCTTGTCGAATCATCATCTCATTTTTGTTGTCTTGTACAGAATATGTTTTATTATGCAGTGAAATTATTACACATATTCAATATCATGTACATAATTCGTCTTATTTTTATGGATCGGAGAGTCTTAACTTAGAACAAAACAGATTTATTCTTAAATATTCAGAAGCTTACTTTATAAATTCGTATCAACCCTCAGGTCCGAAATGGGGCTGATATGGATTTATAAAAGAATTCTAATGGAAATTCGGATTTGATCCGCGCAAATTACACTTGACTCCGTTTACCGTGTTCTAGTAGTTCCTTATCATGACGTAATGTTTTTCTCTCAAAGGATCAATTAAACTGTCAAGTAAAACGAAGACCAAATAAAATTCAATTTTCAAGCTATCTTCACTAAAATCAATTTTAAATACAGAAGAAAGTCAGCTCAATCATGTCAATGTTTTCCTGTTTATAAAATGATACGACGGCTTCAGATTTCAATCCAAACGACTGTTGCTCTTCAACAGCATTATACTAATCTATTCTGAATCAGAACCCGACTATGTATATTATTTTTGAAGGTTTAAAGTAACACAAAGATGTAACAATGTAGAAAGGATCTAATTAAGAAAATTACACCCCCCCCCCTTTTCAGACGAACTGAAGTCATGTTAAGTAGTAAATATGGTATGATTTTTTTTTAAATGTTCATACATTGAAATATAGTCAATATAAAATATTGTTTATTCTTGTTCGAACAAAGACACATCTCTGTTAAAATAGATTAAATTACGGATGTTTTGTTTCCAAACAATAGGTGTCTTTTTAAATCTGTGTTTGTGCATGATATAGTATATGTAGACGCCTATTTAAACTTTTTGAAAGTTGGTTATTTAAATACAAACCACTGTGGTAAACTATATAAAACAAAATGATTACAAAATGTTATAACAGCCATATTTAAAATATTATCTTGTCAATAAGAGTTTTTAAAAACCTACAATTCCAACAAATTGGAAACCTTTCGGAAATTCTCAAAATGTCAGGTGCTGCTTTTGCACAGTTTTACGACATTCAGAAAAATCTCGGAATTTTTAAAGTCCATTATTTGAAGCGACAGTGATCCATCTCCCAAAAATGTAAATTATAAATAAACACTTCCTGGCTAAATATAGAAAATATGCAATCATTCTATTAAGAAATTAAATCACAAAACCCAATGACGACGAAAGCAGTTTTGGTCGGAAGCCAAATTCGCAATTGTAGAAAAAATCCTGCACAACTAATTATTAAGATAAAAAATTCTAAAAAAATGAATGCACATCTACATATGGGGTAATGAAATGTTGTATAGAAAAGAAACGCATGAATTGAAAAACGAAAGAGAAGTTTGAGTCACAAGCTGAAATTCGCATTCTTTCAATTGACTCTTCTGCGTCAAATATTTGAGAATCAAATTTTCCAAAACCTCATTGCTTATCCACAACATTTTTAAGAATTAGAATAGATAAATTGAAAAATAAAAGAGGAGTTTAGGACACAGGCTTGAATTACAGTTTTCAAAACTTCACCAATTAAGGTGGGAGGCAAGGTTCATAAAGTCAAAATTATAAAGGCTTATTACGCATCTACGTGCGGTATGAAATCTTTCTATGAGGAAATTAAAACTCTCATCATATGAACTTATAGTAACTACACTTGTGGGTCAACCAAAATAAAGAAAGAAAAATGGTGAAAATGAGTGCCCACGCTGACAAAATTACCAAAAAGTAAAACATATGTCTGTTAACTTGACGAAGTTTTGTTTATAACTGAATGTATGTCATTTTCTGTTTCAATTAATTTTTCTTTTAAGGATAAACTATTTTCTAAAATAATAATTAAAATTTAAAGTTTTGAATGACATGTACGTTGTACAAAGGTAATATAACGATTGCTTAATCTATTGTCAAGTATTCACAAAATAATATCCCTTCTTGTCAAAGATATAGTCCTATCGTTTCATTTACACAGAGCAATTATAAAAAATATAATAAAAATGTATTAAATGGATATATAAATAATCTACTCACATTAATTCTTAGGCAAAATAAAAATGATCATTTCCGCCATATTATTTCATGTAAAGGGAAATAATAACATGATTTGTTTATTTAAATACTATTTAAAAATAGAATATATACATTGAAATTTAATGGACAGAAGAGTATTACAGATATTTAATAATCCTCACGGGTTCCCATGTTATTTATAAATAATAATAAAGATAACAGCAAAGATCAGCAATGACATATACTTACATGTATCCATTAACCATGTTAACAGATTAAGAGAATTTCAGAGAGAAATAAGTTTACACAAAAGAGCACCAAATACAAAGATAGAAACAACAGAGTATAATAAAAGTCTGGCTTCGTGCAGACCCATGGAAACTACAGAAAAATATGAAGAAGATACGAGTACATGACATACAATCCTGGCATCGCGAAAGTTCAACAAAAGCTAGCAAATAGGCGACATATTGATCATATTGATCAATAACTAGCTTTCGTTGAAAGCCTGGCTGTTAAAATGCTTTCAACAGTTGAAAGACTTTACCCAATAATGTTGCCAGCAATCGTAGCAGCAATTGTTGAACACTGGAAAGCTTTTCATTTGCCGGCGTTGTCGTGAAGGAAAATAACGTATTTGCATCTTATAATGTCCGAAATTACCTCTTTCCCACACTGCCTAAGTATACAGAAAAGATAATAAGATTTTACAAGGTTATGGCACCTGTTATAACATATTTTTTGTGAATAGTGATTATCCAGGTTATTACAAAAAATAAATAATACATTAAATAATTTTTTAAAAAAATGAAAGCACAAAATATAAAATAAAATGTTTGTTTTTTTTTTTTTTATTTATTTGATTATTTATTTATTTACTTATATATGTATTTGTTATTGTAAAATACAAAATAAATATTTGTTTTGAAATTAAATAACTACAGGCTCTAAAGAGCCTGTGTCGCTCACCTGCATTGCATTTTACATCTTGAGCAGGACTAAAGATTTGACTGGTTTTCTATAGGGTTCTATGCTAAACTAAGTTCGGCTGTAGCAGCCAAGATGGTTGACAGTCTAGGTCAATGGAAACATTTCTAAAAGAGAACCATCTAAGGATCATTGCTACGACGTCTAGATCTAGTTGGCTTAGTAGTTTCAGACCAGAAGATTTTTGAGTGAATTTCCCATAGGGTCCTATGTTAAACTAAGTTCGGATGTGTCGGTCATCTTGGTGTACAGTCCACGAAAACATAAGTTTAGAAAGGGGCCACCCAAGGACCATTTCACTGAAGTTTGGTTTAAATTTGTTCAGTGGTTTCAGAGAAGTTGACGAAAAAGTAAAATTCCCATAGGCTCAATGTTAAAGTAAGTCCAGCCATGGCGGCCATGTTGGATGGCGTTCGAGGAAACCGAACATAAATTTTTAAAGGGGACACCAAAGTTTGGCTCAAATTGGCCTAATGGTCTCAGACAATGTCCAGAAAAAATCGAAAATGTTAAAATTCCCATAGGGTCCAAGGTTAAACTATGTCCAACCATGGCAGCCATATTTGACGGCGCCCCGGAAAACCGAAAACAAGTTTTAAAGGGGACCATCCAAGGATCATTCCACATAAGTTTGGTTTAAATTGGTTCATTGGTTTCAGAGGAGTTAATAAAAATGTGAAACGTTTACTACGACGACGACATACCACGACGACGACGGACGCAACCTGATGAGAATAGCTCACATGGCCTTTTATTTAGGCAAAGGTGATCTAAAAAGAAGATATGTGGATACGGTCACATGTCGTTGAAAGGTTTCCTCCATCATTACCAAAGCCACAAGAGCAGATGATGATCGGTTGTGACTGGGGGTGTAGTAACTCTTTGGATTTTTGACGGAGGTTTGCCGAAATGGCCTAAGAAAAGGTATCCGAGCAAATACTAGTATACATGTCCATTATACATGTTTTGTACGACTTTACCCCAACAGAGCTATTGAAAAACAGTACTTTAATGGGTGTTACACGGACACTTTTTTTTATTAGAATATAGCAAAGTGCTCTCGACCAATGAAATTATAGGATTTGGTGTTTCTTAGTTGTGAAAAATGAATGTAAAACATGTTCTTAGTAAGGGATTATCCAAACGTTTTCTTTCCATTCAAAACAATGAATTCCTATAAATGAATTACAACTGCCCCGAAGCAAATTTATCACCTTACAGAATTTGTGAGTGGAGCTGATTAAAAATTGAATTTGAATTTGAAAAACAAAATTATAATGTAACTGTTGTAGTTTTTTAGATCGATAACTTTGAACGTTAAATACGATAAGACCAATACAAAAAAGAAACATCTCATTAATTAAATTTTACCTTCATCTTTATCTAAATGCATTAATACTCTAAACTCAGATTACTTGTCAATGACCCGCGGTTGGTAAGAATCGACATTTAAAATATTCCGATATAATTAAAACGTGAGGAAAAATTAATATTAGAATTTAATATATAAAAGGCTGATTTATTCTTTTTATTTAATTTGAACATTTAAATTTTAGCTTATTACTTTATATATGAAGTTGTATACAGGGGACATTCCCTTTTGAAAAAATATAGTTATAACTCATATTTTGAAATTTATTGATTTAACTGTAAATAAACAAAAAGATAATTCCTTGCTTAAATGTACATGTTTTACATTCATACTCACAAGACGGAAACACCATTGCATCGTACTGTTGTGACTTTGAATGTTTAAAATGCAATTAATTAAGATTTCCCAAATTATTAGAAATGCTTTACATCCTTACGACTAATTCATAAATGAAATGTTTAAAAGGAAATCATACATTAACTATAAACCTTGCACTGACTTTGAAACAATTATATATATTTATGTGCTCTACGCGTAGTAATTTTCAGTTACGTAGTTTATATTGTAGAACCGGTTTGAATTTCGCGGGTAGTATATAAAGAAAAGGATCATGGTTTTTTTTTAGTTATCGAGGTTGGGCGGTGACCACGTTGATTACAATATAGTGTAGACATATTTACAGTAGTGCAGAATTAATATGTAATTCAGAGATCATTTTATTGCGTACTAATTATGATTTTTGTTTATTTTTAGATATTCCGTAAGGCCAGTGTACTGTAACAATTTTTTTATTTAGTGGACGTTTTTGCGTACAGTGAATCAGATGATGATTTTTTGTGGACAGTAAATGCATTATTAAATTGTTGTATGTTAATAAAATGACATGGTCACCGTGCCGCACAAAATCAGAAATGTGTTTTATTATTTTATGTTGAATGATAGAGAATACAGTTTGGGGTTGTAGTAGGTTTCAGAAATTAAGTAGCGTGGTGCACATAAATATTTTATGTTCGTTTGAACAAGTGAATTTAGAACATAAACTTAATTGAAACCAATCAAGCGGTTATTTGAGTCTTGAGCACTTTACAATATTCTAAGTTTCTAAGAGAATGACGCTCGTACTTAATCATGTTAATCATAAAGAAAGGGATAGCATTCTCTTACATATACATAGAATAGCTCGTGCGTTAACATGCTATAAAAGGTATTTTAATACTTTGACCTACATATGGTATGTGACTGAAGAGCGATTCTATTCATAAAAAGTATCAGCGTAACATTCGTTTATTAAGTACTGTTTTTCTACAGCTCTGCCCCTTTGATCTTCTTTAAATAGGAATTTGTCTAAATCAAATTGGGAAACCGCAAAATCCGTTTGAACATCAAACAAACTGTCGCTCATTTCGTTGCTAAAACGCTCTGTCGTGTAACATTTAAGAAAATGGCCAACATGTTCTAAGACGACCTTGAACCTTGTCCAGGATCCATTCGATTCTATTATGAGTTTAATATTTAAATGAATACGCAATCTATCATATTTAAAGAAATTTGAAATCGAAACAAACAAAAATATTAAATAATTACGGAATTGTCATTTCACCATGCACATGCACCTTTTTATAATGAATAGATAAAAAAATATTTAGAAAATTAGATGTAGAAGAACATTATGAAACTATAATTCAAAACGTGAACAAGTTATTAGAAAAGTTTTTGTTCAATTTCAAATATTTGAAATTAAAATTTATGTACGATTTGTTTAATGAATCTTATCGATTACTAACAATGCAACCGGACAGACATACATAAACATGTGTTTTTTTGTTATTTTTATTGGTATATTTTTTATCAAAACAACACCGTTCCTCTTTTATAAGAAAAAAATGGCGAACTGATTGGACCTGTTGAAATGTGTGTGGAAAACTTTTTTGTTTCAAGTGCTTATAATAACAATAGTGTGCAACTTTTTGAGTTGAAGTTTTCCAATACATAATATATTATTCATTGGAAATGAAAATGAGCAACACAACATGAAGGTATTTAATGGAAATTGTCAATGTATTAGGTGGTATATTTTTCTTTGTCCAAAATGGCCGAAACTCTGAATGTAAACAATACAAATGAACTCAGCTCATGTAATACTCCAGTTGAAAATTCAATTGCTTAGTGCTCGAAAAGTATTATATGATAACACGATCAATTATAATGTACCGTGCAATACAACAGCGATGAGACCATCCCATATACAGCAGAAATTAACTTTTTCTGACACACCATCCCCCCAAACTTCAAGTGCACAAGATCCACCACCAAGCTTAGATTTAGTTCTGAAAGACATCTATACAAAACTAGACTCTTTACCCTTACTTCTAAGCAACCTAGAAGCTCTACCTTCAATAGACAAACGACTTTGTGCTATAGAACAGAGGTTTGCAAATATTGAATCTGAATTAATGATGGTGAAACAAGATATACAACAGTTAGATAACAGGGTTACCAGGACTGAAATAAAAACATTAAATATCACACAGAAAATTGAGGGAATTGATCTAGAGTTTAACCATATGAAACGAGAAAATATTGAACTACGTGAATGACTTATTGAGGCCCACTCAAGATCAATGCGGGACAATCTTCTTTTCGGAAGTATTGAAGAAGACGAAAATGAAGGTAAAGACACTGAAAACGTTGTAACAGAAAACATAGTTAAAAACTTCATAAAAAAACAAATTAGATATAGACGAAGAAATACATTTCCAAGTCGTTCACAGACTGCGACCAAGACCGGATGGCAAACCTCGTACAGTAGTAGCAAAATTTGATTGCCTTAAAGACCGGGATAAAGTAATCAAAGCAGCACCAGAAAATTTGACAAATACTATATGCAGTGTTTATGAACAATACCCCAATGAAATCATTGAGCGACGTAAATTGTTATGGCCGATCTTTAAGCGGGAGCAACGATTTGGCAATACTGTAAAATTCAAAGAAGATAAACTATATGTAAACGGTCGGAGAGTATATTCCGAAACTTATCAACTGCAGTACAATAATGGCCCAATCCGCCTCAGACAGCAAAACAATCAACAACGAGAAAATCCATTCCTCAAACAGCACTTTGGCCCACAAGCTCAACATGAACAGCAAAACCAAAACAACTATTACTAGGACAGGCAAACAAGAGGACATTATAATGTAAAACAAAATCCAGTGAACAATGTAACAAACTTAAACATAACATGTCTTAATGTATGTGGTCTAAAAATAAACTATTATACCCATAATTTCAAGAATTATTTAAATCATATGACATTTTTATGTATTGAAAGTCAACTTGATGATATAGACACACTTAATGTACCCGATGGATAGTTATTTTTTTTAAAAAAGAAAAGAATTTGACAAAAAAATCAGGAGGTATTACCATTATATTTAAGAAAATTTATAAAGATTATTTTATTTTTCCAAAATCTGAGTGTAATTTTGTTCTATGGGGAAAAATCGAAAATTTGGTAAAATCAAATACCTTACTTCTTTGGTGCATTTATATTCCACCTGAAAACTCAAAATATACGTCTCCGGACGCTTTTGATGAAATAGAAAGAGAACTGGTCTCTCTAAAAAATGAAAACGCTATGATTGCACTTGTTGACGATTTTAAAGCCAGACCTAGAACATTAGTAGATTATATTATACAAGATAAAAATTTTATACAGATCTTGAATGTTGATTGTATAAATGAAATAAATAGTTACTTGTATGATTTTCAGACATTGTGTAGATATAATGTACCGCTAGACAGATCTATCAAAGATACTGGACGTTGTAATTCATATTGATAATGTCATAAACAATGGTTTATACATTTTACAAATTTCGCTATTTAAATCATTATTTGGCTAGATTTCAACTATTTGACTATTATTTGTTTGTATGTTTCACATAGGTATTGATGTAATCATTAATTATAGTTAAAGTCCAGTCAGGCATGAAACTTAACACCTGTTCAGTCACATGATTTACCTGCTTTAGACAGTATATAAGGAAATGTTTTGGTCATAATCTGGGTTATTCTGGGGTGTTAGGCACGCTGTTTAGATGCCAGAATGTATAAACACCTTTAATGGTAAATAACCATTATAGTTACCATTATGAACTATTAGTGGTTGTCAAAGAATTACCATTTAGCACTTCACCATAAAATACGGTTGGTTAAGTGGCATGGTAAAGACTTCGGAAAGAGTTCCATATGGCACCCCCTGCTGTGTATATCTTTGACGGAATAAGCGTATAGATGTATTTATGGGGGTGCCAAATGGAACTCTTGCCAAGACTTCACCATAGTTTGTGGTTGGTGACCTGATATAAGGTACAAAATCTGTTACCAGCAGATATGGTTGCTAACAGAGTACCTTGGTTCAAATGCCACAGGTGTTTGCTGACATCACAGCATTCCATTTTGCCACACAAAGACATACCCCCAGATAACCCCCATGTAACCATCTATAAGTTACTGTAAAAACATGGGTATATTTGTAAATATATATATATATTGTGATGGCCATATTGTAAATAAACTATGTATAACTGGCAATTCTTTGCTAGTGTTTCATTACAGCTACGCGATACAACGTCACGGATCCCGTTTCTAGTAACACAAAGACTTTCTTCTCAATACAGAATTGAGTTTTCGTTACAATATAAATTGATTAATTTTTGTAAAAATAATAGTTTATTTATTTCAGATGGTAGAATTGATGATGATACGGGAATTCGCAAGTTAATGTAATAATTGTAGTATTGTAGATTATCTTCTTGTTTCATCTGAATTATTTCCTTTTGGTAATGATTTTCAAGTTATTGATTTTGACTCGTTGGTATCTGATGTTAATTGTCGATTACATTTCAAACTTTCAAATCTGTTACGCAGGTAGGTTAAGGCTGTTCCTTGAAAATACATTGATTATAACATACAAAAAATATTGACTTTTAAAGTCTTTAAAATCTATTTAAATACATTAGAATCATAAACATAAGCGATATATATATTTGTTTCTTATGTCCCGAAGATCAAACTTCTACTTTCGTTTTATTGTTATATTTAGGCAGTGCTCGATCACGTGACTTTTATCCCCCCTTAATGTCCTTAATGAAAAACTGAAAAGTTCTAGCGTTTGCCGAGACATGATATGTTTCTTGTTTATATTAATCGATAGATATTTTTTGTCTCTTTTAGGAAAGTGCTATGCCAAGAGTGAAAATACCGAATATATTTTTTAATTAATAGACAAATGCTGCAATTCATGGAAAGTAGGACGTTGATCCCACTTTGAATGCATCGTTTTTCTATTTGAATGATGTTCGGCATAGCAGAAAACATAAATTACAGTTATATTGGAGTTCGTCCATATTCGACTTCATTTAATCAGAGGAGTGGACACGCTAGAACTTTTCGTTTGAAGTTAACGTCTGTAGCCTCGATTATACGAAATGGCGAAACGCCCAATACTGTAAAGCGCACCAAGGATTTCAGTTTAGAGGGGGGCGTAAATTAGATTTTCGCGGAGAGAGGCGGGAAATTTTTTGTGGTAAAATTAGCGAAAAATTAAGATTTCAAGCTCAAAATCCTGTTTTTTCCAATTTTAGGGGGTCCGCTCCCTATGAATCCGCGCCTGTATCAGGTTATTTTTTCTCAAATTTTGTATTTTTATAGCAAAAATCTGGCCGGGATATTTTTTAAAGTCAGAATTCAGATTAGGAAATGGTCGGTCCCTTAACAGTCTTTAGACATTTCTATGGTGTTGAAAATAAGGCTTAACGTAATGGCGGATCCAAGGTGGGATTGATTTTTATCATGTTTTGTTTTGTTACTTAAAAAAGAGCCCCAACTTAAAAATGCAGTGATTTTTGTGTCGCCGGCTGACTAGAAAAAGAAGCATACAATGTACATCATTTATCCGCAACTCCTTCTTAACCACTAGAATTCAACCAAACTTTCTCAGATTCTTCATTAGAGTGTGAAGTTGTGCCCCTCGTATTTGATCTTTTTATCATATTGATTTTGGGGGTTTCCCATACTAAAACAGGGTCTTCGAGTATTATTATAAGGTACATACACCTTTTCTCCGCAATTCTTCCCAAACTACATGATAAAAATCAATCAAACTTTCACAGATTCTTTGTTAGAGTGTGTTTTTTGCACCTCCTATTTTCTTTTTTGATTAAATTGATTTCTGGAGTTACACATACTAAGGGACATGCCATTTAACTTGAAAAGGGGGGGGGGAGCTATGTTTTTTTTCTAAAAAAATATTCTGATTCCAAATTTTATGAAAAAAAAATATTGTGGATAAGCAGGTAACAAAAAAAATATTATGAAGCCAGTTTTTCCCCATATATAATAATGTTAAATTTTGAAAAAAAATAATTTGACTTATTGCTTCGAAAAACAAAATATTTTTTTCTTATCTGCGCGCAAACAAAATTTTCTGGCTCAGACAAAAAACCATAACAACCCCCCTTCAAGTTAAATGGTCGGTAGTGCCATCATAATGGGTACACAATCTTTTATCCACAACTCCTCCTTAATGCCTTGATGGATTTCAACCAATGCAAACGTGCACAGATTCTGCTACAGGGAGTGCCGTTGTGCATCTACTATTTCATTTAATTTTCCATCAAATTCATCATTGATTTCAGGGTTTCCCACAATAAAACAGGAGGTCCATGGGGAAAGGGGGGTGTGTTCACCTTCTGGGGTTTTTGATAATAAAACAAATTTCCTGTGATCAAAGTTCAATCAAATACAAATTTGAACAGAATTTTTACTTCTAGATAATTAAACGTTCATTATTTTCCAAAATGAATGAATTATGCATTATATTTCTGCCATTGTCTCACTAGGCAATATTGAAGCAGGCGACACATGTCATCCCTGGAAGACTCAATTCTAAGTTTTTTGTTTGCACTTCTTTTCAGTTACTTAAAATCGATTTATTTTTCAGATTGTCGTGGATAACAAAATGCTTATAACTCATGCCTATACTGGTTGGCCTGGGTGTACGCATGACGCCCGAGTACTACGGAATTCCTCTTTACATGCAATGGCCGAAGATGGCAATCTTGTTGCACCTAACAAGGTTATCATCACGGATAGTGCTTATCCTTTAAGGCAGTGGCTTGTTACACCATTTAGGGATAATGGACACTTGAATGCCCAACAAAGAAGATTCAATAAAGTTATATCGTCATGCCGGCAAATAGTCGAAAGAACCATTGGTCACCTTAAAGGGCGATTTCGCAGGTTAAGAGAGATAACAGTGCGCGATCCAGTTGTAGTTACATCAATCATAATATCAGGATGTATTCTTCACAACTTTTGTGTAATTAACCATGAAGATATTGAAAACTTTATTGACCCAGATATTGATGACAATGTTCACCCTAATCAGTACCAGAATATTTTTGTAAATGCCATGTCTGGAGTGGCAAGACGGGAACAAATGATGAATCAACTTCCATAGACAATTATCAACAAAACAAAGATATATTAATTGTAGTAATGTTCTTCATAATACTGAGATAAAAGAACATAATGATTTTGTTTTATTTAATTATATGAAAGTGAAGTGGCCATGTGACAATCCCAAACCAAAAACACAAATATGTTTCATTGCGTGACATTACTCACGAGCTTTTACTCTCCCCCTTGGGACCAAACTTCTAAAATTGTGTCCGATGACCACGACCTTTAACCAAGATGGCCACCAGGCTGAAAATAGAAAGGGGGCGAAATTTTATAAATCTTCCCCTCAGAAACTACCGAGCCAATCTCAGCCAAACTTTGCTGAAATAATCCTTGGGTGATCCCTTTCCAAAATTGTGTCTAGTGACCCCGATCTTTGACCAAGATGGCCACCAGGCTAAAAATAGAAAAAGGGGGGGGGGGGGTGAAATTTCAAAAATCTCCTTTGAAACTACTGTGCTAAACTCAACCAAACTTTGCTGAAATGATCCTTGGGTAGTCCCCTTTCAAAATTGTGTCCAACATTTTGGACCTCCAACCAAGATGGACGCAACAGCCAAACTTAATTTAACATAGGACCCTATGGAGGAAAAAAGATTTTGCAGTTTAGTTTCCATAGATTATAATAGTATAAAACTAACTGACAACAACACAGAAGAACAGTCAGACAGTGAAAGCAAGGCTTCCAACAAGACCAATCTGACCAATGAACAATAAATGTAGATAGTGAACATTACTTTATTGTTCTTCAAATGTAACAAAAAAATATAACAAATGTAAAGTTAAAAAAAAACTTAACAAAAACCTTCAACATCTTTTGTGAAGGTTAAAAAAATAAAATTCATGAAATAAGGCCAAAGTTTTGTTTTATTTGTTAGTTAACATGATAGCCTACCTGATGATTTTAACCTGGGTAATCTCTATGGAGATGATGGAAAAATAACACCGACACTTAGATTTTAGGTTATTTTCTGACAGCTGTCACGATTTTGAGACAAAATATACAAAATACATTATGAGTTTGCACAAAAAAGTGCTTCCATCTCTCATTTCAAAAGCATTGCAATATATAAAATTGAAGCAGCTTCATGTATAAAGATATTTTTTTTCATTTATAATGAGACCTGTACAGCATTGTTTGCTAAACATTTGAGCAGGCAAACCTTTTTCTCTGCTTAACATTTCAGCATTCAACCTTTTTCTCCAGATGATATTATAGTTTCAAAATATCAGCCAAACAAATCAAATCGTTATATTTGTAACCATGGTGAACATGTCTTTTTGGTCAGATACAAATGATAAACACAAATAAGAATGTAGACTCCCTCATGGCTCTAGAAGATGTTTTGTTAATTTAAAATTAGTGGTTGTAGAAAAAAAGATTTGTAAAGAAATGTTAACAGCAGGACAATGAATGCAAAATGACGACAAAAGCTCACAATGGACTCTAGCCGAGTGAGCTTAAACACTCTGGCCTATATGTACATGAAGTACATTGTAAATAAAATAATACATACATGAAGTACATTGTAAATAAAAAAAAACATTATATAACACATGTAAATTTACACCTCTCGACTTCCTTTGCCTGACACAAAACAAAAAAAGTAAAAAAAACCTGGAAAATGTGCCTACAAGACACAGGCTGCCGCTCAATTTAGTCGAAAGTTCCTCAGTGAATTAACTCAAATGTGTATTAAAGGCTAAACCGTATTATACATGTATGTAAAAAATAATTGCTGTTCAAAATTTAGGGGTAAACTTCCCACCAGCGGGGTGGGGGGGGGGGGGCAATTTTTTTCCTATTGGGTGTAGGGAAATTTGTATTGTGAAATAACTGGTGAGGTGTAACTGGTTAGTTTTCCGTTGGAAGGGGGTAGATTTCGGTGGATTAACAATAAAAGTTATAATAATAATAAATGAAGCTTAAATTGCAAAATATTTGGTGGTATTATTGTTTATCTTTTTTCTATTGGTGGTACCCATAATTTTCATGGGTGTCCCCCCCCCCTGGTGGGAAATTTAAATGGAATAGCCACTAAGGAATATATCAACATTCATGACTGCAATAAGTTGACAATTTCCCTCGAGTCAAACTCAGGCAATGTGACCTAATTTAATGTATTATCCAATCAACTGAGAAACAGACAAGCTTCTGATTAGAGGCAAAACTAAATGTTCCTTAAAACGTTTGTGTTTGGTGCATAAAAAAGGATTAAACTATTAATCAACAATATAACATATTTGACATTTGACAATGGTAAAGATGAACTGTTGCTGTAGACTACTTGTCTTTGTTGTTGGCCATCTTTTCAAAAATATGAAGGAAACAGTCCATTCTTGCCATTTTGTCTGTATGCTGCTCTTGTATTTTATCTAAAACAGCTTTGTTTTCTACTTGTAACTGCTTGATTACATTCTGTACACCATATACTCTTTTTTGTTTCTTTTTTTGGCTTGATAGTATTGGCAATTCATCTTTTTGAGTCTGAAGGGGATCGGAACTTTCAGCTGCGTCAATTTTTTCAGACATTTTCGCAATACTGGTTACCTTACCACTATCTATAGTAAGGGCGGGTTTAGTCGAAGCTTTATTACCATAAAGACTGTTAAAAGTTTCAAAATGCTTCCATTGTGATGGGCGGTTACCAGTTTTGGAATTCTCATCTACAACCTCTTTATATTTTCTCTTAAGATTTTTCCACTTATTTATGATTTGATTCTTCGTTACATATATTTTCTTTTGCTGCAATTCAAGGCGGATTTTATTCCAAAGGGTATCATGCTGTTTATTGTTGTTAAAATCACCATCACGATCCGATCTTATTTCAATAAGAAGCTTTTCTTCAGGTACAGTCCAGACATGCATCTGCAGACAAATGAAATGATTTAAGTTTATCACAAATAATAACGTGGAAGTCTTTAAAAGATAAATTTGTTGTTTTTGAAATTCTAATTCCATTTTCACAGTTAATATTTTCACAAGTACATGATGAGGCTGAGTAAGATATATCATTATCATCAAAATCAGAGAAACATCTCGTTTCTGGTTCAGGAAGATAGAAGTCTAAGTTTTTCTCATTTTCAGAGTAATCTTTTTTTATGCATTCAATATCTAAATTGTCATATGCATCTGTTAAAATTTTCTTTCTTTTCTTTTTTTTTTCCTTTTTTTTGTTTTAATGTTTACCTGTTCATTATTTGACTTTTTGGTACTGTTGTCTGTAGCAGTTGTCTGGCTTGTATTGTCGGATTCAGAGTTTATATCCGGTTCATCTGCCTGTATTGGTATGTTTAAATCCTGCGAAACTGCAGCTATATCACCACGACTAGTAGTCCCCTTCATCTGTATTTCAGCCTGTCGGATAATGTCTTGATACATGTTATGTTTGATTTGGGCATCTACAAGTAAAATTTACGTTAAAATTCTGCTGAGGGTATTATAAAAAAAGTTAATCTTGAGAGGACCTCGATATATTGAGCCTGGGATCTTGAGTTGACCCTGAGGCTGAAAGAAAATATATGTGTGTTTCCTGTTTCCCTACCGTCCCTATTTCTCTCTCTCAAAAATATCTACCCTAACATTTTTATGGGCATTTTTTATTAAGCACTGTTAAACTTTAGAGATTTCATCCCTATTCACTCAATGTAAAAATATTTTATTTTTTCTGATACGAAACAGGAAACCCACATATTTATTTGTTTGGACCGACTTCGATAATCATTTTGAAAAGACAATTAGTGTAATACTATGGACTGAACTCATGTGCTGACACCACGGATTGATTACTGCTTTTTACTTGGGCCAAACAGAGACTCTGAGCTCAATGCTAGGTGTGGTAACTTCCACATGTTGAAGAATTTGTGGTGGTAAATGTATATTTGTTTTGTTGCTTTAGATGATATAAATTATTGGTCAGTAATTTGCTTGCCTGAACTTTGTTTTGGGGGTATAACTTCATTTGAAGTCTGTTCTTTTAGTTTTAGTATTTGAAATCCCATTAAGTGTACCTGTATCTTTTGAAGATAACATATCCGCATCCGTTTTTGGTATCCATGCTTGAAAGGTTTCCCCTTGACCATTTGTAACAGCTATCTGGACACTAAAAATAATAAAAAATAATTTCATTATACATTTAGAACATAGTGCACCAAGTTCGGTATCTTTAGATTTTATTAGAACAGGTTTTATACCATTTTTGTAGAAATCATATGAAAATTGTCCAAATAATATAGTCATTTCCCCATTGTATTTTGCTTCAATTTCTTACATTCTCTAGGATTTTTTTTAAATCTGCAGATTTTTATGAAAATTATCAAAAAATGAATAATAAATATAAAATAGGAGATTTGGTATGGTTGTCAATGAGACAGCCATCCACAAAATGCTCAATAACAAATAGTTAAACTTACCAAAAATTAATCTGCTTGATTACTGCATACCGTTTATAAGATATTACTTAAACACTATAGTAAAGTGAAAGAAAGTGTGACTGACTATGATTTGCCATTGTCCTTCCAAGTTCTGAATACCCTTAAAATTGCCCAAATACTGCGTACCCCTCACTAATGGCAGGCAGTAAAGTGTCGGAAGACACATATCCCCCCTCCCGTGGCCTAACTCAAATTGGTAATTGGGATCTGGCTGAAAATCAAACTTGACCTGTATATTATTTTAAGGCCAAAAAAAATATGTCTGTTTTTAAAAGGTTACCCGACCTACCCTAATTTTCTGGCCAAAAAATGCCTATCCTAGTCCATTTTATTTCATTTTTAGGACAAGGACCGTTAAAGTCAGACTCTTTCTCCTATAGTCTATATAAAATTTCTGACCCTGATTTTTGTCCAAAAAAAAATAATTTGGCCAGCATCTGGAGTGAAAAAAATATTCTGGCCCACATTTTGCCCATTGGCATTGGAAAAAAATTAATTTGCCAAAGAAATTTTTTTCTTGCATTAATCTTTTAGAAAAAAAAACTAGATGTACTGTGAGCAAAGCTCACAAAGGATACCCCCCGCTTTGAAGTCCAATTATCTCCCTTGTGTGATATCAGAAAGCAAAGATTTTTCTTCATGCACATCTTTGGATGATGTACTTCCTTTCTGTAAAGTTTCGTTGAAATCCATTGAGCGGTCTAGGAGGAGTTGCGCTTACAAGGTTCATATATAATGTATAAGCCAAAAAAAAAATAGAAGTCCAATTATCTCCCTTGTATGATATCGGAAAGCAAAGATTTTTCTTCATGCACATCTCTGGATGATGTACTTCCTTTCTGCAAAGTTTCGTTGAAATCCATTGAGCGGTCTAGGAGGAGTTGCGCTTACAAGGTTCATATATAATGTATAAGCCAAAAAAAATAGAGGTCCAATTATCTCCCTTGTGTGATATCGGAAAGCAAAGATTTTTCTTCATGCACATCTTTGGATGATGTACTTCCTTTCTGTAAAGTTTCGTTGAAATCCATTGAGCGGTCTAGGAGGAGTTGCGCTTACGAGGTTCATATATAATGTAAAAGCCAAAAAAAAATAGAAGTCCAATTATCTCCCTTGTGTGATATCGGAAAGCAAAGATTTTTCTTCATGCATATCTTTGGAGGATGTACTTCCTTTCTGTAAAGTTTCGTTGAAAACCATTGAGCGGACTAGGAGGAGTTGCGCTTACGAGGTTCATATATAATGTATAAGCCAAAAAATAGAAGTCCAATTATCTCCCTTGTGTGATATCGGAAAGCAAAGATTTTTCTTCATGCACATCTTTGGGTGATGTACTTCCTTTCTGTAAAGTTTCGTTGAAATCCATTGAGCGGTCTAGGAGGAGTTGCGCTTAGGAGGTTCATATATAATGTATAAGCCAAAAAAAATAGAAGTCCAATTATCTCCCTTGTGTGATATCGGAAAGCAAAGATTTTTCTTCATGCACATCTTTGGGTGATGTACTTCCTTTCTGTAAAGTTTCGTTGAAATCCATTGAGTGGTCTAGGAGGAGTTGCGCTTACAAGATATAATGACAGACGGACAGACGGACAGACGGACAGACAGACAGACGGACGGACAAGGTGATTCCTATATACCCCCCCCCAAACTTTGTTTGCGGGGGGTATAATAAACTAGCCCTCGAAGCGGACGAAAAAATTTCTGACTCGCATGTATTATAAAATCGGGTACTACTAAAAGAAGCCTGCCAAGGTAAATAAAGCCTGCAGAAGCCTGCAAAAGCCTGCAGGTTAATGGCTATAGGTACGTAGAATATTTTGACATATTATGGTAGATGAAAGTATATTGTTTAATAATATCGAGAAAAAAAATTGATTTTGATAAGTTTTTCGACTCTTAATCGATGATTTTCTATTATCGTATTTGAAACCTGCAAAAATGCGACGCCATCTTGTTTTACCTGAGATTCGAGTTTACATGTATAGTTAATTAGCCAGTGTATATTGTAGAATAAACAATTTTATTAAGTTTAATGTTAATTGAATGTAATAAAAATGTAGAACTCTCTGCCATTCATAAATGAATATGTTACCAGACCCAACGACGAGGACGTGGTTCTACTTCTGGGTCCATTTTTTTTTTTTTTTTTTTAATTATTTATTTACTTTTACTTTTTTCATAATGAAAAACTATATACAAAATAACAAAATTGAAAAAAAAAAATTTCAGCTAAAACTCTTTTTCTTAATTTTATTTATTTATTTACTTTTACTTTTATCATAATGAAAAACTATATACAAAAGTCGAACGGTTACGGGTACTGTCAATTGTCAGTCTGTAGACGTCTGCCGGAATTTGGCAAAAGTAAAACAAAATGATTTGGTATCCATGTACCTTGTTCAGAATGTTCAAAAACTGATGACCAAAGAATGCAAATGGGGTTTTTTACTTTTTTTTTAATTTCGTGGAGAAAAAGTTCTTTTTAGTATTCCGATAGAATTATCAAATACCCCATTTACTGCCGGATAAAATGATCTAATGGGTTTGCCAATGACTGATGCTGCTGAATGAATAACAAAAGCTGATGAAAAAGAATAATTAACAGAACAGGCCTGTATAGTGCGGCGTCATATGTGTCAGGAACCAAAAAGATTTGTACTGAATCATTTCAATATATGTCCTATATCTAATTTCTACAGAAAGAATTCCTGAATTTTGAATTCCGATGGAGATGGCATTAAAAAGACAATTTCCATCTCAAGTCGTCTCATCTGCCCAATATGTCGAATTCTTGCCCAAATGTGAAGTTCCTACTGAATCTATTGCCAAAGATCTATTTACCTCTGAAGATTGAAGTGATTTAGAAAGTTGTCAATTCAATATTTATATCCTACCGAGTTAATTCAATTATTTCTTTAAACTGTGATTGGGACACAAGCTGTCAATTTATGGCTTCTTAAAATTTTTGTTTTATTAAATATTTTATTATCATATAGCCCATTAAGAGCTGTAATTAAAACATAATGAAAACATTAAAATGATAATTAATCCTAATAGGTGAAGCCAGTTCACTACTCAGTATAGTTCAAAGCTATGATTGTGTTATTAAATTATATTAATTAAATTGTTTATTTAAGTGAGAATATTTCAAGTTGTTTTTAGTTTATATAAGTTTAGTTATTCCTTTTAATAATTATATGTGATCGGAAGTCCAGGTGATCAGACGTGTTTCTGGTAGCTCCTGATAGGCACAAAGACTGTTTACTTATTAAGTATATTTTATGTTTGATACTTTGATAACTTTATAATGTAGATTTACAAGTAATTTTGTCATTCGTATAAATTGATATTTAGATTATATTCTAAATATTTACATTTATATCTACACTCGTATTTACAACACTATTCACGTGAGTAGAACTCGCGTTGTTGACATTGTCTTTTTTCCACTGTGAAATAGTTTTTCATTTAAGGAGAATCTATTTAAAAGATAAGAAATTCTTTATATATATTTATATATATATATATATATATATATATATATATATATATATATATATATATATATATTTGGCTCTGTATCTATTTCTGTTCACTAGTACTCCGGTACTTGGCCTTGTCCCTCACATTTTTTAGTGCTTCTGTATTATTATTATTATTTATTATTTATTATCCCAATAATATTTTGTATTTTGTGTATTATATTGGTCTGATACCGGACTAATATGACCACCCCTCTACATAAAGGTGGTGGCTTCGACATCGAAGACACCGAGAGGCTCATCGAAACGCTGTACGATGAGCTATACAGTACAAATGGAACTAGTGTTGAAACAGGGTCAGAAGTTTCGGAACACGAGTATACAGGGGCATACGACTGGAAAACAGCTACAAGTAGAAGAAAATTGAAAAAGAGAAAGGCAAGTCACTCTCCTTTACTCAGTTATAGCGAAGCCCTTGAAAGTACCATAAAAAAGCCCCCCCCCCTTCCAAAACAAATGGTCAATAGCACACAACAATCCAAAAAGAAACTTGTATGTGTACTTGCAAGTACAGATGTTAAACTTGGTACTCAAAACCAAATTGTAATACAAAAACTTATCTCGAGAGTGGTTGGAGTAGTCAAAAGAATAAACAGAACCAAAGGTGGTAACATTATTGTCGAATGTATCGACAATATACAGTTGAAAGAAATACTGAGTATTACTCATCTAGGTGAATGGACAGTAAAGGCATATGTGCCAAAATCAATAACAACAAGTATTGGGTGTATTTATAATGTACCCTTAGATATTACTGAAGGGGAAATTACAGAAGTGTTATCAGGGCAAAAAGTGTACAATGCTATACGTCTTTCATATTATGATAAAGACTTAAAGGCAAGAAGGCCTTCAAAAACAGTAAAATTGTTTTTTAACAATATAGTTTTGCCAAGCACTGTGAACTTAGGTTTCAAAGTATATAAAACAAAAGTGTTTGTACCTAAACCTATTCAGTGTTTCAACTGTCAAGGCTTCGGCCATTTACAAAAAGATTGCAAAAAACAGGTTAAATGCATAAAATGTGGAGAGGAACATAACAGAGCTGATTGCAACAATATAAACACTGTATGTGTTAACTGTAAGGGAAATCATCCCTCAAACAGTAAAGATTGCCCTAAAATACAAGAAAGGCAACAAGTTCTTAAAATAATGGCTAAGGAGAAATGTTCTCCCAGGGAAGCCATTCAGGAAATTAAAAAATTAAAACCTGCCCCTGTTGAGGAGAAAAGGGAAAAACCAACCCCAACCCCTACAAAATTTAACCTTGAAGACATTGATGGCATGGAAAATATCCTTATATTTTTGGCTGTATGTAACAGCAAATTGTATCTGGTCACTGACCCAGCTAAAAAAATTGACTTTATGTGTAACTTATTAGATAAATTGTTTGGCTACCAGTTTGATAAAGCCAAACTCTTGTCCAGATTTATGGACTACATGTAAATATTACATACAATATAACATTCATTAGTGTTTTTATATACTTTTGTATGCTCACCATGGCTGCAAACTTACATATAGTGCAGTGGAATAGTCAGAGCTTTAAAGCTCATGGACCAGAATTTCTATGGTATATAAGTCATTTGAATTTCCCTCGCCTTACGGCTTGCGAAATTTAACATTCTCTCGACTGGTATTTTTCGCAAATACCCCTCCTTAACATGATATATCTGTTCAAAATTGTTTATTCTACAATATACACTGGCTAATTAACTATACATGTCTACTCGAATCTCAGGTAAAACAAGATGGCGTCGCATTTTTGCAGGCTTCAAATACGACAATAGAAAATCATCGATTAAGAGTCGAAAAACTTATCAAAATCAATTTTTTTTCGATATTATTAAATAATATACTTTCATCTACCATAATATGTAAAAATATTCCACGTACCTATAGCCATTAACCTGCAGGCTTTTGCAGGCTTCTGCAGGCTTTATTTACCTTGGCAGGCTTCTTTTAGTAGGGCCGATAAAATCCCAGCCCCCCCCCCCCCAAAATCCGGACGGACGGTTGTACGAATGTCACATTCAATGTCCCCAACGCCCATATGCGCCGTTGCAATGACTTCGCACTAGGGACCACATGGACGAATGCTATTGCCTATTTTTAAAAATAAATGCTAAAAATAATTCTGATTACCATGTTTACACAGTTTTACATACTTATAAATCATAATCAATATCGCCAAATGATTGTTCAAACAACTGCAGTTGAACAAATTGCATTTTAGATGAATATCTTTACATACTTCAACTGTAATAACTATTTTGAATCTTAAAACTTACTAAACTGTTTCATTCGTCGCCATCTTGGAATCTAACTCTACTCTAGCAACCCCGAAGCTGCAAAGGGTTGAACACGGGTAGGGGCAATAGGTCGAATGACGTCACGCGAGTTCGAACCTTCCGTGTTTTGTTCTTACTCTCGTCTTCCGAGTTAACACGAGTTAACTCGAGAGTTACAAGTGAAAACGGCCCTGGACATGACGTCAGACTAAGGGGAAACAACCGTACATAAGTTTTTTGGCGCTGGAATTTGAAAATTATTTATCGCATACTTTATGGTTATAAAATAAAATTAATGAATATTTTTCTGAGTTCTAAATGTAATATTTGCTTTAATCGAAGAAATTTTAAAAGTCAACAATCCATGTATATTATACCCATCGACGATTGCATCAAAAAAAGGGGGGAGGGGCACATTGCCAATAAAATAGAGTGCACATCCTATACAAAAGAATGTTGATATATATTTCATACTGAGTTGATAACTTTTCTTCTTTCATAAGTTAAACTTGCTAAATTAAAAACTAAAAATATTTTTATATAAAGTATGTCAATTATGTTCCTTCTTTTTATCCAAGAGAAAATAATATTGTATCACCTAAAAAAAACTTTGCTAACAATTAATACCAGGATAAGGCTTGTAAAAATGAGGAAAAAAATACTAGACAGCTGTTTTAATTTTTTCTGCATATTTTTTTTGGGGGGGGGGGCACAAAAAAATAGAAAAAAAATTCTCTTTTTACTTTGAGTGTTTTACAGTGATTTCTATCCTAATTCATCAATATAATTTCCTTTGTTGCTGTTTGTTTTTATTGGAATTTTTTGGAGGGAACTTGTTCTTCATTCTCTGCAGACTTCCTTCACTTGCTGGATTCCTCAAGAAGAATCTGATTTGAAGTTATTGAAAGACTGTTTTTCTTACCATTTCACATTTACTACTCAGCCAACTTAAATATTTGTTGCCAAGATCCACCTATTCAATTTAAAAGAAGGCAAAATTTATCTGAAACATCTCATATGAGTCAAATTATGACATATATATAAATACCAATGTGATCCTGTGAGCAAAGGCGACAAAGGATCAGTATGTATACGTCTGAATGCAAATATTTCGTCGAATACAATCTTGAATTATTTTAACCAATCTCAACATGAATTTCTGTAATTTTGCAAAAGTTATCATATCCAGGGCAACAAAAGACAAGACATCAATAGATATATTTAATAATGGATCTGACAAAAAAAATGACAAAAAACCAGCATTATACAACACATGTCTATCATTTGCTGACAGATATGATAATTATCAAATTTTTATGGAAAAATATAACAAAATGCATCTGATTTCAAAACATTCTTCAAAAAAGTTCCAAATCTACAAAAGTATGTGTATGAAAATAAATACGGTGCAGAATCCACAAGAACACCAAAACAGATTCTACGACTCCATAATGTATGCTTCAAGTTTTCCATCTTGTCAAAAACCGTCTTTAGCAATCCACACAAAATGACAGTCAGAAAATTTTTCGGTAGTCATTATCACAGTCTTGTAACTCATTTACCAGAGACACTCCGTGTTTTTAATACTAAATCCATCCTAACTGAACTGGAAGAAAGATCTTTTGGAGAACTCCGAGTTATAGCTGAACGGACCACAAACAGAAAACCTGGTCAGATCATTCAAAATCTAAGGCCAAAAATAAATAATTGTTTGTTTCCCCAAACCCGACCTTATCAAGTCAGGTGTGGGTAGGTGGGTCAGATATATTAAAAAACTCTATGTATAATTTGAAATAATTTATTTAATTGGGTTTCTCTTGGGTGGTAATTTTCCAATAATGACACAGTCTCTGCAAACTGGTAGAACAATACGATGTGTTTTAATAGCATCTTGGTCCTTTGTTGCCCCCACAGCTGCACAGAAGGCACAGATATCGGGCTGTGCCAGGGTAGAGGCATCTTAAAGTTTCCAGCCGAATAAATGGCAACAGAAACCGACAGAACGGCGTCCATGTTCTGACATTTAAATGTATGAACAATCTAGACAATATCATAAAGACCCGAGACCACGTGGAAGAAGAAAGCCAAGTCGCGTCATCAAGGCGTTTTTAACTATGCCGATTACAAAAGCGCTTTGAAGAACAGCGTCTCCTTCTTATGTCTTATGTATTTGACTCCTCCATTTCATAGGAGCACCGCACCACCACATGAATTTCGATAAAAAAAATTTCTACACAAAATCGGCAATAAAATTATTCCGGTCGCGGCGACTTTTTCCGGGTCGGTCGGGATTTGGGAAACAAACAATATTTTATTTTAGGCCTAATGATACGTTTCCATGCACAACAAAATACAGAAAATGGATTTGATTCATTTAAACAACAGGATGATCTTGTTTTCTTTGATGGTGAAGATGACCCAAACTTTAAAGACGAAGGAGCACTACCAGAACACTTCCGATTCAAATCTGTAAAAGAAGAGTGTCATCATGTGAAAAACATATGGGATGAGTGCGTCACCAAGGCCAAAGCATAGACACTTCTCCTGCCAATAAGTAGATTAAAGACCTACAATGAAATGGAAAAGCGTCTTGGTTTTACCTTGAAGAGAAAAAAGACAACCAGGGTCAAAGTATGTTGAACAAAACTACTTACTGTATGATGAAATAACTTGCATTCCATTGTTTTAAAGACCCTTATAGGCCGTACAAAATTACTTATAGACTTGAATGAAGAAAAGAGCTATCATCTTAATATAAAAAATAAATTTTAACAAAAATTTCAATTACACATCAAATCATGAAGTTATATAAATTAAGGTCTGTCATTTCACAAACATGTATTCACCATTATTGTATTGTTATTTTACTTCAAAGTTCATACATGTATACACATGAATCTGGTGTAAAATCAACACTTTACACCTTTTTAGATTAACTGATGTATTTTTCGAAATTATTGTGACTTTTAAATGCAGAGTAACCACCAAATTGTTCAGCACAAATATTTTTTTTCACATCATAATAAAAAAAAAATGCAAAAATGATAAATCCAATATCTGAAACTGAGATTTCAGCATTTTCTGACCAGGTTTGCTTAAGTCATACAATTAAAATCTATTAGAGAATCAATTTATTTCTTTAATTCAGCAGGGAATTCAAAGTAGCCAAATTTCGTATAATTAGTATTTCAAAAGGAATTTCATATGCCAGGTATTAGTTACAGTCCATAGACTTTTGTAGTAACTACAGCCAAAGTTTTCTAACACACTGTGCATTATGTGTAATGAAATTAGGTTTTTCTTTTCACCGTTTTCATCTATTTTTTTTTATATATATCATTTTTTCTCAAAAGTAAAGAATGTATGGTCATGGGTTCATTTATAATCACGAGCTTAAGGACAAACATTGAAACATTTATTGTTGATTTATAAATTCATTTTAGAAAATAATATTCACTATTGAGGTCGGGGTTGAGGTAAATTAGTGATGTGATAGTGTATATAAAACTATGAGTATGAGTACAAGAATAAGAATATAATTTTATTTCCAATCAAGGGCCCACTAGGGACAAAATATTTCAATGATTAAGAACAGTAAGTATTGTCATAAGCCAGACAAGGGTATATCCTATTTATATCATTCACTCTGAAAATTGCAAATGGAAGGTTTTGATAAATTCAGGAGGGGGTCTTTCATGAATAGCACCTTGTGTGATAAACTATGATAAATGCAGGATATCTGGTTACCTTTTATGGCATATATATAATGATATAAATAGATATACCGACTACAGTTGATGCATCTCTGAAGTATATATATAATTATAAGCCTGATAGTGGTATATCTGTTTTACATCATGCATTATTTGAAAAGTGCAAAATTGGAAAGGGGAGATCTTTGCAAATTTCAGCTTATATTTTTAACAAACTAGGAAAGTTAATTAAATGTCCATTACAACTTGGAACAGAAAACATTGAGAGTACTAACATATATAAATATCTAGGTATCACATTTACATCAAGTGGAAAATTTAAGCAATGTAAAGATGAATTATATAAAAAATCTCTTAAGGCCTGTTTTAAATTGCAGCGTTGCTTGTCTTCATCAAATCCAAGTGTCTCAACTTTATCACACCTATATGACCACAGAATAAAGCCTATTGTATTATATGGTAGTGAAATTTGGGGCGTGTTTTCCCCTGAATCTTCTGCTTGCAAGAAAAATAATGATTATATATTGGAAAAGGTATTGTCATGTGATATTTCTGAGAAATCACAAATAAAATTTTTGAAATATGTCCTTGGTGTTAATAAAAAATCCAGTAATATAGCAATTATGTCTGAGCTTGGCAGAATCCCTGTATATTTTACTATTATTTTGTCAATGTTGAAATATTATCATGGACTAGAAAATTTAAAGGAAGGTCTATTGTATGATGCCTATATATGTAACAGGCAATTGCATTCTTGTAAAGTTAATACTTGGTATTCTAGTATTATGTTCATATTGAAAGAGATAGATTTACCAATATCAAATTTAAAGGAACTAAAATTAGGTCGTTTATGCAAAATTGTTAAAAATAAACTATCAAAAAGTTTCCTCAATTTTTGGGATGGCTTTAGAGAAAGTAGTTTAAATTCTGACAATGGAAATTATTAACATATATACTGAACCGCAAAAGAAACGTCGCACAAAATGACATGTTCACATACATTTATTTCAAAGTGACATTTATATATTTTAAATTAATTTTTACAAAATTTAATGAATGATTTACAGTCTTTTGGTTACAATGTTCACAAATACGTCACAATTGTCGCAACGTCACATGTTTTCAATGCTGTGCTCCCACGTCCGTTAATAACGTGTATGTCCTCCACCGGCACCAATTACTGCGGCACATCTTCGGTACATGGAGTTGATGAGCCGATTAATAAACGCCATCGGAATACGTG
The DNA here is from genome assembly GCA_028015205.1 of Mytilisepta virgata. Lineage (NCBI taxonomy): Eukaryota > Metazoa > Mollusca > Bivalvia > Mytilida > Mytilidae > Mytilisepta > Mytilisepta virgata. The sequence continues at coordinate 45,254,844 of CM051520.1, forward strand.
CCCATACTCTCTGAAACGCTTGTGAAAGTTCAGCTGCAGTTGTCGGACTTGGCTGCTCATTATTCAACCGTCTTTGAACTTCGTCCCATAAATGTTCAATAGGGTTTAAATCTGGACTCAAAGCCGACATTAATGTTATTCTGCTGTAGGAAGTCTCTTGTGGCTCTTGCGGTATGCGCACGTGCATTGTCCTGTTGGAAAGTCTTGTTTTGATGACGTGCGAAATGGGGCTGAACATGGGGTGTCAAGACTTGGTCGATGTAACGGGCAGCTGTTACGCCATTTCCTCTGCCTGGGCCAAGGTTCTGAAAGATGACTGGACCAAGTTTAACGTTAAGGCCGATTCCACCCCATACCATGATGCTAGGTCCTCCCCACGCGTCTGTTTCCAGAATGCAGCTGTCTTCGTAACGTTCCCCGCGTCTTCTCCACACTCTGGTTCTGCCATCGGCTGTTGAAATGCAGTAACGGCTTTCGTCAGAGAAGATGATGTTACGCCATTGTCGATTTCGCCAATTCTGTCGCTGAGTGGCCCACTGAAGACGAGCTTGACGGTGTCGAGGAGTAATAGGTCCTCTTGCTGGACGGCGACATCTCATGTTTCTAGCAGCTAATCGCCGACGAACCGTATCATCACTTATGGGTCGTCCATGTGTTCCAACAGTGTTTCTGGCAGTTTCGGCAGCTGGGGTGAACCGATTCATCAAATGGTGACGAACAATGCCTCTATTCTGTCTAGGGGTAGTGACTTGGGGTCTACCACTCCGTGGACGGTCATTTGTGCTGTTTGTTGCATTGTACCGTGTCCGTAGACGTTCAATTGTTCGAACAGCACAGTTGAAGTCGTTGGCAATAACTCTGGCAGATTTCCCAGCATCCAATCGACCAATGGCCTGTTCTCTATGTTGTGGAGTCAGACGTGGCATATAGCTTCTGTGTCAACACTGATACTAACACTCTTTAATTTTCTCCGGCCTTTTATACCCATAAAGGAGCATGAATTTCACGAACATTTAAGATTTAAGAAAAATTACCGCCAAGTGTGTCCCACGAGCGGTTTTAGGTACGGTCGCTCTACGATATCAACTGAAAATTATTCAACCGTAAATTTAATTCACAGGTAATTTAATCTTACCTGGTGATGTAATCGTAATACTGATTATATAAAAATCATTAATTAATATTTATTTTGAATTTTGCTAACATTTTGAAAAAGCGACGTTTCTTTTGCGGTTCAGTATATATATACTTCACTGTCAAAAGATGTTTTGAAAGAGAGAAATATCTTGATTTAAATGATTTTAAAATTAGACAATCAATTTGTAAAATTAAAGTTAGTGCTCATTGTTTAAAAATAGAAACTGATATATGCTAAAAATTATATTGAACGTTCACAAAGACTATGTACTAAGTGCATACTCGGAGAGGTTGAATACGAGGAACACTTTTTAGCTCAATGTCCATTGTATGAAAATAAAAGAAAAGTATTTTATTAAAATATATCTTTATTTTGTAATAATTTTGGGAACTTGAATAAAACAGCAAAGTTTATTTGGCTATTGACTAATGAAAATATTAATGTCCTAAAAACATTGGGTATATTTATAAATAAGTGTTTAGAAATAAGAAATTCTATATAATAACATGCAAATATTTTAATGGATATATAATGATAATATAGATATTGTGCATATAGTATGGCTTTGACCTGACTGTGGTTATTGTGGGTTTAAATATATATATGTATGTAAACTGTATAAATTATGTACCTCCAATGATATAAATCATTTGTATTTGATTGCTTGCTCTTAATGGGCACTTAATTGGAAATAAAATTCTTATTCTTATTCTATTCTATGGTAATGGTAGGAATGCAGAACATCTGGTTTCATTTTCTGTCATCTTGGAATAAATAAGTTTGTTCTCTTCATCAATCAATCAATGAATATAATAAAAAAAAAACAACTTTTTTTCTAGCTGTTCATGAGAAAATTATGAAATTCTTATCCAAATCTTAAAACAACCAATGGAAGAATCATAATGACCTGAATTTTGTTACTGTCAGTGACAGTGATGAGGTAACACCCCCCCCCCCTCCTTTTAGGAATCCCACAGTGCATGAACTTCAAAAACAGATATACAACTATATTTTTTTTTAGATGTTTGGGACTTTACTTGTAAACTGAACTTTCTTAGGGTGATGCGGGTAATGCATAATCCATGTACATTAAGAAGAAAGCTCAATATTGATACACGTTTTCCCACGTGGACGGTCACGGTAGGCAGATTCAACAATTCAAGGGTAGTTTTAAATAATGTTTGACAAATTTTACCTGATAAAAGATGTATATAAATATCATCCACCAATTAGATCAATCAAACATCTTAGCAGGAGAGCAAAATCTCTAAATCCCATTCAGCTACTCGGCGTCATAGCAGGTGCTTCTAATATATTTCCAAGCTTCTCAACGAATTAGTTTTTCCATATAAGGAAATTAAACCCCGCCTCCCCATTTTGTCGCCTGATTTTATTTTCTGTACATTGTGGCTTTTATTGACAGCTTATTGGATACTTTCCCATTGAAATTAGTATATATAATTCAGGTTCATCATATGATATCAAAAGTCACGCAAAAATAACAGTTCAATAAATAATATCGTAAATTTTCACACTTCCAAGACAGAAGACGCCGACATTGTCGTCACGCCATTACTAATAAATATTCATAAGCGCACCAAGAGTTACCTCCCCATTGAAAAACAGCCTTAACATACCGGCGTAACAACTGATTTACATATGAATGATGGTCCAATAGAGAGTATTGCTAAACTTATTCGTTGGATTTCTGACAAGAAAAAACAGTTTGTTGACACATTTGAAAATAAATTACCCGTTGATGACTTATTGAACCAATTAGATATGTGCGATATAAATAGTGATTCTTATCATGAAGATTTTGACAAATTTGTTGAAAGTTTTAATAATTTGAGAAAGAAACTTTTGGAAATAAGACTTTTCGACAAGCGCAACATATATAAATAATATACGCACCCTGGTTCAATAACCGATGTCACGAAAAAAGAGAAGAATTCAATAGGGCTAAGAAAAGACATAGCTTACTAAAAACAGACGCAAGCGGCCACGAATTAAGAAATGCGAGCAATTTTTTTAAAACCGAAATAAATAGAAGTTTCCAGGAATAATCAGTTTAAAATGGAAACCGAGTTACGGTCTACATCTGAAGTAGATCCTAGAGAGATGTGGAATATTTTAAACAAGTTTAATAAACCATATGCAAATAATCAACATGAAAAATAAAAAAGCGCCTTGTTATGATGAAATTGTAAACGAATATATTAAATCCACTATTAATCTATTGATTCCCGTTTATTTAAAACTAAGGAATTATACCAGAAGTGTGGTCACTTGGAATTATATTGCCTATTTTTAAAAATAAGGTTTTTCCTCTAGATCCAGCTAATTATAGACGTATTACTCTAGTTTCATCTGTTGGTAAATTATTTACACCCATTTTAAATCATAGACTCTCAAAATATGCTGACTTATTTGAAGTTATACCAGGTGTACAAGCGGGTTTAAGAAAAGGAAAAACTTGTTAAAAATAACGTTACGGGAAAGATACTTAAAGTTACCTATAACATGTATGATAGTATAAAATCGTGTGTAAAACAAGGGAGGGTTATTTCGGGTTTTTTTCCTGTGATCTTGGGGTACGTCAGGGAGACAATTTATCGAATTTTTTATTTTTCATTTTCCTTTCAGATCTTGAAAGTTATCTCTGTAGTCATGATGTAACAGGTCTCGAAACGATATCGCAAAAATGTCAAGAAAATTTACGAATTTTCTTCTTATTTTTTTGTGTGATGATACTATTATTTTGGCTGAATCTGTGCAAGATCTACGATATTCATTAAAAGTGTTTGAAGATTATTGTTCTGTCAATAGAACAAAGGTATTGATTTTTTCAAAAAGAAAATCTCGAAGTAATTATGTTTTTAAACTGTAATGATGTTAATATTGAAAATGTAGATTTTTACTCAAATCTTGGATTATTGTTTAACTATAAAGGTAAATATACTGTCGCAAAGAAAAAACTAATTGAGCAAGCTCAAAAGGCACTGTATGCTTTTTACAGAAAGATTAGAAATATTTCTATACCCGTGGGTCTACAATTTAAATTATCTGACTCATTGATAGCACATATTCTTCTATATGGCTCTGAAATCTGGGGTTACGAAAATACAAGTACTTTAGAAAAAGTACATTTACAATATTTGAAGAGAACATTGATGGTTAGATCGAGTACACCTAATTATATGGTATATGGCGAAACTGAGAGATTTCCTTTAGATCAAAGATCAAATTGAGATTGCTCAACTTTTGGACAAAATTACTGACAAATCAAGATAAATTATCTAGTACTATGTATCAATTGTTATACAAATTACATCAGTCTGAATCTTGTCACTCAAAGTGGTTACAAAACAGAAAAAAGGTGTTAGATGATATTGGTCTAAGCTATATATTGAATAGTCAAAGTCTTTTAAATAAAATTGATATAAAAGGTTATATTAAACAAACAATGTGTGACGTTTTTATCCATGCAGAAACAGCATAGTGACAGGAGGAATTCTTCAAAGGGATTGTTTTATTCTTCTTTCAAGCCAGAATTTGCATTTGAAGGTTATTTGATTAAATTGAAGCTACATAGGAGAGCTTACATTTCTAAGCTTAGATGCTCAAATATAAAGTTTCCTATTGAAACTGGACGCTGGCGTAATATACCACGTGAAGAAAGACTATGCCATTTATGTGATAGCAAGGAACATGGTACAGAATATCATTATATATTTGTTTGTACACACCATGAAATTTCGCAAATTAAGTTCAAATTTGTACCGAATTACTATTTGACAAATCCAGCCGATTCGAAGTTCAAAGGAATGATAAAATATTGTAATACAACTGTGTCAAATAACCTATCTATTTTCCTCAAGAAAATTGTCAACTATCTATAAAATGATAACAAAATTACTTACAACATTACTATAGATCTTCATTCTTACTACTGAACACACTGGGACACGTGCTTTTATATCTAGGTCACTCGTACATCTTTTGTATATTATGTAAATATATGTTCGTGACACTCCATTTAGTTCACCATTAGTATTTCTATTATTTTTGAATTTTGCTAAATACTGGTAATTTCTGTAACAAATCAATGAATAATCATGTCAGACAAGTCTGACGACTGGGTTGGCGAATACCCTCGGGGACCTAGGATCCACCCTGCAGAGGCATCGTCCCAGGAGTTTCAAAATAACAATCCAAAGATACTAATATTATACATAGTAAAGATATACTATGCTGTATACGACGCATTTCAAGGAGTTACCTCTCATCAGAAACATTAAAACCAAAACATTTGGAAGACCAAAAAACAAAATTATTTTAAACAAGAAGTACTCATAACGAAAAATACAGAAATAGGAAGCCAAATGTCATCTACCATGTGCAATACAAGGAATGAACTCTTAGTATTTCTATTATTTTTGAATTTTACTAAATACTGGTAATTTCTGTAACAAATCAATGAATAATCATGTCAGACAAGTCTGACGACTGGTTTGGCGAATGCCCTCGGGGTTAAACGACTAGAAAATTTGAGTCCGCAAATTTAATAGTATAGATAGGCTTAATAGTCATAAATGTTGTCAATAAGAGAAAGAATCCGAATATGTATAGAAGAAATCGTCATATGACATGAAAGACGAACGAAAATATCTCCTCAAGATATGATGTAAAAACTGCAAATGAATTTTATAGGTCTATTTCAGGAAATGGTCAGGTATGGCGGAATCCTGGCCCGAAATGTTAAATAATTACCTTTTATTGGAAAAAGTAACATCCATTGTTCCTGGTTAATTCTGTTTTGCGAGTTAAGTTCGCTCAGTTTCCTAATATTTCTATTTAAGGTATTCTGGAGACAAGCAGGATGGAATTCTACATCAAACTTCACACGCACTGCTTTTGTTGAAATACGAAGAATTAGCAAGCCTGATTTGATATAATTTGTTTCTTCTTCGGTTATAAGCTGTCCCTCTGTTGCCATTCTGAAAATAAAGTTTTGAATCGGCATTAAACAGTAACTCCGTATGTCCTCCATAACGGGGGGCTCCAGGAGCCTACTTCACTAACATGGATTTCATTAGCCATTCAGGGCAAAATAGAGAAACTAAAAACATAGATACCAAAGGCTAATAAAAATGTAACAGTGGACATATATATATGATGTAAGATATGGGCCATCAAAGTTTGGCCATTACTGCCCCAGTAGTTTATTTGTTGATTTTTGTGTTTTAATTTTTTATTTTTTATTTTACCAAATTAGTTAAAGGTGCGGATTCCCAGACACATGGATTAAAAAAAGGGGGGGCAGCAAAGAAACATTTCCTCAAGGTTTGGCTAGTGAGTAATTTCACTAGAAAAGTTGGTCGCTTTACTAAAAAGTATTGGTTACGGAGGAAAGCAGAGCAAGAAACTGCATTAGGTGATTATGTCTGTTTCAGTTTGTCTGTTTATTATTTCATTTTTTTCATTTTTGTCAGTTATATTTGAACAAAATTTCTTATGTTTAAAAGCCTTCAACCCATTTTTGGTATAACTGCTTTCATTATTAATGAAGCAAGTTTTATGAAGGAAGACCAGCATGGATATTAAATCTCATTTCAGTTTACAACAGAGAGAATAAGTAGAAACTTAAAGCCAATTAACTGAAGATACATGACTCCACTTTTGCCTATCTGTATTTTAATACATTATATAACTGCCAGCAAAAGTTTCTGAGAATGACACATATGACATAAAAGGATGCTGCTGCATTTAAGACAGACCACCCTGTTTTTATCGTTTTTGTCTGTGTAAATGAGTAATTCTGAAAGAGAATATTTTACTTTAAAGAAAACTCATCACGCCCACTTGTCTCTCTTATTCATAACAATTTGTTTTGGTTAAATGTTTGCAATATCATGAAAATTCTGAGTAATTTCAAAATTCGGGGATTGTGATTCGATGACATGATTCCATTTGATGTGTGAGTATTTCCCCATTTAGATACATACAATTATTGTATAAAAGTTTGTTCGAAGTAATATTGGCTATGAAAGGGACAGAAAATAGTGGATTTTACAGCAATCATCATATGTAATTAACTTGAATTAAATGAACAAACTAAGCGAATCACATTCTGGAATTCTTGAAATAAAACAGACTAATGGGGGAGGGGTGTCCACTAAAAAGAGTATTTAACCATGTTTAACAATTGTTATGCATAAGAGAGATAAGCAGGGATTTTATCTTTCATGTTATAACCGATTCATCAAAAAAAGTTTAAACAAAAACATTTTTTTTAATTGGCAATTGTAGGAAATATCATAGTCGATTATTATCCAAATCAGCGTGATATTTTTGTCTGAATTGACAAAACCGGTGTGAGAATGGATATAATTTGTTTCTTCTTCGGTTATAAGATGTCCCTCTGTTGCCATTCTGAAAATAAAGTTTTGAATCGGCATTAAACAGTAACTCCGTATGTCCTCCGTAACTGGGGGCTCCAGAAACCTACTTCACTAACATGGATTTCATTAGCCATTCAGGGCAAAATAGAGAAACTAAAAACATAGATACCAAAGGCTAATAAAAATGTAACAGTGGACATATATATATGATGTAAGATATGGGCCACCAAAGTTTGGCCATTACTGCCCCAGTAGTTTATTTGTTGATTTTTGTGTTTTAATTTTTTATTTTTTATTTTACCAAATTAGTTAAAGGTGCGGATTCCCAGACACATGGATCAAAAAAGAGGGGGCAGCAAAGAAACATTTCCTCAAGGTTTGGCTAGTGAGTAATTTCACTAGAAAAGTTGGTCGCTTTACTAAAAAGTATTGGTTACGGAGGAAAGCAGAGCAAGAAACTGCATTAGGTGATTATGTCTGTTTCAGATTGTCTGTTTATTATTTCATTTTTTTCATTTTTGTCAGTTATATTTGAACAAAATTTCTTATGTTTAAAAGCCTTCAACCCATTTTTGGTATAACTGCTTTCATTATTAATGAAGCAAGTTTTATGAAGGAAGACCAGCATGGATATTAAATCTCATTTCAGTTTACAACAGAGAGAATAAGTAGAAACTTAAAGCCAATTAACTGAAGATACATGACTCCACTTTTGCCTATCTGTATTTTAATACATTATATAACTGCCAGAAAAAGTTTCTGAGAATGACACATATGACATAAAAGGATGTTGCTGCATTTAAGACAGACCACCCTGTTTTTATCGTTTTTGTCTGTGTAAATGAGTAATTCTGAAAGAGAATATTTTACTTTAAAGAAAACTCATCACGCCCACTTGTCTCTCTTATTCATAACAATTTGTTTTGGTTAAATGGGATTGTGATTCGATGACATGATTCCATTTGATGTGTGAGTATTTCCCCATTTAGATACATACAATTATTGTATAAAAGTTTGTTCGAAGTAATATTGGCTATGAAAGGGACAGAAAATAGTGGATTTTACAGCAATCATCATATGTAATTAACTTGAATTAAATGAACAAACTAAGCGAATCACATTCTGGAATTCTTGAAATAAAACAGACTAATGGGGGAGGGGTGTCCACTAAAAAGAGTATTTAACCATGTTTAACAATTGTTATGCATAAGAGAGATAAGCAGGGATTTTATCTTTCATGTTATAACCGATTCATCAAAAAATGTTTAAACAAAAACATTTTTTTTTAATTGGCAATTACTGTGTAGGAAATATTATAGTCGATTATTATCCAAATCAGCGTGATATTTTTGTCTGAATTGACAAAACCGGTGTGAGAATGGAATTTATCTTTCTAATAACTTTACATTCTAACTTTTTTTGCAACAAATTGAAAAAAACAGTATGAATTAAGATAATTATATTAACTTACTTTAACTGTTAATTTAGTACTGTGAGTCGGTTTACTAAAAATATTAATATTCGTTCAGAATTTGGTTAACTAAAAATAACTTACATGACAGCCACTGGTCCCTTCGGTTGAGAGAAAGTATTAATTATAATTAACAAAATCGGAAAGTTGCCTATTAAGAGAAACTCATGCATTGTAAGACAATACCCACAACAAAGCTATTGAAAAAGTGTACTCTAAGTACACGGACACTTTTTGTGAACTATTTCAACTGTTAAAAACAAACCCAACTACAAAGATCCGTGAAATAATTTGTCGTTTTTGTCTCGCCTGCAACGGAAAATCGCGAAGGCGAGATATAGCGGTATTTCTTTCCGGCGGAAACTTTAATAATTTTGCACGTGTAATACCTACAATTAATATGTATGGTTCACAGGTAGCTTGACGTATAAGGTTTACCGCAATATACTTGTCTTGTGACCTTGACCTCATGGTTCACTGACTTCATAAACATAAATTTAAAATCTGCATCTTAGTCAGTTTCGTGGTTAAAAACTCTAATACCTAGGCCAACCAGTTTTGGTCTATAGATACTGAGTTTTTAGTAGGTACATGGCAGTCAGACACCTAGGTTGGAATTTTGACCTCAATTTCATGCTCGAGTGGCTTTGTCACTTTTTCGTGGTTAAGTCCATTTCTCAGAAACTAATACCTAGACCCACCGTATTTGGTCAATAGATAGTTCTTGGTGATATATGTCAGTCTGATACCTGCCTTTTGACTTTGACCTCAATGTCATGCTTGAGTGACCTGCCTCACATTTTCTCGGTTAAATCCATTACTCAGACTAGAATACCTAGACCCATCTTAATTGGTCAATAGATAGTTCTTTGTGGGTACAAGTAAGTCTGACACCTGGCTTGGGACCTTGATCTCAATTTCATGCTCGAGTGACTTTGTCACTTTTTGGTGGTTAAGTCCATTTCTCAGAAACTGTAATGCGTAAACCCACCGTATTTGGTCTATTGATAGTTCTTGGTTGGTACATGCCAGTCTGACACTTGTCTCTGGACTTTGACCTCAATCAAACCGTTGAGTGAGTTTCATCCAAGTTTCTTGATTAAGTTCATTTTTCAACAACTGTAATACCTAGACCTACTGTATTTGGTGCGTACATGCCAGTCTGACTTGTCTCTGGACGTTTACCTCAATTTCTTGGTTGAGTGACTTTCATCCAAATTTCTTGATTAAGTCATTTTTTCAGAAACTGTAATACCTAGACCCATCCGTGTTTTGTCTATAGATAGTTCTTAGTGGGTACATGGAAGTCTGATACCTGTCTGTGGACTTTGACCTCAATTGCATGCTTGCGTGACTTTGTCACATTTTAGAGATTAGGTCCATTTCTCAGCAACTTTAATACGTAGGATTAACATATTTGGCCAATAGATAGTTCTTAGTGGATACAGGTCGGTAAAACACCTGCGTTTTGACCTTGACCTCAAATGTTTTGACTTGCAAAATGTCGGGTATCAGATGATCATTATTCTGTGTCATGTGCATACTCAGACGAGACATGTAGTGTGTCCACTCTTGTTATGTTTAGCAGTTAAAATAGTTCACGAAAGTGTCCGTGTAACTACGATTATAGTACTTTTTTCAAACACCCGGTCAAGAACACTTAACCATCGGTGCAACGTGACGTAACAATATGATTGACGTAAAGACTTTGAATTGTAAAACTCTTTTTGTTCAAATAATAAATCAGTGAAATGTCACGGTATAACAATTTTAAATGACTGTCAAATTTTAGATAAACCAATAACAAACATTTGTGTGGTTACAACTATTTGCATCACGTCTCGACAGCTGTATAAAACCAAATCAATACCATGCACTGTACGTATCGTAGTGATACACTTGTATACAACTTTCTCGTTGTCATACAAATAGTAATTGCTTTCCTCAAAAATTGTGCTTGGATTAACAGAAAACATTGCTTACACGACATCTACATTGATATTGTACTGTACAGTCGCTTGCAAACGTGCGAACTTTCCCTGTACGTTCGCTTGGGAGCAATGTGTAAAGTAGCTTGCGAAAACAGCAGATCTCACACAACAAGGAAAGTGCTATTGATGTATTTTAAACACTGTCACTTTTTCATTCATTTATTTTGTTGAACATTAGTTGTAATAAGTAGCTTTATTTTCCTTTTGTTTCTTATCAAACAATTGATAATTCCAGAGTACTTTTTAAACGAAGAAATTATTCCAAATGAAAACACCCTGACCATGAAAATATCTATATCTCCAGGTGGGGCGTGTTTTGTTCGTCAATCCAGAAACTTCATCTGGATCACTCCAGAAGAGTGTTACAAAAAAAAAAACAAACTGGACCTCTTCCCCAGCAACCGTCTTCAGAGCCGGGAAAAAACACAGTAGAAACAATATGGCGTCCAGCATTATGAGGCGTATGTTGTTTGAGTATAACTGCTATATGAATTAACCAAAATTAGTGAAAAATGCAAATTAAAACTACAAATACACATTGTCACACACAAGGCGAGATCATACATAAATTGTCGGCATATGGGGATGAATTTTATGAAGAAATAACTTTTATATCGCCTGCTTTGAATTCATAACTTTTCAGCCAAAATGTTTTTAAAACATAATTTCAAGTCTCCCATAGCGTAAACCTTCAAATTTGAAGCCTTTTCCCCTCAGAATTATACAAATATTTGTAAATATCCGCCAAAGGAAGTTGACATAAACATTAATTTAAGAGCCGAGACGGGAAAAGACTCGATTGTCCGTAATTCAAACAATTTTATAATTTTCGATCTACAACTAAAGGGGGGAGGGGTAATGAGGAACCTGAGTGAGTTATCTTTTCCTAACCAATGTAGGTAAGGGAGATAATTAAATGCTCTCCCTTTTGTCCTGAGGCTAAAAGGGAGACAAATTTATTATCTCCCTTACCTACATTGGTTAGGAAAAGATAACTCACTCTGGTTCCTCATTTGATTAAAAGGGCCGAAGTCACGTGATACAAATGCGATGAATAAAGTACCCAGTATTTTGCCATATCAGCTAAAGCTGCTAAAAAAGTGCATTTTCTTCAATTTTATCATTGTAATCATCATCACTCGCGTCAGATTCATCTAATACATGCAAACCCTAAGTATGATGTGTAGCATATTAAACAATCATTTTACCCAAAGATAAGAACTTAATGTTCGAATCGACGTATTAAATTCTGAAAGATGACCACTATTTAGGTGTATTGCTATTCATATGGTTAATGTTTTGGATTCAATTTTCCCAAAACGGGCAGAGGCAAAAAGATGTGCCGTTAACGTAGCAGAACACGCTTCATAGGAACCGATGACACTCGGATTTTTGTTTTTATTTTATTTTTTTTTTTTTTTTTTGGTGGTAGTTCACATTGCCAGTTTTTTAGTCCCTGTCTTTCTCTGTTTTTTATTCTTTGTAGCATGTTTTGCTGTGTCATGAATTCGCCTTGTTTTTAGTTTTTGGCCTTTTGTAATTTACCCACTTTCTTATAGCTTACGCATTCTTTTGCAGATATAAATTCCCATAATGCAATATACAAGAACTGCACCGTACGTCCAATGGCTGCCATATTATTTGGATGGGGGATCATCGGATGCCTCAAATAGTCTGAAAATTGGCTATTGCGGTCATTTTGATATCAGGTATGGTAATCTGGACAATTTTAAAAGAGGACTAATATGGACATACTGACAACAAACGCCCAAGGAGGCAATATTTCACGTGACCCTCTGCAGTGGAACTGAGGAATTCTGTAAAACGATTTTCTAAAATTGATTTTATTAAACTGTTACCGGTGTGTCTAGGGTCAGTGACATCTTCTATCTTTTTTTTCTAATTTTTGTTGAGAATCCTTCAATTGCATTTTTTATTAACTTTACCATATAATGTTTTTTGTATGTATACAAAATGTCTTCATATTAAAAAATTAAAAAAATGAAAATGAAAATGATCTAAAAGTTAAAATAATTTCATTGAATAAAACAAATGATAGAAATAGAATAGAAACAAAAGAAGCATAGTAATGTTTTAAATTAAATATACATTTTTACATTTTAAAATTGAATATACCTTTCAAATACATGAAAATATACATGTATGATATTCATGCAAACTTGTACCTTTAGAAAAAAGCTTCATTTAAATAATTTTTTTTTAACAACATAAATAAGTTTATTGCACTTTTCAAACAGTTTAACAATTTACAGCGAAGATTCTGTTATTTCAACGCTGCACCCTGTTACAGTAAATTGAAGAGCCCAGGGTAACTCAACAAACAAATATATATGTATAATTATTAAATGTATAATAGTTATCAAATATATATATATCAATTTATAACACCGCATATTTGGATTTTTCCGTATTTGTTTTGTACAGTATATCTTATACAAAGAGGACAATTATGCAAATGATACTAATATAAACAAATATTGAGTTGTTGTGTATCTAATAAAAGGCGAGAGGCGTGTAAGAAAATTTGATCTACATACATGTTTATTCATCAACATATATTAGCAACTTTATTATGGTTTGATGTTTGAAGATAACGATATCATCATCTCTGCATAGAAACAGAAACAGTATTAATACTACAAATCCTAAAGTCTATATAATGATATAAATAATATATTGAAAAGTTCATAGGTTTTCTGTTGACTGTTGCTGTAGATAGTAATACAACTAAGGGGAACAACTCTTGGAGCTTTGGTTAAAAAAAATAAAAAAGAGTTTGGGGGGGGGGGGGGGGGGGGGGGGGGGGTGAGTATACTTGAAGTTGAACTAGATTTACTTAAATAATTTTGGAAATGTTATCAAAAATATTTAAAGTTTTAGTACTTCGAAATGAACAATGAATTTCATATAGGCCTATATTTAAAAATTCCTTTTTAAGAATAGCATATGTATTTACTTTCTTAATTTTTTCTTGTGACATAAGTGTACATTTATGAACAGAAAATAGTAAGATTGTAATAAAATAGTTTATTTCATAAGATGACTCGTCATGAATTTTGTAGCCTAATATCAAACTTTTAAAGTTAAGTATATGAGTTCCTTTTTCCAATTTGTATAATAAAAGTTTGACTTGTTCCCAAAATGTTTGAAAATAGTTACACTTAAGGAAATAGTGTTCATAATCTTCAATCTCGTTACAAAGGTTACACTTGTCTGTATTCTTAATCTTCCATTTATATAAAATTTGTTTATTTGGAAGAATATAGTGGATTAATTTCCATCTAAAGATTTTTAATTTGTTTTCTTTTAGATGGAAGAATATAAATTGCAACATTTGTTTAACTTGTATTTTTTTAATATTAAATTTTTTTACCCATATTGTAAATCCTGTTATTTCTTCTCTATGTTTATTATTAACAAACTTATAAATATCTTTCATACTTAGATTATCTAGATTATTATTTTTAGTTTTATCATTTAGTGGCAATGTAAATATTAGTTTTGTTTGAACTTTAGTTTTAACAGAATCAATATTTAGTAGTATAGACTTCCAATTGTTTGGTATTGCTTTTTTTTAACATACTAAGTTCAGAAATCCAGTTTGTTTTATCTGTTAAGCTGCTGAGATAAATTACCTTTACCATCAATAAGTTCATTTACAAAAATTATTCCACATTTAATCCAATTTGTATACATTAGACATTTGTTATCATATTTGATTTGCTTATTACCCCATATTATTTCTTGTCTTATCATTCTGTAATTGGTAGGAATATCTTTAAGATTTTGGCATAAAATCCAAGCACTTACAATGTCAATATAGAAATCTGGTAAAATATTTTTTAGATTATCAATTGACTTCAAGTTATCTGGTTTCATATTAAAAAAAAGAAAATTTTTTCCAAATTTATTAAAAAAAAAAGCTTGGAATAATTTTCCAGTTAGCCATTTCTCCTAAAGTTAATTTTTTTACCCATGATAAGCGAATTGATATCAAAAAGTTGTCTATGTCAGTCAATTTAAGCCCACCTTCTGTATATTCTTTGCTTAATGTGGTACGCTTAATTTTTTCTCGTTTCCCATCCCATATGAAATTATAAATGAGCTTTTTGAATAAAGATAAATGATCTTTTCCAATGGTACTTACTGATGCTAAATATGTAATGTTTGGTAAAATAAGGGACTTGATTACATACTCTCCCAATCATTGTGAGATTTCTTTTTTTCCATAAATTTAAAGTATTTTCAAATTTTGTGAAGATTTTATCAAAGTTAAGTTTTTTACATTCTAATTTGTTAATGCCAAAATATATGCCTAAGCTTTTAACTTTGTCAGTCCAATTTACATTTTCAAATTTGTCTTTACAATGTTTTAGTCACAGGGGCCCGACTTCTGGATATTTCTTTTTTATTTTATTTTTTGTTGTTGTCTTATTTCATGAGTACTTTCTAATAAATATTTACTATAACAACGCAAATTATGCGTTTATTATCAATGTGCTATACACTATCCACGTCCTTATACTAAAAAATCCTAAAGGGATATAAGCCGCCATTTTGGATTTCCTACCTTTGCCACGATTAAAATCAATTAAAAATACTTCCATGTCACAATTTATTTCATATATGCCCTCAATCTCCTCCAAAATGAATGATCTTTAAAATCCAATCATCATTTTACCAAGCTACGACATTAAACTCGATAATTTGACGAGCGAAGTCAAAACTTATCATATTTCGCGTCGAAAGCAACGTTCCTCGTAACTTCACTATTGAAGTCAAAGGGACGCAACTCTGATTCTCATTGACTTTTACATACTGTTATATACAGTAACGTTGCTTTCGACCCGAAATACGCGAACTTTTGACTTTGCTTGTCGAATTAAAGAGTTTGATGCTGCATCCTGGTAAAATGGTGACTGGATTTTGAAGATGAGCCTCGTTGGAGACCAGAAATCTTTCCCTTGGGTGTCTGAGATTTTTCCGTCATGCACTTTCACCGGTGTTAGATCCTTATAGTCTTATTCCACGATAAATGGTGTACGGAGCAGATATCCAACCGTTATTTAGTATGCATCCTTGTATATCAGTATAAAGAGTTTTAACCCAATGTATAAAGGAATCTGGAAACCCAAATTTTATCAAAGCTTCATACATGAAATCCCATTCTAATGAGTCAAAGGCTTTAGAGAAATCGACAAAAAGTAAAGCTCCATCTACATTAAATTTTTCTGAATAATCAATTATATCTTGAATTTGACGAATATTTAAACCAATATATCTTTTTTTTTATGTATCCATTTTGATCATTATGTATTATTTTATGAAGAACTGTTTTAACTCCCTGTGCTAATGTATATGCTATAAGTTTTGTATCAACATTTAATAAAGTTGTAGGCCTATAATTATCCAGGGATAGAGGATCACTTTTTTATAAAGTAAAGAAATTACACCAATTTTTTGCAAAGTGCTTAATTTCACCTTTAACATAACAAAAATTGAAAACTGACACCATAAATTCTTTCAAATTTTCCCAAAAGGTACGATAGAATTCTACGCTCAACCCATCTAAGCCTGGAGATTTATTCAATTTCATGCTAAATATTGAGTTTGTACATTCTGTAATAGTAGTAGTATATAGGGACAGTTCAGTTATCATTTGAGGAGGAGGAGGAGCCGGAAGTGACGTCAACCGGAAATGACATCACCGGAAGTTTCCCGCCCTTTGTTGACGGTAGTGACGGTAGGACCCAGATGTATGGTCTGCGCATGTGTTGGCGGAACCGGAAGTACCCGGAAGTGGTTTGCGCGCATGCGCAACCGGAAGTAGGGTGTTTTTTCCGCCATTTGTTGACGGAAGTGACGTAAGTCACGTGGTAGTAGGACCCGGATGTGTGGTCTGCGCATGTTCAGGCGGAACCGGAAGTGGTTGGTGCAACCGGAAGTAGGGTGTTTTCTCACCGTTTGTTGACGGAAGTGACGCAAGTCACGTGGTGGTACCCTAATGTTGATGCTTGACCAGATTGAATTATCTCCCTTTTCCCGCACTTCTCGGTCGTCTCTGGATCATTCACCGGTCTCTAGGGACTGATACTCTCACTGTTATGTCGAAGTCCGAGAGTATACGAAGTACACTATTGGATTATCTCCCCATATCCCGCTCTTTTCAACTGTGGGTGATGTTTTCTGTGAGGACCAAAGGTAGGATTGGATTATGTCCCCTTACCTCCAAGTGATGCTTGTCACCAATAGATCAATGGAGGAGTGTCCTTAGGAACCGCCTTAGCAACGGCGGTCCATTTCATTGCACATCGCTGCTCATTGCTGCTCTTCTCTTGCTCATCGCTGCTCTTCTCTTTCTCCGTGCTGCTCCTCGGTGCTCTTCTCTTGCTCATCGCTGCTCATTGCTGCTCTTCTCTTGCTCATCGCTGCTCATTGCTGCTCATCTCTTGCTCATCGCTGCTCATTGCTGCTCATTGCTACTCTTCTCTTGCTCATCGCTGCTCATCGTTGCTCATCTCTTGCTCCGCGCTGCTCTTCGTTGCTCTTCTCTTGCTCATTGCTGCTCATCGCTACGCAGGACCTTACTCGTGTGCTCATTTCGCTCCTGCTGCTTGTCACTGTTCGTCATCGCTGTTCATCTCTTGATCCACCCTTTTCCCGCACTTCTCGGTCGTCTCTGGATCTTTCATTGGTCTCTAAGCCTGGAGATTTATTCAATTTCATGCTAAATATTGAGTTTGTACATTCTGTAATAGTAGTAGTATATAGGGACAGTTCAGTTATCATTTGAGGAGGAGGAGGAGCCGGAAGTGACGTCAACCGGAAATGACATCACCGGAAGTTTCCCGCCCTTTGTTGACGGTAGTGACGGTAGGACCCAGATGTATGGTCTGCGCATGTGTTGGCGGAACCGGAAGTACCCGGAAGTGGTTTGCGCGCATGCGCAACCGGAAGTAGGGTGTTTTTTCCGCCATTTGTTGACGGAAGTGACGTAAGTCACGTGGTAGTAGGACCCGGATGTGTGGTCTGCGCATGTTCAGGCGGAACCGGAAGTGGTTGGTGCAACCGGAAGTAGGGTGTTTTCTCACCGTTTGTTGACGGAAGTGACGCAAGTCACGTGGTGGTACCCTAATGTTGATGCTTGACCAGATTGAATTATCTCCCTTTTCCCGCACTTCTCGGTCGTCTCTGGATCTTTCACCGGTCTCTAGGGACTGATACTCTCACTGTTATGTCGAAGTCCGAGAGTATACGAAGTACACTATTGGATTATCTCCCCATATCCCGCTCTTTTCAACTGTGGGTGATGTTTTCTGTGAGGACCAAAGGTAGGATTGGATTATGTCCCCTTACCTCCAAGTGATGCTTGTCACCAATAGATCAATGGAGGAGTGTCCTTAGGAACCGCCTTAGCAACGGTGGTCCATTTCATTGCACATCGCTGCTCATTGCTGCTCTTCTCTTGCTCATCGCTGCTCTTCTCTTGCTCCGTGCTGCTCCTCGGTGCTCTTCTCTTGCTCATCGCTGCTCATTGCTGCTCTTCTCTTGCTCATCGCTGCTCATTGCTGCTCGTCTCTTGCTCATCGCTGCTCATTGCTGCTCATTGCTACTCTTCTCTTGCTCATCGCTGCTCATCGTTGCTCATCTCTTGCTCCGCGCTGCTCTTCGTTGCTCTTCTCTTGCTCATTGCTGCTCATCGCTACGCAGGACCTTACACGTGTGCTCATTTCGCTCCTGCTGCTTGTCACTGTTCGTCATCGCTGTTCATCTCCTGATCCACCCTTTTCCCGCACTTCTCGGTCGTCTCTGGATCTTTCATTGGTCTCTAGGGTCTGATTCTCTCACTGTTATGTCGAAGTCCGAGAGTATAGAGGGACTATTGGGTTATCTCCCCTTATCCCGCTCTTTTCATCTGCGGGTGATGTTTTCTGTGAGGACCAAAGGTAGGATTGGATTATGTCCCCTTACCTCCAAGTGATGCTTGTCACCAATAGATCAATGGAGGAGTGTCCTTAGGAACCGCCTTAGCAACGGCGGTTCATTTCTATAATGCACTTCGTTTCTCTTCTTTTGCTCCATCCCGCTCTTTGCTACTCTTTGCTGCTCATCGCTACTCAGGACCTTACTCGCGTGCTCATTTCTTGCTCATCGCTGCTCATTGCTGCTCATCTCTTGCTCATCGCTGCTCATTGCCGCTCATCTCTTGCTCATCGCTGCTCACCACTGCTCTTCTCTTGCTCGGCGCTCCTCATTGCTGCTCATCTCTTGCTCCGTGCTGCTCACCACTGCTCTTCTCTTGCTCCGCGCTGCTCATTGCTGCTCATCTCTTGCTCCGTGCTGCTCATCGCTGCTCTTTGCTGCTCATCGCTACTCAGGACCTTACTCGCGTGCTCATTTCGCCCCTGTTGCTTGTTGCTGTTCTTGTCTTGTTCTGTGCTGTTCTTTCCTGCCAGTTATGTCGAGGTCCGACAGTATCCGCAGTACAATAAGACTATTTGGTTATCTCCCCTTTTCCTGTGCTTTTCATTCTCGATCGTCTCTGGTCTGTCATTGGACTATATAGGGTTGGGGTATTGCATTGTGTCTATTCCTCTTACTGTTTAAGTCCGAGAGTATACGCAAAACAATGGGACTATTGGATTACCTCCCCGTCTCTGGGTCAGTCATCGGACAGTATAGGGTCTCGCCTCGAGTGTCTAGGGACTGATACTCTCATTGTTATGTCGAAGTCCAAGAGTATACGAAGTACACTATTGGATTATGTCCCCTTATCCCGCTCTTTTCACCGCGGGTGGTGTTTTTCGTTTGCTCAAGGGAAGTCCAAAGGTTGGGTTGGATTATGTCCCCTTACCTGCAAGTGATGCTGTCACCAATAGATCAATGGAGGGGTGTCCTTAGCAACTGCCTTAGCAACGGCGGTCCATTTCTATGATGCACTTCGTTTCTCTTCTCTTGCTCCATCCCGCTCCTCGCTGCTCTTCTCTTGCTCCGTGCTGCTCATCGCTGCTCTTCTCTTGCTCATCGCTGCTCATTGCTGCTCATCTCTTGCTCATCACTTCTCATTGCTGCTCTTCTCTTGCTCATCGCTGCTCATTGCTGCTCTTCTCTTGCTCATCGCTGCTCATTGCTGCTCATCTCTTGCTCATCGCTGCTCATCTCTTGCTCCATGCTGCTCATCGCTGCTCTTCTCTTGCTCTTTGCTGCTCATCGCTACTCAGGACCTTACTCGCGTGCTCATTTCAGTTTTGGGGCTGCTGCTGCTAGTGGTGGTCGATTGTCGTTATTCAAAGATTGGATCTGTGCGAGAGCACCATTAAATTCAGGTCATTTGAAAGGGCACTCTGCATTTATCCAGGCTTGTGACTGGCTATCATAAGATAGGCTGCATTAATCCTCCTCAATTTTTTAAGGCCACTCTGCATTTAACCAGGCTTGTGACTGGCTATATATATGTATAAACATATATAGGCTGCATTACCCTCCTTCCCTTTTTTTTAATTTTTTTTAAATTTTAATTTTTTTTATATATTTTTGTTTTTTTGTTTTTTTTTGTTGTTTTTTGTTTTTTTTCTTCTTTGTAATATGTTCCAATTCCTTCGTCACATAGAGTCATTGCTGTCTTCAGCTGGTGGTGGGTCGTAGTCGTTCAATACACGGTTAAGCAGATATTTTCGTTTTTCTACGGCATATTCCCATGATTCTTTTGATTCGTAGTCTTCCTCTTCTCTCAAGCGTTTAGCCGTTTTCTTGATCTTTCTATGTACGGGGTCTTTATTCATGTCTTGATGCCAGGACAATAGTCCGAGGTAATGGTTTCGCATTTCGTCTCTGTATGTGTCAAACATGTCTCGATATGCTGCCAAGCGTGCCTCGTCTTCTTCCATTCCGGCTTCGACAAGTTCGTTTACTTTCTGTAAGTATTCCGATTGATGTACTTGAAATGTTCTATTCAAAATGACTTCCCATGGAGACTGTTCGCATTGCTCTTCGGAGTCTTCGTTGGACTCCTGTTCACTACTTTGTTCGGATTCCTCGTTATCGGCTTCTGTGGTGGTATCTGAGACTGAATCACTATAGTCTGTTGAATCCTTCTCCATACCGTGTGCATTCTTTTTGTGTCGCTCTATGTTGAAGTTTCGCTCGGACTGGTATCCACATATGTCACAGGTATACATTTAAGACGTCTTTCTTTCCTTGGATTCAATAGTAGAATGAGCTGCGGTCGTCCTGCAAGTGCTAATATTACCTACAGGTTCGTCAACGGCTTGTTGATTCATACACAAACGTTTGGCAAAGTATTCGTTTCGAGATTGTTGCAGTTCAGATTTCACTTTTCTGATGAGGTTTCTATTAAGTCTTGTCCACTCGTTGTCAATCCTTCTACACCCCTTGCAGACATTCATGTTTTTGTAGAATTCCGCAAAGCTCTTGTTCATTTGACACTTTGTACATTTCTTGTTTGGATCCACTTTGCTGGGTCCTCCACTTGTGTTGTCCAGCCGTTTGGTTCTCTCCACTTTGGTTGGAAGTATTTTCCTTTTCATTTCTGGTTTTGCTTTGGTCTTTGAAAGATCCACAGGTATTAAGTATCTACCAGGAACCAATAAACCGAGAGGCGTTTTCGACTCCATTGGTACGTGTGTGTTGTTTGACGGTCTTCAAACAACTGACGAAATTAAACAAAACCTCTGAATATATTTTCGTTAAAAGCTTTCCATTGGCGTCATGGTGGCGAAGATTGTTTTTGTCTATTCATTCAGACAACACAGTTCGCTGCTCGTCATTGTAGTTTACTGCTCACCACTGCTCTTCTCTTGCTCCGCGCTGCTCATTGCTGCTCATCTCTTGCTCCGTGCTGCTCATCGCTGCTCTTCTCTTGCTCTTTGCTGCTCATCGCTACTCAGGACCTTACTCGCGTGCTCATTTCGCTCCTGCTGCTTGTTGCTGTTCGTCATTGCTGCTCTTCTCTTGCTCTTTGCTACTCATCGCTACTCAGGACCTTACTCACGTGCTCATTTCGCTCCTGCTGGTTGTTGCTGTTCGTTGCTGCTGCTGCTGCTGCTGCTACTGAGGATGTGAAGGTGGGATTCTCAGTTTTGTTATGAATCGCCTCTTGTTCCCGTTGATGTTACGATGGACATCAAAGATGGCTGCGCCCACGTAACGCGGACCTGAAAGAAAGCACTCTATGAAAAAGAAATTTTAGAGTCTTTCTGGACGGGAACGAACGTTTACCCTAACACTAGTTCTGCTTACCAGCCTGCTTCAAATTCATGTTTCAAAGTCTAGCCCAATGCTGGATTGGGCTTCATCCCGTATGAATTTGAAGTGGTACTAGTGTTAGGATTAGAGTTAAGTTAGGATAAGGTTAGATTTAGGATTAAGGTTAAGATTATGTTAGGGTTAGGTAAGAGTTAGGGTTAGTGTTAGGGTTAGAATTAGGTTTAGGGTTAGGTTTAGGGTTAGAGTAAGGGATTAGGGTAGGGTTAGCATTAGGGTTAGAGTTAGGGCTACAGTTATGGTTAGGTTTAGTGTTAAGTTAGTGTTAGAGTTAGTGTTAGGGTTAGGGGTTAGAGTTATGGTTAGTGTTAGAGTTAGGTTAGGTTTAGGACTAGGGTTAGGGTTAGGGTTAGGGTTAGAGTTATGGTTAGTGTTAGAGTTAGGGTTAGGTTTAGGACTAGGGTCAGGGTTAGGGTTAGGGTTAGAGTTATGGTTGGGGTTAGGACTCGAGTTAGGGTTATGGTTAGGGCTGAAATCCGTAAACGTTCGTTCCCGTCCAGAAAGATTCTAAAATTTCTTTTTCATAAGGGTGCTTTCTTTCAGGTCCGCGTTACGTGGGCGCAGCCATCTTTGATGTCCATCGTAACACCAACGGGAACAAGAGGCGATTCATAACAAAACTGAGAATCCCACCTTCACCTCCTCAGTAGCAGCAGCAGCAGCAGCAGCAACGAACAGCAACAACCAGCAGGAGCGAAATGAGCACGTGAGTAAGGTCCTGAGTAGCGATGAGTAGCAAAGAGCAAGAGAAGAGCAGCAATGACGAACAGCAACAAGCAGCAGGAGCGAAATGAGCACGCGAGTAAGGTCCCGAGTAGCGATGAGCAGCAAAGAGCAAGAGATGAGCAGCAATGAGCAGCGCGGAGCAAGAGAAGAGCAGTGGTGAGCAGTAAACTACAATGACGAGCAGCGAACTGTGTTGTCTGAATGAATAGACAAAAACAATCTTCGCCACCATGACGCCAATGGAAAGCTTTTAACGAAAATATATTCAGAGGTTTTGTTTAATTTCGTCAGTTGTTTGAAGACCGTCAAAAAACACACACGTACCAATGGAGTCGAAAACGCCTCTCGGTTTATTGGTTCCTGGTAGATACTTAATACCTGTGGATTTTTCAAAGACCAAAGCAAAACCAGAAATGAAAAGGAAAATACTTCCAACCAAAGTGGAGAGAACCAAACGGCTGGACAACACAAGTGAAGGACCCAGCAAAGTGGATCCAAACAAGAAATGTACAAAGTGTCAAATGAACAAGAGCTTTGCGGAATTCTACAAAAACATGAATGTCTGCAAGGGGTGTAGAAGGATTGACAACGAGTGGACAAGACTTAATAGAAACCTCATCAGAAAAGTGAAATCTGAACTGCAACAATCTCGAAACGAATACTTTGCCAAACGTTTGTGTATGAATCAACAAGCCGTTGACGAACCTGTGGGTAATATAAGCACTTGCAGGACGACCGCAGCTCATTCTACTATTGAATCCAAGGAAAGAAAGACGTCTTAAATGTATACCTGTGACATATGTGGATACCAGTCCGAGCGAAACTTCAACATAGAGCGACACAAAAAGAATGCACACGGTATGGAGAAGGATTCAACAGACTATAGTGATTCAGTCTCAGATACCACCACAGAAGCCGATAACGAGGAATCCGAACAAAGTAGTGAACAGGAGTCCAACGAAGACTCCGAAGAGCAATGCGAACAGTCTCCATGGGAAGTCATTTTGAATAGAACATTTCAAGTACATCAATCGGAATACTCACAGAAAGTAAACGAACTTGTCGAAGCCGGAATGGAAGAAGACGAGGCACGCTTGGCAGCATATCGAGACATGTTTGACACATACAGAGACGAAATGCGAAACCATTACCTCGGACTATTGTCCTGGCATCAAGACATGAATAAAGACCCCGTACATAGAAAGATCAAGAAAACGGCTAAACGCTTGAGAGAAGAGGAAGACTACGAATCAAAAGAATCATTGGAATATGCCGTAGAAAAACGAAAATATCTGCTTAACCGTGTATTGAACGACTACGACCCACCACCAGCTGAAGACAGCAATGACTCTATGTGACGGAGGAATTGGAACATATTACAAAGAAAACAAATATATATAAAAAAAATAAAAAATTAAAAAAAAAGGAAGGAGGGTAATGCAGCCTATATATGTTTAAACATATATATAGCCAGTCACAAGCCTGGACAAATGCAGAGTGGCCTTAAAAAATTGAGGAGGATTGATGCAGCCTATCTTATGATAGCCAGTCACAAGCCTGGATAAATGCAGAGTGGCCTTTCAAATGACCTGAATGTAAGGGTGCTCTCGCACAGATCCAATCTTTGAATAACGACAATCGACCACCACTAGCAGCAAAACTAAAATGAGCACGCGAGTAAGGTCCTGAGTAGCGATGAGCAGCAAAGAGGAAGATATGAGCAGCAATGAGCAGCACAGAGCAAGAGATGAGCAGCGATGAGCAAGAGATGAGCAGCAATGAGCAACGATGAGCAAGAGATGAGCAGCAATGAGCAGCGATGAGCAAGAGAAGAGCAGCAATGAGCAGCGATGTGCAATGAAATGGACCGCCGTTGCTAAGGGAGTTGCTAAGGACACCCCTCCATTGATCTATTGGTGACAGCATCACTTGGAGGTAGGGGGACATCATCCAATCCTACCGTTGGTCCTCACAGAAAACATCACCTACAGATGAAAAGAGCGGGATAAGGGGAGATAATCCAATAGTGTACTTCGTATACTCTCGGACTTCGACATAAAAGTGAGAGTATCAGACCCTAGAGACCGATGAAAGATCCAGAGACGACCGAGAAGTGCGGAAAGAGGGTGGATCAAGAGATGAACAGCGATGAGGAACAGTGACAAGCAGCAGGAGCGAAATGAGCACGCGAGTAAGGTCCTGAGTAGCGATGAGCAGCACGGAGCAAGAGATGAGCAGCAATGAGCAGCGATGAGCAAGAGAAGAGCAGCAATGAGCAGCGATGAGCAAGAGAAGAGCAGCAATGAGCAGCGATGAGCAAGAGAAGAGCAGCAATGAGCAGCGATGAGCAAGAGATGAGCAGCGATGAGCAGTGATGAGCAAGAGATGAGCAGCAATGAGCAGTGATGAGCAAGAGATGAGCAGCAATGAGCAGTGATGAGCAAGAGAACAGCAACGATGAGCAGCACGGAGCAAGAGAAGAGCAGCGAGAAGCGGGATGTAGCAAGAGAATAGTAACGAAGTGCATCATAGAAATTGACCGCCGTTGCTAAGGCAGTTGCTAAGGACACCCCTCCATTGATCTATTGGTGACAGCATCACTTGCAGGTAAGGGGGCATAATCCAATCCTACCTTTAGTCCTCACAGAAAACATCACCCACAGTTGAAAAGAGCGGGATATGGGGAGATAATCCAATAGTGTACTTCGTATACTCTCGGACTTCGACATAACAGTGAGAGTATCAGACCCTAGAGACCGATGAAAGATCCAGAGACGACCGAGAAGTGCGGGAAAAGGGTGGATCAAGAGATGAACAGCAATGACGAACAGTGACAAGCAGCAGGAGCGAAATGAGCACGCGAGTAAGGTCCTGAGTAGCGATGAGCAGCACGGAGCAAGAGATGAGCAGCAATGAGCAGCGATGAGCAAGAGAAGAGCAGCAATGAGCAGCTATGAGCAAGAGAAGAGCAGCAATGAGCAGCGATGAGCAAGAGATGAGCAGTGATGAGCAGCGATGAGCAAGAAATGAACAGCGATGAGCAAGAGATGAGCAGCAATGAGCAGTGATGAGCAAGAGATGAGCAGCAATGAGCAGCGATGAGCGGGATGGAGCAAGAGAAGAGAAACGAAGTGCATCATAGAAATGGACCGCCGTTGCTAAGGCAGTTGCTAAGGACACCCCTCCATTGATCTATTGGTGACAGCATCACTTGCAGGTAAGGGGGCATAATCCAATCCTACCTTTGGTCCTCACAGAAAACATCACCCACAGATGAAAAGAGCGGGATAAGGGGAGATAATCCAATAGTGTACTTCGTATACTCTCGGACTTCGACATAACAGTGAGGGAATCAGACCCTAGAGACTGATGAAAGATCCAGAGACGACCGAGAAGTGCGGGAAAAGGGTGGATCAAGAGATGAACAGCGATGACGAACAGTGACAAGCAGCAGGAGCGAAATGAGCACGCGAGTAAGGTCCTGAATAGCGATGAGCAGCACGGAGCAAGAGATGAGCAGCAATGAGCAGCGATGAGCAAGAGAAGAGCAGCAATGAGGAGCGATGAGCAAGAGAAGAGCAGCAATGAGCAGCGATGAGCAAGAGATGAGCAGCGATGAGCAGCGATGAGCAAGAGATGAGCAGCAATGAGCAGTGATGAGCAAGAGATGAGCAGCAATGAGCAGTGATGAGCAGCGATGAGCAAGAGAAGAGCAGCGATGAGCAGCACGGAGCAAGAGAAGAGCAGCGAGGAGCGGGATGGAGCAAGAGAAGAGAAACTAAGTGAATGCAATGAAATGGACCGCCGTTGCTAAGGACACCAATCCATTGATCTAATGGTGACAAGCATCACATGGAGGTAAGGGGACATAATCCAATCCTACCTTTGGTCCTCACAGAAAATACCCGCAGATGAAAAGAGCGGGATAAGGGGAGATAATCCAATAGTGTACTTCGTATACTCTCGGACTTCGACATAACAGTGAGAGTATCAGACCCTAGAGACCGATGAAAGATCCAGAGACGACCGAGAAGTGCGGGAAAAGGGAGATAATTAAATCTGGTCAAGCATGGCACATCCTGGTCCGTGACTTACGTCACTTCCGTAAACAAATCATGGAGAAAACCCATCACTTCCGGTTGCGCATGCGCGCAAAAACCACTACCGGTTCCTGAACATGCGCAGACCACACATCCAGGTCCTGGCACGTGACTTACGTCACTTCCGTAAACAAATCATGGAGAAAACCCCCTACTTCCGGTTGCGAATGCGCGCAAACAACTTCCGGATACTTCCGGTTCCTCCTAGACATGCGCAGACCACACATCCGGGTCCTTGACTTACGTCACTTCCGTGGGGAAATCCACTACTTCCGGTTGCGCATGCGCATGCGCGCAAAACACTTCCGGTACTTTCGGTTCCGGTCACGTGACTACGGGTTCCGGTTACGTCACTTCCTGTGACGTCATTTCCGGTTCGGCTGACGTCACTTCCGGCACCTGCACAGCACCTCCACCACACCCACCACCACAAATCCTAACTGAACTGTCCCCATATACTACTTAAATGGCATATAAGTAATCACCAAATCATGAGCTGTTAAGTGATAAATCATCATCTATATAGCGGAAGCTTAAATTAAAGTTTTGAGATAGTTTTTTCTACTTATTAATTGAAGAAAGTCGGACTCGAAACAAATGAGATCAGCAAGGAGAGGAGCACAATTTGTTCCCATTGGAATACCGATCGCCTGTTAAACACCCATCCACCAAAAACTGTACAAGCATGTTGTCGATAAAAAAAATCTAATATTTGAATAATCTCATAATTTTGTGTGTTGTTGGACAAAGTAAGTTTTATCACTACAAGCAACAAGATATTTGTATTTTTGTTCTTTATTTTTCTTCGTGAAACAACGATTTTTAAGTCTACATTTCAGTTTTTCATATGTAATTTTGGTACAAAGACTTGAAAAATAGAATGCCATAATGATGGTGCAAAATAGTATTTTAACATTCAAGTTTCATTAAAATTAATTAAAGGCATATTCAAAAGAGATCCATTAATTGTATCCCAAGTAATCACACAAAAACCAACCAAAGTTCATTTATCTCTCAATAAATTTGAATAACTTTTATAACAATATGGATAATCGTCAAAATAGCACTCACCTTCATTTTGTCACTAGAAATATCATATGTAAATTTTTAAAAAAAAGTTCCTTTAAATGCTTCTCATAGAATTGCACAGAAATTTTTTAAGCTTTTTAAGCCAGCACACGATGGACAAGGTGGGCTAACAGCCCATTTTTGTAGGTTTTTTCAAATCGTATTAAGTTTGTCCACTTTTGACGCACTTTGAAAATTTTTTTCAAATCAGGTTAAGTTGGTCCAAATTTTTGACGCACTTTGAAAATTTCTTTCAAATCGGTTAAGTTGATCCCAATTTTTGACGCACTTTGAAAAAAAAATTCAAATCGCGTTAAAATGGTCCCAGTTTTTGGCGCACTTTGAACGAATTTTTCAAATCGGGTTAAGTTGGTCCTAATTTTTGAAATATTTTTTTTCAAATCGAGTTGTGTTGGTCTTACTCTTTGAGGCACTTCCAAAAAATGTGATAAATCGCGTTGAATTGGTCGCAGTATTTGATGCACTTTAATTAGGACCGACTTAACTTCTTTAAAAGGGGGGGGGGAATGAAAACTGGCAGCTACGTTGCATATCCCCACCCCATTATGCAAATATCAAAGTCCTGAAATCATTGGATCAGACAATTTTCATAGTAGTTGGCATATATAATGTGAGTTAATTTCAACTTTTTGTCCTGACTACCTTAGAAAATTTCATTAGTTAGTGGATAACTTGAAATGCATTTGTCTTCATGTCCCACCATATTACATGATCCCATCTTATAATGATGTAAGAAGAGTTCGATGTCAATCACCTTTTTCCTTTTTGGACTCCTTAGGATCTTGTGACAAGTGGTCACGTGATAATTCCTGTTGATAGAGTTGGCAAATATAATGTGACATATGATTAAAATGGTTAGTACTTCTGAATCAGATTTCACTAATTACTTAATAAGTCGAAATACATTTGTCTCATGGCCTCGGGGCAAATTCCAAAAATCCGAAGCCTTCAGCACAATGCTTATTACATACCAATTTTAATGATCCTACCCCAAATAATGTTTAAGAAGTTCGATGACAATCAGTTTTTCACTGAGAGTAATTTTCAATTCCTGTTGCAATGGTCCTAATTTTTTCACAGTTTAAT
This sequence comes from Mytilisepta virgata, assembly GCA_028015205.1. Classification (NCBI taxonomy): domain Eukaryota; kingdom Metazoa; phylum Mollusca; class Bivalvia; order Mytilida; family Mytilidae; genus Mytilisepta; species Mytilisepta virgata. The sequence goes on from CM051520.1 coordinate 45,284,153, forward strand.
TTTTTTTTCAAATTGCGTTCAGTTGGTTCTTTGATGGACGCAAACTTTAACGAAGGTGAATAAAAAATCAAACTCCATGTAGTTGATCACTTGCTTGCAAGACAAAATTTCAAATGTTTTGAGTTTTGTCTTAAGTCAATTCAGACTTTGTGTAACAATGCATGGATGATCTTAAACTTGCAATCAGATGCGACATATGTCAATGTACTGAATCATTCATGGTGTCTTTAAGGAGAAGAACAACAATAAGAACGTTGGTTTTAATATGCATTGCTGGCTTTGAATTTGCAATCAGATGTGACATTTTTGTGTTGAAGGCCTCGCGGTGACTTTAAGAAGCACAACAATAAAAGCACTGTTCCTTTGGTTGACATTCTGACCTCGCATATAGGAATTTTTTGTTAAGCTAGGAGGTACCTAAATCCGCTAAATTACGGATTTTTATGAAATTTTACATGCAGCTAGAATATTCGGAGTTGCATCTAAATATCTAAAAAAATATATTTAGCTCAATTTAAAATCCTTGAAATAAAGGTATTTTGCTGTAGATGTCATATATAAAAACTGCCGAAAGTTAATATTTTCACTTTAAATCTTCATTTCTTAAAAACTAATCCCTAGAATTTTCTATAAAAATGATATGTTATTACTGTCAAATTTTCTGTTTCATTGGTACTAAATAAATATAGGGTCACCAGCTTGGTTTTCGCCGTGGAAATCATTTAACCTTATGTCCTGTCTGTAAAAACACTAAAAATCTACATTTTTCATCGCAACGTCACGCTTGTTTTGGCTTTTTGACGCTTTATCATCATTCTCTGTGATTCTATCAGCTTGTTGAACAGCTCTGAAAAATTCGTATCAAGAAGCGCGTGCGCTGAGCAGGAGTTATCAACAGTCAGCAGGACTTATCAACAAATTCTCCCAACGTTTGGCAGCTTAGAACTTATTAAATAGCTTTCAAAATTGCAAAATATTAATAAATATATCAAGATTTGGTGTTCCTTTTTTTTTTATATTATAGCGTTTTATTTAAATAAATGATGAAGAAATTTCTAAAAGTTACATCAACAAAATGTGTCTTTCCACGATGCTGATAATGTCTGCTAGGACTTCTTTCCTCTCTTTCCATTGCATTTCATTACTTGCGATTAAATCGAATTTTTAAACGTACGCTTTATTCTTATATGTCCATATTTTCGCCTAAATTTTTTTGAAATATGTCGTCTCCTTGGTTAAATTTGAGTGATTATTTTACGTTGCGCATATTTTAGTCAGAAGTTGTTTCGCGAATGGAGACGGGCTATGACGTCAACGAGGTTGCAAGTTTGAAAGCGGGTGCTTTAGTTTCCCGGAAAATCATGAACAAAGATTTCCAGACTGATTTTGTTTTTTTTAACATGAAAATACACCTTAATGTCGGTTTTATATCGTTTATAAGATATTTTACATGAACATTCAGGAAATATATACTTACTGGTATGGTAAACAATAACGGAATACTTGTCGTTGCGATGAAAAATCCATAGTTTTCCCTCGAAAATTTGGGAGAATTCAGAACGTTTACAAATATTTACGTTTCAGATAAGTAATTAAGATGATAAAAATATTATCTGCATTTTGAAGGCTAGATATTGTAAAATATCACTCCGCTCGACAGAATATGAAAATTGCTCATGGGATGATATTTTACGATATCCAGCTGTCAAAATGCAGATAATATATACTTATTCACTCTGCATATAATACTCAATTAAATATACTGAAAAAAAACGAATCCGGTGACCCCTAAAAAAATTATATCAATAAAAAGAGAATTTCAATGGCAATAATATATCATTTTAAAAAAAAATACTAGGGACAGGATTTTGAGAAATCATAATTTAAAGTCTTAAGATTTGAATTTTTGCAGCGACATCGACATGCATTCTATGTATTTGCCAAACCTTGATAAAGCATTTCCCGGGAAGTATTAAAGTGATTAAATTATTTTTTGATATTCAGATGAAGTTTGACTGCTTTAGTTGTATGCAATATTTTATAAAAATCTGGAATACAGCCCAGTTGGGTACCTTCTACCTTAAAGATTTATACGCTATATACATTCTGTTCAATTATAATCTGGTAAACCCTCAAACGAAGATTTATGCACACTATAAACAGTCGAAATCTTTTCCAATAAATTACCCTCACTGTCCCATTTTGGCTGCATCTGTAACCTATGGGAGGACGTATTTATTAGTATTCACCAAATAAATAAGGGCTTGAAAGGTTCGAAGCTCGGCCACGCCAAAGCCTTGATAATGAGCACTAACGATTATATGCTAAGGACGTTGGACTTTGGATTGAGAATATATTCGCACATCGAGTCAGGATAATGTGTTTGAGTTAGGTTACATGCATATGCATTTCTCATGGCGTTTAATTGATGTCCAAATATCTTTAATATTCTAGTACATAGAGGAATTATTACTTTCCTTAAGTTAACGAAAAATCTTTGGAATGAAGAAAAATCTGAATAAAGCGCTTGATGTCTGAAATAATTGTCTTCTCTAGATGTATAATATTTAAAACAAGGAAAGATTTTTGGAGGGAAAAATATGACCGCGAAGAAAAAAATAACACATCGTTTTAACAATTTACTTTTTTTCAACGTCAGGTCTTCCCATAAAATATCAACGGAAATATCTACTTAAATTTATGCATTTGGATGCAAGACAACCAGTTTAGCCCCACTTTATTATAATTACACCTGTCAGAAAGAAGTATTAGTCACTTGCATGTATTGAACCCTTAAATTCTTTAGTTTCTTACAATATCTGATGATTGGATATAGTGTTGTGTCCAACAATTTATCCACTTAGGTATTTTGGCATTTAGACCCCGTGGTATTTTCCACTTTGCTCAGGATAGTATGCGACTTCTTTTTGTCAGTGTATTTCGGAGATGGGATGTTGTCTCCATCATTTTCCACATATTCGTTCTTCATTTTAAAAAAAATGTTTAATAACATTCAGTTGATCTGAATTAATAACATTTAGTTAATCAGGGCCACCATAAAGAATGTAATTGTGGATGATAGTAGCAAACCGTAGCAATGCAATGTTTAAACGATTTCTTCTATAAATTTTGACATGGAAACAGTGGAAATGCCACCTATGTAGCGCTGTTTCAGCAAATCTACATTCCCAGTTGATAATTGGGAGGACACAAGGCTCCATTTATTAAAAATAATTCTTTTTTTCCACTGTCATTTTTATAATCTCTTTCTCGTTCTTCCTTTAATATTGTACTAATTTTTCTCCATCCCAATTTTCTTTCATTCCGTTTTCAAAATAAATTCTTTGGTACCAATTTTGATGCACAAGATGTGCACATTTCGTCGATTTACGACTCATCAAAATCCCCCCAAAAATAATCTAAAAGGTTGAAGAGCAAATTCGAAAAATGCCAAAATGACCAAAAAGTGTTGTGCCAAAACCATCCAAGGACAGAGCTATGCACGAGGGAGATACGCCTTAGTTTTTGCAAATTTTTGTAATAGTAAATTGAAAGTATCTATTTCGGGCTAGTATCGAAATATCAACAACTGAGCTGGGGATACCCTTGGGGACTTGTGCGTATTTTTTTCAAAGTGGGATGTAACATGGCTTCACGTATATTGTATTGCTACGGTCATTTTTAAATTCATGTAGCTAGTAACATCGGAATAAAGACCAGTCGAATAATTTTTATTTATTTCAAGAGAATGCTACAATTAAAGTCGATTGATTCCTGTTTCATTATCGGTATAATGAACAAATTAATTATTCTTGATAAGGCCAATTGAAAAAATATGTGTGTGTTTATGGTTACATCGTAATATAAGGTTTTCGTAGATTTTAATGATTTTTGAACGCTTTATTTTCCACTTTTAACACTTAAAAGCTTGCCAAAAGTATCACCACTTCCAAGATAAGCGTTTCACTTGTACAAGTCAATAAAAACGGTCAACGTGATGGCATCTCTGAATCAAAACACGGTCGGTCGATATCTCTTTCCTTTTTTTTTGAAAATGGATTTAAAAGTGGTAGGATCGGTCGAATGACGGAAACACATATATTTTTTATGGCCTAAGGCCAGCCGTATGGTGAAATCATATTCCTTTACCTAACTTATACAATGACCTGACCTGATACCTGGTACTCATTATTGTTTTAATATGGTGAAACGGGGACCCGTGATATGAAACATGCTTGAGGAAGACGAGTCATAACCGTAGGCCTCGTTCTGCTGATGTCTCGTCTTCCTCAAGTATGTGTCATATCACGGGTCCCGTTATACCATATTAAAACAATAATGAGTATTGTATAAAGTAAAATTGTTTTAATGAAAAATTTCAAAGTTTCCACTTAAATGTTATACATGTATAGCATCAATTTACATAATCGCAATGTGCCGCTTCCATGAAGTCTCAGTTGTTCAAGTAATACTGAGATATAATTGGCTGCAATGCACAATATATCTGTTTTGCCTCGTCTGGAGTTTGCACAACATCAAAATCTTCAATGCCAACGTGTGTTAATGCAGATACCAGGTTCACAAACTCTTCCGTACTGCCTCTCAATAATGGTGAGTCAGTATAACGATCTGCAATAGCGTCTAAAACATTCGGTTCGCAAGGTAATGGCAAAAAACAGCCACCCTTACCATAGATCATGGGTTGGGAATACATTACATTTGGAACTCCGTAGTCCTCAGCTACTAAACGCTGAGATCTGATTCTGTGTGCATTCCACATTTCCATGAACTTGTTCAAGTGGTCCTCAATAAGTGGGAAAAAGCAAAATCTGGCACATGCAAGATGGATTGGATCAGTATTATTAAATACACCATCGTCTATCATCTTAGTGAAAAATGTTCGCCAGAATTGTGTCATGTAACGCATTAAAAAGCCCCACAGCATTTCAATTCTTCGGTTGGCGGTAGACCTACCGATAGAAATGCTTCTATAACCTGACATAGTGTCACGATGGAACAATCGTAGCGCTATTTGTAATTTATGAATAAGCACATTTTCTGTGCCTGCGTCTGTTCGAATTAATCTTGGCATCTTTCGAGTTCTTCTCAAATGTTCTATAAAATTTAATGCAACGACTCTTGGGTTCTTATTAGAAGCAGTCAGCTTTAACCATAAGATTTTTCTTGAGTACCCATCGATACATCCATGAACGGAAAAACCGAATGGCTTGAGTTTATCATATCCATCAATATGTACACAGTAGCCTGGCCCATTACTTCTATACTGTCTGCGAATCAACCGACGCCTTGATCTCGTTCGAACCCCTTCAGGATCAATTGCTCGCATGACATTTCTAATTGTTTCCTGTGTCACTCGTATTCCAAAGTGGTTGTTCAACAATTTCCATATTGAGCGATAGCCAATATTGTTGAAACCATTATTATACAAATAAGTAAACTTTCGCGTAATATCAATGAGTGGCCTTTCGGCATTATTTCTTCGAATATTTAAACTTTTTTTATTCGGTAAAGTGATCTTCGGCTCAGTATGATGTTATGAACAATTAGCAGGAACCCAATTGTAAAGTTTGGGTTTTTTTACACGTGGTAGTAAGTAAATACGACCTTCTAGTTTGCTGACTAAATCTATTCTAAAAACAATCATACATTTTACAAACATACAAAGTTTAACAGCTTGTCAGAAGTAATTAATGTCCAGAGCGATAGATGATGAGAATATCAGATAAGGTCATGCAGACTTTCACACACTCTAATTCTCATACATTACATCCCTTTCTTCCTGTAAAGTAATTAACTTTAACCTTTAATTATTTTAACAATATCTTTATTAGATTATTAATTTTGAATTAAAGTCTATGAATTAAATGTAAGTAAAAATAAAAATGTCACTGATATTGTATATTTAACAATCACTCGTTTCACTCAGACTAACTACTTCTAAATCCTAACAAAGAGTCATTAGATCCAGTTATTCCTCATTTCTGGCAAGATACGGTCTGACGTGTGCGGTGTTTCGATAATACGTAGCTCCATCTTTCGATACGCGCACTTGTGTCCCTCTTTGATTAAGCACGACAAATCCATCGATCCATTTTGGACTAGTCTTGTTTTGATCTCGGCGCTTTACTAGAACTTTCTGGCCGGTGCGGTAATTTACGAATGGTCCAGCACGTTTGTCGGCATTTCTCTTTATCCTAAGCTTTTGTTGTCTATCTCGGTCGCGTAATTTCTTGTCCTTAAGTTTTGGCTCAAAATACGGCAATTTGTTTCGTATTTTCCTTCCATACAGACATTCAGCGGGTGCGATACCGGTAGTACAATGCGGCGTAGTTCGATAACTTAATAGAAATTTGTACAGTTCAGATCGCCAGTTCGTACGCGTAATCTTTGAAGTTTTCATGAATTTAGATAGACTTTTATTGAAATTTTCTGTCAGTCCGTTTGTTTGCGGCCAGTATGGTGTTGCTCTTCTTTGTCGTATTCCGTTTTCCTCTAAGAATTGTTTGAACTCCTCCGATACGAACTGCGGACCATTGTCGGTAGTAACTTCTACGGGTAGTCCATGTGTAGCAAATATTTTCTGCAGTCGTTGTATGATAACGGCGGACGTTGTCGATTTGATGATTTCGACTTCCGGGTATCGGGAATAGTAATCAATAACGACAAATAAATATTCACCTCCTGAATACGGTCCCAAAAGGTCCATTCCAAGTCGTTCCCATTTTTGTTTCGGTAACTCTGACGGTTGTAAAGGCGGTGGTCGTGACGGATTCTGAAGCATTTGACAAGCGTGGCATGTTGCAATTAGATTTTCTACATCTTGATCAATTCCTGCCCACCATACCTTTTCTCTGAGTAGTTGTTTTGTTTTAACAATTCCTAAATGTGATTCATGTGCGATAGACAACACACGTGTCTGCAGTGATTTTGGAATAATTAATTTTGTTCCTCTCAATACAATTTCATCTTTCACGGTCAATTCATTTCTAACTTTACAGTACGGCTTTAAGTCATCATTTTTCGTCCACTTATCACTGTCAATAGCTTTGATAATCTCTCTAATTGTTTTGTCCTTAACTGACTCGACCTTGATCTCGGATAAAGTCATTGCTTTCGGCACATCGTTTTCTGTCAAATAGTTAATGAAATGTTCCACTTTCTGACTTGCATCGTTATCAAGTTGTGTTGAACTCAGTGGGGAGCGCGATAATATGTCTGCAGCATTTAGTTTACCGGGCTTGTAAATCACTTTAAATTTGTAAGATAACAACTTCAGTAGCCATCGTTGAATTCTTGCAGGTGGATCATGTTTTGCAGTGAAAATAGTTTCCAGCGGTTTATGATCTGTAATGACTGTGAAATCAGATCCATACAAATAAACATGAAAACGTATTATGCTCCAGTAGATTGCCAATGATTCACGTTCGATTTGTGAATATCTGCGTTCTGTCGCATTCAATGTTCTACTAGCATACGCAACGGGTCGAAATTCTCCGTCTTGTTGTCTCTGTTCAAAAATTGCCCCAAGTCCAAAAGGGCTCGCGTCTACTAAGAGACGAGATTCGGATTCTTGGTTGTAGTAAGCCATTACTTGAGCACTAGTAAGCATGGTTTTCAATGAGTCAAACGATTCTTGGTGAGCTTGTTCCCAACGGAATTCTTGATTCTTCCGAGTTAGTTGTCTTAACGGCTCCGAAACGGTAGCGAAGTTAGGAATAAATTTGGAACAGTACGAGACAAGTCCTAAGAATGATTTAACTTCTTTGGCGTTTTGTGGCACCTGTGTCTCGATAACGGCTCTAATCTTTGAATCTTGTGGCTTAAGGCCATCTGCAGTCAGTGTATGTCCCATAAATGCTAACGATGTCTTACTAAATTTACATTTGTCCTCGTTGAGAGTCAGGTTTTTCCCTCGCAAACGATCGAATACAGTACGGAGCGCTTTGTCATGAGATTTCTGATCTTTACCAAATACAATAATATCATCAGAGATATTATGACAACCTGGGATACCATGAACAACTTGCTGTATTATTCTTTGATATATCTCCGGTGCACATGAGATACCGAACATTAATCTTTTGTATCTATATAAACCATCATTTGTAACGAACGTGGTGATTTCACGCGATTCTGGGTCAAGTTCAATCTGATGGAACCCTTGCTTTAGGTCCATTTTCGAAAATACTTTCGCACCGTTCATTTGTTCTAATGTTTCTTCTATATTAGGTAATGGGAAACGTTCACGCTCAACTGCGGTATTCGCCCTACGCATATCTACACAAATACGAATGTCATTGTTTTGTTTTGGTATGACTACAAGAGGAGATACCCATGGGGTTGGCCCCTCGACACGTTCAATTACGTCTTCGTTCAAAAGTTCATTCAATTTTGCTTGAACTTGTTTTCTTATTTTGAATGGCATTCGTCGCGCAGGCTGTGCGATCGGTTTAACATCTTTATTGATATGTAATTTCAACTGATAATTTGTCAATTTTCCGAGACCTTCAAAACGATCAGAAAATTCTGCCAAAATAGCATTACAATTGTCTTTTGCCTTAATTTCATTCACGTCGATTTTCAAGATTCCTAATTTTGTTGCACACGGTTGGCCAATGATCGGCTTGCATTTACCGTCAATAACATGAAACTCAATGAAATGGGCGGAGTTACGGATTGTCACTTTCAACAATGTAGTGCCTAACAATTTCAGAGGTGTGGTTGACGCGTAAGAATATATCTGAGTGTTTGATTTTTTAAGAACTACTTTCGGTGATTTAATGTCATTGAATGTTTGCTTGTCAATGCAATTAACTGATGCCCCGGAATCGATCAAAATATTGACGGGTTTACCTTCAATATCTACGCGAGTATGGGAAGAAGATAAAGTGTCATTTACCTGAAACACATGTTCTGCGTCACTTTCACTTGAGTAATCCTCATTGTGATAATCCATTGATCTAACGTGATTTTGAGCAGTTTTCGTTTTACACATTTTCGCAAAATGTCCGACTTTGTTGCACACGCGACAGGTTATATTCTTAGATCTCCTACATTCGTGACCTGCATGTCCTTTCATTCCACAGCGGTAGCACGTTTTGGTAGCTGGTCCAGATTTTGGAGCGGATTTCGGTTTAAGTCTTGGATTGTACTGTTTCACTTTACGTTGAACTCGATTTACAGATTCCTCCGGTGCTGGTCTTTCATTTCTTTGTTCCATCTTCGATCCATGCATTTCGGAAAGCTCAGAAGCTCTCGCTATTTCTTGCACTTTCTGCAATGTAAGATCTCTTTCTCGCAAAAGTCTCTTTCTTAGTTCCTTCGACTTACATTTCTCTATGACCTGATCCCGTATGTGGTCATTTACACTGTTTTCAGCGAATTCACATGAAACTGATAACTTCTTGAGTCGAACAATAAAATTGTCAACAGTTTCGTGTTCCTCTTGTTGTAACTTTCGAAATAAATGTCGTTCGTAAGCACTGTTCTTTATTGGAGTGAAATATGCGGTAAGTGCATCCTTTGCGTCTTTGTATGATACACCTACATCAGTCAGATTTTCGAAAATGTCTTGTACTTCTTCGCCTGATAAATGTATCAGCATTGCACGTTTCTGGTCATCTTTTGTCACTCCCGATGCTATTATGTAGTACTCGAATCGTTTCAAGTATAATTCCCACGATCTGGAAATGTTAGTATTTTCTCCTAGCACTTTAAATGGTGGTGGTGCTGGTAAACTTAATTTTAAAGCCATGACGAATTAAACTTTAACACTGTTAATCCGGAGAATAGATTAAAACTTCATGGAATTTAATCCTTGAACAAAAAATATCCCATCCTCGTCGCCATTGTAAAGTTTGGGTTTTTTTACACGTGGTAGTAAGTAAATACGACCTTCTAGTTTGCTGACTAAATCTATTCTAAAAACAATCATACATTTTACAAACATACAAAGTTTAACAGCTTGTCAGAAGTAATTAATGTCCAGAGCGATAGATGATGAGAATATCAGATAAGGTCATGCAGACTTTCACACACTCTAATTCTCATACATTACACCAATTATTTCATTTGTAGTGTAAGTCTGGCTGCAGTAATACAAAACAAGATCTTCCAATGAAGCGTTTTCTCCAGGATAAGGTACAGATACCACTTCATGTACAGAAAAACTTAAACAGCCCTGAAAAACAAAACTTTAACATTAGTATATACTACATACACATTAACTGGATGTTGAGAAGTTTATTCGAGATATTTATCGAGATTTTGTTAATGTTCCGCTAAAGTCAAGAAGGACAATACCTATAAAATTATTTTTGGTCATTTTTTAATACTGCATTGAATTGAACCCTGAAACTTTGTAAAACGTTTTTTATGGTGATATCCAACACATATGCATATGTCATGTTGGGTGAAATTATTCTGTGACAACTATATTACACAAACAACAAATGTGTTAATAACGAATTTTAAAACAAATCTACAGCTGTCTTAAAACAGATTTTGAGTCAGAAATTCACTTAATTATTTTATAACTATAATATCTTATGGAGTACAAGCTAGCAATGGTTTGTTTTAGCAGACTATGTTTTTTCAGATTTCAAGCAATTTATCTACTTTATAAGTTTATATATAAAAGTAAAAGCTTTGGAATCAATGATTTTTTTAGTAAAAAGACAACATACTTACAAGAACAATAAGAATGCATTTCAACGCCATTACCAACGATTATAGATCATCCAGCACCCGATAAGTTGCTCTGCAATGGTAAAAGAATGTTAGTAAGCAATGGATCATTTTCATATTTCCGTTAGTGACTTAAACGCGAACAATTTTGCACTGGATCGGTACACGTGGGTTTGCAACATACTTAGTATTTATCAATGTTATCGTATTTCCCTATGGCTATACCGACCTGCTGAGGCCTTCAGAATTTCCCGTATGTCGGCACAATGACGTCGTAAAGAGTTGACCCGACCCTAATGAGCTGACCCGAATATATCAGCGACGTCATAATGTTTGACCCAACGTTGACCCGAATATATCAGGAAAACATCCGGTTATAGGCGGATGGCCATTGAAAAGTAAGAAATTCCATTAAGATTGCTAGTTAACAATACGATAAATTTATGATCAAGTTTTCTTCAAACAAATATTGTAAAATATAAGCCGCTCGACACAATATGAAGCTTTTTGGCTCGTTCGCTACGCTCACTCGCCGAAAAAGCTTCACATTGTGTCTCGCGGCTGATATTTTACGATATACGTTTGCAGAAAACCTGATAATATGTACATATGAGGGTGTCGCAAGATAAGGCGCATTTGAAGTCTGAAGATTAGAAAGTGTTTTTTAATTGGCTCGTATCTAAGGCGGTTTGATGCGACCAATTCGTGTTTTCGCCCCGATTGGGTTTCTAGTTTTTGCAAAAGGCGAAAATACGAATATCATCGATATAGTCAGCCATGGCTTAAAAATGGTCACATTTTCCCCAGTATCGAAACACAATCGAAGATGTAATGAATATCGGTCTTGATAAAATTTCAGCATGGTCCTAATCGTGGTAAATAAATTTCAGTCCCCACAAAACTAAGGCTCTAGTAATCGCCAATCGAGATTTACCGGAAGCCATAGATGATCTTATTTTAAAACCAAATGGTAGAATTTGTTTCGTCGTACAAGCATTTGGGCATCACATTTGACTCAAATGAAAAGTTCCGCTCCCATATGTTTGATATATTATACAAACTTTTAGCAAAAGGTTAGAAAACTTAATCAAATCTTGAACAGAAATTACTTGGTCCGCATTTATCTTTCTTTTATCCGTCCTGTATTGGAATACATATCAGAAGTTTGGGATGGATGTAGCCAACACGATGCTAACAATCTAAAAAGCTTTAACTATAAGCCAGAGCATTTGTTATCGGGGTACCAATTGATGCTATTCATGAGTCAATATATTATGAAACAGTTGGGAGCCACTAGAGAATAGAAGACGAATACAACGCTTAAATATGTTTTTACCCTATTAAAAATAATTGCATCTATTCGAACTCACCGAATAAATGGTGTTATCAAGAAACGACAACAATAATTCGCTTTTGATATGTCGGAGCTACGGCTCTTAGCACAGAAGTAACAGAAAGACCTGTCTCAAGGCTAAATGAGTTATCTCCCATGTATGTTATTTAAAGGAATTACTTACGTATTTCCGGCCCCTTTTTACCGAGAAACAGATAGGTACACAGTTTTGTATTTCAACTTATGAAAATTAATGGATACTCATAAAGGTGTTCTTTTTATGTTCTTTAGGAAAAAAATACTTTTAAACTATACTATAAACGGGGCTAGTCATTAATATAGATCCAAGTGAGCCAGCCACAAATACCCCCCGCTTCGTACCAAGTTGTCCGCATCTTACAGTTAACACCACTGCTTTATAGACCAACAAAAATATATCCCATAGACCCTGAATGCCATGAAAGTCAGTAATGGGGTTATCAATACCAACCTACATGTATAGTACACCCAATTTGGACCCCTTTAAAAATTTTAGACCCTCCAAGGAAAAAATAAATACATAACATGGTGCACCACTACAACATATCTGTACGAGTGTCGTTAAAATCCATTCGGTAGTTTCAAAGGATCATTGTAGGCTACCACCCCATACCAACCTGTAGTACACCCAATTGGACCCCTTAAAAATTTTAGACCCACCAAGGAAAAAAATGGACGGTACACAACTACAACCTATGTAGACTAACTCAGTAGTTTGGGAGGAGTTGCAGATCATAGGTTGTCATCCCCTCCCATACCATAAATAAAGTAAACCCATCTGGGACCCCCTAAAACCATCTTGAGACCCTCCATGGAAAGATTAAGTATACATGTACAACATTTGTAGAGTAACATATGAGAACAATTAAAGCCATTCAGTAGTTTCACAGGAGTTGCTGATCATAGGTTGTCACCACTATACGAACATACAGAAAACCTATCTGGGACCCCTTTATAAAATTTTGAGAACTTCCATGGAAAAATAAGTACATGATGCACAAATACAACACACATGGAATAACTTATATGAATTGCATTGAAATCCATTCAGTAGTTTGAGAGGAGTTGCAGATCATAGGTTGTAACACCCCTCCCCATTCCAAAATAGTTAACCCCCTAAAAAAGGGTTGAGACCCTCAAAGGAAAAAATATGTACATGGTGCACAACTACAGCATACATGGAATAATTTGTATGTATTATATTGAAATCCATTCAGTCGTTTCAGAGGAGTTGCAGATCATAGGTTGTCATCACCCCTCCCCACACCATTCCAACATAGTTAACCCCCTAAAAACGTTTGAGACCTTCCATGGAAAAAAAATAAGTACATGATGCACAACTACAACGCACATGGAATAACTTGTATGAAATTCTATTGAAATCCATACTGTAGTTTGAGAGGTGTTGCGGATCATAGGTTGTTATCCCTTCCCCCACATTCCAAGATAGTTAACCCATATGGGACCCCTGTAAAAATTTGAGACCCTTCATGGAAAAAATAAGCACATGGTGCACAACTACAAAACACGTTGAATAATTTGTATGAGTTTCATTGAAATCCAGTCAGTAATTTCAGAGAAAATGTGGATTGGATACGGTTATAGACAGACGCACGGACGGACATACTGAACACTATATACCTCCCGCTAAGCGGGGGGTATAAAAAAGGTGCGTGTATTTATCCTTCTTATGAAACAGAGGGCAAAGTAACTGACAAAACTTGTGTCATACGAAGGAGGGAAGTCTATTATTTTATTTCATACTCTTTGTATATCATACTATTACTTCTATCCTGAGAACATGAGTAAATAAAATAATAAAACAAAATGCTTATCGATGGATGCATAACTTAATTTCTGTCAGCTTCATCTGAATCTGGTGGCAATGTCATGCCTATCAGTGTCCTTAGAAAAAAAATATGTTTCTGGTATGTGCATATCAAAATCAAGCACTTCCTCTGTATTCAAAACTACGTTTTGAGCGAGATCTAGAAATATTCTATTTTTCACCTCTGTCAAAGTCTGCAGCAAAACTGTCGTGAAGACATTAATGATAAAATAACATTTTTCGTCCCTGAGAAGGCCAATGAAAACGTATAAAATGTGTTCAGGAAGATCATGGATATGAATGTTTGGAAGCTCTGTTATCTCGAAAGATTTCAAAATTTGTATCAAACGGTTAGATTCATTTCGGTTTCCACCGTACTGCCTTTCAGCTATCCAATGAAAATTACTAGACATTTTTCTACAATGAAAACAGAAGAAAAAAGTGAATAAATATGTGACATTTTGTATGGGTTGTTACCTTAAATATCAGATATTTTCCTTGCAACGACTATTTGAAATACAGCTTGAAAATGATAACACGGGTACATTTGCACTAACTTTAGTATATAATTCAACTTGCATACTCTTTTTCAGTAAAATAAGTGAACACTTCACATCAAAAATAATTCAGCATGCTGGGAATATAAACGATAAACGCACATTTGACAACATGGTTTACCGTTTTGTTGGCGCCCTTGTATATTTTAACACATGACTGTGATTATACACTTGTTTTAATAACATATTTACTTTGTAATTTAATTCACGTTTTATTTCACTGATGCAAAAGCTTGTCCATTTCACATTTCCGCCTTATGAAAAACATGAAAAACCAAAAGGCAAAAAGCTCGAAACTCGAAATGGTCGTATCCGACCACCATGATTTCTAACCCGAATAATTCCGTCGTTATATTGGCTCACTTCGAACAAGCCTACATTAACGCCTATTGAAAATATTTCCGTTGAACCGGAAAGTAACCTACAGAACGAAATTATTGGAAGTAGCTGTTTATGAAGTGATCCAAGTGAACGAATATAACGATTGATTATTCTTGGAATGAGGAAAACCCTAATCAATTCTTACGCCATTGTTTACATTCCACGACAACAAATGTGACGCCTTTCTATTTTGACCGGAACATATCATACGCAAACTCAATCCACAACGACAATTTTATTTGCTCTCTCTTTCAGAGAGCAGTTAACGCGCAGGTGAAACGTATCGCCTTCAAGCTGTTACTGAAGGAAAGAATCGGATACGGAAACGGCTTGAGTTATTCCAGTTACAATATTTTCTCGTTTTCGCTTGTTGTCTCGGAAGTAATCTACTCGCGCATGCGCAGTAATTTATTTTAATTTCAGAGCAAATCTAATTTTAACCAGAGACTCCACGGAGCCTGTAATCGCTTGCCTGGCAAAACGTGGCTATTTCTTGCTAAATTGTGTTTACTTGTGACATTTATCTTAAACTACAAGTTGGCACATAATTCTGTTATAAGACTAACTTATCGTTCCTGCAATGTTAAAAAACAACAGACCGAGTGGCTTATGAGAAGTAGATTTAAAAATTTTAACCAGTGGGCCCTGGCAGTCATGTTGAATTTCCGTTTCAGTGCAAAAAAATTGAATTGGGTAAAGCATCATCCAGTGAACATTCTAGTTCAAACATTTTGGTTCAAAACTGTTCCATTATTCACAAAATATAGATGAAAATTCCCATAGGGTCCGATGCTAAACTAAGTCAACTCGTGGTGCCATCTTGAATGTCCGATCGGCAAACGATGCATAAGTTTAGTACAGGACCACAAAATGATAATTCCTGCAAAGTAACAATTCAATTGGCATAGTCGTTTCTGACAAGAAGATTGTTAAAATTTTCAACCAATCAGAACACATTATGTGCCCTTGCGGCCAATTTGAATTTCCAATCAGCGCCAAAAACACAATGCAGTAAAGGACCATCCACCGACCATTTCTGCCAAATTTGGTTGAAATCTTTTCAATGGTTTCAGAAAGGAAAATGAACATGTGAAATTCGCATAGGTCCAATGTTAAATTAAGTCGCGTCATGGCGCCAATCTTGAATTTCAGATCGGCAAACGATTCACAAGTTTAGTACAGGTCCACCCACTGATCATTCCTGCAAAGTAACATTTCAATTGGCTTTATGTTAGAGGTTTCTGACAAGAAGATTGTTAAAATTTGGACCAATCAGAACACTTTATTGGCCCTGGCACCAAAAACACAATCTGGTAAAGGACCACCTAACTCACATTTCTGCTAAGTTTGGTTCAAATCTGTTCAGTGGTTTCAGAAAGATGAAACATGTGAAAAGTTAACAGACGACGACGACGCTAAGTGATGACAAAAGCCCACAGGGCCAGGTGAGCTAAAAATGGTGGAAATGAAAATAGAAATAAAAAAGGAAAAATACATATGCATTCACTACAATATTAATGAAATAATTGTACTGGTACTTTACAATAATTAGGATAAGAATGATTTAATAAAAAGGATATGTAATATTGATACGCTGTTTCATTTTGAATTTACTGAGCTTAAGATATATTTGATGTTTCTACTTGTTTTTCAATTTGCAGCATCAAATAATGCATCTAATGTGTCTAATGCATAAATACATGACACATGACACAGGACGGAGATATTGGAATACTAAAAATATGAGAATGATACTCACTCTGAATCCTTTCGATTCTCACACTGATATTTGGCTACATAGTCTAAAATGGCGACCTCTCATAAATTAACATCAAGATAATAAAACATTAACTTGTTTGATTATCGTTTAAATTATTGTATGGCGATAAGAACAATAGAATAAGACACGCTAAAAATAAAGACGAGTAAATATTGCTGAATAGTTGATAGTGCGCTTCAATTACAACACCTAAATGTTAAACAACACAATAACACTGCATTAAATAATTTGTTTAAGAAATAAAAGGGTATCAATTAAGGCGATAAAAATAATAAAATGTAAATAAGTCGGGCTTAAAAATAAGGGCGTTTAAATGACACGTAAACATTGCCTTATAAGGCAATAACGCGCTTTAATCATAACGCCTTATTACATTATAAGGCAATAAATGAACAAAAATAACGCATGTATTGTCTTAATAAAGTGCCTTAAATAAGTAACACGAGGCACGTATACGCTTCCGTAAAT
Organism: Mytilisepta virgata; assembly: GCA_028015205.1. Classification (NCBI taxonomy): domain Eukaryota; kingdom Metazoa; phylum Mollusca; class Bivalvia; order Mytilida; family Mytilidae; genus Mytilisepta; species Mytilisepta virgata. The sequence goes on from CM051520.1 coordinate 45,301,246, forward strand.
ATATGATACATGGCTATATACATGTTAGAATAAATGTGATGATTAGTGAAATAAGAGGGAAAATAGGGTGGAAAAAGTTGGTGGTTAATTGAGAGAATCCATTTTATCATCCATCACTCTAATGAACTTGCACAGTTTTTTTTAGTTTGGATTGCTTTGTGGTATTCATAAGTTCATTAAACTTTAAAATATTACAATTTTTTGTAATTTTTTACCTGAAAACTGGTTTTTTTCTAGTCTAGAGTCCGTCAAGGACACCAGAAGCTGAACAGATTTAAGTGCTTTATCCTGCCATTTCGTCCTTTTCCAGCTTAGTTTACTACGTTTCACAGTGATATCAAGGGATGCAAGAAATGGCTTATAACGATTTTGTGTCAGCAAAAATGCATGTTAGTATTCATATTATGTACCTACGAAGTTAATATTAGATTTGTGGAAGTGCAATCAAAGTCGAGTTGACTACCCATCACATGAAAAGAGTTATCCTAACACTCATTCTGTGACTGGTTGGTCCATAATATTTTAATTGTAAACATTTCCAAAAATTTACGATGAAAGACCGCCACCATGTTATCAAGAAATTTGATGGACCCCTCTTTTCATTTGTTAGATATCATAACTTTGATCGCTATTCAACAAATCAATCATTGGAATAGTTAGTTTTCATGCATTTTGATGCTCAGAGACCATGTAGTATTAAATAAATTATTATAAATTATCACTCGGTGATAACTAATATAATACGAATCAAATACACCTTGCCATTCATGTCAAAGGTGAGCTTCTTTATGTTTGACCCGGCCGGTATTATCTATACGTGTTATCTATACGTTTTTTAATAGTCTAAATACTTTTTTGCCAGTCCGCCGCAATAGGAAATAGGTGGTAGTTAATGGCCTACATGTTTCAATTTAAATTAATTTACAGCCCTATCATATACAACCTAAATCCGACTCTTATTTTGGTCCACTCATTTTCTTGATTACTAACTTTCAAAACAAAACAAAAATACATGTAAAGTAACCAATGAAACAATTTGCAAATGCAGTATGTCTCTGTTCTTTTATTGATAATTTTAAATTACACAAATGTATTTTAAAAGAAATAAATCATGACGGAAAGCATATTGGCAAGCTCCTCTCATTTGCTCAGACATCAAATATGATCCAATGACGTGAAAGTTTACAATGATACATGACGAACAGAAAATTTCAGAGCATAAGCATTAAAAAAATAACAGTTCAAAGATACTTATCTTAGTTATTGTAAATTTATGGTATGCTATATACGTATTTCAAGGAGTTGCCTCTAAACGGTAGTATTAGAACAGAATCTTTTGTGAATACCGAAAACCAAAATTATTTAAAATAAGGTGCTTTCACAAAAATTATGAAAGAGAAAACTAATTTTTTAACTAAGAACATCTACTATATGTGCAATACAAAGAATAAACCTCTCTGTTTCTATCGGGTTTGAATTTTCTTTAATACTGATAATTTCCGTAAATTGAGTTTTTTGGTGTCTAGTTTGTTGATATGTAACCACTTCATAATATTTTTTTTAATTTAACATGTAATTCATATCTTGACTTTCATTTCGAAATTGACGACAAAGAGATAATATTACAAACAAAAGCCTAAATTTACTTTTAGTATATAATAATAATGTACAAGAAGGGGTCTCGACCTGGACAAAAAACTAAAACATGCACATAACAAATATTAACTGTATATTTAACGCGTTAAAAGTATATTTAACGCGATAAACAAATATTTAACGCGATAAAAGAATGTTTGACGCGTTAAAAGAATGTTTAACGCGTTAAAAGAATGTTTAACGCCATAAAAGAATATTTAACAGGATAAAAATATTTTACCTGATGTAAATTACTGGCTTCTGTATACTTTTTTTTTATCGCGATAAACATTTCAATTGTGATATAAATGAATTTAAATCTTAGATTTTAACGCGATAGCATATTTTACTATCTAACGCGTTAAAAAAGGGAATTTATTTATCGCGAGAAACTTATCGTTTTACGTAATAAAACAGGATTTAACGCGTTAAAATGACTTTTACCACGTTAAATGTTAACGCGTTTGTTTATACCGTTTCTGACATGAAAGGGCATAAAATCGGCAACGCACAATACATCATATGACTATGATACATGATACTTCAGAAGTAGCTATGTAATTACAATACCATTTTTATTCTTCCGTAAATGGCCGTTTTCGAGTTGAGACGACCGGTTGAAGACGACTTCACGTGCGCTTGTCTTCACTCGGTATGACTTCCAATGAGAATCCTTAATACATTCTTGACCAACCAAACGTAACGTTACTATACCTTTTCGGTTGTTCATACTAAAAATACATAGGTGTACGAGGCCTAAAAACCCTATTTTACGGAAGAAATAGGTATTTACACTCGTTAAAAAATGAAGAACTGGAAAATCTTCAACTCATTTTTAAAATTCAGCGTCTTTGCCTTCGTTCCGCTGCGCTCCACTCGGGAAAGACGTGAATTTTAAAAACTCGTTGAAGATTTCCCAGTCTTCATTTCGAACTCGTGTGAGAACCTATTAATCTTCAACCAAGCAGTAATTCAATAAAAATAAGAATCAAAGTACTGAAGTACTTCAGTACTTTTTACTCGGATGGCCTCGTGGTCTGATGGCTGATGAATTAATGATAGTGATATAAACATAACTGTATACGGTACAAACTGTTGACAGGGAGATATGTTTCACCTGTATCCAATTTTGATAATTCTGATGTTGAAATGAATAAGGCATCTCTTAACCATGTGAATAATGCAAAACTTTCAAATGTTGACTGTTCCCCAAATAAACTTTCACAACATGTACAGTATAGTGAAGATTCATAGTCACTAGAATATAACTGAGGGGGCCAAGCCAAATAATTGCCACGCGAATGCTAATACAACTGTGTACCAAATTCATTGACTGTCTATATGTGGTTCCCCATTAACTGACCTAATCACCAACTATTAACAAATTGATGATGTCGTACGAAACAGCACATCTTTATGACTTTTGTGAGGCAAGGCAAAAACTGTAGTGATATACCACTTTAGACTGCAACTAGAACACTTCCTGTTGCGTTTACTGTTTATTTTCTTAATATAGTAAAAGGGTGATATTTTGTGCATAGATATATTAACTATTTAGATAAAATATAGCATAAGCACAAGTTTTAACATAGATGTGATATGTATAGATGTGCACAATATTCTCCCGTTTATTTCATATATTTCCATGCAAACAGGGATAATAATGGAATACCATTTTGATTCCAAACATTTTTAATAAAAAATACACTGCAGTAATCTCTCTCACAATTCTTATACACCGTATGTTTAAAATCTTTCAAATGTAGTCAGATTAGTGAAAATAAAAATTTAGCATGTGTATTGATGCATGTATGTTTTTCTTCATAGTTTTAGACATGGGATATATGTATAGCAACACCCGACACTTCTGTAATAATAGCTGCAAACGACATAGTTCTGTCAAGTATCATCTCAGAGGATGCATCCTCATTGTCGAGATTGATCTCGGGCGTAGCATCCTCATTGTTCCACATTTGGATCCCGCTTGTCTTGATATCTATTTTACACATTCCTCTAACAAGCAATTAAGTATGAAAAATCTACAACGAGTTACCGAACAACACACTAATTCACGAGTGTGCGTATACGTAGCGCACGAGTGAATTATTAGTGTTTTTCGGTCACCGTATACTATACTTCTTGTTCAAACCGTATTAATTGGCAGATGTGCGTTTTCTCTGGAGATGATGTCTCAATCTATACGTGTAAGTAAAGATATATGTAAAGTTCCTCAACTAGAAATTTTCCTGGTGAAATTAAGATAAAAATATGGTCAATTTATGTTCGCCTAATTATATAGCCATGATTAACATGCTCAGCTTATACACGTGTGCATGTACCCGGGTAACCTAATTATTCTTTCAAATTGTCAATACTCAACTTTGCTCTAATATATAGCACTTCTCATTCATATATACATGTAGTGTAGAATCAATACAATATATCAAGGTTGAAATTCTCTGTGAAATATATCAAAGTTAAAATTCTCTGTGAAATTATCAAGGCTCAATATTACTCTAGCATTATATATCACTGATCATCATAGACATAAGCCCAAGTCAGGTTTGTCTCAATATAGTTTAGCATGCTCATTTCATATCACATTATTGCTCTAATATAAGGCTCACGTTTGCTCAAGATGTGATCATCTTCTCAAACATATACATGTGCTCAATTTAGTTAGGCTTGACATGCTCAAGTAATACATCATTATTGCCCTACATTATAAAATATTAATTATGAGTGAGCTCTTATGTAGCACTGATCAACTACACTTATGCTGAATTCAGGTTCTCTCTCAAAATATATATTTACATGTATTCCAGAATATTGATATTTAAGTACGATACATTTAACTTGCATGTATTGTACCCGATTAAATAATTACTGCTCTCCTTCGACAATATCTCAAGTATAATATATTTACCTTAGTTACTGATCACCTCTCATTTCCTCTTCGTCTAACCTTTGACTTCTAAAGCTGATATGCATCACCAATTCAGGAATGGTCCGTGTATCACTTAACAATTTAATATTTTAAAAAGTTTCAAATTTTACATTTTTCAATTTTTGATCAAAGTTGTAAAATATCAACATTTCAAAATTTTGAAAATTTGAAAATTTCACCAAATAATTAAAATTTTAAGATTCTAAAACTCGTATGAAAATTTAATATTTTACATTTTTAATCCAACTTTGAAAATACTAAACTGAATATACAGTTTTGATAATTTCGCTTTTTAAAAATTTGAATTTTTAATTTTTTGATTAAAAATTAAAGAATCGAAAATGGACCAAAAGGGTCATCTAAAACATATATCATTAGGCACCGACCATATTATTCCTGAAGGGGGAGGGGGCTGGGTTCCCCCAAAATACAAAAATATGTCCAGCGTGGTCTGAATTTTTTATTTTTTTTAATTTTTTCCCACTATATTGAAAAAAAATCAAATAAGCCTGAATATTGAACACAAAATATATGCTTCGTGTCATAAATTCCAACATAAAGTTTGTTGAACCTTCAAGATGTGTGTAAAGAGTAGATCTAGAGCAAGCAGAAGGACGTTGAAGAAATTTTCAACTATATATTAAAGGACTATTGAATATTTTTCACAAATTTTAAACTCCTGCTGTATTTCACTTTCGGCTTAACTGTGTGGTATTGGTCGAGAGCTTGCATATCATGTGACTGAGGAAGACAAAATGATGTCACAATTTTACATGAAAGTGTGTGTTTGTCTCCTTCCTCCCTTCCCCCCTTCCCGCCAGAATATTGTAGTCCGTAGCAATAAAAGTACTTTAATGGTCTCGTAATATCTTACAATTTGAGGTTTTTCTTAAATATGTCCGTGATAAGCACATGGAGATGCCCATTACTTCAATATAATAATACTAAAATCTGAAGAAAAATTCAATGTTGAGTTTTTTCCAATTTCCCAGCAACTGTAATACCTAAACCCACCGTATTTATTCTATTAATAGTTCTTGGTGGGTACATGCCAGTCTGATACTTGTCTCTGGACCTTGATCTCAATTTCACCTTTGAGTGACTTGCATCCAAGTTCCGTTATTAAGTCCATTTTTCAGCAACTGTAATACCTAGACCCATTGTATTTGGTCTATAGATAGTTCTTAGTGGGTACATGCCAGTCTGACACCTGCCTCCGGACCTTGACCTCAATTTCATGCTTGAGTGACTTGTGTTACATTTTCGAGATTATGGCATTATCTCATCAACTGTAATACCTATGCCCGCCATATTTGGTCTGTAGATAGTTCCTAGTGGATATGCCACTCTAACACCTGTCACCTTAACTGAACATGAATTTCATTCCTGAGTAACTTAATGTACATTTTAATTCTAAAATTAGTCTATTTCTCAGCTTTTGTACTAACTAGATCCACAGAATTTGGTTGATAGAAGTTCTTAGTTGGTATATACCATTTTAACATCTGAAACCTTACCTTTGACCTTTATTTTATGCTTGAGTGATTTGTTAAGATATAAGTATTTTGTTGCTTTGAAACAATTGTTTGACCAAGAGCAAAATTTAACCATAAAATTTCATTGTCTACCTTGAAATCGCGCTTAAAAAAATGAAAACTGTATAAGGTTATTTTGGAGCCGAATTCAAAAGCACATGTTTCTTGTTTATTATCAATGTGGGCTCAACTGTCAAAGTGTCAAACGCAATAATGGTCCCAATGACCCTTTTTGGTCCATTTACGATTCTTTAATTTTTAATCAAAACATTAAAAATTCAAGTTTTCAAAAAGCGAAATTATCAAAACTGTACATTCAGTTTAGTATTTTAAAAGTTTAATTAAAAATATAAAATATTAAATTTTAAAACGAGTTTTATAATTTTAAAATTTTAATTATTTGGTGAAAATTTCAAATTTTCTAAATTTTGGAATGTTGATATTTTAAAACTTTGATTAAAAATTGAAAAATATAGAATTTGAAAACTTTTTAAAATATTGAATTGTTAAGTGTTACACGGACCAAATTATATCACATCTTACCTGAGGGACCGTTTGCAACAATCTGACAATACAGTCGAGATTTGTATATTCCCGTCCCGACGCGCACGAATGACTCGTGCGGTGTGCACCCAAACGCATCCAAAACAACATTCAACATTCCATGACCACTAGATGATAAATTGTATGCATCATATCATTTGAACATTGAATAAATTACCAATAACAAATTAAATTTTAATTTTTTATGACCCGTCCACGAATGTCCCGTCCGTCCGGTTTCGTTAAGATTTTTGCTTTTAGGTCCATTTCTCAGAAACCCATTGAGATATATCAAACGTATTATACCACTACTATCCCCTTAGAAAGACTGAACATAGATGAACAACATTTAGGTCACTTTGACCCACTTTTATATAATTAATGCACGAGTGACTCCAAAAATTTTTTAACTCTAATTTGTCATGGTTTGTAGTGTTTTCAATAGGAGATATCCATTCTGTAAATCAGAAAGAAACTTAGAGGGAGGAGCCAAGTCGTACTATAACTTCCAGGTTGGTGACGTCATACTGTACAATAGATCCTGTTTACAGAATGGGAAGTTATGGTACAGAATTACGTCACTTGCTGAAATCTACCGTACAAGATATAGCTCCAACATCCAATCCTCTTCCCGTTTTTTTTGCTGAAATTTTTAACTTTCAAATTTCTAAATTTTATCATGTCAAGCACTGAATATTTCAAAGAAAGTAAACGACGACAGACCAGAGCCGACGGACGCCAAGTAATTGCAATATTTCGGATGGACATGTCGAAGAATCGCTTTCTACTTTTTCAATTTAAAGAAAACAAGATCTTGTTTAATATTTTTTTTAAGTTCAAGTCTCTTATTTTGAACAATGCATTTTTTAAAACAATTTCGGTTTAACGGAAATTAAACTCAAATCTGACAATTTGAAAAAAAACTGACTTTTCTGTTACGTCTCTGAGAACGTTCCTATTAGTATTAATAACAGCGGTTCTGCTTGAATTTCAATACTGCATTCCATCGGTCTCGGTTCTTCGGTTTTTACTTTTCACGAACGTGAATTTGGCGGATTGAGTAGGTTGCTTACATTTCCCGCTATTTCATCCGATGATCTTTTGTATTTCCTCACGGCTTTCTCCGAACGATGGCCGGGGCGTTTCTTGATCTCTTGTTCATCCGAGCCGGACATATACAATTGCGTAACGCATGTCCTCTTCCCAGAATGATTGGAAAAAGTTACCATTTAATTCTCCTTTGGCACAGATGGTTTTCATGAGGGTTTTTAGCTTATTAATACCGAGCGGTTGTTGACTGTATCGTATAATTTCGCCATCTAAAGGACGTCTATAAAACGCACCCATATTTCCTACAGGTGTCAAGTATTCAATAAGATATCGGCCAAACATCGGTCATCTGCAAAAGATTGACAAGGCAGGGGCGTGGAAATGGTCTCGTCGCTCGCGCGACTCGAATATTTCCACGCCCCTGCATTGTAAATCAGTTACAAATCCTAAATAATACTGTAAATATAACTTCATATCCTAGGAATCCATGATGTTGTATCAATTATACTTCATCAGTATAATTCTCTTACATTTTTATCCCTTTTTATGTGGGTTATTATGACCCACATTTCATGCATGAGTGATCACTTGGTTAAGTTTTTGCGTTTAGGTCCATTTCTCAGTAACATATTGAGACATATCAATGATATCATATATATGCATACATCGTGTGCAGTGAAACAACAGTCAGCAACATTTGAGTCACATGACCTATAATTTATCCTTGAGTGACTTTGGTAAACATTTTGCATTTTGGTATATTTTCAAAGAACCTATGGTAGTATATTGATGATATTTCACAACTACAATCATGTTATGTAGTACTACAATACAATTCAGTAAAATTTGAGTCACCATGACCTACATTTTCAGCTTGAGTGACTTTGATTAGATTTTTTCATTTAGGTTTATTACTGAAGAACCTATGGTAATCTTTTATTGATATTTCAGAATGACAGTCGTCTTATATAGTACAACACAGCTTTGCTACCTTCGAGTCACTATGACCTACATTTTATGAAAAAGGTGACTTTGGTTTGCATTTTAGTATATTTTTTTAAAAGCCTGTGAATATCTATAAATCTATTTTATAACTACAATTCAACTTCGTTAGTTTAACACAGGTCACCAACATAATTATGACCAACATTTCATGCCCGAGTTACTCCAGTAATTTTAGTAGGACTTACAGACACACGATCTCTAGTATCTATAACTTTAATAGCATTAACGAAAAAAATAAAAATAAATAAATACCTGTCTTTTCATGTTGCTATTTGGAAATTCGGATGGAAAAATCCCAGTTTTGCACAACTATGCTCGTTACGCAACAATGCTGTCAAGTTTTGTTTCATTCCAAATATAAGCTGCTCGTCTTAGGGGTTTTGAGTTCAAAAACTTACAATCATGTGAAGTGTCAGTGTCCATGTTTTGGGAAACTCAAAAAATCAGAAAGTCCTTCTTATAATAACCGATGTCTTGCAAAGCTATACATGGTAGGCAAAAAGTATTTCAAGTTTAGTTTCATTTAAATGTAAAATGTCGGGGATTTTGATATCACAAACCTTTGTGACGGACAGAAAAAGACGTTTCTCTCCGTGAAAGAGGAAAGACGTAAAATCAAAATAATTTAATTAGAAAAGTTATTCTAGTATGAAACATGTTTTTAGATATTTTTTATATTACACATAGATATGAAATCTACAAAGTAAACTTGCAAAAGTTTATAATGCTATAAGGGTAGTTTTTTTGTAGCCAGTTCTCCAAATTCCAGATTAAATCAATCTGACTCTTCGTTTTAAAGGTACTGTACATGGTGTATAGTTTTTTGTCATCACTTTTCTTTATAAATTTGGGGAATAGTTTACAAAAGAAATTTACGAATGTCCTTACCGGCATACTATTCACATTTATATCTTGTATTATCATAATGTATATTTACTGTATATTCCGCATAAGGCCTATTTTATAATAAAAACGACGGTACAACCTCAATAGGTTTGCATTCTATCTGTCCGTCCGTCAGTCAGTCATACTACAGTTTTCCGGACTTTTTTTTTTAGAAACGTTTCAAGCAACTGATCTTATTTTAGGCATGTGAGGTACAGATCAAAATGGAGTTACACGCTGATTGAACAATTGTGAGAATTTTTGATCTTGGAAATAGATTTATTGCCAGAATTATAGTTTTCCGGACTGTTTTTGCAGATCATTCTACCAAATAAACTTATTTTTTTGGTCTTTAAGCTTAATAATGACGAAGGCTACCAATGGGTCTTCAATGCAGCGAGAAAATAGGGTATGTGTCAGTGAGACATCACCCCGAATCATTTAATGATGCGAAATATTTATAACATCCAGCCTTCAAGAAGTGGCAACTGACCGCATTACAACGTGTACTCGAGCACTAAATGGTCCCAACAGGTGTTAAGAATTAACTAATTCTATCAATACTGTCGCAATCGTGAAGTTGATGAAACGTGCCATTGTTCCCGGTTACGGCGAAGGGGATTCAGTTAATTTTTCCTTTTTTTCTCCCCTTTTTTAAACATTACTGTTAATAAATATCTACCATAACCAGACTGACGCCTTTTACTGTAAGTCCTTCTAAAATAAGTATAAAAAATTGGATAGTATTTTGCACATTTATAGTAAAGGCGTAATTTTTTGTGAATATAGTGATATTTCTTAAAAGTAATATTTAAAACATCATAAACAAATTCTAAGTAATCGAGTCCTTATGATAGACAGGAAAGAAAGTACCTTGGTTAGCATTCTTTCTGCTTAAGTGACAAACTGGGTGAAAGTAAGTAGAGAGTTTGCCTTGTCTAAAATATGTTATAAATACACAGATCAAGTTAATTTTTGATGGTGTGCCTTTAATTGCTCCAGGGTTATGCCCCTTTATAAATCATACAATTTAGTATTTTGTCGTTTCGGTGCTCTGATTATGCCTGGGCTAGATTTTGAAATCCCAATACATAGAATAACTAGAGGCTCAGAGGGCCGATCCTGTATCGCCCACCTGGCATGAAAGCCCTTTTTATTAATGTACTTCAGAGAAGTGCTCTCTTTCATTATGAAGTATGGTAAGCCTTGTAGGGACCATTTTTTCCGCAACTGAGAGGAAAGGAGGAATCTTCAAAGGACCTTCCACAGCGGCTGTCTGTGAAGTTTCGCTTCATTTGGCCCAGCGGTTTCAGAGAAAAATGTTTTTTAAATCAGCCAATCAGAAACAATAATTGCGCATGGTGGTCATAATTTTATTCCGATCGGGACGAAATGAGGAAACTTATAAAGGACCTTCCATATGTGCTTCCTGTCAAGTTTTGTTCCATTTTGCCAAGAAGTTTCAGAATGAGAATTTTGAAAACTCAGCCAATCAGAACAAGCAATTGCCCATGGTGGCCATGTTTGTTGTTCGAACGGGACGAACTGAGCGAAATTTATAAAGGACTTTACATAGATGCTTCCTGCCAAGTTTAATTGCATCGAAAATTAAAAAAAAAAGAAATGAAAAGAAAATGTACGCAATATTTTCAGTTTAATATAATGAAGTGCCTTCAGGAGTACATCCCCGGCCGATTCTTAAACCATAGATTTACTAAACAATGTACGTTCCATCGCCCTTTTATTGAATATTATATAGGTTTATCAATTTCATACAGTCGCACTGTTAAATTTGGTATTCACATTTGAATAATAGTTACTGCAAGAAATATCCCTGCCTCCCAAAGTTTAAAAAATCCAAATGTATAATATAATGCTCAACTAATTTTATGTAATTTAATAAATGTGAACCCCTTCTTTCCATACTTGGCAAATGCAGAAAATCTAAGGGTTGTTGATGTAAGATATTCCGATTGGATCGATCATAAAAAAAAACTTTAAGTGGCCGTCATCGTGGTTAGCTGATAGAGTGATCGAATTCGACCTCTGAAACAGAAAACCCAAGGTCTTTTCTGCCACTTTGTTTACAACATGCATTGATTTTCTGCTTGCAGTCATTTTCACCCCAGAACTATATTAAACTTATCTTTTATCAGGTGAAGCGCCGGGATGTAATTCCTGAAGGGGAGGTACATTCAAGATCTTCCTTGTTTGAATTGGTCGGTTTCTTTTAGAAAAAAAATATTTACGCACAGACGAACCTATGCCAAATTACAATCCTTGGTCACATGGAACTCTACAATCAATAAAACAATTTATAAATGTTTCGAATTTATTAAAAATTATTGCCAATTCTACTCGGTTCCTTCACCTCTTCTATCTTAGCTATGCGTGAAAGAAAAAAGTATTTTATATATATTTAATATTTTATGCCAAACGAATTAGCTTTGATTGGCTTATAAGAATAATAATAATCAGCTTAATTTAATCTGATCACATAGCCGAGAGTAAATATTCTCGCACACGTACATTTTGGGCGGACCAGACCTTAGAAACTAGGTTAAAGACTGCGAGATGCCTCGCCCAAGAGTGTGATAAATCCCCATCCCCCCCCCCCCCCCCCGCCCCGAGTCATATGATGAAAATAGTGTCGAGTAATACAGCGTTAACTTTTTAACCTCTAAGACTACGTCTCTGTTGACAATAAACAGCTTTTCTACAAAACTGCAGAAGTAACAAAATATTTTTTAACTTACAAACGAATCGTGCGATTATTAATTTGTGGTCAAGCAAATAACGGTTTGAAATGGAGTTCGTATCCACTGTTACACAACGCCTCTAGGTTAATTAATACTTGAAATGCTTGAGGCTCTCAGGAGTCTGTATCGCTCATCCTAAATTTGAAAATATAAGAGTATTTTCCAATAGGTCCTATGTTAACTAAATTAGATACTGTAAATTCGGAAATTATTGCGATGTTTTTATTATTGCGAAAAATGCGACAGGGTTGTCCTCGCACAAAACTCACATTTTGGAATTTTTTATATGAATGAATCGGGATTTTTCTCAATATCGCAAAAATTAAAATCGCATTTTGGTCTAAAATGACAAAATCGCAATAATAAATGCACGCAATAATTTCTGAATTTACAGTACATAGAGAGACAGAATGAAAATGGGATAGTTCTCTGTTTCTAATTTATTCAATGAAAAGCGTTTTTGCGCGTCATTTAGGTGAATCACTAAGAACCAGAACACTACACAAAACTATAGTCAAATGTGGGAACAAAGGTAACTACTGCTGTTAAAATCAGCTTATTGCAGGAGAATTTTTCTCTCATGTTTTCCTTCAACTTGTTGTAGAATATAAAACTGACAACCTCTGATTTTGCTCAGTAGAGTCCATCCAATATCTAAGAGGATAAAACTTGAAAGCACAGGAATTATTCTTACAGTTCACCTTCCCAAAAAACGAATACCCATTTCACATTTCTTAGAATCATTCTCATCCGAGGCTGTGATAAGCGGAAACCTTGAAATCGTGAAGCGGATGACACAGGAGACAAGTTTAGTATGATATATTTTAGTAAAAAAAATCTCCATTTCAGATTTAACTTATTTGTTTACAAGTCCATCGTCTTATGAATAATATCTCTGTAAATCTAACTCATCTGAGACTACAAATGACTGATGACAGAAGAGAACGCGTGTCAAAAATATCCTAAGCAACTGTTCATTCCTTGAAGAGTATAACTCACCTTTCCAGAGAAACAGGAACACTCGCATCTATGTCTGAACCACCCTGTGCATTTTCCTGTGTAACAATTTCTTCCAAGACTTTTACAGCATTGTTCACAGAAGAACTTCACCGGACATCCTCCCCATGAGCAGGCTTTTGACTCAGTCTCCTGAATACCTAAAATAAGATGTTTATTCATGGCCTTAGATATTAGAACACTTACCGTTACAGATGTTCCATCAACCCCCCCCCCCCCCCCTTTCATTCTTACCCCAGTATTGTGTGCAGGGTTTGGCATTTCAAAGCAGAAGGGTGCAAATATTTTAAAAAGAAAAGTTAATGTGCTTGAGAGGGCATATAAACTGCTGTAGAAACTAAAATATGAATAATATGATTCAACTAATATTAATATTGAAAGTTAAGATGAACAAAGCAAAGCTGCATTTTTTCTGTTTTCGGTAGTATATGAATCAATGATTTGGATCTCGCACAATTTTAAATGAAAAAATGGGGGGGGGGGGGGGGGGGTGGTCTTTTAAGGATCATTCAATCCAGGTTCGATCAATATTGCATCAGTAGTTACAGGAGATTTTAATATGAAAATTTGCCAATTTGTCTATTAATTATAACGATTTCCAATATTAGTAATAGTGAGATACCCTTGGACTCATGTTTGATAATGGACCACCTAACTTGGGTCCAATTCCAGAAAACATGGCAAAATTTGCACGAGTAGTTTTAGACGGCCATAATGATCAGAGGTTCGAGCCTCTGGACGATTTTAAAAGGGGGCCAGCAAAGGACTATTCTATTGAAATTTAAACTGACCTAATGGTTTCAGAGAAGAAAAAAATGTAAAAGTTCACGGACGCCCGCCGACACAGGACGGCATGTGATGGTAATAGTCCTTTCGCCAAGTATGGATGAGGATGTGTTGAGAAAATAGAGCAGAAAGCTGACCAGCAAAGTTATTGTCCCATGCTGACATTTCGATAAAAATTGATTCTTTTAAAAGTACGCGTTGTAAGTAAAATTACAAATTTTTAGCAATTTCGATTCATAAAATTACTTTTAAAATCACAGGAATTTTGAATTGAATGTCGTCTTAAGTTGAAATTGTGCAGGATTCGCCTCCATTCATAAAAAGGTCGTGGCTACTGAGAGTGCTCAAATTCTGAATAATTTTGAAGTGGGTATGCTCTTTGTTCTTGTATAATATATGTTCTATTCTTGACGTATTTAATCGGGGATAAAAATACATAATATTTTTAACCACTTCCCGGTGATTATATGTATGCATGGGAATTCCCGCCGTTTTTTTTTACAGTTATTGTAACGATAAACTAGAGAAGTCCCGAAATGACGTCCATGTAAACAAGCTACATAGCAACGACATTTTCTTGGTTTTTGTCGAAAATCATAGGAGAAACATGTTCTCCTTCAATTTACTCGTGAGTTATGGAATTTCTCCACCCTCAATAGTTAAATTTTAGATTTTAACACGCTCGCTAAAGGTTCGCGTGTTGAAAATCGAAAATTTAACTATCTCGGGTGGAGAAATTCCATAAATCACTCGTACCTGAAGGAGAAGCTATATTTCTCTAATTCTGTGACAAACCTCGCAGTTTAAAAATGAAAATTAATTATCTGAGTTGATAAATAGAGAATAATACAAGGCAAAATCCGTATCACATGCAGTATCAACCCGAGATTTCAATATCAGCCCGACGGCCTCTCGGACCGTTTTCATTCACACTTATTCACAGGAATATAGACGATATACTACAAGCACACGTGTGTTGTATCCTATCCCCATTTTCTCTGCAACATCCCACAACCTTCACTGTCAAAATTTGTTTTCTGTTTTTCCATCATTTCATGAAAGAAATAAACGCCGGTAATATCACAATATTATAGCGAGCTCTATTGGAGCATATGGTTCATTTAGAAACAATCTGTTTTATTTGGGCAGCCATTATGCAATCCGAATTGAATTTATTTGTTACGAATATGGCCATATTGTGCTGTAGACATACTAAGACAAGAAAACGTTTCGTTCGCCGGAATCGGGTGTAAGTACAGTAAGGGAAATAACTTGCTTCAAATTATAATTTTAGAGTCAGAATCGTGATACCAGAAATGAGTTTCTGGAAAGCGCTATTGGTATTGCTGCGCTCGCATCATTGGCCACGCCAACATGATATTAGCGTAACTAATTTCACAATGAAGGTTAATCAGTTGTAGGATGTTTCAGAAAAAAATGGGGTGGAGAGGAAAAATGGGAGATACAACCCATACACTGCGTCTGGCTGGAGAAAAGGGAGCAACTGTCATTGCAACGGTTGGGGGGGACCCATAGTTCGGTATGTTTAAGAAGAACAAATAATGCAAAAAAGTCCCAACCTGAACTTTATTTCATATTATACTGCGTGAATGAAGAGAAATTAAAACTGACAATAATAGCTTATTTTGATATTAGACAAATCTGAAAACGTCAATTTTAAGTGTCGAATAATTATTGCCGATACCTGAAATTGCGAATCGAAAGTTTTCTGATACAATATATGAATATTTATTCATGTTTCTTTTTCTGTGCATTAAAAGACGACATAAAAGACTTAAGACGCGCATGCCCATTCTTCCTTAAAATTGCCACCTATTTTTGAAGGGAAACAAATTCTATTATCGTATGAGCAATTTCTATGGCAAACCGTGTTACTATTTATTCTAACGAAGATATCTCATATAATATATAAGATATCTTATACAATCTAGTGTTTGTAAGATACCTCATATAGTATATAAGATATCTTATAAAGTATATAAGATATCTTATAAAGTATATAAGATATCTTATAAAGTTTATATCTTATAAATATTTTTTATATAAGATATCTTATATACTTTAGAAGATATCTCATATATTTTATAAGATATCTTATAAAGAAAATTATATGAGATATCTTATAAACAATATAAGATATCTTATAAACTATATGAGATATCTTATAAACTATATGAGATATCTTATAAAATTTATTAGATATCTTGAAGTTAGAATAAATAGTAAAACGGCTTGACATATATTTTGCAAAATACATTATATTTCATAGACAGTAGAATGGTTTATGTTCTGGTTCTGGTTCTGAGTGTCCTTGGCAATATTCCAAAAATGATACCAAATGCTTGGTAATTGGCCGAAATCGCTCCCATACCCGACCTTTTGATTTGTTACGGAGTAAGATTGGTTAAAATGCATTGCATAAAATCGGTTACGATAAAAATTAGGTTAATACATCGTATTTATGATTTCAACGTTAATGATTACAAGTGAAATAAATACAAGGAAAAGTGGCCATACTCCTTTACTCCATTCAGTAAAATGTTAAGCTCTTAAGAGTACAGTTGACAGTCGAGCAAGACGCGAAGTTCAAATAAAAACTTTTGAACGTAAATCGTTTGGATTTATGCAGTTAGATACATATGTGCATTTGTACAGCTTAGAAATCAATAAAATGAATAGGACACAAATATGGAAACTGATATAGATACAGATTCTTCGATCCACAACTTGATCTACTAGAACAAAAGGAACGTAAAATACCTGATAAGCACACTAGCAAGATAATACAGGCTACGACGAGCTTCATATTGCAGGAGTCTGTTTTCTGAAATAAGTAAATTGTCTTTCATTTCGTAATTAACGGTAGCCCGTATCGCTCACTTAGAATTTGGATTCTACATAGAAAAATGGCCACAATTTGTACTATATGTAAAACGAATATTATTGAATATCTAAAATTTGCTGACCCGGTTGACCTTGTCATATTTCCTGCAAGTTTTGCTATGTTCAAAGTTGTTATCGTTAATATGGATCTTAATTCTTGTTGTAACTTGAATGATATTTCAGGGAACAGATTTATAAACATTTCTTAGTGATATTTAATTAATAGTATTTAATTTAAGATTTAACAAAGCGTTTTATTTACTAATTTGTCTATTTTTTAACGATGGTAATGACAGCCATTGTTACAGGCTTGGACCTTCAGACACAATTTTGAAAGGGACCCAAGGGCCATTCCGTAGATGGTTGGTTACAAATGCCCTAGTAGTAGTTTCAGAAAATAAATTTTTCAGAATTTTAAATATATTTTTTTGCTGATTCTGTTAACTTAAGTAACGGCAACCATATATTTGGAGGTCCAGGCCCTCGAACATAATTTTGAAAGAAGTTTGGTCTCAATTGCTGCAGTTGTTTTAGAAGATTTTTATATTTTTTTTTCGCTACTTTTTCTATTTTAAATAACGGCGGCCATATTGGTTTGAAGTGCGGAGCCCTTGCAACAATTTTAAAAAGTTGACCGTCCATAGACCTTTATAACAAGGTTTCGTCCCAAGTACATATAACCCAGTGGTTTCAGAGGAAAATATGAAGGTTTACGCGAAGGACGACGGATTCTTAGTGATGGAAATAGCTCACAGGGCCCTATGGAAAATTGACCACAGTTACCAAAGTTTAATATGCTAGGAATACATGTATAATTACAAAGAAAATCAAGGAAATTACTACAGTACAGATATACATATGCAAAAAATTAAAATTGACAGCCCTGTGCTTTTTTAGTAATCGCTGAAACTGTTATGTGATCTTGAGTCTTAATCCTTTTGAGAATTACAAAAAAAAAAAAAAAAAAAAAAAAAAAAAAAAAAATAGAAGAAAATAGTAGAAAAAAAATAAAAGGGTGCAATTTCTAGAAATAGTAATACCGCATCTTACCTGACAGCCAGCTGGCAACAATTTAACGGTAGTAATAGTACTTGGGGAATTTCCGCTACGATGATCACGAATATCTCATGCGGGACGAATGGACTTCTCTTCCAGAAATATTATGTGATGTAAAAAACAACATTGTCTGTATATAGAAACCTTTTTCGCTTCAAACATCATAAGGCAGCAACCACTTGATTTTTATGGGAGGCTAGGATGAATGTTTGATCCTGCTTAATTTTCTTGCCGAAATTTTGGTTCTGAAATTTTTTACAAAATTCAAACCAAATCATTTCCTGCCTCTTTTTCACACCTAAAGGGATCTTGGCTTTTTATTTTGCCAAAAACATGGTCCTGCCTTTTATTTAATTTTTCATTCTAGCCCCAAAATTCAAATAGTTGCTCCCTAAAAGGGAATTGAACAATATCAATAATTCTTGACTTTTAGACATCAGCAAAAAGGGACTCCAAAATAGGGTGAAAAGACAAGACTAACTAGACTGAGGCAGTCGGAAACTACAGCTATCCCCGCACTCCCCACATGCTGTATTCTTGTGCACCCTTTTCACAATCATATATTTGAATACAGGAACAAAATTTTGGAAAATCAAAATTCTAAAACCTTACTGCACAATTGCATACAGTGTATGACCATACTGTATACATATATATAATATGCATACATGAGAGAAGATTTTCCTAAAGGGTCTAATTTTTTTGAAAAGCAAAATTCTAAAACCTAATTGCGCATCTATATCCAGTGCGCATATGCATGGTTTTAGAATTTTAATTTTTCACAACTTCCTTCGCGAATGGATCAAGTGTGCTACAGTTTGACTACACAATATAACTTTATTTTAATTAAAAAGAGACTAATAGCTTGCTTTTACTACCTATTTTAGCTTGTATTTCTCCCCAAAAGCTTTAAAATTTATTAACATAGAAAAATAAAATGCTTCACCGAACGCAGCTGGATACAATGTCAAAACCGTTAATATTGCATGACATAAAAGCCAGTTCAATACGAAAAACTTTAAAACAAACTCCATCAAAATTGGCCACGAAATATGAATTCAGTTTCACGAAAATGACGATGTCACAATTTTACATCAAAGTGTGTGGTGTCTCTCCCCTTCTCGCCAAATTGTGTAGTTCCGTAGTTAAGAAAATACGATACAGTAGCAGGGAGAAGTAATAACGTACCCAGGAGATATGCATTAAGACATCGTAGTATCTCTCAAGAAAAGCACTTTATCGGCCTTATAAATATCCTACAATTTGAGTTTTTTTCTTAAATACGCCCGTGATAAGCATATGGACCCCAACTTCTTTCTTTTGCAAACAGATGTCCATTACGTCAATATAATAATACTAAAATTTAAGAAAAATTCAATGTTCAGTTTTTTTCCAAATTCTCAGAAACTGTAATACTAGTATCTAGATCCACCATATTTAGTATATTGATAGTTTTTGGTGGTTACATGAAGTCTGACCTCAATTTTATGGTTGAGTGACTTGCATCAAAGTTTCGTGATTAAGTCCAGTTTTCAGCAACTGTAACACCTGGACCCACCGTGTTTGGTCTATAGATAGTTCTTAGTGGGTACACGTCAGTCTGACACCTGTCTCCGGACCTTGACCTCAATTTCATGCTTGTGTTACATTTTCGAGATAAAGTCCATATCCCATCAACTGTAATACTTACGCCCACCATATTTGGTCTATAGATACATGTAGGTCTCACTGGATACATGCCTGTCTAACATCTGTCACCTGAACTTAACCTGAATTTCATACCCGAGTGACTTAATCATGTTAATACATTTTCATGATATAGTTTATTTCTCAGCAACTGTACTAACTTGAACCACAATATTTGGTTGATAGAAGATGTTGGTATATACCACTTTAACATCTGAAACCTTACCTTTGACCTCTATTTTATTGTTGAGTGACTTGTTTTATTTTTAGGATAATTTCCATTTCTCAGCAACTGCAATACATAGACCAACCCTATTTGGTCTGTAGATAATCCCTGTCTGAGACCTTGAACTGAATTTCATACTTGAGTCAAGGTTAGAAAAAAAGTTTGATTCAACGTAATTGGTCATTTAAATAATGATTAATGCATTGTGTTTAAAAATATATAAGAATTTTGTTCCTTCGCGTGTGAGAAACAATTGTTTGACCAAGAAAAAAAATTATTTGGTGAAATTTTTAAATTTTCAAAATTTTGGAATGTTGATGTTTTAAAACAAGAGGCTCCCAAGAGCCCGAATCGCTCACCTGTTATATTTTGTGTAGATCTTGCATCAATGATTATTTTTGCTATTTAATGTATACCATCACAATTTTCTCCTTGATATTGACCTGTAGGCCTACAGCTAAAATATAGAATCCTTAACCCAAATATATATGGTGGCTAGGGGCTTTCTCATCAGTTGCTATGGATTTTTTCAAAGACATTGACTCTTGACTTCCATTTTGACTGAAATAGGTAAATTGTAGGGTCCTGAACCCAAAAATATATTGTTTCTAGGGAAGTTTTCATTGGTTGCTATGAACTTTTTCAATAACCTTGACTCTTGACCTTTCTTTTTGACTTGTATGGGTAAATTATAAGGTCCTTAACCCAAATATATATGGTTGCTAGGGACTTTTTTGTCCGTTGCCAGGGAATTTTTCATCGGTTGTTATGGACTTTTACAATAACTTTGACCCTTGACCCTCCATTTTACTTGTACAGCTACCATTTAATTTATATCAAGTTATGCTCTAAACATCTGTGACTATATGTCAGACCATTATTTTCTTTCAAGGGCAAAAACTCCTATCAGGAAACTTGTAAATATTTGCTCCAACTACTTTAGTTTTTGAGATATGAGACGAAAAGTACATTTTCATCTATTTTTAGCCACTGCAGCCATGTTTCTAGATGGAAAAGAAAATAAAACAAAAAATTGATACTACATATCCTAAGTTTGGCTGAAATTGATTCTGTAGTTTCTTCAGAGAAGATTTTTTAAAGTTTAAAAAGATGACGAAAAAATGTGAAAAATTGTCTTTAAAGGGCAAAAACTCCCATAAAAGGGTCAATTGACGATTTACGTCATATTGACTTATTTGTAGATCTTACTTTGCTGAACATTTTTACTGTAACAGTTTGTCTTTATCTATAACAATATTCAAGATAGTGACACAACTAGGTTTTTAGTGTTGATGATGTGTTGACACAGCGAGATGTTCTGGATCTCCTGTGACAATGAGATGGGTGCAGGTCTGCACCCGCGCACAAAACAATGATGCATAAAGTGTCAAAATAGGACCACAATCTATGGGCACTAACTCCAGCAACAAAGACTTTGGTTACCGCGAAATATGTTTTAATAAGTCCAGCAATAAATATTATAACTTTTACAGAGATGGCGTACGTTCAGTTCAATACCTAAATCCAATCTGATTTATAAAAAAAGTATACAAAGTATTTACACGAAATTAAATTACTCGCGTTGACATGACAAATGTTTGATTTGAAAGGGGGATAAATTCAATTAACATATTATTGATAATTTAGCACAAGGTGTAACAACAAATAACAATAAGTAAAAAGAGGGACATAATTAGACAGACGATAGTGAATGAAATCGCTATTGAACAAACCGCATCTTACCTGAACAAACATCTCAAAACATGAAAAGGGATTTACATTACATAACAATATGACGGGATTAACTCAATTGTCCGAAACATGTACTAAACTCTAAAACATTCAAAATAGCTGTTAAAAATCAAGTATAGAATATTAAAGTCCAAAAAATAAATTATTGTTCCGAAAAGATCTAATAAAATGTAAAGTCCAAAATACATGCATTTATCGAAGTTGAGCAATCAGCTGTTTTTGACAGGTCCACGTGTATATGTTTGTAAACAGTTACACGCGTGTGTACTCTTTACTATGACTATTACGATTTTAACTATGATTGGATGTAATTTAAATGGTTCGATAGGTGGCTAGGATTTGATAAATAGCACGTTTAGCACGAGCTAATAATTAAGCGGGAAACATTTTCGTTTTCAAGTTAAGAAGGGGTATTGGCCATTCGACTCTCCACTTCAGTACAGTGCAGTTCAGTTTTCGATATGTATACCCCCCCTCCCACCATGGGGTTGTATAATTTATGTATTCTTGTTCTTATATTGGTTTTTCTTTTGTAGATTGGTGGACCTCCATGGTGGCACCAGTGTTTATTTTATTATAATAAAACTGCACTGCACATGTGGCAGAGCTATGCCTAGAAACAAGTGTTTGTTTTTATTTGATAAATGTTTTATGTTCGGTTGAGATTGTCGAATAAGAACATAAGTTGTTTTGTCTGTTTTTTTGTTGTTGTTCGTTTTCACACTCCAACAGTAGCAACCTAAAACTGAAAATTTTCCTAAAAATTTTACTTTTGCTCTAAATGAGATATAAGCCAAAAACTGCAGTTTACCCCCTATGTTCTATCTTTAGCCATGGCGGCGATATTTCTCGACGGACAAGAAAATAAAACATAAAGTTTATTCTAGATACCCTAAGGACCATTCAGACTAAGTACGGTTGCAATTGGTTCAGTGGTTTTAGAGAATGTCTTTGAAAAAGTTTACGACGGGCGACGGACGGACGACGGACGTCAAGTGATGGCAAAAGTTCACATGTCCTTTTAGGACAGGTGAGATAAAAAGAGGACAAATAAACCTAAGGAGGAATTAAAAAAACGCAATCCATTAGACAGACAGAACCCGGGAAGACAAATGAACAACCACAAGCACAACAAATAAACACTGAAAACTAAAAAACAATGAACAACACGAACTCCTATGAAAACCAGGATTGAAATTAGTTGTTCCAACGGGTAAGCAGTTCATGCTCCGTATATGGTACCCGTCGTGAAGTACAACAAAATCAATCCGGTGGTAGTCACAAATCTGTGGAGGTACAGGAAATGTTACGACAGTATGGTCACGAAAAATCAATTCGTGATGACGACCATAAAATATCCTAAGTGATGACATCAACGTATCCCTGATAAAACCCTGGTTAAGAAGCCTTTGTGACAGTAGTAATCCTCTTTGTCGAAAGTCATGGTAACTCACGCATGCCCTTGAATATCGGACAAGCTGAGAAACGTAGACGTCATATGCAGGCGATGCTGGTATATTTCTACTGAAGAAGGGAAAGTTAACAATAGGAAAGTCGAAATCATCACGTTTGTCTTCAGATGCCCTCATTGTCTATTTTAAGAAACAAATCCAAATATGAAGCAGACTTTGATGTATCTATAGTATCCTTAATTTCAAGTTAATTGGGGTAGCTGAAATGTAGAAAGTCTTGCAATTTATCGTTATTTAACGACAACATGTCATCTATATAACGAAAGTGAAATTAAAGGATTGGGCTAGTTTCTTTTTGTTTACACGTAGAAGCCCTTGAATGAAGTCCGTTTCATATGAGTACAGAAACAGATCGGCGAGGAGAGGAGCACTGTTGGTTCCCGTTGGAATTAAAAATTGAAAAACTTTGATTAAAATTTGAAAGCGTTTTGAAATATAGAATTGTTAAGTGTTACACGGATCCCAGGAGCCTCTATCTCTAACTTGGATTCATTTTGTCAATCAACAACCATAAAGCCCAAAGAAACAAACGTCTGTATAAGTGGACACATAATTCTGAAAGATGACAATCTAATAACCACGACTGGCAAGTCTGGTTCCAATTGGCTGAGCGCTTTCAGGTAAGATTTTTAAATTGGATTTTCCCGTAGGGTCCTATGTTAAACTAAGATCTGCTGTGGCGGTCATCTTGGTTGATCGTCCGGGTCGTCGGACACAATTCTGAAAGAGGACCATCTAAGGACCATTGCTGCTAAATTTGGTTCCAATTGGCTCAGTAGTTTCAGACTTTCAAGAAGATTTTTAAACGAATTTTCCGGGGGGTCCTATGTTAAAGTAAGTTGGGCTGTGACGGCCATCTTGTTTGGTAGTCCGGACCATCGAACACATTTCGTAAAGAGGGCCATCTAAAGACCATTGCAGCCATGTCTGGTTCCAATTGGCCATGTAGTTACATAGAAGATATTTGAAATTCACCCCTCCCCCTTATTTCTATTTTTAGTAACAGCAGCCATGTCGGTTGGAGGTCGGGGATGCCGGACACAATTTCGGAAGGGGGACATCCAAGTACCATTCCACAAGAATTTGGTCCAAATTAGTCAATTTTGTTAATTAACCAATGAGAATCAAGAATTGCCCATGACGGCCATGTCTGTTGCCCGATCGGGACGAAATGTGGAGACTTTCTTAAGAACCTCCCATAAATGTTTCCTGTCAATTTTCGTTAAATAAGGCCAAGCGATCGCGAAATCAGATGAGAAGATTTTTTTGTATCAGTCAATCAGAAATAAGGCATTATGAGGAAAGTGATTTAATAACCCTTACGAACAATTTGGCTATGCGGCGAATACTTGTTGCAAATACTCAGTGAATATTCTGCGATTATCTTGCGAATAGGGATTTTCAGCTAAAATCTGCATTCGTAGAGTATTCGCCAAGCATTCACATTTCGCATGCAAACTACTTTTGCGGCGAATATCCTGATGCGAATACACTGCGATTAGGGACTATTCCCTGCATATTCACCACAAACCTGATTTGCATACCTGCAGTGAATATATGGCGAACAAGCTGCAAATACACTGCGAATTACTGTAAATCAATATTTTACTGTATTTTACAATATTTACTTTTCACATTATTATTATATAAGTGTATAACAAATGCATGTATTTTTTATATAAAAAACAACTAGGATCGCATATTGTTACTTTTTATTTTGGTCTTTACATTTTGTTTCAAGAATTTGGGCATACCAGTAACAGCTCTAGTCCAATAATGTAATTAAAAATGTATGTGTAAGATTAAAATGAATGCATATATGTATGGCTATGGCAAAATATTTTTTCAAACGAAATGTTTTTTAAAAGTGTCAGATAATTTACGAAGAACTTTCTGTTTCCTCTCTTTGAAGCACTTTCAACTTAATAATACAAATTCAATGTTATAAAGGTAACACACCAGCATTACATCCATATATCAGAAAAAGCAGCATTTTTATACAATAATTCTTTTAGCTTGTCCAAATATACAAAATTGAGAATGTTTCTTTATTCACCTGCAACATGTAACACATTAAAAACTGTCCTTACTACGAAGAAGTCAAATTCATAGAGAAAACACAAAAATATTTCAACAATTTCCCGTCAAAATCTAAAGTGAGAGCCAAAACTCAAATTGGAAAATGAAATTGCTAAAAATAGTTTCAATTGGTTAAATGTATTGTTATGTGATTAAAATGACCAATGACATCTCATGTTCCTGTGAATATACTGTGAATTGCACTTAAATATTTACAAGTTTTAGCTTTCTAAAAAGCTGTGGACTGCTTCGCTGTATCTTAAGGATGATTGCTGGTCTAATAGGAAATAAACAGGATTTGAATAGGTGTTTTAGTTTGAGAGAACGTATGAATAGTAAACAAATAAGTAAGAAAAAAAATATAGGTTCATGTGCTCATTTTAGAGCTATAAGGCCTTGAAAATATGCAGGAAATGGGTTTTCTCTGGATTTTTCATTGCCTTTGCATTAACAACTTCAGTCTTTCAAAAATGTATGAAAAAATAAAAAGGATTTCATAAAATTTTGTCAAATACCATTTTAAGGTATATATGATTGAATTATAAAAAGAAAATGGGGGTTCATGGGCAAAATATTTCATTTTTAAGAAATGGATAAAACCCGATGATTCCAAAAATCTGACAAAAAGACCAAAACATGACCAGCGAGCATCCTGAATTTATGGTAATATGTGAGCATGTGGTTGTTGATTTAATATTGGAATTGTGATATTCTTAGATATTGATTGATATGAAATGTGTCTTAGACTTGCAATATCAATTTTTGTATATCTGCAAACCCAGTATATCTTAAAGCGTTCTGTTGACAAGTAAAATTTTCCGAGCGAAAACAACAAATAGACACGACTCTGGAGGTGTGCCTAGATTGGCAAAAGTTATAAAGTAGAGATCATACATTTTTTGTTGTTAACATAGGATTATAGTGTATACGAATAAGCAAAACAAACCGTGTGTATTGCAGATTAACAAACCAACTATACACGTATTAATAATTGATTTCAATAATGAATTTCAGAATATATGAATATTACAAAAACATGTAATGACATTCATGACAGTAGATCGGAACTGATATACACATATTGTTACGGCCGAAATCACCTTTAAAATGTAGCCAACAAAAGACACAAATCAATAATAAAATTTAACAAGATTTATTATATATACAAAGTTTACAAAAATATTACAAAAAAACTAAAATGTCAACTTAACTGTTCAAAATCCTGTTTTTTCTTGATCCGGAATTCTGGTCACTGTTGCCTGAATCCAAACGGAATATTATATCCAATCAGTCACAATCTAGTATGATGTAATGAAAATAACAGTCTGTCAAGTACGATGTATGAAACGTAAATAAATCCAACAGCTGAGAACACAAGAATGTCTATGTACGGTCCAATATGCTATGCCCTGCAAGTTTAACTTTCGTGTCCATATATATACTGTAGAACGGAAACTTCTGGAATACGGTAGAAGTTCGAATCACACCATAATTATTACGTAAGTCAAATAGAAAGTTCTAGTTATTCCATCAGTATCCATTATTGTTCCAGTGATTTCTAAACTGCGCAGTTATAACATTATTTGGTAAACAACTATAAATATTATGTAAACATATTATACATGTTATAAGGCTACGCAAAACAAATCAGGCCAAGATAAATAATATAATAATTACAATACCATATCAAAATAAATTTAATAATACAATATCATAACACCTCCCCCCTTAAAAGAAGTTTGAGTGTAACGAGAACTTCATGAACAATATATACAAAAATATATAGTATGTATACAGTGTTTTAATAAGATCTAGATAAAGCATCTGCTATTACATTATCTTTACCTTTAATATGTTTTACAATAATATCATATTCCTGTAACAATAAACTCCACCTAGTCAACCTTTGGTTTTTGTTTCTCATTTTATGTATGAAGGTGAGAGGATTATGATCAGTATAAACCAGAATAGGATGCATAGTGGGATTTAGATATACATCAAAATGTTGAAGTGCAGACAACAGTGCAAAACATTCTTTTTCAATAGTGGAATAATTTTTCTGATGTTTATCTAATTTCTTGGAAAAATATGATATAGGTTTCTCAACATTATCATCTGTTTCTTGATATAAAATGGCTCCAACTCCTACATCACTTGCATCAACGGCAAGTTTGAATTGCTTTTTAAAGTCTGGAGTGATAAGAACGGGACTGTTAATTAAAAGTGATTTGCTTTTTTCAAAAGAGTTTTGACAATTATCACTCCAGATGAATTTAGAATCTTTTCGTAAAAGATGAGTTAATGGTTGAACAACAGTAGCAAAATTTGAACAAAATTTTCTGTAAAATCCAATCATGCCTAAATATCTCATAAGTTGTTTTTTGTTTGTAGGAGGAGGAAAATTGGTAATTGCATCCACTTTAGCCATAATAGGTTTCACTTGACCTTGGCCAACTGTGTGCCCTAAATAATCAACAGTGGCCTTACAAAATTCACTTTTAGCAAGATTAACAGTCAAATTTGATTGTGACAATCTATCAAAAGTATCATATAAATGTGTTAAATGCTCTTCCCAGCTATCACTACATACAATAAGATCATCAATATAAGCATAACAACAGTCTAAATCTTTTATAACATTATTGATCATTCTTTGAAATGTAGCTGGAGCATTTTTCATACCAAACGGCATGACAGTATATTGAAATAAGCCGTCTGGTGTGACAAAAGCTGATATTTCACGAGCTCTCGGTGTCAGGGGGACCTGCCAGTAACCTTTTAATAAATCAAATTTGCTTACGAATTTTGATTGTCCAATGTTATCAATGCAATCATCTATCCTTGGAATCGGATAGGAGTCAGATTTTGAAACTGAGTTCAATTTTCTGAAATCAGTAACGAAACGAAAGGTTTTATCTGGTTTGGGAACAAGGAGACAAGGAGAGCTCCATTCACTGTTACTCGGCTCAATAATATCATTGTCAAGCATATATCTAATTTCTTGTCTCATAACATCAAGTTTAAGTGGATTGAGCCGGTAAGGATGTTGCTTAATTGGAGAAGCATCACCTACATCAACATCATGACAAACAGCAGTGGTTTTGTTTGGCACATCTGGAAAAAGATTTTTAAAAGAAAATACCAAAGTTTTCAATTTTTCTCTGCGATCGAAAGTCAGATGTGCAAGTTTTGAGTCTAAATCTGATAAAATTTCAGAATTTTTCAATCTAACAGTTTGTTCTATAGTCTTGGAATCAAAGGATGGTTCAATTATGTCTGGTTTGTCATGATCGTTCTCTGTTTTAACAATGGCTAAAGTGGCAACTGGTTTACTCTCACCTCCATTAGTACGCTCAAAATATGGTTTTAACATATTAATGTGACACACTCTATTTTGTTTACGCCGACCTGGAGTTTTTACAATATAATTCAAATCATTGATTTTACTGTCAATTGTATAAGGACCACAGTATTTAGCCTGTAAAGGATGCCCAGGGACTGGCAAAAATACAAGTACCTTATCACCAGGTTCAAAAACTCTGTCCCTGGCATCTTTATCATACCATATTTTCATCTTATTCTGTACAGTTTTTAAGTTTTTCTGAGCAATTTGACAAGCAGTATACAATTTTTCTTTAAATCTAGATACATAGTCTAGAAGATTCAAGTCAGTGTGTTCAGTAAGCCATTTTTCCTTAATCAATTTCAAAGGTCCCCTTACAGTATGACCAAACACTAACTCAAAGGGGCTAAAACCAAGGGATTCTTGAACAGCCTCTCGGACCGCAAAAAGTAGAAAGTGAACACCATCATCCCAGTCCCTGTCAAATTGAAGACAAAAAGTTCTAATCATGTTTTTCAATGTTTGATGAAAACGTTCTAAGGCACCTTGAGATTCTGGATGATAAGCACTTGATCTATACTGAGCAATCCCTAACTGGTAAACGACCTGCTGAAATAAACCTGACATAAAATTTGAACCCTGGTCGGACTGTATAGACTTAGGAAGTCCTACTAATGTGAAAAATTTGATAAGAGCTTTGACAATAGTTGGTGTCTTGATATTCCTTAAGGGAATAGCCTCAGGAAAGCGAGTGGATGTACACATGATCGTTAATAAATAAGCATTTCCAGTCTTGGTCTTTGGTAAAGGTCCAACGCAATCAATAAGTACTCGGCTGAAAGGTTCTTCAAAGGCTGGAATTGGCAGAAGTGGTGCTGGTGGTATTTTCTGGTTAGGCTTGCCAACAACCTGGCATATATGGCATGATTTGCAGTATTCTGCGACATCATTTCTAAGTCTGGGCCAGTAGAAATGTTGCAATATCTTAAGGCAAGTCTTCCTTATACCTAAATGTCCAGCCAAGGGGGTGTCATGGGCAAGACCAATAATTTCTTGCCTATAGACTTTAGGCACCACCACTTGGTATACCACTCTCCATTCCTCCTCTGGAATAGCTTCAGGGGGCCTCCACTTCCTCATCAAAATGCCGTCTTGATGGTAGTAACATTCGGCCACTTTGTCTGCTTCTTCTTGGGGTAGAGCCCTCTTGCAGAGCTGAAGAACCTCAGGGTCTTTATTCTGTTCTTCCCTAAATGTTCTTTTGTCTAATGAATGGCTGTTCACGTCTGGCCATGGCATAATTACACGTTTGTTAGTACCAGGTGGTCTTATTATGGCCTTTTTTGAGCTATCGGGACTTTCAATGTCGGCAAGGAAAGTGTCAGAAAGGTCCATATAATCATACTGGCCTTCTTGTAAATCCTCGTCTTGTTGTTTTCTTGCCATCGCTCTAGTAACAACACAAGCTGGATACAGTTCAGCATCATCTTCAGGTGATCTAACATCCACCACCGGTTCACTTGTAACAATTGGTTCAGCAACCACTTTGTTCCTAGCTAGATCATTTCCTAGCAATAATGAAACACCCTCAATGGGGAGAGTAGGACGAACACCCACAACAACTGGTCCAGTAATTAAATCCGACTTCAAATAAATACGATGGAGGGGAACATCTATACAACCTAACTCCACACCTCGTAACAAAACGGAGGCACCAACGGACGTCTCCTCGGACAAAGGCAACACACCTTCTAACAACAAAGACTGAGAAGCTCCAGTGTCCCGTAAAATCTTAATAGGCTGAGGAGTAGTATTATTAACAATAGAAACAAACCCATCAGACATAAAGGGCTTATAATCCTCCATGTAATCACAAAAACTGGACTTAAAAGCCTGACTCGCAGGACATTCCAACTTATTGGTAACAACGGGTGTCGTACAAGCACTGGACTTGGGCTTATGATCTCTTTCATTCTTCTTCTGGAGTCTAAAACAATCAGCCATCAGGTGACCATTTTTCTTACAATAAGCACAAGTTAGTGACTTCTTCTCAAAAGTATCAAACTTTGGACCAGACATATTATAACTAGACGGACTCTTATTCTGTGCAACAGGCTTAAAATCAGTACGCTCAGTGCTTTGATTTTTGTAATTTCCGCTAGAAGTATTAAAATTTTGACCTTTGAAAGTTCTTTTATGTGAAATGGTATAATTATCGGAAACAACAGCTGCATCTTGCAATGTCTCAACAGTTTTGTCATCTAAATGTGTTTTTAAGTCTAAATTAACACACTGCTTGAACTCTTCTAATAACATTAATTGTCTTAATTTATCAAAATTTTTATCTATTTTCTTTGACGTAAGCCATTTATCAAATAAATCTTCTTTTTCCCTAGCAAATTCAACGTAGGTTTGTGTTTCAAACTTTTTATAAGACCTAAATTTCTGTCTATATGCTTCTGGCACTAGCTCATAAGCTTTCAAAACTTCCTGTTTAACAGTGTCATAATCAGAACTTTTTTCTGAAGAAAGTGCTGAGTAAATTTGAGCGGCCTTGCCCACAAAAACACTTTGCAGCATTGTACTCCAATAAGGCTTTGGCCATTTCAAATTTTGAGCAATTTTCTCAAATTGTGGAAAAAATTTATCCACCGTTTTTTCACAAAATTTAGGAACCAAACGTATATTTTTTGCTGCCTCAAATTGTTCTGATTTTGACTTAGTGTTGCTTTCTACTTTAGCTATTTCTATTTTTATTTTCTCCATCTCTAACCTTTCTCTCATTTCAAGTTCTGCCTGTAATTGTTTTTCTTCTTTTTCTAATTGTTTTAATTTAACTTCGTTTTCAAATTGTTTTTCCAATTGTTTTAATTTAAGTTCGTGTTCTAATTCAAGCTGTTTTAATTTTAAAGCATCAACATTTTCGACCTTGAGGTCAAGAGCCTCTTCACCAAAAATTTCCAAATCAACTAAATTGTCTATTACCAAATTTTTTATAATTTGTTTTCTCATAGATGTTCTAAAATCTATTTTTAAATGTTTAGCAAGCAACACTAATTCTTCTTTCTTTAATTTATCAAACCCTTCCAGGTCTGGCGTTTTCAAAAATTTACCAGCATCAAATTCCATTTTGTAGAATTTTGTTGGCTAATTCTAATAAAAATACTGAAAAAATTTTAATAAGATATTAACGTTCTCCCGAGACGAGCCCCCAATTTCTGTTACGGCCGAAATCACCTTTAAAATGTAGCCAACAAAAGACACAAATCAATAATAAAATTTAACAAGATTTATTATATATACAAAGTTTACAAAAATATTACAAAAAAACTAAAATGTCAACTTAACTGTTCAAAATCCTGTTTTTTCTTGATCCGGAATTCTGGTCACTGTTGCCTGAATCCAAACGGAATATTATATCCAATCAGTCACAATCTAGTATGATGTAATGAAAATAACAGTCTGTCAAGTACGATGTATGAAACGTAAATAAATCCAACAGCTGAGAACACAAGAATGTCTATGTACGGTCCAATATGCTATGCCCTGCAAGTTTAACTTTCGTGTCCATATATATACTGTAGAACGGAAACTTCTGGAATACGGTAGAAGTTCGAATCACACCATAATTATTACGTAAGTCAAATAGAAAGTTCTAGTTATTCCATCAGTATCCATTATTGTTCCAGTGATTTCTAAACTGCGCAGTTATAACATTATTTGGTAAACAACTATAAATATTATGTAAACATATTATACATGTTATAAGGCTACGCAAAACAAATCAGGCCAAGATAAATAATATAATAATTACAATACCATATCAAAATAAATTTAATAATACAATATCATAACAATATTTAATTTTCCGGCTTTTGATGACTTATCCTGAACGAGTAAAGTCTGTAATTCTTTATCTCAATCAATGGCTGTTGCTGTCATAAAGTAACCAATCAGCGATCAGTAATTATTTCAAGACCGATCGAGACGAAACGAGGAATGTTTGTAAAGGATCTCCCATAGATGCTTCGATCTGTCAAGTATCGTTCCATTTGGCCAAGCGACTTCAGCATGTTCAGAGAAGATTATTTTATATATCAGGCTATCAGAAACAAGAACTTCCCACTGGCGGCCATATGTACAGTCCTATAGGGTCGAAATGAGGAAACTTTATGAAGGATCTCCCATATATGCTTCCTATCAAGTTTCGTTCAATTTGGCCAAGCAATTTCAGAGATTTTTTTTTATATCAGCCAATTATTCAGAAACTAGAAATGCCCATCGCGCTCATTTGTAGTAAGATCGGGACGAATGAGGAAACTTTATAAAGGACCTCTCATATATGCTTCCTGTCAAGTTTTGTTCCATTTGGTCAAGCAGTTTCATAGATTTTTGAAAACTCGGTCAAACAATTACCAATGGCGGCCATGTTTTTTGCCCGACCAAGGTGAAATGAGGAATATTTGTAGAAGACCTCACAACATCATTCCTGCAAACTTTAATTTCAATTGGCCCAGTGGTTTCAGAAGAGATCTTTAAAGGAAACGTTTACGCCTGACGACGACGGACGACGTACGCCAAGTGATGGCAATAGCTCACATAACCTTTTAAAAGGGAGTTGATTACATGACATTGATACCCTCTATACATATGTACATTTGTAGCAAAAAATGGGTTCCAGAACATGGAAAATCAGAATAAATTCTTTAAGGAGTATCTCCCTCGTGCATAGCTCTGTCCATAGATGGTCTTGGCTTACACCTTTTCGTCATTGGTATTTTTGAATTTTCTCTTCGACGTTTTGGATTGTTCTTTTGGTTTTCAACATTTTACGCCTTGAGAACAACTGATGAATCGTAAATCGGCGAAATGTGCACATCTTGTGCAGGAAAATTGGCATCAAAGAATTTTATTCCACGGACACCATTCGCCTTAATGAACATTTTCCATATGTTAAAAGACATTCTAAAAATTTTCAAAGAAACGAGTTAAAAGCTGCAGAAGGAACCAATGGCAAAAAACAGGTAACATATTTTCACAAACCTGCCAGACCGCTCGACATTCACCATACATTAGACATGGACTACATGCAACCCTAACAAAAATATCTTCTCACAGATTTCTTTTTACCAGAGTTCAAAAGAGAATATATTAAGTCCAAGTTCTTTGTTCACTTAAACCACATCACTGTGTTACAAGAGGAATACAACAAATATTACAATGGTGGATATCAAAATGTGACAAAGTGTACAGAACAGATGCCAAAGTAGGACAAGACGCCACACTCATCTTTAGACCAACTGATATTAAATATATAATCAATATGGATATAAAAAGACACAAACGTATATCTCAAATAGTTTATTTATTCTAGAATATAACCATAGCATAAAAATAATATATAATCATATTCATTTAAGGGACCAACCATTTGATTTTTATGGGGGGTTAGGATCAAATTTAAAATAAAAAGGTAGGACCAGGATTTTTGGCAAAATAAAAACACAGGATCACTTAAGGTGTGGAAAAAAATGCAGGACCTGTGGCGATCAGGAAATGTATATGAAAATAAAAAATTTAGGTCGCAATAATGGCTGAAAAGAAAAATCCAGGACCAAAATATTCGATGCAAAAAAATAGGCCAGATCAAACATTTGATCCTGGATCCCCCCCCCCCCCCCTCAATAAAATCAAATTGGTTGCTCCACTACTAATTTAACAGTACATTACTATAAAAAAAGGTCCACATTTGCGTGAAGAAGGTGATGAATGAAAAAAAATATTTTGATTAAAAAAATATTAATTACATAATGCTCTGGATAGCTGATTTATACTTCAAATTGTGGGCATTTTAACAAAATCACCAAAAATTTTTTTTGACAAGAGATGGGATAACATTTTTTCAACCTAAAATTTAAAGATTTAGTTTCTTACCTAATAAAAAACCCATGATACAATTTACCTAGAATTGTTGGAAATGTCTCCCTTATAACATTCATGAAATATCTTCGCTTCTCATAAAAACGAATTGTCATCAACAAATAATATATTTATACACAATGCATAGAAAATATTTACACATATATTGAAATAAAATTGCAGCTTATAATTTACATCTTAAGGCAGAGTGACACAAAAATTAAAAATGGCAGATTTGGATCAATAGTCCAATATATCCAAACAGTTTCAGTTATATTCAATCAAATTTCAAAGAATCAAATTTTATACATAGTTTCCCATTATTCAAATTCAGAATTATTTTTAAATAGATTTCCATAATTGAAAAAAAATATCACATGTAATTTTTTTACATATTCTTGATAAAAAGTACTGTCAAGTTGCAGTTACATCCAGTTAAAGTGGATAAATTATCTATCCTGTGTCTTTGACATCTTTTTTGTTGTAATTATTTCCCTTGGCTTAATCAAAGAATTAAATGAAAAATTAGCTCAGAGATAGTATGCAAAATGGGAAA
The DNA here is from genome assembly GCA_028015205.1 of Mytilisepta virgata. Classification (NCBI taxonomy): domain Eukaryota; kingdom Metazoa; phylum Mollusca; class Bivalvia; order Mytilida; family Mytilidae; genus Mytilisepta; species Mytilisepta virgata. The sequence goes on from CM051520.1 coordinate 45,336,401, forward strand.
AACAGTTGTATAACTTATCAAAATCTGATATTTAATTACCTGTATATCATAAATTTAAGCATGTACCTACCATGTCTACTGAATCTGTTTTCAAAATATATACACATAAAATTGTCTAAATAATATTACTACATGTGAATAAACAATGCATATGTACATGTACATCTAAGGAATGTCTATGTTAATTGTAAGCTATTCTTCATTCAAGCAAATACAAAACAAAACATCACAAAATAACACCTTGACTTCATGAGACCCAGTTTGACATCAAATCTAAATTTAAAAGGGGACTACCAACCTGACCAAAGGGCCATTTCACTGTTCTCGATTGATTTGTAAAATGTTTGAGGGTTGATTTTCTATTATGAACAATGTTAGATATTGGTCTAGAGATTGAACTTATGTTGAACCTCAAATATAATTTTGAAAGGATACCAATAAACAACCAAATTCACCAATATTTTTCCCAACTGACCCAGTAATTCAAGAGAAAAAAGAAAAAGATGAATTTTTGATGACAGACATTTAACTGATGACCATGAATTAATTGGTCAGTTGAAAAGTACAACGATATCAGTATCCAAATTAATTACAAGGATCACACATATATTTTTTTCAATTTTTCAGATGTGTAATATAAATGAATAATAAAATTAATACATGTATCTAAAATGATGACTTATAAAACTATTTACATATATAATCTAAAGCCATATCTTCTATTCAACAACAATAAAAGTAATAGATTTATACATGCATAAAATTGTATATGCCGACAAAACAGTTGATCAACAGCCGATTTTCTTTGTTGTGGTCAAATGTTTCTGGGTACAATTCATACAACAACAATATAAAAAACTGCTCTACTAAGAAGTTCTCATCTGAAATATGTTGGACTCCAAATTATCATAAAATAGAACATCTCATTCTCTTGTTGCCTGTAAAAAGTAAACAAATATGAATATTGATTTTTTAATGTGACCAATAAGAAATTCTATTATTATAATGGATCATATATAATTTTAAACATGGGTTTTTTTAATGTCTTGCCAAGGATTACACATCAGTTTTTAAGTGTGGGATTTGTTGTCTGACATTTACATAACAAATAGATTGTAGCTCCTTACAGATCTTATAACTAAATTAAATCATTAATGTTATCAATTTTTTTCTCGACTTCTATTTCCCGTTGTCTCATCAACATATTTCCCATATCCCTATGTACGTTCTGAATAAACTGTTTTTCTTATTACATTCAGAATGTGTTTGACTAATATAGATTAACATATAATTCTAAATAAGGCAAACATTTAAAGAAACGACATTTTCAAATTTTATACGATAAAAGTACTTAACAATATTTAATAAATATTTGTATTATCTACATATTTCAAAAATATAACATTTTAATATCCAAGCACTGTTTCCATACAAATTTCAATAAATTTCTTGGGATTATTTTACTAAATTTCTAAACGTAAAATATGAAATGATTTTATGTTATCAATTATCAGCAGAATACTTACCATAGCCTTCTTTTTTCTTGGGAATGTTTCCAACACCTTGGTGGCCTTGGTCGTGTGAACTATCCAATGGCAAGTCTAAAATGTACATCAATATTTTATAAACATATAAGTTAATATATTTTACTAACTAAACAATTATTGAAAGAGCAATACAGTGAAACAAGTTATATCAACATTTTATAATAAAAAAAATTAGTAATGTGAAAAAATTGAAAAGGAATCAACTTTCTGATAAAAGGTGGTAAATGTTTTATATTTTCCTTCAACTATATAACATGTGTGTAAATTAATTTACAAAAAAAAACAAACAATTTAATTATTAATGTCAGTATCATTTATTTTACCACACAAATTCAATAAAAATAATTAACTTCTACATCATACATGTTGTACCACTAGACCAAAAGGAAATATTAATCTATGAAGTCTTACAAATAATTTTAAATCTGATATTAAAAACTATAATAAAATATATATTTTTTGTATTTCAATTTATAATGTATGTGTACTAAATTAACAAATAACTTTCATTTAACAAAAACTTTTAAAAATATTTTAAAAGTTCAACAACAAAAATAACTTTACTTCAAATTTGAATGAATATAAATTTCATACAATAAATTAAATCATTTTAATAAAGTTACTATTTTATAATATCTTATATATAAGCCAAATATATATGTACTTCTCCTGAAATGAAATAAAATTTGTTTAATTTACCCTGGTCAAGAACATTAAATATAAATAACATTTTAAACTTTGGTACAAATGATACCTACGATTTAACCACTGTTCCTGGAATAAATTTTAGTCAAAAATAACATCATTTTATTTATTAATAAGTTATTTATCTGTTCTTGCAACATGTGCATTATCATAAAAACAGAGAAAGTTAACAGAATACATGTACTTACCATTTGTGTTTAGATTGGATACAACATCTCCCTCACCTTTACTATCTGATGCAGAACCTATTTATTAAAAGAAATTTTTGTAGTATCCTAAAATAATAATAATTATTCTCATATTAAACCAATTTTAAAGTGAAAAATTATTAAAAAATTTTTCAACAGAAAAAAGTGATCTCATATTAGAATATTAATTACAAATACTACAACTTTTATTATTAAAAGCAAGTTGTTAGTATTTCCTTGAAAATATACTAAACTGTATGTAAAATGATTAATCACTAAACATTGAACAAACAACATTAATACCCTTCTATAAAAAAAATCTTTACCCTCCTTTTTGCATATTCATGTACATTGTAAATAAAATTCATAAAACAATTTTAAACATTGTAAAGTACTAAAATCAAATCAAATCAATATAAAATTTTTAATGAAATGTAATTTTAATCAACATGAAAAACAATTAACATTTAAAACTTGTTTACATAAAAAAAATCTAAATGTTTATATCCAACTTTTTTCTTGAAAAAAAATCATTAAATAATTTTTAAACATTTTAATAAAGTTAATTTATTGTAATGTCCTAAAAGTAAACATAATAAATGTATCAATTATTTACAATACATAATTTTTAATTAACCCAACTTTGTCAAACAATTATCTAAGTTTAAACCACTGTTCCCATCACAAATTTCATAAAAAATAAAAACATTTCATTAAAAGTTATTGTTCTTCCATTACCCTAAAACTTAAAAACAAAATGGAGATAGTTATATTGATATACAGAATACTTACAGTTGTCTTCTGATGTTTTATATTCCTTTAGAATGTTAACAATGGCTGTGTGATTTTGTTTAAGTGCCCAATCTAATGGCGAATATTCCAATATAGTATCACGAATGTTAACGTCTGCTCTTTTCCGCAACAGAACGTTAACAACTTCTAAGTGTCCTACATAACAGGCTCTACATAAAGGCGTAATACCATGAAATGATGATACGTTTATATTTGCACCATGTTTTATTAATAATTCTACAATGTCTGTATGTCCCTCCTCACATGCTATAAACAGAGGTGTTTCTCCTGTATCTCTACACTGGTTCACATCGGCTGTAGGTTCTATCAATAGTTTCACGACATCAACATGGCCGGCCCCACATGCTACATACAGAGGTGTTTCTCCTCTAACTGTACACTGGTTCACATCGGCTATATGTGCTATCAATAGTTCCACAATATCTGTATGGCCGAACGTACAGGCCTGATACAGTGGAGAACGTCCATCATCTCTACAAGCATTAATGTTTCCATTGTTGGCAATTAATATCTGTACGATGTCAATAAATCCCTCCTGACACGCGATATGTAATGGTGACGCTCCATTAGATCTACACTGATTCACATCAACATTGAGTTCTAGCAGCCATTGTGTAATACTAACATCACCAATAAAACAGCTCTGTATAAGTGGTGTGTCTTTAAATCCGCCATATTTATCTGTTTTATTTGCGAGTTCTTGTTGATCAGACGGACTGAGATTTTTCACGTGAGACATAAATGTTTGCCTGAATTGTTTGGAGTTGTGAATGTTTATATTATCAAATACATACCAGATTTTATCCTGAGTCCAATCCTTTATTAATCTGTCCAAATATTTATTGATTTCTTCATCTGGAATATTAATGGTGAAACTTAAATCACGGTCTGTAACATCTAATGTCCTCCATATAAATCGTTCTCGGATAAATCCACTGTCGGCATGTTTAATGAAGATATCAAAAAGTTTGTCATGAATAATTGTATAGTTTATATTGGCGATTTTAACGTAAGTTCCGTTTAACACTTTGAACGAATCAATTAGTCTTTCAATGGAGGTAGACCTGTTAAGTCTGCATTTATCAAATACATCTTCTATAATCTGACGTGTTTCGGTGTTAACATCCGTTAACATTTTCTCTGTTAATTTGTTGTTGTATAACGTACACAGAACCAAACAGCAATATTTCAGTTTTCCTTCCTTATCTGTCAGTAACAATTTGTTAACTTCTTCTTGTAATACCTCGGTAGGATTTCTGAAGAATTGACAAATGTCTCCGTGTGTTTCCTTGTTGTATAACCGACAAAGTAACGGGAAAAAATCAAATAAATTCGCCAGGTCAATAATTTTATTCCAGTCTTCAGGAAAATACATTTTGGCCATCTTGATCTTGTCGACTTCGGTTAAACGTAATTCTGCAGATGTAACGTTACACTCTGACATGGTGAAAATCTCTTTTAATTCTTCAAATTTCATATCTTGGAAAACTTGTAATCTACAGGTTGAAATGATTTTACAACAATTGTCTTTCAGTAAAGTTTTGATATGCTCTTTCATTAAAATTAAGGTGTCCAAATATTGTTGATTTAAAGTAAATCTTCCGCAGATATCATCAAAAACATATACCACTTTTTGCCCCATTTTAAAATAATCTCGGATATCCTCGGGTTTGCTCACAGGAACAATTGTATATCCTTCTTCTACCATCTGTAGAGCGACATGTCTGGTAATGAATGTTTTCCCCATTCCTGCGTTCCCTGTCACGGTTATGCTGTTTACTGTCTTTAGTTTTTTTAGCACATATTCAGTAGCTGCTGTAGGTACATACTTCTTATCTGCTGTTTTCCACTCTTCTAATATAGTATTGAATTGCTCTGAAAATAAATTTATAATAAAGTAATTGATGTTTTGAAATATTTCTGATGAGATGTCAGTGAACGACATGGCCATACAGTGCATACAATTTATTCGGTATTTTGTGATATTTTTTATTTATTCTTAAATTGGTGAAACTATGATGAATGAAGTCGTCACTTTCCCCTCATACAAACATTATAAGATTTTAAAATGCTTATATATACATACATGTACACGGACGTAGGCTTTGAGCGATCATTGTTTCAGTAGAATTAAGATTAATTGTTGTATTTTTTTAATTGTAATATATACTATTTTCTGTTTTCTTTCTTTAATTTTTATTTTGTTTTTTTTCTATGAATATTATTGTTTCTCTTATTGCAAATTATAGATACGACCGCAACATATCGACAGGTCTTGACAGATTTACAGTAAAGGTGGACATATTGTTAAGCTTTACCCAATAAAGTGTTGGATAATGTAATATACATTACACAGAAATATTAGACCTACCACAAAAACCAGAATGAAAAAAAATCAGTATTCTGGCCCCTTTAACAACTATAGGAAACAATATGTTGACACACTACCGAAAGCATTCCAAGGTGAATCAAAAGAATCTCCATTGAAATTGGATAAATATTTTTAATATCTCCTCCAAAATTGCTACCTTTGACGCCTTATATCTCGGAAACTATAAAAAACATAGAAAAAATCTGTTGACTAATGAAAGCAGTCCTCAAGATGAAATAAAAAGAATAAATCCCTATTAGAATTGGATGAAATTTTAAAAAAAATTAAATATCAAGCCACAATGCTTTTTGGCCCTTTTAACCCCTTATTTATCAAAAACCATAAATTGTAGATTAAATATGTTGCATCTACTACTGAAAGCATCCATTAAAGATGAACTAAAAGAAAAATTCCCCATTAAAATAGGATGGAAAAAAAATTAAGTGTCCTGCAAAATGGCCCTTTAACCCCTTTATCTCTGAAACTACAAAAATGCCCGGACGAATCATTAATTTCTTTTTATCAAAATAGGATAAGAAATAAAGTTTGGAAAATTGACATAAGCTTTTCTATTTCCATCAAGGAACAAACACCAAAAAATCATATAAATCGGACGAATATTAAAAGTTACACCAAAATTATCAAAAAAACCTAAATGACCCCCAGAAAAAAACGGGAGGGTCCAGATTTCCCAAAATCAATCTCAACATGTGTTAGTGTTGTGTTTCTTATGGGGGATCATTGAGGTAAAATATTTAGGGAACGGTCATTATTTATCAGCTAGGGAGTTGAAACATTTTAAGGGGGGGGGGGGGGGTTGTCACTGAAGACATAAATGAATAGGGGGAATGGGAGGTTCACAGGAATAGTTCCTCTTGTATTTGAAAAAAGGTGTAAAAAGATGTGTTTATAGTGTTGTGTTCAAGCACTCAAAATTCTTTACAAAGGCTGTTAAAATTTAGTTTTGACAAAGTGCAAAATGTATAACAATTTCTGTAACATTTTTCTCCAGGGAAAGGGTACTCTGAAAATTTTCCTCTATGTAGGCTCATACTATTTTGGGGGGTGTTAAAAATTTTTTGTTAAATTTGCTACTTGTATTGGGTTTTTTGTGGTTAAATACCTCTGGGCTATTTTTGGGGGTCGGGAAAATTGTGATATTTTATTGGGTGCAAAAATTTTAAGAATAATTATGCCCATTTGAAGTATACTATATATTTTAAGTTATAAATTTATAAATTGGTATTAATATAAATTTCTAGTTTTTTAAATTTCATAGGGTATTTTTGGGGTGATATATTACCAAAGATATTTTTGGAGGGTTAATCTTTATCAAGATATGTTTGGGGGGTGACTTATGTAGGAAACATTTTTTTTTGGGGGGGGGGGTTAAATGTTTTTCCAAGGACGAGCATATGTATAGATGATTAAAGGGGGTACCCCAGACCCTTGGGCATTTTTCAGCTTTTTAGGAGGAAAACTCTTTAAAACGGTGCATATGAATTTTTGTGCTATTCCTTTTATTTCTTTAAAATTTCATCTTGACGATTCCATAATTTTTTTTCATTTCATAACTCAATTTCAACAGCATTTATGAATAATGAAGATTTTTTATTCAATAATTATGCTATTTTTAAAGGTGTGCGAAGTTTTTACTTTTATTTTGATTCTTCACAATAATAAGGGAAACTGTAAAGAATATTGTCATATTTCATCTAATTTTTTAAACGCTCACTACTTTCGGTATTCCAAATAAAATTTGAGATGTTTAGAATTTGTTTTAATAGATGATATAAACACAAGAGGAAAATAAAGCATCGGTGATTCATTTTAGTTGGGAGCAGGGGCGGGTCCAGGTGAGGGCGTAATGGGCGTACGCCCCCCCCCTTTTCAAAAAAAAAAAACTATCGTAAGCTGCTTATATTGTATTGAATGTGGCAATTTATCATATTAATTAATAAAACACATACTCTGATTTCTTTTTAAACCAAGTCAGGAACCGTTACATTAGTGCATTTCACAATTATTTTATGTTTTTTAGGAAAAAAAAGGTCCAAAAAAAATTTTCGCCGAGCGGAGCGAGGCCAAAGTTTTTTTTACGCCCCCCTTTCAAATATCCTGGAAACGCCCCTGGGGAGGGTGCGGTCATGTCTTCATAAGGGTTTTTTCATTGACAATGGTCTCACGGTGCAGAAGGCGAAGGTTGCCACTGAACTTTGTTAACCCAGAAGATCTGCTCCAACCCGCGCAGCTGATAAATAATTACCCTTCCCTTAATACGTTATGTACAAAAGCAAATGAAGGGAAACCTAACTATCTACTGACACCGACGACAACAGGCTCATACCATAATACGTCCGCAAATATTTGCAATGGTATAAAAAGTAGAGGCTGCGTTTACCAGGCGCGGATCCAGGATTTGACGTTTAGGGGGGGTGGGGGGTCGCTGAAGTGTTGTAAATGATTTATATAGCGCCGAACGGAGCGAGGCAAAAAATGTTTTGGACGATTTTATGCTAATTCATATGAATTGTCAGAAACGTGACTTTCTTAGGGGGAGCGCGACAGATGCGCCCTGTATGAATCCGCAACTGCAACGTTTTTTTTCTAGCATATATATAGAGGCGATTATTAAATCAGTGTAAAGATTATCATAATTTTTTCCCGGCCAATTCAACATTTTCCCCTAAAATCCTTACCATTACCAAACTTCTCTAAATATGGCAAGTTTTTTGAAAGAGCAGCTTATGTTTCAGCAGATAAATGTAAACTAACGAATGCAGACACAAATTCGATCAATATTTCGCGCCTCACCTGATAATGTACTTTAACGTTAAAAATACCCGACCTTGCCACTTGATATGCACTTTTACCGACAAAAATATACATGTGTGACCTTGTAATATTATCCGTTGTGCCGTTTGAGCGAGTACGTGTGTTAGTAGTAAATAAATATTTAAAATAAAATATTGTAATATTGTTCTACTGATTTTTTTTGTATTTTTTTCCATCTACTAGCCTAACTTGATTTATAATTATTTTCCAAACTCACAAACTTCAGTTTTTATTAAATCAGATATAATACTTTTGATTCCTGGCAATATTAAATCCTGGAAGCTTTTCCAGCACTTTTTGATGGAATCAATTTTTTTTTAAAAGTTCGAGTCAAAGATCGAGTTAGTAAGATTTCAATTCTCAGTTCGAGTCGGGTTCAAATTTATCTTCGACCAAAACTCTACATGTAATTGGTTATGAAAAAAAAATCGAACCTTAACTCAACGTATTTATAAACCTTTTTCTTTCATGATTTTTTAACATGATTTTTTTCCAAACAATTCAGGAGCATGATTTTGTTTTTTTTCCCAGAGGAAGAAAAAAAGGGGGAGGGGGGGGGGGGGTGTTTGGGCCTCGTCCGGGAAAAAGTTTAACCCCAAATAAGCTCCCTTTTTAAAACACCCCAAAAATTATCGAGAAAGATGTTACACCTCAAAATATACATGTGGTAATATCACATCCAAAAAATACCTAATGAATGTTTGAAAACCAGAAATGTATATTAATTATACAATAGTTGCTTATATGGAGGGCATTATCATGATATAGTGACTGCCCAAGGGACAGTGATATTGCCTGAAACATTGATAATGCCCGAGCCGTAGGCGAGGGCATTATTAATGTTGAAGACAATATCTGTCCCGAGGGCAGTCAATTTATCATGATACTACCCTCTATATAAGCAACTATTGTGTTTATTTCATTGAAGAATATAAATTTGCTGGTTGTGGGTTCCTTACATGTACATGTATGTTGAATACCTCATAGCCTCTGGATGCGTGTTTATGTTTCTATCATAACTTTTGGTGCTATGCTGGTATATTGTACATTCGTGGAAGTTCCCCATATATATTCGTTTTTCTACTTCAAGCATTACTGACAAGAATTTATTATTCGAAATATGCATACCTACTAAGTACATAAAAAAGGGCACCCTGTTATATAATATTACAACAATACTATTTGAGCAAGTATTGTTTTTATTTCATTGAAACCAAAATTTCATTTAGAAATGTCTAGAATAACGTTTGCGTTTTAAAGATAGGACGTAACTTTAAACTGCAAGCAGGCATTACCGTGTGGTAATGCCCACGGGCATTATCATGATAATGCCTGCTTGGCATTTTAACTCAGATTAATAAATACCACATGACCATGTTTTAACCAATAAAAACAACTAAATTTTCTCTGATATGATTTTTTAATATCGAAATGTGGAAGAACATTTTGCATCATGATGTGATATTATATTGTTATTAAATGGTTATTTTCGTATAAAGCATGTATTATGTTCGAGTCAGTCATATTGGGTCGAGGTCAACCTATACAGCTGGGCCCAGTTGTTCAACTTATTTAACTCAAAGTTAAATTTAACTGAGGGTTAAATCATATAGAAAATCACTACGTTTAACCTGTGATTAAATTTAATCCTCGGTTAAATGAGTTGACCAACCGGGCCCTGATTGTGACCCAATACAACTGTACGAGGACATAATACAGGCTTTATATAAAAATACCCATTTTATTATTCGAAATATTGATACAGCACTGAATTTGGATTGTGAATAAATATTTGACACAGCATAGGTTTCTGACACAGAATTAATGTGGTCTAAGAACTTAAAAATTTTTAATTTACCTATTCAAACCATATCAGTATTATATATAAATCAGAAATAACCAATTTAAAATGGAAAATTTTAAAGAAGTTTAATTTTGGACCCTTTGGACCTTAATGTAGACCAATTTGAAAACGGGACCAAAAATTTAGAATCTAAATACACGGTTAGATTCGGCATATCAAAGAACCCCAATAGTTCAATTTTTGATGATTCAATTTTTGATGAAATAAAATAAAGTTCAATTTTGGACCCTTTAAACCTCAATGTGGACCAATTTGATAACCGGGCCCAAATATGAATTTCTTGCTTTTGCGCAATACTGTGCAATTGAAGATTTCTTGCTATTGCACAATACTTATTATAATAATTTACACATCCTGTTTGGTGTGTATCTCTGGCCTTATCATTATTATTTGCTTTTATATATAAATCAGAAATTTAATAATAAAGTTTTTGGCAAATTTCCAATATACATAATTTAAAAGCAGTTTAGGTGAGATAAACAAAAAAGGTTCATCAGCAACATTTTATATTGGCAAATTTCCAATGAAGTTCATTAAACTAAAGTTATTGGCAAATTTCCAATGGAATTTATTTATAATAAAGTTTTTGACAAATTTCCAATATAAATAATTTAAAAGCAGTTTAGGTGAGATATTCAAATGAGTTTCAATTACCAACCTCACACTGCCTTTTAATTTATGTTTTGTACTTAAGTAATTGTCCATTAACTGGAAACCCTTTTCCCCCCTTTTTTGCACCTTATTCCTTATCCGGTTTGAGCCATAACTACCACACACAATTCTTACCATCCCTTTGTGGTATTCCAATATCCAAAATCTAAATACATGGTTAGATTCAGCATATCAAAGAACCCCAAGAATTCAATTTTTGATGAAATCAAATAAAGTTCAATTTTGGACCCTCTAAACCTCAATGTGGACCAATTTGATAACCGGGCCCAAATATCAAAAATCTAAATACATGGTTAGATTCAGCATATCGAAGAACCCCATATATTTTTGTTGAAATCAAACAAAGTTTAATTTTGGACCCCGATTTGGACCAACTTGAAAACTGGGCCCATAATAAAAAAAACTAAGTACATGTTTAGATTCAGCATATCAAAGAACCCCAAGAATTCAATTTTTGTTAAAATCAAACTAAGTTTAATTTTGGACCCTTTGAACCTTAACGTAGACCAATTTGAAAACGGGACCAAAAATTAAGAATCTAAATACACGGTTAGATTTGGCATATCAAAGAACCCCAATAGTTCAATTTTCGATGAAATCAAACAAAGTTAAATTTTGGACCCTTTTGGCCCCTAATTCCTAAACTGTTGGGACCAAAACTCACAAAATCAATCCCAACCTTCCTTTTGTGGTCATAAACCTTGTGTTTGAATTTCATAGATTTCTATTTACTTATACTAAAGTTATTGTGCAAAAACCAAGAAAAATGCTTATTTCGGCCCTTTTTTAGCCCCTAATTCCTAAACTGTTGGGACCAAAACTCCCAAAAACAATCCCAACCTTCCTTTTGTAGTCATAAACCTTGTGTTTAAATTTCATAGATTTCTATTTACTTATACTAAAGTTATTGTGCAAAAACCAAGAAAAATGCTTATTTGGACCCTTTTTTAGCCCCTAATTCCTAAACTGTTGGGACCAAAACTCCCAAAAACAATCCCAACCTTCCTTTTGTGGTCATAAACCTTGTGTTTAAATTTCATAGATTTTTATTAACTTATACTAAAGTTATAGTGCGAAAACCAAATGTCTTCGGACGACGACGACGACGACGCCAACATCATACCAATATACGACCGCAAAAATTTTGCGGTCGTATAAAAACTAAAGCAATTAGAGCAAAACTGACATGGGGTAAAAATGTTCATCAGGTCAAGATCTACCTGCCATGAAATTTTCAGACGAATCGGTCAACCATTTGTTGGGTTATTGCCCCAGAATTGTTAATTTTAAGGAAATTTTGCAGTTTTAGGTTATTTTCTTGAATATTATTATAGATAAACTGTAAACAGGAAAAATGTTCAACAAAATAAGATCTACAAATAAGTCAACATGACCAAAATCATTGATTGACCCCTTATAGGAGTTTTTTCCCTTTAAAGACGGCATCAAGCGTAAACTTTCCTTTAAAGACTTTCTCCTCTCAGACCACTGGGCCAATTGAGACCAAACTTTGGTGGAATAGTCCTTGGGTGGCCCCCTTCCAAATTTATGTCTGGCATCCCCGACTTCCAACCGACATGGCCGCTGTTACAAAAAAAAAATAGAAAAAAAGGGGGGGGTTAATTTAAAAAATCTTATGTGAAACTACAAGGCCAGTTGGAACCAAAGTTGCCAGTAATGGTTCTTAGGAGGTTCTCTTTCGGAAATTTGTCCAATGACCCGGACTGTTAACCAAGATGGCCGCCACAACCGAACTTAGTTTAACATAGGGCCCTATAGGAAAATTCATTGAAAAATCTTCTTGTCTGAGATCACTTGACATATTGGAGCCAGACTTGGCAGCATTGGTCCTTAGAAGGTCCTCTTTCAGAAATGTGTCTGATTTCGTGGACTGTGACCCAAGATGGCCGGCACAGCAGAACTTAGTTTAACATAGGAACCTATGGGAAATTCACTCAAAAATCTTCTTGTCTGAAACCACTAAGCCAATTAGAATTAGACTTGGTAGCAATGGTCCTTAGATGGTCCTCTTTCAGAATTTTATGCGATGACCCGGACTGTCAACCAAGATGGCCGCCACACCCGAACTTTGTTTAAGATAGGGCCCTATGGGAAATTCACTCAAAAATCTTCTCGTCTGAAACCACTAAGCCAATTAGAATTGGACTTGGTAGCAATGGTCCTTAGATGGTCCTCTTTCAGAATGTTATGCGATGACCCGGACTGTCAACCAAGATGGCCGCCACACCCGAACTTTGTTTAACATAGGGCCCCATGGAAAAATTCATTGAAAAATGTCCTTGTCTGAAACCACTTGACATATTGGAGCCAGACTTGGCAGCATTGGTCCTTAGGAGATCCTCTTTCAGAAATATGTTAGATCACCCTGATTGTCAACCAAGATGGCTGCCACACCGAACTTAGTTAAATATTGGACCCTATAGGAAAATTCATTTAAAAATCTTCTTGTCTGAAACCACTTAGCCAGTTGGAACAAGACTTAGCAGAAATGATCCTTAGATGGTTCTCTTTTAGAAATATTTCCGTTGACCTGGACTGTCAACCAAGATGACTACCACAGCTGAAATTCGTTTAACATAGAATCATATAGAAAAACCAGCCAAATTGACAGCAACACTTAAATTTTTAGGTCTGCTCAAGGTGAAAAGTTAAATCCAGGTGAGCTATACAGGCTCTTGAGAGCCTCTAGATTAATTAACGGGACATTTTTTACTGTATTTCAACACATTAGTTAATAAAACCTCATAAATTTCTGATGTCTTTAGAAAGACAATACAGATTTGAGGTTAATTTGTTAGATCTATGTAATCAATGTCATGCTGATAATCCATGAATCAGATCATTTGAGTAAATACTAACATACATGCAGTTTACTTTAACAGAACATAATTCTTCAAAAACTTTTTGCACCCTAAAAAAATTTTCACACCATCACCCCCCGCCCCCCCCCAAAAAAAAAGCTCAGAATATTCAACCAAATAATAATGCTTGGAATTCTCAGAACCCCCCAAACTAGCAAAAGTAATAAAATGGAACCCAAAAAGATAGTACGAGCCTACGTATAGGAAAATTTCAGAGTACACCCACCCCTCCAACTCCCGGGGTCTTTTCCCCCATACAATTAAATGGTTGTCCCTTATACACGTAGATTTGACCGGCACTTATTTTATGCAAAATTTCTATCACCGTTTGTTGATGGGGATTTCAGGTTTAAAAAAATATCTAATTTACTGTAAAATGACAGACTCAGAAAAAAAAACTTTCATTTTACCCCATAAAACAGCCTCAAAACGCTATTATTTTGGTATTTTTGAAGTCACCCCTAAAAAATACCTACAATTTCTTGGACGAAAAAAAATAGTACTAGCCTACGTGCAGAACAGTTTGGAGAGTACGTAACCCCCCCTTCCTTGTCTCTTTCTCCTTATGTCTCACCGACGAATGTGGAAGAGACATACATATAGTTTTACTCTTTTGCATTTAATTATTTTAATTATTTCCATAAAATCACAAACTGAAAAGGAAACCTGCTCCCCCAATATCCGAAATACGTGTATTTATATTGTTAAACCGTCCTCCCTAAATCGAAATGCATGTGGATCCTGTATAATTAAAAAAGGGTTTTTTCAATCCTTCCTTAAAATAATCAGTACACTGAATTGTGAGATTTAAAGTTGTGAATGAAAATGAAGGGATATGGGGTAAATGTACAAAATCCCAATTAATACATGGCAAACAAAGCAATTGAACAACGTTTTTATTTTTGTTCTTCATCTTGAAGTCGCCATTAGATTGAATTGCGTTGATATCAATATTAATAACAGCCAAAAATACAGTAGCATTTTTATACCCCCGCATAGTAATCCGGATGTCCTCCCGTCAGAAATAAAATCTTTCGTCAAAGTTTTCTTGGCTTGTACATATCGGAATGATTTTATATTAGGCCTGGAGCTTGATAATGATGAGATTTACCGTGTAAGTGATTTTCATGTCTGTCTTCCATCTTCTTCCTGTTTGCCCAAACCCGAGACCATCGGTAACGCCGGATACGTTTAAAATTGGATGGCTCGGTATGTCTTTTTACGAAAAGCAAAAGCAAAAGGGACAAAGTTTAATTGTATGGCTTTTCATACAGTTAAATGTAAACTCTCAGTTTTACGGACTGTCTCGAATTCGCCGTTTGTATAGCGTGTTAAATATCTCTACTATACAAAAAATCATAAAGGCATGTGAGCTTTTGCCATCACTTGGTGTCCGTCGTCTGTGGTCGTAACCTGTTTAAAAATAAATCTTACACTCTGAACTTGCTGTGCTAATTGGAATCAAACCTGGCCCGAGTCATCACTGGGGTGACTAGTAGAAAAGTGTCACAGGATGCCGCAAGTCAAATCACATGGCCTATGTTACTAAAAAATAGAGCATATAGGTCAGACAGTAGGTTTTGAAAAATATCTGAGAAGAAATGCCTTTAAGAGAAAATCTGCCAATTTAAAAACGATCAGGAGGACAATATCTACTTGCGTGTCAATTTTCGTAGAAATCGGATTACCGTCTTGGAGTTATTGCCCCAGAATTGTCGATTTTTAGCTTTTTTGTTTTTATTTTTTTTAATATAAAAAATCTTTTCCTCTGAAACTACTAGGACAATTTGAACCAAACTTGGTTATAATACTTATGGGATGGTCCCCTTTGAAATGGTTATCTTGCGTGTTCGTCCGTCATCCAAGAGCTTATAATATGTATATGCTCCTTGTATGAAATATTGTTTGTAGTATAGAGTTCGTGTGGGCTTGTATGTCGTGTTCACATTTTTCTAACTTTGGGGCATATATAGTGTGTATATGTTGAAGATCGTATGGTAGAGTCTGGTTGACTTGTTTAGCTGCACTCGGAATAAAAGAACGCTTATATTCTCATAGCCACTTTATTAAAAAAAAATAAAAATCTAAATTATAAGCAGATGAAGCACTCTAAAGGCCCACGTAGCAGCATTTTGTCATGTGAACTGTAAATTTTTTTGACACTTTTATGCTAAAAAATCATATATATCTACGCCCCCCTCTGGGTCCGCCACTGGCTGTGAAAAAATGTCTGTTGAACAACACTCCCAATTCGTCACTGATTTCCGTAAAAAAGTTGGTACGAATATCGGCATCGCTATTTGTACAAAAAGTTTGTTCCAGGAACAAGTGTCTTCATCTTAACTCGAATCGTAACTCTAACTCGAAATGTAACTCGATAAATGACATTAGAAATGTATCTCAGTTCACTCGAACTTCAACTCGAATTCGAATTATAACTCGAACTCTAACTCGAACTTCAACTGGAACTCTAACTCTAACTCGAACTATAATTAACTCTAACGTGAACTCGAACTCGAACTCGATGTTTAGTCACAACCCAATACGCACGCATCAACGGGAATTATTTCATCAAATGAACTACCATTCAGTTGCAGTGAATACTCAATACTACCATATGTATGAGCCTGCCTTATTTTCACCAAAATTTGGAGCAAACCTTATTTAAAATTATACACCCCCTCCCCCCGTTCTACTTACATTACACTTTAGAGAAAATTTGAGTGTCTTTTACTTTAAGAATTTCTATGCATACTCCTTAAGTATTGTTGGATTTTTTATGCAAACCACTCTAGGAAAAATGGGCAGAGTTTACTTATTTTAAGTTTTTTCTTATGAAAATTATGGCAAGCCGTTCTCGTCAAAACTATGGTTGAACCATTTTTCGAGAAAAAAAATTACACACTGGGATTTAAAAAAAACACACTGAGATTAAAAAACTTAAAAACACACATTGAATATTAAAAATTACACACTGAAAATTAACAAGAGGGGACACACAAAAATGTCTCGCATGTCGTGTATTTCTAATGAAAGTAAATGCTATCAGACATATTGCATACAGTATTCGAAAAACAGGCCAAAACACAAAAACTTAACTATAACCATTGAACCATGAAAATGAGGTCAAGGTCAGATGACACCTGCCAGTTGGACATGTACACCTTACAATCCTTCCATACACCAAATATAGCAGACCTATTGCATACAGTATTCGAAAAACAGGTCAAAACACAAAAAATTAACTATAACCATTGAACCATGAAAATGAGGTCAATGTCAGATGACACCTGCCAGTTGGACATGTTCACCTTACAATCCTTCCATACACCAAATATACTAGACCTATTGCTTATAATATCTGAGATATGGACTTGACCACCAAAACTTAACCTTGTTCACTGATCCCCGAAATGGGGTCGAGGTCAATTGAAAACTATCTGACGGGGATGAGGACCTTGTAAGGTACGCACATACCAAATATAGTTATCCTATTACTCATAATAAGAGAGAAATTAACATTACAAAAAATCTTTTTTCCAAGTAGTCACTGAACCATGAAAATGAGGTCAAGGACAATGTACATATGACAGACGGAAACTTCGTAACATAAGGCATCTATATACAAAGTATAAAGCATCCAGGTCTTCCACCTGCTAAAATATAAGCTTTTAAGAAGTTAGTTAACGCCGCCGCCGCAGGCTCGACAAAAATAAATTACACACTGAGATTAAAAGAACTGAAAAACACACACTGAGAATTAAAAATTACACACTGAGATTTGTGTGCACTTTTTATGCGCACATATCTAATAAGCATACTTAATCTGAATCTATTGCAAGGTTGAAACAACTGGTGGACAAGCAGGGGCGGATCCAGAGGGGCGACGAGTGGGGGGGGGCACAATTTTGAATAATTATCTGCCCTTTTGGGGGGGATAATGAAGATTTTACGACCTTTATTGTTGAAGGGGGGGGGGGGGGGGGGCGGTGTACAGCATCACATCTTTTTGGTTAACGTCACAGAAGCTCTGCCGAAAAATTGAAAGCCATTATTTATATTTTTACTGTTGTTGTCAGGTTGTAGAACTAAAAATCATGATCTGGTCCTCCGTGTCTCTGTGCATGATTAGCGATTGTAAGAAAGAAGATAAATGCACCTAAGGAGCAAACAAAAAAACGCAATCCATCATAGCTAGACCGACAAACCCGGGAAGGAAATGAACAACCACAAGCACAACAAATAAACACTGAAAACTAGAAAACAATGAACAACACAAACTCCTATAAAAACCAGAAGTGAACTCAGGCGCTCCGGAAGGGTAAGCAGGTTCCTGCTCCGTATACGACACCCGTCATGAAGTTCAACAAAGTCAATCCGCCATCCGGTGGTAGTCACAAATCGGTGGAGGTGCGTGAAATGTTACCACAGTGGGAACAGGTCCAACAACATCTTCGATATTCGTGATGAAGACCGTAATATTTCCTAAGTGATGACATCAACTTATCCCTGATTGAAAAGCGTACCATGAGCGAATTAAAAAGGGGACCCAAATTAAGTAATAAGACTTTCAATAATTAATAATTTTGTTTCGTCAAAAATGTCATGCAAAATCACTGAAAGATGGCAGTTTGAAAGTTTAAAATATAATGATTGAAGTGGCTGAATTTTCGGTAGCCAGTGCAGTTTGGATTCTTTGACGTTACATGTATCAAATTTCAAAATGGATCTCAAACTTTTGTTCTTTTACACGGCCACCGAGGTGCTGAAAAACAATCAACTGAGAGAAGAAATTTTTTGACAATTATTAATATCTTCAAGTTTTAAATAAAATAAACGAAAATTTATTAAATTAAAGGTTTTAAATTTATATTTCGGAAGTCTCACTGGTATAAATATTATAAACAAAATGTTGATGTACCTCTAATATGTCGGAACAGTTTAAACAAATCATGGTAGTAAAGATTTATCAGATATTGTAAATGCCTATTTGTACTAACAACACACTTAAATTTAAAAAGTCCAGATATTTTTACTTTCCAATGAATTTCAAATATATTAATTTAAAAAAACAGATAGACATCTTTTAATAATCTTTTGTTTGTATTTAAAACAATAAACGTCAGCAAACAATGGATCAATAAGTAAGTATACATATTCTAATTTAATTATTCTTTTTTATACTAAAATTGAAAATAATTATTTTAAATGTTGTGATTTAAATTAATATTTTGGAATCCACTTGATATGTAAATATTAGATAATTAGAGGAATCAATTAATCATCCTCGCAAAAACAACAGAGGCTAAAATCAAAAGCAATCATTATCTTATTGTTTTTAACATTTTTGGATCTTTTTTATATATTAAACAGTTCTCATATTTGTATGGCTTCTTTTCCTTAAACATACACAAGCTAAGAAATTGTCCGAAATATCAATTCATGCCATCATACACTTCATAAAAAAATGACCAAAACGTCCTTGTCCGAAATGTCCTGGCCGAAACGCGCGGAGGGGGAGGGGGCACACTTACTGGGTAGGGATAAGCAGCTGATATATAAAACGGGTGAGAAATTCAGATTAAAGGTATAATTAGGATAATATCTGAGGGAGGCTGATATTATCATTTGCTTGATTATATATAAGTATCTGAAACTAATCAGTTGTCAGTATTGATTTTTGATGCGGTTAAACCACAGTCGTAAATGCATATTCAACTATTAATTGTCAAACCAATTTATCCCTCTATTTATCTTCCAATGTGGTATTTCTACTGATGCTAGTTATAGATGCTATTAATCCGATCATTTTGACATTTACACTTAATTAATGAACATTAAAAGGTTTGTATACATGAAACAAGTTAACAATTATAAAAAGAAATTCCATCGTGTCAAAAGTAGGCTAATATATATCTATAGGTGTGTTTTTAAAATCTCAATGTGTAATTTTTAATTTTCAGTGTATAATTTTTAAATCTCAGTGTGTGTTTTTGAAGTTTTTTAATTTCAGTGTGTAATTTTTAATTCTCAGTTTTTAGGTTTTTTAATCTCAGTGTGTAATTTTTTTCGAAAAATGGCTCAAACATAGCTTTGACGCGAACGGCTTGCCATAGAAAATCTCAACTTTTATGCATATGGGATTTCTGACAAATACTTTCGTTGTCTCCCATCATAATTAAATGTTTCTCCCTAAAACATATATATATAGAAGTCACAGGCACATGTTTCTCTCAATATGTATTCCCCTTTTCAATGGAGATCCCTGACAATTAAAAAAAATGTCTGGGATTTTCATTTGTCTTCTTTTCGGTTCATTAAAATGCATATTTTTAAAATTTAAATCGGACAATATTAATTATGTACTCTGTTAACTGGGGAGTCCAATTTTTTTTCTGTGCTGGAGGGCATAAATTTTAATGAACAATTACTGTTATAAGGGAGACAAATCAAACAATTCTACAAGAAAATTGCTGTTTGTTTCTAGTAGCCACAGCAACAGGTAGAGATGCAAGGTTTACAGCATTTCTCACCTGTTTGACTACAAACAAACTGTATATTTCCTGACGATGTACAAATGTACATGTACATGTGTTGATTTTATTTTGTAATGAAAAAATATTAGGTTTTAGACAGTGATCTGATTGTTATAACCCGCCCCAAAGATCTCCAAAGGAGGGGGGGGGGGGGGGGGTACACTATTTTAGCATTGTGGTTCCATCCGTCCATCTGTCCGTAACAAAATCTTTCTTCACACTTTTCTCTGCAACTGCTCATTACAGCCACTTGATATTTTGTCACGAGCCTTCTATAGGTACGCCATACCGTGGGATCCATATGATTTCGGACCAATGGGACACCATCTCCTGTTTTACGACTTTTTTTACCTCATCGCGGCGGGGGTATCACTAGTGAGCAATGACTCACGGTACATCTTGTTTTTCTTGTACAGGTTAATGTCATCCGTTTCTTATCAACCGCCAATTCGAGATTTGTCAATATTACCACGTAAAATTACAAAAATAATAAAATAAAATAGCTCTGTAAATTCTTTTAATCATTGATGCCAGTACTCAATAATGAAATTAAAGTAATATAAATATTTTTATCTATACTTGTATCTATTAGTTAAACGAATAAAAATTAAATGAACGATTTTCTAGTTTTGGTGAAGAAACCAATACGAAAGGAAAGGAACAAAATTGATATGTGAATACGCTAACGTTTCAACAACTCAATTTAGATTTCTTTTTCAAAAAGATGTTGGTAGCCCTGAAAAGGACTGTTTTTGCAGAATCACTTGTTTTGTGCTGTTTTATGCTGTGTTCGTCTGAAATGTTGTCGATTAGCTGGCGTTAATTGACTTGTATTATTGAACTTCCGTTATCTTTTTTTAATATTCATCTTTTGCAAAGATTGAAGTCTTTGTCTTTTGAGTTTATCTTTAAGTTTTCTATGGTATCTTTGCTGCTCCCTTTGTGGGTTTTGTGGTTATTCACTTCTTTGTAGCTTGTGTTTTGCTTTTCCTTTTCGATCACTTGTGGTCTTCTTATAAAAAAGCACATGTACCCTCCGTTTTCTGCAGATACCTCTTTGGAAATTTAATATAACTGCTTTAGCTCTAACTGCTTCCTTTACCATTGTAAGTTACTTTTTAGCAGATTGTTACCTCCTCATAATCTGAAGAGATCTGGATGTACCAGTTTGGACTGTTAAACACTCTTATTCTTCAAGCCAGCCTTCAGTGCTAGTAACATTTTATCCGCATTACCTCGCTTTAACGTTGGATTTCTAAAGTACATTTACACGAATATGGCTTGTATAGATAAGCTTTGTAATGTTCTTCAAGGTTTTTTTAATATTTAATTAAACTGAAAATATCCTATTGAAACTATACACCAGAAAGTGTGGAGGAAGTGTGTGGCTACAAAAATAATTAATTAGATTTATTGGGTTGATATTTCATTGATATTATATGTCGATTAGGGGAGGGTTGATCTTATATAAAAAATAATAATAAAGTAAAGTAAACTAAAATAATAAAAAAATAATAATAAAGCAATCCTAATATGTCTGAATACACGCTTGATTATATATGTAATTAATAGTAGACTTTTAAACTAAGATCAATCCAATTGAGATATTCAACACATAGAGCGGTTTTCTTGGTATTTTTGAAAATTTCTTAAACTACCGCCAGTAATTTACCTCTCTACATGTAAAAGCCTTACTTAATGAATATCATATTTGATTCATGTTTAAAAATGTACGAAGCATTATCGATGTATAGGGATCATCATCTGTCGTGTTGTGTCACGGCTGCCGTCCATGTCCCTGTTGTACTTTCAAGGAATTTTCAATAAGTAACGTTAATTGGAAACTCTTTTTCCATTCGAGAGATATTTTGGGATGTTCATGCTAAAACACAGACTTCCATGTTTCGATAAAATATTAATTATTAAAAATTGAAAACCGTAATGTGTATGAAATTGAGTTAACATTTTTACCAGTCTGGGGCTGATAACTAGAAAATGCCTTCAGAAGTATTAATTTAAGAGGAAGATAAGGAAGAGCTAAGGCTAAGCTATGGGTGTAACAAGAAAGTATCTTATCTTGCCCTTTACTTTCCCTAAGGTTGTCTTAACACTGCATCACTTAAGAAGTCTTACTAATTTCCCGCACTGTCAGGGTCGTCATTGTGTTCTATTCTCTTCCCTTAAGATCACAGGCACTCG
Organism: Mytilisepta virgata; assembly: GCA_028015205.1. Classification (NCBI taxonomy): domain Eukaryota; kingdom Metazoa; phylum Mollusca; class Bivalvia; order Mytilida; family Mytilidae; genus Mytilisepta; species Mytilisepta virgata. The sequence continues at coordinate 45,359,013 of CM051520.1, forward strand.
ACCACTGGACTTAAAATCCATTCTATCCATTTCAAATGTAGTTTTAGCGTTTACATTGATTTGGAATCAATTTTTGCGGCTATGGTCAAATACGTCTATAAATGAAATATCTAATGGTAACTGATATGAAACAAAGGTAGCCATTTTTGTACGGGTCGTCAGATTTGTTTCTTCCTTTACTTTTGCGAACTTGTTCTCCAATAAATCTATAGGTTTATCCTACCTTTACAGACCTCTATAGAATCAAACGAAAACTGGAAATGGTCGATTATATACCTATTCCATAGCTTAATAAAAGCAGAGGTCTGCAACTTTTTCGGATGATAACCGAAATGCGATTGGTAAAATTTGTCCCGAAATTTTTTATTCGACCAATCGCGTTTCATTTATCATCCGAATAAGGCGTTAACCTTCGTTTCTTTATGATGCTAGTAGTATATGGGCACAGTTCAGTTAGAATTTGAGGTGTTGGTGGACATCACCGGAACCGGAAATTACATCACAGGAAGTCACGTGACCGAAACCGGAAGTGCCCGGAAGTGATGTGTTTACGGAAGTGGCGTCATTCACGTACTGAGACCCGGATGTGTCGTCTGGTGGTTGGTAAGGACATCCCTTGGTTACATAACGGTGACAGCATCAGCTGCAGGTAAGGGGGCATAATCCAACGCCACCACCGGACTTCCTTCGAACAAACGGAAAACATCGCCCGGGATGAAAACCACGGGAAAATGGGAGATAATCCAACAATCCCTCTATATTGAGTATACTCTCGGACTTCGACATAACAGTGAGAGTATCAGTCCCTAAAGAATCGATGCGAGACCCTAAACTATAGTCTGATGACGGACCCAGAAACGGGAGGTAAACCAACAGCCCCATTGTACTGCTTATACTCTTGGACATGAACAGTGAGAGTATCAACACCTTGAGACTCCATGCGAGACCCTTACAATATACAGATCGATGACAGACCCAGAAAATGAAAAGGACAGGAAAAGGGGAGATAACCCAATAATCCCATTGTACTGTGCATACTGTCGGATCTCGACATAACAGTGCAGAGCAAGAGAAGAGCAGCGATCAGCAGCACAGAGCAATACAAGAGCAGCGATGAGACGCGAAGAGCAGTAATGAGCAAGGGAAGAGCAGCGATGAGCAGCACGGAGCAAGAGAAGAGCAGCGATGAGCAGTGCGGAGCAAGAGAAGAGCAGCGATGAGCAGCACGGACCAAGAGATGAGGATCGATGAGCAGGGATGAGCAAGAGAAGAGCAATTTTGAGAAAGAGAAGAGCAGCGATGAGCAAGAGGAGAGCAGCGATGAGCAGCGATGAGCAAGAGAAGAGCAGCGATGAGCAGCATGGAGCACGAGATGAGCATCGAAGAACAAGAGAAGGGCAGCGATAAGCAAGAGAAGAGCAGCGATGAGCGTGAAAAGAGCAATGATGAGCAAGAGAAGAGCAGCGATGAGCAGCGTAGAGCAATGATGAGCAAGAGAAGAGCAGCCATGAGCAGCGAAGGGCAAGTGAAGAGCAGTGATGAGCAAGAGAAGAGCAGCGATGAGCAGCACGGAGCAAGAGAAGAGCAACGATGAGAAGCTATGAGCAAGTGAAGATTAGCGATGAGCAACGCGTAGCAACAGAAGAGCAGCGATGAGCAGGACGGAGGAAGAGATGAGCAGCGATGAGTAAGAGAAGAGCAGCGATGAACAGCGATGAACAGCGCTGACCAGCACAGTTTAATACAAGAGCAGCGATGAGCAGCTAGGAGCAACATCACAGGTGGGGAAAATCGCGGGAAAAGGGAAGATAATCGAATAGTACCTCTGTACTTCGTATTCTATCAGCGTTCGACATAACAGTAAGAGTATCAGTCCCTAGAGGCTTGATGCGAGACCCACACCCGATGTAGACCGATGAAAGACGCAGAGACGACCGAAAAGCGCGGGAAATGGGAAGTTAATCTAATCCGAAAACCGGTCATGCATGCCGAGACGACACTTGACCAGCTCCAGGTAAACAAATAATGGAAAAAATGGCGGGAAAACCCACTACATCCTGTTGTGCATTGCGGAATCCACTTCCGGTTCCGGTCACACATGCGCAGACGACACATCCGGGTCCCAACACGTGACTGACGCCACTTTTGTCAACAAATAAAAATGGCGGGAAAACACATCACTTCCGATTGCGCATGTGTGCAAACCACTTCCGGAAACTTTCGGTTCCGGTCACGTGACTTCCTGTGACGTAATTTATGGTTCTGTTGACGTCAAATGCGGCACCACAACCATTTCAAATCCTAACTGAACTATTCTCATTTACTACTGATGCCTCCCATCTTTTAATAGATTTAAAATGTCTGTTCATGCAACATGATTGCATTTTTTTTAGCAAATGATGATGATAAAGGTAAAAGGTAAAAAAAACATTTTTTTTCTATATGCTTTAATTTATACAGGGAAATTTTGTTGGGAAATTCTTTTTTTTCTAATGGCCAAAATGTGGGTCAGATTATTTTTTTCACTACAAGTGCTGGCCAAATTATTTTTTTAAAAAAATCATGGCCAGAGAATGTCTTTCCAAAAAAATCCCAGACCCCCTCATCCCCTGAAAAATTTGTGCATGATGACGCTTGTGCACTTTGTGTATTAAGGAAAATGGCAATCGTTGAGCTTTCAAATTCACTGTTAACAATGACAAGAGATGCCTAAATATTTGTATTGTTCCCAAGTATCTGCGATTCTGTGGTAAAAAAATCCGAAAGAAAGCGTTTACGAGAGAACGCAAGCGTTTCTACGGATTTCATCGAAAGCTAGTGCTACGCATACAAATACAACCGGGGTTACCAAGATCGTTCATAGGATGCTCTAGACCACCCATAGGAAAGAGACCTTTAAGAAAAGTTAGTGGTACGCTTTTAAACGATTCAGTGTGTCCAACAAATATTTTAAAAAATTAAGAGGGTTTCGTGTTACCCAAACTAGTAAGTTTATTGTAAGGGGATGCAAAGAGATGTTCTTAAATCATAATGATTTCAAGATGTTAAGGGCTGTCAATCATTCCAAGAGAAGTGTAAGATTTTTTCTTGTTACACTCTTACGTGATAAAAAGGTATAAGGCGATCTTATGTCTTAAGATTACTTCTTGTTGACGGCCCCTGTTTTGCAATGTATTCTATTTGAATTCTAACTGACTTACTAACGTATGCGATAAATATACAATATATATACATGTACAATAGTCATTGTCGGAAATTATAAAATTTATTTGGGCGAGCTTTTTTCCATGTTTCCCAGCGACCCCAAATAAATTTTATCATTTCCGACAATGGATTTGTATTATGTTTATTCTCCAATCATAAAATTACCCTTTAGATCTGTAACATGCCTTAAAATGGGGCCTGACCGATAATCTGACGCTTCTTTACTCCGACATCCCAGAAGTCCGACTGGTCTATAGTTGGACAGTTCATAGTCCGACGGTTCGATAATTCGACAGCTCGTTAGGTCGACACATTATGTTAAAAATCATAGTTTATCGTATCAGGTATAGCCGAAAAAATCAAATGACAATACAAAAAGTAAAAGCCGTTTTCGGGCGGATGAGAAAAACAACAATATACAATTATGGCCCTCTGAGGAGGGAGATATCCAAAATGGTCAACCTGACTGAAGGGTTGACCATTTTTTTGTATTATGGGCTATTTACCTGCGGGGAATAATAGGGTTATAAAAGCATTGGTGAATGACATTGAAAATATTACATGCCACTTAACTTTGAAAATATTGTGTGGACTTCATGGGAGTTAACCCACCTAACCCCTTGGTGAAATAAAAGCTCTGTGGTGAAACATCTTAAAATTAAAATACAAGCAGTTAAAAACTTTACCGGGCCTCGTACTTTTCAAACATTGAGAAAATTATGTTTCCAGACTCCTCTCCCAAATTATGAAAATGGGAAATTCATGGGAGTTAACCTAAATAACCCTTAAGTGAAAAAAGCGCTGGTAAATATCTATCATTTAACCCATAAGCTGTTAAAACTATTTAAAAATTGAGAAAATTATATGCCGATAATCTTCCCCACTAAGTATATGTCAAGACCCCCTCTTCCCACTCAACTTTGAAAATATTGCTTGGGCTTTATGGGAGTTAACCCACCTAAATCCTTAATGAAATAAAAACTATGGTGAACATCGTACATTTAGAATACAAGATATGAAAAACTTCGCCAGGCTACATATTTTAAAAATATTGAGAATATTTTGTTTCCAGACCTCAACCCCCACACCACATCAAATTTCAAAAATATGAAATTCATCGGAGTTAACTTAAATAACCCCCAAGTGAAAAAAAGCGCTGGTAAATGGCTTTCATTTAAATAATAAGCAGTTACAACTGACGGACTTCATACTTTAAAAAAAAATCAGAAAATTATATGTCAATAATCCCCCAGTAAAATTTTAAAAAAATGTCTGGGCTTCATAGGAGTTAACCCACCTATTACTAATTGTGAAGTAAAAGCTCTTCTGAATATCTTTAATTTAAACCAAAACCGGTTAAAAACAGTGCATGACTTCATATTTTATAACTTTGAGAAAATGATATGTCCGGACTCTCCCTCCACTCAACTTTGAAAATATATGTTTGCTTCATGGGAGTTAACCCACCTAACTACTTGATGAAATAAAAGCTCTAGTCAATATCCTTCATTAAGAAAACAAATATAGTTTTGAAATTGTTCATAATAGATACAGCAAGACAATCTTAGGATTGAAGGGAACTGCCTGTAACATGGCTGCAAAGTTAGGGCTTGGCAGATTTCCTTTTTCTTTTATTAAAACCCAGACCATGCTGAAATTAATCCTTTGCTAAATGAGGCTTTTCAGCTAAATAAATCTTTGGACAGCCAAAGTTTATACACTTGATATAGCTTTGCCTCAAATGTTTTTAAAGAAGCTGGTTTGGATATATCAGATTTCGGTAATTTCTTTTAATTTAAACAAGAGGCTAAGTAAGCTAAGCTTGTATCACTCACCTGCCCATTTCGTTTCACGGACCGGGAAGATCTATTCAAACTTTGTAAAGGACCTTCCATAGATGCTCCATACCATAAATCAGTTCATTTGGCTTTACGGTTTCAGTGAAGAAGTTTTAAATTTCGACCAATCAGAACATGCAAATGCTCATGGCAGCCATTTTGTTTCACGGACCGGGATGAGTTTTGCAAAGTTGGTAAAGGACCTTCCATAGATGCTCCATACCAAAAATCAGTTCATTTTGCTTTACGGTTTCAGAGAAGAAGAAGTTTTAAATTTCCCCCAATCAGAACATGTAAATGCTCATGGCGGCCATTTTGTTTCACGGACCAAGAAAATTTATGCAAACTTTGTAAAGGACCTTCCATAGATCCTCCATACCAAAAATCAGTTTATTTTGGTTTCAGAGGAGAAGAAATGGTAAACTTCGACCAATCAGAACATGTAAATGCTCAAGACGGCCATTTGTTTAACGGACAGGGATGATTTATGTAAATTTTGTAAAGGACCTTCCATAGACACGTCATTTCAAAAATCAGTTAATTTGGCTTTACGGTTTCAGAGGAGAAGAAGTTTTAGATTTGGACCAATCAGAGCATGAAAATGCTAATAGCAGCCATTTTGTTTTACCGAGCGGGATGATTTCTGCAAAATTTGTAAAGGACATTCCATAGATGTTCCATACCAAAAAATCAGTTCATTTGGCTTTACGGTTTCAGAGGAGAAGAAGTTTTAAATTTGGACCAATCAAAATATGGAAATGCTAATGGCGGCCATTTTGTTTACCGGACCAGGATGATTTATGCAAATTTTGTAAAGGACCTTCCATAGAAGCTTGAGGCCAAGTTTCAGTTTAATACGTCCAGGAGTTTCACAGGAGAAGATGAAAATGTGAAAGATTACAGACGGACGGACGGACGACGGACGCCAAGTGATGCTAAAAACTCACATGTCCTTTTAGGACAGGTGAGCTAAAAAAATAAATAAACATCTTTTATCCTGCAATCAAACCATTTCCGGTCTAATAAAAGGGGTAGAATAAACTTTAGTTGTATTAGGTCAATGGCCTAATAAAGTCTACTGGTACTTGTTTACATGAAGAGCGCGAGGAGCGTAGCGAATGTACCAGATGCCGTCGTGGCGTTTCCCGCGTTTTCACTGCAGTTGAATTTCAACTTCAAACGTAATTTTAAGGCATTTTACGAATCTAAAGGGGATTGCAGGATAAAGACAATACAAAGTCATAATTGGAAAAAATAAAATTTATTTGGGCTCGCTGCGAAACATGGGGAAAAGGCTCACTAAAGGTCGCCTTTTCTCATGTTTCCAAAGCTCGCCCAAATAAATTTTATATTTTCCAAAAATGACTATGTATTGTATATTTACTGATATTTCAAAGCTATTTCTTTATAGCAAAGGTAAAGCAGAATTTAAATTAGAGAATTACCTTTTGCTTAAATCAAGTTTTAAAATAAGACAACTTAATCAACTTTAGGGTTAGTGACCATCCCTTTGCAATTGAAACAGGTCGTTATAAAAATGTTACAATAGAAAATAGATTATGCACTTTTTGCAATAAAATCGATGAGTTTCATTTTTTTTAATAGGATGTAAACAAAACTTACTATTGAGAGACCAAATGTTTTCTACGATATCTAATACTGTTCCATCATTTAATAGAGATCAGCCACTCAATCAACTGAAAACGCTTCTGAACCCGAATATTGACTTTTACCGGAAATATGTGACTTTATAAAGTAATCTGTAGAACCGTGAAAATTAGGTCTGTGTCGGTCTAAGTTCTCCACTTCATCTAGACCTATTATGTTATTGTATCTTATATAATATTATGTTCTTATGTGTTTTGTTTTGTGTTTGCTTGACCCATATGGATGTAACTTTACAAATACAATTATATTATTATTAAACGTCAAGCGGTTAAAACTTTTGGCGGACTTCATACTTTATTCGATTTACGAGTCGTCAGTTGTGCTCAAGGCCTAAAATGTTGAAAACCAAAACAAACCACAATCCAAAAAAGAGCAAATAGAAAAATCTCAAAATGACTTAAAGGGGTTAAGCAAAAAGGACAGAGCTATGCACAAAGGAGATACTCCTTAGTTTTCACTTTTACAATTTAACATTTTTTATGGTTTTAACTTTAGAGTTCTTTTTTTAAATGTTTGTATTGTTTCTGTTGTTGGCTAGTATATATCTCCTTTGGATTTCTGTTCTGAATTTGTGATATCGAGCTTGTTGTTATGAATTTTAATATTTTATATGTATAAAGTTTTGTGATTGTGTTAGAGTGAACATCTATGTACTGTTCTACACCCTTCCACCTTCCACTAACGAACAATTGGTCAGCAGATATGTACAATTTATTATAATAGAACAAATTAATATATAATTTACGCGTTTACATTTTGTGTGTCCCTATAGGAAAATGGTTGGATATGCAAGTGTGTGTAAAAACTTGAAAATATAGGACACAAAGCGTGTTTTTTTAGATAATTATTCTCTCATCGTGAATGCGGTAGTAAAGTTTAAAGATGAGTGAAGTCTATAAAAAATCAAACCTCTGTTTGACCATTCAATCTTGTGAATACGTTATCAAGTTTACCACTGGATCATGTAGGTAAGGATAAACATATTCCAATTGTGATTTTGCTAATATACAATTATCTTGAAATTATAATACATGTATCGTGCATGCTACTTTTGGGTATAGATGTATAGATATATACGATTTTCTCTTGATTGTACAAACAATTGTTTTTTTTTGTCGTCAATGGATAAAGGTTAATGGTTAAGTGTATTATACAAATACAAGAGTACATCTTATCCCAAAGAATAAGAATACATACACTGGTTGAGAAAAGATATACATGTATTTTTAGGACATAATAGAACTTTTGAGTGCAATATATTACGATATTGCATTCCATGAAATTATCGCTGTAAACATCATGAACATTGACGTCATTGATGTGGAAAATAAAGTTATGCTACATTTAAAATATATTTCTACACTTCAATAAAATGGTTGTTGCATGAGTATTGAGGAACATTGTAATTTGCAAAATAAAACATTGCACTTTCAAACTTACTTGTGCTGCATATTTATTTTTGGTGAGACAATTCCTTGATATCAATGCAATGTTTCTATAATATATTTCTACTTACCTCTTATATGAAGAGGAATAACTTCATTCTGTTCATCTAATAGCTCTTGAAGCGTTTTCTTTATTCCTTGAATAGAATTACTATTTGTTTAGTCTTAATATGTTAGATATTTTAGATCAATAGGAAAGACTGTCTTTGATGCTTTCATCGGAATAAATAAGATATAAAAGAAATGGCGATGTCCATCATTTTAATATAAATTTTAATATGTTCTAATATAATATGGCAAGGAAATTCTCCAATAGCCATAAGTTTCACCACATCTATTCTATATATACCAAATATGTAACATATATATTATGACTTATAACACATAGAATAGAGAATGTCTTAAAGATAATAATATTTTTATATTATATATTTGCATATATAATATAAAAAAAAAACAACGGAGAATGAAACCTGTTACTAGCGTGCACATGCAAATAAAATGATAGGAGGCTGAATACATTTAATTTTTCACTTATGTTCTTGTGAAACCACCGAAACACAAATCAGTTGAGTCGTACGATACACGTACACGATTCGCACGTTATTAGCAAACCTCAAATTAATTAAGGTGTATACTTTGCATGTTACACGATTTCCTATACATTTTGTTTCTAAAATAAATATACTATCGGAAAATTACAAAAGAAACTATTTATATCTGTTGTGAATATCAGTAAGAAATTTTATTAAAAAAAACAAGTTCTTACCAGGTATCATTCTTAAAAATATTGAAGGTCAATTTTGTATAGTGTCACTGTAAAATTAGAATTAATGTGCTTATCCTGTAGCTAGTAAGTGTTTTACATGTACGATAAGTCTCATTGAAGCCGATTTTCTGATTAAACAAATTTGGGAAAGTTTAAAAATTGTGATGTAATGTATATAAACAAGGGCAACGGGAAGCGTGGCATCTCCACGCCGTGAAAAAATGTGACCTTGAAATTTGTACATGTATGAATATTTTCTTGTCATTTGATTTTTAACCTGGAAAAACAATATTCTTATATATCCTGATATGTACTATCCTTATTTTTTGCAAATCATGGTAAAAATCCATTGAAGGCTGTTGATTGTAGAGTGTTTCACAAGGATGTTACGAACAATTGTGACCCTGTGACCTTGACCTTTAACCTTGAAAATTAATAGCGCTTCAGAATTTAGTGTACGTAGATGGATCTAAGTATCTACCAAGTTTGGTCAAAATCCATTGAAGGATGTTGCTTCTGGAGTTTTCACAAGGGTGTAAGGAATTTACAAGTTCCATTGTGACCTTGACCTATGTCCTATGACCTTGAAAATCAATAGGGCTCTAGATATTTATTCGGACTAAGTTTGTGCCAAGTTTTGTCAAATCAACTGAAGGATGTTGAGTCTAGAGTGTTCACAAGGGTGCACGTGTTACTCGCGGAAGGACGGAAGGGTGGACGGACAGTATCGTTACTATATCCAACTTCGCTCATCTGATATTTCCATTTGTTCATTGCTATAGGACCTTGAAATAAACATCCATGCCATGTTGGTTTCAATCCATTAAGTTATTTTCAAGAAGGAGCTGTTTGTATGTAATCCGCATAGGGCCCTGTGCTAAACTAACTCCTCAGCTGGTGGCCATCTTGACTGACTGACTGGCAATGCAGTAACAACACTTTGTCAAGCACCTCATAAGAAACATTCATGCCATGTTTGGTTTTAATCCATTCAGTAATTTTCAAGAAGGAGCTGCTTGTATGTATTCCTCATAGGGCCCTATGGTAAACCAATTCCCCCACTGGTGGCCATCTTGAATGACATCTTGGCAACACAGTTAGAACACTTTGTCAAGCACCTCATAAGGAACATTCATGCCATGTTTGGTTTCATTCAGCTAAGAGATTCTCTAGAAGAAGATGTTGGTACATGTATGGGTAAGGTTCTATGTTAAACCAAGTCCTCCGCTGGCGATCATCTTGGATGACGAATCTGGAACAAATTAACAACACTGGTCAGCACCTCATTAGACACATTCACCATGTTCATGCCATGTTTGGTTTCAATCCATTTAGCAGTTCTCTAAAAGAGGATTTGTGTATATATTTCCCATAGGGTCCTATGATAAACTAAGTTTCCCGCTGGCGGCCATATTGGATGACGGATCCTCAACACAGTAACAACACTTGGTCAGCACCTCATAAGGAATATTCATCCAAAGTTTGGTTTCAAACATGGCAGCGGTTCTCTAGAAGAAAATGTTTGTATGCATTTCCCATAGGGTCCTATATTAAACTAAGTCCTTCGCTGGTGGCCATTTTGGATGACGCATCGGCAACAAAGTAACAACACTTGGTCAGCACCTCATTAGGAACATTCACCATGTTCATGCCATGTTTGGTTTCAATCCATTCAGTGGTTCTCCAGACAGGATTTGTATATGTATTTCCCATAGGGTCCTATAATGAACTAAGTCTCCCGCTGGCGGCCATCTTGGAGACGGATCCTCAACACAGTAACAACACTTGGTCAGCACCTCATAAGGAACATTCATGCTATTTTTGGTTTGAATCCATTCAGCGGTTCTCTAGAAGAAGATCTTTGTATGCATTTCCCATATGGTCCTATTTTAAACTAAGTCCCCCGCTGTTGGCCATTTTGGATGACGGAACGTCAACAAAGTAACAACACTCGGTCACCACCTCACAAGGAACATTCATTCCATGTCTGGTTTCAATCCATTCAGCGTTTCTCTAGAAGTTTAAAATGTGAAATGTGAACGGACAATGGACGACGGACACAAAGGTATGGACCTTCGGGTCAGGTGAGCTAAAAAAAGAACAGTAATTGTGTGATGAAAAGTTCTTTTATCTTATATCACAACATCTGATATTTCTAAGCTTTACCATCATAAATTCTGAGTATACCATTTGCGCATGTCAGCACAGCCGGAACCCCCAAAACTAAAAATAGCAACTATGGTATCACCCAAGCACACGTGAGAACCCCAATTTTTTAAACCTCTATACATCCATTATATTTCCGGCTGCGCACGTGGTAACACGCCTTTGAAATTGTACACAGTCACAGATGATGACACTTATGGTTTGACAAACTTTGTGTATAATATTATTAATATTATTTAATTATTGATATCCCCATTTATTTATCTATACATTATATTTATCTACATTCAATTAATTTTAGATAAATATTAATTCAAATGTCGCTATCAATGACATAAACAGTCCATTCCAGACCATCACAGGCAATGATGTGTTTCTGGATGGCTCATCACCTTTCCCTGCGCCTCCGGTGAGCTCAGGTTTACTTCCAGTTACTATCTGCCGACTTACCGACGTTTCTACTTCGGTTGCAGGTATCGCTTTTCAGAAGACACCTCCGGTTTCTGTTATCAGGCATGGAAGTGTTCTACTGTGACCACTGTCACTCACACCACATCAGACCTGTTTCCACTACAGGGTCAGTTTCGTATGCTCCAGGTAGTTCTATGAGCTTAGGCCTCCAAGGTTCTAGACCCCACAGTTCATATTGTGGTTTACCCCTGCCAATGTCAGGTAATGATCCTTTTTCCTGGTCTAGACCTCCTTGGGCACAAAGTTTTCCTGGTGCAGGTATGCCTGGTTTTTGGCCATATGGTGGATATTTTGGTACTTCAACCTCGGTCTCTGGCCATACTGCTAACCTTCCTTCTGTGGCAATACCTGCTCCTTCGGTAGCAGTACCTTCCAGCGTAGCAGTGCCGGCAACTGTTTCCCAGCCCACCTGTTCTTTGGGGCTCCAGGACAACCAGCCGGTTTCTGTCTATGGTACATCTCTTGCATCTTTCTAGAGTATACTTGATGAATTCCAAAATTCTATTGTAAAGGATTTTTCCTTCTTTTCTAAAAGGCTTTCTGTCCTTGAAGGTAAAGCTGTCCAACCTTGTCCCTTGGCCAGGGGTCAGGACAGCGATAGAGAACAAAAGGCTGAGGTTGACAGTGTCTGTTGCTCCTGGTAGTCAGGAAAGCAATTTTTCTGAAGATTAGGAAGATCCTTCTACTACAGATCCTGTTCCGTCAGATCCCGCCTTTACAGATACTGCTGCGCTTGTTTCTCAATCGAACTCAGTTCCACCCTCTCGTTATAAGGAGTCCGAAAGTGAGGAAGCTCCTTCTTCTATAAGGGATCTTAGGGATAAGGTTTTCACTATCATGAGGGAGGTCAACAAGGTTCCTTTTGCGTCACCTCCTCAACCCAAAAGGCTCTCCTCTGTTTTCGAGGCCTCCTGTGGCCTTTCTGACAGTTAGGCTCGTAGTCGTTTTCCAGAGCCTGATCACATTTCCACTGCTCTGCAAATTATTGATGAAGGAATAGGTAGTTCAGCATCCGAGGTTTCGTCTTGGAACATTACATGTTCTGGAATTGCATCTTTTTCTGAGCACGTCCGGGTGAAGGACTATGATATCTTCAACTCTTCTTTTGGAAGTAGTTCCTAATGTTGAGAAATCTCTCTCCGCAGCTATTAATTCCAAGCTAGTTGGTGGCCTTCGCCTGTCTCAGTCGATCTGGTCGAAAAATGAAAATCTTCTACGTAGTACTTCCCAAATACTTGGAACGCAGAACATTTTTTAGCAGCAGTGAACCATGATTCTACTGTTTCTCCAGAGATCAAGTCTTTTTTACTCCAAGTAGACAATGATATTTGTGCTTCCCAACTCCTAATGAAGGGTTCTCTAGCTAACTGCACCTTTTCTAAGAGGTCAGAAATCTTGGAGAAATCTAATGTATCTGTAAGCGTGAAAGATTCTCTTCTTCGGTCTTCACTATCGAATAAGGTCTTTAACCTTTCTCTTCAGGAAGTGCAAGAACAGATCAGGCAGACACCTACCAGTAAGAGATCAACTTCTCTCCTAGGAATTCCTCTTTTCCTCAGAACAAGAGAAGGAAAACTCAACACCAAACTCCATAGAAAAAATTTCAGTTCCTCTTGCTTTCATTCTAGTAGGAGGGAGATCGACTCATTTTATAAAACAATAGGAAAATATTACGAAAGATTGTTGGGTGTTGTCGATAATTCGAGGGGGATTGACTCTTCACTACTGGTAGTAAGACATATTCCGGGCAGACTCTATATCATGGCAGATTCTCTTTCACCAGTTCCTCTGTTTCGCTCACACATCTCGGATCCTCAACGTTTTCAATTCTCACACAGGAAGTATCTACTCTTTTGGAGAAGGCGGCGATAGAGGAGAAATCTCAGTCAGATCTGAACCCCGGCTTCTATGCCAAACTGGCGGAATGAGGCCAGTCATAGACCTGTCCATCGTTAACACTTATCTAGAAGTACCTCACTTCAAAATGGAGACAAATCGCTCTATCCAATATGCTTTTCTCCCTGGTATGTGGACAACATCCTTGGACCTCTCGGATACTTACTTCCACGTCCCTGTCTACCCTTCTTACAGGAAGTACTTCCGTTTTGTTTGGAATCACAGGGTGTACCAATTCAAGACCCTTCTGTTTTGTCTTTCTATAGCCCCTCTGGTGTTTACCAAAGTCATGCAGGCAACAATCGCCCATCTTCATGCTCAGGCTATTTTGATCCATTCGTATCTACACGACTCCCTCATCAAGGAGTTCTATCTTCAGAAATTGAATCTTCAGACAGAAACAGTAATTCAACTTTTTTTATCTCTAGGATTCCTAATCTCCTGGAAAAAGTCGGAACTAACTCCCTCTCAGGACATTATATTCCTCGGAGAACATTATCTGACTTCTCAGGACTTAGTACTACCTCCAGAAGACAAGTTTCTGTCTCTTTGCCAGAAAATTCTCAGTCTGTAACGGCACGTCAATTTTCACATCTTCTGGGCTTTCTGGATGCTCTAGCAGATGTAGTTCCTCTCGGCCGACTTCATATTCGTCCGCTTCAAATTTACATTGGGTCCCAATGTCTAAAGACTGGGAAGCACCCATACCGTTGCTTCAAAGTCTTTATCCTCATCTTCTGTGGTGGACAAATCGGGAGAAAGTTTTGAGAGGCTTTCCTTTGTCCTCTCATGTTCCCAATCTGACTCTTTACACAGACGCCGCCTACCTAGGTTGGGGGGCTTATCTAGAGGGTCAGTCCGTATCCGGAATCTGGTCCCAAGACTTCCGGAAAGAGCATACCAACTTATTAGAAATAAGAGCGACTCTTCTTGCACTATCTCATTTTCGGTCTTTCTCAAAGACAAACCTGTAACTCTTGTTACGGACAATTCAACAGTAGTTGCTTATTTACAGAATCAGGGCGGCACTCACTTCAACGATCTGTACCTCGTAGCAAGGGATATTCTGATTCTCTGCTTTCAGCTCCATATTCTACTGGTAGTAAGACATATTTCGGGCAGACTCTATATCATGGCAGATTCTCTTTCCAGGAGTCTAACTCCTCTCAATACATAGTGGGAACTTCTCCCAGTAGTTTTCGAGGCAATAACTCATCAATGTGGTTCTCCTCTGGTAGATCTGTTTGCGACCAGTCTAAATCACAAACTGCCCACCTTTGTATCTCCAGTACAAGATCCAAAAGCGTGGGCAGTATCTGCGATGAAAAAGCCTGTTTTACTTGGGACCTATTGTTGCTGCACAAAGAATTAATTTTCCACCTGCACCTTTGCATTCAGGGGATTCAGCTTTGCGTTAGATTCATTTTTACTCAGAATTTATGATGGTAACGTATTTATTACGATAAAATTATACATATTTAAAGTAAAATGATATTTTAAAAAATAAATACTTACCATCATAAATTAAAGGTCCCTCCCAGCCTCCCCTTCATCCCCTTCTTTCCTACATGCTTGTTTTTTTTGTGAAATATAATGGATGTATAGAGGTTTGGGGTTCTCACAGGTGCTTGGGAGATACCATAGTTGCTATTTCTAGTTTTCGGGATTCCGACTGTTGCTGACATGCGCAAATGGTATACTCAAATTTATGATGGTAAGTATTTATTTTATAAAATCTCTTTTTACTTTAAAAATGTATAATTTTGTCTCCTAGCACGAAAATTGTGTGACACTTTAACAAAACCGATGAGTAATTTAATGAAATGCGACTTTCTTAGAAATATAAAGAAGTCTGATGTGATGGATTAATTACGTAAATTCAAATGTTACAAGAAGTCTCAGAATAGATTTTGTTATAATAAAGATGTATGCGATATCGGCCTTGTTTATTATACCTCTCTGACGTCAATACCAAGATTATGGAATCAAAAGATGATTTTAATGTATTATTAGATTAGTTAGTTAAGTATAAATCCAGATAAACTCTCATTGATACAGAAATAACATAAAATAAAAGTGTTTTTTGTCGGAGTAATTGGGAATAATTCTTTATTAACTGGAAAAGTCTAATAAGTTGTATGCCACGACTTCATAATCTGAAATATGAATAAAAATCAGTGCAATAATTATATGATGTTCGATGAAGCCACAAATACTAGTATTCAAAAACTGATTTGGACTTTTAGTTATTTTTGTGCAGTACAGCTTGTAGTGTTGACGGATGTAATCTATTTCCCATAAATAACAATTACAATGGATATGAAATGATTTAATAAGAGCTGTACTCAATTTGGATTGAGAAACTTCATTGTTGTTGGTTGAATATTAATCTGTTTTAGGACAGCAAATGTCAAATGTAATTGGATGTTAAACGTTTTACGGAAATAGCCACTGTAAAACTACGGACGAGGTTCCATTCGGAAACCTGGCATTAGATATATTACTGTTGTAATACGAAAAAAAAACAAGAGAAAAATAATCCAGCTGACGATAACATCGGACAGAACAACCAGGGGGATTTAGAATAGATATAAATTAAGATACAGCAAAATGGTCTAGATTTTTAGCGTGAAAGAGAACATTGCTGCCTTCAGCTATGAGTAAAGGAAAAGACCGATTTCATGATCTGGAATACAAATGTTTGTCTTTGAATCTATAAAATAGCAGTTTCCATAAACTTGACGTGAAGATCAGTGGTTGCCGTAAGTGAGTCGATGTGAGTGTTTTTTTTACACCATGTGGGCGAGCGATATTCATCTCGGAGAAAAATGGTTTAAAATACTAGTAACACTAGACTAAAAGTACTACAAAACATACCACTATCAGTTACGGATTTGTTTATATAACAACTTGTTGCGGTAAACATCCTGGTATTATGGTTGTACATATCAAAGAAAACAACGAAAATATCAACAAGAAAAATGAAAAACAACAAGGACTATAAAGAAGACAGAAGCGTAACTAACGCTGTTAATAATTTATTACAAAAATGTCTATGTTGTCAGAAAAAAAAAAAGTTTGAGGTATGTGGAATTGGGTACAAATTTAAACCTTAGTTAATGAATAGTGTATTACTATAAGGTCATTTACATATATGAAAAATAATTGAGTGGGAAAATAACTTTTGTGTTAATTATAGAAATTTGTATGCAATTCTGCATGTTCTGTACTGATGAGGTAAACCTTTCCACGACAACGTACGTTAGTTTGTTCAAATTTGAACTAAAACATTACCTTTAATTTCTATTTCCTTGAGGTCTTTGAGCTCTGAAAAATCAAGAAGGTTAATTTGATTTGACAATCTTTGATTACAGAATTTAAACAAAATAAACTCAAATCCCGAATTTTATGTGTATAAAAATGAATAATAAATACAGAGCTATTGGTACTGCTTTTTTCCTGCACATTTATGTTAAAATGAGTTATCTCTGCTAAAATTAATATTCAAAGAACATCTTACCATCATGTGCTAGTATTAGAAACTACGCTCAGCCTTTTGTCACTTCGTAGCGGATAATTATTTTTATATTGTCAAAATCATAAATGACCTCCTGTTCCCTTTTCAAAATTTGCGTCATATAATTATTTGTGGCTCCAAATATCTTTTTTTAACAACAGATATATATTTCATTCGACAATATTGCTTGTTACAATTATACTAAGGTGTCCAAGCTACACCTAAGTATCCCTGTGAACATTCTTTCGATTGTCCAGGAAAACAATCAAAAGTATAAGTATGTTCATGACTGTAGTTAAAAAGTAACATCTTCTATACATTTTTCTATATTCAGTAATAATATATTATTTTTCATACTTGTTTCTCTCAATCTCTTTTTATATTCCCTAATAAATACTTGATAAATATAAATATTTTCCCGTTAATATGCTTTGTATAAGCTAAATGCTAAAATAGTTAAAAAGTAATTGAAGTGAAAATAATTTCTCTCGAACATTTTGTATCCAATAACTAGGTGCTTTAATGTAATTTTTCTGTCAAAATTTACCTTTTGCAGGATATTTTCTAATTTGACCCAAAAATCAGACAAGTAATTACAAGATATAAAGAAATGTTTGTAATCTTCTTCAACATTGCAATAATTACACATATTGTTATCGGTAATTTTCCACTTGAATAATAAAGATTTTGTGGGTACAATATATTGGAGTAACTTCTATCGAAATATTTTCAATCTTTTTTCCTCCAAAAAGTTGAACAAAAAAATTATATATTTCAAACCAGTCTGTATTTTCTTCAATGCAAAAATATTTAAGCCAATAGCTATTACCTATTGGTCTTACAAATATATTGTCTTTGAGAGCATTGTAAAATTACTTGTTTGTCAAGGTATTGATATTAATCTGCTTTAAAGACCAATAAAACTGAGTTCTTTGTATATAAACCAAAGTTTTCGGAGATTGTTCTGATGCTAAACATCTGCATCATTCTGTAGGCATTGCCCTTTTTAACTTAAGAAATTCTATAAAAAAAATTACTCTTACATATCAGTTTTTCGAAAATAAACTACTGTGAAAACTGTCCATTCTCATCAATAATGTCATTGACATATACAATACCACTGTCAATCAAATTATTAAAAATCAAACTCTTATTTTCAAATTTGATAAACTTGTTTTCGAATTTCCCTAAAATTTACGGGTTTTTTTAGTTTGCCCCCCCCCCACTCTCTATCCACACATAATATCCCTATAAAAACCCGGAATGTCTTTAAAATAAAGTAACAATTTACAATTATCAATATTCATTCAAAATATCAACCAATTATTACAAAACTTGTTTAAAAACTATTTTGGAATTACTTTCCAATAAGGAAGCCCCCTTTCAACCAGTCTGCTTACCCAGGAAGCCTTCAATGACTTGAAGTTACTGCTTACACCTATCATCTTAAACCCCCCTTTTTTCATATTCACCTATCACAGTTTTTATTTTAACTTTGTCTGGTTTTCCTTTCCAAATAAAGCTATAACACTGCGATTCTATCGCTTTCAAATAGCTATGTGGAACACTTGCTGAACTTGAAAAAAAGTAAACTTTAGAATAATTAATGTTTTTATAATAATAATTTTATCCAAGATAGTAAGATTCCGTTTTTCCCACCCTCCAAATAATTGTTTCATATCTTCGATTTTCTTTTCCCACTTTAATCTCTCACATTGATCCCTGTTATGACCAAAATACATTCCCAAAACTTTAACTGGACATTCTGTCCATTTAATCCCTTCTACTTATCTTTACAATTCTTCAATTTTCCAACCCAAATACCTTCTGTTTTGTTTCTATTCAAAATCAGACCAGAAAATGTTCCAAAGCATTTCTATTACATTCAATGCAACACTTATCTCTGCTTTAGAACCCAAAAACAGTGCCGTATCATCTGCTAACTGGGAAATTATTATACTATGTGTGTTCCCATCTAATGTAACCTGTATTCCCTTAATATCCTTACTTCTCCTAAGCCGTAAATCCATTATTGCTACAGAAATTACAAACAAAAGGCCTGATAATGGACACCCTTGTCTAATACCTCTAGAAGTTTGAAATACTTCTGAAATCCACCCATTATTCATAACACAGGTTTGTATATTACTATATAAAGTTTCCACCCACCTAATAAATGACTTGTTAAAACCAAAAGGTTTCAAAGTATTAAACATAAAATCCCATTCCAAAGAGTCAAACGCCTTACTAAAATCCACAAAAACAATTGCCCCTTCTATTTTATATAATTCCGCATAGTCTATCACATCCTGAATTTGTCTTAAATTAAACCCAATGTAACGACTCTTGATGTACCCGGTTTGATCTTCATGTATAATATTTGGCAATACTTGTTTCAGTCTTTGAGCTAAGGCATGTGAAAATAGTTTCATGTCTACATTTAATAGAGAAATCGGCCGATAATTACGCTTGTACGTTACACCAAATATCGATTTTTCACTTTGCACGTTTTGAAAATGTTCCATTGGCCTCCATTTTGATGCTGTATCAAAGTCACGTTTAAAACCTTTATTTTGATTGGTTTACCCCGAAGTAAAAAATGAAAGAAATGCCTTTGTAATCTTTTTTAATTTTATTTTCAAATTGAAGTACACAAAACTTTCGATTTTGAAGGCTGCTTTATAGCTACCGTTGCGTGGTCTTCGCAAATTTCTCAATTCTTCATTTGTGTACGAAATAAAAGTTTAGAATTGTTACTCTTCCAAAGCACCTGATTCTACTCCCGGTTTTTTGGTGGGGTCCATGCTGTTCATATGTTTTCAGTTTTTAATAGTAGTGCTTGTATTGTTTTGGTCTTTTCTTCGCTTTTTCCGGAGTTTTTCAGTTATTGTGATGTCCTGAACCCAAAATATATGGTTGCTAGGGACTTTTTCAATGGCATTTACTCTTGACCTTCCATTTTGACGTGAACAGGTAAATTGTAGGGTCCTGATCCCAAATATTTCTGGTTGCTAGGAACTTTTCCATCGGTTGTTTTGGATTTGACCTTGACCCTTGAGCGTCCATATCGACTTGTATAGCTATATTTATAGGGTCCCGAATCTATAATCTAAAAATATATGGTTGCTAGGGACATTTTCATCGGTTGCTACGGACTTTTTTATTACCTTGACTCTTTAACTTTCTTTTTTACTTGTACTTGTCCTTAACCCAAATATATATGGTTGATAGGGATTTTTGCAATGATATTGACCCTTAACCTCCCATTTTTCTTCTACAGCTACCATTTAATTTATTTCAAGTTATGCTGAAAATATTTGCTGTTTACAGTTTGTCTTTATCTATCGTAATATTCAAGTTAATATCCTAAAACTGCAAAATTTCCTAACAATTAACAATTCAGGGGCAATAACCCGAAAATGGGTTGACTGATTCATCTGAAAATTTCATGGCAGGTAGATCTTGACCTCATAAATATTTTTAGATCATGTAAGTTTTGCTCTAACTTCTAAAGTTTTAGATAAACGAGCCAAAAAGTGCATTTTTCACATATCTTCTATTTTTAGCCATGTCACTCATGTTTCTCGCAGGACAAGAAAATAAAACACACAATTTATACTACAATGTAGATACCCTAAGGATTTATCAGTCAAAGTTTAGTTGAAATTGATCTTGTAGTTTCAGAGGAGAACATTTTTGAAAGTTTACAAAGATGACGAAAAAATGAGAAACATTGTCTTTAAAAGGCAAAAACTCCTATAAAGGGTCAATTAACGATTTTGGTCATGTTGACTTATTTGTAGATCTTACTTTGTTGAACATTTTTGCTGTTTACCATTTGTCTTTATTATAATATTAAAAACTGCAAAATTTCCTTACAATTAACAATTCAGAGGCAATAACCCAACAAAGAGTTGACAGATTCGTCACACAATTACATGACAGGTAGATCTTGACCTGATGAACATTTTTACCCCATGTTAGTTCTACTCTAATTGCTTTAGTTTTTGAGATATAAGAGAAAAACTGCAGTTTACCCCCTATGTTCTATTTTTAGCCACGTCGACCATGTTGGTTGCAGGCGGGGTCATCGGACACATTTTTTAAACTAGATATCCTAATGATGCAAGTTTGGTTCAATTCAACCCAGTAGTTTCAGATGAGAAGATTTTTGTAAAAGTTAACGGACAACGACGGACGATGAACGACGACGGACGCCAAGTGAAGAGAATAGCTCACTTGACCCTTTGGGTCAGGTGAGCTAAAAGATCATAAAATAAGATATAAATTTTATAAATTTAAATAATTACACCAAAATTATAAAAAAAACCTTAATGACCCCTCATAAAAAAGGGAGGGGTAGATTTCCAAAAATCAATTCCAATCTGTATTTCTTGTGGGGACTATTGTGGTAAATATCATAAGCTTGCAAGAACTGTACTTGTTTTTATATGAAGCCCAATTTTTACAAGTAGTACTGAATCAGACCACAGGCACACCAATGTCTGATTCATATCTAAGTTTGTACTTGTACATTGATAATAATGGGCGATTGAAATCAAACATTTACGACAAACTCAACGATTTTAATTTTCCGATTGTGAACTTCTCCTTTCTCAGCAGCAACATACCAAGGTACCCAGCCTATGGGTTGTATCTGTGTACTTTTACGAATTTGAGCCATACGTAATAATTCGTTAAAAGAAATCCGTGCATATGAAGGTAGTATTACGGTCGTCATCATAAGCATGACGAATTGATTGGCCGAGATTAACTTTCCATCTCGCGTACGAGACTAGATATCTTCAGTTATATTTCACTTCTGGAATTGACACCTCACCGGACTTGACACTTCATTGGCTTTCACTAACTGGCACTGTGAAGGGTGCGGATAACAGAGCAGGACATGCATACCCTTCCTGAGCACCTGATATCAGTCCCGCTTTTTAATGAGAGTTCAAATATTTAGTACTGTCTTGTTATATTTACGTTTGTATCATTATACGTTTTTTTTTCTTCTTTTGGGTATACATGTGTCCTTGTGGTGTTTGTTTGCTGCGTTCCATTATCCTGACTGTCTTTTCCTTGGACTTCGAGTTTGTGGATATTCTTTTGTCGATATTAAATAGAACAAAAGTAAATGACCGGAACCTAACTGTCTACGACGACAGGATCATACCATAAAGGACCACAAATATTTGCGGTCGTATAAAAAGATAAATAAAACACATTTATTGTTCTTTATATTATTAGGTTGTGCAAGGAGCTTCAACAATAAAGCGAAAAGCTCATATCAAATTATACATCTTGTATAAGGGAACCTATTTGTTTGACAGAGAGAGCGAGAAAAACAAGGGCATATCCGAATACAACTTGTTTACCTTCTGAAAATGATTCACGTAGAATTGAAAGTTGGTTTTCGATATCTTTTAAAGCACTCTCTCTGACTAATTTGATGGATTTTAGCTCATTACAGACTGTCTGATATTGCTGTCCACCAAGTCGAACAATAGCCTATTGTGAAGAAAATAAAAGTGTGATGTATTTATATTAATATCAATAAGTAATATTGGCTTTATTAACAAACATATGATCTGATTTGTATTATTCTTGTTTATCAATAAATTTTATACAATTGTTTTCACAGCAATGCGTGCGATGAACTTCGAAGTAAGAAAATATGACAGTGATAATTACATAGATATTTTCTGACTTCAGTGTTGATGTTTAAAACTGTATTTTCTGATCACAAATTGAATGGCCTACATGAAGTTTATATTAATCTGTTCTCGATAAGACTTAATTTTTACTCAATTGACATCGCATCATTCTTTCCTCGTGGAATGTGACGGGTGCCGTTGAAGAAGCAGACTATTTGTATACACTTGCGGAACAGCTGATGTCTCTGTATGTTTATTTTTGCCTCCTTATTGTTCTATCATTTTTTAATAACGTCTGATTTGTGAATGGATTTTGTTTGTCTTTCAGTTATGCATTTGTGCTGTTGATTGTCGTGTTGATGTTTACTTTTCATTAGCCATAATTGTGCTTATTTCCTATCATCTTGTCTCTTCTGTTTTCTTTTTGACTTACGTTTGTCAAATCCGTCCATTCAGTGTTAAAATCATTGGTATTTATCTTATTACTTTCAGCATGAGCCAGTTTATTTCTGAAGAATTTAATTCTGGCAAGATCGGCTCCTTCAGTGGTTTCTGAAGTTGGTGGTTGCTTGTCAAATCCGTATATTGGAGAGCTGATGGGTGTTAAATTTCTTATTAGGCAAATCATGAGGGTCACATCAAACTCTTTGGAGGATGCTGAGCCTGCATTTGTAAAAAAATTAAATACATTAATTTAGCAAACGATTAAACTTGTTAACCAAATAAATTACGGGGAATATTGTATTTACTTTTAAACGACGACCAGGAATACATCCTTTACAATCTATACCATGTTATCATCAATTTTCTGCCATTACAAAACACCTTAAACACTATTTTAAGAGGTTAGAAAATAATTGTCCAACACTTATAGTAGATGTAAACTTTTTGGACAATGATAAGAATTTTCAACATATTTTTTGAAAACATTTTTATTCAGTGCTGCAATGCCGTAAAATCCAAATTTCACCGATTTCAAGTTTTATATTATTTATTAATTTAAGATCTGATTTTCTTCAATTGTTTTTGTATCAAATACAAAGGAATATTGCATTACCTGTTGCCGGAAAGAGGAGTGTCATTTGTTTCATGTTTAATCTTCTTTCGATGTTCAATTGGGTTAACTTTTGTTTATGGTTTTGTAAGTCTGTTGCAAGAGTAGCCGGTGGGAAAAATTGATCAAACTTATTTCTAACAGCATCTGTTCCTACTCCCGTAACTAACTTGAACATTCGTATAAAATTGTCTTCCTCCTCACCTGTCTGACTTGAACTGTAAACCAAACAATATTTATTGAACATGACACAGAATAACATATTAAGTGACATCCTTAAAGCTTGATTTTAAATAAACTCAAATTTATTTGATTAAAATAAAAATAATCCATATAAAAAATACTATAATAGGTATTTCGATTGTTTTTTTCCCTTCTTTATCTTAACATTTCTTGTAAATGTTGAATAACAATTATAATTAATTACAACACAATGGATAACAGGAATGGTCAACGAAGACATACATGTACAAATCAACCAAAGCAACCCAACTGAGTGAATTCCAGACAAAAGACAACATAACAGAGCAAAAAATACAAACATAAACACCATAGAGTCAGGATATTCTAACTTGATACACACAGTGGTGGGGTAAAATCCTGTTTTATGGGTATCCAACCCTCATATATCTTTTCCGGCACTCTGGCACATAAATAACACAATAAAAACCAATATAGTATGATTACCAACAAGGTGACTGCTTGCTAAAACTTTTGTATTCACGATATTACAATAGAAACTAGAATCATAAGGATGGACAGAAGCTAGAGCCATCATTTTTGCTTTAAAATTTGTCAGAAGGTCTGATAAACTGAAATTCCTTATTTATTCAGATTCTCTTTCATGCTTATTGGCTATAGAAGGTCATAAATATATAAAAAAAACCTTTAATTGTCCTGTCCAAATGGGCAAAGAAATAGTTTTTATCTGGATACCAAGTCATATTGGTATCCAAGGAAACACAGTCGTAAATAGTATAGCGAAGGATTCTTTAGATGACCAGTTACTAATATGTCAGTGCCTTATACTATGATTTGTTCTCGCGGATATATGGCTTAAATGTCGCCCACACTGCGTAAATCAATTATCAATCAATCAATCATAAGGATGGGAAAACCCGCTCATGATAAGTGCATTTCTGGAAGCCGGGTATTAAGCTAAAAGTTTTGTTTGTTTAGTTGGGGTTTTACGCCGTTTTCAGCGCATTTGGCAATTTCGCGGCGGCCAGTTTTTATCGGTGAAGGAAGCTTGAGTACCCAGAGAGAACCTTCGGTAGCAAAATTAACATTCCTTGTCAACTAAGATCGGAGTCGAACAAACCCCGCCACAGGTGTGATTCGAACTCACAACCAGAGTGTTGACAGGCTAGTGATCATGAGTAGTCATGACGAACTACCTAGACCACTCGGCCACCAAACTAAAATTTGAGAACAGGGAGAACTACTAATTAGAGATCAAAGAACAATGTATGAATCAATAAAATTTAATAAGCTGAATGTGAATACACAATGTTTAATATTTATTGCAATAATGCATAATACAATAAAATGGTTAACTTTAGTAATATTAAATTCACAGTTATTGTTCATGTGATTATACTTTATGTTTTGTTTGAAATGTTCAAAAAACAGACCCCTTTAAAGAAACCAGTTGGTACAAAAACTGATTTTAGTTTTCTTTTTGACTATTACTTTACCGAATTCTTCATATATCCTGTGACTCGTTTCCAAATTTTCCATTAACTAACATCTAGATTTATATGAGTAGGGAATCAAATCTGTAAATTTCAACTTGCTTTTCATTAATCTGTGAGGTAGATATAGCTACCAAATGTTTTATAAATTTTATGTAAATTTTGTTCCCCAATATTTTTGTTTACTTGATGGTCAGTTTACAATCAAGACAAAGTTATCATATTGTCTTAAAACTGATAATTCCTGTTCTTATAATTTCACTATAGGCATGATAAAGTAAGAAATAGGATAGGAGACTGGTATTTTACCCTGAATACTTTTCATTTCGAATATATATCTAATATATATTATATAAACATTTTGAATTGCCAGTACAAACTTTTAAAATATAACAACCCTGTATGCATATTCAACACATAGTTATATCTTATGCATGTATTTTGATTGAAGTTTTGACGATACATCTTGCACTTGCTTCACTTCGCATTCGTTGGTAGGAATCTATGCCAGTATCATAAAATATACATGTGTATTGTTCACTTTTTATTTATTAGCCCCTCCCCTTATTAGAAAGTATGTCACAAAAATAGTTTATATAGCATACATGTACACATTTGCAAACTTCAGTATTCACCTCTTTGTCAACTTGACGACAAAACTAAACAACCCACTATTCATTGATATGTTTAATGTTTGTGAACAGTGGCCTTTGTGAACAATTGGTTAAGTACTTTTTAATTTGTATATAATGTTTGTATGGACATTAGAATCAAAAATCATATTTCATAGCCACATATTTACGAAATATTGACATACATGTAATAGTGGACACTTTAAATTTCTCACTTAGTGAACAAAATAAATTTGATGTCTTTATTTTAGTTTATTTTTATTCCTTAATGTTTTATTCTTGTAGATGAAGATTCAAAATAAATTTTGGGATAAAGCTTAGTGAGGTAAGTGAACGGTTGTTGTGGTAAAAGTTTGTATTGTCAAATCAAAATTTTTATATGAGGTCAAATAAATGTAAAAATATTTTAAAATTTCACTATTTCTATATCATACTCTCAAATATTTATTTCAATATTCTGAATATACTTTTAAAAAATATAATTATTTTACAATTTAGTTTATTTATTGACCTTCAGAAACATAAAACAATGTGAAATTTTATTTAACCTTTTCAATCAGTGAAACAGTTAATACTATTGTCATGATTGTGTTGAAAATATACTTTGTTTGAATTTGGGATAATAGATTTATCAGGATAATTAGAGACTATTCCTAGAACCTAGACCACACACTTGAGTGAATAACGTTCATGGTAACACATTTCATTTAGCCTGATAATTCTGACAAGCCAATGAAAATCGGCATTGGAAAATTGCCTTTTCGAAAACATCATTTGATTGGTGGAAAACAGGAGAAAGTTCGGAAAGCAGTAAACACGTGACAATATCTTTGCAAAAAATATTTTGCACTTTGATGGCTGATTTAAAAAAATAAATTTCGTTTCTAAATAGAACTTTCCATCTGTTTTACACCTCGGAAATTTAAATATATATCAATTATTGTATTCGGAAATTTTCAAGTGAAGAAAATTATCATATTGCTTTAAATAATTGTAATATTAAAATTCTTCCAAATGTGTCGTACAGTAAATGAATTAATGCAAAAAATGATTTACATATGAGGGAATATATTTAATATCTTTTAATTGTAAAATTTAATTAGGAGTATTAATGTTATGTTCAGTTGGTTACCACAATCACTGCATGAGTTACTTATTGCGTTATTTTACATTTTCACATTAAGCCTCAGTTTGAAATACATTTTCATGTATAACTTCTGTTAATTAAATTGAATACATTTTTTAGTCGACGTGTTTGTCTTTGTTAAAAAAACAATGACTTTAGAAAGCTAACAAACGTAGACATGAAACCTAAATGTTTTCTATATGTCTCGGTCAGTTTCAATGTTTCTTTAAATATATTTTTCCAGTAATAAATCACAGTTCAAACCTTTGATTTTATGTTATTTTAGTAATATCTATACTTTCAGGAACACATTTCTTTATTTAAGAATGTGGTTTAATTGTATATTGTGAAATGTAGAATATATATTTATTTGTTTCTAAGCAAGCAGAAAAATGTTTTTACTCTGTTGATTGACGATTTGCAATTTCGTCGAATATTTAATGTTAAATTTTGTCGATTACACTTCAAAATATTAACTTGATATAAAAAAATATAGATCATTTGATTGATTTAAATTCTTTTTATTTTTTTACGTTCATTCAGTCAATTTTGTTAATTATTAGTTTGTGTAAAGCTGTTTCAATTGATAAAATAGAATTTTGGTCACCATTTTTTATTATTCAAATTTTTCAAACAGAGTTATGATTCTCGAATTTAGTACACTCTGCTGTATGTAAAAATTGGTTATTAAAACTTTTTAGCTTAAGAACTTCATGGAACTTGTAAATTCCAAAAAATCTTAAAATTCTCACTTGAAAACTGTAATCATCTTTTAAACAATAATGTTTTAGCTAAAATTCGCTTTCATAGTACATATATTTTTCATAGTAAAATTGGGTATTTAAATTAATTAAATTTTTCAACTCTTAAAATATATAATGTAAAAAAAAAATTAACAAACAGTTAACAATTACAATGGGTGTCTACCCAGTAATACATAACATTTTACAGTTATATACAAGTGGTATAATATAAACAAACTTTTTTTAACTAAGAACATTTTTAAAATAACTATAAAATGATGTTTATCACGTTTAGTTAAACATTTCATTAATTACAGTATTTTAGTATACTGATATTGAATTGAATAATCCGAAATTAAAAAAATACAGTTCCATTCAAGATCAAATCTTTGCTCTGCAAATAATCAATTAAGAAATTAAAATTTGCAAATTGTGGAAATACTCTCTAGTTTGGTATTATATTTAGTCACATGTATGGTCTTTTAAATGAATATTGGTGGATAATTGTTAAAACAAGACGGTTTATTGTATAATTTCCAACATATTGCTTTCCCTTTTACATGTAAACTTAACTATTATTCATACTCTGAATAAACAAGAGTTTATTTGGAATCGAAAACATGTATCTGTATACACTTATCATCATACTGAACATTGGACAATAACCATAACTTAAATACTGAAATTTTAGGAAATTAGTTCGTGCTTTTAATCAAAAGACATCAATGAACTTTCAATTATTTGTAAGTGCAACTCAAAATACATGTAAGTAGAATATTATTAGTTACAATTAAAATTTAACTTTGAATAGCAACCTTCTTCATCATGCCGCCTTGTTGGCATAGATAACTATTACACATTGATTTCTGAATTTACAGAAACAAGCTATATCATGACTTATTTTATAATTTAATTATTCTAAATGAAAAAAAATGAAGAAAAATACTTACTGCGCCATCTTGACAGCCTTTACCCTTCAACGAAACATGGAGAAAATAAGACATATACCTGTATTGGATGGTACCACAATAATAATGGTGATGTATGTGAATATCGTAAATGAAAGACTTATTACCAATTAAAAGCAAGTTAGACTACAGAAAATGTTTTTTATTTACATGTCAATGAACATTGGTGGTCAGGAAGAATACATGACTGTATTCTGATGATTCTGCATATAGAGCATAATTATTACTCAATCAGCATTAAACTTTACATGTGACAAAATGATTTCTGACATTGGTATACTTCAATTCTTTTTTTAGCCTTTGCCATCACTCCGGCGTCAACTTTTCCCTTAAAAGAACTTCTCCTCTGAAACCACTGGACCAGTTGGGACCAAACATTTGTAGAATGGTCTTTGGGTGCCCCCCTTCCAAAACTGTGTTGGGCCTCCCCGATTATCAACCGATATGGCTGTTGTGACTAAAAATAAAAAAAGTGGGTACGAATTTAAAAAATCTTCTATGTAACTACATGGCCAATTGGAACTAGCCTTGGCAGCAATGGTCTTTAGGTAGTCCTCTTTCAGAATTGTGTCCGATGATCCGGACGATCAACCAAGATGGCCGCCAGATGCGAACTTGGTTTAACATAGGACCCTATGGGAAATTCATTTAAAAATCGTTTTTTCTGAAACTACTGGACCAATTGGAAGCAAACTTTGCAGAAATGGTCCTTAGATGGTCCTCTCTCAGAAATGTGTCCGATGACCCGGACTGTCAACCAATATAGCCGCCACAGCCGAACTTAGTTCAACATAGGACAATGTACAAAAATTCATTAAAAAATCGTCTAGTCTGAAACCACTGAGTCAATTAGTAAAAACTTGACAGAAATGGTTCATAGGTGATTTTCTTTGAGAAATATGTCCGATGATCCAGAACGTCAACAAAAATGGCTGCCACGGCTGAACATAGTTTAAGATAGGACACTATTGGAAAATTCATTAAATAATCTTCTTGTCTGAAACCATTGAGCCAATTGTAACCAGACTTGGCACGAATGGTCCTTAGATGGTCCTCTTTCAGAATTATATCCGTGGCCGCCACAGCCCAACTAAGCTTAACAAAGGACCCAATGGGAAATTCATTTAAAAATGTTCTTGTCTGAAACCACTGAGCCAATTGTAACCAGACTTGGCCCGAATGGTCCTTAGCCACACCATGGTCCTCTTTCAGAATTGTGTCCGATGACCTGGACTGTCAACCAAGTTGACCACCACAGCCAAACATATGGAAAAATTTATTAAAAAATCTTTTTGTTTGAACATACTGAACCAATTCGAACCAAACTTAGCAGCAATGGTCCTTAGATGGTCCTCTTTCCGAATTATAGCCGCTGATTTGGTTTGCCAATCAACATTGCCACCAAAGCTGAACTTAGTTTAACATAGGACCCTATGGGAAAATTTAACTTGCAAACCACCATACCTTAAACTTGGCCATTTGGAACCATACTCATGGCAGCAATGGTCCTCTTTTAGAAATGTGTTTGATAACCTTGAACGTTAAATAAGGTGGCCACCACAGCCTTACTTTTTTAACATTGTACCTGTGGGAAAACCAGCCAAGCTAACTGCTACACGTAAATTTGCAGTCCTGCTGAAGGTGTTAAATCCAGGTGAGTGATACAGGCTCTTGAGGCCTCTAGTTAATAAATAAAACCCAAAAGTGAACATCACAATCTATTATTAGCTGAGTAGCTTTTGAGAAAATGATAGTCATCTTGCTTGGAAATAATAGTAACATATATAGATAAATTTGTGATTATTAGATAATCAATTTAACGCAATGCTAATATTTTTCAAACCAATACAGCAGAAATAAAAAATGTAGATTTAAAACGTTTGTTGTAAAAAATTAGGATGTAATGCACGAGGTGCACTGATCTCTTATTAAAATAAACAAGAAAATGCACAACAGGTAAGGTCAACAATGACATACCAATCAATTAAAGCAACCAAACCGATAGAACTCAGACAAAAATAAAGAGTACGAAACACAAACATAAATACAACAAACAGTCAAGATAGTCTGACTTGGTAGAGACACTGACAGTTGTGGGGTAAAAGTATTCAAGTCATTGTGAGAAAGAACAATTTTTACAGAATTGCATAAAATTTGATATTTGTAGCCCTTACTGTGAAAGACCATAATTAAGTAACTACCAAGTTTCTGTGGGTAACTAGCAAAACTTTTGCATTTATGAACGATTTTACAGTAGATACTAGGATGGGAAAACCCAGTTCTTCAGTTATGTGTAATAAAAATAAAATGACCGAGTTCCCTCGTTTCCTATCTTTGGTGGCTTTTGAGTCAAGAGTGTAAAATAGATCAAATATTCGGATAGCATCTGCATTTTTTCTACCAAAGGCAAAACATCATACCTTCGCGTATATTTCTTTTTGAAAAAAAGCATTGCTGAAGCTTGTAGTTTCATTTAAAATTACAATTAAACATGTATAATAATAACGGCTTAATCACGTGATTGTACACTGTAACAAGTTGTAAAAAAAATATTTTAGACACACCAATAAATTGAACCAGTGTACGTGTGACTAATGTAACGTTTTAAATAATGATTTATTAAGTTATTTAGTATTAGATTTCTAGACCAAAATATGACTTACCTTACAATCTCTATCCGATAATACTTATCTAGCCCATTTTCTACATGCTTCAAAAGAAATGTTCAATTATCTTTAATGTCCTACAAGGCTTGCAGAAACATAATTAAACCATCTTCACGAAAGAAGCACCATAGTAAGAGACTGTCATTGCCAGTAGCAGAATTTAAGGAACTATTTTATGTCTTAGTACATGTATACTGAAGAGTACAGATTTATTATGAAGAATACTCGCATGAGTTACAAATATGTTTAAATGGAATTAAACTTTCGAATTACTTTACATTCTTAACAAACAAATGACTTCCGTTATACGGAAAATATTCCTTATGTGAAGAAAAAAAATGTTTGTTTAGATTTTAAAACCGAAAATTATAGGTTTAAAAAAAACAATTCAATATCAGGGATGTTTGCGTTGTAATCTTGTTTAGCAGCCAATCCATAAAAATCGGGTCTATTGATATTAATAATTTCCAATATACACTGTTTTTATCCAGGATTTTCCAAAACACACAGCAAGAAAACTTATACTTGAGATTTATGGTTCGACGTAATATTCTCAATTTGATGCATTTGACATACAACACTTTAACAAGTTTAATAGTGTGAAAACTTAAAGGTATCTCCATCTTACATAGCTTTGTCCTTAGATGCTTTTAGCTTTAATCTGAAGGTCAGTTGTAATTGTGCTCTTCAACTTTTTGAATATTGTTTGGGTTTTCAAAATTTTAGGCCTTGAGCACAACTTTTAAATCAACGGAAACTGCGCACAAACGGTATGTATTTATGTTATACAAGTCGACGAAAATTATTTTAGTACATATTTATTCAAATGGCTACAGAATTGCAAAAACGCGTGCATAATACTTTTTTTTTCTTTTCCGAAATTTAACTTTTAATTCGAAAAACACTGATAAATTGTGTTTGCAGTACTTTTCTGTTTTATATATGGATAGAGCTTTGAAGGTGCTATAGCCCCAATCGGGTCTCCTCGGATAAAAAATATGTTCACGTTTATGTCAGAGAAATATGTTTTCGTGTTGGCAAATTGTTTGATAAAAAATTGTACTTTTTCGGCCTAAATTCTTATTCGCACCTCCCCCGCCCCCCAACAAAAAACATTCTGGGCCTTGACCCTGGTACTGTATTTTTTCACATCTAAAGTTATCCTGTCTTTTATTTTTCCAAAGTCCTGAAGCCCTGGTTCTGCCTTTTTATTTCAAATTTTATCCTAGCTCCCCCCTCCATAAAAATCAAATTGTTGTTCCCTAAGATTTAGAAAGCATTTCTTATTGTGGCATGTTAGTTTCCATGGTAGTTAAATTGTTCACTACGATTTTTAAAATCTGATTCTTTAATAATGAACGAGTAAAAAGAGGTTTCGACAAAGATCAATGGACAAGATTTTCTAACGAATCATGCCTTTATTTTTCCACACGAATTCAATACACAAAAGCCATGTAATTTTGGAGTAGTTAATAAACTTGACTATTGTATGTCAATATCTTCTATTTTAACGGTATATTAAAGAAAACGATTTTGAATGAAATCATTTAAATTAACACAAAAAAACCTTACATTCGGATATGTGTTATATTTAACACGTTTAAATAACAATTCCATTCAGACTTAGCAATGCGTAACTATTAATTTTGTATACAGAAAACTAGTGTTACATGTATTAACACGTGTGTATAGAAATTTCAGTTTTATTTTGCATAAAAAGGGGTCATCGAAGGTTTTGGATACGTGTTCTCCTTGTGACCCTTTTTTTATTTAAACTTCCCCTGCCAAGATTTAGTATTGTTTGATGGTGAAGAGTGAGCGAAGCTAATAAAAACGTTTACGGTCATTATTTAAATCCTTTAATAGTTAAATTTCAGGTCTTTAAATATATATTTCAAAGAGATGGCTGGCATCGACATGATTAATGCCGAACTATGGAACATCGATACAACAAAACAATCCGTTCAGAGGACAAGAAAGAAAATAGTTCATAGTTTGAAACAATTTGCTTGTGATTTCGTCGATTTAAAATAGAAAAAAAAAACATTCCTTTTACTAGACTATCAAATACCCGGTCTTAAATTCGTTTTAGAAACTATCTTCTACTCTGATTACTTTCTACGGTCGTCTATTAAAGTATGGAATATTCTTCCGAATCTTTTAATATTTTTAAAAGTCGCATCATAGGCGTATAAAGCCCAATTCTAATACATGTCCTCTGTAAACGTTGCATTTCTGTTTATAAGACTCGTACGAATATTGCATATTCCTCAATAAGAAGGTCGACACATTATTCAAAATGCTATTCCAATAAAAGAATATAAATAGTCATGAGGTAAAACAAGGAAATAGCTGTCAACATATGATATTGCATAGACTCCGTTTACCATGTTCTAAGTAGTTCCTTATCATGACGTAATGTTTTTGTCTCAAAGGATCAATCAAACTGTTAGGTAAAACGAAGACCAAATAAAAGTCCATGTTCAAGCTATCTTCACTAAAAATCAATATTAAATACATAAGAAAGTCATCTCAATGGTTTACTGTTCATCAGATTTCAATCCAAAAGACTGTTGCTGTTCAACAGCATTATACTAATATATTCTGAAACAGAACCTGACTATGTATATTATTTTTGAAGGTTTAAAGTAATACCAAGATGTAACAGTTACAATTTAGAAACGATCTCATTAAGAAAATTACCCCCCCCCCCCACCGCCCTTAAGACGAACTGAAGTCACGTTAAGTAGTATACATGGTATGGATTTTTTTTAAATGTTCATACATTGAAGTATAGTCAATAGAAAATATTGTTTATTCTTGTTCGAACAAAGACACGTCTCTGTTAAAATAGATTAAATTACGGATGTTTTGTTTCCAAACAATAGGTGTCTTTTTAAAGCTGTGTTTGTTCATGATATAGTATATGTAGACGCCTATTTAAACTTTTTGAAAGTTGGCCATTTAAATACAGACCACTGTCACACAGTGGTAAACTATATAAAACAAAATAATTACAAAATGTTAAAACAGCCATATTTAAAATATTATCTTGTCAAATGAGTTTTTAAAAACCTGCAATTCCAACAAATTGGAAAACCTTACGGAAATTCTCAAACTGTCAGGTGCTGCTTTTGCAGTTTCATGACATTCAGAAAAATCTCGGAATTTATGAAATCCATTATTTGAAGCGACAGTGATCCATCCCCCAAAAATGTAAATATAAATAAACCCTTCGTGGCTAACTATAGAAAATATCCAATCATTCTATTAAGAAATTAAATCATAAAACCCAATGACGACAAAAGCAGTTTTGGTCGGAAGGCAATGAGTCACAATTGTAGAAAAAATCCTGCACAACTAATTATTAAGATAAAAATTTCTAAAAAATGAATGCACATCTACACATGGGGTAATGAAATGTATCGAAAAGAAACGCATGAATTAAAAAACGAAAGAGAAGTCACAAGCTGAAATTGGCATTCTTTAAATTGACTCTTCTGCGCCAAATATTTGAGAATCAAATTTTCCAAAACCTCATTGTTTATCCACATAGAGTCTATGACAACATTTTAAGAATTAGAATAGATAAATCGAAAAATAAAAGAGGAGTTTAGGACACAAGCTAGAATAACAGTTTTCAAATTTCACCAATTAAAGTGGGAGCAATGTTCAGAAGGTCAAAATTAAAGGCTTATTACGCATCTACGTGCGGTATGAAATCTTCCTATGAGGAAATTAAAACTCTTATCATATAAACTTATAGATACAACAGTTGTGGGTCAAAACCAAGATAAAGAAAGACAAAAGGTGAAAATGAGAGTCCTAGCCGAAAAAATCACGGAAAAGTAAAACATATGTCTGTTGAATGCTAGACAACTCGCCCCACTTCAAACTCGCCCCACACCAACTCGCACCAACCTTTCACCAACTCGCCCCAACATGGAAAATATAAGTTACAAACTCGCTCCAACTGTGAAAATCATAGTCACGAACTCGCCCCAACTTGTGAAAATAATAGTTACAAACCCACCCTAACTTTGAAAATAATGGTTTTAAACTCGCTCCAGCCTGGGACTATTATAATAGTCGGCCAGCTCCAGCTGTGAATTTCATAGCTAATTTTATCTTTACCTGGCGCCGAACTGTTAGTATCTGAAATAACATCTTTGAATGCGGTGACTACTATTTCAAGAAACGAAGCGAAACAACACAGAAACCGAATAAAACCGTTTAGTTTCTTATTTTAGGACATTCCCATAGACAATTACTATTTCAAGAAACGAAACTGTTTCGTTTCTTTTCTTTTCATTCTTTGCATGGTTTAGTAATCAAAATCGTGCTGTTTCTTGTTTTAATAATTTTTTTTAAATTTCTTGCATGTGTATGCCATGTACATGTATATATATTTCTGTGTGTATATGATTGAATAAAAGAGAAGTAAGGAAAAAAATAATAAAAATATTTACATGTATCGAGTATGAAATTATTATTTTCATCAGTTGGGGCGAGTTTGTAGCTCTTATTTTCATATGTTAAGGCGAGTTGGTGACCATGATTTTCACAGTTGGAGCGAGTTTGTAACTAATATTTTCCAAGTTGGGGCGAGTTGGTGTGGGGCGAGTTTGAAGTGGGGCGATTTTGTTAACTTAAGGAAGTTGTGTTTATAAACTGAACAGTCGGACCGCCAAGTGCCATTTTGACCGTTACTCTAGTCTAGTGCATTCTATTTACAGAGAAACAGGTGGAGATAATTTTAGAATTTTTTACACTAGAAGGCGCTTTTAGTCCCGCCTCGAATTTTTGATTGACAGGATGTGTGTGAAATGTGTAAATATCGTTGTGCTGGTTTCTGACTTTCAAATAACATAGATGGAAATGTGTGTTAAAATTATTTCGTTAACACCCTGGCCTATCGGATTCACCTGACACTTAAAATTATGAACGTATGAAACATCAAAAGTGAGTATTTTTGAGCACCTCAAAATTGCCGGCGACACACGTTCCCACTTTTTAACCAATGAACAGATCTCGCTCGTTTACCGTTTTACCGGGAGGAACCTATAATGTTTTGTTTTGCAAATAGATACAATATCGGGTCTTTCATTTGCAAGTTAAAAGATACACATACCTTGTCATTGGTAGAGATAAATCATACTTAGTTAAAAACCACTCGAAATCTAACAAAAAATATACAAAGGAGGAAATTGTCCTGATGATTGAATATTTGATCGACAACATATTTGTTCAATTTGGTGGACGTGTTTTCCAACAGACAATTGACATTCCTATGGGTACTAATTGTGCGCCACTACTGGCCGACTTGTTCCTTTACTCATATGAGGCAGACTTCCTTGACGGGCTTCTTAAAGAAAAACAGAAGAAGTTAGCCCGTACCTTTAATTTCAGCTTCCGCTACATAGATGATGTTTTATCACTCAACAGTTCACGTTTTGGGAATTTCTTACATCTCATCTATCCCAGTGAGCTCGAAATTAAGGATACCACAGACACTGCCAAGTCTGCATCTTATCTTGACCTTCACCTCGAAATTGACACCAGAGGAAGGTTGAATACAAAACTTTACTACAAACGGGATGAGTTGACTTTCCAATCGTCAACTTTCCATTTTTGAGCGGCAATATTCCAGAAGCGCCGGCGTATGGAGTATCTATTTCACAATTCATACGTTATTCTGGAGCTTGTGACATATACATTGACATCCCGGCTCCTGACAGAAAAGTTGCTCAGAGAGGGGTACGTTACTCCTAAGCTGAAGTCATCCTTATTAAAGTTTTACGGGCGTCATCATGACTTGGTTGACAGGTATGAAAAAACCGTTTCCCAAATGAAAATGGACCTGTTCTATTGATATTATCCCTTCCTCATACCGGATTTGACATGGGCAGCATGGTGGGTGTCCTACAGGAAGCAGAAACTGCTTACTCTTCCGGAGCACCTGAGTCTACCCCCGGTTTTTTTGGTGGGGTCCATGTTGTTCATACGTTTTTAGTTTTTAATTGTAGTGCATGTATTGTTTTGGTCCTGTCTTCGTTGTTCTCCGGAGTTTTTCTTGACTTTACTTAAAAAGGCTGTCCCGAGACTCCGTTACATAGTTCTTACTCAATATCCAGGGGTATCAAAATATGCAGACATGAAGTGTTTTTTTTCTTTTCTTGTTTTCACATAATGATACGTTTGAAGTGTTTTTTATGTTAGATATTAAATTTTCTGCATAAAATTTTAAAGGAGCGTCTATTTTCAAAGACCAGTCACATGGCAAGTCCCCATCCCATTTTTGTGGTTGATTATACACATTTTTTTTCAAATTTTACTCAGGTTCATCTAATAGGTTACATTAAGGACAGAAAAAAATCCATCATGAGATTATTTTTTTAAATAAGATAAAATAAAATGCTCCGCTGGGCGCAGCTTTATACGACCGCAGAGGTCGAACCCTGAACAGTTGGGGCAAGTATGGACACAACATTCAAGCTTGATACAGCACTGAATTTGGATTGTGAATAAATATTTGACACAGCATAGGTTTCTGACACAGAATTAATGTGGTCTAAGAACTTAAAAAATTTTAATTTACCTATTCAAACCATATCAGTATTATTTGCTTTTATATATAAATCAGAAATAACCAATTTAAAATGGAAAATTTTAAAGAAGTTTAATTTTGGACCCTTTGGACTTTAATGTAGACCAATTTAAAAACGGGACCAAAAAATTAGAATCTAAATACACGGTTAGATTCGGCATATCAAAGAACCCCAATAGTTCAATTTTCGATGAAATCAAACAAAGTTTAATTTTGGACCCTTTTGGCCCCTAATTCCTAAACTGTTGGGACCAAAACTCCCAAAATCAATCCCAACCTTGCTTTTGTGGTCATAAACCTTGTGTTTAAATTTCATAGATTTCTATTAATTTATACTAAAGTTATAGTGCGAAAACCAAATGTCTTCGGACGACGACGACGACGACGATGCCGGACGACGACGACGCCAACGTCATACCAATATACGACCGCAAAAATTTTGCGGTTGTATAAAAAACAGATTCACAGACAACAATTGAATAAATAGTATTGGAACTCTTTTAGTCTTTACAATATTGTGAAATTAGGCTAAAATACTCAACATATGAGCTACCAGTTTTATTTATTATCATTGGCAATGTTCAGAAAAAACCAGTATAAGTAAATAAATTGTATATCAAAACATATATTTTAGGTGTATTTGTTTTACTTTGGATGGAAAACATTGTATGATTTTCATTTATGTCTTTTATGTGTATAATTTCTTAAATTTTTGTTTAAATAGTAATCTTGTAAGATATACAACTCCAGTTCAAATTTTATAACCACTTGTAAGTAAGGTTACCTAATTTCTTTTTATTTATGATTTTAATTTTTTTATCCTCTCGTGTCATCTTTGACTATTTAGTTAGAATAGTTTATGATTCAATCAAGATATAGTTTTCAATTTTATTATATTTTGGTTGTGTTCTCGTATTCAAAGAATATTCATTCCGTTCATCTGAATTTCCACATGTTATTTA
Source organism: Mytilisepta virgata (assembly GCA_028015205.1). NCBI lineage: Eukaryota > Metazoa > Mollusca > Bivalvia > Mytilida > Mytilidae > Mytilisepta > Mytilisepta virgata. The sequence continues at coordinate 45,398,099 of CM051520.1, forward strand.
CATGTATACAGCACTATTAACTTAAATTCTGTTGAACATTTCTAATTTTTGTGCTTTCCCTTTAATTTCAAATCCAGGATCTTGGGTTAGACTTCCATATTAAAAGTTTTTCTTGTACATATGATTTTATTTGTTTTTTCATGATTTTTAATTCATGTTCTGTCCAGATTTTTACTTTTTTACTTTGAAAGTCAACAAATTGCAATAATAAGCATGAGAAATTGGTCTATAAAATCACAGGTATATTTTTTTTTACCAATTTTGGCACAACAGGAGGTGAAATACACAAAAAGCAATAATAATTATTCTTGATCAATACAATAGATATTAATTCATGAAAAACAAGATCGAGAAGGCATAAATTAATGTACAAATGTAAAATTTCCTTTGGTTGAAAAGAATATGTATGATTTCATGTGATTTGCTGGCAAATATAAATCCGTCCATGTCAGATCCTTACAGTTTTTCACAATTGATAAAGATAATTTTAATTTTAATAAAATTTTCTTTTTTTTCCAATGTTTTTTTTTTAATTTGTTACTTTTTAACCAAAAACTCTTTAGCAATTTAGGTCCTGGTAAAGACACAAATCCATTATATTTAATAGCTTCCACATTGCAAAATGCACAAAAAAGTTAAGTATAAATTGGAGCAATTAAGTAATTTTTTTCAAAATTAAAGTGAAAAAAATCTTCAGTCCTGTTTTTGAAATAAAAAAACCTATAAACATTTGTCATTACTCAAATAGACCTATAGTAGTACTTCAGCTACTCCCCAGGCTTTCAGTTGTTAATTTATATAGAAAATAATTTTAAATTCATTTGTGCACATTCTACCATTCAACAGACAATTTCTGAACCCCTCAACAAGAAAATGATGGAAGTAAGTGGAAGCACCTGCCTGACCACCCCCTTTTCCCCCTTGAACATTATTTATTCATATATATGGGTTGTTTAATGTTTATTGACACATATTCATTATACCATTTGACAACCAAGCGTGAAACTTATTTATATTTCCTTTTTTGGTCGATCGTTACTTTATACCTTCTTTGTTTACGTTTTATTGACAACGTCAACGTTGATTATCCCCCTTTATCACTTAATTTTCACAGAAAAAGCTCGCTCGAATTGCGTTTCATTCGGTTTTGAGGAGAAATATTTAAACTGTTTGTCAGAAAAGTAACAGCACACCTTTTCAGATTTAAAAATCCCCGTCCCGAGATAATGATAATGAAGAAAATTTCCTTTTTCTGACCAACGGTGCAGAAATCGTCGGCATCATTGCCAAATTTGATTGTAAAAATTGTTTAGGAAAAGCACGATAAAAATATCTGTTTTAAAGTAATATGAAAAGAAAATATTCTCACAAACCGTTTAATACCATTCCCTAGACCCAATTCACACCATACGTCATGTATGGCCAAAAAAAACGGCAGGTGATTGACGTTACAAAAATGACCCATTTTCAAATGAAAAGTCACGTCACTCTGTAAATAAAAACGACACAATTATTGACTTGGCGCTCCGACTGGAAAGTTTCCCATCTTCTGTTTCAAATAATTTATCTTTTATGGAAAAAATATTTTGTAAATTATTAAATAAAATTTAACGTTTTGAATGACATGTACGTTGTACACAGGTAATATAATGATTGCTTAATATTTTGTCAAGCATTCACAAAATAATACCCCTTCTTGTCAAAGATATAGTTGTATCGATATACTCTTCCTTTCCTTTCATTTAAACAAAGCAATTACAACAATATAATAAAAATGTATTAAATGGGTAATTAAATAATCTACTCACATTAATTTTCAGGCAAAATGAAAAGGATCATTTCCGCCATATTATCTCATGCAAAGGGAAATAATAACAAGATTTGTTTACTAAAAAACTATTTAAAAATAGAATAGATACATTGGAATTTAATGGCCTGAAAGGTATTACAGATATTTCATCTAACATGAAAAATATTAGTTTTTCGTATTTAATTAGGAAAGAAATTCGGCGTTTTCGTTATAAAGTTTCACGATATCTCAGATTATTATTGAAAAGCCCTATTAGTTCATTTGTGGTATTTATTTATGTAATGTCTTTATCTATACTATGATATTATTACATGGTTGTTTCTGTGTTGGCCTTGTTATTGGTCCAAGCCTTGCTGTATTGGCCTGAGGTGGACCCGAAGGCAAATGCAGCTGGTCGAGGACCAATAACAAGCCAAATGCAGAAAGAAACATGTAATTATATCTTTATCAATTAACTAGTTTTCACAAAGCATATTCTTTATAATTTTTTTCTGAATCAACTCTTTGCAAATTCTTAAGTATAGTCATTGAAGGATTGGAATGAGGGTTTTGAAAGATATTTTTAGTCAAACCTATCACTGAATTATTTATAATCATAAATTTTGAAGCACCTTGAATCACAGACCATACATAAATTTAGATATTATGTAATAAGTTCGGACTTTTTGGAGATTTCGTATGTATTCAAACTGAAATCTAGAGAAAATCTAATCATCCTATATTGGCCGGGTACAATTAGTCGGCCAATACAGCAAAAAATCTGTATCGGCCAGGTTGTTCGATATTGGGCGAGTAAATGATTCTGTATTGAAAGGACAGTTTTAGTTATACTGAAGCCAATAATACAGTAGTTAATTAACACGAGAGGCTCAGAGGGCCATATTTGCAGCATGGCCTGGACAAAATGAGATAACTTTGTAAAAATCCTCTCACACATGCTTCTTGTCAAGCGGTTTCAAAGAAGATTTCTTTTTATCAGCCTATCAGAAACAAAAATTGCCCATGGCAACCATGCTTGTCTTCCAATCAGGATGAAAAAAAATGATTTCATAAAGGACTTTCCATAGATGTTTCCTGTCAAGTTTGGCTGACAGTTTTGGCCAAGTAGTTCCAGAATTTTTGTTTTAAATCAACCAGTGAGAAACAAGAATTGTCCATGACAGCCATGTTTGTTGCCCAATCGGGTTGATATGAGGAACTTTGTAAAGAACCTCCCATAGGTGTTTCCTGTCAAGTGACTTTCTATTTGGCCAACCGACTTTAAAGGAGAAAATTGTTTTATATCAGCCAATCAAAAAAAAAAAAAAAAAAAGAACTGCCCATGGCATCCATATTTGTAGTCCAATCGGGACTAAATAGGAAATTTGTATAAAGGACCTCCCTTATATGCTTCTTGTCAAGTTTCGTTCCATTTGGCCTAGTGATTTCAGAGGAGAAGATTTTTTTATATCAGCGAATCAGAAACAAGAACTGCCAATGGTGGGCAAATTTGAAGTCCGATCCGGAAAAAATGATGAGACTTTGTACAGAACCTCCAACAGATGCTTCCTGTCAGGTTTCATTTCATTTGGCAAACAGTTCCAGATTTTTTTTAATCAACCAATGAGAAACAAGAATTTCCTATGGCGGCCATGTTTTTTTACCGATCGGGAAGAAATAAGGAAAATTTGTAAAGAACATCCCATAGATGTTTTCTGTCAAGTTTTGTTTCATTTTGCCAAGCTATTTCAGAGGAGAAGAGTTTTAATACAACCAATCTGAAACAAGAACTGCCCATGGCGGCCATATTTGTAGTCAGATCGGGACGAAATGAGGACATTTTATAAAGGACATCCAATATATGCTTCCTGTCTAGTTTTGCTCCATTTGGCATAGTATTTCAGAGGAGAAGATTCTTGAAAACTCAGCTGATCAGAAACAACAATTACCCATGGCGGCCATATTTGTTGTCCGATCGAGTGAAATGAGCAATTAATCTTCATAAAGGATCTTACGTAGATGCTTCCTGCAAAATTTCATTCCATTTGGCCCAGTGGTTTCAGAGGAGAAGATTAAAATGTGAAAAGTTAACGGACGGACGGACGGACGACGGACGCCAAGTGATGACAAAAGCACACATGGCCTCGAGGTGAGCTAACAATGGGTTATAAATTATGACCAGCAATTCGAAAACGTTAATTCGTCAACAACAAAAAAATAGAAATTAAGGAAAAACCATTACCAGTGAAAGTTCCTTTTACCGTACCTACGCCCCCTCACATTTCAAGTGTTTGTATGTTTAAAATCCAATAAATCAAATATCCCCAACACAGTGTCTTTTTATATACTGTCATATTATGATATTATTACATGTTTGTTTCTGTATTGGCCTTTTTATTGGTCCGAGGCAGAGCCGAAGCCCAATACAGCTGGCCGAGGACAAATAACAAGGCCAATGCAGAAATAACCATATAATGATATCTTTATTAATTAACTAGTTTTCACGATCCATGCACAATGTATGAATATTTTTCTTTGAAAATTTTTAAGTATATTCATTGAAGGATTGGAATAAGGGTCTAGATATTTTTCGTCAGAGCTATTACTGAATAATTTATAATTATCAATTTTGAAGCACCTTTAATCAACGATCATGAAAAATTTAGATATAATGTAAACATTTTGGAGGTTTCGTATGTATTCAAACTAAAATCTAGAGAAAATCGACTCACCCGATATTGGCCGGGTACAAGTCGGCCAATACAGCAAAAACACCATGTATTGGTCGGGTTTTTCAATATTGGCCGAGTTAATGATTCTGTACGACAGGACAGTTTTAGTCGTATTGAAGCCAATAATTCACTAGTTAATTAATAAAATTGGGTATTAATAGTATGAAGGTGTATAAAATCATTGACGTTTGGTAAAGTACTGGTATAACAATAATTACTCTGTTTGAATTAATAAATTTAAAATCAAGACGTATCATATTTCAACCGTCTTCATTTTCAATATCTACCTTACATCATTTTATTTGTTCCGTCTTGATATATTGAACACAGTTATAATTTATAACAAAATGAAAAACTTCATAATATACCCATTATTTTTAAGATCAGCAAATTTTATACCAACAGCGTAATAGGATTGATTGATTGTTGCTAACGTTCAGTGGCAAATATTTCACGCTTCTTCAGGACGAGAACACGTTCAATTTATCAAACAATTCAAATAGGGGTTGTACGGGGCTCAAAAGGGAACACATTTTGAGTTCCACTGTCAAAGGAGGATGGTTGGATAGGGTCGGATAATTTAGCCTTCTGTATCGACCACCAGCCTAATCTTTTTCGAAAACTACAGAAGAGGTCTTAAGCGTGCAAGGAGTATGCCATTCTCAAAACACGTTACCAGCTATGGTCCGAGATCAGGCTTTCCGTATTATTACCCCACAACCCCCCGACGAGAGGGTCTTCCCTATCCGTTACCTAAGGACACGTTACGCAGCTCTATGGGTTGAGCTCCCGTGATCCGTCACAGGTGTCTAGTACCGCAATAGTACCGCAATATGGTATTGAACTAATTTATCGAAACTCGGGAGCAGTAACCGGTAAAATTCGGACGGAACTGTAACTGGCGGGGATTAATGTTTATATGTTGCTATTGTAATACCAATTGACTCCGAAAAATCCGAACGTAAAATTCGTTCCGTCGGATTATAAACTTTTCTCTTCGCAAATCAACAATTGAGATCACAGGCAACCATATGATGATTAAACTTTAATAAAACAAAAAAGTTCAGAAAGGGTGAACTTGAAAGAAAGATAAGACAACAACAATAAACATTTAGTTTTATGTTTTGATTATTCTACAGTACATACATGTACATGTAATTTATGAGATTCTATGTTCCACATAATGATGAAGAAACACATTAAGGAGTCATTGCTAGGAGGCACTTGAACGTATTAGAATATATAAGATCGTTTATATTTCAATCACAAATATTCCGTTAAATTACCAAATATCCAGATAAAATGTTTTTATTTGTAAGGTATAGTTGCTGTAAATTTCAGACTTTTGTCTATTTTATGTCTCACACACTCTGGCAACTGATTTGTTGGTGAGTGAAGTTATAACAATAGACTTTACTTAGAACTTACAGTGATATTTCAACACAATATGGGCCGGGACAAATACTGCTTATAATGTTCGATCCTGCCTAATTTTTTTATCGAAGTTTTGGTCCTGGATTTTTTTTCGGTGTAAATTTAAAACAAAAAAAGAACAAAAAAAATTCCTGACACACGTTCTGTAGTTTTTTCACACCTAAAGTGATCCTTTTTTATTTCCCCAAAGTCCTGGTTCTGCCTTTTTATTTCAAATTTGATCCTAGTCCACCCCCTCCCCTTCCATAAAAATCAACTGGTTGCTCCCTAAGATTTAGAAAGCATTTCTTATTGTGGCATGGTAGTTTCCATGGTAGTTAAATTGTTCGCTACGATTTTAAAAATATGTTTCTTTAATAATAAACGAGTAAAACATGGTGTCGACAAAGATCAATGGACAAGATTTTCTTACGAATCATGCCTTTGCTTTTTCACACGAATTTAATACACAAAAGTCATGTAATTTTGGAGTAGTTAATAAACTTGATTATTGTATGTCAACGTCTTCTATTTTAACGGTATGTTAAAGAAAACTATTTTGACGGAAATCATTTAAATTAGCACAAAAAACCTTTACATTCGGATATGTGTTATATTTAACACGTTTAAATAACAATTTCATTCAGAATTAGCAATGCGTAACTATTCATGTTGTATACAGTATACTAGTGTTACATGTATTTACCCGTGTGTAAAGAAATTTCTGTAGAAAGTATTTTGAATCAAAAAATGGTTCATCAAAGTTTTTGAATACGTGTTCTCCATGTGATCCATTTTTTTTATTTAAACTTCCCATGCCAAGATTTGGTACTGTTTTGATGGTGGACAGTGAGCGAAGGTAATAAAATGTTCTACGGTCATGATTTAAATCCTTTTAATACTTAAATTTCAGGTCTTTAAATGTACATTTTTTAAAGAGATGGCTGGCATAGACATGACAATGCCGAACTATGGAACATCGATACAATAAAACAATCCGTTGTCAGGACAAGTCAAACTAAAGAAGATAGTTCATAAGTGTGAAACAATTTGGTTATGATTTCGTCAATTTAAAATGAATAAACAAATAAATAAAAAAAATCTTTAACTAGACTATCAAATAACCTATCTGAAATTCGTTTATAACTCTCTTCTACTCTGATTACTTTCTACCGTCGTCTATGAAAGTATAGAATATTAATCCACAATTTCGAATCATTAATATTTTTAAAACGTGTATGAAGCCCAGTTATAATACATGTCATGGATATTACTATGTAGGGACAAACATAGGACGGATATAACATACTAAATTACGCATGAATAGTACATTTGTAGTTCATTAAATGAACATCTTTTTTTAAGGTATCTACAGGATACTCCTGTCTTGTCGAATCATCATCTCATTTTTGTTGTCTTGTACAGAATATGTTTTATTATGCAGTGAAATTATTACACATATTCAATATCATGTATATAATTCGTCTTATTTTTATGGATCGGAGAGTCTTAACTTAGAACAAAACAGATTTATTCTTAAATATTCAGAAGCTTACTTTATAAATTCGTATCAACCCTCAGTTCCGAAATGGGGCTGATATGGATTTATAAAAGAATTCTAATGGAAATTCGGATTTGATCCGCGCAAATTACACTTGACTCCGTTTACCGTGTTCTAGTAGTTCCTTATCATGACGTAATGTTTTTCTCTCAAAGGATCAATTAAACTGTCAAGTAAAACGAAGACCAAATAAAATTCAATTTTCAAGCTATCTTCACTAAAATCAATATTAAATACAGAAGAAAGTCATCTCAATGTTTTCCTGTTTATAAAATGATACGACGGCTTCAGATTTCAATCCAAACGACTGTTGCTCTTCAACAGCATTATACTAATCTATTCTGAATCAGAACCCGACTATGTATATTATTTTTGAAGGTTTAAAGTAACACAAAGATGTAACAATGTAGAAAGGATCTAATTAAGAAAATTACATCCCCCCCCCTTTCAGACGAACTGAAGTCATGTTAAGTAGTAAATACGGTATGGTTTTTTTTTAAATGTTCATACATTGAAATATAGTCAATATAAAATATCGTTTATTCTTGTTCGAACAAAGACACATCTCTGTTAAAATAGATTAAATTACGGATGTTTTGTTTCCAAACAATAGGTGTCTTTTTAAATCTGTGTTTGTGCATGATATAGTATATGTAGACGCCTATTTAAACTTTTTGAAAGTTGGTTATTTAAATACAAACCACTGTGGTAAACTATATAAAACAAAATAATTACAAAATGTTATAACAGCCATATTTAAAATATTATCTTGTCAATAAGAGTTTTTAAAAACCTGCAATTCCAACAAATTGGAAAACCTTTCGGAAATTCTCAAAATGTCAGGTGCTGCTTTTGCACAGTTTTACGACATTCAGAAAAATCTCGGAATTTTTAAAGTCCATTATTTGAAGCGACAGTGATCCATCTCCCGAAAATGTAAATTATAAATAAACACTTCCTGGCTAAATATAGAAAATATGCAATCATTCTATTAAGAAATTAAATCACAAAACCCAATGACGACGAAAGCAGTTTTGGTCCGAAGCCAAATTCGCAATTGTAGAAAAAATCCTGCACAACTAATTATTAAGATAAAAAATTCTAAAAAAATGAATGCACATCTACATATGGGGTAATGAAATGTTGTATAGAAAAGAAACGCATGAATTGAAAAACGAAAGAGAAGTTTGAGTCACAAGCTGAAATTCGCATTCTTTCAATTGACTCTTCTGCGTCAAATATTCCAAAACCTCATTGCTTATCCACAACATTTTTAAGAATTAGAATAGATAAATTGAAAAATAAAAGAGGAGTTTAGGACACAGGCTTGAATTACAGTTTTCAAAACTTCACCAATTAAGGTGGGAGCAAGGTTCATAAAGTCAAAATTATAAAGGCTTATTACGCATCTACGTGCGGTATGAAATCTTTCTATGAGGGAAATTAAAACTCTCATCATATGAACTTATAGTAACTACACTTGTGGGTCAACCAAAATAAAGAAAGAAAAATGGCGAAAATGAGTGCCCACGCTGACAAAATTACCAAAAAGTAAAACATATGTCTGTTAACTTGACGAAGTTTTGTTTATAACTGAATGTATGTCATTTTCTGTTTCAATTAATTTTTCTTTTAAGGATAAACTATTTTGTAAAATAATAATTAAAATTTAAAGTTTTGAATGACATGTACGTTGTACAAAGGTAATATAACGATTGCTTAATCTATTGTCAAGTATTCACAAAATAATATCCCTTCTTGTCAAAGATATAGTCCTATCGTTTCATTTACACAGAGCAATTATAAAAAATATAATAAAAATGTATTACATGGATATATAAATAATCCACTCACATTAATTTTTAGGCAAAATAAAAATGATCATTTCCGTCATATTATTTCATGTAAAGGGAAATAATAACATGATTTGTTTATTTAAATACTATTTAAAAATAGAATATATACATTGAAATTTAATGGACAGAAGAGTATTACAGATATTTAATAATCCTCATGGATTCCCATGTTATTTATAAATAATAATAAAGATAACAGCAAAGATCAGCAATGACATATACTTACATGTATCCATTAACCATGTTAACAGATTAAGAGAATTTCAGAGAGAAATAAGTTTACACAAAAGAGCACCAAATACAAAGATAGAAACAACAGAGTATAATAAAAGTCTGGCTTCGTGCAGACCCATGGAAACTACAGAAAAATATGAAGAAGATACGAGTACATGACATACAATCCTGGCATCGCGAAAGTTCAACAAAAGCTAGCAAATAGGCGACATATTGATCATATTGATCAATAACTAGCTTTCGTTGAAAGCCTGGCTGTTAAAATGCTTTCAACAGTTGAAAGACTTTACCCAATAATGTTGCCAGCAATCGTAGCAGCAATTGTTGAACACTGGAAAGCTTTTCATTTGCCGGCGTTGTCGTGAAGGAAAATAACGTATTTGCATCTTATAATGTCCGAAATTTCCTCCTTCCCACACTGCCTAAGTATACAGAAAAGATAATAAGATTTTACAAGGTTATGGCACCTGTTATAACATATTTTTTGTGAATAGTGATTATGCAGGTTATTACAAAAAATAAATAATACATTAAATAATTTTTTAAAAAAATGAAAGCACAAAATATAAAATAAAATGTTTGTTTTTTTTTTTAATTTATTTGATTATTTATTTATTTACTTATATATGTATTTGTTATTGTAAAATACAAAATAAATATTTGTTTTGAAATTAAATAACTACAGGCTCTAAAGAGCCTGTGTCGCTCACCTGCATTGCATTTTACATCTTGAGCAGGACTAAAGATTTGACTGGTTTTCTATAGGGTTCTATGCTAAACTAAGTTCGGCTGTAGCAGCCAAGATGGTTGACAGTCTAGGTCAATGGGGACATTTCTAAAAGAGAACCATCTAAGGATCATTGCTACGACGTCTAGATCTAGTTGGCTTAGTGGTTTCAGACCAGAAGATTTTTGAGTGAATTTCCCATAGGGTCCTATGTTAAACTAAGTTCGGATGTGTCGGTCATCTTGGTGTACAGTCCACGAAAACATAAGTTTAGAAAGGGGCCACCCAAGGACCATTTCACTGAAGTTTGGTTTAAATTTGTTCAGTGGTTTCAGAGAAGTTGACGAAAAAGTAAAATTCCCATAGGCTCAATGTTAAAGTAAGTCCAGCCATGGCGGCCATGTTGGATGGCGTTCGAGGAAACCGAACATAAATTTTTAAAGGGGACACCAAAGTTTGGCTCAAATTGGCCTAATGGTCTCAGACAATGTCCAGAAAAAATCGAAAATGTTAAAATTCCCATAGGGTCCAAAGTTAAACTATGTCCAACCATGGCAGCCATATTTGATGGCGCCCCGGAAAACCGAAAACAAGTTTTAAAGGGGACCATCCAAGGATCATTCCACATAAGTTTGGTTTAAATTGGTTCATTGGTTTCAGAGGAGTTAATAAAAATGTGAAACGTTTACTACGACGACGACATACCACCACGACGACGGACGCAACCTGATGAGAATAGCTCACATGGCCTTTTATTTAGGCAAAGGTGATCTAAAAAGAATGTGGATACGGTCACATGTCGTTGAAAGGTTTCCTCCATCATGACCAAAGCCACAAGAGCAGATGATGATCGGTTGTGACTGGGGGTGTAGTAACTCTTTGGATTTTTGACGGAGGTTTGCCGAAATGGCCTAAGAAAAGGTATCCGAGCAAATACTAGTATACATGTCCATTATACATGTTTTGTACGGCTTTACCCCAACAGAGCTATTGAAAAACAGTACTTTAACGGGTGTTACACGGACACTTTTTATTATTAGAATATAGCAAAGTGCTCTCGACCAATGAAATTATAGGATTTGGTGTTTCTTAGTTGTGAAAAATGAATGTAAAACATGTTCTTAGTAAGGGATTATCCAAACGTTTTCTTTCCATTCAAAAAAATGAATTCCTATAAATGAATTACAACTGCCCCGAAGCAAATTTATCACCTTACAGAATTTGTGAGTGGAGCTGATTAAAAATTGAATTTGAATTTGAAAAAAAAAATTATAATGTAACTGTTGTAGTTTTTTAGATCGATAACTTTGAACGTTAAATACGATAAGACCAATACAAAAAAGAAACATCTCATTAATTAAATTTTACCTTCATCTTTATCTAAATGCATTAATACTCTAAACTCAGATTACTGGTCAATGACCCGCGGTTGGTAAGAATCGACATTTAAAATATTCCGATATAATTAAAACGTGAGGAAAAATTAATATTAGAATTTAATATATAAAAGGCTGATTTATTCTTTTTATTTAATTTGAACATTTAAATTTTAGCTTATTACTTTATATATGAAGTAGTATTATGTATACAGGGGACATTCCCTTTTGAAAAAATATAGTTATAACTCATATTTTGAAATTTATTGATTTAACTGTAAATAAACAAAAAGATAATTCCTTGCTTAAATGTACATGTTTTACATTCATACTCACAAGACGGAAACACCATTGCATCGTACTGTTGTGACTTTGAATGTTTAAAATGCAATTAATTAAGATTTCCCAAATTATTAGAAATGCTTTACATCCTTACGACTAATTCATAAATGAAATGTTTAAAAGGAAATCATACATTAACTATAAACCTTGCACTGACTTTGAAACAATTATATATATTTATATGCTCTACGCGTAGTAATTTTCAGTTACGTAGTTTATATTGTAGAACCGGTTTGAATTTCGCGGGTAGTATATAAAGAAAAGGATCATGGTTTTTTTTTTTAGTTATCGAGGTTGGGCGGTGACCACGTTGATTACAATATAGTGTAGACATATTTACAGTAGTGCAAAATTAATATGTAATTCAGAGATCATTTTATTGCGTACTAATTATGATATTTGTTTATTTTTAGATATTCTGTAAGGCCAGTGTACTGTAACAAATTTTTTATTTAGTGGACGTTTTTGCGTACAGTGAATCAGATGATGATTTTTTGTGGACAGTAAATGCATTATTAAATTGTTGTATGTTAATAAAATGACATGGTCACCGTGCCGGACAAAATCAGAAATGTGTTTTATTATTTTATGTCTAGAATGATAGAGAATACAGTTTGGGGTTGTAGTAGGTTTCAGAAATTAAGTAGCGTGGTGCACATAAATATTTTATGTTCGTTTGAACAAGTGAATTTAGAACATAAACTTAATTGAAACCAATCAAGCGGTTATTTGAGTCTTGAGCACTTTACAATATTCTAAGTTTCTAAGAGAATGACGCTCGTACTTAATCATGTTAATCATAAAGAAAGGGATAGCATTCTCTTACATATACATAGAATAGCTCGTGCGTTAACATGCTATAAAAGGTATTTTAATACTTTGACCTACATATGGTATGTGACTGAAGAGCGATTCTATTCATAAAAAGTATCAGCGTAACATTCGTTTATTAAGTACTGTTTTTCTACAGCTCTGCCCCTTTGATCTTCTTTAAATAGGAATTTGTCTAAATCAAATTGGGAAACCGCAAAATCCGTTTGAACATCAAACAAACTGTCCCTCATTTCGTTGCTAAAACGCTCTGTCGTGTAACATTTAAGAAAATGGCCAACATGTTCTAAGACGACCTTGAACCTTTTCCAGGATCCATTCGATTCTATTATGAGTTTAATATTTAAATGAATACGCAATCTATCATATTTAAAGAAATTTGAAATCGTAACAAACAAAAATATTAAATAATTACGGAATTTTCACTTCACCATGCACATGCACCTTTTTATAATGAATAGATAAAAAAATATTTAGAAAATTACCTTTTTATAATGAATAGATAAAAAAATATTTAGAAAATTAGATGTAGAAGAACATTATGAAACTATAATTCAAAACGTGAACAAGTTATTAGAAAAGTTTTTGTTTAATTTCAAATATTTGAAATTAAAATTTATGTACGATTTGTTTAATGAATCTTATCGATTACTAACAATGCAACCGGACAGACATACATACACATGTGTTTTTTGTTATTTTTATTGGTATATTTTTTATCAAAACAACACCGTTCCTCTTTTATAAGAAAAAATTGGCGAACTGATTGGACCTGTTGAAATGGGAGTGGAAAACTTTTTTGTTTCAAGTGCTTATAATAACAATAGTGTGCAACTTTTTGAGTTGAAGTTTTCCAATACATAATATATTATTCATTGGAAATGAAAATGAGCAACACAACATGAAGGTATTTAATGGAAATTGTCAATGTATTAGGTGGTATATTTTTCTTTGTCCAAAATGGCCGAAACTCTGAATGTAAACAATACAAATGAACTCAGCTCATGTAATACTCCAGTTGAAAATTCAATTGCTTAGTGCTCGAAAAGTATTATATGATAACACGATCAATTATAATGTACCGCGCAATACAAAAGCGATGAGACCATCCCATATACAGCAGAAATTAACTTTTTCTGACACACCATCCCCCCAAACTTCAAGTGCACAAGATCCACCACCAAGCTTAGATTTAGTTCTGAAAGACATCTATACAAAACTAGACTCTTTACCCTTACTTCTAAGCAACCTAGAAGCTCTACCTTCAATAGACAAACGACTTGGTGCTATAGAACAGAGGTTTGCAAATATTGAATCTGAATTAATGATGGTGAAACAAGATATACAACAGTTAGATAACAGGGTTACCAGGACTGAAATAAAAACATTAAATATCACACAGAAAATTGAGGGAATTGATCTAGAGTTTAACCATATGAAACGAGAAAATATTGAACTACGTGAATGACTTATTGAGGCCCAGTCAAGATCAATGCGGGACAATCTTCTTTTCGGAAGTATTGAAGAAGACGAAAATGAAGGTAAAGACACTGAAAACGTTGTAACAGAAAACATAGTTAAAAACTTCATAAAAAAAACAAATTAGATATAGACGAAGAAATACATTTCCAAGTCGTTCACAGACTGCGACCAAGACCGGATGGCAAACCTCGTACAGTAGTAGCAAAATTTGATTGCCTTAAAGACCGGGATAAAGTAATCAAAGCAGCACCAGAAAATTTGACAAATACTATATTCAGTGTTTATGAACAATACCCCAATGAAATCACTGAGCGACGTAAATTGTTATGGCCGATCTTTAAGCGGGAGCAACGATTTTGCAATACTGTAAAATTCAAAGAAGATAAACTATATGTAAACGGTCGGAGAGTATATTCCGAAACTTATCAACTGCAGTACAATAATGGCCCAATCCGCCTCAGACAGCAAAACAATCAACAACGAGAAAATCCATTCCTCAAACAGCACTTTGGCCCACAAGCTCAACATGAACAGCAAAACCAAAACAACTATTACTAGGACAGGCAAACAAGAGGACATTATAATGTAAAACAAAATCCAGTGAACAATGTAACAAACTTAAACATAACATGTCTTAATGTATGTGGTCTAAAAATAAACTATTATACCCATAATTTCAAGAATTATTTAAATCATATGACATTTTTATGTATTGAAAGTCAACTTGATGATATAGACACACTTAATGTACCCGATGGATAGTTATTTTTTTTAAAAAAGAAAAGAATTTGACAAAAAAATAAGGAGGTATTACCATTATATTTAAGAAAATTTATAAAGATTATTTTATTTTTCCAAAATCTGAGTGTAATTTTGTTCTATGGGGAAAAATCGAAAATTTGGTAAAATCAAATACCTTACTTCTTTGGTGCATTTATATTCCACCTGAAAACTCAAAATATACGTCTCCGGACGCTTTTGATGAAATAGAAAGAGAACTGGTCTCTCTAAAAAATGAAAACGCTATGATTGCACTTGTTGACGATTTTAAAGCCAGACCTAGAACATTAGTAGATTATATTATACAAGATAAAAATTTTATGCAGATCTTGAATGTTGATTGTATAAATGAAATAAATAGTTACTTGTATGATTTTCAGACATTGTGTAGATATAATGTACCGCTAGACAGATCTATCAAAGATACTGGACGTTGTAATTCATATTGATAATGTCATAAACAATGGTTTATACATTTTACAAATTTCGCTATTTAAATCATTATTTGGCTAGATTTCAACTATTTGACTATTATTTGTTTGTATGTTTCACATAGGTATTGATGTAATCATTAATTATAGTTAAAGTGCAGTCAGGCATGAAACTTAACACCTGTTCAGTCACATGATTTACCTGCTTTAGACAGTATATAAGGAAATGTTTTGGTCATAATCTGGGTTATTTTGGGGTAAACACCTTTTGTTTAGATGCCAGAATGTATAAACACCTTTAATGGTAAATAACCATTATAGTTACCATATATATGAACTATTAGTGGTTGTCAAAGAATTACCATTTAGCACTTCACCATAAAATACGGTTGGTTAAGTGGCATGGTAAAGACTTAACAATAGTTTGTGGTTGATGACCTGATATAAGGTACAAAATCTGTTACCAGCAGATATGGTTGCTAACAGAGTACCTTGATTCAAATGCCACAGGTGTTTGCTGACATCAAAGCATTCCATTTTGCCACACAAAGACATACACCCAGATAACCCCCATGTAACCATCTATAAGTTACTGTAAAAACATGGGTATATTTGTAAATATATATATTGTGATGGCCATATTGTAAATAAACTATTAAACTATGTATAACTGGCAATTCTTTGCTAGTGTTTCCTTACAGCTACGCGATACAACGTCACGGATCCCGTTTCTAGTAACACAAAGACTTTCTTCTCAATACAGAATTGAGTTTTCGTTACAATATAAATTGATTAATTTTTGTAAAAATAATAATGTATTTATTTCAGATGGTAGAATTGATGATGATACGGGAATTCGCAAGTTAACATGTAATAATTGTAGTATTGTAGATTATCTTCTTGTTTCATCTGAATTATTTCCTTTTGGTAATGATTTTCAAGTTATTGATTTTGACTTGTTGATATCTGATGTTCATTGTCGATTACATTTCAAACTTTCAAATCTGTTAACAACTGATTTACATATGAAAGATGGTCCAATAGAGAGTATTGTTAAACCTATTCGTTGGATTTCTGACAAGAAAAAACAGTTTGTTGACACATTTCAAAATAAATTACCCGTTGATGACATTGAACCAATTAGATATTGCGATATAAATAGTGATTCTTATCATGATGATTTTGACAAATTTGTTGAAAGTTTTAATATTTTGAGAAAGAAACTTTTGGAAATAAGACTTTTCGACAAGCGCAACATAAATAATATACGCACCCTGGTTCAATAACCGATGTCAAGAAAAAAGAGAAGAATTCAATAGGGCTAAGAAAAGACATAGCTTACTAAAAACAGACGCAAACGGCCACGAATTAAGAAATGCGAGCAAATTTTTTAAAACCGAAATAAATAGAAGTTTCCAGGAATAATCAGTTTAAAATGGAAACCGAGTTACGGTCTACATCTGAATTAGATCCTAGAGAGATGTGGAATATTTTAAACAAGTTTAATAAACCATATGCAAATAATCAACATGAAAAACAATAAAGCGCCTTGTTATGATGAAATTGTAAACGAATATATTAAATCCATTATTAATCTATTGATTCCCGTTTATTTAAAACTAAGGAATTATACCAGAAGTGTGGTCACTTGGAATTATATTGCATTTTTAAAAATAAGGTTTTTCCTCTAGATCCAGCTAATTATAGACGTATTACTCTAGTTTCGTCTGTTGGTAAATTATTTACAGCAATTTTAAATCATAGACTCTCAAAATGCTGACTTATTTGAAGTTATACCAGGTGTACAAGCGGGTTTTAGAAAAAAGTTACTCACTAAAGCTCGCCTTTTCTCATGTTTCTAAAGCTCGCCCAAATAAATTCTACATTTTCCGACAATGACTATGTATTGTATATGTATATGTCTTTTGGTAAAAAATTATACTGTACATTTATTGATTTTAAAAAGGAATTTGACACGGTTTGGAGACTTGGGCTATGGCAAAAACTTGTTAAAAATAACGTTACGGGAAAGATACTTAAAGTTACCTATAACATGTATGATAGTATAAAATCGTGTGTAAAACAAGGGAGGGTTATTTCGGGTTTTTTTCCTGTCATCTTGGGGTACGTCATGGAGACAATTTATCGAATTTTTTATTTTCCATTTTCCTTTCAGATCTTGAAAGTTATCTCTGTAGTCATGATGTAACAGGTCTCGAAACGATATCGCAAAAATGTCAAGAAAATTTACGAATTTTCTTCTTATTGTTTTGTGTGATGATACTATTATTTTGGCTGAATCTGTGCAAGATCTACGATATTCATTAAAAGTGTTTGAAGATTATTGTTCTGTCAATAGAACAAAGGTATTGATTTTTTCAAAAAGAAAATCTCGAAGTAATCATGTTTTTAAACTGTAATGATGTTAATATTGAAAATGTAGATTTTTACTCAAATCTTGGATTACTGTTTAACTATAAAGGTAAATATACTGTCGCAAAGAAAAAAACTAATTGAGCAAGCTCAAAAGGCACTGTATGCTTTGTACAGAAAGATTAGAAATATTTCTATACCCTTGGGTCTACAATTTAAATTATCTGACTCATTAATAGCACATATTCTTCTATATGGCTCTGAAATCTGGGGTTACGAAAATACAAGTACTTTAGAAAAAGTACATTTACAATATTTGAAGAGAACATTGATGGTTAGATCGAGTACACCTAATTATATGGTATATGGCAAAACTGAGAGATTTCCTTTAGATCAAAGATCAAATTGAGATTGCTCAACTTTTGGACAAAATTACTGACAAATCAAGATAAATTATCTAGTACTATGTATCAATTGTTATACAAATTATATCAGTCTGAATCTTGTCACTCAAAGTGGTTACAAAACAGAAAAACAGTGTTAGATGATATTGGTCTAAGCTATATATTGAATAGTCAAAGTCTTTTAAATAAAATTGATATAAAAGGTTATATTAAACAAACAATGTGTGACCAATATATCCAGAAACGGCATAGTGACAGGAGGAATTCTTCAAAGGGATTGTTTTATTCTTCTTTCAAGCCAGAATTTGCATTTGAAGGTTATTTGATTAAATTGAAGCTAGATAGGAGAGCTTGTACATTTCTAAGCTTAGATGCTCAAATATAAAGTTTCCTATTGAAACTGGACGCTGGCGTAATATACCACGTGAAGAAAGACTATGCCATTTATGTGATAGCAAGGAACATGGTACAGAATATCATTATATATTTGTTTCTACACACCATGAAATTTCGCAAATTAAGTTCAAATTTGTACCGAATTACTATTTGACAAATCCAGCCGATTCGAAGTTCAAAGGAATGATAAAATATTGTAATACAACTGTGTCAAATAACCTATCTATTTTCCGCAAGAAAATTGTCAACTATCTATAAAATGATAACAAAATTACTTACAACATTACTATAGATCTTCATTCTTACTACTGAACACACTGGAACACGTGCTTTTATATCTAGGTCACTCGTACATCTTTTGTATATTATGTAAATATATGTTCGTGACACTCCATTTAGTTCACCATTAGTATTTCTATTATTTTTGAATTTTGCTAAATACTGGTAATTTCTGTAACAAATCAATGAATAATCATGTCAGACAAGTCTGACGACTGGGTTGGCGAATACCCTCGGGGACCTAGGATCCACCCTGCAGAGGCATCGTCCCAGGAGTTTCAAAATAACAATCCAAAGATACTAATATTAGACATAGCAAAGTTATACTATGCTGTATACGACGCATTTCAAGGAGTTACCTCTCATCAGCAACATTAAAACCAAAACATTTGGAAGACCAAAAAACAAAATTATTTTAAACAAGAAGTACTCATAACGAAAAATACAGAAATAGGAAGCCAAATGTCATCTACCATGTGCAATACAAGGAATGAACTCTTAGTATTTCTATTATTTTTGAATTTTACTAAATACTGGTAATTTCTGTAACAAATCAATGAATAATCATGTCAGACAAGTCTGACGACTGGTTTGGCGAATGCCCTCGGGGTTAAACGACTAGAAAATTTGAGTCCGCAAATTTAATAGTATAGATAGGCTTAATAGTCATAAATGTTGTCAATAAGAGAAAGAATCCGAATATGTATAGAAGAAATCGTCATATGACATAAAAGACGAACGAAAATATCTCCTCAAGATATGATTTAAAAACTGCAAATGAATTTTATAGGTCTATTTCAGGAAATAGTCAGGTATGGCGGAATCCTGGCCCGAAATATTAAATAATTACCTTTTATTGGAAAAAGTAACATCCATTGTTCCTGGTTAATTCGGTTTGCGAGTTAAGTTCGCTCAGTTTCCTAATATTTCTATTTAAGGTATTCTGGAGACAAGCAGGATGGAATTCTACATCAAACTTCACACGCACTGCTTTTGTTGAAATACGAAGAATTAGCAAGCCTGATTTGATATAATTTGTTTCTTCTTCGGTTATAAGCTGTCCCTCTGTTGCCATTCTGAAAATAAAGTTTTGAATCGTAATTAAACAGTAACTCCGTATGTCCTCCATAACGGGGGGCTCCAGGAGCCTACTTCACTAACATGGATTTCATTAGCCATTCAGGGCAAAATAGAGAAACTAAAAACATAGATACCAAAGGCTAATAAAAATGTAACAGTGGACATATATATATGATGTAAGATATGGGCCACCAAAGTTTGGCCATTACTGCCCCAGTAGTTTATTTGTTGATTTTTGTGTTTTAATTTTTTATTTTTTATTTTACTAAATTAGTTAAAGGTGCGGATTCCCAGACACATGGATTAAAAAAAGGGGGGGGGGGCAGCAAAGAAACATTTCCTCAAGGTTTGGCTAGTAAGTAATTTCACTAGAAAAGTTGGTCGCTTAACTAAAACGTATTGGTTACGGAGGAAAGCAGAGCAAGAAACTGCATTAGGTGATTATGTCTGTTTCAGTTTGTCTGTTTATTATGTTATTTTTTTCATTTTTGTCAGTTATATTTGAACAAAATTTCTTATGTTTAAAAACCTTCAAAACATTTTGGGTATAACTGCTTTCATTAATAATGAAGCAAGTGTTATGAAGAAAGACCAGCATGGATATTAAATCTCATTTCAGTTTACAACAGAGAGAATATGTAGAAACTTTAAAAAAGCCAATTAACTGAAGATACATGACTCCACTTTTGCCTATCTGTATTTTAATACATTATATAACTGCCAGCAAAAGTTTCTGAGAATGACACATATGACATAAAAGGATGTTGCTGCATTTAAGACAGACCACCCTGTTTTTATCGTTTTTGTCTGTGTAAATGAGTAATTCTGAAAGAGAATATTTTACTTTAAAGAAAACTCATCACGCCCACTTGTCTCTCTTATTCATAACAATTTGTTTTGGTTAAATGTTTGCAAAACTATGAAAATGCTGAGTAATTTCAAGATTCGGGGATTGTGATTCGATGATATAATTCCATTTGATGTGTGAGTATTTCCACATTTAGATACATACAATTATTGTATAAAAGTTTGTTCGAAGTAATATTGGCTATGAAAGGGACAGAAAATAGTGGATTTTACAGCAATCATCATATGTAATTAACTTGAATTAAATGAACAAACTAAGCGAATCACATTCTGGAATTCTTGAAATAAAACAGACTAATGGGGGAGGGGTGTCCACTAAAAAGAGTATTTAACCATGTTTAACAATTGTTATGCATAAGAGAGATAAGCAGGGATTTTATCTTTCATGTTATAACCGATTCATCAAAAAAAGTTTAAACAAAAACATTTTTTTTTTAATTGGCAATTACTGTGTAGGAAATATTATAGTCGATTATTATCCAAATCAGCGTGATATTTTTGTCTGAATTGACAACACCGGTGTGAGAATGGATATAATTTGTTTCTTCTTCGGTTATAAGATGTCCCTCTGTTGCCATTCTGAAAATAAAGTTTTGAATCGGCATTAAACAGTAACTCCGTATGTCCTCCGTAACTTGGGGCTCCAGGAGCCTACTTCACTAACATGGATTTCATTAGCCATTCAGGGCAAAATAGAGAAACTAAAAACATAGATACCAAAGGCTAATAAAAATGTAACAGTGGACATATATATATGATGTAAGATATGGGCCACCAAAGTTTGGCCATTACTGCCCCAGTAGTTTATTTGTTGATTTTTGTGTTTTAATTTTTAATTTTTTATTTTACCAAATTAGTTAAAGGTGCGGATTCCCAGACACATGGATCAAAAAGGGGGGCAGCAAAGAAACATTTCCTCAAGGTTTGGCTAGTGAGTAATTCCACTAGAAAAGTTGGTCGCTTTACTAAAAAGTATTGGTTACGGAGGAAAGCAGAGCAAGAAACTGCATTAGGTGATTATGTCTGTTTCAGTTTGTCTGTTTATTATGTCATTTTTTTCATTTTTGTCAGTTATATTTGAACAAAATTTCTTATGTTTAAAAGCCTTCAACCCATTTTTGGTATAACTGCTTTCATTATTAATGAAGCAAGTTTTATGAAGGAAGACCAGCATGGATATTAAATCTCATTTCAGTTTACAACAGAGAGAATAAATAGAAACTTAAAGCCAATTAACTGAAGATACATGACTCCACTTTTGCCTATCTGTATTTTAATACATTATATAACTGCCAGCAAAAGTTTCTGAGAATGACACATATGACATAAAAGGATGTTGCTGCATTTAAGACAGACCACCCTGTTTTTATCGTTTTTGTTTGTGTAAATGAGTAATTCTGAAAGAGAATATTTTACTTTAAAGAAAACTCATCACGCCCACTTGTCTCTCTTATTCATAACAATTTGTTTTGGTTAAATGTTTGCAAAATCATGAAAATTCTGAGTAATTTCAAAATTCGGGGATTGTGATTCGATGACATGATTCCATTTGATGTGTGAGTATTTCCACATTTAGATACATACAATTATTGTATAAAAGTTTGTTCGAAGTAATATTGGCTATGAAAGGGACAGAAAATAGTGGATTTTACAGCAATCATCATATGTAATTAACTTGAATTAAATGAACAAACTAAGGAAACATTATTACAGCGAATCACATTCTGGAATTCTTGAAATAAAACAGACTAATGGGGGAGGGGTGTCCACTAAAAAGAGTATTTAACCATGTTTAACAATTGTTATGCATAAGAGAGATAAGCAGGGATTTTATCTTTCATGTTATAACCGATTCATCAAAAAATGTTTAAACAAAAACATTTTTTTTTAATTGGCAATTACTGTGTAGGAAATATTATAGTCGATTATTATCCAAATCAGCGTGATATTTTTGTCTGAATTGACAAAACCGGTGTGAGAATGGAATTTATCTTTCTAATAACTTTACATTCTAACTTTTTTTGCAACAAATTAAAAAAAAAACAGTATGAATTAAGATAATTATATCAACTTACTTTAACTGTTAATTTAGTACTGTGAGTCGGTTTACTAAAAATATTAATATTCGTTCAGAATTTGGTTAACTAAAAATAACTTACATGACAGCCACTGGTCCCTTCGGTTGAGAGAAAGTATTAATTATAATTAACAAAATCGGAAAGTTGCCTATTAAGAGAAACTCATGCATTGTAAGACAATACCCACAACAAAGCTATTGAAAAAGTGTACTCTAAGTACACGGACACTTTTTGTGAACTATTTCAACTGTTAAAAACAAACCCAACTACAAAGATCCGTGAAATAATTTGTCGTTTTTGTCTCGCCTGCAACGGAAAATCGCGAAGGCGAGATATAGCGGTATTTCTTTCCGGCGGAAACTTTAATAATTTTGCACGTGTAATACCTACAATTAAGATGTATGGTTCACAGGTAGCTTGACGTATAAGGTTTACCGCAATATACTTGTCTTGTGACCTTGACCTCATGGTTCACTGACTTCATAAACATAAATTTAAAATCTGCATCTTAGTCAGTTTCGTGGTTAAAAACTGTAATACCTAGGCCAACCAGTTTTGGTCTATAGATACTGAGTTTTTAGTGGGTACATGGCAGTCAGACACCTAGGTTGGAACTTTGACCTCAATTTCATGCTCGAGTGACTTTGTCACTTTTTCGTGGTTAAGTCCATTTCTCAGAAACTACTACCTAGACCCACCGTATTTGGTCAATAGATAGTTCTTGGTGATATATGTCAGTCTGATACCTGCCTTTTGACCTTGACCTCAATGTCATGCTTGAGTGACCTGCGTCACATTTTCTCGGTTAAGTCCATTACTCAGACTAGAATACCTAGACCCATCTTAATTGGTCAATAGATAGTTCTTGGTGGGTACACGTAAGTCTGACACCTGGGTTGGGACCTTGATCTCAATTTCATGCTCGAGTGACTTTGTCACTTTTTGGTGGTTAAGTCCATTTCTCAGAAACTGTAATGCGTAAACCCACCGTATTTGGTCTATTGATAGTTCGTGGTTGGTACATGCCAGTCTGACACTTGTCTCTGGACTTTGACCTCAATCAAACCGTTGAGTGAGTTTCATCCAAGTTTCTTGATTAAGTTCATTTTTCAACAACTGTAATACCTAGACCTACTGTATTTGGTGCGTACATGCCAGTCTGACTTGTCTCTGGACGTTTACCTCAATTTCTTGGTTGATTGACTTTCATCCAAATTTCTTGATTAAGTCATTTTTTCAGAAACTGTAATACCTAGACCCATCCGTGTTTTGTCTATAGATAGTTCTTAGTGGGTACATGGAAGTCTGATACCTGTCTGTGGACTTTGACCTCAATTGCATGCTTGCGTGACTTTGTCACATTTTAGAGATTAGGTCCATTTATCAGCAACTTTAATACGTAGGACTAACATATTTGGCCAATAGATAGTTCTTAGTGGATACAGGTAGGTAAAACACCTGCGTTTTGACCTTGACCTCAAATTTTTTGACTTGCAAAATGTCGGGTATCAGATGATCATTATTCTGTGTCATGTGCATACTCAGACGAGACATGTAGTGTGTCCACTCTTGTTATGTTTAGCAGTTAAAATAGTTCACAAAAGTGTCCGTGTAACTACGATTATAGTACTTTTTTCAAACACCCGGTCAAGAACACTTAACCATCGGTGCAACGTGACGTAATATGATTGACGTAAATACTTTGAATTGTAAAACTTTTTTTGTTCAAATAATAAATCAGTGAAATGTCACGGTATAACAATTTTAAATGACTGTCAAATTTTAGATAAACCAATAACAAACATTTGTGTTGTTACAACTATTTGCATCACGTCTCGACAGCTGTATAAAACCAAATCAATACCATGCACTGTACGTATCGTAGTGATACACTTGTATACAACTTTCTCGTTTTCATACAAATAGTAATTGCTTTCCTCAAAAATTGTGCTTGGATTAACAGAAAACATTGCTTACACGACATCTACATTGATATTGTACTGTACAGTCGCTTGCAAACGTGCGAACTTTCCCTGTACGTTCGCTTGGGAGCAATGTGTAAAGTCGCTTGCGAAAACAGCAGATCTCACACAACAAGGAAAGTGCTATTGATGTATTTTAAACACTGTCACTTTTTCATTCATTTATTTTGTTGAACATTAGTTGTAATAAGTAGCTTTATTTTCCTTTTGTTTCTTATCAAACAATTGATAATTCCAGAGTACTTTTTAAACGAAGAAATTATTCCAAATGAAAACACCCTGACCATGAAAATATCTATATCTCCAGGTGGGGTGTGTTTTGTTCGTCAATCCAGAAACTTCATCTGGATCACTCCAGAAGAGTGTTACAAAAAAAAACAAACTGGACCTCTTCCCCAGCAACCGTCTGCAGAGCCGGGAAAAAACACAGTAGAAACAATATGGCGTCCAGCATTATGAAGCGTATGTTGTTTGAGTATAACTGCTATATGAATTAACCAAAATTAGTGAAAAATGCAAATTAAAACTACAAATACACATTGTCACACACAAGGCGAGATCATACATAAATTGTCGGCATATGGGGATGAATTTTATGAAGAAATAACTTTTATATCGCCTGCTTTGAATTCATAACTTTTCAGCCAAAATGTTTTTAAAACATAATTTCAAGTCTCCCATAGCGTAAACCTTCAAATTTGAAGCCTTTTCCCCTCAGAATTATACAAATATTTGTAAATATCCGCCAAAGGAAGTTGACATAAACATTAATTTAAGAGCCGAGACGGGAAAAGACTCGATTGTCCGTAATTCAAACAATTTTATAATTTTCGATCTACAACCAAAAGGGGGGGGGGGGGTAATTTGATTAAAAGGGCCGAAGTCACGTGATACAAATGCGATGAATAAAGTACCCAGTATTCTGCCATATCAGCTAAAGCTGCTAAAAAAAGTGCATTTTCTTCAATTTTATCATTGTAATCATCATCACTCGCGTCAGATTCATCTAATACATGCAAACTCTAAGTATGATGTGTAGCATATTAAACAATCATTTTACCCAAAGATAAGAACTTAATGTTCGAATCGACGTATTAAATTCTGAAAGATGACCACTATTTAGGTGTATTACTATTCATATGGTTAATGTTTTGGATTCAATTTTCCCAAAACGGGCAGAGGCAAAAAGATGTGCCGTTAACGTAGCAGAACACGCTTCATAGGAACCGATGACACTCGGATTTTTGTTTTTATTTTATTTAATTTTTTTTTTTTGGTGGTAGTTCACATTGCCAGTTTTTTAGTCCCTGTCTTTCTCTGTTTTTTATTCTTTGTAGCATGTTTTGCTGTGTCATGAATTCGCCTTGTTTTTAGTTTTTGGCCTTTTGTAATTTACCCACTTTCTTATAGCTTACGCATTCTTTTGCAGATATAAATTCCCATAAGGCAATATACAAGAACTGCACCGTACGTCCAATGGCTGCCATATTATTTGGATGGGGGATCATCGGATGCCTCAAATAATCTGAAAATTGGCTATTGCGGTCATTTTGATATCAGGTATGGTAATCTGGACAATTTTAAAAGAGGACTAATATGGACATACTGACAACAAACGCCCAAGGAGGCAATATTTCACGTGACCCTCTGCAGTGGAACTGAGGAATTCTGTAAAACGATTTTCTAAAATTGATTTTATTAAACTGCTACCGGTGTGTCTAGGGTCAGTGACATCTGCTATCTTTTTTTCTAATTTTTGTTGAGAATCCTTCAATTGCATTTTTTATTAACTTTACCATATAATGTTTTTTGTATGTATACAAAATGTCTTCATATTAAAAAATGAAAAAAATAAAAATGAAAATGATCTAAAAGTTAAAATAATTTCATTGAATAAAACAAATGATAGAAATAGAATAGAAACAAAAGAAGCATAGTAATGTTTTAAATTAAATATACATTTTTACATTTTAAAATTGAATATACCTTTCAAATACATGAAAATATACATGTATGATATTCATGCAAACTTGTACCTTTAGAAAAAAGCTTCATTTAAATAATTTTTTTTTTTAACAACATAAATAAGTTTATTGCACTTTTCAAACAGTTTAACAATTTACAGCGAAGATTCTGTTATTTCAACGCTGCACCCTGTTACAGTAAATTGAAGAGCCCAGGGTAACTCAACAAACAAATATATATGTATAATTATTAAATGTATAATAGTTATCAAATATATATATATCAATTTATAACACCGCATATTTGGATTTTTCCGTATTTGTTTTGTACAGTATATCTTATACAAAGAGGACAATTATGCAAATGATACTAATATAAACAAATATTGAGTTGTTGTGTATCTAATAAAAGGCGAGAGGCGTGTAAGAAAATTTGATCTACATACATGTATATTCATCAACATATATTAGCAACTTTATTATGGTTTGATGTTTGAAGATAACGATATCATCATCTCTGCATAGAAACAGAAACAGTATTAATACTACAAATCCTAAAGTCTATATAATGATATAAATAATATATTGAAAAGTTCATAGGTTTTCTGTTGACTGTTGCTGTAGATAGTAATACAACTAAGGGGAACAACTCTTGGAGCTTTGGTTAAAAAAAATAAAAAAGAGTTTGGGGGGGGGGGGATGAGTATACTTGAAGTTGAACTAGATTTACTTAAATAATTTTAGGAATGTTATCAAAAATATTTAAAGTTTTAGTACTTCGAAATGAACAATGAATTTCATATAGGCCTATATTTAAAAATTCCTTTTTAAGAATAGCATATGTATTTATTTTCTTAATTTTTTCTTGTGACATAAGTGTACATTTATGAACAGAAAATAGTAAGATTGTAATAAAATAGTTTATTTCATAATATGACTCGTCATGAATTTTGTAGCCTAATATCAAACTTTTAAAGTTAAGTATATGAGTTCCTATTTCCAATTTGTATAATAAAAGTTTGACTTGTTCCCAAAATGTTTGAAAATAGTTACACTTAAGGAAATAGTGTTCATAATCTTCAATCTCGTTGCAAAGGTTACACTTGCCTGTATTCTTAATCTTCCATTTATATAAAATTTGTTTATTTGGAAGAATATTGTGGATTAATTTCCATCTAAGATTTTTAATTTGTTTTCTTTTAGATGGAAGAATATAAATTGCAACATTTGTTTAACTTGTATTTTTTTAATATTAAATTTTTTTACCCATATTGTAAATCCTGTTATTTCTTCTCTATGTTTATTATTAACAAACTTATAAATATCTTTCATACTTAGATTATCTAGATTATTATTTTTAGTTTTATCATTTAGTGGCAATGTAAATATTAGTTTTGTTTGAACTTTAGTTTTAACAGAATCAATATTTAGTAGTATAGACTTCCAATTGTTTGGTATTGCTTTTTTTAACATACTAAATTCAGAAATCCAGTTTGTTTTATCTGTTAATCTGCTGAGATAAATTACCTTTACCATCAATAAGTTCATTTACAAAAATTATTCCACATTTAATCCAATTTGTATACATTAGACATTTGTTATCATATTTGATTTGCTTATTACCCCATATTATTTCTTGTCTTATCATTCTGTAATTGGTAGGAATATCTTTAAGATTTTGGCATAAAATCCAAGCACTTACAATGTCAATATAGAAATCTGGTAAAATATTTTTTAGATTATCAATTGACTTCAAGTTATCTGGTTTCATATTAAAAAAAAGAAAATTTTTTCCAAATTTATTAAAATAAAAGCTTGGAATAATTTTCCAGTTAGCCATTTCTCCTAAAATTTTTTTACCCATGATAAGCGAATTGATATCAAAAAGTTGTCTATGTCAGTCAATTTAAGCCCACCTTCTGTATATTCTTTGCTTAATGTGGTACGCTTAATTTTTTCTCGTTTCCCATCCCATATGAAATTATAAATGAGCTTTTTGAATAAAGATAAATGATCTTTTCCAATGGTACTTACTGATGCTAAATATGTAATGTTTGGTAAAATAAGGGACTTGATTACATACTCTCCCAATCAGTGTGAGATTTCTTTTTTTCCATAAATTTAAAGTATTTTCAAATTTTGTGAAGATTTTATCAAAGTTAAGTTTTTTACATTCTAATTTGTTAATGCCAAAATATATGCCTAAGCTTTTAACTTTTTCAGTCCAATTTACATTTTCAAATTTGTCTTTACAATGTTTTAGTCACAGGGGCCCGACTTCTGGATATTTCTTTTTTATTTTATTTTTGTTGTTGTCTTATTTCATGAGTACTTTCTAATAAATATTTACTATAACAACGCAAATTATGCGTTTATTATCAATGTGCTATACACTATCCACGTCCTTATACTAAAAAATCCTAAAGGGATATAAGCCGCCATTTTGGATTTCCTACCTTTGCCACGATTAAAATCAATTAAAAATACTTCCATGTCACAATTTATTTCATATATGCCCTCAATCTCCTCCAAAATGAATGATCTTTAAAATCCAACCGTTATTTAGTATGCATCCTTGTATATCATTATATAGAGTTTTAACCCAATGTATAAAGGAATCTGGAAACCCAAATTTTATCAAAGCTTCATACATGAAATCCCATTCTAATGAGTCAAAGGCTTTAGAGAAATCGACAAAAAGTAAAGCTCCATCTACATTAAATTTTTCTGAATAATCAATTATATCTTGAATTTGACGAATATTTAAACCAATATATCTTTTTTTTTATGTATCCATTTTGATCATTATGTATTATTTTATGAAGAACTGTTTTAACTCCCTGTGCTAATGTATATGCTATAAGTTTTGTATCAACATTTAATAAAGTTATAGGCCTATAATTATCCAGGGATAGAGGATCACTTTTTTATAAAGTAACGAAATTACACCAATTTTTTGCAAAGTGCTTAATTCACCTTTAACATAACAAAAATTGAAAACTGACACCATAAATTCTTTCAAATTTTCCCAAAAGGTACGATAGAATTCTACGCTCAACCCATCTAAGCCTGGAGATTTATTCAATTTCATGCTAAATATTGAGTTTGTACATTCTGTAATAGTAGTAGAATATAGGGACAGTTCAGTTATCATTTGAGGAGGAGGAGGAGCCGGAAGTGACGTCAACCGGAAATGACATCACCGGAAGTGACATGACCGGAACCGGAAGTCAGGTGACCGGAACCGGAAGTGATTTTTGCGCGCATGCGCAACCGGAAGTAGTGGATTTTTCCAGATGTATGGTCTGCGCATGTGTAGGCGGAACCGGAAGTACCCGGAAGTGGTTTGCGCGCATGCACAACCGGAAGTAGGGTGTTTTTTCCGCCATTTGTTGACGGAAGTGACGTAAGTCACGTGGTAGTAGGACCCGGATGTGTGGTCTGCGCATGTTCAGGCGGAACCGGAAGTGGTTGGTGCAACCGGAAGTAGGGTGTTTTCTCACCGTTTGTTGACGGAAGTGACGCAAGTCACGTGGTGGTACCCTAATGTTGATGCTTGACCAGATTGAATTATCTCCCTTTTCCCGCACTTCTCGGTCGTCTCTGGATCTTTCATCGGTCTCTAGGGACTGATACTCTCACTGTTATGTCGAAGTCCGAGAGTATACGAAGTACACTATTGGATTATCTCCCCATATCCCGCTCTTTTCAACTGTGGGTGATGTTTTCTGTGAGGACCAAAGGTAGGATTGGATTATGTCCCCTTACCTCCAAGTGATGCTTGTCACCAATAGATCAATGGAGGAGTGTCCTTAGGAACCGCCTTAGCAACGGCGGTCCATTTCATTGCACATCGCTGCTCATTGCTGCTCTTCTCTTGCTCATCGCTGCTCTTCTCTTGCTCCGTGCTGCTCCTCGGTGCTCTTCTCTTGCTCATCGCTGCTCATTGCTGCTCTTCTCTTGCTCATCGCTGCTCATTGCTGCTCATCTCTTGCTCATCGCTGCTCATTGCTGCTCATCTCTTGCTCATCGCTGCTCATTGCTACTCTTCTCTTGCTCATCGCTGCTCATCGTTGCTCATCTCTTGCTCCGCGCTGCTCTTCGTTGCTCTTCTCTTGCTCATTGCTGCTCATCGCTACGCAGGACTTTACTCGTGTGCTCATTTCGCTCCTGCTGCTTGTCACTGTTCGTCATCGCTGTTCATCTCTTGATCCACCCTTTTCCCGCACTTCTCGGTCGTCTCTGGATCTTTCATTGGTCTCTAGGGTCTGATTCTCTCACTGTTATGTCGAAGTCCGAGAGTATAGAGGGACTATTGGGTTATCTCCCCTTATCCCGCTCTTTTCATCTGCGGGTGATGTTTTCTGTGAGGACCAAAGGTAGGATTGGATTATGTCCCCTTACCTCCAAGTGATGCTTGTCACCAATAGATCAATGGAGGAGTGTCCTTAGGAACCGCCTTAGCAACGGCGGTTCATTTCTATAATGCACTTCGTTTCTCTTCTTTTGCTCCATTCCGCTCTTTGCTACTCTTTGCTGCTCATCGCTACTCAGGACCTTACTCGCGTGCTCATCTCTTGCTCATCGCTGCTCATTGCTGCTCATCTCTTGCTCATCGCTGCTCATTGCCGCTCATCTCTTGCTCATCGCTGCTCACCACTGCTCTTCTCTTGCTCGGCGCTCCCCATTGCTGCTCATCTCTTGCTCCGTGCTGCTCACCACTGCTCTTCTCTTGCTCCGCGCTGCTCATTGCTGCTCATCTCTTGCTCCGTGCTGCTCATCGCTGCTCTTTGCTGCTCATCGCTACTCAGGACCTTACTCGCGTGCTCATTTCGCCCCTGTTGCTTGTTGCTGTTCTTGTCTTGTTCTGTGCTGTTCTTTCCTGCCAGTTATGTCGAGGTCCGACAGTATACGCAGTACAATAAGACTATTTGGTTATCTCCCCTTTTCCTGTGCTTTTCATTCTCGATCGTCTCTGGTCTGTCATTGGACTATATAGGGTTAGGGTATTGCATTGTGTCTATTCCTCTTACTGTTTAAGTCCGAGAGTATACGCAAAACAATGGGACTATTGGATTACCTCCCCGTCTCTGGGTCAGTCATCGGACAGTATAGGGTCTCGCCTCGAGTGTCTAGGGACTGATACTCTCATTGTTATGTCGAAGTCCAAGAGTATACGAAGTACACTATTAGATTATGTCCCCTTATCCCGCTCTTTTCACCGCGGGTGGTGTTTTTCGTTTGCTCAAGGGAAGTCCAAAGGTTGGGTTGGATTATGTCCCCTTACCTGCAAGTGATGCTGTCACCAATAGATCAATGGAGGGGTGTCCTTAGCAACTGCCTTAGCAACGGCGGTCCATTTCTATGATGCACTTCGTTTCTCTTCTCTTGCTCCATCCCGCTCCTCGCTGCTCTTCTCTTGCTCCGTGCTGCTCATCGCTGCTCTTCTCTTGCTCATCGCTGCTCATTGCTGCTCATTGCTGCTCTTCTCTTGCTCATCGCTGCTCATTGCTGCTCATCTCTTGCTCATCGGTGCTCATCACTGCTCATCGCTGCTCATCTCTTGCTCCATGCTGCTCATCGCTGCTCTTCTCTTGCCCTTTGCTGCTCATCGCTACTCAGGACCTTACTCGCGTGCTCATTTCAGTTTTGGGGCTGCTGCTGCTAGTGGTGGTCGATTGTCGTTATTCAAATATTGGATCTGTGCGAGAGCACCATTAAATTCAGGTCATTTGAAAGGGCACTCTGCATTTATCCAGGCTTGTGACTGGCTATCATAAGATAGGCTGCATTAATCCTCCTCAATTTTTTAAGGCCACTCTGCATTTAACCAGGCTTGTGACTGGCTATATATATGTATAAACATATATAGGCTGCATTACCCTCCTTCCCTTTTTTTTAAATTTTTTTAAATTTTAATTTTTTTTATATATTTTTTTTGGGGTTTTTTTTGTTTTTTTTGTTTTTTTTCTTCTTTGTAATATGTTCCAATTCCTTCGTCACATAGAGTCATTGCTGTCTTCAGCTGGTGGTGGGTCGAAGTCGTTCAATACACGGTTAAGCAGATATTTTCGTTTTTCTACGGCATATTCCAATGATTCTTTTGATTCGTAGTCTTCCTCTTCTCTCAAGCGTTTAGCCGTTTTCTTGATCTTTCTATGTACGGGGTCTTTATTCATGTCTTGATGCCAGGACAATAGTCCGAGGTAATGGTTTTGCATTTCGTCTCTGTATGTGTCAAACATGTCTCGATATGCTGCCAAGCGTGCCTCGTCTTCTTCCATTCCGGCTTCGACAAGTTCGTTTACTTTCTGTAAGTATTCCGGTTGATGTACTTGAAATGTTCTATTCAAAATGACTTCCCATGGAGACAGTTCGCATTGCTCTTCGGAGTCTTCGTTGGACTCCTGTTCACTACTTTGTTCGGATTCCTCGTTATCGGCTTCTGTGGTGGTATCTGAGACTGAATCACTATAGTCTGTTGAATCCTTCTCCATACCGTGTGCATACTTTTTGTGTCGCTCTATGTTGAAGTTTCGCTCGGACTGGTATCCACATATGTCACAGGTATACATTTAAGACGTCTTTCTTTCCTTGGATTCAATAGTAGAATGAGCTGCGGTCGTCCTGCAAGTGCTTATATTACCTACAGGTTCGTCAACGGCTTGTTGATTCATACACAAACGTTTGGCAAAGTATTCGTTTCGAGATTGTTGCAGTTCAGATTTCACTTTTCTGATGAGGTTTCTATTAAGTCTTGTCCACTCGTTGTCAATCCTTCTACACCCCTTGCAGACATTCATGTTTTTGTAGAATTCCGCAAAGCTCTTGTTCATTTGACACTTTGTACATTTCTTGTTTGGATCCACTTTGCTGGGTCCTCCACTTGTGTTGTCCAGCCGTTTGGTTCTCTCCACTTTGGTTGGAAGTATTTTCCTTTTCATTTCTGGTTTTGCTTTGGTCTTTGAAAGATCCACAGGTATTAAGTATCTACCAGGAACCAATAAACCGAGAGGCGTTTTCGACTCCATTGGTACGTGTGTGTTGTTTGACGGTCTTCAAACAACTGACGAAATTAAACAAAACATCTGAATATATTTTCGTTAAAAGCTTTCCATTGGCGTCATGGTGGCGAAGATTGTTTTTGTCTATTCATTCAGACAACACAGTTCGCTGCTCGTCATTGTAGTTTACTGCTCACCACTGCTCTTCTCTTGCTCCGCGCTGCTCATTGCTGCTCATCTCTTGCTCTTTGCTGCTCATCCCTACTCGGGACCTTACTCGCGTGCTCATTTCGCTCCTGCTGCTTGTTGCTGTTCGTCATTGCTGCTCTTCTCTTGCTCTTTGCTACTCATCGCTACTCAGGACCTTACTCACGTGCTCATTTCGCTCCTGCTGGTTGTTGCTGTTCGTTGCTGCTGCTGCTGCTGCTACTACTGAGGATGTGAAGGTGGGATTCTCAGTTTTGTTATGAATCGCCTCTTGTTCCCGTTGATGTTACGATGGACATCAAAGATGGCTGCGCCCACGTAACGCGGACCTGAAAGAAAGCACCCTTATGAAAAAGAAATTTTAGAGTCTTTCTGGACGGGAACGAACGTTTACCCTAACACTAGTTCTGCTTACCAGCCTGCTTCAAATTCATGTTTCAAAGTCTAGCCCAATGCTGGATTGGGCTTCATCCCGTATGAATTTGAAGTGGTACTAGTGTTAGGATTAGAGTTAAGTTAGGATAAGGTTAGATTTAGGATTAAGGTTAAGATTATGTTAGGGTTAGGTAAGAGTTAGGGTTAGTGTTAGGGTTAGAATTAGATTTAGGGTTAGGTTTAGGGTTAGAGTAAGGGATTAGGGTAGGGTTAGCATTAGGGTTAGAGTTAGGGCTACAGTTATGGTTAGGTTTAGTGTTAAGTTAGTGTTAGGGTTAGTGTTAGGGTTAGGGGTTAGAGTTATGGTTAGTGTTAGAGTTAGGTTAGGTTTAGGACTATGGTCAGGGTTAGGGTTAGGGTTAGAGTTATGGTTGGGGTTAGCACTCGAGTTAGGGTTATGGTTAGGGCTGAAATCCGTAAACGTTCGTTCCCGTCCAGAAAGACTCTAAAATTTCTTTTTCATAAGGGTGCTTTCTTTCAGGTCCGCGTTACGTGGGCGCAGCCATCTTTGATGTCCATCGTAACACCAACGGGAACAAGAGGCGATTCATAACAAAACTGAGAATCCCACCTTCACCTCCTCAGTAGCAGCAACAGCAACGAACAGCAACAACCAGCAGGAGCGAAATGAGCACGTGAGTAAGGTCCTGAGTAGCGATGAGTAGCAAAGAGCAAGAGAAGAGCAGCAATGACGAACAGCAACAAGCAGCAGGAGCGAAATAAAGGGATATAAGCCGCCATTTTGGATTTCCTACCTTTGCCACGATTAAAATCAATTAAAAATACTTCCATGTCACAGTTTATTTTATATATGCCCTCAATCTCCTCCAAAATGAATGATCTTTAAAATCCAATCATCATTTTACCAAGCTACGACATTAAACTCGATAATTTGACGAGGGAAGTCAAAACTTATCATATTTCGCGTCGAAAGCAACGTTCCTCGTAACTTCACTATTGAAGTCAAAGGGACGCAACTCTGATTCTCATTGACTTTTACATACTGTTATATACAGTAACGTTGCTTTCGACCCGAAATACGCGAACTTTTGACTTTGCTTGTCGAATTAAAGAGTTTGATGCTGCATCCTGGTAAAATGGTGACTGGATTTTGAAGATGATTCATTTTGGAGGAGATTGAGGGCAGATATAAAACAGATTGTCACATGGAAGTATTTTTAATTGATTTTAATCGTGGCAGAGGTAGGAAATCCAAAATGGCGGCTTATATCCCTTTAGGATTTTTTAGTATAAGGACGTGGATAGTGTATAGCACATTGGTAATAAACGCAGAATATTCGTTGTTACAGTGAATGTTTATTAAAAGTACTGATGAAATAAAACAATAAAAAAAAATAAAATAAAAAAGAAATAAATTTCCAGAAGTCGGGCCCCTATGGTTTTAGTCTGCCTAACCAAATACCTTCAGTTTTTGACCTATTTAATTTTAAGCCAGATAAGGTCCCAAAAGTTTCTGTTAAGTTTAAACATAAAGTAACATCATGTTTTGAACTAAGGAAGAGAATAGTGTCATCAGCTAATTGAGATATTTTGAGACTATGATTTTTGGAATCAAACTTAATTTGAAATCCTTTAATATTAGTATCTTGCCTTATTCTACAAGCTAGGATTTCTACTGCGACAACAAATGAGAGAACTGAGGGGACACCCTTTTCTCACTAATGAGACAGCCCAGTACCTATTTTTATCCATGTGAGATATCCTTGTCTTTCCCGTGGTTGAGATAAGAATTTCAAGCTTGTTTTCCCGCAAAATTTTCGCCGTTCCGACAATCGTGATTATTTACGATCATTTACTGTTTGAGCGATATTTAACCAATAGTTTGAGTTTTTATTAGTCTTACCTATTCCATATTGTCCATATCGTTTTATATTTAAAGGTTTCACTCGTCGGTGGCTTGAATTATTCAAAATACATCCAATAAACACAAAAGCACATACACACCACACACAAAATACTTTCATGGGGAGATAACTCCGTTTGTTTACGCTGTATGACACACTTGCTTGAGTAAATATTAGTGAGAAAAAGGATCAAAACACCGGTGTTAAAGTGCAAGACGGAAAAATCTCAGAACCCGCGTGAAAGATTTCAATTGGTCTCGAACTCGGCGGAGCCTCGTTGGAGACCAGAAATCTTTCCCTTGGGTGTCTGAGATTTTTCCGTCATGCACTTTCACCGGTGTTAGATCCTTATAGTCTTATTCCACGATAAATGGTGTACGGAGCAGATATCCAACCGTTATTTAGTATGCATCCTTGTATATCATTATATAGAGTTTTAACCCAATGTATAAAGGAATCTGGAAACCCAAATTTTATCAAAGCTTCATACATGAAATCCCATTCTAATGAGTCAAAGGCTTTAGAGAAATCGACAAAAAGTAAAGCTCCATCTACATTAAATTTTTCTGAATAATCAATTATATCTTGAATTTGACGAATATTTAAACCAATATATCTTTTTTTTATGTATCCATTTTGATCATTATGTATTATTTTATGAAGAACTGTTTTAACTCCCTGTGCTAATGTATATGCTATAAGTTTTGTATCAACATTTAATAAAGTTATAGGCCTATAATTATCCAGGGATAGAGGATCACTTTTTTATAAAGTAACGAAATTACACCAATTTTTTGCAAAGTGCTTAATTCACCTTTAACATAACAAAAATTGAAAACTGACACCATAAATTCTTAGGTTAGGGTAAACGTTCGTTCCCGTCCAGAAAGACTCTAAAATTTCTTTTTCATAAGGGTGTTTTCTTTCAGGTCCGCGTTCCGCGTTACGTGGGCGCAGCCATCTTTGATGTCCATCGTAACACCAACGGTAACAAGAGGCGATTCATAACAAAACTGAGAATCCCACCTTCACCTCCTCAGTAGCAGCAGCAGCAGCAGCAGCAACGAACAGCAACAACCGGCAGGAGCGAAATGAGCACGTGAGTAAGGTCCTGAGTAGCGATGAGTAGCAAAAAGCAAGAGAAGAGCAGCAATGACGAACAGCAACAAGCAGCAGGAGCGAAATGAGCACGCGAATAAGGTCCCGAGTAGCGATGAGCAGCAAAGAGCAAGAGATGAGCAGCAATGAGCAGCGCGGAGCAAGAGAAGAGCAGTGGTGAGCAGTAAACTACAATGACGAGCAGCGAACTGTGTTGTCTGAATGAATAGACAAAAACAATCTTCGCCACCATGACGCCAATGGAAAGCTTTTAACGAAAATATATTCAGAGGTTTTGTTTAATTTCGTCAGTTGTTTGAAGACCGTCAAACAACACACACGTACCAATGGAGTCGAAAACGCCTCTCGGTTTATTGGTTCCTGGTAGATACTTAATACCTGTGGATCTTTCAAAGACCAAAGCAAAACCAGAAATGAAAAGGAAAATACTTCCAACCAAAGTGGAGAGAACCAAACGGCTGGACAACACAAGTGGAGGACCCAGCAAAGTGGATCCAAACAAGAAATGTACAAAGTGTCAAATGAACAAGAGCTTTGCGGAATTCTACAAAAACATGAATGTCTGCAAGGGGTGTAGAAGGATTGACAACGAGTGGACAAGACTTAATAGAAACCTCATCAGAAAAGTGAAATCTGAACTGCAACAATCTCGAAACGAATACTTTGCCAAACGTTTGTGTATGAATCAACAAGCCGTTGACGAACCTGTGGGTAATATAAGCACTTGCAGGACGACCGCAGCTCATTCTACTATTGAATCCAAGGAAAGAAAGACGTCTTAAATGTATACCTGTGACATATGTGGATACCAGTCCGAGCGAAACTTCAACATAGAGCGACACAAAAAGAATGCACACGGTATGGAGAAGGATTCAACAGACTATAGTGATTCAGTCTCAGATACCACCACAGAAGCCGATAACGAGGAATCCAAATAAAGTAGTGAACAGGAGTCCAACGAAGACTCCGAAGAGCAATGCGAACAGTCTCCATGGGAAGTCATTTTGAATAGAACATTTCAAGTACATCAATCGGAATACTTACAGAAAGTAAACGAACTTGTCGAAGCCGGAATGGAAGAAGACGAGGTACGCTTGGCAGCATATCGAGACATGTTTGACACATACAGAGACGAAATGCGAAACCATTACCTCGGACTATTGTCCTGGCATCAAGACATGAATAAAGACCCCGTACATAGAAAGATCAAGAAAACGGCTAAACGCTTGAGAGAAGAGGAAGACTACGAATCAAAAGAATCATTGGAATATGCCGTAGAAAAACGAAAATATCTGCTTAACCGTGTATTGAACGACTACGACCCACCACCAGCTGAAGACAGCAATGACTCTATGTGACGGAGGAATTGGAACATATTACAAAGAAAACAAATATATATAAAAAAATAAAAAATTAAAAAAAAAAGGAAGGAGGGTAATGCAGCCTATATATGTTTAAACATATATATAGCCAGTCACAAGCCTGGACAAATGCAGAGTGGCCTTAAAAAATTGAGGAGGATTGATGCAGCCTATCTTATGATAGCCAGTCACAAGCCTGGATAAATGCAGAGTGGCCTTTCAAATGACCTGAATGTAAGGGTGCTCTCGCACAGATCCAATCTTTGAATAACGACAATCGACCACCACTAGCAGCAAAAATGAAATGAGCACGCGAGTAAGGTCCTCAGTGGCGATGAGCAAGAGATGAGCAGCAATGAGCAGCACAGAGCAAGAGATGAGCAGCGATGAGCAAGAGAAGAGCAGTGATGAGCAGCGATGAGCAAGAGATGAGCAGCACTGAGCAGCGATGAGCAAGAGATGAGCAGCAATGAGCAGCGATGAGCAAGAGAAGAGCAGCAATGAGCAGCGATGTGCAATGAAATGGACCGCCGTTGCTAAGGCAGTTGCTAAGGACACCCCTCCATTGATCTATTGGTGACAGCATCACTTGGAGGTAGGGGGACATCATCCATTCCTACCGTTGGTCCTCACAGAAAACATCACCCACAGATGAAAAGAGCGGGATAAGGGGAGATAATCCAATAGTGTACTTCGTATACTCTCGGACTTCGACATAACAGTGAGAGTATCAGACCCTAGAGACCGATGAAAGATCCAGAGACGACCGAGAAGTGCGGAAAGAGGGTGGATCAAGAGATGAACAGCGATGAGGAACAGTGACAAGCAGCAGGAGCGAAATGAGCACGCGAGTAAGGTCCTGAGTAGCGATGAGCAGCACGGAGCAAGAGATGAGCAGCAATGAGCAGCGATGAGCAAGAGAAGAGCAGCAATGAGCAGCGATGAGCAAGAGAAGAGCAGCAATGAGCAGCGATGAGCAAGAGATGAGCAGCGATGAGCAGTGATGAGCAAGAGATGAGCAGCAATGAGCAGTGATGAGCAAGAGATGAGCAGCAATGAGCAGTGATGAGCAGTGATGAGCAAGAGAACAGCAGCGATGAGCAGCACGGAGCAAGAGAAGACCAGCGAGAAGCGGGATGGAGCAAGAGAAGAGAAACGAAGTGCATCATAGAAATGGACCGCCGTTGCTAAGGCAGTTGCTAAGGACACCCCTTCATTGATCTATTGGTGACAGCATCACTTGCAGGTAAGGGAGCATAATCCAATCCTACCTTTGGTCCTCACAGAAAACATCACCCGCAGATAAAAAGAGCGGGATAAGGGGAGATAATCCAATAGCGTACTTCGTATACTCTCGGACTTCGACATAGCAGTGAGGAAATCAGACCCTAGAGACTGATGAAAGATCCAGAGACGACCGAGAAGTGCGGGAAAAGGGTGGATCAAGAGATGAACAGCAATGACGAACAGTGACAAGCAGCAGGAGCGAAATGAGCACGCGAGTAAGGTCCTGAGTAGCGATGAGCAGCACGGAGCAAGAGATGAGCAGCAATGAGCAGCGATGAGCAAGAGAAGAGCAGCAATGAGCAGCGATGAGCAAGAGAAGAGCAGCAATGAGCAGCGATGAGCAAGAGATGAGCAGCGATGAGCAAGAGAAGAGCAGCAATGAGCAGCGATGAGCAAGAGATGAGCAGCGATGAGCAGCGATGAGCAGCGATGAGCAAGAGATGAGCAGCAATGAGCAGTGATGAGCAAGAGATGAGCAGCAATGAGCAGTAATGAGCAGCGATGAGCAAGAGAAGAGCAGCGATGAGCAGCACGGAGCAAGAGAAGAGCAGCGAGGAGCTGGATGGAGCAAGAGAAGAGAAACTAAGTGAATGCAATGAAATGGACCGCCGTTGCTAAGGACACCCATCCATTGATCTAATGGTGACAAGCATCACTTGGAGGTAAGGGGACATAATCCAATCCTACCTTTGGTCCTCACAGAAACTCCCGCAGATGAAAAGAGCGGGATAAGGGGAGATAATCCAATAGTGTACTTTGTATACTCTCGGACTTCGACATAACAGTGAGAGTATCAGACCCTAGAGACCGATGAAAGATCCAGAGACGACCGAGAAGTGCGGGAAAAGGGAGATAATTAAATCTGGTCAAGCATGGCACATCCTGGTCCGTGACTTACGTCACTTCCGTAAACAAATCATGGAGAAAACCCATCACTTCCGGTTGCGCATGCGCGCAAAAACCACTACCGGTTCCTGAACATGCGCAGACCACACATCCGGGTCCTGGCACATGACTTACGTCACTTCCGTAAAGAAATGGCGGGAAAACCCCCCTACTTCCGGTTGCGCATGCGCGCAAACAACTTCCGGATACTTCCGGTTCCTCCTAGACATGCGCAGACCACACATCCGGGTCCTTGACTTACGTCACTTCCGTAAACAAATGGCGGGAAAATCCACTACTTCCGGTTGCGCATGCGCATGCGCGCAAAACACTTCCGGTTCTTCCGGTTCCGGTCACGTGACTACGGGTTCCGGTTACGTCACTTCCTGTGACGTCATTTCCGGTTCCGCTGACGTCACTTCCGGCACCTCCACAGCACCTCCACCACACCCACCACCACAAATCCTAACTGAACTGTCCCCATATACTACTTAAATGGCATATAAGTAATCACCAAATCATGAGCTGTTAAGTGATAAATCATCATCTATATAGCGGAAGCTTAAATTAAAGTTTTGAGATAGTTTTTTCTACTTATCTAATTATTAATCGGACTCGAAAT
Organism: Mytilisepta virgata; assembly: GCA_028015205.1. Classification (NCBI taxonomy): domain Eukaryota; kingdom Metazoa; phylum Mollusca; class Bivalvia; order Mytilida; family Mytilidae; genus Mytilisepta; species Mytilisepta virgata. The sequence continues at coordinate 45,439,861 of CM051520.1, forward strand.
AAATGAGATCAGCAAGGAGAGGAGCACAATTTGTTCCCATTGGAATACCGATCGCCTGTTAAACACCCATCCACCAAAAACTGTACAAGCATGTTGTCGATAAAAAAAATCTAATATTTGAATAATCTCATAATTTTGTGTGTTGTTGGACAAAGTAAGTTTTATCACTACAAGCAACAAGATATTTGTATTTTTGTTCTTTATTTTTCTTCGTGAAACAACGATTTTTAAGTCTACATTTCAGTTTTTCGTATGTAATTTTGGTACAAAGACTTGAAAAATAGAATGCCATAATGATGGTGCAAAATAGTATTTTAACATCCAAGTTTCATTAAAATTAATTAAAGGCATATTCAAAAGAGATCCATTAATTGTATCCCAAGTAATCACACAAAAACCAACCAAAGTTCATTTATCTCTCAATAAAGTTGAATAACTTTTATAACAATATGGATAATCGTCAAAATAGCACTCACCTTCATTTTGTCACTAGAAATATCATATGTAAATTTTTAAAAAAGTTCCTTTAAATGCTTCTCATAGAATTGCACAGAAATTTTTTAAGCTTTTTAAGCCAGCACACGATGGACAAGGTGGGCTAACAGCCCATTTTTGTAGGTTTTTTCAAATCGTATTAAGTTTGTCCAACTTTTGACGCACTTTGAAAATTTTTTTCAAATCAGGTTAAGTTGGTCCAAATTTTTGACGCACTTTGAAAATTTCTTTCAAATCGGTTAAGTTGATCCCAATTTTTGACGCACTTTGAAAAAAAAATTCAAATCGCGTTAAAATGGTCCCAGTTTTTGGCGCACTTTGAAAGAATTTTTCAAATCGGGTTAAGTTGGTCCTAATTTTTGAAATATTTTTTTCAAATCGAGTTGTGTTGGTCTTACTCTTTGAGGCACTTCCAAAAAATGTGATAAATCGCGTTGAATTGGTCGCAGTATTTGATGCACTTTAATTAGGACCGACTTAACTTCTTTAAAAGGGGGGGGGGAATGAAAACTGGCAGCTACGTTGCATATCCCCACCCCATTATGCAAATATCAAAGTCCTGAAATCATTGGATCAGACAATTTTCATAGTAGTTGGCATATATAATGTGAGTTAATTTCAACTTTTTGTCCTGACTACCTTAGAAAATTTCATTAGTTAGTGGATAACTTGAAATGCATTCGTCTTCATGTCCCACCATATTACATGATCCCATCTTATAATGATGTAAGAAGAGTTCGATGTCAATCACCTTTTTCCTTTTTGGACTCCTTAGGATCTTGCGACAAGTGGTCACCTGATAATTCCTGTTGATAGAGTTGGCAAATATAATGTGACATATGATTAAAATGGTTAGTACTTCTGAATCAGATTTCACTAATTACTTAATAAGTCGAAATACATTTGTCTCATGGCCTCTAGGCAAATTCCAAAAATCCGAAGCCTTCAGCACAATGCTTATTACATACCAATTTTAATGATCCTACCCCAAATAATGTTTAAGAAGTTCGATGACAATCAGTTTTTCACTGAGAGTAATTTTCAATTCCTGTTGCAATGGTCCTAATTTTTTCACAGTTTAATTTTTTTTTCAAATCGCGTTCAGTTGGTTCTTTGATGGACGCAAACTTTAACAAAGGTGAATAAAAAATCAAACTCCATGTAGTTGATCACTTGCTTGCAAGACAAAATTTCAAATGTTTTGAGTTTTGTCTTAAGTCAATTCAGACTTTGTGTAACAATGCATGGATGATCTTAAACTTGCAGTCAGATGCGACATATGTCAATGTACTGAATCATTCATGGTGTCTTTAAGGAGAAGAACAACAATAAGAACGTTGGTTTTAATATGCATTGCTGGGTTTGAATTTGCAATCAGATGTGACATTTTTGTGTTGAAGGCCTCGCGGTGACTTTAAGAAGCACAACAATAAAAGCACTGTTCCTTTGGTTGACATTCTGACCTCGCATATAGGAATTTTTTGTTAAGCTAGGAGGTACCTAAATCCGCTAAATTACGGATTTTTATGAAATCTTACATGCAGCTAGAATATTCGGAGTTGCATCTAAATATCTAAAAAAATATATTTAGCTCAATTTAAAATCCTTGAAATAAAGGTATTTTGCTGTAGATGTCATATATAAAAACTGCCGAAAGTTAATATTTTCACTTTAAATCTTCATTTCTTAAAAACTAATCCCTAGAATGTTCTATAAAAATGATATGTTATTACTGTCAAATTTTCTGTTTCATTGGTACTAAATAAATATAGGGTCACCAGCTTGGTTTTCGCCGTGGAAATCATTTAACCTTATGTCCTGTCTGTAAAAACACTAAAAATCTACATTTTTCATCGCAACGTCACGCTTGTTTTGGCTTTTTGACGCTTTATCATCATTCTCTGTGATTCTATTAGCTTGTTGAACAGCTCCGAAAAATTCGTATCAAGAAGCGCGTGCGCTGAGCAGGAGTTATCAACAGTCAGCAGGACTTATCAACAAATTCTCCCAAAGTTTGGCAGCTTAGAACTTATTAAATAGCTTTCAAAATTGCAAAATATTAATAAATATATCAAGATTTGGTGTTCCTTTTTTTTTTATATTATAGCGTTTTATTTAAATAAATGATGAAGAAATTTCTAAAAGTTACATCAACAAAATGTGTCTTTCCACGATGCTGATAATGTCTGCTGGGACTTCTTTCCTCTCTTTCCATTGCATTTCATTACTTGCGATTAAATCGAATTTTTAAACGTACGCTTTATTCTTATATGTCCATATTTTCTCCTAAATTTTTTTGAAATATGTCGTCTCCTTGGTTAAATTTGAGTGATTATTTTACGTTGCGCATATTTTAGTCAGAAGTTGTTTCGCGAATGGAGACGGGCTATGACGTCAACGAGGTTGCAAGTTTGAAAGCGGGTGCTTTAGTTTCCCGGAAAATCATGAACAAAGATTTCCAGACTGATTTTGTTTTTTTTAACATGAAAATACACCTTAATGTCGGTTTTATATCGTTTATAAGATATTTTACATGAACATTCAGGAAATTTATACTTACTGGTATGGTAAACAATAACGGAATACTTGTCGTTGCGATGAAAAATCCATAGTTTTCCCTCGAAAATTTGGGAGAATTCAGAACGTTTACAAATATTTACGTTTCAGATAAGTAATTAAGATGATAAAAATATTATCTGCATTTTGACGGCTAGATATTGTAAAATATCACTCCGCTCGACAGAATATGAAAATTTGGGACTCGTTCGCTACGCTCACTCGTCCCAAGCTTCATATTCTGGCTCATGGGATGATATTTTACGATATCCAGCTGTCAAAATGCAGATAATATATACTTATTCACTCTGCATATAATACTCAATTAAATATACTGAAAAAAAAACGAATCCGGTGACCCCTAAAAAAATTATATCAATAAAAAGAGAATTTCAATGGCAATAATATATCATTTTAAAAAAAAATACTAGGGACAGGATTTTGAGAAATAATTTAAAGTCTTAAGATTTGAATTTTTGCAGCGACATCGACATGCATTCTATGTATTTGCCAAACCTTGATAAAGCATTTCCCGGGAAGTATTAAAGTGATTAAATTATTTTTTGATATTCAGATGAAGTTTGACTGCTTTAGTTGTATGCAATATTTTATAAAAATCTGGAATACAGCCCAATTGGGTACCTTCTACCTTAAAGATTTATACGCTATATACATTCTGTTCAATTATAATCTGGTAAACCCTCAAACGAAGATTTATGCACACTATAAACAGTCGAAATCTTTTCCAATAAATTACCCTCACTGTCCCATTTTGGCTGCATCTGTAACCTATGGGAGGACGTATTTATTAGTGTTCACCAAATAAATAAGGGCTTGAAAGGTTCGAAGCTCGGCCACGCCAAAGCCTTGATAATGAGCACTAACGATTATATGCTAAGGACGTTGGACTTTGGGTTGAGAAAATATTCGCACATCGAGTCAGGATAATGTGTTTGAGTTAGGTTACATGCATATGCATTTCTCATGGCGTTTAATTGATGTCCAAATATCTTTAATATTCTAGTACATAGAGGAATTATTACTTTCCTTAAGTTAACGAAAAATCTTTGGAATGAAGAAAAATCTGAATAAAGCGCTTGATGTCTGAAATAATTGTCTTCTCTAGATGTATAATATTTAAAACAAGGAAAGATTTTTGGAGGCAAAAATATGACCGCGAAGAAAAAAATAACACATCGTTTTAACAATTTACTTTTTTTCAACGTCAGGTCTTCCCATAAAATATCAACGGAAATATCTACTTAAATTTATGCATTTGGATGCAAGACAACCAGTTTAGCCCCACTTTATTATAATTACACCTGTCAGAAAGAAGTATTAGTCACTTGCATGTATTGAACCCTTAAATTCTTTAGTTTCTTACAATATCTGATGATTGGATATAGTGTTGTGTCCAACAATTTATCCACTTAGGTATTTTGGCATTTAGACCCCGTGGTATTTTCCACTTTGCTCAGGATAGTATGCGACTTCTTTTTGTCAGTGTATTTCGGAGATGGGATGTTGTCTCCATCATTTTCCACATATTCGTTCTTCATTTAAAAAAAAGTTTAATAACATTCAGTTGATCTGAATTAATAACATTTAGTTAATCAGGGCCACCATAAAGAATGTAATTGTGGATGATAGTAGCAAACCGTAGCCATGCAATGTTTAAACGATTTCTTCTATAAATTTTGACATGGAAACAGTGAAAATGCCACCTATGTAGCGCTGTTTCAGCAAATCTACATTCCCAGTTGATAATTGGGAGGACACAAGGCTCGATTTATTAAAAATAATTCTTTTTTTCCACTGTCATTTTTATAATCTCTTTCTCGTTCTTCCTTTAATATTGTACTAATTTTTCTCCATCCCAATTTTCTTTCATTCCGTTTTCAAAATAAATTCTTTGGTACCAATTTTGATGCACAAGATGTGCACATTTCGTCGATTTGCGACTCATCAAAATCCCCCCAAAAATAATCTAAAAGGTTGAAGAGCAAATTCGAAAAATGGCAAAATGACCAAAAAGTGTTGTGCCAAAACCATCCAAGGACAGAGCTATGCACGAGGGAGATACGCCTTAGTTTTTGCAAATTTTTGTAATAGTAAATTGAAAGTATCTATTTCGGGCTAGTATCGAAATATCAACAACTGAGCTGGGGATACCCTTGGGGACTTGTGCGTATTTTTTTCAAAGTCGGATGTAACATGGCTTCACGTATATTGTATTGCTACGGTCATTTTTAAATTCATGTAGCTAGTAACATCGGAATAAAGACCAGTCGAATAATTTTTATTTATTTCAAGAGAATGCTACAATTAAAGTCGATTGATTCCTGTTTCATTATCGGTATAATGAACAAATTAATTATTCTTGATAAGGCCAATTGAAAAAATATGTGTGTGTTTATGGTTACATCGTAATATAAGGTTTTCGTAGATTTTAATGATTTTTGAACGCTTTATTTTCCACTTTTAACACTTAAAAGCTTGCCAAAAGTATCACCACTTCCAAGATAAGCGTTTCACTTGTACAAGTCAATAAAAACGGTCAACGTGATGGCATCTCTGAATCAAAACACGGTCGGTCGATATCTCTTTCCTTTTTTTTTTGAAAATGGATTTAAAAGTGGTAGGATCGGTCGAATGACGGAAACACATATATTTTTTATGGCCTAAGGCCAGCCGTATGGTGAAATCATATTCCTTTACCTAACTTATACAATGACCTGACCTGATACCTGGTACTCATTATTGTTTTAATATGGTGAAACGGGGACCCGTGATATGAAACATGCTTGAGGAAGACGAGTCATAACCGTAGGCCTCGTTCTGCTGATGTCTCGTCTTCCTCAAGTATGTGTCATATCACGGGTCCCGTTATACCATATTAAAACAATAATGAGTATTGTATAAAGTAAAATTGTTTTAATGAAAAATTTCAAAGTTTCCACTTAAATGTTATACATGTATAGCATCAATTTACATAATCGCAATGTGCCGCTTCCATGAAGTCTCAGTTGTTCAAGTAATACTGAGATATAATTGGCTGCAATGCACAATATATCTGTTTTGCCTCGTCTGGAGTTTGCACAACATCAAAATCTTCAATGCCAACGTGTGTTAATGCAGATACCAGGTTCACAAACTCTTCCGTACTGCCTCTCAATAATGGTGAGTCAGTATAACGATCTGCAATAGCGTCTAAAACATTCGGTTCGCAAGGTAATGGCAAAAAACAGTCACCCTTACCATAGATCATGGGTTGGGAATACATTACATTTGGAACTCCGTAGTCCTCAGCTACTAAACGCTGAGATCTGATTCTGTGTGCATTCCACATTTCCATGAACTTGTTCAAGTGGTCCTCAATAAGTGGGAAAAAGCAAAATCTGGCACATGCAAGATGGATTGGATCAGTATTATTAAATACACCATCGTCTATCATCTTAGTGAAAAATGTTCGCCAGAATTGTGTCATGTAACGCATTAAAAAGCCCCACAGCATTTCAATTCTTCGGTTGGCGGTAGACCTACCGATAGAAATGCTTCTATAACCTGACATAGTGTCACGATGGAACAATCGTAGCGCTATTTGTAATTTATGAATAAGCACATTTTCTGTGCCTGCGTCTGTTCAAATTAATCTTGGCATCTTTTGAGTTCTTCTCAAATGTTCTATAAAATTTAATGCAACGACTCTTGGGTTCTTATTAGAAGCAGTTAGCTTTAACCATAAGATTTTTCTTGAGTACCCATCGATACATACATGAACGGAAAAACCGAATGGCTTGAGTTTATCATATCCATCAATATGTACACAGTAGCCTGGCCCATTACTTCTATACTGTCTGCGAATCAACCGACGCCTTGATCTCGTTCGAACCCCTTCAGGATCAATTGCTCGCATGACATTTCTAATTGTTTCCTGTGTCACTCGTATTCCAAAGTGGTTGTTCAACAATTTCCACATTGAGCGATAGCCAATATTGTTGAAACCATTATTATACAAATAAGTAAACTTTCGCGTAATATCAATGAGTGGCCTTTCGGCATTATTTCTTCGAATATTTAAACTTTTTTTTATTCGGTAAAGTGATCTTCGGCTCAGTATGATGTTATGAACAATTAGCAGGAACCCAATTATTTCATTTGTAGTGTAAGTCTGGCTGCAGTAATACAAAACAAGATCTTCCAATGAAGCGTTTTCTCCAGGATAAGGTACAGATACCACTTCATGTACAGAAAAACTTAAACAGCCCTGAAAAACAAAACTTTAACATTAGTATATACTACATACACATTAACTGGGTGTTGAGAAGTTTATTCGAGATATTTATCGAGATTTTGTTAATGTTCCGCTAAAGTCAAGAAGGACAATACCTATAAAATTATTTTTGGTCATTTTTTAATACTGCATTGAATTGAACCCTGAAACTTTGTAAAATGTTTTTTATGGTGATATCCAACACATATGCATATGTCATGTTGGGTGAAATTATTCTGTGACAACTATATTACACAAACAACAAATGTGTTAATAACGAATTTTAAAACAAATCTACAGCTGTCTTAAAACAGATTTTGAGTCAGAAATTCACTTAATTATTTTATAACTATAATATCTTATGGAGTACAAGCTAGCAATGGTTTGTTTTAGCAGACTATGTTTTTTCAGATTTCAAGCAATTTATCTACTTTATAAGTTTATATATAAAAGTAAAAGCTTTGGAATCAATGATTTTTTTAGTAAAAAGACAACATACTTACAAGAACAATAAGAATGCATTTCAACGCCATTACCAACGATTATAGATCATCCAGCACCCGATAAGTTGCTCTGCAATGGTAAAAGAATGTTAGTAAGCAATGGATCATTTTCATATTTCCGTTAGTGACTTAAACGCGAACAATTTTGCACTGGATCGGTACACGTGGGTTTGCAACATACTTAGTATTTATCAATGTTATCGTATTTCCCTATGGCTATACCGACCTCCTGAGGCACTATGACGTCGTAAAGAGTTGACCCGACCCTAATGAGCTGACCCGAATATATCAGCGACGTCATAATGTTTGACCCAACGTTGACCCGAATATATCAGGAAAACATCCGGTTATAGGCGGATGGCCATTGAAAAGTAAGAAATTCCATTAAGATTGCTAGTTAACAATACGATAAATTTATGATCAAGTTTTCTTCAAACAAATATTGTAAAATATAAGCCGCTCGACACAATATGAAGCTTTTTGGCTCGTTCGCTACGCTCACTCGCCGAAAAAGCTTCACATTGTGTCTCGCGGCTGATATTTTACGATATACGTTTGCAGAAAACCTGATAATATGTACATATGAGGGTGTCGCAAGATAAGGCGCATTTGAAGTCTGAAGATTAGAAAGTGTTTTTTAATTGGCTCGTATCTAAGGCGGTTTGATGCGACCAATTCGTGTTTTCGCCCCGATTGGGTTTCTAGTTTTTGCAAAAGGCGAAAATACGAATATCATCGATATAGTCAGCCATGGCTTACAAATGGTCACATTCTCCCCAGTATCGAAACACAATCGAAGATGTAATGAATATCGGTCTTGATAAAATTTCAGCATGGTCCTAATCGTGGTAAATAAATTTCAGTCCCCACAAAACTAAGGCTCTAGTAATCGCCAATCGAGATTTACCGGAAGCCATAGATGATCTTATTTTAAAACCAAATGGTAGAATTTGTTTCGTCGTACAAGCATTTGGGCATCACATTTGACTCAAATGAAAAGTTCCGCTCCCATATGTTTGATATATTATACAAACTTTTAGCAAAAGGTTAGAAAACTTAATCAAATCTTGAACAGAAATTACTTGGTCCGCATTTATCTTTCTTTTATCCGTCCTGTATTGGAATACATATCAGAAGTTTGGGATGAATGTAGCCGAGAAACAGATAGGTACGATGCTAACAATCTAAAAAGCTTTAACTATAAGCCAGAGCATTTGTTATCGGGGTACCAATTGATGCTATTCATGAGTCAATATATTATGAAACAGTTGGGAGCCACTAGAGAATAGAAGACGAATACAACGCTTAAATATGTTTTTACCCTATTAAAAATAATTGCATCTATTCGAACTCACCGAATAAATGGTGTTATCAAGAAACGACAACAATAATTCGCTTTTGATATGTCGGAAAGTAACAGAAAGACCTGTCTCAAGGCTAAATGAGTTATCTCCCATGTATGTTATTTAAAGGAATTACTTACGTATTTCCGGCCCCTTTTTACCGAGAAACAGATAGGTACACAGTTTTGTATTTCAACTTATGAAAATTAATGGATACTCATAAAGGTGTTCTTTTTATGTTCTTTAGGAAAAAAATACTTTTAAACTATACTATAAACGGGGCTAGTCATTAATATAGATCCAAGTGAGCCAGCCACAAATACCCCCCGCTTCGTACCAAGTTGTTCGCATCTTACAGTTAACACCACTGCTTTATAGACCAACAAAAATATATCCCATAGACCCTGAATGCCATGAAAGTCAGTAATGGGGTTATCAATACCAACCTACATGTATAGTACACCCAATTTGGACCCCTTTAAAAATTTTAGACCCTCCAAGGAAAAAATAAATACATAACATGGTGCACCACTACAACATATCTGTACGAGTGTCGTTAAAATCCATTCGGTAGTTTCAAAGGATCATTGTAGGCTACCACCCCATACCAACCTGTAGTACACCCAATTGGACCCCTTAAAAATTTTAGACCCACCAAGGAAAAAAATGGACGGTACACAACTACAACCTATGTAGACTAACTCAGTAGTTTGGGAGGAGTTGCAGATCATAGGTTGTCATCCCCTCCCATACCATAAATAAAGTAAACCCATCTGGGACCCCCTAAAACCATCTTGAGACCCTCCATGGAAAGATTAAGTATACATGTACAACATTTGTAGAGTAACATATGAGAACAATTAAAGCCATTCAGTAGTTTCACAGGAGTTGCTGATCATAGGTCGTCACCACTATACGAACATACAGAAAACCTATCTGGGACCCCTTTATAAAATTTTGAGAACTTCCATGGAAAAATAAGTACATGATGCACAAATACAACAAACATGGAATAACTTATATGAATTGCATTGAAATCCATTCAGTAGTTTGAGAGGAGTTGCAGATCATAGGTTGTAACACCTCTCCCCATTCCAAAATAGTTAACCCCTAAAAAAGGGTTGAGACCCTCAAAGGAAAAAATATGTACATGGTGCACAACTACAGCATACATGGAATAATTTGTATGTATTATATTGAAATCCATTCAGTCGTTTCAGAGGAGTTGCAGATCATAGGTTGTCATCACCCCTCCCCACACCATTCCAACATAGTTAACCCCCTAAAAACGTTTGAGACCTTCCACGGAAAAAAAATAAGTACATGATGCACAACTACAACGCACATGGAATAACTTGTATGAAATTCTATTGAAATCCATACAGTAGTTTGAGAGGTGTTGCGGATCATAGGTTGTTATCCCTTCCCCCATATTCCAAGATAGTTAACCCATATGGGACCCCTGTAAAAATTTGAGACCCTTCATGGAAAAAATAAGCACATGGTGCACAACTACAAAACACGTTGAATAATTTGTATGAGTTTCATTGAAATCCAGTCAGTAATTTCAGAGAAAATGTGGATTGGATACGGTTATAGACAGACGGACGGACATACTGAACACTATATACCTCCCGCTAAGCGGGGGGTATAAAAAAGGTGCGTGTATTTATCCTTCTTATGAAACAGAGGGCAAAGTAACTGACAAAACTTGTGTCATACGAAGGAGGGAAGTCTATTATTTTATTTCATACTCTTTGTATATCATACTATTACTTCTATCCTGAGAACATGAGTAAATAAAATAATAAAACAAAATGCTTATCGATGGATGCATAACTTAATTTCTGTCAGCTTCATCTGAATCTAGTGGCAATGTCATGCCTATCAGTGTCCTTAGAAAAAAATATGTTTCTGGTATGTGCATATCAAAATCAAGCACTTCCTCTGTATTCAAAACTACGTTTTGAGCGAGATCTAGAAATATTCTATTTTTCACCTCTGTCAAAGTCTGCAGCAAAACTGTCGTGAAGACATTAATGATAAAATAACATTTTTCGTCCCTGAGAAGGCCAATGAAAACGTATAAAATGTGTTCAGGAAGATCATGGATATGAATGTTTGGAAGCTCTGTTATCTCGAAAGATTTCAAAATTTGTATCAAACGGTTAGATTCATTTCGGTTTCCACCGTACTGCCTTTCAGCTATCCAATGAAAATTACTAGACATTTTTCTACAATGAAAACAGAAGAAAAAAGTGAATAAATATGTGACATTTTGTATGGGTTGTTACCTTAAATATCAGATATTTTCCTTGCAACGACTATTTGAAATACAGCTTGAAAATGATAACACGGGTACATTTGTACTAACTTTAGTATATAATTCAACTTGCATACTCTTTTTCAGTAAAATAAGTGAACACTTCACATTAAAAATAATTCAGCATGCTGGGAATATAAACGATAAACGCACATTTGACAACATGGTTTACCGTTTTGTTGGCGCCCTTGTATATTTTAACACATGACTGTGATTATACACTTGTTTTAATAACATATTTACTTTGTAATTTAATTCACGTTTTATTTCACTGATGCAAAAGCTTGTCCATTTCACATTTCCGCCTTATGAAAAACATGAAAAACCAAAAGGCAAAAAGCTCGAAACTCGAAATGGTCGTATCCGACCACCATGATGTCTAACCCGAATAATTCCGTCGTTATATTGGCTCACTTCGAACAAGCCTACATTAACGCCTATTGAAAATATTTCCGTTGAACCGGAAAGTAACCTACAGAACGAAATTATTGGAAGTAGCTGTTTATGAAGTGATCCAAGTGAACGAATATAACGATTGATTATTCTTGGAATGAGGAAAACCCTATTCAATTCTTACGTCATTGTTTACATTCCACGACAACAAATGTGACGCCTTTCTATTTTGACCGGAACATAACATACGCAAACTCAATCCACAACGACAATTTTATTTGCTCTCTCTTTCAGAGAGCAGTTAACGCGCAGGTGAAACGTATCGCATTCAAGCTGTTACTGAAGGAAAGAATCGGATACGGAAACGGCTTGAGTTATTCCAGTTACAATATTTTCTCGTTTTCGCTTGTTGTCTCGGAAGTAATCTACTCGCGCATGCGCAGTAATTTATTTTAATTTCAGAGCAAATCTAATTTTAACCAGAGACTCCACGGAGCCTGTAATCGCTTGCCTGGCAAAACGTGGCTATTTCTTGCTAAATTGTGTTTGCTTGTGACATTTATCTTAAACTACAAAATGGCACATAATTCTGTTATAAGACTAACTTATCGTTCCTGCAATGTTAAAAAACAACAGACCGAGTGGCTTATGAGAAGTAGATTTAAAAATTTTAACCAGTGGGCCCTGGCAGTCATGTTGAATTTCCGTTTCAGTGCAAAAAAAATGAATTGGGTAAAGCATCATCCAGTGAACATTCTAGTTCAAACATTTTCGTTCAAAACTGTTCCATTATTCACAAAATATAGATGAAAATTCCCATAGGGTCCGATGCTAAACTAAGTCAACTCGTGGTGCCATCTTGAATGTCCGATCGGCAAACGATGCATAAGTTTAGTACAGGACCACAAAATGATAATTCCTGCAAAGTAACAATTCAATTGGCATAGTCGTTTCTGACAAGAAGATTGTTAAAATTTTCAACCAATCAGAACACATTATGTGCCCTTGCGGCCAATTTGAATTTCCAATCAGCGCCAAAAACACAATGCAGTAAAGGACCATCCACCGACCATTTCTGCCAAATTTGGTTGAAATCTTTTCAATGGTTTCAGAAAGGAAAATGAACATGTGAAATTCGCATAGGTCCAATGTTAAATTAAGTCGCGTCATGGCGCCAATCTTGAATTTCAGATCGGCAAACGATTCACAAGTTTAGTACAGGTCCACCCACTGATCATTCCTGCAAAGTAACATTTCAATTGGCTTTATGTTAGTGGTTTCTGACAAGAAGATTGTTAAAATTTGGACCAATCAGAACACTTTATTGGCCCTGGCACCAAAAACACAATCTGGTAAAGGACCACCTAACTCACATTTCTGCTAAGTTTGGTTCAAATCTGTTCAGTGGTTTCAGAAAGATGAAACATGTGAAAAGTTAACAGACGACGACGACGCTAAGTGATGACAAAAGCCCATAGGGCCAGGTGAGCTAAAAATGGTGGAAATGAAAATAGAAATAAAAAAGGAAAAATACATATGCATTCACTACAATATTAATGAAATAATTGTACTGGTACTTTACAATAATTAGGATAAGAATGATTTAATAAAAAGGATATGTAATATTGATACGCTGTTTCATTTTGAATTTACTGAGCTTAAGATATATTTGATGTTTCTACTTGTTTTTCAATTTGCAGCATCAAATAATGCATCTAATGTGTCTAATGCATAAATACATGACACATGACACAGGACGGAGATATTGGAATACTAAAAATATGAGAATGATACTCACTCTGAATCCTTTCGATTCTCACACTGATATTTGGCTACATAGTCTAAAATGGCGACCTCTCATAAATTAACATCAAGATAATAAAACATTAACTTGTTTGATTATCGTTTAAATTATTGTATGGCGATAAGAACAATAGAATAAGACACGCTAAAAATAAAGACGAGTAAATATTGCTGAATAGTTGATAGTGCCCTTCAATTACAACACCTAAATGTTAAACAACACAATAACACTGCATTAAATAATTTGTTTAAGAAATAAAAGGGTATCATTTAAGGCGATAAAAATAATAAAATGTAAATAAGTCGGGCTTAAAAATAAGGGCGTTTAAATGACACGTAAACATTGCCTTATAAGGCAATAACGCGCTTTAATCATAACGCCTTATTACATTATAAGGCAATAAATGAACAAAAATAACGCATGTATTGTCTTAATAAAGTGCCTTAAATAAGTAACACGAGGCACGTATACGCTTCCGTAAATATATGATACATGGCTATATACATGTTAGAATAAATGTGATGATTAGTGAAGTAAGAGGGAAAATAGGATGGAAAAAGTTGGTGGTTAATTGAGAGAATCCATTTTATCATCCATCACTCTAATGAACTTGCACAGTTTTTTTTAGTTTGGATTGCTTTGTGGTATTCATAAGTTCATTAAACTTTAAAATATTACAATTTTTTGTAATTTTTTTTTTAGCTGAAAACTGGTTTTTTTCTAGTCTAGAGTCCGTCAAGGACACCAGAAGCTGAACAGATTTAAGTGCTTTATCCTGCCATTTCGTCCTTTTCCAGCTTAGTTTACTACGTTTCACAGTGATATCAAGGGATGCAAGAAATGGCTTATAACGATTTTGTGTCAGCAAAAATGCATGTTAGTATTCATATTCGTTACGAAGTTAATATTAGATTTGTGGAAGTGCAATCAAAGTCGAGTTGACTACCCATCACATGAAAAGAGTTATCCTAACACTCATTCTGTGACTGGTTGGTCCATAATATTTTAATTGTAAACATTTCCAAAAATTTACGATGAAAGACCGCCACCATGTTATCAAGAAATTTGATGGACCCCTCTTTTCATTTGTTAGATATCATAACTTTGATCGCTATTCAACAAATCAATCATTGGAATAGTTAGTTTTCATGCATTTTGATGCTCAGAGACCATGTAGTATTAAATAAATTATTATAAATTATCACTCGGTGATAACTAATATAATACAAATCAAATACACCTTGCCATTCATGTCAAAGGTGAGCTTCTTTATGTTTGACCCGGCCGGTATTATCTATACGTGTTATCTATACGTTTTTTAATAGTCTAAATACTTTTTTGCCAGTCCGCCGCAATAGGCAATAAATGGCAGTTAATGGCCTACGTGTTTCAATTTAAATTAATTTACAGCCCTATCATATACAACCTAAATCCGACTCTTATTTTGGTCCACTCATTTTCTTGATTACTAACTTTCAAAACAAAACAAAAATACATGTAAAGTAACCAATCAAACAATTTGCAAATGCAGTATGTCTCTGTTCTTTTATTGATAATTTTAAATTACACAAATGTATTTTAAAAGAAATAAATCATGACGGAAAGCATATTGGCAAGCTCCTCTCATTTGCTCAGACATCAAATATGATCCAATGACGTGAAAGTTTACAATGATACATGACGAACAGAAAATTTCAGAGCATAAGCATTAAAAAAATAACAGTTCAAAGATACTTATCTTAGTTATTGTAAATTTATGGTATGCTATATACGTATTTTAAGGAGTTGCCTCTAAACGGTAGTATTAGAACAGAATCTTTTTTGAATACCGAAAACCAAAATTATTTAAAATAAGGTGCTTTCACAAAAATTATGAAAGAGAAAACTAATTTTTTAACTAAGAACATCTACTATATGTGCAATACAAAGAATAAACCTCTCTGTTTCTATCGGGTTTGAATTTTCTTTAATACTGATAATTTCCGTAAATTGAGTCTTTTGGTGTCTAGTTTGTTGATATGTAACCACTTCATAATATTTTTTTTTAATTTAACATGTAATTCATATCTTGACTTTCATTTCGAAATTGACGACACAGAGATAATATTACAAACAAAAGCCTAAATTTACTTTTCATATATAATAATAATGTACAAGAAGGGGTCTCGACCTGGACAAAAAACTAAAACATGCACATAACAAATATTAACTGTATATTTAACGCGTTAAAAGTATATTTAACGCGATAAACGAATATTTAACGCGATAAAAGAATGTTTGACGCGTTAAAAGAATGTTTAACGCGTTAAAAGAATGTTTAACGCCATAAAAGAATATTTAACAGGATAAAAATATTTTACCTGATGTAAATTACTGGCTTCTGTATACTTTTTTTTTATCGCGATAAACATTTCAATTGTGATATAAATGAATTTAAATCTTAGATTTTAACGCGATAGCATATTTTACTATCTAACGCGTTAAAAAAGGGAATTTATTTATCGCGAGAAACTTATCGTTTTACGTGTTAAAACAGGATTTAACGCGTTAAAATGACTTTTACCACGTTAAATGTTAACGCGTTTGTTTATACCGTTTCTGACATGAAAGGGCATAAAATCGGCAACGCACAATACATCATATGACTATGATACATGATACTTCAGAAGTAGCTATGTAATTACAATACCATTTTTATTCTTCCGTAAATGGCCGTTTTCGAGTTGAGACGACCGGTTGAAGACGACTTCACGTGCGCTTGTCTTCACTCGGTATGACTTCCAATGAGAATCCTTAATACATTCTTGACCAACCAAACGTAACGTTACTATACCTTTTCGGTTGTTCATACTAAAAATACATAGGTGTACGAGGCCTAAAAACCCTATTTTACGGAAGAAATAGGTATTTACACTCGTTAAAAAATGAAGAACTGGAAAATCTTCAACTCATTTTTAAAATTCAGCGTCTTTGCCTTCGTTCCGCTGCGCTCCACTCGGGAAAGACGTGAATTTTAAAAACTCGTTGAAGATTTCCCAGTCTTCATTTCGAACTCGTGTGAGAACCTATTAATCTTCAACCAAGCAGTAATTCAATAAAAATAAGAATCAAAGTACTGAAGTACTTCAGTACTGTTTACTCGGATGGCCTCGTGGTCTGATGGCTGATGAATTAATGATAGTGATATAAACATAACTGTATACGGTACAAACTGTTGACAGGGAGATATGTTTCACCTGTATCCAATTTTGATAATTCTGATGTTGAAATGAATAAGGCATCTCTTAACCATGTGAATAATGCAAAACTTTCAAATGTTGACTGTTCCCCAAATAAACTTTCACAACATGTACAGTATAGTGAAGATTCATAGTCACTAGAATATAACTGAGGGGGCCAAGCCAAATAATTGCCACGCGAATGCTAATACAACTGTGTACCAAATTCATTGACTGTCTATATGTGGTTCCCCATTAACTGACCTAATCACCTAATCAACTATTAACAAATTGATGATGTCGTACGAAACAGCACATCTTTATGACTTTTGTGAGGCAAGGCAAAAACTGTAGTGATATACCACTTTAGACTGCAACTAGAACACTTCCTGTTGCGTTTACTGTTTATGTCCTTAATATAGTAAAAGGTTGATATTTTGTGCATAGATGTATTAACTATTTAGATAAAATATAGCATGAGCACAAGTTTTAACATACATGTGATAGGTATAGATGTGCACAATATTCTCCCGTTTATTTCATATATTTCCATGCAAACAGGGATAATTGGAATACCATTTTGATTCCAAATATTTTTAATAAAAAATACACTGCAGTAATCTCTCTCACAATTCTTATACACCGTATGTTTAAAATCTTAAAAATGTAGTCAGATTAGTGAAAATAAAAATTTAGCATGTGTATTGATGCATGTATGTTTTTCTTCATAGTTTTAGACATGGGATATATGTATAGCAACACCCGACACTTCTGTAATAATAGCTGCAAACGACATAGTTCTGTCAAGTATCATCTCAGAGGATGCATCCTCATTGTCGAGATTGATCTCGGGCGTAGCATCCTCATTGTTCCACATTTGGATCCCGCTTGTCTTGATATCTATTTTACACATTCCTCTAACAAGCAATTAAGTATGAAAAATCTACAACGAGTTACCGAACAATACACTAATTCACGAGTGTGCGTATACGTAGCGCACGAGTGAATTATTAGTGTTTTTCGGTCACCGTATACTATACTTCTTGTTCAAACCGTATTAATTGGCAGATGTGCGTTTTCTCTGGAGATGATGTCTCAATCTATACGTGTAAGTAAAGATATATGTAAAGTTCCTCAACTAGAAATTTTCCTGGTGAAATTAAGATAAAAATATGGTCAATTTATGTTCGCCTAATTATATAGCCATGATTAACATGCTCAGCTTATACACGTGTGCATGTACCCGGGTAACCTAATTATTCTTTCAAATTGTCAATACTCAACTTTGCTCTAATATATAGCAATTCTCATTCATATATACATGTAGTGTAGAATCAATACAATATATCAAGGTTGAAATTCTCTGTGAAATATATCAAAGTTAAAATTCTCTGTGAAATTATCAAGGCTCAATATTACTCTAGCATTATATATCACTGATCATCATAGACATAAGCCCAAGTCAGGTTTGTCTCAATATAGTTTAGCATGCTCATTTCATATCACATTATTGCTCTAATATAAGGCTCACGTTTGCTCAAGATGTGATCATCTTCTCAAACATATACATGTGCTCAATTTAGTTAGGCTTGACATGCTCAAGTAATACATCATTATTGCCCTACATTATAAAATATTAATTATGAGTGAGCTCTTATGTAGCACTGATCAACTACACTTATGCTGAATTCATGTTCTCTCCCAAAATATATATTTACATGTATTCCAGAATATTGATATTTAAGTACGATACATTTAAGTTGCATGTATTGTACCCGATTAAATAATTACTGCTCTCCTTCGACAATATCTCAAGTATAATATATTTACCTTAGTTACTGATCACCTCTCATTTCCTCTTCGTCTAACCTTTGACTTCTAAAGCTGATATGCATCACCAATTCAGGAATGGTCCGTGTATCACTTAACAATTTAATATTTTAAAAAGTTTCAAATTTTACATTTTTCAATTATTTTTTTTTGATCAAAGTTGTAAAATATCAACATTTCAAAATTTTGAAAATTTGAAAATTTCACCAAATAATTAAAATTTTAAGATTCTAAAACTCGTATGAAAATTTAATATTTTACATTTTTAATCCAACTTTGAAAATACTATACTGAATATATATGGAAGGGAATTACCGCCATAATGATAACGATATATTCTTGTTGTATTATTCATATTCTTATTCCTATTATTGTAATTGTCAGCTGTATTATGATAAATCTTATTTTCTAATTTCATAAACATCTAATTTCTATTTTATATTATTAAATTTCTAAATTGTTACAGGCCGATTATTAATTTTTTATTGTAACTTTTCTACTTTCATGCCTAAATTTTTTAATTTTATTTTCCAAAATTGTACCTGTAAACTTTACACCTTCAAGCTTGTCAAACTCCTGAAATGATAAAAATCAAATATCCCGTTTCCATAAAAATACATGAATAAGATCTTAGAACTTAGACGAATAGCAATCAGCATATTGGAATTTAGAACTTAGAACTTAGAACTTAGACGAATGCGAGTTAGCATAATTTAATGTCACATTATGACGATCAGTGGCGCTGTCGTCTGATGAATCTCCCCCATCACGTGACCTTGTTTACGTAGAACGATATATGAGGGTCCTAAAGAGGGGGTATGAGAAAGGACAACGTGAAATAAAACATCTTCGCTGAAACCTAATCACGAATAATAAGCAACGTTCTGAGGAAAAGAAAGGGGACATATACATTGTTTTAGATAATATTCACTTCTTAATTACACTGAATAATGATGGTACTAAATATTGATATAATTTACATATGTATTTCTAAAATTAACGTATATCAAAATTTTCCGTATCTTCAATACCGTAACACGTAAAATAAGGAATCACGGCCAATAAAAAGAACTGGAAACGCACAAAGACCGAAAACACGAGAAATAAAATGGGGGAAAACGCAGCACGATAAATAAAAAAGTTCAAACACGCTGTACGTTACCTCCCTCATAACTGGTGCGCTGCGGTTGACTGTTTACACAAGGTAAGTTTTAAAAGAAATATTGGATGGACACTGGTGGATTTAGAGAAGAGGAAAGGCCCGCCCCTTTTAAGCCGAGACCATATATAAAATTATGTATAAAAGTCACATTAAATTATCCCGGGTCTCCTGTTGTCTTCGGGGTCTGTATACGATATTAACTGTGGGCAGGCCTACTCACAATAACTATCGTATTTTACAGGCCCTACGCTTTTTCACTAAAAATTGTCAGATGCCGTGTCCCAACGTTTCGAAAACCTAGATCTGACACTGATCACAGGGGCTCGTACCAATATAGTCTTTCGATCGCCAATCATTACTGGTTGATACTGGGGAAAGGGGAGGGGGCTCTCCATAAAACTTTTCATATTGAATCCTTGAAGTCCTCAGTTGGTCCAGGGCGAAGCCGTTTTGGATATCCAAGATGTGAAGCCCCCGGAATTTCCTGGATTTTCTGAGATAAATTTTGACAAAAAAAAATGGGTGTGGGGGGGGGGATATGCCGCTTTGTTCGTCCGTCTGTCTGTCTGTCCCATTTCCAGATGATTATTCAAGTTTCCTTTGACCAATCCTTCTGATATTTGAACACAATGTTACTTATAAAAAAACACAGGTCAATTTCTGTTATAAAAATGCTATGAGAAAACAGGGGTGAGGTTTAAATTTTGGGATCCTTGCTCCTCCCATAATAGAACTTGACCTGTATTTTAATATAAGCCAGTAACGTTGTGTTCAAATATCAGAATGATTGGTTAAAGGAAACTTGAGTAATCATCTGGAAACGATTTGCTTTGGGTCAGACAGACAGACGGACGAACAAAGCGGCATATACACCCACCCCACCCCCAATTTTTTGTCAGGGGGCATAAAACTTTTATTTTTATGCTAAAATTTATCTCAGAAAATCCAGGAAATTCCGGGGGCTTCACATCACCCACTGAGGACTTCAAGGATTCAATATGAAAAGTTTTATGAAAAGCCTCCCCCTTCCCTCGTATCAACCAGTAATGATTGGTGATCGAAAGACTATATTGATACGAGCCCTGTGATCAGTGTCGGATCCGGGTCACGGCATCTGACAATTCTTTAGTGAAAAAGCATAGGGCCTGTAAAATACGATAGTTATTGTGAGTAGGCCTACCCACAATAAATATCGTATACAGGCCCCGAAGACAACAGGAGACCCGGGATAATTTTATGGGACTTTTATACATAATATATGGTCTCGGCTAAAAAGGGGCGGGCCCTTCCACTTCTCTAAATCCACCAGTGTCCATCCAATATTTCTTTTAAAACTTACTGGGTAAACAGTGAACCACAGCCGTAAATCTGACGGCCCCAGAGTTATGAGGGAGGTAACGTACAGCGTGTTTATCGTGCTGCGTTTTCCCCATTTCATTTCTCGTGTTTTCGATCTTTGGGCGTTTCCAGTTCTTTTTATTGCCCGCGATTCGTTATTTTACGTGTTACGGTATTGAAGATACGGGAAATTCTGATATAGGCTAAAAATTAATCAGTTCCATCAATATTCAATTTAATAAAGAAGTGAATATTAAAAAAAAAAAATTGTATATGTCCGTTTTCTTTTCCTTAGAACGTTGCTTATTATTCGTGATTCGATTTCAGCGAAAATGTTTTTATTTCACGTTGTTCGTTCTCATACCCCCTCTTTAAGACCCTCAGCTATCGTTCTAGTTGTCGTAAACAAGGTCACATGATGAGGGAGATTCATTGTACAGACGACAGCGCCACTGATCGTCATAATGTGACATTAAATTATGCCAACTCAATTATGCTAACTCGCATTCGTCTAAATTCCAATTCGTAAGTTCTAAATTCCAATATGCTGATTGCTATTCGTCTAAGTTCTAAGTTCTAAATTCTAATTCGTGTATTTTTTATGGAAACGGGATATTTGATCTTTTTCATTTCAGGATTTGACAAGCTTGAGGTTGTAAAGTTTAAAAGTATAATTTTGGAAAATAAAATTTAAAAATTTATGCATGAAAGTAGAAAAGTTACAATAAAAAATTAATAATCGGCCTGTAACAATTTAGAAATTTAATAATATAAAATAGAAATTAGATGTTTATGAAATTAGAAAATAAGATTTATCATAATACAGCTGACAATTACAATAATAGGAATAAGAATAGTAATAATACAACAAGAATATATCGTTATCATTATGGCGGTAATTCCCTTCCATAAATATACAGTTTTGATAATTTCGCTTTTTAAAAATTTGAATTTTTAATTTTTTGATTAAAAATTAAAGAATCGAAAATGAACCAAAAGGGTCATCTGTATCATTAGGGGTCCGTGTATCACTTAACAATTTAATATTTTAAAAAGTTTTCAAATTTTACATTTTTCAGTTTTTGATCAAAGTTTTAAAATATCAACATTTCAAAATTTTGAAAATTTGAAAATTTCATCAAATAATTAAAATTTTAAGATTCTAAAACTCGTATGAAAATTTAATATTTTACATTTTTAATCAAACTTTGAAAATACCAAACTGAATGTACAGTTTTGATAATTTCGCTTTTTGGAAATTTAAATTTTTAATTTTTTGATTAAAAATTAAAGAATCGAAAATGGACCAAAAGGGTCATCTAAAACATGTATCATTAGGCACCGACCATATTATTCCTGAAGGGGGAGGGGGCTGGGTTCCCCCAAAATACAAAAATATGTCCAGCGTGGTCTGAATTTTTTATTTTTTTTAATTTTTTCCCACTATATTGAAAAAAAATCAAATAAGCCTGAATATTGAACACAAAATATATGCTTCGTGTCATAAATTCCAAAATAAAGTTTGTTGAACCTTCAAGATGTGTGTAAAGAGTAGATCTAGAGCAAGCAGAAGGACGTTGAAGAAATTTTCAACTATATATTAAAGGACTATTGAATATTTTTCACAAATTTTAAATTCCTGCTGTATTTCACTTTCGGCTTAACTGTGTGGTATTGGTCGAGAGCTTGCATATCATGTGACTGAGGAAGACAAAATGATGTCACAATTTTACATGAAAGTGTGTGTTTGTCTCCTTCCTCCCTTCCCCCCTTCCCGCCAGAATATTGTAGTCCGTAGCAATAAAAGTACTTTACTGGTCTCGTAATATCTTACAATTTGAGGTTTTTCTTAAATATGTCCGTGATAAGCACATGGAGATGCCCATTACTTCAATATAATAATACTAAAATCTGAAGAAAAATTCAATGTTGAGTTTTTTCCAATTTCCCAGCAACTGTAATACCTAAACCCACCGTATTTATTCTATTAATAGTTCTTGGTGGGTACATGCCAGTCTGATACTTGTCTCTGGACCTTGATCTCAATTTCACCTTTGAGTGACTTGCATCCAAGTTCCGTTATTAAGTCCATTTTTCAGCAACTGTAATACCTAGACCCATTGTATTTGGTCTATAGATAGTTCTTAGTGGGTACATGCCAGTCTGACACCTGCCTCCGGACCTTGACCTCAATTTCATGCTTGAGTGACTTGTGTTACATTTTCGAGATTATGGCATTATCTCATCAACTGTAATACCTATGCCCGCCATATTTGGTCTGTAGATAGTTCCTAGTGGATATGCCACTCTAACACCTGTCACCTTAACTGAACATGAATTTCATTCCTGAGTAACTTAATGTACATTTTAATTCTAAAATTAGTCTATTTCTCAGCTTTTGTACTAACTAGATCCACAGAATTTGGTTGATAGAAGTTCTTAGTTGGTATATACCATTTTAACATCTGAAACCTTACCTTTGACCTTTATTTTATGCTTGAGTGATTTGTTAAGATATAAGTATTTTGTTGCTTTGAAACAATTGTTTGACCAAGAGCAAAATTTAACCATAAAATTTCATTGTCTACCTTGAAATCGCGCTTAAAAAAATGAAAACTGTATAAGGTTATTTTGGAGCCGAATTCAAAAGCACATGTTTCTTGTTTATTATCAATGTGGGCTCAACTGTCAAAGTGTCAAACGCAATAATGGTCCCAATGACCCTTTTTGGTCCATTTACGATTCTTTAATTTTTAATCAAAACATTAAAAATTCAAGTTTTCAAAAAGCGAAATTATCAAAACTGTACATTCAGTTTAGTATTTTAAAAGTTTAATTAAAAATATAAAATATTAAATTTTAAAACGAGTTTTATAATTTTAAAATTTTAATTATTTGGTGAAAATTTCAAATTTTCTAAATTTTGGAATGTTGATATTTTAAAACTTTGATTAAAAATTGAAAAATATAGAATTTGAAAACTTTTTAAAATATTGAATTGTTAAGTGTTACACGGACCAAATTATATCACATCTTACCTGAGGGACCGTTTGCAACAATCTGACAATACAGTCGAGATTTGTATATTCCCGTCCCGACGCGCACGAATGACTCGTGCGGTGTGCACCCAAACGCATCCAAAACAACATTCAACATTCCATGACCACTAGATGATAAATTGTATGCATCATATCATTTGAACATTGAATAAATTACCAATAACAAATTAAATTTTAATTTTTTATGACCCGTCCACGAATGTCCCGTCCGTCCGGTTTCGTTAAGATTTTTGCTTTTAGGTCCATTTCTCAGAAACCCATTGAGATATATCAAACGTATTATACCACTACTATCCCCTTAGAAAGACTGAACATAGATGAACAACATTTAGGTCACTTTGACCCACTTTTATATAATTAATGCACGAGTGACTCCAAAAATTTTTTAACTCTAATTTGTCATGGTTTGTAGTGTTTTCAATAGGAGATATCCATTCTGTAAATCAGAAAGAAACTTAGAGGGAGGAGCCAAGTCGTACTATAACTTCCAGGTTGGTGACGTCATACTGTACAATAGATCCTGTTTACAGAATGGGAAGTTATGGTACAGAATTACGTCACTTGCTGAAATCTACCGTACAAGATATAGCTCCAACATCCAATCCTCTTCCCGATTTTTTTGCTGAAATTTTTAACTTTCAAATTTCTAAATTTTATCATGTCAAGCACTGAATATTTCAAAGAAAGTAAACGACGACAGACCAGAGCCGACGGACGCCAAGTAATTGCAATATTTCGGATGGACATGTCGAAGAATCGCTTTCTACTTTTTCAATTTAAAGAAAACAAGATCTTGTTTAATATTTTTTTTAAGTTCAAGTCTCTTATTTTGAACAATGCATTTTTTAAAACAATTTCGGTTTAACGGAAATTAAACTCAAATCTGACAATTTTGAAAAAAACTGACTTTTCTGTTACGTCTCTGAGAACGTTCCTATTAGTATTAATAACAGCGGTTCTGCTTGAATTTTCAATACTGCATTCCATCGGTCTC
Organism: Mytilisepta virgata; assembly: GCA_028015205.1. NCBI lineage: Eukaryota > Metazoa > Mollusca > Bivalvia > Mytilida > Mytilidae > Mytilisepta > Mytilisepta virgata. The sequence continues at coordinate 45,465,152 of CM051520.1, forward strand.
GGTTCTTCGGTTTTTACTTTTCACGAACGTGAATTTGGCGGATTGAGTAGGTTGCTTACATTTCCCGCTATTTCATCCGATGATCTTTTGTATTTCCTCACGGCTTTCTCCGAACGATGGCCGGGGCGTTTCTTGATCTCTTGTTCATCCAAGCCAGACATATACAATTGCGTAACGCATGTCCTCTTCCCAGAATGATTGGAAAAAGTTACCATTTAATTCTCCTTTGGCACAGATGGTTTTCATGAGGGTTTTTAGCTTATTAATACCGAGCGGTTGTTGACTGTATCGTATAATTTCGCCATCTAAAGGACGTCTATAAAACGCACCCATATTTCCTACAGCTGTCAAGTATTCAATAAGATATCGGCCAAACATCGGTCATCTGGAAAAGATTGACAAGGCAGGGGCGTGGAAATGGTCTCGTCGCTCGCGCGACTCGAATATTTCCACGCCCCTGCATTGTAAATCAGTTACAAATCCTAAATAATACTGTAAATATAACTTCATATCCTAGGAATCCATGATGTTGTATCAATGATACTTCATCAGTATAATTCTCTTACATTTTTATGCATTTTTATGTGGGTTATTATGACCCACATTTCATGCATGAGTGATCACTTGGTTAAGTTTTTGCGTTTAGGTCCATTTCTCAGTATCATATTGAGACATATCAATGATATCATATATATGCATACATCGTGTGCAGTGAAACAACAGTCAGCAACATTTGAGTCACATGACCTATAATTTATCCGTGAGTGACTTTGGTAAACATTTTGCATTTTGGTATATTTTCAAAGAACCTATGGTAGTATATTGATGATATTTCACAACTACAATCATGTTATGTAGTACTACAATACAATTCAGTAAAATTTGAGTCACCATGACCTACATTTTCAGCTTGAGTGACTTTGATTAGATTTTTTCATTTAGGTTTATTACTGAAGAACCTATGGTAATCTTTTATTGATATTTCAGAATGACAGTCGTCTTATATAGTACAACACAGCTTTGCTACCTTCGAGTCACTATGACCTACATTTTATGAAAAAGGTGACTTTGGTTTGCATTTTAGTATATTTTTTTAAAAGCCTGTGAATATCTATAAATCTATTTTATAACTACAATTCAACTTCGTTAGTTTAACACAGGTCACCAATATAATTATGACCAACATTTCATGCCCGAGTTACTCCAGTAATTTTAGGAGGACTTACAGACACACGATCTCTAGTATCTATAACTTTAATAGCATTAACGAAAAAAATAAAAATAAATAAATACCTGTCTTTTCATGTTGCTATTTGGAAATTCGGATGGAAAAATCCCAGTTTTGCACAACTATGCTCGTTACGCAACAATGCTGTCAAGTTTTGTTTCATTCCAAATATAAGCTGCTCGTCTTAGGGGTTTTGAGTTCAAAAACTTACAATCATGTGAAGTGTCAGTGTCCATGTTTTGGGAAACTCAAAAAATCAGAAAGTCCTTCTTATAATAACCGATGTCTTGCAAAGCTATCCATGGTAGGCAAAAAAGTATTTCAAGTTTAGTTTCATTTAAATGTAAAATGTCGGGGATTTTGATATCACAAACCTTTGTGACGGACAGAAAAAGACGTTTCTCTCCGTGAAAGAGGAAAGACGTAAAATCAAAATAATTTAATTAGAAAAGTTATTCTAGTATGAAACATGTTTTTAGATATTTTTTATATTACACATAGATATGAAATCTACAAAGTAAACTTGCAAAAGTTTATAATGCTATAAGGGTAGTTTTTTTGTAGCCAGTTCTCCAAATTCCAGATTAAATTAATCTGACTCTTCGTTCTAAAGGTACTGTCTGTGAAGTTTCGCTTCATTTGGCCCAGCGGTTTCAGAGAAAAATGGTGTATGGTGTATAGTTTTTTGTCATCACTTTTCTTTATAAATTTGGGGAATAGTTTACAAAAGAAATTTACGAATGTCCTTACCGGCATACTATTCACATTTATATCTTGTATTATCATAATGTATATTTACTGTATATTCCGCATAAGGCCTATTTTATAATAAAAACGACGGTACAACCTCAATAGGTTTGCATTCTATCTGTCCGTCCGTCAGTCAGTCATACTACAGTTTTCCGGACTTTTTTTTTAGAAACGTTTCAAGCAACTGATCTTATTTTAGGCATGTGAGGTACAGATCAAAATGGAGTTACACGCTGATTGAACAATTGTGAGAATTTTTGATCTTGGAAATAGATTTATTGCCAGAATTATAGTTTTCCGGACTGTTTTTGCAGATCATTCTACCAAATAAACTTATTTTTTTGGTCTTTAAGCTTAATAATGACGAAGGCTACCAATGGGTCTTCAATGCAGCGAGAAAATAGGGTATGTGTCAGTGAGACATCACCCCGAATCATTTAATGATGCGAAATATTTATAACATCCAGCCTTCAAGAAGTGGCAACTGACCGCATTACAACGTGTACTCGAGCACTAAATGGTCCCAACAGGTGTTAAGAATTAACTAATTCTATCAATACTGTCGCAATCGTGAAGTTGATGAAACGTGCCATTGTTCCCGGTTACGGCGAAGGGGATTCAGTTAATTTTTCCTTTTTTTTCTCCCCTTTTTTAAACATTACTGTTAATAAATATCTACCATAACCAGACTGACGCCTTTTACTGTAAGTCCTTCTAAAATAAGTATAAAAAATTGGATAGTATTTTGCACATTTATAGTAAAGGCGTAATTTTTTGTAAATATAGTGATATTTCTTAAAAGTAATATTTAAAACATCATAAACAAATTCTAAGTAATCGAGTCCTTATGATAGACAGGAAAGAAAGTACCTTGGTTAGCATTCTTTCTGCTTAAGTGACAAACTGGGTGAAAGTAAGTAGAGAGTTTGCCTTGTCTAAAATATGTTATAAATACACAGATCAAGTTAATTTTTGATGGTGTGCCTTTAATTGCTCCAGGGTTATGCCCCTTTATAAATCATACAATTTAGTATTTTGTCGTTTCGGTGCTCTGATTATGCCTGGGCTAGATTTTGAAATCCCAATACATAGAATAACTAGAGGCTCAGAGGGCCGATCCTGTATCGCCCACCTGGCATGAAAGCCCTTTTTATTAATGTACTTCAGAGAAGTGCTCTCTTTCATTATGAAGTATGGTAAGCCTTGTAGGGACCATTTTTTCCGCAACTGAGAGGAAAGGAGGAATCTTCAAAGGACCTTCCACAGCGGCTGTCTGTGAAGTTTCGCTTCATTTGGCCCAGCGGTTTCAGAGAAAAATGTTTTTTAAATCAGCCAATCAGAAACAATAATTGCGCATGGTGGTCATAATTTTATTCCGATCGGGACGAAATGAGGAAACTTATAAAGGACCTTCCATATGTGCTTCCTGTCAAGTTTTGTTCCATTTTGCCAAGAAGTTTCAGAATGAGAATTTTGAAAACTCAGCCAATCAGAACAAGCAATTGCCCATGGTGGCCATGTTTGTTGTTCGAACGGGACGAACTGAGCGAAATTTATAAAGGACTTTACATAGATGCTTCCTGCCAAGTTTAATTGCATCGAAAATTAAAAAAAAAAGAAATGAAAAGAAAATGTACGCAATATTTTCAGTTTAATATAATGAAGTGCCTTCAGGAGTACATCCCCGGCCGATTCTTAAACCATAGATTTACTAAACAATGTACGTTCCATCGCCCTTTTATTGAATATTATATAGGTTTATCAATTTCATACAGTCGCACTGTTAAATTTGGTATTCACATTTGAATAATAGTTACTGCAAGAAATATCCCTGCCTCCCAAAGTTTAAAAAATCCAAATGTATAATATAATGCTCAACTAATTTTATGTAATTTAATAAATGTGAACCCCTTCTTTCCATACTTGGCAAATGCAGAAAATCTAAGGGTTGTTGATGTAAGATATTCCGATTGGATCGATCATAAAAAAAAACTTTAAGTGGCCGTCATCGTGGTTAGCTGATAGAGTGATCGAATTCGACCTCTGAAACAGAAAACCCAAGGTCTTTTCTGCCACTTTGTTTACAACATGCATTGATTTTCTGCTTGCAGTCATTTTCACCCCAGAACTATATTAAACTTATCTTTTATCAGGTGAAGCGCCGGGATGTAATTCCTGAAGGGGAGGTACATTCAAGATCTTCCTTGTTTGAATTGGTCGGTTTCTTTTAGAAAAAAAATATTTACGCACAGACGAACCTATGCCAAATTACAATCCTTGGTCACATGGAACTCTACAATCAATAAAACAATTTATAAATGTTTCGAATTTATTAAAAATTATTGCCAATTCTACTCGGTTCCTTCACCTCTTCTATCTTAGCTATGCGTGAAAGAAAAAAGTATTTTATATATATTTAATATTTTATGCCAAACGAATTAGCTTTGATTGGCTTATAAGAATAATAATAATCAGCTTAATTTAATCTGATCACATAGCCGAGAGTAAATATTCTCGCACACGTACATTTTGGGCGGACCATACCTTAGAAACTAGGTTAAAGACTGCGAGATGCCTCGCCCAAGAGTGTGATAAATCCCCACCCCCCCCCCCCCCCCCCACCCCGAGTCATATGATGAAAATAGTGTCGAGTAATACAGCGTTAACTTTTTAACCTCTAAGACTACGTCTCTGTTGACAATAAACAGCTTTTCTACAAAACTGCAGAAGTAACAAAATATTTTTTAACTTACAAACGAATCGTGCGATTATTAATTTGTGGTCAAGCAAATAACGGTTTGAAATGGAGTTCGTATCCACTGTTACACAACGCCTCTAGGTTAATTAATACTTGAAATGCTTGAGGCTCTCAGGAGTCTGTATCGCTCATCCTAAATTTGAAAATATAAGAGTATTTTCCAATAGGTCCTATGTTAACTAAATTAGATACTGTAAATTCGGAAATTATTGCGATGTTTTTATTATTGCGAAAAATGCGACAGGGTTGTCCTCGCACAAAACTCACATTTTGGAATTTTTTATATGAATGAATCGGGATTTTTCTCAATATCGCAAAAATTAAAATCGCATTTTGGTCTAAAATGACAAAATCGCAATAATAAATGCACGCAATAATTTCTGAATTTACAGTACATAGAGAGACAGAATGAAAATGGGATAGTTCTCTGTTTCTAATTTATTCAATGAAAAGCGTTTTTGCGCGTCATTTAGGTGAATCACTAAGAACCAGAACACTACACAAAACTATAGTCAAATGTGGGAACAAAGGTAACTACTGCTGTTAAAATCAGCTTATTGCAGGAGAATTTTTCTCTCATGTTTTCCTTCAACTTGTTGTAGAATATAAAACTGACAACCTCTGATTTTGCTCAGTAGAGTCCATCCAATATCTAAGAGGATAAAACTTGAAAGCACAGGAATTATTCTTACAGTTCACCTTCCCAAAAAACGAATACCCATTTCACATTTCTTAGAATCATTCTCATCCGAGGCTGTGATAAGCGGAAACCTTGAAATCGTGAAGCGGATGACACAGGAGACAAGTTTAGTATGATATATTTTAGTAAAAAAAATCTCCATTTCAGATTTAACTTATTTGTTTACAAGTCCATCGTCTTATGAATAATATCTCTGTAAATCTAACTCATCTGAGACTACAAATGACTGATGACAGAAGAGAACGCGTGTCAAAAATATCCTAAGCAACTGTTCATTCCTTGAAGAGTATAACTCACCTTTCCAGAGAAACAGGAACACTCGCATCTATGTCTGAACCACCCTGTGCATTTTCCTGTGTAACAATTTCTTCCAAGACTTTTACAGCATTGTTCACAGAAGAACTTCACCGGACATCCTCCCCATGAGCAGGCTTTTGACTCAGTCTCCTGAATACCTAAAATAAGATGTTTATTCATGGCCTTAGATATTAGAACACTTACCGTTACAGATGTTCCATCAACCCCCCCCCCCCCCCCCCCCTTCATTCTTACCCCAGTATTGTGTGCAGGGTTTGGCATTTCAAAGCAGAAGGGTGCAAATATTTTAAAAAGAAAAGTTAATGTGCTTGAGAGGGCATATAAACTGCTGTAGAAACTAAAATATGAATAATATGATTCAACTAATATTAATATTGAAAGTTAAGATGAACAAAGCAAAGCTGCATTTTTTCTGTTTTCGGTAGTATATGAATCAATGATTTGGATCTCGCACAATTTTAAATGAAAAAATGGGGGGGTGGTCTTTTAAGGATCATTCAATCCAGGTTCGATCAATATTGCATCAGTAGTTACAGGAGATTTTAATATGAAAATTTGCCAATTTGTCTATTAATTATAACGATTTCCAATATTAGTAATAGTGAGATACCCTTGGACTCATGTTTGATAATGGACCACCTAACTTGGGTCCAATTCCAGAAAACATGGCAAAATTTGCACGAGTAGTTTTAGACGGCCATAATGATCAGAGGTTCGAGCCTCTGGACGATTTTAAAAGGGGGCCAGCAAAGGACTATTCTATTGAAATTTAAACTGACCTAATGGTTTCAGAGAAGAAAAAAATGTAAAAGTTCACGGACGCCCGCCGACACAGGACGGCATGTGATGGTAATAGTCCTTTCGCCAAGTATGGATGAGGATGTGTTGAGAAAATAGAGCAGAAAGCTGACCAGCCAAGTTATTGTCCCATGCTGACATTTCGATAAAAATTGATTCTTTTAAAAGTACGCGTTGTAAGTAAAATTACAAATTTTTAGCAATTTCGATTCATAAAATTACTTTTAAAATCACAGGAATTTTGAATTGAATGTCGTCTTAAGTTGAAATTGTGCAGGATTCGCCTCCATTCATAAAAAGGTCGTGGCTACTGAGAGTGCTCAAATTCTGAATAATTTTGAAGTGGGTATGCTCTTTGTTCTTGTATAATATATGTTCTATTCTTGACGTATTTAATCGGGGATAAAAATACATAATATTTTTAACCACTTCCCGGTGATTATATGTATGCATGGGAATTCCCGCCGTTTTTTTTTACAGTTATTGTAACGATAAACTAGAGAAGTCCCGAAATGACGTCCATGTAAACAAGCTACATAGCAACGACATTTTCTTGGTTTTTGTCGAAAATCATAGGAGAAACATGTTCTCCTTCAATTTACTCGTGAGTTATGGAATTTCTCCACCCTCAATAGTTAAATTTTAGATTTTAACACGCTCGCTAAAGGTTCGCGTGTTGAAAATCGAAAATTTAACTATCTCGGGTGGAGAAATTCCATAAATCACTCGTACCTGAAGGAGAAGCTATATTTCTCTAATTCTGTGACAAACCTCGCAGTTTAAAAATGAAAATTAATTATCTGAGTTGATAAATAGAGAATAATACAAGGCAAAATCCGTATCACATGCAGTATCAACCCGAGATTTCAATATCAGCCCGACGGCCTCTCGGACCGTTTTCATTCACACTTATTCACAGGAATATAGACGATATACTACAAGCACACGTGTGTTGTATCCTATCCCCATTTTCTCTGCAACATCCCACAACCTTCACTGTCAAAATTTGTTTTCTGTTTTTCCATCATTTCATGAAAGAAATAAACGCCGGTAATATCACAATATTATAGCGAGCTCTATTGGAGCATATGGTTCATTTAGAAACAATCTGTTTTATTTGGGCAGCCATTATGCAATCCGAATTGAATTTATTTGTTACGAATATGGCCATATTGTGCTGTAGACATACTAAGACAAGAAAACGTTTCGTTCGCCGGAATCGGGTGTAAGTACAGTAAGGGAAATAACTTGCTTCAAATTATAATTTTAGAGTCAGAATCGTGATACCAGAAATGAGTTTCTGGAAAGCGCTATTGGTATTGCTGCGCTCGCATCATTGGCCACGCCAACATGATATTAGCGTAACTAATTTCACAATGAAGGTTAATCAGTTGTAGGATGTTTCAGAAAAAAATGGGGTGGAGAGGAAAAATGGGAGATACAACCCATACACTGCGTCTGGCTGGAGAAAAGGGAGCAACTGTCATTGCAACGGTTGGGGGGGGACCCATAGTTCGGTATGTTTAAGAAGAACAAATAATGCAAAAAAGTCCCAACCTGAACTTTATTTCATATTATACTGCGTGAATGAAGAGAAATTAAAACTGACAATAATAGCTTATTTTGATATTAGACAAATCTGAAAACGTCAATTTTAAGTGTCGAATAATTATTGCCGATACCTGAAATTGCGAATCGAAAGTTTTCTGATACAATATATGAATATTTATTCATGTTTCTTTTTCTGTGCATTAAAAGACGACATAAAAGACTTAAGACGCGCATGCCCATTCTTCCTTAAAATTGCCACCTATTTTTGAAGGGAAACAAATTCTATTATCGTATGAGCAATTTCTATGGCAAACCGTGTTACTATTTATTCTAACGAAGATATCTCATATAATATATAAGATATCTTATACAATCTAGTGTTTGTAAGATACCTCATATAGTATATAAGATATCTTATAAAGTATATAAGATATCTTATAAAGTATATAAGATATCTTATAAAGTTTATATCTTATAAATATTTTTTATATAAGATATCTTATATACTTTAGAAGATATCTCATATATTTTATAAGATATCTTATAAAGAAAATTATATGAGATATCTTATAAACAATATAAGATATCTTATAAACTATATGAGATATCTTATAAACTATATGAGATATCTTATAAAATTTATTAGATATCTTGAAGTTAGAATAAATAGTAAAACGGCTTGACATATATTTTGCAAAATACATTATATTTCATAGACAGTAGAATGGTTTATGTTCTGGTTCTGGTTCTGAGTGTCCTTGGCAATATTCCAAAAATGATACCAAATGCTTGGTAATTGGCCGAAATCGCTCCCATACCCGACCTTTTGATTTGTTACGGAGTAAGATTGGTTAAAATGCATTGCATAAAATCGGTTACGATAAAAATTAGGTTAATACATCGTATTTATGATTTCAACGTTAATGATTACAAGTGAAATAAATACAAGGAAAAGTGGCCATACTCCTTTACTCCATTCAGTAAAATGTTAAGCTCTTAAGAGTACAGTTGACAGTCGAGCAAGACGCGAAGTTCAAATAAAAACTTTTGAACGTAAATCGTTTGGATTTATGCAGTTAGATACATATGTGCATTTGTACAGCTTAGAAATCAATAAAATGAATAGGACACAAATATGGAAACTGATATAGATACAGATTCTTCGATCCACAACTTGATCTACTGGAACAAAAGGAACGTAAAATACCTGATAAGCACACTAGCAAGATAATACAGGCTACGACGAGCTTCATATTGCAGGAGTCTGTTTTCTGAAATAAGTAAATTGTCTTTCATTTCGTAATTAACGGTAGCCCGTATCGCTCACTTAGAATTTGGATTCTACATAGAAAAATGGCCACAATTTGTACTATATGTAAAACGAATATTATTGAATATCTAAAATTTGCTGACCCGGTTGACCTTGTCATATTTCCTGCAAGTTTTGCTATGTTCAAAGTTGTTATCGTTAATATGGATCTTAATTCTTGTTGTAACTTGAATGATATTTCAGGGAACAGATTTATAAACATTTCTTAGTGATATTTAATTAATAGTATTTAATTTAAGATTTAACAAAGCGTTTTATTTACTAATTTGTCTATTTTTTAACGATGGTAATGACAGCCATTGTTACAGGCTTGGACCTTCAGACACAATTTTGAAAGGGACCCAAGGGCCATTCCGTAGATGGTTGGTTACAAATGCCCTAGTAGTAGTTTCAGAAAATAAATTTTTCAGAATTTTAAATATATTTTTTTGCTGATTCTGTTAACTTAAGTAACGGCAACCATATATTTGGAGGTCCAGGCCCTCGAACATAATTTTGAAAGAAGTTTGGTCTCAATTGCTGCAGTTGTTTTAGAAGATTTTTATATTTTTTTTTCGCTACTTTTTCTATTTTAAATAACGGCGGCCATATTGGTTTGAAGTGCGGAGCCCTTGCAACAATTTTAAAAAGTTGACCGTCCATAGACCTTTATAACAAGGTTTCGTCCCAAGTACATATAACCCAGTGGTTTCAGAGGAAAATATGAAGGTTTACGCGAAGGACGACGGATTCTTAGTGATGGAAATAGCTCACAGGGCCCTATGGAAAATTGACCACAGTTACCAAAGTTTAATATGCTAGGAATACATGTATAATTACAAAAAAAATCAAGGAAATTACTACAGTACAGATATACATATGCAAAAAATTAAAATTGACAGCCCTGTGCTTTTTTAGTAATCGCTGAAACTGTTATGTGATCTTGAGTCTTAATCCTTTTGAGAATTACAAAAAAAAAAAAAAAAAAAAAAAAAAAAAAAATAGAAGAAAATAGTAGAAAAAAAATAAAAGGGTGCAATTTCTAGAAATAGTAATACCGCATCTTACCTGACAGCCAGCTGGCAACAATTTAACGGTAGTAATAGTACTTGGGGAATTTCCGCCACGATGATCACGAATAACTCATGCGGGACGAATGGACTTCTCTTCCAGAAATATTATGTGATGTAAAAAACAACATTGTCTGTATATAGAAACCTTTTTCGCTTCAAACATCATAAGGCAGCAACCACTTGATTTTTATGGGAGGCTAGGATGAATGTTTGATCCTGCTTAATTTTCTTGCCGAAATTTTGGTTCTGAAATTTTTTACAAAATTCAAACCAAATCATTTCCTGCCTCTTTTTCACACCTAAAGGGATCTTGGCTTTTTATTTTGCCAAAAACATGGTCCTGCCTTTTATTTAATTTTTCATTCTAGCCCCAAAATTCAAATAGTTGCTCCCTAAAAGGGAATTGAACAATATCAATAATTCTTGACTTTTAGACATCAGCAAAAAGGGACTCCAAAAAAGGGTGAAAAGACAAGACTAACTAGACTGAGGCAGTCGGAAACTACAGCTATCCCCGCACTCCCCACATGCTGTATTCTTGTGCACCCTTTTCACAATCATATATTTGAATACAGGAACAAAATTTTGGAAAATCAAAATTCTAAAACCTTACTGCACAATTGCATACAGTGTATGACCATACTGTATACATATATATAATATGCATACATGAGAGAAGATTTTCCTAAAGGGTCTAATTTTTTTGAAAAGCAAAATTCTAAAACCTAATTGCGCATCTATATCCAGTGCGCATATGCATGGTTTTAGAATTTTAATTTTTCACAACTTCCTTCGCGAATGGATCAAGTGTGCTACAGTTTGACTACACAATATAACTTTATTTTAATTAAAAAGAGACTAATAGCTTGCTTTTACTACCTATTTTAGCTTGTATTTCTCCCCAAAAGCTTTAAAATTTATTAACATAGAAAAATAAAATGCTTCACCGAACGCAGCTGGATACAATGTCAAAACCGTTAATATTGCATGACATAAAAGCCAGTTCAATACGAAAAACTTTAAAACAAACTCCATCAAAATTGGCCACGAAATATGAATTCAGTTTCACGAAAATGACGATGTCACAATTTTACATCAAAGTGTGTGGTGTCTCTCCCCTTCTCGCCAAATTGTGTAGTTCCGTAGTTAAGAAAATACGATACAGTAGCAGGGAGAAGTAATAACGTACCCAGGAGATATGCATTAAGACATCGTAGTATCTCTCAAGAAAAGCACTTTATCGGCCTTATAAATATCCTACAATTTGAGTTTTTTTCTTAAATACGCCCGTGATAAGCATATGGACCCCAACTTCTTTCTTTTGCAAACAGATGTCCATTACGTCAATATAATAATACTAAAATTTAAGAAAAATTCAATGTTCAGTTTTTTTCCAAATTCTCAGAAACTGTAATACTAGTATCTAGATCCACCATATTTAGTATATTGATAGTTTTTGGTGGTTACATGAAGTCTGACCTCAATTTCATGGTGCTTTTAGTGGGTAGATGAAGTCTGACCTCAATTTTATGGTTGAGTGACTTGCATCAAAGTTTCGTGATTAAGTCCAGTTTTCAGCAACTGTAACACCTGGACCCACCGTGTTTGGTCTATAGATAGTTCTTAGTGGGTACACGTCAGTCTGACACCTGTGTCCGGACCTTGACCTCAATTTCATGCTTGTGTTACATTTTCGAGATAAAGTCCATATCCCATCAACTGTAATACTTACGCCCACCATATTTGGTCTATAGATACATGTAGGTCTCACTGGATACATGCCAGTCTAACATCTGTCACCTGAACTTAACCTGAATTTCATACCCGAGTGACTTAATCATGTTAATACATTTTCATGATATAGTTTATTTCTCAGCAACTGTACTAACTTGAACCACAATATTTGGTTGATAGAAGATGTTGGTATATACCACTTTAACATCTGAAACCTTACCTTTGACCTCTATTTTATTGTTGAGTGACTTGTTTTATTTTTAGGATAATTTCCATTTCTCAGCAACTGCAATACATAGACCAACCCTATTTGGTCTGTAGATAATCCCTGTCTGAGACCTTGAACTGAATTTCATACTTGAGTCAAGGTTAGAAAAAAAGTTTGATTCAACGTAATTGGTCATTTAAATAATGATTAATGCATTGTGTTTAAAAATATATAAGAATTTTGTTCCTTCGCGTGTGAGAAACAATTGTTTGACCAAGAAAAAAAATTATTTGGTGAAATTTTTAAATTTTCAAAATTTTGGAATGTTGATGTTTTAAAACAAGAGGCTCCCAAGAGCCCGAATCGCTCACCTGTTATATTTTGTGTAGATCTTGCATCAATGATTATTTTTGCTATTTAATGTATACCATCACAATTTTCTCCTTGATATTGACCTGTAGGCCTACGGCTAAAATATAGAATCCTTAACCCAAATATATATGGTGGCTAGGGGCTTTCTCATCAGTTGCTATGGATTTTTTCAAAGACATTGACTCTTGACTTCCATTTTGACTGAAATAGGTAAATTGTAGGGTCCTGAACCCAAAAATATATTGTTTGTAGGGAAGTTTTCATTGGTTGCTATGAACTTTTTCAATAACCTTGACTCTTGACCTTTCTTTTTGACTTGTATGGGTAAATTATAAGGTCCTTAACCCAAATATATATGGTTGCTAGGGACTTTTTTGTCCGTTGCCAGGGAATTTTTCATCGGTTGTTATGGACTTTTGCAATAACTTTGACCCTTGACCCTCCATTTTACTTGTACAGCTACCATTTAATTTATATCAAGTTATGCTCTAAACATCTGTGACTATATGTCAGACCATTATTTTCTTTCAAGGGCAAAAACTCCTATCAGGAAACTTGTAAATATTTGCTCCAACTACTTTAGTTTTTGAGATATGAGACGAAAAGTACATTTTCATCTATTTTTAGCCACTGCAGCCATGTTTCTAGATGGAAAAGAAAATAAAACAAAAAATTGATACTACATATCCTAAGTTTGGCTGAAATTGATTCTGTAGTTTCTTCAGAGAAGATTTTTTAAAGTTTAAAAAGATGACGAAAAAATGTGAAAAATTGTCTTTAAAGGGCAAAAACTCCCATAAAAGGGTCAATTGACGATTTACGTCATATTGACTTATTTGTAGATCTTACTTTGCTGAACATTTTTACTGTAACAGTTTGTCTTTATCTATAACAATATTCAAGATAGTGACACAACTAGGTTTTTAGTGTTGATGATGTGTTGACACAGCGAGATGTTCTGGATCTCCTGTGACAATGAGATGGGTGCAGGTCTGCACCCGCGCACAAAACAATGATGCATAAAGTGTCAAAATAGGACCACAATCTATGGGCACTAACTCCAGCAACAAAGACTTTGGTTACCGCGAAATATGTTTTAATAAGTCCAGCAATAAATATTATAACTTTTACAGAGATGGCGTACGTTCAGTTCAATACCTAAATCCAATCTGATTTATAAAAAAAGTATACAAAGTATTTACACGAAATTAAATTACTCGCGTTGACATGACAAATGTTTGATTTGAAAGGGGGATAAATTCAATTAACATATTATTGATAATTTAGCACAAGATGTAACAACAAATAACAATAAGTAAAAAGAGGGACATAATTAGACAGACGATAGTGAATGAAATCGCTATTGAACAAACCGCATCTTACCTGAACAAACATCTCAAAACATGAAAAGGGATTTACATTACATAACAATATGACGGGATTAACTCAATTGTCCGAAACATGTACTAAACTCTAAAACATTCAAAATAGCTGTTAAAAATCAAGTATAGAATATTAAAGTCCAAAAAATAAATTATTGTTCCGAAAAGATCTAATAAAATGTAAAGTCCAAAATACATGCATTTATCGAAGTTGAGCAATCAGCTGTTTTTGACAGGTCCACGTGTATATGTTTGTAAACAGTTACACGCGTGTGTACTCTTTACTATGACTATTACGATTTTAACTATGATTGGATGTAATTTAAATGGTTCGATAGGTGGCTAGGATTTGATAAATAGCACGTTTAGCACGAGCTAATAATTAAGCGGGAAACATTTTCGTTTTCAAGTTAAGAAGGGGTATTGGTCATTCGACTCTCCACTTCAGTACAGTGCAGTTCAGTTTTCGATATGTATACCCCCCCCCCCCCCCCCCTCCCACCATGGGGTTGTATAATTTATGTATTCTTGTTCTTATATTGGTTTTTCTTTTGTAGATTGGTGGACCTCCATGGTGGCACTAGTGTTTATTTTATTATAATAAAACTGCACTGCATATGTGGCAGAGCTATGCCTAGAAACAAGTGTTTGTTTTTATTTGATAAATGTTTTATGTTCGGTTGAGATTGTCGAATAAGAACATAAGTTGTTTTGTCTGTTTTTTTGTTGTTGTTCGTTTTCACACTCCAACAGTAGCAACCTAAAACTGAAAATTTTCCTAAAAATTTTACTTTTGCTCTAAATGAGATATAAGCCAAAAACTGCAGTTTACCCCCTATGTTCTATCTTTAGCCATGGCGGCGATATTTCTCGACGGACAAGAAAATAAAACATAAAGTTTATTCTAGATACCCTAAGGACCATTCAGACTAAGTACGGTTGCAATTGGTTCAGTGGTTTTAGAGAATGTCTTTGAAAAAGTTTACGACGGGCGACGGACGGACGACGGACGTCAAGTGATGGCAAAAGTTCACATGTCCTTTTAGGACAGGTGAGATAAAAAGAGGACAAATAAACCTAAGGAGGAATTAAAAAAACGCAATCCATTAGACAGACAGAACCCGGGAAGACAAATGAACAACCACAAGCACAACAAATAAACACTGAAAACTAAAAAACAATGAACAACACGAACTCTATGAAAACCAGGATTGAAATTAGTTGTTCCAACGGGTAAGCAGTTCATGCTCCGTATATGGTACCCGTCGTGAAGTACAACAAAATCAATCCGGTGGTAGTCACAAATCTGTGGAGGTACAGGAAATGTTACGACAGTATGGTCACGAAAAATCAATTCGTGATGACGACCATAAAATATCCTAAGTGATGACATCAACGTATCCCTGATAAAACCCTGGTTAAGAAGCCTTTGTGACAGTAGTAATCCTCTTTGTCGAAAGTCATGGTAACTCACGCATGCCCTTGAATATCTGACAAGCTGAGAAACGTAGACGTCATATGCAGGCGATGCTGGTATATTTCTACTGAAGAAGGGAAAGTTAACAATAGGAAAGTCGAAATCATCACGTTTGTCTTCAGATGCCCTCATTGTCTATTTTAAGAAACAAATCCAAATATGAAGCAGACTTTGATGTATCTATAGTATCCTTAATTTCAAGTTAATTGGGGTAGCTGAAATGTAGAAAGTCTTGCAATTTATCGTTATTTAACGACAACATGTCATCTATATAACGAAAGTGAAATTAAAGGATTGGGCTAGTTTCTTTTTGTTTACACGTAGAAGCCCTTGAATGAAGTCCGTTTCATATGAGTACAGAAACAGATCGGCGAGGAGAGGAGCACTGTTGGTTCCCGTTGGAATTAAAAATTGAAAAACTTTGATTAAAATTTGAAAGCGTTTTGAAATATAGAATTGTTAAGTGTTACACGGATCCCAGGAGCCTCTATCTCTAACTTGGATTCATTTTGCCAATCAACAACCATAAAGCCCAAAGAAACAAACGTCTGTATAAGTGGACACATAATTCTGAAAGATGACAATCTAATAACCACGACTGGCAAGTCTGGTTCCAATTGGCTGAGCGCTTTCAGGTAAGATTTTTAAATTGGATTTTCCCGTAGGGTCCTATGTTAAACTAAGATCTGCTGTGGCGGTCATCTTGGTTGATCGTCCGGGTCGTCGGACACAATTCTGAAAGAGGACCATCTAAGGACCATTGCTGCTAAATTTGGTTCCAATTGGCTCAGTAGTTTCAGACTTTCAAGAAGATTTTTAAACGAATTTTCCGGGGGGTCCTATGTTAAAGTAAGTTGGGCTGTGACGGCCATCTTGTTTGGTAGTCCGGACCATCGAACACATTTCGTAAAGAGGGCCATCTAAAGACCATTGCAGCCATGTCTGGTTCCAATTGGCCATGTAGTTACATAGAAGATATTTGAAATTCACCCCTCCCCCTTATTTCTATTTTTAGTAACAGCAGCCATGTCGGTTGGAGGTCGGGGATGCCGGACACAATTTCGGAAGGGGGACATCCAAGTACCATTCCACAAGAATTTGGTCCAAATTAGTCAATTTTGTTAATTAACCAATGAGAATCAAGAATTACCCATGACGGCCATGTCTGTTGCCCGATCGGGACGAAATGTGGAGACTTTCTTAAGAACCTCCCATAAATGTTTCCTGTCAATTTTCGTTAAATAAGGCCAAGCGATCGCGAAATCAGATGAGAAGATTTTTTTGTATCAGTCAATCAGAAATAAGGACATCCTATCGCGGTCATATGTGTAGTCCGATAGGGACAAATGAGCCATTATGAGGAAAGTGATTTAATAACCCTTACGAACAATTTGGCTATGCGGCGAATACTTGTTGCAAATACTCAGTGAATATTCTGCGATTATCTTGCGAATAGGGATTTTCAGCTAAAATCTGCATTCGTAGAGTATTCGCCAAGCATTCACATTTCGCATGCAAACTACTTTTGCGGCGAATATCCTGATGCGAATACACTGCGATTAGGGACTATTCCCTGCATATTCACCACAAACCTGATTTGCATACCTGCAGTGAATATATGGCGAACAAGCTGCAAATACACTGCGAATTATTGTAAATCAATATTTATATTTACTTATCACATTATTATATAAGTGTATAACAAATGCATGTATTTTTTATATAAAAAACAACTAGGATCCAATATTGTTACTTTTTATTTTGGTCTTTACATTTTGTTTCAAGAATTTGGGCACACAAGTAACAGCTCTAGTCCAAGAATGGAAAAAAAATGTATGTGTAAGATTAAAATGAATGCATACATGTATGGATATGGCAAAATATTTTTTCAAACGAAATGTTTTTTAAAAGTGTCAGATAATTTGCGAAGAACTTTCTATTTCACTCTTTTTGAAGCACTTTCAACTTAATAATACAAATTCAATGTTATAAAGGTAACACACCAGCATTACATCCATATATCAGAAAAAGCAGCATTTTTATACAATAATTCTTTTAGCTTGTCCAAATATACAAAATTGAGAATGTTTCTTTATTCACAAGCAACATGTAACACATTAAAAACTGTCATTACTACGAAGAAGTCAAATCCATAGAGAAAACAAAAATATTTCAACAATTTCCTGTCAAAATCTAAAGTGAGAGCCAAAACTCAAATTGGAAAATAGTTTCAATTGGTTAAATGTATTGTTATGTGATTAAAATGACCAATGACATCTCATGTTCCTGTGAATATACTGTGAATTACACTTAAATATTTACAAGTTTTAGCTTTCTAAAAAGCTGTGGACTGCTTCGCTGTATCTTAAGGATGATTGCTGGTCTAATAGGAAATAAATAGGATTTGAAATAGGTGTTTTAGTTTGAGAGAACATATGAATAGTAAACAAATAAGCAAGAAAAAAATATAGGTTCATGTGCTCATTTTAGAGCTATAAGGCCTTGAAAATATGCAGGAAATGGGTTTTCTCTGGATTTTTCATTGCCTTTGCATTAACAACTTTAGTCTTTCAAAAATGTATGAAAAAATAAAAAGGATTTCATAAAATTTTGTCAGATACCATTTTAAGGTATATATGATTGAATTATAAAAAGAAAATGGGGGTTCATGGGCAAAATATTTCATGTTTAAGAAATGGATAAAACCCAATGATTCCGAAAATCTGACAAAAAGACCAAAACATGACCAGCGAGCATCCTGAATTTATGGTAATATGTGAGCATGTGGTTGTTGATTTAATATTGGAATTGTGATATTCTTAGATATTGATTGATATGAAATGTGTCTTAGACTTGCAATATCAATTTTTGTATATCTGCAAACCCAGTATATCTTAAAGCGTTCTGTTGACAAGTAAAATTTTCCGAGCGAAAACAACAAATAGACACTACTCTGGAGGTGTGCCTAGATTGGCAAAAGTTATAAAGTAGAGATCATACATTTTTTGTTGTTAACATAGGATTATAGTGTATACGAATAAGCAAAACAAACCGTGTGTATTGCAGATTAACAAACCAAATATACACGTATTAATAATTGATTTCAATAATGAATTTCAGAATATATGAATATTACAAAAACATGTATGACAGTAGATCGGAACTCATATACACATATTTAATTTTCCGGCTTTTGATGACTTATCCTGAACGAGTAAAGTCTGTAATTCTTTATCTCAATCAGTGGCTGTTGCTGTCATAAAGTAACCAATCAGCGATCAGTAATTATTTCAAGACCGATCGAGACGAAACGAGGAATGTTTGTAAAGAATCTCCCATAGTTGCTTCGATCTGTCAAGTATCGTTCCATTTGGCCAAGCGACTTCAGAATGTTCAGAGAAGATTATTTTATATATCAGGCTATCAGAAACAAGAAATTCCCACTGGCGGCCATACTTACAGTCCGATAGGGACGAAATGAGGAAACTTTATGAAGGATCTCCCATATATGCTTCCTATCAAGTTTCGTTCAATTTGGCCAAGCAATTTAAGAGATTTTTTTTTATATCAGCCAATTATTCAGAAACTAGAAATGCCCATCGCGCTCATTTGTAGTAAGATCGGGACGAATGCGACGCCATCTTGTTTTACCTGATCATCATCGATTAAAGAGTCGAAAAACTTATCAAAATCATTTTTTTTTTCGATATTTTCAAATAATATACTTTTATCTACCATAATATGTAAAAATATTCCACGTACCTATAGCCATTAACCGGCAGGCTTCTTTTAGTAGTACCCTTTTAAAAGGGAGTTGATTACATGACATTGATACCCTCTATACATATGTACATTTGTAGCAAAAAAATGGGTTCCAGAACATGGAAAATCAGAATAAATTCTTTAAGGAGTATCTCCCTCGTGCAAAGCTCTCACCTTAGATGGTCTTACACCTTTTCGTCATTGGTATTTTTGAATTTTCTCTTCGACGTTTTGGATTGTTCTTTTGGTTTTCAACATTTTACGCCTTGAGAACAACTGATGAATCGTAAATCGGCGAAATGTGCACATCTTGTGCAGGAAAATTGGCATCAAAGAATTTTATTCCACGGACACCATTCGCCTTAATGAACATTTTCCATATGTTAAAAGACATTCTAAAAATTTTTAAAGAAACGAGTTTAAAGCTGCAGAAGGAACCAATGGCAAAAAACAGGTAACACATTTTCACAAACCTGCCAGACCGCTCGACATTCACCATACATTAGACATGGACTACATCATGTACATGCAACCCTAACAAAAATATCTTCTCACAGATTTCTTTTTACCAGAGTTCAAATGAGAATATATTAAGTCCAAGTTCTTTATTCACTTAAACCACATCACTGTGTTACAAGAGGAATACAACAAATATTACAATGGTGGATATCAAAGTGTGACAAAGTGTACAGAACAGATGCCAAAGTAGGACAAGACGCCACACTAATCTTTAGATCAACTGATACTAAATATATAATCAATATGGATATAGAAAGACACAAACGTATATCTCAAATAGTTTATTTATTCTAGAATATAAGCATAGCATCCTATATAATCATATTCATCTAAGGGACCAACCATTTGATTTTTATTGGGGGCTAGGATCAAATTTGAAATAAAAAGGTAGGACAAGGATTTTTGGCAAAATAAAAACACAGGATCACTTAAGGTGTGGAAAAAAATGCAGGACCTGTGGCGATCAGGAAATGTATATGAAAATAAAAAATTTAGGCCGCAATAATGGCTGAAAAGAAAAATCCAGGACCAAAATATTCGACGCAAAAAAAATACGCAAGATCAAACATTTGATCCTGGATCCCCCCTCAATAAAAATCAAATTGGTTGCTCCACACAAAACTAATTTAACAGTACATTACTATAAAAAAAAGTCCACATTTGTGTGAAGAAAGTGATGAATGAAAAAAAATATTTTGATTAAAAAAATATTAATTACATAATGCTCTGGATAGCTGATTTATACTTCAAACTGTAGGCATTTTAACAAAATCACCAAAAATTTTTTTTACAAGAGATGGGGTAACATTTTTTTCAACCTAAAATTTAAAGACTTAGTTTCTTACCTAATAAAAAACCCATGATACAATTTACCTAGAATTGTTGGAGTTGTCTCCCTTCTAACATTCATGAAATATCTTCGTTTCTCATAAAAACGAATTGTCATCAACAAATAATATATTTATACACAATGCATAGAAAATATTTACACATATATTGAAATAAAATTGCAGCTTATAATTTACATCTTAAGGCAGAGTGACACAAAAATTAAAAATGGCAGATTTGCATCACTAGTCTTATCCAAAACAGTTTCAGTTATATTCAATCAAATTTCAAAGAATCAAATTTTATACATAGTTTCCCATTGGTCAAATTCAGAATTATTTTTAAATAGATTTCCATAATTGAAAAAAAAATATCACATGTAATTTTTTACATATTCTTGATAAAAAGTACTGTCAAGTTGCAGTTACATCCAGTTAAAGTGGAAAATTATCTATCCTGTGTCTTTGGCATCTTTTTTGTTGTAATTATTTCCCTTGGCTTAATCAAAGAATTAAATGAAAAATTAGCTCAGAGATAGTATGCAAAATGGGAAAAACAGTTGTATAACTTATCAAAATCTGATATTTAATTACCTGTTTTCATACATCTTTACAAAAGCTAAAAAATATTTTTACAGGCATATAGAATGTTTTTATAGATAATGTGTTTAGCTTGTCGTTTGAGCTTCAATGTCAGTCTACCCCTCTATTTACCAATGTTATCTATACACGTATAATATTATCATAATGGTAAAAATACAGACAGTATTATTATGAATTAATATTTTAAAACATTTAATTTTGATGGACAGATTCACTAGATGAGCTGATCATAAATTTAAGCATGTACCTACCATGTCTACTGAATCTGTTTTCAAAATATATACACATAAAATTGTCTAAATAATATTACTACATGTGAATAAACAATGCATATGTACATGTATATCTAAGGAATGTCTATGTTAATTGTAAGCTATTCTTCATTCAAGCAAATACAAAACAAAACATCACAAAATAACACCTTGACTTCATGAGACCCAGTTTGACATCAAATCTAAATTTAAAAGGGGACTACCAACATGACCAAAGGGCCATTTCACTGTTCTTGATTGATTTGTAAAATGTTTGAGGGTTGATTTTCTATTATGAACAATGTTAGATATTGGTCTAGAGATTGAACTTATGTTGAACCTCAAATATAATTTTGAAAGGATAGCACTAAACAACCAAATTCACCAATATTTTTCCAAACTGACCCAGTAATTCGAGAGAAAAAATAAAAAGATGAATTTTTGATGACAGACATTTAACTGATGACCATGAATTAATTGGTCAGTTGAAAAGTACAACGATATCAGTATCCAAATTAATTACAAGGATCACACATATATTTTTTTTTCTCAATTTTTCAGATGTGTAATATAAATGAATAATAAAATTAATACCTTCAATGATGACATAAAACTATTTACATATATAATCTAAAGCCATATCTTCTCTTCAACAACAATAAAAGTAATAGATTTATACATGTATAAAATTGTATATGCCGACAAAACAGTTGATCAACAGCCGATTTTCTTTGTTGTGGTCAAATGTTTCTGGGTACAATTCATACATCAACAATATAAAAAAAACTGCTCTACTAAGAAGTTCTCTTCTGAAATATGTTGGACTCCAAATTATCATAAAATAGAATATCTCATTCTCTTGTTGCCTGTAAAAAGTAAACAAATATGAATATTGATTTTTTAATGTGACCAATAAGAAATTCTATTATTATAATGGATCATATATAATTTTAAACATGGATTTTTTTAATGTCTTGCCAAGGATTACACATCAGTTTTTAAGTGTGGGATTTGTTGTCTGAAAATTACATAACAATTAGATTGTAGCTCCTTACAGATCTTATAACTAACTTAAATCTTTAATGTTATCAATTTTTTTTCTCGACTTCTATTTCCCGTTGTCTCATCAACATATTTCCCATATCCCTATGTACGTTCTGAATAAACTGTTTTTCCTATTACATTCAGAATGTGTTTGACTAATATAGATTAACATATAATTCTAAATAAGGCAAACATTTAAAGAAACGACATTTTCAAATTTTATACGATAAAAGTACTTAACAATATTTAATAAATATTTGTATTATCTACATATTTCAAAAATATAACATTTTAATATCCAAGCACTGTTTCCATACAAATTTCAATAAAAATTGAAAGTTTTTTTTTCATTCTCTTAATTTTCTTCACCAAAATATAAAAAAGAGTATATATACAATGTATATGTAAATTAATAAAAGAATACTCATCACAGTCTTATTTTTCTTGGGATTATTTTACTAAATTTCTAAACGTAAAATATGAAATGATTTTATGTTATCAATTATAAACAGAATACTTACCACGGCCTTCTTTTTTCTTGGGAATGTTTCCAACACCTTGGTGCCCTTGGTCGTGTGAACTATCCAATGGTAAGTCTAAAATGTACATCAATATTTTATAAACATATAAGTTAATATGTATATTTTACTAACTAAACAATTATTGAAAAATGGGTCAAAGACACAAATGGCCGGGTTGCTGGGTGTTTATTGTAGTGGTGACAAAGGTGATTACAAGATCATATTGCACATTGGCAGTCATGAATATTTATATAGACAAAATCAGACACATTGTATGTTGGTGTACGAGCACAGAGGCAGCCATCAATTTAATTAGAAATAGGTGAAGAAAGCAATATTTGATTTGATTACGTATTAGAGATACAATGGATAAGCGTTGGTTCTTGAAAAAGAAACCATGAGCCCGTAGGGCGAATGGTTTGTTTTTCATGAACCAACGCTTATCCATTGTATCTCTTACTTAAACTATTGTTGTGACGACTTTTCCCAATTACCTTTCCTTTCTTAATTAGACCCTATTATGTGTGAGTTTGAATTAACTTAATTCTCTATACTACTATTCAATTAGATATATATATATAGTCACGTTGATGATTTTAATGGTAAATGAAAATTAATATAAAACCGTATGGACTTACAGTATAAGGCATATGATTCAGAAATTGTCCATTATTGACAAAATAAAGCATAGTCCAAATAATTTTCCAGTAAAACATAATGTTAGTGAAAGAAAAAATAGTTTAAATCCACTCGATTTACACTTTTTATATTATAAAAATATGTCAAAATATGCAGTGAAACAGATGAAATTGCCATAAACATCAAAATAACAATGTTCTAATTTTTTATTGAATTATATGAAATTGTCGATAATAATGAAATAAAAAAAAATAAAGATCTTTTCTTATTACTAAGTTATATCAATGATAGCACAAAGATTTAGAAAAAAGGTAACACTGAAACAGAGATTCGAACTATGTCTACAAGTGTTACTCTCAACTCATCCTAACCTTACGGCTACCATCTTATTCTATACAAACGTCGTTTTTAAATATATAAAGGCGAAAACCTTATGTATATATTGTACCGTATCATATTGATATATGTAAAAACGACATGTAGATATCATCCGATTGGTAGCCGTGAGGTTTCGTCGATGTGTTCTTGAACTATGACACATAATTTACTTGAAGGAGGGAGTTCGAACCCCAGTCATGGCAAATAAAAATTTGCAAAAATCAAAGGTAAGTTTTTAAACTAATACCAGGTGTGAACAGAAATCAGTAATTTAGCCAATTCAAACTTAATGACATTAAGTACACAAAAGGAACAATTGAATATAATTTGGTGACTTCATTTCAGTGACGGATTAAAGAAGCGTTGATTCTAGAAAAAGAATCCACGGTAAATGAATAGGCTGACGTCACAGCAGTGGTTTAAATGTTGATAAACACTTGTTTGGAATAAAATGCTCCGCTGGGCGCAGCTTGATACGACCGCAGAGGTCGAACCCTGAACAGTTGGGGCAAGTATGGACACAACATTCAAGCTTGATACAGTACTGAATTTGGTTGATTGATTGATTGTTGCTTAACGTCCAGTGGCAAATATTTCATGCATCTTCATGACGAGAACCAGTTCAATTTATCAAACAATTCAATTAGGGGTGGGATGGGACACAAAGGGGAACCAATTTTGACTGCCACTGTAAAAGGAGGATGGTTGGGTAGGGTCGGATAATTTAGCCTCCTGTAGCGGCCATCAGCCTACTCTTTTTCGAAAACTACAGAAGGGGTCTTTAGCGTGCAGGGAGTGTGGCATTCTCCAAACACGTTACCCACTATGGTCCGCGGTCAGGCTTTCCGTATTATGACCTGACAACCCCCCCAACGAGACTGAATTTGGATTGTGAATAAATATTTGACACAGCATAGGTTTCTGACACAGAATTAATGTGGTCTAAGAACTTAAAATTTTTTAATTTACCTATTCAAACAATATCAGTATTATTTGTTTTTATATATAAATCAGAAATAACCAATTTAAAATTTAAAATTGGGCACACATATCAATTTCTTGCTATTGCGCAATACTGTGCAATTGAAGATTTCTTGCTATTGTGCAATACTGTGCAATTGAAAATTCCCCCCCCCTCCCCAAAAAAAAATAAATAATTTACCCCTTTTTTAGCTTTTGTGCAATACACTATGAAGTTGCACATTGACCCCCCCCTCCCAAAAAAAAAACCCAAAAAACAATAAAATTTATTGTAACCCCCCTTTTTTTGCTAAAAGAAATTTGAAATTTCCTTTTTAATTTATGAAATATGAAATGAGAAAAAAATTAAATGTGTTTGGATTACCTCCCTTAGCCCACCAAGATAATATCATACATTTCTATTTACTTATACTAAAGTTATTGTGCAAAAACCAAGAAAAATGCTTATTTGGGCCCTTTTTTAGCCCCTAATTCCTAAACTGTTGGGATCAAAACTCCAAAAAATGGTCATAAACCTTGTGTTAAAATTTCATAGATTTCTATTTACTTATACTAGAGTTATTGTGCGAAAACCAAGAAAAATGCTTATTGGGCCCTTTTTTGGCCCCTAATTCTTAAACTGTTGGGACCAAAACTCCCAAAATCAATCCCAACCTTCCTTTTGTGGTCATAAACCTTGTGTTTAAATTTCATAGATTTCTATTAACTTATACTAAAGTTATAGTGCGAAAACCAAATGTCTACAGACTCCGACGGACGACGACGACGACGACGACGTCGACGACAACGCCAACGTCATACCAATATACGACCGCAAAAATTTTGCGGTCGTATAAAAATGGGAAATAATTCCTGAAATAATTCCATAAAGTGGGGTGCACATCTTCAATATGTATTAAAAGATTCTATGAAGTTTCAATGATGTGGGTGAAAAACTGTAGGAGGAGTTGATTTCACAAAATAGGTACCCTCTATTGAAGATGTCAATAAAAAAAGACTAAGTTCCAAAGTTTGGAAAAATGGGAAATAATTCCTGAAATAATTCCATAAAGTGAGGTGCACATCTTCAATATATATAGAAACATTCTATGAAGTTTCAAGGATGTGGGTGAAAAACTGTAGGAGGAGTTGATTTCACAAAATAGGTACCCTCTATTGAAGATGTCAATAAAAAAACAACTAAGTTCCAAAGTTTGGAAAAATGGGAAATAATTATTGAAATAACTCCATAAAGTGAGGTGCACATCTTCAATATATATAGAAACATTCTATGAAGTTTCAAGGATGTGGGTGAAAAACTGTAGGAGGAGTTGATTTCACAAAATAGGTACCCTCTATTGAAGATGTCAATAAAAAACAACTAAGTTCCAAAGTTTGGAAAAATGGGAAATAATTCCTGAAATAATTCCATAAAGTGAGGTGCACATCTTCAATATATATAGAAACATTCTATGAAGTTTCAAGGATGTGGGTGAAAAACTGTAGGAGGAGTTGATTTCACAAAATAGGTACCCATTTTCACCTCCTGCCCGCCGCCGCCCGCCGCCGCCGCCCGCCCGACATTCACCATACTATAACCCGGATTTGCACTCTGTGCAACCCGGCCAAAAACCAATACAGTGAAACAAGTTATATCAACATTTTATAATAAAAAAAAATTAGTAATGTGAAAAAATTGAAAAGGAATCAACTTTCTGATAAAAGGTGGTAAATGTTTTATATTTTCCTTCAACTATATAACGTGTGTAAATTAATTTACAAAAAAAAAAAAAAAAAAAACAATTTAATTATTAATGTCAGTATTATTTATTTTACCACACAAATTCCATAAAAATAATTAACTTCTACATCATACATGTTGTACCACAACACCAAAAGGAAATATTAATCTATGAAGTCTTACAAATAATTTTAAATTTATCTGATATTAAAAACTATAATAAAATATATATGTTTTGTATTTCAATTTATAATGTATGTGGACTAAATTAACAAATAACTTTCATTTAACAAAAAATTTTAAAAATATTTTAAAAGTTCAACAACAAAAATAACTTTACTTCAAATTTGAATGAATATAATATTCATAAAATAAATTAAATCATTTTAATAAAGTTACTATTTTATAATATCTTACATATAAGCCAAATATATATGTAGTTCTTCGTGAAATGAAATAAAATTTGTTTAATTTACCCTGGTCAAGAACATTAAATATAAATAACATTTTAAACTTTGGTACAAATGATACCTACAATTTAACCACTGTTCCTGGAATAAATTTTAGTCAAAAATAACATCATTTTATTTATTAATAAGTTATTTATCAGTTCTTGCAACATGTGCATTATCATAAAAAAAAAGAAAGTTAACAGAATACATGTACTTACCATTTGTGTTTAGATTGGATACAACATCTCCCTCACCTTTACTATCTGATGGAGAACCTATTTATAAAAAAAAAAAATTTGGTATTATCCTAAAATAATAATAATTATTCTCATATTAAACCAATTTTAAAGTGAAAAATTATTAAAAAATTTTTCAACAGAAAAAAGTGATTTCATAAGAATATTAATTACAAATACTACAACTTTTATTATTAAAAGCAAGTTTTTAGTATTTCCTTGAAAATATACTAAACTGTATGTAAAATGATTAATCACTAAACATTGAACAAACATTAATACCCTTCTACAAAAAAAAATCTTTACCTTCCTTTTTACATATTCATGTACATTGTAAATAAAATTCATAAAACAATTTTAAACATTGTAAAGTACTAAAATCAAATCAAATCAATATAAAATTTTTAATGAAATGTAATTTTAATCAACATGAAAAACAATTAACATTTAAAACTTGTTTACATAAAAAAATCTAAATGTTTATATCCAACTTTTTTCTTGAAAAAAAATCATTAAATAATTTTTAAACATTTTAATAACGTTAATTTATTGTAATGTCCTAAAAGTAAACATAATAAATGTATCAATTATTTACAATAAATAATTTTTAATTAACCCAACTTTGTCAAACAATTATCTAAGTTTAAACCACTGTTCCCATCACAAATTTCATAAAAAATAAAAACATTTCATTAAAAGTTATTGTTCTTCCATTACCCTAAAACTTAAAAACAAAATGGAGATAATTATATTGATATACAGAATACTTACAGTTGTCTTCTGATGTTAAATATTCCTTCAGAATGTTAACAATGGCTACGTGATTTTGTTTAAGTGCACAATCTAATGGCGAATCATTATCCTCATCACGAATGTTAACGTTTGCTCTCTCCCGCAACAGAACGTTAACAACGTCTAAGTGTCCATTATAACATGCTATATATAAAGGTGTCCTACCATGAAATGATGATACGTTTATATTTGTACCATGTTTTGTTAATAATTCTACAATGTCTGTATGTCCCTGATGACATGCCATAAACAGAGGTGTTGCTCCGTTATCTTTACACTGGTTCACATCGGCTGTATGTTCTATCAATAGTTTCACGACATCAACATGGCCTTCCTGACATGCCATAAACAGAGGTGTTGCTCCGTCATCTGTACACTGGTTCACATCGGCTATATGTGCTATCAATAGTTCCACTATATCTGTATGGCCGCACCCACAGGCCTGATACAGTGGAGAACGTCCATTATCACTACAAGCATTAATGTTTCCATTGTTGGCAATTAATATCTGTACGATGTCAATAAATCCCTCCTGACACGCGATATGTAATGGTGACCCTCCATCAGATCTACACTGATTCACATCAACATTGAGTTCTAGCAGCCATTGTGTAATACTAACATCACCAATAAAACAGCTCTGTATAAGTGGTGTGTCTTTAAATTTGCCATATTTATTTGTTTTATTTGCGAGTTCTTGTTGATCAGACGGACTGAGATTTTTCACGTGAGACATAAATGTTTGCCTGAATTGTTTGGAGTTGCGAATGTTTGTATTAGAGAATACATACCAGATTTTATCCTGAGTCCAATCCTTTATTAATCTGTCCAAATATTTATTGATTTCTTCATCTGGAATATTAATGGTGAAACTTAAATCACGGTCTGTAAGATCTGGTGTCCTCCATATAAATCGTTCTCGGATAAATCCACTGTCGGCATGTTTAATGAAAACGGACAACATTTTTTCACCAAAGTTCTGTGCGAAGATATCAAAAAGCTTGTCATGAATAATTTTATAGTTTATATTGGCGATTTTAACGTAAGTTCCGTTTAACACTTTGAACGAATCAATTAGTCTTTCAATGGAGGTAGACCTGTTAAGTCTGCATTTATCAAATACATCTTCTATAATCTGACGTGTTTCGGTGTTAACATCCGTTAACATTTTCTCTGTTAATTTGTTGTTGTATAATGTACACAGAACCAAACAGCAATATTTCAGTTTTCCTTCCTCATCTGTCAGTAACAATTTGTTAACTTCTTGTTGTAATAAATCGGTAGGATTTCTGAAGAATTGACAAATGTCTCCGTGTGTTTCCTTGTTGTATAACCGACAAAGTAACGGGAAAAAATCAAATAAATTCGCCAGGTCAATAATTTTATTCCAGTCTTCAGGAAAATACATTTTGGCCATCTTGATCTGGTCGTCTTCGGTTAAACGTAATTCTGCAGATGTAACGTTACACTCTGACATGGTGAAAATCTCTTTTAATTCTTCAAATTTCGTATCTTGGAAAACTTGTAATCTACAGGTTGAAATGATTTTACAACAATTGTCTTTCAGTAAAGTTTTGATATGCTCTTTCATTAAAATTAAGGTGTCCAAATATTGTTGATTTAAAGTAAATCTTCCGCAGATATCATCAAAAACATATACCACTTTTTGTCCCATTTTAAAATAATCTCGGATATCCTCAGGTTTACTCACAGGAACAATTGTATATCCTTCTTTTACCATTTGTAGAGCGACATGTCTGGTAAGGAATGTTTTTCCCATTCCTGCGTTCCCTGTCACGGTTATGCTGTTTACTGTGTTTAGTTTTTTTAGCACATATTTAGTAGCTGCTGTAGGTACATACTTCTTATCTGCTTTTATCCACTCTTCTAATATAGTATTGAATTGCTCTGAAAATAAATTTATAATAAAGTAATTTATGTTTTGAAATATTTCTGATGAGTTGTCAGTGAACGACATGGCCATACAGTGCATACAATTTATTCGGTATTTTGTGATATTTTTTTTTATTCTTAAATTGGTGAAACTATGATGAATGAAGTCGTCACTTTCCCGCCATACAAACATTATAAGATTTTAAAATGCTTATATATACATACATGTACACGGACGTAGGCTTTGAGCGATCTGATCATTGTTTCAGTAGAATTAAGATTAATTGTTGTATTTTTTTAATTGTAATATATACTATTTTCTGTTTTCTTTCTTTAATTTTTATTTTGTTTTTTTTTTCTATGGATATTATTGTTTCTCTTATTGCAACTTATAGATACGACCGCAACATGTCGACAAGGCTTGAAAAAATTACAGTAAAGGTGGACATATTGTTAAGCTTTACCCAATAAAGTGTTGTATAATGTAATATACATTACACAGAAATATTAGACCTACCACAAAAACCAGAATGAAAAAAAATCAGTATTCTGGCCCCTTTAACAACTATAGGAAACAATATGTTGACACACTACCGAAAGCATTCCAAGATGAATCAAAAGAATCTCCATTGAAATTGGATAAATATTTTTAATATCTCCTCCAAAATTGCTACCTTTGACGCCTTATATCTCGGAAACTATAAAAAACATAGAAAAAATCTGTTGACTAATGAAAGCAGTCCTCAAGATGAAATAAAAAGAATAAATCCTTATTAGAATTGGATGAAATTTTTTAAAAATAAATATTTTTAATATCTCCTCCAAAATTGCTACCTTTGACGCCTTATATCTCGGAAACTATAAAAAACATAGAAAAAATCTGTTGACTAATGAAAGCAGTCCTCAAGATGAAATAAAAAGAATAAATCCTTATTAGAATTGGATGAAATTTTTTAAAAAATTAAATATCAAGCCACAATGCTTTTTGGCCCTTTTAACCCCTTATTTATCAAAAACCATAAATTATAGATTAAATATGTTGCATCTACTACTGAAAGCATCCATTAAAGATGAACTAAAAGAAAAATTCCCCATTAAAATAGGATGGAAAAAAAATTAAGTGTCCTGCAAAATGGCCCTTTAACCCCTTTATCTCTGAAACTACAAAAATGCCCGGACGAATCATTAATTTCTTTTTATCAAAATAGGATAAGAAATAAAGTTTGGAACATTGACATAAGCTTTTCTATTTCCATCAAGGAACAAACACCAAAAAATCATAAAAATCGGACGAATATTAAAAGTTACACCAAAATTATCAAAAAACCTAAATGACCCCCAGAAAAAAACGGGAGGGTCCAGATTTCCCAAAATCAATCTCAACATGTGTTAGTGTTGTGTTTCTTATGGGGGATCATTGAGGTAAAATATTTAGGGAACGGTCATTATTTATCAGCTAGGGAGTTGAAACATTTTAAGGGGGGGGGGGGGGTTGTCACTGAAGACATTAATGAATAGGGGGAATGGGAGGTTCACAGGAATAGTTCCTCTTGTA
This sequence comes from Mytilisepta virgata, assembly GCA_028015205.1. Taxonomy (NCBI): domain Eukaryota; kingdom Metazoa; phylum Mollusca; class Bivalvia; order Mytilida; family Mytilidae; genus Mytilisepta; species Mytilisepta virgata. Next base: position 45,496,983 of record CM051520.1, read on the forward strand.
TTTGAAAAAAGGTGTAAAAAGATGTGTTTATAGTGTTGTGTTCAAGCACTCAAAATTCTTTACAAAGGCTGTTAAAATTTAGTTTTGACAAAGTGCAAAATGTATAACAATTTCTGTAACATTTTTCTCCAGGGAAAGGGTACTCTGAAAATTTTCCTCTATGTAGGCTCATACTATTTTGGGGGGTGTTAAAAATTTTTTGTTAAATTTGCTACTTGTATTGGGTTTTTTGTGGTTAAATACCTCTGGGCTATTTTTGGGGGTCGGGGAAATTGTGATATTTTATTGGGTACAAAAATTTTAAGAATAATTATGCCCATTTGAAGTATACTATATATTTTATGTTATAAATTGGTATTAATATAAATTTCTGTTTTTTTTAATTTCATATGGTATTTTTGGACGGTTAATCTTTATCTAGATATGTTTGGAGGGTGACTTATGTAGGAAACATTTTTTTTTTTTGGGGGGGTGGGGTTAAATGTTTTTCCAAGGACGAGCATATGTATAGATTAAAGGGGGTACCCCAGACCCTTGGGCATTTTTCAGCTTTTTAGGAGGAAAACTCTTTAAAACGGTGCATATGAATTTTTGTGCTATTCCTTTTATTTCTTTAAAATTTCATCTTGACGATTCCATAATTTTTTTTCATTTCATAACTCAATTTCAACAGCATTTATGAATAATGAAGATTTTTTATTCAATAATTATGCTATTTTTAAAGGTGTGTGAAGTTTTTACTTTTATTTTGATTCTTCACAATAATAAGGGAAACTGTAAAGAATATTGTCATATTTTATGTCATTTTTTAAACGCTCACTACTTTCGGTATTCAAAATAAAATTTGAGATGTTTAGAATTTGTTTTAATAGATGATATAAATAAAGCATCGATGATTCATTTTAGTTGGGAGCAGGGGCGGGTCCAGGTGAGGGCGTAATGGGCGTACGTCCCCCCCCCCCCTTTTTCCAAAAAAAAAGCTATCGTAATCTGCTTATATTGTATTGAATGTGGCAATTTATCATATTAATTAATAAAACACATACTCTGATTTCTTTTTAAACCAAGTCAGGAACCGTTACATTAGTGCATTTCACAATTATTTTATGTTTTTTTAGGAAAAAAAAGGTCCAAAAAAAATTTTCGCCGAGCGGAGCGAGGCCAAAGTTTTATTATACGCCCCCTTTCAAATATCCTGGAAACGCCCCTGGGGAGGGTGCGGTCATGTCTTCATTAGGATTTTTTCATTGACAATGGTCTCACGGTGCAGAAGGCGAAGGTTGCCACTGAACTTTGTTAACCCAGAAGATCTGCTCCAACCCGCGCAGCTGATAAATAATTACCCTTCCCTTAATACGTTAAGTACAAAAGCAAATGAAGGGAAACCGAACTATCTACGGGCACCGACGACAACAGGCTCATACCATAATACGTCCGCAAATATTTACAATGGTATAAAAAGTAGAGGCTGCGTTTACCAGGCGCGGATCCAGGATTTGACGTTTTGGGGGGGGGGGGGGCTGAAGTGTTGTAAATGATTTATATAGCGCCGAGCGGAGCGAGGCAAAAAATGTTTTGGACGATTTTATGCTAATTCATATGAATTGTCAGAAACGTGACTTTCTTAGGGGAGCGCGACAGATGCGCCCTGTATGATTCCGCAACTGCAACGTTTTTTTCTAGCATATATATAGAGGCGATTATTAAATCAGTGTAAAGATTATCATAATTTTTTCCCGGCGAATTCAACATTTTCCCCTAAAATCCTTACCATTACCAAACTTCTCTAAATATGGCAAGTTTTTTGAAAGAGCAGCTTATGTTTCAGCAGATAAATGTAAACTAACGAATGCAGACACAAATTCGATCAATATTTCGCGCCTCACCTGATAATGTACTTTAACGTTAAAAATACCCGACCTTGCCACTTGATATGCACTTTTACCGACAAAAATATACATGTGTGACCTTGTAATATTATCCGTTGTGCCGTTTGAGCGAGTACAATGTACGTGTGTTAGTAGTAAATAAATATTTAAAATAAAATATTGTAATATTGTTCTACTGATTTTTTTTTGTATTTTTTTCCATCTACTAGCCTAACTTGATTTATAATTATTTTCCAAACTCACAAACTTCAGTTTTTTTTTAAATCAGATATAATACTTTTGATTCCCGGCAATATTAAATCCTGGAAGCTTTTCCACCACTTTTTGATGGAATAATTTTTTTTTTAAAAAGTTCGAGTCAAAGATCGAGTTAGTAAGATTTCAATTCTCAGTTCGAGTCGGGTTCAAATTTATCTTCGACCAAAATTCTACATGTAATTGGTTATGAAAAAAAAATCGAACCTTAACTCAACGTATTTATAAGCCCTTTTCTTTCATGATTTTTTAACATGATTTTTTTCCAAACAATTCAGGAGCATGATTTTGTTTTTTTCCCAGAGGAAGAAAAAAAAGGGGGGGGGGGGGGGTGTTTGGGCCTCGTCCGGGAAAAAGTTTAACCCCAAATAAGCTCCCTTTTTAAAACACCCCAAAAATTATCGAGAAAGATGTTACACCTCAAAATATACATGTGGTAATATCACATCCAAAAAATACCTAATGAATGTTTGAAAACCAGAAATGTATATTAATTATACAATAGTTGCTTATATGGAGGGCATTATCATGATATAGTGACTGCCCAAGGGACAGTGATATTGCCTGAAACATTGATAATGCCCGAGCCGCAGGCGAGGGCATTATTAATGTTGAAGAAAATATCTGTCCCGAGGGCAGTCAATTTATCATGATAATACCCTCTATATAAGCAACTATTGTGTTTATTTCATTGAAGAATATAAATTTGCTGGTTGTGGGTTCCTTACATGTACATGTATGTTGAATACCTCATAGCCTCTGGATGCGTGTTTATGTTTCTATCATAACTTTTGGTGCTATGCTGGTATATTGTACATTCGTGGAAGTTCCCCATATATATTCGTTTTTCTACTTCAAGCATTACTGACAAGAATTTATTATTCGAAATATGCATACCTACTAAGTACATAAAAAAAGGGCACCCTGTTATATAATATTACAACAATACTATTTGAGCAAGTATTGTTTTTATTTCATTGAAACCAAAATTTCATTTAGAAATGTCTAGAATAACGTTTGCGTTTTAAAGATAGGACGTAACTTTAAACTGCAAGCAGGCATTACCGTGTGGTAATGCCCACGGGCATTATCATGATAATGCCTGCTTGGCATTTTAACTCAGATTAATAAATACCACATGACCATGTTTTAACCAATAAAAACAACTAAATTTTCTCTGATATGATTTTTTAATATCGAAATGTGGAAGAACATTTTGCATCATGATGTGATATTATATTGTTATTAAATGGTTATTTTCGTATAAAGCATGTATTATGTTCGAGTCAGTCATATTGGGTCGAGGTCAACCTATACAGCTGGGCCCAGTTGTTCAACTTATTTAACTCAAAGTTAAATTTAACTGAGGGTTAAATCATATAGAAAATCACTACGTTTAACCTGTGATTAAATTTAATCCTCGGTTAAATGAGTTGACCAACCGGGCCCTGATTGTGACCCAATACAACTGTACGAGGACATCATACAGGCTTTATATAAAAATACCCATTTTATTATTCGAAATATTGATACAGCACTGAATTTGGATTGTGAATAAATATTTGACACAGCATAGGTTTCTGACACAGAATTAATGTGGTCTAAGAACTTAAAAATTTTTAATTTACCTATTTAAACCATATCAGTATTATATATAAATCAGAAATAACCAATTTAAAATGGAAAATTTTAAAGAAGTTTAATTTTGGACCCTTTGGACCTTAATGTAGACCAATTTGAAAACGGGACCAAAAATTTAGAATCTAAATACACGGTTAGATTCGGCATATCAAAGAACCCCAATAGTTCAATTTTTGATGATTCAATTTTTGATGAAATAAAATAAAGTTCAATTTTGGACCCTTTAAACCTCAATGTGGACCAATTTGATAACCGGGCCCAAATATGAATTTCTTGCTTTTGCGCAATACTGTGCAATTGAAGATTTCTTGCTATTGCGCAATAATGTGCAATTGAAAATTTCTTGCTATTGCACAATACTTATTATAATAATTTACACATCCTGTTTGGTGTGTATCTCTGGCCTTATCATTATTATTTGCTTTTATATATAAATCAGAAATTTAATAATAAAGTTTTTGGCAAATTTCCAATATACATAATTTAAAAGCAGTTTAGGTGAGATAAACAAAAAAGGTTCATCAGCAACATTTTATATTGGCAAATTTCCAATGAAGTTCATTAAGCTAAAGTTATTGGCAAATTTCCAATGGAATTTATTTATAATAAAGTTTTTGACAAATTTCCAATATAAATAATTTAAAAGCAGTTTAGGTGAGATATTCAAATGAGTTTCAATTACCAACCCCACACTGCCTTTTAAATTATGTTTTGTACTTAAGTAATTGTCTATTAACTGGAAACCCTTTTCCCCCCTTTTTTGCACCTTATTCCTTATTCGGTTTGAGCCATAACTACCACACACAATTCTTACCATCCCTTTGTGGTATTCCAATATCCAAAATCTAAATACATGGTTAGATTCAGCATATCAAAGAACCCCAAGAATTCAATTTTTGATGAAATCAAATAAAGTTCAATTTTGGACCCTCTAAACCTCAATGTGGACCAATTTGATAACCGGGCCCAAATATCAAAAATCTAAATACATGGTTAGATTCAGCATATCGAAGAACCCCATATATTTTTGTTGAAATCAAACAAAGTTTAATTTTGGACCCCGATTTGGACCAACTTGAAAACTGGGCCCATAATAAAAAAAACTAAGTACATGTTTAGATTCAGCATATCAAAGAACCCCAAGAATTCAATTTTTGTTAAAATCAAACTAAGTTTAATTTTGGACCCTTTGAACCTTAACGTAGACCAATTTGAAAACGGGACCAAAAATTAAGAATCTAAATACACGGTTAGATTTGGCATATCAAAGAACCCCAATAGTTCAATTTTCGATGAAATCAAACAAAGTTAAATTTTGGACCCTTTTGGCCCCTAATTCCTAAACTGTTGGGACCAAAACTCACAAAATCAATCCCAACCTTCCTTTTGTGGTCATAAACCTTGTGTTTAAATTTCATAGATTTCTATTTACTTATACTAAAGTTATTGTGCAAAAACCAAGAAAAATGCTTATTTGGGCCCTTTTTTAGCCCCTAATTCCTAAACTGTTGGGACCAAAACTCCCAAAAACAATCCCAACCTTCCTTTTGTGGTCATAAACCTTGTGTTTAAATTTCATAGATTTTTATTAACTTATACTAAAGTTATAGTGCGAAAACCAAATGTCTTCGGACGACGACGACGACGACGCCAACATCATACCAATATACGACCGCAAAAATTTTGCGGTCGTATAAAAACTAAAGCAATTAGAGCAAAACTGACATGGGGTAAAAATGTTCATCAGGTCAAGATCTACCTGTCATGAAATTTTCAGACGAATCGGTCAACCATTTGTTGGGTTATTGCCCCTGAATTGTTAATTTTAAGGAAATTTTGCAGTTTTAGGTTATTTTCTTGAATATTATTATAGATAAAGACAAATTGTAAACAGGAAAAATGTTCAACAAAATAAGATCTACAAATAAGTCAACATGACCAAAATCATTGATTGACCCCTTATAGGAGTTTTTTCCCTTTAAAGACGGCATCAAGCGTAAACTTTCCTTGAAAGACTTTCTCCTCTCAGACCACTGGGCCAATTGAGACCAAACTTTGGTGGGATAGTCCTTGTGTGGCCCCCTTCCAAAATTATGTCTGGCATCCCCGACTTCCAACCGACATGGCCGCTGTTACAAAAAAATAGAAAAAAGGGGGGGTGAATTTAAAAAATCTTCTTATGTGAAACTACAAGGCCAGTTGGAACCAAAGTTTCCAGTAATGGTTCTTAGGAGGTTCTCTTTCGGAAATTTGTCCAATGACCCGGACTGTTAACCAAGATGGCCGCCACAACCGAACTTAGTTTAACATAGGGCCCTATAGGAAAATTCATTGAAAAATCTTCTTGTCTGAGATCACTTGACATATTGGAGCCAGACTTGGCAGCATTGGTCCTTAGAAGGTCCTCTTTCAGAAATGTGTCTGATTTCGTGGACTGTGACCCAAGATGGCCGGCACAGCAGAACTTAGTTTAACATAGGAACCTATGGGAAATTCACTCAAAAATCTTCTTGTCTGAAACCACTAAGCCAATTAGAATTAGACTTGGTAGCAATGGTCCTTAGATGGTCCTCTTTCAGAATTTTATGCGATGACCCGGACTGTCAACCAAGATGGCCGCCACACCCGAACTTTGTTTAAGATAGGGCCCTATGGGAAATTCACTCAAAAATCTTCTCGTCTGAAACCACTAAGCCAATTAGAATTAGACTTGGTAGCAATGGTCCTTAGATGGTCCTCTTTCAGACTGTTATGCGATGACCCGGACTGTCAACCAAGATGGCCGCCACACCCGAACTTTGTTTAACATAGGGCCCTATGGAAAAATTCATTGAAAAATGTCCTTGTCTGAAACCACTTGACACATTGGAGCCAGACTTGGCAGCATTGGTCCTTAGGAGATCCTCTTTCAGAAATGTGTTAGATCACCCTGATTGTCAACCAAGATGGCTGCCACACCGAACTTAGTTAAATATTGGACCCTATAGGAAAATTCATTTAAAAATCTTCTTGTCTGAAACCACTTAGCCAGTTGGAACAAGACTTAGCAGAAATGATCCTTAGATGGTTCTCTTTTAGAAATATTTCCGTTGACCTGGACTGTCAACCAAGATGAATACCACAGCTGAAATTAGTTTAACATAGAATCATATAGAAAAACCAGCCAAATTGACAGCAACACTTAAATTTTTAGGTCTGCTCAAAGTGAAAAGTTAAATCCAGGTGAGCTATACAGGCTCTTGAGAGCCTCTAGTTTTATTAACTGGACATTTTTTACTGTATTTCAACACATTAGTTAATAAAACCTCATAAATTTCTGATGTCTTTAGAAAGACAATACAGATTTGAGGTTAATTTGTTAGATCTATGTAATCAATGTCATGCTGATAATCCATGAATCAGATCATTTGAGTAAATACTAACATACATGCAGTTTACTTTAACAGAACATAATTCTTCAAAAACTTTTTGCACCCTAAAAAAAATTTCACACCATCACCCCCCCCCCCCCAAAAAAAAAAGCTCAGAATATTCAACCAAATAATAATGCTTGGAATTCTCAGAACCCCCCGAGCCTACGTATATGAAAATTTCAGAGTACACCCACCCCGCCAACTCCCGGGGTCTTTTCCCCCATACAATTAAATGGTTGTCCCTTATACACGTAGATTTGACCGGCACTTATTTTATGCAAAATTTCTATCACCGTTTGTTGATGGGGATTTCAGGTTTAAAAAAATATCTAATTTACTGTAAAATGACAGACTCAGAAAAAAAACTTTCATTTTACCCCATAAAACAGCATCAAAACGCTATTATTTTGGTATTTTTGAAGTCACCCCTAAAAAATACCTACAATTTCTTGGACGAAAAAAAATAGTACTAGCCTACGTGCAGAACAATTTGGAGAGTACGTAACCCCCCCTTCCTTGTCTCTTTCTCCTTATGTCTCACCGACGAATGTGGAAGAGACATACATATAGTTTTACTCTTTTGCATTTAATTATTTTAATTATTTCCATAAAATCACAAACTGAAAAGGAAACCTGCTCCCCCAATATCCGAAATACGTGTATTTATATTATTCCTTAAAATAATCAGTACACTGAATTGTGAGATTTAAAGTTGTGAATGAAAATGAAGGGATATGGGGTAAATGTACAAAATCCCAATTAATACATGGCAAACAAAGCAATTGAACAACGTTTTTATTTTTGTTCTTCATCTTGAAGTCACCATTAGATTGAATTGCGTTGATATCAATATTAATAACAGACAAAAATACAGTAGCATTTTTATACCCCCGCATAGTAATCCGGATGTCCTCCCGTCAGAAATAAAATCTTTCGTCAAAGTTTTCTTGGCTTGTACATATCGGAATGATTTTATATTAGGCCTGGAGCTTGATAATGATGAGATTTACCGTGTAAGTGATTTTCATGTCTGTCTTCCATCTTCTTCCTGTTTGCCCAAACTGAAATCTTACTGTTAGGCATAATGGATGAAAATTTCAGTCAATGTTTTCTTGGCTTGTATATATGTAGGAATTGATTAATACTAGGCCACAGTACCTATATTTTTCATTTCCATGACAAACACAGCAAAACTGTAGAGAATATACTGATATGTCTGCCTTTCTGTCTATTTCCCTGTCCATTTTTGATTGGCTTTCTTGATGTTTTCTTCATATCGTCGATGTGCCGTATAAGTAGACGAAACTTAACCACGGTGTACAACCGACGTACCCGAGACCATCGGTAACGCCGGATACGTTTAAAATTGGATGGCTCGGTATGTCTTTTTACGAAAAGCAAAAGCAAAAGGGACAAAGTTTAATTGTATGGCTTTTCATACAGTTAAATGTAAACTCTCAGTTTTACGGACTGTCTCGAATTCGCCGTTTGTATAGCGTGTTAAATATCTCTACTATACAAAAAATCATAAAGGCATGTGAGCTTTTGCCATCACTTGGTGTCCGTCGTCTGTGGTCGTAACCTGTTTAAAAATAAATCTTACACTCTGAACTTGCTGTGCTAATTGGAATCAAACCTGGCCCGAGTCATCACTGGGGTGACTAGTAGAAAAGTGTCACAGGATGCCGCAAGTCAAACCACATGGCCTATGTTACTAAAAAATAGAGCATATAGGTCAGACAGTAGGTTTTGAAAAATATCTGAGAAGAAATGCCTTTAAGAGAAAATCTGCCAATTTAAAAACGATCAGGAGGACAATATCTACTTGCGTGTCAATTTTCGTAGAAATCGGATTACCGTCTTGGAGTTATTGCCCCAGAATTGTCGATTTTTAGCTTTTTTGTTTTATTTTTTTTAATATAAAAAATCTTTTCCTCTGAAACTACTAGGACAATTTGAACCAAACTTGGTTATAATACTTATGGGATGGTCCCCTTTGAAATGGTTATCTTGCGTGTTCGTCCGTCATCCAAGAGCTTATAATATGTATATGCTCCTTGTATGAAATATTGTTTGTAGTATAGAGTTCGTGTGGGCTTGTATGTCGTGTTCACATTTTTCTAACTTTGGGGCATATATAGTGTGTATATGTTGAAGATCGTATGGTAGAGTCTGGTTGACTTGTTTAGCTGCACTCGGAATAAAAGAACGCTTATATTCTCATAGCCACTTTATTAAAAAAAAATAAAAATCTAAATTATAAGCAGATGAAGCACTCTAAAGGCCCACGTAGCAGCATTTTGTCATGTGAACTGTAAATTTTTTTGACACTTTTATGCTAAAAAATCATATATATCTACGCCCCCCTCTGGGTCCGCCACTGGCTGTGAAAAAATGTCTGTTGAACAACACTCCCAATTCGTCACTGATTTCCGTAAAAAAGTTGGTACGAATATCGGCATCGCTATTTGTACAAAAAGTTTGTTCCAGGAACAAGTGTCTTCATCTTAACTCGAACCGTAACTCTAACTCGAAATGTAACTCGATAAATGACATTAGAAATGTATCTCAGTTCACTCGAACTTCAACTCGAATTCGAATTATAACTCGAACTCTAACTCGAACTTCAACTGGAACTCTAACTCTAACTCGAACTTCAACTGGAACTCTAACTCTAACTCGAACTTCAACTGGAACTCTAACTCTAACTCGAACTTCAACTGGAACTCTAACTCTAACTCGAACTTCAACTGGAACTCTAACTCTAACTCGAACTATAATTAACTCTAACGTGAACTCGAACTCGAACTCGATGTTTAGTCACAACCCAATACGCACGCATCAACGGGAATTATTTCATCAAATGAACTACCATTCAGTTGCAGTGAATACTCAATACTATCATATGTATGAGCCTGCCTTATTTTCACCAAAATTTGTAGCAAACTTTATTTAAAATTATACACCCCTCCCCCCGTTCTACTTACATTACACTTTAGAGAAAATTTGAGTGTCTTTTACTTTAAGAATTTCTATGCATACTCCTTAAGTATTGTTGGATTTTTTATGCAAACCACTCTAGGAAAAATGGGCAGAGTTTACTTATTTTAAGTTTTTTCTTAGGAAAATTATGGCAAGCCGTTCTCGTCAAAACTATGGTTGAACCATTTTTCGAGAGAAAAAAATTACACACTGGGATTTAAAAAAAACACACTGAGATTAAAAAACTTAAAAACACACACTGAATATTAAAAATTACACACTGAAAATTAACAAGAGGGGACACACAAAAATGTCTCGCCTGTCGTGTATTTCTAATGAAAGTAAATGCTATCAGACATATTGCATACAGTATGCGAAAAACAGGCCAAAACACAAAAACTTAACTATAACCATTGAACCATGAAAATGAGGTCAAGGTCAGATGACACCTGCCAGTTGGACATGTACACCTTACAATCCTTCCATACACCAAATATAGCAGACCTATTGCATACAGTATTCGAAAAACAGGTCAAAACACAAAAAATTAACTATAACCATTGAACCATGAAAATGAGGTCAAGGTCAGATGACACCTGCCAGTTGGACATGTTCACCTTACAATCCTTCCATACACCAAATATACTAGACCTATTGCTTATAATATCTGAGATATGGACTTGACCACCAAAACTTAACCTTGTTCACTGATCCCCGAAATGGGGTCGAGGTCAATTGAAAACTGTCTGACGGGGATGAGGACCTTGTAAGGTACGCACATACCAAATATAGTTATCCTATTACTCATAATAAGAGAGAAATTAACATTACAAAAAATCTTTTTTCCAAGTAGTCACTGAACCATGAAAATGAGGCTAAAATATAAGCTTTTAAGAAGTTAGTTAACGCCGCCGCCGCCGCCGCCGCCGGATCACTATCCCTATGTCGAGCTTTCTGCGACCTAAGTCGCAGGCTCGACAAAAATAAATTACACACTGAGATTAAAAGAACTGAAAAACACACACTGAGAATTAAAAATTACACACTGAGATTTGTGTGCACTTTTTATGCGCACATATCTAATAAGCATACTTAATCTGAATCTATTGCAAGGTTGAAACAACTGGTGGACAAGAAGTAGGACCTTTCGGCGGGCTATGACATTTCGGACAAATGTTATATTTTTAAGTACGTAATCTAAATATCTATAAACCAAATAAGTAATTTTAATGTATTTCAATTAAACCGTCTTTTGTTAATTTTTCTATTCTAATTTTTATATATATATATATATATACACACATACATACATATTCTAATTTAATTATTCTTTTTTATACTAAAATTGAAAATAATTATTTTAAATGTTGTGATTTTAATTAATATTTTGGAATCCACTTGATATGTAAATATTAGATAATAATCAAAAGTAGGCTAATATATATCTATAGGTGTGTTTTTAAAATCTCAATGTGTAATTTTTAATTTTCAGTGTATAATTTTTAAATCCCAGTGTGTGTTTTTGAAGTTTTTTAATTTCAGTGTGTAATTTTTAATTCTCAGTTTTTAGGTTTTTTAATCTCAGTGTGTAATTTTTTTCGAAAAATGGCTCAAACATAGCTTTGACGCGAACGGCTTGCCATAGAAAATCTCAACTTTTATGCATATGGGATTTCTTACAAATACTTTCGTTGTCTCCCATCATAATTAAATGTTTCTCCCTAAAACATATATATGTAGAAGTCACAGGCACATGTTTCTCTCAATATGTATTCCCCTTTTCAATGGAGATCCCTGACAATTAAAAAAAATGTCTGGGATTTTCATTTGTCTTCTTTTCGGTTCATTAAAATGCATATTTTTAAAATTTAAATCGGACAATATTAATTATGTACTCTGTTAACTCGGGAGTCCAATTTTTTTTCTGTGCTGGAGGGCATAAATTTTAATGAACAATTACTGTTATAAGGGAGACAAATCAAACAATTCTACAAGAAAATTGCTGTTTATTTCTAGTAGCCACAGCAACAGGTAGAGATGCAAGGTTTACAGCATTTCTCACCTGTTTGACTACAAACAAACTGTATATTTCCTGACGATGTACAAATGTACATGTACATGTGTTGATTTTATTTTGTAATGAAAAAATAGTAGGTTTTAGACAGTGATCTGATTGTTATAACCCGCCCCAAAGATCTCCAAAGGAGGGGGGGGGGGGTACACTATTTTAGCATTGTGGTTCCATCCGTCCATCTGTCCGTAACAAAATCTTTCTTCACACTTTTCTCTGCAACTGCTCATTACAGCCACTTGATATTTTGTCACGAGCCTTCTATAGGTACGCCATACCGTGGGATCCATATGATTTCGGACCAATGGGACACCATCTCCTGTTTTACGACTTTTTTTTACCTCATCGCGGCGGGGGTATCACTAGTGAGCAATGACTCACGGTACATCTTGTTTTTCTTGTACAGGTTAATGTCATCCGTTTCTTATCAACCGCCAATTCGAGATTTGTCAATATTACCACGTAAAATTACAAAAATAATAAAATAAAATAGCTCTGTAAATTCTTTTAATCATTGATGCCAGTACTCAATAATGAAATTAAAGTAATATAAATCATGTCTATTAGTTAAACGAATAAAAATTAAATGAACGATTTTCTAGTTTTGGTGAAGAAACCAATACGAAAGGAAAGGAACAAAATTGATATGTGAATACGCTAACGTTTCAACAACTCAATTTAGATTTCTTTTTCAAAAAGATGTTGGTAGCCCTGAAAAGGACTGTTTTTGCAGAATCACTTGTTTTGTGCTGTTTTATGCTGTGTTCGTCTGAAATGTTGTCGATTAGCTGGCGTTAATTGACTTGTATTATTGAACTTCCGTTATCTTTTTTTAATATTCATCTTTTGCAAAGATTGAAGTCTTTGTCTTTTGAGTTTATCTTTAAGTTTTCTATGGTATCTTTGCCGCTCCCTTTGTGGGTTTTGTGGTTATTCACTTCTTTGTAGCTTGTGTTTTGCTTTTCCTTTTCGATCATTGGTGGTCTTCTTATAAAAAAGCACATGTACCCTCCGTTTTCCGCAGATACCTCTTTGGAAATTTAATATAACTGCTTTAGCTCTAACTGCTTCCTTTACCATTGTAAGTTACTTTTTAGCAGATTGTTACCTCCTCATAATCTGAAGAGATCTGGATGTACCAGTTTGGACTGTTAAACACTCTTATTCTTCAAGCCAGCAACATTTTATCCGCATTACCTCGCTTTAACGTTGGATTTCTAAAGTACATTTACACGAATATGGCTTGTATAGATAAGCTTTGTAATGTTCTTCAACGTTTTTTTAATATTTAATTAAACTGAAAATATCCTATTGAAACTATACACCAGAAAGTGTGGAGGAAGTGTGTGGCTACAAAAATAATTAATTAGATTTATTGGGTTGATATTTCATTGATATTATATGTCGATTAGGGGAGGGTTGATCTTATATAAAAAAAAATAATAAAGTAAAGTAAACTAAAATAATAAAAAAATAATAATAAAGCAATCCTAATATGTCTGAATACACGCTTGATTATATATGTAATTAATAGTAGACTTTTAAACTAAGATCAATCCAACTGAGATATTCAACACATAGAGCGGTTTTCTTGGTATTTTTGAAAATTTCTTAAACTACCGCCAGTAATTTACCTCTCTATATGTAAAAGCCTTACTTAATGAATATCATATTTGATTCATGTTTAAAAATGTACGAAGCATTATCGATGTATAGGGATCATCATCTGTCGTGTTGTGTCACGGCTGCCGTCCATGTCCCTGTTGTACTTTCAAGGAATTTTCAGTAAGTAACGTTAATTGGAAACTCTTTTTCCATCCGAGAGATATTTTGGGATGTTCATACTAAAACAGAGACTTCCATGTTTCGATAAAATATTAATTATTAAAAATTGAAAACCCTAATGTGTATGAAATTGAGTTAACATTTTTACCAGTCCGGGGCTGATAACTAGAAAATGCCTTCAGAAGTATTAATTTAAGAGGAAGATAAGGAAGAGCTAAGGCTAAGCTATGGGTGTAACAAGAAAGTATCTTATCTTGCCCTTTACTTTCCCTAAGGTTGTCTTAACACTGCATCACTTAAGAAGTCTTACTAATTTCCCGCACTGTCAGGGTCGTCATTGTGTTCTATTCTCTTCCCTTAAGATCACAGGCACTCGACCAGTAGTATGTATGCGGTTCTAAAGTCGGATTTGAGGTGGTGGAAGAGGTGGAGGAGCTATGGAGGAGCCGGAAGTGACGTCACCGGAACCGGAAATGACGTCACAGGAAGTGACGTAACCGGAACCGGAAGTCATGTAACCGGAACCGGAAGTCACGTGACCGGAAACGGAAGTACCCGGAAGTGGTTTGCGCGCATGCGCAACCGGAAGTGACGTGTTTTCCCGCCATTTGTTTACGGAAGTGACGCAAGTCACGTGCCAGAACCCGGATGTGCCGTCTGCGCATGCGTAGGCGGAACCGGAAGTACCCGGAAGTTGTTTGCGCGCATGCGCAACCGGAAGTGATGGGTTTTCCCCATGCTTTGTTTACGGAAGTGACGCAAGTCACAGACCCGGACGTGCCGTCTGCGCATGCCTAGGAACCGAAAGTACCCGGAAGTCAGGCGCATGTGATGGGTTTTCCCCATGCTTTGTTTACGGAAGTGACGCAAGTGACGTGCTATGACCTGGATGTGCCGTCTGCGCATGTTCAGGAACCGGAAGTGGTTTTTGCGCGCATGCGCAACCGGAAGTAGTGGATTTCCCCATGATTTGATTACGGAAGTGACGCAAGTCACGGACCAGGATGTGCCATGCTTGACCAGATTGAATTATCTCCCTTTTCCCGCACTTCTCGGTCGTCTCTGGCTCTTTCGTCGGTCTCTAGGGTCTGATACTCTCACTGTTATGTCGAAGTCCGAGAGTATACGAAGTACACTATTGGATTATCTCCCCTTATCTCGCTCTTTTCATCTGTGGGTGATGTTTTCTGTGAGGACCAAAGGTAGGATTGGATTATGACCCCTTACCTGCAAGTGATGCTGTCACCAATAGATCAATGGAGGGGTGTCCTTAGCAACCACCTTAGCAACGGCGGTCCATTTCTATGATGCACTTCGTTTCTCTTCTCTTACTCCATCCCGCTCCTCGCTGCTCTTCTCTTGCTCCGTGCTGCTCATCGCTGCTCTTCTCTTGCTCATCGCTGCTCATCACTGCTCATTGCTGCTCATCTCTTGCTCATCACTGCTCATTGCTGCTCATCTCTTGCTCATCGCTGCTCATCGCTGCTCATCTCTTGCTCATCGCTGCTCATTGCTGCTCTTCTCTTGCTCATCGCTGCTCATTGCTGCTCTTCTCTTGCTCATCGCTGCTCATTGCTGCTCATCTCTTGCTCCGTGCTGCTCATCGCTACTCAGGACCTTACTCGCGTGCTCATTTCGCTCCTGCTGCTTGTCACTGTTCGTCATCGCTGTTCATCTCTTGATCCACCCTTTTCCCGCACTTCTCGATCGTCTCTGGATCTTTCATCGGTCTGATACTGTCACTGTTATGTCGAAGTCCGAGAGTATACGTTTGGATTATCTCCCCTTATCCCGCTCTTTTCATTTGGGGGTATTTTCTGTGAGGACCAAAGGTAGGATTGGATTATGCTCCCTTACCTGCAAGTGATGCTGTCACCAATAGATCAATGGAGGGGTGTCTTTAGCAACTGCCTTAGCAAGGGCGGTCCATTTCTATAATGCACTTCGTTTCTCTTGTTTTGCTCCATCCCGCTCCTCGCTGCTCTTCTCTTGCTCCGTGCTGCTCATCGCTGCTCTTCTCTTGCTCATCGCTGCTCATCACTGCTCATTGCTGCTCATCACTGCTCATTGCTGCTCATCTCTTGCTCATTGCTGCTCATCTCTTGCTCATCACTGCTCATTGCTGCTCATCTCTTGCTCATCGCTGCTCATTGCTGCTCTTCTCTTGCTCATCGCTGCTCATTGCTGCTCTTCTCGTGCTCATCGCTGCTCATTGCTGCTCATCTCTTGCTCCGTGCTGCTCATCGCTACTCAGGACCTTACTCGCGTGCTCATTTCATTCCTGCTGCTTGTCACTGTTCGTCATCGCTGTTCATCTCTTGATCCACCCTTTTCCCGCACTTCTCGGTCGTCTCTGGATCTTTCATCGGTCTCTAGGGTCTGATACTCTTAGTGTTATGTCGTAGTCCGAGAGTATACGTTTGGATTATCTCCCCTTATCCCGCTCTTTTCAGTATTTTCTGTGAGGACCAACGGTAGGATTGGATTATGTCCCCCTACCTGCAAGTGATGCTGTCACCAATAGATCAATGGAGGGGTGTCCTTAGCAACTGCCTCAGCAACGGCGTCCATTTCTATGATGCACTTCGTTTCTCTTCTCTTGCTCCATCCCGCTCCTCGCTGCTCTTCTCTTCCTCTGTGCTGCTCATCGCTGCTCTTCTCTTGCTCATCGCTGCTCATCACTGCTCATTGCTACTCATCTCTTGCTCATCGCTGCTCATTGCTGCTCATCTCTTGCTCATCACTGCTCATTGCTGCTCATCGCTACTCAGGACCTTACTCGCGTGCTCATTTCAGTTTTAGGGCTACTGCTGCTAGTGGTGGTCGATTGTCGTTATTCAAAGATTGGATCTGTGAGAGAGCACACGGTGGGTCACTCTGCATTTATCCAGGCTTGTGACTGGCTATCATAAGATAGGCTGCATTAATCATCCTCAATTATTTAAGGCCACTCTGCATTTGTCCAGGCTTGTGACTGGCTATATATATGTATAAACATATATAGGCTGCATTACCCTCCTTCCCTTTTTTTTTATATATTTTTTTTTCTGTTTTTTTTCTTTGTACCAATTTCACATAGAGTCATTGCTGTCTTCAGTTGGTGGTGGGTCGTAGTCGTTCAATACACGATTAAGCAGATATTTTCGTTTTTCTACGGCATATTCCCATGATTCTTTTGATTCGTAGTCTTCCTCTTCTCTCAAGCGTTTAGCCGTTTTCTTGATCTTTCTATCTACGGGGTCTTTATTCATGTCTTGATGCCAGGACAATAGTCCGAGGTAATGGTTTCGCATTTCGTCTCTGTATGTGTCAAACATGTCTCGATATGCTGTCAAGCGTGCCTCGTCTTCTTCCATTCCGGCTTCGACAAGTTCGTTTACTTTCTGTGAGTATTCCGATTGATGTACTTGAAATGTTCTATTCAAAATGACTTCCCATGGAGACTGTTCGCATTGCTCTTCGGAGTCTTCGTTGGACTCCTGTTCACTACTTTGTTCGGATTCCTCGTTATCGGCTTCTGTGGTGGTATCTGAGACTGAATCACTATGGTCTGTTGAATCCTTCTCCATACCGTGTGCATTCTTTTTGTGTCGCACTATGTTGAAGTTTCGCTTGGACTGGTATCCACATATGTCACAGGTATACATTTAAGACGTCTTTCTTTCCTTGGATTCAATAGTAGAATGAGCTGCGGTCGTCCTGCAAGTGCTTATATTACCTACAGGTTCCTCAACGGCTTGTTGATTCATACACAAACGTTTGGCAAAGTATTCGTTTCGAGATTGTTGCAGTTCAGATTTCACTTTTCTGATGAGGTTTCTATTAAGTCTTGTCCACTCGTTGTCAATCCTTCTACACCCCTTGCAGACATTCATGTTTTTGTAGAATTCCGCAAAGCTCTTGTTCATTTGACACTTTGTACATTTCTTGTTTGGATCCACTTTGCTGGGTCCTCCACTTGTGTTGTCCAGCCGTTTGGTTCTCTCCACTTTGGTTGGAAGTATTTTCCTTTTCATTTCTGGTTTTGCTTTGGTCTTTGAAAGATCCACAGGTATTAAGTATCTACCAGGAACCAATAAACCGTGAGGCGTTTTCGACTCCATTGGTACGTGTGTGTTGTTTGACGGTCTTCAAACAACTGACGAAATTAAACAAAACCTCTGAATATATTTTCGTTAAAAGCTTTCCATTGGCGTCATGGTGGCGAAGATTGTTTTTGTCTATTCATTCAGACAACACAGTTTGCTGCTCATCATTGCTCATCTTTTGCTCCGCGCTGCTCATTGCTGCTCATCTCTTGCTCATCGCTGCTCATTGCTGCTCATCGCTGCTCATTGCTGCTCATCTCTTGCTCATCACTGCTCATTGCTGCTCATCTCTTGCTCATCGCTACTCAGGACCTTACTCGCGTGCTCATTTCGCTCCTGCTGCTTGTTGCTGTTCGTCATTGCTGCTCTTCTCTTGCTCTTTGCTACTCATCGCTACTCAGGACCTTACTCGCGTGCTCATTTCGCTCCTGCTGCTGCTGCGCAAGGAATGGGGTTTACTGCTGATGATCGGAAGGCCAACTCATGTTGTCGGTTTGAGTGGTAGATCAAGACTGATCGATGTGATTGTATACTGGGATATTTAACACAAACACAAATGAAACAGTTTCATATTTTATTTTAAAAAATCTACATCAGTCAATGTTTTAAGTTCTGGTTCTTTCTCTTCAAACAAAGGTATGATCTTCTTCAGTTCTTGCCATTCGTAGGGACTCAGCGTTATACCTCTCTTGGTTGGCTGTAAAGTCAGTTCTCCGTTAGGCACGAAATATTTTCTGACGTGAATAATAGGATAGGGTGCTTTAATGATGACATAAACATCTTCTCCCAGATGATATCTCCAGTCCACCGGTTCTTTGTCCTTGATTCTGGTGATCAGGTCGTCCACCACTTCTGTAGTACTGCACAACATTTTCCACTGCATTAACGACAGGCTGACTCCGGTCTTTGTGGGCACCGTTTCACTTTCCCAACATCTGAGATCTACTCTGTTACTGCCTTTCCATTCTGTCAGCTCTGCATAACGTCCTCCACCCAGTAGTACTTTCAAAGGAATATTGGAATCTGTCATGGCGTCTTGAACGATATCTTGGTCTGGTCTTTGGTTTTCTTTTCTTTACGAGACATATCGGCTGACTGATTCCTCTTCTTGCTGGTCTATTTATATACATATCGGAGATGAACTGGATTGGTTCTTATATTATGAAACGTGAAACAGGATTGGCTATCTTTATGACATCGTGATTGGTTAACTTCTCCCGTTCCGATTGGTCGAAAATCTGACATTTTCATTGGTCAATTCCAACCGTTTCAATAGATCAACACGATGGTACACTGTCCAAATATGTGGCGCCCAATCCGGAAACTGCTCACAATAGGTACGAGTAAACGCCGACAACACGATCAGTCTTCCTTGGTTCACCACACCGTCTTCGAACATGGCAGAGACGATTGTCTCGTATACTTGGAAGGGGTCCATCGTACGAATGACTTCTCTGACTATCTTCACTTCCTTTTATACATTTAACGCGGACCTGAAAGAGAGCACCCTAATGAAACGAAAATTTCAGAGTCTTTCCGGACGGAAACGAACGTTTACGGATTTCAGTCCTAACCCTAACTCGAGTCCTAACTCCAACCCTAACACTAATCCTAACCCTTGTTCTAACCCTAAACCTAACTCTAACCCTGACCGTAGTCCTGCCTCTAACCCTTATCGTAGGTCTGTCTCGTACTTCTACTCTAACCGCCCATACTCCACGTGGATGGTTCACCTAAGCAAGCGTGACTCTTTGCCTCATGTTTGTCACGCTTGCACCAGTGAACCACCGGCGTGGGGTATGAGTTGTTAGAGTTGTTTCCATTTCAAATGTAGTTTTAGCGTTTAAATTGATTTGGAATCAATTTTTGCGGCTATGGTCAAATACGTCTATAAATGAAATATCTAATGGTAATTGATATGAAACAAAGCTAGCCATTTTTGTACGGGTCGTCAGATTTGTTTCTTCCTTTACTTTTGCGAACTTGTTCCCCAATAAATCTATAGGTTTAACGTACCTTTACAGACCTCTATAGAATCAAACGAAAACTGGAAATGGTCGATTATATACCTATTCCATAGCTTAATAAAAGCAGAGGTCTGCAACTTTTTCGGATGATAACCGACATGCGATTGGTAAAATTTGTCCCGAAATTTTTTATTCGACCAATCGCGTTTCATTTATCATCCGAATAAGGCGTTGGCCTTCGTTTCTTTATGATGCTAGTACTATATGGGCACAGTTCAGTTAGAATTTGAGGTGTTGGTGAACATCACCGGAACCGGAAATTACATCACAGGAAGTCACTTGGCCGGAACCGGAAGTACCCGGAAGTGATGTGTTTACGGAAGTGGCGTCATTCACGTACTGAGACCCGGATGTGTCGTCTGGCGGTTGGTAAGGACATCCTTTGGTTACGTAACGGTGACAGCATCAGCTGCAGGTAAGGGGGCATAATCCAACCCCACCACCGGACTTCCTTCGAACAAACGGAAAACATCGCCCGGGATGAAAACCACGGGAAAATGGGAGATAATCCAACAATCCCTCTATATTGAGTATACTCTCGGACTTCGACATAACAGTGAGAGTATCAGTCTCTAAAGAACCGATGCGAGACCCTAAACTATAGTCTGATGACGGACCCAGAAACGGGAGGTAAACCAACAGCCCCATTGTACTGCTTATACTCTTGGACATGAACAGTGAGAGTATCAATACCTTGAGACTCCATGCGAGACCCTTACAATATACAGATCGATGACAGACCCAGAAAATGAAAAGGACAGGAAAAGGGGAGATAACCCAATAATCCCATTGTACTGTGCATACTGTCGGATCATAACAGTGCAGAGCAAGAGAAGAGCAGCGATGAGCAGCACAGAGCAATACAAGAGCAGCGATGAGAAGCGAAGAGCAGTTATGAGCAAGAGAAGAGCAGCGATGAGCAGCACGGAGCAAGAGAAGAGCAGCGATGAGCAGTGCGGAGCAAGAGAAGAGCAGCGATGAGCAGCACGGAGCAAGAGATGAGGATCGATGAGCAGGGATGAGCAAGAGAAGAGCAATTTTGAGAAAGAGAAGAGCAGAGATGAGCAGCGATGAGCAAGAGAAGAGCAGCGATGAGCAGCATGGAGCACGAGATGAGAATCGAAGAACAAGAGAAGAGCAGCGAAAAGCAAGACAAGAGCAGCGATAAGCAAGACAAGAGCAGCGATGAGCGTGAAAAGAGCAGCAATGAGCAGCGTAAAGCAATGATGAGCAAGAGAAGAGCAGCGATGAGCAGCGAAGGGCAAGTGAAGAGCAGTGATGAGCAAGAGAAGAGCAGCGACGAGCAGCGAAGAGCAGCATAGAGTAAGAGAAGAGAAGCGAAGAGCGGCATAGAGCAATGAAATGGATCGCCGTTGCTAAGGCGGTTGCTAAGGACAACCTCCATTGACCAAATGGTGACAACATCAGCTGGAGGTAACAGGAAATAATCCAATCCTTATTTTGGTCCTCCCTTGAATGAAGGGAAAACATCATCTGTTGGGGAAAAACGCGGGAAAAGGGGAGATAATCAAATAGCATCTGTGTACTTCGTATTCTCTCCGACTTCGATATAACAGTGATATTATCAGTCCCTAGACTCGATGCGAGACCCTTACTAAATACAGACCGACGATAGACCCAGAGAATGAAAATGACAGGAAAATAGGAGATAACCGAATAGTCCCATTGTACTGTCGGATCTCGACATAACAGTGCAAAGGAGGAAAAGAGAAGCGATCGGCAGCGAAGAGCAGCACAGAGCTATACAAAAGCCGCGATGAGCACCTAGAAGCAAAATATGAGCAACGAAGAGCAGTGATGAGCAAGAGAAGAGCAGCGATGAGCAGCACGGAGCAAGAGAAGAGCAGCGATGAGAAGCGATGAGCAAGAGAAGATTAGCGATGGGCAACGCGGAGCAGGAGAAGAGCAGCTATGAGCAGCACGGAGGAAGAGATGAGCAGCGATGAGTAAGAGAAGAGCAGCGATGAACAGCGATGACCAGCACAGTTTAATACAAGAGCAGCGATGAGCAGCTAGGAGCAACATCACAGGTGGGGAAAATCGCGGGAAAAGGGAAGATAATCGAATAGTACCTCTGTACTTCGTATTCTATCAGCCTTCGACATAACAGTAAGAGTATCAGTCCCTAGAGGCTTGATGCGAGACCCATACCCGATGTATACCGATGAAAGACGCAGACGACCGAAAAGCGCGGGAAAAGGGAAAATAATGTAATCCGAAAACCCGTCATGCATGCCGAGACGACACTTGACCAGGTCCCGGCACTTGGGTAAACAAATAATGGAAAAAATGGCGGGAAAATCCACTACATCCTGTTGTGCATGTCCGGAATCCACTTCCGGTTCCGGTCACACATGCGCAGACGACACATCCGGGTCCCAACACGTGACTGACGCTATTTTTGTCAACAAATAAAAATGGCGGGAAAACACATCACTTCCGATTGCGCATGCGTGCAAACCACTTCCGGAAACTTTCGGTTCCGGTCACGTGACTTCCTGTGACGTAATTTCTGGTTCTGTTGACGTCAAATGCGGCACCACAACCACTTCAAATCCTAACTGAACTATTCTCATTTACTACGGATGCCTCCCATCTTTTAATAGATTTAAAATGTCTGTTCATGCAACATGATTGCATTTTTTTTAGCAAATGATGATGATAAAGGTAAAAGGTAAAAAAAACATTTTTTTTCTATATGCTTTAATTTATACAGGGAAATTTTGTTGGGAAATTCTTTTTTTTTCTAATGGCCAAAATGTGGGTCAGATTATTTTTTTCACTACAAGTGCTGGCCAAATTATTTTTTTACAAAAATCAGGGCCAGAGAATGTCTTTCCAAAAAAATCCCAGACCCCCTCATCCCCTGAAAAATTTGTGCATGATGACGCTTGTGCACTTTGTGTATTAAGGAAAATGGCAATCGTTGAGCTTTCAAATTCACTGTTAACAATGACAAGAGATGCCTAAATATTTGTATTGTTCCCAAGTATCTGCGATTCTGTGGTAAAAAAATCCGAAAGAAAGCGTTTACGAGAGAACGCAAGCGTTTCTACGTATTTCATCGAAAGCTAGTGTTACGCATACAAATACATCGGGATCATGTCTTTTCTTCAACCGGGGTTACCAAGATCGTTCAAAGGATGCTCTAGACCACCCATAGGAAAGAGACCTTTAAGAAAAGTTAGTGGTACGCTTTTAAACGATTCAGTGTGTCCAACAAATACTTTAAAAAATTAAGAGGGTTTCGTGTTACCCAAACTAGTAAGTTTATTGTAAGGGGATGCAAAGAGATTTTCTTAAATCATAATGATTTCAAGATGTTAAGGTCTGTCAATCATTCCAAGAGAAGTGTAAGATTTTTTCTTGTTACACTCTTACGTGATAAAAAGGTATAAGATGATCTTATGTCTTAAGATTGCTTCTTGTTGACGGCCCCTGTTTTGCAATGTATTCTATTTGAATTCTAACTGACTTACTAACGTATGCGATAAATATGCAATATATATACATGTACAATAGTCATTGTCGGAAATTATAAAATTTATTTGGGCGAGCTTTAGAAAGCGAGCTTTTTTCCATGTTTCTCAGCGACCCCAAATAAATTTTATCATTTCCGACAATGGATTTGTATTATGTTTATTCTCCAATCATAAAATTACCCTTTAGATCTGTAACATGCCTTAAAATGGGGCCTGACCCATAATCTGACGCTTCTTTACTCCGACATCCCAGAAGTCCGACTGGTCTATAGTTGGACAGTTCATAGTCCGACGGTTCGATAATTCGACAGCTCGTTAGGTCGACACATTATGTTAAAAATCATAGTTTATCGTATCAGGTATAGCCGAAAAAATCAAATGACAATACAAAAAGTAAAAGCCGTTTTCGGGCGGATGAGAAAAACAACAATATACAATTATGGCCCTCTGAGGAGGGAGATATCCCAAATGGTCAACCTGGCTGAAGGGTTGACCATTTTTTTTGTATTATGGGCTATTTACATGCGGGGAATAATAGGGTTATAAAAGCATTGGTGAATGACATTGAAAATATTACATGCCACTTAACTTTGAAAATATTGTGTGGACTTCATGGGAGTTAACCCACCTAACCCCTTGGTGAAATAAAAGCTCTGTGGTGAAACATCTTAAAATTAAAATACAAGCAGTAAAAAACTTTACCGGGCCTCGTACTTTTCAAACATTGAGAAAATTATGTTTCCAGACCCCCTAAGCAGTTACAACTGTCGGACTTCATACTTTAAAAAAAAAATCAGAAAATTATATGTCAATAATCCCCCAGTAAAATTTTTAAAAAATGTCTGGGCTTCATAGGAGTTAACCCACCTATTACTAATTGTGAAGTAAAAGCTCTTCTGAATATCTTTAATTTAAACCAAAACCGGTTAAAAACTGTGCATGACTTCATACTTTATAACTTTGAGAAAATGATATGTCCGAACTCTCCCTCCACTCAACTTTGAAAATATATGTTTGCTTCATGGGAGTTAACCCACCTAACTACTTGATGAAATAAAAGCTTTAGTCAATATCCTTCATTAAGAAAACAAATATAGTTTTGAAATTGTTCATAATAGATACAGCAAGACAATCTTAGGATTGAAGAGAACTGCCTGTAACATGGCTGCAAAGTTAGGGCTTGGCAGATTTCCTTAATCTTTTATTAAAACCCAGACCATGCTGAAATTAATCCTTTGCTAAATGAGGCTTTTCAGCTGAATAAATCTTTGGACAGCCAAAGTTTATACACTTGATATAGCTTTGCCTCAAATGTTTTTAAAGAAGCTGGTTTGGATATATCAGATTTCGGTAATTTCTTTTAATTTAAACAAGAGGCTAAGTAAGCTAAGCTTGTATCACTCACCTGCCCATTTCGTTTCACGGACCGGGAAGATCTATGCAAACTTTGTAAAGGACCTTCCATAGATGCTCCATACCACAAATCAGTTCATTTGGCTTTACGGTTTCAGTGAAGAAGTTTTAAATTTCGACCAATCAGAACATGCAAATGCTCATGGCAGCCATTTTGTTTCACGGACCGGGATGAGTTTTGCAAACTTGGTAAAGGACCTTCCATAGATGCTCCATACCAAAAATCAGTTCATTTTGCTTTACGGTTTCAGAGAAGAAGAAGTTTTAAATTTCCCCCAATCAGAACATGTAAATGCTCATGGCGGCCATTTTGTTTCACGGACCAAGAAAATTTATGCAAACTTTGTAAAGGACCTTCCATAGATCCTCCATACCAAAAATCAGTTTATTTTGGCTTTACGGTTTCAGAGGAGAAGAAGTGGTAAACTTCGACCAATCAGAACATGTAAATGCTCATGACGGCCACTTGTTTAACGGACAGGGATGATTTATGTAAATTTTGTAAAGGACCTTCCATAGACACGTCATACCAAAAATCAGTTAATTTGGCTTTACGGTTTCAGAGGAGAAGAAGTTTTAGATTTGGACCAATCAGAGCATGAAAATGCTAATAGCAGCCATTTTGTTTTACCGAGCGGGACGATTTCTGCAAAATTTGTAAAGGACATTCCATAGATGTTCCATACCAAAAAATCAGTTCATTTGGCTTTACGGTTTCAGAGGAGAAGAAGTTTTAAATTTGGACCAATCAAAATATAGAAATGCTAATGGCGGCCATTTTGTTTACCGGACCAGGATGATTTATGCAAATTTTGTAAAGGACCTTCCATAGAAGCTTCAGGCCAAGTTTCAGTTTAATACGTCCAGGAGTTTCACAGGAGAAGATGAAAATGTGAAAGATTACAGACGGACGGACGGACGACGGACGCCAAGTGATGCTAAAAACTCACATGTCCTTTTAGGACAGGTGAGCTAAAAAAATAAATAAACATCTTTTATCCTGCAATCAAACCATTTCCGGTCTAATAAAAGGGGTAGAATAAACTTTAGTTGTATTAGGTCAATGGCCTAATAAAGTCTACTGGTACTTGTTTACATGAAGAGCGCGAGGAGCGTAGCGAATGTACCAGATGCCGTCGTGGCGTTTCCCGCGTTTTCACTGCAGTTGAATTTCAACTTCAAACGTAATTTTAAGGCATTTTACGAATCTAAAGGGGATTGCAGGATAAAGACAATACAAAGTCATAGTTGGAAAAAATAAAATTTATTTGGGCTCGCTGCGAAACATGGGGAAAAGGCTCACTAAAGCTCGCCTTTTCTCATGTTTCTAAAGCTCGCCCAAATAAATTTTATATTTTCCAACAATGACTATGTATTGTATATTTACTGATATTTCAAAGCTATTTCTTTATAGCATAGGTAAAGCAGAATTTAAATTAGAGAATTACCTTTTGCTTAAATCAAGTTTTAAAATAAGACAACTTATAACCAACTTTAGGGTTAGTGACCATCCCTTTGCAATTGAAACAGGTCGTTATAAAAATGTTACAAGAGAAAATAGATTATGCACTTTTTGCAATAAAATCGATGATGAGTTTCATTTTTTTTAATAGGATGTAAACAAAACTTACTATTGAGAGACCAAATGTTTTCTACGATATCTAATACTGTTCCATCATTTAATAGAGATCAGCCACTCAATCAACTGAAAACGCTTCTGAACCCGAATATTGACTTTTACCGGAAATATGTGACTTTATAAAGTAATCTGTAGAACCGTGAAAATTAGGTCTGTGTCGGTCTAAGTTCTCCACTTCATCTAGACCTATTATGTTATTGTATCTTATATAATATTATGTTCTTATGTGTTTTGTTTTGTGTTTGCTTGACCCATATGGATGTAACTTTACAAATACAATTATATTATTATTAAACGTCAAGCGGTTAAAACTTTTGGCAGACTTCATACTTTATTCGATTTACGAGTCGTCAGTTGTGCTCAAGGCCTAAAATGTTGAAAACCAAAACAAACCACAATCCAAAAAAGAGCAAATAGAAAAATCTCAAAATGACTTAAAGGGGTTAAGCAAAAAGGACAGAGCTATGCACAAAGGAGATACTCCTTAGTTTTCACTTTTACAATTTAACATTTTTTATGGTTTTAACTTTAGAGTTCTTTTTTTAAATGTTTGTATTGTTTCTGTTGTTGACTAGTATATATCTCCTTTGGATTTCTGTTCTGAATTTGTGATATCGAGCTTGTTGTTATGAATTTTAATATTTTATATGTATAAAGTTTTGTGATTGTGTTAGAGTGAACATCTATGTACTGTTCTACACCCTTCCACCTTCCACTAACGAACAATTGGTCAGCAGATATGTACAATTTATTATAGTAGAACAAATTAATATATAATTGACGCGTTTACATTTTGTGTGTCCCTATAAGAAAATGGTTGGATATGCAAGTGTGTGTAAAAACTTGAAAATATAGTACACAAAGCGTGTTTTTTTTAGATAATTAATCTCTCATCGTGAATGCGGTAGTAAAGTTTAAAGATGAGTGAAGTCTATAAAAAATCAAACCTCTGTTTGACCATTCAATCTTGTGAATACGTTATCAAGTTTACCACTGGATCATGTAGGTATGGATAAACATATTCCAATTGTGATTTTGCTAATATACAATTATCTTGAAATTATAATACATGTATCGTGCATGCTACTTTTGGGTATAGATGTATAGATATATACGATTTTCTCTTGATTGTACAAACAATTGTTTTTTTTTGTCGTCAATGGATAAAGGTTAATGGTTAAGTGTATTATACAAATACAAGAGTACATCTTATCCCAAAGAATAAGAATACATACACTGGTTGAGAAAAGATATACATGTATTTTTAGGACATAATAGAACTTTTGAGTGCAATATATTACGATATTGCATTCCATGAAATTATCGCTGTAAACATCATGAACATTGACGTCATTGATGTGGAAAATAAAGTTATGCTACATTTAAAATATATTTCTACACTTCAATAAAATGGTTGTTGCATGAGTATTGAGGAACATTGTAATTTGCAAAATAAAACATTGCACTTTCAAACTTACTTGTGCTGCATATTTATTTTTGGTGAGACAATTCCTTGATATCAATGCAATGTTTCTATAATATATTTCTACTTACCTCTTATATGAAGAGGAATAACTTCATTCTGTTCATCTAATAGCTCTTGAAGCGTTTTCTTTATTCCTTGAATAGAATTACTATTTGTTTAGTCTTAATATGTTAGATATTTTAGATCAATAGGAAAGACTGTCTTTGATGCTTTCATCGGAATAAATAAGATATAAAAGAAATGGCGATGTCCATCATTTTAATATAAATTTTAATATGTTCTAATATAATATGGCAAGGAAATTCTCCAATAGCCATAAGTTTCACCACATCTATTCTATATATACCAAATATGTAACATATATATTATGACTTATAACACATAGAATAGAGAATGTCTTAAAAATAATAATATTTTTATATTATATATTTGCATATATAATATAAAAAAAACGGAGAATGAAACCTGTTACTAGCGTGCACATGCAAATAAAATGATAGGAGGCTGAATACATTTAATTTTTCACTTATGTTCTTGTGAAACACCGAAACACAAATCAGTTGATTCGTACGATACACGTACACGATTCGCACGTTACTAGCAAACCTCAAATTAATTAAGGTGTATACTTTGCATGTTACACGATTTCCTATACATTTTGTTTCTAAAATAAATATACTATCGGAAAATTACAAAAGAAACTATTTATATCTGTTGTGAATATCAGTAAGAAATTTTATTAAAAAAAAACAAGTTCTTACCAGGTATCATTCTTAAAAATGTTCAAGGTCAATTTTGTGTAGTGTTGATGTAAAATTAGAATTAATGTGCTTATCCTGTAGCTAGTAAGTGTTTTACATGTACGATAAGTCTCATTGAAGCCGATTTTCTCATTAAACAAATTTGGGAAAGTTTAAAAATTGTGATGTAATGTATATAAACAAGGGCAACGGGAAGCGTGGCATCTCCACGCCGTGAAAAAATGTGACCTTGAAATTTGTACATGTATGAATATTTTCTTGTCATTTGATTTTTAACCTGGAAAAACAATATTCTTATATATCCTGATATGTACTATCCTTATTTTTTGCAAATCATGGTAAAAATCCATTGAAGGCTGTTGATTCTAGAGTGTTTCACAAGGATGTTACGAACAATTGTGACCCTGTGACCTTGACCTTTAACCTTGAAAATTAATAGCGCTTCAGAATTTAGTGTACGTAGATGGATCTAAGTATCTACCAAGTTTGGTCAAAATCCATTGAAGGATGTTGCTTCTGGAGTTTTCACAAGGGTGTAAGGAATTTACAAGTTCCACTGTGACCTTGACCTTTGTCCTATGACCTTGAAAATCAATAGGGCTCTAGATATTTATTCGGACTAAGTTTGTGCCAAGTTTTGTCAAATCAACTGAAGGATGTTGAGTCTAGAGTGTTCACAAGGGTGCACGTGTTACTGGCGGAAGGACGGAAGGATGGACGGACAGTATCGTTACTATATCCAACTTCGCTCATCTGATATTTCCATTTGTTCATTGCTATAGGACCTTGAAATAAACATCCATGCCATGTTGATTTCAATCCATTCAGTAATTTTCAAGAAGGAGCTGTTTGTATGTAATCCGCATAGGGCCCTGTGCTAAACTAACTCCCCAGCTGGTGGCCATCTTGACTGACTGACTGGCAACGCCGTAACAACATTTTGTCAAGCACCTCATAAGAAACATTCATGCCATGTTTGGTTTTAATCCATTCAGTAATTTTCAAGAAGGAGCTGCTTGTATGTATTCCTCATAGGGCCCTATGGTAAACCAATTCCCCCACTGGTGGCCATCTTGAATGACATCCTGGCAACACAGTTAGAACACTTTGTCAAGCACCTCATAAGGAACATTCATGCCATGTTTGGTTTCATTCAGCTAAGAGATTCTCTAGAAGAAGATGTTGGTACATGTATGGGTAGGGTTCTATGTTAAACTAAGTCCTCCGCTGGCGATCATCTTGGATGACGAATCTGGAACAAATTAACAACACTGGTCAGCACCTCATTAGACACATTCACCATGTTTATGCCATGTTTGGTTTCAATCCATTTAGCAGTTCTCTAAAAGAGGATTTGTGTATATATTTCCCATAGGGTCCTATGATAAACTAAGTTTCCCGCTGGCGGCCATCTTGGATGACGGATCCTCAACACAGTAACAACACTTGGTCAGCACCTCATAAGGAACATTCATCCAAAGTTTGGTTTCAAACATGGCAGCGGTTCTCTAGAAGAAAAAGTTTGTTTGCATTTCCCATAGGGTCCTATATTAAACTAAGTCCTTCGCTGGTGGCCATTTTGGATGACGCATCGGCAACAAAGTAACAACACTTGGTCAGCACCTCATTAGGAACATTCACCATGTTCATGCCATGTTTGGTTTCAATCCATTCAGTGGTTCTCCAGAGAGGATTTGTATATGTATTTCCCATAGGGTCCTATAATGAACTAAGTCTCCCGGTGGCGGCCATCTTGGAGAC
Organism: Mytilisepta virgata; assembly: GCA_028015205.1. Lineage (NCBI taxonomy): Eukaryota > Metazoa > Mollusca > Bivalvia > Mytilida > Mytilidae > Mytilisepta > Mytilisepta virgata. The sequence continues at coordinate 45,527,697 of CM051520.1, forward strand.
GGATCCTCAACACAGTAACAACACTTGGTCAGCACCTCATAAGGAACATTCATGCCATGTTTGGTTTGAATCCATTCAGCGGTTCTCTAGAAGAAGATCTTTGTATGCATTTCCCATATGGTCCTATATTAAACTAAGTCACCCGCTGTTGGCCATTTTGGATGACGGAACGTCAACAAAGTAACAACACTCGGTCACCACCTCACAAGGAACATTCATTCCATATCTGGTTTCAATCCATTCAGCGTTTCTCTAGAAGTTTAAAATGTGAAATGTGAACGGACAATGGACGACGGACACAAAGGTATGGACCGTCGGGTCAGGTGAGCTAAAAAAAGAACAGTAATTGTGTGATGAAAAGTTCTTTTATCTTATATCACAACATCTGATATTTCTAAGCTTTACCATCATAAATTCTGAGTATACCATTTGCGCATGTCAGCACAGCCGGAATCCCCAAAACTAAAAATAGCAACTATGGTATCACCCAAGCACACGTGAGAACCCCAAACCTCTATACATCCATTATATTTCCGGCTGCGCACGTGGTAACACGCCTTTGAAATTGTACACAGTCACAGATGATGACACTTATGGTTTGACAAACTTTGTGTATAATATTATTAATATTATTTAATTATTGATATCCCCATTTATTTATCAATACATTATATTTATCTACATTCAATTAATTTTAGATAAATATTAATTCAAATGTCGCTATCAATGACATAAACAGTCCATTCCAGACCATCACAGGCAATGATGTGTTTCTGGATGGCTCATCACCTTTCCCTGTGCCTCCGGTGAGCTCAGGTTTACTTCCAGTTACTATCTGCCGACTTACCGACATTTCTACTTCGCTTGCAGGTATCGCTTTTCAGAAGACACCTCCGGTTTCTGTTATCAGGCATGGAAGTGTTCTACTGTGACCACTGTCACTCACACCACATCAGACCTGTTTCCACTATAGGGTCAGTTTCGTATGCTCCAGGTAGTTCTATGAGCTTAGGCCTCCAAGGTTCTAGACCCCACAGTTCATACTGTGGTCTACCCCTGCCTATGTCAGGTAATGATCCTTTTTCCTGGTCTAGACCTCCTTGGGCACAAGGTTTTCCTGGTGCAGGTGTGCCTGGTTTTTGGCCATATGGTGGATATTTTGGTCCTTCAACCTCGGTCTCTGGCCATACTGCTAACCTTCCTTCTGTGGCAATACCTGCTCCTTCGGTAGCAGTACCTTCCAGCGTAGCAGTGCCGGCAACTGTTTCCGAGCCCACCTGTTCTGTTGGGCCCCAGGACAACCAGCCGGTTTCTGTCTATGGTACATCTCTTGCATCTTTCTAGAGTATACTTGATGAATTCCAAAATTCTATTCTAAAGGATTTTTCCTCCTTTTCTAAAAGGCTTTCTGTTCTTGAAGGTAAAGCTGTCCAACCTTGTCCCTTGGCCAGTGGTCAGGACAGCGATAGAATACAAAAGGTTGAGGTTGACAGTGTCTGTTGCTCCTGGTAGTCAGGAAAGCAATTTTTCTGAAGATTAGGAAGATCCTTCTCCTACAGATCCTGCTCCGTCAGATCCCGCCCTTACAGATACTGCTGCGCTTGTTCCTCAATCAAACACAGTTCCACCCTCTCGTTATAAGGAGTCCGAAAGTGAGGAAGCTCCTTCTTCTATGAGGGATCTTAGGGATAAGGTTTTCACTATCATGAGGGAGGTCAACAAGGTTCCTTTTGCGTCACCTCCTAAACCAAAAAGGCTCTCCTCTGTTTTCGAGGCCTCCTGTGGCCTTTCTGACAGTTAGGCTCGTAGTCGTTTTCCAGAGCCTGATCACATTTCCTCTGCTCTGCAAATTATTGATGAAGGGATAGGTGGTTCAGCATCCGAGGTTTCGTCTGGGAACATTACATGTTCTGGAATTGCATCTTTTTCTGAGCACGTCCGGGTGAAGGACTATGACATCTTCAACTTTTCTTTTGGAAGTAGTTCCTTATGTTGAGAAATCTCTCTCCGCAGCTATTAATTCCAAGCTAGTTGGTGGCCTTCGCCTGTCTCAGTCGATCTGGTCGAAAAATGAAAATCTTCTACGTAGTACTTCCCAAATACTTGGAACAGCAGAACATTTTTAACAGCTGTGTGTTCCTGTCTTAAGAACCATGATTCTACTGTTTCTCCAGAGATCAAGTCTTTTTCACTCCAAGTAGACAATGATATTTGTGCTTCCCAACTCCTAATGAAGGGTTCTCTAGCTAACTGCACTTTTTCTAAGAGGTCTGAAATCTTGGAGAAATCTAATGTATCTGTAAGTGTGAAAGATTCTCTTCTTCGGTCTTCACTATCGAATAAGGTCTTTCTCTTCAGGAAGTGCAAGAACAGATCAGGCAGACACATACCCCTGTTAAGGTTAATGTACAGGTAAACAGTGGTAAGAGATCAACTTCTCTCCTAGGAATTCTTCTTTTCCTCAGAACAAGAGAAGCAAAACTCAACACCAAACTCCATAGAAACATTTTCAGTTCCTCTTGCTTTCATTCTTGACTCATTTTATAAAACAATAGGAAAATATTACGAAAGATTGTTGGGTGTTGTCGATAATTCGAGGGGGATTGACTCTTCACTACTGGTAATAAGACATATTCCGGGCAGACTCTATATCATGGCAGATTCTCTTTCACCAGTTCCTCTGTTTCGCTCACACATCTCGGATCCTCAACGTTTTCAATTCTCACACAGGAAGTATCTACTCTTTTGGAGAAAGCGGCGATAGAGGAGGAATCTCAGTCAGATCTGAACCCCGGCTTCTATGCCAAACTTTTTCTGGTACCAAAGAAGACCGGCGGAATGAGGCCAGTCATAGACCTGTCTATCGTTAATACTTATCTAGAAGTACCTCACTTCAAAATGGAGACAAATCGCTCTATCCAATATGTTTTTCTCCTTGGTATGTGGACAACATCCTTGGACCTCTCGGATACTTACTTCCACGTCCCTGTCTGTCCTTCTTACAGGAAGTACTTCCGTTTTGTTTGGAATCACAGGGTGTACCAATTCAAGACCCTTCCGTTTGGTCTTTCTATAGCCCCTCTGGTGTTTACCAAAGTCATGCAGGCAACAATCGCCCATCTTCATGCTCAGGCTATTTTGATCCATCATCAAGGAGTTCTATCTTCAGAAATTGAATCTTCAGACAGAAACAGTAATTCAACTTTTTTTATCTCTAGGATTCCTAATCTCCTGGGAAAAGTCGGAACTAACTCCCTCTCAGGACATTATATTCCTCGGAGAACATTATCTGACCTCTCAGGACTTAGTACTACATCCAGAAGACAAGTTTCTTTCTCTTTGCCAGAACATTCTCAGTCTGTAACGGCACGTCAATTTTCACATCTTCTGGGCTTTCTGGATGCTCTAGCAGATGTAGTTCCTCTCGGCCGACTTCATATTCGTCCGCTTCAAATTTACATTGGGTCCCAATGTCTCAAGACTGAGAAGCACCCATACCGTTGCTTCAAAGTCTTTATCCTCATCTTCTGTGGTGGACAAATCGGGAGAAAGTTTTGAGAGGCTTTCCTTTGTCCTCTCATGTTCCCAATCTGACTCTTTACACAGACGCCTCCTACCTAGGTTGGGGGGGGGGGGGGGGGGCTTATCTAGAGGGTCAGTCCGTATCCGGAATATGGTCCCAAGACTTCCGGAAAGAGCATATCAACTTATTAGAAATAAGAGCGGCTCTTCTTGCACTGTCTCATTTTCGGTCTGTTCTCAAAGACAAACCAGTAACTCTTGCTACGGACAATTCAACAGTAGTTGCTTATTTACAGAATCAGGGCGGCACTCACTTCCACGATCTGTACCTCGTAGCAAGGGATATTCTGATTCCCTGCCTTCAGCTCTATATCCTACTGGTAGTAAGACATATTCCGGGCAGACTTTATATCATGGCAGATTCTCTTTCCAGGAGTCTAACTCCTCTCAATACAGAGTGGGAACTTCTCCCAGTAGTGTTCGAGGCAATAACTTATCAATGTGGTTCTCCTCTGGTAGATCTGTTTGCGACCAGTCTAAATCACAAACTGCCCACCTTTGTATCTCCAGTACAAGATCAAAAAGCGTGGGCAGTAGATGCGATGAAAATATCTTGGAAGGGAATGTTTGCGTATGCCTTCCCTCCTTTCAGATTTCTGTCTGCCGTCCTTCAGAAACTTGCTTCAGAAGAATGTCATATCATACTTATTGCTCCAGCTTGGTGCAAACAAACGTGGTTCCTAGATCTACTACGTCTTTCTTTTGCGCATCCTCTTGTACTTCCGGTAAAACCAAATCTTCTCTCCCAAAACAATGGAAAGATTCTTCATCAGAATCCGGAAAGACTGAATCTTTACGCTTGGCTTCTATCATCGAAAAGAGAGGATTTTCTAAAGGTACAGCCAAACACCTCGCCAGAGCTGTTAGGTAATCAACTAATATCGTCTATGACGCTAAATGGTAGAATTTCAGTGATTGGTTTATTTCAAGGGAAATCGATCATTTCCAAATCACTGTACAAGAGTTAGCTGATTTCCTTACTTTCCTGTTTGACTCTCGAGGTTTGACTCCCTCAACTATTAAGGGATATGGGATATAGATCTGCTATCTATGGCACCATCTATTTGGCTGGCGGTGAAGATTTTGGGAGTAATGAACACCTTTTCTCCTGGTCCGTAATTTTTGCCTTGAACGGCCTAAACAGAGAACTCTATTCCCTCAGTGGAATCTCAGTTTAGTTTTGTCAGCCTTGAAGTCCTCAACTTTTGAGCCGGCCTACCAAGTGGATCTCAAGTTCCTATCGTACAAGTGTTGTTTTCTTCTTGCCTTGGCCTGAGGTAGAAGAAGAAGCGAGATCCATGCTTTTTCGGTATCAGAAGCTTGTCTCCGTTTTTTAACGTTTATTAACCGACCACGTCTTTATGGCAAAGAATCAATTGCCACTTAGAGGAGAAGAAAATTCCGTCATCGGAACGAATACACTATCTTAGAAAATACTTGGGAGAATCTGTTCGAGACTTTGTTTTGGATGCTTAGGACCCGGTCACGTCTCCTGCTGTACATCCAGATTCTGATTCAAGCTTGCTTTGTACTGTTCAAATTTTATCTATCTATTTGCAGAGGACTCAGAGTTTACGCTCATCTCGTAACACTAGACCCTTTATCCCTTTTAAAAAGGGGGTTCTTGAATTATCTGTCAAAACTATCTCTTCCTGGATTAGCCGGACTATCTCTCTAGCATATGAGATTTCTGATGAAACCCTTCTAGACAGTTTTAATGTCAAGGCTCTTGATGTTAGAACTATTTCTACATTTTGGGCCCTTTTCAATCAAGCCTCAATCGATGAAGTACTTTCTGCATGTTTCTGGAGGAATGAAAATTCCTTCGTTAGCCATTATTTGAAATCTATGGCTTCCCAAGCACCAAGCCTGTTTTACTTGGGACCTATTGTTGCTGCACAAATAATTAATTTTCCACCTGCATCTTCGCGTTCAGGGGATTCAGCTTTGCGTTAGATTCATTTTTACGCAGAATTTATGATGGTAACGTATTTATTACGATAAAATTATACATATTTAAAGTAAAATGATATTTTATCAAATAAATACTTACCATCATAAATTAAAGGTCCCTCCCACCCTCCCCTTCATCCTCTTCTTTCCTACATGTTTGTTTTTTTTGGGAAATATAATGGATGTATAGAGGTTTGGGGTTCTCACAGATGCTTGGGAGATACCATAGTTGCTATTTCTAGTTTTCGGGATTCCGACTGTTGCTGACATGCGCAAATGGTATACTCAAAATATAATGGTAAGTATTTATTTTATAAAATCTCTTTTTACTTTAAAAAAATATAATTTTGTCTCCTAGCACGAAAATTGTGTGACACATTAACAAAACCGATGAGTAATTTAAAGAAATGCGACTTTCTTAGAAATATAAAGAAGTCTGATGTGATGGATGAATTACATAAATTCAAATGTTACAAGAAGTCTCAGAATAGATTTTGTTATAATAAAGATGTATGCGATATCGGCCTTGTTTATTATACCTCTTTGACGTCAATACCAAGATTATGGAATCAAAAGATGATATTAATGTATTATTAGATTAGTTAGTTAAGTATAAATCCAGATAAACTCCCATTGATACAGAAATAACATAAAATAAAAGTGTTTTTTGTCGGAGTAATTGGGAATAATTTTGTATTAACTGGAAAAGTCTAATAAGTTGTATGCCACGACTTCATAATCTGAAATATGAATAAAAATCAGTGCAATAATTATATGATGTTCGATGAAGCCACAAATACTAGTATTCAAAAACTGATTTGGACTGTTAGTTATTTTTGTGCAGTACAGCTTGTAGTGTTGACGGATGTAATCTATTTCCCATAAATAACAATTACAATGGATATGAAATGATTTAATAAGAGCTGTACTCAATTTGGATTGAGAAACTTCATTGTTGTTGGTTGAATATTAATCTGTTTTAGGACAGCAAATGTCAAATGTAATTGGATGTTAAACGTTTTACGGAAATAGCCACTGTAAAACTACGGACGAGGTTCAATTCGGAAACCTGGCATTAGATGTATTACTGTCGTAATACGAAAAAAAAACAAAAAAAAAAACAAGAGAAAAATAATCCAGCTGACGATAACATCGGACAGAACAACCAGGGGGATTTAGAATGGATATAAATTAAGATACAGCGAAATGGTCTAGATTTTTAGCGTGAAAGAGAACATTGCTGCCTTCAGCTATGAGTAAAGGAAAAGACCGATTTCATGATCTGGAATACAAATGTTTGTCTTTGAATCTATAAAATAGCAGTTTCCATAAACTTGACGTGAAGATATCAGTGGTTGCCGTAAGTGAGTCGATGTGAGCGTTTTTTTTTACACCATGTGGGCGGGCGATATTCATCTCGGAGAAAAATGGTTTAAAATACTAGTAACACTAGACTAAAAGTACTACAAAACATACCACTATCAGTTACAGATTGGTTTATATAACAACTTGTTGCGGTAAACATACTGGTATTATAGTTGTACATATCAAAGCAAACAACGAAAATATCAACAAGAAAAATGAAAAACAACAAGGATTATAAAGAAGACAGAAGCGTAACTAACGCTGTTAATAATTTATTACAAAAATGTCTATGTTGTCAGAAAAAAAAAGTTTGAGGTATGTGGAATTGGGTACAAATTTAAACCTTAGTTAATGAATAGTGTATTACTATAAGGTCATTTACATATATGAAAAATAATTGAGTGGGAAAATAACTTTTGTGTTAATTATAGAAATTTGTATGCAATTCTGCATGTTCTGTACTGATGAGGTAAACCTTTCCACGACAACGTACGTTAGTTTGTTCAAATTTGAACTAAAACATTACCTTTAATTTCTATTTCCTTGAGGTCTTTGAGCTCTGAAAAATCAAGAAGGTTAATTTGATTTGACAATCTTTGATTACAGAATTTAAACAAAATAAACTCAAATCCCGAATTTTATGTGTATAAAAATGAATAATAAATACAGAGCTATTGGTACTGCTTTTTTCCTGCACATTTATGTTAAAATGAGTTATCTCTGCTAAAATTAATATTCAAAGAACATCTTACCATCATGTGCTAGTATTAGAAACTACGCTCAGCCTTTTGTCACTTCGTAGCGGATAACTATTTTTATATTGTCAAAATCATAAATGACCTCCTGTTCCCTTTTCAAAATTTGCGTCATATAATTATTTGTGGCTCCAAATATCTTTTTTTAACAACAAATATATATTTCATTCGACAATATTGCTTGTTACAATTATACTAAGGTGTCCAAGCTACACCTAAGTATCCCTGTGAACATTCTTTCGATTGTCCAGGAAAACAATCAAAAGTATAAGTATGTTCATGACTGTAGTTAAAAAGTAACATCTTCTATACATTTTTCTATATTCAGTAATAATATATTATTTTTCATACTTGTTTCTCTCAATCTCTTTTTATATTCCCTAATAAATACTTGATAAATATAAATATTTTTCCGTTAATATGCTTTGTATAAGCTAAATGCTAAAATAGTTAAAAAGTAATTGAAGTGGAAATAATTTCTATCGAACATTTTGTATCCAATAACTAGGTGCTTTAATGTAATTTTTCTGTCAAAATTTACCTTTTGCAGGATATTTTCTAATTTGACCCAAAAATCAGACAAGTAATTACAAGATATAAAGAAATGTTTGTAATCTTCTTCAACATTGCAACAATTACACATATTGTTATCGGTAATTTTCCACTTGAATAATACAGATTTTGTGGGTACAATATATTGGAGTAACTTCCATCGAAATATTTTCAATCTTTTTTCCTCCAAAACGTTGAACAAAAAAATTATATATTTCAAACCAGTCTGTATTTTCTTCAATGCAAAAATATTTAATCCAATAGCTATTACCTATTGGTCTTACAAATATATTGTCTCTGAGAGCATTGTAAAATTACTTGTTTGTCAAGATATTGATATTAATCTGCTTTAAAGACCAATAAAACTGAGTTCTTTGTATATAAACCAAAGTTTTCGGAGATTGTTCTGATGCTAAACATCTGCATCATTCTGTAGGTATTGCCCTTTTTAACTTAAGAAATTCTATAAAAAAATTACTCTTACATATCAGTTTTTCGAAAATAAACTTCTGTGAAAACTGTCCATTCTCATCAATAATGTCATTGACATATACAATACCACTGTCAATCAAATTATTAAAAATCAAACTCTTATTTTCAAATTTGATAAACTTTGTTTTCGAATTTCCCTAAAATTTACGGGTTTTTTTAGTTTGCCCCCCCCCTCCACTCTCTATCCAACACTCTATAATATCCCTATAAAAACCCGGAATGTCTTTAAAATAAAGTAACAGTTTACAATTATCAATATTCATTCAAAATATCAACCAATTATTACAAAACTTGTTTAAAAACTATTTTAGAATTACTTTCCAATTAGGAAGCCCCCTTTCAACCAGTCTGCTTACCCAAGAAGCCTTCAATGACTTGAAGTTACTGCTTACACCTATCATCTTAAACCCCCCTTTTTTCATATTCACCTATCACAGTTTTTATTTTAACTTTGTCTGGTTTTCCTTTCCAAATAAAGCTATAACATTGCGATTCTATCGCTTTCAAATAGCTATGTGGAACACTTGCTGAACTTGAAAAAAAAGTAAACTTTAGAATAATTAATGTTTTTATAATAATAATTTTATCCAAGATAGTAAGATTCCGTTTTTCCCACCCTCCAAATAATTGTTTCATATCTTCGATTTTCTTTTCCCACTTTAATCTCTCACATTGATCCCTGTTATGACCAAAATACATTCCCAAAACTTTAACTGGACATTCTGTCCATTTAATCCCTTCTACTTATCTTTACAATTCTTCAATTTTCCAACCCAAATGCCTTCTGTTTTGTTTCTATTCAAAATCAGACCAGAAAATGTTCCAAAGCATTTCTATTACATTCAATGCAACACTTATCTCTGCTTTAGAACCCCCCAAAAACAGTGCCGTATCATCTGCTAACTGGGAAATTATTATACTATGTGTGTTCCCATCTAATGTAACCTGTATTCCTTTAATATCCTTACTTCTCCTAAGCCGTAAATCCATTATTGCTACAGAAATTACAAACAAAAGGCCTGATAATGGACACCCTTGTCTAATACCTCTAGAAGTTTGAAATACTTCTGAAATCCACCCATTATTCATAACACAGGTTTGTATATTACTATATAACGTTTCCACCCACCTAATAAATGACTTGTTAAAACCAAAAGGTTTCAAAGTATTAAACATAAAATCCCATTCCAAAGAGTCAAACGCCTTACTAAAATCCACAAAAACAATTGCCCCTTCTATTTTATATAATTCCGCATAGTCTATCACATCCTGAATTTGTCTTAAATTAAACCCAATGTAACGACTCTTGATGTACCCGGTTTGATCTTCATGTATAATATTTGGCAATACTTGTTTCAGTCTTTGAGCTAAGGCATGTGAAAATAGTTTCATGTCTACATTTAATAGAGAAATCGGCCGATAATTACGCTTGTACGTTGCACCAAATATCGATTTTTCACTTTGCACGTTTTGAAATTTTCCATTTGCCTCCATTTTGATGCTGTATCAAAGTCACGTTTAAAACCTTTATTTTGATTGGTTTACCCCGAAGTAAAAAATGAAAGAAATGCCTTTGTAATCTTTTTTAATTTTATTTTCAAATTGAAGTACACAAAACTTTCGATTTTGAAGGCTGCTTTATAGCTACCGTTGCGTGGTCTTCGCAAATTTCTCAATTATTCATTTGTGTACGAAATAAAAGTTTAGAATTGTTACTCTTCCAAAGCACCTGATTCTACTCCCTGTTTTTTGGTGGGGTCCATGCTGTTCATATGTTTTCAGTTTTTAATAGTAGTGCTTGTATTGTTTTGGTCTTTTCTTCGCTTTCTCCGGAGTTTTTCAGTTATTGTGATGTCCTGAACCCAAAATATATGGTTGCTAGGGACTTTTTCATCGATTGCTATGGACTTTTTCCATGGCATTTTCTCTTGACCTTCCATTTTGACGTGAACAGGTAAATTGTAGGGTCCTGATCCCAAATATTTCTGGTTGCTAGGAACTTTTCCATCGGTTGTTTTGGATTTGACCTTGACCCTTGAGCGTCCATATCGACTTGTACAGCTATATTTATAGGGTCCCGAATCTATAATCTAAAAATATATGGTTGCTAGGGACATTTTCATCGGTTGCTACGGACTTTTTTATTACCTTGACTCTTTAACTTTCTTTTTTACTTGTACTTGTCCTTAACCCAAATATATATGGTTGATAGGGATTTTTGCAATGATATTGACCCTTAACCTCCCATTTTTCTTCTACAGCTACCATTTAATTTATTTCAAGTTATGCTGAAAATATTTGCTGTTTACAGTTTGTCTTTATCTATCGTAATATTCAAGTTAATATCCTAAAACTGCAAAATTTTCTAAAAATTAACAATTCAGGGGCAATAACCCGAAAATGGGTTGACTGATTCATCTGAAAATTTCATGGCAGGTAGATCTTGACCTTATAAATATTTTTAGATCACGTAAGTTTTGCTCTAACTTCTAAAGTTTTAGATAAACGAGCCAAAAAGTGCATTTTTCACATATCTTCTATTTTTAGCCATGTCACTCATGTTTCTCGCAGGACAAGAAAATAAAACACACAATTTATACTACAATGTAGATACCCTAAGGATTTATCAGCCAAAGTTTAGTTGAAATTGATCTTGTAGTTTCAGAGGAGAACATTTTTGAAAGTTTACAAAGATGACGAAAAAATGAGAAACATTGTCTTTAAAAGGCAAAAACTCCTATAAAGGGTCAATTAACGATTTTGGTTATGTTGACTTATTTGTAGATCTTACTTTGTTGAACATTTTTGCTGTTTACCATTTGTCTTTATTATAATATTAAAAACTGCAAAATTTCCTTACAATTAACAATTCAGAGGCAATAACCCAACAAAGGGTTGACAGATTCGTCACACAATTACATGACAGGTAGATCTTGACCTGATGAACATTTTTACCCCATGTTAGTTTTACTCTAATTGCTTTAGTTTTTGAGATATAAGAGAAAAACTGCAGTTTACCCCCTATGTTCTATTTTTAGCCATGTCGACCATGTTGGTTGCAGGCGGGGTCATCGGACACATTTTTAAAACTAGATATCCTAATGATGCAAGTTTGGTTCAATTCAACCCAGTAGTTTCAGATAAGAAGATTTTTGTAAAAGTTAACGGACAACGACGGACGATGAACGACGACGGACGCCAAGTGAAGAGAATAGCTCACTTGACCCTTTGGGTCAGGTGAGCTAAAAGATCATAAAATAAGATATAAATTTTATAAATTTAAATAATTACACCAAAATTATAAAAAAAACCTTAATGACCCCTCATAAAAAAGGGAGGGGTAGATTTCCAAAAATCAATTCCAATCTGTATTTCTTGTGGGGACTATTGTGGTAAATATCATAAGCTTACAAGAACTGTACTTGTTTTTATATGAAGCCCAATTTTTACAAGTAGTACTGAATCAGACCATAGGCACACCAATGTCTGATTCATATCTAAGTTTGTACTTGTACATAGATAATAATGGGCGATTGAAATCAAACATTTACGACAAACTCAACGATTTTAATTTTCCGATTGTGAACTTCTCCTTTCTCAGCAGCAACATACCAAGGTACCCAGCCTATGGGTTGTATCTGTGTACTTTTACGAATTTGAGCCATACGTAATAATTCGTTAAAAGAAATCCGTGCATATGAAGGTAGTATTACGGTCGTCATCATAAGCATGACGAATTGATTGGCCGAGATTAACTTTCTATCTCGCGTACGAGACTAGATATCTTCAGTTATATTTCACTTCTGGAATTGACACCTCACCGGACTTGACACTTCATTGGCTTTCACTAACTGGCACTGTGAAGGGTGCGGATAACAGAGCAGGACATGCATACCCTTCCTGAGCACCTGATATCAGTCCCGCTTTTTAATGAGAGTTCAAATATTTAGTACTGTCTTGTTCTATTTACGTTTGTATCATTATACGTTTTTTTTTCTTCTTTTGGGTATACATGTGTCCTTGAGGTGTTTGTTTGCTGCGTTCCATTATCCTGACTGTCTTTTCCTTGGACTTCAAGTTTGTGGATATTCTTTTGTCGATATTAAATAGAACAAAAGTAAATGACCGGAACCTAACTGTCTACGACGACAGGATCATACCATAAAGGACCACACATATTTGCGGTCGTATAAAAAGATAAATAAAACACATTTATTGTTCTTTATATTATTAGGTTGTGCAAGGAGCTTCAACAATAAAGCGAAAAGCTCATATCAAGTTATACATCTTGTATAAGGGAACCTATTTGTTTGAGAGAGAGAGAGAGAGAAAAACAAGGGAATATCCGAATACAACTTGTTTACCTTCTGAAAATGATTCACGTAGAATTGAAAGGTGGTTTTCGATATCTTTTAAAGCACTCTCTCTAACTAATTTGATGGATTTTAGCTCATTACAGACTGTCTGATATTGCTGTCCACCAAGTCGAACAATAGCCTATTGTGAAGAAAATAAAAGTGTGATGTATTTATATTAATATCAATAAGTAATACTGGCTTTATTAACAAACATATGATCTGATTTGTATTATTCTTGTTTATCAATAAATTCTATACAATTGTTTTCACAGCAATGCGTGCGATGAACTTCGAAGTAAGAAAATATGACAGTGATAATTACATAGATATTTTCTGACTTCAGTGTTGATGTTTAAAACTGTATTTTCTGATCACAAATTGAATGGCCTACATGAAGTTTGTATTAATCTGTTCTCGATAAGATTTAATTTTTACTCAATTGACATCGCATCATTCTTTCCTCGTGGAATGTGACGGGTGCCGTTGAAGAAGCAGACTATTTGTATACACTTGCGGAACAGCTGATGTCTCTGTATGTTTATTTTTGCGTCCTTATTGTTCTATCATTTTTTAATAACGTCTGATTTGTGAATGAATTTTGTTTGTCTTTCAGTTATGCATTTGTCGTGTTGATGTTTACTTTTCATTAGCCATAATTGTGCTTATTTCCTATCATCTTGTCTCTTCTGTTTTCGTTTTGACTTACGTTTGTCAAATCCGTCCATTCAGTGTTAAAATCATTGGTATTTATCTTATTACTTTCAGCATGAGCCAGTTTATTTCTGAAGAATTTAATTCTGGCAAGATCTGCTCCTTCAGTGGTTTCTGAAGTTGGTGGTTGCTTGTCAAATCCGTATATTGGAGGTCTGATGGATGTTAAATTTCTTATTAGGCAAATCATGAGGGTCACATCAAACTCTTTGGAGGATGCTGAGCCTGCATTTGTAAAAAAATTAAATACATTAATTTAGCAAACGATTAAACTTGTTAACCAAATAAATTACGGGGAATATTGTATTTACTTTTAAACGACACAAGGAATACATCCGTTACAATCTATACCATGTTATCATCAATTTTCTGCCATTACAAAACACCTTAAACACTATTTTAAGAGGTTAGAAAATAATTGTCCAACACTTATAGTAGATGTAAACTTTTTGGACAATGATAAGAATTTTCAACATATTTTTTGAAAACATTTTTATTCAGTGCTGCAATGCCGTAAAATCCAAATTTCACCGATTTCAAGTTTTATATTATTTATTAATTTAAGATCTGATTTTCTTCAATTGTTTTTGTATCAAATACAAAGGAATATTGCATTACCTGTTGCCGGAAAGAGGAGTGTCATTTGTTTCATATTTAATCTTCTTTCGATGTTCAATTGGGTTAACTTTTGTTTATGGTTTTGTAAGTCTGTTGCAAGAGTAGCCGCTGGGAAAAATTGATCAAACTTATTTCTAACAGCATCTGTTCCTACTCCCGTAACTAACTTGAACATTCGTATAAAATTGTCTTCCTCCTCACCTGTCTGACTTGAACTGTAAACCAAACAATATTTATTGAACATGACACAGAATAACATATTAAGTGACAGCCTTAAAGCTTGATTTTAAATAAACTCAAATTTATTTGATTAAAATAAAAATAATCTATATAAAAATACTATAATAGGTATTTCGATTGTTTTTTTCCCTTCTTTATCTTAACATTTCTTGTTAATGTTGAATAACAATTATAATTAATTACAACACAATGGATAACAGGAATGGTCAACGAAGACATACATGTACCAATGAACCAAAGTAACCCAACTGAGTGAATTCCAGACAAAAGACAACATAACAGAGCAAAAAATACAAACATAAACACCATAGAGTCAGGATATTCTAAATTGATAAACACAGTGGTGGGGTAAAATTCTATTTTATGGGTATCCAACCCTCATATATCTTTTCTGGCACTCTGGCATATAAATAACACTATAAAAACCAATATAGTATGATTACCAACAAGGTGACTGCTTGCTAAAACTTTTGTATTCACGATATTACAATAGAAACTAGAATCATAAGGATGGACAGAAGCTAGAGCCATCATTTTTGCTTTAAAATTTGTAAGAAGGTCTGATAAACTGAAAATCCTTATTTATTCAGATTCTCTTTCATGCTTATTGGCTATAGAAGGTCAGAAATATATTAAAAAAAAACCTTTAATTGTCCTGTCCAAATGGGCAAAGAAATAGTTTTTATCTGGATACCAAGTCATATTGGTATCCAAGGAAACACAGTCGTAGATAGTATAGCGAAGGATTCTTTAGATGACCAGTTACTAATATGTCAGTGCCTTATACTATAATTAGTTCTCGCCGATATATGGCTTAAATGTCGCCCACACTGCGTAAATCAATTATCAATCAATCAATCATAAGGATGGGAAAACCCGCTCATGATAAGTGCATTTCTGGAAGCCGGGTATTAAGCTAAAAGTTTTTTTTGTTTAGTTGGGGTTTTACGCCGTTTTCAGCGCATTTGGCTATTTCGCGGCGGCCAGTTTTTATCGGTGAAGGAAGCCTGAGTACCCAGAGAGAACCTTCGGTAGCAAAATTAACATTCCTTGTCAACTAAGATCGGAGTCGAACAAACCCCGCCACAGGTGTGATTCGAACTCACAACCAGAGTGTTGACAGGCTAGTCATCATGAGTAGTCATGACGAACTACCTAGACCACTCGGCCACCAAACTAAAATTTGAGAACAGTGAGAACTACTAATTAGAGATCAAAGAACAATGTATGAATCAATAAAATTTAATAAGCTGAATGTGAATACACATTACGGACAATTTTAAATGTTTATTGCAATAATGCATAATACAATAAAATGGTTAACTTTAGTACTATTAAATTTACAGTTATTGTTCATGTGATTATACTTTATGTTTTGTTTGAAATGTTAAAAATCAGACCCCTTTAAAGAAACCAGTTGGTACAAAAACTTATTTTAGTTTTCTTTTTGACTATTACTTTACCGAATTCTTCATATATCCTATTACTGGTTTCCAAATTTTCCATTAACCAACATCTAGATTTATATGAGTAGGGAATCCAAGCTGTAAATTTCAACTTGCTTTTCATTAATCTGTGAGGTAGATATAGCTACCAAATGTTTTATAAATTTTATGTAAATTTTGTTCCCCAATATTTTTGTTTATTTGATGGTCAGTTTACAATCAAGACAAAGTTCTCATATTGTCTTAAAACTGATAATTCCTGTTCTTTTAATTTCACTATAGGCATGATAAAGTAAGAAATAGGATAGGAGACTGGTATTTTACCCTGAATACTTTTCATTTCGAATATATATCTAATATATATTATATAAACATTTTGAATTGCCAGTACAAACTTTTAATATAACAACCCTGTATGCATATTCAACACATAGTTATATCTTATGCATGTATTTTGATTGAAGTTTTGTGGATACATCTTGCACTTGCTTCTCTTCGCATTGGTAGGAATCTATGCCAGCATCATAAAATATACATGTGTATTGTTCACTTTTTATTTATTAGCCCCTCCCCTTATTAGAAAGTATGTCACAAAAATTGTTTATATAGCATACATGTTCACATTTGCAAACTTCAGTATTCACCTCTTTGTCAACTTGACGACAAAACTAAACAACCCACTATTCATTGATATGTTTAATGTTTGTGAACAGTGGCTTTTGTTAACAATTGGTTAAGTACTTTTTAATTTGTATATAATGTTTGTATGGACATTAGAATCAAAAATCATATTTCATAGCCACATATTTACGAAATATTGACATACATGTAATAGTGGACACTTTAAATTTCTCACTTAGTGAACAAAATATATTTGATGTCTTTATTTTAGTTAATTTTTATTCCTTAATGTTTTATTCTTGTAGATGAAGATTCAAAATAAATTTTGGGATAAAGCTTAGTGAGGTAAGTGAAAGGTTGTTGTGGTAAAAGTTTGTATTGTCAAATCAAAATTTTAATATGAGGTCAAATAAATGTAAAAATATTCTAAAATTTCACTATTTCTATATCATACTCTCAAATATTTATTTTAATATTCTGAATATATTTTTTTTAAAAATAATTATTTTACAATTTAGTTTATTTATTGACCTTCAGAAATATAAAACAATGTGAAATTTTATTTAACCTTTTCAATCAGTGAAACAAGTTAATACTATTGTCATGATTGTGTTGAAAATATACTTTGTTTGAATTTGGGATAATAGATTTATCAGGATAATTAGAGACTATTCCTAGAACCTAGACCACAAACTTGAGTGAATAACGTTCATGGTAACACATTTCATTTAGCCTGGATAATTCTGACAAGCCAATGAAAATCGGCATTGGAAAATTGCCTTTTCGAAAACATCATTTGATTGGTGGAAAACAGGAGAAAGTTCGGAAAGCAGTAAACACGTGACAATATCTTCGCAAAAAATATTTTGCACTTTGATGGCTGATTTAAAAAAATAAATTTCGTTTCTAAATAGAACTTTCCATCTGTTTTACACCTCGGAAATTTAAATATATATCAATTATTGTATTTGGAAATTTTCAAGTGAAGAAAATTATCATATTGCTTTAAATAATTGTAATATTAAAATTCTTCCAAATGTGTCGTACAATAAATGAATTAATGCAAAAAATGATTTACATATGAGGGAATATATTTAATATCTTTTAATTGTAAAATTTAATTAGGAGTATTAATGTTATGTTCAGTTGGTTACCACAATCACTGCATGAGTTACTTATTGCGTTATTTTACATTTTCACATTAAGCCTCAGTTTGAAATACATTTTCATGTATAACTTCTGTTAATTAAATTGAATACATTTTTTAGTCGACGTGTTTGTCTTTGTTAAAAAAACAATGACTTTAGAAAGCTAACAAACGTAGACATGAAACCTAAATGTTTTCTATATGTCTCGGTCAGTTTCAATGTTTCTTTAAATATATTTTTCCAGTAATAAAGCACAGTTCAAACTTTTGATTTTCTGTTATTTTAGTAATATCTATACTTTCAGGAACACATTTCTTTATTTAAGAATGTGGTTTAATTGTACATTGTGAAATGTAGAATATATATTTATTTGTTTCTAAGCAAGCAGAAAAATGGTTTTACTCTGTTGATTGACGATTTGCAATTTCGTCGAATATTTAATGTTAAATTTTATCGATTACACTTCAAAATATTAACTTGATATAAAAAAATATAGATCATTTGATTGATTTAAATTCTTTTTATTTGTTTACGTTCATTCAGTCAATTTTGTTAATTATTAGTTTGTGTAAAGCTGTTTTAATTGATAAAATAGAATTTTGGTCACCATTTTTTATTATCAAATTTTTCAAACAGAGTTTTGATTCTCGATTTTAGTACACTCTGCTGTATGTAAAAGTGGTTATTAAAACTTTTTAGCTTAAGAGCTTCATGGAACTTGTAAATTCCAAAAAATCTCAAAATTCTCACTTGAAAACTGTAATCATCTTTTAAACAATAATGTTTTAGCTAAAATTCGCTTTAATAGTACATAAATTATATTTTTCATAGTAAAATTGGGTATTTAAATTAATTAAATTTTTCAACTCTTAAAATATATGATGTAAAAAAAATTAACAAACAGTTAACAATTACAATGGGTGTCTACCCAGTAATACATAACATTTTACAGTTATATACAAGTGGTATAATATAAACAAACTTTTTTTTAACTAAGAACATTTTTAAAATAACTATAAAATGATGTTTATCATGTTTAGTTAAACATTTCATTAATTACAGTATTTTAGTATACTGATATTGAATTGAATAATCCGAAATTAAAAAATACAGTTCCATTCAAGATCAAATCTTTGCTCTGCAAATAATCAATTAAGAAATTAAAATTTGCAAATTGTGGAAATACTCTCTAGTTTGGTATTATATTTAGTCACATGTATGGTCTTTTAAATGAATATTGGTGGATAATTGTTAAAACAAGACGGTTCATTGTATAATTTCCAACATATTGCTTTCCCTTTTACATGTAAACTTAACTATTATTCATACTCTGAATAATCAAGAGTTTATTTGGAATCGAAAACATGTATCTGTATACACTTATCATCATACTGAACATTGGACAATAACCATAACTTAAATACTGAAATTTTAGGAAATTAGTCCGTGCTTTTAATCAAAAGACATTAATGAACTTTCAATTATTCGAAAGTGCAACTCAAAATACATGTAAGTAGAATATTATTAGTTACAATTAAAATTTAACTTTGAATAGCAACCTTCTTCATCATGCCGCCTTGTTGGCATAGATAACTATTACACATTGATTTCTGAATTTACAGAAACAAGCTATATCATGACTTATTTTATAATTTAATTATTCTAAATGAAAAAAAAAAAAAAAATGAAGAAAAATACTTACTGCGCCATCTTGACAGCCTTTACCCTTCAACGAAACATGGAGAAAATAAGACATATACCTGTATTGGATGGTACCACAATAATAATGGTGATGTATGTGAATATCGTAAATGAAAGACTTATTACCAATTAAAAGCAAGTTAGACTACAGAAAATGTTTTTTATTTACATGTCAATGAACATTGGTGGTCAGGAAGAATACATGACTGTATTCTGATGATTCTGCATATAGGGCATAATTATTACTCAATCAGCATTAAAACTTTACATGTGACAAAATGATTTCTGACATTGGTATACTTCAATTCTTTTTTTAGCCTTTTGCCATCACTCCGGCGTCAACTTTTCCCTTAAAAGAACTTCTCCTCTGAAACCACTGGACCAGTTGGGCCCAAACATTTGTGGATTGGTCTTTGGGTGCCCCCTTCCAAAACTGTGTTGGGCCTCCCCGACTATCAACCGATATGGCTGTTGTGACTAAAAATAAAAAAAGTAGGTACGAATTTAAAAAATCTTCTATGTAACTACATGGCCAATTGGAACCAGCCTTGGCAGCAATGGTCTTTAGGTAGTCCTCTTTCAGAATTGTGTCCGATGATCCGGACGATCAACCAAGATGGCCGCCACATGCGAACTTGGTTTAACATAGGACCCTATGGGAAATTCATTTAAAAATCTTTTTTTCTGAAACTACTGGACCAATTGGAAGCAAACTTTGCAGAAATGGTCCTTAGATGGTCCTCTCTCAGAAATGTGTCCGATGACCCGGACTGTCAACCAATATAGCCGCCACAGCCGAACTTAGTTCAACATAGGACAATGTACGAAAATTCATTAAAAAATCGTCTAGTCTGAAACCACTGAGTCAATTAGTAAAAACTTGACAGAAATGGTTCATAGGTGATTTTCTTTGAGAAATGTGTCCGATGATTCAGAACGTCAACAAAAATGGCTGCCACGGCTGAACATAGTTTAAGATAGGACACTATTGGAAAATTCATTAAATAATCTTCTTGTCTGAAACCATTGAGCCAATTGTAACCAGACTTGGCACGAATGGTCCTTAGATGGTCCTCTTTCAGAATTATATCCGTGGCCGCCACAGCCCAACTCAGTTTAACAAAGGACCCAATGGGAAATTCATTTAAAAATGTTCTTGTCTGAAACCACTGAGCCAATTGTAACCAGACTTGGCCCGAATGGTCCTTAGATGGTCCTCTTTCAGAATTGTGTCCGATGACCTGGATTGTCAACCAAGTTGGCCACCACAGCCAAACATATGGAAAATTTATTAAAAATCTTTTTGTTTGAAACTACTAAACCAATTCGAACCAAACTTAGCAGCAATTGTCCTTAGATGGTCCTCTTTCCGAATTATAGCCGCTGATTTGGTTTGCCAATCAACATTGCCACCAAAGCTGAACTTAGTTTAACATAGGACCTTATGGGAAAATTTAACTTGCAAACCACCATACCTTAAACTTGGCCATTTGGAACTACACTCATGGCAGCAATGGTCCTCTTTTAGAAATGTGTTTGATAACCTTGAATGTTAAATAAGGTGGCCACCACAGCCTTACCTTTTTAACATTGTACCTGTGAAAAACCAGCCAAGCTAACTGCTACACGTAAATTTGCAGTCCTGCTGAAGGTGTTAAATCCAGGTGAGTGATACAGGCTCTTGAGGCCTCTAGTTAATAAATAAAACCCGAAAGTGAAGATCACAATCTATTATTAGCTGAGTAGCTTTTGAGAAAATGATAGTCATCTTGCTTGGAAATAATAGTAACATATATAGATAAATTTGTGATTATTAGATAATCAATTTAACGCAATGCTAACATTTTTCAAACCAATACAGCAGAAATAAAAAATGTAGATTTAAAACGTTTATTGTAAAAAATTAGGATGTAATGCACGAGGTGCACTGATCTCTTATTCAAATAAACAAGAAAATGCACAACAGGTAAGGTCAACAATGACATACCAATCAATTAAAGCGACCAAACCGATAGAACGCAGACAAAAATAAAGAGTACGAAACACAAACATAAATACAACAAAGAGTCAAGATAGTCTGACTTGGTAGAGACACTGACAGTTGTGGGGTAAAAGTATTCAAGTCATTGTGAGAAAGAACAATTTTTACAGAATTGCATATAATTTGATATTTGTAGCCCTTACTGTGAAAGACCAAAAGTAACTACCAAGTTTCTGTGGGTAACTAGCAAAACTTTGGGATTTATGAACGATTTTACAGTAGATACTAGGATGGGAAAACCCAGTTCTTCAGTTATGTGTAATAAAAATAAAATGACCGAGGTCGCTCGTTTCCTATCTTTGGTGGCTTTTGAGTCAAGAGTGTAAAATAGATCAAATATTCGGATAGCATCTGCATTTTTTCTACCAAAGGCAAAACATCATACCTTCGCGTATATTTCTTTTTGAAAAAAAGCATTGCTGAAACTTGTAGTTTCATTTAAAATTACAATTAAACATGTATAATAATAACGGCTTAATCACGTGATTGTACACTGTAACAAGTTGTAAAAAAATATTTTAGACACACCAATAAATTGAACCAGTGTACGTGTGACTAATGTAACGTTTTAAATAATGATTTATTAATAGTTATTTAGTATTACATTTCTAGACCAAAATATGACTTACCTTACAGTCTCTATCCGATAATACTTATCTAGCCCATTTTCTACATGCTACAAAAGAAATGTTCAATTATCTTTAATGTCCTACAAGGCTTGCAGAAACATAATTAAACCATCTGCACGAAAGAAGCACCATAGTAAGAGACTGTCATAGCCAGTAGCAGAATTTAAGGAACTATTTTATGTCTTAGTACATGTATACTGGAGAGTACAGATTTATTATGAAGAATACTCACATGAGTTACAAATATGTTCAACTGGAATTAACCTTTCGAATTACTTTACATTCTTAACAAACAAATGACTTCCCTTATACGGAAAATATTCCTTATGTGAAGAAAAAAATGTTTGTTTAGATTTTAAAACCGAAAATTATAGGTTTAAAAAAAAACAATTCAATATCAGGGATGTTTGCGTTGTAATCTTGTATAGCAGCCAATCCATAAAAATCGGGTGTATTGATATTAATAATTTCCAATATACACTGTTTTTATCCAGGATTTTCCAAAATACACAGCAAGAAAACTTATACTTGAGATTTATGGTTCGACGTAATATTCTCAATTTGATGCATTTGACATACAACACTTTAACAAGTTTAATAGTGTGAAAACTTAAAGGTATCTCCATCTTACATAGCTTTGTCATTCGATGCTTTTAGCTTTAATCTGAAGGTCAGTTGTAATTGTGCTCTTCAACTTTTTGAATATTGTTTGGGTTTTCAAAATTTTAGGCCTTGAGCACAACTTTTTTTTTTTTTCAATGGAAACTGCGCACAAACGGTATGTATTTATGTTATACAAGTCGACGAAAATTATTTTAGTACATATTTATTCAAATGGCTACAGAATTGCAAAAACGCGTGCACAATACTTTTTTTTTCTTTTCCGAAATTTAACTTTTAATACGAAAAACATTGATAAATTGTGTTTGCAGTACTTTTCTGTTTTATATATGGATAGAGCTCTGAAGGTGCTATAGCCCCAATCGGGTCTCCTAGGATAATAAATATGTTCACGTTTATGTCAGAGAAATATGTATTCGTGTTGGCAAATTGTTTCATAAAAAATTGTACTTTTTCGGCCTAAATTCTTATTCGCACTCCCCCCCCCCCCCCAAAAAAAAAAAAAAAAAAACATTCTGGATTGACCCTGGTACTGTATTTTTTCACATCTAAAGTTATCCTGTCTTTTATTTTTCCAAAGTCCTGAAGTCCTGGTTCTGCCTTTTTATTTCAAATTTGATCCTAGCTCCCCCCTCCATAAAAATCAAATGGTTGTTCCCTAAGATTGGGAAAGCATTTCTTATTGTGGCATGTTAGTTTCCATGGTAGTTAAATTGTTCGCTACGATTTTTAAAATCTGATTCTTTAATAATGAACGAGTAAAAAGAGGTTTCGACAAAGATCAATGGACAAGATTTTCTAACGAATCATGCCTTTATTTTTCCACACGAATTTAATACACCAAAGTCATGTAATTTTGGAGTAGTTAATAAACTTGATTATTGTATGTCAACGTCTTCTATTTTAACGGTATATTAAAGAAAACGATTTTGAATGAAATCATTTAAATTAACACAAAAAAAACCTTACATTCGGATATGTGTTATATTTAACACGTTTAAATAACAATTCCATTCAGACTTAGCAATGCGTAACTATTAATGTTGTATACAGTATACTAGTGTTACATGTATTAACACGTGTGTATAGAAATTTCAGTTTTATTTTGCATAAAAAGGGGTCATCGAAGGTTTTGGATACGTGTTCTCCTTGTGACCCTTTTTTTTATTTAAACTTCCCCTGCCAAGATTTAGTATTCTTTGATGGTGAAGAGTGAGCGAAGCTAATAAAAACGTTTACGGTCATTATTTAAATCCTTTAATAGTGAAATTTCAGGTCTTTAAATATACATTTCAAAGAGATGGCTGGCATCGACATGATTAATGCCGAACTATGGAACATCGATACAACAAAACAATCCGTTCAGAGGACAAGAAAGAAAATAGTTCATAGTTTGAAACAATTTGCTTATGATTTCGTCGATTTAAAATAGATAAAAAAAAACATTGCTTTTACTAGACTATCAAATACCCTGTCTTAAATTCGTTTTAGAAACTATCTTCTACTCTGATTACTTTCAACTGTCGTCTATTAGAGTATGGAATATTCTTCCATTAGAAATCCGAAATTTCGAATCTTTTAATATTTTTCAAAGTCGCATCATAGGCGTATGAAGCCCAATTCTAATACATGTCCTCTGTAAACGTTGCATTTCTGTTTATAAGACTCTTACGAATATTGCATATTCCTCAATAAGAAGGTCGACACATTATTCAAAATGCTATTCCAATAAAAGAATATAAATAGTCATGAGGTAAAACAAGGAAATATCTGTCAACATATGATATTGCATAGACTCCCTTTACCATGTTCTAAGTAGTTCCTTCTCATGACGTAATGTTTTTGTCTCAAAGGATCAATCAAACTGTCAGGTAAAACGAAGACCAAATAAAAGTCCATGTTCAAGCTATCTTCACTAAAAATCAATATTACATACATAAGAAAGTCATCTCAATGGTTTACTGTTCATCAGATTTCAATCCAAACGACTGTTGCTGTTCAACAGCATTATACTAATATATTCTGAAACAGAACCCGACTATGTATATTATTTTTGAAGGTTTAAAGTAACACAAAGATGTAACAATGTAGAAAGGATCTAATTAAGAAAATTACATCCCCCCCTTTCAGACGAACTGAAGTCATGTTAAGTAGTAAAGATGGTATGATTTTTTTTTAAATGTCCATACATTGAAATATAGTCAATATAAAATATCGTTTATTCTTGTTCGAACAAAAACACATCTCTGTTAAAATAGATTAAATTACGGATGTTTTGTTTCCAAACAATAGGTGTCTTTTTAAATCTGTGTTTGTGCATGATATAGTATATGTATACGCCTATTTAAACTTTTTGAAAGTTGGCCATTTAAATACAGACCACTGTCACACAGTGGTAAACTATATAAAACAAAATAATTACAAAATGTTATAACAGCCATATTTAAAATATTATCTTGTCAAATGAGTTTTTTAAAAACCTGCAATTCCAACAAATTGGAAAACCTTACGGAAATTCTCAAACTGTCAGGTGCTGCTTTTGCAGTTTCATGACATTCAGAAAAATCTCGGAATTTATGAAGTCCATTATTTGAAGCGACAGTGATCCATCCCCCAAAAATGTAAATATAAATAAACCCTTCTTGGCTAACTATAGAAAATATCCAATCATTCTATTAAGAAATTAAATCATAAAACCCAATGACGACAAAAGCAGTTTTGGTCGGAAGGCAATGAGTCACAATTGTAGAAAAAATCCTGCACAACTAATTATTAAGATAAAAATTTCTAAAAAATGAATGCACATCTACACATGGGGTAATGAAATGTATCGAAAAGAAACGCATGAATTAAAAAACGAAAGAGAAGTTTAAGTCACAAGCTGAAATTGGCATTCTTTAAATTGACTCTTCTGCGCCAAATATTTGAGAATCAAATTTTCCAAAACCTCATTGTTTATCCACATAGAGTCTATGACAACATTTTAAGAATTATAATAGATAAATCGAAAAATAAAAGAGGAGTTTAGGACACAAGCTAGAATAACAGTTTTCAAAATTTCACCAATTAAAGTGGGAGCAATGTTCAGAAGGTCAAAATTAAAGGCTTATTACGCATCTACGTGCGGTATGAAATCTTCCTATGAGGAAATTAAAACTCTTATCATATAAACTTATAGATACAACAGTTGTGGGTCAAAACCAAAATAAAGAAAGACAAAAGGTGAAAATGAGAGTCCTAGCCGAAAAAATCACGGAAAAGTAAAACATATGTCTGTTGAATGCTAGACAACTCGCCCACTTCAAACTCGCCCCACGCCAACTCGCACCAACCTTATACCAACTCGCCCCAACATGGAAAATATAAGTTACAAACTCGCTCCAACTGTGAAAATCATAGTCACGATCTCGCCCCAACTTGTGAAAATAATAGTTACAAACCCACCCTAACTTTGAAAATAATGGTTTTAAACTCGCTCCAGCCTGGGACTATTATAATAGTCGGCCAGCTCCAGCTGTGAATTTCATAGCTAATTTTATCTTTACCTGGCGCCGAACTGTTAGTATCTGAAATAGCATCTTTGAATGCGGTGACTACTATTTCAAGAAACGAAGCGAAACAACACAGAAACCGAATGAAACCGTTTAGTTTCTTATTTTAGGACATTCCCATAGACAATTACTATTTCAAGAAACGAAACTGTTTCGTTTCTTTTCTTTTCATTCTTTGCATGGTTTAGTAATCAAAATCGTGCTGTTTCTTGTTTTAATAATTTTTTTTAAATTTCTTGCATGTGTATGCCATGTACATGTATATATATTTCTGTGTGTATATGATTGAATAAAAGAGAAGTAAGGAAAAAAATAATAAAAATATTTACATGTATCGAGTATGAAATTATTATTTTCATCAGTTGGGGCGAGTTTGTAGCTCTTATTTTCATATGTTAAGGCGAGTTGGTGACCATGATTTCCACAGTTGGAGCGAGTTTGTAACTAATATTTTCCAAGTTGGGGCGAGTTGGTGTGGGGCGAGTTTGAAGTGGGGCGATTTTGTTAACTTAAGGAAGTTGTGTTTATAAACTGAACAGTCGGACCGCCAAGTGCCATTTTGACCGTTACTCTAGTCTAGTGCATTCTATTTACAGAGAAACAGGTGGAGATAATTTTAGAATTTTTTACACTAGAAGGCGCTTTTAGTCCCGCCTCGAATTTTTGATTGACAGGATGTGTGTGAAATGTGTAAATATCGTTGTGCTGGTTTCTGACTTTCAAATAACATAGATGGAAATGTGTGTTAAAATTATTTCGTTAACACCCTGGCCTATCGGATTCACCTGACACTTAAAATTATGAACGTATGAAACATCAAAAGTGAGTATTTTTGAGCACCTCAAAATTGCCGGCGACACACGTTCCCACTTTTTAGCCAATGAACAGATCTCGCTCGTTTACCGTTTTACCGGGAGGAACCTATAATGTTTTGTTTTGCAAATAGATACAATATCGGGTCTTTCATTTGCAAGTTAAAAGATACACATACCTTGTCATTGGTAGAGATAAATCATACTTAGTTAAAAACCACTCTAAATCTAACAAAAAATATACAAAGGAGGAAATTGTCCTGATGATTGAATATTTGATCGACAACATATTTGTTCATTGGTGGACGTGTTTTCCAACAGACAATTGACATTCCTATGGGTACTAATTGTGCGCCACTACTGGCCGACTTGTTCCTTTACTCATATGAGGCAGACTTCCTTGACGGGCTTCTTAAAGAAAAACAGAAGAAGTTAGCCCGTACCTTTATTTTCAGCTTCCGCTACATAGATGATGTTTTATCACTCAACAATTCACGTTTTGGGAATTTCTTACATCTCATCTATCCCAGTGAGCTCGAAATTAAGGATACCACAGACACTGCCAAGTCTGCATCTTATCTTGACCTTCACCTCGAAATTGACACCAGAGGAAGGTTGAATACAAAACTTTACTACAAACGGGATGAGTTGACTTTCCAATCGTCAACTTTCCATTTTTGAGCGGCAATATTCCAGAAGCGCCGGCGTATGGAGTATCTATTTCACAATTCATACGTTATTCTGGAGCTTGTGACATATACATTGACATCCGGCTCCTGACAGAAAAGTTGCTCAGGGAGGGGTACGTTACTCCTAAGCTGAAGTCATCCTTATTAAAGTTTTACGGGCGTCATCATGACTTGGTTGACAGGTATGAAAATACCGTTTCCCAAATGAAAATGGACCTGTTCCATTGATATTATCCCTTCCTCATACCGGATTTGACATGGGCAGCATGGCGGGTGTCCTACAGGAAGCAGAAACTGCTTACTCTTCCGGAGCACCTGAGTCTACCCCCGGTTTTTTTGGTGGGGTCCATGTTGTTCATACGTTTTTAGTTTTTAATTGTAGTGCATGTATTGTTTTGGTCCTGTCTTCGTTGTTCTCCGGAGTTTGTCAGTTGTTACGATTTTACTCTCCTTCGAATATCTATTTGGTATTTCTTGACTTTACTTAAAAAGGCTGTCCCGAGACTCCGTTACATAGTTCTTACTCAATATCCAGGGGTATCAAAATATGCAGACATGAAGTGTTTTTTTTTCTTTTCTTGTTTTCACATAATGATACGTTTGAAGTGTTTTTTATGTTAGATATTAAATTTTCTGCATAAAATTTTAAAGGAGCGTCTATTTTCAAAGACCAGTCACATGGCAAGTCCCCATCCCATTTTTGTGGTTGATTATTCACATTTTTTTTCAAATTTTACTCAGGTTCATCTAATAGGTTACATTAAGGACAGAAAAAATCCATCATGAGATTATTTTTTTAAATAAGATAAAATAAAATGCTCCGCTGGGCGCAGCTTTATACGACCGCAGAGGTCGAACCCTGAACAGTTGGGGCAAGTATGGACACAACATTTAAGCTTGATACAGCACTGAATTTGGATTGTGAATAAATATTTGACACAGCATAGGTTTCTGACACAGAATTAATGTGGTCTAAGAACTTAAAAAATTTTAATTTACCTATTCAAACCATATCAGTATTATTTGCTTTTATATATAAATCAGAAATAACCAATTTAAAATGGAAAATTTTAAAGAAGTTTAATTTTGGACCCTTTGGACTTTAATGTAGACCAATTTGAAAACGGGACCAAAAAAATAGAATCTAAATACACGGTTAGATTCGGCATATCAAAGAACCCCAATAGTTCAATTTTCGATGAAATCAAACAAAGTTGTTCTCCGGAGTTTGTCAGTTGTTACGATTTTACTCTCCTTCGAATATCTATTTGGTATTTCTTGACTTTACTTAAAAAGGCTGTCCCGAGACTCCGTTACATAGTTCTTACTCAATATCCAGGGGTATCAAAATATGCAGACATGAAGTGTTTTTTTTTTTCTTTTCTTGTTTTCACATAATGATACGTTTGAAGTGTTTTTTATGTTAGATATTAAATTTTCTGCATAAAATTTTAAAGGAGCGTCTATTTTCAAAGACCAGTCACATGGCAAGTCCCCATCCCATTTTTGTGGTTGATTATTCACATTTTTTTTCAAATTTTACTCAGGTTCATCTAATAGGTTACATTAAGGACAGAAAAAATCCATCATGAGATTATTTTTTTAAATAAGATAAAATAAAATGCTCCGCTGGGCGCAGCTTTATACGACCGCAGAGGTCGAACCCTGAACAGTTGGGGCAAGTATGGACACAACATTCAAGCTTGATACAGCACTGAATTTGGATTGTGAATAAATATTTGACACAGCATAGGTTTCTGACACAGAATTAATGTGGTCTAAGAACTTAAAAAATTTTAATTTACCTATTCAAACCATATCAGTATTATTTGCTTTTATATATAAATCAGAAATAACCAATTTAAAATGGAAAATTTTAAAGAAGTTTAATTTTGGACCCTTTGGACTTTAATGTAGACCAATTTGAAAACGGGACCAAAAAAATAGAATCTAAATACACGGTTAGATTCGGCATATCAAAGAACCCCAATAGTTCAATTTTCGATGAAATCAAACAAAGTTTAATTTTGGACCCTTTTGGCCCCTAATTCCTAAACTGTTGGGACCAAAACTCCCAAAATCAATCCCAACCTTGCTTTTGTGGTCATAAACCTTGTGTTTAAATTTCATAGATTTCTATTAACTTATACTAAAGTTATAGTGCGAAAACCAAATGTCTTCGGACGACGACGACGACGACGACGCCGGACGACGACGACGCCAACGTCATACCAATATACGACCGCAAAAATTTTGCGGTTGTATAAAAAACAGATTCACAGACAACAATTGAATAAATAGTATTGGAACTCTTTTAGTCTTTACAATATTGTGAAATTAGGCTAAAATACTCAACATATGAGCTACCAGTTTTATTTTTTATCATTGGCAATGTTCAGAAAAAACCAGTATAAGTAAATAAATTGTATATCAAAACATATATTTTAGGTGTATTTGTTTTACTTTGGATGGAAAACATTGTATGATTTTCATTTATGTCTTTTATGTGTATAATTTCTTAAATTTTTGTTTAAATAGTAATCTTGTAAGATATACAACTCCAGTTCAAATTTTATAACCACTTGTAAGTAAGGTTACCTAATTTCTTTTTATTTATGATTTTAATTTTTTTACCCTCTCGTGTCATCTGGGACTATTTAGTTAGAATAGTTTATGATTCAATCAAGATATAGTTTTCAATTTTATTATATTTTGGTTGTGTTCTCGTATTCAAAGAATATTCATTCCGTTCATCTGAATTTCCACATGTTATTTACATGTATACAGCACTATTAACTTAAATTCTGTTGAACATTTCTAATTTTTGTGCTTTCCCTTTAATTTCAAATCCAGGATCTTGGGTTAGACTTCCATATTAAAAGTTTTTCTTGTACATATGATTTTATTTGTTTTTTCATGATTTTTAATTCATGTTCTGTCCAGATTTTTACTTTTTTACTTTGAAAGTCAACAAATTGCAATAATAAGCATGAGAAATTGGTCTATAAAATCACAGGTATATTTTTTTTACCAATTTTGGCACAACAGGAGGTGAAATACACAAAAAGCAATAATAATTATTCTTGATCAATACAATAGATATTAATTCATGAAAAACAAGATCGAGAAGGCATAAATTAATGTACAAATGTAAAATTTCCTTTGGTTGAAAAGAATGTGTATGATTTCATGTGATTTGCTGGCAAATATAAATCCGTCCATGTCAGATCCTTACAGTTTTTCACAATTGATAAAGATAATTTTAATTTTAATAAAATTTTCTGTTTTTTCCAATGCTTTTTTTTAATTTGTTACTTTTTAACCAAAAACTCTTTAGCAATTTAGGTCCTGGTAAAGACACAAATCCATTATATTTAATAGCTTCCACATTGCAAAATGCACAAAAAAGTTAAGTATAAATTGGAGTAATTAAGTAATTTTTTTCAAAATTAAAGTGAAAAAAATCTTCAGTCCTGTTTTGAAATAAAAAAACCTATAAACATTTGTCATTACTCAAATAGACCTATAGTAGTACTTCAGCTACTCCCCAGGCTTTCAGTTGTTAATTTATGTAGAAAATAATTTTAAATTCATTTGTGCACATTCTACCATTCAACATATCACTTAATTTTCACAGAAAAAGCTCGCTCGAATTGCGTTTCATTCGGTTTTGAGGAGAAATATTTAAACTGTTTGTCAGAAAAGTAACAGCACACCTTTTCAGATTTAAAAATCCCCGTCCCGAGATAATGATAATGAAGAAATTTTCCTTTTTCTGACCAACGGTGCAGAAATCGTCGGCATCATTGCCAAATTTGATTGTAAAAATTGTTTAGGAAAAGCACGATAAAAATATCTGTTTTAAAGTAATATGAAAAGAAAATATTCTCACAAACCGTTTAATACCATTCCCTAGACCCAATTCACACCATACGTCATGTATGGCCAAAAAAAAAAAACGGCAGGTGATTGACGTTACAAAAATGACCCATTTTCAAATGAAAAGTCACGTCACTCTGTAAATAAAAACGACACAATTATTGACTTGGCGCTCCGACTGGAAAGTTTCCCATCTTCTGTTTCAAATAATTTATCTTTTATGGAAAAAATATTTTGTAAATTATTAAATAAAATTTAACGTTTTGAATGACATGTACGTTGTACACAGTTAATATAATGATTGCTTAATATTTTGTCAAGCATTCACAAAATAATACCCCTTCTTGTCAAAGATATAGTTGTATCGATATACTCTTCCTTTCCTTTCATTTAAACAAAGCAATTACAACAATATAATAAAAATGTATTAAATGGATAATTAAATAATCTACTCACATTAATTTTCAGGCAAAATGAAAAGGATCATTTCCGCCATATTATCTCATGCAAAGGGAAATAATAACAAGATTTGTTTACTAAAAAACTATTTAAAAATAGAATAGATACATTGGAATTTAATGGCCTGAAAGGTATTACAGATATTTCATCTAACATGAAAAATATTAGTTTTTCGTATTTAATTAGGAAAGAAATTCGGCGTTTTCATTATAAAGTTTCACGATATCTCAGATTATTATTGAAAAGCCCTATTAGTTCATTTGTGGTATTTATTTATGTAATGTCTTTATCTATACTATGACATTATTACATGGTTGTTTCTGTGTTGGCCTTGTTATTGGTCCAAGCCTTGCTGTATTGGCCTGAGGTGGACCCGAAGGCAAATGGAGCTGGTCGAGGACCAATAACAAGCCAAATGCAGAAAAAACATGTAATTATATCTTTATCAATTAACTAGTTTTCACAAAGCATATTCTTTATAATTTTTTTCTGAATCAACTCTTTGCAAATTCTTAAGTATAGTCATTGAAGGATTGGAATGAGGGTTTTGAAAGATATTTTTAGTCAAACCTATCACTGAATTATTTATAATCATAAATTTTGAAGCACCTTGAATCACAGACCATACATAAATTTAGATATTATGTAATAAGTTCGGACTTTTTGGAGGTTTCGTATGTATTCAAACTGAAATCTAGAGAAAATCTAATCACCCTATATTGGCCGGGTACAATTAGTCGGCCAATACAGCAAAAAATCTGTATTGGCCAGGTTGTTCGATATTGGGCGAGTAAATGATTCTGTATTGAAAGGACAGTTTTAGTTATACTGAAGCCAATAATACAGTAGTTAATTAACACGAGAGGCTCAGAGGGCCATATTTGTAGCATGGCCTGGACAAAATGAGATAACTTTGTAAAAATCCTCTCACACATGCTTCTTGTCAAGCGGTTTCAAAGAAGATTTCTTTTTATCAGCCTATCAGAAACAAGAATTGCCCATGGCAACCATGCTTGTCTTCCAATCAGGATGAAAAAAAATGATTTCATAAAGGACTTTCCATAGATGTTTCCTGTCAAGTTTGGCTGACAGTTTTGGCCAAGTAGTTCCAGAATTTTTGTTTTAAATCAACCAGTGAGAAACAAGAATTGTCCATGACAGCCATGTTTGTTGCCCAATCGGGTTGAAATGAGGAAATTTGTAAAGAACCTCCCATAGGTGTTTCCTGTCAAGTGACTTTCTATTTGGCCAACCGACTTTAAAGGAGAAAATTGTTTTATATCAGCCAATCAAAAAAAAAAAAAAAAAAGAACTGCCCATGGCATCCATATTTGTAGTCCAATCGGGACTAAATAGGAAATTTGTATAAAGGACCTCCCTTATATGCTTCTTGTCAAGTTTCGTTCCATTTGGCCCAGTGATTTCAGAGGAGAAGATTTTTTTATATCAGCGAATAAGAAACAAGAACTGCCAATGGTGGGCAAATTTGAAGTCCGATCCGGAAAAAATGATGAGACTTTGTACAGAACCTCCAACAGATGCTTCCTGTCAGGTTTCATTCATTTGGCAAAGCAGTTCCAGATTGTTTTTAATCAACCAATGAGAAACAAGAATTTCCTATGGCGGCCATGTTTTTTTACCGATCGAAAAGAAATAAGGCAAATTTGTAAAGAACATCCCATAGATGTTTTCTGTCAAGTTTTGTTTCATTTTGCCAAGCTATTTATGAGGAGAAGAGTTTTAATACAACCAATCTGAAACAAGATCTGCCCATGGCGGCCATATTTGTAGTCAGATCGGGACGAAATGAGGACATTTTATAAAGGACATCCAATATATGCTTCCTGTCTAGTTTTGCTCCATTTGGCATAGTATTTCAGAGGAGAAGATTCTTGAAAACTCAGCTTATCAGAAACAACAATTGCCCATGGCGGCCATATTTGTTGTCCGATCGAGTGAAATGAGCAATTAATCTTCATAAAGGATCTTACGTAGATGCTTCCTGCCAAATTTCATTCCATTTGGCCCAGTGGTTTCAGAGGAGAAGATTAAAATGTGAAAAGTTAACGGACGGACGGACGGACGACGGACGCCAAGTGATGACAAAAGCACACATGGCCTCGAGGTGAGCTAACAATGGGTTATAAATTATGACCAGCAATTCGAAAACGTTAATTCGTCAACAACAAAAAAATAGAAATTAAGGAAAAACCATTTCCAGTGAAAGTTCCTTTTACCGTACCTACGCCCCCTCACATTTCAAGTGTTTGTATGTTTAAAATCCAATAAATCAAATATCCCCAACACAGTGTCTTTTTATATACTGTCATATTATGATATTATTACATGTTTGTTTCTGTATTGGCCTTTTTATTGGTCCGAGGCAGAGCCGAAGCCCAATACAGCTGGCCGAGGACAAATAACAAGGCCAATGCAGAAATAACCATATAATGATATCTTTATTAATTAACTAGTTTTCACGATCCATGCACAATGTATGAATATTTTTCTTTGAAAATTTTTAAGTATATTCATTGAAGGATTGGAATAAGGGTCTAGATATTTTTCGTCAGAGCTATTACTGAATAATTTATAATTATCAATTTTGAAGCACCTTTAATCAACGATCATGAAAAATTTAGATATAATGTAAACATTTTGGAGGTTTCGTATGTATTCAAACTAAAATCTAGAGAAAATCGACTCACCCGATATTGGCCGGGTACAAGTCGGCCAATACAGCAAAAAACCATGTATTGGTCGGGTTTTTCAATATTGGCCGAGTTAATGATTCTGTACGACAGGACAGTTTTAGTCGTATTGAAGCCAATAATTCACTAGTTAATTAATAAAATTGGGTATTAATTGTATGAAGGTGTTTAAAATCATTGACGTTTGGTAAAGTACAGGTATAACAATAATTACTCTGTTTGAATTAATACATTTAAAATCAAGACGTATCATATTTCAACCGTCTTCATTTTCAATATCTACCTTACATCATTTTATTTGTTCCGTCTTGATATATTTAACACAGTTATAATTTATAACAAAATGAAAAACTTCATAATATACCCATTATTTTTAAGATCAGCAAATTTTATACCAACAGCGTAATACGATTGATTGATTGTTGCTAACGTTCAGTGGCAAATATTTCACGCTTCTTCAGGACGAGAACACGTTCAATTTATCAAACAATTCAAATAGGGGTTGTACGGGGCTCAAAAGGGAACACATTTTGAGTTCCACTGTCAAAGGAGGATGGTTGGATAGGGTCGGATAATTTAGTCTTCTGTATCGACCACCAGCCTAATCTTTTTCGAAAACTACAGAAGAGGTCTTAAGCGTGCAAGGAGTATGCCATTCTCAAAACACGTTACCAGCTATGGTCCGAGATCCGGCTTTCCGTATTATTACCCCACAACCCCCCGACAAGAGGGTCTTCCCTATCCGTTACCTAAGGACACGTTACGCAGCTCTATGGGTTGAGCTCCCGTGATCCATCACAGGTGTCTAGTACCGCAATAGTACCGCAATATGGTATTGAACTAATTTATCGAAACTCGGGAGCAGTAACCGGTAAAATTCGGACGGAACTGTAACTGGCGGGGATTAATGTTTATATGTTGCTATTGTAATACCAATTGACTCCGAAAAATCCGAACGTAAAATTCATTCCGTCGGATTATAAACTTTTCTCTTCGCAAATCAACA
Organism: Mytilisepta virgata; assembly: GCA_028015205.1. Lineage (NCBI taxonomy): Eukaryota > Metazoa > Mollusca > Bivalvia > Mytilida > Mytilidae > Mytilisepta > Mytilisepta virgata. Next base: position 45,563,636 of record CM051520.1, read on the forward strand.
ATTGAGATCACAGGCAACCATATGATGATTAAACTTTAATAAAACAAAAAAGTTCAGAAAGGGTGAACTTGAAAGAAAGATCAGACAAAACAATAAACATTTAGTTTTATGTTTTGATTATTCTACAGTACACACATGTACATGTAATTTATGAGATTCTATGTTCCACATAATGATGAAGAAACACATTAAGGAGTCATTGCTAGGAGGCACTTGAACGTATTAGAATATATAAGATCGTTTATGATTCAATCACAAATATTCCGTTAAATTACCAAATATCCAGATAAAATGTTTTTATTTGTAAGGTATAGTTGCTGTAAATTTCAGACTTTTGTCTATTTTATGTCTCACACACTCTGGCAACTGATTTGTTGGTGAGTGAAGTTATAACAATAGACTTTACTTAGAACTTACAGCGATATTTCAACACAGTATGGGCCGGGACAAATACTGCTTATAATGTTCGATCCTGCCTAATTTTTTTGTCGAAGTTTTGGTCCTGGATTTTTTTTCGGTCTAAATTTAAAACAAAAAAAGAACAAAAAAAATTCCTGACACACGTTCTGTAGTTTTTTCACACCTAAAGTGATCCTTTTTTATTTCCCCAAAGTCCTGGTTCTGCCTTTTTATTTCAAATTTGATCCTAGTCCACCCCCTCCCCTTCCATAAAAATCAACTGGTTGCTCCCTAAGATTTAGAAAGCATTTCTTATTGTGGCATGGTAGTTTCCATGGTAGTTAAATTGTTCGCTACGATTTTAAAAATATGTTTCTTTAATAATAAACGAGTAAAACGTGGTGTCGACAAAGATTAATGGACAAGATTTTCTTACGAATCATGCCTTTGCTTTTTCACACGAATTTAATACACAAAAGTCATGTAATTTTGGAGTAGTTAATAAACTTGACTATTGTAAGTCAATATCTTCTTTTTTAACGGTGGGTTAAAGAAAACGATTTTGAATGAAATCATTTAAATTAGCACAAAAAACCTTTACATTCGGATATGTATTATATTTAACACGTTTAAATAACAATTTCATTCAGAATTAGCAATGCGTAACTATTCATGTTGTATACAGTATACTAGTGTTACATGTATTTACCCGTGTGTAAAGAAATTTCAGTAGAAAGTATTTTGAATCAAAAAATGGTTCATCAAAGTTTATGAATACGTGTTCTCCATGTGATCCTCTTTTTTTATTTAAACTTCCCATGCCAAGATTTGGTACTGTTTTGATGATGGAGAGTGATAAAATGTTCTACGGTCATGATTTAAATCCTTTTAATACTTAAATTTCAGGTCTTTAAATGTACATTTTTTAAAGAGATGGCTGGCATAGACATGACAATGCCGAACTATGGAACATCGATACAATAAAACAATCCGTTGTCAGGACAAGTCAAACTAAAGAAGATAGTTCATAAGTGTGAAACAATTTGGTTATGATTTCGTCAATTTAAAATGAATAAACAAATAAATTAAAAAAAAATCTTTAACTAGACTATCAAATAACCTATTTGAAATTCGTTTATAACTCTCTTCTACTCTGATTACTTTCTACCGTCGTCTATGAAAGTATAGAATATTAATCCACAATTTCGAATCATTAATATGTTTAAAACGTGTATGAAGCCTAGTTATAATACATGTCATGGATATTACTATGTAGGGACAAATATAGGACGGATATAACGTACTAAATTACGCATGAATAGTACATTTGTAGTTCATTAAATGAACATCTGTTTTTTAAGGTATCTACAGGATACTCCTGTCTTGTCGAATCATCATCTCATTTTTGTTGTCTTGTACAGAATATGTTTTATTATGCAGTGAAATTATTACACATATTCAATATCATGTACATAATTCGTCTTATTTTTATGGATCGGAGAGTCTTAACTTAGAACAAAACAGATTTATTCTTAAATATTCAGAAGCTTACTTTATAAATTCGTATCAACCCTCAGGTCCGAAATGGGGCTGATATGGATTTATAAAAGAATTCTAATGGAAATTCGGATTTGATCCGCGCAAATTACACTTGACTCCATTTACCGTGTTCTAGTAGTTCCTTATCATGACGTAATGTTTTTCTCTCAAAGGATCAATTAAACTGTCAAGTAAAACGAAGACCAAATAAAATTCAATTTTCAAGCTATCTTCACTAAAATCAATATTAAATACAGAAGAAAGTCAGCTCAATGTTTTCCTGTTTATAAAATGATACGACGGCTTCAGATTTCAATCCAAACGACTGTTGCTCTTCAACAGCATTATACTAATCTATTCTGAATCAGAACCCGACTATGTATATTATTTTTGAAGGTTTAAAGTAACACAAAGATGTAACAATGTAGAAAGGATCTAATTAAGAAAATTACATCCCCCCCCCTTTTCAGACGAACTGAAGTCATGTTAAGTAGTAAATATGGTATGATTTTTTTTTAAATGTTCATACATTGAAATATAGTCAATATAAAATATTGTTTATTCTTGTTCGAACAAAGACACATCTCTGTTAAAATAGATTAAATTACGGATGTTTTGTTTCCAAACAATAGGTGTCTTTTTAAATCTGTGTTTGTGCATGATATAGTATATGTAGACGCCTATTTAAACTTTTTGAAAGTTGGTTATTTAAATACAAACCACTGTGGTAAACTATATAAAACAAAATGATTACAAAATGTTATAACAGCCATATTTAAAATATTATCTTGTCAATAAGAGTTTTTAAAAACCTACAATTCCAACAAATTGGAAACCTTTCGGAAATTCTCAAAATGTCAGGTGCTGCTTTTGCACAGTTTTACGACATTCAGAAAAATCTCGGAATTTTTAAAGTCCATTATTTGAAGCGACAGTGATCCATCTCCCAAAAATGTAAATTATAAATAAACACTTCCTGGCTAAATATAGAAAATATGCAATCATTCTATTAAGAAATTAAATCACAAAACCCAATGACGACGAAAGCAGTTTTGGTCGGAAGCCAAATTCGCAATTGTAGAAAAAATCCTGCACAACTAATTATTAAGATAAAAAATTCTAAAAAAATGAATGCACATCTACATATGGGGTAATGAAATGTTGTATAGAAAAGAAACGCATGAATTGAAAAACGAAAGAGAAGTTTGAGTCACAAGCTGAAATTCGCATTCTTTCAATTGACTCTTCTGCGTCAAATATTTGAGAATCAAATTTTCCAAAACCTCATTGCTTATCCACAACATTTTTAAGAATTAGAATAGATAAATTGAAAAATAAAAGAGGAGTTTAGGACACAGGCTTGAATTACAGTTTTCAAAACTTCACCAATTAAGGTGGGAGGCAAGGTTCATAAAGTCAAAATTATAAAGGCTTATTACGCATCTACGTGCGGTATGAAATCTTTCTATGAGGAAATTAAAACTCTCATCATATGAACTTATAGTAACTACACTTGTGGGTCAACCAAAATAAAGAAAGAAAAATGGTGAAAATGAGTGCCCACGCTGACAAAATTACCAAAAAGTAAAACATATGTCTGTTAACTTGACGAAGTTTTGTTTATAACTGAATGTATGTCATTTTCTGTTTCAATTAATTTTTCTTTTAAGGATAAACTATTTTCTAACATAATAATTAAAATTTAAAGTTTTGAATGACATGTACGTTGTACAAAGGTAATATAACGATTGCTTAATCTATTGTCAAGTATTCACAAAATAATATCCCTTCTTGTCAAAGATATAGTCCTATCGTTTCATTTACACAGAGCAATTATAAAAAATATAATAAAAATGTATTAAATGGATATATAAATAATCTACTCACATTAATTCTTAGGCAAAATAAAAATGATCATTTCCGCCATATTATTTCATGTAAAGGGAAATAATAACATGATTTGTTTATTTAAATACTATTTAAAAATAGAATATATACATTGAAATTTAATGGACAGAAGAGTATTACAGATATTTAATAATCCTCACGGATTCCCATGTTATTTATAAATAATAATAAAGATAACAGCAAAGATCAGCAATGACATATACTTACATGTATCCATTAACCATGTTAACAGATTAAGAGAATTTCAGAGAGAAATAAGTTTACACAAAAGAGCACCAAATACAAAGATAGAAACAACAGAGTATAATAAAAGTCTGGCTTCGTGCAGACCCATGGAAACTACAGAAAAATATGAAGAAGATACGAGTACATGACATACAATCCTGGCATCGCGAAAGTTCAACAAAAGCTAGCAAATAGGCGACATATTGATCATATTGATCAATAACTAGCTTTCGTTGAAAGCCTGGCTGTTAAAATGCTTTCAACAGTTGAAAGACTTTACCCAATAATGTTGCCAGCAATCGTAGCAGCAATTGTTGAACACTGGAAAGCTTTTCATTTGCCGGCGTTGTCGTGAAGGAAAATAACGTATTTGCATCTTATAATGTCCGAAATTACCTCCTTCCCACACTGCCTAAGTATACAGAAAAGATAATAAGATTTTACAAGGTTATGGCACCTGTTATAACATATTTTTTGTGAATAGTGATTATCCAGGTTATTACAAAAAATAAATAATACATTAAATAATTTTTAAAAAAAATGAAAGCACAAAATATAAAATAAAATGTTTGTTTTTTTTTTTAATTTATTTGATTATTTATTTATTTACTTATATATGTATTTGTTATTGTAAAATACAAAATAAATATTTGTTTTGAAATTAAATAACTACAGGCTCTAAAGAGCCTGTGTCGCTCACCTGCATTGCATTTTACATCTTGAGCAGGACTAAAGATTTGACTGGTTTTCTATAGGGTTCTATGCTAAACTAAGTTCGGCTGTAGCAGCCAAGATGGTTGACAGTCTAGGTCAATGGAAACATTTCTAAAAGAGAACCATCTAAGGATCATTGCTACGACGTCTAGATCTAGTTGGCTTAGTAGTTTCAGACCAGAAGATTTTTGAGTGAATTTCCCATAGGGTCCTATGTTAAACTAAGTTCGGATGTGTCGGTCATCTTGGTGTACAGTCCACGAAAACATAAGTTTAGAAAGGGGCCACCCAAGGACCATTTCACTGAAGTTTGGTTTAAATTTGTTCAGTGGTTTCAGAGAAGTTGACGAAAAAGTAAAATTCCCATAGGCTCAATGTTAAAGTAAGTCCAGCCATGGCGGCCATGTTGGATGGCGTTCGAGGAAACCGAACATAAATTTTTAAAGGGGACACCAAAGTTTGGCTCAAATTGGCCTAATGGTCTCAGACAATGTCCAGAAAAAATCGAAAATGTTAAAATTCCCATAGGGTCCAAGGTTAAACTATGTCCAACCATGGCAGCCATATTTGATGGCGCCCCGGAAAACCGAAAACAAGTTTTAAAGGGGACCATCCAAGGATCATTCCACATAAGTTTGGTTTAAATTGGTTCATTGGTTTCAGAGGAGTTAATAAAAATGTGAAACGTTTACTACGACGACGACATACCACGACGACGACGGACGCAACCTGATGAGAATAGCTCACATGGCCTTTTATTTAGGCAAAGGTGATCTAAAAAGAAGATATGTGGATACGGTCACATGTCGTTGAAAGGTTTCCTCCATCATGACCAAAGCCACAAGAGCAGATGATGATCGGTTGTGACTGGGGGTGTAGTAACTCTTTGGATTTTTGACGGAGGTTTGCCGAAATGGCCTAAGAAAAGGTATCCGAGCAAATACTAGTATACATGTCCATTATACATGTTTTGTACGACTTTACCCCAACAGAGCTATTGAAAAACAGTACTTTAACAGTCCAATGGATTACGTTTTATTGATTGCTCCTTAGGTATGTTTGTCCTTTTTTTTAATGGGTGTTACACGGACACTTTTTTTTATTAGAATATAGCAAAGTGCTCTCGACCAATGAAATTATAGGATTTGGTGTTTCTTAGTTGTGAAAAATGAATGTAAAACATGTTCTTAGTAAGGGATTATCCAAACGTTTTCTTTCCATTCAAAACAATGAATTCCTATAAATGAATTACAACTGCCCCGAAGCAAATTTATCACCTTACAGAATTTGTGAGTGGAGCTGATTAAAAATTGAATTTGAATTTGAAAAACAAAATTATAATGTAACTGTTGTAGTTTTTTAGATCGATAACTTTGAACGTTAAATACGATAAGACCAATACAAAAAAGAAACATCTCATTAATTAAATTTTACCTTCATCTTTATCTAAATGCATTAATACTCTAAACTCAGATTACTTGTCAATGACCCGCGGTTGGTAAGAATCGACATTTAAAATATTCCGATATAATTAAAACGTGAGGAAAAATTAATATTAGAATTTAATATATAAAAGGCTGATTTATTCTTTTTATCTAATTTGAACATTTAAATTTTAGCTTATTACTTTATATATGAAGTTGTATACAGGGGACATTCCCTTTTGAAAAAATATAGTTATAACTCATATTTTGAAATTTATTGATTTAACTGTAAATAAACAAAAAGATAATTCCTTGCTTAAATGTACATGTTTTACATTCATACTCACAAGACGGAAACACCATTGCATCGTACTGTTGTGACTTTGAATGTTTAAAATGCAATTAATTAAGATTTCCCAAATTATTAGAAATGCTTTACATCCTTACGACTAATTCATAAATGAAATGTTTAAAAGGAAATCATACATTAACTATAAACCTTGCACTGACTTTGAAACAATTATATATATTTATGTGCTCTACGCGTAGTAATTTTCAGTTACTTAGTTTATATTGTAGAACCGGTTTGAATTTCGCGGGTAGTATATAAAGAAAAGGATCATGGTTTTTTTTTAGTTATCGAGGTTGGGCGGTGACCACGTTGATTACAATATAGTGTAGACATATTTACAGTAGTGCAGAATTAATATGTAATTCAGAGATCATTTTATTGCGTACTAATTATGATTTTTGTTTATTTTTAGATATTCTGTAAGGCCAGTGTACTGTAACAAATTTTTTATTTAGTGGACGTTTTTGCGTACAGTGAATCAGATGATGATTTTTTGTGGACAGTAAATGCATTATTAAATTGTTGTATGTTAATAAAATGGCATGGTCACCATGCCGCACAAAATCAGAAATGTGTTTTATTATTTTATGTCTAGAATGATAGAGAATACAGTTTGGGGTTGTAGTAGGTTTCAGAAATTAAGTAGCGTGGTGCACATAAATATTTTATGTTCGTTTGAACAAGTGAATTTAGAACATAAACTTAATTGAAACCAATCAAGCGGTTATTTGAGTCTTGAGCACTTTACAATATTCTAAGTTTCTAAGAGAATGACGCTCGTACTTAATCATGTTAATCATAAAGAAAGGGATAGCATTCTCTTACATATACATAGAATAGCTCGTGCGTTAACATGGTATAAAAGGTATTTTAATACTTTGACCTACATATGGTATGTGACTGAAGAGCGATTCTATTCATAAAAAGTATCAGCGTAACATTCGTTTATTAAGTACTGTTTTTCTACAGCTCTGCCCCTTTGATCTTCTTTAAATAGGAATTTGTCTAAATCAAATTGGGAAACCGCAAAATCCGTTTGAACATCAAACAAACTGTCGCTCATTTCGTTGCTAAAACGCTCTGTCGTGTAACATTTAAGAAAATGGCCAACATGTTCTAAGACGACCTTGAACCTTGTCCAGGATCCATTCGATTCTATTATGAGTTTAATATTTAAATGAATACGCAATCTATCATATTTAAAGAAATTTGAAATCGAAACAAACAAAAATATTAAATAATTACGGAATTGTCACTTCACCATGCACATGCACCTTTTTATAATGAATAGATAAAAAAATATTTAGAAAATTAGATGTAGAAGAACATTATGAAACTATAATTCAAAACGTGAACAAGTTATTAGAAAAGTTTTTGTTCAATTTCAAATATTTGAAATTAAAATTTATGTACGATTTGTTTAATGAATCTTATCGATTACTAACAATGCAACCGGACAGACATACATAAACATGTGTTTTTTTGTTATTTTTATTGGTATATTTTTTATCAAAACAACACCGTTCCTCTTTTATAAGAAAAAAATGGCGAACTGATTGGACCTGTTGAAATGTGTGTGGAAAACTTTTTTGTTTCAAGTGCTTATAATAACAATAGTGTGCAACTTTTTGAGTTGAAGTTTTCCAATACATAATATATTATTCATTGGAAATGAAAATGAGCAACACAACATGAAGGTATTTAATGGAAATTGTCAATGTATTAGGTGGTATATTTTTCTTTGTCCAAAATGGCCGAAACTCTGAATGTAAACAATACAAATGAACTCAGCTCATGTAATACTCCAGTTGAAAATTCAATTGCTTAGTGCTCGAAAAGTATTATATGATAACACGATCAATTATAATGTACCGTGCAATACAACAGCGATGAGACCATCCCATATACAGCAGAAATTAACTTTTTCTGACACACCATCCCCCCAAACTTCAAGTGCACAAGATCCACCACCAAGCTTAGATTTAGTTCTGAAAGACATCTATACAAAACTAGACTCTTTACCCTTACTTCTAAGCAACCTAGAAGCTCTACCTTCAATAGACAAACGACTTGGTGCTATAGAACAGAGGTTTGCAAATATTGAATCTGAATTAATGATGGTGAAACAAGATATACAACAGTTAGATAACAGGGTTACCAGGACTGAAATAAAAACATTAAATATCACACAGAAAATTGAGGGAATTGATCTAGAGTTTAACCATATGAAACGAGAAAATATTGAACTACGTGAATGACTTATTGAGGCCCACTCAAGATCAATGCGGGACAATCTTCTTTTCGGAAGTATTGAAGAAGACGAAAATGAAGGTAAAGACACTGAAAACGTTGTAACAGAAAACATAGTTAAAAACTTCATAAAAAAAACAAATTAGATATAGACGAAGAAATACATTTCCAAGTCGTTCACAGACTGCGACCAAGACCGGATGGCAAACCTCGTACAGTAGTAGCAAAATTTGATTGCCTTAAAGACCGGGATAAAGTAATCAAAGCAGCACCAGAAAATTTGACAAATACTATATGCAGTGTTTATGAACAATACCCCAATGAAATCATTGAGCGACGTAAATTGTTATGGCCGATCTTTAAGCGGGAGCAACGATTTGGCAATACTGTAAAATTCAAAGAAGATAAACTATATGTAAACGGTCGGAGAGTATATTCCGAAACTTATCAACTGCAGTACAATAATGGCCCAATCCGCCTCAGACAGCAAAACAATCAACAACGAGAAAATCCATTCCTCAAACAGCACTTTGGCCCACAAGCTCAACATGAACAGCAAAACCAAAACAACTATTACTAGGACAGGCAAACAAGAGGACATTATAATGTAAAACAAAATCCAGTGAACAATGTAACAAACTTAAACATAACATGTCTTAATGTATGTGGTCTAAAAATAAACTATTATACCCATAATTTCAAGAATTATTTAAATCATATGACATTTTTATGTATTGAAAGTCAACTTGATGATATAGACACACTTAATGTACCCGATGGATAGTTATTTTTTTTAAAAAAGAAAAGAATTTGACAAAAAAATCAGGAGGTATTACCATTATATTTAAGAAAATTTATAAAGATTATTTTATTTTTCCAAAATCTGAGTGTAATTTTGTTCTATGGGGAAAAATCGAAAATTTGGTAAAATCAAATACCTTACTTCTTTGGTGCATTTATATTCCACCTGAAAACTCAAAATATACGTCTCCGGACGCTTTTGATGAAATAGAAAGAGAACTGGTCTCTCTAAAAAATGAAAACGCTATGATTGCACTTGTTGACGATTTTAAAGCCAGACCTAGAACATTAGTAGATTATATTATACAAGATAAAAATTTTATACAGATCTTGAATGTTGATTGTATAAATGAAATAAATAGTTACTTGTATGATTTTCAGACATTGTGTAGATATAATGTACCGCTAGACAGATCTATCAAAGATATTGGACGTTGTAATTCATATTGATAATGTCATAAACAATGGTTTATACATTTTACAAATTTCGCTATTTAAATCATTATTTGGCTAGATTTCAACTATTTGACTATTATTTGTTTGTATGTTTCACATAGGTATTGATGTAATCATTAATTATAGTTAAAGTCCAGTCAGGCATGAAACTTAACACCTGTTCAGTCACATGATTTACCTGCTTTAGACAGTATATAAGGAAATGTTTTGGTCATAATCTGGGTTATTCTGGGGTGTTAGGCACGCTGTTTAGATGCCAGAATGTATAAACACCTTTAATGGTAAATAACCATTATAGTTACCATTATGAACTATTAGTGGTTGTCAAAGAATTACCATTTAGCACTTCACCATAAAATACGGTTGGTTAAGTGGCATGGTAAAGACTTCACCATAGTTTGTGGTTGATGACCTGATATAAGGTACAAAATCTGTTACCAGCAGATATGGTTGCTAACAGAGTACCTTGATTCAAATGCCACAGGTGTTTGCTGACATCAAAGCATTCCATTTTGCCACACAAAGACATACCCCCAGATAACCCCCATGTAACCATCTATAAGTTACTGTAAAAACATAGGTATATTTGTAAATATATATATTGTGATGGCCATATTGTAAATAAACTATGTATAACTGGCAATTCTTTGCTAGTATTTCCTTACAGCTACGCGATACAACGTCACGGATCCCGTTTCTAGTAACACAAAGACTTTCTTCTCAATACAGAATTGAGTTTTCGTTACAATATAAATTGATTAATTTTTGTAAAAATAATAATGTATTTATTTCAGATGGTAGAATTGATGATGATACGGGAATTCGCAAGTTAACATGTAATAATTGTAGTATTGTAGATTATCTTCTTGTTTCATCTGAATTATTTCCTTTTGGTAATGATTTTCAAGTTATTGATTTTGACTTGTTGGTATCTGATGTTCATTGTCGATTACATTTCAAACTTTCAAATCTGTTAACAACTGATTTACATATGAAAGATGGTCCAATAGAGAGTATTGTTAAACCTATTCGTTGGATTTCTGACAAGAAAAAACAGTTTGTTGACACATTTCAAAATAAATTACCCGTTGATGACTTATTGAACCAATTAGATATTGCGATATAAATAGTGATTCTTATCATGATGATTTTGACAAATTTGTTGAAAGTTTTAATATTTTGAGAAAGAAACTTTTGGAAATAAGACTTTTCGACAAGCGCAACATAAATAATATACGCACCCTGGTTCAATAACCGATGTCACGAAAAAAGAGAAGAATTCAATAGGGCTAAGAAAAGACATAGCTTACTAAAAACAGACGCAAACGGCCACGAATTAAGAAATGCGAGCAAATTTTTTAAAACCGAAATAAATAGAAGTTTCCAGGAATAATCAGTTTAAAATGGAAACCGAGTTACGGTCTACATCTGAATTAGATCCTAGAGAGATGTGGAATATTTTAAACAAGTTTAATAAACCATATGCAAATAATCAACATGAAAAACAATAAAGCGCCTTGTTATGATGAAATTGTAAACGAATATATTAAATCCATTATTAATCTATTGATTCCCGTTTATTTAAAACTAAGGAATTATACCAGAAGTGTGGTCACTTGGAATTATATTGCCATTTTTAAAAATAAGGTTTTTCCTCTAGATCCAGCTAATTATAGACGTATTACTCTAGTTTCATCTGTTGGTAAATTATTTACAGCAATTTTAAATCATAGACTCTCAAAATATGCTGACTTATTTGAAGTTATACCAGGTGTACAAGCGGGTTTTAGAAAAAAGTTACTCACTAAAGCTCGCCTTTTCTCATGTTTCTAAAGCTCGCCCAAATAAATTCTACATTTTCCGACAATGACTATGTATTGTATATGTATATGTCTTTTGGTAAAAAATTATACTGTACATTTATTGATTTTAAAAAGGAATTTGATACGGTTTGGAGACTTGGGCTATGGCAAAAACTTGTTAAAAATAACGTTACGGGAAAGATACTTAAAGTTACCTATAACATGTATGATAGTATAAAATCGTGTGTAAAACAAGGGAGGGTTATTTCGAGTTTTTTCCTGTGATCTTGGGGTACGTCAGGGAGACAATTTATCGAATTTTTTATTTTCCATTTTCCTTTCAGATCTTGAAAGTTATCTCTGTAGTCATGATGTAACAGGTCTCGAAACGATATCGCAAAAATGTCAAGAAAATTTACGAATTTTCTTCTTATTTTTTTGTGTGATGATACTATTATTTTGGCTGAATCTGTGCAAGATCTACGATATTCATTAAAAGTGTTTGAAGATTATCGTTCTGTCAATAGAACAAAGGTATTGATTTTTTCAAAAAGAAAATCTCGAAGTAATTATGTTTTTAAACTGTAATGATGTTAATATTGAAAATGTAGATTTTTACTCAAATCTTGGATTACTGTTTAACTATAAAGGTAAATATACTGTCGCAAAGAAAAAAACTAATTGAGCAAGCTCAAAAGGCACTGTATGCTTTTTACAGAAAGATTAGAAATATTTCTATACCCGTGGGTCTACAATTTAAATTATCTGACTCATTAATAGCACATATTCTTCTATATGGCTCTGAAATCTGGGGTTACGAAAATACAAGTACTTTAGAAAAAGTACATTTACAATATTTGAAGAGAACATTGATGGTTAGATCGAGTACACCTAATTATATGGTATATGGCGAAACTGAGAGATTTCCTTTAGATCAAAGATCAAATTGAGATTGCTCAACTTTTGGACAAAACTACTGACAAATCAAGATAAATTATCTAGTACTATGTATCAATTGTTATACAAATTACATCAGTCTGAATCTTGTCACTCAAAGTGGTTACAAAACAGAAAAACAGTGTTAGATGATATTGGTCTAAGCTATATATTGAATAGTCAAAGTCTTTTAAATAAAATTGATATAAAAGGTTATATTAAACAAACAATGTGTGACCAATTTATCCAGAAACGGCATAGTGACAGGAGGAATTCTTCAAAGGGATTGTTTTATTCTTCTTTCAAGCCAGAATTTGCATTTGAAGGTTATTTGATTAAATTGAAGCTAGATAGGAGAGCTTACATTTCTAAGCTTAGATGCTCAAATATAAAGTTTCCTATTGAAACTGGACGCTGGCGTAATATACCACGTGAAGAAAGACTATGCCATTTATGTGATAGCAAGGAACATGGTACAGAATATCATTATATATTTGTTTGTACACACCATGAAATTTCGCAAATTAAGTTCAAATTTGTACCGAATTACTATTTGACAAATCCAGCCGATTCGAGGTTCAAAGGAATGATAAAATATTGTAATACAACTGTGTCAAATAACCTATCTATTTTCCTCAAGAAAATTGTCAACTATCTATAAAATGATAACAAAATTACTTACAACATTACTATAGATCTTCATTCTTACTACTGAACACACTGGAACACGTGCTTTTATATCTAGGTCACTCGTACATCTTTTGTATATTATGTAAATATATGTTCGTGACACTCCATTTAGTTCACCATTAGTATTTCTATTATTTTTGAATTTTGCTAAATACTGGTAATTTCTGTAACAAATCAATGAATAATCATGTCAGACAAGTCTGACGACTGGGTTGGCGAATACCCTCGGGGACCTAGGATCCACCCTGCAGAGGCATCGTCCCAGGAGTTTCAAAATAACAATCCAAAGATACCAATATTAGACATAGTAAAGTTATACTATGCTGTATACGACGCATTTCAAGGAGTTACCTCTCATCAGCAACATTAAAACCAAAACATTTGGAAGACCAAAAAACAAAATTATTTTAAACAAGAAGTACTCATAACGAAAAATACAGAAATAGGAAGCCAAATGTCATCTACCATGTGCAATACAAGGAATGAACTCTTAGTATTTCTATTATTTTTGAATTTTACTAAATACTGGTAATTTATGTAACAAATCAATGAATAATCATGTCAGACAAGTCTGATGACTGGTTTGGCTAATGCCCTCGGGGTTAAACGACTAGAAAATTTGAGTCCGCAAATTTAATAGTATAGATAGGCTTAATAAATGTTGTCAATAAGAGAAAGAATCCGAATATGTATAGAAGAAATCTTCATATGACATAAAAGACGAACGAAAATATCTCCTCAAGATATGATGTAAAAACTGCAAATGAATTTTATAGGTCTATTTCAGGAAATGGTCAGGTATGGCGGAATCCTGGCCCGAAATGTTAAATAATTACCTTTTATTGGAAAAAGTTCCTGGTTAATTCTGTTTTGCGAGTTAAGTTCGCCCAGTTTCCTAATATTTCTATTTAAGGTATTCTGGAGACAAGCAGGATGGAATTCTACATCAAACTTCACACGCACTGCTTTTCTTGAAATACGAAGAATTAGCAAGCCTGATTTGATATAATTTGTTTCTTCTTCGGTTATAAGCTGTCCCTCTGTTGCCATTCTGAAAATAAAGTTTTGAATCGGCATTAAACAGTAACTCCGTATGTCCTCCATAACGGGGGGCTCCAGGAGCCTACTTCACTAACATGGATTTCATTAACCATTCAGGGCAAAATAGAGAAACTAAAAACATAGATACCAAAGGCTAATAAAAATGTAACAGTGGACATATATATATGATGTAAGATATGGGCCACCAAAGTTTGGCCATTACTGCCCCAGTAGTTTATTTGTTGATTTTTGTGTTTTAATTTTTTATTTTTTATTTTACCAAATTAGTTAAAGGTGCGGAATCCCAGACACATGGATCAAAAAAGAGGGGGCAGCAAAGAAACATTTCCTCAAGGTTTGGCTAGTGAGTAATTTCACTAGAAAAGTTGGTCGCTTACTAAAAAGTATTGGTTACGGAGGAAAGCAGAGCAAGAAACTGCATTAGGTGATTATGTCTGTTTCAGTTTGTCTGTTTATTATGTCTCCCCTTCTCGAAGGGAGACATATTGTTTTAGTGATTATTATTCTTCCTCTTCTAATCAAATTTTTTGTCCGGAACATAACTTTTTTGTTTCTTGAGCAAGCCTCATGATATTTGGAAGGTATATGCATCAGGTCATGGCGGAGTGCAGAGTACCACATTTGGGTCCCTGGGGGTCAGTCCCCACCCCCTAGCCTGTAAAATGTAGGCTAAATTAACAAAATACTTAATATTTTGAAAACCATTGTGATCCCCACCCTATAACCATATATATTATTACTCCTTATGATAAGACAAATCATTTGGTACCATAGGGGGGTCTGAGGGGGGTCATGCCCCGCCCCTCAAACGATAAATACTAAATATTCTGAAAACCATTGAGATCCCCACCCTATAACCATATATATTATTACTCCTTATGATAAGACGAATCATTTGGTACCATAGGGGGGTCTGAGGGGGGGGTCATGCCCCACCCCCTCAAATGATAAAATACTAAATATTCTGAAAACCATTGAGATCCCACCCTATAACCATATATATTATTACTCCTTATGATAAGACGAATCATTTGGTACCATAGGGGGGTCTGAGGGGGGTCATGCCCCACCCCTTCAAATGATAAAATACTTAATATTTTGAAAACCATTGTGATCCCCACCCTATAACCATATATATTATTACTCCTTATGATAAGACAAATCATTTGGTACCATAGGGGGGTCTGAGGGGGGTCATGCCCCGCCCCCTCAAACGATAAATACTAAATATTCTGAAAACCATTGAGATCCCCACCCTATAACCATATATATTATTACTCCTTATGATAAGACGAATCATTTGGTACCATAGGGGGGTCTGAGGGGGGGTCATGCCCCACCCCCTCAAATGATAAAATACTAAATATTCTGAAAACCATTGAGATCCCACCCTATAACCATATATATTATTACTCCTTATGATAAGACGAATCATTTGGTACCATAGGGGGGTCTGAGGGGGGTCATGCCCCACCCCTTCAAATGATAAAATACTAAATATTCTGAAAACCATTGAGATCCCCAACCAATAACCATATATATTATTACTCTTTATGATAAGACGAATCATTTGGTACCATAGGGGGTCTGAGGGGGGGTCATGCCCCACCCCCTCAAATGACAAAATACTTATTATTCTGAAAACCATTGAGATCCCCACCCTATAACCATATATATTATTACTCCTTATGATAAGACGAATCATTTGGTACTATAGGGGGTCTGAGGGGGGGTCATGCCCCACCCCCTTAAATGACAAAATACTTATTATTCTGAAAACCATTGAGATCCCCACCCTATAACCATATATATTATTACTCCTTATGATAAGACCAATCATTTGGTACCATAGGGGGTCTGAGGGGGGTCATGCCCCACCCCCTTAAATGATAAAATACTTAATATTTTGAAAACCATTGTGATCCCCACCCTATAACCATATATATTATTACTCCTTATGATAAGACAAATCATTTGGTACCATAGGGGGGTCTGAGGGGGGTCATGCCCCACCCCCTCAAATGATAAAATACTAAATATTCTGAAAACCATTGAGATCCCAACCCAATAGTGTTCTTCTTCCTCTTCTAATCAAATTTTTTGTCCGGAACATAACTTTTTTGTTTCTTGAGCTAGCCTCATGATATTTGGAAGGTATATGCATCAGGTCAAGGCGGAGTGCAGAGTACCACATTTTGGTCCCTGGGGGTCAGTCCCCACCCCCTAGCCTACATTATCTTGGAAAGGGTTGAAATCCCCACCCTTAAACCATATATTTTATTATTCATGATAACAAGACAAGTTGAATGCAGTATACATCTGAGCCCCGGGGACATCCCCTACCCCTCAAGACCAGAAACCTTAATTTATCTTAAAAATGCTTGAAATCCCCACCCCTAAACCATATATTGTACTACTCATGGTTACAAGACGAGTTGAATGCAATATGCATCTTAGCCCTGGGGGTCATCCCCACCCCCTCAAAATCAGAAACCTTATTTTATCTTAAAAATGGTTGGAATCCCCACCCCTAAACCATATATTGTACTACTCATGGTTACAAGACCAGTTGTATGCAATATACATCTTAGTCTTGGGCGTCATCCCCACCCCCACAAAATCAGAAACCTTATTTTATCTTAAAAATGGTTGGAATCCCCACCCCTAAACCATATATTGTACTACTCATGGTTACAAGACGAGTTGAATGCAATATACATCTTAGCCCTGGGGGTCATCCCCACCCCCCTCAAAATCAGAAACCTTATTTTATCTTAAAAATGGTTGGAATCCCCACCCCTAAACCATATATTGTACTACTCATGGTTACAAGACAAGTTGAATGTACTATACATCTTAGCCCTGGGGATCATCCCCACCCCCTCAAAATCAGAAACCTTATTTTATCTTAAAAATGGTTCAGATCCCTTCCCCAAAACTATATATTACCTTATTCATTCCTTGTTGAAGCACATATCTGTAGGTAACTACATGTATTATGTACCATAGCTCTTAATTTGCCACCTTGATGATCCCTAAAAAATGTTAAAAAAACTATGGGTATGGAAGGGGAGACATCAGTTTTAGCGTGCTAAAACAGTCCAGCATGCTGGACTCCTGTGACAACAGTACCTCTAGTTATGTCATTTTTTTCATTTTTGTCAGTTATATTTGAACAAAATTTCTTATGTTTAAAAACCTTCAACCCATTTTGGGTATAACTGCTTTCATTAATAATGAAGCAAGTTTTATGAGGGAAGACCAGCATGGATATTAAATCTCATTTCAGTTTACAACAGAGAGAATAAGTAGAAACTTAAAGCCAATTAACTGAAGATTATAAGGATCTAACACCTTTGAAAGTGCGAGACGGAAAAATCTCAGACACCCAAGGGAAAGATTTCTGGTCTCCAACGAGGCTCCGCCGAGTTGGAGACCAATTGAAATCTTTCACGCGGGTTCTGAGATTTTTCCGTCTTGCACTTTAACACCGGTGTTTTGATCCTTTTTCTCACTAATATTTACTCAAGCAAAACTGTGTCATACAGCGTATTCTATGCGTAGTAAACAAACGGAGTTATCTCCCCATGAATGTGCTTTTGTGTATTGGATGTATTTTGAATAATTCAAGCCACCGACGAGTGAAACCTTTAATTATAAAACGATATGGACAATATGGAATAGGTAAGACTAATAAAAACTCAAACTATTTGTTAAATATCGCTCAAACAGTAAATAATCACGATTGTCGGAACCGCGAAAATTTTGCGGTAAAACAAGCGTGAAATTCTTATCTCACCCACGGGAAAGACAAGGATATCTAACATGAGTAAAAATAGGTACTGGGCTGTCTCATTAGTGAGAAACATGACTCCACTTTTGCCTATCTGTATTTTAATACATTATATAACTGCCAGCAAAAGTTTCTGAGAATGCCACATATGACATAAAAGGATGCTGCTGCATTTAAGACAGACCACCCTGTTTTTACCGTTTTTGTCTGTGTAAATGAGTAATTCTGAAAGAGAATATTTTACTTTAGAGAAAACTCATCACACCCACATGTCTCTCTTATTCATAACAATTTGTTTTGGTTAAATGTTTGCAAAATCATGAAAATGCTGAGTAATTTCAAAATTCGGGGATTGTGATTCGATGATATAATTCCATTTGATGTGTGAGTATTTCCCCATTTAGATACATACAATTATTGTATAAAAGTTTGTTCGAAGTAATATTGGCTATGAAAGGGATAGAAAATAGTGGATTTTACAGCAATCATCATATGTAATTAACTTGAATTAAATGAACAAACTAAGCGAATCACATTCTGGAATTCTTGAAATAAAACAGACTAATGGGGGAGGGGTGTCCACTAAAAAGAGTATTTAACCATGTTTAACAATTGTTATGCATAAGAGAGATAAGCAGGGATTTTATCTTTCATGTTATAACCGATTCATCAAAAAAAGTTTAAACAAAAACATTTTTTTTAATTGGCAATTACTGTGTAGGAAATATCATAGTCGATTATTATCCAAATCAGCGTGATATTTTTGTCTGAATTGACAAAACCGGTGTGAGAATGGATATAATTTGTTTCTTCTTCGGTTATAAGATGTCCCTCTGTTGCCATTCTGAAAATAAAGTTTTGAATCGGCATTAAACAGTAACTCCGTATGTCCTCCGTAACTGGGGGCTCCAGAAACCTACTTCACTAACATGGATTTCATTAGCCATTCAGGGCAAAATAGAGAAACTAAAAACATAGATACCAAAGGCTAATAAAAATGTAACAGTGGACATATATATATGATGTAAGATATGGGCCACCAAAGTTTGGCCATTACTGCCCCAGTAGTTTATTTGTTGATTTTTGTGTTTTAATTTTTTATTTTACCAAATTAGTTAAAGGTGCGGATTCCCAGACACATGGATCAAAAAAGAGGGGGCAGCAAAGAAACATTTCCTCAAGGTTTGGCTAGTGAGTAATTTCACTAGAAAAGTTGGTCGCTTTACTAAAAAGTATTGGTTACGGAGGAAAGCAGAGCAAGAAACTGCATTAGGTGATTATGTCTGTTTCAGTTTGTCTGTTTATTATTTCATTTTTTTCATTTTTGTCAGTTATATTTGAACAAAATTTCTTATGTTTAAAAGCCTTCAACCCATTTTTGGTATAACTGCTTTCACTATTAATGAAGCAAGTTTTATGAAGGAAGACCAGCATGGATATTAAATCTCATTTCAGTTTACAACAGAGAGAATAAGTAGAAACTTAAAGCCAATTAACTGAAGATACATGACTCCACTTTTGCCTATCTGTATTTTAATACATTATATGACTCATTATATAACTGCCAGCAAAAGTTTCTGAGAATGCCACATATGACATAAAAGGATGCTGCTGCATTTAAGACAGACCACCCTGTTTTTACCGTTTTTGTCTGTGTAAATGAGTAATTCTGAAAGAGAATATTTTACTTTAGAGAAAACTCATCACACCCACATGTCTCTCTTATTCATAACAATTTGTTTTGGTTAAATGTTTGCAAAATCATGAAAATGCTGAGTAATTTCAAAATTCGGGGATTGTGATTCGATGATATAATTCCATTTGATGTGTGTGTATTTACCCATTTAGATACATACAATTATTGTATAAAAGTTTGTTCGAAGTAATATTGGCTATGAAAGGGATAGAAAATAGTGGATTTTACAGCAATCATCATATGTAATTAACTTGAATTAAATGAACAAACTAAGCGAATCACATTCTGGAATTCTTGAAATAAAACAGACTAATGGGGGAGGGGTGTCCACTAAAAAGAGTATTTAACCATGTTTAACAATTGTTATGCATAAGAGAGATAAGCAGGGATTTTATCTTTCATGTTATAACCGATTCATCAAAAAAAGTTTAAACAAAAACATTTTTTTTTAATTGGCAATTACTGTGTAGGAAATATTATAGTCGATTATTATCCAAATCAGCGTGATATTTTTGTCTGTATTGACAAAACCGGTGTGAGAATGGAATTTATCTTTCTAATAACTTTACATTCTAACTTTTTTTGCAACAAATTAAAAAAACAGTATGAATTAAGATAATTATATTAACTTACTTTAACTGTTAATTTAGTACTGTGAGTCGGTTTACTAAAAATATTAATATTCGTTCAGAATTTGGTTAACTAAAAATAACTTACATGACAGCCACTGGTCCCTTCGGTTGAGAGAAAGTATTAATTATAATTAACAAAATCGGAAAGTTGCCTATTAAGAGAAACTCATGCATTGTAAGACAATACCCACAACAAAGCTATTGAAAAAGTGTACTCTAAGTACACGGACACTTTTTGTGAACTATTTCAACTGTTAAAAACAAACCCAACTACAAAGATCCGTGAAATAATTTGTCGTTTTTGTCTCGCCTGCAACGGAAAATCGCGAAGGCGAGATATAGCGGTATTTCTTTCCGGCGGAAACTATAATAATTTTGCACGTGTAATACCTACAATTAAGATGTATGGTTCACAGGTAGCTTGACGTATAAGGTTTACCGCAATATACTTGTCTCGTGACCTTGACCTCATGGTTCACTGACTTCATAAACATAAATTTAAAATCTGCATCTTAGTCAGTTTCGTGGTTAAAAACTGTAATACCTAGGCCAACCAGTTTTGGTCTATAGATACTGAGTTTTTAGTGGGTACATGGCAGTCAGACACCTAGGTTGGAACTTTGACCTCAATTTCATGCTCGAGTGACTTTGTCACATTTTCGTGGTTAAGTCCATTTCTCAGAAACTAATACCTAGACCCACCGTATTTGGTCAATAGATAGTTCTTGGTGATATATGTCAGTCTGATACCTACCTTTTGACCTTGACCTCAATGTCATGCTTGAGTGACCTGCGTCACATTTTCTCGGTTAAGTCCATTACTCAGACTAGAATACCTAGACCCATCTTAATTGGTCAATAGATAGTTCTTGGTGGGTACACGTAAGTCTGACACCTGGCTTGGGACCTTGATCTCAATTTCATGCTCGAGTGACTTTGTCACTTTTTGGTGGTTAAGTCCATTTCTCAGAAACTGTAATGCGTAAACCCACCGTATTTGGTCTATTGATAGTTCTTGGTTGGTACATGCCAGTCTGACACTTGTCTCTGGACTTTGACCTCAATCAAACCGTTGAGTGAGTTTCATCCAAGTTTCTTGATTAAGTTCATTTTTCAACAACTGTAATACCTAGACCTACTGTATTTGGTGCGTACATGCCAGTCTAACTTGTCTCTGGACGTTTACCTCAATTTCTTGGTTGAGTGACTTTCATCCAAATTTCTTGATTAAGTCATTTTTTCAGAAACTGTAATACCTAGACCCATCCGTGTTTTGTCTATAGATAGTTCTTAGTGGGTACATGGAAGTCTGATACCTGTCTGTGGACTTTGACCTCAATTGCATGCTTGCGTGACTTTGTCACATTTTAGAGATTAGGTCCATTTCTCAGCAACTTTAATACGTAGGACTAACATATTTGGCCAATAGATAGTTCTTAGTGGATACAGGTCGGTAAAACACCTGCGTTTTGACCTTGACCTCAAATTTTTTGACTTGCAAAATGTCGGGTATCAGATGATCATTATTCTGTGTCATGTGCATACTCAGACGAGACATGTAGTGTGTCCACTCTTGTTATGTTTAGCAGTTAAAATAGTTCACAAAAGTGTCCGTGTAACTACGATTATAGTACTTTTTTCAAACACCCGGTCAAGAACACTTAACCATCGGTGCAACGTGACGTAACAATATGATTGACGTAAAGACTTTGAATTGTAAAACTCTTTTTGTTCAAATAATAAATCAGTGAAATGTCACGGTATAACAATTTTAAATGACTGTCAAATTTTAGATAAACCAATAACAAACATTTGTGTTGTTACAACTATTTGCATCACGTCTCGACAGCTGTATAAAACCAAATCAATACCATGCACTGTACGTATCGTAGTGATACACTTGTATACAACTTTCTCGTTGTCATACAAATAGTAATTGCTTTCCTCAAAAATTGTGCTTGGATTAACAGAAAACATTGCTTACACGACATCTACATTGATATTGTACTGTACAGTCGCTTGCAAACGTGCGAACTTTCCCTGTACGTTCGCTTGGGAGAAATGTGTAAAGTAGCTTGCGAAAACAGCAGATCTCACACAACAAGGAAAGTGTTATTGATGTATTTTAAACACTGTCGCTTTTTCATTCATTTATTTTGTTGAACATTAGTTGTAATAAGTAGCTTTATTTTCCTTTTGTTTCTTATCAAACAATTGATAATTCCAGAGTACTTTTTAAACGAAGAAATTATTCCAAATGAAAAAACCCTGACCATGAAAATATCTATATCTCCAGGTGGGGCGTGTTTTGTTCGTCAATTCAGAAACTTCATCTGGATCACTCCAGAAGAGTGTTACAAAAAAAAAAAAAACAAACTGGACCTCTTCCCCAGCAACCGTCTGCAGAGCCGGGAAAAAACACAGTAGAAACAATATGGCGTCCAGCATTATGAAGCGTATGTTGTTTGAGTATAACTGCTATATGAATTAACCAAAATTAGTGAAAAATGCAAATTAAAACTACAAATACACATTGTCACACACAAGGCGAGATCATACATAAATTGTCGGCATATGGGGATGAATTTTATGAAGAAATAACTTTTATATCGCCTGCTTTGAATTCATAACTTTTCAGCCAAAATGTTTTTAAAACATAATTTCAAGTCTCCCATAGCGTAAACCTTCAAATTTGAAGCCTTTTCCCCTCAGAATTATACAAATATTTGTAAATATCCGCCAAAGGAAGTTGACATAAACATTAATTTAAGAGCCGAGACGGGAAAAGACTCGATTGTCCGTAATTCAAACAATTTTATAATTTTCGATCTACAACTAAAGGGGGGAGGGGTAATTTGATTAAAAGGGCCGAAGTCACTTGATACAAATGCGATGAATAAAGTACCCAGTATTTTGCCATATCAGCTAAAGCTGCTAAAAAAAAGTGCATTTTCTTCAATTTTATCATTGTAATCATCATCACTCGCGTCAGATTCATCTAATACATGCAAACCCTAAGTATGATGTGTAGCATATTAAACAATCATTTTACCCAAAGATAAGAACTTAATGTTCGAATCGACGTATTAAATTCTGAAAGATGACCACTATTTAGGTGTATTGCTATTCATATGGTTAATGTTTTGGATTCAATTTTCCCAAAACGGGCAGATGCAAAAAGATGTGCCGTTAACGTAGCAGAACACGCTTCATAGGAACCGATGACACTCGGATTTTTGTTTTTATTTTATTTTATTTTTTTTTTGTTTTTGGTGGTAGTTCACATTGCCAGTTTTTTAGTCCCTGTCTTTCTCTGTTTTTTATTCTTTGTAGCATGTTTTGCTGTGTCATGAATTCGCCTTGTTTTTAGTTTTTGGCCTTTTGTAATTTACCCACTTTCTTATAGCTTACGCATTCTTTTGCAGATATAAATTCCCATAAGGCAATATACAAGAACTGCACCGTACGTCCAATGGCTGCCATATTATTTGGATGGGGGATCATCGGATGCCTCAAATAGTCTGAAAATTGGCTATTGCGGTCATTTTGATATCAGGTACGGTAATCTGGACAATTTTAAAAGAGGACTAATATGGACATACTGACAACAGACGCCCAAGGAGGCAATATTTCACGTGACCCTCTGCAGTGGAACTGAGGAATTCTGTAAAACGAGTTTCTAAAATTGATTTTATTAAACTGTTACCGGTGTGTCTAGGGTCAGTGACATCTGCTATCTTGCTTAGATAATTATCGGCCAATTTCTCTATTAAATGTAGACATGAAATTACTTTCACATGCCTTAGCTCAAAGACTGAAACAAGTATTGCCAAATATTATACATGAGGATCAAACCGGGTACATCAAGAGTCGTTACATTGGATTTAATTTAAGGCAAATTCAGGATGTGATAGACTACGCGGAATTATATAAAATAGAAGGGGCAATTGTTTTTGTTGATTTTAGTAAGGCGTTTGACTCTTTGGAATGGGATTTTATGTTTAATACTTTGAAACATTTTGGTTTTAACAAGTCATTTATTAGATGGGTGGAAACGTTATATAGTAATATACAAACCTGTGTTATGAATAATGGGTGGATTTCAGAAGTATTTCAAAATTCTAGAGGTATTAGACAAGGGTGTCCATTATCAGCCCTTTTGTTTGTAATTTCTGTAAAAATAATGGCTTTACGGCTTAGGGGAAATAAGGATATTAAGGGAATACAGGTTAAATTAGATGGGAACACACATAGTATAAAAATTTCCCAGTTAGCGGATGATACGACACTGTTTTTTGGTTCTAAAGTAGAGATAAGTGTTGCATTGAATGTAATAGAAATATTTGGAACATTTTCTGGTCTGATTTTGAATAGAAACAAAACAGAAGGCATTTGGGTGGGAAAATTAAAGAATTGTAAAGATAAAGTAGAAGGGATTAAATGGACAGAATGTCCAGTAAAAGTTTTGGGAACGTTTTTTGGTCATAACAAGGATCAATGCGAGAGATTAAATTGGGAAAAGAAAATTGAAGATATGAAACAATTATTTGTAAGGTGGGAAAAATGGAATCTTACTATCCTGGGTAAAATTCTTATTATAAAAACATTAATTATTCCAAAGTTTACTTTTTTAGCAAGTTCAACAAGTGTTCCACATAACTATTTAAAAGCGATAGAATCGCAGTGTTATAGCTTTATTTGGAAAAGAAAACCAGACAAAGTTAAAAGAAAAACTCTCATAGGTGAATATGAAAAGGGGGGGGGCTTAAGATGATAGATGTAAGCAGTTACTTCAAGTCATTGAAGGCTTCTTGGGTAAGCAGACTGGTTGAAAAAGGGCTTCCTAATTGGAAAGTAATTCCAAAAAAGTATTTAAATAAGTTTGGTAAGAATTGGTTGATTTTTGAATGAATATTGATAATTGTAAATCTTTACTTTATTTTAAAGACATTCCGGGCTTTTATAGGGAAATTATAGAAAGTTGGATAGAGAGTGGGGGCGGGCAAACTAAAAGACCCGTAAATTTTAGGGAGATTCGAAAACAAGTTTTATGGGGAAACAAGTTTATCAAATTTGAAAATAAGAGTTTGATTTTTAATAATTGGATCGACAGTGGTATTGTATATGTCAATGACATTATTGATGAGAATGGACAGTTTTCACAGAAGTTTATTTTCGAAAAACTTATATTTAAGAGTAATTTTTTTATAGAATTTCTAAAGTTAAAAGGGGCAATACCTACAGAATGGTACAGATGCTTAGCATCAGAACAATCTCAGAAAACTTTTGTTTATGTACAAAGAACTCAGTTTTATTGGTCTTTAAAGCAGATTAATACCAATACCTTGACAAACAAGCAACTTTACAATGCTTTCAGGGATAATATATTTGTAAGACCAATAGGTTATAACTATTGGATTAAATATTTTTGCATTGAAGAAAATACAGACTTTTTTGAAATATATAACTTTATATTCAACTTTTTGGAGGAAAATAGATTGAAAATATTTCGATGGAAGTTACTCCAATATATTGTACCTACAAAATCTTTATTATTCAAGTGGAAAATTACCGATAACAATTTGTGTAATTATTGCAATGTTGAAGAAGATTACAACCATTTTTTTATATCTTGTAATTACTTGTCTGATTTTTGGGTCAAATTAGAAAATATCCTGCAGAAGGTAAACTTTGAGAGAAAAATTACATTAAAACACCTCGTTATTGGATACAAAATGTTCGATAGAAATTATTTTCACTTCAATTATTTTTTAACTATTCTAGCATTTAGCTTATACAAAGCATATTATGTATCGGAACAAAAACGGAAAAATATTGATATTTATCAATTATTTATTAGAGAATATAAAAAGAGATTGAGAGAAACAAGTGTGAAAAATAATATATTATTACTGAAAATAGAAAAATGTATAGAAGATGTTACTTTTTAACTACAGCCATGAAGATACTTATACTTTTGATTGTTTTCCTGGACAATCGAAAGAGTGTTCACAGGGATACTTAGGTGTGGCTTGGGCACCTTAGTATAATTGTAACAAGCAATATTGTCGAATAAAATATATATCTGTTAAAAAAAAAAAGACATCTGCTATCTTTTTTTTCTAATTTTTGTTGAGAATCCTTCAATTGCATTTTTTATTAACTTTACCATATAATGTTTTTTGTATGTATACAAAATGTCTTCATATTAAAAAATGAAAAAAATGAAAATGAAAATGATCTAAAAGTTAAAATAATTTCATTGAATAAAACAAATGATAGAAATAGAATAGAAACAAAAGAAGCATAGTAATGTTTTAAATTAAATATACATTTTTACATTTTAAAATTGAATATACCTTTCAAATACATGAAAATATACATGTATGATATTCATGCAAACTTGTACCTTTAGAAAAAAGCTTCATTTAAATAATTTTTTTTTAACAACATAAATAAGTTTATTGCACTTTTCAAACAGTTTAACAATTTACAGCGAAGATTCTGTTATTTCAACGCTGCACCCTGTTACAGTAAATTGAAGAGCCCAGGGTAACTCAACAAACAAATACATATGTATAATTATTAAATGTATAATAGTTATCAAATATATATATATCAATTTATAACACCGCATATTTGGATTTTTCCGTATTTGTTTTGTACAGTATATCTTATACAAAGAGGACAATTATGCAAATGATACTAGTATAAACAAATATTGAGTTGTTGTGTATCTAATAAAAGGCGAGTGGCGTGTAAGAAAATTTGATCTACATACATGTATATTCATCAACATATATTAGCAACTTTATTATGGTTTGATGTTTGAAGATAACGATATCATCATCTCTGCATAGAAACAGAAACAGTATAAATACTACAAATCCTAAAGTCTATATAATGATATAAATAATATATTGAAAAGTTCATAGGTTTTCTGTTGACTGTTGCTGTAGATAGTAATACAACTAAGGGGAACAACTCTTGGAGCTTTGGTTAAAAAAAATAAAAAAGAGTTTGGGGGGGGATGAGTAGCACGAGAAAGATTGTCACGCTGACAAGTTCCCATCAGGAATCAGTCCGTAGTGATTCCCTCAAGGAACATTGCGGATTAATCCAAAAATAGTTCGTATACTCTTATGGCTGAAGGTACAAAAGTAAATCTTCTACTTTCACTTTCACTTTCAACTTTGGAGCAACACTATAAACAGTATATATATATGGTAAAAAAAATATATGTATTCAAACATTTGTATAATCTTATTGTCTTCAAACGTAAATATTATTTGACAGTATATCACAGGTTTGGTATCAAAATGCTGTCGATATAAGGGTAAAGGGGGTACGAACATGCACGAACATGACGTGTTTTTCACGTTAAACCTGATATAATTTCAGTCAAGATGAACATTTTGACGTGAACTCTGTGTCTGATTCAATGTCTTTCAACCACTATACATCTCACTATACTCTTTATTTCTGATTAAGTACCAAAACCCTTTCCACTATAACAAAATATAAAGACTAAAAAAAAATCTTTGAGATCCAAGACAAGTAGTTTATTTGAAAAGTACACAGCATGCCACATAATAACTTGCAAATGATGAGCACGTGTTAATCGAGTCAACAGCCGCATAAGGGTATATGATTTTTTTTAAATTTTTTATTTTTTGTTGTTGATTCAAATATTCTATTTTCTAATATTCATACTACATAAATATCACTGATTTTTTACTGACTCTGACACAACCCTTCACTTTACTATCCCTAATAATGAACACTAATGATATCCTATCCTAGGGGATATGTCTTACTGGGGATGTCTTTATATAATGATGCCAAGGGGAATAGCTTTGTATGATAGTGCCCTAGGGGAAGGTATTTATATAATGATTCAAAGGAAAATGTTTTTATTTAATGATACCCTAGGGGTGTCTTCTTTTAATGATGTCTTTATAATAATGCCCAGGGGATATTTCTTTATATAAGGATGCCCAGTGGAATGCTTAATATAATGATACCCTAAAAAATGTCTTTAACAATGATGCCCCAGGGGATGTCTTTTTATAATAATTCCCAGAGGGATGTCTTTTTATAATAATGCCCAGGGTTTTTTTTATAATGGTGGCAAGGGCGATGCCTTATATAATAATGTTCAGTCAAAATTTCTTTATATAATAACGCCCTATGAGATATCTTCTATTAATGATGCCCTAGGGGAATGTCTTATATAATGATGCCTATGGGGAATGTCTATATAATGATTCACAGGGGAATGGCTTTATATGATAATGCCCTTGTGAGATGTCTTAATATAATGATGCCCAGGGAAGTGTCTTATTTAGTAATGCCCGGGCAAAATTTCTTTATATAATGATGCCCTAGGGGATGTCTTCTTATAATGATGCCCTAGGGGAATGTCTTATATAATGATACCTTAGGGGAATGTCTATATAATGATTCCCAGGGAAATGGCTTTATATAATAATGCCCTATGGGAATGTCTTATGTATTGATCCCCAGGGCTTGGCTTTACATAAAGATGCCCTATGGGCATGTCTTTATATTAATTCTCGTGGGAATGATTTAATATATTGATGCCCAGGGGAATGTCTTTTATAATTATTCCCTAGGGGGATGTCTACATAATGATGCCCCAGGGAATGTCTTTTAAAATGATGCCCTGGGGGAATGTCTTATATAATAATGCCCTAGGAGAATGTCTCATGTAATGATCCCCAGGGCTTGGCTTTACATAAAGGTGCCCTAGGGGCATGTCTCTATATTAATTCTCAGGGGAATGTTTTTATATATTGATGCCCAAGGAAATGTCTCCTAATAATGATGCCCAGTGGAATGTGTGAATGTAATGTAACCCTAAAAATGTTCTTTATTATGAGTCCAAGGGAATGTCTTATATAATGATGCCAGTCGAATTTCTTAATGTAATGTTACCCTACAAAAATGTCTTCTTATAATGATAACCAGGGAATTTCTACTATATTGATGTTTTAGGGGAATGTCTTATACAGTAATGCCGGGTAACAATTTCATTATGTAATAATGCCATAGGGGAATGTCTTTATATAATGATACCCAGGGAAATTACCTTATATAATGATGCCCCGAGGAATGTCTTATAAAATGATGCCCTTACGATGTATAATTATGCCCTAGGGGAATGTATATATAATATTTCCCAAGGGAATGTCTTATATAATGATGCCATAGGGGAATGTCTATATAATAATTTCAAGGAAATGTCTTTATAATGATTTCCAAGGGGAATATCTAATATAATGATGCGCTAGGGAGTGTCTTTTATAATAATGCCCAGGTTAAATGTCCTTATATAATGATCCCCTGAGGAATGTTTCTTTTAAAATGATGCCCTTGGGGAATGTCTTATATAAAGATCTCAGGGGAATGTATATATATGTATATAATGATTCCCAAGGGAATGTCTTATATAATGATACCATAAAGGAATGTCTAATATAATGATGCCCTGGGGGAGTGGCTTTATACAATGATGACACAAGGAATGTTTTTCTAAAATGATGCCCTGGGGGAATGTTTTTTTTGAAATGATGCCCTGGGGGAATGTCTTATATAATGATGACCTAGGGGAATGTATATACAATGTTCCCAAGGGAATGTCTTATATAATGATGCCCTAGGGGGATGTCTATATAATGATGCCCTAGGGGAATGTCTTTTATAATGATGATGTGCTAGGGGTATGTCTGTAATATAATGCCCTTGGGGATGTCTTCTTATAATGATGCCCATAGGGATGTCTTTTTATAAGGATATCCAGGGGGTGTCTTCTGATAATGTTGCCCTATGGAATGTCTTCTTTTAAGGATGCCCAGGGGTTGTCTTCTTACAATGATGACCAGGGGAATTTCTTCTTATAATGATTTCCATGGGTATGTCTTTATAAGTTGCCCTGGGAAAATGTCTTTATATAATTATGCACAAGGGAATATCTTATATAACAATGCCCTAGGGGAATGTCTTTTATAATGATACCTAGGGAATGTATCATAATGATGCCATAGGGAAAGTCTTCTATTATGATGCCCTATCTAAATGATGCTCAGGGAATTTTTTTTTACAGAATGATGCCCCAGGGAATGTCTTATATAATGATCTCATAGGGAATGTTTTATATAATAATGCCTGGGCAAAATTTCTTTATTTAATGATGACCTGGGGAATGTCTTTTATAATGATGCCCTAGGGGAATGTCTTATATAGTAATGCCCAAGGGGAATGTATATATATAATGATTCCTTTATTTAATAATGCTCTAGGAGGGTAATATAATAATGCCCTAGGGAGATGTCTTTATAAATTGATCCCAAGGGAAATGTCCTTATATAATGATGCCCTAGGGGAATGTCTTATATAATAATGACCAGGCCAAATTTCTGTATATGATGCTGCCCAGGGGAATGTCTTTTACGATGCCCTGAAGGAATGTGTTATAAAATGATGCCCTACGGGAATGTCTATATAATGATGCCTTAGGGGAATGTCTTATATAATGATGCCGTTGGGGATGTCTTCTGATAATGATTTTCAGAGGGATGTCTATAAGTTGCCCAGGGAAAATTTAATTGAGAGATACTTTGGTTTTGCAGTGTTCCATAAGCATGGAGTCTTATCAGCACAACTCAAGTATGCATATATAATTCCATTTCTATGTTCTGTTTAAGGTTGATAATGCAATTTTAATAAAATCATGGGTCATCTTGCATGGGGCTTTGTCATAATTGAGGGTATTTACAGTATTAAAATCTAGAAATACTATAATTAAAGATACAAAATGTATATGTGTAAAGAGTATAAAGTGATCTCTTTATACGAGTATGGCCTTCATTAAAAGTTAATATCCAAAATTATCAAATGGGGAAAGGGGTTATTTTCCTCGAGGACCGTAGGACCGGTGGAAAATTTTCTGTTTTCCGAAATTCAATAATTTTGGATATTAACTTTTATGAAGGCCATAATTGTATTATTATTCTGAACTAAGCATTAAGTTGTTATTTTTGTTACGTTTTGGTCGGGTTGTTGTATCTTTGACAAATTCCCTGTTTCCATTCTTATTCAAATTGAAAGACCTCGTCCAAATTGCCACCAAAGGAGTTATTATCCCTTTGCACTCATTCCCACACAGTTTTTTGCCTACGCACTGTTGCCCATTGTAAATATGGGGTTATTTATATTCCTTAACAATGATTCTGCTTACGAGCAGTTATCTGCATGAAAGACGGGTTCTTTGTGATAGTTTTGTTATGTTAATGGTTATTATTGTCAAGTATAATAATAGCTATTGTTTTTGTGTTTCAGGTGATATTTTTTTATTTCGTTACTTTTATAGCAATGTTGTCAATATTAAAAGCAAGATCTGGAGGTTAGCAATGAATTTATAAGATCTTCAACCAGCCAAAAATTTAAATTTAATATCATACATGTCAACCAGTCCAAAATCAGAAAATAAAATAAAAAATTACAGGTCATATCCTGTGCGACAGTTTTGTTCTTATTAATTTTTATATAGTATAGGATATATTTACATGTGATAAAGCCATTGGCCATAAGAAGTCATACTTTACAAGGCTCTCCCTGACGATCGTTCAATCAGTCTGATGTTTATACATTGTTAATTTTTCCAACTTATAGTTGTGAGTCAGAAAAACCAGTCATTACTAAGCATGAACTAACTTTCCCAGTTATTCTATTACCTGCAAGAATTTGTTTTATAATCAGAAATTTCTGAGGTCACATGTTATATTTGCATGGGTAAATTTTGACACTAATGCATTATTTATTATTGTATTTGGAGTGTTAACACTGACTTTGGAAAAATTATTTTGATAGTCAAAGAATTGAATGAAGGTCATGTTATACTAAAACAATGTAATAAGTAGATGTTTATTTAAACTAAAACCAAAATAACGGATAAAAGAAATACAGCACATTCTGACTTTATTGATCATAAAGTAAAACATGTTCATCGCATAATTCATATCATTAGCTCACCCTACCAGGTTCGCTTGATAATGTCCATGATAAAAGGTTGATTACAAAAATACAACATTCCAAGGAAAATTATAAAAAGAAGAGTCTGACCATAAACAAATTGCAAAACCAAATGCTCGAATATACAAAATAACGAAACAACAGGTAAAATGTCAGTCACAAAGAAAAAGTCCTATTTTCCATGTATATAGAAATTTATAACTATACCAATATATAACATAAAGAGTTCACTTATATATATATATATATATATATATATATATATATATATATATATATATTTCTTTTTTATATTTTACTACAGAAGTTGTTGATATATTCAAGCAGTATAAAGAGAATGCCTCAGAGGTTTTGGGCACCATTGCTGTTTATTCGAGACATCCAATCAGTTTCCAACAAGTTGAATGACCAAGTATGTGCCATTTATATTTATCGTGATATGTAACTGGTAAAGAAGGTGTTTGACATGTACAAATTGAATGAGATAACAATTTTTGACGTAACCTTATAAATTCAAAACAGTTTCAATTCTGATTGCAGTTGCAATATTAATTGTGTTTCATTCAAAGAAAAGTCTCTCTGTCTGACATATTCTTAAGTTCTGTTTGCCTTTTTAATGCTTTCAGAGTTACAAATTTATTTCATGGGGAAAATTTGGAATTAATTCTGAAATGACACACTGTACTTGAGACTACCTTGTTTGATTCTCTTTCAGCTTTACTTGGTCATGGCACATCTGTTTATCATTTTATACATTTTGCTAAAAAGGTGAAAGGGTTATGGAGCTTTCACAATACCTGTACTTATTTATTTTACTGCAAGTTTATTTTTAGGTTATTAATTCCTACTGTGGGCTGTTGGCTGGCCGAATGGACCAGACTGAAAGGGTGAGAAAATACAAATGTAAAAATTCTGTTTTGAATATTCCATTATGAAGATTAAATGCAGAAATGTTGTTACACTGAATATTGTGATATATAAATATATAACAAACAAAAATAACTGATACATGACTTTTCTAAATGCTTTCTGATATTGAGCAATTGTATTTTTATACCCCTAAAAAATAAAGTTTTGGGGGTATATAGGAATCACCCTGTCCGTCCGTCCGTCCGTCCGTCCGTCTGTCTGTCCATCATATGTCTTGTAAGCGCAGCTCCTCCTTAATGGATGGACCAATATTGATGAAACTTTACACAGTTGTAGTACACAACCTGAGGATGTGCTCGAAAGAAAATATTTGTAGTCGGAATTATTTCAAGGGAGATAATTGAATTTACTTTGTTAAATATAGCAATAAATGGCAACAAGTCTTGTAAGCGCAACTACTCCATAACGGATTAATCAATATTGATGAAACTTAACACCGTTGGTGTACACAACCAGTAGATGTGCATGAGGGAGGATATTTCTGGTCAGATTTTTTTCAATAGAGATAATTGAAATTACTTAGTTTAAATATCGCAATATGTGGCATTTGGTCTTATAAGCACAACTCCTCCTAATTAAATGACTGTAGTAATATTAATGAAACTTTACACAATTCCAGTACATGACCAGAGAATGTGCATAACGGAAGATATTCTTGATCTGAAATATTTAAAGGGAGATAATTAAATTACTTTATATAGATGTAGTTATTTTTTTTGTTTCCACACACTTACTTAAAATATGCAAAGAGAGATAACTCTAATCATTATTTATTTTAACTCTTCTTTCAGTTTAAATATAGCAATATGTAAATGTATGTGTATTCCTTTTATTAAAAGTCATTAATAGTAGTTACACATTCATTCTGTGTCAGAAACTTATGCAGTGTTAAATATTTAATCACAATCCAATTTCAGAGCTGTATCAAGCTTGAATGTAGTGAAGTAAATATGCCATAATGGGATGGGGTATCTTAGTGAGTTGACTCACAGTTTTATGCAATACTCTCATAATGCATAATACTATCCACACTCATCTGTGTCCGCTCTTGCTTTTTTTTTTATAAGAGTTTTAATTGATGACTTACATAACAGTTCCGTACTTGTTCTCAGCTTCTATTTCTCTGAAAGCTGGTCACAAATGAATTTTAACTACCAGTACATATTGTACTTTCCTTTTTTGTGCTATTATTTGTGACTTCACACTTCAACTTTTCAAGCCAGACAACAAGTTCTAAAGCAACCACAAAAATAATAAAACAGTGTGGCAAAAAAAATATGGACTGCCTCAGGAAATATGTTGTAAACTAACACATTATTGATTTCATTGTAGCATGTTAAAGCTGTAGATAGCTTTTCTTTAGCTGACATGTTTCATCCAAGGAAAAAGGTGTCATGGGCATTACCATGGTATAATGATATTTTATTTCTTAATATACCGAGCTGTATATAATTTGTTATTTCATTTTATATGTATTGTCTATCATTTGTTGTTTCGATTTATATGCATTGGTCTTTTGGTGGGCAACCTCTGACAAATATATGTTGAAAAACCTCGCCAGTTATTATAATTTATATCATTCATTGACCGCTCCCGACATATATTAGCCGCGATTGATGTCTTTCAAAATTACTGCACTTTTCTTGTATCCCTGGTGCTTTCGACTGGAGAACCGTTGTATACAAGCATTGTACAAGTTGGCACTCCAAGGCGAATGGAAACACAAAGGTGAACTGTGGTTTATTTTTATCAATAGTACTGCTTAAGTCGACCCATAGGGCCGTCTTGACCTTGTTGTGGGGTATAAATGATTCGTTCAAAGTTGAAGACCCTATTCTACTGTCAAGATGAAGAACAGGAATAAAACCTCTGTTCATTGATCATTCATACTTTTTCTATGTATTTTGTGCGATTTTGTCCCATGTACATTTACTCAATATCCCTTTATTTGTTATTATAAGTAAACTGGTTATATATAGGATGACAAATGGGAAAGAACTGTCTGTGTGGGTGATGTACAAAAATAGAGCTAAATGGCATATCCATATAGGAAAAAACATATATTGTTTATGCAAAATATTGAATAAAATGGAGTGCTTTTACTCTGAGTGGTTATTTGAGGCATGATTTTATTTTGTGGTCTAAAGTTTCAATGAATAATATATTTTGAATAAAAGTTAACCTTCAACCATTTAAAATGAATCCCTTTTTTTCAGGAGGATATTTCAACCTATGACATCCTGTTCGGATGTCTCAATGAATCAGGACGCCACTGGGTGGCTATAGTAAGGATTATAGTGGAATATAATACTTTACCAATTCAATCAAGGACCCATAATTGGACATATGTATACATTCCAAAAAAATTATAATAAAATATTGAAAATTACACATACAATTTACTACAAACTAGTATTATTATCACTGGAAAATATAACATTCTTGTTTTCTAAAAATTATGAATAAAAAGTGACATGGAATAGCTGACACACAAATTATTGTCATTATTAACATTTTAATTTCTTAAACAGTATTTCAAAACATATTCAAGAAATGTTTTTCTTTCTGTGACATATGTTTGTCAATTTAACAAGAAATGCCATTAATCCTCTGCAACATTATCAGAACATTATTTACAAAGTCTTTTTTCAATATCAATATTTGTATGTCTGCCATGTGTAATTGCTCACTATCTCTAAACTGTGTCAGGTTTTTCTGTTTTGAAAATTTGTGATAAGATTAGGCTATTGCCTTTTTAAAAATTTTTAATTTTTTTTATTTTCCAATATGTTCTTTAAATTTTCTTTGTATTTTATATAGATTATTATCTCTTGTTTGGTTAAGATAATTAAATAGATAATCAATTTAAAATGCACAACTTCATGTATTCCTGTTTCTTTTATCATTGTAATGAAGTTCAGTGTATTTTTAATTCAGGGGAATTGTTATTCATATGCTGATGGGCATACATGTTTGTAAGGTAAACGGACAGAAAGTCACAGGACATAAAGTCACAAATTTGATAGGACAAAAAATCACAGGTGAAAAAGTCACAAACAATTTGTCCATAAAATAATTTATATTTATTACATTTATTCATTTTACAGTTTAGGAGATTGTTCATAAGCTTGATAAAAACATATTTATCAAATTTTAATTATGCAAAGGATATATGGTTTGTTCACATCTCGCCTTAGTTGAGCATTTAAATATTTAAAAAATATTTCCATTTCGCCTTAGTGGATTGTTTATGTTCCTGGATTCTCATTAAGGCGAAATGGGAAGTTGTGTAAACATTTTAATAACTGTTATTAATTGTGTGCCATGTGTTTGTTTTGCAATTAAGGTGTGTTTTCAAATTACACTTCAATAATATCCAAGCAAATATATAAAAAGAAGCTAATTATATTTATAACAATTTTAATAAATAAGAATATGATGAAGTACAAAATTGTTCACATTGTATTTTTTACTACGGATGGAATTCATTTAAGATCATATCTAAAGCACAATACAAAGTTAGCACTATAATAAAGTTTATTTTTCACACAATGTAATGCATTTTATAGACACAGCAAATATAAACTTATATTTTCAAACATAACTGGGACAATACGACAATATTAGCACAATACATAGAACAAAGCACTATATCACAATACAAAGTAGATTGTCATTCACAGAGTTCATCAATATATCAATTGCCAAGCTTTAACAAATAAGAAGCTGCATCACCATACTCAATAAATGTTTTTACACCAGTTGTCAATTCTGTCTTCAATGTTTCACGTCTTTCGTCGATGTCACGGTACTTCTTTGCCCTTTTGCGTTTGTGTCCACCATTCGAGAATTGTTCTATCTTGACTTCGTTGGCTGTCTGTTCCTTTTTGAATTCGTCTATTATCTTGTAGATGGTTGGGTGTGCTACACCGACTCTCTTTTTCAGTTTATTGTGCCAGCCTTCCAGATGGTTATTGGTTCTTGGTCCTTCTGTTTGGTAATGGTTCCAGGTTGGTTGTTGAAAACGTCCTTCTATCCAGGTCTCGGTTACATAGTCAGCTAGTTTGGTACAGTTAGCTGTGGGTCACTTTCAAACATTAATTATTGTGATAAATGAATGTTGTAACCCAAAATGATCTTTCTTCAATATTTCATAATTTTTCTCTGATTCGAGAAATATTTCATTCCAAAATGCTAATTCATAAATATATTTTTACAAATTTATTTATGAATTTATTTATACAACTTATTTTAATTTTTAATTAGAATGAGTGATTTTTTCCAAATTTTACATGATTTAAAACATAAAAAAAGTTTTTATTACCTTATAAAATTAATAATCAATTGTTATAAAAACAAGTCTGAAACTGATTGCTATTTGTTTACTTAAATAATTTTTATAGAATTACAACTAAATTCACAAATTCCCACTTTGCCTTAGTACAGTTCCCATTTCGCCTTAGTACTTTTTTTACCTTTTTTACCTGTATTTACCAGCTAAGGCGAAATGGGAACACACCGGATATATTTCTTGGCACCATGAAGCCATTTAAGTACAGATCCACTTTGACATATTGTTTTTTTAACAATTATTTGGTCATTATTGTTTTTTAGCTTATATTTTGTTATCAAAGTTGCATTATACATTATAGTTCAAGAAAATTAAAAAAAATGTTTTTGAAAATAAGTGTTTGCTTCTTCAAAGAAGAATAATCTCAAAACTGAATTGTGACTTTTTGTCCTGTGACTTTTTGTCCGTGACTTTTTGTCTGTGACATTTTGTCCCGTGACTTTCTGTCCTACAACCGTTTGTAACAGTCATTTATATGTACATTTCTTATTGCTCCAATTGATCTTCGATAAGTCCATCAAGACAGGTGGTCTACATTCTATTATGAGTACATAATCAGAACAGTTTTAACATAAATATTTCATTCCAGGTACATGGAACCAACATAAAAGCACCGCACTTCTTGGGAAAACCTGATTTAAAGCCTTCCTTTCCTTTAAATTTTTATCCACCATATATGACCTGACAAAGAGCAATATATCAATTGAATTATGTATGGCATGTAAGCATTATCGTGCACAAATAATATATAATGCATAAAGACATAGGATAGTCTTAGTTATTATCTGTATTTGCAAGACATTTATGACTGATTCCTGTGAGGAATTTCTGTATGAAGATATAATGTATGACTGATTCCTCTAAGGCATTGTTGTATTAAGATATAATGTATGACTGATTCCTCTAAGGCATTGCTGTATAAAGATATAATTTATGACTGATTCCTCTAAGGCATTGTTGTATAAAGATATAATGTATGACTGATTCCTCTAAGGCATTGTTGTATAAAGATATAATGTATGACTGATTCCTCTAAGGCATTGTTGTATAAAGATATAATTTATGAATGATTCCTGTGAGGCATTTTTGTATGAAGATATAATGTATGACTGATTCCTCTTAGGCATCATTGTATAAAGATATAATGTATGACTGATTCCTCTACGGCATCATTGTATAAAAATATAATGTATGACTGATTCCTCTAAGGCATTGTTGTATAAAGATATAATGTATGACTGATTCCTCTAAGGCATTGTTGTATGAAGATATAATGTATGACTGATTCCTCTAAGGCATTGCTGTATAAAGATATAATGTATGACTGATTCATCTAAGGCTTCATTGTATAAAAATATAATGTATGACTGATTTCTCTAAGGCATCATTGTATAAAAATATAATGTATGACTGATTCCTCTAAGGCATTGTTGTATGAAGATATAATGTATGACTGATTCTTCTAAGGCATTGTTGTATAAAGATATAATGTATGACTGATTCCTGTGAGGCATCGTTGTATGAAGATATAATGTATGACTGATTCCTCTAAGGCATTGCTGTATGAAGATATAATGTATGACTGATTCCTCTACGGCATCATTGTATAAAACTATAATGTATGAATGATTCCTGTGAGGCATTTTTGTATGAAGATATAATGTTTGACTGATTCCTGTGAGGCATCGTTGTATGAAGATATAATGTATGACTGATTCCTCTAAGGCATCATTGTATGAAGATATAATGTATGACTGATTCCTCTAAGGCATTGCTGTATAAAGATATAATGTATGACTGATTTCTCTAAGGCATCATTGTATAAAGATATAATGTATGACTGATTCCTCTAAGGCATTGTTGTATAAAGATATAATGTATGACTGATTCTTCTAAGGCATCATTGTATGAAAATATAATGTATGACTGATTCATCTAAGGCTTCATTGTATAAAAATATAATGTATGACTGATTCCTCTAAGGCATTGCTGTATAAAGATATAATGTATGACTGATTCCTCTAAGGCATTGTTGTATGAAGATATAATGTATGACTGATTCTTCTAAGGCATCATTGTATGAAGATATAATGTATGACTGATTTCTCTAAGGCATTGTTGTATAAAGATATAATGTATGACTGATTCCTCTAAGGCATTGTTGTATAAAGATATAATGTATGACTGATTCATCTAAGGCTTCATTGTATAAAAATATAATGTATGACTGATTCCTCTAAGGCATTGTTGTATAAAGATATAATGTATGACTGATTCCTCTAAGGCATTGTTGTATAAAGATATAATGTATGACTGATTCATCTAAGGCTTCATTGTATAAAAATATAATGTATGACTGATTCCTCTAAGGCATTGTTGTATAAAGATATAATGTATGACTGATTCATCTAAGGCTTCATTGTATAAAAATATAATGTATGACTGATTCCTCTAAGGCATTGTTGTATAAAGATATAATGTATGACTGATTCCTCTAAGGCATTGTTGTATAAAGATATAATGTATGACTGATTCATCTAAGGCTTCATTGTATAAAAATATAATGTATGACTGATTCCTCTAAGGCATTGTTGTATAAAGATATAATGTATGACTGATTCCTCTAAGGCATTGTTGTATGAAGATATAATGTATGACTGATTCTTCTAAGGCATCATTGTATGAAGATATAATGTATGACTGATTCCTCTAAGGCATTGTTGTATGAAGATATAATGTATGACTGATTCCTGTGAGGCATCGTTGTATGAAGATATAATGTATGACTGATTCCTCTAAGGCATTGCTGTATAAAGATATAATGTATGACTGATTCATCTAAGGCTTCATTGTATAAAAATATAATGTATGACTGATTCCTCTAAGGCATTGTTGTATAAAGATATAATGTATGACTGATTCCTCTAAGGCATTGTTGTATGAAGATATAATGTATGACTGATTCCTCTAAGGCATTGTTGTATGAAGATATAATGTATGACTGATTCTTCTAAGGCATCATTGTATGAAGATATAATGTATGACTGATTCCTCTAAGGCATTGTTGTATGAAGATATAATGTATGACTGATTCTTCTAAGGCATTGTTGTATAAAGATATAATGTATGACTGATTCCTCTAAGGCATTGTTGTATAAAGATATAATGTATGACTGATTCCTCTAAGGCATTGTTGTATGAAGATATAATGTATGACTGATTCCTCTAAGGCATTGTTGTATGAAGATATAATGTATGACTGATTCTTCTAAGGCATTGTTGTATAAAGATATAATGTATGACTGATTCCTCTAAGGCATCGTTGTATGAAGATATAATGTATGACTGATTCCTGTTATGCATCGTTTTATACAAGTGTCAGGTACGAAAGATTCTTCCCATGCATCTTTGTATTACTCGAAGTATTTAATTTGGTGAGATTTGCTGAATGGATGATGGTCATGATTTCTGAAGGATAGGGCTTGTATTGATTAATAGGGATTTTAAGGTTTTGGTGGATAGGGCCTTAAAATTCATTGGGGTACCACCATGCATAAACCCTCTAGGGAAAACACTAAAATGTATCAAAAAATCCTACAGCATTGTTATATGAAGGACGTAGGTATTATATATCAAAAATTCAGCATTTATTAAAATATCATATAGTTATAATGGATAACAGATTTCTCCCTTGGTATCATAGTTTAAAGGTATCTCAGTTGATAGCTTCCTCTAATGCATCTATGTGTTTTAAGGTATCATGTCTGACAGACTCCTCTAGGGCATCTGTGTATAAACGTATGTCTGCGCTGATTCCACTAATGCATCATTTATGTCAAAAGCATCACTATATAAAGATATAATGTCTGATAGATTCCACTAAGGCATTGTTGATTAAAGTTATCATACAATATTGATCACAGGTTCTATAAGGCATCATTCTATATAAGAGTTTTGTAAGACAGATTCCCCAAAGACATCATTATATAAAGGTATCATGTGTGATAGATTCCTCGAAGACATCATTAAATTAAAGTAATATATAAAGGTATCATGTCTAAGGTATGACAAATTCCACTTATGCAGTTATCATACAATACTACATGTCAGAATCCTCTAAGACTTCACTGTATAAAGTTATCATACAAGACTATATACTAGTATGAAAGATTCCAATAAGTCATCATTGTATTAAGGAATAGTGTATGACAGATCCCCCCCCCCCCCCAAGGCATCCCTGTATAAAGGTATCATACTATGTTACATAACAGATTCCTATAAGGGATCATTGTACTCAGGAATCATGTCTGACAGTTTCCCCTAAAGCATCGTTGTATAAAGGCATAGTGCTTAAAGTTATTATACAATTTTAATGACAGATTCCCCAAAGGCATCATTCTGTAAAGATATCATGTGTGACCTGTTCCTCTATGGCAGCATTGTGTAAATATATTATGTATTACAGATTTCTCTGAAGCCACACCAAATAAATTACTTGTTCTTTGGATTCGCTCGACCCTACAAAATCAGTTTCAAAGTAAAAATAAAAAATGCTCCTCATGATTTCTTCAAGATTTCATGCTTCATTTTTATGCAGTATTACTGTATCAATTTTTTCAGTACATCTTACTTGTATCTATAAATTTCTATTTAGTTTCAAGTAAAAATTTTAAAAAGTGTTATCACATCTGGCTCAGATCATCCCTGTTGACACAAAGAAGCTAGGATGTTATAATGACAGATTCCTATAAGGCATCATTGCATAAAGGTATTATGTCTGACAGATTCACCAAAGGCATCATTATGTCTGATAGATTCCTCTAAGGCATCTGTGTATAAAGTTTTCATATCATATACTTAATGACAAATTCCTATAAGGCATCATTGTATTAAGGAAAAGTGTATGACAGATTCCCCCACGGGATGGGGGGGGGGGGGGGGTAGGGGGTATCTTCGGTAAAAAGTTGTTACAGGTGTGTCGCTGGAATTTGAAAAAAATCTCGAATTCATATATTTCCCAAGACCAAAATTATGACCCATTCATATATTTGTGCATAAAGTCATATACTTATCTGAAATTTCCGCCCGAGTTATATATTTGGCTCTAAATTGTACGCCCAGTCATATATTATGCTCTTAATTTTCGGCCCAGTCATAAATTTTGCCCTAAATTTCCGACCCAGTCATATATTTGACAAGTTGAAAAAGCGACACATTCCAGCGGCACGTGTGTATATACCTTTATATAGGAAGTGACCCCCGTGGATTCCCCTAATGTATCGCTGTATAAAGTTATCATACAAGATTGCATGACAGATTCCAATAAGACATAATTTCATAAAGGTATCATATATGACAGATCCCAATAAGGCATCATTTCATAAATGTATCATGTCTGACAGATTCCTCTAAGGCATCATCATATCAAGGCATCGTGTCTTATAGATTCGTCAAAGGCATCTTTGTATAAATTATTATACAATATATACTATATAACAGATTCCTATAAGGCAACTAGCCATTAAGTAGCTATTAAGGAAACGCTCATGACAGATTCATCCAAGTCATCGCTGTATAAAGGTATCATACTATATTACATAACAGATTCGTATAAGGGATCATTTTTCTCAGGAATCATGTCTGACAGATTCCCCTAAGGCATCGTTGTATAAAGGCATCGTGCATAAAGTTATTATACAATATTAATGACAGATTCCCCAAAGGCATCATTATGTAAAGATATCATGTGTGACCCATTCCTCTATAGCAGCATTGTGTAAATGCATATGAAAGTATCATGACATTCTCAGTTCTCGGCCCTCTTACTTCTGCTCTCCACCCCTTAAAATCTAGGTCAGATAACAAAACTTGCAGCGATTTTTACCCCCCCCCCCCCCCCCCCCCCACCCCAAACTACTTGAATTAAGTTTTTTATCCTACATTGAACTCTTGATCTCGTCGCTTAAGATAACCATTCAATTTCCAAAAATGGAATTCCAAATTTGGTTAATTTCGTGAAAGACTCTAAGATCTGATTTTTTTGGAAATGTATCTAGCATCCATGCATATTAATAACTATTAATGTCAAA
This sequence comes from Mytilisepta virgata, assembly GCA_028015205.1. Lineage (NCBI taxonomy): Eukaryota > Metazoa > Mollusca > Bivalvia > Mytilida > Mytilidae > Mytilisepta > Mytilisepta virgata. Next base: position 45,607,739 of record CM051520.1, read on the forward strand.
AGACCTAGGCTAACCATTCAATTTCCAAGATTGATATTCCAACTTTGGTAAATTTACACTTAATTAGTAGAACATGTCATCATAAAAACAGTTCACTACATGTATTTCTTTGATCATTTGTGTTTTGCAATTCATAGCACTGGTTGAATTAGTTAAGAAAGAACAAATGGTAGTGAAACAGTGAAAACATGTTATTGTTCTTTTGTGGACGAGAATTAGTTTAATTCTGATGTTTGGTAAAAATTTTTTGGCTAATTTGCTGCTACGTTCAGTTGGTGAACTGTCAACCCCTCCCTACCAGCCAACCTCTGGATCTGCCAATGTGGGAGGTCTCCCCTTAGCAAAACTGCTCAGGGGGAGATTTTGTGACGCGATGTTTTTTCGCAGTAAAACTAGCATTTATCTATCACCTGTATTCAATCAAAAGGGCTATTAAGAATGCATGCACATCCACAAGTAGTCGTGCATTTGTATTTTGAACTATACATGCAACTTTACAAGAATGGTTTGTTTTGTTTTGTGATTCCTAATTTGTTTTATCAAATGGTGTACAGCCTACCTTTACTAAATTCAGCGTATGTTTAAAGGGAGATGTTAGGTGATTTTTTTTATCTTTATTCAAAAGATGCTAGGTGATCTTTTTGATTAGATACATTAAGTTAACATAAATTTAAGGTTCATTATAGGATCTATAAAACTTTCAAAATCTAAAAACAAGTGTAATTAAAAATCCAGATTTTCAAACTTAAGTCTATTTTTTGGTGGGAAAAATCTCAACTATAAGTCAACTCCTTCAAATGCTTATCTTCACACGTTGATATGCAACAGTATACTATTTGAACTTTAAAATTGTCAGAAAAAAACGCATTTATTCAAAATGAATTATCAAGGGAAACAACTCGAAACTAAACTTTAGACATACCCACAAGTTTACATAAAAAACTTAGTTGTTTCATGTTATACAAACTCTTTTCAAGTTATTATTGAAAGACAAACTTGTGATTGCTGAATATTTTTTATAAAACAAAAGCCCCCCCCCCCCCTTACATTTTACAAATTGTATGTAACTGTATTATATATAACGACAGTTTTCTCTACGGCATCTATGGTTTAATTGTTTGCAGACAATAAAACAAAAACAAAAAATAATATGAAATACAAAAAGATTTTATGGTCAATTCTGGAAAATAATATACATAGAAAAATATCAGAATCACACGTTAAAGCATTTTGCACAAGCTATATAATATAGTATATATATAGCGATTCTATCAGAATTTAATTTCCTTACTAAAGTTCTTCAAATGTAATTTAATTTCCTTTCCATCGCACATATATTTGCTCATTTGAACTTCTAGTTTGAAGATGTTTACACAATCTTTTGTAAAGGTCTATTTCTTGGAGTAATATTACTTTTTTTTAGTGAAGCAAAAATAATCAATTTCCATTTCCGGTTTATCAATGGTTCCTTGAGGGAATGACTACGGACTGATTCCTCATGGGAACTTGTCAGCGTGACAATCTGTCTCCTGCGGATGAGTATACTTGAAGTTGAACTAGATTCACTTAAATAATTTTGGGAATGTTATCAAAAATATTTAAAGTTTTAGTACTTCGAAATGAACAATGAATTTCATATAGGCCTATATTTAAAAATTCCTTTTTAAGAATAGCATATGTATTTACTTTCTTAATTTTTTCTTGTGACATAAGTGTACATTTATGAACAGAAAATAGTAAGATTGTAATAAAATAGTTTATTTCATAATATGACTCGTCATGAATTTTGTAGCCTAATATCAAACTTTTAAAGTTAAGTATATGAGTTCCTATTTCCAATTTGTATAATAAAAGTTTGACTTGTTCCCAAAATGTTTGAAAATAGTTACACTTAAGGAAATAGTGTTCATAATCTTCAATCTCGTTGCAAAGGTTACACTTGTCTGTATTCTTAATCTTCCATTTATATAAAATTTGTTTATTTGGAAGAATATTGTGGATTAATTTCCATCTAAAGATTTTTAATTTGTTTTCTTTTAGATGGAAGAATATAAATTGCAACATTTGTTTAACTTGTATTTTTTTAATATTAAATTTTTTTACCCATATTGTAAATCCTGTTATTTTTTCTCTATGTTTATTATTAACAAACTTATAAATATCTTTCATACTTAGATTATCTAGATTATTATTTTTAGTTTTATCATTTAGTGGCAATGTAAATATTAGTTTTGTTTGAACTTTAGTTTTAACAGAATCAATATTTAGTAGTATAGACTTCCAATTGTTTGGTATTGCTTTTTTTAACATACTAAATTCAGAAATCCAGTTTGTTTTATCTGTTAATCTGCTGAGATAAATTACCTTTACCATCAATAAGTTCATTTACAAAAATTATTCCACATTTAATCCAATTTGTATACATTAGACATTTGTTATCATATTTGATTTGCTTATTACCCCATATTATTTCTTGTCTTATCATTCTGTAATTGGTAGGAATATCTTTAAGATTTTGGCATAAAATCCAAGCACTTACAATGTCAATATAGAAATCTGGTAAAATATTTTTTAGATTATCAATTGACTTCAAGTTATCTGGTTTCATATCAAAAAAAAGAAAATTTTTTCCAAATTTATTAAAAAAAAAAGCTTGGAATAATTTTCCAGTTAGCCATTTCTCCTAAAGTTAATTTTTTTACCCATGATAAGCGAATTGATATCAAAAAGTTGTCTATGTCAGTCAATTTAAGCCCACCTTCTGTATATTCTTTGCTTAATGTGGTACGCTTAATTTTTTCTCGTTTCCCATCCCATATGAAATTATAAATGAGCTTTTTGAATAAAGATAAATGATCTTTTCCAATGGTACTTACTGATGCTAAATATGTAATGTTTGGTAAAATAAGGGACTTGATTACATACTCTCCCAATCATTGTGAGATTTCTTTTTTTCCATAAATTTAAAGTATTTTCAAATTTTGTGAAGATTTTATCAAAGTTAAGTTTTTTACATTCTAATTTGTTAATGCCAAAATATATGCCTAAGCTTTTAACTTTGTCAGTCCAATTTACATTTTCAAATTTGTCTTTACAATGTTTTAGTCACAGGGGCCCGACTTCTGGATATTTCTTTTTTATTTTATTTTTTTTTTTGTTGTCTTATTTCATGAGTACTTTCTAATAAATATTTACTATAACAACGCAAATTATGCGTTTATTATCAATGTGCTATACACTATGCACGTCCTTATACTAAAAAATCCTAAAGGGATATAAGCCGCCATTTTGGATTTCCTACCTTTGCCACGATTAAAATCAATTAAAAATACTTCCATGTCACAATTTATTTCATATATGCCCTCAATCTCCTCCAAAATGAATGATCTTTAAAATCCAATCATCATTTTACCAAGCTACGACATTAAACTCGATAATTTGACGAGCGAAGTCAAAACTTATCATATTTCGCGTCGAAAGCAACGTTCCTCGTAACTTCACTATTGAAGTCAAAGGGACGCAACTCTGATTCTCATTGACTTTTACATACTGTTATATACAGTAACGTTGCTTTCGACCCGAAATACGCGAACTTTTGACTTTGCTTGTCGAATTAAAGAGTTTGATGCTGCATCCTGGTAAAATGGTGACTGGATTTTGAAGATGAGCCTCGTTGGAGACCAGAAATCTTTCCCTTGGGTGTCTGAGATTTTTCCGTCATGCACTTTCACCGGTGTTAGATCCTTATAGTCTTATTCCACGATAAATGGTGTACGGAGCAGATATCCAACCGTTATTTAGTATGCATCCTTGTATATCAGTATAAAGAGTTTTAACCCAATGTATAAAGGAATCTGTAAACCCAAATTTTATCAAAGCTTCATACATGAAATCCCATTCTAATGAGTCAAAGGCTTTAGAGAAATCGACAAAAAGTAAAGCTCCATCTACATTAAATTTTTCTGAATAATCAATTATATCTTGAATTTGACGAATATTTAAACCAATATATCTTTTTTTTATGTATCCATTTTGATCATTATGTATTATTTTATGAAGAACTGTTTTAACTCCCTGTGCTAATGTATATGCTATAAGTTTTGTATCAACATTTAATAAAGTTGTAGGCCTATAATTATCCAGGGATAGAGGATCACTTTTTTATAAAGTAAAGAAATTACACCAATTTTTTGCAAAGTGCTTAATTCACCTTTCACATAACAAAAATTGAAAACTGACACCATAAATTCTTTCAAATTTTCCCAAAAGGTACGATAGAATTCTACGCTCAACCCATCTAAGCCTGGAGATTTATTCAATTTCATGCTAAATATTGAGTTTGTACATTCTGTAATAGTAGTAGTATATAGGGACAGTTCAGTTATCATTTGAGGAGGAGGAGGAGCCGGAAGTGACGTCAACCGGAAATGACATCACCGGAAGTGACATGACCGGAACCGTAAGTCAGGTGACCGGAACCGGAAGTGATTTTTGCGCGCATGCGCAACCGGAAGTAGTGGATTTTCCCGCCCTTTGTTGACGGAAGTGACGGTAGGACCCAGATGTATGGTCTGCGCATGTGTAGGCGGAACCGGAAGTACCCGGAAGTGGTTTGCGCGCATGCGCAACCGGAAGTAGGGTGTTTTTTCCGCCATTTGTTGACGGAAGTGACGTAAGTCACGTGGTAGTAGGACCCGGATGTGTGGTCTGCGCATGTTCAGGCGGAACCGGAAGTGGTTGGTGCAACCGGAAGTAGGGTGTTTTCTCACCGTTTGTTGACGGAAGTGACGCAAGTCACGTGGTGGTACCCTAATGTTGATGCTTGACCAGATTGAATTATCTCCCTTTTCCCGCACTTCTCGGTCGTCTCTGGATCTTTCACCGGTCTCTAGGGACTGATACTCTCACTGTTATGTCGAAGTCCGAGAGTATACGAAGTACACTATTGGATTATCTCCCCATATCCCGCTCTTTTCAACTGTGGGTGATGTTTTCTGTGAGGACCAAAGGTAGGATTGGATTATGTCCCCTTACCTCCAAGTGATGCTTGTCACCAATAGATCAATGGAGGAGTGTCCTTAGGAACCGCCTTAGCAACGGCGGTCCATTTCATTGCACATCGCTGCTCATTGCTGCTCTTCTCTTGCTCATCGCTGCTCTTCTCTTGCTCCGTGCTGCTCCTCGGTGCTCTTCTCTTGCTCATCGCTGCTCATTGCTGCTCTTCTCTTGCTCATCGCTGCTCATTGCTGCTCATCTCTTGCTCATCGCTGCTCATTGCTGCTCATTGCTACTCTTCTCTTGCTCATCGCTGCTCATCGTTGCTCATCTCTTGCTCCGCGCTGCTCTTCGTTGCTCTTCTCTTGTTCATTGCTGCTCATCGCTACGCAGGACCTTACTCGTGTGCTCATTTCGCTCCTGCTGCTTGTCACTGTTCGTCATCGCTGTTCATCTCTTGATCCACCCTTTTCCCGCACTTCTCGGTCGTCTCTGGATCTTTCATTGGTCTCTAGGGTCTGATTCTCTCACTGTTATGTCGAAGTCCGAGAGTATAGAGGGACTATTGGGTTATCTCCCCTTATCCCGCTCTTTTCATCTGCGGGTGATGTTTTCTGTGAGGACCAAAGGTAGGATTGGATTATGTCCCCTTACCTCCAAGTGATGCTTGTCACCAATAGATCAATGGAGGAGTGTCCTTAGGAACCGCCTTAGCAACGGCGGTTCATTTCTATAATGCACTTCGTTTCTCTTCTTTTGCTCCATCCCGCTCTTTGCTACTCTTTGCTGCTCATCGCTACTCAGGACCTTACTCGCGTGCTCATCTCTTGCTCATCGCTGCTCATTGCTGCTCATCTCTTGCTCATCGCTGCTCATTGCCGCTCATCTCTTGCTCATCGCTGCTCACCACTGCTCTTCTCTTGCTCGGCGCTCCTCATTGCTGCTCATCTCTTGCTCCGTGCTGCTCACCACTGCTCTTCTCTTGCTCCGCGCTGCTCATTGCTGCTCATCTCTTGCTCCGTGCTGCTCATCGCTGCTCTTTGCTGCTCATCGCTACTCAGGACCTTACTCGCGTGCTCATTTCGCCCCTGTTGCTTGTTGCTGTTCTTGTCTTGTTCTGTGCTGTTCTTTCCTGCCAGTTATGTCGAGGTCCGACAGTATCCGCAGTACAATAAGACTATTTGGTTATCTCCCCTTTTCCTGTGCTTTTCATTCTCGATCGTCTCTGGTCTGTCATTGGACTATATAGGGTTGGGGTATTGCATTGTGTCTATTCCTCTTACTGTTTAAGTCCGAGAGTATACGCAAAACAATGGGACTATTGGATTACCTCCCCGTCTCTGGGTCAGTCATCGGACAGTATAGGGTCTCGCCTCGAGTGTCTAGGGACTGATACTCTCATTGTTATGTCGAAGTCCAAGAGTATACGAAGTACACTATTGGATTATGTCCCCTTATCCCGCTCTTTTCACCGCGGGTGGTGTTTTTCGTTTGCTCAAGGGAAGTCCAAAGGTTGGGTTGGATTATGTCCCCTTACCTGCAAGTGATGCTGTCACCAATAGATCAATGGAGGGGTGTCCTTAGCAACTGCCTTAGCAACGGCGGTCCATTTCTATGATGCACTTCGTTTCTCTTCTCTTGCTCCATCCCGCTCCTCGCTGCTCTTCTCTTGCTCCGTGCTGCTCATCGCTGCTCTTCTCTTGCTCATCGCTGCTCATTGCTGCTCATCTCTTGCTCATCACTTCTCATTGCTGCTATTCTCTTGCTCATCGCTGCTCATTGCTGCTCTTCTCTTGCTCATCGCTGCTCATTGCTGCTCATCTCTTGCTCATCGCTGCTCATCACTGCTCATCGCTGCTCATCTCTTGCTCCATGCTGCTCATCGCTGCTCTTCTCTTGCTCTTTGCTGCTCATCGCTACTCAGGACCTTACTCGCGTGCTCATTTCAGTTTTGGGGCTGCTGCTGCTAGTGGTGGTCGATTGTCGTTATTCAAAGATTGGATCTGTGCGAGAGCACCATTAAATTCAGGTCATTTGAAAGGGCACTCTGCATTTATCCAGGCTTGTGACTGGCTATCATAAGATAGGCTGCATTAATCCTCCTCAATTTTTTAAGGCCACTCTGCATTTAACCAGGCTTGTGACTGGCTATATATATGTATAAACATATATAGGCTGCATTACCCTCCTTCCCTTTTTTTAAATTTTTTTTAAATTTTAATTTTTTTTATATATTTTTTTTTGTTGTTTTTTTTTTGTTGTTTTTTGTTTTTTTTTCTTCTTTGTAATATGTTCCAATTCCTCCGTCACATAGAGTCATTGCTGTCTTCAGCTGGTGGTGGGTCGTAGTCGTTCAATACACGGTTAAGCAGATATTTTCGTTTTTCTACGGCATATTCCCATGATTCTTTTGATTCGTAGTCTTCCTCTTCTCTCAAGCGTTTAGCCGTTTTCTTGATCTTTCTATGTACGGGGTCTTTATTCATGTCTTGATGCCAGGACAATAGTCCGAGGTAATGGTTTCGCATTTCGTCTCTGTATGTGTCAAACATGTCTCGATATGCTGCCAAGCGTGCCTCGTCTTCTTCCATTCCGGCTTCGACAAGTTCGTTTACTTTCTGTGAGTATTCCGATTGATGTACTTGAAATGTTCTATTCAAAATGACTTCCCATGGAGACTGTTCGCATTGCTCTTCGGAGTCTTCGTTGGACTCCTGTTCACTACTTTGTTCGGATTCCTCGTTATCGGCTTCTGTGGTGGTATCTGAGACTGAATCACTATAGTCTGTTGAATCCTTCTCCATACCGTGTGCATTCTTTTTGTGTCGCTCTATGTTGAAGTTTCGCTCGGACTGGTATCCACATATGTCACAGGTATACATTTAAGACGTCTTTCTTTCCTTGGATTCAATAGTAGAATGAGCTGCGGTCGTCCTGCAAGTGCTTATATTACCTACAGGTTCGTCAACGGCTTGTTGATTCATACACAAACGTTTGGCAAAGTATTCGTTTCGAGATTGTTGCAGTTCAGATTTCACTTTTCTGATGAGGTTTCTATTAAGTCTTGTCCACTCGTTGTCAATCCTTCTACACCCCTTGCAGACATTCATGTTTTTGTAGAATTCCGCAAAGCTCTTGTTCATTTGACACTTTGTACATTTCTTGTTTGGATCCACTTTGCTGGGTCCTCCACTTGTGTTGTCCAGCCGTTTGGTTCTCTCCACTTTGGTTGGAAGTATTTTCCTTTTCATTTCTGGTTTTGCTTTGGTCTTTGAAAGATCCACAGGTATTAAGTATCTACCAGGAACCAATAAACCGAGAGGCGTTTTCGACTCCATTGGTACGTGTGTGTTGTTTGACGGTCTTCAAACAACTGACGAAATTAAACAAAACCTCTGAATATATTTTCGTTAAAAGCTTTCCATTGGCGTCATGGTGGCGAAGATTGTTTTTGTCTATTCATTCAGACAACACAGTTCGCTGCTCGTCATTGTAGTTTACTGCTCACCACTGCTCTTCTCTTGCTCCGCGCTGCTCATTGCTGCTCATCTCTTGCTCCGTGCTGCTCATCGCTGCTCTTCTCTTGCTCTTTGCTGCTCATCGCTACTCAGGACCTTACTCGCGTGCTCATTTCGCTCCTGCTGCTTGTTGCTGTTCGTCATTGCTGCTCTTCTCTTGCTCTTTGCTACTCATCGCTACTCAGGACCTTACTCACGTGCTCATTTCGCTCCTGCTGGTTGTTGCTGTTCGTTGCTGCTGCTGCTGCTGCTGCTACTGAGGATGTGAAGGTGGGATTCTCAGTTTTGTTATGAATCGCCTCTTGTTCCCGTTGATGTTACGATGGACATCAAAGATGGCTGCGCCCACGTAACGCGGACCTGAAAGAAAGCACCCTTATGAAAAAGAAATTTTAGAGTCTTTCTGGACGGGAACGAACGTTTACCCTAACACTAGTTCTGCTTACCAGCCTGCTTCAAATTCATGTTTCAAAGTCTAGCCCAATGCTGGATTGGGCTTCATCCCGTATGAATTTGAAGTGGTACTAGTGTTAGGATTAGAGTTAAGTTAGGATAAGGTTAGATTTAGGATTAAGGTTAAGATTATGTTAGGGTTAGGTAAGAGTTAGGGTTAGTGTTAGGGTTAGAATTAGGTTTAGGGTTAGGTTTAGGGTTAGAGTAAGGGATTAGGGTAGGGTTAGCATTAGGGTTAGAGTTAGGGCTACAGTTATGGTTAGGTTTAGTGTTAAGTTAGTGTTAGGGTTAGTGTTAGGGTTAGGGGTTAGAGTTATGGTTAGTGTTAGAGTTAGGTTAGGTTTAGGACTAGGGTTAGGGTTAGGGTTAGGGTTAGAGTTATGGTTAGTGTTAGAGTTAGGGTTAGGTTTAGGACTAGGGTCAGGGTTAGCGTTAGGGTTAGAGTTATGGTTGGGGTTAGGACTCGAGTTAGGGTTATGGTTAGGGCTGAAATCCGTAAACGTTCTAAAATTTCTTTTTCATAAGGGTGCTTTCTTTCAGGTCCGCGTTACGTGGGCGCAGCCATCTTTGATATCCATCGTAACACCAACGGGAACAAGAGGCGATTCATAACAAAACTGAGAATCCCACCTTCACCTCCTCAGTAGCAGCAGCAGCAGCAGCAGCAGCAACGAACAGCAACAACCAGCAGGAGCGAAATGAGCACGTGAGTAAGGTCCTGAGTAGCGATGAGTAGCAAAGAGCAAGAGAAGAGCAGCAATGACGAACAGCAACAAGCAGCAGGAGCGAAATGAGCACGCGAGTAAGGTCCCGAGTAGCGATGAGCAGCAAAGAGCAAGAGATGAGCAGCAATGAGCAGCGCGGAGCAAGAGAAGAGCAGTGGTGAGCAGTAAACTACAATGACGAGCAGCGAACTGTGTTGTCTGAATGAATAGACAAAAACAATCTTCGCCACCATGACGCCAATGGAAAGCTTTTAACGAAAATATATTCAGAGGGTTTGTTTAATTTCGTCAGTTGTTTGAAGACCGTCAAAAAACACACACGTACCAATGGAGTCGAAAACGACTCTCGGTTTATTGGTTCCTGGTAGATACTTAATACCTGTGGATTTTTCAAAGACCAAAGCAAAACCAGAAATGAAAAGGAAAATACTTCCAACCAAAGTGGAGAGAACCAAACGGCTGGACAACACAAGTGGAGGACCCAGCAAAGTGGATCCAAACAAGAAATGTACAAAGTGTCAAATGAACAAGAGCTTTGCGGAATTCTACAAAAACATGAATGTCTGCAAGGGGTGTAGAAGGATTGACAACGAGTGGACAAGACTTAATAGAAACCTCATCAGAAAAGTTAAATCTGAACTGCAACAATCTCGAAACGAATACTTTGCCAAACGTTTGTGTATGAATCAACAAGCCGTTGACGAACCTGTGGGTAATATAAGCACTTGCAGGACGACCGCAGCTCATTCTACTATTGAATCCAAGGAAAGAAAGACGTCTTAAATGTATACCTGTGACATATGTGGATACCAGTCCGAGCGAAACTTCAACATAGAGCGACACAAAAAGAATGCACACGGTATGGAGAAGGATTCAACAGACTATAGTGATTCAGTCTCAGATACCACCACAGAAGCCGATAACGAGGTATCCGAACAAAGTAGTGAACAGGAGTCCAACGAAGACTCCGAAGAGCAATGCGAACATAACAGTCTCCATGGGAAGTCATTTTGAATAGAACATTTCAAGTACATCAATCGGAATACTCACAGAAAGTAAACGAACTTGTCGAAGCCGGAATGGAAGAAGACGAGGCACGCTTGGCAGCATATCGAGACATGTTTGACACATACAGAGACGAAATGCGAAACCATTACCTCGGACTATTGTCCTGGCATCAAGACATGAATAAAGACCCCGTACATAGAAAGATCAAGAAAACGGCTAAACGCTTGAGAGAAGAGGAAGACTACGAATCAAAAGAATCATTGGAATATGCCGTAGGAAAACGAAAATATCTGCTTAACCGTGTATTGAACGACTACGACCCACCACCAGCTGAAGACAGCAATGACTCTATGTGACGGAGGAATTGGAACATATTACAAAGAAAACAAATATGTATAAAAAAATAAAAAATTTAAAAAAAAGGAAGGAGGGTAATGCAGCCTATATATGTTTAAACATATATATAGCCAGTCACAAGCCTGGACAAATGCAGAGTGGCCTTAAAAAATTGAGGAGGATTGATGCAGCCTATCTTATGATAGCCAGTCACAAGCCTGGATAAATGCAGAGTGGCCTTTCAAATGACCTGAATGTAAGGGTGCTCTCGCACAGATCCAATCTTTGAATAACGACAATCGACCACCACTAGCAGCAAAACTGAAATGAGCACGCGAGTAAGGTCCTGAGTAGCGATGAGCAGCAAAGAGCAAGAGATGAGCAGCAATGAGCAGCACAGAGCAAGAGATGAGCAGCGATGAGCAAGAGATGAGCAGCAATGAGCAACGATGAGCAAGAGATGAGCAGCAATGAGCAGCGATGAGCAAGAGAAGAGCAGCAATGAGCAGCGATGTGCAATGAAATGGACCGCCGTTGCTAAGGGAGTTGCTAAGGACACCCCTCCATTGATCTATTGGTGACAGCATCACTTGGAGGTAGGGGGACATCATCCAATCCTACCGTTGGTCCTCACAGAAAACATCACCCACAGATGAAAAGAGCGGGATAAGGGGAGATAATCCAATAGTGTACTTCGTATACTCTCGGACTTCGACATAAAAGTGAGAGTATCAGACCCTAGAGACCGATGAAAGATCCAGAGACGACCGAGAAGTGCGGAAAGAGGGTGGATCAAGAGATGAACAGCAATGAGGAACAGTGACAAGCAGCAGGAGCGAAATGAGCACGCGAGTAAGGTCCTGAGTAGCGATGAGCAGCACGGAGCAAGAGATGAGCAGCAATGAGCAGCGATGAGCAAGAGAAGAGCAGCAATGAGCAGCGATGAGCAAGAGAAGAGCAGCAATGAGCAGCGATGAGCAAGAGAAGAGCAGCAATGAGCAGCGATGAGCAAGAGATGAGCAGCGATGAGCAGTGATGAGCAAGAGATGAGCAGCAATGAGCAGTGATGAGCAAGAGAACAGCAGCGATGAGCAGCACGGAGCAAGAGAACAGCAGCGAGAAGCGGGATGGAGCAAGAGAATAGTAACGAAGTGCATCATAGAAATTGACCGCCGTTGCTAAGGCAGTTGCTAAGGACACCCCTCCATTGATCTATTGGTGACAGCATCACTTGCAGGTAAGGGGGCATAATCCAATCCTACCTTTGGTCCTCACAGAAAACATCACCCACAGATAAAAAGAGCGGGATAAGGGGAGATAATCCAATAGTGTACTTCGTATACTCTCGGACTTCGACATAACAGTGAGAGTATCAGACCCTAGAGACCGATGAAAGATCCAGAGACGACCGAGAAGTGCGGGAAAAGGGTGGATCAAGAGATGAACAGCAATGACGAACAGTGACAATCAGCAGGAGCGAAATGAGCACGCGAGTAAGGTCCTGAGTAGCGATGAGCAGCACGGAGCAAGAGATGAGCAGCAATGAGCAGCGATGAGCAAGAGAAGAGCAGCAATGAGCAGCTATGAGCAAGAGAAGAGCAGCAATGAGCAGCGATGAGCAAGAGATGAGCAGTGATGAGCAGCGATGAGCAAGAAATGAGCAGCGATGAGCAAGAGATGAGCAGCAATGAGCAGTGATGAGCAAGAGATGAGCAGCAATGAGCAGCGATGAGCGGGATGGAGCAAGAGAAGAGAAACGAAGTGCATCATAGAAATGGACCGCCGTTGCTAAGGCAGTTGCTAAGGACACCCCTCCATTGATCTATTGGTGACAGCATGACTTGCAGGTAAGGGGGCATAATCCAATCCTACCTTTGGTCCTCACAGAAAACATCACCCACAGATGAAAAGAGCGGGATAAGGGGAGATAATCCAATAGTGTACTTCGTATACTCTCGGACTTCGACATAACAGTGAGGGAATCAGACCCTAGAGACTGATGAAAGATCCAGAGACGACCGAGAAGTGCGGGAAAAGGGTGGATCAAGAGATGAACAGCGATGACGAACAGTGACAAGCAGCAGGAGCGAAATGAGCACGCGAGTAAGGTCCTGAGTAGCGATGAGCAGCACGGAGCAAGAGATGAGCAGCAATGAGCAGCGATGAGCAAGAGAAGAGCAGCAATGAGGAGCGATGAGCAAGAGAAGAGCAGCAATGAGCAGCGATGAGCAAGAGATGAGCAGCGATGAGCAGCGATGAGCAAGAGATGAGCAGCAATGAGCAGTGATGAGCAAGAGATGAGCAGCAATGAGCAGTGATGAGCAGCGATGAGCAAGAGAAGAGCAGCGATGAGCAGCACGGAGCAAGAGAAGAGCAGCGAGGAGCGGGATGGAGCAAGAGAAGAGAAACTAAGTGAATGCAATGAAATGGACCGCCGTTGCTAAGGACACCCATCCATTGATCTAATGGTGACAAGCATCACATGGAGGTAAGGGGACATAATCCAATCCTACCTTTGGTCCTCACAGAAAATACCCGCAGATGAAAAGAGCGGGATAAGGGGAGATAATCCAATAGTGTACTTCGTATACTCTCGGACTTCGACATAACAGTGAGAGTATCAGACCCTAGAGACCGATGAAAGATCCAGAGACGACCGAGAAGTGCGGGAAAAGGGAGATAATTAAATCTGGTCAAGCATGGCACATCCTGGTCCGTGACTTACGTCACTTCCGTAAACAAATCATGGAAAAAACCCATCACTTCCGGTTGCGCATGCGCGCAAAAACCACTACCGGTTCCTGAACATGCGCAGACCACACATCCGGGTCCTGGCACGTGACTTACGTCACTTCCGTAAACAAATCATGGAGAAAACCCCCTACTTCCGGTTACGCATGCGCGCAAACAACTTCCGGATACTTCCGGTTCCTCCTAGACATGCGCAGACCACACATCCAGGTCCTTGACTTACGTCACTTCCGTAAACAAATGGCGGGAAAATCCACTACTTCCGGTTGCGCATGCGCATGCGCGCAAAACACTTCCGATACTTTCGGTTCCGGTCACGTGACTACGGGTTCCGGTTACGTCACTTCCTGTGACGTCATTTCCGGTTCGGCTGACGTCACTTCCGGCACCTCCACAGCACCTCCACAGCACCTCCACCACACCCACCACCACAAATCCTAACTGAACTGTCCCCATATACTACTTAAATGGCATATAAGTAATCACCAAATCATGAGCTGTTAAGTGATAAATCATCATCTATATAGCGGAAGCTTAAATTAAAGTTTTGAGATAGTTTTTTCTACTTATTAATTGAAGAAAGTCGGACTCGAAACAAATGAGATCAGCAAGGAGAGGAGCACAATTTGTTCCCATTGGAATACTGATCGCCTGTTAAACACCCATCCACCAAAAACTGTACAAGCATGTTGTCGATAAAAAAATCTAATATTTGAATAATCTCATAATTTTGTGTGTTGTTGGACAAAGTAAGTTTTATCACTACAAGCAACAAGATATTTGTATTTTTGTTCTTTATTTTTCTTCGTGAAACAACGATTTTTAAGTCTACATTTCAGTTTTTCATATGTAATTTTGGTACAAAGACTTGAAAAATAGAATGCCATAATGATGGTGCAAAATAGTATTTTAACATTCAAGTTTCATTAAAATTAATTAAAGGCATATTCAAAAGAGATCCATTAATTGTATCCCAAGTAATCACACAAAAACCAACCAAAGTTCATTTATCTCTCAATAAATTTGAATAACTTTTATAACAATATGGATAATCGTCAAAATAGCACTCACCTTCATTTTGTCACTAGAAATATCATATGTAAATTTTTAAAAAAAGTTCCTTTAAATGCTTCTCATAGAATTGCACAGAAATTTTTTAAGCTTTTTAAGCCAGCACACGATGGACAAGGTGGGCTAACAGCCCATTTTTGTAGGTTTTTTCAAATCGTATTAAGTTTGTCCACTTTTGACGCACTTTGAAAATTTTTTTCAAATCAGGTTAAGTTGGTCCAAATTTTTGACGCACTTTGAAAATTTCTTTCAAATCGGTTAAGTTGATCCCAATTTTTGACGCACTTTGAAAAAAAAATTCAAATCGCGTTAAAATGGTCCCAGTTTTTGGCGCACTTTGAAAGAATTTTTCAAATCAGGTTAAGTTGGTCCTAATTTTTGAAATATTTTTTTTCAAATCGAGTTGTGTTGGTCTTACTCTTTGAGGCACTTCCAAAAAATGTGATAAATCGCGTTGAATTGGTCGCAGTATTTGATGCACTTTAATTAGGACCGACTTAACTTCTTTAAAAGGGGGGGGGGGGGGGGGGGGAATGAAAACTGGCAGCTACGTTGCATATCCCCACCCCATTATGCAAATATCAAAGTCCTGAAATCATTGGATCAGACAATTTTCATAGTAGTTGGCATATATAATGTGAGTTAATTTCAACTTTTTGTCCTGACTACCTTAGAAAATTTCATTAGTTAGTGGATAACTTGAAATGCATTTGTCTTCATGTCCCACCATATTACATGATCCCATCTTATAATGATGTAAGAAGAGTTCGATGTCAATCACCTTTTTCCTTTTTGGACTCCTTAGGATCTTGCGACAAGTGGTCACGTGATAATTCCTGTTGATAGAGTTGGCAAATATAATGTGACATATGATTAAATTGGTTAGTACTTCTGAATCAGATTTCACTAATTACTTAATAAGTCGAAATACATTTGTCTCATGGCCTCGGGGCAAATTCCAAAAATCCGAAGCCTTCAGCACAATGCTTATTACATACCAATTTTAATGATCCTACCCCAAATAATGTTTAAGAAGTTCGATGACAATCAGTTTTTTCACTGAGAGTAATTTTCAATTCCTGTTGCAATGGTCCTAATTTTTTCACAGTTTAATTTTTTTTTCAAATCGCGTTCAGTTGGTTCTTTGATGGACGCAAACTTTAACGAAGGTGAATAAAAAATCAAACTCCATGTAGTTGATCACTTGCTTGCAAGACAAAATTTCAAATGTTTTGAGTTTTGTCTTAAGTCAATTCAGACTTTGTGTAACAATGCATGGATGATCTTAAACTTGCAATCAGATGCGACATATGTCAATGTACTGAATCATTCATGGTGTCTTTAAGGAGAAGAACAACAATAAGAACGTTGGTTTTAATATGCATTGCTGGGTTTGAATTTGCAATCAGATGTGACATTTTTGTGTTGAAGGCCTCGCGGTGACTTTAAGAAGCACAACAATAAAAGCACTGTTCCTTTGGTTGACATTCTGACCTCGCATATAGGAATTTTTTGTTAAGCTAGGAGGTACCTAAATCCGCTAAATTACGGATTTTTATGAAATTTTACATGCAGCTAGAATATTCGGAGTTGCATCTAAATATCTAAAAAAATATATTTAGCTCAATTTAAAATCCTTGAAATAAAGGTATTTTGCTGTAGATGTCATATATAAAAACTGCCGAAAGTTAATATTTTCACTTTAAATCTTCATTTCTTAAAAACTAATCCCTAGAATTTTCTATAAAAATGATATGTTATTACTGTCAAATTTTCTGTTTCATTGGTACTAAATAAATATAGGGTCACCAGCTTGGTTTTCGCCGTGGAAATCATTTAACCTTATGTCCTGTCTGTAAAAACACTAAAAATCTACATTTTTCATCGCAACGTCACGCTTGTTTTGGCTTTTTGACGCTTTATCATCATTCTCTGTGATTCTATCAGCTTGTTGAACAGCTCCGAAAAATTCGTATCAAGAAGCGCGTGCGCTGAGCAGGAGTTATCAACAGTCAGCAGGACTTATCAACAAATTCTCCCAACGTTTGGCAGCTTAGAACTTATTAAATAGCTTTCAAAATTGCAAAATATTAATAAATATATCAAGATTTGGTGTTCCTTTTTTTTATATTATAGCGTTTTATTTAAATAAATGATGAAGAAATTTCTAAAAGTGACATCAACAAAATGTGTCTTTCCACGATGCTGATAATGTCTGCTAGGACTTCTTTCCTCTCTTTCCATTGCATTTCATTACTTGCGATTAAATCGAATTTTTAAACGTACGCTTTATTCTTATATGTCCATATTTTCGCCTAAATTTTTTTGAAATATGTCGTCTCCTTGGTTAAATTTGAGTGATTATTTTACGTTGCGCATATTTTAGTCAGAAGTTGTTTCGCGAATGGAGACGGGCTATGACGTCAACGAGGTTGCAAGTTTGAAAACGGGTGCTTTAGTTTCCCGGAAAATCATGAACAAAGATTTCCAGACTGATTTTGTTTTTTTTAACATGAAAATACACCTTAATGTCGGTTTTATATCGTTTATAAGATATTTTACATGAACATTCAGGAAATATATACTTACTGGTATGGTAAACAATAACGGAATACTTGTCGTTGCGATGAAAAATCCATAGTTTTCCCTCGAAAATTTGGGAGAATTCAGAACGTTTACAAATATTTACGTTTCAGATAAGTAATTAAGATGATAAAAATATTATCTGCATTTTGACGGCTAGATATTGTAAAATATCACTCCGCTCGACAGAATATGAAAATTTGGGACTCGTTCGCTACGCTCACTCGTCCCAAGCTTCATATTCTGGCTCATGGGATGATATTTTACGATATACAGCTGTCAAAATGCAGATAATATATACTTATTCACTCTGCATATAATACTCAATTAAATATACTGAAAAAAAACGAATCCGGTGACCCCTAAAAAAATTATATCAATAAAAAGAGAATTTCAATGGCAATAATATATCATTTTAAAAAAAATACTAGGGACAGGATTTTGAGAAATCAATTTAAAGTCTTAAGATTTGAATTTTTGCAGCGACATCGACATGCATTCTATGTATTTGCCAAACCTTGATAAAGCATTTCCCGGGAAGTATTAAAGTGATTAAATTATTTTTTGATATTCAGATGAAGTTTGACTGCTTTAGTTGTATGCAACATTTTATAAAAATCTGGAATACAGCCCAATTGGGTACCTTCTACCTTAAAGATTTATACGCTATATACATTCTGTTCAATTATAATCTGGTAAACCCTCAAACGAAGATTTATGCACACTATAAACAGTCGAAATCTTTTCCAATAAATTACCCTCACTGTCCCATTTTGGCTGCATCTGTAACCTATGGGAGGACGTATTTATTAGTGTTCACCAAATAAATAAGGGCTTGAAAGGTTCGAAGCTCGGCCACGCCAAAGCCTTGATAATGAGCACTAACGATTATATGCTAAGGACGTTGGACTTTGGATTGAGAAAATATTCGCACATCGAGTCAGGATAATGTGTTTGAGTTAGGTTACATGCATATGCATTTCTCATGGCGTTTAATTGATGTCCAAATATCTTTAATATTCTAGTACATAGAGGAATTATTACTTTCCTTAAGTTAACGAAAAATCTTTGGAATGAAGAAAAATCTGAATAAAGCGCTTGATGTCTGAAATAATTGTCTTCTCTAGATGTATAATATTTAAAACAAGGAAAGATTTTTGGAGGGAAAAATATGACCGCGAAGAAAAAAATAACACATCGTTTTAACAATTTACTTTTTTTCAACGTCAGGTCTTCCCATAAAATATCAACGGAAATATCTACTTAAATTTATGCATTTGGATGCAAGACAACCAGTTTAGCCCCACTTTATTATAATTACACCTGTCAGAAAGAAGTATTAGTCACTTGCATGTATTGAACCCTTAAATTCTTTAGTTTCTTACAATATCTGATGATTGGATATAGTGTTGTGTCCAACAATTTATCCACTTAGGTATTTTGGCATTTAGACCCCGTGGTATTTTCCACTTTGCTCAGGATAGTATGCGACTTCTTTTTGTCAGTGTATTTCGGAGATGGGATGTTGTCTCCATCATTTTCCACATATTCGTTCTTCATTTTAAAAAAATGTTTAATAACATTCAGTTGATCTGAATTAATAACATTTAGTTAATCAGGGCCACCATAAAGAATGTAATTGTGGATGATAGTAGCAAACCGTAGCCATGCAATGTTTAAACGATTTCTTCTATAAATTTTGACATGGAAACAGTGAAAATGCCACCTATGTAGCGCTGTTTCAGCAAATCTACATTCCCAGTTGATAATTGGGAGGACACAAGGCTCGATTTATTAAAAATAATTCTTTTTTTCCACTGTCATTTTTATAATCTCTTTCTCGTTCTTCCTTTAATATTGTACTAATTTTTCTCCATCCCAATTTTCTTTCATTCCGTTTTCAAAATAAATTCTTTGGTACCAATTTTGATGCACAAGATGTGCACATTTCGTCGATTTGCGACTCATCAAAATCCCCCCAAAAATAATCTAAAAGGTTGAAGAGCAAATTCGAAAAATGGCAAAATGACCAAAAAGTGTTGTGCCAAAACCATCCAAGGACAGAGCTATGCACGAGGGAGATACGCCTTAGTTTTTGCAAATTTTTGTAATAGTAAATTGAAAGTATCTATTTCGGGCTAGTATCGAAATATCAACAACTGAGCTGGGGATACCCTTGGGGACTTGTGCGTATTTTTTTCAAAGTCGGATGTAACATGGCTTCACGTATATTGTATTGCTACGGTCATTTTTAAATTCATGTAGCTAGTAACATCGGAATAAAGACCAGTCGAATAATTTTTATTTATTTCAAGAGAATGCTACAATTAAAGTCGATTGATTCCTGTTTCATTATCGGTATAATGAACAAATTAATTATTCTTGATAAGGCCAATTGAAAAAATATGTGTGTGTTTATGGTTACATCGTAATATAAGGTTTTCGTAGATTTTAATGATTTTTGAACGCTTTATTTTCCACTTTTAACACTTAAAAGCTTGCCAAAAGTATCACCACTTCCAAGATAAGCGTTTCACTTGTACAAGTCAATAAAAACGGTCAACGTGATGGCATCTCTGAATCAAAACACGGTCGGTCGATATCTCTTTCCTTTTTTTTTTGAAAATGGATTTAAAAGTGGTAGGATCGGTCGAATGACGGAAACACATATATTTTTATGGCCTAAGGCCAGCCGTATGGTGAAATCATATTCCTTTACCTAACTTATACAATGACCTGACCTGATACTTGGTACTCATTATTGTTTTAATATGGTGAAACGGGGACCCGTGATATGAAACATGCTTGAGGAAGACGAGTCATAACCGTAGGCCTCGTTCTGCTGATGTCTCGTCTTCCTCAAGTATGTGTCATATCACGGGTCCCGTTATACCATATTAAAACAATAATGAGTATTGTATAAAGTAAAATTGTTTTAATGAAAAATTTCAAAGTTTCCACTTAAATGTTATACATGTATAGCATCAATTTACATAATCGCAATGTGCCGCTTCCATGAAGTCTCAGTTGTTCAAGTAATACTGAGATATAATTGACTGCAATGCACAATATATCTGTTTTGCCTCGTCTGGAGTTTGCACAACATCAAAATCTTCAATGCAGATACCAGATTCACAAACTCTACCGTACTGCCTCTCAATAATGGTGAGTCAGTATAACGATCTGCAATAGCGTCTAAAACATTCGGTTCGCAAGGTAATGGCAAAAAACAGTCACCCTTACCATAGATCATGGGTTGGGAATACATTACATTTGGAACTCCGTAGTCCTCAGCTACTAAACGCTGAGATCTGATTCTGTGTGCATTCCACATTTCCATGAACTTGTTCAAGTGGTCCTCAATAAGTGGGAAAAAGCAAAATCTGGCACATGCAAGATGGATTGGATCAGTATTATTAAATACACCATCGTCTATCATCTTAGTGAAAAATGTTCGCCAGAATTGTGTCATGTAACGCATTAAAAAGCCCCACAGCATTTCAATTCTTCGGTTGGCGGTAGACCTACCGATAGAAATGCTTCTATAACCTGACATAGTGTCACGATGGAACAATCGTAGCGCTATTTGTAATTTATGAATAAGCACATTTTCTGTGCCTGCGTCTGTTCGAATTAATCTTGGCATCTTTCGAGTTCTTCTCAAATGTTCTATAAAATTTAATGCAACGACTCTTGGGTTCTTATTAGAAGCAGTCAGCTTTAACCATAAGATTTTTCTTGAGTACCCATCGATACATCCATGAACGGAAAAACCGAATGGCTTGAGTTTATCATATCCATCAATATGTACACAGTAGCCTGGCCCATTACTTCTATACTGTCTGCGAATCAACCGACGCCTTGATCTCGTTCGAACCCCTTCAGGATCAATTGCTCGCATGACATTTCTAATTGTTTCCTGTGTCACTCGTATTCCAAAGTGGTTGTTCAACAATTTCCACATTGAGCGATAGCCAATATTGTTGAAACCATTATTATACAAATAAGTAAACTTTCGCGTAATATCAATGAGTGGCCTTTCGGCATTATTTCTTCGAATATTTAAACTTTTTTTTATTCGGTAAAGTGATCTTCGGCTCAGTATGATGTTATGAACAATTAGCAGGAACCCAATTATTTCATTTGTAGTGTAAGTCTGGCTGCAGTAATACAAAACAAGATCTTCCAATGAAGCGTTTTCTCCAGGATAAGGTACAGATACCACTTCATGTACAGAAAAACTTAAACAGCCCTGAAAAACAAAACTTTAACATTAGTATATACTACATACACATTAACTGGATGTTGAGAAGTTTATTCGAGATATTTATCGAGATTTTGTTAATGTTCCGCTAAAGTCAAGAAGGACAATACCTATAAAATTATTTTTGGTCATTTTTTAATACTGCATTGAATTGAACCCTGAAACTTTGTAAAACGTTTTTTATGGTGATATCCAACACATATGCATATGTCATGTTGGGTGAAATTATTTTCTGTGACAACTATATTACACAAACAACAAATGTGTTAATAACGAATTTTAAAACAAATCTACAGCTGTCTTAAAACAGATTTTGAGTCAGAAATTCACTTAATTATTTTATAACTATAATATCTTATGGAGTACAAGCTAGCAATGGTTTGTTTTAGCAGACTATGTTTTTTCAGATTTCAAGCAATTTATCTACTTTATAAGTTTATATATAAAAGTAAAAGCTTTGGAATCAATGATTTTTTTTAGTAAAAAGACAACATACTTACAAGAGCAATAAGAATGCATTTCAACGCCATTACCAACGATTATAGATCATCCAGCACCCGATAAGTTGCTCTGCAATGGTAAAAGAATGTTAGTAAGCAATGGATCATTTTCATATTTCCGTTAGTGACTTAAACGCGAACAATTTTGCACTGGATCGGTACACGTGGGTTTGCAACATACTTAGTATTTATCAATGTTATCGTATTTCCCTATGGCTATACCGACCTGCTGAGGCCTTCAGAATTTCCCGTATGTCGGCACTATGACGTCGTAAAGAGTTGACCCGACCCTAATGAGCTGACCCGAATATATCAGCGACGTCATAATGTTTGACCCAACGTTGACCCGAATATATCCGGTTATAGGTGGATGGCCATTGAAAAGTAAGAAATTCCATTAAGATTGCTAGTTAACAATACGATAAATTTATGATCAAGTTTTCTTCAAACAAATATTGTAAAATATAAGCCGCTCGACACAATATGAAGCTTTTTGGCTCGTTCGCTACGCTCACTCGCCGAAAAAGCTTCACATTATGTCTCGCGGCTGATATTTTACGATATACGTTTGCAGAAAACCTGATAATATGTACATATGAGGGTGTCGCAAGATAAGGCGCATTTGAAGTCTGAAGATTAGAAAGTGTTTTTTAATTGGCTCGTATCTAAGGCGGTTTGATGCGACCAATTCGTGTTTTCGCCCCGATTGGGTTTCTAGTTTTTGCAAAAGGCGAAAATACGAATATCATCGATATAGTCAGCCATGGCTTAAAAATGGTCACATTCTCCCCAGTATCGAAACACAATCGAAGATGTAATGAATATCGGTCTTGATAAAATTTCAGCATGGTCCTAATCGTGGTAAATAAATTTCAGTCCCCACAAAACTAAGGCTCTAGTAATCGCCAATCGAGATTTACCGGAAGCCATAGATGATCTTATTTTAAAACCAAATGGTAGAATTTGTTTCGTCGTACGAGCATTTGGGCATCACATTTGACTCAAATGAAAAGTTCCGCTCCCATATGTTTGATATATTATACAAACTTTTAGCAAAAGGTTAGAAAACTTAATCAAATCTTGAACAGAAATTACTTGGTCCGCATTTATCTTTCTTTTATCCGTCCTGTATTGGAATGCATATCAGAAGTTTGGGATGAATGTAGCCAACACGATGCTAACAATCTAAAAAGCTTTAACTATAAGCCAGAGCATTTGTTATCGGGGTACCAATTGATGCTATTCATGAGTCAATATATTATGAAACAGTTGGGAGCCACTAGAGAATAGAAGACGAATACAACGCTTAAATATATTTTTACCCTATTAAAAATAATTACATCTATTCGAACTCACCGAATAAATGGTGTTATCAAGAAACGACAACAATAATTCGCTTTTGATATGTCGGAGCTACGGCTCTTAGCACAGAAGTAACAGAAAGACCTGTCTCAAGGCTAAATGAGTTATCTCCCATGTATGTTATTTAAAGGAATTACTTACGTATTTCCGGCCCCTTTTTACCGAGAAACAGATAGGTACACAGTTTTGTATTTCAACTTATGAAAATTAATGGATACTCATAAAGGTGTTCTTTTTATGTTCTTTAGGAAAAAAATACTTTTAAACTATACTATAAACGGGGCTAGTCATTAATATAGATCCAAGTGAGCCAGCCACAAATACCCCCCGCTTCGTACCAAGTTGTTCGCATCTTACAGTTAACACCACTGCTTTATAGACCAACAAAAATATATCCCATAGACCCTGAATGCCATGAAAGTCAGTAATGGGGTTATCAATACCAACCTACATGTATAGTACACCCAATTTGGACCCCTTTAAAAATTTTAGACCCTCCAAGGAAAAAATAAATACATAACATGGTGCACCACTACAACATATCTGTACGAGTGTCGTTAAAATCTATTCGGTAGTTTCAAAGGATCATTGTAGGCTACCACCCCATACCAACCTGTAGTACACCCAATTGGACCCCTTAAAAATTTTAGACCCACCAAGGAAAAAAATGGACGGTACACAACTACAACCTATGTAGACTAACTCAGTAGTTTGGGAGGAGTTGCAGATCATAGGTTGTCATCCCCTCCCATACCATAAATAAAGTAAACCCATCTGGGACCCCCTAAAACCATCTTGAGACCCTCCATGGAAAGATTAAGTATACATGTACAACATTTGTAGAGTAACATATGAGAACAATTAAAGCCATTCAGTAGTTTCACAGGAGTTGCTGATCATAGGTCGTCACCACTATACGAACATACAGAAAACCTATCTGGGACCCCTTTATAAAATTTTGAGAACTTCCATGGAAAAATAAGTACATGATGCACAAATACAACAAACATGGAATAACTTATATGAATTGCATTGAAATCCATTCAGTAGTTTGAGAGGAGTTGCAGATCATAGGTTGTAACACCTCTCCCCATTCCAAAATAGTTAACCCCTAAAAAAGGGTTGAGACCCTCAAAGGAAAAAATATGTACATGGTGCACAACTACAGCATACATGGAATAATTTGTATGTATTATATTGAAATCCATTCAGTCGTTTCAGAGGAGTTGCAGATCATAGGTTGTCATCACCCCTCCCCACACCATTCCAACATAGTTAACCCCCTAAAAACGTTTGAGACCTTCCACGGAAAAAAATAAGTACATGATGCACAACTACAACGCACATGGAATAACTTGTATGAAATTCTATTGAAATCCATACAGTAGTTTGAGAGGTGTTGCGGATCATAGGTTGTTATCCCTTCCCCCATATTCCAAGATAGTTAACCCATATGGGACCCCTGTAAACATTTGAGACCCTTCATGGAAAAAATAAGCACATGGTGCACAACTACAAAACACGTTGAATAATTTGTATGAGTTTCATTGAAATCAAGTCAGTAATTTCAGAGAAAATGTGGATTGGATACGGTTATAGACAGACGCACGGACGGACATACTGAACACTATATACCTCCCGCTAAGCGGGGGGTATAAAAAAGGTGCGTGTATTTATCCTTCTTATGAAACAGAGGGCAAAGTAACTGACAAAACTTGTGTCATACGAAGGAGGGAAGTCTATTATTTTATTTCATACTCTTTGTATATCATACTATTACTTCTATCCTGAGAACATGAGTAAATAAAATAATAAAACAAAATGCTTATCGATGGATGCATAACTTAATTTCTGTCAGCTTCATCTGAATCTGGTGGCAATGTCATGCCTATCAGTGTCCTTAGAAAAAAATATGTTTCTGGTATGTGCATATCAAAATCAAGCACTTCCTCTGTATTCAAAACTACGTTTTGAGCGAGATCTAGAAATATTCTATTTTTCACCTCTGTCAAAGTCTGCAGCAAAACTGTCGTGAAGACATTAATGATAAAATAACATTTTTCGTCCCTGAGAAGGCCAATGAAAACGTATAAAATGTGTTCAGGAAGATCATGGATATGAATGTTTGGAAGCTCTGTTATCTCGAAAGATTTCAAAATGTGTATCAAACGGTTAGATTCATTTCGGTTTCCACCGTACTGCCTTTCAGCTATCCAATGAAAATTACTAGACATTTTTCTACAATGAAAACAGAAGAAAAAAGTGAATAAATATGTGACATTTTGTATGGGTTGTTACCTTAAATATCAGATATTTCCTTGCAACGACTATTTGAAATACAGCTTGAAAATGATAACACGGGTACATTTGTACTAACTTTAGTATATAATTCAACTTGCATACTCTTTTTCAGTAAAATAAGTGAACACTTCACATTAAAAATAATTCAGCATGCTGGGAATATAAACGATAAACGCACATTTGACAACATGGTTTACCGTTTTGTTGGCGCCCTTGTATATTTTAACACATGACTGTGATTATACACTTGTTTTAATAACATATTTACTTTGTAATTTAATTCACGTTTTATTTCACTGATGCAAAAGCTTGTCCATTTCACATTTCCGCCTTATGAAAAACATGAAAAACCAAAAGGCAAAAAGCTCGAAACTCGAAATGGTCGTATCCGACCACCATGATGTCTAACCCGAATAATTCCGTCGTTATATTGGCTCACTTCGAACAAGCCTACATTAACGCCTATTGAAAATATTTCCGTTGAACCGGAAAGTAACCTACAGAACGAAATTATTGGAAGTAGCTGTTTATGAAGTGATCCAAGTGAACGAATATAACGATTGATTATTCTTGGAATGAGGAAAACCCTATTCAATTCTTACGTCATTGTTTACATTCCACGACAACAAATGTGACGCCTTTCTATTTTGACCGGAACATATCATACGCAAACTCAATCCACAACGACAATTTTATTTGCTCTCTCTTTCAGAGAGCAGTTAACGCGCAGGTGAAACGTATCGCCTTCAAGCTATTACTGAAGGAAAGAATCGGATACGGAAACGGCTTGAGTTATTCCAGTTACAATATTTTCTCGTTTTCGCTTGTTGTCTCGGAAGTAATCTACTCGCGCATGCGCAGTAATTTATTTTAATTTCAGAACAAATCTAATTTTAACCAGAGACTCCACGGAGCCTGTAATCGCTTGCCTGGCAAAACGTGGCTATTTCTTGCTAAATTGTGTTTGCTTGTGACATTTATCTTAAACTACAAGTTGGCACATAATTCTGTTATAAGACTAACTTATCGTTCCTGCAATGTTAAAAAACAACAGACCGAGTGGCTTATGAGAAGTAGATTTAAAAATTTTAACCAGTGGGCCCTGGCAGTCATGTTGAATTTCCGTTTCAGTGCAAAAAAAATGAATTGGGTAAAGCATCATCCAGTGAACATTCTAGTTCAAACATTTTGGTTCAAAACTGTTCCATTATTCACAAAATATAGATGAAAATTCCCATAGGGTCCGATGCTAAACTAAGTCAACTCGTGGTGCCATCTTGAATGTCCGATCGGAAAACGATGCATAAGTTTAGTACAGGACCACAAAATGATAATTCCTGCAAAGTAACAATTCAATTGGCATAGTCGTTTCTGACAAGAAGATTGTTAAAATTTTCAACCAATCAGAACACATTATGTGCCCTTGCGGCCAATTTGAATTTCCAATCAGCGCCAAAAACACAATGCAGTAAAGGACCATCCACCGACCATTTCTGCCAAATTTGGTTGAAATCTTTTCAATGGTTTCAGAAAGGAAAATGAACATGTGAAATTCGCATAGGTCCAATGTTAAATTAAGTCGCGTCATGGCGCCAATCTTGAATTTCAGATCGGCAAACGATTCACAAGTTTAGTACAGGTCCACCCACTGATCATTCCTGCAAAGTAAAATTTCAATTGGCTTTATGTTAGTGGTTTCTGACAAGAAGATTGTTAAAATTTGGACCAATCAGAACACTTTATTGGCCCTGGCACCAAAAACACAATCTGGTAAAGGACCACCTAACTCACATTTCTGCTAAGTTTGGTTCAAATCTGTTCAGTGGTTTCAGAAAGATGAAACATGTGAAAAGTTAACAGACGACGACGACGCTAAGTGATGACAAAAGCCCACAGGGCCAGGTGAGCTAAAAATGGTGGAAATGAAAATAGAAATAAAAAAGGAAAAATACATGCATTCACTACAATATTAATGAAATAATTGTACTGGTACTTTACAATAATTAGGATAAGAATGATTTAATAAAAAGGATATGTAATATTGATACGCTGTTTCATTTTGAATTTACTGAGCTTAAAATATATTTGATGTTTCTACTTGTTTTTCAATTTGCAGCATCAAATAATGCATCTAATGTGTCTAATGCATAAATGCATGACACATGACACAGGACGGAGATATTGGAATACTAAAAATATGAGAATGATACTCACTCTGAATCCTTTCGATTCTCACACTGATATTTGGCTACATAGTCTAAAATGGCGACCTCTCATAAATTAACATCAAGATAATAAAACATTAACTTGTTTGATTATCGTTTAAATTATTGTATGGCGATAAGAACAATAGAATAAGACACGCTAAAAATAAAGACGAGTAAATATTGCTGAATAGTTGATAGTGCGCTTCAATTACAACACCTAAATGTTAAACAACACAATAACACTGCATTAAATAATTTGTTTAAGAAATAAAAGGGTATCATTTAAGGCGATAAAAATAATAAAATGTAAATAAGTCGGGCTTAAAAATAAGGGCGTTTAAATGACACGTAAACATTGCCTTATAAGGCAATAACGCGCTTTAATCATAACGCCTTATTACATTATAAGGCAATAAATGAACAAAAATAACGCATGTATTGTCTTAATAAAGTGCCTTAAATAAGTAACACGAGGCACGTATACGCTTCCGTAAATATATGATACATGGCTATATACATGTTAGAATAAATGTGATGATTAGTGAAATAAGAGGGAAAATAGGATGGAAAAAGTTGGTGGTTAATTGAGAGAATCCATTTTATCATCCATCACTCTAATGAACTTGCACAGTTTTTTTTAGTTTGGATTGCTTTGTGGTATTCATAAGTTCATTAAACTTTAAAATATTACAATTTTTTGTAATTTTTTTTTAGCTGAAAACTGGTTTTTTTCTAGTCTAGAGTCCGTCAAGGACACCGGAAGCTGAACAGATTTAAGTGCTTTATCCTGCCATTTCGTCCTTTTCCAGCTTAGTTTACTACGTTTCACAGTGATATCAAGGGATGCAAGAAATGGCTTATAACGATTTTGTGTCAGCAAAAATGCATGTTAGTATTCATATTATGTACCTACGAAGTTAATATTAGATTTGTGGAAGTGCAATCAAAGTCGAGTTGACTACCCATCACATGAAAAGAGTTATCCTAACACTCATTCTGTGACTGGTTGGTCCATAATATTTTAATTGTAAACATTTCCAAAAATTTACGATGAAAGACCGCCACCATGTTATCAAGAAATTTGATGGACCCCTCTTTTCATTTGTTAGATATCATAACTTTGATCGCTATTCAACAAATCAATCATTGGAATAGTTAGTTTTCATGCATTTTGATGCTCAGAGACCATGTAGTATTAAATAAATTATTATAAATTATCACTCGGTGATAACTAATATAATACAAATCAAATACACCTTGCCATTCATGTCAAAGGTGAGCTTCTTTATGTTTGACCCGTCCGGTATTATCTATACGTGTTATCTATACGTTTTTTAATAGTCTAAATACTTTTTTGCCAGTCCGCCGCAATAGGCAATAGGTGGCAGTTAATGGCCTACGTGTTTCAATTTAAATTAATTTACAGCCCTATCATATACAACCTAAATCCGACTCTTATTTTGGTCCACTCATTTTCTTGATTACTAACTTTCAAAACAAAACAAAAATACATGTAAAGTAACCAATCAAACAATTTGCAAATGCAGTATGTCTCTGTTCTTTTATTGATAATTTTAAATTACACAAATGTATTTTAAAAGAAATAAATCATGACGGAAAGCATATTGGCAAGCTCCTCTCATTTGCTCAGACATCAAATATGATCCAATGACGTGAAAGTTTACAATGATACATGACGAACAGAAAATTTCAGAGCATAAGCATTAAAAAATAACAGTTCAAAGATACTTATCTTAGTTATTGTAAATTTATGGTATGCTATATACGTATTTTAAGGAGTTGCCTCTAAACGGTAGTATTAGAACAGAATCTTTTTTGAATACCGAAAACCAAAATTATTTAAAATAAGATGCTTTCACAAAAATTATGAAAGAGAAAACTAATTTTTTAACTAAGAACATCTACTATATGTGCAATACAAAGAATAAACCTCTCTGTTTCTATCGGGTTTGAATTTTCTTTAATACTGATAATTTCCGTAAATTAAGTCTTTTGGTGTCTAGTTTGTTGATATGTAACCACTTCATAATATTTTTTTTAATTTAACATGTAATTCATATCTTGACTTTCATTTCGAAATTGACGACACAGAGATAATATTACAAACAAAAGCCTAAATTTACTTTTCATATATAATAATAATGTACAAGAAGGGGTCTCGACCTGGACAAAAAACTAAAACATGCACATAACAAATATTAACTGTATATTTAACGCGTTAAAAGTATATTTAACGCGATAAACGAATATTTAACGCGATAAAAGAATGTTTGACGCGTTAAAAGAATGTTTAACGCCATAAAAGAATATTTAACAGGATAAAAATATTTTACCTGATGTAAATTACTGGCTTCTGTATACGGCTGATTCCCCGAACGTCAACTTTTCAAAGATCAAAGAACATTTTTCCCCTTCATTAAACCTGATTAAGGGGTCCATTTAAGGGTTAAGCAATTAATTTTACAGGTAAAAAAATCACCTGAGTTGGATTAAAAGGAAGATACACATATAAATTACTAACAGTTTATTTCATTTGAATAATTAATAATGCTTTCATATTATAAACACATATTGTATGACAAATTATTTGGTCTAATTTCTTCCATACATCTCTGGTTTATTTTGCCAAGAATTTGTTTACTGACGACCCCAGTTGGGTCTGCTGGGTGATTGTGTAGTTGTCTGCCAAATCCAACTGGTATGTTGTTTAGGGTTGACAGAGAACCTGAACAGTTAGATACTGTACATCTCCAGTGAGTTCTGTCACCATTTTTACGTTTATGTCTGCAGACATAGCCTTCGTAGACTAGATTCTGCCCTCCCTTTCTGTTGGTAATAAAACTGACAGCAAGTTGTGCATTTGCCATCTTTAAACTATGTAATGAAAAACTGAAGTTTTGTGCAGTTATATACTTAAACATAGCTTGGTGTGTACATTGGCTTGGGTTATGGCATGAATCAAATCTGAAATGTGTTCACTTTGCAAAACTTAAGCTTGGAAGCTGAACATAAAATATGCATCAAGGAATTAATCATTTAATTTAATACATCTAATTAGTTGAAAAACAAAATATTTGTATGATATATTTGCATGCGAAATACTTCTGTTTCTTAAATTTATTTTCTTTAAGTTATTAATTTCCTTGAGTTTTAAGCAGTAGTGGTTTATTTTAAAAATATTTCGATAGTAAAATATATAAAGTATTTTATTCAAACTTATAAATTTACTTCAAATACTTATTTCTTTAATTTTGTTTTATTCCAAATTATATTTTTTTTTATCGCGATAAACATTTCAATTGTGATATAAATGAATTTAAGTCTTAGATTTTAACGCGATAGCATATTTTGCTATCTAACGCGTTAAAAAAGGGAATTTATTTATCGCGAGAAACTTATCGTTTTACGTGTTAAAACAGGATTTAACGCGTTAAAATGACTTTTACCACGTTAAATGTTAACGCGTTTGTTTATACCGTTTCTGACATGAAAGGGCATAAAATCGGCAACGCACATGACTATGATACATGATACTTCAGAAGTAGCTATGTAATTACAATACCATTTTTATTCTTCCGTAAATGGCCGTTTTCGAGTTGAGACGACCGATTGAAGACGACTTCACGTGCGCTTGTCTTCACTCGGTATGACTTCCAATGAGAATCCTTAATACATTTTTGACCAACCAAACGTAACGTTACTATACCTTTTCGGTTGTTCATACTAAAAATAAATAGGTGTACGAGGCCTAAAAACCCTATTTTACGGAAGAAATAGGTACTTACACTCGTTAAAAAATGAAGAACTGGAAAATCTTCAACTCATTTTTAAAATTCAGCGTCTTTGCCTTCGTTCCGCTGCGCTCCACTCGGGAAAGACGTGAATTTTAAAAACTCGTTGAAGATTTCCCAGTCTTCATTTCGAACTCGTGTGAGAACCTATTAATCTTCAACCAAGCAGTAATTCAATAAAAATAAGAATCAAAGTACTGAAGTACTTCAGTATTGTTTACTCGGATGGCCTCATGGTCTGATGGCTGATGAATTAATGATAGTGATATAAACATAACTGTATACGGTACAAACTGTTGACAGGGAGATATGTTTCACCTGTATCCAATTTTGATAATTCTGATGTTGAAATGAATAAGGCATCTCTTAAACATGTGAATAATGCAAAACTTTCAAATGTTGACTGTTCCCCAATAGACTTTCACAACATGTACAGTATAGTGAAGATTCATAGTCACTAGAATATAACTGAGGGGGCCAAGCCAAATAATTGCCACGCGAATGCTAATACAACTGTGTACCAAATTCATTGACTGTCTATATGTGGTTCCCCATTAACTGACCTAATCACCAACTATTAACAAATTGATGATGTCGTACGAAACAGCACATCTTTATGACTTTTGTGAGGCAAGGCAAAAACTGTAGTGATATACCACTTTAGACTGCAACTAGAACACTTCCTGTTGCGTTTACTGTTTATGTCCTTAATATAGTAAAAGGGTGATATTTTGTGCATAGATATATTAACTATTTAGATAAAATATAGCATGAGCACAAGTTTTAACATAGATGTGATAGGTATAGATGTGCACAATATTCTCCCGTTTATTTCATATATTTCCATGCAAACAGGGATAATTGGAATACCATTTTGATTCCAAATATTTTTAATAAAAAATACACTGCAGTAATCTCTCTCACAATTCTTATACACCGTATGTTTAAAATCTTAAAAATGTAGTCAGATTAGTGAAAATAAAAATTTAGCATGTGTATTGATGCATGTATGTTTTTCTTCATAGTTTTAGACATGGGATATATTTATAGCAACACCCGACACTTCTGTAATAATAGCTGCAAACGACATAGTTCTGTCAAGTATCATCTCAGAGGATGCATCCTCATTGTCGAGATTGATCTCGGGCGCAGCATCCTCATTGTTCCACATTTGGATCCCGCTTGTCTTGATATCTATTTTACACATTCCTCTAACAAGCAATTAAGTATGAAAAATCTACAACGAGTTACCGAACAACACACTAATTCACGAGTGTGCGTATACGTAGCGCACGAGTGAATTATTAGTGTTTTTCGGTCACCGTATACTATACTTCTTGTTCAAACCGTATTAATTGGCAGATGTGCGTTTTCTCTGGAGATGATGTCTCAATCTATACATGTAAGTAAAGATATATGTAAAGTTCCTCAACTAGAAATTTTCCTGGTGAAATTAAGATAAAAAGATGGTCAATTTATGTTCGCCTAATTATATAGCCATGATTAACATGCTCAGCTTATACACGTGTGCATGTACCCGGGTAACCTAATTATTCTTTCAAATTGTCAATACTCAACTTTGCTCTAATATATAGCACTTCTCATTCATATATACATGTAGTGTAGAATCAATACAATATATCAAGGTTGAAATTCTCTGTGAAATATATCAAAGTTAAAATTCTCTGTGAAATTATCAAGGCTCAATATTACTCTAGCATTATATATCACCGATCATCATAGACATAAGCCCAAGTCAGGTTTGTCTCAATATAGTTTAGCATGCTCATTTCATATCACATTATTGCTCTAATATAAGGCTCACGTTTGATTTTTAATCAAACTTTGAAAATACCAAACTGAATGTACAGTTTTGATAATTTCGCTTTTTGGAAATTTGAATTTTTAATTTTTTGATTAAAAATTAAAGAATCGAAAATGGACCAAAAGGGTCATCTAAAACATGTATCATTAGGCACCGACCATATTATTCCTGAAGGGGGAGGGGGCTGGGTTCCCCCAAAATACAAAAATATGTCCAGCGTGGTCTGAATTTTTTATTTTTTTTAATTTTTTCCCACTATATTGAAAAAAAATCAAATAAGCCTGAATATTGAACACAAAATATATGCTTCGTGTCATAAATTCCAAAATAAAGTTTGTTGAACCTTCAAGATGTGTGTAAAGAGTAGATCTAGAGCAAGCAGAAGGACGTTGAAGAAATTTTCAACTATATATTAAAGGACTATTGAATATTTTTCACAAATTTTAAACTCCTGCTGTATTTCACTTTCGGCTTAACTGTGTGGTATTGGTCGAGAGCTTGCATATCATGTGACTGAGGAAGACAAAATGATGTCACAATTTTACATGAAAGTGTGTGTTTGTCTCCTTCCTCTCTTCCCCCCTTCCCGCCAGAATATTGTAGTCCGTAGCAATAAAAGTACTTTACTGGAAACGTAATATCTTACAATTTGAGGTTTTTCTTAAATATGTCCGTGATAAGCACATGGAGATGCCCATTACTTCAATATAATAATACTAAAATCTGAAGAAAAATTCAATGTTGAGTTTTTTCCAATTTCCCAGCAACTGTAATACCTAAACCCACCGTATTTATTCTATTAATAGTTCTTGGTGGGTACATGCCAGTCTGATACTTGTCTCTGGACCTTGATCTCAATTTCACCTTTGAGTGACTTGCATCCAAGTTCCGTTATTAAGTCCATTTTTCAGCAACTGTAATACCTAGACCCATTGTATTTGGTCTATAGATAGTTCTTAGTGGGTACATGCCAGTCTGACACCTGCCTCCGGACCTTGACCTCAATTTCATGCTTGAGTGACTTGTGTTACATTTTCGAGATTATGGCATTATCTCATCAACTGTAATACCTAGGCCCGCCATATTTGGTCTGTAGATAGTTCCTAGTGGATATGCCACTCTAATACCTGTCACCTTAACTGAATATGAATTTCATTCCTGAGTAACTTAATGTACATTTTAATTCTAAAATTAGTCTATTTCTCAGCTATTGTACTAACTAGACCCACAGAATTTTTTGATAGAAGTTCTTAGTTGGTATATACCATTTTAACATCTGAAACCTTACCTTTGACCTTTATTTTATGCTTGAGTGATTTGTTAAGATATAAGTATTTTGTTGCTTTGAAACAATTGTTTGACCAAGAGCAAAACTCAACCCCGCACCCCCCCCCCCCCTTAATTTTCAAATGGTCGCTCCCTTATCTTCATATGATTATAAACTATAAGTTAGAACTGTGATTCATTCATGTAGGTGGAATTTGTGTTCTCAAAACGCATTCTTCAAATCCGCATTTTTTCTTCAAAATTTAACCATAAAATTTCATTGTCTACCTTGAAATCGCGCTTAAAAAAATGAAAACTGTATAAGGTTATTTTGGAGCCGAATTCAAAAGCACATGTTTCTTGTTTATTATCAATGTGGGCTCAACTGTCAAAGTGTCAAACGCAATAATGGTCCCAATGACCCTTTTTGGTCCATTTACGATTCTTTAATTTTTAATCAAAACATTAAAAATTCAAGTTTTCAAAAAGCGAAATTATCAAAACTGTACATTCAGTTTAGTATTTTAAAAGTTTAATTAAAAATATAAAATATTAAATTTTAAAACGAGTTTTATAATTTTAAAATTTTAATTATTTGGTGAAAATTTCAAATTTTCTAAATTTTGGAATGTTGATATTTTAAAACTTTGATTAAAAATTGAAAAATATAAAATTTGAAAACTTTTTAAAATATTGAATTGTTAAGTGTTACACGGACCAAATTATATCACATCTTACCTGAGGGACCGTTTGCAACAATCTGACAATACAGTCGAGATTTGTATATTCCCGTCCCGACGCGCACGAATGACTCGTGCGGTGTGCACCCAAACGCATCCAAAACAACATTCAGCATTCCATGACCACTAGATGATAAATTGTATGCATCATATCATTTGAACATTGAATAAATTACCAATAACAAATTAAATTTTAATTTTTTATGACCCGTCCACGAATGTCCCGTCCGTCCGGTTTCGTTAAGATTTTTGCTTTTAGGTCCATTTCTCAGAAACCCATTGAGATATATCAAACGTATTATACAACTACTATCCCCTTAGAAAGACTGAACATAGATGAACAACATTTAGGTCACTTTGACCTACTTTTATATAATTAATGCACGAGTGACTCCAAAAATTTTTTTAACTCTAATTTGTCATGGTTTGTAGTGTTTTCAATAGGAGATATCCATTCTGCAAATCAGAAAGAAACTAAGAGGGAGGAGCCAAGTCGTACTATAACTTCCAGGTTGGTGACGTCATACTGTACAATAGATCCTGTTTACAGAATGGGAAGTTATGGTACAGAATTACGTCACTTGCTGAAATCTACCGTACCGGTTGTTGACTGTATCGTATAATTTCGCCATCTAAAGGACGTCTATAAAACGCACCCATATTTCCTACAGCTGTCAAGTATTCAATAAGATATCGGCCAAACATCGGTCATCTGCAAAAGATTGACAAGGCAGGGGCGTGGAAATGGTCTCGTCGCTCGCGCGACTCGAATATTTCCACGCCCCTGTATTGTAAATCAGTTACAAATCCTAAATAATACTGTAAATATAACTTCATATCCTAGGAATCCATGATGTTGTATCAATGATACGTCATCAGTATAATTCTCTTACATTTTTATGCATTTTTATGTGGGTTATTATGACCCACATTTCATGCATGAGTGATCACTTGGTTAAGTTTTTGCGTTTAGGTCCATTTCTCAGTAACATATTGAGACATATCAATGATATCATATATATGCATACATCGTGTGCAGTGAAACAACAGTCAGCAACATTTGAGTCACATGACCTATAATTTATCCTTGAGTGACTTTGGTAAACATTTTGCATTTTGGTATATTTTCAAAGAACCTATGGTAGTATATTGATGATATTTCACAACTACAATCATGTTATGTAGTTCTACAATACAATTCAGTAAAATTTGAGTCACCATGACCTACATTTTCAGCTTGAGTGACTTTGATTAGATTTTTTCATTTAGGTTTATTACTGAAGAACCTATGGTAATCTTTTATTGATATTTCAGAATGACAGTCGTCTTATAAAGTACAACACAGCTTTGCTACCTTCGAGTCACTATGACCTACATTTTATGAAAAAGGTGACTTTGGTTTGCATTTTAGTATATTTTTTTAAAAGCCTGTGAATATCTATAAATCTATTTTATAACTACAATTCAACTTCGTTAGTTTAACACAGGTCACCAACATAATTATGACCAACATTTCATGCCCGAGTTACTCCAGTAATTTTAGGAGGACTTACAGACACACGATCTCTAGTATCTATAACTTTAATAGCATTAACGAAAAAAATAAAAATAAATAAATACCTGTCTTTTCATGTTGCTATTTGGAAATTCGGATGGAAAAATCCCAGTTTTGCACAACTATGCTCGTTACGCAACAATGCTGTCAAGTTTTGTTTCATTCCAAATATAAGCTGCTCGTCTTAGGGGTTTTGAGTTCAAAAACTTACAATCATGTGAAGTGTCAGTGTCCATGTTTTGGGAAACTCAAAAAATCAGAAAGTCCTTCTTATAATAACCGATGTCTTGCAAAGCTATACATGGTAGGCAAACAGTATTTCAAGTTTAGTTTCATTTAAATGTAAAATGTCGGGGATTTTGATATCACAAACCTTTGTGACGGACAGAAAAAGACGTTTCTCTCCGTGAAAGAGGAAAGACGTAAAATCAAAATAATTTAATTAGAAAAGTTATTCTAGTATGAAACATGTTTTTAGATATTTTTTATATTACACATAGATATGAAATCTACAAAGTAAACTTGCAAAAGTTTATAATGCTATAAGGGTAGTTTTTTTGTAGCCAGTTCTCCAAATTCCAGATTAAATCAATCTGACTCTTCGTTCTAAAGGTACTGTACATGGTGTATAGTTTTTTGTCATCACTTTTCTTTATAAATTTGGGGAATAGTTTACAAAAGAAATTTACGAATGTCCTTACCGGCATACTATTCACATTTATATCTTGTATTATCATAATGTATATTTACTGTATATTCCGCATAAGGCCTATTTTATAATAAAAACGACGGTACAACCTCAATAGGTTTGCATTCGATCTGTCCGTCCGTCAGTCAGTCATACTACAGTTTTCCGGACTTTTTTTTTTAGAAACGTTTCAAGCAACTGATCTTATTTTAGGCATGTGAGGTACAGATCAAAATGGAGTTACACGCTGATTGAACAATTGTGAGAATTTTTGATCTTGGAAATAGATTTATTGCCAGAATTATAGTTTTCCGGACTGTTTTTGCAGATCATTCTACCAAATAAACTTATTTTTTTGGTCTTTAAGCTTAATAATGACGAAGGCTACCAATGGGTCTTCAATGCAGCGAGAAAATAGGGTATGTGTCAGTGAGACATCACCCCGAATCATTTAATGATGCGAAATATTTATAACATCCAGCCTTCAAGAAGTGGCAACTGACCGCATTACAACGTGTACTCGAGCACTAAATGGTCCCAACAGGTGTTAAGAGTTAACTAATTCTATCAATACTGTCGCAATCGTGAAGTTGATGAAACGTGCTATTGTTCCCGGTTACAGCGAAGGGGATTCAGTTAAATTTTCCTTTTTTTTTCTCCCCTTTTTTAAACATTACTGTTAATAAATATCTACCATAACCAGACTGACGCCTTTTACTGTAAGTCCTTCTAAAATAAGTATAAAAAATTGGATAGTATTTTGCACATTTATAGTAAAGGCGTAATTTTTTGTGAATATAGTGATATTTCTTAAAAGTAATATTTAAAACATCATAAACAAATTCTAAGTAATCGAGTCCTTATGATAGACAGGAAAGAAAGTACCTTGGTTAGCATTCTTTCTGCTTAAGTGACAAACTGGGTGAAAGTAAGTAGAGAGTTTGCCTTGTCTAAAATATGTTATAAATACACAGATCAAGTTAATTTTTGATGGTGTGCCTTTAATTGCTCCAGGGTTATGCCCCTTTATAAATCATACAATTTAGTATTTTGTCGTTTCGGTGCTCTGATTATGCCTGGGCTAGATTTTGAAATCCCAATACATAGAATAACTAGAGGCTCAGAGGGCCGATCCTGTATCGCCCACCTGGCATGAAAGCCCTTTTTATTAATGTACTTCAGAGAAGTGCTCTCTTTCATTATGAAGTATGGTAAGCCTTGTAGGGACCATTTTTTCCGCAACTGAGAGGAAAGGAGGAATCTTCAAAGGACCTTCCACAGCGGCTGTCTGTGAAGTTTCGCTTCATTTGGCCCAGCGGTTTCAGAGAAAAATGTTTTTTAAATCAGCCAATCAGAAACAATAATTGCGCATGGTGGTCATAATTTTATTCCGATCGGGACGAAATGAGGAAACTTATAAAGGACCTTCCATATGTGCTTCCTGTCAAGTTTTGTTCCATTTTGCCAAGAAGTTTCAGAATGAGAATTTTGAAAACTCAGCCAATCAGAACAAGCAATTGCCCATGGTGGCCATGTTTGTTGTTCGAACGGGACGAACTGAGCGAAATTTATAAGGACCTTACATAGATGCTTCCTGCCAAGTTTAATTGCATCGAAAATTAAAAAAAAAAAAAGAAATGAAAAGAAAATGTACGCAATATTTTCAGTTTAATATAATGAAGTGCCTTCAGGAGTACATCCCCGGCCGATTCTTAAACCATAGATTTACTAAACAATGTACGTTCCATCGCCCTTTTATTGAATATTATATAGGTTTATCAATTTCATACAGTCGCACTGTTAAATTTGGTATTCACATTTGAATAATAGTTACTGCAAGAAATATCCCTGCCTCCCAAAGTTTAAAAAATCCAAATGTATAATATAATGCTCAACTAATTTTATGTAATTTAATAAATGTGAACCACTTCTTTCCATACTTGGCAAATGCAGAAAATCTAAGGGTTGTTGATGTAAGATATTCCGATTGGATCGATCATAAAAAAAACTTTAAGTGGCCGTCATCGTGGTTAGCTGATAGAGTGATCGAATTCGACCTCTGAAACAGAAAACCCAAGGTCTTTTCTGCCACTTTGTTTACAACATGCATTGATTTTCTGCTTACAGTCATTTTCACCCCAGAACTATATTAAACTTATCTTTTATCAGATGAAGCGCCGGGATGTAATTCCTGAAGGGGAGGTACATTCAAGATCTTCCTTGTTTGAATTGGTCGGTTTCTTTCAGAAAAAAAATATTTACGCACAGACGAACCTATGCCAAATTACAATCCTTGGTCACATGGAACTCTACAATCAATAAAACAATTTATAAATGTTTCGAATTTATTAAAAATTATTGCCAATTCCACTCGGTTCCTTCACCTCTTCTATCTTAGCTATGCGTGAAAGAAAAAAGTATTTTATATATATTTAATATTTTATGCCAAACGATTTAGCTTTGATTGGCTTATAAGAATAATAATAATCAGCTTAATTTAATCTGATCACATAGGCGAGAGTAAATATTCTCGCACACGTACATTTTGGGCGGACCAGACCTTAGAAACTAGGTTAAAGACTGCGAGATGCCTCCGCCCAAGAGTGTGATAAATCCCCCCCCCCCCCGCCCCGAGTCATATGATGAAAATAGTCGAGTAATACAGCGTTAACTTTTTAACCTCTAAGACTACGTCTCTGTTGACAATAAACAGCTTTTCTACAAAACTGCAGAAGTAACAAAATATTTTTTTAACTTACAAACGAATCGTGCGATTATTAATTTGTGGTCAAGCAAATAACGGTTTGAAATGGAGTGCGTATCCACTGTTACACAACGCCTCTAGGTTAATTAATACTTGAAATGCTTGAGGCTCTCAGGAGTCTGTATCGCTCATCTTAAATTTGAAAATATAAGAGTATTTTCCAATAGGTCCTATGTTAACTAAATTAGATACTGTAAATTCGGAAATTATTGCGATGTTTTTATTATTGCGAAAAATGCGACAGGGTTGTCCTCGCACAAAACTCACATTTTGGAATTTTTTATTTGAATGAATCGGGATTTTTCTCAATATCGCAAAAATTAAAATCGCATTTTGGTCTAAAATGACAAAATCGCAATAATAAATGCACGCAATAATTTCTGAATTTACAGTACATAGAGAGACAGAATGAAAATGGGATAGTTCTCTGTTTCTAATTTATTCAATGAAAAGCGTTTTTGCGCGTCATTTAGGTGAATCACTAAGAACCAGAACACTACACAAAACTATAGTCAAATTAGGGAACAAGGGTAACTACTGTTGTTAAAATCAGCTTATTGCAGGAGAATTTTTCTCTCATGTTTTCCTTCAACTTGTTGTAGAATATAAAACTGACAACCTCTGATTTTGCTCAGTAGAGTCCATCCAATATCTAAGAGGATAAAACTTGAAAGCACAGGAATTATTCTTACAGGTCACCTTCCCAAAATACGAATACCCATTTCACATTTCTTAGAATCATTCTCATCCAAGGCTGTGATAAGCGGAAACCTTCAAATCGCGAAGCGGATGACACAGGAGACAAGTTTAGTATGATATATTTTAGTAAAAAAAAATCTCCATTTCAGATTTAACTTATTTGTTTACAAGTCCATCGTCTTATGAATAATATCTCTGTAAATCTAACTCATCTGAGACTACAAATGACTGATGACAGAAGAGAACGCGTGTCAAAAATATCCTAAGCAACTGTTCATTCCTTGAAGAGTATAACTCACCTTTCCAGAGAAACAGGAACACTCGCATCTATGTCTGAACCACCCTGTACATTTTCCTGTGTAACAATTTCTTCCAAGACTTTTACAGCATTGTTCACAGAAGAACTTCACCGGACATCCTCCCCATGAGCAGGCTTTTGACTCAGTCTCCTGAATACCAAAAATAAGATATTTATTCATGGCCTTAGATATTAGAACACTTACCGTTACAGATGTTCCATCAACCCCCCCCCCCCCCCCCTTC
Organism: Mytilisepta virgata; assembly: GCA_028015205.1. Taxonomy (NCBI): domain Eukaryota; kingdom Metazoa; phylum Mollusca; class Bivalvia; order Mytilida; family Mytilidae; genus Mytilisepta; species Mytilisepta virgata. The sequence continues at coordinate 45,649,705 of CM051520.1, forward strand.
ATTCTTACCCCAGTATTGTGTGCAGGGTTTGGCATTTCAAAGCAGAAGGGTGCAAATATTTAAAAAGAAAAGTTAATGTGCTTGAGAGGGCATATAAACTGCTGTAGAAACTAAAATATGAATAATATGATTCAACTAATATTAATATTGAAAGTTAAGATGAACAAAGCAAAGCTGCATTTTTTCTGTTTTCGGTAGTATATGATTCAATGATTTGGATCTCGCACAATTTTAAATGAAAAAATGGGGGGGGGTGGTCTTTTAAGGGTCATTCAATCCAGGTTCGATCAATATTGCATCAGTAGTTACAGGACATTTTAAAATGAAAATTTGCCAATTTGTCTATTAATTATAACGATTTCCAATATTAGTAATAGTAAGATACCCTTGAACTCATGTTTGATAATGAACCACCTAACTTGGGTCCAATTCCAGAAAACATGGCAAAATTTGCACGAGTAGTTTTAGACGGCCATAATGATCAGAGGTTCGAGCCTCTGGACGATTTTAAAAGGGGGCCAGCAAAGGACTATTCTATTGAAATTTAAACTGACCTAATGGTTTCAGAGAAGAAAAAAATGTAAAAGTTCACGGACGCCCGCCGACACAGGACGGCATGTGATGGTAATAGTCCTTTCGCCAAGTATGGATGAGGATGTGTTGAGAAAATAGAGCAGAAAGCTGACCAGCAAAGTTATTGTCCCATGCTGACATTTCGATAAAAAATGATTCTTTTAAAAGTACGCATTGTAAGTAAAATTACAAATTTTTAGCAATTTCGATTCATAAAATTACTTTTAAAATCACAGGAATTTTGAATTGAATGTCGTCTTAAGTTGAAATTGTGCAAGATTCGCCTCCATTCATAAAAAGGTCGTGGATACTGAGAGTGCTCAAATTCTGAATAATTTTGAAGTGGGTATGCTCTTTGTTCTTGTATAATATATGTTCTATTCTTGACGTATTTAATCGGGGATAAAAATACATAATATTTTTAACCACTTCCCGGAGATTATATGTATGCATGGGAATTCCCGCCGTTTTTTTTTTTTACAGTTATTGTAACGATAAACTAGAGAAGTCCCGAAATGACGTCCATGTAAACAAGCTACATAGCAACGACATTTTCTTGGTTTTTGTCGAAAATCATAGGAGAAACATGTTCTCCTTCAATTTACTCGTGAGTTATGGAATTTCTCCACCCTCAATAGTTAAATTTTAGATTTTAACACGCTCGCTAAAGGCTCGCGGACCGTTTTCATTCACACTTATTCACAGGAATATAGACGATATACTTACTACAAGTACACGTGTGTTGCATCCTATCCCCATTTTCTCTGCAACATCCCACAACCTTCACTGTCAAAATTTGTTTTCTGTTTTTCCATCATTTCATGAAAGAAATAAACGCCGGTAATATCACAATATTATAGCGAGCTCTATTGGAGCATATGGTTCATTTAGAAACAATCTGTTTTATTTGGGCAGCCATTATGCAATCCGAATTGAATTTATTTGTTACGAATATGGCCATATTGTGCTGTAGACATATACTAAGACAAGTTTCAAGTTTCAAGTTTCAAGTTTTTATTTTCTCAAAGACCCCAACAGGGGTATGTGAACAAAAACACAAATACTTTATAAGTATTCATAGTATAACAAAATAACAAAGTAACAAAGTAATGCAGTGAACATTATAAACATTCATTAACATATATACATTTGGAAATGTAATGCGTTTTAAGGAAGACAGTAAATTTCAAATGGACATATAATGGTTGAAACAATATAAATTTAATTAACAACAGCTAGTATAATTTTACAAAATTTTGCAATTTTAAGAACAACATTGTAAGAGTCAGAATTAAATAACTCATAAAATTTGTCAGTATTATGGTTGGAAATAAGATTACAAGGTAATAATGATTTCCTTTCATCATTGAAAAATGTACAATCAAACAAGTAATGATATTCATCCCCTAGTTGGTTTTTATTACAAATGTCGCAAATTCTGTCGTCACGTTCTATACCCCAAAAGCGACCCCTTTCAATAGGGAGTCGATGATTAAGACATCTAAAATTGCACAAGGCTTTCTTCAAATCATCTGGTAAATTAAGTAAATAATATTCTAAACCACGATTACATTTAAAAATTCTATAGTTAAGACATTTTGGTGAGTTAAAAATAGTTGTACTCCATTTCTGCTTAAATTGATCACATAATCTCTGTTTTACAAGTTTTGATAAACATATACATTTCGGTACATTTTGTGCAAACCAATATTCTGAAAATCCACAATCATTCAAGATATTTTCAATACATGTTATCCACTTAGAATGGAAAAAATCTTTCTTATGCATATTAAACAACAATTTGTACAACATAGCAGATATCTTGTCTTGTTTATTACATATGAGCCTTTTCCACATACCTATCATTCTGCTCTTTATAAATATGTCAGTAGGATATCTCCCTAGTTCTCCATATAAAATACAATTAGGAGTAGATTTTTTAACACCAAGTATAATTTTGTAAAATTGTAAAAACAAAGATTCAACAGCATCATTATTCTCATAACCCCACACTTCACAACCGTAAAGCAGAATTGGAGAAACCATAGTATCAAACATTTTAAGTTGGATATCAATAGGCAAACCTAAGGATCTACATTTTCTCAACATACTATACATTGCTTTTCTACCCTGATCCAACAATTTAATTCTATTTTTGGAAAAAGATCCATTTGACATAAAAGTTATACCTAAATACACAAAGTCATCTACAACATCTAAAATTTCACCATTTAAAGTAAATACAGGTTTGTCAATTATTTTACGTTTATTAAATATGACAACTTTTGTCTTTGAAGCATTAATTTCTAAATTCCATGTCTTACAATACAAGTACATTGCGTTAAGAGCAGTTTGTAATTCTACCTTGGATTCAGCTAAAATAACTGTGTCATCAGCATATAACAACAAGTATAATCTTAAATAAACAGAAATTTCATCAGTATCAAGTACAAGGTGGGTTACATCACATACATCAGATAGACCATCATAAGCTTTGGATATAAACTCTACCAGGTCATTTAAAAACAGTGAGAAAAGTACAGGGGACACATTTTCGCCTTGGCGAACACCAATATTACTTTGAAAATATTCAGATAACTTTGAACCTTTCCTAACACAGGATTTGGCATTTTCATACATAGCATGTATAATAACAAACATATTTCCATCAACACAGTTTTGCAACAATTTACGCCATAATGCTATTCTATTAACAGAGTCAAATGCCTTACGGTAATCAACAAATGCACAATACAATGGTTTTTTACGATACAAATATAGCTCAACTAAGCATTGAAGATTAAAAATGTGATCATAAGTACCATACTTTTTCCTAAAACCTGCCTGTTCTTCGCAGAGAACATTCATATTTTCTAAGTAACAATTTAATCTGTTATTCAGTACAGTTGTAAAAAGTTTACCATAACAACTCAGAATAGTTATACCCCTATAGTTATCAGGGTCGGCCATGTCACCTTTGCCTTTATAAATTGGACATATAATACCAACTGACCATAGGTCAGGTATTTTACCAGATTTAAAAACAATGTTAAACATTTTAACATATATATCAATCATTTTCTGACATGAATTTTTCAAAAATTCATTTAATATCAAATCTGTACCACTTGATTTGTTATTTTTCAATGACTTAATTGCTTTGACAACCTCGTCTACAGTAATGACAGAATTCAGTTCAACATTCAAATTAGTTACAGCATTACAATCAATATCCTCTGTAAAATCACCATCCTGATCATGTTGTACATTACTCAATTTTTTAAAATGATCATAAAAACATTCAAGTGATATCTTCTCTAGTACATTTGTTTTTGTATTACTTGATTTGTTAAGTAATGACCAATAAGATTTAGGATCACTTTGACTAAGATTTCTTAACTTCTTAATGAAGTTTTTTCTATATTCATTATATTGCGAATTACAAACTTTTTTATAAGCTTTACTACATCTAATCAAATTGTTCTTACTCTCTACAGATTTTACCCGCCAATTGTAACTTTTGGCTTTATGATAATCTTTCCTTTTAGTATAACACTCTTGATTAAACCATGGTTTATTAACCTTACAATTTTTAATATTTCTATTACAATTATTGTTTACAACATTTTTTTCTTTCAACATACCACATTCAGAAGCAGCTTGTATAATAATATTATTACATTCTTCAATTAAACTGTTAATTGAGTCTTTATTTACACTTGCAATATCAATGGCATCCAATTTATCATTCAAACATACTATATTTTCATCATTTAGACAATTATTAAAAGACTGAAGGATTTTGCTATCCCAGACTGCTTTTATAATAATGCTGGGTTCACCAGAGTTAATACATTTATCCACATCAATCAATTTACACATAATTTCAACATGCAAGGCATTGTGAACATCACTTATCATTGGGTCAAATGGTAATACTTCAAATTCGATATATAAGGGAAAAGTTCAGGTGATAAAATACAGTAATCAACAGTAGTGGTGTTTTTACAAGTTAAAGCACCTATACCTTTGTCTTTACCCAGTCTACCATTAGCAATCAGTAATTCAATATTTTGACACAATTGCAATAATCTGTTTCCATAATTATTAACTGACAAATCTAAACTGTGACGTGATACATCAATACCTAAAGTTTCTAAATTTACAGAGTTAATAACATCTTCTAATTGTACAGAATTAAGAAAATAATCATTGATTTCAGTAAAGTCAATCTTAGTTCCTGTATGCGCATTAAAGTCTCCAAGCAGGCACACTTTACATCTCGTCTCTGCTGTGTATTTAATTATGTCTCTTTCTAATACATCGAAAATGTCAATATTACTATAATAACTACTCTCAGGCGGAATATAAACAGCCCCAAATAAAGTAGCATAGTCAAATACATTATTATCAAGTATGAACCACAAAACATTTTCATTTGAACTATTCAACACTTTAACATTTTCAAATAAATAATCACGAACAAACACAATAATACCCCCAGATTTACGTTTTGCATTTTTACGATTTAGAGGTGGCAATGATTTAAAATGCTTGATATTAATCACATCATATTGATCAAGCTTTGACTCACTGAAACACAGAATATCATAATTATTACACAACACCTCCAGTTCAGGAGATTTTAATTTGCTTTTTAGATCACACACATTTAAAGCTAAAACTTTAATAGAATTGCAACTAATTGATTTCACAGATTTATTTTTTGTATTCCGCACACTAGCATCAACAGAATTTTCTCCATTATCACAATTTACAAAACTAGAATGAGCTGTAACAATAAACTGTCTAGAAACACCGTTTGATGAATTTCCCTCGACTGAATTTAAATGAACACTATTTCCACCATGTTGCGAAATGCGTCTTCCCTGTCTGACCTATTCAAGATTCCTGATCCCAAGTGAGCCGTAATCGACGGAGTCCACACCCAGTTTAAACAAATCATCCGGGTTTTCAACTGTCTGTCTGGAATTGTCTTTCAAAAGGCAATAGATTTTTCCATCGCGGGTATGGGCCGCTTTTACATTGTCAAGCTTTCTAACAAGTTGAAAAAGTTTAAATTTCATGGTAGTAAGATCATCATTAAAATAAATGTTCTTATAAGCAGGCTTACCATGCAACGCTTTCTTGTTGGCAAATATCTTTGCTTTTAAGTCTCTTGTTGTCCGCATTATAACGGTGCGATTGTTATTCTGGATCCCCTTCTTACCAACACGGTGGCAGCTTACAATATCTGCCTTATTTAAAGTTACATTCATGGCCTCACAGATTGATACAAGCACGGAAAATAAGTCCTCACCCTCCTCCTCATTTATTCCGGCGATTCTTATGTTTTCACGTCGACTGTATTGATTCTGATTATCAATGGCGTAAGCATTGAGCCTTACTGCTGAATAAATTTTCTCAATTTTAGCGTCTTGCATCGCACAGTTCTTGATGATCATTCTGCTCGAAAGTACATTTACGGCCGGTAACAACAGTTGCATAACTTTCACTGCGGTCATCTCCGATTCGTTAAGTCCCTGTGAATTTTCGGTCGCGGCCTTAAGTAAATCAAGAAGATCATTTGCCGGGTTATTAGCATCACTGTCAATGTCCGAGCAAGCCTCGGCAAAATTGCTACACATCTCATTGAATGATTTGTTTTTTTTCTTTGGGTCGTTCCTTGGCGGCATTTTTCAGATCAGTTTATAAACACTATAAAACAGTATATAGATTACAATGTTCAATGAAAGTTACCTTCAGGATGACAAAATATGTCCAACAGGTTCCAATTTCATAAATTTATCAACAACTGAATGTTTATTACGTGGATGATAGTCGATTTCAACGAGCCACATTTCACAAATCATCACTCCATTACCGGAAGTATTCGAGACAAGAAAACGTTTCGTTCGCCGGAATCGGGTGTAAGTACAGTAAGGGAAATAACTTGCTTCAAATTATAATTTTAGAGTCAGAATCGTGATACCAGAAATGAGTTTCTGGAAAGCGCTATTGGTATTGCTGCGCTCGCATCATTGGCCACGCCAACAGGATGTTAGCGTAACTAATTTCACAATGAAGGTTAATCAATTGTAGGATGTTTCAGAAAAAAATGGGGTGGAGAGGAAAAATGGGGGATACAACCCATACACTGCGTCTGGCTGAAGAAAAGGGAGCAACTGTCATTGCAACGGTTTGGAGGGGGGGACCCATAGTACGATATATGTTTAAGAAGAACAAATAATGCAGAAAAGTCCCAACCTGAACTTCATTTCATATTATACTGCGTGAATAAAGAGAAATTAAAACTGACAATAATAACTTATTTTGAAAACGTCAATTTTAAGTGTCGACTAATGATTGCCGATACCTGAAATTGCGAATCGAAAGTTTTCTGATACAATATATGAATATTTATTCATGTTTCTTTTTCTGTGTGCATTAAAAGACGACATGAAAGACTTAAGACGCGCATGCCCATTCTTCCTTAAAATTGCCACCTATTTTTGAAGGGAAACAAATTCTATCATCGTATGAGCAATTTCTATGGCAAACCGTGTTACTATTTATTCTAACGAAGATATCTCATATAATATATAAGATATCTTATATAATCTAGTGTTTGTAAGATATCTCATATAGTATATAAGATATCTTATAAAGTATATAAGATATCTTATAAAGTATATAAGATATCTTATAAAGTTTATATCTTATAAATATTTTTTATATAAGATATCTTATATACTTTAGAAGATCTCATATATTTTATAAGATATCTTATAAAGAAAATTATATGAGATATCTTATATATCTTATAAACTATATGAGATATCTTATAAAATTTATTAGATATCTTGAAGTTAGAATAAATAGTAAAACGGCTTGACATATATTTTGCAAAATACATTATATTTCATAGACAGTAGAATGGTTTATGTTCTGGTTCTGGTTCTGAGTGTCCTTGGCAATATTCCAAAAATGATACCAAATGCTTGGTAATTGGCCGAAATCGCTCCCATACCCGACCTTTTGATTTGTTACGGAGTAAGATTGGTTAAAATGCATTGCATAAAATCGGTTACGATAAAAATTAGGTTAATACATCGTATTTATGATTTCAACGTTAATGATTACAAGTGAAATAAATACAAGGAAAAGTGGCCATACTCCTTTACTCCATTCAGTAAAATGTTATGTTCTTAAGAGTACAGTTGACAGTCGAGCAAGACGCGAAGTTGTTCAAATAAAAACTTTTGAACGTAAATCGTTTGGATTTATGCAGTTAGATACATATGTGCATTTGTACAGCTTAGAAATCAATAAAATGAATAGGACACAAATATGGAAACTGATATAGATACAGATTCTTCGATCCACAACTTGATCTACTGGAACAAAAGGAACGTAAAATACCTGATAAGCACACTAGCAAGATAATACAGGCTACTGCGAGCTTCATATTGCAGGAGTCTGTTTTCTGAAATAAGTAAACTGTCTTTCATTTCGTAATTAACGGTAGCCCGTATCGCTCACTTAGAATTTGGATTCTACATAGAAAAATGGCCACAATTTGTACTGTATGTAAAACGAATATCATTGAATATCTAAAATTTGCTGACCCGGTTGACCTTGTCATATTTCCTGCAAGTTTTGCTATGTTCAAAGTTGTTATCGTTAATATGGATCTTAATTCTTGTTGTAACTTGAATGATATTTCAGGGAACAGATTTATAAACATTTCTTAGTGATATTTAATTAATAGTATTTAATTTAAGATTTAACAAAGCGTTTTATTTACTAATTTGTCTATTTTTTAACGATGGTAATGACAGCCATTGTTACAGGCTTGGACCTTCAGACACAATTTTGAAAGGGACCCAAGGGCCATTCCGTAGACGGTTGGTTACAAATGCCCTAGTAGTAGTTTCAGAAAATAAATTTTTCAGAATTTTAAATATATTTTTTTGCTGATTCTGTTAACTTAAGTAACGGCAACCATATATTTGGAGGTCCAGGCCCTCGAACATAATTTTGAAAGAAGTTTGGTCTCAATTGCTGCAGTTGTTTAAGAAGATTTTTATTTTTTTTTTTCGCTACTTTTTCTATTTTAAATAACGGCGGCCATATTGGTTTGAAGTGCGGAGCCCTTGCAACAATTTTAAAAAGTTGACCGTCCATAGACCTTTATAACAAGGTTTCGTCCCAAGTACATATAACTCAGTGGTTACAGAGGAGAATATGAAGGTTTACGCGAAGGACGACGGATTCTTAGTGATGGAAATAGCTCACAGGGCCCTATGGAAAATTGACCACAGTTACCAAAGTTTAATATGCTAGGAATACATGTATAATTACAACAAAAATCAAGGAAATTACTACAGTACAGATATACATATGCAAAAAATTAAAATTGACAGCCCTGTGCTTTTTTAGTAATCGCTGAAACTGTTATGTGATCTTGAGTCTTAATCCTTTTGAGAATTACAAAAAAAAAAAAAAAAAAAAAAAAAAATAGAAGAAAATAGTAGAAAAAAAATAAAAGGGTGCAATTTCTAGAAATAGTAATACCGCATCTTACCTGACAGCCAGCTGGCAACAATTTAACGGATAGTAATAGTACTTGGGGAATTTCCGCCACGATGATCACGAATAACTCATGCGGGACGAATGGACTTCTCTTCCAGAAATATTATGTGATGTAAAAAACAACATTGTCTGTATATAGAAACCTTTTTCGCTTCAAACATCATAAGGCAGCAACCACTTGATTTTTATGGGAGGCTAGGATGAATGTTTGATCCTGCTTAATTTTCTTGCCGAAATTTTGGTTCTGAAATTTTTTTACAAAATTCAAACCAAATCATTTCCTGCCTCTTTTTCACACCTAAAGGGATCTTGGCTTTTTATTTTGCCAAAAACATGGTCCTGCCTTTTATTTCATTTTTCATCCTAGCCCCCCCCCCCCCCCCCCCCCAAATTCAAATAGTTGCTCCCTAAAAGGGAATTGAACAATATCAATAATTCTTGACTTTTAGACATCAGCAAAAAGGGACTCCAAAATAGGGTGAAAAGACAAGACTAACTAGACTGAGGCAGTCGGAAACTACAGCTATCCCCGCACTCCCCACATGCTGTATTCTTGTGCACCCTTTTCACAATCATATATTTGAATACAGGAATAAAATTTTGGAAAATCAAAATTCTAAAACCTTACTGCACAATTGCATACAGTGTATGACCATACTGTATACATATATATAATATGCATAAATGAGAGAAGATTTTCCTAAAGGGTCTAATTTTTTTGAAAAGCAAAATTCTAAAACCTAATTGCGCATCTATATCCAGTGCGCATATGCATGGTTTTAGAATTTTAATTTTTCACAACTTCCTTCGCGAATGGATCAAGTGTGCTACAGTTTGACTACACAATATAACTTTATTTTAATTAAAAAGAGACTATCTAATAGCTTGCTTTTACTACCTATTTCAGCTTGTATTTCTCCCCAAAAGCTTTAAAATTTATTAACATAGAAAAATAAAATGCTTCACCGAACGCAGCTGGATACAATGTCAAAACCGTTAATATTGCATGACATAAAAGCCAGTTCAATACGAAAAACTCCATCAAAATTGGCCACGAAATATGAATTCAGTTTAAAATTATGAAAATGCACGTTTTTTTGGTCCCTAACTATCGCACGGAAACCAATCGTTCACGAACAACGACGCCGACAACGTCATACCAATATAGGATATTCAAGAAATTTACAGTAATTTAAAAACTGTTCGAATGAATTTACATTATTGTCATAAACCATATGTAGATTTGTAATAAGGTCTAAGAATTTTATTTTGATTTTCAAAAATTGGGCCTTGAATTTAAGTCCTTAACTTTTTTAATCTTTAATTTTATTTAGTGATTTATTTTGTATAATTAAGTTATTTGTGGTCACTGTCGATTTCTAGTTCACGTTACTTTCCCTACTGTCGCGTGTTAAAGTTGGAATATCTAGTTTCATACACTGTTCGCGAGACAGAAACTTCGTATCGGGCAATCAATTCATGATGACGGCCATTAAACTTTTTGATAGATTATATTAACAGAGGCTGAACATAAACAATTCTTGGACAGCAATGTCGTCTTCCGAGAAAGTCGCCGTATAAATAAAATCCGCGGCAGTAACGCATCTACTGTGAAATGTACACCCCATAGTAGTATGTATGCGGTTCTAAAGTCGGATTTGAGGTGGTGGAAGAGGTGGAGGAGCTGTGGAGGAGCCGGAAGTGACGTCACCGGAACCGGAAATGACGTCACATGAAGTGACGTAACCGGAACCAGAAGTCACGTGACCGGAACCGGAAGTGGTTTGCGCGCATGCGTAACCGGAAGTAGTGGTTTTCGCGCCATTTCCTCAAATTTTAGTTTACGGAAGTGACGTAAGTCACCTGGTAGGGCCCGGATGTGTCGTCTGCGCATGTGTAGAAGGAACCGGAAGTACCCTGAAGTGATTTGCGCGCATGCTCAACCGGAAGTGACGTGTTTTTCGCGCCATTTGTTGCCGGAAGTGACGCAAGTCCCGTGCTAGGACCCGGATGTGTGATCTGCGCATGTTCAGGAACCGGAAGTGATTTGCGCGCATGCGCAACCGGAAGTGATGGATTTTCCCGCCATTTCTTTACGGAAGTGACGTAAGTCACGTGCCAGGACCCGGATGTGTCGTCTGCGCATGTTCAGGCGGAACCGGAAGCACCAGGAAGTGGTTTGCGCGCATGCGCAACCGGAAGTAGTGGATTTCCCCATGATTTGATTACGGAAGTGACGTCAGTCACTTACCCGGAAGTTCCATGCTTGACCAGAACTCAGATTGAATTATCTCCCTTTTCCCGCATTTCTCGGTCGTCTCTGGATCTTTCATCGGTCTGATACTCTCACTGATATGTCGAAGTCCGAGAGTATACGAAGTACACTATTGGATTATCTCCCCTTATCCCGCTCTTTACAGTATTTTCTGTGAGGACCAACGGTAGGATTGGATTATGTCCCCTTACCTCCAAGTAATGCTGTCACCAATGGATGGGTGTCCTTAGCAACGGCGGTCCATTTCATTGCATTCACTTCTCTTCTCTTGCTCCATCCCGCTCTTTGCTACTCCTTGCTGCTCATCGCTACTCAGGCTTGTTGCTGTTCGTCATCGCTGCTCTTCTCTTGCTCTTTGCACTGTACTCAGACCTGAAAGCACCCTAAAGACAATCGTTTACCCTAACACTAGTACCACTTCAAATTTATAAGGGATTGAGCCAGATTGAATTATCTCCCTTTTCCCGCTCTTCTCGGTCGTCTCTGGATCTTTGATTGAATTATCTCCCCTTATCCCGCTCTTTTCATCTGTGAGTGATGTTTTCTGTGAGGACTAGGATTGGATTATGTCCCCTTACCTCAAGTTGATGCTTGTCACCGCTCAATGGAGGGGTGTCCTTAGCAACGGCGGTCTATTTCATTGCTCTATGCTTCGCTTCTCTTCGCTTGCTCTTCGCTGCTCCATGCTGCTCATCGCTAATAATGACTATATTCACCTGCTGATTTAAGATTCTTGGGGTTACTTGTCGGTGTTTTCGCTGCTGCTTCCGCTCCTGCTGCTTGTTGGTGTTCGTCATTGCTGCTCTTATCTTGTTCATCGCTGTTTTTCTCTTGCTCTTTACTGCTCATCGCTGTTTTTCTCTTGTTCTTTACGGCTCATCACTGTTTTTCTCTTGCTCGTTACTACTTATCGCTGTTTTTCTCTTGGTTTTTGTAGCTCGTCGCTGTTTTTCTCTTGGTTTTTGTAGCTCATCGCTGTTTTTCTCTTGTTCTTTGCTGCTCATCGCTGTTTTTCTCTTGTTCTTTACTGCTCATCACTGTTTTTCTCTTGTTCTTTACTGCTCATTACTGTTTTTCTCTCGTTCTTTACTGCTCATCGCTGTTTTTCTCTTGCTCTTTACTGCTTATGGCTGTTTTTCTCTCGCTCTTTGTTGATCATCACTGTTTTTCTCGTACTCTTTGCTGCTCATCGCTGTTTTTCTCTTGCTCGTTACTGCTTATCGCTGTTTTTCTCTTGGTTTTTGTAGCTCGTCGCTGTTTTTCTCGTGCTCTTTGCTGCTCGTCGCTGTTTTTCTCTTGTTCTTTGCTGCTCATCGCTGTTTTTCTCTTGTTCTTTGTTGCTCATCACTGTTTTTCTCTTGTTCTTTACTGCTCGTCGCTGTTTTTCTCTCGTTCTTTACTGCTCATCGCTGTTTTTCTCTTGCTCTTTACTGCTTATGGCTGTTTTTCTCTCGCTCTTTGTTGATCATCACTGTTTTTCTCGTACTCTTTGCTGCTCATCACTGTTTTTCTCTTGTTCTTTGCTGCTCATCGCTGTTTTTCTCTTGTTCTTTACTGCTCATCACTGTTTTTCTCTTGTTCTTTACTGCTCGTCGCTGTTTTTCTCTCGTTCTTTACTGCTCATCGCTGTTTTTCTCTTGCTCTTTACTGCCTATGGCTGTTTTTCTCTCGCTCTTTGTTGATCATCACTGTTTTTCTCGTACTCTTTGCTGCTCATCGCTGTTTTTCTCTTGTTCTTTATTGCTCATCACTGTTTTTCTCTTGCTCTTTACTGCTCATCACTGTTTTTCTCTTGTTCTTTACGTCTCATCGCTGTTTTTCTCTTGCTCGTTACTGCTTATCGCTGTTTTTCTCTTGGTTTTTGTTGCTCGTCACTGTTTTTCTCGTGCTGTTTACTGCTCGTCGCTGTTTTTTCTCTTGTTCTTTGTTGCTCATCACTGTTTTTCTCTTGCTCTTTACTGCTCATCACTGTTTTTCTCTTGTTCTTTACTGCTTATCGCTGTTTTTTTCTTGGTTTTTGTAGCTCATCGCTGTTTGTCTCTTGCTCTTTACTGCTCATCGCTGTTTTTCTCTTGCTCTATGCTTCTCATCGCTGTTTTTCTCTTGTTCTTTGTTGCTCATCACTGTTTTTCTCTTGCTCTTTACTGCTTATCACTGTTTTTCTCTTGTTCTTTACTGGTCATCGCTGTTTTTCTCTTGCTCTTTACTGCTCATTGCTGTTTTTCTCTTGCTCTATGCTTCTCATCGCTGTTTTTTCTCTTGTTCTTTGTTGCTCATCACTGTTTTTCTCTTGCTCTTTACTGCTCATCAATGTTTTTCTCTTGTTCTTTACTGGTCATCGCTGTTTTTCTCTCGTTCTTTACTGCTCATCGCTGTTTTTCTCTTGCTCTTTACTGCTTATGGCTGTTTTTCTCTCGCTCTTTGTTGCTCATCACTGTTTTTCTCTTGTCCTTTGTTGTTCATCGCTACTCCTTACCTTACTCGCGTGCTTATTTCGTTTTTTTGGGGCTACTTGTCTCTGTTTTCGCTGCCACTACTGCTCCTGCTGCTTTTTGCTGTTCGTTATCGCTGCTCTTCTCTTGCTCATCGCTGTTTTTTCTCTTGCTCATCGCTGATCCTTTCTTGTTCTTTGCTGCTCATCCCTACTCAGGGCCTTACTCGCGTGCTCATTTCGCTCCTGCTGCTTGTTGCTGTTCGTCATCGCTGTTCGTCATCGCTGCTCTTCTCTTGCTCATCACTGCTCTTCTCTTGCTCATCGCTGCTCTTCTCTTGCTCTTTGCTGTTCATCGCTACTCATGATCTTACTCGCGTGCTCATTTCAGTTTTTGGTGCTATTTGTCACTTTTAATCGCTGCTGCTGCTACTGCTGAAGGAATGTAGTTTACTGCTGATGATCGGAAGGCCACTCGGTACTCATGTTGTCGGTTTGATTGGTAGATCAAGACTGATCGATGTGATTGTATACTGGGATATTTATCGACGACAAACACAAATGAAACAGTTTCATATTTTATTTTACAAAATCTACATCAGTCAATGTTTTAAGTTCTGGTTCTTTCTCTTCAAACAAAGGTATGATCTTCTTCAGTTCTTTCCATTCGAAGGTGTCCAAGCCGATTCCTCTCTTTGTTGGACGATAGGTCCAGTCTCCCCGGGGTATAAAGTGCTTTCTTATCCAAATAGTGGGGTATGGGGATTTGACGGTGACGAATACATTGTTCCCAATGTGATATCTCCAGTCGACTAGTTCTTTATTCTGTACTCTACCGATCAAATCATCCAGAACATCAGTAGCCTCGCATAAAGCTTTCCATTGTATCAAAGATAAGCTCACTCCGGTCTTGGTGGGCACCGTTTCACTTTCCCAAAATCTGAGATCTACTCTTTTACTGCCATTCCATTCTGTCAGCTCTGCATACGTTCCTCCACCAAGTAGTACTTTCAAAGGAATATCGGAAGCTGTCATGGCGTCTTGAACGATATCGCGCTTGGTCTGGTCTTTGGTTTTCTTTTCTTTACGAGACATATCGGCTGACTGATTCCTCTTCTTGCTGGTCTATTTATATACATATCGGAGATGAACTGGATTGGTTCTTATATTATGAAACGTGAAACATGATTGGCTATCTTTCCGACATCGTGATTGGTTAACTTCTCCCGTTCCGATTGGTCAAAAATCTGGCATTTTCATTGGTCAATTCCAACCGTTTCGATAGATCAACACGATGATACATTGTCCAAATATGCGGCGCCCAATCCGGAAACTGCTCACAATAGGTACGAGTAAACGCCGACAATACGACCAGTCTTCCTTGGTTCAGCACACCGTCTTCGAACATGGCTGTGACGATTCTCTCGTATACTTGGAAGGGGTCCATCGTACGAATGACTTCTTTGACTATCTTCACTTCCTTTTATACATTTATGACATGAGACTACTCTGCATTGACAAACTTGTAACTGTCTACATATATACATGTATATATAGTGTTGCCAGAAGATCCCGATACCGGGGTTTTGTATCTGAGGCACTGGCAGTCCACCCGGACAGAGGAAAATACCGACAATCGTGTTCAGGATGAACGAGATTACATCCGCCACCTTTCCTGATATGGTTCGCCACACATTCAACCTACAAAATACGACCTTCAAGATCAACGTGTCGTTTGGATTTATACTGAGAAACGCAGAGACCGGAGAACTAAGATACTTCCATTCCAGAACGGGGACGAATGTTCTCTGTCTCGATGATGTTAGATGGAAATCAAAGATGGCTGCACCCATTCTCTTGCTTTTTGCTGCTCATCGCTGTTTTTCTCTTGCTCTGCTAATGATGACCTTACCTCATTTCAGTTTTGGGGCAACTTGTCGCTGTTTTCGCCGCTGTTGCTAGTGGTGGTCAATTGTCGTTAGTCAAAGATTGGATCTGTGCGAGAGCACCCTTAGATCCGGGTTATTTAAAAGTCCACTCTGCATTTATCCAGGCTTGTGACTGGCTATCATAAGATAGGCTGCATTAATCCTGCTCAATTTTTTAAGGGCACTCTGCATTTGTCCAGGCTTGTGACTGGCTATATATATGTATAAACATATATAGGCTGCATTACCCTCCTTCCCTTTTTTTTGTTATATTTTTTTCTGTTTTTCTTTGTAATATGTTCCAATTCCTCCGTCACATAGAGTCATTGCTGTCTTCAGCTGGAGGTGGGTCGTAGTCGTTCAATACACGGTTAAGCAGATATTTTCGTTTTTCTACGGCCTAATCCCATGATTCTTTTGATTCGTAGTCTTCCTATTCTCTCCAGCGTTTAGCCGTTTTTCTTGATCTCTCTATGTACGGGGTCTTTATTTATGTCTTGATGCCAGGACACCAGTCCGAGGTAATGCTTTCGTATTTCGTCTCTGTATGAGTCAAACATGTCTCTATATGCTGCCAAGCGTGCCTTGTCTTCTTCCATTCCGGCTTCCACTACTTCGTTTACTGTCTGTGAGTATTCCGATTGATGTACTTGAAATGTTATGTTCAAAACGACTTCCCATAGGGACTGTTCGCAAAGCTCTTCGGAGTCTTCGTTGGATCCATGGTCACTACTTTGTTCCGATTCATCGTCATCGGCTTCTGTGGTGGTGTCTGAAGCTGAATCACTATAGTCTGTTGAATCCTCTTCAATACCATGTGCATTCTTTTTGTGTCGCACTAGGTTAAAGTTTTGCTTGGATTGGTATCCACAGGTATACATTTAAGACGTCTTTATTTCCTGGTAGTCGATAGCAGAATGAGTTCCGGTCGTCCTGCAAGTGCTTATATTAGATACAGGTTCCTCAGCGGCTTGTTGATTCATACACAAGCGTTTGGCAAAGTATTCGTTTCGACATTGTTGCAGTTCAGATTTCACTTTTCTGATGAGGTCTCTTTTAAGTCTTTTCCACTCGTTGTCAATCCTTCTACATCCCTTGCAGATATTCATGTTTTTGTAGAAGTCCGCAAAGCTCTTGTTCGTTTGACACTTTTTACATTTCTTGTTTGGATCCACTTTGTTGGGTCCTCCACTTGTGTTATCCAGCCGTTTGGTTCTCTTCACTTTGGTTAGAAGTAATTTCCTTTTCCTTTGTGGTTTTGCTTTGGTGTTAGAAAGATCCACAGGTATTAAATATCTAGCAGGAACCACTAAATCAACGAGAGGCGTTTTCGATGCCATTGATACGTGTGTGTTGTTTGACGGTCTTCAAACAACTGACGAAATTAAACAAAACCTCTGATTATATTTTCGTTAAAAGCTTTTCATTGGTGTCATAGAGACGAAGATTACCCCACACAGTTCGCTGTTCGTTGTTGCTATTGCTGCTGAGGAGGTGAAGGTGGGATTCTCACTGTTTCGTTATAAGTCACCTCTTACTCTCGTTGATGTTACGATGGATACAAAAGATGGCTGCGTTCATGTAACGCGGACCTGAAAGAGAACACCCTTATGAAACAGAAATTTTAGAGTCTTTCCGGACGGGAACGAATGTTCTCGGTCTCGTTGATGCTACGACGGACATCAAAGATGGCTGCCCCCAAGTAACGCGGACCTAAAAAGGGAACACCCTAATGAAACAGAAATTTTAGAGTCTTTCTGGACGGGAACGAACGTTTACGGATTTCAGTCCTAACCATAACCCTAACTCCAGACCTAACCCTAACCCTAACTCTAACCCTAACACTAACTTAACACTAAACCTAACCCTAACTCTAGCCCTAACTCTAACCCTAATGCTAACCCTACCCTAATCCCTTACTCTATCCCTAAACCTAACTTAACCCTAACCATGACCCTAAACCTAACTCTAACCCTAACACTAACCCTAACTCTTACCTAACCCTAACATAATCTTAACCTTAATCCTAGGTCTTGTTCTATTTTTGTTTAGTTTATTCATTTTTTTTTATTCTTTTATATTCCGATTCATTGTATCTTTAGATTTCGAATTTCAATGAAGTCAGTGGAAAATGAAAACTAGAAGTTTAACTCTAACCCTAACCCTAACCCTAACCCCAACCCTAGTCCTAAACCTAACCCTAACTCTAACACTAACCATAGCTCTAACCCCTAACCTAACACTAACCCTAACACTAACTTAACACTAAACCTAACCCTAACTCTAACCCTAACTCTAACCCTAATGCTAACCCTACCCTAATCCCTTACTCTAACCCTAAACCTAACTTAACCCTAACCATGACCCTAAACCTAATTCTAACCCTAACACTAACCCTAACTCTTACCTAACCCTAACATAATCTTAACCTTAATCCTAAATCTAACCTTATCCTAACTTAACCCTAATCCTAACACTAGTACCACTTCAAATTCATCCGGGATTTAGCCCAAGATTGGGCTAGACTTTGAAACATGAATTTGAAGCAGGCTGGTAAGCAGAACTAGTGTTAGGGTTATGGTTAGGGCTAAAATCCGTAAACGTTTGTTCCAGAAAGACTCTAAAATTTCTGTTTCATAAGAGTGCTTTCATTCAGGTCCGCGTTACGTGGGCGCAGCCATCTTTGATGTCCATCGTTACATCAACGAGACCCAGAGGTGACTTATAACGAAACAGTAAGAATCCCACCTCCTCCTCCTCCTCAGCAGCAGCAGCAGCAGCAGCAACAACTAACAGCGACCACCACCAGGAGCAGCAGCAGCAGCGAAAAGTGACAAGTAGCCCCCCTAAAAACCGAAATGAGCACGTGAGTACAGTCATGAGTAGCGATGAACATCAAAGAACAGCATAGAGCAATTAAATGGACCGTCGTTGTTAAGGCAGTTGCTCAGGACACCCCTCCGTTGATCTATTGGTGACAGCATCACTTGGAGGTAAGGGGACATAATCCAATCCAACCTTTGGTCCTCACAGAAAACACCACCCGCAGA
Source organism: Mytilisepta virgata (assembly GCA_028015205.1). Taxonomy (NCBI): domain Eukaryota; kingdom Metazoa; phylum Mollusca; class Bivalvia; order Mytilida; family Mytilidae; genus Mytilisepta; species Mytilisepta virgata. Next base: position 45,668,557 of record CM051520.1, read on the forward strand.
TGAATAGAGCGGGATAAGGGGAGATAATCCAATAGTTGACTTCGTATACTCTCGGACTTCGACATAACAGTGAGAGTATCCGACCGATGAAATATCCAGAGACGACCGGAAAGTGCGGGAAAAGGGGAGATAACCAAATAGTCCCATTGTACTGCGTATACTGTCGGACCTCGACATAACTGGCAGGAAAGAACAGCATAGAACAAGACAAGAGCAGCGTGGACCAAGAGAAGAACAAACTGAGAACAGTGCAGAACAGTGATGAACAGCAAAGAACAGCATGGAGTAAGAGAAGAACAGCAACATCACTTTCCTCTGTAAGCTGAATATCAGAAAGTGGAATATGAGTGTAAATTCAGTTAACAAATTTTATAATTATTTTAACTATTTTTGTTAAAACATAGTTTATTTTTTTCCAAACACTTTACCCACTATGGTCCGCGGTCAGGGCTTTTAACGACCTGACAACCCTCAACGAGAGGGTATCCCCTATCCGCCACCTGGGGGACGCGCTAGGCAGCTCTGTGGGTTGAGCCCCTGTGTTACATCACAGGTACCTAGTTCTTTTTTTTTTTTTTTATTTTTTTTTTTTTTTTTTTTCTTTTTTTTTTTTTTTTTTTTTTTTTTTTTTTTTTTTTGTTATCGGTTAACAGACGACTCTAAAAAGAGTGGTCTGTTCAAACATCAAATGAAAAGCTTTCCCACTGTAATCAGTCGAGTCGGTAAGCCGTTCATCCGATCAAATATCTAAGGGTGTCGTGGACACCCCGTCCGCCAAAACTTTACGTTTTAGATAAAAGTAGGAAAAGCCAGCTCGCTCTTGCAAGTATGTGTAGACTTGATTATCTACAGAACGAAACCCTCTGTTGGTTCCGGAGCCAGTGTTCTTTGACAGGAGAACGTCCATGTATTTTTCTTTGTTGATGTCGTTGGTTCTCTTGTTGACCCCTTTACAGCTGTACTTGGTTTCCTCTCCAAAGCAAAAGTACGTCTTGCTACACAAGGCAATCATCCCGTCAACACTGAATTCTGTCTTGAACAGTCCTGGAGTCCTCTTATCCCAAGCAGCCAGTTGTGGTGTATCAGTACGGTGAAACCAATTCTTCTTCTCTGCTTCAAAGCGCCGACGCAACTCCGGTTTGATCACTTCCTCCAAACTATCGCCAGAGAGAGCCATGTAGGCACTGTCGGTGTCCATTGCACAATACTGGAAATCACGGCGATCGACAAAGACGTCCATAAAATCGTAATAAAATTCCAACATCCGAAGCTTGGCGTACTGGTAAACGAAACACCCAATGTGCATAGGCAGGTCCAAGTGTATGGTCTTCTTACTCATTTCCACTTCGAACGTTTTGTCACTCAGCTGGTTGCACCGCCGGAAAGAGGGATCAACGAGGTAGCGACTGATCTGGTGTTCCTGGCAGTAAATCACATCCGTGTGCCTTTCCTTGTTGGTCACCGTCTGGCCGTAGCTGGAATTTCCCCTCAGTTTCTCGCTTTCTGCAATTATCTTCTTATTTGGGTCGGCATCTCCGGCTCGCCTGGCATTACTGACTTGATCTCCGAAGGGTCTGAAACACGCCGACGGCGTGTACTCTACCACCTGGTAAATCTTGGTGACTTTAAGTCCGTGGTTGACGTACCATTTCAGCAACGGGGATATTATCATGATCTTCTCTCCAAAAATGCTGCCGATTAATGACTTTCTAGGCTGCGGCATGATTCCTTTTTCTTCTGCATAACTCTTCATGTGGTCCCCGATGTCGTCTCTGGACACGTCCACGTTCTTAAAGACTGGAGGCATTTCTGCAAATTTCAACTTTAGGTCCTCAGGTACGTGCAGATCCACTTCCAAGGCACCAAACAACTTATCCTCCATCACGGCTCTCATGATGTCGTCTTCGGTCATCGTGGCGAAACGATCACAGGGTCTCTGCCTCTGGGACACGAAGGTCTTGATTCCTTGGTCTTCTTTCTTTAACCGGTCCCATTCGCACTCCCACATCTGTTTCACTTGGTAGTCGTTTTCTGTTATGTACTGTATTTTTTCCTGTGTTGTCTTGTATAATTCATCCAGGCTCTTTCCGTTCAACGGGTTTTCTGTCTTTCCCCGAGTCAGGCGACAACAATGTCCGTGCCACAGGCAGCCCTGGAACTCGTAAACTGTATTAGTAGCTTTACAGTAACCATCCACGGGAAGGCGCCGACGTCCTATAAGTTTTTCCGTATCGTTCTCCTGGTGACGTATGTGGTGTCCTGTCTCCTGGGCTTCCCATTCCAACCACTCGATAGCCATTCGTTCGTACCTTCGAGGTGTCTGTCTTTTAAAATCTTCCTGGCTCTTGCGACGGACGAAGTGACCCGTTGGCATATCCTGCATAATACTCCACAAATACAAGGCATTGGCGTCCACACCGTAGATCTTCTTGCACGGTTTTGGGTCTTGGTATTCGGCAGGACGGATGAATGTCTGGTCTTTCTCGTGGTATCTGTGGAAGACGATACTGGGTCCACCCACTATGTTTTCTTTGTACAACTGGTACAGATCTTTATTCTTCTCGTCCGGAACGGTGAAATAATCGGTCAGACCATCGAACATGGTTTTCAGTGTGAGTCCCGGTACGCTGATTCCGTGTTTAAACATGTCCACCTTCAATCCCTTGTAATATACAAACATCTTCTCGATGGCTTCCAGCATGGGCTCCACGTCTTTGTTGTTGTACCATATCAGGAACTCTTTCACGTTCTTCATGTTCTTTTCCTGCCAGACTTGGTGACACAGCTGGTACTCTTCGGGTGCAATGTTCTCGTTTTTCAGCGTACTGAAAAACGCCTGGTGTGGTGGTAACTCCGTCACTGCAAACCGGTCATCCACTCGTATGGAAAAAAACCCTTTCTCTTCCGTACACCCGTACGCTTTCAAAAACTGGGAGTAACTAAATCCGGGAGCCAGGTAGTTGGTGATGTCCAAAAATTTCAACTTCTCCGTCTTTATACACATGAAATTGTTGTTGCGTTTCACGGTATACTTTATCTTGTGACTTTCCACCAGACGAGTGAAGAAATCTATCTTCATGGCGTTCACGTCGCATTTCCCGGTGTTGAAGCCAATCACGGGTAATTCTTGGAGATGTCGTTCCAGTTGCTGTTTCAACTTGTACAGGTGATGTTTCTTTTCCTGGCGTTCTCGCTCTTCGTCGTCTTGGTATTCTTCCAGGCCCCGGTCCAGTCTCTCTTGGATCTCTTCAAAGACACCAGCATACCTGGGCATCAGTAAGCGAAAGGCTTTGTCACTGATTTCTGTCAAATGGATCAAACAGGAATCAACTGTTGCACTGCTATCGCCTTCGGACACGAAACAAATTGGCTCTGTAAACTCCGGTACGTTGGAACACACGGAGACGCTGAGCAAAACGTGCTGACTGGTCCATTCCAATTTTTCAGATCTCGGTTTTTCTGTAGGTTGAAGCATCGCCTCTATATCGTAAGTGGCTCTGTAAGGGTAATATCTGCCTTCTTCCGGGACTTGGATTCCTTCGTCCTCCAAACGCTCGAACACGGTCCGTAGTGTATGGTACACGCCGCCGGGATATTTGTACAGGACGTCACCGGTGCAGGTTCTCTCGTGTCTGTGAAGTTCGTATACTGACTTCCACAACTTGTCACATTTGGAACACAGGTAGCTGTGACTGTATTTCTCCATGTTGCAGACATAACTAAAATGGTTGTCGTACAAATTCAGGTTCATGGTGTCCTGGAAACTGTAAGGAGAACGTCGTACCAATCTCGCCGCTATGTCGCCGTCTTCTGTCTCTTGCAGCTCGTACACACAGATGTTTAGTTGGAACAGTGGTTCGATATACGCCAAATCGTCTAAACAAATACCTTTGAAATCACTGCCGGACATTTCTGTCTTCTCCAAATATTGACGATAGTAAGTCTTGGTAGGTACTTCTACGTTTACGACGGGAGCTCCACGGTGGACGGCCAAACACTGGAAAAAACACAAATTGTCATCATATGGTCCTGATGATCCACCAACCAGTGCGACGACACCACGGTTTTTCAAAATGAAGTCTGGTAACACGACTCTGGCTCCTATAGGGTGTTCCACCAACTTGTTGACATAGAACGTGGCATTTGTCAGTAAATGCACCACCCACTTTGTATCGGGTCTCTGCTGCCGGATAAACTCCAAAATGTCGTGACGGCTCAATTTTTCCAAAAAACTTCTCTAGGTCTTCTTCGTTTCTAATCAGATGTGGTACGTCGAAAAACCGGGCGTTATTCTGGCTGGAATGGAAGTATCTCAGTTCTCCGGTCTCTACGTTCCTCAGTACAAATCCAAACGACACGTTGATCTTGAAGGCCGTGGTCTGGAGATCGAAAATGTGGCGAACCATGTCAGGAAAGGTGGCGGTTGTAATCTCATTCAACGTAAAGTTGAACCGATCCTGGACACGGTTGCCGGTATTTTCTTTTGTCCGGATGGACTGCCAGTGCCTCAGGTACAAAACCCTGGTGTCGGGATCTTCTGGCAAAACATCTGGTTGAGATGGACTGGTTTGACTCTCAGGTGGCGAGACTGTCCTGCGTCTTTTTGCACTGGGGCCAGGTAGTGGCGAGGCTGATCTCTTGACTGGTTTCTTCATCCTGGGCTTGGCATCTGGCTTGGTATGCAACAGTCTGTGGCGAGATAAATTGTCCAATCTGTTGAAATACTGCCCACAGTCTGGACACGTCAAGGTGTACCTGTGGGACTCCTGGTGGCGATTCCTGGTGTCGGCCTTGGCAAACTCCTTTCCACATACCTGGCAGGCAAAGGACTGGACTGGATCTGGCTTTCCAGGCTCACTCTGCTGGTGGGTAGCTTCGTGACGCTTCCTGGCATCTGCCCTGGCAAACTCCTTTCCACATACATGGCAGGCAAGGGACTGGACTGGATCCGGCTTTCCAGGCTCAATCTGCTGGTGGGACTCCTGGTGGCGTTTCCGGTTGTCGGCCCTGGCAAACTCCTTTCAACATACCTGGCAGGAATACGTCTGGTCCGCAACAACATGGGTCTACTGGTGGCGAAGCAGGCTTCTCTTCTCGGTAAAGGTCTTACCGCACTTCTCGCAAGAGAACATGGTCGTTACCTTATCAAAGGTTCAAGACGAAATGAGAGGTTCTGCACTGTATATATAGCCAGAACGCGGACGTAAAAGAGAGCACCCAAGGTGTCTTCGCTCACGGCCGCGTCCACCGACATGTTTCAATCCGTTTTCTTATGGAAATTTCCACTGAAAATTTCCATGACGTCACATTAACGGGATCCAACATGGATGCCTCCACGAAAGCGGACCTGTAAGTGAGCACCCCCCTCCGGAAACGACCGAACATTCACAAAGAGTGAAAAATTGTTCCGAAGACGTCTAAATGGTTCCGAATGTTGACGAATGTTGGCGAAAACCCAGAAAATAGTTAAAATAATTATAATTTTTTACTAAATGGTTCCAAAACCCCAAAAAGAAATTGAAAATTAGAAAAAATATGTAAATATATTACGACTTGTTAAAAAGATTTTTTAAAAAGTTAGAAAAATAGAAAAAAATTAAAGAAAAATTATTAAATTATGTAAATATATTACGACTTGTTAAAAAAATAAGAAAAATTAGAAAAAATTATTAAATTATGTAAATATATTTAAAAAAACTATATAATTTATAATAAAATTTAAAAAAATAGAAAAAAATTAAGAAAAATTATAAAAATTATAAAAGAATAAAAAAAAGATAGAAAAAATAAAAAAATTAGAAAATTATATATTTAAAAAAAATAATAAAAAATTAAATAATAATAATGATAATAAAAAAAATGAATAATAAAAAAAAAGAAAAATTCTAAAATAATAAAACAGAAGATAAAAAAAAATAAAAAATTATGTAAATATATTTTTTTTAAGTTATAAACTAAATATATAGAATAAAGGAAAAATTATCTCCCCCTTGGAGGTGAATATGGAACTGGCGGGAAAAGTTATCTCCCCATTTACAGGGTTATCTCCCCTTGGAGGAGCCCATTTGGACTTCCGGTTCCGCAGACCACACCTCCGGGTCATACCACGTGACTTACGTCACTTCCGGCAACAAATCATGGGAAATTCCATCACTTCCGGTTGCGCATGCGCGCAAATCACTTCCGGGTACTTCTGGTTCCGTCTACACATGCGCAGACGACACATCCGGGTCCTAACACGTGACTTACGTCACTTCCGTCAACAAATGGCGGGAAAAACCACTACTTCCGGTTGCGCATGCGCGCAAACCACTTCCGGTACTTCCGGTTCCGGTCACGTGACTTCCGGCTCCGGTTACGTCACTTCCTGTGACGTCATTTCCGGTTCCGGTGACGTCACTTCCGGCACCTCCACAGCACCTCCACCACACCCACCACCACAAATCATAACTGAAAACCGCATATATACTACTCCCCATAAACTGGAGACCGGTATGTTACCGCTTAGAAAGGGCAAGTTCATAATCAAAAAAAAAATATATTCATCACTTTTGTCATAAAGTTTTGATATCAATCCCACATTATTATAAAAGTCAGAAGTAATATTACGGCATCGTTAGATTACTGTCACGGCCACAATATGGATACTTACATCTGATTTTCTACAGCTTTCTTTTTTTTCTTCCGTCACAAACACTTGTAATGTATATATTTAATTGATAATAATTGGTAATGGTTAAATTTATACGATGTACTGAGCGTTTTTTTTTTCTTCAAAAATTTGGAATATGATTCAGTTAAGTAGTTCCCGTTTGATTTATCTGTATATTTTATATACTCACTATTCCCGTCACAATTATGGTTGGCAAATCTAGTTAGAAAAAAATATTGGCATGCAATGAAATAGATTAAAAATTAGTTCAGAGTGAAAAAAATGAGCTCTCGCTTTGAGACCCCCAAAAAGGCCACAATTTCCATTTAAAAAGTTATCCAGTCTTTAACAGTTTTCTTTAAAATATTCACTAGCTGTGGTCAGGAAAAATCCCAGTTGTGTCCCGAAAAAGTCAGGATGTGTCTGGCTTCGTTTTTACGCTCTACAAGCACGTGCCAAAGATCCTTCCTTCGCCAATTTAATCATATTATAATGAAATTAAGGCAATACACCACTCACTATCTTCTAGTCATAAAAACGTGTTTGACGAAAGCTTCTTTTTATTGACAAATACTCCGATACTTCGTCAAATTAAGGTTGCATGGTTTGTTCCAAATAATTTTCTTAAATGAAAAAGTTTTTCGAGAGGCAGTTTTTTCTATCCTCTAAATTGTAAATAAAACAGTTTCCGCATTTGGCGCTAGCTGTATTTGCAAATATGTGTTGTCTGATATTTTTTTTGTTTTGTTTTGTTTTGTTTTTTTTTGTTTTGTTTTTTGTTTTGTTTTTTGTTTTGTTTTGTTTTGTTTTTTTGTTTTGTTTTTTGTTTGTTTTTTGTTTTGTTTTGTTTTTTTTTTTTTTTGGGGGGGGGCGTCTTTGTGGGAGATTGTTGATTTTTATATGCGCTTATAATTTTTATAAGCTCACCTGGCCCACTGTGTCCCCTAAAAATATGAAAATGAAAGAAAATGGTTAAAAGGAATGTCAGAGCATGAAATTATATGTAATAATAAGGTAATATATAAGACTGTCACAAAATATAGACTTTTGAGGTTCGGCCAAATATGACCCTTAATGCCCATAATGCTGTCGAAAATTGTATTCCTGTATTTTAATAAAACAAATGAATAACAATATGTTACCATTATCGATTGCCACGCATGGGATTGATAAGCAGTCATGATATATAATTATATTGACGGTTTTCCTTTCTTTGCAGACTTTGAGTCTCAGTACAAGACACTATTGATAGCATCTAAAAATGCAGTCGTGAAATAAAATTCACCATCGGATCTATGACTGTCATATTAAAGAGTAATTTGTAAGTCATTTTTGCATCTGCTTCATATCAACTTCATGTTTGAAGGCAGCAATGCTTTGCACTCCTTGAACATCCAATAACTGGCTCCTTAAATACTGTCCTTACTATAAAATAATATGTATTTGTTGATAGATATTTTATATAGAAAATGAAACTTTGTTATTAACTTGCAGGTATGAAGTGCGCAAGGAACAAAGCAACAGCAATAATATTAGACTTGGCAAGAATGACTCAAGGAACTCTCAGATAAAGACTGAAGTCCGCTCCATTTGTTGAGTACAGATGATATATCAATGATACCACAAGCAAACAGTGTCCGTTAGTTGTTAGCAATTCCTTTGAAGAATCTGCAATAGGTTAGACAATTTTCAACTTGATTGATCAGGAGCTTTCAGACAGGAACGTGTCGGACAAATAAGTTGTCGGATCAACGAGTGTCGGATGAAATAGTTGTCGGATCAATAACTGTCGAAGCAATGATTGTCGGACTAGCAAATGTCGAACTAATGTATTGTCAGACAAATGAATGTCGGAGATTTGAGCTGTCGAACTAATGTGTTGTCGGACCAATGACCGCCGAAGCAATGAGCTGTTGAACAAATGATTATCGGACTTTCGACGTGTAGCCAAATTTTCTGGTATAAATTGCTAAAATTCATTTGAAACTAAGAGTGTCTTCCTGACCCATGGCTCGGTTGATGATTCATGACAAGCAGAAGACGTTTACTCCAATACAGGTTCGGATTGATTTTGAGAAATCAGGTTCCTCCCGAATTTTTCCTGGGTGTCATTAAGGTTTTTTTTTATAACTTTTGAGTGACTTATATGGTCTTGATCACGAGTGTGTAAAAAATAAAAATAAAACTAAATAGGTATTGGTCGAAACGTTGAGTATTTTTTACTTTTTACATTTTAGTTTGTTGTTGTTTTTCACGATTTTATATTTGGTTTTGTTCGACTTGTGTATTTCATACATTTTAGTCGTCTTACGCCCCTTTTGAAAGCTCACCATTTCCATTTATTTTTCTTGTTATAATAAAATAAGTCCCATAACTTCGGTAACGATCGGTAAATCAAAATATCGGTAGAGTATGATTTTTCATATCAAAGTCATATCAAAGGTAACAATTCTGCAAAAATAAACTAAATATGTGTAGTGGTTTCAGAGGACTGTCCATAATTTATGCATATGATACAAGATATAAAATAAAACAAAGTCCCGTAACTCTTGAAAAAAATATCTATATCAAAATGGCAGTATAGTGTGATAAGTTTCATGTCATGGGCAACAATTCAGCAAGATATAAACCAAATCTGTTGAGTAGTTCCAGAGGAGTTGCACCCTCAAGGTATGCATATGTATTATGTGAAGAAATACAACTAAGTCCCATAACTGCTGTAAAAATCACTGAGTTAAAATGGTGGTAAAGTGTGATCACCTTCATGTCATAGGTAACATTCCTGCAAAATATAAACCACCTCTGCCCAGTAGTGTCAGACGAGTTGCAGACATAAAGTTATTGGGATGGACGGACAGACAGACACACAGACATAAGCAGACCGTTACCAAGTCCCTCCGTCGAGTTGCGATGGGGGACATAAACAATGTGACATGCAAGACCAAACATGTTATGTATAATGAAAATTTGTGAAAAATTACAAAAATTCTAAAATATGAAATATTTGGAAAATTTTCTTTAAATGGCATACTACTTCTCCTTAAGCAAAATTTCAAAGATGTGGATTAAAAGCTGTAGGATCAGTTGATTACACAAAACTGCTACCATCCATACACATTTGTTTGACTAAGTTTCACAACATGTACATGATGTACAATCTAGAAAAAACTTTCACATGACATCTTGCACCTTCATGCACATTTTTTATATATGTCCGTGTATCAAATTCAATATTTTAAAAACAGTTCTCAAATTTTAATTTTTTCAATTTTTAATCAAATTTTTCAAATATCAACATTTTAAACATTTTGAAAATTGCTGGGATTTTTTCCAAAAAAATATGTGTCCACTTGGTCTGAATATTTCTTTATTTCCCACTATACTGAAAAAATAAAAAAAAATAAGCCTGAATATTGAAACAAACAAATATGCTCCATGGTATAAATTTCTGGTTGAACATTCAAGATGTGTGTACAGAGTAGATCTAGAAAATGTAGAAGGACGTTGAAGAAATTGTTAACTATATATTAAAGAACCATTGAAGATTTTTTCACATATTTTACACTCCTCCTGTATTTCACTTTCGGCTTAACTGCGTGGTATTGGTCGGGAGCTTGCGTAGCAGCCGACTGAGGAAGACAAAATGACGATGTCACAATTTTACATCAAAGTGTGTGGTGTCTCTCCCCTTCTCGCCAAATTGTGTAGTTCCGTAGTTAAGAAAATACGATACAGTAGCAGGGAGAAGTAATAACGTATCCAGGAGATATGCATTAAGACATCGTAGTATCTCTCAAGAAAAGCACTTTATCGGCCTTATAAATATCCTACAATTTGAGTTTTTTTCTTAAATACGCCCGTGATAAGCATATGGACCCCAACTTCTTTCTTTTGCAAACAGATGTCCATTACGTCAATATAATAATACTAAAATTTAAGAAAAATTCAATGTTCAGTTTTTTTCCAAATTCTCAGAAACTGTAATACTAGTACCTAGATCCACCATATTTAGTATATTGATAGTTTTTGGTGGTTACATGAAGTCTGACCTCAATTTCATGGTGCTTTTAGTGGGTAGATGAAGTCTGACCTCAATTTCATGGTTGAGTGACTTGCATCAAAGTTTCGTGATTAAGTCCAGTTTTCAGCAACTGTAACACCTGGACCCACCGTGTTTGGTCTATAGATAGTTCTTAGTGGGTACACGTCAGTCTGACACCTGCCTCCGGACCTTGACCTCAATTTCATGCTTGTGTTACATTTTCGACATAAAGTCCATATCCCATCAACTGTAATAAGCCTTCAGAGAAGATTTTTTAAAGTTTAAAAAGATGACGAAAAAATGTGAAAAATTGTCTTTAAAGGGCAAAAACTCCCATAAAAGGGTCAATTGACGATTTACGTCATATTGACTTACTTGGAGATCTTACTTTGCTGAACATTTTTACTGTAACAGTTTGTCTTTATCTATAACAATATTCAAGATAGTGACACAACTAGGTTTTTAGTGTTGATGATGTGTTGACACAGCGAGATGTTCTGGATCTCCTGTGACAATGAGATGGGTGCAGGTCTGCACCCGCACACAAAACAATGATGCATAAAGTGTCAAAATAGGACCACAATCTATGGGCACTAACTCCAGCAACAAAGACTTTGGTTACCGCGAAATATGTTTTAATAAGTCCAGCAATAAATATAACTTTTACAGAGATGGCGTACGTTCAGTTCAATACCGAAATCCAATCTGATTTATAAAAAAAGTATACAAAGTATTTACACGAAATTAAATTACTCGCGTTGACATGACAAATGTTTGATTTGAAAGGGGGATAAATTCAATTAACACATTATTGATAATTTAGCACAAGGTGTAACAACAAATAACAATAAGTAAAAAGAGGGACATAATTAGACAGACTATAGTGAATGAAATCGCTATTGAACAAACATCTCAAAACATGAAAAGGGATTTACATTACATAACAATATGACGGGATTAACTCAATTGTCCGAAACATGTACTAAACTCTAAAACATTCAAAATAGCTGTTAAAAATCAAGTATAGAATATTAAAGTCCAAAAAATAAATTATTGTTCCGAAAAGATCTAATAAAATGTAAAGTCCAAGATACATGCATTTATCGAAGTTGAGCAATCAGCTGTTTTTGACAGGTCCACGTGTATATGTTTGTAAACAGTTACACGCGTGTGTACTCTTTATTATGACTATTACGATTTTAACTATGATTGGATGTAATTTAAATGGTTCGATAGGTGGCTAGGATTTGATAAATAGCACGTTTAGCACGAGCTAATAATTAAGCGGGAAACATTTTCGTTTTCAAGTTAAGAAGGGGTATTGGTCATTCGACTCTCCACTTCAGTACAGTGCAGTTCAGTTTTCGATATGTATACCCCCCCTCCCACCATGGGGTTGTATAATTTATGTATTCTTGTTCTTATATTGGCTTTTCTTTTGTAGATTGGTGGACCTCCATGGTAATTATAATAAAACTGCACTGCACATGTGGCAGAGCTATGCCTAGAAACAAGTGTTTGTTTTTATTTGATAAATGTTTTATGTTCGGTTGAGATTGTCGAATAAGAACATAAGTTGTTTTGTCTGTTTTTTTGTTGTTGTTCGTTTTCACACTCCAACAGTAGCAACCTAAAACTGAAAATTTTCCTAAAAATTTTACTTTTGCTCTAAATGAGATATAAGCCAAAAACTGCAGTTTACCCCCTATGTTCTATCTTTAGCCATGGCGGCAATATTTCTCGACGGACAAGAAAATAAAACATAAAGTTTATTCTAGATACCCTAAGGACCATTCAGACTAAGTACGGTTGCAATTGGTTCAGTGGTTTTAGAGAATGTCTTTGAAAAAGTTTACGACGGGCGACGGACGGACGACGGACGTCAAGTGATGGCAAAAGTTCACATGTCCTTTTAGGACAGGTGAGATAAAAAGAGGACAAATAAACCTAAGGAGGAATTTAAAAAACGCAATCCATTAGACAGACAGAACCCGGGAAGACAAATGAACAACCACAAGCACAACAAATAAACACTGAAAACTAAAAAACAATGAACAACACGAACTCCTATGAAAACCAGGATTGAAATTAGTTGTTCCAACGGGTAAGCAGTTCATGCTCCGTATATGGCACCCGTCGTGAAGTACAACAAAGTCAATCCGGTGGTAGTCACAAATCTGTGGAGGTACAGGAAATGTTACGACAGTATGGTCACGAAAAATCAATTCGTGATGACGACCATAAAATATCCTAAGTGATGACATCAACGTATCCCTGATAAAACCCTGGTTAAGAAGCCTTTGTGACAGTAGTAATCCTCTTTGTCGAAAGTCATGGTAACTCACGCATGCCCTTGAATATCGGACAAGCTGAGAAACGTAGACGTCATATGCAGGCGATGCTGGTATATTTCTACTGAAGAAGGGAAAGTTAACAATAGGAAAGTCGAAATCATCACGTTTGTCTTCAGATGCCCTCATTGTCTATTTTAAGAAACAAATCCAAATATGAAGCAGACTTCGATGTATCTATAGTATCCTTAATTTCAAGTTAATTGGGGTAGCTGAAATGTAGAAAGTCTTGCAATTTATCGTTATTTAACGACAACATGTCATCTATATAACGAAAGTGAAATTAAAGGATTGGGCTAGTTTCTTTTTGTTGACACATAGAAGCCCTTGAATGAAGTCCGTTTCATATGAGTACAGAAACAGATCGGCGAGGAGAGGAGCACTGTTGGTTCCCGTTGGAATTAAAAATTGAAAAACTTTGATTAAAATTTGAAAGCGTTTTGAAATATAGAATTGTTAAGTGTTACACGGATCCCAGGAGCCTCTATCTCTCACTTGGATTCATTTTGCCAATCAACAACCATAAAAGCACCAAAGAAACACACGTCTGTATAAGTGGACACATAATTCTGAAAGATGACAATCTAATAACCACGGCTGCCAAGTCTGGTTCCAATTGGCTGAGCGCTTTCAGCTAAGATTTTTAAATTGGATTTTCCCGTAGGGTCCTATGTTAAACTAAGTTCTGCTGTGGCGGTCATCTTGGTTGATCGTCCGGGTCGTCGGACACAATTCTGAAAGAGGACCATCTAAGGACCATTGCTGCTAAATTTGGTTCCAATTGGCTCAGTAGTTTCAGACTTTCAAGAAGATTTTTAAACGAATTTTCCGGGGGGTCCTATGTTAAAGTAAGTTGGGCTGTGACGGCCATCTTGTTTGGTAGTCCGGACCATCGAACACATTTCGTAAAGAGGGCCATCTAAAGACCATTGCAGCCATGTCTGGTTCCAATTGGCCATGTAGTTACATAGAAGATATTTGAAATTCACCCCTCCCCCTTATTTCTATTTTTAGTAACAGCAGCCATGTCGGTTGGAGGTCGGGGATGCCGGACACAATTTCGGAAGGGGGACATCCAAGTACCATTCCACAAGAGTTTGGTCCAAATTAGCCAATTTTGTTATTCAACCAATCAAGAATCAAGAATTGCGGCTGACGGCCATGTCTGTTGCCCGATCGGGACGAAATGTGGAGACTTTCTTAAGAACCTCCCATAAATGTTTCCTGTCAATTTTCGTTAAATAAGGCCAAGCGATCGCGAAATCAGATGAGAAGATTTTTTTGTATCAGCCAATCAGAAATAAGGACAGTCATCCTATCGCGGTCATATGTGTAGTCCGATAGGGACAAATGAGCCATTATGAGGAAAGTGATTTAATAACCCTTACGAACAATTTGGCGAATACTTGTTGCAAATACTCAGTGAATATTCTGCGATTATCTTGCGAATAGGGATTTTCAGCTAAAATCTGCATTCACAGAGTATTCGCCAAGCATTCACATTTCGCATGCAAACTACTTTTGCGGCGACTAGCCTGATGCGAATACACTGCGATTAGGGACTATTCCCTGCATATTCACCACAAACCTAATTTGCATACCTGCAGTGAATATATGGCGAACAAGCTGCAAATACACTGCGAATTACTGTAAATCAATATTTTACTGTATTTTACAATATTTACTTTTCACATTATTATTATATAAGTGTATAACAAATGCATGTATTTTTTTATATAAAAAACAACTAGGATCGCATATTGTTACTTTTTATTTTGGTCTTTACATTTTGTTTCAAGAATTTGGGCATACAAGTAACAGCTCTACTCCAAGAATGGAAAAAAAATGTATGTGTAAGATTAAAATGAATGCATACATGTATGGATATGGCAAAATATTTTTTCAAACGAAATGTTTTTTAAAAGTGTCAGATAATTTACGAAGAACTTTCTATTTCACTCTCTTTGAAGCACTTTCAACTTAATAATACAAATTCAATGTTATAAAGGTAACTTACCAGCATTGCATCCAACTATCAGAAAAAGCAGCATTTTTATACAATAATTCTTTTAGCTTGTCCAAATATACAAAATTGAGAATGTTTCTTTATTCACATGCAACATGTAACACATTAAAAACTGTCATTACTACGAAGAAGTCAAATCCATAGAGAAAACAAAAATATTTCAACAATTTCCTGTCAAAATCTACAGTGAGAGCCAAAACTCAAATTGGAAAATGAAATTGCTGAAAATAGTTTCAATTGGTTAAATGTATTGTTATGTGATTAAAATGACCAATGACATCTCATGTTCCTGTGAATATACTCTGAATTGCACTTAAATATTTACAAGTTTTAGCTTTCTAAAAAGCTGTGGACTGCTTCGCTGTATCTTAAGGATGATTGCTGGTCTAATAGGAAATAAATAGGATTTGAAATAGGTGTTTTAGTTTGAGAGAACATATGAATAGTAAACAAATAAGCAAGAAAAAAATATAGGTTCATGTGCTCATTTTAGAGCTATAAGGCCTTGAAAATATGCAGGAAATGGGTTTTCTCTGGATTTTTCATTGCCTTTGCATTAACAACTTCAGTCTCTCAAAAATGTATGAAAAAATAAAAAGGATTTCATTAAATTTTTTGTCCAATACCATTTTAAGGTATATATGATTGAATTATAAAAAGAAAATGGGGGTTCATGGGCAAAATATTTCATGTTTAAGAAATGGATAAAACCCGATGATTCCGAAAATCTGACAAAAAGACCAAAACATGACCAGCGAGCATCCTGAATTTATGGTAATATGTGAGCATGTGGTTGTTGATTTAATATTGGAATTGTGGTATTCTTAAATATTGATTGATATGAAATGTGTCTTAGACTTGCAATATCAATTTTTGTATATCTGCAAACCCAGTATATCTTAAAGCGTTCTGTTGACAAGTAAAATTTTCCGAGCGAAAACAACAAATAGACACGACTCTGGAGGTGTGCCTAGATTGGCAAAAGTTATAAAGTAGAGATCATACATTTTTTGTTGTTAACATAGGATTATAGTGTATACGAATAAGCAAAACAAACCGTGTGTATTGCAGATTAACAAACCAACTATACACGTATTAATAATTGATTTCAATAATGAATTTCAGAATATATGAATATTACAAAAACATGTAATGACATTCATGACAGTAGATCGGAACTGATATACACATATTTAATTTTCCGGCTTTTGATGACTTATCCTGAACGAGTAAAGTCTGTAATTCTTTATCTCAATCAATGGCTGTTGCTGTCATAAAGTAACCAATCAGCGATCAGTAATTATTTCAAGACCGATCGAGACGAAACGAGGAATGTTTGTAAAGGATCTCCCATAGATGCTTCGATCTGTCAAGTATCGTTCCATTTGGCCAAGCGACTTCAGCATGTTCAGAGAAGATTATTTTATATATCAGGCTATCAGAAACAAGAACTTCCCACTGGCGGCCATATGTACAGTCCTATAGGGTCGAAATGAGGAAACTTTATGAAGGATCTCCCATATATGATTCCTATCAAGTTTCGTTCAATTTGGCCAAGCAATTTCAGAGATTTTTTTTTATATCAGCCAATTATTCAGAAACTAGAAATGCCCATCGCGCTCATTTGTAGTAAGATCGGGACGAATGAGGAAACTTTATAAAGGACCTCTCATATATGCTTCCTGTCAAGTTTTGTTCCATTTGGTCAAGCAGTTTCATAGATTTTTGAAAACTCGGTCAAACAATTACCAATGGCGGCCATGTTTTTTGCCCGACCAAGGTGAAATGAGGAATATTTGTAGAAGACCTCACAACATCATTCCTGCAAACTTTAATTTCAATTGGCCCAGTGGTTTCAGAAGAGATCTTTAAAGGAAACGTTTACGCCTGACGACGACGGACGACGTACGCCAAGTGATGGCAATAGCTCACATAACCTTTTAAAAGGGAGTTGATTACATGACATTGATACCCTCTATACATATGTACATTTGTAGCAAAAAATGGGTTCCAGAACATGGAAAATCAGAATAAATTCTTTAAGGAGTATCTCCCTCGTGCATAGCTCTGTCCATAGATGGTCTTGGCTTACACCTTTTCGTCATTGGTATTTTTTAATTTTCTCTTCGACGTTTTGGATTGTTCTTTTGGTTTTCAACATTTTACGCCTTGAGAACAACTGATGAATCGTAAATCGGCGAAATGTGCACATCTTGTGCAGGAAAATTGGCATCAAAGAATTTTATTCCACGGACACCATTCGCCTTAATGAACATTTTCCATATGTTAAAAGACATTCTAAAAATTTTCAAAGAAACGAGTTAAAAGCTGCAGAAGGAACCAATGGCAAAAAACAGGTAACATATTTTCACAAACCTGCCAGACCGCTCAACATTCACCATACATCAGACATGGACTACATGCAACCCTAACAAAAATATCTTCTCACAGATTTCTTTTTACCAGAGTTCAAAAGAGAATATATTAAGTCCAAGTTCTTTGTTCACTTAAACCACATCACTGTGTTACAAGAGGAATACAACAAATATTACAATGGTGGATATCAAAATGTGACAAAGTGTACAGAACAGATGCCAAAGTAGGACAAGACGCCACACTCATCTTTAGACCAACTGATATTAAATATATAATCAATATGGATATAAAAAGACACAAACGTATATCTCAAATAGTTTATTTATTCTAGAATATAACCATAGCATAAAAATAATATATAATCATATTCATTTAAGGGACCAACCATTTGATTTTTATGGGGGGCTAGGATCAAATTTAAAATAAAAAGGTAGGACCAGGATTTTTGGCAAAATAAAAACACAGGATCACTTAAGGTGTGGAAAAAAATGCAGGACCAGTGGCGATCAGGAAATGTATATGAAAATAAAATATTTAGGTCGCAATAATGGCTGAAAAGAAAAATCCAGGACCAAAATATTCGATGCAAAAAAATAGGCCAGATCAAACATTTGATCCTGGATCCCCCCCCTCAATAAAATCAAATTGGTTGCTCCACTACTAATTTAACAGTACATTACTATAAAAAAAAGTCCACATTTGCGTGAAGAAGGTGATGAATGAAAAAAAATATTTTGATTAAAAAAATATTAATTACATAATGCTCTGGATAGCTGATTTATACTTCAAATTGTGGGCATTTTAACAAAATCACCAAAAATTTTTTTTGACAAGAGATGGGATAACATTTTTTCAACCTAAAATTTAAAGATTTAGTTTCTTACCTAATAAAAAACCCATGATACAATTTACCTAGAATTGTTGGAAATGTCTCCCTTATAACATTCATGAAATATCTTCGCTTCTCATAAAAACGAATTGTCATCAACAAATAATATATTTATACACAATGCATAGAAAATATTTACACATATATTGAAATAAAATTGCAGCTTATAATTTACATCTTAAGGCAGAGTGACACAAAAATTAAAAATGGCAGATTTGGATCAATAGTCCAATATATCCAAACAGTTTCAGTTATATTCAATCAAATTTCAAAGAATCAAATTTTATACATAGTTTCCCATTATTCAAATTCAGAATTATTTTTAAATAGATTTCCATAATTGAAAAAAAATATCACATGTAATTTTTTTACATATTCTTGATAAAAAGTACTGTCAAGTTGCAGTTACATCCAGTTAAAGTGGATAAATTATCTATCCTGTGTCTTTGACATCTTTTTTGTTGTAATTATTTCCCTTGGCTTAATCAAAGAATTAAATGAAAAATTAGCTCAGAGATAGTATGCAAAATGGGAAAAACAGTTGTATAACTTATCAAAATCTGATATTTAATTACCTGTATATCATAAATTTAAGCATGTACCTACCATGTCTACTGAATCTGTTTTCAAAATATATACACATAAAATTGTCTAAATAATATTACTACATGTGAATAAACAATGCATATGTACATGTACATCTAAGGAATGTCTATGTTAATTGTAAGCTATTCTTCATTCAAGCAAATACAAAACAAAACATCACAAAATAACACCTTGACTTCATGAGACCCAGTTTGACATCAAATCTAAATTTAAAAGGGGACTACCAACATGACCAAAGGGCCATTTCACTGTTCTCGATTGATTTGTAAAATGTTTGAGGGTTGATTTTCTATTATGAACAATGTTAGATATTGGTCTAGAGATTGAACTTATGTTGAACCTCAAATATAATTTTGAAAGGATACCACTAAACAACCAAATTCACCAATATTTTTCCCAACTGACCCAGTAATTCGAGAGAAAAAAGAAAAAGATGAATTTTTGATGACAGACATTTAACTGATGACCATGAATTAATTGGTCAGGTGAAAAGTACAATGATATCAGTATCCAAATTAATTACAAGGATCACATATGTATTACTTTTTTTGCTCAATTTTTCAGATGTGTAATATAAATGAATAATAAAATTAATAACTTCAATGATGACTTATAAAACTATTTACATATATAATCTAAAGCCATATCTTCTCTTCAACAACAATAAAAGTAATAGATTTATACATGTATAAAATTGTATATGTCGACAAAACAGTTGATCAACAGCCGATTTTCTTCTCTGTTGTGGTCAAATGTTTCTGGGTACAATTCATACATCAACAATATAAAAAAAACTGCTCTACTAAGAAGTTCTCATCTGAAATATGTTGGACTCCAAATTATCATAAAATAGAACATCTCATTCTCTTGTTGCCTGTAAAAAGTAAACAAATATGAATATTGATTTTTTAATGTGACCAATAAGAAATTCTATTATTATAATGGATCATATATAATTTTAAACATGGATTTTTTTAATGTCTTGCCAAGGATTACACATCAGTTTTTAAGTGTGGGATTTGTTGTCTGACATTTACATAACAAATAGATTGTAGCTCCTTACAGATCTTATAACTAAATTAAATCATTAATGTTATCAATTTTTTTCTCGACTTCTATTTCCCGTTGTCTCATCAACATATTTCCCATATCCCTATGTACGTTCTGAATAAACTGTTTTTCTTATTACATTCAGAATGTGTTTGACTAATATAGATTAACATATAATTCTAAATAAGGCAAACATTTAAAGAAACGACATTTTCAAATTTTATACGATAAAAGTACTTAACAATATTTAATAAGTATTTGTATTATCTACATATTTCAAAAATATAACATTTTAATATCCAAGCACTGTTTCCATACAAATTTCAATAAATTTATTGGGATTATTTTACTAAATTTCTAAACGTAAAATATGAAATGATTTTATGTTATCAATTATCAGCAGAATACTTACCATGGCCTTCTTTTTTCTTGGGAATGTTTCCAACACCTTGGTGGCCTTGGTCGTGTGAACTATCCAATGGCAAGTCTAAAATGTACATCAATATTTTATAAACATATAAGTTAATATATTTTACTAACTAAACAATTATTGAAAGAGCAATACAGTGAAACAAGTTATATCAACATTTTATAATAAAAAAAATTAGTAATGTGAAAAAATTGAAAAGGAATCAACTTTCTGATAAAAGGTGGTAAATGTTTTATATTTTCCTTCAACTATATAACATGTGTGTAAATTAATTTACAAAAAAAAACAAACAATTTAATTATTAATGTCAGTATCATTTATTTTACCACACAAATTCAATAAAAATAATTAACTTCTACATCATACATGTTGTACCACTAGACCAAAAGGAAATATTAATCTATGAAGTCTTACAAATAATTTTAAATCTGATATTAAAAACTATAATAAAATATATATTTTTTGTATTTCAATTTATAATGTATGTGGACTAAATTAACAAATAACTTTCATTTAACAAAAAATTTTAAAAATATTTTAAAAGTTCAACAACAAAAATAACTTTACTTCAAATTTGAATGAATATAAATTTCATACAATAAATTAAATCATTTTAATAAAGTTACTATTTTATAATATCTTATATATAAGCCAAATATATATGTACTTCTCCTGAAATGAAATAAAATTTGTTTAATTTACCCTGGTCAAGAACATTAAATATAAATAACATTTTAAACTTTGGTACAAATGATACCTACAATTTAACCACTGTTCCTGGAATAAATTTTAGTCAAAAATAACATCATTTTATTTATTAATAAGTTATTTATCTGTTCTTGCAACATGTGCATTATCATAAAAACAGAGAAAGTTAACAGAATACATGTACTTACCATTTGTGTTTAGATTGGATACAACATCTCCCTCACCTTTACTATCTGATGCAGAACCTATTTATTAAAAGAAATTTTTGTATTATCCTAAAATAATAATAATTATTCTCATATTAAACCAATTTTAAAGTGAAAAATTATTAAAAAATTTTTCAACAGAAAAAAGTGATCTCATAAGAATATTAATTACAAATACTACAACTTTTATTATTAAAAGCAAGTTGTTAGTATTTTCTTGAAAATATACTAAACTGTATGTAAAATGATTAATCACTAAACATAGAACAAACAACATTAATACCCTTCTACAAAAAAAAAATCTTTACCCTCCTTTTTACATATTCATGTACATTGTAAATAAAATTCATAAAACAATTTTAAACATTGTAAAGTACTAAAATAAAATCAAATCAATATAAAATTTTTAATGAAATGTAATTTTAATCAACATGAAAAACAATTAACATTTAAAACTTGTTTACATAAAAAAATCTAAATGTTTATATCCAACTTTTTTCTTGAAAAAAAAATCATTAAATAATTTTTAAACATTTTAATAAAGTTAATTTATTGTAATGTCCTAAAAGTAAACATAATAAATGTATCAATTATTTACAATAAATAATTTTTAATTAACCCAACTTTGTCAAACAATTATCTAAGTTTAAACCACTGTTCCCATCACAAATTTCATAAAAAATAAAAACATTTCATTAAAAGTTATTGTTCTTCCATTACCCTAAAACTTAAAAACAAAATGAAGATAATTATATTGATATACAGAATACTTACAGTTGTCTTCTGATGTTTTATATTCCTTCAGAATGTTAACAATGGCTACGTGATTTTGTTCAAGTGCACAATCTAATGGCGAATCATTATCCTCATCACGAATGTTAACGTCTGCTCTTTCCCGCAACAGAACGTTAACAACTCCCAAGTGTCCTTTATAACATGCTATATATACAGGTGTCCTACCATGAAATGATGATACGTTTATATTTGCACCATGTTTTATTAATAATTCTACAATGTCTGTATGTCCCTTCTGACATGCCATAAACAGAGGTGTTGCTCCTATATCTGTACACTGGTTCACATCGGCTGTATGTTCTATCAATAGTTTCACGACATCAACATGGCCGGTGTAACATGCTGCATACAGAGGTGTTGCTCCTGTATCTGTACACTGGTTCACATCGGCTGTATGTTCTATCAATAGTTCCACAATATCTGTATGGCCGTACGTACAGGCCTGATACAGTGGAGAACATCCATTATCATGACAAGCATTAATGTTTCCATTGTTGGCAATTAATATCTGTACGATGTCAATAAATCCCTTCTCACACGCGATAAGTAATGGTGACGCTCCATCAGATCTACACTGATTCACATCAATATTGAGTTCTAGCAGCCATTGTGTAATACTAACATCACCAATAAAACAGCTCTGTATAAGTGGTGTGTCTTTAAATCCGCCATATTTATCTGTTTTATTTGCGAGTTCTTGTTGATCAGACGGACTGAGATTTTTCACGTGAGACATAAATTTGTGCCTGAATTGTTTGGAGTTGCAAATGTTTATATTATCAAATACATACCAGATTTTATCCTGAGTCCAATCCTTTATTAATCTGTCCAAATATTTATTGATTTCTTCATCTGGAATATTAATGGTGAAACTTAAATCACGGTCTGTAACATCTAATGTCCTCCATATAAATCGTTCTCGGATAAATCCACTGTCGGCATGTTTAATGAAAATGGACAACATTTTTTCACCAAAGTTCTGTGCGAAGATATCAAAAAGCTTGTCATGAATAATTGTATAGTTTATATTGGCGATTTTAACGTAAGTTCCGTTTAACACTTTGAACGAATCAATTAGTCTTTCAATGGAGGTAGACCTGTTAAGTCTGCATTTATCAAATACATCTTCTATAATCTGACGTGTTTCGGTGTTAACATCCGTTAACATTTTCTCTGTTAATGTGTTGTTGTATAATGTACACAGAACCAAACAGCAATATTTCAGTTTTCCTTCCTCACCTGTCAGTAACAATTTGTTAACTTCTTCTTGTAATATATCGGTAGGATTTCTGAAGAATTGACAAATGTCTCCGTGTGTTTCCTTGTTGTATAACCGACAAAGTAACGGGAAAAAATCAAATAAATTCGCCAGGTCAATAATTTTATTCCAGTCTTCAGGAAAATACATTTTGGCCATCTTGATCTTGTCGTCTTCGGTTAAACGTAATTCTGCAGATGTAACGTTACACTCTGACATGGTGAAAATCTCTTTTAATTCTTCAAATTTCGTATCTTGGAAAACTTGTAATCTACAGGTTGAAATTATTTTACAACAATTGTCTTTCAGTAAAGTTTTGATATGCTCTTTCATTAAAATTAAGGTGTCCAAATATTGTTGATTTAAAGTAAATCTTCCGCAGATATCATCAAAAACATATACCACTTTTTGTCCCATTTTAAAATAATCTCGGATATCCTCAGGTTTACTCACAGGAACAATTGTATATCCTTCTTTTACCATTTGTAGAGCGACATGTCTGGTAAGGAATGTTTTTCCCATTCCTGCGTTCCCTGTCACGGTTATGCTGTTTACTGTGTTTAGTTTTTTTAGCACATATTTAGTAGCTGCTGTAGGTACATACTTCTTATCTGCTTTTATCCACTCTTCTAATATAGTATTGAATTGCTCTGAAAATAAATTTATAATAAAGTAATTTATGTTTTGAAATATTTCTGATGAGTTGTCAGTGAACCACATGGCCATACAGTGCATACAATTTATTCGGTATTTTGTGATATTTTTTTTTATTCTTAAATTGGTGAAACTATGATGAATGAAGTCGTCACTTTCCCGCCATACAAACATTATAAGATTTTAAAATGCTTATATATACATACATGTACACGGATGTAGGCTTTGAGCGATCTGATCATTGTTTCAGTAGAATTAAGATTAATTGTTGTATTTTTTTAATTGTAATATATACTATTTTCTGTTTTCTTTCTTTAATTTTTATTTTGTTTTTTTTTTTTTCTATGGATATTATTGTTTCTCTTATTGCAACTTATAGATACGACCGCAACATGTCGACAAGGCTTGAAAAAATTACAGTAAAGGTGGACATATTGTTAAGCTTTACCCAATAAAGTGTTGTATAATGTAATATACATTACACAGAAATATTAGACCTACCACAAAAACCAGAATGAAAAAAAATCAGTATTCTGGCCCCTTTAACAACTATAGGAAACAATATGTTGACACACTACCGAAAGCATTCCAAGATGAATCAAAAGAATCTCCATTGAAATTGGATAAATATTTTTAATATCTCCTCCAAAATTGCTACCTTTGACGCCTTATATCTCGGAAACTATAAAAAACATAGAAAAAATCTGTTGACTAATGAAAGCAGTCCTCAAGATGAAATAAAAAGAATAAATCCTTATTAGAATTGGATGAAATTTTTTTAAAAATTAAATATCAAGCCACAATGCTTTTTGGCCCTTTTAACCCCTTATTTATCAAAAACCATAAATTATAGATTAAATATGTTGCATCTACTACTGAAAGCATCCATTAAAGATGAACTAAAAGAAAAATTCCCCATTAAAATAGGATGGAAAAAAAATTAAGTGTCCTGCAAAATGGCCCTTTAACCCCTTTATCTCTGAAACTACAAAAATGCCCGGACGAATCATTAATTTCTTTTTATCAAAATAGGATAAGAAATAAAGTTTGGAAAATTGACATAAGCTTTTCTATTTCCATCAAGGAACAAACACCAAAAAATCATAAAAATCGGACGAATATTAAAAGTTACACCAAAATTATCAAAAAAACCTAAATGACCCCCAGAAAAAAACGGGATGGTCCAGAATTCCCAAAATCAATCTCAACATGTGTTAGTGTTGTGTTTCTTATGGGGGATCATTGAGGTAAAATATTTAGGGAACGGTCATTATTTATCAGCTAGGGAGTTGAAACATTTTAAGGGGGGGGGGTTGTCACTGAAGACATTAATGAATAGGGGGAATGGGAGGTTCACAGGAATAGTTCCTCTTGTATTTGAAAATAGGTGTAAAAAGATGTGTTTATAGTGTTGTGTTCAAGCACTCAAAATTCTTTACAAAGGCTGTTAAAATTTAGTTTTGACAAAGTGCAAAATGTATAACAATTTCTGTAACATTTTTCTCCAGGGAAAGGGTACTCTGAAAATTTTCCTCTATGTAGGCTCATACTATTTTGGGGGGTGTTAAAAAATTTTTGTTAAATTTGCTACTTGTATTGGTTTTTTTGTGGTTAAATACCTCTGGGCTATTTTTGGGGGTCGGGGAAATTGTGATATTTTATTGGGTACAAAAATTTTAAGAATAATTATGCCCATTTGAAGTATACTATATATTTTATGTTATAAATTGGTATTAATATAAATTTCTGTTTTTTTTTAATTTCATATGGTATTTTTGGACGGTTAATCTTTATCTAGATATGTTTGGAGGGTGACTTATGTAGGAAACATTTTTTTTTTGGGGGGGGGGGTTAAATGTTTTTCCAAGGACGAGCATATGTATAGATGATTAAAGGGGGTACCCCAGACCCTTGGGCATTTTTCAGCTTTTTAGGAGGAAAACTCTTTAAAACGGTGCATATGAATTTTTGTGCTATTTCTTTTATTTCTTTAAAATTTCATCTTGACGATTCCATAATTTTTTTTCATTTCATAACTCAATTTCAACAGCATTTATGAATAATGAAGATTTTTTATTCAATAATTATGCTATTTTTAAAGGTGTGTAAAGTTTTTACTTTTATTTTGATTCTTCACAATAATAAGGGAAACTGTAAAGAATATTGTCATATTTTATGTAATTTTTTAAACGCTCACTACTTTCGGTATTCAAAATAAAATTTGAGATGTTTAGAATTTGTTTTAATAGATGATATAAACACAAGAGGAAAATAAAGCATCGATGATTCATTTTAGTTGGGAGCAGGGGCGGGTCCAGGTGAGGGCGTAATGGGCGTACGTCCCCCCCCCCCCTTTTTCCAAAAAAAAAAAGCTATCGTAATCTGCTTATATTGTATTGAATGTGGCAATTTATCATATTAATTAATAAAACACATACTCTGATTTCTTTTTAAACCAAGTCAGGAACCGTTACATTAGTGCATTTCACAATTATTTTATGTTTTTTAGGAAAAAAAAGGTCCAAAAAAATTTTTCGCCGAGCGGAGCGAGGCCAAAGTTTTATTATACGCCCCCTTTCAAATATCCTGGAAACGCCCCTGGGGAGGGTGCGGTCATGTCTTCATTAGGGTTTTTTCATTGACAATGGTCTCACGGTGCAGAAGGCGAAGGTTGCCACTGAACTTTGTTAACCCAGAAGATCTGCTCCAACCCGCGCAGCTGATAAATAATTACCCTTCCCTTAATACGTTATGTACAAAAGCAAATGAAGGGAGACCTAACTATCTACGGGCACCGACGACAACAGGCTCATACCATAATACGTCCGCAAATATTTGCAATGGTATAAAAAGTAGAGGCTGCGTTTACCAGGCGCGGATCCAGGATTTGACGTTTGGGGGGGGGGGGGGGGGGGGCTGAAGTGTTGTAAATGATTTATATAGCGCCGAGCGGAGCGAGGCAAAAATGTTTTGGACGATTTGATGCTAATTCATATGAATTGTCAGAAACGTGACTTTCTTAGGGGAGCGCGACAGATGCGCCCTGTATGAATCCGCAACTGCAACGTTTTTTTCTAGCATATATATAGAGGCGATTATTAAATCAGTGTAAAGATTATCATAATTTTTTCCCGGCCAATTCAACATTTTCCCCTAAAATCCTTACCATTACCAAACTTCTCTAAATATGGCAAGTTTTTTGAAAGAGCAGCTTATGTTTCAGCAGATAAATGTAAACTAACGAATGCAGACACAAATTCGATCAATATTTCGCGCCTCACCTGATAATGTACTTTAACGTTAAAAATACCCGACCTTGCCACTTGATATGCACTTTTACCGACAAAAATATACATGTGTGACCTTGTAATATTATCCGTTGTGCCGTTTGAGCGAGTACAATGTACGTGTGTTAGTAGTAAATAAATATTTAAAATAAAATATTGTAATATTGTTCTACTGTTTTTTTTTTGTATTTTTTTCTATCTACTAGCCTAACTTGATTTATAATTATTTTCCAAACTCACAAACTTCAGTTTTTTTTTTTAAATCAGATATAATACTTTTGATTTCAGGCAATATTAAATCCTGGAAGCTTTTCCAGCACTTTTTGATGGAATAAATTTTTTTTTAAAAAGTTCGAGTCAAAGATCGAGTTAGTAAGATTTCAATTCTCAGTTCGAGTCGGGTTCAAATTTATCTTCGACCAAAATTCTACATGTAATTGGTTATGAAAAAAAAATCGAACCTTAACTCAACGTATTTATAAACCCTTTTCTTTCATGATTTTTTAACATGATTTTTTTCCAAACAATTCAGGAGCATGATTTTGTTTTTTCCCAGAGGAAGAAAAAAATGGGGAGGGGGGGGGGGGGGGTGTTTGGGCCTCGTCCGGGAAAAAGTTTAACCCCAAATAAGCTCCCTTTTTAAAACACCCCAAAAATTATCGAGAAAGATGTTACACCTCAAAATATACATGTGGTAATATCACATCCAAAAAATACCTAATGAATGTTTGAAAACCAGAAATGTATATTAATTATACAATAGTTGCTTATATGGAGGGCATTATCATGATATAGTGACTGTCCAAGGGACAGTGATATTGCCTGAAACATTGATAATGCCCGAACCGCAGGCGAGGGCATTATTAATGTTGAAGACAATATCTGTCCCGAGGGCAGTCAATTTATCATGATAATACCCTCTATATAAGCAACTATTGTGTTTATTTCATTGAAGAATATAAATTTGCTGGTTGTGGGTTCCTTACATGTACATGTTTGTTGAATATCTCATAGCCTCTGGATGCGTGTTTATGTTTCTATCATAACTTTTGGTGCTATGCTGGTATATTGTACATTCGTGGAAGTTCTCCATATATATTCGTTTTTCTACTTCAAGCATTACTGACAAGAATTTATTATTCGAAATATGCATACCTACTAAGTACATAAAAAGGGCACCCTGTTATATAATATTACAACAATACTATTTGAGCAAGTATTGTTTTTATTTCATTGAAACCAAAATTTCATTTAGAAATGTCTAGAATAACGTTTGCGTTTTAAAGATGGGACGTAACTTTAAACTGCAAGCAGGCATTTGCCTGCTTGGCATTTTAACTCAGATTAATAAATACCACATGACCATGTTTTAACCAATAAAAACAACTAAATTTTCTCTGATATGATTTTTTAATATCGAAATGTGGAAGAACATTTTGCATCATGATGTGATATTATAGTGTTATTAAATGGTTATTCTCGTATAAAGCATGTATTATGTTCGAGTCAGTCATATTGGGTCGAGGTCAACCTATACAGCTGGGCCCAGTTGTTCAACTTATTTAACTCAAAGTTAAATTTAACTGAGGGTTAAATCATATAGAAAATCACTACGTTTAACCTGTGATTAAATTTAACCCTCGGTTAAATGAGTTGACCAACCGGGCCCTGATTGTGACCCAATACAACTGTACGAGGACATCATACAGGCTTTATATAAAAATACCCATTTTATTATTCGAAATATTGATACAGCACTGAATTTGGATTGTGAATAAATATTTGACACAGCATAGGTTTCTGACACAGAATTAATGTGGTCTAAGAACTTAAAAATTTTTAATTTACCTATTCAAACCATATCAGTATTATATATAAATCAGAAATAACCAATTTAAAATGGAAAATTTTAAAGAAGTTTAATTTTGGACCCTTTGGACCTTAATGTAGACCAATTTGAAAACGGGACCAAAAATTTAGAATCTAAATACACGGTTAGATTCGGCATATCAAAGAACCCCAATAGTTCAATTTTTGATGATTCAATTTTTGATGAAATAAAATAAAGTTCAATTTTGGACCCTTTAAACCTCAATGTGGACCAATTTGATAACCGGGCCCAAATATGAATTTCTTGCTTTTGCGCAATACTGTGCAATTGAAGATTTCTTGCTATTGCGCAATACTGTGCAATTGAAAATTTCTTGCTATTGCACAATACTTATTATAATAATTTAAACATCCTGTTTGGTGTGTATCTCTGGCCTTATCATTATTATTTGCTTTTATATATAAATCAGAAATTTAATAATAAAGTTTTTGGCAAATTTCCAATATACATAATTTAAAAGCAGTTTAGGTGAGATAAACAAAAAAGGTTCATCAGCAACATTTTATATTGGCAAATTTCCAATGAAGTTCATTAAACTAAAGTTATTGGCAAATTTCCAATATAAATAATTTAAAAGCAGTTTAGGTGAGATATTCAAATGAGTTTCAATTACCAACCTCACACTGCCTTTTAAATTATGTTTTGTACTTAAGTAATTGTCCATTAACTGGAAACCCTTTTCCCCCCTTTTTTGCACCTTATTCCTTATTCGGTTTGAGCCATAACTACCACACACAATTCTTACCATCCCTTTGTGGTATTCCAATATCCAAAATCTAAATACATGGTTAGATTCAGCATATCAAAGAACCCCAAGAATTCAATTTTTGATGAAATCAAATAAAGTTCAATTTTGGACCCTCTAAACCTCAATGTGGACCAATTTGATAACCGGGCCCAAATATCAAAAATCTAAATACATGGTTAGATTCAGCATATCGAAGAACCCCATATATTTTTGTTGAAATCAAACAAAGTTTAATTTTGGACCCCGATTTGGACCAACTTGAAAACTGGGCCCATAATAAAAAAAAACTAAGTACATGTTTAGATTCAGCATATCAAAGAACCCCAAGAATTCAATTTTTGTTAAAATCAAACTAAGTTTAATTTTGGACCCTTTGAACCTTAACGTAGACCAATTTGAAAACGGGACCAAAAATTAAGAATCTAAATACACGGTTAGATTTGGCATATCAAAGAACCCCAATAGTTCAATTTTCGATGAACCCTTTTGGCCCCTAATTCCTAAACTGTTGGGACCAAAACTCACAAAATCAATCCCAACCTTCCTTTTGTGGTCATAAACCTTGTGTTTAAATTTCATAGATTTCTATTTACTTATACTAAAGTTATTGTGCAAAAACCAAGAAAAATGCTTATTTTGGCCCTTTTTTAGCCCCTAATTCCTAAACTGTTGGGACCAAAACTCCCAAAAACAATCCCAACCTTCCTTTTGTGGTCATAAACCTTGTGTTAAAATTTCATAGATTTCTATTTACTTATACTAGAGTTATTGTGCGAAAACCAAGAAAAATGCTTATTGGGCCCTTTTTTGGCTCCTAATTCTTAAACTGTTGGGACCAAAACCCCCAAAATCAATCCCAACCTTCCTGTTGTAGTCATAAACCTTGTGTTTAAATTTCATAGATTTCTATTTACTTATACTAAAGTTATTGTGCAAAAACCAAGAAAAATGCTTATTTGGGCCCTTTTTTAGCCCCTAATTCCTAAACTGTTGGGACCAAAACTCCCAAAAACAATCCCAACCTTCCTTTTGTGGTCATAAACCTTGTGTTAAAATTTCATAGATTTCTATTTACTTATACTAGAGTTATTGTGCGAAAACCAAGAAAAATGCTTATTGGGCCCTTTTTTGGCCCCTAATTCTTAAACTGTTGGGACCAAAACTCCCAAAATCAATCCCAACCTTCCTTTTGTGGTCATAAACCTTGTGTTTAAATTTCATAGATTTTTATTAACTTATACTAAAGTTATAGTGCGAAAACCAAATGTCTTCGGACGACGACGACGACGCCAACATCATACCAATATAGGACCGCAAAAATTTTGCGGTCGTATAAAAACTAAAGCAATTAGAGCAAAACTGACATGGGGTAAAAATGTTCATCAGGTCAAGATCTACCTGTCATGAAATTTTCAGACGAATCGGTCAACCATTTGTTGGGTTATTGCCCCTGAATTGTTAATTTTAAGGAAATTTTGCAGTTTTAGGTTATTTTCTTGAATATTATTATAGATAAAGACAAATTGTAAACAGGAAAAATGTTCAACAAAATAAGATCTACAAATAAGTCAACATGACCAAAATCATTGATTGACCCCTTATAGGAGTTTTTTCCCTTTAAAGACGGCATCAAGCGTAAACTTTCCTTTAAAGACTTTCTCCTCTCAGACCACTGGGCCAATTGAGACCAAACTTTGGTGGAATAGTCCTTGGGTGGCCCCCTTCCAAAATTATGTCTGGCATCCCCGACTTCCAACCGACATGGCCGCTGTTACAAAAAAAATAGAAAAAAAGGGGGGGTGAATTTAAAAAATCTTCTTATGTGAAACTACAAGGCCAGTTGGAACCAAAGTTGCCAGTAATGGTTCTTAGGAGGTTCTCTTTCGGAAATTTGTCCAATGACCCGGACTGTTAACCAAGATGGCCGCCACAACCGAACTTAGTTTAACATAGGGCCCTATAGGAAAATTCATTGAAAAATCTTCTTGAGATCACTTGACATATTGGAGCCAGACTTGGCAGCAATGGTCCTTAGAAGGTCCTCTTTCAGAAATGTGTCTGATTTCGTGGACTGTGACCCAAGATGGCCGGCACAGCAGAACTTAGTTTAACATAGGAACCTATGGGAAATTCACTCAAAAATCTTCTTGTCTGAAACCACTCAGCCAATTAGAATTAGACTTGGTAGCAATGGTCCTTAGATGGTCCTCTTTCAGAATTTTATGCGATGACCCGGACTGTCAACCAAGATGGCCGCCACACCCGAACTTTGTTTAAGATAGGGCCCTATGGGAAATTCACTCAAAAATCTTCTCGTCTGAAACCACTAAGCCAATTAGAATTAGACTTGGTAGCAATGGTCCTTAGATGGTCCTCTTTCAGAATGTTATGCGATGACCCGGACTGTCAACCAAGATGGCCGCCACACCCGAACTTTGTTTAACATAGGGCCCTATGGAAAAATTCATTGAAAAATGTCCTTGTCTGAAACCACTTGACATATTGGAGCCAGACTTGGCAGCATTGGTCCTTAGGAGATCCTCTTTCAGAAATGTGTTAGTTCACCCTGATTGTCAACCAAGATGGCTGCCACACCGAACTTAGTTAAATATTGGACCCTATAGGAAAATTCATTTAAAAATCTTCTTGTCTGAAACCACTTAGCCAGTTGGAACAAGACTTAGCAGAAATGATCCTTAGATGGTTCTCTTTTAGAAATATTTCCGTTGACCTGGACTGTCAACCAAGATGACTACCACAGCTGAAATTAGTTTAACATAGAATCATATAGAAAAACCAGCCAAATTGACAGCAACACTTAAATTTTTAGGTCTGCTCAAGGTGAAAAGTTAAATCCATGTGAGCTATACAGGCTCTTGAGAGCCTCTAGTTTAATTAACTGGACATTTTTTACTGTATTTCAACACATTAGTTAATAAAACCTCATAAATTTCTGATGTCTTTAGAAAGACAATACAGATTTGAGGTTAATTTGTTAGATCTATGTAATCAAAGTCATGCTGATAATCCATGAATCAGATCATTTGAGTAAATACTAACATACATGCAGTTTACTTTAACAGAACATAATTCTTCAAAAACTTTTTGCACCCTAAAAAATTTTTCACACCATCATCCCACCCCCCCCCCCAAAAAAAAAGCTCAGAATATTCAACCAAATAATAATGCTTGGAATTCTCAGAACCCCCCAAACTAGCAAAAGTAATAAAATGGAACCCAAAAAGATAGTACGAGCCTACGTATAGGAAAATTTCAGAGTACACCCACCCCGCCAACTCCCGGGGTCTTTTCCCCCATACAATTAAATGGTTGTCCCTTATACACGTAGATTTGACCGGCACTTATTTTGTGCAAAATTTCTATCACCGTTTGTTGATGGGGATTTCAGGTTTAAAAAAATATCTAATTTACTGTAAAATGACAGACTCAGAAAAAAAAACTTTCATTTTACCCCATAAAACAGCCTCAAAACGCTATTATTTTGGTATTTTTGAAGTCACCCCTAAAAAATACCTACAATTTCTTGGACGAAAAAAAATAGTACTAGCCTACGTGCAGAACAATTTGGAGAGTACGTAACCCCCCCTTCCTTGTCTCTTTCTCCTTATGTCTCACCGACGAATGTGGAAGAGACATACATATAGTTTTACTCTTTTGCATTTAATTATTTTAATTATTTCCATAAAATCACAAACTGAAAAGGAAACCTGCTCCCCCAATATCCGAAATACGTGTATTTATATTGTTAAACCGTCCTCCCTAAATCGAAATGCATGTGGATCCTGTATAATTAAAAAAGGGTTTTTTCAATCCTTCCTTAAAATAATCAGTACACTGAATTGTGAGATTTAAAGTTGTGAATGAAAATGAAGGGATATGGGGTAAATGTACAAAATCCCAATTAATACATGGCAAACAAAGCAATTGAACAACGTTTTTATTTTTGTTCTTCATCTTGAAGTCACCATTAGATTGAATTGCGTTGATATCAATATTAATAACAGACAAAAATACAGTAGCATTTTTATACCCCCGCATAGTAATCCGGATGTCCTCCCGTCAGAAATAAAATCTTTCGTCAAAGTTTTCTTGGCTTGTACATATCGGAATGATTTTATATTAGGCCTGGAGCTTGATAATGATGAGATTTACCGTGTAAGTGATTTTCATGTCTGTCTTCCATCTTCTTCCTGTTTGCCCAAACTGAAATCTTACTGTTAGGCATAATGGATGAAAATTTCAGTCAATGTTTTCTTGGCTTGTATATATGTAGGAATTGATTAATACTAGGCCACAGTACCTATATTTTTCATTTCCATGACAAACACAGCAAAACTGTAGAGAATATACTGATATGTCTGCCTTTCTGACTATTTCCCTGTCCATTTTTGATTGGCTTTCTTGATGTTTTCTTCATATCGTCGATGTGCCGTATAAGTAGACGAAACTTAACCACGGTGTACAACCGGCGTACCCGAGACCATCGGTAACGCCGGATACGTTTAAAATTGGATGGCTCGGTATGTCTTTTTACGAAAAGCAAAAGCAAAAGGGACAAAGTTTAATTGTATGGCTTTTCATACAGTTAAATGTAAACTCTCAGTTTTACTGACTGTCTCGAATTCGCCGTTTGTATAGCGTGTTAAATATCTCTACTATTCAAAAAATCATAAAGGCATGTGAGCTTTTGCCATCACTTGGTGTCCGTCGTCTGTGGTCGTAAACTGTTTAAAAATAAATCTTACACTCTGAACTTGCTGTGCTAATTGGAATCAAACCTGGCCCGAGTCATCACTGGGGTGACTAGTAGAAAAGTGTCACAGGATGCCGCAAGTCAAACCACATGGCCTATGTTACTAAAAAATAGAGCATATAGGTCAGACAGTAGGTTTTGAAAAATATCTGAGAAGAAATGCCTTTAAGAGAAAATCTGCCAATTTAAAAACGATCAGGAGGACAATATCTACTTGCGTGTCAATTTTCGTAGAAATCGGATTACCGTCTTGGAGTTATTTCCCCAGAATTGTCGATTTTTAGCTTTTTTGTTTTATTTTTTTTAATATAAAAAATCTTTTCCTCTGAAACTACTAGGACAATTTGAACCAAACTTGGTTATAATACTTATGGGATGGTCCCCTTTGAAATGGTTATCTTGCGTGTTCGTCCGTCATCCAAGAGCTTATAATATGTATATGCTCCTTGTATGAAATATTGTTTGTAGTATAGAGTTCGTGTGGGCTTGTATGTCGTGTTCACATTTTTCTAACTTTGGGGCATATATAGTGTGTATATGTTGAAGATCGTATGGTAGAGTCTGGTTGACTTGTTTAGCTGCACTCGGAATAAAAGAACGCTTATATTCTCATAGCCACTTTATTAAAAAAAAATAAAAATCTAAATTATAAGCAGATGAAGCACTCTAAAGGCCCACGTAGCAGCATTTTGTCATGTGAACTGTAAATTTTTTTGACACTTTTATGCTAAAAAATCATATATATCTACGCCCCCCTCTGGGTCCGCCACTGGCTGTGAAAAAATGTCTGTTGAACAACACTCCCAATTCGTCACTGATTTCCGTAAAAAAGTTGGTACGAATATCGGCATCGCTATTTGTACAAAAAGTTTGTTCCAGGAACAAGTGTCTTCATCTTAACTCGAACCGTAACTCTAACTCGAAATGTAACTCGATAAATGACATTAGAAATGTATCTCAGTTCACTCGAACTTCAACTCGAATTCGAATTATAACTCGAACTCTAACTCGAACTTCAACTGGAACTCTAACTCTAACTCGAACTTCAACTGGAACTCTAACTCTAACTCAAACTATAATTAACTCTAACGTGAACTCGAACTCGAACTCGATGTTTAGTCACAACCCAATACGCACGCATCAACGGGAATTATTTCATCAAATGAACTACCATTCAGTTGCAGTGAATACTCAATACTATCATATGTATGAGCCTGCCTTATTTTCACCAAAATTTGTAGCAAACCTTATTTAAAATTATACACCCCTCCCCCCGTTCTACTTACATTACACTTTAGAGAAAATTTGAGTGTCTTTTACTTTAAGAATTTCTATGCATACTCCTTAAGTATTGTTGGATTTTTTATGCAAACCACTCTAGGAAAAATGGGCAGAGTTTACTTATTTTAAGTTTTTTCTTAGGAAAATTATGGCAAGCCGTTCTCGTCAAAACTATGGTTGAACCATTTTTCGAGAGAAAAAAATTACACACTGGGATTTAAAAAAAACACACTGAGATTAAAAAACTTAAAAACACACACTGAATATTAAAAATTACACACTGAAAATTAACAAGAGGGGACACACAAAAATGTCTCGCCTGTCGTGTATTTCTAATGAAAGTAAATGCTATCAGACATATTGCATACAGTATTCGAAAAACAGGCCAAAACACAAAAACTTAACTATAACCATTGAACCATGAAAATGAGGTCAAGGTCAGATGACACCTGCCAGTTGGACATGTACACCTTACAATCCTTCCATACACCAAATATAGCAGACCTATTGCATACAGTATTCGAAAAACAGGTCAAAACACAAAAAATTAACTATAACCATTGAACCATGAAAATGAGGTCAAGGTCAGATGACACCTGCCAGTTGGACATGTTCACCTTACAATCCTTCCATACACCAAATATACTAGACCTATTGCTTATAATATCTGAGATATGGACTTGACCACCAAAACTTAACCTTGTTCACTGATCCCCGAAATGGGGTCGAGGTCAATTGAAAACTGTCTGACGGGGATGAGGACCTTGTAAGGTACGCACATACCAAATATAGTTATCCTATTACTCATAATAAGAGAGAAATTAACATTACAAAAAATCTTTTTTCCAAGTAGTCACTGAACCATGAAAATGAGGCTAAAATATAAGCTTTTAAGAAGTTAGTTAACGCCGCCGCCGCCGCCGCCGCCGTCGCCGCCGCCGCCGGATCACTATCCCTATGTCGAGCTTTCTGCGACCTAAGTCGCAGGCTCGACAAAAATAAATTACACACTGAGATTAAAAGAACTGAAAAACACACACTGAGAATTAAAAATTACACACTGAGATTTGTGTGCACTTTTTATGCGCACATATCTAATAAGCATACTTAATCTGAATCTATTGCAAGGTTGAAACAACTGGTGGACAAGAAGTAGGACCTTTCGGCGGACTATGACATTTCGGACAAATGTTATATTTTTAAGTACGTAATCTAAATATCTATAAACCAAATAAGTAATTTTAATGTATTTCAATTAAACCGTCTTTTGTTAATTTTTCTATTCTATATATATATATATATATATATATATATATATATATATATACACATACATACATATTCTAATTTAATTATTCTTTTTTATACTAAAATTGAAAATAATTATTTTAAATGTTGTGATTTTAATTAATATTTTGGAATCCACTTGATATGTAAATATTAGATAATAATCAAAAGTAGGCTAATATATATCTATAGGTGTGTTTTTAAAATCTCAATGTGTAATTTTTAATTTTCAGTGTATAATTTTTAAATCTCAGTGTGTGTTTTTGAAGTTTTTTAATTTCAGTGTGTAATTTTTAATTCTCAGTTTTTAGGTTTTTTAATCTCAGTGTGTAATTTTTTTCGAAAAATGGCTCAAACATAGCTTTGACGCGAACGGCTTGCCATAGAAAATCTCAACTTTTATGCATATGGGATTTCTTACAAATACTTTCGTTGTCTCCCATCATAATTAAATGTTTCTCCCTAAAACATATATATGTAGAAGTCACAGGCACATGTTTCTCTCAATATGTATTCCCCTTTTCAATGGAGATCCCTGACAATTAAAAAAAATGTCTGGGATTTTCATTTGTCTTCTTTTCGGTTCATTAAAATGCATATTTTTAAAATTTAAATCGGACAATATTAATTATGTACTCTGTTAACTCGGGAGTCCAATTTTTTTTCTGTGCTGGAGGGCATAAATTTTAATGAACAATTACTGTTATAAGGGAGACAAATCAAACAATTCTACAAGAAAATTGCTGTTTATTTCTAGTAGCCACAGCAACAGGTAGAGATGCAAGGTTTACAGCATTTCTCACCTGTTTGACTACAAACAAACTGTATATTTCCTGACGAAGTACAAATGTACATGTACATGTGTTATTTTGTAATGAAAAAATATTAGGTTTTAGACAGTGATCTGATTGTTATAACCCGCCCCAAAGATCTCCAAAGGAGGGGGGGGGGGGGGGTACACTATTTTAGCATTGTGGTTCCATCCGTCCATCTGTCCGTAACAAAATCTTTCTTCACACTTTTCTCTGCAACTGCTCATTACAGCCACTTGATATTTTGTCACGAGCCTTCTATAGGTACGCCATACCGTGGGATCCATATGATTTCGGACCAATGGGACACCATCTCCTGTTTTACGACTTTTTTTTACCTCATCGCGGCGGGGGTATCACTAGTGAGCAATGACTCACGGTACATCTTGTTTTTCTTGTACAGGTTAATGTCATCCGTTTCTTATCAACCGCCAATTCGAGATTTGTCAATATTACCACGTAAAATTACAAAAATAATAAAATAAAATAGCTCTGTAAATTCTTTTAATCATTGATGCCAGTACTCAATAATGAAATTAAAGTAATATAAATATTTTTATCTATACTTGTATCTATTAGTTAAACGAATAAAAATTAAATGAACGATTTTCTAGTTTTGGTGAAGAAACCAATACGAAAGGAAAGGAACAAAATTGATATGTGAATACGCTAACGTTTCAACAACTCAATTTAGATTTCTTTTTCAAAAAGATGTTGGTAGCCCTGAAAAGGACTGTTTTTGCAGAATCACTTGTTTTGTGCTGTTTTATGCTGTGTTCGTCTGAAATGTTGTCGATTAGCTGGCGTTAATTGACTTGTATTATTGAACTTCCGTTATCTTTTTTTAATATTCATCTTTTGCAAAGATTGCAGTCTTTGTCTTTTGAGTTTATCTTTAAGTTTTCTATGGTATCTTTGCTGCTCCCTTTGTGGGTTTTGTGGTTATTCACTTCTTTGTAGCTTGTGTTTTGCTTTTCCTTTTCGATCACTTGTGGTCTTCTTATAAAAAAGCACATGTACCCTCCGTTTTCCGCAGATACCTCTTTGGAGATTTAATATAACTGCTTTAGCTCTAACTGCTTCCTTTACCATTGTAAGTTACTTTTTAGCAGATTGTTACCTCCTCATAATCTGAAGAGATCTGGATGTACCAGTTTGGACTGTTAAATACTCTTATTCTTCAAGCCAGCCTTCAGTGCTAGTAACATTTTATCCGCATTACCTCGCTTTAATGTTGGATTTCTAAAGTACATTTACACGAATATGGCTTGTATAGATAAGCTTTGTAATGTTCTTCAACGTTTTTTTAATATTTAATTAAACTGAAAATATCCTATTGAAACTATACACCAGAAAGTGTAGAGGAAGTGTGTGGCTACAAAAATAATTAATTAGATTTATTGGGTTGATATTTCATTGATATTATATGTCGATTAGGGGAGGGTTGATCTTATATAAAAAAAAATAATAAAGTAAAGTAAACTAAAATAATAAAAAAATAATAATAAAGCAATCATAATATGTCTGAATACACGCTTGATTATATATGTAATTAATAGTAGACTTTTAAACTAAGATCAATCCAACTGAGATATTCAACACATAGAGCGGTTTTCTTGGTATTTTTGAAAATTTCTTAAACTAACGCCAGTAATTTACCTCTCTATATGTAAAAGCCTTACTTAATGAATATCATATTTGATTCATGTTTAAAAATGTACGAAGCATTATCGATGTATAGGGATCATCATCTGTCGTGTTATGTCACGGCTGCCGTCCATGTCCCTGTTGTACTTTCAAGGAATTTTCAGTAAGTAACGTTAATTGGAAACTCTTTTTCCATCCGAGAGATATTTTGGGATGTTCATACTAAAACACAGACTTCCATGTTTCGATAAAATATTAATTATTAAAAATGGAAAACCCTAATGTGTATGAAATTGAGTTAACATTTTTACCAGTCTGGGGCTGATAACTAGAAAATGCCTTCAGAAGTATTAATTTAAGAGGAAGATAAGGAAGAGCTAAGGCTAAGCTATGGGTGTAACAAGAAAGTATCTTATCTTGCCCTTTACTTTCCCTAAGGTTGTCTTAAGACTGCATCACTTAAGAAGTCTTACTAATTTCCCGCACTGTCAGGGTCGTCATTGTGTTCTATTCTCTTCCCTTAAGATCACAGGCACTCGACCACTGGACTTAAAATCCATTCTATCCATTTCAAATGTAGTTTTAGCGTTTAAATTGATTTGGAATCAATTTTTGCGGCTATGGTCAAATACGTCTATAAATGAAATATCTAATGGTAACTGATATGAAACAAAGGTAGCCATTTTTGTACGGGTCGTCAGATTTGTTTCTTCCTTTACTTTTGCGAACTTGTTCTCCAATAAATCTATAGGTTTATCCTACCTTTACAGACCTCTATAGAATCAAACGAAAACTGGAAATGGTCGATTATATACCTATTCCATAGCTTAATAAAAGCAGAGGTCTGCAACTTTTTCGGATGATAACCGAAATGCGATTGGTAAAATTTGTCCCGAAATTTTTTATTCGACCAATCGCGTTTCATTTATCATCCGAATAAGGCGTTGACCTTCGTTTCTTTATGATGCTAGTAGTATATGGGCACAGTTCAGTTAGAATTTGAGGTGTTGGTGGACATCACCGGAACCGGAAATTACATCACAGGAAGTCACGTGACCGGAACCGGAAGTGCCCGGAAGTGATGTGTTTACGGAAGTGGCGTCATTCATGGACTGAGACCCGGATGTGTCGTCTGGCGGTTGGTAAGGACATCCCTTGGTTACGAAACGGTGACAGCATCAGCTGCAGGTAAGGGGGCATAATCCAACCCCACCACAGGACTTCCTTCGAACAAACGGAAAACATCGCCCGGGATGAAAACCACGGGAAAATGGGAGATAATCCAACAATCCCTCTATATTGAGTATACTCTCGGACTTCGACATAACAGTGAGAGTATCAGTCCCTAAAGAATCGATGCGAGACCCTAAACTATAGTCTGATGACGGACCCAGAAACGGGAGGTAAACCAACAGCCCCATTGTACTGCTTATACTCTTGGACATGAACAGTGAGAGTATCAACACCTTGAGACTCCATGCGAGACCCTTACAATATACAGATCGATGACAGACCCAGAAAATGAAAAGGACAGGAAAAGGGGAGATAACCCAATAATCCCATTGAGAAGAGCAACGATCAGCAGCACAGAGCAATACAAGAGCAGCGATGAGACGCGAAGAGCAGTCATGAGCAAGAGAAGAGCAGCGATGAGCAGCACGGAGCAAGAGAAGAGCAGCGATGAGCAGTGCGGAGCAAGAGAAGAGCAACGATGAGCAGCACGGAGCAAGAGATGAGGATCGATGAGCAGGGATGAGCAAGAGCAATTTTGAGAAAGAGAAGAGCAGCGATGAGCAGCATGGAGCACGAAATGAGCATCGAAGAACGAGAGAAGATCAGCGATAAGCAAGAGAAGAGCAGCGATGAGCATGAAAAGAGCAATGATGAGCAAGAGAAGAGCAGCGATGAGCAGCGTAGAGCAATGATGAGCAAGAGAAGAGCAACGATGAGCAGCACGGAGCAAGAGATGAGGATCGATGAGCAGGGATGAGCAAGAGCAATTTTGAGAAAGAGAAGAGCAGCGATGAGCAAGAGAAGAGCAGCGATGAGCAGCATGGAGCACGAAATGAGCATCGAAGAACGAGAGAAGATCAGCGATAAGCAAGAGAAGAGCAGCGATGAGCGTGAAAAGAGCAATGATGAGCAAGAGAAGAGCAGCGATGAGCAGCGTAGAGCAATGATGAGCAAGAGAAGAGCGGCGATGAGCAGCGAAGGGCAAGTGAAGAGCAGTGATGAGCAAGAGAAGAGCAGCGAAGAGCAGCATAGAGTAAGAGAAGAGAAGCGAAGAGCAGCATAGACATGCGATTGGTAAAATTTGTCCCGAAATTTTTTATTCGACCAATCGCGTTTCATTTATCATCCGAATAAGGCGTTGACCTTCGTTTCTTTATGATGCTAGTAGTATATGGGCACAGTTCAGTTAGAATTTGAGGTGTTGGTGGACATCACCGGAACCGGAAATTACATCACAGGAAGTCACGTGACCGGAACCGGAAGTGCCCGGAAGTGATGTGTTTACGGAAGTGGCGTCATTCACGTACTGAGACCCGGATGTGTCGTCTGGCGGTTGGTAAGGACATCCCTTGGTTACGTAACGGTGACAGCATCAGCTGCAGGTAAGGGGGCATAATCCAACCCCACCACAGGACTTCCTTCGAACAAACGGAAAACATCGCCCGGGATGAAAACCACGGGAAAACGGGAGATAATCCAACAATCCCTCTATATTGAGTATACTCTCGGACTTCGACATAACAGTGAGAGTATCAGTCCCTAAAGAATCGATGCGAGAC
The DNA here is from genome assembly GCA_028015205.1 of Mytilisepta virgata. Lineage (NCBI taxonomy): Eukaryota > Metazoa > Mollusca > Bivalvia > Mytilida > Mytilidae > Mytilisepta > Mytilisepta virgata. The sequence goes on from CM051520.1 coordinate 45,711,119, forward strand.
CCTAAACTATAGTCTGATGACGGACCCAGAAACGGGAGGTAAACCAACAGCCCCATTGTACTGCTTATACTCTTGGACATGAACAGTGAGAGTATCAACACCTTGAGACTCCATGCGAGACCCTTACAATATACATATCGATGACAGACCCAGAAAATGAAAAGGACAGGAAAAGGGGAGATAACCCAATAATCCCATTGTACTGTGCATACTGTCGGATCTCGACATAACAGTGCAGAGCAAGAGAAGAGCAGCGATCAACAGCACAGAGCAATACAAGAGCAGCGATGAGACGCGAAGAGCAGTCATGAGCAAGGGAAGAGCAGCGATGAGCAGCACGGAGGAAGAGAAGAGCAGCGATGAGCAGTGCGGAGCAAGAGAAGAGCAGCGATGAGCAGCACGGACCAAGAGATGAGGATTGATGAGCAGGGATTAGCAAGAGAAGAGCAATTTTGAGAAAGAGAAGAGCAGCGATGAGCAAGAGAGCAGCGATGAGCAAGAGAAGAGCAGCGATGAGCAGCGATGAGCAAGAGAAGAGCAGCGATGAGCAGCATGGAGCACGAGATGAGCATCGAAGAACAAGAGAAGAGCAGCGATAAGCAAGAGAAGAGCAGCGATGAGCGTGAAAAGAGCAATGATGAGCAAGAGAAGAGCAGCGATGAGCAGCGTAGAGCAATGATGAGCAAGAGAAGAGCAGCGATGAGCAGTGAAGGGCAAGTGAAGAGCAGTGATGAGCAAGAGAAGAGCAGCGATGAGCAGCACGGAGCAAGAGAAGAGCAGCGATGAGAAGCGATGAGCAAGTGAAGTCTAGCGATGAGCAACGCGGAGCAAGAGAAGAGCAGCGATGAGCAGGACGGAGGAAGAGATGAGCAGCGATGAGTAAGAGAAGAGCAGCGATGAACAGCGCTGACCAGCACAGTTTAATACAAGAGCAGCGATGAGCAGCTAGGAGCAACATCACAGGTGGGGAAAATCGCGGGAAAAGGGAAGATAATCGAATAGTACCTCTGTACTTCGTATTCTATCAGCGTTCGACATAACAGTAAGAGTATCAGTCCCTAGAGGCTTGATGCGAGACCCACACCCGATGTAGACCGATGAAAGACGAAGAGACGACCGAAAAGCGCGGGAAATGGGAAGTTAATCTAATCCGAAAACCGGTCATGCATGCCGAGACGACACTTGACAAGGTCCAGGTAAACAAATAATGGAAAAAATGGCGGGAAAACCCACTACATCTTGTTGTGCACTGCGGAATCCACTTCCGGTTCCGGTCACACATGCGCAGACGAAAAATCCGGGTCCCAACACGTGACTGACGCCACTTTTGTCAACAAATAAAAATGGCGGGAAAACACATCACTTCCGATTGCGCATGTGTGCAAACCACTTCCGGAAACTTTCGGTTCCGGTCACGTGACTTCCTGTGACGTAATTTCTGGTTCTGTTGACGTCAAATGCGGGACCACAACCACTTCAAATCCTAACTGAACTATTCTCATTTACTACTGATGCCTCCCATCTTTTAATAGATTTAAAATGTCTGTTCATGCAAAATGATTGCATTTTTTTTAGCAAATGATGATGATAAAGGTAAAAGGTAAAAAAAACATTTTTTTTCTATATGCTTTAATTTATACAGGGAAATTTTGTTGGGAAATTCTTTTTTTTCTAATGGCCAAAATGTGGGTCAGATTATTTTTTTCACTACAAGTGCTGGCCAAATTATTTTTTTACAAAAATCATGGCCAGAGAATGTCTTTCCAAAAAAATCCCAGACCCCCTCATCCCCTGAAAAATTTGTGCATGATGACGCTTGTGCACTTTGTGTATTAAGGAAAATGGCAATTGTTGAGCTTTCAAATTCACTGTTAACAATGACAAGAGATGCCTAAATATTTGTATTGTTCCCAAGTATCTGCGATTCTGTGGTAAAAAAATCCGAAAGAAAGCGTTTACGAGAGAACGCAAGCGTTTCTACGGATTTCAACGAAAGCTAGTGTTACGCATACAAATACAACCGGGGTTACCAAGATCGTTCATAGGATGCTCTAGACCACCCATAGGAAAGAGACCTTTAAGAAAAGTTAGTGGTACTCTTTTAAACGATTCAGTGTGTCCAACAAATATTTTAAAAAATTAAGAGGGTTTCGTGTTACCCAAACTAGTAAGTTTATTGTAAGGGGATGCAAAGAGATGTTCTTAAATCATAATGATTTCAAGATGTTAAGGGCTGTCAATCATTCCAAGAGAAGTGTAAGATTTTTTCTTGTTACACTCTTACGTGATAAAAAGGTATAAGATGATCTTATGTCTTAAGATTGCTTCTTGTTGACGGCCCCTGTTTTGCAATGTATTCTATTTGAATTCTAACTGACTTACTAACGTATGCGATAAATATACAATATATATACATGTACAATAGTCATTGTCGGAAATTATAAAAATTATTTGGGCGAGCTTTAGAAAGCGAGCTTTTTTCCATGTTTCCCAGCGACCCCAAATAAATTTTATCATTTCCGACAATGGATTTGTATTATGTTTATTCTCCAATCATAAAATTACCCTTTAGATCTGTAACATGCCTTAAAATGGGGCCTGACCGATAATCTGACGCTTCTTTACTCCGACATCCCAGAAGTCCGACTGGTCTATAGTTGGACAGTTCATAGTCCGACGGTTCGATAATTCGACAGCTCGTTAGGTCGACACATTATGTTAAAAATCATAGTTTATCGTATCAGGTATAGCCGAAAAAATCAAATGACAATACAAAAAGTAAAAGCCGTTTTCGGGCGGATGAGAAAAACAACAATATACAATTATGGCCCTCTGAGGAGGGAGATATCCAAAATGGTCAACCTGGCTGAAGGGTTGACCATTTTTTTGTATTATGGGCTATTTACCTGCGGGGAATAATAGGGTTATAAAAGCATTGGTGAATGACATTGAAAATATTACATGCCACTTAACTTTGAAAATATTGTGTGGACTTCATGGGAGTTAACCCACCTAACCCTTTGGTGAAATAAAAGCTCTGTGGTGAAACATCTTAAAATTAAAATACAAGCAGTTAAAAACTTTACCGGGCCTCGTACTTTTCAAACATTGAGAAAATTATGTTTCCAGACCCCTCTCCCAAATTATGAAAATAGGAAATTCATGGGAGTTAACCTAAATAACCCTTAAGTGAAAAAAGCGCTGGTAAATATCTATCATTTAACCCATAAGCTGTTAAAACTATTTAAAAATTGAGAAAATTATATGCCGATAATCTTCCCCACTAAGTATATGTCAAGACCCCCTCTTCCCACTCAACTTTGAAAATATTTCTTGGGCTTTATGGGAGTTAACCCACCTAAATCCTTAATGAAATAAAAACTATGGTGAACATCGTACATTTAGAATACAAGATATGAAAAACTTCGCCAGGCTACATATTTTAAAAATATTGAGAATATTTTGTTTCCAGACCTCAACCCCCACACCACATCAAATTTCAAAAATATGAAATTCATCGGAGTTAACTTAAATAACCCACAAGTGAAAAAAAGCGCTGGTAAATGGCTTTCATTTAAATAATAAGCAGTTACAACTGACGGCCTTCATACTTTAAAAAAAAAATCAGAAAATTATATGTCAATAATCCCCCAGTAAAATTTTTAAAAAATGTCTGGGCTTCATAGGAGTTAACCCACCTATTACTAATTGTGAAGTAAAAGCTCTTCTGAATATCTTTAATTTAAACCAAAACCGGTTAAAAACTGTGCATGACTTCATATTTTATAACTTTGAGAAAATGATATGTCCGGACTCTCCCTCCACTCAACTTTGAAAATATATGTTTGCTTCATGGGATTTAACCCACCTAACTACTTGATGAAATAAAAGCTCTAGTCAATATCCTTCATTAAGAAAACAAATATAGTTTTGAAATTGTTCATAATAGATACAGCAAGACAATCTTAGGATTGAAGAGAACTGCCTGTAACATGGCAAAGTTAGGGCTTGGCAGATTTCATTTTTCTTTTATTAAAACCCAGACCATGCTGAAATTAATCCTTTGCTAAATGAGGCTTTTCAGCTGAATAAATCTTTGGACAGCCAAAGTTTATACACTTGATATAGCTTTGCCTCAAATGTTTTTAAAGAAGCTGGTTTGGATATATCAGATTTCGGTAATTTCTTTTAATTTAAACAAGAGGCTAAGTAAGCTAAGCTTGTATCACTCACCTGCCCATTTCGTTTCACGGACCGGGAAGATCTATGCAAACTTTGTAAAGGACCTTCCATAGATGCTCCATACCACAAATCAGTTCATTTGGCTTTACGGTTTCAGTGAAGAAGTTTTAAATTTCGACCAATCAGAACATGCAAATGCTCATGGCAGCCATTTTGTTTCACGGACCGGGATGAGTTTTGCAAACTTGGTAAAGGACCTTCCATAGATGCTCCATACCAAAAATCAGTTCATTTTGCTTTACGGTTTCAGAGAAGAGGAAGTTTTAAATTTCCCCCAATCAGAACATGTAAATGCTCATGGCGGCCATTTTGTTTCACGGACCAAGAAAATTTATGCAAACTTTGTAAAGGACCTTCCATAGATCCTCCATACCAAAAATCAGTTTGTTTTGGCTTTACGGTTTCAGAGGAGAAGAAGTGGTAAACTTCGACCAATCAGAACATGTAAATGCTCATGACGGCCATTTGTTTAACGGACAGGGATGATTTATGTAAATTTTGTAAAGGACCTTCCATAGACACGTCATACCAAAAATCAGTTAATTTGGCTTTACGGTTTCAGAGGAGAAGAAGTTTTAGATTTGGACCAATCAGAGCATGAAAATGCTAATAGCAGCCATTTTGTTTTACCGAGCGGGATGATTTCTGCAAAATTTGTAAAGGACATTCCATAGATGTTCACTAAAGCTCGCCTTTTCTCATGTTTCTAAAGCTCGCCCAAATAAATTTTATATTTTCCAACAATGACTATGTATTGTATATTTACTGATATTTCAAAGCTATTTCTTTATAGCAAAGGTAAAGCAGAATTTAAATTAGAGAATTACCTTTTGCTTAAATCAAGTTTTAAAATAAGACAACTTAATCAACTTTAGGGTTAGTGACCATCCCTTTGCAATTGAAACAGGTCGTTATAAAAATGTTACAATAGAAAATAGATTATGCACTTTTTGCAATAAAATCGATGATGAGTTTCATTTTTTTTAATAGGATGTAAACAAAACTTACTATTGAGAGACCAAATGTTTTCTACGATATCTAATACTGTTCCATCATTTAATAGAGATCAGCCACTCAATCAACTGAAAACGCTTCTGAACCCGAATATTGACTTTTACCGGAAATATGTGACTTTATAAAGTAATCTGTAGAACCGTGAAAATTAGGTCTGTGTCGGTCTAAGTTCTCCCCTTCATCTAGACCTATTATGTTATTGTATCTTATATAATATTATGTTCTTATGTGTTTTGTTTTGTGTTTGCTTGACCCATATGGAAGTAACTTTACAAATACAATTATATTATTATCAAACGTCAAGCGGTTAAAACTTTTGGCGGACTTCATACTTTATTCGATTTACGAGTCGTCAGTTGTGCTCAAGGCCTGAAATGTTGAAAACCAAAACAAACCACAATCCAAAAAAGAGCAAATAGAAAAATCTCAAAATGACTTAAAGGGGTTAAGCAAAAAGGACAGAGCTATGCACAAAGGAGATACTCCTTAGTTTTCACTTTTACAATTTAACATTTTTTATGGTTTTAACTTTAGAGTTCTTTTTTTAAATGTTTGTATTGTTTCTGTTGTTGACTAGTATATATCTCCTTTGGATTTCTGTTCTGAATTTGTGATATCGAGCTTGTTGTTATGAATTTTAATATTTTATATGTATAAAGTTTTGTGATTGTGTTAGAGTGAACATCTATGTACTGTTCTACACCCTTCCACCTTCCACTAACGAACAATTGGTCAGCAGATATGTACAATTTATTATAGTAGAACAAATTAATATATAATTTACGCGTTTACATTTTGTGTGTCCCTATAGGAAAATGGTTGGATATGCAAGTGTGTGTAAAAACTTGAAAATATAGGACACAAAGCGTGTTTTTTTAGATAATTATTCTCTCATCGTGAATGCGGTAGTAAAGTTTAAAGATGAGTGAAGTCTATAAAAAATCAAACCTCTGTTTGACCATTCAATCTTGTGAATACGTTATCAAGTTTACCACTGGATCATGTAGGTAAGGATAAACATATTCCAATTGTGATTTTGCTAATATACAATTATCTTGAAATTATAATACATGTATCGTGCATGCTACTTTTGGGTATAGATGTATAGATATATACGATTTTCTCTTGATTGTACAAACAATTGTTACATCAGAGGACCGTCAGGGCCTCGGGTGTATTGCCATCGCCTAAATTTCCCGCTTATTTGCATATATGCATATATTTAAATTAGTTTTGGAATGATAACCGACCTATAAAAATTATAGACCCGCGGACATTATATAGTGCAAAATAAAATTCCTTATCGCTTCATTTAAATTCATGTTTTCAATGAATACTCAGATTTTTTTTTTAAATCCAAATTAATAATATGAAAATGTTTTGTCGTTAGAAATATTAGTATATTAATCAAACAATCTTTAATATCAATGACGTACCGAAAAATTGTTGTTGCGGATGAATATATATATATATATAGATTTTTGAACTAAAACTGTACGCTATGGACTACTGTTTGGATATATATATGTAGACAAGATTTTCAATGCATGAATAATGCTGTTCTCATTCCCAATGCATCTATACTAGTCATTACAATGTTAATGCCCTTTTCGCTAAGCCGATGGGGGCAGTCAATGTTACCGTTGTCTGTCTGTATGTAAATCTCTGTTCATCATGAAAGTGATTTCCGTTTTATAATATTAATATGGCTCAACTGAATGTTATTAAATATATAAACAATGTTTATTATCACCAAAAAAAAGAAAACCAGATAAATTTAAAATTTGGATTGTGTCCCTCTTATCATGCATTATAGTTATATTTCCATTTATATGTGGAAATATTTTTACTATCTTAATAATATTTCGAACTCTTATTTACCGCAGACAAATGTTAAACAAAACACTATTTATTTTAAAGTGCTCATTCCCACAAAAAAAAAATAATCAAACGCAAAATTGAATGGTGATTCTTTCACTATTCTAGAGACGTGTCCCATAGTAACTAATATGCAAGCAAGTACCACTGATACATTCACAAATTATTTACTGTTATATATAGTTTAGAGTTATGTACAACTACATGTATACATGTATATGCTATGCGATGTGATGAACTTTTTGAAGTTTGATAAATTATTAATTTTTATGAATAATGTATATTCATATATGTTAGTCCAATGTATATATTTATAGTTTTTTGCATTTTTTACTATTAATAATAGGTATAGATAGTCTATTGAACTGTATTAAATGGAAATAGCATGAATTCAATGGATAATACATTAATAAATCCAAATGTTTATATATACCAGTTATGACATTTTTTAAAGTTATCTAATGGTCAATCCAAAGTTTGATTGTAACATATGTGATCTTTTTAATCCATTTTAGAATATTAAGAGGCTATACAAATGCTAGCTCAGCATACAGATAAATGATGTGAAAACATAACAGATATGCTAAATAAATAATAAAATGCTCAATTCTGTTCATATAATATAGTCCTACATTTGAAAGTCATTATAACTGTATGCTTAGCATATATATAACTGGATTAAATCAAATATATGGGATCATGTAAAATGTTTCTCGTTAAATGTAATATAAAAAAAAGTATTTTGGTATATGTGAATATTTTAAGGAATATCAAATAGAAATTTACTACATATTACAGGAAAAGAGAGGCTCACGAAGGGTTTGAATGGCCCTAAATTGGTCAAGCGATTACAAATTTCAAATAGAAATACTTGTGATAATTCTATTAAGACTAAATATACTATTTTGGCACCTGCTATTAAATATCTTGAAGCTATGACCCCATAATTATACATTATTTGTATTTTTGGTCATTTTTGTCTGAAATTTATATGTTTTGGCATAATTAACCATGGCTGCCATACATGAACTGTGTCCTTTGAATAAGTGATATCACAATAACCATAATACTAAGTACCTGTTAGAAAATAGCACTTTTACAGTACATTGTTAAAAATGAATACATTCCAACAATGACCAATATTAATGATGTAATATGAGATTATATATATACTGTTTTATATTGTTACATATATAAATGAAAATTGAAACCGAACTGTTGTCATTATTAAAAAAAGAAACGAAAAGGGAGGAATGATTGCGAATCAGACACAGAAACAAAATGATGAAAAAGAAATAAAGCTAACCATACAACATCTTTAGAATCAGAAAAAAACTATACTAAAATCAGTTAGAGATAGCCATGAAATGACAAATATTAAACAATATAAATCAGAAAACTAATGGCCACATCAATGTACAAACAGAAAATCAAAAGATATACACCAAAGAATTACAAGCCCTGTTTTACAGGCCTCTTAGGACCGACGCATTCATATTGTAGTTGTGATCTATATGTATGGTGCAAAATCATGTCATTGCTACTACCCATTCAGAGCACTTGAGATCACCCCAACTATTGGTGGGGTTAAGTTGCTCAGGCTTTAGTTTTCTATGTTGTTTCTAGTGTACTCTTATTTGTCTTTTTCAGTTTTAGGCATAATATTATCGATATATGAGTTTACTGTTCATGTGGTATCTTTCACCCAAATATTACAATTTATCTGTTTTAATATGATTGTCTTGACCTCTTTCTCATAATTCAGTGACTAGTCAAAAAAATATTTGCTATGTTGATTCTCTGTCATAAGTATTAAGAAGCTAAAGATTTTTGCAAGTGTGCAACTATACGGTCATAATGCCAAACTAGCAGTTCTCATTTGACCACGTCAACATTTCATGGATAATTCACAAAGATAAGTTTCTTACTATAAGACAGTATCTCAGATATGATAGCAAATTATATTATGTGTACTATATTGTAAGGTGAACATCTGTCTGGCAGGTACTATATAAACACCTGTCATTTATCAATAATCCAATATAACTTGAGGTCCTCTGATGTTCAGTACTTCAGTACTTTGATTTTTTTTTTGTCGTCAATGTATAAAGGTTAATGGTTAAGTGTATTATACAAATACAAGAGTACATCTTATCCCAAAGAATAAGAATACATACACTGGTTGAGAAAAGATATACATGTATTTTTAGGACATGTAGGACATAATAGAACTTTTGAGTGCAATATATTACGATATTGCATTCCATGAAATTATCGCTGTAAACATCATGAACATTGACGTCATTGATGTGGAAAATAAAGTTATGCTACATTTAAAATATATTTCTACACTTCAATAAAATGGTTGTTGCATGAGTATTGAGGAACATTGTAATTTGCAAAATAAAACATTGCACTTTCAAACTTACTTGTGCTGCATATTTATTTTTGGTGAGACAATTCCTTGATATCAATCCAATGTTTCTATAATATATTTCTACTTACCTCTTATATGAAGAGGAATAACTTCATTCTGTTCATCTAATAGCTCTTGAAGCGTTTTCTTTATTCCTTGAATAGATTTACTATTTGTTTAGTCTTAATATGTTAGATATTTTAGATCAATAGGAAAGACTGTCTTTGATGCTTTCATCGGAATAAATAAGATATAAAAGAAATGGCGATGTCCATCATTTTAATATAAATTTTAATATGTTCTAATATAATATGGCAAGGAAATTCTCCAATAGCCATAAGTTTCACCACATCTATTCTATATATACCAAATATGTAACATATATATTATGACTTATAACACATAGAATAGAGAATGTCTTAAAGATAATAATATTTTTATATTATATATTTGCATATATAATATAAAAAAAAACGGAGAATGAAACCTGTTACTAGCGTGCACATGCAAATAAAATGATAGGAGGCTGAATACATTTAATTTTTCACTTATGTTCTTGTGAAACCACCGAAACACAAATCAGTTGATTCGTACGATACACGTACACGATTCGCACGTTACTAGCAAACCTCAAATTAATTAAGGTGTATACTTTGCATGTTACACGATTTCCTATACATTTTGTTTCTAAAATAAATATACTATCGGAAAATTACAAAAGAAACTATTTATATCTGTTGTGAATATCAGTAAGAAATTTTATTAAAAATAAAATGCTCCGCTGGGCGCAGCTAGATACGACCGCACATGTCGAACCCTGAATAGTTGGGGCAATTATGAACACAACATTCAAGCTTGATACAATACTGAATTTGGATTGTGAATAAATATTTGACACAGCATAGGTTTCTGACACAGAATGAATGTTGTCTAAGAACTTAAAATTTTTTAATTTACCTATTCAAACCATATCAGTATTATTTGTTTTTATATATAAATCAGAAATAACCAATTTAAAATTTAAAATTGGGCACACATATCAATTTCTTGCTATTGCGCAATACTGTGCAATTGAAAATTTCTTCAAATATTTGACACATAATAGGTTTCTGACACAGAATAACTGAAATCAAAGAACTTAGAATTGGTCATATGATTTGAATTTATATTCAATTTTTTGCTTCTTGTGCAATACAATATGCTGTGGAGAATTGCCCCCCCCCCCCAAAAAAAAAAAAATAATTTACCCCTTTTTTTAGCTTTTGTGCAATACACTATGAAGTTGCACACTGACCCCCCCCTCCCAAAAAAAAAAACAAAAAACAATAAAATTTATTGTAACCCCCCCTTTTTTGCTAAAAAAATTTGAAATTTTCTTTTTAATTTATGAAATATGAAATGAGAAAAAAATTACCCCCTCCCCAATTTCTCATTTACCCTCCCCCCTCTAAATTTTGTTTTCACCCCCCCCCCCCCCCATTTCTTTATACTTTGCAACCATAACAGCCCATTTAAATACACCATAACATATTAAAATAGAAAATGACATCATAGTCATGGAATTTGTTAATAATAAGGTTTTGATAACAGGGCACACATATCAATTTCTTGCTATTGCACAATACTGTGCAATTGAAAATTTCTTCAAATATTTGACACATAATAGGTTTCTGACACAGAATAACTGAAATAAAGAACTTAGAATTGGTCATATGATTTGAATTTATATTCAATTTTTTGCTTCTTGTGAAATACAATATGCTGTGGAGAATTGCCCCCCCCCCCCCAAAAAAAAAATAATTTACCCCTTTTTTAGCTTTAATTTTGGACCCCGATTTGGACCAACTTGAAAACTGGGCCCATAATAAAAAAAAATAAGTACATGTTTAGATTCAGCATATCAAAGAACCCAAAGAATTCAATTTTTGTTAAAATCAAACTAAGTTTAATTTTGGACCCTTTGGACCTTAATGTAGACCAATTTGAAAACGGGACCAAAAATTAAGAATCTAAATGCACGGTTAGATTCGGCATATCAAAGAACCCCAATAGTTCAATTTTCGATGAAATCAAACAAAGATTAATTTTGGACCCCGATTTGGACCAACTTGAAAACTGGGCCCATAATAAAAAAACTAAGTACATGTTTAGATTCAGCATATCAAAGAACCCCAAGAATTCAATTTTTGTTAAAATCAAACTAAGTTTAATTTTGGACCCTTTGGACCTTAATGTAGACCAATTTGAAAACGGGACCAAAAATTAAGAATCTAAAAGCACGGTTAGATTCGGCATATCAAAGAATCCCAATAGTTCAATTTTCGATGAAATCAAACAAAGTTTAATTTTGGACCCTTTTGGCCCCTAATTCCTAAACTGTTGGGATCAAAACTCCAAAAATCAATCCCAACCTTCCTTTTGTGGTCATAAACCTTGTGTTTAAATTTCATAGATTTCTATTTACTTATACTAAAGTTATTGTGCAAAAGCCAAAAAAAATGCTTATTTGGGCCCTTTTTTAGCCCCTAATTCCTAAACTGTTGGGACCAAAACTCCCAAAAACAATTCCAACCTTCCGTTTGTGGTCATAAACCTTGTGTTAAAATTTCATAGATTTCTATTTACTTATACTAGAGTTATTGTGCGAAAACCAAGAAAAATGCTTATTGGGCCCTTTTTTGGCCCCTGATTCTTAAACTGTTGGGACCAAAACTCCCAAAATCAATCCCAACCTTCCTTTTGTAGTCATAAACCTTGTGTTTAAATTTCATAGATTTCTATTAACTTATACTAAAGTTATAGTGCGAAAACCAAATGTCTTCGGACGACGACGTAGACGACGGACGACGACGCAGACGACGACGACGACGACGACGACGACGACGACGACGACGACGTCATACCAATATACGACCGCAAAAATTTTGCGGTCGTATAAAAACAAGTTCTTACCAGGTATCATTCTTAAAAATGTTCAAGGTCAATTTTGTGTAGTGTTGATGTAAAATTAGAATTAATGTGCTTATCCTGTAGCTAGTAAGTGTTTTACATGTACGATAAGTCTCATTGAAGCTGATTTTCTGATTAAACAAATTTGGGAAAGTTTAAAAATTGTGATGTAATGTATATAAACAAGGGCAACGGGAAGCGTGGCATCTCCACGCCGTGAAAAAATGTGACCTTGAAATTTGTACATGTATGAATATTTTCTTGTCATTTGATTTTTAACCTGGAAAAACAATATTCTTATATATCCTGATATGTACTATCCTTATTTTTTGCAAATCATGGTAAAAATCCATTGAAGGCTGTTGATTCTAGAGTGTTTCACAAGGATGTTACGAACAATTGTGACCCTCTGACCTTGACCTTTAACCTTGAAAATTAATAGCGCTTCAGAATTTACTGTACGTAGATGGATCTAAGTATCTACCAAGTTTGGTCAAAATCCATTGAAGGATGTTGCTTCTGGAGTTTTCACAAGAGTGTAAGGAATTTACAAGTTCCACTGTGACCTTGACCTTTGTCCTATGACCTTGAAAATCAATAGGGCTCTAGATATTTATTCGGACTAAGTTTGTGCCAAGTTTTGTCAAATCAACTGAAGGATGTTGAGTCTAGAGTGTTCACAAGGGTGCACGTGTTACTGGCGGAAGGACGGAAGGATGCACGGACAGTATCGTTACTATATCCAACTTCGCTCATCTGATATTTCCATTTGTTCATTGCTATAGGACCTTGAAATAAACATCCATGCCATGTTGATTTCAATCCATTCAGTAATTTTCAAGAAGGAGCTGTTTGTATGTAATCCGCATAGGGCCCTGTGCTAAACTAACTCCCCAGCTGGTGGCCATCTTGACTGACTGACTGGCAACGCAGTAACAACATTTTGTCAAGCACCTCATAAGAAACATTCATGCCATGTTTGGTTTTAATCCATTCAGTAATTTTCAAGAAGGAGCTGCTTGTATGTATTCCTCATAGGGCCCTATGGTAAACCAATTCCCCCACTGGTGGCCATCTTGAATGACATCTTGGCAACACAGTTAGAACACTTTGTCAAGCACCTCATAAGGAACATTCATGCCATGTTTGGTTTCATTCAGCTAAGAGATTCTCTAGAAGAAGATGTTGGTACATGTATGGGTAGGGTTCTATGTTAAACTAAGTCCTCCGCTGGCGATCATCTTGGATGACGAATCTGGAACAAATTAACAACACTGGTCAGCACCTCATTAGACACATTCACCATGTTCATGCCATGTTTGGTTTCAATCCATTTAGCAGTTCTCTAAAAGAGGATTTGTGTATATATTTCCCATAGGGTTCTATGATAAACTAAGTTTCCCGCTGGCGGCCATCTTGGATGACGGATCCTCAACAACAGTAACAACACTTGGTCAGCACCTCATAAGGAACATTCATCCAAAGTTTGGTTTCAAACATGGCAGCGGTTCTCTAGAAGACAAAGTTTGTTTGCATTTCCCATAGGGTCCTATATTAAACTAATATGGTGGCCATTTTGGATGACGCATTGGCAACAAAGTAACAACACTTGGTCAGCACCTCATTAGGAACATTCACCATGTTCATGCCATGTTTGGTTTCAATCCATTCAGTGGTTCTCTAGAGAGGATTTGTATATGTATTTCCCATAGGGTCCTATAATGAACTAAGTCTCCCGCTGGCGGCCATCTTGGAGACGGATCCTCAACACAGTAACAACACTTGGTCAGCACCTCATAAGGAACATTCATGCCATGTTTGGTTTGAATCCATTCAGCGGTTCTCTAGAAGAAGATCTTTGTATGCATTTCCCATATGGTCCTATATTAAACTAAGTCCCCCGCTGTTGGCCATTTTGGATGACGGAACGTCAACAAAGTAACAACACTCGGTCACCACCTCACAAGGAACATTCATTCCATATCTGGTTTCAATCCATTCAGCGTTTCTCTAGAAGTTTAAAATGTGAAATGTGAACGGACAATTGACGACGGACACAAAGGTATGGACCGTCGGGTCAGGTGAGCTAAAAAAAGAACAGTAATTGTGTGATGAAAAGTTCTTTTTATCTTATATCACAACATCTGATATTTCTAAGCTTTACCAACATAAATTCTGAGTATACCATTTGCGCATGTCAGCACAGCCGGAATCCCCAAAACTAAAAATAGCAACTATGGTATCACCCAAGCACACGTGAGAACCCCAAACCTCTATACATCCATTATATTTCCGGCTGCGCACGTGGTAACACGCCTTTGAAATTGTACACAGTCACAGATGATGACACTTATGGTTTGACAAACTTTGTGTATAATATTATTAATATTATTTAATTATTGATATCCCCATTTATTTATCAATACATTATATTTATCTACATTCAATTAATTTTAGATAAATATTAATTCAAATGTCGCTATCAATGACATAAACAGTCCATTCCAGACCATCACAGGCAATGATGTGTTTCTGGATGGCTCATCACCTTTCCCTGCGCCTCCGGTGAGCTCAGGTTTATCTGCCGACTTACGGACGTTTCTACTTCGGTTGCAGGTGTCGCTTTTCAGAAGACACCTCTGGTTTCTGTTATCAGGCATGGAAGTGTTCTACTGTGACCACTGTCACTCACACCACATCAGACCTGTTTCCACTATAGGGTCAGTTTCGAATGCTCCAGGTAGTTCTATGAGCTTAGGCCTCCAAGGTTCTAGACCCCACAGTTCATACTGTGGTTTACCCCTGCCTATGTCAGGTCATGATCCTTTTTCCTGGTCTAGACCTCCTTGGGCACAAGGTTTTCCTGGTGCAGGTATGCCTGGTTTTTGGCCATATGGTGGATATTTTGGTCCTTCAACCTCGGTCTCTGGCCATACTGCTAACCTTCCTTCTGTGGCAATACCAAACCTTCGGTAGCAGTACCTTCCAGCGTAGCAGTGCCGGCAACTGTTTCCGAGCCCACCTGTTCTGTTGGGCCCCAGGACAACCAGCCGGTTTCTGTCTATGGTACATCTCTTGCATCTTTCTAGAGTATACTTGATGAATTCCAAAATTCTATTCTAAAGGATTTTTCCTCCTTTTCTAAAATGCTTTCTGTCCTTGAAGGTAAAGCTGTCCAACCTTGTCCCTTGGCCAGGGGTCAGGACAGCGATAGAAAACAAAAGGTTGAGGTTGACAGTGTCTGTTGCTCCTGGTAGTCAGGAAAGCAATTTTTCTGAAGATTAGGAAGATCCTTCTCCTACAGACCCTGCTCCGTCAGATCCGGCCCTTACAGATACTGCTGCGCTTGTTTCTCAATCGAACTCAGTTCCACCCTCTCGTTATAAGAAGTCCGAAAGTGAGGAAGCTCCTTCTTCTATGAGGGATCTTAGGGATAAGGTTTTCACTATCATGACGGAGGTCAACAAGGTTCCTTTTGCGTCACCTCCTAAACCCAAAAGGCTCTCCTCTGTTTTCGAGGCCTCCTGTGGCCTTTCTGACAGTTAGGCTCGTAGTCGTTTTCCAGAGCCTGATCACATTTCCACTGCTCTGCAAATTATTGATGAAGGAATAGGTGGTTCAGCATCCGAGGTTTCGTCTGGGAACATTACATGTTCTGGAATTGCATCTTTTTCTGAGCACGTCCGGGTGAAGGACTATGACATCTTCAACTCTTCTTTTGGAAGTAGTTCCTAATGTTGAGAAATCTCTCTCCGCAGCTATTAATTCCAAGCTAGTTGGTGGCCTTCGCCTGTCTCAGTCGATCTGGTCGAAAAATGAAAATCTTCTACGTAGTACTTCCCAAATACTTGGAACAGCAGAACATTTTTAACAGCTGTGTGTTCCTGTCTTAAGAACCATGATTCTACTGTTTCTCCAGAGATCAAGTCTTTTTCACTCCAAGTAGACAATGATCATGATGATATTTGTGCTTTCCAACTCCTAATGAAGGGTTCTCTAGCTAACTGCACTTTTTCTAAGAGGTCTGAAATCTTGGAGAAATCTAATGTATCTGTAAGTGTGAAAGATTCTCTTCTTCGGTCTTCACTATCGAATAAGGTCTTTAACCTTTCTCTTCAGGAAGTGCAAGAACAGATCAGGCAGACACATACCCCTGTTAAGGTTAATGTACAGGTAAACAGTGGTAAGAGATCAACTTCTCTCCTAGGAATTCCTCTTTTCCTCAGAACAAGAGAAGGAAAACTCAACACCAAACTCCATAGAAACATTTTCAGTTCCTCTTGCTTTCATTCTAGTAGAAGGGAGATTGACTCATTTTATAAAACAATAGGAAAATATTACGAAAGATTGTTGGGTGTTGTCGATAATTCGAGGGGGATTGACTCTTCACTACTGGTAATAAGACATATTCCGGGCAGACTCTATATCATGGCAGATTCTCTTTCACCAGTTCCTCTGTTTCGCTCATACATCTCGGATCCTCAACGTTTTCAATTCTCACACAGGAAGTATCTACTCTTTTGGAGAAAGCGGCGATAGAGGAGGAATCTCAGTCAGATCTGAACCCCGGCTTCTATGCCAAACTTTTTCTGGTACCAAAGAAGACCGGCGGAATGAGGCCATTCATAGACCTGTCTATCGTTAATACTTATCTAGAAGTACCTCACTTCAAAATGGAGACAAATCGCTCTATCCAATACGTTTTTCTCCTTGGTATGTGGACAACATCCTTGGACCTCTCGGATACTTACTTCCACGTCCCTGTCTGTCCTTCTTACAGGAAGTACTTCCGTTTTGTTTGGAATCACAGGCTGTACCAATTCAAGACCCTTCCGTTTGGCCTTTCTATAGCCCCTCTGGTGTTTACCAAAGTCATGCAGGCAACAATCGCCCATCTTCATGCTCAGTCTATTTTGATCCATCATCAAGGAGTTCTATCTTCAGAAATTGAATCTTCAGACAGAAACAGTAATTCAACTTTTTTTATCTCTAGGATTCCTAATCTCCTGGAAAAAGTCGGAACTAACTCCCTCTCAGGACATTATATTCCTCGGAGAACATTATCTGACCTCTCAGGACTTAGTACTACATCCAGAAGATAAGTTTCTTTCTCTTTGCCAGAACATTCTCAGTCTGTAACGGCACGTCAATTTTCACATCTTCTGGGCTTTCTGGATGCTCTAGCAGATGTAGTTCCTCTCGGCCGACTTCATATTCGTCCGCTTCAAATTTACATTGGGTCCCAATGTCTCAAGACTGAGAAGCACCCATACCGTTGCTTCAAAGTCTTTATCCTCATCTTCTGTGGTGGACAAATCGGGAGAAAGTTTTGAGAGGCTTTCCTTTGTCCTCTCATGTTCCCAATCTGACTCTTTACACAGACGCTTCCTACCTAGGTTGGGTGGGGGCTTATCTAGAGGGTCAGTCCGTATACGGAATATGGTCCCAAGACTTCCGGAAAGAGCATATCAACTTATTAGAAATAAGAGCGGCTCTTCTTGCACTGTCTCATTTTCGGTCTGTTCTCAAAGACAAACCAGTAACTCTTGCTACGGACAATTCAACAGTAGTTGCTTATTTACAGAATCAGGGCGGCACTCACTTCCACGATCTGTACCTCGTAGCAAGGGATATTCTGATTCCCTGCCTTCAGCTCCATATCCTACTGGTAGTAAGACATATTCCGGGCAGACTTTATATCATGGCAGATTCTCTTTCCAGGAGTCTAACTCCTCTCAATACAGAGTGGGAACTTCTCCCAGTAGTGTTCGAGGCAATAACTCATCAATGTGGTTCTCCTCTGGTAGATCTGTTTGCGACCAGTCTAAATCACAAACTGCCCACCTTTGTATCTCCAGTACAAGATCAAAAAGCGTGGGCAGTAGATGCGATGAAAATATCTTGGAAGGGAATGTTTGCGTATGCCTTCCCTCCTTTCAGATTTCTGTCTGCCGTCCTTCAGAAACTTGCTTCAGAAGAATGTCATATCATACTTATTGCTCCAGCTTGGTGCAAACAAACGTGGTTCCTAGATCTACTACGTCTTTCTTTTGCGCATCCTCTTGTACTTCCGGTAAAACCAAATCTTCTCTCCCAAAACAATGGAAAGATTCTTCATCAGAATCCAGAAAGACTGAATCTTTACGCTTGGCTTCTATCATCGAAAAGAGAGCATTTACTAAAGGAACAGCCAAACACCTCGCCAGAGCTGTTAGGTAATCAACTAATATCGTCTATGACGCTAAATGGTAGAATTTCAGTGATTGGTTTATTCCAAGGGAAATCGATAATTTCCAAATCACTGTACAAGAGTTAGCTGATTTCCTTACTTTCCTGTTTGACTCTCGAGGTTTGACTCCCTCAACTATTAAGGGATATGGGATATAGATCTGCTATCTATCGCACCATCTATTTGGCTGGCGGTGAAGATTTTGGGAGTAATGAACACCTTTTCTCCTGGTCCATAATTTTTGCCTTGAACGGCCCAAACAGAGAACTCTATTCCCTCAGTGGAATCTCAGTTTAGTTTTGTCAGCCTTGAAGTCCTCAACTTTTGAGCCGGCCTACCAAGTGGATCTCAAGTTCCTATCGTACAAGTGTTGTTTTCTTCTTGCCTTGGCCTGAGGTAGAAGAAGAAGCGAGATCCATGCTTTTTCGGTATCAGAAGCTTGTCTCCGTTTTATAACGTTTATTAACCGACCACGTCTTTATGGCAAAGAATCAATTGCCACTTAGAGGAGCTTAGCCGAATTTAATTCCTGCTCTACATCCAGATTCTGATTCAAGCTTGCTTTGTACTGTTCAAATTTTATCTATCTATTTGCAGAGGACTCGGAGTTTACGCTCATCTCGTAACACTAGACCCTGTATCCCTTTTAAAAAGGGGGTTCTTGAATTATCTGACAAAACTATCTCTTCCTGGATTAGCCGGACTATCTCTCTAGCATATGAGATTTCTGATGAAACCCTTCTAGACAGTTTTAATGTTAAGGCTCTTGATGTTAGAACTATTTCTACATTTTGGGCCCTTTTCAATCAAGCCTCAATCGATGAAGTACTTTCTGCATGTTTCTGGAGGAATGAAAATTCCTTCGTTAGCCATTATTTGAAATCTATGGCTTCCCAAGCAAAAAGCCTGTTTTACTTGGGACCTATTGTTGCTGCACAAAGAATTAATTTTCCACCTGCATCTTCGCGTTCAGGGGATTCAGCTTTGCGTTAGATTCATTTTTACGCAGAATTTATGATGGTAACGTATTTATTACGATAAAATTATACATATTTAAAGTAAAATTATATTTTATCAAATAAATACTTACCATCATAAATTAAAAAACCTTTGTGAGCACGCTCACATACCCCACGTCTTCATATTGTCACTGGAGAAACAAAATCTCACTTCACAAGTAAAACACATATTTATCCTAATTTGAATGGCAGCATGTTGGGAAATTTAAATTCCAAGCGAGAGGAGTCAACAGTAATAGTATAGATAGGCAAATAAGTTCAAAGGGGTGTAACGCCTAGAAAAAAAATTGAATCGTAATTTCCTGTCGATATGCACATCTATGTAGTATGTCCTTATTATCTAAAAAGGTTTCATGAAATTCTGTTGTGTGGTTTGAGAGGAGTTGCGATGACAAACTGTTACAGTAGTACATTAAAGTAAATGAGTTCAAAGGGGCGTAACTCCTAGAAAAAAAAATTGAATCGCAATTTCCTGTCGATATGCACATCTACATAGTATGTCCTTATTATCTGAAAAAGGTTTCATGAAATTCTGTTGTGTGGTTTGAGAGGAGTTGCGATGACAAACTGTTGCAGTAGTACATTAAAGTAAATGAGTTCAAAGGGGCGTAACTCCTAGAAAAAAAATTGAATCGTAATTTCCTCTCGATATGCACATCTACGTAGTATGTCCTTATTATCTGCAAAGGTTTCATGAAATTCTGTTGTGTGGTTTGAGAGGAGTTGCGATGACAAACTGTTGCAGTAGAACATTAAAGTAAATAAGTTCAAAGGAGTGTAACTCCTAGAAAAAAAATTGAATCGACATTTCCTGTCGATATGCACATCTACGTAGTATGTCCTTATTATCTGAAAAGGTTTCATGAAATTCTGTTGTGTGGTTTGAGAGGAGTTGCGATGACAAACTGTTGCAGTAGTACATTAAAGTAAATAAGTTCAAAGGGGTGTAACTCCTAGAAAAAAAATTGAATCGGAATTTCCTGTCGATATGCACATCTACATAGTATGTCCTTATTATCTGTGAAGGTTTCATGAAATTCTGTTGTGTGGTTTGAGAGGAGTTGCGATGACAAACTGTTGCAGTAGTACATTAAAGTAAATAAGTTCAAAGGGGTGTAACTCCTAGAAAAAAAAATTGTATCGCAATTTCCTATCGATATGCACAACTACATAGTATGTCCTTATTATCTAAAAAGGTTTCGTGAAATTCTGTTGTGTGGTTTGAGAGGAGTTGCGATGACAAGAAACAGGACTGACGGACTGACGGACTGACGGACAGACGGACGGACGGACGGGTCAAAAACATTATACCCTCCGCAACTCGTTGCGTGGGGTATAATTAAAGGTCCCTCCCAGGCTCCCCTTCATCCTCTTCTTTCCTACATGCTTGTTTTTTTTTGGAAATATAATGGATGTATAGAGGTTTGGGGTTCTCACAGATGCTTGGGAGATACCATAGTTGCTATTTCTAGTTTTCGGGATTCCGACTGTTGCTGACATGCGCAAATGGTATACTCAAATTATGATGGTAAGTATTTATTTTATAAAATCTCTTTTTACTTAAAAAAAATATAATTTTGTCTCCTAGCACGAAAATTGTGTGACACTTTAACAAAACCGATGAGTAATTTAAAGAAATGCGACTTTCTTAGAAATATAAAGAAGTCTGATGTGATGGATGAATTACATAAATTCAAATGTTACAAGAAGTCTCAAAAGTATAAGTATGTTCATGACTGTAGTTAAAAAGTAACATCTTCTATACATTTTTCTATATTCAGTAATAATATATTATTTTTCATACTTGTTTCTCTCAATCTCTTTTTATATTCCCTAATAAATACTTGATAAATATAAATATTTTTCCGTTAATATGCTTTGTATAAGCTAAATGCTAAAATAGTTAAAAAGTAATTGAAGTGAAAATAATTTCTATCGAACATTTTGTATCCAATAACTAGGTGCTTTAATGTAATTTTTCTGTCAAAATTTACCTTTTGCAGGATATTTTCTAATTTGACCCAAAAATCAGACAAGTAATTACAAGATATAAAGAAATGTTTGTAATCTTCTTCAACATTGCAATAATTACACATATTGTTATCGGTAATTTTCCACTTGAATAATAAAGATTTTGTGGGTACAATATATTGGAGTAACTTCCATCGAAATATTTTCAATCTTTTTTCCTCCAAAAAGTTGAACAAAAAAATTATATATTTCAAACCAGTCTGTATTTTCTTCAATGCAAAAATATTTAATCCAATAGCTATTACCTATTGGTCTTACAAATATATTGTCTCTGAGAGCATTGTAAAATTACTTGTTTGTCAAGGTATTGATATTAATCTGCTTTAAAGACCAATAAAACTGAGTTCTTTGTATATAAACCAACGTTTTCGGAGATTGTTCTGATGCTAAACATCTGCATCATTCTGTAGGTATTGCCTTTTTTAACTTAAGAAATTCTATAAAAAAAATTACTCTTACATATCAGTTTTTCGAAAATAAACTTCTGTGAAAACTGTCCATTCTCATCAATAATGTCATTAACATATACAATACCACTGTCAATCAAATTATTAAAAATCAAACTCTTATTTTCAAATTTTATAAACTGTTTTCGAATTTCCCTAAAATTTACGGTTTTTTTTAGTTGCCCCCCCCCCCTCCACTCTCTATCCAACACTCTATAATATCCCTATAAAAACCCGGAATGTCTTTAAAATAAAGTAACAATTTACAATTATCCATATTCATTCAAAATATCAACCAATTATTACAAAACTTGTTTAAAAACTATTTTGGAATTACTTTCCAATTAGGAAGCCCCCTTTCAACCAGTCTGCTTACCCAAGAAGCCTTCAATGACTTGAAGTTACTGCTTACACCTATCATCTTAAACCCCCCTTTTTCATATTCACATATCACAGTTTTTATTTTAACTTTGTCTGGTTTTCCTTTCCAAATAAAGCTATAACACTGCGATTCTATCGCTTTCAAATAGCTATGTGGAACACTTCCTGAACTTGAAAAAAAGTAAACTTTAGAATAATTAATGTTTTTATAATAATAATTTTATCCAAGATAGTAAGATTTCTCAATTATTCATTTGTGTACGAAATAAAAGTTTAGAATTGTTACTCTTCCAAAACACCTGATTCTACTCTCGGTTTTTTCGTGGGGTCCATGCTGTTCATATGTTTTCAGTTTTTAATAGTAGTGCTTGTATTGTTTTGGTCTTTTCTTCGCTTTCTCCGGAGTTTTTCAGTTATTGTGATGTTCTGAACCCAAAATATATGGTTGCTAGGGACTTTTTCATCGATTGCTATGGACTTTTTCAATGGCATTTTCTCTTGACCTTCCATTTTGACGTGAACAGGTAAATTGTAGGGTCCTGATCCCAAATATTTCTGGTTGCTAGGAACTTTTCCATCGGTTGTTTTGGATTTGACCCTTGAGCGTCCATATCGACTTGTACAGCTATATTAATCTAAAAATATATGGTTGCTAGGGACATTTTCATCGGTTGCTACGGACTTTTTTATTACCTTGACTCTTTAACTTTCTTTTTTACTTGTACTTGTCCTTAACCCAAATATATATGGTTGATAGGGATTTTTGCAATGATATTGACCCTTAACCTCCCATTTTTCTTCTACAGCTACCATTTAATTTATTTCAAGTTATGCTGAAAATATTTGCTGTTTACAGTTTGTCTTTATCTATCGTAATATTCAAGTTAATATCCTAAAACTGCAAAATTTCCTAAAAATTAACAATTCAGGGGCAATAACCCGAAAATGGGTTGACTGATTCATCTGAAAATTTCATGGCAGGTAGATCTTGACCTCATAAATATTTTTAGATCATGTAAGTTTTGCTCTAACTTCTAAAGTTTTAGATAAACGAGCCAAAAAGTGCATTTTTCACATATCTTCTATTTTTAGCCATGTCACTCATGTTTCTCGCAGGACAAGAAAATAAAACACACAATTTATACTACAATGTAGATACCCTAAGGATTTATCAGCCAAAGTTTAGTTGAAATTGATCTTGTAGTTTCAGAGGAGAACATTTTTGAAAGTTTACAAAGATGACGAAAAAATGAGAAACATTGTCTTTAAAAGGCAAAAACTCCTATAAAGGGTCAATTAACGATTTTGGTCATGTTGACTTATTTGTAGATCTTACTTTGTTGAACATTTTTGCTGTTTACCATTTGTCTTTATTATAATATTAAAAACTGCAAAATTTCCTTACAATTAACAATTCAGAGGCAATAACCCAACAAAGGGTTGACAGATTCGTCACACAATTACATGACAGGTAGATCTTGACCTGATGAACATTTTTACCCCATCTTAGTTTTACTCTAATTGCTTTAGTTTTTGAGATATAAGAGAAAAACTGCAGTTTACCCCCTATGTTCTATTTTTAGCCATGTCGACCATGTTGGTTGCAGGCGGGGTCATCGGACACATTTTTTAAACTAGATATCCTAATGATGCAAGTTTGGTTCAATTCAACCCAGTAGTTTCAGATGAGAAGATTTTTGTAAAAGTTAACGGACAACGACGGACGATGAACGACGACGGACGCCAAGTGAAGAGAATAGCTCACTTGACCCTTTGGGTCAGGTGAGCTAAAAGATCATAAAATAAGATATAAATTTTATAAATTTAAATAATTACACCAAAATTATAAAAAAAACCTTAATGACCCCTCATAAAAAAGGGAGGGGTAGATTTCCAAAAATCAATTCCAATCTGTATTTCTTGTGGGGACTATTGTGGTAAATATCATAAGCTTACAAGAACTGTACTTGTTTTTATATGAAGCCCAATTTTTACAAGTAGTACTGAATCAGACCACAGGCACACCAATGTCTGATTCATATCTAAGTTTGTACTTGTACATAGATAATAATGGGCGATTGAAATCAAACATTTACGACAAACTCAACGATTTTAATTTTCCGATTATGAACTTCTCCTTTCTCAGCAGCAACATACCAAGGTACCCAGCCTATGGGTTGTATCCGTGTACTTTTACGAATTTGAGCCATACGTAATAATTCGTTAAAAGAAATCCGTGCATATGAAGGAAGTATTACGGTCGTCATCATAAGCATGACGAATTGATTGGCCGAGATTAACTTTCTATCTCGCGTACGAGACTAGATATCTTCAGTTATATTTCACTTCTGGAATTGACACCTCACCGGACTTGACATTTCATTGGCTTTCACTAACTGTCACTGTGAAGGGTGCGGATAACAGAGCAGGACATGCATACCCTTCCTGAGCACCTGATATCAGTCCCGCTTTTTAATGAGAGTTCAAATATTTAGTACTGTCTTGTTATATTTACGTTTGTATCATTATACGTTTTTTTTTCTTCTTTTGGGTATACATGTGTCCTTGTGGTGTTTGTTTGCTGCGTTCCATTATCCTGACTGTCTTTTCCTTGGACTTCGAGTTTGTGGATATTCTTTTGTCGATATTAAATAGAACAAAAGTAAATGACCGGAACCTAACTGTCTACGACGACAGGATCATACCATAAAGGACCACAAATATTTGCGGTCGTATAAAAAGATAAATAAAACACATTCATTGTTCTTTATATTATTAGGTTGTGCAAGGAGCTTCAACAATAAAGCGAAAAGCTCATATCAAATTATACATCTTGTATAAGGGAACCTATTTGTTTGAGAGAGAGAGAGAGAAAAACAAGGGCATATCCGAATACAACTTGTTTACCTTCTGAAAATGATTCACGTAGAATTGAAAGTTGGTTTTCGATATCTTTTAAAGCACTCTCTCTGACTAATTTGATGTATTTTAGCTCATTACAGACTGTCTGATATTGCTGTCCACCAAGTCGAACAATAGCCTATTGTGAAGAAAATAAAAGTGTGATGTATTTATATTAATATCAATAAGTAATACTGGCTTTATTAACAAACATATGATCTGATTTGTATTATTCTTGTTTATCAATAAATTCTATACAATTGTTTTCACAGCAATGCGTGCAATGAACTTCGAAGTAAGAAAATATGACAGTGATAATTACATTGATATTTTCTGACTTCAGTGTTGATGTTTAAAACTGTATTTTCTGATCACAAATTGAATGGCCTACATGAAGTTTATATTAATCTGTTCTCGATAAGATTTAATTTTTACTCAATTGACATCGCATCAATCTTTCCTCGTGGAATGTGACGGGTGCCGTTGAAGAAGCAGACTATTTGTATACACTTGCGGAACAGCTGATGTCTCTGTATGTTTATTTTTGCGTCCTTATTGTTCTATCATTTTTTAATAACGTCTGATTTGTGAATGGATTTTGTTTGTCTTTCAGTTATGCATTTGTACTGTTGATTGTCGTGTTGATGTTTACTTTTCATTAGCCATAATTGTGCTTATTTCCTATCATCTTCTCTCTTCTGTTTTCTTTTTGACTTACGTTTGTCAAATCCGTCCATTCAGTGTTAAAATCATTGGTATTTATCTTATTACTTTCAGCATGAGCCAGTTTATTTCTGAAGAATTTAATTCTGGCAAGATCGGCTCCTTCAGTGGTTTCTGAAGTTGGTGGTTGCTTGTCAAATCCGTATATTGGAGAGCTGATGGGTGTTAAATTTCTTATTAGGCAAATCATGAGGGTCACATCAAACTCTTTGGAGGATGCTGAGCCTGCATTTGTAAAAAAATTAAATACATTAATTTAGCAAACGATTAAACTTGTTAACCAAATAAATTACGGGGAATATTGTATTTACTTTTAAACGACGACCAGGAATACATCCTTTACAATCTATACCATGTTATCATCAATTTTCTGCCATTACAAAACACCTTAAACACTATTTTAAGAGGTTAGAAAATAATTGTCCAACACTTATAGTAGATGTAAACTTTTTGGACAATGATAAGAATTTTCAACATATTTTTTGAAAACATTTTTATTCAGTGCTGCAATGCCGTAAAATCCAAATTTCACCGATTTCAAGTTTTATATTATTTATTAATTTAAGATCTGATTTTCTTCAATTGTTTTTGTATCAAATACAAAGGAATATTGCATTACCTGTTGCCGGAAAGAGGAGTGTCATTTGTTTCATGTTTAATCTTCTTTCGATTTTCAATTGGGTTAACTTTTGTTTATGGTTTTGTAAGTCTGTTGCAAGAGTAGCCGCTGGGAAAAATTGATCAAACTTATTTCTAACAGCATCTGTTCCTACTCCCGTAACTAACTTGAACATTCGTATAAAATTGTCTTCCTCCTCACCTGTCTGACTTGAACTGTAAACCAAACAATATTTATTGAACATGACACAGAATAACATATTAAGTGACAGCCTTAAAGCTTGATTTTAAATAAACTCAAATTTATTTGATTAAAATAAAAATAATCTATATAAAAAATACTATAATAGGTATTTCGATTGTTTTTTTCCCCTTCTTTATCTTAACATTTCTTGTTAATGTTGAATAACAATTATAATTAATTACAACACAATGGATAACAGAAATGGTCAACGAAGACATACATGTACCAATCAACCAAAGCAACCCAACTGAGTGAATTTCAGACAAAAGACAACATAACAGAGCAAAAAATACAAACATAAACACCATAGAGTCAGGATATTCTAACTTGATACACACAGTGGTGGGGTAAAATCCTGTTTTATGGGTATCCAACCCTCAAATATCTTTTCCGGCACTCTGGCACATAAATAACACTATAAAAACCAATATAGTATGATTACCAACAAGGTGACTGCTTGCTAAAACTTTTGTATTCACGATATTACAATAGAAACTTTTGTATTCACGATATTACAATAGAAACTAGAATCATAAGGATGGACAGAAGCTAGAGCCATCATTTTTGCTTTAAAATTTGTCAGAAGGTCTGATAAACTGAAATTCCTTATTTATTCAGATTCTCTTTCATGCTTATTGGCTATAGAAGGTCAGAAATATATAAAAAAAAAAAAAAAAAAAACCTTTAATTCTCCTGTCCAAATGGGCAAAGAAATAGTTTTTATCTGGATACCAAGTCATATTGGTATCCAAGGAAACACAGTCGTAGATAGTATAGCGAAGGATTCTTTAGATGACCAGTTACTAATATGTCAGTGCCTTATACTATAATTAGTTCTCGCCGATATATGGCTTAAATGTCGCCCACACTGCGTAAATCAATTATCAATCAATCAATCATAAGGATGGAAAAACCCGCTCATGATAAGTGCATTTCTGGAAGCCGGGTATTAAGCTAAAAGTTTTGTTTGTTTAGTTGGGGTTTTACGCCGTTTTCAGCGCATTTGGCTATTTCGCGGCGGCCAGTTTTTATCGGTGAAGGAAGCCTGAGTACCCAGAGAGAACCTTCGGTAGCAAAATTAACATTCCTTGTCAACTAAGATCGGAGTCGAACAAACCCCGCCACAGGTGTGCTTCGAACTCACAACCAGAGTGTTGACAGGCTAGTGATCATGAGTAGTCATGACGAACTACCTAGACCGCTCGCCCACCAAACTAAAATTTGAGAACAGTGAGAACTACTAATTAGAGATCAAAGAACAATGTATTAATCAATAAAATTTAATAAGCTGAATGTGAATACACAATGTTTAATATTTATTGCAATAATGCATAATACAATAAACTGGTTAACTTTAGTAATATTAAATTCACAGTTATTGTTCATGTGATTATACTTTATGTTTTGTTTGAAATGTTAAAAAAACAGACCCCTTTAAAGAAACCAGTTGGTACAAAAACTTATTTTAGTTTTCTTTTTGACTATTACTTTACCGAATTCTTCATATATCCTATTACTGGTTTCCAAATTTTCCATTAACCAACATCTAGATTTATATGAGTAGGGAATCCAATCTGTAAATTTCAACTTGCTTTTCATTAATCTGTGAGGTAGATATAGCTACCAAATGTTTTATAAATTTTATGTAAATTTTGTTCCCCAATATTTTTGTTTATTTGATGGTCAGTTTACAATCAAGACAAAGTTCTCATATTGTCTTAAAACTGATAATTCCTGTTCTTATAATTTCACTATAGGCATGATAAAGTAAGAAATAGGATAGGAGACTGGTATTTTACCCTGAATACTTTTCATTTCGAATATATATCTAATATATATTATATAAACATTTTGAATTGCCAGTACAAACTTTTAATATAACAACCCTGTATGCATATTCAACACATAGTTATATCTTATGCATGTATTTTGATTGAAGTTTTGTGGATACATCTTGCACTTGCTTCACTTCGCATTGGTAGGAATCTATGTCAGTATCATAAAATATACATGTGTATTGTTCACTTTTTATTTATTAGCCCCTCCCCTTATTAGAAAGTATGTCACAAAAATTGTTTATATAGCATACATGTTCACATTTGCAAACTTCAGTATTCACCTCTTTGTCAACTTGACGACAAAACTAAACAACCCACTATTCATTGATATGTTTAATGTTTGTGAACAGTGGCTTTTGTTAACAATTGGTTAAGTACTTTTTAATTTGTATATAATGTTTGTATGGACATTAGAATCAAAAATCATATTTCATAGCCACATATTTACGAAATATTGACATACATGTAATAGTGGACACTTTAAATTTCTCACTTAGTGAACAAAATATATTTGATGTCTTTATTTTAGTTTATTTTTATTCCTTAATGTTTTATTCTTGTAGATGAAGATTCAAAATAAATTTTGGGATAAAGCTTAGTGAGGTAAGTGAACGGTTGTTGTGGTAAAAGTTTGTATTGTCAAATCAAAATTTTAATATGAGGTCAAATAAATGTAAAAATATTCTAAAATTTCACTATTTCTATATCATACTCTCAAATATTTATTTTAATATTCTGAATATATTTTTAAAAAAAATAATTATTTTACAATTTAGTTTATTTATTGACCTTCAGAAATATAAAACAATGTGAAATTTTATTTAACCTTTTCAATCAGTGAAACAAGTTAATACTATTGTCATGATTGTGTTGAAAATATACTTTGTTTGAATTTGGGATAATAGATTTGTCAGGATAATTAGAGACTATTCCTAGAACCTAGACCACACACTTGAGTGAATAATGTTCATGGTAACACATTTCATTTAGCCTGATAATTCTGACAAGCCAATGAAAATCGGCATTGGAAAATTGCCTTTTCGAAAACATCATTTGATTGGTGGAAAACAGGAGAAAGTTCGGAAAGCAGTAAACACGTGACAATATCTTCGCAAAAAATATTTTGCACTTTGATGGCTGATTTAAAAAAATAAATTTCGTTTCTAAATAGAACTTTCCATCTGTTTTACACCTCGGAAATTTAAATATATATCAATTATTGTATTTGGAAATTTTGAAGTGAAGAAAATTATCATATTGCTTTAAATAATTGTAATATTAAAATTCTTCCAAATGTGTCGTACAATAAATGAATTAATGCAAAAAATGATTTACATATGAGGGAATATATTTAATATCTTTTAATTGTAAAATTTAATTAGGAGTATTAATGATATGTTCAGTTGGTTACCAC
This sequence comes from Mytilisepta virgata, assembly GCA_028015205.1. Lineage (NCBI taxonomy): Eukaryota > Metazoa > Mollusca > Bivalvia > Mytilida > Mytilidae > Mytilisepta > Mytilisepta virgata. Next base: position 45,741,462 of record CM051520.1, read on the forward strand.
AATCACTGCATGAGTTACTTATTGCGTTATTTTACATTTTCACATTAAGCTCAGTTTGAAATACATTTTCATGTATAACTTCTGTTAATTAAATTGAATACATTTTTTAGTCGACGTGTTTGTCTTTGTTAAAAAAAACAATGACTTTAGAAAGCTAACAAACGTAGACATGAAACCTAAATGTTTTCTATATGTCTCGGTCAGTTTCAATGCTTCTTTAAATATATTTTTCCAGTAATAAAGCACAGTTCAAACCTTTGATTTTCTGTTATTTTAGTAATATCTATACTTTCAGGAACACATTTCTTTATTTAAGAATGTGGTTTAATTGTACATTGTGAAATGTAGAATATATATTTATTTCTTTCTAAGCAAGCAGAAAAATGGTTTTACTCTGTTGATTGACGATTTGCAATTTCGTCGAATATTTAATGTTAAATTTTGTCGATTACACTTCAAAATATTAACTTGATATAAAAAAATATAGATCATTTGATTGATTTAAATTCTTTTTATTTGTTTACGTTCATTCAGTCAATTTTGTTAATTATTAGTTTGTGTAAAGCTGTTTTAATTGATAAAATAGAATTTTGGTCACCATTTTTTATTATCAAATTTTTCAAACAGAGTTTTGATTCTCGATTTTAGTACACTCTGCTGTATGTAAAAGTGGTTATTAAAACTTTTTAGCTTAAGAGCTTCATGGAACTTGTAAATTCCAAAAAATCTCAAAATTCTCACTTGAAAACTGTAATCATCTTTTAAACAATAATGTTTTAGCTAAAATTCGCTTTAATAGTACATAAATTATATTTTTCATAGTAAAATTGGGTATTTAAATTAATTAAATTTTTCAACTCTTAAAATATATGATGTAAAAAAATTAACAAACAGTTAACAATTACAATGGGTGTCTACCCAGTAATACATAACATTTTACAGTTATATACAAGTGGTATAATATAAACAAACTTTTTTTAACTAACAACATTTTTAAAATAACTATAAAATGATGTTTATCACGTTTAGTTAAACATTTCATTAATTACAGTATTTTAGTATACTGATATTGTATTGAATAATCCGAAATTAAAAAAATACAGTTCCATTCAAGATCAAATCTTTGCTCTGCAAATAATCAATTAAGAAATTAAAATTTGCAAATTGTGGAAATCCTCTCTAGTTTGGTATTATATTTAGTCACATGTATGGTCTTTTAAATGAATATTGGTGGATAATTGTTAAAACAAGACGGTTTATTGTATAATTCCAACATATTGCTCTCCCTTTTACATGTAAACTTAACTATTATTCATACTCTGAATAAACAAGAGTTTATTTGGAATCGAAAACATGTATCTGTATACACTTATCATCATACTGAACATTGGACAATAACCATAACTTAAATACTGAAATTTTAGGAAATTAGTCCGTGCTTTTAATCAAAAGACATTAATCAACTTTCAATTATTCGTAAGTGCAACTCAAAATACATGTAAGTAGAATATTATTAGTTACAATTAAAATTTAACTTTGAATAGCAACCTTCTTCATCATGCCGCCTTATTGGCATAGATAACTATTACACATTGATTTCTGAATTTACAGAAACAAGCTATATCATGACTTATTTTATAATTTAATTATTCTAAATGAAAAAAAAATGAAGAAAAATACTTACTGCGCCATCTTGACAGCCTTTACCCTTCAACGAAACATGGAGAAAATGAGAGATATACCTGTATTGGATGGTACCACAATAATAATGGTGATGTATGTAAATATCGTAAATGAAAGACTTATTACCAATTAAAAGCAAGTTAGACTACAGAAAATGTTTTTTATTTACATGTCAATGAACATTGGTGGTCAGGAAGAATACATGACTGTAGTCTGATGATTCTGCATATAGGGCATAATTATTACTCAATCAGCATTAAAACTTTACATGTGACAAAATGATTTCTGACATTGGTATACTTCAATTCTTTTTTTAGCCTTTTGCCATCACTCCGGCGTCAACTTTTCCCTTAAAAGAACTTCTCCTCTGAAACCACTGGACCAGTTGGGACCAAACATTTGTAGAATGGTCTTTGGGTGCCCACCTTCCAAAACTGTGTTGGGCCTCCCCGATTATCAACCGATATGGCTGTTGTGACGTGGGTACGAATTTAAAAAATCTTCTATGTAACTACATGGCCAATTTGAACCAGCCTTGGCAGCAATGGTCTTTAGGTAGTCCTCTTTCAGAATTGTGTCCGATGATCCGGACGATCAACCAAGATGGCCGCCAGATGCGAACTTGGTTTAACATAGGACCCTATGGGAAATTCATTTAAAAATCGTTTTTTCTGAAATTACTGGACCAATTGGAAGCAAACTGCAGAAATGGTCCTTAGATGGTCCTCTCTCAGAAATGTGTCCGATGACCCGGACTGTCAACCAATATAGCCGCCACAGCGGAACTTAGTTCAACATAGGACAATGTACGAAAATTCATTAAAAAATCGTCTAGTCTGAAACCACTGAGTCAATTAGTAAAAACTTGACAGAAATGGTTCATAGGTGATTTTCTTTGAAAAATGTTCTTGTCTGAAACCACTGAGCCAATTGTAACCAGACTTGGCCCGAATGGTCCTTAGATGGTCCTCTTTCAGAATTGTGTCCGATGACCTGGACTGTCAACCAAGTTGGCCACCACAGCCAAACATATGGAAAATTTATTAAAAAATCTTTTTGTTTGAACATACTGAACCGATTCGAACCAAACTTAGCAGCAATGGTCCTTAGATGGTCCTCTTTCCGAATTATAGCCGCTGATTTGGTTTGCCAATCAACATTGCCACCAAAGCTGATCTTAGTTTAACATAGGACCCTATGGGAAAATTTAACTTGCAAACCACCATACCTTAAACTTGGCCATTTGGAACCATACTCATGGCAGCAATGGTCCTCTTTTAGAAATGTGTTTGATAACCTTGAACGTTAAATAAGGTGGCCACCACAGCCTTACTTTTTTAACATTGTACCTGTGGGAAAACCAGCCAAGCTAACTGCTACACGTAAATTTGCAGTCCTGCTGAAGGTGTTAAATCCAGATGAGTGATACAGGCTCTTGAGGCCTCTAGTTAATAAATAAAACCCAAAAGTGAACATCACAATCTATTATTAGCTGAGTAGCTTTTGAGAAAATGATAGTCATCTTGCTTGGAAATAATAGTAACATATATAGATAAATTTGTGATTATTAGATAATCAATTTAACGCAATGCTAATATTTTTCAAACCAATACAGCAGAAATAAAAAATGTAGATTTAAAACGTTTGTTGTAAAAAATTAGGATGTAATGCACGAGGTGCACTGATCTCTTATTCAAATAAATAAGAAAATGTACAACAGGTAAGGTCAACAATGACATACCAATCAATTAAAGCAACCAAACTGATAGAACTCAGACAAAAATAAAGAGTACGAAACACAAACATAAATACAACAAACAGTCAAGATAGTCTGACTTGGTAGAGACACTGACAGTTGTGGGGTAAAAGTATTCAAGTCATTGTGAGAAAGAACAATTTTTACAAAATTGCATAAAATTTGATATTTGTAGCCCTTACTGTGAAAGACCATAAGTAACTACCAAGTTTCTGTGGGTAACTAGCAAAACTTTTGCATTTATGAACGATTTTACAGTAGATACTAGGATGGGAAAACCCAGTTCTTCAGTTATATGTAATAAAAATAAAATGACCGAGTTCGCTCGTTTCCTATCTTTGGTGGCTTTTGAGTCAAGAGTGTAAAATAGATCAAATATTCGGATAGCATCTGCATTTTTTCTACCAAAGGCAAAACATCATACCTTCGCGTATATTTCTTTTTGAAAAAAAGCATTGCTGAAGCTTGTAGTTTCATTTAAAATTACAATTAAACATGTATAATAATAACGGCTTAATCGCGTGATTGTACACTGTAACAAGTTGTAAAAAAATATTTTAGACACACCAATAAATTGAACCAGTGTACGTGTGACTAATGTAACGTTTTAAATAATCATTTATTAATAGTTATTTAGTATTAGATTTCTAGACCAAAATATGACTTACCTTACAATCTCTATCCGATAATACTTATCTAGCCCATTTTCTACATGCTACAAAAGAAATGTTCAATTATCTTTAATGTCCTACAAGGCTTGCAGAAACATAATTAAACCATCTGCACGAAAGAAGCACCATAGTAAGAGACTGTCATTGCCAGTAGCAGAATTTAAGGAACTATTTTATGTCTTAGTACATGTATACTGGAGAGTACAGATTTATTATGAAGAATACTCACATGAGTTACAAATATGTTCAACTGGAATTAAACTTTCGAATTACTTTACATTCTTAACAAACAAATGACTTCCCTTATACGGAAAATATTCCTTATGTGAAGAAAAAAAGTTTGTTTAGATTTTAAAACCGAAAATTATAGGTTTAAAAAAAAACAATTCAATATCAGGGATGTTTGCGTTGTAATCTTGTATAGTAGTCAATCCATAAAAATCGGGTGTATTGATATTAATAATTTCCAATATACACTGTTTTTATCCAGGATTTTCCAAAACACACAGCAAGAAAACTTATACTTGAGATTTATGGTTCGACGTAATATTCTCAATTTGATGCATTTGACATACAACACTTTAACAAGTTTAATAGTGTGAAAACTTAAAGGTATCTCCATCTTACATAGCTTTGTCCTTCAATGCCTTTAGCTTTAATCTGAAGGTCAGTTGTAATTGTGCTCTTCAACTTTTTGAATATTGTTTGGGTTTTCAAAATTTTAGGCCTTGAGCACAACTTTTAAATCAACGGAAACTGCGCACAAACGGTATGTATTTATGTTATACAAGTCGACGAAAATTATTTTAGTACATATTTATTCAAATGGCTACAGAATTGCAAAAACGCGTGCACAATACTTTTTTTTCTTTTCCGAAATTTAACTTTTAATTCGAAAAACACTGATAAATTGTGTTTGCAGTACTTTTCTGTTTTATATATGGATAGAGCTTTGAAGGTGCTATAGCCCCAATCGGGTCTCCTCGGATAAAAAATATGTTCACGTTTATGTCAGAGAAATATGTTTTCGTGTTGGCAAATTGTTTGATAAAAAATTGTACTTTTTCGGCCTAAATTCTTATTCGCACTCCCCCCCCCAACAAAAAACATACTGGATTGACCCTGGTACTGTATTTTTTCACATCTAAAGTTATCCTGTCTTTTATTTTTCCAAAGTCCTGAAGTCCTGGTTCAGCCTTTTTATTTCAAATTTGATCCTAGCTCCCCCCTCCATAAAAATCAAATGGTTGTTCCCTAAGATTTAGAAAGCATTTCTTATTGTGGCATGTTAGTTTCCATGGTAGTTAAATTGTTCGCTACGATTTTTAAAATCTGATTCTTTAATAATGAACGAGTAAAAAGAGATGTCGACAAAGATCAATGGACAAGATTTTCTAACGAATCATGCCTTTATTTTTCCACACGAATTCAATACACCAAAGTCATGTAATTTTGGAGTAGTTAATAAACTTGATTATTGTATGTCAACGTCTTCTATTTTAACGGTATTTTAAAGAAATCGATTTTGAATGAAATCATTTAAATTAACAAAAAAAAAACCTTACATTCGGATATGTGTTATATTTAACACGTTTAAATAACAATTCCATTCAGACTTAGCAATGCGTAACTATTAATGTTGTATACAGTATACTAGTGTTACATGTATTAACACGTGTGTATAGAAATTTCAGTTTTATTTTGCATAAAAAGGGGTCATCGAAGGTTTTGGATACGTGTTCTCCTTGTGACCCTTTTTTTTATTTAAACTTCCCCTGCCAAGATTTAGTATTGTTTGATGGTGAAGAGTGAGCGAAGCTAATAAAAACGTTTACGGTCATTATTTAAATCCTTTAATAGTTAAATTTCAGGTCTTTAAATATACATTTCAAAGAGATGGCTGGCATCGACATGATTAATGCCAAACTATGGAACATCGATACAACAAAACAATCCGTTCAGAGGACAAGAAAGAAAATAGTTCATAGTTTGAAACAATTTGCTTGTGATTTCGTCGATTTAAAATAGATAAAAAAACATTCCTTTTACTAGACTATCAAATACCCGGTCTTAAATTCGTTTTAGAAACTATCTTCTACTCTGATTACTTTCTACGGTCGTCTATTAAAGTATGGAATATTCTTCCGAATCTTTTAATATTTTTAAAAGTCGCATCATAGGCGTATGAAGCCCAATTCTAATACATGTCCTCTGTAAACGTTGCATTTCTGTTTATAAGACTCGTGCGAATATTGCATATTCCTCAATAAGAAGGTCGACACATTATTCAAAATGCTATTCCAATAAAAGAATATAAATAAAGAGTCATGAGGTAAAACAAGGAAATAGCTGTCAATATATGATATTGCATAGACTCCGTTTACCATGTTCTAAGTAGTTCCTTATCATGACGTAATGTTTTTGTCTCAAAGGATCAATCAAACTGTCAGGTAAAACGAAGACCAAATAAAAGTCCATGTTCAAGCTATCTTCACTAAAAATCAATATTAAATACATAAGAAAGTCATCTCAATGGTTTACTGTTCATCAGATTTCAATCCAAACGACTGTTGCTGTTCAACAGCATTATACTAATCTATTCTGAAACAGAACCTGACTATGTATATTATTTTTGAACGTTTAAAGTAATACCAAGATGTAACAGTTACAATTTAGAAACGATCTCATTAAGAAAATTACCCCCCCCCACCGCCCTTAAGACGAACTGAAGTCACGTTAAGTAGTAAACATGTTATGAATTTTTTTTAAAATGTCCATACATTGAAGTATAGTCAATATAAAATATCGTTAATTCTTGTTCGAACAAAGACACATCTCTGTTAAAATAGATTAAATTACGGATGTTTTGTTTCCAAACAATAGGTGTCTTTTTAAATCTGTGTGTGTGCATGATATACTATATGTAGACGCCTATTTAAACTTTTTGAAAGTTGGCCATTTAAATACAGACCACTGTCACACAGTGGTAAACTATATAAAACAAAATGTTATAACAGCCATATTTAAAATATTATCTTGTCAAATGAGTTTTTAAAAACCTGCAATTCCAACAAATTGGAAAACCTTACGGAAATTCTCAAACTGTCAGGTGCTGCTTTTGCAGTTTCATGACATTCAGAAAAATCTCGGAATTTATGAAGTCCATTATTTGAAGCGACAGTGATCCATCCCCCAAAAATGTAAATATAAATAAACCCTTCTTGGCTAACTATAGAAAATATCCAATCATTCTATTAAGAAATTAAATCATAAAACCCAATGACGACAAAAGCAGTTTTGGTCGGAAGGCAATGAGTCACAATTGTAGAAAAAATCCTGCAAAACTAATTATTAAGATAAAAATTTCTAAAAAATGAATGCACATCTACACATGGGGTAATGAAATGTATCGAAAAGAAACGCATGAATTAAAAAACGAAAGAGAAGTTTAAGTCACAAGCTGAAATTGGCATTCTTTAAATTGACTCTTCTGCGCCAAATATTTGAGAATCAAATTTTCCAAAACCTCATTGTTTATCCACATAGAGTCTATGACAAGATTTTAAGAATTAGAATAGATAAATCGAAAAATAAAAGAGGAGTTTAGGACACAAGCTAGAATAACAGTTTTCAAAATTTCACCAATTAAAGTGGGAGCAATGTTCAGAAGGTCAAAATTAAAGGCTTATTACGCATCTACGTGCGGTATGAAATCTTCCTATGAGGAAATTAAAACTCTTATCATATAAACTTATAGATACAACAGTTGTGGGTCAAAACCAAAATAAAGAAAGACAAAAGGTGAAAATGAGAGTCCTAGCCGAAAAAATCACGGAAAAGTAAAACATATGTCTGTTGAATGCTAGACAACTCGCCCCACTTCAAACTCGCCCCACACCAACTCGCACCAACCTTTCACCAACTCGCCCCAACATGGAAAATATAAGTTACAAACTCGCTCCAACTGTGAAAATCATAGTCACGAACTCGCCCCAACTTGTGAAAATAATAGTTACAAACCCACCCTAACTTTGAAAATAATGGTTTTAAACTCGCTCCAGCCTGGGACTATTATAATAGTCGGCCAGCTCCAGCTGTGAATTTCATAGCTAATTTTATCTTTACCTGGCGCCGAACTGTTAGTATCTGAAATAGCATCTTTGAATGCGGTGACTACTATTTCAAGAAACGAAGCGAAACAACACAGAAACCGAATGAAATCGTTTAGTTTCTTATTTTAGGACATTCCCATAGACAATTACTATTTCAAGAAACGAAACTGTTTCGTTTCTTTTCTTTTCATTCTTTGCATGGTTTAGTAATCAAAATCGTGCTGTTTCTTGTTTTAATAAATTTTTAAATTTCTTGCATGTGTATGCCATGTACATGTAGATATATTTCTGTGTGTATATGATTGAATAAAAGAGAAGTAAGGAAAAAAATAATAAAAATATTTACATGTATCGAGTATGAAATTATTATTTTCATCAGTTGGGCGAGTTTGTAGCTCTTATTTTCATATGTTAAGGCGAGTTGGTGACCATGATTTTCACAGTTGGAGCGAGTTTGTAACTAATATTTTCCAAGTTGGAGCGAGTTGGTGTGGGGCGAGTTTGAAGTGGGGCGATTTTGTTAACTTAAGGAAGTTGTGTTTATAAACTGAACAGTCGGACCGCCAAGTGCCATTTTGACCGTTACTCTAGTCTAGTGCATTCTATTTACAGAGAAACAGGTGGAGATAATTTTAGAATTTTTTACACTAGAAGGCGCTTTTAGTCCCGCCTCGAATTTTTGATTGACAGGATGGGTGTGAAATGTGTAAATATCGTTGTGCTGGTTTCTGACTTTCAAATAACATAGATGGAAATGTGTGTTAAAATTATTTCGTTAACACCCTGGCCTATCGGATTCACCTGACACTTAAAATTATGAACGTATGAAACATCAAAAGTGAGTATTTTTGAGCACCTCAAAATTGCCGGCGACACACGTTCCCACTTTTTAGCCAATGAACAGATCTCACTCGTTTACCGTTTTACCGGGAGGAACCTATAATGTTTTGTTTTGCAAATAGATACAATATCGGGTCTTTCATTTGCAAGTTAAAAGATACACATACCTTGTCATTGGTAGAGATAAATCATACTTAGTTAAAAACCACTCTAAATCTAACAAAAAATATACAAAGGAGGAAATTGTCCTGATGGTTGAATATTTGATCGACAACATATTTGTTCAATTTGGTGGACGTGTTTTCCAACAGACAATTGACATTCCTATGGGTACTAATTGTGCGCCACTACTGGCCGACTTGTTCCTTTACTCATATGAGGCAGACTTCCTTGACGGGCTTCTTAAAGAAAACCAGAAGAAGTTAGCCCGTACCTTTAATTTCAGCTTCCGCTACATAGATGATGTTTTATCACTCAACAATTCACGTTTTGGGAATTTCTTACATCTCATCTATCCCAGTGAGCTCGAAATTAAGGATACCACAGACACTGCCAAGTCTGCATCTTATCTTGACCTTCAACTCGAAATTGACACCAGAGGAAGGTTGAATACAAAACTTTACTACAAACGGGATGAGTTGACTTTCCAATCGTCAACTTTCCATTTTTGAGCGGCAATATTCCAGAAGCGCCGGCGTATGGAGTATATATTTCACAATTCATACGTTATTCTGGAGCTTGTGACATATACATTGACATCCCGGCTCCTGACAGAAAAGTTGCTCAGAGAGGGGTACGTTACTCCTAAGCTGAAGTCATCCTTATTAAAGTTTTACGGGCGTCATCATGACTTGGTTGACAGGTATGAAAAAACCGTTTCCCAAATGAAAATGGACCTGTTCCATTGATATTATCCCTTCATCATACCGGATTTGACATGGGCAGCATGGCGGGTGTCCTACAGGAAGCAGAAACTGCTTACTCTTCCGGAGCACCTGAGTCTACCCCCGGTTTTTTTGGTGGGGTCCATGTTGTTCATACGTTTTTAGTTTTTAATTGTAGTGCATGTATTGTTTTGGTCCTGTCTTCGTTGTTCTCCGGAGTTTGTCAGTTGTTACGATTTTACTCTCCTTCGAATATCTATTTGGTATTTCTTGACTTTACTTAAAAAGGGTGTCCCGAGACTCCTTTTCATAGTTCTTACTCAATATCCAGGGGTATCAAAATATGCAGACATGAAGTGTTTTTTTTTTCTTTTCTTGTTTTCACATAATGATACGTTTGAAGTGTTTTTTATGTTAGATATTAAATTTTCTGCATAAAATTTTAAAGGAGCGTCAATTTTCAAAGACCAGTCACATGGCAAGTCCCCATCCCATTTTTGTGGTTGATAAAACACATTTTTTTCAAATTTTACTCAGGTTCATCTAATAGGTTACATTAAGGACAGAAAAAATCCATCATGAGATTATTTTTTTAAATAAGATAAAATAAAATGCTCCGCTGGGCGCAGCTTTATACGACCGCAGAGGTCGAACCCTGAACAGTTGGGGCAAGTATGGACACAACATTCAAGCTTGATACAGCACTGAATTTGGATTGTGAATAAATATTTGACACAGCATAGGTTTCTGACACAGAATTAATGTGGTCTAAGAACTTAAAAAATTTTAATTTACCTATTCAAACCATATCAGTATTATTTGCTTTTATATATAAATCAGAAATAACCAATTTAAAATGGAAAATTTTAAAGAAGTTTAATTTTGGACCCTTTGGACTTTAATGTAGACCAATTTGAAAACGGGACCAAAAAATTAGAATCTAAATACACGGTTAGATTCGGCATATCAAAGAACCCCAATAGTTCAATTTTCGATGAAATCAAACAAAGTTTAATTTTGGACCCTTTTGGCCCCTAATTCCTAAACTGTTGGGACCAAAACTCCCAAAATCAATCCAAACCTTCCTTTTGTGGTCATAAACATTGTGTTTAAATTTCATAGATTTCTATTTACTTATACTAAAGTTATTGTGCAAAAACCAAGAAAAATGCTTATGTGGGCCCTTTTTAGCCCCTAATTCCTAAACTGTTGGGACCAAAACTCCCAAAAACAATCCCAACCTTCCTTTTGTGGTCATAAACCTTGTGTTAAAATTTCATAGATTTCTATTTACTTATACTAGAGCTATTGTGCGAAAACCAAGAAAAATGCTTATTGGGCCCTTTTTGGCCCTTAATTCTTAAACTGTTGGTACCAAAACTCCCAAAATCAATCCCAACCTTGCTTTTGTGGTCATAAACCTTGTGTTTAAATTTTATAGATTTCTATTAACTTATACTAAAGTTATAGTGCGAAAACCAAATGTCTTCGGACGACGACGACGACGACGACGCCGGACGACGACGACGCCAACGTCATACCAATATACGACCGCAAAATTTTGCGGTTGTATAAAAAACAGATTCACTGACAACAATTGAATAAATAGTATTGGAACTCTTTTAGTCTTTACAATATTGTGAAATTAGGCTAAAATACTCAACATATGAGCTACCAGTTTTATTTATTATCATTGGCAATGTTCAGAAAAAACCAGTATAAGTAAATAAATTGTATATCAAAACATATATTTTAGGTGTATTTGTTTTACTTTGGATGGAAAACATTGTATGATTTTCATTTATGTCTTTTATGTGTATAATTTCTTAAAGTTTTGTTTAAATAGTAATCTTGTAAGATATACAACTCCAGTTCAAATTTTATAACCACTTGTAAGTAAGGTTACATAATTTCTTTTTATTTATGATTTTAATTTTTTTACCCTCTCGTGTCATCTGGGACTATTTAGTTAGAATAGTTTATGATTCAATCAAGATATAGTTTTCAATTTTATTATATTTTAGTTGTGTTCTCGTATTCAAAGAATATTCATTCAGTTCATCTGAATTTCCACATGTTATTTACATGTATACAGCACTATTAACTTAAATTCTGTTGAACATTTATAATTTTTGTGCTTTCCCTTTAATTTCAAATCCAGGATCTTGGATTAGACTTCCATATTAAAAGTTTTTCTTGTACATATGATTTTATTTGTTTTTTCATGATTTTTAATTCATGTTCTGTCCAGATTTTTACTTTTTTACTTTGAAAGTCAACAAATTGCAATAATAAGCATGAGAAATTGGTCTATAAAATCACAGGTATATTTTTTTTACCAATTTTGGCACAACAGGAGGTGAAATACACAAAAAGCAATAATAATTATTCTTGATCAATACAATAAATATTAATTCATGAAAAACAAGATCGAGAAGGGATAAATTAATGTACAAATGTAAAATTTCCTTTGGTTGAAAATAATATGTATGATTTCATGTGATTTGCTGGCAAATATAAATCCGTCCATGTCAGATCCTTACAGTTTTTCACAATTGATAAAGATAATTTTAATTTTAATAAAATTTTCTTTTTTTCCCAATGCTTTTTTTTTTTAATTTGTTACTTTTCAACCAAAAACTCTTTAGCAATTTAGGTCCTGATAAAGACACAAATCCATTATATTTAATAGCTTCCACATTGCAAAATGCACAAACCAGTTAAGTATAAATTGGAGCAATTAAGTAATTTTTTTCAAAATTAAAGTGAAAAAAATCTTCAGTCCTGTTTTTGAAATAAAAAAATCTATAAACATTTGTCATTACTCAAATAAACCTATAGTAGTACTTCAGCTACTCCCCAGGCTTTCAGTTGTTAATTTATATAGAAAATAATTTTAAATTCATTTGTCATGTTTCTGTACATTCTACCATTCAACAGACAATTTCTGAACCCCTCAACAAGAAAATGATGGAAGTAAGTGTAAGCACCTGCCTGACCACCCCCTTTTCCCCCTTGAACATTATTTATTCATAAATATGGGTTGTTTAATGTTTATTGACACATATTTATTATACCATTTGACAACCAAGCGTGAAACTTATTTATATTTCCTTTTTTGGTCGATCGTTACTTCATACCTTCTTTGTTTACGTTTTATTGACAACGTCAACGTTGATTATCCCCCTTTATCACGTAATTTTCACAGAAAAAGCTCGCTCGAATTGCGTTTCATTCGGTTTTGAGGAGAAATATTTAAACTGTTTGTCAGAAAAGTAACAGCACACCTTTTCAGATTTAAAAATCCCCGTCCCGAGATAATGATAATGAAGAAATTTTCCTTTTTCTGACCAACGGTGCAGAAATCGTCGGCATCATTGCCAACTTTGATTGTAAAAATTGTTTAGGAAAAGCACGATAAAAATATCTGTTTTAAAGTAATATGAAAAGAAAATATTCTCACAAACCGTTTAATACCATTCCCTAGACCCAATTCAAACCATACGTCATGTATGGCCAAAAAAACCGGCAGGTGATTGACTTTACAAAAAATGACCCATTTTCAAATGAAAATTCACGTCACTCTGTAAATAAAAACGACACAATTATTGACTTGGCGCTCCGACTGGAAAGTTTCCCATCTTCTGTTTCAAATAATTTATCTTTCATGGAAAAAATATTTTGTAAATTATTAAATAAAATTTATAAACGTTTTGAATGACATGTACGTTGTACACAGGTAATATAATGATTGCTTAATATTTTGTCAAGCATTCACAAAATAATACCCCTTCTTGTCAAAGATATAGTTGTATCGATATACTCTTCCTTTCCTTTCATTTAAACAAAGCAATTACAACAATATAATAAAAATGTATTAAATAGATAATTAAATAATCTACTCACATTAATTTTCAGACAAAATGAAAAGGATCATTTCCGCCATATTATCTCATGCAAAGGGAAATAATAACAAGATTTGTTTACTAAAAACTATTTAAAAATAGAATAGATACATTGGAATTTAATGGCCTGAAAGGTATTAGTTTTTCATATTTAATTAGGAAATAAATTCGGCGTTTTCGTTATAAAGTTTCACGATATCTCAGATTATTATTGAAAAGCCCTATTAGTTCATTTGTAGTATTTATTTCTTTATCTATACTATGATATTATTACATGGTTGTTTCTGTGTTGGCCTTGTTATTGGTCCAAGCCTTGCTGTATTGGCCTGAGGTGGACCCGAAGGCAAATGCAGCTGGTCGAGGACCAATAACAAGCCAAATGCAGAAAAAACATGTAATTATATCTTTATCAATTAACTAGTTTTCACAAAGCATATTCTTTATAATTTTTTTCTGAATCAACTCTTTGCAAATTCTTAAGTATAGTCATTGAAGGATTGGAATGAGGGTTTTGAAAGATATTTTTAGTCAACCCTATCACTGAATTATTTATAATCATAAATTTTGAAGCACCTTGAATCACAGACCATACATAAATTTAGATATTATGTAATAAGTTCTGACTTTTTGGAGGTTTCGTATGTATTCAAACTGAAATCTAGAGAAAATCTAATCACCCTATATTGGCCGGGTACAATTAGTCGGCCAATACAGCAAAAAATCTGTATCGGCCAGGTTGTTCGATATTGGGCGAGTAAATGATTCTGTATTGAAAGGACAGTTTTAGTTATACTGAAGCCAATAATACAGTAGTTAATTAACACGAGAGGCTCAGAGGGCCATATTTGTAGCATGGCCTGGACAAAATGAGATAACTTTGTAAAAATCCTCTCACACATGCTTCTTGTCAAGCGGTTTCAAAGAAGATTTCTTTTTATCAGCCTATCAGAAACAAGAATTGCCCATGGCAACCATGCTTGTCTTCCAATCAGGATGAAAAAAAATGATTTCATAAAGGACTTTCCATAGATGTTTCCTGTCAAGTTTGGCTGACAGTTTTGGCCAAGTATTTCCAGAATTTTTGTTTTAAATCAACCAGTGAGAAACAAGAATTGTCCATGACAGCCATGTTTGTTGCCCAATCGGGTTGAAATGAGGAACTTTGTAAAGAACCTCCCATAGGTGTTTCCTGTCAAGTGACTTTCTATTTGGCCAACCGACTTTAAAGGAGAAAATTGTTTTATATCAGCCAATCAAAAAAAAAAAGAACTGCCCATGGCATCCATATTTGTAGTCCAATCGGGACTAAATAGGAAATTTGTATAAAGGACCTCCCTTATATGCTTCTTGTCAAGTTTCGTTCCATTTGGCCCAGTGATTTCAGAGGAGAAGATTTTTTTATATCAGCGAATCAGAAACAAGAACTGCCAATGGTGGGCAAATTTGAAGTCCGTTCCGGAAAAAATGACGAGACTTTGTACAGAACCTCCAACAGATGCTTCCTGTCAGGTTTCATTTCATTTGGCAAAGCAGTTCCAGATTTGTTTTAATCAACCAATGAGAAACAAGAATTTCCTATGGCGGCCATGTTTTTTTACCGATCGGGAAGAAATAAGGAAAGTTTGTAAAGAACATCCCATAGATGTTTTCTGTCAAGTTTTGTTTCATTTTGCCGAGCTATTTCAGAGGAGAAGAGTTTTAATACAACCAATCTGAAACAAGAACTGCCCATGGCGGCCATATTTGTAGTCAGATCGGGACGAAATGAGGACATTTTATAAAGGACATCCAATATATGCTTCGTGTCTAGTTTTGCTCCATTTGGCATAGTATTTCAGAGGAGAAGATTCTTGAAAACTCAGCTTATCAGAAACATCAATTGCCCATGGCGGCCATATTTGTTGTCCGATCGAGTGAAAAGAGCAATTAATCTTCATAAAGGATCTTACGTAGATGCTTCCTGCCAAATTTCATTCCATTTGGCCCAGTGGTTTCAGAGGAGAATATTAAAATGTGAAAAGTTAACGGACGGACGGACGGACGACGGACGCCAAGTGATGACAAAAGCACACATGGCCTCGAGGTGAGTTAACAATGGGTTATAAATTATGACCAGCAATTCGAAAACGTTAATTCGTCAACAACAAAAAAATAGAAATTAATGAAAAACCATTACCAGTGAAAGTTCCTTTTACCGTACCTACGCCCCCTCACATTTCAAGTGTTTGTATGTTTAAAATCCAATAAATCAAATATCCCCAACACAGTGTCTTTTTATATACTGTCATATTATGATATTATTACATGTTTGTTTCTGTATTGGCCTTTTTATTGGTCCGAGGCAGAGTCGAAGCCCAATACAGCTGGCCGAGGACAAATAACAAGGCCAATGCAGAAATAACCATATAATGATATCTTTATTAATTAACTAGTTTTCACGATCCATGCACAATGTATGAATATTTTTCTTTGAAAATTTTTAAGTATATTCATTGAAGGATTGGAATAAGGGTCTAGATATTTTTCGTCAGAGCTATTACTGAATAATTTATAATTATCAATTTTGAAGCACCTTTAATCAACGATCATGAAAAATTTAGATATAATGTAAACATTTTGGAGGTTTCGTATGTATTCAAACTAAAATCTAGAGAAAATCGACTCACCCGATATTGGCCGGGTACAAGTCGGCCAATACAGCAAAAAACCATGTATTGGTCGGGTTTTTCAATATTGGCCGAGTTAATGATTCTGTACGACAGGACAGTTTTAGTCGTATTGAAGCCAATAATTCACTAGTTAATTAATAAAATTGGGTATTAATAGTATGAAGGTGTTTATAATCATTGACGTTTGGTAAAGTACAGGTATAACAATAATTACTCTGTTTGAATTAATACATTTAAAATCAAGACGTATCATATTTCAACCGTCTTCATTTTCAATATCTACCTTACATCATTTTATTTGTTACGTCTTGATATATTGAACACAGTTATAATTTATAACAAAATGAAAAACTTCATAATATACCCATTATTTTTAACATCAGCAAATTTTATACCAACAGCGTAATAGGATTGATTGTTGCTAACGTTCAGTGGCAAATATTTCACGCTTCTTCAGGACGAGAACACGTTCAATTTATCAAACAATTCAAATAGGGGTTGTACGGGGCTCAAAGGGGAACACATTTTGAGTTCCACTGTCAAAGGAGGATGGTTGGATAGGGTCGGATAATTTAGCCTTCTGTAGCGACCACCAGCCTAACTTTTTCGAAAACTACAGAAGGGGTCTTAAGCGTGCAGGGAGTATGCCATTCTCAAAACACGTTACCCACTATGGTCCGAGATCAGGCTTTCCGTATTATTACCCCAAAACCCCTCGACGAGAGGGTCTTCTCTATCCGTTACCTAAGGACACGTTACGCAGCTCTATGGGTTGAGCTCCCGTGATCCGTCACAGGTGTCTAGTACCGCAATAGTACCGCAATATGGTATTGAACTAATTTATCGAAACTCGGGAGCAGTAACCGGTAAAATTCGGACGGAACTGTAACTGGCGGGGAGTAATGTTTATATGTTGCTATTGTAATACCAATTGACTCCGAAAAATCCGAACGTAAAATTCGTTCCGTCGGATTATAAACTTTTCTCTTCCCAAATCAACAATTGAGATCACAGGCAACCATATGGTGATTAAACTTTAATAAAACAAAAAAGTTCAGAAAGGGTGAACTTGAAAGAAAGATAAGACAACAACAATAAACATTTAGTTTTATGTTTTGATTATTCTACAGTACATACATGTACATGTAATTTATGAGATTTTATGTTCCACATAATGATGAAGAAACACATTAAGGAGTCATTGCTAGGAGACACTTGAATGTATTAGAATATATAAGATCGTTTATATTTCATTCACAAATATTCCGTTAAATTACCAAATATCAAAATAAAATGTTTTTATTTGTAAGGTATAGTTGCTGTAAATTTCAGACTTTTGTCTATTTTATGTCTCACACACTCTGGCAACTGATTTCTTGGTGAGTGAAGTTATAACAATAGACTTTACTTAGAACTTACAGTGATATTTCAACACAATATGGGCCGGGACAAATACTGCTTAAAATGTTCGATCCTGCCTAATTTTTTTGTCGAAGTTTTGGTCCTGGATTTTTTTTCGGTCTAAATTTAAAACAAAAAAAAACAAAAAAAAAATTCCTGACACAGGTTCTGTAGTTTTTTCACACCTGAAAGTGATCCTTTTTTATTTCCCCAAAGTCCTGGTTCTGCCTTTTTATTTCAAATTTGATCCTAGTCCACCACCCCCCCCTCCCCCTTCCATAAAAATCAACTGGTTGCTCCCTAAGATTTAGAAAGCATTTCTTATTGTGGCATGGTAGTTTCCAAGGTAGTTAAATTGTTCGCTACGATTTTAAAAATATGTTTCTTTAATAATAAACGAGTAAAACGTGGTGTCGACAAAGATCAATGGACAAGATTTTCTTACGAATCATGCCTTTGCTTTTCCACACGAATTTAATACACAAAAGTCACGTAATTTTGGAGTAGTTAATAAACTTGACTATTGTATGTCAATATCTTCTTTTTTAACCCTATGTTAAAGAAAACGATTTTGAATGAAATCATTTAAATTAGCACAAAAAACCTTTACATTCGGATATGTGTTATATTTAACACGTTTAAATAACAATTTCATTCAGAATTAGCAATGCGTAACTATTCATGTTGTATACAGTATACTAGTGTTACATGTATTTACCCGTGTGTAAAGAAATTTCAGTAGAAAGTATTTTGAATCAAAAAATGGTTCATCAAAGTTTTTGAATACGTGTTCTCCATGTGATCCTCTTTTTTTATTTAAATTTCCCATGCCAAGATTTGGTACTGTTTTGATGATGGAGAGTGAGCGAAGGTAATAAAATGTTCTACGGTCATGATTTAAATCCTTTTAATACTTAATTTCAGGTCTTTAAATGTACATTTTTTAAAGAGATGGCTGGCATAGACATGACAATGCCGAACTATGGAACATCGATACAATAAAACAATCCGTTGTCAGGAAAAGTCAAACTAAAGAAGATAGTTCATAAGTGTGAAACAATTTGGTTATGATTTCGTCAATTTAAAATGAATAAACAAATAAATAAAAAAAAAATCTTTAACTAGACTATCAAATAACCTATCTGAAATTCGTTTATAACTCTCTTCTACTCTGATTACTTTCTACCGTTGTCTATGAAAGTATAGAATATTAATCCACAATTTCGAATCATTAATATGTTTAAAACATGTATGAAGCCCAGTTATAATACATGTCATGGATATTACTATGTAGGGACAAACATAGGACGGATATAACATACTAAATTACGCATGAATCAGTGTATATAAAGTGCGAATCCAGTTAGTTCATTTTCACTATCATATGCGAGTATGTCTATTGTAGAATGAAGGATCATGGGAAAACTGTATTTGTTTACGTTTCGAAAATACCAAAATAATTGATTTGAAGGTAAGTTTTAACATATTTTCATTGTGATATGTCTTTTTAATGTACAATAACAGCATTAAAGTTCAAATATGTGTTATAAAAGCAACATAATATAGCATATCGATTATTAAAAGCGATCCATTTTAACTATAGATGCGATAAATTATCACTGTATGTGCAATCATTTCTGATGTAGAATTTTCGAAGATGCGATGAATTTTCATTGTAGATTTATGTGATAAATGGACTTGCAACAAATGAAAAAACTTAGTTGATTACTTTAATATTTATGATATTTTCAAATTGAAATGCAAACTCCTCATTCATTCTTTCTCGAATGTATAACTATTAAAACTTGTAACAAAACGGTTCTCAAAATGTCATTGTATTCTTAAAATAACGTATTTCCTTAATTATAAAAAAATTTAAAAGACATCTTTTTACATTTTTTGCAGTTAAAGATTGATATGGCGGAGTTTAAGTGTAGTCATCTTCACTTGCCTCCTCTACCGTTGAGCCCTCAACTGCTTCAATATCCATATTCTGAAGAAAAGATAGTTTTTGGTAAAATAAATTTTCTTGACTCGATTGTTGCTTATATATAAAAAGAAGATGTGGTGTGATTGCCAATGAGACAACTCTCCACAAGAGACCAAATGACTCAGAAATTAACAACTATAGGTCACCATACGGCCTTCAACAATGAGCAAAGCCCATACCGCATAGTCAGCTATAAAAGGTCTTGAAATGACAATGTAAAACAATTCAAACGAGAAAACTAACGGCCTAATTTATGTACAAAAAATGAACGAAAAAAAAATATGTAACACTTAAACAAACGACAACCACTGAATTACAGGCTCCTGACTTGGGCCAGGCACATACATACAGAATGTGCCGGGGTTAAACATGTTAGCGGGATCCCAACCCTCCCCCTAACCTGTAACAGTGGTGTAACAGTACAACATAAGAACGAACTATAAAAATCGGTTGAAAAAGGCTTAACTCATGAGATGAATAAAAATACTACAAATACAAGCTTGCATGTTCTTTACTGTATAAGATGAAACGGCATGTGACATATAAATTATCCAAAGTCATTAAAGCGTGAAATGTAAGTTGTGTGGGGCGAACTTTTCTGTCCAAGCTGTTTGCACTGATGAAGTGGCATTGTTACGTGATGTAGAACACCCTTGATACAAACAAAAACTAAATAAAATGATCCGTAATGCACATCTTGATACTACCGCAGAGGTCGAACCCTGCACAATTCGGAATAGTATGTACACAACATTCATGCTATAATTTATTTTTGATGAAATAAAAAAAATGTTGAATTTTGGACCATTTGGACCTCAATGTGGACCATTTCTATTGAATTTATTGGAGTGTTAAATCAAACTTTCCTGCACAAAGTAAACATTATCAAATCCTTCTCTTACTTTAACTATTGTTTGAGAGAGTCGGCTAAATTCAGACTTTAATAGATAAAAATGAATAAAATTCAT
Source organism: Mytilisepta virgata (assembly GCA_028015205.1). Classification (NCBI taxonomy): domain Eukaryota; kingdom Metazoa; phylum Mollusca; class Bivalvia; order Mytilida; family Mytilidae; genus Mytilisepta; species Mytilisepta virgata. The sequence continues at coordinate 45,762,341 of CM051520.1, forward strand.
ACAGTGAAAATGCACCGCATATACAATACTAATGAATCGCCCTACAGTGAAAATGAAAGTAAAGTATCATTATTCGACAGTAAACATGACTCGCATAAAGAAAGCATCATAGTGGAATTTAGTTCAATATGAACAAACTGAATGACAAAACCTATTCTACGTTATACAACATTAATAATTGTGTTGAAATGAATATTTTTCTGCAACTACATCTTACCTGCTAGTTTTAAATCACCTGCACGATCTGTTCGTGAAACGTCCTAAATATACACCTATTTCGGTATATATTTCACACCTGGATGGCTCTAGGCGCGATAAAAACCCGTCCGCATCTCTTACATTGTCTTACTAGTATTATTTATTTCTAAACATATACATTTGAACTATTTTTCTTCATTTTCTTTAAAAATCATAAATTTTTCGTCTGTTTATTTATCATTCTACATCAGAAATTAATGGCATATACAGTGAAAATGATATTTTAGGATCCGCACTTTACATACACTGTGAATAGTACATTTGTAGTTCATTAAATGAACATCTGTTTTTTAAGGTATCTACAGGATACTCCTGTCTTGTCGAATCATCATCTCATTTTTGTTGTCTTGTACAGAATATGTTTTATTATGCAGTGAAATTATTACACATATTCAATATCATGTATATAATTCGTCTTATTTTTATGGATCGGAGAGTCTTAACTTAGAACAAAACAGATTTATTCTTAAATATTCAGAAGCTTACTTTATAAATTCGTATCAACCGTCAGGTCCGAAATGGGGCTGATATGGATTTATAAAAGAATTCTAATGGAAATTCGGATTTGATCCGCGCAAATTACACTTGACTCCGTTTACCGTGTTCTAGTAGTTCCTTATCATGACGTAATGTTTTTCTCTCAAAGGATCAATTAAACTGTCAAGTAAAACGAAGACCAAATAAAATTCAATTTTCAAGCTATCTTCACTAAAATCAATATTAAATACAGAAGAAAGTCATCTCAATGTTTTCTACAGAAACAACTTGTACAGCATCCTTTCTAGACCTTCATCTCGAATTTGACAGCAGTGGTAAACTAAGCACCAAGATATACGATAAAAGAGACGATTTTGATTTTAAAATTATAAATTTTCCTTACCTATGCAGCAATATCCCAACATCTCCTGCATATGGTGTTTATATTTCTCAATTGATTCGTTACGCTAGAGCATGTTCCAACTACTCTGATTTCCTTGAACGCCATAAACATCTGCGTGACAGACTTCTTAGCCAGGAATACGAGGAAATGCGTCTAAAAAGGTCTCTTACGAAATTCTTTTTCAAATACCAAGATTTGGTTGAAAAATATTCAGTATCTTCTACTACTATCATTGAAGATTGTTTTTTATAACTTATCTTGGTGTTTTGTTTCTACTTTACCAACTTTGACATCAGCATATCTATGTTGATTACCACCACTGGTACTTTTATGCCGTAATGGAAGCGGGAGGTTTGGCGCGCTGTAAAACCTAGATTCAACCCACCATTTCTTTTGAAATGCCTGTACCAAGTCAGGACCATTACGGTTGCAATTTTCCAGTGGTGTGATACCAGTTTTGTCACACGTCTTATGGACTTGCGAGTTTTGTTAATACTGTTATGTACCTTATTTCCTGTTTATAAAATGATACGACGGCTTCAGATTTCAATCCAAACGACTGTTGCTCTTCAACAGCATTATACTAATCTATTCTGAATCAGAACCCGACTATGTATATTATTTTTGAAGGTTTAAAGTAACACAAAGATGTAACAATGTAGAAAGGATCTAATTAAGAAAATTACATCCCCCCCCTTTCAGACGAACTGAAGTCATGTTAAGTAGTAAATACGGTATGGATTTTTTTTAAATGTCCATACATTGAAGTATAGTCAATATAAAATATCGTTAATTCTTGTTCGAACAAAGACACATCTCTGTTAAAATAGATTAAATTACGGATGTTTTGTTTCCAAACAATAGGTGTCTTTTTAAATCTGTGTTTGTGCATGATATAGTATATGTAGACGCCTATTTAAACTTTTTGAAAGTTGGTTATTTAAATACAAACCACTGTGGTAAACTATATAAAACAAAATAATTACAAAATGTTATAACAGCCATATTTAAAATATTATCTTGTCAATAAGAGTTTTTAAAAACCTGCAATTCCAACAAATTGGAAAACCTTACGGAAATTCTCAAACTGTCAGGTGCTGCTTTTGCAGTTTCATGACATTCAGAAAAATCTCGGAATTTATGAAGTCCATTATTTGAAGCGACAGTGATCCATCCTCCAAAAATGTAAATATAAATAAACCCTTCTTGGCTAACTATAGAAAATATCCAATCATTCTATTAAGAAATTAAATCATAAAACCCAATGACGACAAAAGCAGTTTTGGTCGGAAGGCAATGAGTCACAATTGTAGAAAAAATCCTGCACAACTAATTATTAAGATAAAAATTTCTAAAAAATGAATGCACATCTACACATGGGGTAATGAAATGTATCGAAAAGAAACGCATGAATTAAAAAACGAAAGAGAAGTTTAAGTCACAAGCTGAAATTGGCATTCTTTAAATTGACTCTTCTGCGCCAAATATTTGAGAATCAAATTTTCCAAAACCTCATTGTTTATCCACATAGAGTCTATGACAACATTTTAAGAATTAGAATAGATAAATCGAAAAATAAAAGAGGAGTTTAGGACACAAGCTAGAATAATAGTTTTCAAAATTTCACCAATTAAAGTGGGAGCAATGTTCAGAAGGTCAAAATTAAAGGCTTATTACGCATCTACGTGCGGTATGAAATCTTCCTATGAGGAAATTAAAACTCTTATCATATAAACTTATAGATACAACAGTTGTGGGTCAAAACCAAAATAAAGAAAGACAAAAGGTGAAAATGAGAGTCCTAGCCGAAAAAATCACGGAAAAGTAAAACATATGTCTGTTGAATGCTAGACAACTCGCCCCACTTCAAACTCGCCCCACACCAACTCGCACCAACCTTTCACCAACTCGCCCCAACATTGAAAATATAAGTTACAAACTCGCTCCAACTGTGAAAATCATAGTCACGAACTCGCCCCAACTTGTGAAAATAATAGTTACAAACCCACCCTAACTTTGAAAATAATGGTTTTAAACTCGCTCCAGCCTGGGACTATTATAATAGTCGGCCAGCTCCAGCTGTGAATTTCATAGCTAATTTTATCTTTACCTGGCGCCGAACTGTTAGTATCTGAAATAGCATCTTTGAATGCGGTGACTACTATTTCAAGAAACGAAGCGAAACAACACAGAAACCGTATGAAACCGTTTAGTTTCTTATTTTAGGACATTCCCATAGACAATTACTATTTCAAGAAACGAAACTGTTTCGTTTCTTTTCTTTTCATTCTTTGCATGGTTTAGTAATCAAAATCGTGCTGTTTCTTGTTTTAATAAATTTTTTAAAATTTCTTGCATGTGTATGCCATGTACATGTAGATATATTTCTGTGTGTATATGATTGAATAAAAGAGAAGTAAGGAAAAAAATAATAAAAATATTTACATGTATCGAGTATGAAATTATTATTTTCATCAGTTGGGGCGAGTTTGTAGCTCTTATTTTCATATGTTAAGGCGAGTTGGTGACCATGATTTTCACAGTTGGAGCGAGTTTGTAACTAATATTTTCCAAGTTGGGGCGAGTTGGTGTGGGGCGAGTTTGAAGTGGGGCGATTTTGTTAACTTAAGGAAGTTGTGTTTATAAACTGAACAGTCGGACCGCCAAGTGCCATTTTGACCGTTACTCTAGTCTAGTGCATTCTATTTACAGAGAAACAGGTGGAGATCATTTTAGAATTTTTTACACTAGAAGGCGGTTTTAGTCCCGCCTCGAATTTTTGATTGACAGGATGGGTGTGAAATGTGTAAATATCGTTGTGCTGGTTTCTGACTTTCAAATAACATAGATGGAAATGTGTGTTAAAATTATTTCGTTAACACCCTGGCCTATCGGATTCACCTGACACTTAAAATTATGAACGTATGAAACATCAAAAGTGGGTATTTTTGAGCACCTCAAAATTGCCGGCGACACACGTTCCCACTTTTTAGCCAATGAACAGATCTCGCTCGTTTACCGTTTTACCGGGAGGAACCTATAATGTTTTGTTTTGCAAATAGATACAATATCGGGCCTTTCATTTGCAAGTTAAAAGATACACATACCTTGTCATTGGTAGAGATAAATCATACTTAGTTAAAAACCACTCTAAATCTAACAAAAAATATACAAAGGAGGAAATTGTCCTGATGATTGAATATTTGATCGACAACATATTTGTTCAATTTGGTGGACGTGTTTTCCAACAGACAATTGACATTCCTATGGGTACTAATTGTGCGCCACTACTGGCCGACTTGTTCCTTTACTCATATGAGGCAGACTTCCTTGACGGGCTTCTTAAAGAAAAACAGAAGAAGTTAGCCCGTACCTTTAATTTCAGCTTCCGCTACATAGACGATGTTTTATCACTCAACAATTCACGTTTTGGGAATTTCTTACATCTCATCTATCCCACTGAGCTCGAAATTAAGGATACCACAGACACTGCCAAGTCTGCATCTTATCTTGACCTTCACCTCGAAATTGACACCAGAGGAAGGTTGAATACAAAACTTTACTACAAACGGGATGAGTTGACTTTCCAATCGTCAACTTTCCATTTTTGAGCGGCAATATTCCAGAAGCGCCGGCGTATGGAGTATATATTTCACAATTCATACGTTATTCTGGAGCTTGTGACATATACATTGACATCCCGGCTCCTGACAGAAAAGTTGCTCAGACAGGGGTACGTTACTCCTAAGCTGAAGTCATCCTTATTAAAGTTTTACGGGCGTCATCATGACTTGGTTGACAGGTATGAAAAAACCGTTTCCCAAATGAAAATGGACCTGTTCCATTGATATTATCCCTTCCTCATGCCGGATTTGACATGGGCAGCATGGCGGGTGTCCTACAGGAAGCAGAAACTGCTTACTCTTCCGGAGCACCTGAGTCTACCCCCGGTTTTTTTTGGTGGGGTCCATGTTGTTCATACGTTTTTAGTTTTTAATTGTAGTGCATGTATTGTTTTGGTCCTGTCTTCGTTGTTCTCCGGAGTTTGTCAGTTGTTACGATTTTACTCTCCTTCGAATATCTATTTGGTATTTCTTGACTTTACTTAAAAAGGCTGTCCCGAGACTCCGTTACATAGTTCTTACTCAATATCCAGGGGTATCAAAATATGCAGACATGAAGTGTTTTTTTTTTTTTTTTCTTTTCTTGTTTTCACATAATGATACGTTTGAAGTGTTTTTTATGTTAGATATTAAATTTTCTGCATAAAATTTTAAAGGAGCGTCAATTTTCAAAGACCAGTCACATGGCAAGTCCCCATCCCATTTTTGTGGTTGATTATACACATTTTTTTTCAAATTTTACTCAGGTTCATCTAATAGGTTACATTAAGGACAGAAAAAAATCCATTATGAGATTATTTTTTAAATAAGATAAAATAAAATGCTCCGCTGGGCGCAGCTTTATACGACCGCAGAGGTCGAACCCTGAACAGTTGGGGCAAGTATGGACACAACATTCAAGCTTGATACAGCACTGAATTTGGATTGTGAATAAATATTTGACACAACATAGGTTTCTGACACAGAATTAATGTGGTCTAAGAACTTAAAAAATTTTAATTTACCTATTCAAACCATATCAGTATTATTTGCTTTTATATATAAATCAGAAATAACCAATTTAAATTGAAAAATTTTAAAGAAGTTTAATTTTGGACCCTTTGGACTTTAATGTAGACCAATTTGAAAACGGGACCAAAAAATTAGAATCTAAATACACGGTTAGATTCGGCATATCAAAGAACCCCAATAGTTCAATTTTCGATGAAATCAAACAAAGTTTAATTTTGGACCCTTTTGGCCCCTAATTCCTAAACTGTTGGGACCAAAACTCCCAAAATCAATCCCAACCTTCCTTCTGTGGTCATAAACATTGTGTTTAAATTTCATAGATTTCTTTTTACTTATACTAAAGTTATTGTGCAAAAACCAAGAAAAATGCTTATGTGGGCCCTTTTTAGCCCCTAATTCCTAAACTGTTGGGACCAAAACTCCCAAAAACAATCCCAACCTTCCTTTTGTGGTCATAAACCTTGTGTTAAAATTTCATAGATTTCTATTTACTTATACTAGAGCTATTGTGCGAAAACCAAGAAAAATGCTTATTGGGCCCCTTTTGGCCCCTAATTCTTAAACTGTTGGTACCAAAACTCCCAAAATCAATCCCAACCTTGCTTTTGTAGTCATAAACCTTGTGTTTAAATTTCATAGATTTCTATTAACTTATACTAAAGTTATAGTGCGAAAACCAAATGTCTTCGGACGACGACGACGACGACGACGCCGGACGACGACGACGCCAACGTCATACCAATATACGACCGCAAAAATTTTGCGGTTGTATAAAAAACAGATTCACTGACAACAATTGAATAAATAGTATTGGAACTCTTTTAGTCTTTACAATATTGTGAAATTAGGCTAAAATACTCAACATATGAGCTACCAGTTTTATTTATTATCATTGGCAATGTTCAGAAAAAACCAGTATAAGTAAATAAATTGTATATCAAAACATATATTTTAGGTGTATTTGTTTTACTTTGGATGGAAAACATTGTATGATTTTCATTTATGTCTTTTATGTGTATAATTTCTTAAAGTTTTGTTTAAATAGTAATCTTGTAAGATATACAACTCCAGTTCAAATTTTATAACCACTTGTAAGTAAGGTTACCTAATTTCTTTTTATTTATGATTTTAATTTTATTACCCTCTCGTGTCATCTGGGACTATTTAGTTAGAATAGTTTATGATTCAATCAAGATATAGTTTTCAATTTTATTATATTTTGGTTGTGTTCTCGTATTCAAAGAATATTCATTCCGTTCATCTGAATTTCCACATGTTAGTTACATGTATACAGCACTATTAACTTAAATTCTGTTGAACATTTCTAATTTTTGTGCTTTCCCTTTAATTTCAAATCCAGGATCTTGGGTTAGACTTCCATATTAAAAGCTTTTCTTGTACATATGATTTTATTTGTTTTTTCATGATTTTTAATTCATGTTCTGTCCAGATTTTTACTTTTTTACTTTGAAAGTCAACAAATTGCAATAATAAGCATGAGAAATTGGTCTATAAAATCACAGGTATATTTTTTTTACCAATTTTGGCACAACAGGAGGTGAAATACACAAAAAGCAATAATAATTATTCTTGATCAATACAATAGATATTAATTCATGAAAAACAAGATCGAGAAGGGATAAATTAACGTACAAATGTAAAATTTCGTTTGGTTGAAAAGAATATGTATGATTTCATGTGATTTGCTGCCATGTCAGATCCTTACAGTTTTTCACAATTGATAAAGATAATTTTAATTTTAATAAAATTTTCTTTTTTTTCCAATGCTTTTTTTTTTAATTTGTTACTTTTTAACCAAAAACTCTTTAGCAATTTAGGTCCTGGTAAAGACACAAATCCATTATATTTAATAGCTTCCACATTGCAAAATGCACAAAAAAGTTAAGTATAAATTGGAGCAATTAAGTAATTTTTTTCAAAATTAAAGTGAAAAAAATCTTCAGTCCTGTTTTTGAAATAAAAAAACCTATAAACATTTGTCATTACTCAAATAGACCTATAGTAGTACTTCAGCTACTCCCCAGGCTTTCAGTTGTTAATTTATATAGAAAATAATTTTAAATTCATTTGTGCACATTCTACCATTCAACAGACAATTTCTGAACCCCTCAACAAGAAAATGATGGAAGTAAGTGGAAGCACCTGCCTGACCACCCCCTTTTCCCCCTTGAATATTATTTATTCATATATATGGGTTGTTTAATGTTTATTGACACATATTCATTATACCATTTGACAACCAAGCGTGAAACTTATTTATATTTCCTTTTTTGGTCGATCGTTACTTCATACCTTCTTTGTTTACGTTTTATTGACAACGTCAACGTTGATTATCCCCCTTTATCACTTAATTTTCACAGAAAAAGCTCGCTCGAATTGCGTTTCATTCGGTTTTGAGGAGAAATATTTAAACTGTTTGTCAGAAAAGTAACAGCACACCTTTTCAGATTTAAAAATCCCCGTCCCGAGATAATGATAATGAAGAAATTTTCCTTTTTCTGACCAACGGTGCAGAAATCGTCGGCATCATTGCCAAATTTGATTGTAAAAATTGTTTAGGAAAAGCACGATAAAAATATCTGTTTTAAAGTAATATGAAAAGAAAATATTTTCACAAACCGTTTAATACCATTCCCTAGACCCAATTCACACAATACGTCATGTATGGCCAAAAAAAAACGGCAGGTGATTGACGTTACAAAAATGACCCATTTTCAAATGAAAAGTCACGTTACTCTGTAAATAAAAACGACACAATTATTGACTTGGCGCTCCGACTGGAAAGTTTCCCATCTTCTGTTTCAAATAATTTATCTTTTATGGAAAAAATATTTTGTAAATTATTAAATAAAATTTAACGTTTTGAATGACATGTACGTTGTACACAGGTAATATAATGATTGCTTAATATTTTGTCAAGCATTCACAAAATAATACCCCTTCTTGTCAAAGATATAGTTGTATCGATATACTCTTCCTTTCCTTTCATTTAAACAAATCAATTACAACAATATAATAAAAATGTATTAAATGGATAATTAAATAATCTACTAACATTAATTTTCAGTCAAAATGAAAAGGATCATTTCCGCCATATTATCTCATGCAAAGGGAAATAATAACAAGATTTGTTTACTAAAAAACTATTTAAAAATAGAATAGATACATTGGAATTTAATGGCCTGAAAGGTATTACAGATATTTCATCTAACATGAAAAATATTAGTTTTTCGTATTTAATTAGGAAAGAAATTCGGCGTTTTCGTTATAAAGTTTCACGATATCTCAGATTATTATTGAAAAGCCCTATTAGTTCATTTGTGGTATTTATTTATGTAATGTCTTTATCTATACTATGATATTATTACATGGTTGTTTCTGTGTTGGCCTTGTTATTGGTCCAAGCCTTGCTGTATTGGCCTGAGGTGGACCGGAAGCCAAATGCAGCTGGTCGAGGACCAATAACAAGCCAAATGCAGAAAAAAACATGTAATTATATCTTTATCAATTAACTAGTTTTAACAAAGCATATTCTTTATAATTTTTTTCTGAATCAACTCTTTGCAAATTCTTAAGTATAGTCATTGAAGGATTGGAATGAGGGTTTTGAAAGATATTTTTAGTCAAACCTATCACTGAATTATTTATAATCATAAATTTTGAAGCACCTTGAATCACAGACCATACATAAATTTAGATATTATGTAATAAGTTCGGACTTTTTGGAGGTTTCGTATGTATTCAAACTGAAATCTAGAGAAAATCTAATCACCCTATATTGGCCGGGTACAATTAGTCGGCCAATACAGCAAAACATCTGTATCGGCCAGGTTGTTCGATATTGGGCGAGTAAATGATTCTGTATTGAAAGGACAGTTTTAGTTATACTGAAGCCAATAATACAGTAGTTAATTAACACGAGAGGCTCAGAGGGCCATATTTGTAGCATGGCCTGGACAAAATGAGATAACTTTGTAAAAATCCTCTCACACATGCTTCTTGTCAAGCGGTTTCAAAGAAGATTTCTTTTTATCAGCCTATCAGAAACAAGAATTGCCCATGGCAACCATGCTTGTCTTCCAATCAGGATGAAAAAAATGATTTCATATAGGACTTTCCATAGATGTTTCCTGTCAAGTTTGGCTGACAGTTTTGGCCAAGTAGTTCCAGAATTTTTGTTTTAAATCAACCAGTGAGAAACAAGAATTGTCCATGACAGCCATGTTTGTTGCCAAATCGGGTTGAAATGAGGAACTTTGTAAAGAACCTCCCATAGGTGTTTCCTGTCAAGTTTCTATTTGGCCAACCGACTTTAAAGGAGAAAATTTTTTTATATCAGCCAATCAAAAAAAAAAAAAAAGAACTGCCCATGGCATCCATATTTGTAGTCCAATCGGGACTGAATAGGAAATTTGTATAAAGGACCTCCCTTATATGCTTCTTGTCAAGTTTCGTTCCATTTGGCCCAGTGATTTCAGAGGAGAAGATTTTTTTATATCAGCGAATCAGAAACAAGAACTGCCAATGGTGGGCAAATTTGAAGTCCGATCCGGAAAAAATGATGAGACTTTGTACAGAACCTCCAACAGATGCTTCCTGTCAGGTTTCATTCATTTGGCAAAGCAGTTCCAGATTTTTTTTAATCAACCAATGAGAAACAAGAATTTCCTATGGCGGCCATGTTTTTTTACCGATCGGGAAGAAATAAGGAAAATTTGTAAAGAACATCCCATAGATGTTTTCTGTCAAGTTTTGTTTCATTTTGCCAAGCTATTTCAGAGAAGAAGAGTTTTAATACAACCAATCTGAAACAAGAACTGCCCATGGCGGCCATATTTGTAGTCAGATCGGGACGAAATGAGGACATTTTATAAAGGACATCCAATATATGCTTCCTGTCTAGTTTTGCTCCATTTGGCATAGTATTTCAGAGGAGAAGATTCTTGAAAACTCAGCTTATCAGAAACAACAATTGCCCATGGCGGCCATATTTGTTGTCCGATCGAGTGAAATGAGCAATTAATCTTCATAAAGGATCTTACGTAGATGCTTCCTGCCAAATTTCATTCCATTTGGCCCAGTGGTTTCAGAGGAGAAGATTAAAATGTGAAAAGTTAACGGACGGACGGACGGACGACGGACGCCAAGTGATGACAAAAGCACACATGGCCTCGAGGTGAGCTAACAATGGGTTATAAATTATGACCAGCAATTCGAAAACGTTAATTCGTCAACAACAAAAAAATAGAAATTAAGGAAAAACCATTACCAGTGAAAGTTCCTTTTACCGTACCTACGCCCCCTCACATTTCAAGTTTGTGTATGTTTAAAATCCAATAAATCAAATATCCCCAACACAGTGTCTTTTTATATACTGTCATATTATGATATTATTACATGTTTGTTTCTGTATTGGCCTTTTTATTGGTCCGAGGCAGAGCCGAAGCCCAATACAGCTGGCCGAGGACAAATAAGAAGGCCAATGCAGAAATAACCATATAATGATATCTTTATTAATTAACTAGTTTTCACGATCCATGCACAATGTATGAATATTTTTCTTTGAAAATTTTTAAGTATATTCATTGAAGGATTGGAATAAGGGTCTAGATATTTTTCGTCAGAGCTATTACTGAATAATTTATAATTATCAATTTTGAAGCACCTTTAATCAACGATCATGAAAAATTTAGATATAATGTAAACATTTTCGAGGTTTCGTATGTATTCAAACTAAAATCTAGAGAAAATCGACTCACCCGATATTGGCCGGGTACAAGTCGGCCAATACAGCAAAAAACCATGTATTGGTCGGGTTTTTCAATATTGGCCGAGTTAATGATTCTGTACGACAGGACAGTTTTAGTCGTATTGAAGCCAATAATTCACTAGTTAATTAATAAAATTGGGTATTAATTGTATGAAGGTGTTTAAAATCATTGACGTTTGGTAAAGTACAGGTATAACAATAATTACTCTGTTTGAATTAATACATTTAAAATCAAGACGTATCATATTTCAACCGTCTTCATTTTCAATATCTACCTTACATCATTTTATTTGTTCCGTCTTGATATATTGAACACAGTTATAATTTATAACAAAATGAAAAACTTCATAATATACCCATTATTTTTAAGATCAGCAAATTTTATACCAACAGCGTAATAGGATTGATTGATTGTTGCTAACGTTCAGTGGCAAATATTTCACGCTTCTTCAGGACGAGAACACGTTCAATTTATCAAACAATTCAAATAGGGGTTGTACGGGGCTCAAAAGGGAACACATTTTGAGTTCCACTGTCAAAGGAGGATGGTTGGATAGGGTCGGATAATTTAGCCTTCTGTATCGACCACCAGCCTAATCTTTTTCGAAAACTACAGAAGAGGTCTTAAGCGTGCAAGGAGTATGCCATTCTCAAAACACGTTACCAGCTATGGTCCGAGATCCGGCTTTCCGTATTATTACCCCAAAACCCCCCGACGAGAGGGTCTTCCCTATCCGTTACCTAAGGACACGTTACGCAGCTCTATGGGTTGAGCTCCCGTGATCCGTCACAGGTGTCTAGTACCGCAATAGTACCGCAATATGGTATTGAACTAATTTATCGAAACTCGGGAGCAGTAACCGGTAAAATTCGGACGGAACTGTAACTGGCGGGGATTAATGTTTATATGTTGCTATTGTAATACCAATTGACTCCGAAAAATCCGAACGTAAAATTCGTTCCGTCTGATTATAAACTTTTCTCTTCGCAAATCAACAATTGAGATCACAGGCAACCATATGATGATTAAACTTTAATAAAACAAAAAAGTTCAGAAAGGGTGAACTTGAAAGAAAGATAAGACAACAACAATAAACATTTAGTTTTATGTTTTGATTATTCTACAGTACATACATGTACATGTAATTTATGAGATTCTATGTTCCACATAATGATGAAGAAACACATTAAGGAGTCATTGCTAGGAGGCACTTGAACGTATTAGAATATATAAGATCGTTTATATTTCAATCACAAATATTCCGTTAAATTACCAAATATCCAGATAAAATGTTTTTATTTGTAAGGTATAGTTGCTGTAAATTTCAGACTTTTGTCTATTTTATGTCTCACACACTCTGGCAACTGATTTCTTGGTGAGTGAAGTTATAACAATAGACTTTACTTAGAACTTACAGTGATATTTCAACACAATATGGGCCGGGACAAATACTGCTTATAATGTTCGATCCTGCCTAATTTTTTTGTCGAAGTTTTGGTCCTGGATTTTTTTTCGGTCTAAATTTAAAACAAAAAAAGAACAAAAAAAATTCCTGACACACGTTCTGTAGTTTTTTCACACCTAAAGTGATCCTTTTTTATTTCCCCAAAGTCCTGGTTCTGCCTTTTTATTTCAAATTTGATCCTAGTCCACCCCCTCCCCCTTCCATAAAAATCAACTGGTTGCTCCCTAAGATTTAGAAAGCATTTCTTATTATGGCATGGTAGTTTCCATGGTAGTTAAATTGTTCGCTACGATTTTAAAAATATGTTTCTTTAATAATAAACGAGTAAAACGTGGTGTCGACAAAGATCAATGGACAAGATTTTCTTACGAATCATGCCTTTGCTTTTTCACACGAATTTAATACACTAAAGTCATGTAATTTTGGAGTAGTTAATAAACTTGACTATTGTAAGTCAATATCTTCTTTTTTAACGGTATGTTAAAGAAAACGATTTTGAATAAAATCATTTAAATTAGCACAAAAAACCTTTACATTCGGATATGTGTTATATTTAACACGTTTAAATAACAATTTCATTCAGAATTAGCAATGCGTAACTATTCATGTTGTATACAGTATACTAGTGTTACATGTATTTACCCGTGTGTAAAGAAATTTCAGTAGAAAGTATTTTGAATCAAAAAATGGTTCATCAAAGTTTTTGAATACGTGTTCTCCATGTGATCCTCTTTTTTTATTTAAACTTCCCATGCCAAGATTTGGTACTGTTTTGATGATGGAGAGTGAGCGAAGGTAATAAAATGTTCTACGGTCATGATTTAAATCCTTTTAATACTTAAATTTCAGGTCTTTAAATGTACATTTTTTTAAAGAGATGGCTGGCATAGACATGACAATGCCGAACTATGGAACATCGATACAATAAAACAATCCGTTGTCAGGACAAGTCAAACTAAAGAAGATAGTTCATAAGTGTGAAACAATTTGGTTATGATTTCGTCAATTTAAAATGAATAAACAAATAAATAAAAAAAAAATCTTTAACTAGACTATCAAATAACCTATTTGAAATTCGTTTATAACTCTCTTCTACTCTGATTACTTTCTACCGTCGTCTATGAAAGTATAGAATATTAATCCACAATTTCGAATCATTAATATGTTTAAAACGTGTATGAAGCCCAGTTATAATACATGTCATGGATATTACTATGTAGGGACAAACATAGGACGGATATAACATACTAAATTACGCATGAATAGTACATTTGTAGTTCATTAAATGAACATCTGTTTTTTAAGGTATCTACAGGATACTCCTGTCTTGTTGAATCATCATCTCATTTTTGTTGTCTTGTACAGAATATGTTTTATTATGCAGTGAAATTATTACACATATTCAATATCATGTACATAATTCGTCTTATTTTTATGGATCGGAGAGTCTTAACTTAGAACAAAACAGATTTATTCTTAAATATTCAGAAGCTTACTTTATAAATTCGTATCAACCCTCAGGTCCGAAATGGGGCTGATATGGATTTATAAAAGAATTCTAATGGAAATTCGGATTTGATCCGCGCAAATTACACTTGACTCCGTTTACCGTGTTCTAGTAGTTCCTTATCATGACGTAATGTTTTTGTCTCAAAGGATCAATTAAACTGTCAAGTAAAACGAAGACCAAATAAAATTCAATTTTCAAGCTATCTTCACTAAAATCAATATTAAATACAGAAGAAAGTCATCTCAATGTTTTCCTGTTTATAAAATGATACGACGGCTTCAGATTTCAATCCAAACGACTGTTGCTCTTCAACAGCATTATACTAATCTATTCTGAATCAGAACCCGACTATGTATATTATTTTTGAAGGTTTAAAGTAACACAAAGATGTAACAATGTAGAAAGGATCTAATTAAGAAAATTACACCCCCCCTTTCAGACGAACTGAAGTCATGTTAAGTAGTAAATACGGTATGGTTTTTTTTAAATGTTCATACATTGAAATATAGTCAATATAAAATATTGTTTATTCTTGTTCGAACAAAGACACATCTCTGTTAAAATAGATTAAATTACGGATGTTTTGTTTCCAAACAATAGGTGTCTTTTTAAATCTGTGTTTGTGCATGATATAGTATATGTAGACGCCTATTTAAACTTTTTGAAAGTTGGTTATTTAAATACAAACCACTGTGGTAAACTATATAAAACAAAATAATTACAAAATGTTATAACAGCCATATTTAAAATATTATCTTGTCAATAAGAGTTTTTAAAAACCTGCAATTCCAACAAATTGGAAAACCTTTCGGAAATTCTCAAAATGTCAGGTGCTGCTTTTGCACAGTTTTACGACATTCAGAAAAATCTCGGAATTTTTAAAGTCCATTATTTGAAGCGACAGTGATCCATCTCCCAAAAATGTAAATTATAAATAAACACTTCCTGGCTAAATATAGAAAATATGCAATCATTCTATTAAGAAATTAAATCACAAAACCCAATGACGACGAAAGCAGTTTTGGTCGGAAGCCAAATTCGCAATTGTAGAAAAAATCCTGCACAACTAATTATTAAGATAAAAAAATTCTAAAAAAATGAATGCACATCTACATATGGGGTAATGAAATGTTGTATAGAAAAGAAACGCATGAATTGAAAAACGAAAGAGAAGTTTGAGTCACAAGCTGAAATTCGCATTCTTTCAATTGACTCTTCTGCGTCAAATATTTGAGAATCAAATTTTCCAAAACCTCATTGCTTATCCACAACATTTTTAAGAATTAGAATAGATAAATTGAAAAATAAAAGAGGAGTTTAGGACACAGGCTTGAATTACAGTTTTCAAAACTTCACCAATTAAGGTGGGAGCAAGGTTCATAAAGTCAAAATTATAAAGGCTTATTACGCATCTACGTGCGGTATGAAATCTTCCTATGAGGAAATTAAAACTCTCATCATATGAACTTATAGTAACTACACTTGTGGGTCAACCAAAATAAAGAAAGAAAAATGGCGAAAATGAGTGCCCACGCTGACAAAATTACCAAAAAGTAAAACATATGTCTGTTAACTTGACGAAGTTTTGTTTATAACTGACATGACTGAATGTATGTCATTTTCTGTTTCAATTAATTTTTCTTTTAAGGATAAACTATTTTGTAAAATAATAATTAAAATTTAAAATTTTGAATGACATGTACGTTGTACAAAGGTAATATAACGATTGCTTAATCTATTGTCAAGTATTCACAAAATAATATCCCTTCTTGTCAAAGATATAGTCCTATCGTTTCATTTACACAGAGCAATTATAAAAAATATAATAAAAATGTATTAAATGGATATATAAATAATCTACTCACATTAATTCTTAGGCAAAATAAAAATGATCATTTCCGCCATATTATTTCATGTAAAGGGAAATAATAACATGATTTGTTTATTTAAATACTATTTAAAAATAGAATATATACATTGAAATTTAATGGACAGAAGAGTATTACAGATATTTAATAATCCTCACGGGTTCCCATGTTATTTATAAATAATAATAAAGATAACAGCAAAGATCAGCAATGACATATACTTACATGTATCCATTAACCATGTTAACAGATTAAGAGAATTTCAGAGAGAAATAAGTTTACACAAAAGAGCACCAAATACAAAGATAGAAACAACAGAGTATAATAAAAGTCTGGCTTCGTGCAGACCCATGGAAACTACAGAAAAATATGAAGAAGATACGAGTACATGACATACAATTCCGGCCTCGCGAAAGTTCAACAAAAGCTAGCAAATATGCGACATATTGATCATATTGATCAATAACTAGCTTTCGTTGAAAGACTGGCTGTTAAAATGCTTTCAACAGTTGAAAGACTTTACCCAATAATGTTGCCAGCAATCGTAGCAGCAATTGTTGAACAGAGGAAAGCTTTTCATTTGCCGGCGTTGTCGTGAAGGAAAATAACGTATTTGCATCTTATAATGTCCGAAATTACCTCCTTCCCACACTGCCTTAGTATACAGAAATGATAATAAGATTTTACAAGGTTATGGAACCTGTTATAACATATTTTTTGTGAATATATTTTGTGGAAACACAATAAAGAAAATAGTGATTATCCAGGTTATTACAAAAAATAAATAATACATTAAATAATTTTAAAAAAAATGAAAGCACAAAATATAAAATAAAATGTTTGGTTTTTTTTTAATTTATTTGATTATTTATTTATTTACTTATATATGTATTTGTTATTGTAAAATACAAAATAAATATTTGTTTTGAAATTAAATAACTAGAGGCTCTAAAGAGCCTGTGTCGCTCACCTGCATTGCATTTTACATCTTGAGCAGGACTAAAGATTTGGCTGGTTTTCTATAGGGTTCTATGCTAAACTAAGTTCGGCTGTAGCAGCCAAGATGGTTGACAGTCTAGGTCAATGGGGACATTTCTAAAAGAGAACCATCTAAGGACCTTTGCTACGACGTCTAGGTCTAGTTGGCTAGTGGTTTCAGACCAGAAGATTTTTGAGTGAATTTCCCATAGGGTCCTATGTTAAACTAAGTTCGGATGTGTCGGTCATCTTGGTGTACAGTCCATGAAAACAAGTTTAGAAAGGGGCCACCCAAGGACCATTTCACTTAAGTTTGGTTTAAATTTGTTCAGTGGTTTCAGAGAAGTTGACGAAAAAGTAAAATTCCCATATGCTCAATGTTAAAGTAAGTCCAGCCATGGCGGCCATGTTGGATGGCGTTCGAGGAAACCGAACATACATTTTTAAAGGGGCCTCCAAAGGACCATTTCACCAAAGTTTGGCTCAAATTGGTCTAATGGTCTCAGACAATGTCCAGAAAAAATCGAAAATGTTAAAATTCCCATAGGGTCCAAGGTTAAACTATGTCCAACCATGGCAGCCATATTTGATGGCGCCCCGGAAAACCGAAAACAAGTTTTAAAGGGGACCATCCAAGGATCATTCCACTTAAGTTTGGTTTAAATTGGTTCATTGGTTTCAGAGGAGTTGATAAAAATGTGAAACGTTTACTACGACGACGACATACCACGACGACGACGAACGCAACCTGATGAGAATAGCTCACATGGCCTTTTATTTAGGCCAGGTGATCTAAAAAGAAAATATGTGGATACGGTCACATGTCGTTGAAAGGTTTCCTCCATCATGACCAAAGCCACAAGAGGAGATGATGATCGGTTGTGACTGGGGGTGTAGTAACTCTTTGGGTTTTTGACGGAGGTTTGCCGAAATGGCCTAAGAAAAGGTATCCGAGCAAATACTAGTATACATGTCCATTATACATGTTTTGTACGACTTTACCCCAACAGAGCTATTGAAAAACAGTACTTTAACGGGTGTTACACGGACACTTTTTATTATTAGAATATAGCAAAGTGCTCTCGACCAATGAAATTATAGGATTTGGTGTTTCTTAGTTGTGAAAAATGAATGTAAAACATGTTCTTAGTAAGGGATTATCCAATCGTTTTCTTTCCATTCAAAACAATGAATTCCTATAAATGAATTACAACTGCCCCGAAGCACATTTATCACCTTACAGAATTTGTGAGTGGAGCTGATTAAAAATTGAATTTGAATTTGAAAAAAAAATGATAATGTAACTGTTGTAGTTTTTTAGATCGATAACTTTGAACGTTAAATACGATAAGACCAATACCAAAAAGAAACATCTCATTAATTAAATTTTACCTTCATCTTTATCTAAATGCATTAATACTCTAAACTCAGATTACTTGTCAATGACCTGCGGTTGGTAAGAATCGACATTTAAAATATTCCGATATAATTAAAACGTGAGGAAAAATTAATATTAGAATTTAATATATAAAAGGCTGATTTATTCTTTTTATTTGATTTGAACATTTAAATTTTAGCTTATTACTTTATATATGAAGTAGTATTTAAATTATGTATACAGGGGACATTCCCTTTTGAAAAAATATAGTTATAACTCATATTTTGAAATTTATTGATTTAACTGTAAATAAACAAAAAGATAATTCCTTGCTTAAATGTACATGTTTTACATTCATACTCACAAGACGGAAACACCATTGCATCGTACTGTTGTGACTTTGAATGTTTAAAATGCAATTAATTCAGATTTCCCAAATTATTAGAAATGCTTTACATCCTTACGACTAATTCATAAATGAAATGTTTAAAAGGAAATCATACATTAACTATAATAAACCTTGCACTGACTTTGAAACAATTATATATATTTATGTGCTCTACGCGTAGTAATTTTCAGTTACGTAGTTTATATTGTAGAACCGGTTTGAATTTCGCGGGCTGTATATAAAGAAAAGGATCATGTTTTTTTTTTTAGTTATCGAGGTTGGGCGGTGACCACGTTGATTATAATATAGTGTAGACATATTTACAGTAGTGCAGAATTAATATGTAATTCAGAGATCAATTTATTGCGTACTAATTATGATATTTGTTTATTTTTAGATATTCCGTAAGGCCAGTGTACTATAACAAATTTTTTATTTAGTGGACGTTTTTGTGTACAGTGAATCAGATGATGTTTTTTTTGTGGACAGTAAATGCATTATTAAATTGTTGTATGTTAATAAAATGACATGGTCACCGTGCCGGACAAAATCAGAAATGTGTTTTATTATTTTATGTCTAGAATGATAGAGAATACAGTTTGGGGCTGTAGTAGGTTTCAGAAATTAAGTAGCGTGGTGCACATAAATATTTTATGTTCGTTTGAACAAGTGAATTTAGAACATAAACTTAATTGAAACCAATCAAGCGGTTATTTGAGTCTTGAGCACTTTACAATATTCTAAGTTTCTAAGAGAATGACGCTCGTATTTAATCATAAAGAAAGGGATTATCATTCTCTTACATATACATAGAATAGCTCGTGCGTTAACATGCTATAAGTAGGTCAAAAGTATTTTAATACTTTGACCTACTTATGGTATGTGACTGAAGAGCGATTCTATTCATAAAAAGTATCAGCGTAACATCCGTTTATTAAGTACTGTTTTTCTACAGCTCTGCCCCTTTGATCTTCTTTAAATAGGAATTTGTCTAAATCAAATTGGGAAACCGCAAAATCCGTTTGAACATCAAACAAACTGTCGCTCATTTCGTTGCTAAAACGCTCTGTCGTGTAACATTTAAGAAAATGGCCAACATGTTCTAAGACGACCTTGAACCTTGTCCAGGATCCATTCGATTCTATTATGAGTTTAATATTTAAATGAATACAATCTAATTAAAAACCGATCTCTCATCGCTCCCGTTTTCTGATATGTCGCGTGGGAGATCTAACGAAATCCCCTTTGAGGTCACATGTGAGTGAACTGGAACTTATGAATTTATAATGACATGCAAATGAGTTGACTTCCTATCAGTAAGCCAGTCAAAAAAGTTTATGAATTCTGGGGACTGACGATTTCTTCGTAATCAACTTACAAGATCGCGTAAGCCGCAATTTCATTGGTCGAACAGGACACACCTAAGAGGTCACTCACCTGTGACCTCAAAGCGGGTTTCGTTAGATCTCCCACGCGACATATCAGAAAACGGGAGCGATGAGAGATCGGTTTTTAATTAGATTGAAATGAATACGCAATCTATTATATTTAAAGAAATTTGAAATCGAAACAAACAAAAATATTAAATAATTACGGAATTTTCACTTCACCATGCACATGCACCTTTTTATAATGAATAGATAAAAAAATATTTAGAAAATTAGATGTAGAAGAACATTATGAAACTATAATTCAAAACGTGAACAAGTTATTAGAAATTTATGTACGCGGGCCTCAAAATACGCATGCGTAATTGGAACAATTCCCCGAAATGTTTGCTTTCGAATTTCATCATTTCTTTAATGTACCACAAATAAGTTCAATGAAAATATTAAATACATTAAAAGAATATTCAACAAATATTCAATGAACATTTGTCAACTAAAATCTTTTTTTTTTTTAATTCGAAACGCGCAAATCGTGCTAGCTTCGGCCATTTAAACCTTAGCGGAAAAGCGAGACATATCCTGCACCATCAAACCACAAACGATTGAAAAACAACTCACTTACGACGATTTTCACAACCAAATACAATTAAGAAGAAGGTATGTTGCATGGCCTTGTTTAAAATTTACAATTATATTACCTGCATCTTGGAATAACAGATAAACAAGACCCCAAGCAAAAGTATTACACAACATGGCCATAATTTGTGGCGGGTAAATGCTTTATGCTTAAATATCTAGTTGATCCCGAAGTAATGTTCACTGTAAGTACAAATAATCATGAAAACACAAGAAATCTACTGAATTTTCATTTGCACTGCATTGTCTTTTTTCACTATTGTCTACAAACTACCATTGTAAAAAAGGGGACTCACGGCACAGGAATGGTGAAGTAAAGCCTTTAAAATTGAATTTGTTTTTTTAGTAAAATGTAATATGGTATAATGTTGTACACTTACTAATTTTGTCTCCAAATGACATTTTATTGTTTTAACGTATCACTTTTTCAATTTTGACTGTCTCCAGTGGCGGATCCAGAGCGGGGGGGGGGGGGGGTTCCGCCGGTTGGAACCCCTTTTTTGCCGATCAATGCATTTGAATGAGAAAATATTGTTGGAACCCCCCTTTATCCTTGGTTGGGCCCCCCTTTTTAAAATGGCTGGATCCACCCCTGTATCTCGGTGGTGTAATAGTTAGTTTTTGCCTTTAGTGTGGTAGGTCATGAGTTGGAACCATGGTGGGTTAAATTGCACTCCAGACTAGAAAATTGGGATTTGCTGCTGTTCCGCCAAGCATGCAGCATTATATTTATAAGAGGTTTGAACAAAGAGTGGTCAGAATAAGGAGTCCTGGTAAGGTGACATGTCTTAATGGGAACTGTAATCTTGTGTACAACAGGTTGGGAACAACACCCCAAATGAGGGGTATCCGTTAAATGAGGGACTGTTCTAAAGACAAGGGGTCATTTTAATGTTGTAAAAAGAAAAATATAGATTTTTTAACTTATAAGTGGGAAAATTCATTATGTTTGGAACAACTTTTTTAAAAGAGGGTTCCAAATATTTTTAATAATAAAGAAGATATAAGTCCAGGAATATCACAAAATTCTTGGACATGTTTTGACCATACAATACCAGATAGATGTGTAGTTCTTTGGGGAAAGTTTCTTCAAATAATATAAATATGTGCTCATTTGTGTAAATGCTTTTATACTGGCCTGTAACTAATCTGCCAGGGCCCCTTGCTAGCTTGTAAAAAAAAATCATGTATATTATATATACATGATATAGGTGCATAGATTCATACATGTGTCTCTTTACCCCTGTATCCCCATACTGCAGATATTGAAGATTATGTACCGTATTCATTTTGCTCCTGCATTTATTAAACTGCATGGTGTGTGCATAATTTTTTGTTTGGCCCTGTGAACTTGTGTTCAATTATGTAAAGTCTGCATGAATAATTAGAATGTGCATGTTGACTCATAACTTAACATTTTTCAGATTTAAAATTAAATCGTTAGAACAATGAATGAAAATAGGAAGGCTTATAAAAGAAAGTGGATGCAAGGTGCACGTGCTCTAAAGAAAAGTTACAATGGAGAAGCTCATTTTGAATATGAGGAAGAAAGACAGAGAACATTTATTCCAAATAGCCAAGAGCAAAGTTGCAGTACATCAAATTATGGAACTGTTAACGAGACTGATGATGAACAGGGATTTGTAGAATCAGATATAATCTTTCCGAACACTGCAGAAATATGTGTTGTCAATCATTCCGAATGGGACTTAATTGACCAACATGTCATTATAGCCTCAGATTCAGAAGATGAGTCAGAAAATCTAGAAAAAACCATCTTTATGTGAAGATTTAACAACATGGGTAAACCAAAATAATCTCTCACATAATGAAACAGACTGTTGCTAAAAATGCTGAAGGGTCAAGGCTTAGATCAGCTTCCATCTACTGCAAGATCATTATTGAAGACCAAACGAAATGTTGAAGTCATTACAAAAGCCGGAATGGAATACTTTTATTTTGGACTAGAAAGAGGGCTTGTCAATAATTTAGAAAAAATTCCAAGCAATGAACTTGAAAATGTCTGTGAAATAGTGGTTAGCTTTAATATTGATGGGCTTCCATTATTTAAGAGCACACACACTTCACTTTGCCCAATATTGTGTGGAATGTATTTTGAGTCATATTCAGTGCAAGTATTTCCAGTAGCGTTATGTTTAGGACATAGCAAGCCAGATAATTTAAACTTTCATGATGACTTTATCGAAGAACTAAATAGACTCATGCAACATGGATTTATTTTCAAAGAAAAGAATATTCAAGTAAAAATATGTGCTTTTATTTGTGATTCTCCTGCCAAAGCTATGATCAAAGGTATCAAACTCTACTCTGTTTATTTTGGTCGTGACAGATGCACTCAAACTGGCGTATGGCATGGTCGTATTACCTATCAGGAAATAGATGACATTGAGCTCCGAACAGACATTAATTTCAGAAATCAAGTATAAACTGAACATCACCATCGAATAACCCCCCTTACACAACTACCAATAGACACGATAAAATCATTTCCCATAGATTATATGCATCAGGCTTGTTTGGGTGTTATGAAGAGGCTTTTGCTTCTCTGGTTAAGAGGAAAACGTGACTTTAAAATCTCAGCAAATCACAAAGATGAGATCAGTAGAGACTTGATCCAACTAAGGAAGTTTATTCCTAGTCTGTTTGCCAGGAAACCACGAAGGCTTGATGAAGTTGATCGATGGAAGGCCACAGAATATAGGCAATTTATTTTGTATACAGGGAAAATTGTACTTAAGTCTGTTTTGAAACCAGAATTTTACTCACATTTTCTGACTTTAACTGTAGCCATCAATATTTTAATTTCACCTCAGTTATGCAGACAACATCTAAATTATGCCAGAGAAATTTTTCATATCCAAAGGTCGAATATTATATGGACCAGAATTTTTAGTATACAATGTACACAGTTTGGTGCATATAGGTGAAGATGTTGAAGAACATGGACATTTAGACCTATTTTGCGCCTTTCCATTTGGGAACTATATGCAAAAGCTAAAAAAAAATGGTACATTCAGGAAAAAGTCCACTTGTACAAATTGTAAAAAGAGTGTTCGGGATGGAAAATACAAGTAATTGCCAACTTGCTAATTTGATAAAAAAAAAGTGACTCATAGAAGACCAGATAATGGTTTCGTTTTGACTGATCAGTCATGCTGTGAAATTGTTCAAAAAACTAACCAAGAAGACAACGAGGGATATGAGATGTTCTTGTGTAGGGTGTATAGACGACCAACATACTTGTTTCAACAACCTTGTGATTCAAGATTGATCGGAGTGATGAAATGTCATCGGCAAGATTCTGTGATGAAAAGAATTTCAAGGAAAAATCTCCACAGACAGGCCATCATGATTCCAAATGATCACAATATTGTTTTTCTAGCAGTACTGCATGATTTTTAAAAGTTTGATTGCAGGTATGTAATTCAGTGTTAAAGGCAACTTACAAATTAATGCACTATGCATGATACATACTACAGTGTGTGTAAACATTTTACGTGTAGTACACATTAATTTACAAGTACATTTCCAAAAATAAAGAGCCACAAGAATTTAGTCATGTGAATAGGTTTTGCACGAAAACAATTGATCTGCACTGTGCACGTTTGTCCGGCTTCATCAGTGGTCGACTCAATAAGTTGTATATTGGCGTGTTACAATGTATTTATGCTTTTTAGCTCACCTGGCCCAAATGGCCAAGTGAGCTTTTCTCATCACTTTGGCGTCCGTCAGTCGTCATTGACTTTTACAAAAATCTTCTCCTCTGAAACTACCAGGCCAAATTTAACCAAACTTTGCCACAATCATCATTAGGGTATCCAGTTTAAAAAATGTGTCTGGTGACCCAGCCTGCCAACCAACATGGCCGCCATGGCTAAAAATAGAACATAGGGGTAAAATGCAGTTTTTGCCTTATATCTCTGAAACTAAAGCATTTAGAGCAAATCTGACAAAATGTAAAAATGTTCATTAGGTTAAGATCTATCTGCCATCAAATTTTCAGATGAATCAGACAACCCATTGTTGGGTTGCTACCCCTGAATTGGTAATTTTAAGGAAATTTTGCAGTATTTGGTTATTATCTTGAATATTATTATAGATAGAGATAAATTGTAAACAGCAATAATGTTCGGCAAAGTAAGATCTACAAATAAGTCAACATGACCAAAATGGTCAATTGACCACTTACATGTAAGGAGTCATTGTCCTTTATAGTAAATTTTTAACAAATTTTCGTTAATTTTTGTGATCTTACAAAAAAACTTCTCCTCTGAAACTACTGATAGTCCAGTCAATCTAGCATAAATTTGACCCTACCCTTAAAGTAATTGCAAAAGAAGATTTTTAAGTTTTAATCTTTAGCATTATACCCCAAATATACACAGAAAAAAGTCTAACAAAATCTAACTTGAGGAAGACTAAAAAATCACGATTTTAAAATTCCTATGGAGATTTGCATTGAAAATGGGAGATAACCCTGCAAAAAAGGCAGAAATATCAATAAAAATTGATACAAAATTATAACTTTACCGCTTCTATTCAGCAGAATGTATTGATTCTTGATATTTTAGCCATCTTTAGAGTATAACAAACTACTGTAAAGGTGTTTTCATATCTTTTATCAAGCTACAACCTAGATTTCGTAATTCATTATTTGACCATTTATTAAATTTTTCAACATGTCAAGGTAAAGAATCTCAAATTTAATAAAAATTATTAAGCACATATTCTTCTTTTTGTGGTTTAAAGTTTCTTTAAACAAGGTAGATGCTGAACAAATATAATTTACAGATATAAACAATACCAAATTTTCACATTATTTTTTCAAAATGTTCACAAAGCCACAAATTTGCAATTTCTTTAATGAAAAATGTGCAAAAAAAAAAAAATACCCATAACACTTCGGTTTTGTACATTTCATGAGCAGAAGATTATATAATATAGTTAAATACGGACTTATAACCACATCAAAGTATCATACTTTTTATGAATTTTTAAAAAATCAACCAAAAACTGACAAAAAAAGACTAATTTTTGCGGAGTTATCTCCCCTTTCCAATGTTAATTTCCATAGGAAATTAAAAATGCTGATTTTGAGTTTTCCCCAAGTTAGATTTTATGGGACTTTTTTCTGTGTATATTTGGGGCTTAATGCTATAGATTAGAACTAAAACATTTTCTGTTGCAATTAGTTTGAGGTTAAAACTTAGTTTGACTGGACTATGAGACAAATTTAACCAAACTTGGCCACAATCATCATTAGGGTATCTAGTTTAAAAAATATGTCCGATGACCCTGCCTGCCAACCAACATGGCAGACATGGCTAAAAATAGAACATAGGGTAAAATGCAGTTTTTGGCTTATACATTGTATCTCTGAAACTAAAGCAAAAGTATTAGTTGCATTGATTTATGCATCAATTGTAAATAAAAATATCAGGTGAGCGACACAGGCTTTCATATGTTATATTGGACCATACACCGATTGTCTGGATAAAATAGTAGTTGATTTTTATTTTTTTTTGCGAGCTCAGTATCATATTATAGATCCGAAATCAAACTCAAATTTCCACATTTTCAGATGCAAGTTTATCAATATGTTGTGGTTGAATTCCCAGATGAGGGGTCAGTAGAGGTTGTCCACAAAACATGGTAAGAGAGTGAAGAAAAGGTAAAATATGACTTGTCATATTTGTATGTATTTGAAAAAAGAAAATTGCTAAAAAAATGTATGTCAATATACAATGTAGTCTATTATACATGTACATGTTTATGTGACGTGACAAGCCTGACCTAAATACTGTAATTTTACTGAAACAAACCAAATATGTATAGAATTTTACATGATCATGTACATTATAACTTTAATCTGGGATAATGAACATAACTTAAAACATTAAAAATAGTAATAAGTCAAATAGATTTAGCATCTCCATGAATTATTTTGATCACACATAACATTTACTTCATGGTCATTGTTTTCAACACTTTTAACACTTTTTTTATAGGGAATGTTCTGTTATTGGCCAAGAAAAAACTGTCAACAAAGTGCCAAGAAAGGGCAAATTCCTGATAAGAAATTCTGGATGAAATATCCTATAAGAATATTCAGTTACACAGGTAAGACCTCGTTCATATTACCTATTTTAGTGTACTTAGCACCATTAGTAACGTGCGATCATGTTTTTGAGCAAACATATTGTTATGTTGCTGGTTTCAATGAAGTCATCTTTTGTTCTTAGCTGCATCTCATATACAATGTAACTTAATAAGCTGTATATGATCTAGGATTGCATTTTATTTTAATACTTTATAAAGTTTTCCAGTCCTTGTCTTTTATCATCAGGCACAGACTTCACTAAAATTATGAGATTTAAAAGTTCATTCAAGGATTTATTTACCACAGACTGTTCATAGCAGCTTTAAAAAATCTTTGTATGTGTTCATAATTTCTGAAAAAGGCATTTACATTGAAATTTTGTTTTATCAGATGATTATGAGAAGGCACTTAAAAGGCGTCAAAGGGCCCTTGAGCCATCAAATGTGGACACCAATGATGAGGAAGTGCCACAAGAAGAAACCAGGAGGGCGGTGAAGCAACCTCAACGATTGGGGCATGATTTTAGTGATTCAGAGGGTAAAGTAGACTGATTACTTATTCTATTGATAAATAATTGTCGAGAGTTTGTTGAAGAGATTCTTCAAATATCTTTATCTTACATGTAACACTGAATAGATTTTGTTAAATTAGTTGATATTTACAGTGAAATCATAAATTTTACCACATAATTTTATTTTTTTGTACATTGATTGCTTCATTATTGATGTTATGACATTGGAATGGTTGCACGATTTCTACTTTAATAAATATCTTCAATTTCTACTAAATTTTTAATAGTAAAAAAATATATTATAGAGGAAGAAAAAAGACCTACAAGGCGAGATGGAGATAGAAGAACTCCATCCCCACGACCTACAAGAACTCCAACACCCCTACCTATAATCCTTGTAAGTATTGTACAAAAAAAATATTTAACTTTCAGAACATATATGTAAGTCTCTGGGTAAATTCAAAATTAATTGATCAACTGATTCAATAATGGTTAGCATGCTCGCCTCGAGTGTGGTAGGTTGAGGGTTCGACCCTTAGCAGGGTCAAACCAAAGACTTGAAAATTAGTATTTGCTGCTTCTCCGCCAAGCACCCGGCATTAAGGAGTTAGAGCAAAGACTGGTCAGCCTGGAGTCAGAATAATGTGTCTGGGGAAGGTATCTTGTCTTCCAGCGAACTGTTACCTTGTGAGCTAGCACGTTAAAAATCCGTCTCAGCGTGTCGGTCTAGTACAAAGCAGGGTTAATATTCATTTCTCATAATCATGTTCTCGTCCTGAATATGCATCTGAC
Source organism: Mytilisepta virgata (assembly GCA_028015205.1). Taxonomy (NCBI): domain Eukaryota; kingdom Metazoa; phylum Mollusca; class Bivalvia; order Mytilida; family Mytilidae; genus Mytilisepta; species Mytilisepta virgata. The sequence continues at coordinate 45,790,940 of CM051520.1, forward strand.
TTGCCACTGGATATTAAACAACTATAAATCCATCCTTATTGTCTAGATTAGCTGTGTCTTTTGGTATTTGATCTTGGTTTCCTTTGATTAAATAAATGTTCATTTCAGCTTTATTCAGTCAATTGCATCAGGTTCATTTGTTGTGTTTTTATATAGATTTTACATTTCATTAGATTCAGCTTACCATGGTAAAACTTCAAACAGACATAGGTCCAGGTCTCCATTAAGACCAACCCCTGAGAGTAGAAGGAGGTCGTTTTCAACTCCTGACAGTGGAAGGAGGACAGGCACAATCAGAGCAACTCCAGAGGGTCAAGTAGTAAGAGAGCTAGAGAGAAGGCATAGGGGTATTCCTGACTTTGAGAGGGACAGTCAGGAGGACGTTAGCACACCACGAAGTAAGTAACATCATGGTTGCCTAATTTTCAAAAGAATGCAATAATTATAAAAAATGCAGTGTTTTCTGGATAATTTTTTACCAACCAAAATGGCTAGCTAGATTTATTTGTGTCTCTAAATAATTTTTACTGAAATAATAGTGAGAATGATGCTTTCTGGAACTTGAAAAATAGAATTGGTGTATGTGTTGTATACAATTTTTTTTTAAAACAGTCCTTGTTTTTATGGCCCTACTGCTAGGATAAGTTACTGTTCATGAGTTATGTCCCTTTATAAATTTATATGCTTGTGTCCCATTGACACATTTCTCCATTTATGTTTTATAAAGTTTTAACTCATACAAACTGTGACAAAACAGATCTGAAGGGTATTGATAATAAAGGTTATTTCTTTCCATTATATATTATTATAGGTTTTGAAGACAAAGTTACAATGGGGCTAGCTAGAATAGAGAGGACTCTTCTGGAACACTCGCAAATGTTGAGAAGACTAATCAGTGGCCAACCATCAACATCTGCTGATGGAGATTTAGATCTTGATGATTTGATACCATCTCATGTGAAAACAGTAGATGAGCTGGCAGAGCTATCTGCCAGATTTCTAGAAGACAGGGATTTCCCCAAAAAACTGGTAAGACCACTCTTCTTATTACTGTGAACTTGTGCAGAAAAATATCCAAGCTAAAAGTTTCATTGGTATTTCTGTTCTATATTTAGTGAAAATCTTGGAAATACTTAACAATTATCTTGGAATTGGCAAATGTTTTTACTTTATTCTATTCTTTGTTAAATGAATGTTTTACATTTCCAATATCAAGGACATATTTCTATCTTTTGAATAAACTTTTATTACCGATATTAAAGTTATATTATACTGATAAAGCTAAAAAGGAGTATTGATTTCTAGAAAAAGCAAACAGAATATTTTTGAATATGATACTGGAGTGATTACCTTTTGATGATAATATTTTTGTTTTTTTCTTGATGTTCACAAATCATTATGTTATTTCAGGTACGTGTTCTAGGAGCCTTAGGAGGTAGCAGTATTGGTGATACCCTGAGAAGAATAATGAGACGTATACGGAGCAACTCCCTGTGGTCTCTTTTCAGTTTGAAGGGCAAGAACAAAAAAAGTCCCTTAAGGCAGAGCCGATCTACAAGATTATTACTAGTAGGTAGTTTTCATTACCTGTGTACAATTTTTCTGTTATTAAGTTTTGTCAATAGTTCTGTAATCATGCAGAATACTTTACATCAATATAATATCTCAATTCTTCTGAAAATAATGCCATTTACTACTAAGACTATTGGATTTGTTTTATTCTAGAGAGATATCTTATCATGCAATATACATCCCTAATGCAGGATGTTTTTTTTTTTTAAATTCAAGGTTATTTGATAGTACAAGTATGTCATGGTTAAGTCTATTTGTTTTATGCTGTTATATTTGTATTTATTTTAAGTTACTTCAGATTGGTAAGATTTAATATAAAACAAATTTAAAAACTAAAATACATTATTTTCATTACAGAGTCCTGTATTGTAGTTCACAGTAATGGGAAAGAATCTGACATAGATGAGGCTTTGTCAGATTTCCTGAGACATGCACCACACCAAGCAGGTGGATTAAAGTACAAGGTATGATATTATTTATCAATCTTTAAAAAGGTAAAAATCTCGAGATACTGCAGACACTTCAGTTATAAATTCTAATAGTTAATATAAGGAATGAAATGGTCTTTTTGATAGTTTTGAATTAATCATTTATTCAGATCAATGGTAAACAAATCTTATATATATATGGCAGTATCAACTGCTCAATTTTTTTAATGTAAATTATTTTTCAATAAACCTGGATTGACAATTTTTTAAAAATATACATGTATTTTTAGTCTTAGCATTTTAACCAGCCTGGACCAATAGACTTCTGCTTTCTAAAACTTGTGGATAATTATATATGTTTTTTTTTTTCAGAAACCTCCAGCTCAAGTAACTACACACCAACAGCCCTTATAGGAGGAGACATTTGTTTTATATCTAATATGTTTTATGTTTGAATGTATATAAAACTTAATATTCTATTACTATATTTTCATTAAATGCCATAAATCCAAGACACAATTGATGAGTATTTCCTTTGAAAAGAGTTTTTAAAAATAATTTTGATGACGGTATTGTTACTCCTGAGGTCAATGAAAGAAAAGGGGTGTAGTGTAGTTGCCAATGATACAGTAATACAGTCCTTGTTTAAAAAACAAATTTTGAGGTTAAGGAGGAGAAATGACCATATCTATATATAGTTGAAATTTGGTATTTAAAGCAGTATTTATTGAATTAAAACATTGGATCCATGATAATATTAGTCATATAATCTGCAATAATTTGCTTTTCTTACATTTTTATACGACCGCAAAAAAGATTTTTGGATCGTATGATGTCGTCGTCGTTCGAAGTCACATTTGGTTTCCAGAAAAGGAAGGTTAGGATCTCTTTTGGGGGTTATGGTGCTAACAATTTATGGATTAAGGGCCAAAAATAAGCATTTTTGTAGTTTCCGGACAATAACTTGGGTGTAAGTGTACAGATCTCTCTGACATTATACTACAAGGTTCCATATCACTAAGGGAAGGCTGGGGTTGAGTTTTTGTATTTGCCCCAAACATGCAGGAATTGGGGGCCAAAAACAAGCATTTTTCTAGTTTCCAGACAATAATTTGTGTTTAAGTGTATGGTTCTCTCTGAAATTGTACTACAAGTTTCCATACTACAAAGGAAAGGCTGGGATTGAGTTTGGGGGTAATTGCTTCAAGTCTGGGGGGGGGGGATTTTTTTTTCCAATGTTTTTAAGGAGTTCATATTTTTTTTTTTTCAAAATTTTTCAAATTTCAAATTTTTGAATAGTTTCAAGAGGAAATCATCAATTGCACAGTATTGCGCAATTCATTTGTAAGACCTTTGACCACATTTATTTTGTGTCAGAAACCTATATTATCAAAAATTTGATCACAATCCAAATTCAAACAGTATCAAGCTTGAAAATTGTGTCCAAACCTGCCCCAACTGTTCAGGGTTCGACCTAAGCATTTTATTGTTATTGAGGTGTTTGAAATACTATTGGTGGAGTTGTCTTGTACATTTTGCTTGGGTTTTTGTCTCTTGGAGTTTGACACATTCTATATTTCGATTCTTTATTCTATGTACATGTAGCAGGATTTTTATGAAGGGAAAATTGAGAGATATCAGGATGTATAATATGCAATATATTTTACAGAATGAATGAAAGATCTGAGCAGGTTATGTTTTACCAACATCCATATAACATATTAAGTATGTTACTGTTGAACGTTCTTACAACATCCAAGTAGGAACATTATCATAACCATCCTGAAACATTATTTTAACGTTCCAGAAACATTACTGCAGAACGTTCTCACAACATCCCAGTAGAAACGTTATTATAACCATCCTGGAACATTATTTTAACGTTCCAGAAACATTTTTCACAATGTTCCTGGAACCCAACTGGGAGTCCACACTTTTACATCCTAGGAACGTTTTTATAACGTTCTCTGAACAAAATCAAAACATTACTGGAACATTGTAGGAATGTTTGTGTTTTTGTGGGGAGAACCATCTAAGGACCATTTCTGCTAAGTCTGAAGTAAGATTTTTGAGTGAACATTCATGCCATGTTTGGTTTCATTCCATTCAGTGGGTTCTATAGAAGAAGACATTTGTATGTATTTCCCTTAGGGTCCTATGTTAAACTAAATCCCTCACTGGTGGCCATTTTGAATGATGTAACGGCTACAAAGTAACAACATTTGGTCAGCACCTTGTAAGGAACATTCATGCTATGTTTTGTTACATTCCATTCAGTGGTTCTCTAAAAGAAGTCATTTGTATGCATTTCCCATAGGGTCCTATGTTAAACTAAGTTCCCTGCTGGTGGCCATCTTGGATGATGGATCAGCTACAAAGTAACAACACTTGGTCAGCACCTCATAAGGAATATTCATGCCATGTTTGGTTTCATTCCATTAAGTGGGTCACTAAAAGAAGTCATTTGTATGCATTTCCCCTAGGGTCCTATGTTAAACTAAGTTCCCCGCTGGCGGCCACCTTGGATGATGGATCGGCTACAAAGTAACAACACTTGGTCAGCATCTCATAAGGAACATTCATGCCATGTTTATTTTTTGGAGATGGATGTAGGGGTGGAGGAGTCCATCAGATGGGGCTTTTTAAAAAAATAGTGTACCTAATTTAAGATGAACATATTGAAAAACTTGTAAAAGAGAATTTTCGTTTTTTTTTATTTTTGTTTTTAAATTATATGTAATACTGAAAAAAATAATTTTTAAGGTTTTGCATTTTTAATAAAGTGGTAAAAATATGAGAAGGTAAAAGATCTTTTGATAGACTTTTATTCAAGTAAAAATTTGATTTACTTTGAAAAGAAGGTACAAAGGTGAGGTTTATTTTTTGGAGATGGATGTAGGGGTGGAGGAGTCCATCAGGTGGGGCTGTTGAAGAAATAATATTTGAGGGTAGGAAAACACTTATATTAAAATCTAATTGATGGTGGTAAATTTAACACATTACAACAGTAAATGAAATTTTGAAATTGTGAATGTTGAAACCACTATAAAGTTTTTTCTGAAATAGGCTTAAGGTTCAGTTCGGCAAATGTTTATATTATATAGGCAGATAATAGTTCAGTTGCTGTTATATGTGTTATGATAATTAATATTTCTAAGGTTATGTAAAAAAAATAAGATGTTTTCAATTTCTGAGTTGTAATATTTTTTTGATTGGTTTGCATAAAATAATGAAATCAGAAATTCAATATTTAAACTGGTATTAGAAAATCAGGGGGAATCAGTTTAAGCCCCCGTCTTGTCATTTTGTCTGATACAAAATTGATTCAAGATGTAAAATATTTCTCATTTCCCTATATTGTCTGGATATGGATACTGAATTTATTTTTTTTAAATTAGTCTTTAGATTTAATTTTTTAGTATATTCATTCACATCATTAGAAATAGCCAAATAAAAAGAAATAGCCACTAAGTTCTAAAAATTATAAAAGATTATTCATTTTCACTGAAGTAAGAGACAACGTAAAAAGCTAGCAACAAATAACAGCTGCTTTTCACGGATTCGTTGGTTGGAACATTAGATGACCTTGCTTTTAAAGAGCTGGCTATAAAACTGTTACACATAGCTTGTAAAAAAATAGTTTGAAATGTAGAGGTTTTTCAATAGGAAAGAATGGAATACCAGTTTAATTATTATGAGACTGTCAAACAAACATAATTGAAATAAAAATGACATTTTAAATGTTCTTCTTTTCTGTTGAAAACTGGTGTATGGCTTGGTTATTTATGAAAAGGCAAACACTGTGTGCAATAACAATGAAAAATATATTATAAAACCTTCCTAAAATACTGTTAACCCTGACACATTTTTATGCCCCCACAATCTATCTGGACCAAGTTTGCCCAATTCTCATTAAAATTTACAGGATAATTTAACATGTTCGAAAGAGATATGTACATATTATCAGGTTTTCTGCAAACGTATATCGTAAAATATCAGCCGCGAGACACAATGTGAAGCTTTTTCGGCGAGTGAGTGTAGCAAACGAGCTAAAAAGCTTCATATTGTGTCGAGCGGCTTATATTTTACAATATTTGTTTGAAGAAAACTTGATGATAAATTTATCGTATTGTTAACTAGCAATTTTAATGGAATTTCTTACTTTTCAATGGCCTTCTGCCTATAACCGGATGTTTTCCTGATATATTCGGGTCAACGTTGGGTCAAACATTATGACGTCGCTGATATATTCGGGTCAGCTCATATTAGGGTCGGGTCAACTCTTTACGACGTCACAGTGCCGAAATACGGGGAAATTGTGAAGGCCTCAGCAGGTCGATATAAGCATGGGGAAATACGATAATAACCAGGATGTTCTGGTCCATTAATGGGGTTTTTAGCTCATGGCCAAAGGCCAGTTTGAGCTATTACCGCCACTGCATCCATCGTCCATCCATTTTTCACATCTTGATCTTCTTGAGAACCACTGAGTAGTATTTGACCAGACTTGGCAGAGATGGTGATTGGTCAGACATGGTCACCAGAACCTAGCTAAAACTCCCTTTTTTACCCTTTATAACACGTTCTATATTTCTATAAAGGCCCTGAAGTGGACCAAGACCACAATTAATTCATAGTGCATTTTCATATTAAAATAAAATTGAATCAATAAAATCTCAACTGCGCAATCTTAAAAATCTTGTGTAGAAAGTATACCTGTCTTATCAACATTTAAAAAAAGAATTCATCAGTGCTAACTCAAAATATTGGCAAAAATATCTCCTAGGGTAGCAGAATTCTTGAAGACATCAGACGACACCCTAAATATTGACCCTTTTCCATCTGACCAAATCGCCACTTTTAATTGTGACAGCTCATTCAAACTTTTTAAAACATCAACTTTGAACATTCTACTTTAAATTTAGAACAAAAACATTTTAAAATGCTTTAATAAGGGTTAGAAAATAAAAATGGAAGAAAATTTGTATAAGGGATGCTCAGCCAAACTTTGTTTAATATAGGACCTATAAAAATTTGACTTAATTGGCAGCAGTGGTCCTCAGATGGTAGACCATGGGTACGATGACAAGAACTGTCAGATGGCCACCACGGGCAAACTTAGTTTAACAAAGAACCCAGTGGAAAATATCTGAATCTTGTCTTTAACCACTTAGCCAGTTGAAACAAGACATGGAAGCAATGGTCCTAAGATGGAACTCTTTTAGAATTTCAATTGACCAAGATAGCTGCCGTAACAGAATTTAGGTAACATAAGAAAATCTTTTGTAGGTCTTCTCTAAAACCACTGCGATAATTGAGACAAATCTGTAATAGAATATCCTTAGGTGATTTCTCCCAAAATAATGAGACCTGGCGTACCAATCAATCTGGCTGCCATAGAAAACCTTCGTTTAACAAAAACCCTATGGGTAAATCCACTTGCAATTGGATCATGTTTTAAACTAAAAAGTCAAATTGAACCAAATTTGGGAGCAATGGTCTTTGGGTGTTTCTGTTCCAAATTGTATCCGTTGACCCTGACAGCCAGGAAAGGCTGTCTCCATAGTCATCTTAGTGACACAGGACCATACGTGGAAATATTTTAATTGTTTTTCCTACCGAAACCACTGGGCAAGTTCATAACAAACTCTGCTAAGAATTCCTTGTCAAAAGTATCTATCATAGGTCCCCATGGGAAACTTGTCTGATACCATAATGCCAAATGAAATCAAACTTATGTTCAATAAGATGACATCATTTACTCGTAACTAATTTTTTATGCCTCGCTGGTAGGCGAAGGGGGCATTAAGTGTTACACGGATAAATTGAAGAACATCAACTGAATACTGGTACAACCAGTATTGTACAATATTGGTAACTATATAAAATAAAAGTGCAAACACTTCTGCTAATACAAGAATTCTGGTAATTCTTAGACTAGTATTCTTTAGATCTACAATATCAAGGGGTCCAATCTAATTGGTTTGTGCACTGCTTAAATTGGTAAGTCCTTAGGAAAATGGCTGATGCGAAGCGGACGAAAAGTGAAAGGAGAGTAATCTTAGTGTATCATCAAACTGCTTGATTTATGTCTTTATAAACTTATTACACTTCGGCTTCCCATTTATTCAGGGAAACACACGAATATTCAGTTTGTGATTGAAAGCTCCGTGTAAAAATCTATTGAAGAAAAACCTGGAGAGGATGCCGAATAAAAATTGAGCGACGAACATTTTTAGGTGCGTATCTGTATTTATTTACAGAGTTTCACATTTTTTTCGAGGGAAAAATGTTGCCATTCCATAGACCAACATATAGAATATTTAATTCAGTTGGAGTTAAAACATTATAACAAACTTGATTTTCCGATTGTAAACTTCCCATTTGTTAGCATTAACATACGAAGGTCTCCCGCCTATGGTATGTACATTTCACAGTTGATTCGTTACTGCCGCGCATGTGGTTAATATGTCCACTTTCTCGGCAGGGCTAGATATCTGTCACATAAATTTCAAAGACAGGTTTATGTTCAGTCTATTCATTTCATCACTGTATGGAGTGAATACATGGAATTATGTGAGCTCGCCATCGGTCTTCACCATACTGACACTGACATATACATGTGAGCGCACTGTCAATCAAGTGATTTCAGCTGTGAAAAGTGTATCCACTCCATATACATGTAATATATAAAATAAAAGTGTAACGGAACCATTTTTAAAAGCCCTTTTTAGACGACATAAAGACACTTGTACCCCATATTTCGACCGTCCATTATTATCTATGTACAAGTACAGATCTACATATGAAGCAGAAGTGGGTGCGTCTGTGGCCTCTAATTTCAAGTTTGCTAGGATAGATGAGATGTGGGTTTTTAAACTAAGGATTATTAAGTGACAAAACATCTATATAGCGGAAACTGAAAATGAAGGACTGGGTTAATTTCTTTTCTTTAGGATTCATTCAGGTTGGCCAAAAGCAGCACAGTTTTTCCCCATTGGGATGCCGATCGTTTGATGAAAAATATGTCCTCCAAACTGAAAGATGTCAATGAGAAATTCGTTAACAGCAGTCTCAGAGTACTTTCTTTAGAACGGCAGTATGTTTTTTGACCAAATAAGCCTGTCCCTTACCTAACAACACATAGGCATATCTTTGTAAACCTTGTTTAGTATAGAAACATTGGTGAATTAGCTCAAGAAAAACATATTTTAATTTGTCATGTGGGAGGGTTGTAAACAGTGTAGAAAAATCAAGTTTTTATGCTATTACAATAGGTAGGGTCACTAGAAAGAGATATTTCTGTAAGTATTTAGAATTTCTTAGAATTTTAGAATCCACATCTGATTCACACACTAGTGAGTAGGCCTTATCACAGTAGCTTTTGAGACCATCCTAAGGAGTAAAGAGTTTAGAAAGGGGTTTAGTAGTGCATTTGGCAGAGCCTGCTGTATGGAAACTCATGAAGTTTGGGTATCCAGTAAATGGAAGGTTAAAATTGTCATTACTTACATTAATACCAAAGGAAGACAGAACAGAAATATGATTATTGATAATATCTTACCTTGGTATGGTAGTGTGCGTGTAAGTGGGGTTGCCAAGTGAATTGTCAATACTGGTACCCATCTCCTTAGGCAGTCAATGTAGTGTCTTTTGCAGACAAAAACTATGTTATTTGGAGCTTTGTCAGCTGGAACAATTACACAATTGTCATGAAGGTAGGACAGTGTTTTTGTAACTTGTGATCTTTAAAAACTCTGTCAGATTTAGAACTCATCAGGGCGGGTCCAGGTGAGGGCGTAATGGGCGTACGCCCCCCCCCCCCCCTTTTCCAAAAAAACTATCGTAATCTGCTTATATTGTATTGAATCTGGCAGTTTAATATACCATAGACAATTAATGGAGAGAATTCGGCATAAAAAATATCAAACCCTGACACTTTAACTATAAAATATACATGCTCCAAGTCAGGAACCGTTACATTAGTGCATTTCGCAATTATTGTTTTTTAGCAAAAAAAGGTCCAAAAAATTTTTATTATAAAAGTTTTATTATACGCCCCTCCCTTTGAAATATCCTGGAAACACCCCTGCTCATGGACGTTCTAAGGTGTCGAAAGCGAGCAAGAATTAATGACTTTAATGACCTTATCCAATTCGAAAGTGTTTTCTGGCATAGTCTTCAAATGCATCTATCAGTATTTTGATGTGTTTCCAGTTTATAGGCTGGGGCTCACAATATTTGGGACCTTTAAACATGTAAAACCCTTAAGTTGGATTATCTCTTCTTGCAAGCATCCGGCGATAATTATCTTGCTTTATGCACATATACTTATGATTCCCAACCTTCATAAAAAGTTTATCAAAATCCGTTGAAAGGTTTAGAAGGAGTTGCTTTTTCAAGATACTTGGACAGCCTGACGGAAGGATGGTACGACAGACGGACAGGGTGATTCCTATACACCCACCCAAAACATTGTTAAGATAAGATTTTATACAATAAGCTTATTTTTAATTGAACCGAAAAATATTCACCAGTCTTGTTTTTTATTATTATTTTTAAATAAGTCAATTCCGTAGAAGAAATACAGTTTTTTTTAATTTATAAGATACTATTTTTTTCTAAGAGAGAAATATTTAAGAATTATTCGTATTTACTATTTTTTAATATTCGGATGAAATGATTATGTGCAGCATGATATGAAAATCATTAAAGATTTAAAGGTCATTTGTGCCTTTTCAAGTTTCCAGTTTTGCAACAAAGAGGCCCTCCCTTCTATTTTTGGCAAGGGGCGTAACTCTTGGGAAATCAATAAAATAGACAACAACAAAAAAGTATAGTGCCATAACTACAAGATGGCTTTCGGTCAACCGATACTTGGTACCTAATATTATTTCAACATGTTGCATACTTTTTTTAGAAATGTCGGCAGAATTTTTGAGGAAAAGCAATAACAAGGTTTTCGGTGTTAGGGGAGATAACCGCTATAAAGGAAATTTTACGGTATAGTGCCCTAACCACAAGATGGCTTTCGGTCAACTGATACTTGATATCTAATATTTTTTCAACATGTCGCATATTTTTTGGGGCAATGTCTTTAAAGTTTGGCGGAAAAAGAATAATAATAAATATCTATACTATTGATAGCCTTCTTAGTTCAAAAATATATGGTTGCTAAAGGTTTTTATGTTCACAACAAGTGGTTGCTAAGGACAAAAATATCTTTATGTCATTGCTAAGGATAAAAATATTACTTCTAGTATTGAAAATGTCATATCTACTATTCATAGCCTTTAAAGTTAAAAAAATAAGTGGTTGCTAAGGACTTATATGTCGTTGCTAGGGACAAAAATTTCATTTCCAGTATTAAAAATGTCATACTTATATTATTCATAGCCTTCTAAGTTCAAAAATATACGGTTGTTAAGGTTTTTTACGTCGTTGCTAGGGACCTTGACATTTGATCTTGACCTAACTTTGTAGATCGTATTATGCTGAACATTTTTGCGATTCAAAGTTTCTTTCTATCTCTAACCTCGTTTGAGATATAAGCAAAAAATCTTCATTTCAGACCCCGAAAAACAGTTTTGGTGCCTAGGTCCATAATGGTTGGTCCAATAATTTTGGACCCAATATAACAAATGTAGATCTTTATAAGACACACATTTTCTCCATTACATTTTATCAGCCATCTTTTACAGTTATTGAGTAATTTCGATAACAAGCTAAGGTCAAAATCTAGGTCATGACCTTGACCTTTGACCTTGAGGCATTTTCAAGGCCACGTGAATTAATGATCATTGGTGAAGATCCTAGGTGGCTACGACTTACGGTTTCTGAGTTTTAGGGGCCAACTGACATCGGTTAATTTTTAAAGGGGCATAACCCTACCAATGAGTCCAAATGTAACAAAGAACCAGGGTCTGGTCCTGAACAAATTCCACCCTTCGGTTTTTTTCTACCTATTATGGTTACGGTGTATGAATGATACCAAGGTTTTCGGTGTTAGGGGAGATAACGGCTATAAAGGAAATGTTACGGCGTGGTGCCATAACCAAAAGATAGCTTTTGGTCAACCGATACTTGATACCTTATATCATTTCAACATGTCACATACTTTTTTTGGGAAATGTCATTAAAGTTTGGCGGAAAAAGAATAATAATCAGAAGAAATACAGTAAGGTCTTTCCTTAAAGACCTTAATAATCAAAGACAGCAAATCCCAACGAAAAATGTCACTGAAATATGTGGTCGTGTCAAAAAATGCTGCAAAGCCCAGTGACGTATCCAAATATGGGTAATGGCTATGACCATAAAAGGCTTGTGGTTGCACCTGATTTCCGTATTGTTCACCTGTTAAAGGGCATAACAATATAATTCGTGACGTAAGTGACTCTGCAGATAAACAGACACTCAACAGCTGTGTTGAATCTAAGGGCACTCTTGGCCTAAGGCTTGTTTTCCACATTTCCACCACTAATATCTTTTCGTGGAGTAACGTCCAACACCGATCCTACAAATAAAATTCTTTATTTTTTAATTCGCATCGTAGTAGCGTACTACTAGGCTTGACTGTGCAGTCACATGTACAGACATTCGACGACTGGATTCAATTTCTTCTTATTTTCGGAATGATCATTTCTGTGTTGTTCTACATCACGGATACAGATTATACTGTCATATCTCGCCGTGAATTTTTGTTTTTACCGCGCAGAAAATAATTTAAACTAAGGGCTCCCAAGAGCCTGTATCGCTCACCTGGACTATGTCCATCTTGACTGGCATCTGGAACATTGCTGTCAAGTTCCAATTGGCTCACTGGTTTCAAATAAGAAGATTATTCAGTGAACTTTCCCGTTAGGTCTTATGTTAATCTAAGTTCCGCTCTGGCAGTCCATATTGGATGGTGGACAGGATCATCTGATATAATTCTGAAAGAGGACCAACTAAGGATCATTGCTGCCAAGTTTTGTTCCAATTGACCAAGTGGTTTCATACAAGAAGATCTTTAAGTAAAATTCCAATTGAGTCCTATGTTAAACTATGTTCGACTCTGGCGACCATCTTGGGTGATTGATAGTAGTCCAGTCAATCTACCATAAATTTGACCCTAACCTTAAAGTAATTGCAACAGAAGATTTTTAAGTTTTAATCTTTAGCATTATACCTCAAATATACACAGAAAAAAGTCCAACAAAATCTAACTTGAGGAAGACTAAAAAATCACGATTTTAAAATTCCATTTGCATTGAAAATGGGAGATAACTCTGCAAAAAAGGCAGAAATATCAATAAAAATTGATACAAAATTATAACTTTACCGCTTCTTTTCAGCAGAATGTATTGAGTCTTGATATTTTAGCCATCTTTAGAGTATAACAAACAACTCTAAAGATGTTTTCATATCTTTTATCAAGCTACAACCTAGATTTCGTAATTCATTAGTTGACCATTTATTAAATTTTTCAACATGTCAAGGTAAAGAATCTCAAATTTAATAAAAATAATTAAGCATACATTCTTCTTTTTGTGGTTTAAAGTTTCTTTAAACAAGGTAGATGCTGGACAAATATAATTTACAGATATAAACAATACCAAAATTTCACATTATTTTTTCAGAATGGTCACAAAGCCACAAATTGGCAATTTCTTTAATGAAAAATGCGCAAAAAAAAATAAAAATACCCATAACACTTCGGTTTTGTACATTTCATGACCAGAATATTATATAATATAGTCAAATACGAACTTATAACCCCATCAAAGTATCATACTTTACATGAATTTTAAGAAAATCAACCAATACCTGACAAAAAAACTCATTTTTGCAGAGTTATCTCCCCTTTCCATTATTAATTTCCATAGGAAATTAAAAATGCTGATTTTGAGTTTTCCTCAAGTTAGATTTTATGAGACTTTTTTCTGTGTATATTTAGGGCTTTGTGCTATAGATTAGAACTAAAACATTTTCTTTTGCAATTAGTTTTAGGTTAAAACTTAGTCTGACTGGACTATAGGGTCATCGAATATACTTCTGAAAGAGGACCACCTAAAGACCATTGCTGCCTAGTTTTGTTCCTATTGGCAAAGTGCTTTCAGACAAGAACATCTTTAAATAAATTTCCTATAGGGTCCTATGTAAAACTATGTTCGACTCTGGCAGCCATCTTGGATAACGGGCGGTCATCGGATATAAGTCTGAAAGAGGACCACCTAAGGACCATTCCTGATAAGTTTTGTTCCAATTGGCCCAGGGGTTTCAGAGGAGATGATTTTTAAAGGAAAGTTTACGACGACGACGATGGACGACCATTTCCAAAACTTATTTTGGGTATTATTCCTAATCTTTCTACAAACTATGTGAATAAAATTTCATATTCAGCCAAACAAGACGTGTATTTCTTTTCATGTATTCCAGAAATTTTTTTCCCGAACCTTTCATTCAACTTCTAACTTTACATGCATAAACATGTCTATCTATCACTTTTCCATCAGATATTTAAATTTCAAAAAATTCTGAATATAGGTTGGATTTCTTTCTAACCAAAATTTTGTAAACGTTGTGTGGCGTTTGTTATCGTTTGTAAAACGCTAAAAAAGTAGAAATAAATACATCGTTTAATCAGTGTGTTCTGAATCTGTTTTGAACTTTCAATTATGCATACACATGGTGTTGATAAACAGACAAATTGTTATTTTGCAAAACATGGCAGTGGTCTTCTTTTAAATCACTTTTGTGTGCTGTTTGTATGTTCACAGAAACCACATGTTAATGAAAAATCAATAATAATATACATACCTCCTTTTCTGTTGACAGAATCCATCTTTGTAATAACCGCGGGAAAAAAAACACGTGCAGATCAAGGTTGAAGTTAGAAACAAATGTAGCGTTTGACAAACTGTAGACGCATCTTTAGCGAGTGCATAGTTTGTCAAAGTTTATGTAAACTTTGTAAACGTTTGCTAGAAACAAATGATCAAAACATGTACGCGCTTAGCCGTTTGCATCGTTTGTGTTAGAAAAAAATGCACCCTATAATTTGCACAAAAAGAGTTAAAATCAATCTCCTCAACTCAAGCCAAAATTTCCATGGTCAAGTTTCGCCTGCTAAATCTAGAAGTACCTCGACACTTATATGCTTCAGCACCACTGAATAACTTTTCAACGTTTCACACATTCTAAATAGGCCTTATAAATCCTTCAGTTTCATAGGCCTAGACATTCCTCAATAAAATCAGCGAAGCATCTCAGTGTTTGATGCTCGAGGTTTGATGGCGTTCCGAATCATGACGTCACCACAAGGTCAGATTCTAATCACGTGATCCCTTACAGTAACAACGCCATCGTTGGCATGGTTGGAGCACACGGCTCCGTGCTTTGATTGTTAAGGTTATTATTCCGTTTCTAATTTTTTTTAAAAACTGTTTAAAATAACAGTTTTTTAAACATTAAATAACCCAAGGGATCCGATTTTGCAATTATTTTTTGGAATTTTTGCTTATTTTCTGATTGAGCTTTTATGGAAAAGGGGGAGGGGGGGAGGGGGTAAAGTAGATGGTTTCTAAAGATCTGCTAATAATAATTAACAAATAAGTAACCAAACATTTTTCCACATATCTGAGTATCGCTTTTTGGGACAGTTTTAACACAAATTTGCACAATTAACGTCTTCAAGGTTCTGAATTTCCAAATATTGGTACAAAATAACCCGAATCGCCTTACACGACTTTTCCGGGTAGAAAATTTGAACTTATTAAAATTAAGCATAAAATTTCTGTTTGTTAACATAAAAATGCGTTGCATACAACCGTTTACGATAAAAAGTAGGTAAATTTTCCCGGGTAAATATTTACGATTAAAAAATCCATTTATGAATGAAACAAATACATGGGAAAGTGGCCCTACTCCTTTTCAGTCTATATATGCATGGCTAAATATAAAAAGAATCACATCTGACCTTTTCGTTGACATATTTATGTAAACGTAAATTTCAAGTTCTCCCAGAAAGACCAGTTTTTGCCACTTTTTCAATAAAGGTTATCACAGTGAAATAGAACAAAGGTCCATGCATATGTTAGCTATTTCAAACAGTTGGCTTTTGTCGTCTGTCATTCAACATACTTTTGTATTTTAATCTTCTTTTTCGAAACTAACGACACAATCGGAACCAAATTTTAAAGGAACGTTCGGTGGAAACTATGGCAAAATTGCGGGTACTTTGCTAATTTGCATAGCGGCCATTTTGGATTTCTCTGACGACATTCATTACAAAGCATTACATTTGCCCCAAAAATAAAAATGTAAATATTCAAATTCTTATAACTCATAAGCAAATTGTCCGCATATAGGTATATTCTACACAGTATTAGCTTTCTTTTCGTGTGCAAATGAACATTGTCAGAAGGGAACGTTTTCCGCCAATTCAGTTTAAAAAACTGAAGTGTAACCGTAGTATAACAATTACTGCTATATGAATTAACCAAAATTACTGAAAAATCCAAATTCAAACTACAAATACAGATACAACGCGAGATCATGAATTATCCGCATATAGAGAACCACTTTGAAGGATGATATTTATGAGGAAATAACTTTTATCTCACCTGCTTTCAAAACTAAACATGATAATGTCAAGTCTCCCATAGCGCAAATCCTTCAAATCTGAAGCCTTTCCCCTCAGAATTAACTTGAACAAACAATTTGTAAACATCCGCCAAAAATTATCAGAGAGGTGTACATAAATTAATACAGGATCATGAGCGCCTCTAGTTTACTTAAATATTTAAAGTTTAAAAAACTAACGAATATAGAAATTTGCAGAAAAGAAATAGACTGAGCGCCTATCACGCATTAATTCTGTGTGAGAGAGAGAGAGAGAGAGAGATTGATTCAAAAGATGTCCAAAAATCATTGCAATGCGTAGATCAGGGTCATCCACTGGCAAAAATCATTTATTGACGAAAGTTTTGACGTAAAAGGAAGTCATGATTTCTATTTTCCGCTCACCAGATCTTCACTGAAAACATGACCAAGGCGTGCCATCTTAAATGGCGATCAGGAGAATTGGTCAAGTCCAATGTAAATCCGGAACTTGTCTTTCGCCGTGCTCTTTTTCTGGCCAATGTACTTGGAAAAAGTCTTAGAGTTTCCAGCTGGCCCCATTCCAATGGCTCTATTTGACGATAATGGGTCCATGCGTAATGCTGTAAGTCTGATTTTATCCATGTTCTTGAAAGTGAAGGGTGCTAATAATTCATATTACAACCATGTAGTCCCATGAAATCAGTTTTGATCAGATATGGTATGGGTATAATTCAAAGTCTAGATGTTAAGAGGTTTGTTACTTCTTGGGACTTGGCAAAACACTACTAGTATTTCAAACTTTTATGGATGTTTGTGACTGATATGATACTCAAGATTCTATAAAATCAGCTGAATAAATCAGACCGTCTACTGTTTATGACGGAGAAAGGATATACAATGTCATAGAAAGTATGAAAATCCCAGAATGGAAGACATTTTTAGGGTCGTCAAAGAATAAACAGAATCTGACTAAATTTTTAGGCGATTATGTGCTCCTTCACTTTCAAGAACTTGGATTAAATGACCAACAACAGTTTATTTTGGCAGGTGTTTTTGTTAACCCAGAAGTTGTTAAGAGGTTCACATCCACTACTGTTACTGATATTCCATAGTTGTTCAGCACACAAAAAGAGACAGATACGAGACTCAT
Organism: Mytilisepta virgata; assembly: GCA_028015205.1. NCBI lineage: Eukaryota > Metazoa > Mollusca > Bivalvia > Mytilida > Mytilidae > Mytilisepta > Mytilisepta virgata. The sequence continues at coordinate 45,808,673 of CM051520.1, forward strand.
TCTGCATTCAGTATCAGCTGGTACACATTTTGAACCTGATAGGATCGTGATTAAGTCCTCTGACATAGATGTTTTGTTGTTATGTGTAAGTTTTTTTTTTTTTATCAGCTACTGAACACTAGCGAAATGTGGTTCAAACCGGTAGTGTAACATCAGTAAAAGACAGAAGGAGGTTTATACCGACCCGACACATGAAGTTTACAATTTCAATTGGTCCACCGTATGCCAGATAGTATCAGCTACTCATGCACTTACCGGCTGTGAAACCACATCCTCCTATTTGGCATAGGTAAAACTTCAATTTATAAGACTTTGATGGCAAACCCTAAATGTATCAGTCACTGGTAGATCTCGGTAGCATGGTTGTGGACAGGGCCATAAAAACGGGGAGGCGTCTCGCCGCTGATCTCTAAGCTAATGGTTAAGTTGGCATCTTTTGAAGACGTTTAGTGCGTCACGCCCCCCCCCCCCCTTTCAGAGGCAACATTTAAGCAGCACATGCTTTATGCGTCGTTTCATGTATATATTTGGCAAAATGCGGGTCAGGCGAAGGACCCGATTTGCACATGTAAAGGTAAACATGATTGTAGCGAGTCCTGTATCTGTTTTGAACCGAATTTTGCAGGTATATGTGATTGTAATTGCCACAGAAACGAAGACTAGAAATGCACGTACCCTAGGGTAAGCGTACAGAACGATGATATATGATATTAGTTCTTCGCCGTAGTTTCCGTCTCAAATACGCAATCGTTCAGCACTGATGTTTACAAGAATGACTTGTACAAGACTTGTACTTCCATAGGGGGGAGTGTAGTACTTGTGGAGTTTCCACTTATATGGATACTGGTTTTTTACATGCGCAATAAATAGGATTTAATGTTCTATGTTTCAAACCTAACTTTTGATTAACAATAGTTTGTAATAAATCTGCTAGAAAATGAGGTCTCATTACTGCATTTCGGGGCAGTTTCATCGTCCATGTTTTTTCTATCTATTGTTGATACCTTCATAATCAATGTAAATTAGTTATTCGTATTGTAGGATTAATACCTGACTTGAACTTCCGGTTTAAAGTAGGAGATTGACAATTTTGACTGAATAGAAAAGGGGGCGTAATTTAACATCTCCCATTGTTTTATTCCCTTGATTGTTTTCAGTTTCTTAGATCAAGATTTTTGAGATATAACAGGAAAGAGAAATTAATGACATTTTTTTCTTGGTTGCTCAGATATACAGTGAAACCTTTGAAATTGTTAGAAAAGTTGATTTTGACTTTTTGACATTTAACTTTTAATCTCGGAAATTTGCACAACTTTACGACCAGTCGAATTATTATCTTCAGGAAAAGGTGTAAATTAGCACTATAATAACAAATACTATATGATAGCTAAAAAGGTAACGACTAGCTGGAATAATAAAAAGTAGAGTAGAGTACATAGTCTAAAGAGCAGGCTTAATTTGTTCTCGTTTTAATCTCATGTTGACCAATGTAAGTGATTGCCAAAACTTTTTACACCATTGTCCGTCAAAAGTTTATTCATAAAGTTTAAACATTGCACTTTGAAACCACCAGGCTAATTATCTTCTCATCTCTCATATTTGCCTCTACAAAAGGGCCTTAGTTTAACATATATTCTATAGAAAAATTCACATGAAGATCTTGAAAATGAATCATTTGAAACCAAACTTCGACCTTCATTTACGTTAGGGGACCCACCGTATAAAGATTTATTCTATATCAATCCTAAAAAAAACCCTTACCCTTCACTCAGCTAAATTTAATCAATACATACATCAGGTTCGCTTATTTTTGGCGGCGGCCACAACAAGAAACATGAACTAATGATAAAGTTTATATAGTTACATTATTTTACATGACATAAAAGTAACAAATAACAAAAGAAATATGCTGGTATTCCATTGATTATCTCATTTTTAACAAAAAGATTTACTCGTTTTATTATTACCTTTTCCTCATGTCTAGTAAAAGTGCAGACACAAGAACCAAACAGGAAAGTAATAAGACGGTTTTTAAACAACAGTTGATTGCCCCCTCCTTTTTCATCCTTTGTCACGTGTTTCTACCAAGGCATGTTGACATGGCTGTGTGTCATAATAATGACCTTTAGCTGGAGTGTTTGGAAAACGGCTGTGCTTTTGTTGATTGGTTGTCGTTTTATTTTAGACATTAACATTTGTTTCTATAGTCATGATAGTTCACGTATATATCTGCACTCTGTAGCCTACTATTTAACCGTAGAAAAAGTGAATAATATATGATACAAATTAGATGGCAAGATCTGCATTTTTTGTCGTAATAGTCAGTCATGTGTCAATATAGTTCCCACGGCCCAACATATAAAAAGCCCAAACAATATCCGAAACTATAACAGAGGTCAAATGACAAAGTCACCAACAATGGATAAAACTAAAACCTGTCGAAGACGGAGATAAACATGAATTTTACAATCTTATAACTTACAGTAAATTTTAAGTATACTTCTGTGAAAATGATTAGATTTCATTTAATGATTGTAATTATGATTTGTCCTTAGATCTCAAAGACGTAAATGTAAAAATAAAATTGAAAGTATATCCATTTGTTTGTCAAAAACTGGTACCTGTGAATCTTGTTCCATACATCTCCTGACTTTGTAAGCGTGAGATCCTGCATATTATGCAGTTTGGGCTATATTTTAATCATTAACGGCCGAATAAAAGGTTACAAAATGTGTATCACTTACAGTGATGTTTCTTTTGACAACGCCGTAAGGAAAAAAAAACAAAAAAAAAGACACATAAAACTGAAGCATAGTAAAACGACACTTACAGATACGTTCGAATTCAGCTGACATATAAAGAAAAATAGGTCATGAGGAATGGTGAGTATATACTGGTCACAAGAGGCACTTGTTAAAAGACAAAAAATGACAAGCTGTGGGGGAAAGGGGGCATAATTTATTAGTTTTTACATGAGAATTCTAAACTAACAGATGTAGTGCCCTATATCTATACAAATTGTCATAAAATTAATGAAGTGTGTTTGCCTTTGAGCAGCATCGTCCTGATTTTCTGTATCTTATACCTTTTTGTACTTTACAGCTTGTTTTACAGTTTTTCAGTATCCTAGGGATAGAAATTTACATTAAATAACCGTCATATGGAACAATGAACAACCGGATGATATCAATCTGTAAATAAAATCTAAGGACATTCTGCATCTGTTGTCCAAAACAGTACCAAAGGGCTTAACCTGTTCCTGGTGACAGATTCTGATATTTAGAAATGAGCAGATTCTCAGCGCTATATAAGCTGGGTCTTAATGTGATAAATAAACAAAATATCAACTCACTTATCAGGCATGTCACGTCTAATACTGGGTGCTCTTTTACTTTTTGTTTGTATTCAGGTATGTCGGAAATTTATTTTATCTAAACAAAAACGGCCTTTAATCAAATGAATGAACGTAAATGTGATGTCTTCATTAATATTCTAATTAATAAAACAAATAGTTATTATGTTAGATGCTGTACATGTTTTACCAAGAAAATCAGTTTGTTTACGATAAAACTTGGATTTTTGGAAAAACATTTTGTAATATATAGAATTAAAGATTTCATTTATCTCTTTTATTTCTGATATGTATGCAGGTGGCATTGAGCTTCCGCCTAGTGAGACAAAGGGAGCAAAGTAGAAATGGTGAGTTTTATTAATGATAGAGATTAGTTGATTTGAGTTGCTAGTATTTCGATACTGGCATACTGACCCGAAATTGATACCTAAAATTTAGCTAAAAAATTTTAAAATGTGTAAATACTAAGGAGTATCTCCCTCGTGCATAACTATGTCCTTATATGGTTTTGGCTTCAGCTCTTTTGGCCATTTAGACATTTTTGAATTTGCTATTCAACTCTTGGATAATTGTTTTGGTATTCCACATTTTAGACCTCGAGAACAACTGACCAGTGGTCAATCGAAAAAATATGCACATCTTGTGAATCAAAGAATTTAAATTTACATAAAGTATATATTACGTAATTATTTAATTTTGCATAGAGTCAATCCTGCTTTAAAGGGCACCTCTATATAGCATATCACTGTCTATAAAGGTCGGAGTTAAAAAGTCTAATCCACGAACAAAGCATGTAAAAATAGACCTCTGAATGAAGGGCAACTGCTCATAAAGGGCACTTTTTCTGGTCCCTTGGATGTCCTTTATAGACAGGTTTGACTGCATTTTGTATTTGTTCAATTACATTTTGTAACTCTACAAAAATTATAAAGATATACCGTTTTATGTGATGAAGATGCATTGTATAGACTTGCTACAAGTCACACTCTCTAAATTAATTTCTGTATTAATTTAACAATTTGCTGTTTTTCTTATGCTGCAAAATAAAGATGGCAATTTATAAAAGGATATGTTAAAAGCATAATTACATAGAACGGGACTTTCAGCACTCTAAAGATACTAATAAAATTATTTGTAATATAACATGTAAAATTCCTTTTTCCTGAAGCAGTAGTTTCCAAGAGGGAGTGCGGACCCGTTTGTAACAGGCACTGTAAGAATGGTTTAGTCTTGGGTGCAGACGGATGTCCCAAATGCGAATGTGCAAGTACGTCATTCTTATTTTATTGTCAATATTCGATGTTGTTATGTATTTAAAAGACATAAACATTATAAAACTAAAAAAATATAAATACAAAGAAATACTGAACAAACATTTTACAAATCATTGCATTTTCCGTGCAACTCTTGACATTGAAATGGCCAGACGATCTCCTAATCCTAAGGTCTCAATTAAATTAAACAATTACTATAGGATTTTCGATATGACTTTCCTGATTTCATGCAAAAATCTCAATATGAAAATTTGCCGTTTTCGGTGATAAATGACAGAACTTTTCCCCAGTTGATAAATTTTCTGTCAAAAGAAGACCTTTCTGTGATTTTCTCTTCCCTTTTGAATTTGTTTAAATGATTACGGCTTCCTAACATTTTATTCACAGTCGTTATAAAATTATCTAGAAAATGTTTGACAACGATTTCCGATAAAATTTTATCATTTTAAAATTGTTTATCTATTTAAAATTTGTTGACTGTGATTTTTAATTGCAACTTTCGACGTATGTCCCCCTCCCCTGAAATAGCTAGCTATATTTAACGTTAGCTCACCAAAGTTCGGTACTTTCCGATTTCAGCTTTATTAATAACTGACAAAAAGACTTATAGGTACATTTTGAAAGTATTAATATTTGTAGAATGTCCACAAGTTATGTGTTTGATGCATTGTGAAAATGGATTCACTAAAGATGACGATGGGTGTGATGAATGCAAATGTGGTAGGTGTTTCTTTAAATAAATTATTCCATTTACTTGTATATTGCCTCTGCCAAATTTACTCTTAGACAAATCAACTATCACAGAGGGGACGGCTGTTACTATTATTATTGAGCAATAGATAAATTAACGAAGTGTGAGAACTGCGTATCCACCTTGGGTACACTTTAAAGCCAAAAAATCATTAGAGAAGAAATTAAACACTGAAGACCTTTATTTTCATTTCTATTAGATACTAACTTCCCTGTACTGAACGGAAATCACCATTTACCATGATTTTTTTCTTTTTCACATTGTTTCATTCTGAAACTCAGATCTATACGAACTTAAGATAAAGTGTCGAATGTTTTATTACAGGGTTATTGCATGAATAGTGGGAAATATTGTCCGCGTAGAATGTAATGTCGCTCGAGCAATTTCGTGCATTAACCCTTTTATTGTATGGCAACACCTCTCAGATCCCGGGAATAACCAGAAAAAACTATCAAAGACATCGTCCTTACAATGCAATATTGCTCTCCGTGCAATATTGGCGAATATTGCACACCCGTTTTGGTTACCTTCTACAGGGAATATGACGTTGCTATACAATAATTATAGATTATTACATGGCATTTTCCATATCGGCCCTGGTATCATCCCGAGACTCCCATATCGGGCTGAGGACTTTAGCCCGAGGTCCGATATAGGTCGAGGGTTGATATCAGGGCCGATACGGAAAATGCCATGTAATGATCTATTTATCACATATTTAAAAAAAAATAAAAAGAATTTTAGATTTTAATAAAATGGAGAGAAAAAACCAAACAAACAAAAATATGGATTTTCGAGGACCAATACGGTTTTTCGAGGGCAAATCGATATTGGCCCTGGGGACAAATAACCGACTCCGACTTCCGGCTATTATTGGACATACAAAAACGTACATATTAGTGAATTTTACAAAACATCTGATAAAAACTGTTACTGTAACGAGTTCAATTAAATCTCTTATATTTTCAATTCAAATCAACTTCCATTGCCGTGTGACAAAAAAACACTATCTAGACAACTCAATAACACTGAAAACATAACTTAAATAATTATTTCATTTTGGTTTATTATTTTTCAGCATAAAGACTCAAAGAAGACAATGGTGTGTTTGAAATTTATGCAAAGTTTTAGTTCATAATTACTAATTAAATATCTGAAAACATTTTTCAATATTCTATACCACACAACTAAATACATGAAATAAGATGATATGTACGTGAATTGTGTACTTTTACGTCTGTAAGTAATATAAGTACCGGCTCTCGCAATAAACATGATAAGGGCAGACAAAATAAAGGGCGATTCCTTACCACTGTCTCGACTATCAGGTTATGATAAGTTGAACAATGTGAGCTATATTTACAGTTTTAACAAACGCAATTTGAGGTTTCGTTTTAATGCCATTCTTGTTTTTATTGTTTTATTGGCTAGTGAAGACTTTAAATGAATTTGTTGAAGACTCGAATGTCTATAAAGGAGAAAAAATAACTATTGTTAGTATCATACTCCGGTGAAGCTCGTGATATAATTATCTGTTGGTCTTTTACTGTATTAGAACATATTTTGTGGATAAAATTCAACTCAACAGCACAATTGTATAGTTCTACCTTAGTAGACAGTCCGGGTCATCGGACACACTTCTTAAAGAGGACCATTTATAATTAATTAAGACCATTGCTGCCAAACGTGATTCATATTCGTCAACTTGTTTCAGACAAGAAGATTTTTAAATAAATTTTCCCATGCGGTCCTATGTTAAACTAAATTTGGCTGTGGTGGCCTTCTTCGTGACAGTCCGGGTATCGGATATAACTCTGAAAGAAGACCATCTAAGGACTATTGATGCCAAGTCTGGTTCTAATTGGCCAAGTGGTTTCCGAAAAGAAGATTTTTAGATTAATTTTCCCAAAGGGTCATATGTTAAACTAAGTTCCGCAGTGGCCGCCAGCTTTGTTGACAGATCATGGGACACAGTTCTGAAAGATGACCACCCAAGGACCATTGTTGCCAAGATTGATTCCATCTGGCCATGTAGGTAGTTTCATAAAAGATTTTTTAGTCAATTACACATCAACCCCCCCCCTTTCTATGGATGTTGGGGACATAATTTTGGGAGGGGGTCGCGCAATGACCATTCCAATAAATTTGGTCATAATTGTCCACTGGTTTCAGAGGAAAAGATCTTAAGGGACAGTTTACGCCGGGCGAGGTGAGCAATTAGGGATAACATGAAAGGTCAACAATGACATATATACCAATCAATAAACGCCTTTTAATCTAAAGACCAACAGACAAAAACAACAAAGAAGACGATAAAACAGCAAAGAGTCAGGATAATCTGACTTACACAGTCACTGGGCATTGGTAGGTTGAAATCGGTCATTTTATGGATACCTCCTCGATCCTTATCTCGGGGTTACAATATACTCCGTCACCCTCTTAGAAATGTGTCATGTATATATTATCTCCGCATAGCACAAGGTCAACAGTTATCATAGATTAGTAGGTGGTGGTAATCATCAATATACACAGTTGTAATTGGGTGTTTGCAAAATTTTACCGGAGGTAATTTCTTGGGATGTGTCCGAAAACATTCTGCAACATTCCCAGTGATGCGGGTTTAAAGTCGTAGGAGGAGTTGATAACACAAAAAAGACCTGCCCGTGCGTCCGATATTCATCATACTATATAAGCAATATTTGCTCTACCTGCAACCCGACCAAAAACATATTCTATCTTAGACATTAATGCTTATTCTGATTTATTGGTAATAAAGGATTAACGCCACTGAAAACAGAATCATTATATATAAATAAAATATATAGATATAGATTGATCTTATGATTTTTTACATAAATAATGAAAGAAGTGTAACAGTAGAGCATGATTTGTCTCCCAAAATTACCTACCGCATCAGTAGTCCAACATCTCATCTCATGAGCTAAAGGAGTAGTCTATGGCAAGCCGTTTTACCATTTATTCCAACTTCAAGATATCTAATAAACTTTATAAGATATCTGATATAGTTTATAACTATATAAGATATCTTATAGAATATATATACGAGATATCTTATAAAGTATATAAGATATCTTATATAAAAAATATTTATAAGATATCTTATATAAAAAATATTTATAAGATATCTTATAAACTTAATTTATAAGATATCTTATAACTTAATTTATAAGATATCTTATAAGCTTTAGAAGATATCTTATAAAAACTAGATTATATAAGATATCTTATATATTAAATGAGGTATCTTATAGACTTTATAAGATATCTTCTAAAGTTTATAAGATATCACATATAATTTTCTTTATAAGATATCTTATAAATTATATGAGATATCTTATAAAGTATATAAGATATCTTATATAAAAATATTTATAAGATATCTTATACACTTTATGAGATATCTTATAAACCTTATAAGATATCTTATAAAGTTTATAAAAAGGACAAATATACCTAAGAAGCAATCAAAAAAACGTAATCCATTGGACAGACAAACCCTGGAAGACAAATGGACAACCACAAGCACAATAAATAAACAGAGAAAACTAAAAACAATGCACAACACGAGCTCCTTTAAAACCAGGAAGGGTGCTCCGGAAGGGTAAGCAGTTCCTGCTCCGTATACGGCACCCGTCGCGTAGTTCAACAAAGGCAATCCGGGGGAAGTCACAAATCGGTGAAGGCACTGATATCGTATAAAAACTAGATTATATAAGATATCTTATATATTATATATGAGATATCTTATATGTTTTATGAGATATCTTGGAGTTAGAATAAATAGTAAAACGGCTTGCCATAGTAGTCCGTGACTATAGCGCAGCTAATGGAGGGTGTATATAAATTAACCTGTTACGATTCTATAACTTCTATCGTATACGAGGCAAGCCCCATACAGAAGAATAGATATAAATGTATAAACTAAGTTTTGGGTTGATACAGAAATAAACTATTTAAAAATAGAATAAACAGTTTCCGTGCGTTTTGAGTTGTTTCCCTTCGTTATAACGACATAGGCCTACCTAATTACCGAAATACTAAGGGTTCATTCCTAGTATTGCACATGGTAGATCTCCTTAGCTGAAATTTGGCTTCCTATTTCGGTATTTTTGGTTGAGTACTTCTTGTTTAATATAAGTTTGGTTTTCGGTCTTCCAAATGTTTCGGTTTCAATGCTGCTGATGAGAGGTAACTCCTTGAAATGCGTCGTATACAGCATATTATCGTATTTCCCCATGCCTATATCGACCTGCTGAGGCCTTCACAATTTCCCGTATTTCGGTACTGTGACGTCGTAAGTACATATTATCAGGTTTTCTGCAAACGTATATCGTAAAATATCAGCCGCGAGACACAATGTGAAGCTTTTTCGGCGAGTGAGCTTAGCGAACGAGCCAAAAAGCTTCATATTGTGTCGAGCGGCTTATATTTTACAATATTTGTTTGAAGAAAACTTGATGATAAATTTATCGTATTGTTAACTAGCAATCTTAATGGAATTTCTTACTTTCAATGGCCATCCGCCTATAACCGGATGTTTTCCTGATATATTCGGGTCAACGTTGGGTCAAACATTATGACGTCGCTGATATATTCGGGTCAGCTCATATTAAGGTCGGGTCAACTCTTTACGACGTCACAGTGCCGAAATACGGGAAATTCTGAAGGCTTCAGCAGGTCGATATAGCTATAGGGAAATACGATAAAGAGTTGACCCGACCCTAATATGAGCTGACCCGAATATATCAGCGACGTCATAATGTTTGACCCAACGTTGACCCGAATATATCAGGAAAACATCCGGTTATAGGCAGATGGCCACTGAAAAGTAAGAAATTCCATTAAGATTGCTAGTTAACAATACGATAAATTTATCATCAAGTTTTCCTCAAACAAATATTGTAAAATATAAGCCGCTCGACACAATATGAAGCTTCTTAGCTCGTTCGCTACGCTCACTCGCCGAAAAAGCTTCACATTGTGTCTCGCGGCTGATATTTTACGATATACGTTTGCAGAAAACCTGATAATATGTACGTATAAATTTACTATATCTAATATTAGTATGTTTGGATTGTTATTTTGAAACTCCTGGGGTGATGCCTCTGCTGGTGGACCCTAGGTCCCCGAGGGTATTCGCCAACCCAGTCGTCAGACTTGTCTGACATGATTATTCATTGATTTGTTACATAAATTACCAGTATTTAGCAAAATTCAAAAATAATAGAAATACTAAGAGTTCATTCCTTGTATTGCACATGGTAGTTCTCCTTAGCTGAAATTTGGCTTCCTATTTCCGTAATCGGCATTTTTGGTTGAGTACTTCTTGTTTAATATAAGTTTGGTTTTCGGTCTTCCAAATGTTTCGGTTTTAATGCTGCTGATGAGAGGTAACTCCTTGAAATGCGTCGTATACAGCATAGTATAAATTTATTACTATATCTAATATTAGTATCTTTGGATTGTTATTTTGAAACTCCTGGGATGATGCCTCTGCTGGTGGACCCTAGGTCACATAGGGTATTCGCCAACCCAGTCGTCAGACTTGTCTGACATGATTATTCATTGATTTGTTACAGAAATTACCAGTATTTAGCAAAATTCAAAAATAATAGAAATACTAAGAGTTGACGATCATTCCTTGTATTGCACATGGTAGATCTTAGATGAAATTTGGCTTCCTATTTCGGTATTTTTGGAAGAGTACTTCTTGTTTAATATAAGTTTGGTTTTCGGTCTTCCAAATGTTTCGGTTTTAATGCTGCTGATGAGAGGTAACTTCTTGAAATGCGTCGTATACAGCATAGTATAAATTTACTATATCTAATATTAGTATCTTGGAGATGGAAATCATGAATAAACAGGTAAATAAATAATATAAAACAGTATAAAATTTCAAGTCAATAATTTCACGAAAATAAGCAATTTAAAGAGATTTCTACCTCGGGAATTCCGGCTCGGGTTCGGTATCGGCATACTCGATGTCGACCTCTTATAAAAACATCTTTCTTTCCCCGTTCTACAAAAAACCCTGTCAAACGATGCATGGAGACCAACGAATGAAATATAGATTACGGGGCCGGGAGATCTAAATTCATATTTACATAATATGCATTTAGCTACCAAAAATTTGGACGAATTGAGACGTGTTGTTGTAACAGGTCGTGGTGTTGTCTCATGTTTGGGTATTGGATGTGATTATGTTTGGAACCGCCTACTGGCTGGAGATTGTGGTCTAGTAAAATTGGAAGGATCAGGTTTATAAAGTGGTTACTCATTTTGAATGTTCACAGGGCTTCGGAATTTTTTTGAAAATTAATTTAAATTGCCCACGGGAAAGTTTTATTAAAATTTCACTTTCTTGCACCATAATTTACTTTCCCGTTTTTAATTTCTTTTAAAAGTCTGCAAAATTTAAATATATTACGTCAACTACTTTCCGTTTCTTGGATTCGGAAACAAAATATTTGTGCAAGCTCATGCCTGGGGCCTTATTTGTTAAACATTTATCGTTGTCAAAGTTCGAAACTTTTCATTTTGGTATACTGGTAATACTTGATTACCACTCAACACATGGAAAAAACAAACAAACTTTTGGGGAACCAGTTTCTAAAATTTAGATTTATCCAATCATCGACTTCGTCAAACAATAAAACAATGCACTGTAACGTACCATGTACCAGCGATTTACTTGCCCGATGGAAAATTGGTACTTGTGTTTTTACTTTCCCAACGATTTGTTTACTTGCCCCGGGAAACAGTAATTGGGAATTCCGAAGCCCTGGTTCATGAAGATGTTTCACTTACATTTGTTTTATACACTTCTGTATAAAAAGCAAATAGCCAATGAGAGCATGCAGATCAAATCAAAACTGGAAGTAATATGTTTTTTTGAAATGTTAATTTTTTAATGAATTACATCAATCATGAAAATAAAGGCTTATACAAAAGGAAAGGCACATGTATGTGATAAGTGTTAAGGGCCAAGTAAAAAAATAAGCATGGTTCCTTTTACATCAAAATAAAAAATAGAGTACTACATGAAACCTATAGGTACATGTACATTGTACATGTAGATAGGGGTTTTTTTTTTTATTTTACAAATTTTTTAACATAGAGTCTATGGTAAAGACATTCTGACTTTCCAACAGTGCTTATTGAAAATTGTCAAAAAAATCTTTAGGGTAGGTAGGGTAACTTGAACCACACATATTTTTTTTTTATTTGGCCTAATGAAAGAACTTAACATTTCAGCTAAAGAAACTGACCAGTTACATTGTAACTAAGTGAAATGTCATTTTAATAAAAATATCAAGGATAGAATATGTGACCTACATTTCTCCCTTCACATTTAGTTCCAAACCACGAGTTACTGTGTTGAGCGTTATGCTGTTTTTGTACATTAAATGAGTGCCTGTGTACAGGAACAACCAGGTCAGTAACTTTTGTCTGACATCCCTTACCAGGTAGACAGGTGGCTTTAATTGAGCACTTGTCAATAGGACAAGTTAAAAAATTATCATAATATTGCCAAAATGGCAATAAGTCAAAGAAATCCAATTTTAGAAGTCACAATCTTAGTAGGGAGGTTTTCAGCCATATTTGCAAGAGCCTGAAGAGGTTTATGAGGAATAGAAATATATTCAATTATTTATTACTTTCCAATACCACTGATAAATAGTCCTTCAAAATCATCATTGTGGTTAATAACCAAGATAATATATAACGTCAACTCAAATATATATGCTGGTGGTCATTGATTCAATACTGATTGATGTCATTTTAAACAATATAGTATTATACACTATGAACCTAACTAAATACTGCTTAAATTTGTGACAACACTTTAAAAGAAAATCAAGCCATGTGTTCATGATCTTGACTCTCTTGTCCAAAATTGTCATTGCATTTGTGGTTCACTACTGTAGTCCTGCTAGTCTCGGACACTAATTTAAATTGCTTGATGTAGCTGAGCCAACTTTTGTTCGTAATTACATTAAAAATGTCCCCTAGGCAATAATTTCTTTAGAGGGTGAAAAATATTTTTTTAATAAATTTGGTTGAAAAGTTTCCTTTTTCATGTTTTTCATATGATTTTCACAATGTTTATTGTATTATGTTAGTTGCTAATATTTTAATGTTGAAAGGGCATATAGATTCACCCTTGTCCGTCCGTTACATATGAAAGTACATGCATACATGTAGGGCTTGGTTAAGTTTTTGGATTTAGGTCCATTTCTCAGAAAAACATTGAGATATATCAATAATATTTTACCACTACAATACCCTTATAACAGTGAACACAGATGAGCAACATTTGGGTCACTTTGACCTACATTTAATGCATGAGTGTCTGATAAAATTTTGCCTTTAATTTCATGTTGTAAGAATCCTACTTCAACGCTATAATCCTCTTATATTACCGAAATATAATGCATTTGGGTCATTATGACCCACATTTCATGCATGAGTGGCTTGGTCAAGTTTTTTCATTTTGTTCCATTTCTCAGAAACTTACTGAGGCATATCAATAATATTATACCTATATTCATCTTATTATATAAATGTATATCAACAAAAGTCAGCAACATTTGAGTCACCATTGACCTATATTTTATGCTTGAGTGACTTCGGTAAAATATTTGTATTAAGGTATATTTTTAAAGAACCTATGGTAGTATATTGATGATATTTCATACCAAAATCATCTTATTTAGTACAACACAACTCAGCAATATTTGAGTCACCACTACCTATATTTTATGCTTGAGAGACTGCAATTTTCTTATATACTAGTAAACACAACTCGGCAACAGTGACTTTGATTATATGTTTGCAATTATGTGTATTATTAAAAAACCTAAGTTAATGTATTAATGGTACATTGTTTGTATTTCAAAACTGCAGTCGTTTTATATAGTACAATGAAATTCTGCAACATTTAAGTCACCATCACATACATTTTATGCTCGAGTGAATTTTATTAAGTTTTTGCGATTAGGTGTATTATTAAAGAATTAATGATATTTCACAATTACTGTCATCTTATACATGTATAGTACAAACATGGCTCTGCGATGATTGATTCACCATGACCAACATTTTATGGTAGAGTGACTTTGATTAAATTTTTGCATTTTAGTCTAATTCTAAGAAAACCTGTGATATATCAATGTTATTTACAACTACATTCGTCTTCTTTAGTTCAACAGAGATCACCAACAAAAAGTCCACATGACCTACATTTCATGCTTGATTCTGAGTCCTTATGTCAGAAGCAGATTTTAGTTCTGTTGATTCATTATTTTGAATGGGGTCATCTGTTTTAAAATTTTTATACACATGTACATTTATAATAATTTTGAAAATGATCTGTCATAAATGATAGATGGGAAGAGGACAGGGCATCCATGTCTTACAGACACACAATCTCTAGTTTGATATACAGAATATGATGGAATTCCATGTAGAGTGGCAGGATTTATTCCAAGGGGAGGTAATTCAGGAAAACTTCACATTGACAAATACATTAAACCATCAGATCAAAGAACAATGTCTCAGGGAAGTATGTATGCATTGGTTGCTGCAGAAGAAGCTTTAACTGATGCCAACTGGAAACCAAAATCTGAACAGGACAGAATTAGGACAGGTAACCTATCAAGGTAGACTTTGAATAAACTTTTTGTTTTTGTTTTTATTTCACAGAAACAGAAGACCCAATATCATACTGTCATTTTAGCATTAGAGCCTAGTCCCAATACTTAATGATTACACTCTACTATGTCTACATGAATTAATTACCTCCATATATTGACTTCTGAAAACACCCATACAAATTTACTTAGTCCTGTTATGTTAATATAATATATGTAAGAAGTTATTATGTATTGCCAAACTCCCCAACATTGCTTGTTTCAAAACTATTCACAAAAGCTGTTCCCTTGGAAATTAAATAATATAGGGTTGTTATAACAACAAGAGTTCCATTTGGCACGTCCATAAGTATGTCTATATGCTTATTCAGTAAAAGATATATACATTTGGGTGTGCCATATGGAACTCTTTCCGTTAAATCTTTCCAAAAATTACAAGCTATACATAATTTCATCAATTTTTTACAATTTTTAGTGAGTGTTATTGAATTTTGACATTTCAAAACTTAAAGCTAACTTCCTGTTATACTGTTATATTGAATTATCTCTCTTTGATTATCATGATTATAGTTGCATCAGTTAATTGTTCATTGTACCTTTGAAGGTGTAGCTATAGGAATGGGACTTGTTGGTATGAAAGAAATTTGCCAGACAAATCAGTTAATGACAGAGAGAGGCTATAAAGCAATTAGTCCATATTTCTTACCGAAAATTCTAGTCAATATGGCTGCAGGAAATGTTAGTGTAACATATGGACTGAAGGTAACAAAGGACAATATGTAAATATATGATTAGGGCAAGTAATATGTATGGGCTGTTTTAAGATTTAAGATGAACATCAGACCAAATAGACAAAAATTATGTTGTACAAATGAGAATAAATACGCCATAACGTTTAAAACATAAAAACATACATTTTGAGAATGAGAGAAACTATGTCAATATAATATGAAAGAATGGATCATTGACACAAAATCCCTACATATAGTATTACTTAATTTACTACAAAAGAAGTTGGTGAAGTGTTGATTGGCTCAGTAAAAGTAGTTCTGACATCAGATTGAATGATGAGTAAAAACATTTTGTTGAAGGGAAAGGGGGTGGGGGGTAAAACTATCATTGTTGAATAAAAGATAGTAGAATTTTCTTATGTTCTGTGAATGCTATATTTTCTTTTTATTATACTCCTTGTTTAGAACCCCCCTTTATGACCCTTGTCTGATTCTGATAGAGGTTTCATATTTTTGATTGTGATTTTTTACCGTACACCTTAATTACTCTTTTAGAATTACTGATGGTGTCCTTAATAATGATGATGAAGTGTAATAAAGGTATGTGTTGGTTGCTCATGGCATTTATCATTGTAACATGAGGTCGTTTCTCACTACCCCTATTGCCAGGGTGAGCTTTTACCATCACTTGGCGTCCGTCGTCCGTCCGTCGTTAGCTTTTCATTCAAACATCTTCTCCTCAGAAACCATTTGGCCAATTCCAACCATACTTTGCATGAGTGGTGTATGGAAGGTCCTCAACAAAGTTTCATCATTTAGTTCTGATTGGTCAAGAGACATGGCCACCAGAGGCAATTCTTGTTTCTGATTGGCTGATTTTCAAAAATCTTCTCCTCTGAAACCACTGGGCCGATTGGTTTGAAACTTAAATAGGAATGATCTATGACATGTCTTCTACAAACGATCCTCAATTTATTTTGATCTGACATAAAACATGGCTGTCGTAGCTAAAAATAGAATATAGGGGTGCATGTGTTGTTTTTGGCTTATAACTTAAAAACCGTTACAGATATCAAAAATCTGACGGGGTAAAATTGATCAGCATGACAAGATCTACCTACCCTGAAATTTTGAAGGAAATCCCAAAACCCATTTAGGAGTTATTGCCCTTTTTTCGTCAAATTTTCAAAATTTAACATTTTTCGTCATTTATCTCCAAAACTATTTGAGATAGAAGTGAAATGTAAATCTGAAAAATGTTTGCCATGTGGAGGTCTACATACCCTGAAATTTTAAAGGAAATCCCAAAACCCATTTAGGAGTTGTTGCCCTTTTTTGTCAAATTTTCAAAATTTTTTCATTCAAAAATCTTCTCCTCTGAAACCGCTGGGGCGATTGGTTTGAAACTTGATAGGAATGATCTATGACATGTCCTCTACAAATGGTCTTCAATTTATTTTGATCTGACATAAAACATGGCTGTCGTAGCTAAAAATAGAATATAGGGGTGGATGTGTTGTTTTTGGCTTATAACTTAAAAACCGTTACAGATATCAAAAATCTGACATGGGGTAAAATTGATCAGCATGACAAGATCTACCTACCCTGAAATTTTGAAGGAAATCCCAAAACCCGTTTAAGAATTATTGCCCTTTTTTTGTCAAATTTTCAAAATTTAAGAGTTTTCGTCATTTATCTCCAAAACTATTTGAGATAGAAGTGAAATGTAAATCTGAAAAATATTTGCCATGTTGAGGTCTACCTACCCTGAAATTTTAAAGGAAATCCCAAAAACCATTTCGGAGTTATTGCCCTTTTTTGTCAAATCAATTTTCCCTGA
Source organism: Mytilisepta virgata (assembly GCA_028015205.1). Classification (NCBI taxonomy): domain Eukaryota; kingdom Metazoa; phylum Mollusca; class Bivalvia; order Mytilida; family Mytilidae; genus Mytilisepta; species Mytilisepta virgata. The sequence goes on from CM051520.1 coordinate 45,826,295, forward strand.
ACAATTGAACCAATTGCAACAAACTTGGTCAAATAGTTGATTAATTGTCCAATGAAAACCAGACTCCAGGTGAGCGATACAGGCTCTGGTGAGCCTTTAGTTTTATTTCTTTTATTTCATAGTTTATCATTTTATAACAATTGTTCAATTATACTGATATTGATATTAAATTGGTTTATTTTATGAAAGGGACCAAACCATGCTGTATCTACTGCCTGTACCACAGGACTACATGCAATTGGAGATGCCTGTAGATTTATTAAACATGGTGATGCAGATGTAATGTTGGCTGGTGGCACTGAAGAAAGTCCCAATCCTTTATCTGTGTCAGGATTTTCTAAAATGAGAGCTCTATCTACAAAGTTTAATGACAATCCTACGCAAGCATCAAGACCATTCGACAGTAAACGTGATGGTTTTGTAATGTCAGAAGGATCTGCTCTGTTAGTATTAGAAGAACTGTCTCATGCTCTTAATCGAGGTGCTCATATATATGGAGAGATTTTAGGGTATGGTTTATCAGGTGATGGACATCACATTACCGCACCAAGTGAAAGTGGCGATGGAGCCTTAAGATGTATGCAGTCTGCTTTAAATGATGCTAAACTGACACCAGACCAAGTAGAATATGTAAATGCACATGCTACCTCAACTCCCTTAGGAGATTTAGCAGAAAGCAAAGCAATCATGCAATGTCTAGGGAACCATTCTAACAATCTGTATGTATCATCTACCAAGGGTGCTACTGGACATTTATTGGGTGCTGCAGGGGCCATAGAGGCATTATTTACCTTAATGGCCTGTTATTCTTGTAACCTTCCACCTACCATTAATTTAGAGGAACCAGATACTTGTCTAGGTCTTAATTATGTGGCTAAACACTTGGTTGTTTGGAATTCAAGATATAAGAGAAGAATTGCATTGACTAATTCATTTGGATTCGGTGGAACAAATGGAAGTTTATGTATATCATCATTTGTACAATAAAATGTTTCCTGTTCTTCTGTACTAATTATATACATAGCTGTAAATTGCTCCTTGTTCTGGAGAAGGTAGTAAATCTGGCAGTGGTCTGGGGCTGCTCTTGCATAATATAAGGGATTTCTCCAACAACAGGATCATTATGACCCACATTTCATTCTTGAGTGACTCGGTTTTTGCATTTAGGTCCATTTCTCAGAAAACTATTGTCAGAGACATATCAGTGATAATATACCATTTTATTCATCTTATATAGTAAAACAAGTCAGCAATATTGATTGTCTATGACATATATTTGTCCCCCGTCGCCATGCTTTGTGGGGACAAGAAATTCCGGGCGTCTGTCTGTCCGTCCGTCCGTCCTACATTGTAAGCGCTCTCATGCCTACATTTCTCATGAATTCTTATAAGATTTATATCATAGTTGTGATTTAGTATTATCTCGGTCAAGTTCGAATTTCAGTGCCGTACCATTATTTTTGTTGGAGTTATTGCCCTTTGAACTCTGAAAATTTTGTCAATTTCTTCTTGTAACCGCTCTCACGCCTACAAACCCTAATGGATTTAATTTAAATTTATATCATAATTGTGATTTAGTATTATCTCGGTCAAGATTGAATTTCAGTGCCATATCATTATTTTGTTGGAGTTACTGCCCTTTGAAACCTTAATGGATTTCATTTAAATTTATATCATAGTTATGATTTTGTATTATCTCAGTCAATTTCGAATTTCAGTTCTGTACCATTATTTTTGTTGGAGTTATTGCCCTTTGAACTCTGAAAATCTCATCAATTTTTCTTTTCTATCACACCTACAAACCTTAATAAATTTAATTTAAATTTATATCATAGTTGTGATTTAGTATTATCTCGATCAAGTTTGAATTTCAGTGCTGTTCCATTATTTTTTGTTGGAGATATTGCCACATGGCAGGGGACATTGGAATGCTGTTCTTCTTACTTGTTTATGCATGAATGACTTTAGTTAAATATATGGTAATTTTTATATTTCACAGCTGCAATCATCTTTTATAGTACAACACAACTCAGTAACATTTCAGTCACCACAACCTACATTTTATGCTTAAGTGTCTTTGCATTTTAGTCTATTAAAAAAGAAAGAATATGATATTCGTTATAAGAAATACAATAAAAGTTACTCAATGCATTTTTGTGTAAAAAAAAAATCTCCTCTGAAGCCGCATGGCCAAATGGAACGAAACTAGACAGGAAGCATCTATGAGAGGTTCTGTACCAAGTTTCCTCATTTTGTCAAATCAGGCGACAAACATTGCTGCCATGGGCAATTCTTGTTTCTGATTGGTTGATTACAAACTTGTTAACCAAATAGAGCCAAACTTGACAGAAAGTGTATATGGCATATAACAAAAATCTACAGAACTGCAGAATTGTTTTGAAACTGAACATGGCCTGAATGTTCCTCTTAAGGTACCGACCAAGTGTTACTCTGGTGCCAATCCCTAATTCAAAATGGCCTTCAGCAGAGGACTTAGGTTAATATAAGACCCTATGGGAAATACATGCAAACACCTTCTGGAGAACCGCCAAAATTTAGAATATACTGACCTGTAAGTAGAAGGACCTTGATGAAGAAAAATTTGGTTCCTATAAGGCTTACCACACTTCAGAATGATATAGGGAGAAGTGATTTCTCTCTTGAGCTACATCAATAAAAATGCCTTTCATGCCAGGTGAGCGATACAGGCTCAGCCCTTTGAGCCTCTAGTTGTTAATTTCTATCTTTTTAATTAAAAATGAATATCATCTTTATCTGTAATAAATTCCATTTTGCCCTAATATTCATTTTCCACAATATATCATATTTCAGAAGTATTTGCTTTTTTATTTTCTTCATAATACCTGAGACTACTGTAATGCTTAAGGATGTTTGCTCCTGAAGTTCGAAATAACGTTTTCTTAAATCATATATTTTTTACAAGTGAATGTGAAATGCTTTAAAATTATTAACAAAAAAATATATGTTCGTGTACTTGTTTTTGAGATATTATCAAGTGAAAAGTTTTTTGCGGGAAAATTTTTCTCGGAATTTTTCATAAGAAATACATTGGGAAAATAATATCAAAAGATGTTTTTAAAAAACGTATGGAAGGAATAACTACATTTCTGAAATATTTTACAAACTGAACATTTGAAAGAATTCCTTTGAGAAAATGAAACTAAATATAGGGGTTATTGGGCAAAAAAAATCCAATGTATTTCCTATGAACACTCCAGAGGAACTACAAATTTTTTATCACAAGTCTGAAATGTCACAAGCGGACTAGATTTCCTAATTATTTTTTTCCAACAATTTTTACTAGTAAAATTGATCCTCAGACTAAAATTACTATTAGTTGGAATGTTTTTACTAGGAAAATTTGACACCATGGATATATTTCCCTAGGGACATTAGTCCACACAGACTTATTTTTCTAGGACCAAATTATCACTTACACTTTCAGTATAGTATATCAACAGATTTTTCCTATCGTTTACACGTTTTCAGATGTAGGTGGTTATAGGGGCCAAAATAGCAAGGTGGCTGGAATTCGATATTTTTTTTTTCATCTGTTTTTAGCTCACCTGACCCAAAGGGTCATGTGAGCTTATCTCATCACTTGGCGTCCGTTGTCCGTTAACTTTTACAAAAATCTTCTCCTCTGAAACTACTGGGCCAAATTGAACCAAACTTGGCCACAAGCATCATTAGGGTATCTAGTTTAAAAAATTTGTCCAATGACCCCGCCTGCCAACCAACATGGCCGACATGGCCAGAAATAGAACATAGGGGTAAACTGCAGTTTTTGTCTTATATCTCAAAAACTAAAGCAATTAGAGCAAAACTGACATGGGGTAAAAATGTTCATCAGGTCAAGATCTACCTGTTATGAAATTTTCAGACGAATCGCTCAACCCTTTGTTGGGTTATTGCCCCTGAATTGTTAATTTTAAGGAAATTTTGCAGTTTTAGGTTATTATCTTGAATATTATTATAGATAAAGACAAATTGTAAACAGCAAAAATGTTCAACAAAGTAAGATCTACAAATAAGTCAACATGACCAAAATCATTGATTGACCCCTTATAGGAGTTTTTGCCCTATAAAGACGGCATCCAGCGTAAAATTTTCTTTAAAGATCTTTTCCTCTCAAACCACTAGACCAATTGAGACCAAACTTTGGTGGAATGGTCCTTGGGTGGCCCCCTTCCAAAATTATGTCTGGCATCCCCGACTTCCAATCGAGATGGCTGTTGTTACTAAAAATAGAAAAAAAGGGGGGGGGTGACTTTCAAAAATCTTCTTATATGAAACTACAAGTCCAGTTGGAACCAAAGTTGGCAGTAATAGTTCTTAGGAGGTTCTCTATCAGAAATATGTCCAATGCCCCGGACTGTTAACCAAGATTGCCGCCACAGCCGAACTTAGTTTAACATAGGGCCCTATGGGAATATTCATTGAAAAATCTTCTTGTCTTAAACCTCTTGACCAATTGCAACCAGACTTGGCAGCAATTGTCCTTAGATGGTCCTCTTACAGAGGTGTGTCCGATGACCCAGACTGTCAACCAAGATGGCCGCCACAACCGAACTTAGTTTAACATAGGGCCCTATAGGAAAATTCATTGAAAAATCTTCTTGTCTGAAACCACTTGACATATTGGAGCTAGACTTGGGAGCATTGGTCCTTAGGAGGTCTTCTTTCAGAAATGTGTCCGAATTCATTGACTGTGAACCAAGATGGCCACCACAGCAGAACTTAGTTTAACATAGGACCCTATGGGAAATTCACTCACCCGGATTGTCAACCAAGATGGCTGCCACACCGAACTTTGTTAAATATTGGACCCTATAGGAAAATTCATTTAAAAATCTTCTTGTCTGAAACTGCTTAGCCAGTTGGAACAAGACTTACCAGAAATGGTCCTTAGATGGTTCTCTTTTAGAAATGTATCTGTTGACCTGGACTGTCAACCAAGATGACTGCCACAGCTGAAATTAGTTTAACATAGAATCCTATAGAAAACCAGCCAAATTGACTGCAACACTTCAATTCTTAGGTCTGCTCAAGGTGAAAAGTTAAATCCAGGTGAGCGATACAGGCTCTTGAGAGCCTCTAGTTTGTGGTAGTTCCAATATGTGTTTAATGTATATTATGTTATCCAACACTTTATTGGGTAAAGCTTAAGGACATGTCAACATTTACTTTACTTCTTCACTTGTCGACAAGTTGCGGTCGTATCATGCTGTGCATGGCGAAGACCTATATTAGTGACGGTGGTCATATTGGTCCAAGTTCTGCAGCCCCTAAAACAATTTTTTAATTGGACCATTTTACCAAAAGTTCGGTCTCAACTGTCTCCGTGGTCTCAGAGGAGAAGATTTCTAAATATTTTTTGGCCAATTTTTATGCCCGCCACGAGTGTGGCTTGGGCATATACATTTACCCTTGTCCGTTCGTCCGTACGTTCCGATTCGGTTAAGTTTTGCGTTTGGTTCCATTTCTCAGAAACCTATAGTAATATGTCAATGATATTTCAACACTACAGTCATCTTGTATAGTACAACACAATTCAGCAACACTTGGTTCGCTATGATGTACATTTCATGCTTCAGTGACTTTGGTTAAGTTTTGCGTTTAGGTTCATTTCTCCGAAACCTATATTAATATTACAATGATATGTCACCACTATAGTCCTCTTGTATAGTACAGCGTAGTTTAGCAACACTTCGGTCGCTTTGACATATATTTCATGCTTCAGTGATTTTGGTTAAGTTTTGCGTTCAGGTTCATTTCTCACAAACCTGTGGTAATATATCTATGATATTTCGTCACTACAATCCTCTTGTATAGTACAACGCAGTTCAGCAACACTTGGGTCGCTATGACCTGCATTTAATGCTTCAGCGACTTTTGTTAAGTTTTGCGTTTAGGTTCTTTCTCAGAAACTTATAGTTATATATCAATGATATTTCACCACTATATTCTTCTTGTATAGTACAATGCAGTTCAGCAATACTTGGGTCACTATGACCTACATTTCATGCTTCAGTGACTTTTGTTAGGTTTTGCGTTTAGGTTCATTTATCAGAAAACAATAGTAATATATCAATGATATTTCACCACTACAGTCCTCTTGTATAGTACAACGCAGTTCAGCAACAACTATATTGTTTTTCGGGCGACACATTTTCTAGTTTTATTTTTAGTTTAGTGGGCATATTAGTAATATTTTATGCCTGGACCTCCGGACACGAATTTGGAATTGGTCGATTTTTTAATTTCTAGTAACAGCGGCCATATATGTGTAATTAAGTGTCATGAATTTCAAATTAAAAGACAAGTTCGTATTTCTTGCCGTTCCCTTATCCAAATGTTTTTAGCGAAAAAAGAAGTAACATCCCCTCGGCATGACACATGCGTGCCCCCTCCCCCTAACAGACACAACATATACCAAATGTTGTTTCAGACACCCTTGTTCATGTTAGAAAATCCTTAAGAATATGCGAAAATAAGACAAAAAGGTTCGTTCAGAGCTGAAAATTATGAAACCTAAGACAAAATGTTGACGCGTTTGTCAAAAAGAAAGCTTTCCGTCAAACATGTTCATGATGTTTATGACTAGAAGAAAGTGCATTACTTTTTTCAACAAATTTACATATGCTTTTTCTCTGAGGCTTCCAAAAATTGCCGTATTACTGTGGTTTACATGTCTATCCTCCCCAACGTTTGCCTATATACGTTGCAGGTTCTGTACTGACAATCTAAATTGTCCTATCAATCCGCTAAAATGTCCTGCGCCGGTTCATACAGCTGTTAATACTATATATCTAAGGAAATCCCAACAAAACTGATTTGACGGAAACCGTATTAAAGAGGAGTTAGACAAATTACTGTGATAAGCTGTTCTAGAAGAATGTTGTTCTTTTCTGGAACTATATTTTAAAGAAAGGCTGCTCTGGTCTTCAACCATTCGTACATATATTGCACTTAACTAAGATGTCATTCGGAAATTTCTGTCAATAATTTAATACATGTATCTTCAGTAGACATGAATGAAGATAATGAAGATATTTACACATACAATCTTCCCCAAAGGAGTAAGTCCATAAAAGACAAATAATGTCAATTTTTGTCCATTAGAAAATACTAACAACGTATCCCATGATAATATTACTATAACACTTTGACGTACAGATCACAAACAGTTCCATATTAATTCTCTTTCAGAGTTAAGTTAAGGTGGGGAGATCCCAAATCGACCGTATTTAGATCTGTAAAATATTTTGAATAAATGTAGCTACTATTTAGCCTCATTGAAATATGAAATAAAAATGGGGGTCATCGTCCTTATTATTTTGCCATTTGGTCTTAAAAAATTACAGTTTTGGCGGGAAATTTGCAGACATAAAGTAAATTGACCAATATTTAAAACATTATTTCCTTTTAATCAAGAAAATGAACGAAATAGGGGGTTACCATCCTTGGTTTTTTTTAGCTCACCTGGCCTGCCATGTGAGCTTTATTCATCACTTGGCGTCCGTCCGTCCATAATTACAAAAAATCTCTTCTGAAACTGCTCAGCCAATTGGGACACAATTTTGGAGGAATGGGTCTTTGGTGGTCCCCTTCCAAATATGTGTCCGGTGTCTCCGAACTTCAACTATTATGGCTACCAAGCTAAAAATAGAAAAAAAATGGGTGAAATTTTAAAACTCTTCACTGAAACTACTGAGCCAATATCAGCCAAACTTTGGGATGATCTTTGGATGGTCCCCTTCGAAAATTATGTCCGGCATTTCAGTTATTTTTATTATGGTAAAGCATTAAATATCTGCTTTTTATAAATTTATGTAATAAACTTTAAATTATAAGGCAAGACAATGATATGCATAAAGCATTTCTAAATAAAAAAAACACTCACAGTAGGGGTATTTCTAGATTTCAAAGAAAGCATTTGATATGCTATGGAAACATGGTTTACTAATAAGAATGGTACCACTTGGCATCTATGGTAACATGCTAGTTTGGGTTAATAATAATCATCGACCTGGTGATATTATGCTGACCCAGCTTCACGGCTCCTTCAACTCAGTTAAATGAATAAAAAAGACTTATTCTCTGTGTAAAATATGCATACAATACGAGTTGAACTTTGTCTGTTAATTTATAAATTTGTATAAATTTATTTTGTCAATAGATTGATTTGTAGCAATTTATTTCTTTTTAAATAAATGTGCTTCACTTAATCTCCACCAAAATAACTTTGTCAGATTTCTTATTATTCCTTTTACAACCAGAAATTAAAGCTCACATCGGGTAAATTTACTGGTAAAGGACATTTTCCCTTAAGTGGACCTCTTAATCCTTGATTAATTATCCCTGCACTTCGAATGAAGTTCGGGGATATTTGTAATCGGTCTGCCTGACCGTCCGTTAGATAATCTTGTCTCGAGAACTCCTCGTTCATTTTTAACTTCATGCACTTAATTTCTATACAGTATTGTCACAAACTGTATGTAGATGCGCAATAAGGTTTTAGAATTTTGATTTTCAAAAATTGGGACCCACTGGGGTCGAATTTCGAAAATTGGAAATTTAAATTAAACTCCTTATTAATTTCTCATTTTATGCTTTTAATTTCTATACAATATTGTCATATACTGTATTTAGATGCGCAATAAGGTTTTAGAATTTTGATTTTGACAACTTGAGGACCACAGGGGTTGTGTTTTAAGCTTGTGCCATAAACTCCTATTTCATTTTTCATTTAGATTTAGCAAATTTATTTTTATATAATATTGTTCTTTATTTTCTGTAGATGTGCAAAAAGGTTTTTAATTTTGAAAATCTATTTAGGGTTCAAATTTTGGAACCGAAAATGGTGAAACTGCTAATTTTGCCTTGTCTCGAGCTGGAAATCGCATTCATTTTTTGTTTCAGTGGTTTCATTTGTTCTTCAGTGTGTGTAGATGTGCAATAAGGTTTTCAATTTTGAAAATAGATTCAGGGTTCCAATTTTCAGACCCCATTTTTCAGTAGGGCGATCCTCACCCTAATAAATCATTAATATCCAATTATCTCATGAACCGTTAAAATCTCCACACCTAAACCATATAATTTTCTTATTCCCATAGTAAGACGCACCAAATGACACATACCTCGCTTCCCCGGGGGTTATCACCACTCCTGTCAAATCAATTATATTCAATTATCTCATAAACCGTTAAAATCCTCACATCTAAACCATATATTTTCTTATTCCCCATGTAAAGACGCACCAAATGACACATACTCGCTTCCCCAGGGGGTTATCACTACTCCCATCAAATCAATAATGTTAAATTATCTCATAAATCGATAAAATCCCCACCCCTAAACCATATATTTTCATATATACCTCATTTACCCAAGAGTTAATCCCCACCTCCTCGAATCATAGTATCTCGTAAAGCATTGAAATCCCTGCCCCAAAATCATATATTTTCTTTCCCCCCGTGATACGACAAACAGACTGATAAAAACCTAAAACCCCACCGGGGGGGGGGTCATCCTCGCCCCTTAAATCAATAATTTTTAATTAATTCAAAATCCATAAAAATGTTATCCCTTTAATACATTTTAATACGCAATGTTCAAATCTCATAAATTATTTAACTCCATACCTCGTAACCACATGTATTTATACTTGTCTATTGCATATATAAGGAGACGCTATAAATGGTTTTACACATTGCCCGGGGAATGAGGATATTTCCTCATAAAAAAACAACAAAAGACATTGAGATCCTTGGCATTTAATTATAAACATTTTTGTTCTTTGTGAAAAGCTCAGGTATCCTCAGAGTTCATGTTCCGCCCCTTTAAACACTGGATGTATCATCGTTTCTGAATAGCTTCGAAACTGCTGGCCAGGATATAAATCATTATGCCCATGACAAGACCTGGTGAATGCACAATTGGTATTGTATATTGAATTTTGCCTCGCCCTTACGCACGTTAATGATAATAAAAGAGAGAAATCTTGTTTTTATTGACTCCAGAGGGTAAAAGGTCGACTTACTAAGGGAAGAAATTTCTATCAAAAGATGACACTGATTTCGTTCTGAGATTTCGCGGGTGTGTTATAGAGTAATTTTTAAAACTGTAAACCTGTCCATCTCAAATTTTTAAATACTTGACTGCATATATTTATTAACAAGTTAAATTCATTTTTGCAGGGTATTGATCCTGGCCGAGGATCATGACGGTCAATTTGTTTTTTTTCTTTTGTGTTAAAAGGAAATTAAGAGTTGTCTTTCTTCAGAGATAGATTTAATTTTATTGGGTGAATATGCGACTCAGATATTTTTTATTATTAATGTGGTGTTTTATCTTTTAATTATTTTATTTTCTGTCCTTTAATACAATATTGTTACATGGAAGACATCAATGTATCAGACATAATATGTAATAATAGATGTTATTTCATTTGCCTGGTCATAAATTAAAAAAAAAAACTTGTGCTGCAATTGGTCATTTTATATAAATATAATTCAAATTACATTGACTTGATGTTGTGAGGACTTATCACGGGAGGTAAAAGTCTTTTATTATTATTTTTTATTTTATGAAACCGAATGCATTTCGTTTGAGAGACTTCGAAACAGTTCACTGTTACCCTGAGTTATTACTCTTTTAAAATCTTATCTGAAACCACTGTGATAATTGGAACTAAAATTGGCAGCAACGGTCCTTAGATGGTCCTCTTTCAGAATTGTGTCCGATGGCCCGGACTAACAACCAAGATGGCCACCACAGCCACACTTAGTTTAACAAAGGATGCTATGGGAAAATTCATTTAATATTCTTGTCTGAAACCACTGTGCCAATTGTAACTAAAATTGGCAGCAATGGCCCTTATATGGTCCTCTTTCAGAAATATATATCCGATGACCCGGACTGTCAACCAAGATGGCCACCGCAGCCAAACTTAGTTTAACATAAGACCCTACATTGCCCTATGGGAAAATTCATTTTAAAATCTTCCTGTCCGAACTACTGATCCAATTGGAACTAGATGGTCCTCTTTCAGAATTGTGTCCTATGGTCCGGAGTGTCAACCAAGATGGCCGCTATTGCGGGCTAGCTTTACACTGGTAAAGAAATATACATGTTTTATAATTCAATGCGATATACAAGCATAATATAAAGTCCTGTTATAAGAGTCCATTTGTAGTTTGTTATGCAAGGTTTCGTAAATGCCCAGGTAAATTTATATACTGTCAATATAATATAATATAATATAATATATATATATACTTATTATAACAATTATTAGAATTACACTACTTAGAACAAAAGTATCAGATTTAAAGAGAGATAGAGATCATTATCTAATTAAATTTTTATTTTATTTGTCCGTTCTACCAGTAAAGAAATTAAAGCCACATAGTTGTGCCAAAGAAAGTGTAGTTTCGAACCGGAATATGGGCATAAAAAAATCAAGCAGGTGCAATTTCTTGCAAATTTTTTAAAATTATTTACTTAACGAATGTTGGTGTTACTTCTTAAATAAGCAATATGTTTAATTAAAAGGTTTTCAGATCATCTCTAAAACTATTAGAAAAAAAGACGAATGCTATAGATTATCCCCCCTAACGTTTGCCTATATACGGTATAGGTCCTGTACTGACAAGAACTATTGTAGAGGAGACCTACTCTAACAGTTCCTACATCTCTTATTACTGTATATCTAATGAAATGCCAACAAAACTGATTTGACGGAAACCGTATTAAAGAGGAGCTAGACAAATTACTGTCTTAAACTGTTCTAGAAGAGTATTGTTCTTTTCCAGAGCTATTCTAAAAAAAAAAGCTACTCTGGTTCTTCGAATATTGCACTTAACTCAGATGTCATTCGAAAATTCCTGTCAATATTTAATACCTTCAGTAGACATGAATGAAGATAATGAAGATATTTACACATACAATCTTCCCCCAAAGGAGTAAGTCCATAAAAGACAAATAATGTCAATTTTTGTCCATTAGAAAATACCAACAACGTATCCCATGATAATATTACTATAAAACTTTGACGTACAGATCACAAACAGTTTATCAAGGAAGCCGTCATATTAATTCTCTTTCAGGAAAAAAATAGAGAGTTAATTTATGGTGGGACGATACCAAATCGACCATATTTAGATTATCAAAATATTTTGAACAAATGTAGCTACTATTGAGCTTCATTTAAATATTTAATAGTTTTGTTTACTTTATAAATTCAATTAATTTAAAATGCCGCAAAAATAAAAACCAAATGTAAAATTTAAATTTTTAAAAAGTGGCGCAAAGGTCATATACCCGCCAAATATTTAGACAGTACCTTCAAAATATCCCATAAAAGCAACTGTGGGGGCTTATTTCAAAAGACCGAGGGACGGAAATACACCAAAAATTTTATTTTGACACCTTTCTGATTAAATTTCAGTTTGCTTATTTGTCAAATTAAAGAAATTTCTTTTAAAAGGTTAACATACTTTACAAATTTGTGTGTGTGTGTGTGTGTGAAAATAAATCATCAATATAAACGTTAGGGGTGACTATAATTTAACTTACACTTCTCTGTATGCTGGTCTGACAAATTTTGCATGATGACGTTATTTTAAAAAAAAACTAGACATTGAACCCGCGAGAGCGCGGGAAAATAAGCTTTTTTTTGTGGTGGCCATATTGACTATAAAAATTTGTTGCGGCCATGCCATTCATGGAACAGGAACTCAATATGGATGATGTGGCAGGCTTCCATACACTTTCCTGTCAAGTAGGTGGTATCAACTGATAGTTTCATGTCTATATGTGCTGCATGTAGTATTCTTAGAAATGAATTTTAATGCAGACTTTAACCAAAGTCAATGAAGCGTGAAATGTAGGTCATCGTGACCCAATTGTTACTACCGAAGATGTATCCACTGATGCAGTAGACTGTATGCCACGTAGAATTACCAAAATGGACCTTAAGGTGCCATCAAAGTCAAAATCTATGACGAAAACACAACCACATAAATTGTCAATATTTTTATTGTTATAATTAATTCTGAACTGGAACTTGATGAAAAGCTTTCATTAAATACACATTTCATAATGCATTACCTTTTTCCTTCAGAATAAATATGAAAATGAAATTGTAGATGTAAACATTTCCTTAGTGACAGATGAATTTTTCAAAAGATGCCGTGAGTTAGTTAGAGCATATTTTTGGAAAATAATTGTTCCAATTGTTCTATTGTCATCATGGGCAGGGCAAGCGAGGCTTAATTTCACAAATATATCCAATAATCAGAAGGTGAAAGCATTTTTAGTGTGTGGCTGCTTGTGTTGTCCACGTTTATATTTATCAAAGATGTCCGAGATAAATTTCGTCATTAATGATAAAGATGACCATTTGTTAAAAATAGTTTTATCTAGGGCTTACAGTAGAGATATAGTTAGACAGGTCACATGACAAATAATTTAAAAATAGATAATGGTTGGTTTTATCACTTTGTGCAAGGTAAACATCCGAGCAATCCAAAAAACAACTAAGTTAGGAATTCCTCTGAACTTTACTTTACTTCTTCATTATCTTCAAAGTTCATAACCTTTACAGTTAGGAGAAATTGCGTTATTGTAGAAAAACAATCCTGAATACATAAAGCGGAAACATCCCACTCGAAGGAGAATGTTTTTAATTTTTTTTTATTCTTCTTCCGTAATTTCAAACAGAAATACATTAAAAATATGTGCATACTTGTTTATTTAAATCAATGTGCTAAAATGATGCCTTCGAGAACCTTCTAAGGGATACGTTGGGAGAATTCATATCGGAAAAGTGCATACAAATTCCATTTGCACATAAACAAAACTGTAGTTTAAATTTATAAATGCAGATTGTCAAATCCGATAATAAAAAGGACAAATATACCTAAGGAGCAATCAAAAAAACGTAATCCATTGGACAGACAAACCCGGGAAGACAAACGAACAACCACAAGCACAACAAATAAACACAGAAAACTGAAAACAATGAACAACACGAACTCCTATAAAAACCAGGAGTGAACCCAGGTGCTCCGGAAGGGTAAGCAGTTCCTGCTCCGTATACGGCACCCGTCGTGAAGTTCAACAAAGTCAATCCGGTGGAAGTCACAAATCGTAGGAGGCACATGAAAGGTTACGACAGTGGGAACAGGTCCAACATCATCTTAGATATTGGAACACTGTAATGGTCAATCAATTCATGATGACGACCGTAAAATTTCTTAAGTGATGACATCAACTTATCCCTGATAAAACCCTGGTTAAGAAGCTTTTGTGACAGCAGTAATCCTCTTTGTCGAAAGTCAGGGTAACTCACGCATGCCCTTGAAAATCGGATAAGCTGAGAAACGTAGACGCCATATGCAGGCGATGCTGGTATATTGCTACTTAAGAAGGGAAAATTAACAATAGGAAAGTTGAAGTCATCACGTTTGTCATAAAGTTTTGTCTTCAAACGTCCCTCATAGTCTATTTCAAGAAATAAATCCAAATATGAAGCGGACTTTGGTGTATCTGTAGTATCCTTAATTTCAAGCTCACTGGGGTAGATAAGATGTAGAAAGTCTTGGAATTTGTCGTTATTTAACGACAACACATCATCTATATAACGAAAAGTGAAATTAAAGGATTGGGCTAGTTTCTTTTTGTTTTCACGTAGTAACCCTTGAATGAAGTCCGCTTCATATGAGTACAGAAACAGATCGGCGAGGAGAGGAGCACAGTTGGTTCCCATTGGAATGCCGATTGTTTGTTGAAAAATTAGACCGCCAAATTCAACGAATATGTTGTCTATGAGAAAATCTAACATGTTTGTAATTTCATCTTCAGAATATTTTTTGTCAGAATCAGAGTGGTTCTTCACGAAATAAGACTTTTCTCTACCTAGAACAAGGAATTTATACCTGCGTGTCCCATTTTTCTTGAAAAAACATTGATGAACTAGTTGCTTTAAGCGATCTTTTAATTGAGAATGTGGTATGGTAGTGTAGAGTGTAGAGAAGTCGAACGTTTTTATGCTGTTGCATGTAGCCAAAGATTTTGATTTTAGATATTGAAGTAAATTTTTGGAGTTTTTAAGAATCCACATCTGATTGACGCCACTGGTGGAATATGATGTTTCACAGTAATTCTGAAGGCCCTCTTTAACACATGTCAATATGGATGTTAAAATCTTTGAAAGAGGTTTTGTAGAGCAATTAGCTGACCCAGCAATGTACCTTTGTTTAAACGGATTCTTATGTAGTTTAGGAATCCAATAAAGAGCAGGAAGGTCCATTTCTTCATCCTTTGTAGAAATGCCAAAGGAATGAAGAACGGTCTTGTGGTTATCAAGGACTTCCTGCTTAGTGAGTGTGGTCGGTGTATAAGTTGGGTTACCCGCAGTGTTATCTATTCCCAATTCGTTTCTAAGACACTCAAAATAATAATAATAATAATAATAACCTTTATAATCTGAACTATACACCGTTTATTTTGAACCACGCGTTTTGCCGCCTATTCGGCTAATTCGTAAATTTAGTATTATAGATGCAAGCTATGTACTTTTGTTATTGTAAACCATTTTAGATTACATTACGAGGAAAAATTGAAATTAAGCTTAGTTTATCCAATTATAAGATGTCTGTGCAGGGAAAAGTTGATAAAACCTACATTTATATACATTATCAAATTTCAAAACATACAACGCAACGTCCCTTCTCGAATTATTGATATCAAAATATATAAAACTGTTAACATTACACGTTGTCTTGTTTTGATTTGCAATGTGTTTTTTTTATTCTTTTTGTTATATCTTTGGTATACTCTCGGTGTTGTATTTTGTTGTGTCTTTGTTGGATTTACTCTCGGTGTTGTATTTGTTGTATCTTTGTGGTATTTACTTTCGGTGTTGTATTTGTTATATCTTTGTTAGATTTACTGTCGGTGTTATATTTTGTTATATCTTTGTGGTATTTACTCTCGGTGTTGTATTTTGTTATATCTTTGGGGTATTTACACTCGGTGTTGTATTTTGTTTCATCTTTGTTGTATTTACTCTCGGTGTTGTATTTTGTTATATCTTTGTTAGATTTACTGTCGGTGTTGTATTTTGTTATATCTTTGTGGTATTTGCTCTCGATGTTGTATTTTGTTTTATCTTTGTGGTATTTACTCGCTATGTTGTATTTTGTTTCATCTTTGTGGTATTTAATCTCAGTGTTGTATTTTGTTATATCTTTGTGGTATTTACGCTGTGTGTTGTATTTTGTCAAATCTTTGTGGTATTTACCCTCGGTGTTGTATTTTGTATTATCTTTGTTGTATTTACTCTCGATGTTATATTTGTTATATCTTTGTGGTATTTACTCTCGGTGTTGTATTTTGTTATATCTTTGTTGTATTTACGCTGTGTGTTGTATTTTGTCAAATCTTTGTGGTATTTACCCTCGGTATTGTATTTTGTTATATCTTTGTGGTATTTACTCTCGGTGTTGTATTTTGTTATATCTTTATCTTAAAAGCAACTGTGGGGGCTTATTTCAAAAGACCGAGGGACGGAAATACACCCAAAATTTTATATTTGTTATATCTTTGTGGTATTTACTCTCGGTGTTGTATTTTGTTATATCTTTGTTGTATTTACTCTGGGTGTTGTAATTTGTTAAATCTTTGTGGTATTTACCCTCGGTATTGTATTTTGTTATATCTTTGTTGGATTTACTCTCGGTGTCGTATTTGTTGTATGTTTGTGGTATTTACTCTCGGTGTTATATTTCGTTATATCTTTGTTAGATTTACTCTCGGTGTTGTATTTTGTTGTATCTTTGTGGTATTTACTCTCAATGTTGTATTTTGATTTATCTTTGTTCTATTTACTCTCGGTGTTGTATTTTGTTATATCTTTGTTGTATTTACTCTCGGTGTTGTATTTTGTTGTATCTTTATGGTATTTACTCTCGGTGTAATATTTTTTTATATCTTTGTTGTTTGTACTCTCAGGGTTGTATTTTGACGAATTTAGCATTATCTTTAGGCTTTTGGCGGGTCCCCTTTGTCTTATTGTTTATATTTTTCTACAATCTCTGTTTTTAACAGATCTTTTATTGAAACATATGAAAGTCTCTGAATAAAGAACGCCCGTATTTTTATGACCTGAAATACTCGAATTTATGGGGAAAACGAAAGAAAAAACGTTAAAAATATCACACACACATAAAAACCAATGACATCACACACTAAAGATTTTCAAAAATTGTCCGTGGAAAATGCCACTTTCCGAACAATTGGCTATGTTGCCGTGAACATGCAGTATATGTTGTTAGTGTACCCAAGCACAGAAAACCACCGATTAGAAAGCAATTGTAGCGAATTCGTATCTAGTTTGGATAGTCTGGACCAACTACTCTATGAAATGTATATTAAACGCTTTAGAAATTTAATACATATCAGTTCCACAAAAATTGTGTCATATATGTTCAACATAATGGGATGTTGAATGTTTGAATAATGCACATTTTATACTCATAAATAATCCGAAGGATCATTCTACTGTTCAAGATACCTAGAATTGATAAAAATATTGAATGCAACATGAAATCTTTATTTACATAGTCAGACTATCATGACTGTCTTCTCATTCCGTGTTTCTGATTTGTGCTCTTTTATGGTTTTTCGCCAGAAGGTCAGTCGATTGGATGGCGTTATAATAATGTCATGGTCGGCCTTTCCTGTTATCATTTTTATTATTTATTATAAAGAAATTTTTTAAATGTTTTGTTTCCTTGTTGTTTTCATTAACTCGATATGAATGCAATGACTACAAGTATGATCACAAATAAGTCTATGTAACGTCATGTACTGCATGCACAAACAACACTTGAAACCAAACAAAATGTTTAGAAATGAAGTTCAGATATGTATATAAATAAATCTGCCTTTTGTTATATTTTTTGGCCAATAATATTTTTTTTTTAAACGGACACGGTGATATTATATTTATACTAAAACAGGATGTACCAAAAGCTTGATAGAAATCTCTATTCGTCGTTGACAACGATTATAGTGCATATCATATTATTGTGCAGGAGAATTTCTTTGAATATATACATGATATAGGTAATATATATTGTGTTGATCAAAGAGACATGCAACCACGACTGTTTTGATCAATGGATGACAAAAAATTTCAGAACTTGAGTACTAGATAGGAAGTTCAAAGAAATCTAAATAATATAAAATAAAAATTGTTTATTGATTTTATCACCATACAACAATAACGACATAGTAATGTTTATTATCGATTTTAACTTTTGCAACTTAAAACAGAATTTTAATGACAGAGTAGATCATGAAATATTTAATATCATTTATATTATTTTTTCTGTGTAATTAGAGAAATGGCAATGTGAAAACAGCAGAGAATGATTAGCTATAATGTTTGTCATTGTTTCTGGCAAAGCTAAAGTACAGATATTAATAATTGATTAGTAACATGATGCAGGACAAATTTTAAAAATTATTCAGTATCGGGATGTAAAATTCTAAAAATAGAATTTAGTTTGCGTATCTATTCGTTTGTCTTATATAAATTCGTATATATACCAAGCAAAGTTGAACCAATAAATAGGAGGAAGATACTACTTCCAGTTACAGACATGCGTAGTATCAAGCGAATGTATTATACAGGATAAAGTCAATTGTACCTTAGTGTACAATTTCCGCCTTACAGTTAAAAAACACTTTAAAGGATAGTAGGACTTAAACCATGGCTGATACTGAAAGAATTAAAATCAACGTTGGTGGACAAGTTTTTTTGACGAAACGAAGCACATTGTTGCGATATCCAGACACTAAACTTTCTAATGTTTCAGAAACTTGTGAATACCATGACAAGACAACAGATGAGTATTATTTCGATAGAAATCCTTTGGTATTTCAGTCTATTCTAGATTATTACAGAACTGGAAACTTACATTTCGTTTCTAATGTATGCGCAGAACATATCCGTGAAGAACTGAAATTCTGGGAGATTTCTACAAGCGACTTAGGACCATGTTGTTGGAAATATTTTTATACTGTTGAAAATGATTTGAAAACGGTCGAAGTTGTTGAAAAACACTTTTTTCGTCCACACTGTGTTACATTTAAAGGCTCAAAGGAACCCCTTCAGCACATAAAAAATAAACTATGGAATTTTTTGGAACATCCGAAATCGTCAAAGTATGCAATGGTAAGATTTTTTTTTAGTTTTGGGTGGGAGGGGGGATTTTTCTGATTTTGAACATCAACAAAACACTGTTCATTTGTTAAGTCGTTTGTCAAGTAGTCTGTTGATGGTTTTATGTAAAACGTTGCTCTATTTTGTTCAATCTTTCATTTATTGAGTTTGTGTTTGTACTAATGGAACACTTCTTAGTTTAGTCATTTAAAAAATATATACATAATTATGGTTTTGTATAGATTATAATGATACCCTATTTGTTTGGCTTTTTGCTTTAAAACATAGAATATACACTTTTGTATAATATCTGTATTGTATACATTAGTGATACATGTAACAGGAAAGCTCCTTAATTGCTGTCTTCTACTTCAAAAACCATAGTAAGATCTTCAAGTAGGAAGCACATACTATTCATATATCATTTAAAGCCTGGGATGGGTGCATACCATCGAATGTATGACATTCTTATATAAATCAGTTCTTTTTACCGTTTATACATAATTATGTTAAGTGCTTATGTATATGAATACGCGGGTAAAATAAACCTGCTCCAAATGTATTCCTGCCCTCTGTTGGCCGATAAATGTAGTAAATATAAATTCCACTGACAAATATTTAGTCTATAACATCAAGCAGTACATCAAGGAAGATGAAAGACTAAGAAACCAAATTCCATGAGTACAATGCACATGTCTAAATTAACCTCCATCAGATACGCCCAGGACCAATACTTTGGTAAGCCAAAATATAGACACAATTTAATCCGACGAGCCTAAAGAGTTTAACCAAAATCAAGGTGAAATAGCTGAACCTCTTCTTATAACAGAATATCAAAATTTATCTATTTTAGACGTGTCAACCGACTACAAAGCCGAAACCTGTAATTTCAGCGGTTGTCGATTTATTGTTAAATGATTAAATTCATACACTGTACACGCATCTGAAGACGAACCTGTATTTATTCACATGTATCACCATGTTTAACTCACGGGGTGTTGTATCATACGCCATGTCTGTTCATATTCGTATTAAAACACCGTTTATAAGGATCAGAGATAAATATTTTGCAAAACCTTGTTCTGCATCATCTTCGACTTATGTTTTAGGTTTCCAAATGTTTGGGTTACATGTATGTACTTCTATTAAGACATTATATGTTGAAATATATATAACAAAAGGCAGGTCATTGAAATGTGAATGTAATGCTATCACTAAGGGGATGTCTCTCTGGATTCTGTTCCCGGAAGTATCAGTCACCAAAGTATTTTGGTACTAATCGTGCATCATTACAAATTCTTAGCATAGTAGGAGATTTGAGTATCTTTGTGCATTTAGAAAAATATACACGTAATCGCCTTTTTATGTTTATTTAAACATGTCAAAGTGACTGAATATTTGACGCCCCCGTTTTTGTGTACTCTACCATTGCATTTTAGGACCTAAATAATAGAATATAATAATTATAGTGATACACATATTTTTATGTATTCATTTTAAATATTCATTGATTTTACAGTCCTGGCAGATATTTTATCTTGGAGTTGTATGTCTTGCCTTAACATTGTCGATACTTCAATCATTCGAGTTATTACGGGAAAATAATTCAAAAAATGTAACGATGTCAGAGGATGTCAAACAAAGACTAACTCGTAACCAAGTCTGGAGCGAAGTTTTCGTACATTTTTGTAATATCGTCTTCATCCTGGACACAACTTTGCGACTGGTGACCTGTCCGGACAAACGTGAGTTCGTGAAAAGTTTCTTGAACATTGTTGACATAATATCAGTGATTGGATACCTTATATTTGTAGTTCTTCAACTGATTCCAGACAAAAGTACAGATTATGAGTCACTCTTCATATTTGCTTTTATCTTGGTTATTTTACAAGGATTCAGATTTTTTCGTTTGGAACGTCTCATAGAAGGACTACGATTAATGTTGCTGTCAATCAAACAAAGCAAGAAAATGCTCTGTCTTTTAATTCTTGTCCTGGTTATTACATCAATAATTTTCGGAATCATGATTCACGTTATGGAAATGGATGGTCTGTTTTCTGACCCTATCCGCAGTTTCTACTGGGCCATTATCACCATGACAACAGTTGGATATGGTGATATTTTTCCTAAAACTCATGGTGGTCAGATTGTAGCATCAGCATGTGCAACGGTTGGCTTATTTTTGCTAAGTATGCCGATTGCTGTTGTTGCAAACACATTCACCGATTTATACCACAGATACATGGAACGTAGGAACCATTCAAACTTTCAAAAGCAAAATTTCATTTGTAAATGTGAAACCACTGAATTGATTCCTGTTAAGTTTTAGGTTGTTCCTGCTATAGCTGTTTGTGCGAAAAGAAACCAGTCTGATTATGAGCAGATCTATGCTCCGATACTAAATTTGATTTTCGCGATAGTGATCGGAAGATATCCTGTTGACAATTATTAGGGTTCTTGTCAAGTTGATGTTGTGTGCTAATTTTATGCACAAGTTCAGAGCAAGAATAAGGAAAAAAATATCTGATTTTAATCGGTAAAATAAAAATATATACTAGTGCTATTATTGGATTTTTTTTACAAATCACAGGTAATCTCTTGATATATTTGTTGGAAAGCTAGGTAATTTGAAAAACGATCTATATACTTGACGGTTTTGCAAAATTGTCAACTGGCTAGTTTTAGCATCTGTAATATTACCGGCTCGAGACTGCAACTTTATTTTGTGATATCTATGCTGTAATCAATGTCATTCAGTCACTAGTCGGTAAATTTTAAAACATTACTATATAAATGGGGCTTAACCAAACGTACTCTTCAATGTTGCCATGGTGATCTCAAGTTGTCAGTTTTGTTAAGTATTTGATGTTTATTATCACAGTCAGTGACTGTTTTTTTTTACCCATAAGAAAATGATTTCTATAAATATATATTATTTGATTAGGTTCGGTTAGTTTATTGGTGACTTGCGCCACTTTCAGCTCAATGGCTGGTTGTTCTAACTTGAGGAAGACGGTCGGAATAAGTGGAGGGAATCACCGACAGTGAAGTCGGAAACACTCACCACGAGTCAGATTCGACCTCACACCCCCGGTGTTGACAGTTTAGTGATGGTTAGTACTTACGACGAAGTATAGCCTAGAATATTAGTCCCCTACATCCTCCCAAGTCAGGGTTTTGTATCCACGTTCGTTCCTACAAACCCCTGACATCACACATTCATATTTTGCGGGTCGAACATATCGCCGCCTGGTGTGTGACCTAGAAAATTCTACCTATGAGGCATTTGAGAAGTAACTAATGAAAATCGTTCACTTCCGACCTGAAAATATGAAAACGATTTCTATATTTATTACATAGGATTGTATGGGAAAATTAATTTAAAGATTTTGTCTGAAACCACTGATCAACTTGATTTGGTGTTTATTTTCTGACTTTCCAAAACGTTTGGTGATGCAGGTAAATGCGCATGGTACACAAAAAATTTATTTTACCAAAAGTGATTTTTACTGCCGCTGTTGGTGAACACTTAGTCCCCGGGTATCAACCCCCTCAGTAGTCGTTTACTCGGCTATGACATGATTTTGTTTATAATTTAATGAAACTTTCTCAGATCACAGGGGCTCGTTACAATTGACACAGCATGTCATCTCTGACTGATCCGGCCCCCATCTATAATACCATAACGTTTCTGCAGTCCATGTGTGACAACAAATATACAAAACTGGTTAGGAGAGGGCCCATTTAAGAAACAGTGCCATCAGAAAACAAACATATAAATTATTCAGGAGAATGATGCAGGACAGAGGAGCATGGAGCCAGCCACAATATCTAAGAAAGAAATGCAGACTTTTAAATAGAGACCGGGTTAATGAAATTTTGTGATCGTTATAGAAGGGAGGTCGTGCATTTTGTGAACTAAACTTAGTAAGGGACTTTACCCAAATCCAAAGTCCAAACCCTACATGGGACACATATGGTATTAATTTTCAGATGTTTTTACAAAATAATAATGCACTATCAGCACACTTTGTTATTACATTTGTATTCAGGACAAGATATATACTTGACAAAATCTTGATTATGGGACATTTATACCCAATTTTACTTATCTAAATGTTCAAAGGACGGACAAAATTCACATTGTGGATTCATTATTATTCGTTGTATCAATTTTCGTGGTTTTTGTGGGTCCCAGTAAACAAGGAGGAGTTGATTACACAAAATATGTACCCTCCTTAAAGAATATTTCTAAAAATTGACATAAGTTTCACAATTCGGAAATTCCGCAAAAATATTCCAAAGGTATACATAATAGGAGGTGCACATGTCCATTATATATATACAAACACTCTACCAAGTTTGGAGGCTCTGGTATTTTACTATTTATTCTAACTTCAAGATATCTCATATAATATATAAGATATCTTATATAATCTAGTTTTTATAAGATATCTTATAAACTTGATATAAGATATCAAATATAATATATAAGATATCTTCTAAAGTTTATAAGATATCTTATAAAGTTTATAAGATATCTCATATAATTTATATCTTATATATTATATGAGATATCTTATATAATTTATAAGATATCTCATATAATTTTCTTTATAAGATATCTTATAAACTATGTAAGATATCTTATAAAGTAAAAACTAGATTATATAAGATATCTTATATATTATATGAGATATCTTATAAACTATATAAGATATCTTATAAAGTTTTTTCTTCTTTTTTTTCAATATCATTTTCCTTTTATATTCAGCATATGATATGAAAACTAAAATCAACATATTATCACATGTTTGATGTTAATCATGTACATTTCATATTAATTAATAGTTTATAGTACTTACTATATTACTAGAATAATCTATTCACTAAAAGTTTTTCATTTTACCTTTTATAAGAATTATTGAAATAGCAAAAGGTTGCTTAAAAGAAATTTGAAATTAATAAGATAAATTTAACGTTTGCAAAATTTAAATTTTCTGGATTATTTCATTTATATATGTACATGTATGTGTTGTAAATGTAATAAGTAAAATTCATATTCTTTATTACTAATATATTTAGTATATAATTCAATTTTGCAAAATCTTTGGCCGACTAGATTTTCTTTTGTACTTTGTATGTGTAAATTTAACATAGGCTTCTGGAATGTTCATGGCTTGAACAAGTCCAAAATAAATGACAATGATTTTTTATCTTATGTACATAGTTACAGTGTTATTGGTTTTGTTGAGACTTTGTCATCAGAGTCACCCGGAAATCTCCCAGGTTTTTCAACACCTTTTGTAATTAAACCGTCAAAAACTAAAAGGAAAGGAAGAGCATCTGGTGGTATCTCAGTGTATTGTAAACCCCATATTAGAAAACATGTTAAAGAAGTTCATAGATCAAACATATCAATTTGGCTTAAATTAGAAGCATTCATTTCAGAACTGTCATTGCCATTATTTTTTTGCTTCTGTTACATCAAACCTTATAAAAATAAAGAAGAATCAGAAAAAAACTTTGAACAAATTCAAAATGAAATTTTGAAATTTACAGGACAAGGGGAGATCCTGGTTTGTGGAGATCTAAATGCACGGACAGGCGGACTACAAGATTTTATACCCTATGACGAAATAAATGAAAATATAAACGAATGTCCACTACCTGAAAATTATATTTCTGATTTACCAATACCAAGACAACAAACAGACAAAACATCAAATTTGCATGGTAATCTGTTAACAAATCTTTGTAAAGATATGCAATTAAAAATTTTAAATGGGAGATTCCTGGGAGACTCTTTAGGTTTCTTTACATTTTTTAATCAGAATGGACAAAGCACAGTTGATTACATGCTTTCATCTAACAACTTATTTCACCAGGTTGAATACTTTAATGTTAAACCTCCAGTAGAATTCTCTGACCACTCTTTACTGTCCGTCTCATTTAAATTAAACATGAAAAGAGAGGTAACTCCAATTTCACAATGTGAACAAGGTAAATTTATTTGGGAAGAAGAAAAAAATGTAGAATTTCAAAATATAATTCTTCAAAAGGTTGATCCAATTATGGAAATTCTAAGAGAATTAGATAATGAAAATAATAAAAATATAGATTCTATTGTTGAAAACATTAATAACATTTATAAAGATGCTGCATTGAAATTATTCAAGTTTAAAAAGAAAAGAAATTGCCCTCTCAATAAACCAAAAAAGGCCTTCCCAAAAAAACCATGGATGTCTAATGACTGCTTAAAAATAAGAAGAGATGTTAGATCACTAGGGAAAAGATTACAAAAAGAACCAAATAATGTGTTCCTGCGACAATCATTTTCTCGTGCAAGCAAAAACTATAATTTACTGAAGAAGAAGCTAAAATCTGAGTTTTTTAAGATGTTCTTGAATAAAGTCAATGATTTAGATGAAAAAGAATCTAAATCTTTTTGGAAATCTATAAATAGTCTTAGACATTCCGGTCACACGGCCTCAAATCCAATTTCAGCTAAAGAGTGGACAGAGCACTATAAATCTTTATTTACTGACTTAAATTGTACCAACTTTAACTTAAACAGTGAGCTTGAAGGAACAAAAGACAACTTTTCTTCTCTTGATTATGCTTTTAACTGTAGTGAAGTTAAGAAAGGGATTAAAGAACTAAAATCTGGTAAAAGTGGTGGCCCTGATCTTATTCTTAATGAATTTATAAAAAATAGTAAAGACTCTATGGTTTTGATTTTGGTAAAGTTATTTAATAAAATCCTACAAACAGGAATATTTCCTAAACAATGGAATTTGTCTCATATTACTTCAATATTCAAATCAGGCAACCCAAATGATTGCAATAATTACAGAGGCATATGTGTATCCAGCTGTCTGGGAAAACTCTTCACTACCCTGCTTCAAAATAGACTGTCTTTGTTTCTTGAAGAACATAACTTAGTAAGTCCCAATCAAGGTGGTTTCAAATCAGGCTATAGGACTAGTGATCATATCTTTGTTTTAAAAACTTTAATAAACAAATATTTGTATGGTAATAACAAAAATCTTTATGTATGCTTTGTAGATTTTCGCAAGGCTTTTGACAGTGTTGCAAGAAAAGCGCTTTTTACTAAACTACTTAGAAACAAAGTTGGTGGAAAATTTTATGACCTCATCAAAAATATGTACTCTAATACACTTTATTGTTGTAAGACTGATAATATCTTAGGTGAACCTTTTCTATCAAAGATTGGGGTGAAACAAGGGGATAGTTTAAGTCCCACACTTTTTAACATATTTGTTGATGATATTAAATCTTACTTTGATTTTAACAAATCTAACCCAGTCACACTAGATCAAATAAATTTTAATCATCTCCTTTATGCGGATGACTTGGTTTTAATTTCAGAGTCACCCTCAGGCTTGCAACATTGTATAGATGGCTTGCAAAGATTCTGTGGAGATTGGAACCTTAGTGTGAACACCCAAAAGACAAAAATAATGAGTCTATCCAAATTTAAAAACAGATCTGTAATTGATAACTATGTCTTTTATTTTGGCGCAAACACTCTTGAATCTGTTCCAACTTATAAATATTTGGGCATTACCTTTGATAACAAAGGAAAAACCAAAATAGCAGCCGAGGAACTGGCTATAAAAGCTCGTAAAGCTTATTTTGCTTTGAAATCCAAAATACCATATTCAAACTTCATTTTAGCAGAAAAATGGATAAAACTTTATAACACACTTATTTTACCAATTATGTCTTATGGATCTGAAATATGGATCTCAGATTTTAATTCTAATTTAGACTCAGTAGATAAACTACCTTTTGAAAAAGTTCAAAACATGATTATGAAGAATATCTTGGGAGTTCACAGTAAGGCATCCAATCTCGCATTAAGAACTGAATTGGGACTTAACCCAATAAGTATAAAGTCCTACTTTTTGATGTATAAATATTATTTAAGATTGGTTGCCGTGGAATCAAAACATGAACAAAAATTCGATATTTTAAAAGCCGCATTCAAAGAAGAGAAAAGTCTTTTCCGAGACAAAACAAATAGTTGGCTTTGAACTTTACATAAGATTAAAGATACTTTTTTAATTCCAAATCTTGACATAAGTTCTTCTGAGTTCAAAACATCTTTAGAAAAATTTTATAAAGACAAAGTTCATAGACAACTTAATTTTATTAAAAATAATAATGAAGGTAAATTACGTTTTTACAGTAAAATCTCATCTTCCTTTGAACTAAAGAACTACCTTAAATATAATCTTAAAAAGTCAGATAGATCATGGTTAACAAAAATCAGAATAAGTGCACATCCATTGGCAATAGAAACAGGAAGATATTCAAAACCAATAGTTCCTACTGATAATAGAACTTGTAAACATTGCACAAACACTGTCGAGGATGAAGTTCATTTCATTCTAAATTGCCCTAAATACAAATCTCTAAGAGAAAAATTTAAGATTTTTAACAACAGTGAAGTATATATTGAAAAATTACTGAATCCTTTAACTGAAGAAAGTGCCAGGGAAATCTGTACTTACCTTAGAGAGGCTTTTGAAATTCGTTCTTCTGATTCCACCGCGACCAATCCAATATCATGTACTACAGACTAACTTAAAGTGGAACTAAAACGCTTATAGCAAGTTATTTTCATTTTATAGTACTAAATAAACGTATAAAAACGCAAAAAACCCGATGAAATTTGGTCAAGTAATAACGGAGAAAATAGCGAGTGAAGTTGGATTATTTTTACCTGTGGGAAATCCAATCAGCGCTATTTCCGGAAACAGGGTTTCCTCGCTGAGTGACCCCGATTGACCGGAAATGACGTACAGTGCGGGCTACTCTTGAACTTGTTTACATTGACCAGAAGGAATATATTATGGATGAAGACAGCAATGCTAGTGATTTATAATAGTATAGCCAATAAATTTCAATAAATGCCCCCATATACATATATATAAAAAGAATGAAAGTGAAAGATATTTTGAAAGGTGTGTATAACATAAATACAAATGGAAGACCATCTTATAGGAATAAAAAACAAACACTATTTTTTTAAACAAGCAAATATAAGACACAATATTAATTGATAGTTTTAAAACAGATGTTTTACAAATAGTGATATAAGTTACTGAATAGTAATATAGATTTTGATGTAGAATTGTAATGTGTTTTTTTTATTGAATTGACAGATTCATAAAATTTCAGAATTTTCTGATAAAAATATAATAAATTTCTTAGTTTAATCAGAGACATATATGTAGAGAGGGATAAGTAATTTCTTACAATCCTTGTTGTAATAATAAAAATATGTAGAGAATCATTGGAGAAACTGCACTGTACACCTAAAACTTTAATAAAAGATTTTGATGGATTTTAATAAAAAAAAATTATTCAACTTATAAAATAATTCCCACATTTGTAGAGTTATAATTTGGTTAATATTGGTTATGGGACTTTATGCTCTTTGTGTAATTTGAATTATAATACCAGTCAAAACTGGTTTTCATAACACCTTTCTAATGACTTTGTTACCGGTATATTGATTTACTCCACAGGTGGTAGGTCCATGGCCAAGTTGTTATTTACCTGATTGGAGGGATTAAAACGTTTGTTTGATCTTTATTACTAGATAACAGGATGTTAATTAATAGGTGCTAAAACTTTAACTGTTTTAATTACCAGGATTAAAGATGATAAATATCCATCCACATGTTTACTAATTTGTTTTATATCATGAACTAGTTTTAATTTTCACAGGTGTTTAATACTATTTAGGGGGAAATTAAAATTTCTTGCACGATTGGAAGTGTCATATATATATATATTTTTTTATAAATAATGAATAAATAAATACATATTCTTTTAATAAATAATTAGACATTCAAACTTTGCTTTAGCTTTACATTGCTAATGAAATAGAATGTCTTTAAAAAAAGCTACATTTTTACCCAAATTATTTTCTGCATTATCAGGATTATGATCATAAACATGTTATATAAATAGAGAGGTAGTTATATCATGGAAGTACATGTATTGTTCTATATTGTATTATTTTACCATAGTCAGCAGACTCTTAATATTTGAAATTATTATGGTTACAAATGTATAACTTTTATGCTCATAGAAAGAGAAAAAAAATTCAGAGGGACATGGGACCAGAATAACTTTTTATGGAGCTACACATTTCGCTATAATAGCCTCTTATTGTACTACAACTTATGTTAGCTTGTTGGCTACATCTTTTCAAAGTCATGCCTGTCAAGGCTCTGCATTTGATATAAGCGGCCTTACATGTACCTTCTACTTACTCCATTAATAATATTTTTAAATAGCCCTATGTTCAGGATGTTGGTAACTGTGGTGGTTTGAAAAGAAGGGGTGTAAATCAAACACAGTAACTCTAAAAATAACCTTAAATATACCCGATGTATCATGTAGAGGTACAATATTGTTATACATAAAAAATTTTGATTCAACAGGAGAGGCTGCATAGGCTTAATGTAGGCTTATTCTCACAATAACATTATGATAATGCATTCATTTTCAAACATGTGCATATATACACATAAATTTGATGTATATATAAAGACATATGCATGGTATATAAAAACAAATAAAATCAGACATGTTAGAATTATTTTTTCAAAAGTATTTTGGTGCAGACCGTCACTATACCATGTATACTGGTCATGCTGGTTGAGATAAATGCTTGGCACTGAACCTGGCAATAGTCTCTTGCCGTTATGATCAGATAAACCAAATAACTCCTTGAATCTCAACCTGTCAACCTCATGGCATTCTTCTGAGAAGTGTTATGAACATATGGCTGAGTGTTTAGTTGGCACAGTAAAATCCACACGGGTTAGTTTTACAAAACGAACCCACAAGTTACGTTGTCGGTCATCTTTTGGAAAAGCGTGTTGAGTATGTCCCGTTTTTGCAGAGTTGCTGCATCCCGCAACTGCACAATTCCTTCCCATTGTTGAATTGTAGATTTAAATTAAGTACAATGTTTCATCAAACAAGTGTCGGTGAATATATAAGAAGCACTGTCAATCGATAGTTGTCACTAATAACGTATAAACAATCAACTGAATCTGCTTTCACTTTGCAAATGACCTGTACCTATTTATGTACAAGATCTGAACCGCACAGTACGTCACTTCCGGCGACTAGTAATATTCGAGTTTTTTAACAAATCGTTCAGGTGTGCAAATGACGATTGGCCAGTATTTTGCTAATATCTCGAAAACTAAGTTACCGAATTTCATCGGGTTTTTTGCGTTTTTATACGTTTTTTTAGTACTATAAAATGAAAATAACTTTCTATAAGCGTTTTAGTTCCACTTTAACTATTGTTGTATTGATTTATATATCGTATATATATAAAATAATTACACTTTATAATATAATAACTTAAAGTTATTGGGACTAAAAATGTTTTATTTCATGTATTTACGCTTATATTTATGTATTACATATATGTCTTGTGGATAACATTGCATTGTTAATTCATGTGCTTTATCCAATAAACTGATTGATTGATTGATTGATTGATAAATATTTTTTATATAAGATATCTTATATACTTTATAAGATATTTCATATATTTAATAAATAATCTCATATATTTAATAAATAATCTCATATATTTTATAAGATATCTTATATATAGTTTATAAGATATCTTATATATAGTTTATAAGATATCTGGAAGTTAGAATAAATAGTAAAACGGCTTGCCATACTATGGGTTGAAAACTGTAGGAGGAGTTGATGACACAAAATAGGTACCCTACTTTCCCCGAACCGCCCGAAAGATAGCCTCCTCTCCCGACATTCACCATACTATAACCAAGATCCGTGTAACCCGGCCAAAAATTCTTAGACGTAAATTCGTTCGTAATTCACTATGACGTACGTCTGAAATTATATCAAAGAAGTTTTGTGAAGTGGAATTATCTATCTTTCCATCTAATGTTTGTTGACAATAACTGTCTTCAATAAATAATACATTACAGGTAATGGTTTATTTACCCAACGCTACTCAATCCATAATTGTACACATCAGGGAAATTATTACAATAAAAGTACATTACAGTACAACTAGTCACTAAAAAACAAATCATCAAACATGCAACAACGAATAATTTTTGCCACAAGAAAATCTGTAGAATAATTCCATGGTTGCTTGTTCCGTAACCTGGTATCCTTGAGGCAAACGTTTTCTGTTTTACAGATTCAAATCTCCATATCTCATATCTTTAATCCGTGCAAGATGATTTTCTCAAAAGAAGACGTTATGTTCAGACTGAGCTGTTCCAAATCAAAATAATTAGAAAAATAGATGTACTCTGGGTAAAGATCACAAGTGTATACCCCCCGCTATGGCTATAATAATATAACCTGTATAAGACCATGTTTGTCTACCAAAAGCCCCAAAAATCATTTTGATAATAAAATGCTCCGCTGGGCGCAGCTAGATACGACCGCAGATGTCGAACCCTGAATAGTTGGGGCAATTATGAACACAACATTCAAGCTTGATACAATACTGAATTTGGATTGTGAATAAATATTTGACACAGCATAGGTTTCTGACACAGAATGAATGTTGTCTAAGAACTTAAAAATTTTTAATTTACCTATTCAAACCATATCAGTATTATTTGTTTTTATATATAAATCAGAAATAACCAATTTAAAATTTAAAATTGGGCACACATATCAATTTCTTGCTATTGCGCAATACTGTGCAATTGAAGATTTCTTGCTATTGCGCAATACTGTGCAATTGAAAATTTCTTCAAATATTTGACACATAATTGGTTTCTGACACAGAATAACTGAAATCAAAGAACTTAGAATTGGTCATATGATTTCAATTTATATTCAATTTTTTCCTTCGTGTGCAATACAATATGCTGTGGAGAAATGCCCCCCCCCCAAAAAAAAAATAATAATTTACCCCTTTTTTTAGCTTTTGTGCAATACACTATGAAGTTGCACATTGACCCCCCCCCCCTCCCAAAAATAAACAAAAAACAATAAAATTTATTGTAACCCCCCCTTTTTTTGCTAAAAAAAATTTGAAATTTTCTTTTTAATTTATGAAATATGAAATGAAAAAAAAATTACCCCCTCCCCAATTTCTCATTTACCCCCCCTAAATTTTGTTTTCAACCCCCCCCCCCCCATTTCTTTATACTTTGCAACCATAACATCCCATTTAAATACACCATAACATATTAAAATAGAAAATGACATCATAGTCATGGATGGCAAATTTTAAATATACATAATTTAAAAGCAGTTTAGATGAGATAAACAAAAAAGCTTCATCAGCACATTTTATATTGGCAAATTTCCAATGAAGTTCATTAAACTAGAGTTAATGGCAAATTTCCAATGGAATTTGTTAATAATAAAGTTTTGATAACAGGGCACACATATCAATTTCTTGCTATTGTGCAATACTGTGCAATTGAAGATTTCTTGCTATTGCACAATAAGGTGCAATTGAAAATTTCTTCAAATATTTGACACATAATAGGTTTCTGACACAGAATAGCTGAAATAAATAACTTAGAATTGGTCATATGATTTGAATTTATATTCAATTTTTTGCTTCTTGTGCAATACAATATGCTGTGGAGAATTGCCCCTCCCCCCCCCCAAAAAAAAAATAATTTACCCCTTTTTTAGCTTTAATTTTAGACCCCGATTTGGACCAACTTGAAAACTGGGCCCATAATAAAAAAACTAATTACATGTTTAGATTCAGCATATCAAAGAACCCCAAGAATTCAATTTTTGTTAAAATCAAACTAAGTTTAATTTTGGACCCTTTGGACCTTAATGTAGACCAATTTGAAAACGAAACCAAAAATTAAGAATCTAAATGCACGGTTAGATTCGGCATATCAAAGAACCCCAATAGTTCAATTTTCGATGAAATCAAACAAAGTTTAATTTTGGACCCCGATTTGGACCAACTTGAAAACTGGGCCCATAATAAAAAAAACTAAGTACATGTTTAGATTCAGCATATCAAAGAACCCCAAGAATTCAATTTTTGTTAAAATCAAACTAAGTTTAATTTTGGACCCTTTGGACCTTAATGTAGACCAATTTGAAAACGGGACCAAAAATTAAGAATCTAAATGCACGGTTAGTTTCGGCATATCAAAGAACCCCTATAGTTCAATTTTCGATGAAATCAAACAAAGTTTAATTTTGGACCCCGATTTGGACCAACTTGAAAACTGGGCCCATAATAAAAAAACTAAGTACATGTTTAGATTCAGCATATCAAAGAACCCCAAGAATTCAATTTTTGTTAAAATCAAACTAAGTTTAATTTTGGACCCTTTGGACCTTAATGTAGACCAAAAATTAAGAATCTAAATGCACGGTTAGATTCGGCATATCAAAGAACCCCAATAGTTCAATTTTCGATGAAATCAAACAAAGTTTAATTTTGGACCCTTTTGGCCCCTAATTCCTAAACTGTTGGGACCAAAACTCCAAAAATCAATATAAACCTTGTGTTTAAATTTCATAGATTTCTATTTACTTATAGTAAAGTTATTGTGCAAAAACCAAGAAAAATGCTTATTTGGGCCCTTTTTTAGCCCCTAATTCCTAAACTGTTGGGACCAAAAATCCCAAAAACAATCCCAACCTTCCTTTTGTGGTCATAAACCTTGTGTTAAAATTTCATAGATTTCTATTTACTAATACTAGAGTTATTGTGCGAAAACCAAGAAAAATGCTTATTGGGCCCTTTTTTGGCCCCTGATTCTTAAACTGTTGGGACCAAAACTCCCAAAATCAATCCCAACCTTCCTTTTGT
This sequence comes from Mytilisepta virgata, assembly GCA_028015205.1. Taxonomy (NCBI): domain Eukaryota; kingdom Metazoa; phylum Mollusca; class Bivalvia; order Mytilida; family Mytilidae; genus Mytilisepta; species Mytilisepta virgata. The sequence goes on from CM051520.1 coordinate 45,860,416, forward strand.
GGTCATAAACCTTGTGTTTAAATTTCATAGATTTCTATTAACTTATACTAAAGTTATAGTGCGAAAACCAAATGTCTTCGGACGACGACGACGACGACGACGACGCCAACGTCATACCAATATACTACCGCAAAAATTTTGCGGTCGTATAAAAAAATTAAATAGGTGGTGCATAATAGCAATGTACACAATTCGCTTGTTTTGGCGAGGCTGTGGACGTAGAAGGCCTACCCCCTCCCCCTTTACATTACCATATTATGGAGAAATGACAAAGTCCACGTTTGTTAGTGAAAAACCCCAAAAGTCATTACAAAAAGAACAATAAACAACAATACAAGTGACTAAATGCAGTAGCAGAAGATATAAATAAAACTAAGTGTCTTTCGACCCCAGTGAAAAAGACTGTTTAAGAAAGGAACCAAGCAAATTTCATTTGTTCACTGTTACACAGGTTCAGAATAGCCTTAAGTTTAGACTGTTCATCTTTATTTGCATGTAAATTTATTCTATCAAAATAAATTGGGTAAATTGGTGTTCATTATGAATTAGGTTTCGATCTTATTTCTATGACTAGTGATCGACGTTATAGGAGCAGACCAAGCTTACCCTTGAGGAGCAGCTGTCATTCAAGGTTTTCCGTGCTTTGATTTATGTTTGTGGTATTCTGTTTCTCTTTGGTGTAAACTCATTTTGGAAATCAAGAAAAAATGTCGACAAAAAATTTACTAAAACAGGTAATCTTACCGTTACAGAACTAGAGGCTCTCAAGAGCCTGTATCACTCACCTGGATTTAACTTTTCACCTTGAGCAGACCTAAAAATTTAAGTGTAGCAGTCAATTTGGCGGGTTTTTCTATAGTATTGACATTCCAGGTCAACGGATACATTTCTAAAAGAGAACCATCTAAGGACCATTTCTGCTAAGTCTTGTTCCAACTGGCTAAGCAGTTTCAGACAAGAAGATTTTTAAATGAATTTTCCTATTGGGTCCAATATTTAACAAAGTTCGGTGAGGCAGCCATCTTGGTTGACAATCCGGGTGATCGGACATATTTCTGAAAGAGGACCTCCTAAGGACCAATACTGCCACGTCTGGCTCCAATATGTCAAGTGGTTTCAGACAAAAAGATTTTTCAATGAATTTTTCCAAAGGGCCCTATGTTAAACTAAGTTCGAGTGTGGCGGCTATCTTTAAAGGAAAGTTTACGCTGGATGCCGTATTTAAAAGGCAAAAACGCCTATAAGGGGTCAATCAATGATTTTGGTCATGTTGACTTATTTGTAGATCTTACTTTGTTGAACATTTTTGCTGTTAACAATTTGTCTTTATCTATAATAATATGCAAGAAAATAACCTAAATCTGCAAAATTTCCTTAAAATTAACCATTCAGGGGCAATAACCCAACAAAGGGTTGACCGATTCGTCTAAAAATTTCATGACAGGTAGATCTTGACCTGATGAACATTTTTCCCCGTCAGTTTTGCTCTAATTGCTTTAGTTTTTGAGATATAAGACAAAAACTGCAGTTTACCCCCTATGTTCTATTTTTAGCCATGACGGTCATGTTGGTTGGCAGGCGGGGTCATCGGACACATTTTTTAAACTAGATACCCTAATGATGCTTGTGGCCAAGTTTGGTTACATTTGGCCCACTAGTTTCAGAGGAGAAGATTTTTGTAAAAGTTAACAGACGACGGACCACGGACGACGGGTGCCAAGTGATGAGAAAAGCTCACTTGATCTTTCAGGTCAGGTGAGCTAAAAAGTGGAGAGAGGAACATACCAGGAAACTAAAATAAAACTAGAGTATAAGGAAATCATTGCACGAATGCCAATATGAACGTTATTCAACGGATGTGAAAATTCTATGAGATGTATTAATCACAAGGAAATTTAAACAATTTAGATAATATTACTATGTTGGGAAACATTGAAAAAAAAATATTAAGTACATTACTAAATAATTCACCGACCAAGTAACACGCACAACTTTAATAATGATGATTTTTTTTTGTTCGTGGACTGGAACATTGCATCAAAGTTGATTTAATCAATTTATCCAAGTCACGTGGGGAAAATTTCAGTAAAATAAATTAAAATTTGCGGAAGGACCTCTTTGCTAATTTAGATAGTCTTTCAAATAATATTAATTTTAAAATGTGAAGCAAGATTAAAAAAAAACTTTCCCAGATCTTAAATCCATTTTTCACCAGACATGTATTCAGTTATTGGCTTCTTTTTGAAAAAGGTCATAAGAGTTGAGGTCAAAAGTCTCTTAATTTAAACAGATACTCATTTATTATTTTGCTCATTTATGTGTTTGTATGTATGTCACAAACATTGTCCATATGTTTCATGACAATTACGTTGAATGATTAAACTATACAATCTTTAACAAATGAAAAAAACGGGAATTTCGCTCTGATAAAAATATAACTCTCATATTAGATGTAAATGCATGAAGATAAAGAATATGACAAAGATAGAATAGAGAATGGAAACGGACGATAACAAATACGTTATGGGCATTTAATTAACAAGTCCCATTGATTTGTATTGATAAATCGACAGCCATTATTTGACACCTATGTACTACCAGAAGTCACGTGATGACCGAAATAGCTGGATATGGTCTCGCCAGAGTATGCACACGGACACAAAATAATGATTATCTGATACCCGACATTGCAAGTCAAAGGAAAATGTGTTAAAAGAAATAGTAATGGCCAAGCGATAATTTGTCTGAAAAATCTCATGCATGTCGTTTTTAGCACATTTGGCTATTTCGCGGCGGCCAGTTTTTATTGGTGGAGGAAGCCGGAGAGAACGACCGACCTTCGGTAGGAAAATTGGCAATCCTTGTAAATTAAGAGCGGAGTCAAACACACCCCGCCACAGGTGAGATTCGAACTCACAACCTCAGCGTTGACAGGCTAGTGATCATTAGTAGTCATGACGAACTACCTAGACCGCTCGGCCACCGAGGCCCCAGACTAAATATGATGGGCCTAGGTAATGCAGTTGCTGAGAAATGGACTTAATCTAAAAAAAAGTAACACAAGTCACTCAAGCATGAAATTGACGTCAGAGTCCAGAGACGGGTGTCAGACTGGTATGTGTCCACTAAGAACTATCTATTGACCAAATATGGTGGGTCTAGTTATTAAAGTTGCTGGGAATGGACCTAATCTCGAAAAAGTGACAAAGTCACTCAAGCTTGCAATTGAGGTCAAAGTCCAAAGACAGATGTCAGACTTGCATGTACCCACTAAGAACTATCCATAGACCAAACACGGTGGTCTAGGTATTACAGTTTCTGAAAAATCGAATTAATCAAGAAACTTGGATGAAAGTCAAGGTCCAGAGACAAGTGTCAGATTGGCATGCCACCAATAACTACCAATAGACAAAATACGGTGGGTCTAGGTATTACAATGGACTTAATCGCGAAAATGTGACGCAGGTCACTCAAGCATGAAATTGAGGTTAATGTCAAAAGGTATGTTAACTATGTAGGAATTCTAGTTGCTGAGAAATGGACTTAATAGCGAAAATGTGACGCAGGTCACTCAAGCATGAAATTGAGGTCAAGGTTCCAAGCCAGGTTTTTAGACTGGCATGTACCCAGTTAGAACGATCTTTAGACCAAATATGGTTGGCCTAGGTATTACAGGTGCTGAGAAATAGATTTAACCACGAAACTTGGATGCAGATTATACATTTATGTTAATGAAGTCAGTGAACCTGAAAATGACGTCGGGGTCACAAGACAAGCCAAGTATACTGTGTCACTTATACGATAAGCTACCTGTAGACCATAAATTGTATGTATTGCATGTGCAAAGTTATTAAAGTGTTAAAAAAGTTTACGTCGCCGCTGCCGGAAAAAATAATACCTATGTCTCGACTTCGCGACTTTTCGTTGTAGGTGAGACAAATAAAACTCTTATGACCCCTAGAAAAAATTGGACGGGCCAGATTTCCCAAAACCAATCCCAACCTGTATTTCTTATTTCTCATATAATTTATAAGATATCTTATAAATTATATGAAATATCTTATAAACTATATGAGATATCTTATAAATTATATGAGATATCTTATAAACTTTAGAAGATGTCTTATAAAATAAAATAACAATCCAAAGATACTAATATTAGATATAGTAAATTTATACTATGCTGTATACGACGTATTTCAAGGAGTTACCTCTCATCAGCAGCATTAAAACCGAAACATTTGGAAGACCAAAAACCAAACTTATTTTAAAACAAGAAGTACTTATAACCAAAAATACCGAAATAGGAAGCCAAATTTCAGCTAAGGAGATCTACCATGTGCAATACAAGGAATGAACCCTTAGTATTTCTATTATTTTTGAATTTTGCTAAATACTGGTAATTTCTGTAACAAATCAATGAATAATCATGTCAGACAAGTCTGACGACTGGGTTGGCGAATACCCTCGGGGACCTAGGGTCCACCATGCAGAGGCATCGTCCCAGGAGTTTCAAAATAACAATCCAAAGATACTAATATTAGATATAGTAAATTTATACTATGCTGTATACGACGTATTTCAAGGAGTTACCTCTCATCAGCAGCATTAAAGTTTATAAGATATCTTATAAAAACTATATTATATAAGATATCTTATATATTACATGAGATATCTTGAAGTTAGAATAAATCTCAGAATAAATAGTAAAACGGCCTGCCATAATATAATTCTGAAAGCGCACTAACTAAGGACCATTGCTGCCAAGTTTTGTTCCAATTGGCTAAGTGGTTTCGGACAAGAAGATCTTCAAGTAAATTTCCCATAGGGTCCTATGTTAATCTAATTCGGCTCTTACGGGCTTGGATGACGGGCCAGGTCATCGGATACATTTCTGTAATAAGACCACTTACGGACCATTGGTGCCAAGTTTTGTCCAATTTGCCCAATGGTTTCAGAGGAGAAGATCTTTTAAGGAAAGTTTACGACGACGGACGCCAGTAAAGACAATAGCTCACATGGCCCTTTGGGCCAGGTAAGCTAAAAAATGACAAAAGTCCACGTGGAAACCTTAGTTACAATTCTGAAGAAAGGATAAAATGGTTGGTCACAAAGGAATCATTTACTGAAGATTCCCTGAAAGTTACAAATGTACACGGAAATCCTTTCACAGCTTTACAAGGAGATGCAGATAAAAAAATTGTTTCCATATTAATGGAGTGAAACTCTTGAATGGTAAATGTCAATCCACCCAACGTGAACGTGTATTTTATGGTCCATAACATTAGGCTAAAACATCAAAAGATAGAGTCAAGTAGTAATTTGTTATCCAAGAAAAGTACATCTATCACTATATACCAATCCCATTGAGGCAGAGGTATAAAAATATTAAACTATTAAAGTATCCTTTTAAAATTCAGGTACCTGTACTATCTAACAGCAAATTTTTAATAAAACTATCTTAAAATGCACAAATTCAAAGCAATTTTCAAAATTTTACTGACATACAATCAAATTTAAGAACTATAATAACTGTATAAGTGTTTTCTCCAGAGATTTGTGAAGGCACATTGTTTCCTCTGGGGGCACACAATGAAGTGTAACCTAAAGGATGCTCGCTGGTCATGTTTTGGTCTTTTTGCAAGATTTTCAGAATCCTCAGGTTTTATCCATTTCTTAAACATGAAATTTTTTGCCCATGAACCCCCACTTTTTCTTTTATAATTCAATCATATATACCTTAAAATGGTATTTGACAAAATTTTATGAAATCCTTTTTATTTTTTCATACATTTTTGAGAGACTGAAGTTGTCAATGCAAAGACAATGACAAATTCAGAGAAAACCCATTTCTTGCAAATTTTCAAGGTCTTATAGCTCTAAAATGAGCACATGAATCTATATTTTTTTCTTGCTTATTTGTTTACTATTCATATGTTCTCTCAAACTAAAACACCTATTTTAAATCCTATTTATTTCCTATTAGACCAGCAATCATCCTTAACAGATAAAACATTTGATATTATTATCAATTAACATGTACACTCTGTAATCAAGTAATTAACACCTTAATTCATTAACTGGGAAAATTAAATGCAATAGACTTCCTCAAGACACAGTAAGATTACTTAATTGTAAAGAATGAGGCCACAGAAAGGATCAATTTGTAAAATTTTAAAGGATACTAAAAGCATTTTCAGAGTACATTCAAAAGAGTATCCAGAGGACGGCATGGCACCAAGAAAGCAAGATATGGTACAGCACCATGCTAAAAATGCCTAGGGAAATCACTAAACTGACAGACATAAAATATGATTTGTATGATAGTTTGAATCCAACCCTAGCTTCCCTTTTCTTACAATTTAGTTCCAACCGACCTTGTATCTTTTAAGACTTAGGCTTAAGGTTTAGGAAAGCTTTCTTTTTATTATAATTTGCAGATGATTTATTATTTTTGTGAAAACAGTATAGATAAAGCTATCTTGATTGCATCATTTTGAAATTCTAGTTTTGTTCTAGTTGGCCCAGTTGCTGGTCTAGTCCAAGAAACCTTTTTAAAAAATAATCAGATGACACATGCAGGATGACAAGGGATAGTTACATCTAACATATTCCTCCAAAAACTGATTTATAAACACTGCGTTGTAAAAGCAATTTTCTAAATGGTAATCCTTCATTAAGTTCTTATTTCATTCTATTGATCTGATGAGGGTAACCATTTCATTGTCACTGATTTCTAATGTCTTTTGTACGTTCATTGCTTTTGACAGTCTGATGGCAAGCAGGTGTTTACACTGAAAGAAATAAAATTATCAACTATAGCATGATTCTAACAACAAAGTGTACTTTGTATGGTATTGGTTTAGCTGCGACATTGTAGTGTTTAATATGAATTTTTTAATTTCACTTTTTGCCACAATATATTTTTATTTATACCCTCACCTAGATGACCATCTAAAGCAGAAATCAATGAAAGGGGTTTCACCTTAGCTGCCAATTGTTCAAACAAGATCTTTAAGCGATATTTCCCATCTATAGGGTATATTTTACAGTAAGTTCAGTTGCCGAGGAATATTTCAAAGGTTTTCAGTGGTTTCAGAGAAGATTAAAATATTAAAAGTTATGGAAAGCAGTTATGGACAGAGGACAGATGTCAAGTATTGGCAACAAATCGTATGAACCTTTGTACTAAAATGAACTATGAAGTCAGTAATATAACAATTTCTCTTTAATCTGTCTTAATTTAACACAAATTTTACAGGCAAAACTGTGGAAAGGGGAAAGAAAATATCAAAACCATAACAGAGCAGGACATGCTTTCACTTCTGGAGAACCTGATGTCATAGGACTTCACATTTCTAATGCATTAGTTTTGTTCTGTTTTTGATTTGATTAATTTAAATAAGCTTTTTATATCTGTGAGCATCAAAATGTAATGTAAAAATATCACTTAAAACCTTACCATTAGGTGGTCATCTTTCAATAAAACTGGAAGTAAAATGATAAAATTTGTAAAAATGATGAAGTTGTCATTTTTAACTGTTTAACAAAAAAATTTGTATGGGTTCCACAGAACCCAATGTCTTGCCTGTTTTCGTTCTTGTATATGTTTTCAGTGTAATAGTTGAATGTACATAATATTTCTCCACATGTTATTTATTGATCATGAAGAAGCTTCTGTCAAAGTTTGGTAAAAATCCAGGATGGTTTAAGAAAATAATTAATGTTTTAATAAAATGCTCCGCTGGGCGCAGCTAGATACGACCGCAGATGTCGAACCCTGAATAGTTGGGGCAATTATGAACACAACATTCAAGCTTGATACAATACTGAATTTGGATTGTGAATAAATATTTGACACAGCATAGGTTTCTGACACAGAATGAATGTTGTCTAAGAACTTAAAAATTTTTAATTTACCTATTCAAACCATATCAGTATTATTTGTTTTTATATATAAATCAGAAATAACCAATTTAAAATTTAAAATTGGGCACACATATCAATTTCTTGCTATTGCGCAATACTGTGCAATTGAAGATTTCTTGCTATTGCGCAATACTGTGCAATTGAAAATTTCTTGAAATATTTGACACATAATAGGTTTCTGACACAGAATAACTGAAATCAAAGAACTTAGAATTGGTCATATGATTTGAATTTATATTCAATTTTTTGCTTCTTGTGCAATACAATATGCTGTTGAGAATTGCTCCCCCCTCAAAAAAAAATAATTTACCCCTTTTTTAGCTTTAATTTTCGACCTCGATTTGGACCAACTTGAAAACTGGGCCCATAATAAAAAAACTAAGTACATGTTTAGATTCAGCATATCAAAGAACCCCAAGAATTCAATTTTTGTTAAAATCAAACTAAGTTTAATTTTGGACCCTTTGGACCTTAATGTAGACCAATTTGAAAACGGGACCAAAAATTAAGAATCTAAAAGCACGGTTAGATTCGGCATATCAAAGAACCCCAATAGTTCAATTTTCGATGAAATCAAACAAAGTTTAATTTTGGACCCTTTTGGTCCCTAATTCCTAAACTGTTGGGACCAAATTCCCAAAATCAATCCCAACCTTCCTTTTGTGGTCATAAACCTTGTGTTTAAATTTCATAGATTTCTATTTACTTATACTAAAGTTATTGTGCAAAAACCAAGAAAAATGCTTATTTGGGCCCTTTTTTAGCCCCTAATTCCTAAACTGTTGGGACCAAAACTCCCAAAAACAATCCCAACCTTCCTTTTGTGGTCATAAACCTTGTGTTAAAATTTCATAGATTTCTGTTTACTTATACTAGAGTTATTGTGCGAAAACCAAGAAAAATGCTTATTGGGCCCTTTTTTGGCCCCTAATTCTTAAACTGTTGGGACCAAAACTCCCAAAATCAATCCCAACCTTCCTTTTGTGGTCATAAACCTTGTGTTTAAATTTCATAGATTTCTATTAACTTCTACTAAAGTTATAGTGCGAAAACCAAATGTCTTCGGACGACGACGACGACAGACGACGACGACGACGACGACGACGCAAACGTCATACCAATATACGACCGCAAAAATTTTGCGGTCGTATAAAAAATTTAATTGCAGACTGTATGTAATGTTAAGTGGGAGAAAAACTAAGCACATTTATAAGTAAAATATGGAAAATTGAAAAAAATTATTACAAAAGTTTCCTTTGGATACTATCTTTTGATCATGAACAGGCTTCTGTCCGATTTTAGTAAAAATCAAGGCTGGTTTAAGAAAGTAATTAATGGTGGAACAGAGGATCACTATGTCTCGCTTCTGCAACAAAAGTCGCAGGCTCGACAAATCCCATTGCTTTTATCAAAATATTAAACGACCTCTCTAAGAATTTTTTTAAACTTTATTATAAAAATTTTCTTCTATCAATATTTTACTCCCTATGAAACTACTTTGTTTTCAACAATGGCAACATATTTCAGCAACTGATATCTTACAGCCCTATAGATTTATTTATTATTCAATGGTTTTTCGATGTTCAGAAAAACCTCTTTATGTAATATGTTGTTAGGTTCAGTTCGAGGTAATTAAATATTCATATAAAACTGAAAACTTATTTTATAACAATGCAACTATTGAAAAACAGGAGACATTTCCTATAACTAAATTTTTATTGCATGTGAACAATTGTAATATTTAATACCACCTATCATGTGAAATGCATACAAACATATACTGGTTTATCCATATGGGACTTTCACAGGGTTTTAAAATGAACAAACCAATAAATGAACGAGAAGCTGTACATTAAAAAATGTGTCGGATTTCACGGTTTTAGAGATAGTATTTGTTTTTGAAAGCGTCACGTTATTTTCTATACTGAGTTGTCACTGTTGACCTTTATGTGGTCCTTTTTAAAAGTATACATGATTACTTTCACTTTATTGGTAATTCAATCACCAAGAGAAGCAATATGAATTATTACTAGTATTACAGCCATACCATTACAAAGCTAACTTGTTTTTATCTAATCATTAAAACATATATTATCTACTCGTAAGAGTTTATGTACGGGTAATCTTTCTAACCTGAGTATCTGTAAGCTGGACATGAGCAATATAAGCTGGTAGTAAAACAATTGTATGGTGTGCCAGAACTGCCAATGACCTAAAAAATAAAATTAGACTGGAGTCTTGCAATACCCTATATCATTCATCTGAGTCAATCTTTCAATCAAAGATCATGAAGTGGAAATTAATTTAACTAAAAGTGAGATGTTACCGACACAAACTCTGTACGCAAAAATGATAAACAAGTAAAGTAAAACAAAATTTCAAAAAGTTGCTACTAGTGTTTTGAACAAAACTTTGGTGAAAACTTTGGAAAAATTATTGGCAAATTAAATGATGTAAGATGACCTTAAAAATTGTTTATTGATAGACTCTCCAGGTATGGCAGCAGAATTCACAATAATGAGAAAATTAAAGGCGCCCGAGCTCCTGCATCACTCTTCTGTAACAATTATGATAAATTTTACTAAGATAATCACAATGATATATAGAATAGAGAATGGAAATGGGGAATGTGTCAAAGAGACAACAATCCCACCAAAGAGCACAAAACAGCCTAAGGCCACCAATGGGTCTTCAATGCAACGTTGTCTGGTCTGGATGAAATTAAAAAACTTCCTGAATGCTTCCACAAAGTTTCAGATCAACTGGTCCAGAGAAAAATTTTAAGGAAGTCATGTGATGGCAATAGCTAGCATCTGCCATGATCTTACATGATATATACATGTACTGCTCAGATTCACTCATAGGAAATATGTGCCATATCTGATAAAAATAATACATTATCTACCATTATCTACCATTTATGAGTGATATACTTTTCTGTTACAGAAATGGAAGATATCTGTGCAATATATGTTGTAAATAGATTTAAATCTAGCTGATGTTATTTTAAACACAAGGTCAGATACAAATGTATGTGTTCAATATAATAAACAAATCTACCACTAGCTGATGTTATGGGTAATATATGCTGTTCAGATCATCAAGGGGAGATAACTTGTACCTTACTTCTTACCTTACAAGAGGAGATATTTTATGTCCTACCTGATAAACAGATTGTCCACTAGATGATGTTATAAGTGAGATATTTCTATGATCTACTAAATCTAGGGCTGGTAATAAGGGTGCTCCGAATACAAAATTTAACCTGAAAAGTACATCTGACATGACTTTACCTGAATGTCAGATATCAAGCCTGGGTCTGATATGGGGACTGATACAAGGGTTGATATGGAAAAACCACATAAAATCCATGTCAAACCCATGCTTGATATCTGAAAAATCCTCATGATACATTTAGGTTTTGAAAGATATAATAAATAGATTAAAATAGAATAAAATAACTTTGATTTCGGCATCATTCCTCGACCCATACTGAACTTCAGGGTAAAGCCCTTAGTCTGATATGGGAGTCTTGGGATGGTACCAGGGCTAATAAGGAAATTGCAACCTGAAAGTATATGTACAAAAATATTATAAAACTTTTCTGTTACCACAGAATTCAAAATTAATGCAAAAATTTACTCAGAGGCGATATAAGAGCAATAATTTGAATTCAACTTTCTTTTTATCTATTTGTAAACAAATATGTCTGAATTACTTTGTTATATTTTTGGCACTTTATGTTTCCTTTAAAAAATCCTAATTAATCACAATGTATGCATATATTTCCAAATTTACAGCAACAGTATCTATTAGAATATGTATTCTCTGAGAATATTATAATTGAAAATCAGTCGATTGTAGCCATATTCTAAGCAATCAATGTAAAATTTTATGATCCCATTAATCAGAAAATTTATGATTTCACTTTCACTTTTGATTCCGGTTTCTGCTAACGTCATCAAGTTGAGTGTTTGTATTCGTATCTCATTTAAAATTTTTAAACACAATTTGACCCCGATAAAGTGTTTTAAAATGAAAAAAGAAGTAAGAAAGTCAGTAAGCCATAATCTGCATCCAGAATCTTTGATAAATTTTGAATCTGAGAATACGGTTTCGTGTACATATTGTTTCGATTATTAATCAATCGTCAGTTGGTTGTGTAGAAGCAATGATCGATTATGACATTTCTTCTGATTCCCATTAGTAGTTTATACTCACGCCGACAAAATTTCATCTGTAACTGAAATGTAAAATCATTTCTTTAAACAATCAAAGTGCTGGAAAGATTGAAACTGTATAATTTCAAATTGAATTTTATCACAGATCTGTTCTTTCCTATGCGAGATCAATTACAGTGAATGTATTCCTTTTTCCTGAAATACAGAGTATTTTTTTTCAAAATCGATGTACATTACAGAATTTTCAGTTAAATGTGTATTAGGCTCAGCTTTTAGCAACAGTCAAGTTTTAGTGTCAATATTTGAAATCTTAGTGGAGGTGTTCAAATCAAATTGTCATATAAAAAAATTTGATTCAACAAATATTTTTTTTTATTTTGAAAAAAGTATAATTGAGAGTAATTGTTGTTTCCTGCTACATTTTTTCTTGAATATTGTACAGAACGTAAAAAAACAAGATGTCCTAAAGTTCAAAATACACAAAAACTCGCAAATCCTACAAATGAACGTACGAATAAACAAATATCATCAACACTAAATAATAATCCTTTCCACAACAGAAATTAAAAAATTTCACAAGGATATGACAACCCTTCAAACTTTCTTGTCACCACCACATTATGTTAATCATAATATGACTTGACAGGACATACATAATTTAGATTCAATGTGAATGTCTGAGGTTTTTCTTGAATAATGGGTCAATTAAAGAAATAATCGTCAAATTTAATTTAGAAGTAAAGTTCCAAACAACGGATATGTACAAATGTATCTTGTAGATTCGCTTTGACAGATAAATTCAAACGCCCCGCGTCATGTCTGCGAAATAATATTCAGGTATTCGTTTTAATTCCTTTGTAATTTCGGTAAATATAAAGTTCATGTTAGTTAAAAATATTAGCTTAAATATTATCAAAAAGAAGGTACTTGTAATTTAAAAAATGCTCTATCATCATTTTATTTCAGGAAGTAGAACAAAGGTCTAATAGTAGCTACACGGCACACAACCGGTTCTGGAGGCTGTTGCCTTAGGAACGATTTTCAATTTAATTGCAATCTTTCCAAAAAACTTAAAATGTTTAATCTGTAGACTGAGCAAAACTTTATTGTTTGAATAAAGTTGTTGCCAGGGGCCCATAATAAAGTTCACAAAAACAAGAGGCTCTCAAGAGCCTGAATCGCTCACCTGACAAACAATGCACTATAAACTAAATTAATATATTAATGTTTGTTGTAAATTAAAGGTCATGTAAAATGCTGAAAATACCTTTAAAAGCCTTTCAAGAACCTCTGGAAAGAAATTGGCATGAGCTCTCCCTACAGTGATGGTTAATCTGATGATTCACAATACAAAATACAAGCTTTAATTCATCTTCAAATACAAGTATAAATCTTTTGGTCTATATGTTGTCTTCGTTTTTAAAATGTTTGAAAGAAGTTAGGTAAAAATTGTGGGTTAAGGCTTTTTATTTTCTATTATGCTTCATCTTTGATCATATTGACTAAGCTGTTGGTTTTTATCCAATAAACCATGCTTAACTCATCTGTCATTTTGTAGAGTTTCATCCAAATCCCCCTAGTAGTTTCAGAGGAGAAGATGTTTGAAAATTTGTTAACAACGATGATGACGGATACCAAGTGATGGCAATTAAAAGCTCACATATTATGAAGTTTAATCATTGTTATACAACATTCTCATCATCACCATTCACTAAGGATACCATGTATACTTTAAAAACCAAATATTGTTGAAATCTGAGCAAGTGTAAAAAATGGCGGGAAAACGGCAGCCATTTTAAAAATGGCCGTCCAAAACAAACTTTCATCATCACCATTCAACTCGGGATACCATGTTTACCTTGAAAGTAGCTTTCATCTTCATTTTCTTTCTATAATTCAGGAAAAAATAGCAAAAAACAGCATTTGACCCCTATGTTCTATTTTCAGTAAGGGCGGACATGTTTTTCGACCAAGCATTAACTTTTTGCAGGATACCCTAAGGAACAATCTTACCAAGTTTCATTTGATTTTGAATAGTAGTTTCAGAGAAGAATATTTTTGAAATAATAACATAAAAAAAAGCCAAAAATGTCAAAAAAGGGCAATAACTCTAACATCAGTTGACAGATTTTCTCGAAAATCAGTACACTGGTAGCTCTCATCATGCTGAACACTTTCAACTGGCCAGAATTTGCCGTAACCTAATGATTTTTGAGATATTTGCGAAAAACTGTTGTTTGACCCCTATGTTCTATTTTTAGTAACAGTGGCCATGTTTTTAGACGGATCAAAAATCGAAGCATAAACTTTGTGCAAGATACCCTAAGGAAAAATCATGCTAAGTTTTATCCAAATCCATTCAGTAATTTCAGAGGAGATGTTTGAAAAATTGTTAACGACGGACGCCAAGTGATGAGAATAGCTCACATGGCCTTTTAGGCCAGGTGAGCTAAAAATACAGAACTTGGTACACACCTTCTACCAAATCACTGGACCCATATATCCACATTATTCATGACTGTTATATGTTGATTATACATGATTATCTTGCATTTTGTGACAGGTGAGATAACAAGAGGCTCTCAAGAGCCGCTATCGCTCACCTGGATTTAACTTTTCACCTTGAGCAGGACTAAAAATTTAAGTGTTGCAGTCAATTTGGCTGATTTTTCTATAGGGTTCTATGTTAAACTAAGTTCAGCTTTGGCAGTCATCATGGTTGACAGTCCAGGTCAATGGAAACAGGTCTAAAAGAGAACCATCTAAGGACCAATGCTGCCAATTTTAGTTCCAATTGGCTCAGTAGTTTCAGACGAGAAAATTTTTGAGTGAATTTCCCATAGGGTCCATGATAAACTAAGTTCAGCTGTGGTGGCCATCTTTGTTCACAGTCCACAAAATTGGACACATTTCTGAAAGAGGACCTCCTAACGACCATTGCTGCCAAGTCTGGTTCCAATATGTCGAGTGGTTTCAGACAGGAAGATCTTTCAATGAATTTTCCCATAGGGCCTTATGTTAAACTAAGTTCGGCTGTGGCGGCCACCTTGGTTAACAGTCCGTGTCATTGGATGAATTTCTGAAAGAGGACCATCTAAGGACCATTGCTACCAAGTCTACTTCTAATTGGCTTAGTGGTTTCAGACAAGAAGATTTTTGAGTGAATTTCCCATAGGGTCCTATGTTAAACTAAGTTTGGCTGTGGCAGCCATCTTGGTTCACAGTCCACAAAATCGGACACAGCTGAAGAGGATCTCCTAAGGACCATTGCTGCCTAGTCTGGTTCCAATTGGTAAAGTTGTTTCAGACAAGAAGATTTTTCAATGAATTTTCCCATAGGGCCCTATGTTAAACAAAGTTCGGCTGTAGTGGCCATCTTGGTTAACAGCCCGGGTCATCGGACATAATTCTGAAAGAGAACCTCCTACGGACTATTACTGCCAAGTTTGGTTCAAATTGGCCTTGTAGTTTCATAGAAGAAGATTTTTGAAATTCATCCCCCTTTTTTCCTACTATTAGTAACAGCATTCATGTCGGTTGGAAGTCGGGGATGCCGGACATAATTTTGGATGGGGCCACCCAAGGACTATTCCACCAAAATTTGGTTCCAATTGGCCCAGTGATAAAAAAGCATGAAAAGGTCTTTAAAGGAAAGTTTACGCCTGATGCCGTCTTTAAAGGGCAAAATCTCCTATAAGGGGTCAATCAATCATTTTGGTCATGTTGACTTATTCGTAGATCATACTTTGTTGAATATTTTTACTGTTAACATTTTGTCTTTATCTATAATAATATTCAAGATAATAACCTAAAACTGCAAAATTTCCGGGGCAACAATTCAGGGGCAATAACCCAAAGGGTTGATCGATTCGTCAGAAAATTTCATGGCAGGTAGATCTTGACCTGATGAACATTTTTACCCCATGTCAGTTTTGCTGTAAATGCTTTAGTTTTTGAGAAATAAGACAAAAACTGTAGTTTACGCCTATGTTCTATTTTTAGCAATGGCGGCCATGTTTGATTATGGATCAAAACCTCGGATATATTTTATAAACTAGATACCTCAAGGAACATTCACTTAAAGTTTTGAAGTATTTACCCCAGTAGTTTCTGAGGAGAAGATCCTTGAAATAGTTTACGATGATGGACGACGAAGACGGACGCCAAGTGATGGCATAAGCTCACATGGACCTTTGGGCCAGGTGAGCTAAAAATGGGAGGGGCCAGTTTTCCCAAAATCAAACTCAACCTGTATTACTTATGGGGAACCATAGTGGTAAAATATTATAAGGATATATGTGTATGTTCTATATATAGAACAAAGAAATGTGTGGAAACCTAACTATCTAGGGAAGCAGATGATGACAGGCTTCAATCCATAATACATCTGCAAATACTTGAGGTCATATAAAAATGAACAAACTTCTAAGAGACTCTCCCACAAATGCTTTCTATTAGATTTACATTCATTTGGCCAGTAGTTTGAGAGAAGAATTCAAAATTCAACCAATAAGAAACTAGTATGGGCTATTAGTTGTTATTACTATGATGTAATGGAGTAAACAAGAGACCCTCAATAAATTCTTCACGTCAAGTGTAATAGTATTTAAGATCAATTGGTCCAGGATTTATTAAGGAGAAGATTTATAACGCAAAGTAATGATGAACCATAGCCAAGAGGAAATGATGACAAAAGATCCCTTGTAAGTTGAGAACATCCTGCAAGACATGATACACCAGAACAATCATGATCAGTGTATTATCAATATATTAAAACATGGGGTTCATCCTTCTTTATCATTATACTCATCTGTTACAAAACTTATCATATTGCTATTTACCAAGAATAAACTCAGTTTAATTATGCATAACGTCATCACCTTTTCCTGTCTCTTTGTATGTGCTTTCTAATTCCTTCAACAATTCCTCTCCCACTGAATGTACGATTTTACCTAGAAAACAGATAGGAAATACATAAATACAGCAGCATAGCTAGAGTCTAAAATACTACAAATAATATGGACCTGAAGAAAAGCATGAATAAAATGCTCCACTGGGCACAGCTAGATACGACCGCAGATGTCGAACCCTGAATAGTTGGGGCAATTATGAACACAACATTCAAGCTTGATACAATACTGAATTTGGATTGTGAATAAATATTTGACACAGCATAGGTTTCTGACACAGAATGAATGTTGTCTAAGAACTTAAAAATTTTTAATTTACCTATTCAAACCATATCAGTATTATTTGTTTTTATATATAAATCAGAAATAACCAATTTAAAATTTAAAATTGGGCACACATATCAATTTCTTGCTATTGCGCAATACTGTTTAATTGAAAATTTCTTCAAATATTTGACACATAATAGGTTTCTGACACAGAATAACTGAAATCAAAGAACTTAAAATTGGTCATATGGTTTGAATTTATATTCAATTTTTTGCTTCTTGTGCAATACAATATGCTGTGGAGAATTGCCCCCCCCCCAAAAAAAATAATAATTTACCCCTTTTTTTAGCTTTTGTGCAATACACTATGAAGTTGCACATTGAACCCCCTCCCAAAAAAAACAACAAAAAACAATAAAATTTATTGTAACCCCCCCCCCTTTTTTTGCTGAAAAAAATTTGAAATTTTCTTTTTAATTTATGAAATATGAAATGAGAAAAAATTACCCCCTCCCCAATTTCTCATTTACCCCCCCCCCCCCCCAAATTTTGTTTTCACCCCCCCCCCCCCATTTCTTTATACTTTGCAACCATAACAGCCCATTTAAATACACCATAACATATTAAAATAGAAAATGACATCATAGTCATGGATGGCAAATTTTAAATATACATAATTTAAAAGCAGTTTAGATAAGATAAACAAAAAAGCTTCATCAGCACATTTTATATTGGCAAATTTCCAATGGAATTTGTTAATAATAAAGTTTTGATAACAGGGCACACATATCAATTTCTTGCTATTGCGCAATACTGTGCAATTGAAAATTTCTTGAAATATTTGACACATAATAGGTTTCTGACACAGAATAACAGAAATAACTTAGAATTGGTCATATGATTTGAATTTATATTCAATTTTTTGCTTCTTGTGCAATACAATATGCTGTGGAGAATTGCCCCCTCCCCTCCCAAAAAAAAAAATTTACCCCTTTTTTAGCTTTAATTTTGGACCCCGATTTGGACCAACTTGAAAACTGGGCCCATAATAAAAAAAACTAAGTACATGTTTAGATTCAGCATATCAAAGAACCCCAAGAATTCAATTTTTGTTAAAATCAAACTAAGTTTAATTTTGGACCCTTTGGACCTTAAAGTAGACCAATTTGAAAACGGGACCAAAAATTAAGAATCTAAATGCACGGTTAGATTCGGCATATCAAAGAACCCCAATAGTTCAATTTTCGATGAAATCAAACAAAGTTTAATTTTGGACCCCGATTTGGACCAACTTGAAAACTGGGCCCATAATAAAAAAACTAAGTACATGTTTAGATTCAGCATATCAAAGAACCCAAAGAATTCAATTTTTGTTAAAATCAAACTAAGTTTAATTTTGGACCCTTTGGACCTTAATGTAGACCAATTTGAAAACGGGACCAAAAATTAAGAATCTAAATGCACGGTTAGATTCGGCATATCAAAGAACCCCAATAGTTAAATTTTCAATGAAATCAAACAAAGTTTAATTTTGGACCCTTTTGGCCCCTAATTCCTAAACTGTTGGGACCAAAACTCCAAAAATCAATCCCAACCTTCCTTTTGTGGTCATAAACCTTGTGTTTAAATTTCATAGATTTCTATTTACTTATACTAAAGTTATTGTGCAAAAACCAAGAAAAATGCTTATTTTGGCCCTTTTTTAGCCCCTAATTCCTAAACTGTTGGGACCAAAACTCCCAAAAACAATCCCAACCTTCCTTTTGTGGTTATAAACCTTGTGTTAAAATTTCATAGATTTCTATTTACTTATACTAGAGTTATTGTGCGAAAACCAAGAAAAATGCTTATTGGGCCCTTTTTTGGCCTCTGATTCTTAAACTGTTGGGACCAAAACTCCCAAAATCAATCCCAACCTTCCTTTTGTGGTCATAAACCTTGTGTTTAAATTTCATAGATTTCTATTAACTTATACTAAAGTTATAGTGCGAAAACCAAATGTCTTTGGACGACGACGCTGACGACGGACGACGACGACGCCAACGTCATACCAATATACGACCGCAAAAATTTTGCGGTCGTATAAAAAGCACTTTTCGTTTCTAATGTTTAAATGTCTGCCAAGTATATGTATGGATTTTGTTTTAAGAATTAATCCACCATATCACTTTCTTCATATTGTTTATACCGACAAATAACAGCATTACATTTTCCATCCCTTTGAAGGTCATAATAACAATTTTGACCATGAAATTAAGTCAAATGTATGCAGAGTTTCGGCAGCTCTATTAGGAAATTGCCATTTATCTTGACAAAGAAAAATGTTCTTATGGTAAAAAAAATTAATTTAAATACTTGTCCAATAACTTATCTATTGAGAATACTAAGCTTACTTACCGGTACACATTGAACTCAGTCTAGTGTTTCAGCAAAGTTCAAAGAATGGTTTGACCCTCAATATTTCAGCATCACACTGTCTTATTTCCATTGAAAATGTGAAGAAACCTAAAAAGAGCAAAGATTTTTAAGGCTTGTTTTTCATATTTTGGGCTTAGGTTAACACAGCAGTTCATTTGGACTAGTGCAAGCTAAGATGTCCTGATTTCATGTATTCTGTTTAATTTCTTATTTACAAATACAGTTTTATAAATTTTTTTAAAACCATCACTTGATATTTTAAAAATATGTGACATTTGACATGTTTGAATAAGATTTCTTTAGTAAAAATTTTAATCAGTGAAATTATTACCGATTTTGAGGACTACTGTACTGTGTTTCCCATGAATCATTGACTCTGGCAACTGATTTCAAGAAAAAATGAGACTTTCTCAAAGCTCTGTTTATTTCAAATAATAATTACTGTGTGCCTTTTTTAACCTGTGTCGTTTTTGAGAATATTTCATTAAAATTGAAATTAAAAGTACATTTTTGTATTATACCTTACCTTTCGTTTCCCAATAGATTGTCAATTCAACTGCTGAAATGCCTCCAAAATTACACCTGTAGAGCAAATTTTCCATTTTTTGTGTGCAGTTCATTGATTTTTGCATGAAACATGAAGTTACCACAAACAAATGTGACGTTACTAAATATGTGCAAGTTTTGTTTCCTAAAGTTTGTACCATGTTGTAATTTGAAATGGACAAAATTATAATAAAATATGGAGTTACATTGTATCAAAAATCAGTTGCTGAAGTATACAGTGGGACAGACATTGAATACTAAAGTATACAGTTGGACAGACAGTGAGTGCTGAAGTATAAAGTGGGACAGACAGTGAGTACTGAAGTGTACAGTGCGACAGAAAGTAAGTACTAAAGTATACAGTGGGACGTCGACAGACAGTGAGTACTAAAGTATACAGTGGGACAGACAGTGAGTATTGAAGTATACAGTGGGACAGACAGTGAGTGCTGAAGTTTACAGTAGGACAGACAGTGAGTACTGAAGTATACAGTGGGACAGACAGTGAGTACTGAAGTATACAGTGGGACAGACAGTGAGTACTAAAAGTCAACATGCTTCAAACTTTTGCAGAAAAAAGTTTGGACATACTAAGCATTCAGCAACATTACACTTGTCTGTGCATGATGTCATAGTTTACCAAAAAATCAATGAAAAGCACACAAAAAATGGAAAATCTGCTCTTGAAAAAAATCAGAGACATT
Source organism: Mytilisepta virgata (assembly GCA_028015205.1). NCBI lineage: Eukaryota > Metazoa > Mollusca > Bivalvia > Mytilida > Mytilidae > Mytilisepta > Mytilisepta virgata. The sequence goes on from CM051520.1 coordinate 45,881,371, forward strand.
TCAGCTTTGGGAAAGGTAATAATTACTGTCTGTAAACCTCAGTTTGTTTTATTTAATGGATTTTTCACATTTCAAAGGTTTAAACGTTAGAATTACAAGACATTTTTTTGTTAACCTTGTTGAGTGATCCAAGGAAACATGAAAATTTTACAATGGTTTAATTACATTGGAAACAGTGATTTACTGTAGTATCTGATTGAAGGAAAATCTGGTAAATCACAAGTGAAAAGAACAGCCGGTATTTCACTCTAGGAACTTCATGGAAGTGACATCACAATTGCGACCTAGAAACATCAAAAGACATAGTCCGTTTTATTTCGATTTATTTCTGCTAAATTAGAATATTTTGTACAATGTAATAAATAGTATAACCAATCGATGAATTAAAATACCAGAAATAAATAATTTGTAACCCAAATACCAGGAATAAACAACTTGTAACACGTACAAATACCAGAAATAAACAGCTTGTGACCCAACTACAGCTGTAAATAACTGATTTGCTGCGTACAAAGCAGTTCGGTCACACATTGTTTATTTCTGGTATTTGAATTCAGTGATAAGTTATTATACTATAAATATTTGTACAGCTCAAAAATGATTCTGAATGGGGATTTTCCAAAATAAATATTAATTCACATGAAAATTTGACAAAAAAATAATTTGAATTTATTAACTCAGACCTACATGTATCATAAAATAGACCTGTAAGGAATATAAAAAACTTTCTGATAGTTTGGTTGTTCCTATCTGTTTATATGGCAGTGAAATATGGGGATGGTGAAATAATTATAAATATACAGACTCTTATGAGGAACTACATATAAAATTTATTGAAGAAAGCCTTGGGGTTCATTGTAAAGTATATAATGCTGCAATGCCTGGCAAAATTAAACAAACTACCATTAAATACTAAGATTTGAATATCCTATATATCCTGAAGGATCCCTTGTTTGTTGTATCTATAATGCAATAAAGGGAACCAACTCATGGGTAAATCAAATAAGGAAGACTTTAGATGACTTTGGCCTCTGTTTTATAAACAGTCAAATTTACAGAAAATTGAAATGAGAATAAGAGATGCATCACTTGAAAAATTAGAGAGTGAAATAAAACTTAACCAAACGTTGCCTTTATTCAACAAAATACATTTGCCTAATGTTCAATGATGTCAGGCCATATTTTGACTCAAGTCTGATAGATCCACACTTAATAAACTAAGAATTAGCGCACATGCATTGTCCATTGAAAGGGGATGCTTAATTTTTCATATACATGTATGACATACCTGTATGGAATACTTGGACAAATTTGTATGTGTAATTACATACATATATAAGATGAGCAGTTAGCAATAATCAATAAATTAATTAAATAATTTATACTTTTAATCAATTAATAGATGATTTAAATGATTAGAACACTGGATAAGACCAAGCTCATTACAGTTAGTACACTGAATGTTATAATTAACAAATATTAAAATTTGAGTTTTATTTTTTCTTATTTCAGGTTCTCCAGTTTATGGGCTAGACATAATAGCTGTCGACCTGTGGATTGTTTTCTGCTGGATCCCATTTTTTGTATATATTTTCAGACAGCTTACAGCAAGAAGATAAAATATCTACAAATACATCATCCCTGGTGCCTTCCAGAAACTTATTCAACAGTTTTGTTTTTACAAATGATTGTCAAATAAACCACCCTACAAATACACCAATTAATCACTCTATGATTACTATAACAAATGGTATAATCTGTCTCTATAGAATTATTTCATTGACGGTCCGAATTGTCTTTATTAACAATCCGAATTGTCTCCATAGAATTAACAAATTTTCTTCATAGACGGTCCAAATTGTCTTCATAAACGGTCCAAATTGTCTTAAATATGGACGGTCCGAATTGTCTTGCACCCTCTAATTTACCAAAACAAAGCAGACTGTCTTTGCTGTAATTCAGGAGAGGTACATGGTAACTGGTTGAAGATTGAAACCCATTTTCTCCTCAAGTGTAATATTTATAGATATTAGCAATAATTTTTACAATCAGTCTTCGTTGAATATAAATATACATTAATGACTTGACAGCAACTTTTCTGTAACCTTAAAAATTATAACTAATTATATTTATGAGTGTCTCAATGTGATTTTTAACTTTTTAGTTTGTTTTTGTTTTTTACGATTTTATATTTGGTTTTGCTCCACTTGTGTATTTCATACATTTTAGTCGTTTTACACCCCTTTTGACAGCTCACCATTTCCATTTATTTTTCTTGATTTAAGATAAGTTTGTCTCCAAATTTAGTTCTTCACAAAACACTTGAAATAAGTGTCATAAAAGGCCTTAGTCCAATCCCCAGTGTATCTATATTCTTCTAAATTCCACTCACTCCTGTAAATATGTTTTAGTTTTTTTTTAAATTCACAAATGTATGTACTGCTACATTTCATGCCTTGCCATAACGGCATAACCAATTGTAAATGTATTTGTACAAATAAATATTGTCTATGTGTATAGATTTATCTAGGTCTATATCTGGAAGTAAAAAACATCTTTAAGAATAGGTCTAACCAGTAGCAGCGCTGACAATTTTATACTTTCCCGGCAAAATATCTTCATCCATGGCATAGGCTAATTATTTTTTGTTTTTGTTTTAACAGTCTATTGTTTTGAATGGGAGCATAAGTTTAATTTATATTGGTTTGATTTACTTTTTAAGTTTCAAATTTTTGTAACACTGATTACTATAATGTTCTATTTAACAATTTGTTATTTCTATGAACCTCCTTACAAATTAACTTTCATTTCGGAAGATCTTTTCGGATATTTTCTGGATTTATCGTTGAATTGCAAATTAGGATGGCTGCTGAGTTTGAAAGCTTAGAAAAGTCACTTATCAAAAATTTACCTCCACAGGAGCTGGCAGAAGTATGGAGAATTCTCTACGGAAAAGAATTAAGGTAAACTATCAAGCTGCCATGTACCTTATAGCATCCATACTGCAATAAGTGCAAATGTCCGACTCTACTATTCCGGGTAGTTTCGCCCCGAATCCCGTTCGCCTCTTTACTGTTACGCCCCTTTACCATTTCGCCCCGGATCATTGGGCTTCGATTCACTTTCGCCTCAGAATTTCAAATATGAATGTCATACCAAAAATGTGGTGGAGTATATATATTCATACTTTTTCAAGAGTTCCATATGGCACCCCCAGCTGCGATTATCTCGGACGGAATAAACATATAGATGTACTTACGGGGATGCCAAATGGAACTCTTGCCATTTTTCCATTCTCTATTCTATTGCCGCTCATAAAAGACAAAAATTAAGACCGAAGTTCATTAGTATTATCAAACATTTTTTTTCTGTCTTTTATGGTTTCTGAGACAAACAGTCATAGGGGTCTAAATCAGCAATTTGGAGGAAAAGTAAATATTTTTAAATTTTTCATCTGATTTCAATTGAGATTTTTTCTTTTAATTCATCTAGATGAATGATTTAATTTCAGATCAGTGGTATGTCAACATATTTTTTTTCTTATCATTTAGGGTTTTCGAGATAGAAGGGGTTAAAGGGGCCAAAAAACAATGTAGCTTGACATTTAAATTTTTATTATTTTCATCTGGTTTTTGTGGTAGGTCCAATATATTATTCTTTAATGTATATTGTTATATCAAACACTTTATTGGGTCAAGCATAATAGAGTTCAACTGTTCATCTGTCAACTATGTTGCGGTCGTATTCATGCTTAGCGAAGCCCTTTATTAGGCTAGTTGCAACAAAATTGCACTCGGCTACTTTGATGAAGGTGGCATGTGTCATCAATAATGAATTGCTATGGCATTTTTAGTTTGCATAAACTCATTGACACAAAATTTGGTATGACAAATATGAGACTCAGAATAAAATAAGTCTATAACATGTATAAGTCAGTGATATAGTATTTTTGGGGGAAAGTTGATTTTTTACTCAGAAATTAAAGATTTTGAGAATAGACAATACCTTTAGTTCATTTCTGCCGATTTTTACAGGATCTCAAAATTTTGTTAAACAGTACGAAACTCTGAAGTGGATTCATTTTGGTGTCAGTTAGTGACATATTGACATATTATTAGGGAAAAACTTGAAATTTTACTCATCATTCCGCCTACTGCTGAAAATATTTTTAAAAAATCAGTCAGGAAATTGTAATAAGTCTTTTTGCCCAGAACTACTGGGTCAATCTAGAGTCCTAAACTTTGATTGACAATTTTTAGATGGTTCTTTCACAAAATTGCACAAATAGACCTATTCACAAACCAAGGACCAATATTGCTGCTGTTACTAAGAATAGAAAAATATGGGGAAAATCTTATCTTCTGAAGCTATTGAGCCAATTGGAACCAAACTTCTGTATAATAGTCCTCGTATTTTCCTTAAAACTGTTTATTGAGGGTGTAGACTGTGGACCAATTGTATTTCCATTACAAAAAATTGAAAAATCAGCAAAAATAAAAAAATATGTACAACAAAAATAAAAACTGATATAAACAAAATAAAAAAGAATGTTTCATACTCTCTGGAATTATTTATGGAGGTGATGAATTTTTTCCATGCTGATAAGGCTAGTTAGATTTGAACAATGTTCCAGGTGACTAATTTGTTAAATCGTCCAATTGTACAAATGAAGTGGAAGACTAACAGATTTTTTTTACACATTTTGTTCAATCAATTATCAAATTTATTAAACTTTTATTGAAATATAAACATAAATTATATTTTTAGCTCACCTGGTCAAAGGCAATGTGAGCTTTTGCCATCACTTGGCATCAGTAGTCCGTCGTAAAATTTTCACATTTTCATCTTCTTCTCTGAAACCACTGGGCCAAATTGAATTAAACTTGGCAGGAAGCATCTATGTAAGGTCCTTTATAAAGTTTGCTCATTTCTTCTTGATTGGACAACAAACATGGCCACCATGGGCAATTGTTGTTTCTGATTGGCTGAGTTTTCAAAAATCTTCTCCTCTGAAACTATTTGGCCAAATGGAACAAAACTTGATAGGCACCATATATGGGAGGTTCTTTATAAAGTTTCCTCATTTTGTTCCGACCGGACTACAAATATGGCGGTAATGGGCAGTTCTTGTTTCTGATTGGCTGATATAAAAAAATATTCTCCTCTGAAATCGCTTGGCCAAATGGAACAAAACTTCATAGGAAGCATTTATGGGAGGTTGTTTACAAAGTTTCCTCATTTTGTCCTGATTGGGGAACAAACATGGCCACTGTGGAAAATTCGTGTTTTCTCATTGGTTGATTTAAATAAAAAAATATTCTGTGGAACTACTGGGCAAAATAGAACGAAACTTGACAGGAAACATCTATGGGAGGTTAATCTTTACAAATTTTCTCATTTTGTCCTGATCGGACTACAAATATGGCCACCATGGTCAGTTCTTGTTTCTGATTGGCTAATATAAAAAACTCTTCTTTTCTGAAACTTGTTTTCCAAATGGAATGAAACTTGTTAGGAAGCATAAATGGGAAGTCCTTTATAAAGTTTCCTCATTGTGTCCCGATCAGATTACAAATATGGCCGCAATGGGGCAGTTCTTGTTTCTGATTGGCCGATATAAAAAAATCTTCTTCTCTAAAATTGCTGGGCCAAATGGAACGAAACTTGACAGGAAGCATCTATGGGAGGTTCTTTACAAACGTGACAAAGTTTCCTTATTTTGTCATGATCGGGTAACAAACATGGCCACCATAGAAAATTCTTGTTTCTCATTGATTGATTTAAAAAAAAAAAATTCTGTGGAACTGCTTGACCAAATGGAATGAAACCTGACAAGAAGCATTTGTGGGAGGTTTTTACAAAGTTTTCTCATTTTGTCCAGATCATGGGACAAACATGGCTGCCATGGGCAATTCTTGTTTGTGCCAGGTGAGCCCTCTGAGCCTCTAGTTTATCATCCATTTTTGTTGGTAAATTTTATATCTGAGGATTCACATTATGAAAGTATTGAATTATAATATAAAGTTTTTTCCTTTTATTTTATTCCAAAGGTCACTAGATTTACCTAAAGAGGCAGCAGATTTAGCAGAGAAAAAACAGTTTGAACTGAAGGGACACTGTTTTACTGCAGCAAGAGAAAATTTTAGAACTCCAAGAATTGTTCGAATAGGAGCTATACAGAACCAAATAGTTGTTCCTACAACTGAACCAGTAGATAAACAGGTGTGTATATATGGCAGTGCTGGTACACATTTCTCATAATTAGTCATAAAGAGCATCAGTCATGATCAGATTAGCACTTTTATTGCTAGGGACTACTGTATTGACAAGTATATAATTCTGTTGCCAGATGAAATAAAAAATGGCATCTTTATAACATTTAAAAGCAGATGTTTAATTGTTTTCATGATCTTGATATATTCAGGTCAACATTGTGTAAAAAATTATGACACATTTGATATTTTTTGGTAATTTCTTATTGTAACAAAGGACAGGTCAAGTCTTTTTGAATTCATAGTTATGCAATACAGCAAATGCTGAAGGGTGGAACAGATTCATATAGATGTACTAGGTAAAAATAATAATAGAATTTTTTTTCTAGAATTGTGATTAGACTTTTTCTTTTAATTCATGGTATGTGGCCAGATTTTTTTCCATTGTTTTCAATTTTCAAGGTATAAGTACTGTATCATCATAGTCGGTATATACAGTATATTGTGAATGATGAAATATACCAAGGAACATTAGTCCGTTGTTCATGGTAACCAAATTATCAAGAGAATAATGCTATTTATATTTATAAAACATTTATATTAAATTATACAATTTTTACATAATTTTCACTTGATGGACTGATTGATTTATTGGGATTTAACGCCACTTTCAGTGCATTTTACTATGTCATGGCAGCTGATTTTATTGTTGGAGGAAGCCGGAGAACCTTGAAAAAAACAATGACACTTCGCAGGAAAACTTGCAATGCATCTCAGTAATGATCAATACCGACACACCTTGCCATCAGCTTGATTGGAACTCACGAGGCTAGTGATAATTAGAAGTTAGACCACTTGGCCACTGAGGCCCAGACCTTCAAAGAATATTGAAAGATTTTATTTGTAATATATAATACTATTATTACTTGTCATTAAAGATACATGTTCAATATTGTTTTGCAGATAGAATCGCTACACAACAGAATTACAGAAATAATTGATGTAGCGGCATTATGTGGTGTCAATATTGTCTGTTTACAAGAAGCATGGAGTATGTATAATTAGTGTTTCAGTTGTTAACTTCAAAACTTAAGTTGGAATATTTTGTAATTTTCTATAAGTTTATAGTTATGTTTAAGGAGTTTATTGATGTAAACTTGGCTGACTCACTTAAAAACTGAATAAAGTCGATGTTTAAGGAGTTTATTGGTGTAAACTTGGCTGACTCACTTAAAAACTGAATAAAGTCGTCAATTTCATTTTGTATTGGTGCCACTATTTATCCATAGAAAGTGACTGGGTTATGACAGTTTTGATATCAGTTACATGTACCTTTGTAGTTTTGTGTACTTTACTTTCCTGCACCTTTTGACCTGTTTCATATTATTATCAGCTATTAGATTGATTATATGTTTACAAAAAAATTATCTTAAATTGTTTTATGAACTGTTTCAGCAATTATTTTTTTGATTGAACCATGTTGAGGGCCTTATTTTACAAAATGAATATTTTGAAACCTTATTGCACATATACATTTGTGACAATACTGTATAGAAATAAGATAAATAAACTAACAAATGAAAGAGGAGTAAAGTGATAATGAGACGAATGGACAGATTGATAGGCTTAAAAAGGGGTGATTACAATATCCAGGGCTAACTTTCTTTAGCTGAAAAAGATAAAGCCATAAAATATTTCTGAACCGAGCTAAGCAATAGTTAACTACTTGCAAACTGCCTGCTAGTACTGCAACTGAACAGGTGATATTTTATAATGTTGTAATATTTTAATAGATTGTTTTTTTTTTTATACCACTACTCCAAAAGCATGAGATTTACTGGTTTAACTCTGTCTGACCTTCTGTCATAAAATATTTTGGTTGGAAAATTCTCAGCAAATGTAGGCCACAGCTGATTCATTACTGGTGTGAAGCATGACCATAATGAGTTGTATTTGGTGGGTAATGATTTTATACCTGTGACACACCTACCTCCTACTGGTATTTAAGAATGCCACCTTAAATTTTTCACCTGAAATTTTTGGTTGCAAAATTTTCAGCAACTATAGGGCACCACTAATTCATTCTGGATGGTGTGAAGCATGGGCATAGTAATGAGTTGTAAGATAAATAATGTTTTGTACCTGTGAGACAGCTAATTTCTGTTTAATAACAAATATGGAGCCTTCCTGAAATGCCTTTGAGTCGTTTTATATGTAACCCTGGAGGTTACAGCTCTTTCATATCTTCTTGCTGTTTTTATTCGTTAGTCATTGTGCAAAAAAGTTATTTTTCAGAAAGCCATGCTATGATATAGAAAACTGGATATATATTGTACACTGGAACCTCTAAACCAAACAGCTTTTGAACTATAGAAATCGGCAGGTTTTGACAGGTTCTGGACAAAATAGTAATAGTAAATAAATTGAAATATCGAAATGCGTGAAAATTATATAGATACCATACTAATGACTTTTTTTAGCTCACGAGGTAAAAATGTTCATCAGGTCAAGATCTACCTGTCATGAAATTTTCAGACGAATCGATCAACCCTTTGTTGGGTTATTGCCCCTGAATTGTTAATTTTAAGGAAATGTTGCAGTTTTAGGTTATTATCTTGAATATTATTATAGATAAAAACAAATTGTAAACAGCAAAAATGTTCAACGAAGTAAGATCTACAAATAAGTCAACATGACCAAAATCATTGATTGATCCCTTATAGGAGTTTTTGCCCTTTAAAGACGGCATCCAGCGTAAACTTTCCTTTAAAGATCTTTTCCTCTCAAACCACTGGGCCAATTGAGACCAAACTTTGGTGGAATGGTCCTTGGGTGGTCCCCTTCCAAAATTATGTCTGGCATCCCCGACTTCCAACCAAGATGGCTGCTGTTATACTAAAAATAGAAAAAAAAGGGGGATGACTTTCAAAAATCTTCTTATATGAAACTACAAGTCCAGTTGGAACCAAAGTTGGCAGTAATAGTTCTTAGGAGGTTCTCTTTCAGAAATATGTCCAATGACCCTGACTGTTAACCAAGATGGCCGCCACAGCCAAACTTAGTTTAACATAGGGCCCTATGGGAAAATCCATTGAAAAATCTTCTTGTCTTAAACAACTTGACCAATTGGAACCAGATTTGGCAGCAATGGTCCTTAGATGGTCCTATTTCAGAATTTTGTGGGATGACCCAGACTGTCAACCCAGATGGTCGCCACACCCGAACTTAGTTTAACATAGGGCCCTATAGGAAAAATTCATTGAAAAATCTTCTTGTCTGAAACCACTTGACATATCGGAGCCAGACTTGGCAGCATTGGTCCTTAGGAGGTCCTTTTTCAGAAATATGTCCGATCACCCGGATTTTCAACCAAGATGGCTGCCACACCAAACTTTGTTATATATTGGACCCTATAGGAAAATTCATTTAACAATTTTCTTGTCTGAAACCGCTTAGCCAGTTGGAACAAGACTTAGCAGAAATGGTCCTTAGATGGTTCTCTTTTAGAAATGTATCCGTTGACCTGGACTAAACCAAGATGACTGCCACAGCCTCAATTAGTTTAACATAGAATCCTATAGAAAAACCAGCCAAATTGACTGCAACACTTACATTTTTAGGTCTGCTCAAGATGAAAAGTTCAATCCAGGTGAGCGATACAGGCTCTTGAGAGCCTCTAGTTTTCTTGAACTACAGCTAAATCTTTAATTGTCTGTTAGCTTTGTCTTTATTGTTTGGTTGAAAGGGAAGTTAAAATCTTTTATTAGAGTTTTCCTTTTGCACATAAATGAGGCTTTATATAAAATAAGCCACTCAATGAAGATAATGAGGATTTGCCCGGTATTTAGAGATGTATTTAAAAGGACTATATCTGGACCAGAAATTATCTCCAATATTCAGAATTCGTAGGGGCCAGATTCCATGGTTCCTGGAGAATTTTTTTTTTTGAAAATATAGATGTAAATTCCGGACCGAAAAAAAGCGTTCAATTTGCAGAACAATCTGGCTTTCAGAATGGCGCTTTTAGAGGAGTTCCACTGTACAATGGTTTTGCTTGAATGTCTGAATATGGTCGCTCTCATTCATATCGTAAATTTCCTCTTCATATCTTCTTTCCCACATGCATGACAGGTTAAGTATATACACCTAATCATTAATCCCAACAGTTTCTTACAGTTTATTCAGTTAAACACACCATGGTAATTCCTACTTTATATATTTTTAATAACAGTTCATGCAAAAACACAAATCAGCCCAATCCACATGTTACAGTCAGGAATTTGAGGATTTTGTAAACCTTGAAACCAACAGCTGTTATTACAAAGCAAATTATGCTGTCATACATCAAAATATCAAACTGTAATAATTAGTGTATGCATCAATTATATATTATTATGGTGACTCGCAGTTTTAGATTTGTAAGATAACCCAGTAATTTGTATAAATTGCTCCAGTTTTAATACCCTTCATGCTGGCGATTTTGCGTAATCTATTTCATAATAGGAAGTCGGTCTCCTATGAGAGAGATGAGCGGGCATACTGATGTTGTTACAAAAGATTTACACCATCATTTCCAGGTTAATATATCTGGGTTAATATCTTATGAACTGTAAGTGTGGTTATGTACTAAAAAAATGTATTCTTTCATTTTCTTTGTTTTATTTTTACATTGTTTCTTTTATGTTAGCCATGCCATTTGCTTTCTGCACAAGAGAAAAACATCCTTGGTGTGAATTTGCTGAATCAGCAGAAAATGGTGCTACTACAAAAATGTTACAAGAGGTAAGCCATAACAATAATATCAAAGAGCAAATTCAAATTCCACAATTACCAATATAAAATGTTGACATATAGTCACACACAAAAATCATATAATCACTTGTATTTTTTCGTCATTTCTTCTTAATTTGTCAATGTAATACACAGAATAATTAATTGTGAAAGTGTAGATTTAGGAATTCAATTTTCAAAATAGATAATATACTAAACTGTGAATTCTTATCGTCATCACCAATTAGGTAGAATAGTGAAGGTACAAGTTGGTAAGATAAGGTACTATGAATAGGTACAATAGTGAAGGTACGAGTTGGTAACATAAAGTACTATGGATAGGTAGAATAGTGAAGGTACGAGTTGGTAACATAAGGTACTATGGATAGGTGGAATAGTGAAGGTACAAGTTGGTAACATAAGGTACTATGGATAGGTGGAATAAGTGAAGGTACGAGTTGGTAACATGAGGTACTGTGGATAGGTAGAATAATGAAGTACGAGTTGGTAAAATTAGGTACTATGGATCGATAGAATAGTGAAGGTACTAGTTGGTTAATAATAGGGTACGTACGAGTTGATATAAATAGGTAGAATAAGTGAAGGTATGGGTTGATAAAATGAGGTGCTATGGATAGGTAGAATAGTGAAGGTACGAGTTGGCTAACATAGGGTGCTATGGATAGGTAGAATAGTGAAGGTACGAGTTGGCTAACATAGGGTGCTATGGATAGATAGAATAGTGAAGGTACAAGTTGGTTAACATAGGTTGCTATGGATAGGTAGAATAGTGAAGGTACGAGTTGGCTAACATAGGGTGCTATGGATAGATAGAATAGTGAAGGTACGAGTTGGTTAACATAGGGTGCTATGGATAGATAGAATAGTGAAGGTACGAGTTGGTTAACATAGGATGCTATGGATAGATAGAATAGTGAAGGTACGAGTTGGTTAACATAGGGTGCTATGGATAGATAGAATAGTGAAGGTACGAGTTGGCTAACATAGGGTGCTATGGATAGGTAGAATAGTGAAGGTACGAGTTGGCTAACATAGGGTGCTATGGATAGATAGAATAGTGAAGGTACGAGTCGGTTAAAATAGGGTGCTATGGATAGATAGAATAGTGAAGGTATGAGTTGGCTAACATTAGGTACTATGGATAGGTAGAATAGTGACGGTAGGAGTTGGTTAATAATAGTCCAGTCAATCTAGCATAAATTTGACCCTAACCTTAAAGTAATTGCAACAGAAGATTTTTAAGTTTTAATCTTTAGCATTATACCCCAAATATACACAGAAAAAAGTCTAACAAAATCTAACTTGAGGAAGACTAAAAAATTAGGATTTTAAAATTCCTATGGAGATTTACATTGAAGATGGGAGATAACTCTGCAAAAAGGCAGAAATATCAATAAAAATTGACACAAAATTATAACTTTACCACTTCTTTTTAGCAGAGTGTATTGATTCTTGATATTTTAGCCGTCTTTAGAGTATAACAAACAACTCTAAAGGTGTTTTCATATCTTTTATCAAGCTACAACCTAGATTTCGTAATTCAGTATTTGACCATTTATTAAATTTTTCAACATGTAAAGGTAAAGAATCTCAAATTTAATAAAAATAATTAAGCATACATTCTTCTTTTTGTGGTTTAAAGTTTCTTTAAACAAGGTAGATGCTGAACAAATATAATTTACAGATATAAACAAAACCAAAATTTCACATTATTTTTTCAAAATGGTCACAAAGCCACAAGTTGGCAATTTCTTTAATGAAAAATGCACTAGAAAAAATAAAAATACCCATATCACTTCGGTTTTGTACATTTCATGAGCAGAAGATTATATAATATAGTCAAATACGAACTTATAACCCCATCATAGTATCATACTTTACATGAATTTTAAGAAAATCAACCAAAACCTGACCAAAAAAGACTCATTTTTGCAGAGTTTTCTCCCCTTTCCAATGTTAATTTCCATAGGAAATTAAAAATGCTGATTTTGAGTTTTCCTCAAGTTAGATTTTCTGGGACTTTTTTCTGTGTATATTTGGGGCTTAATGCCATAGATTAGAACTAAAACATTTTCTTTTGCAATTAGTTTGAGGTTAAAACTTAGTTTGACTGGACTATAATAGGGTACATACGAGTTGGTAAAAAATAGGGAATGAGTTGGTTGGGTACGAGTTGGAAAAGGTACAAGTTGACACAGAATCGATTTTTTTACATATTTAGGAAAAAAGTAAAACGGTTTTCTGATTAAATAATCATTATGCACAATTTTGTATAGCAAACTGTTATATTTGATAAAACAACAAAGGCTATTTTTATAAACAGCTGGCCAAGAAATACAACATGGTGATTGTTTCTCCTATAATAGAACGAGATGAAGCTCATGGTGATATAATGGCCAACACAGCAGGTAGGAATCTCTGTTCTCTGTAGAAAAGTATTATTTATGATGTTTCATTTTTCTTTAGTAGGTAATGTACCATTACCTTTCAGTATTAGGAGTAATTTTTTCTTTAACTTGACTAGAAGGAAAGAACAACTTAAATTCCTCTTGCCATCCTTTGTTTTTACTTGCCAACAAAATTTGTTATGGAAAGATATTGCAAAACTCAAATTTCTTACTTTTGAAATTTTACAATTATATGCTGTAAATTCAGTTATATTTGTTGAATGAATTTTTATACGACTGCATTTGCAGACGTATTATGGAATGAGTCTGTTGTCGTCGTATGTTCTATGTTGGCATCTGTGTCTGTAGACAGTTAGGTTTCCGCTCATTTACTTTTGTTCTATTGAACGTATCCTTATGATATTTTACCACAATGGTCCCCCATAAGAATACAGGTTGGCATTGATTGTTGGAAAATCTGGCCCCTCCTGTATTTTCTGGGGGTCATTAAGGGTTTTTTGATAATTTTAGTGTAACTTTTTATGGCATTAAGGTTTACCCTTGTCTGTCTGTACGTACATTCTCTAACTTTAGTTTGACTTAATCAAATGTTATGAAACTTACACACAATGCTTCTTACCACCAAACACAGATCAAGTTTGAATTTTGGTGGTGTCACTTTCACCGTTCTGGAGTCATGTCCTGAATTTGCCGTTTCCACACTCTAACTTTACTTTGCCTCAACCAAATGTTATGAAACTTATACACAATGCTGATTACCACCAAACACTGATCAAGTTCGAATTCGAGTGGCATCACTTACATCGTTCTTTTGTTATGTGCCTATATGAATTGAAAATTGCTCAATTTGCCGTTTTGCGCACTCTGACTTACTCATTAAGTTTCAAAGAAAACAAAACGTCAATTTTTGAATTAGTACATTGACTCTTGCATATTTATTAGGGGGGGGGGGGGGCATCTGTGTACCATGGACATATTCTTCTTTTATTAAATATTCATCCTATTTTTATGATTTTTGGTTTTTAATTTTCCTTGATAAAAATAGAAAAACTTATAACATAACATGTTTTTCACGTGTATTAATGTTTTGGAGATATAAGGGATAAACCTTAATTGTTGAAGCTTTTTATCTCTCATCCGATTTTGATGATTTTTGTCGAGCCTTCGACTTTTGTCGAAAAAGCGAGACATAGCGATCCTACATTCCGTCGTCGTCGTCGTCGTCGTCGGCGGCGGCGGCGGCGTCCACAAATATTCACCCTGTGGTTAAAGTTTTTGAAATTTTAATAACTTTCTTAAACTATCCTGGATTTCTACCAAACTTGGACAGAGGCTTGTTTATGATCATAAGATAGTATCCAGAAGGAAATTTTGTAAAAAAAAAATTCCAGTTTTTCCGTATTTTACTTATAAATGGACTTAGTTTTTCTGCCAGGAAACATTACATTCACTCTGTGGTTAAAGTTTTTAAAATTTTAATAACTTTCTTAAAATATCCTGGATTTGTACCAAACTTGGACAGAAGCTTGTTTATGATCATAAGATAGTATCCAGAAGTAAATTTTGTAAAATAAAAATTCCAGTTTTTCTGTATATTACTTATAAATGGACTTAGTTTTTCTGCCAGGAAACATTACATTCATTCTGTTGTTAAAGTTTTCAAAATTTTAATAACTTTCTTAAACTATCCTGGATTTGTACCAAACTTGGACAGAAGCTTGTTTATGATCATAATATAGTATCCAGAAGTAAATTTAGTAAAAAAAAAAAAATTTTTCTGTATTTTACTTATAAATGGACTTAGTTTTTCTGCCAGGAAACATTACATTCACTCTGTGGTTAAAGTTTTTAAAATTTTAATAAGATCATTAAATAGATCATTAAGCACTTTAAAATTTGTCTTCTTTAACATTTGTTCATTCAATAAATTTATGTTTCTACTCATTTATAAATCTATATATATATAATTGCATACTATATTAATTTTTTACAACAAAATCTTTTTTCATACATTTCAAATGTTTTATTTCATTAACTGCAAATCTATTATATGCATTCACCTATCACACTGAAAATATAGACAACATCAAAAGTAGGCGTGACACTGGGTTCCGCGGAACCCTTACGAATTTTTTTTTAGATAGTTTGTCATAAGAAAATTACTTGAGTCATTTTTGTGTAACTTTTGCATATCTGAGATAAAGGGGATCAAAGGGGCCACGAGGATTTAATCTTTTAATTCAACTTGAGGAATGCTTTCATTAGTCAAAAGATCTTTTTATCAAGCTGTGACTTTTGTCGCGGAAGCGAGACTATAATAATCAGTCATGGTCTAAGATGTGAGATTGGTCAATTCCACCCAAGGGTTCACATTTTCAAGTCAGAAACGAGGCTTGCCGAGTTTCTGATGATAGAAAATGTGAACCCGAGTGTGGAATTGTCCAGTCTCACATTATTTACCATGACTGATTATTTTTCTCACATTTCTCGGCCGAATATTTAAAGAAATAAACATGGCTCTCTTAAACTAGGCAACATAGTGCAAAATAAGTTACATATTTGAAAAGATCTTGTGGGTTTTGGTTTTGTACCAAAGGTACAAGACTTTAAAAACTTATCTTTTAGGTTGTGCTTCAGGTATTTTCAAATTGAAGCGATGTTAATTTCGACATTGTCGTACCATTTGTTCAAAGTTGTGTGTTTTCTGACGTTCTAGCATTGTGACGTGACGTTTTTTTGCATTATTATGTCAAGGTTGGTCATGTGATGTGAATCTCACACTGGTGGCTCACACAGAATATAACTGTCCCAAACACATAGAAATGTGAGAAATAGCGATCCTACATTCTGTCGTCAGCGGCGTCAACATTTACATTCACTCTGTGGTTTAAGTTTTTGAAACATTAATAAATTTCTGAAACCATCCTGGATTTTGACGAAACTTGGACAACAGCTTGTTCATGGTCAAGAGATAGTATCCAGAGGAAAATTTTGTAATAAATTTTTTCCCAATTTTCCATATTTTACTTATAAATGGACTTAGTTTTTCTCCCAGTTAATATTACATACAGTTAAAAAGTTTTTAAAACATTAATTACTTTCTTAAACCCTCTTGGATTTTTACCAAACTTTCACAGAAGCTACTTCATGAATAATAAATAACATGTGGCAGAAAGTTGTGTACATTCAACTATTACACTGAAAACATAGACAACAGCGAAATCCGGCAAGAAACTGGGTTCCGTGGAACCCTTACAAAGTTTTTATTGTTTCCGAGGTATACATGGTATAAGGCATCAAGAGGAAATATAAAAAAATTTATTTTTCAACCCATTTCAATGGAGATTTTTTCTTTTAATTCACCTTGACGAGTGCTTTCAGTAGTATGGGAACAGATTTTTCCTATTTTTTACTATTTTTGAGATAGGTGGTTAAGGGGTGGTTGGAATTCAAAATTGTTTTGGTTTTTAGCTCACCTGGCCAAAGGCCATGTGAGCTTTTGCCATCACTTGGCGTCCGTCGTCTGTCATCCGTCGTCCGTCCGTCGTCCGTCCGTCGTCCGTCGTCCGTAAACTTTCACATATTGATCATCTCCTCTAAAACCAATGGAGCAAATTTAACCAAACTTTACAGGAATGATGTATGGAAGGTCCTTTACTAAGATTTGCTGGAATTTTTCCGATCCGCTAAAAAACATGGCTGCCAGAGCAGGTCATAGTTTAACATTGGACCCTATGGGAAAACATGTTAAAGTTTATCTCCTCTGAAACTACTTGAGCAAATTTAACCAAACTTTACAGGAATGATGTATGGAAGGTCCTTTACTAAGATTGCCGAAATTTTTCCGATCCGCCAAAAAACATGGCTGCCAGAGCAGGACATAGTTTAACATTGGACCCTATGGGAAAACATGTTAAAGTTCATCTCCTCTGAAACTACTTGAGCAAATTTAACCAAACTTTACAGGAATGATGTATGGAAGGTCCTTTACTAAGATTGCCGAAATTTTTCCGATCCGCCAAAAAACATGGCTGCCAGAGCAGGACATAGTTTAACATTGGACCCTATGGGAAAACATGTTAAAGTTCATCTCCTCTGAAACTACTTGAGCAAATTTAACCAAACTTTACAGGAATGATGTATGGAAGGTCGTTTACTAAGAGTGCCGAAATTTTTCCGATCCGCCAAAAAACATGGCTGCCAGAGCAGGACATAGTTTAATATTGGACCCTATGGGAAAACATGTTAAAGTTCATCTCCTCTGAAACTACTTGAGCAAATTTAACCAAACTTTACAGGAATGATGTATGGAAGGTCCTTTACTAAGATTGCCGAAATTTTTCCGATCCGCCAAAAAACATGGCTGCCAGAGCAGGTCATAGTTTAACATTGGACCCTATGGGAAAACATGTTAAAGTTTATCTCCTCTGAAACTACTTGTTTTATGTTATTGTTTCAAAAATCTTCTTCTCTGAAACTACTATTCAAAATCAAATGAAACTTGGTAAGATTGTTCCTTAGGGTATCCTGCAAAAAGTTAATGCTTCGATTTTTGATTGGTCGAAAAACATGTCCGCCCTTACTAAAAATAGAACATAGGGGTCAAAATGCTGTTTTTTGCTATTTTTTCCTGAATTATAGAAAGAAAATGAAGATGAAAGCTACTTTCAAGGTAAACATGGTATCCCGAGTTGAATGGTGATGATGAAAGTTTGTTTTGGAGGGTCATTTTTAAAATGGCTGCCATTTTCCCACCATTTTTTACACTTGCTTGGATTTCAACAATATTTGGTTTTTAAAGTAAACATGGTATCCTTAGTGAATGGTGATGATGAGATTTAGTTTATAGCGCATTGTTTGCCAGGTGAGCGATTCAGGCTCTTGAGAGCCTCTTGTTTCATCTGGTTTTTGTGGAAGGTCAAATATTTCTGTGTAATGTATATTACATTATCCAACACTTTATTTAAGTAAAGCTTATTAATTAATTTTGGGGGGAAAAGGGATATTTGTAGGTTCTTAATTTTGTAAATTTGGAATATCAGAATAAAAAAAAAAAATTTTATCAGCAAGTACCACAAGGCCATAAATCTGGAAAGCCCACACACATTTTTTTTCAGTGTAAATTTTTAAAGACACATTTTTGCTTGAAATACTCCTTACTGGTAGTTTCCAAAAACATTAAAATTTTATAGCAGTGTTATTTTGATTGTTATCAAATTTATGCCAATATAGAAATGTTAAATTTGTTCTGCTGATAGAGGTCTCTATGTACAGTTTTGGTTCAAGGTGCATTGGCTCCCAGAGTAAAGATTTTAGGTGCCAGGAAAAAATTACTGACAAACATATAGGAAAATTGACAAACATAATACACTATTTGAAACTACAAAAGTTTATTAACATTCTGTGACATACACGCACATTATACAATCATATCTCTTAACATTGAAACTCGTAGGACCAAAATCAAAAACCGATTAAAATTTGGATTTCATCTGTCGCCAAAGTTAAAACTTTAATCGCCAACTTGGCGACTTATGAATTACAATGTGCCAAAAGTTTTTGAAAGTCACCATGGTGACTGTATTAGGCGTCACTTAGAGCCCTGTGATACCATCAGTGACAAATATTTTCACTAAAAAGAAGCGAATTTTACAAAAATCAGAAAACTCCTGTAGGTTATAACTTATGAAAAAATTTTTAATCTACAGCCAATGACTTATTTGGATTTGTAAAATGATTTCAACTATTTAATCTTTTTTGAACAAATAAAATTCATTTATCAACAACATTGATAAAATAGTATCATTATGATGATACATAAAATCAAAGTGATGAACGTACTGATGAATGCAAATTTTTTACTCAACAGTTGGCAGAATCAGCGTATGATTTTACTTGTCTAATGTGATTATAACTAGCAGTTATTTCTAACAAGACCTTTCTTTAAATGAATACAAATTTTTCATAAATACAAAGTAACATTTTACCAGTATGAAAGAACAAAGGACACCTTGTATCAAAAATATTGCAGTGACAGTTTTTATCAGAACAATAAACTTTCTGTTGTAGTGGTAATATCTAACACAGGCCAGTATTTAGGAAAATCAAGGAAGAACCACATACCCAGAGTGGGAGATTTCAATGAGGTAAGCACTAAAGTGTCTAGAAATCACATACACATAGTAAATTTCAATTAAGTTAGTACTTTCACAAGTCAGATAATACCATAGAATGATTTCTGTCTAGGAATTAACTTATAAATATTATTATACCTCAGAATGTACCGGGTATTTCTATATAAAAAATTAGTTAAGAAAAATATGTTATTATTTAAAGAATACTAAGAGCTTCTTAATAATTTCATGACTGATTTTCCTAGGTAAATAGTCATACATGAATTAGTCTATATGACTATTTACCTAGGGAAAATAGTCTTTTTAAACATCATGCATTTTCCCTGCAAGATTTCCTTCGAATATATCTAGTTTTATCTCATTGCAAAGTAAAAATCAGAGTTTGTCAGACGATAATGACCTCCATTGTTGGGGAGCGATTTGCTTCCCTTTCCGAGGAGGATAAACAAGATATATTAGACAACAGTGATGCAAAAACACAAAAAATGTAATAAGGAATCAGTAAATTTTCTTTCGGTATAATAAAACATTTATTGACTGCATATTCGGGGAATAGTAAGATTATTGTCCCTGAGATACCAACTTAATTCCTTTCATACCCAGGCAATATATCATGTACCACAGTCAGAATTTAATGTCATCAGGAAACAGGTTTATCAGTTTTTCTTTTGAACAAATGAATTAACCCTTTCTTTGGCACATAAGAATGCAAACAGTAGGTCACCAGAACATTTGTTGAAAGAAAAAATTTAAGTTTTATTTATTTCCAAAGTGAAGATTACTTGTTATAGTGAAAAAAGGCATAATTCATTGTGATTTTTTTTCAGTTTCATGATGGAACCTCATTGTTTAGAAAAACAACACTTCACAGCACTTCATAAAAATTCACATTTGGCAAGTGCTGCTGGTAATCTTTTCCTTTGTTTTATAGATGATTTGTCAGTGATCATTACTCCATATCCTTTAGGTTTCTTAGATATAATTGTTTCCTTCATTTTCAGTCAACATACTATATGGAAGGCAATACAGGTCACAAAGTATTTGAGACACAGTTTGGTAAGTGAATACTGTAGGTCATTAATTACAGATCAAACAGCTAAGCACTTTCTAAAGTATGTATGTATATGTGACATTTATGATGCTTAGTTTATATTAATACAAATGATTGTAAATCTTTAACCCTTTCTGAACCTGTTATTTGATTAGCAAGTGGTTGCCAGTGATCTCAGTCAATGATTGAATAAAACAAAAGGTCATAATCGACCAGAATGACTTTTATGTTTGGATTTCTTTGAATCAGGATTCTCATACAATGACAAAAACCTGGGAAATTTAATATCATACATTCCTGGCCAAGAAATGTCCTCGAAATTTAAAAAAAGGCAAAAAACCAAGTTAAACCTTTGAAATATGTTGACCGGAAGTCATTAGATAAAATAGATTACTCCCCTTTGATCATTGTTTTTTCACCCCTATGCAGCTTCACATTGGCAAGTTCAGCAGTGAGTTTATACTGAGTAGTATTAAATGGGACATGTATTGCTTTGTGGCGAATGTTGATGGGGCGAAACTAATCATTACATCTGCATCATGAAAACGTTTGTTAATATGAAGAATAACTATGAAGGATACACAGACATTGCTTTGCAGAGAATCTGAGATGCATAGTGCCTTTCATAAGTAAAAACTGAATACAGTTATTTTAATTATCTGTTTGAAGATTGGAAAAAATCCTAGAAAAACCCTGGAATTTTTGGTTCAGAAAAGTGTGGTAACCCTGAGAAATTGCTAAAAAACACCATAGCAGCATATAAATATATTGTGCAAGGGTATGACCTAATAGTCAGGAATGTGGAGGCACTCTAAGGGAATTTTGATTTATCAAATATGAAAAATTATTTTATAATCATTTGAGAAAAAGATTCTTATACATCATGACTTTAGGATTACTTTATTTATCAAATCTCGATGTTTGAGATTCTATAATGTTGCTATCTCAATTAGATGAATTTGATAATCTTTATTTAGCAGGCTGTAGTGAATATGAATTGTCTATAGAAGGCCAGAAGATAAATGTTATGTGGCAAATTAATTGTGTTTTTCGGGTTTTTTTTCTGATTAAGGTATTCCCAAAAATTATAGTGAAATTCAAAATTGTAACATGTGAAACATGCCAATAGCAATTGTATGAAAATCATTAAAAAAACACAAAAAAAACATTTTATAGTACATAATTGTATTCATTCTTGCTGTATATTTCTACAGGCAAAATTGCCATCAACATTTGTTATGGACGGCACCATCCATTGAACTGGTTGATGTATGGAATTAATGGAGCTGAAATTGTATTTAATCCGTCTGCTACGGTAGGAGCATTAAGGTAATCAATAAAAAAATTTAATTGGCCCAATTCATTTATATGACCCGATATTATTTGGATGTTGTATAATGTTATTAGCCTTTCAGTGGATGTGTGTGACTTCAATGTCTACCATTGATTAGATTTTTGCTCATTAACTATTTTCTTCTGAATATATCCCTATAACATTTTACCACAATGGTGCCTGATGAAATACAGGTTTGGATCGATTTTGAGGAATCTGGCTCATTTTTATGGGGTCTAAAAGGTATTTTGGCATTAACTATTTTATTTTTAGCTCACCTGGCCAAAGGCCATGTGAGCTTTTGTCATCACTTGGTGTCTGTCCTTCTGCTTACTTTTCACATTTTAATCTTCTCCTCTGAAACCACTGGGCCAAATGGAACAAAAATTGACAGGAAGCATATATGGGAGGTCCTTTATAAAATTCTCATTTTATCCCGAATACAAATATGGCCTCCATGAGCAGTTCTTGTTTCTATTTGGTTGATATAAAAAAATCCTCCTCTGAAGTCGCTTGGCCAAATGGAATGAAACTTGACAGAAAGCATCTAATTGGGAGGTTCTATACAAAGTTTCCTCATGTTGTCCTGATCAGGCAACAAACATGGCCGTCATGCGCAGTTCTTGTCTTTCATCAGTTGATAACTTTTGTCGAGCCTGCGAATTAAATAGCAGAAAGCTCGACATAGGGATAGTGATCCGGCGGGGGCGGCGTTAACTAATTTCTTTAAAACTTTATATTTTAGAAGGTGGAAGACCTGGATGCTTTATACTTTATATATAGATGCCTTATGTTACGAAGTTTCCGTCTGTCATATGTACATTGTCCTTGACCTCATTTTCATGGTTCAGTGACTACATGAAAAAAAAGTTAAATTTTTTGTAATGTTAATTTCTCTCTTATTATGAGTAATAGGATAACTATATTTGGTATGTGCGTACTTTACAAGGTCCTCATCCCTGTCAGTTTTCAATTGACCTCGACCCCATTTCAAGGATCAGTGAACAAGGTTAAGTTTTGGTGGTCAAGTCCATATCTCAGATACTATAAGCAATAGGTCTAGTATATTTGGTGTATGGAAGGATTGTAAGGTGTACATTCCAAATGGCAGGTATCATCTGACCTGACCTCATTTTCATGGTTCAGTGGTTATAGTTAAGTTTTTGTGTTTTGGCCTGTTTTTCGAATACTGTATGCAATAGGTCTACTATATTTGGTGTATGGAAGGATTGTAAGGTGTACATGTCAACTGGCAGGTGTTATCTGACCTTGACCTCATTTTCATGGTTCAGTGGTTATAGTTAAGTTTTTGTGTTTTGGCCTGTTTTTCGAATACTGTATGCAATAGGTATGCAATATTTGGTGTATGGATGGATTGTAAGGTGTACATGTCCAACTGACATGTGTCATCTGACCTTGAACACATTTTATGGATCAGTGGTTATAGTTAAGTTCTTGTGTTTTGCTCTATTTTTCGAATGCTGATAGCATTTACTTTCATTAGAAAAAAAAAATACACGACAGGCGAGACATTTTTGTGTGTCCACTCTTGTCTTCTTTGAAACCACTTGGCCAAAGGGAATGAGACTTGACAGGAAGCTTCTGTCAGAGGTTTTT
This sequence comes from Mytilisepta virgata, assembly GCA_028015205.1. Lineage (NCBI taxonomy): Eukaryota > Metazoa > Mollusca > Bivalvia > Mytilida > Mytilidae > Mytilisepta > Mytilisepta virgata. Next base: position 45,904,917 of record CM051520.1, read on the forward strand.
TACCAAGTTTCCTCATTTTGTCCAGATTTAAAAAATAATATTTCTCTGAAACTGCTTGGCCCAATAGAGCCAAACGTGACTGAAAGTGTCTATGAAATATAACAAAAATCTAAAAAACCGCAGAATTGCTTGAAACCAAACATGGGCTGAATGTTCCTCTGAAGGTGCTCAAGTGTTGTTACTCTGGTTCCTATCCCTAATTCAAAATGGCCTTCAGAAGAGGACATAAGACCCTATTGGATATACATGCAAAAATCTTCTGGAGAACCGCCAAATTTTAGAATATGCTGACCTGTAAGTAGATGGACCTTGATGAAGAAAAATTTGGTTCCTACAAGGCTTACCACACTTCATAATGATAGGGAGAAGTGACTTCTGAGCCTCTAGTTCATATTGTGGAACCAAGCCATTTTTCAAAAAAGTTGTAAATAAATTCAAACATGTCTTATGTGACTCTCAAAGGGAGAGGAAAATTATGGTCAGATATCAGAAACTTTGCAGAATATTGATGGAGATATTTGAAATATGCATTAAGAAGAATTTTTGCATGGGGGTATTTTGTTTTTTCCCCAGTTTTCATTGTACATGTAGTTTTAGCTCACCTGGCCTATTGGTTATGTGATCTTATATCATCGTCTGTTGTCCATCGTCCGTAATGTTTTCACATTTTGATCTTCTCCTCTGAAACTACTTGGCAGATTGTAACCAAACTTGGTAGGAATGATGTATGGAAGGACCTCTACAAACCTTCCACCATTGCTTCCGGTTGGATGAACAGCATGGCCACCAGAGGCAATCTCTGATTTTTATTGACCAATTTTGAAAAATCTTCTCCTCTGAAACTACATTATGAAATGTTTTGAAACTTTGCAGGATTGAGGACAACAGTACCCTCTACATACAATCCACATTTGGTTGAGATTCATCTGATCAACTGATGGCTTTGACTGTTCAAACTTTCCATTGAAACCATATGGGAAAGGAATTTTTTGTCATTTGCTCAGGAAGTAATGGGCAGACTGTAACGATAGTTGGCAGGAATCTCATATGGAAGGACAGATGCTAATTTTTCCGTTTTTTAGGTCAAAGGTCAAATATCAAGGTTACTTTGACATTTTGCATTTCTTTAACAGCTTTGTGAATACAAATGAGCCTACATTTTCAAATGGCAATGGCCTAATAAAAGCCAGGTGAGCCTCTAGTTGGTGTTGCAATTGGTCACATTGTTCTGATCATCATAGACCTACTTGTGGTGTGGGATGGTTGTTACATGTAATCCTTTTATACACATTAAATGCAACCAGGATTATTGAGTCTTTAATTTTGGTATATGTTTTATTTTGTTCTTTGGTGGAAAAGGAAAACATTACTTGAGAACTGTTTTCCCTTATCTCTTACTGTTTGTTTTTTTGTTTTTTTTTTGTTTGTTTTTTTTTAATACAACTAAAGGACTACAAATTAAATCTTGAAAATTTTTTAAGGTTTTGAAGTAAAAGGGATTAAATTTGCCAAAATAAGTATGATTTCAGATGAGATTTATTTCCTTTTAATGATCATTGTGTGTTCTTTAGTTGGAATGTCAACATTGTCAAATTTCTTTTTTATGTTTTCAATGTATAGGGTTGAAATGTGCCAGGGTGGGATATAAAAAAAATTTGCATCCAATTTTGATGTGATTTTTCTTTTTATTTGTCTTATTCAGTGTGTTTAGAAATATGTCAACTACATTGTATTCTTGCCATGGAGATAAAAGGGGTTTACGGAGCAAAATGTTCAATGTTTTCAGTTAATTTTTGAACACAAATTGTGTATGGTTATATACATGTAAGTGCATGAGCCTGTAGCACATGTACTGTAAAATGTTGATTACCGGTACACTATTAACTTGACCTGTTTCTTTCCCATTAAGTATTTCTGTGAAGTTCCATTGTGGATACATCATTTAGACAATATTCTAATGTGTAAGGTGAAACCAATGAAAAATAGCATATGTAGAGGTTGTTACAAATTCCAAATTTTAGATAATAATCTCTGTGGTAAAAACTGAACATTTTCTATAGTGTGATTGATTAAGCATTTGCATCAATAAAAGCAGGTTGTTTGTGTTTTCAGTGAACCTATGTGGCCTGTAGAGGCTAGGAATGCAGCTATAGCAAATCATTACTTTACAGTCGCCATTAACAGAATAGGAACGGTTAGTATGTAAAGGGAAACCTAAAGCATTTGTGGCAAATCTACAGTAATTACTCGAATTTTTCGACACTTTTGAAAATTCAAGGAAATTTTAATTTTTAGCTTATCTTGGCGTCTGTTGTCCGTCCTCCGCCCGTCGTCAGTCCATCCGTCTGTTCATCGTCCGTCTGTGTGTTAACTTTTCACATTTTAATTTTCTCCTCTGAAACCACAGGGCCAAATGGAATTAAACTTTGCAGGAAGCATCTATGTAAGGTCCTTTATAAAGTTTGCTCATTTTGTCCCGATCGGACAACAAACAATTGTTGTTTCTGATTGGCTGAGTTTTCAAAAATCTTCTTCTCTGAAACTTCGTGGCCAAATGGAACGAAACTTGATACAAAGTTTCCTCATTTTGTTCCGATCGGACTATAATTATGGACGCCATAGGAAGTTCTTGTTTCTGATTGGCTGATATTAAAAAATCTTCTTCTCTGAAATCGCTTGGCCAAATGGAATGAAACTTGATAGGAAGCATATATGGGAGATCCTTTATAAAGTTTGCTCATTTCGTCCTGATCGAACTACAAATATGGCCACAATCGGGCAGTTCTTGTTTCTGATTGGCTGATTTAAAAAAAAATCTTCTTCTCTGAAATCACTTGGCCAAATGGAACAAAACTTGACAGGAAGCATCTATGGAAGGTTCTTTACAAAGTTTCCTCATTTCCACCCGACCAGGCAACAAACATGGCTGTCATGGGCAATTTTTGTTTCTCATTTAGTGATTAAAAAAACATTTTTTTCTCTGGAACTGCTTGGCCAAAACAGTCAGCCAAACTTGACAGGAAGCATCTATGGAAATTCTTTTATAAAATTTTTATCATCCTGATTACACGACAAGCATGGCTGCCATGGGCAATTCTTTTTTCTGCTTGGCTGATTTAAAGAAATCTTCTTCTCTGAAACCACTTGGCCAAATGGAACGAAACTTAACAGGAAGCAATTCTTGTTTCCGATTGGTTGATTTAAAAAAAAATTTCTCTGAAATAGAGCTAAACTTGACAGAAAGTGTGTATGGCATATAACAACAATCTACAGAACTGCACTAATGCTTGAAACCAAACATTCCCTGAATGTTCCCCATAAGGTGCTGACCAAGTGTTGGTCATTTGGTGCCAATCCCCCATTCAAAATGGCCACCAGCAGAGGACTTAAGTTAACATAAGACCCTATTTGAATTACATGCAAAATTCTTCCAGAGAACTGCCAAATTTTTGGTTTTTTGACCTGTAAGTAGGACCTTGATGAAGACAAATTTGGGTCCTACAAGGCTTACCACACTTCATAGTGATAGGGAGAAGTGACTTCTCTCTTTAAGTACATCAATAAAAACGGCTTTCATGCCAGGTAAGCGATACAGGCTCAGCCCTCTGAGCCTCTAGTTGGATTTATAACCCTTATTTTTTGACACTTTCAAAATTTTCAAAGTTAATATGATCATTGTATTAGGTGGTGATAGGCAGTAATTTTAACTTTTTTCTTTCAGCCCATATGGAGTCTTTATTTTGCCTTTGTAAACCACTGAAATAAGAACAATTTTGAACTTTTTCCTGCCTGGAATTTATTTTTTATAAAAAATTTACTTGCATATTGGGGTTGTCAAAGGGAATAAATTTGAAATATTTAAATGAAATGAACAAATTTTTAGAAAACAAAATCCTCTTATAAACTCACCTGGCCTATAAGCCATGTGAGCTTATGTAATTACTTTGCGTCCGGCGTCCATCATTGGCATCCATCATCCATCATCAGTAAACTTTTCACATTTTGATCTTCTCCTCTGAAACTACTAGGCAGATTGTAACCAAACTATGTAAGAATGATGTATGGAAGGATGAGATTCATTTGCTCACCCATATGGTATGGCTGTTCAAATTTGCCATGGAAACCATATGGAAAAAGACTTTTTTGTCATTTACTCCAGTACTAATGGGCAGATTGTAACCAAAGTTGGCAGGAATGATGTATGGCAGGAAGGACCACTATAAACTATCCACATTTGCTTCTGGTTGGATGGACAGCATGGCTCCAGAGGCCATCTTTGATTTTGATTTGCCAATTTTCAGAAATCTTCTCCTCTGAAGCTGCATTATGAAATGTTCTGAAAGTTTGCAGGATTGGTGACAGCAATACGCTCTCCAAACATGAAAAATGATCCACTTTTGGTTGAGATTCAGCGAGCCACCTAACAACTGCTCAAAGTTTCCATGGAAACCATTTGGGAAATGACTTTTTTTGTCATTTGCTCAGGAAGTAATCAGTGGGTTGTAACCAATTACAAGAATCTCATATGGAAGGACATATGCAAATGATCTGCCTTTTTATTAGGTCAAAGGTCAAAATTCAAGATCACTTTGACATTTTTAGCTTCTTCAACAGCCCTGTGGATACAACAGAGCTTACATTTTCAAATGGGCTAGTAGAAGACAGATAGACCTCTAGTTAGTCATTTAAAAGTCAAAGTTATAAATATTCGAACAAGATGACAAATTCAATGAATTTTGAACATGTGTTGTACCGGTAAAAATCCTTGGTGAGATTCTCCAAAACTGGAGATCCAAATCCAGATCAGGTGTTGTATATTTGTCAATAACATGGTGGGTCATTTGAAGTTTGCACCAGTTTTTGTCGTCAACATTAAATTAACTATTTAAGGAACAAAAACAATAAATCCTTAAAAGCAGAATGAATTAACAATATCACAAGTATGACCTGTTATATCATTTTCTTATTCTTAAAGTGCATTGGATATCGTTTTCCTCTTCTTAAAGTGCATTGATCAGGTTGACCTTAAGAAGTCAAAAATGCTGACAGAAAGACAAAAATTCTAAAAAAAAAGTTACCATTTTCCAATTTTCCTTTAAAAAAGTATATTTTTAAATAGTGTAAAAAAATTAGGGTGATTACAGTACTATATATTTTTAATTAACAGAGTGAGGTCACATTTTGCAAGCTCTGTTTGACTTTCATCTTTGTTAACAAGGATTTTTTAGCTGGAGTTTATACACTAGCTCAGCCTCTTCAACCAGTTAAAATTAAATGATGCTGTCATAATAGGATCATAAAACAACATGAAATGCAGTCATGTTTTAGTATACAAACTTAACATAGTAAGATTGAAAGTCAAAAAAATTACATTTTCAATTTCAGTTCAGATAAATCAAATTTATTTCCACAATTACTGTTCAGGTATATTTCCAAGATAAAAGAAGTTTGAAATTAATACCCTTAATATGTGATTGATATGCATGATTCTTGTGTGAAATTAGAAATTCATTGGTAAGAATTGTTTTCATGTTTGATAATCAGCAAATATTCTTTTTTTTTTCTTTTATAGGAAGAGTTTCCTTATGAGTTTACTTCAGGTGATGGTAAACAGGGTGAGTTATTCATTTATTCATTTTCTGTTTTTAAAAATAATTTTATACCCCAACCTTGAAATGATATATATAATGATCATTTTGTCCATCCACACTTATCATTTCAGGATGAAGTATCACTTGATCAGATGCTTAAAGATTAACTTTATTTAATTATTTATTGTGGAAAAAGTAATGTTCATATATTTTGTGATACTTTTAAAATTTTAACTTTTTTTTTAAATTATATTTTTCTATGATATTGAAAATATGAATTAAATTTCTTTAATTTTTATGCTTTTCAAGTTTTTTTTCATAGCTTATAAATAGTTTCATAGTCAAAAGTCAAAATTATTGTTTTATTATTTTCCTGAAGGGAGATAATTTATTTAATATGTTTAATGTTCTGAAAATAATAATTTCAGCCCACAAAGATTTTGGTCATTTTTATGGTGAGTATTTATATAAGAAGGATATGAATATATTTAAGCCAGCACTCATTTCATTATTTCTAACTTTTACATTTTCTTTCAATCAAGAAACGATTTTAGCTGTTTTCAAATCTGAATAATAGATTTTGATGATAAATGTTACTGAATCAGAGAATACCTCAGACCAGAACAATACAGTTTAATAGGCACTACTTGTTTATACATTGTATCTGTTTTTCAGGTTCTAGTTATGTTGCATCTCCAGATGGTAGCCGTACACCAGTAAGTTTCTTTTTCAAATCTATATACATATATATGGTGTGTTCCCCGACCAGCTACTGGACTAAAATGACATCTAATTAGACCAGGGATAATGAGGTCCTCTAAAGGGGCAAATTCTTATTTACCTGTACATCAACCTAATATGTACCAGAACTAAGGAATTATACAAATAACTATTTTTTATAGTTTCATTAAAATATCTTCTGCTTTAAAGCTCACCTGTCCTAAAAGGACATGTGAGCTTTTGCCATCACTTGGCGTCCGTCTTCCGTCGTCCGTCATAAACTTTTCAAAAATCTTATCCTCTAAAACCACTGAACCAGTTACAGTCAAACTTAGGCTGAAAGATCCTTAGGGTATCTAGTATAACCTGTGTGTTTTATTTTCTTGTCCAACAAGAAACACTGCTACCATGGCTAAAAATAATACATAGGTGAACATGCACTTTTTGGCTCATATCTCAAAAACTAAAGCAGAGCAAAACTGACAAGAAATAAAAATGTTTATGAGGTCAAGATCTACCTGTCATGAAATTTTCAGACGAATCGGTCAACCCATTTTCGGGCTATTGCCCCTGAATTGTTAATTTTAAGGAAATTTTCTAGTTTTATATTATTAACTTGAATATTATTATAGATAAAGACAAACTGTAAACAGCAAAAATATTCAGCAAAGTAAGATCTACAAATAAGTCAAATGACCAAAATCGTCAATTGACCCCTTATAGGAGTTTTTGCCCTTGAAAGTTTATTTACATGTAAACAGTAGTTATCAGTGAAAATAATGGTCTGACATATTGTCACAGATGTTTAGAGCATAACTTGAAATAAATTAAATGACAGCTGTACAAGTAAAATGGAGGGTCAAGGTCATTGAAAAAGTCCCTAGCAACCATATATATTTGGGTTAAGGACCTTATAATTACCTGTATAAGTCAGAAAGGTCAAGAGTCAAGGTCATTGAAAAAGTACATAGCAACTGATAAAAAAGTCCCTAGCAACCACATATATTTAGATTCAGGACTATAATATAGCTGTACAAGTCAATATGGAGGCTTAAGGGAGGGTCAGGGTCATTGGAAAAGTCCCTTGCAACCAGATATATTTGGGTTCAGGACCCTACAATTTACCTGTTCAAGTCAAAATGTAAGGTCAAGAGGTTATGCCATTGAAAAAGTCCCTAGCAACCGATGAAAAAGTCTCTAGCAACCATATCTATTTGGGTTCAGGATTCTATATTTTAGCTGTACAGGTCAATATTAATGAGAAAATTGAGACAGTATACATTAAATAGCAAAAATAATCATTGATGCAAGATCCACACAAAATATAACAGGTGAGCGACTCAGGCTGTTGGCAGCCTCTTGTTATAAATATATGTAATAAACTACAATATATTTCGTTTAATTACAAGTTAAATTAAAGAAATATTATGTTCATTTGTTATATATAATATAAAATATTAAAGATTAATAGATATAGGTTTATATATATTAATATATAGTTCGATATAAATAAAATATATTATAATATGAGTTGAACTTTGTCTGAAAATGTAACTGTAAATTTATAAATTTGTATATACTTATTTTATCAATAAATTGTTTTGTGGTGATCTTCGTTTGGATGTAGGATCCTGTTAGAATAAAAATAATTTTTTCTAAAAAATTTCAACCATTTTCACATTTTAGATGATTAGATTTTTGTCTCGCCTGCGACGAAAGTCGCTGGAAGCGAGACATAGGTATAGCAATCCGGCGGCGACGGCGTTAACTTTTTGTAAAACCTTAATAACTTTTAAAGTATAATACTTACAATGTTCATCTTTGGTCCACAGGTGCATGAAGTGATGACCTTTTCAGCAGCACATTTTTAGATGACCTTGACCATTTTTTCATGGTTCAATACCCACATAAACATTGCGACATAGTTTTACATTCAAATCCTTTTCTCAGAAACTATAATACCTAGAGTTATTATATTTGGTCTACAGTGAGATCTATATGGGTACATGCCAGTCTGACACCTGTCATTTGTCCTTGACCTCAATTGCACGGTTCAGTGAACTTCGAAAATCTGCGACATAGTTTTACATTCAAGTCCCTTTCTTAGTAACTGTAATGTTTAGAGTCATCATATTTGGTATATAGTAAGATCTATATGGGTACATGGGAGTCTGACACCTGTCATGTGTCCTTGACCTCAATTTCACAGCTCAGTGACTTTGTCAATTTTTTCTTCTAAAGTCCATTTTTCTGCAACTACAATGAATAGACTCATCATACATGGCTTATAGCAAGATCTGTATGGGTACATGCCAGTCTGACACCTTTCATGTGCCCTTGACCTCAATTTCATGGTTCAGTGACTTTGTCAATTTTTTCCTCAAAAGTTTATATTTCAGCAAGTGCAATGACTAGATTCATCAGATATGGTCTATAGCTAGATCTATATGGGTACATGCCAGTCTGACACCTGTCATGTGTCCTTGACCTCAATTTCATGGTTCAGTGACTTTGTCAATTTTTTTCTTTAAAGTCTATTTTACAGCAACTACAATGAATAGACTCATCATACATGGCTTATAGCAAGATCTGTATGGGTACATGCCAGTCTGACACCTTTCATGTGCCCTTGACCTCAATTTCATGGTTCAGTGACTTTGTCAATTTTTTTCTTTTACAGTCCATTTTTCAGCAACTGCAATATCTAGACTCGCCATATATATAAGAACTTGCCCACCTCATATTTTCAGATTGATCACTAATGTTTTAATTAGGGGATAGACAAACAGGAAGGGGGGGGGGGGAGAAGTATAACTTTGTGTATAAAGTTCCATCTAGTTTGAATACTGTATGCAATATGTCTGATAGCATTTACTTTCATTAGAAATACACGACAGGCGAGACATTTTTGTGTGTCAACTCTTGTTATTAAAAGGAAATTGTTAGATGGAAAGTAATTTTGTTAAGAAAAGAAGGAAAATCATTGAGATTGTGACTTGTTTACTGTATAAAATACATACAGATTATAACATGGCATTTTTCATATCACACCTATTATCAGCACTAGGTCAAGATATCAGCCGGAGATTCACCAGGCTCGAATAATAACATGTTATGATATTTTAATCATATACTTTAACATCGGTGTTTTATATGTCTCCATGAAAATTCTTATCTCAATGATTTCAGTTTCATTGCCGTATTACCGAATAGCCTCAAGGCACTGCAAATCGTCTTTGTCCCTCATCCATTTAGTCAAAATGTTTTGTCACTGAATGTTTTTCTGTTTGTATTAACATTTTTGAGCGAATTAATAAAATCCACAGTTTGGTCCTGCTATCGTCTGCCGTGTTTATATGTGCTAGTAAGTTTAGAATCGATTACGGAAACGACTGATTTATAACACGATTACGAATTAGGGGTGTGATATAAAACGGAAGCAGTTGATATAAACCAGAAACAGTTGATAAAAAAGTCATATCACCCCGCTAAGCCAATTCTTTTAAGATTTGGGCAGAAATATGTACAATTTCCAATTGTATCGTAGGGTAATATTTTACCTTTATTTTCTATAAGTAAATGATAAAGATGGATACATGTATATAAAAATATTAATTATGTATTAGAGATGTAGCAAGTCTAAAGTTATTCATAAAATATCAAAACTGTAAAAAAAAAAAATAGGTGTAATTTACCTTCAACAAAATGCTGCAGAAAGCAAGATTTAGTATTGCTCTTCCGTTAGCATTTTTTTTTTTAGATTAAACTTAGAAATATGTTTTGAAATTTCAATAATCTTGATAGAAAAACATCAATTTTGATGAAACTTGTCCAGAAGCTCCTTTGTGTAAAAAAAATATAGTCCAAAATTAAATTTTGAAAAATATTTTTGATCTTTCCTTTATTTCAATATGTAGTGATTTTGTTTATATTAAAGTTTTACATGTAAATGAGATTAGGTTTTTTAAACTGAAATTTCGATTTGTTCTCATGTTAAAGTGTTAAAATTTGACACTCTGTTTGCATACTGTGTTTTATTTTAGCAATTTCAGAACAAAATTTAAAAAAAAAAAATAAAATATAAATTGAATACAATTACTAATATGTATGATTAAAGGCTGATTCCCCGAACGTCAACTTTTCAAAGATCAAAGAACATTTTTCCCCTTCATTAAACCTGATTAAGGGGTCCATTTAAGGGTTAAACAATTACTTTTACAGGTAAAAGAAATCACCTGAGTTTTGTTTTATCTGTGTTGCAATAATTTTCTCTTAATTATATATTATATATGTATCAAATTAATTAATATGTTCCTTGTTGGTGTAGCTTTGTTGGTCTTTGTGTATTGCATTTTTAGACTATTCCATTGTAGTTAAATTTATTCCAACGTCCGAATTGAGCATAGAAGAACTTATATTAATCCAATTATTTTATATTCCATTTAGATGTTGGATTAAAATGAAGATACACATATAAATTACTAATAGTTTATTTCATTTGAATAATTAATAATGCTTTCATATTATAAACACATATTGTATGACAAATTATTAGTTGATGGAACAATAAATACAATAAAATTCACAGAAACAAACCACTGAAATGTCTATCAAAACATTTAAAAAAGCACTGAAATTCAACAAAAAAAAAACACATCAGTGTCTTTTATCCCAAATGCAGAAGCTCAGATGCAGAATCAGCATAAGTCATCAAATCTATGGTTAGGCTAGATTCTGCCCTCCCTTTCTATTGGTAATAAAACTGACAGCAAGTTGTGCATTTGCCATCTTTAAACTGTGTAATGAGAAACAGAAGTTTTGTTCAGTTATATACTTAAAGATAGCTTGGTGTGTACATTGGCATGGGTTATGGCATTTCAAATCTGAAATGTGTTCACTTTGCAAAACTTATGCTTGGAAGCTGAACATAAAATATGCATCAAGGAATTAATCATTTACTTAATCTTACAATAATTAAAAGGTGAAATGAGCAATAAAATGAAATATTTTTTTTAAATACATCTAATTAAGTTATTAAAATTCAATTGAAAAAAAAAATTGTATTTAATATTTGCATGCGAAATATTTCTGTTTCTTAAATTTATTTTCTTTAAGTTATTAATTTCCTTGAGTTTTAACTGAGACTACTATATGTGTTATAGTAGTCTCAGGTTTTAAGCAGTGTTTCATTTTTAAAATATTTCGATAGTAAAATATATAAAGTATTTTATTCAAACTTATAAATTTACTTCAAATACTTATTTCTTTAATTTTGTTTTATTCCAAATTATAATTTTTTTTAAATAATGTCCTCATATATATTTATGTATTTATATACACCCCTAATATACCCCAATTGAACACACTTTAATTGCTAAAACAACAACATGTATCAATTATGATTTTTAAAAAGTTGACGTTCGGGGAACACACCTGATTAAATGGTAATAATGTAGTCACTTCAAGCTGTCATAATTGTCAATTATTCTAAATAGTCTTTATGAATTGAATTGTTTTGATTATACACATATGATTACAGTAATTTACCTTCAGCAAAATTAATCCAAATATTGCAACTGTATTCAAAGTTAATAACTTATTCATATTACAAGAATTTGAAATTATATTGGAAGTTTATTTTTTGGATTTGTTTTATTTTGATGTGTTTAACTTTGGCTGATTTGTAACAGGTGCCAAATAAACCAAAATATAACCACAGCCAAAATATCCCAATTTACGGTAGATTAGAAAACATGAGTGCTGACTTCCTCTTTCAGTGGTACAGTTTCCACCTGTCATTTTTATTACTGTAAACATGGTACATAACTTAATTAACTACATGGCCAGATCAATGGAACCAAAGTTGACAGCAATGGTCCTTAGGTGGTCCTCCTTCAACCAAGACTTAGCTTAACATAGGCCCCTATGGAAAAATTCATTTTAAAATCTTGTTGTCTGGAACTGCTTTTGCAGCAGTGGTCCTTAGATCGTCCTCTTTCAGAAATGTGATCGATGACCCGGACTTTCACCTAAGATGGCAGCTAGAACCAGCTTATTTAAATATAGGACCCTATGGGAAAATTTATTTAAAAATCTTCTTGTCAGAAACCACTTGGCCATTTGGAACAATGTTCCTTAGATGGTCCACTTTCAGAATTGTGCTCAATGACCTGGACTGTCAACCAGGTTGGTTTCCAAAGAAAAAATTAGTAAGACAAAGTTAATTTTAAAATCTTCTTTGATATCACTGAAAATGCCTTCTGATTTTAAATAATACAAAAATCTTAAACTATGACAATATGTGCACAGATCTAAAATGTAGAATTAACTTACAAGGATAATTCACTTGCTACACTTGATCAAATTATATGTGTAATTGAAAATTAAAAATGGTCCAATTGAGAATATGAAAATGTCCAGACAACCGGGAACTTATGGAAGATTGCATTGTTTTAAACATTATTTTTATGTGTAATTTTATTGTATGTGGTTTCATCCTACTGTTGTAATTAAGAGTATATGTATTCTAAATTTTCCTAATAGTCCAGTCAAACTAAGTTTTAACCTCAAACTAATTGCAACAGAAAATGTTTTAGTTCTAATCTATAGAATTAAGCCCCAAATATACACAGAAAAAAGTCTCATAAAATCTAACTTGAGGAAAACTCCAAATCAGCATTTTAAATTTCCTATGGAAATTAACATTGGAAAGGGGAGATAACTCTGCAAAAATTAGTCTTTTTTTGTCAGTTATTGGTTGATTTTTTTAAAATTCATGTAAAGAATGATACTTTGATGGGGTTATAAGTTCGTATTTGACTATATTATATAAACTTCTGCTCATGAAATGTACAAAACCGAAGTGTTATGGGTATTTTTATTTTTTTTTGCACATTTTTTATTAAAGAAATTGCAAATTTGTGGCTTTGTGACCATTTTTAAAAAAATAATGTGAAAATTTGGTATTGTTTATATCTGTAAATTATATTTGTTCAGCATCTACATTGTTTAAAGAAACTTTAAACCACAAAAAGAAGAATATGTGCTTAATCATTTTTATTAAATTTGAGATTCTCTACCTTGACAGGTTGAAAAATTTAATAAATGGTCAACTAATGAATTACGAAATCTAGGTTGTAGCTTGATAAAAGATATGAAAACACCTTTAGACTTGTTTGTTATACTCTAAAGACGGATAAAATATCAAGAATCAATACAATCTGCTGAATAGAAGCGGTAAAGTTATAATTTTGTATCAATTTTTATTGATATTTCTGCCTTTTTTGCAGAGTTATCTCCCATTTTCAATGCAAATCTCCATAGGAATTTTAAAATCGTGATTTTTTAGTCTTCTTCAGGTTAGATTTTGTTAGACTTTTTTCTGTGTATATTTGGGGTATAATGCTAAAGATTAAAACTTAAAAATCTTCTTTTGCAATTACTTTAAGGTTAGGGTCAAATTTATGCTAGATTGACTGGACTATAAATGGCCTCTGACAGATAGGTAGAATTGACTTCATTTAAAGATGAAAAAAAGTGTATAAAAATTCAAAATGTATTCTGTATTGATTTAAGGAAAATTGCATGGTCTACTTAAATGGATGTACATTTTACTAAATCCAGAACAAATGTACTAAACTTAGTATGTGTGCACTTCCTACTAACTATAGGTGCACTTCAGAATGAATTGGACTCATCCATAGATACAATGGAATAGTCTGGCTGATGTAAACATTGTAGCAAAAAAATCTTTTATTTATTTAAATTGAGGCACAGCAAGGAGAAGATATTTCATATTTTAATCTTGATTGACATATTTAATTAATTTACAGTTTGAATAATTGTTAATTCTTTGAAATATTTGCTATTGATTATCGGTTGTGTTCAATAAAGTAATTATGTTAATCTTTCTACATTATTGTACCTAGGAGAAAGCCATGAATTTTTACTATAATAGAAAATATCGCATATGCCAAACTTAATGAAATGGATTTTATAGTTTAGTAACAATAAGTTAACCATAAGGAATTTTGTTTTGTATTCTAATATTTGTAGCCACATTAGATATTTAGATGTAAAAGCCATCTGGAAGTTATTTTTAGGTCACCTGGCCTATAGGGCCATGGGAGCAATTGCCATCACTTGGAACATTAGTTGTTGTTCAGCATAAAGTAAAATTCCTTTAAAAGATCTTCTCCTCTGAAACCACTGAGCCAATTAGGAGCTTTGATGAAATGTTTCTTGGGTCACCCCTTTCAAAAATATGACCAGCATTACTGACTTCTATCCAACATGATTGCTGTTATTTAAAATAAAAAAGGGGGGGGGGGGGGGTGAATTTTAAAGATCTATGAAACTACATTGCCAAATGGAACCAAAGTTGGCAGCAATAGTCCACAGGTGGTCTAATTTCGGACGTGTGTCGGATGGCCCAGACTTTCAACTAAAATGGCAGCCACACCCAAATTTAATTTAACCTAGGACCCTTTGGTGGAATGGTCTCTAAGTGGTCCCCTTGCGAAAATGTTTTGGGGTCCAGACCTTGTACTAATAAGGCTGCAAAGTAGCAAATCTAGAAAATCAGCAAAAAGTTCTAAAAAATCTTCTCCTGAAATTGCCGTGCCGATTGAGGCTTAACTTTGTTGGGAATCATTCAATTTAAACTGAAAAATCTTCTTGAAACTGTTGAGCCAATAGAGGTTTAACTTTGGTTTAATGGTCCTAAGATAGTCTCCTTTCAGGAATGAGGAGAGGAGGGGTCTGCATCCTGAACCAATATGGCCATTGTTACTAAAAATAGAAAAAGGAGGAAACAATTACTTAAAGATCTTCTCCTAATATGAAAAAATATTCTCTTCTGAAACTACAAGGTAAATTTAGACCAAACTTTAGTGGCATTGTTCTTTTATGGTCCACTTTCAATATTTTTATTGAGGATCTGGACTATGGATAAATATGACAACATTATCGAAAATAGAAAAATCTGTAAACTAATATTGAAAAATCTTTTTCTCCGAAACGATTTGGGCAATGGAGGCCAATCTTTTGTGGAATGGTCCTCAGATGGTCCATTTTCACAATTGTATGTTTGGGCGTCAAGACCTTGCAACAATAAGGCCACCAAAACTGAAAATAAAAAAAAATTAAAAAAAATTGGCATCTTCTGAAAGGACTTTGGTAATTAAGATAACAATTTGGTAAAGTGGTCCTAAGGTCATCACCTTTACAACTTATGGACAGGGGTCTGGGCCTTGGACCAAATTGACTGCTGTTACTAAATATAGAAAATATAGCCAAAAAAGATATTTAGAAACTTTCTCTGAAACTAATCCAGATTTTGGCCCGATATGTCCACTATCATGGAAAAAAACATCAACAAATACCACCAATGAGCTTTTGTCAGGTGAGGTTTACAGGCTTCTGGCAGCTATAGTTTCATTTCATTTCATCTTAATAAATTCTTTTGGTATTAAGTCAACAGAAATTTTAAGAAAAACATGCAAAGGGACCAAAATAATTATTTTGCCAGAATTTGTACTTGTTGTAGGTTCACTATATTACTGTGTCATGTATAGTTTAGTATGCAACACTTCATTGTGCAAAGAGAAACTAGTTTATATTTCATCTGTTCACCTATGGAGATACTTATGTTGTATCATGTAGTGAAAGGCATTAAGCCTTTCGTTGAATGATGACACTTAGTCTATCTTTTGCAACTGCTAGTTCCAACATATACTCTTCAAAAAAAGAAACGCATATCCCATTTTTCTTCATTATTTATTTCAACAGGATAGTTGTTTCTATAAATCTGACATGTTTTTAATGTCATTATGTAAGGACAAAAGAAATTCATTATGGATTTTAAATGTAGGATCACTAATTGTGACTGGTCATTCTTTTTGTGGAAATTTGTTTTCGCTTGATTGCACCAAGACACAGAAGTTTATCAACTTCCCACTGTTTTTGCATGAAACCCAAATCTAAGGCCTTTAAAATCCCAGGATTCTCGGTTTCAAAATCAGTTAAACATAAAGACACTCAACAATCCAAGTGATGCCGTTTCAAAATCAGTTAAATATAAAGACACTCAACAAGCCAAGTGATGCCATGTCTGAACGAAGACCAACGCAACAACGCTATCGGTTGGTTACAAGCAGTTGAATCCCAGACAGATGTAGCTAGGCTGTTGAATGTTTCCCAGAGTACCATCTCGGGACTTTGTGATAGTTACCGACTGCGGGGTTCAACATGTGACCGCCCATGCTCAGGCGGACCAAGTGTGACCACATCTGCCCAGGATCATTACATCTGGTTACGTCATTTGCTGGAACGGTTCACAACAGCAACCTCTACTGCAGCAGCAATTTCTAGATGGCATAGGATGTCAGACCAGACAGTTCATAACTGCCTACATGAAGCCAGACTATAAGCCAAACACCTTGTCAATTCCGACTTCAATGGGTAGAGCGAGGGTATACCACCGGCGAAATGAGCGCTTTGCCAATAAATGCATTCAAGAAGTCGACAGATTCGGTGGTAGGAGTAAAATGATGTGAGCTGCAATATCGCATACTGGAAAGATAGCATTGGTTCACATTCAAGGAAATTTGACAACCCTGTGGTATTGTGATGAAATCCTGCAGCCACACATCCTACCATTAATGCAGCAGAATGGTGCAAGATTTCAACATGACAGTGAGTGGAACAACATCTTGCAACAGGTGATTTTGAATTGGATTTCGTCAATGGGGCGTCAGACTGTTATTGATGTTCGTGGTGGACATAAGAGGTATTGAAATACAATGATCTTGGACTTTGAACGTGCAATGAACTTTCCATGGAAATGAACATTTGAAGGTTGTTTTGAGTTCTTATTTATCCATCTATTTATTAATCATTGTTATCCTTGGAATTTGTTTGTTTTTATATCCCACCAAATTTTACTATGCGTTTCTTTTTTTTTAAGAGAATATTTACTTTCCCGCAGGTCCATGTGCATATACCTGTAACATGTGTAAATAGACATTGAAATGAAAAATAAAGAAATATTTGTTGATTTATAATAATTAAATTGTAATAAACAAAAGGGATTGGACACAAGTTTTTCCAACTTATGAAGTCATCTCCCAAATAATAAGAGTAACAATTACCAGTAGTAAAATGATATAACAACATATAAAGAATAGAGCATACATATACAAACAATCTTAACATATTAACAGATTGAACAGCTATTTAACATATGGTTGAGTATTTTGCAGTATGGACGAAGCTAGTAATAACGATTTGAAAGAAAAGGATAGGATAGGTGGGTGATGACATATGTGAAGGAGGGATGTTTACCTGAACGAAAAGTATACTCATACAAACAAAAATCGTTTGGAACCCTTGATAAACTTGAAAACTGGTTGGAAAATAAATACATTCTCTTCATATGTTAATGTTTCAATATTTATTTCAACTGGTAAAATATTTAATGATCGAAATAAAGTGTTTCGTAAGAAAAAGTGGTAAACGTCCTAAGGAGGAGCACCACATCTACAGGAAGGATCAGAAATTATATTTACTCTAAATAAATCATAATTTAGAAAAGAGGAAAAACAGCGAATATTTGTTAATCATACATGTAATCGTTTTATGGCCAACTTTTATCCTTCAATTGGGATTTTTGTTTGTAATTTTCGTAATGATTGCCACCATGCCCCTTAAAGGGCTTTTCTGATTGGTTAATTTCCAAGAACTTCTTTTCTGAAACTTCTTGACCTATGGATTTGAAAATTTTAAAGACTGATCTTGCAAGATACTACCCAAGTGTTAATTTGAGGCCAATCGGAAATCCAAGATGGCCGTCATTTGTCAGTCTTGGTTAACACTGGATACTAAAGGAAATCTACTATGAGGAACAAGTAAATAGATAAAAAACAAACTTGGTGGAAGTGAAACATATGAGGAAAAAGATAATTTTTTCCTTATTTTGTTACTGTTTTGCTAACATTCATGGCTGCCATGCTGGAAAAGGGCTTTCATGACATGGTAAGTTTAAACGATCTATGAATCTGCTTGACTCATTGAATTGAAACTTGTCATGAATGATCATAGCAAGGTACTATCCAATTGTTACTATGGTACTTATTGGAAATTTAAGATGGCCGACACACTAGTGGTCTGAGTTAACATACAATGTATAAACATAGATGTTTCTTTTTGAGCCTCCAATTATTAGAACAAAGCTAGTTTTTGAGACCCAAGAAAGTAATAGAATTTTAATCATTACACATTTTTTACAGGGACTATCAAGGACCAGAGATGGACTCCTGGTAGCTGAAGTGGATCTTAATCTATGTAGACAGATCAAGGACAAATGGGGCTTCAGGGTAAATTTTACACTATATGTGTATAGAACACTGACCTGTAAATATGGAAATTATTGGACATGATGTATTTGTCAATGAAACAAGATCCTATCACAAACTGTATATTACATAGTAATATGAGGGTTCTCATGTGTAGGTCTGTCTCATTGGTTGTAAAAGAAAACATTAGGAAAACAGGAACTGACCAATTTTATAGTGGAGAATGTCTTCTATTTGAAGTAATAATGTATGTGTAGTAGAATATACTGGTATTAATGTTCATTTTCCTATTCTTTTATCAATATTTACAGATGACACAGAGATTAGAGATGTATGCAGAAGAAATTGCTGAAGCTGTTAAACCTGATTTTAAACAGGATATTGTCAAAGAGAAATAAAAATATAAGGTAAAAAGCAATATCGATTTAAAATATCCTACTGTTTACACTAATCCTTTTATGTACGAATGAGTTGACATGTCGTTAGTCCCTGACAGATGAAACAATGAGAACTTGAAGGTTTGCATTCTTGTCCATCCAACTTCAACTTCAGTTTTCAACTTATTATTTTAAGGTTTTTAGTACAAAGGGCCATGAGGGCTATTGCCATCACAATGCATCTGTAGTCTGGCATAAAGTTTCCTTCAAAAATTTTCTCCTCTAAAACAACTTGGTCAATTGGGACCAAACTTTGGTGGAATGGTCCTTGGGGTCTGGACCTCCGACGAATACAGCTACCACCACTTAAAAAAAATAAACAAATAAATACTTAAAAATGAAATTGCTTGGCCAAAGTAGAAAACATTTAATGGAATGGTACTGAAGTGGACCATATCAAAATTATGTTTGGACCAATATGGCTTTTGTTACTAACAAAAGAAAAATCAGCAAAAATAATAATGAAAAAAAATCTCTTCTGAAACTACTCGGCCAATTTAGACCCAAGTTGAATGGAATGGTCGATGGGTGGTTCCCTTTAAATTGCATGTCTTAGGGTCCATTCCTTCCACAAATATGGCTACCATTACTTAAAATACATGTATAAAATCAGCAAAAAATATTTTAAAATCTTCTTGGATGCTGCTGGGCAATTTAGTCCAAACTTATTGGAATGGCTCTTTTATGGTCCCCCTTTCAAAAATTAGTTTGTGAGTTCTTTGACTAAAATTTTCTGCACTAAAGTATAAAAATCCTCCTCTGAAACTGTTTTAATTGGCAATTGAGATCAAGGTTTGGTTTACCAGTGTTCAACTGTATTTTTAGGAGAAAATTCAGAATTTGAAATTCACAGACATGATGTATTTTTTCCTGTTTTGGCTATTCTCACTAAAGAGAAGATAAATGGTGGTAAATATAACATGAGGTCTTTTTATACACTTCTGGATCAGTTCACCTTAGGGTACCATAATTAAAAAAAAATTTGCAATGTTAAAAAACGTTATGGAGTTGGTAAATACAATACCATAATCGTGAAAGTAACATTTTAAAAGACTTGAGGGAAACCAGAAAATTTGTATCTATATATATCATTTTCCATTTAATAATAAGTTTTGTACAACCCTGATTTTTAAAATTTCGGACATTTTTTGTAGTTGGTACCGTCAAAGTTTTTTGTTGTTTTTTTTTATTGCGGCGGCGCTTAGAAATCCGAATAAATATGCATTACATTCAAGCCCTTTACTGATTTTGATCAGCAAAGCTGTATTGTATTTCATACTTGGAAATATTTTTGGACATTAGGATCAGAAAAGAAACAAGACTACAGTCTCCATTAAAACTATAATCAATCAACTAAAGGGTTCCAAATTGTGCAGCCTCATACTTGTCATATGTGTACATTTCAACAAATTTTGCTGCTACACATGTTCAAATTTTAACAAGTTTGCTGCCTCATATGTTCACATTTTAAATAAACATGTCAAAGGCAGCAAAAGTTGGAACCCTTTATTTTATTTTTAGCTCACGTGGCTTAAAAAGCCATGTGAGCTATTGCCATCACTTTGCCTCCGTCGTCCTCCTCTGTCCTCCGTCCGTTACCTTTTCACATTTCAATATTCTTCTCCAAAATCTTATGGCCAAATGAAACCAAATGTGGTGGGGATGTTCATTGGATGGTCCTCTACAAATTTTATGTTTTTGGTTCTGATCCAAAATTCAACATGGCTGCCAGGGCCATTTATGCACTCTGATTGGTTGAAATTTAGAAAAAACTACCAAAGCAATTGAATTGTTATATTGCAGGAATGTTCCTTACATGGTCCTCTACAAAGTTTACGTTTTTTGGGCCGATCTGAAATCCAAGATGGCCTCCACCATAGGACACATTTAACATAGGATCCTATGGGAAATATATACAAACATCTTCTTGTCAGAAACCGTTTGACAGATGGAAGTTCATTAAAAAGTCTTCTTGAGCCAATTGTGACCAACCTTTCAGCAATGGTCCTTAGATTGTCCTCTTTCAGAATTGTGTCCGATGACCAGGACAGTTAACCAAAATGGCTGTCACGACTGAACTTAGTTCAACATAGGACCCTATGCGAAAATACATTTAAAATTCTCTTATCTGAGACCAATTGGCCAGTTTCGACCAGACTTGGCTGTAGTCATTAGATGGTCCACTTTCATAAATATTCTGCTGATCTGGCCTGTCAATGAAGATGGCCACCAAAGCTAAACATAGTTTAACATAGGACCCTATGGGAAAATTTTATTTGCAGATCATCATACCTTAAAATTGGCCATTTGGAACCAAACTAATGCCACCAATGGTCTTCTTTCAGAATTGTGTTTGATAACTTTGAATGTCAACTAAGATGGCTACCACACCCTAACTTTGTTTAAAATTAAAACCTATGGGAAAACTAGCCAAGGTAACTGCTACACTTAAATTTTCAGTCCTGCTGAAGGTGGACAAGTTAAATCCAGGTGAGCGATACAGGCTCTTGAGAGCCCCTAGTTATTATACAATACTGAACAAATCAGTTTTTTTGTTTTTGTTTTTCATTAACAAGAAAATCATTAAAAAAAACAACTATTTGAGGCTCAGAAGGCAGGATTTTGCATTATTTGTTCCAAAAAATTTCTGACCCCCGGCCGAAAAGGCAACTGACTTTGCACACCAAATCCCAAAAACTAGTTATTCCTAATTCTCTTCATTTGGGGTTGGCATCTGATCCAGGCATACATTTTAAAAATTGGTGAAAACTTCAAAATTTACATAGAAAATGTCAAGACATCAAAATATATTGAGTTATCTCCCTTCTGTTGGGAAATTAAGACATTTTTTTATATATTTCAGATTCTTGAAGTATAATAAGTCAGAAGTTTGGTTAGCAGAGTGTTGGTGGGAAGGTTGTTAATTCATTAATCAGGATTTTATTATTATTTTTTTTATTGAATAACATTCAATAATAATTAAAAGTTATACTCATGTCAAAAGTTGAATGTTGGGCACTTAAAATTAATGTTCTGTTTAGTTTTTCCTACTTAAAAATCTTTTGGGGAAGTTTTTGTTGTAAGTAAAAAGTGCCTTCAATCCCAAGTTTCTCTTATAAGATAAAAAGATCTGAACATATTTTTTATGTTATAATAAAGTAATTATATAAAAAGCAAATTTGCATCAAAAGAATCAGATGTTAATAAATACACTTGGAAGCAAGGATCCGGAAGGCCTTCTATTTTCCGGACATGACCAGAGAAATTTTAACTTGTCTGGTCATAAAAAGGGCCAAACAGATGTCCAAAATTTCTATTTTTAATAAAAAGATCTACTGAAAAGTCGCAATGCCTAAATTTCAAAGTTCAGCAGAACGGTGAATTCCTTCAGGTCATTTCCTCTCGATAGTTGACTGATCTTTTCAAATTGTTTTTTCAGGAATTAATATTGTCAATACGGTAATTTATAAAGGTGTCTGTGCTTTTATGACGCTTAATTATAAGTTTTTCACCCCTTTCTACTTTGTTATTAAAAGAAAATCCATTACAAGGTATGTTGCGGATGATCTAACAGTTCACAATCACAAACTTGAGAAGATAAAACGCCTTGGTAATTTAAACTCTGCAAAACTTTCTGCATTGTTGCCATTTTCTGCGGATTTTCTGCATAGTTTATAGTAAATAATCATTGAGCATGCACGAATCACTGTAGCTAAATATGAAACAATTATAAAAATTTCATCTTTGGGGAAGACTTTCATATACTGATTTTCAAAGTTTTTTAACTTGAATTTATTTTATTCATTTATTTAGTTCATTTCTAAACCATTGTGTAGTCCATTTCCCATATCGATCTATTTATACGTGCCAAACGCGGACCTTGAAGAAGACACCTATAACATCTATACACAAACAATGCTGCACAGAATGTTAAAGAGTTGATACACACGACATTTATTTCAGGTCTTACATTATAAATCGTGCATAACAACATTTGTATGAAATAATGTGTTGAGATTGCTAAAAAGAATGTAAACTGACAATTCATGTCTATCAAAAAAATGTCTGGCACAGGCTGATGAAATTTCCGGATCCCTGCTTGGAAGTATAAAAAATAATAAGATTTGAAATATATAAAGTGTTTTTAATATTGGCATTTTATTTGTAACATGAGATTAGTCAAATATCAGTCATACCAACCAGAAGTTTTCTTGATGTCCTATAGTCAGTATTAGTAGAGATTTATTCTTTTTTTTTTTGTTGAATATATCAATTTTTTGTCCTCAGGATGATCAGAATTCAGTAACCAATTGAGGAATATTTAATTTTACCTCATAGATCTATAAATAGCATGGTAACAGTAATCTTTGTGAAAACTATTGTAGTATAGATCTTATACTTTTGTTGAAATTATCTACAGAATTGTGAGCCATGAAATGATATTTTTTATATTAAATTTATTTGAAAAAAAAAACACTGACAGCTTTTTCAGAGAGAAACAATACATAACATGTACATACATTTACAAACAATTTTTAAAAATTACACAATGATTTTCATTGAAAAGTAAAATTAAGTGACCAATCTAGACTTCATCTTTGCAATTTTAAAGATTGTTCACTGGGCAACATTTCTTTTTCCAGCTTTGAGAAATTTAGATCATACTGTCATTGGACATTTTATTTTTAAGCAACTGAGTGGTATGAATACTCTCTTGAGTTTTCATAGATTTTTTATAAGCTCACTTGGCCTATAAGGCCATGTGAACTATTGCCATCACTTGGCGTCCATCGTCGTCCAGCATAAACTTCCTTCAAAGATCTTCTCCTCTGGGACCAAACTTTGATGGAATGGTCCTTGGTTGGCCCCTTTCCAATGTCCAGCATCCCCAACTTCCAACCAACATGGCTGCTGTGACTATAAATAACGGGGGATGAATTTTAAAAATCTTCTTCTATATAACTACTGCTAATTGAAACCAGACTTGGCAGCTATGGTCCCTAGATGGTCCTCTGTCAGAATTATCTGTGATGACCCGGACGATCAACCAAGATGGCCCAAACTTAGTTTAACATAAAACCCTATGGCAGAATTCATTAAAAAATCTACTTGTCTTAAAATACCAAGCCAATGGAATCAAACATACCAGAAATGGTCGTTAAATGGTCCTCTGTCAGAATTGTGTCCCAGGACCCAGAATATCAACCGAGATGGCCGCCACAACTGAACTTAGTTTAACATAGGACCCAATGGGAAAATTGAATAAAAAATCTTCTTGTCTGAAAGCTCTAAGCCTATTGGAACAAAATTTGGCAGAAATGGTCCTTATGTGATCCTCTTTTAGACTTGGGTCTGATGACCCAGAATGTCAATATAGCCGGCTGTCACAGCCAAACTTAAAAATAGGGAAAATTCATTTAAAATATTTTGTCTGAAAACTCTTGGCTAATTAGAACCAGACTTGGCAGCCATGGTTATTAGATTGTCCCTTTTCAGAATTATGTCCAGTAATACAGACTTTTGTTTCTTAGGTGCTTTTATGGCTGTTGATTGGCAAATTGAATCCAAGTGAGCGATACAGGCTACTAGTACTGGGAGCCTCTAGTTATTTTTGCATTCTTTTCAATATTGTCAACATTAGGGGGGAATTTTTTTACATATATTTGATTGTATATATGCTAATTACAGTTAAATTTAAATTAATTTTTTATCTCAGTGAGATATATCATATTGTTTTACTAGTCAGGGGTTTTGTTTTAATTTAGTGCACATATGTATTCATTTACTTCATTTTAGACATCAGTTTTCTTGTAAAACAATATATGGTTATAATATTTGAATAATAGCAGATGGATTGTATATATTTGATTCTTAATTATAATGTCAACTGATATTTATATTACTTGGCCCTTTAAGCACATCCAGGATATGTAAGTGGCCCCTAACATGCATAATTTTGTAGTGTTATAAATAGGTTTATTAAATGGTCACTAGAACATAATAGAACCATTTACCAGGGATGTACAGTATTGAACACATTTCCACACAAATATAACTTACATCATGAGGCTTAATCCATAAATAGGCTTTGTACAAATTTAATATTGATAATTATTGCAGCATTTGAGTTAAATATTAGACCTGATTTTCTTCCACTTTAAAGTGGAATTCTGGTGTTGGAAGTATGGATTGGTCCATTACAGTTGATTTATTATACATAGGAAAATTGCTGCCGAAGTATCGTTTCCTCTCTCTTTACACGGTTGTCAAACTTAGGTCTGTAATATACTGTTGATATATGTTGTAACCTTTTATTAGCTCACCTGTCCTAAAAGGACATGTGAGCTTTTGCCATCACTTGGCATCCGTCCGTCGTCCGTCATAAACTTTTTCAAAGATCTACTTCTCAGAAACCACTGAACCAATTACAGCCATACCTAGTCTGAATGATCCTTAGGGTATCTAAATAAAGTTTATGTTTTATTTTTTTTGTCTGTCGAGAAACATGGCCACCATGGCTAAAAATAGAACATAGAGGATAAACTGCAGTTTTTTGCTTTTATCTCAAAAACTAAAGCATTTAGAGCATTTTGGAGTAAAAATGTTCATCAGGTCAAGATCTACCTGCTATGAAATTTTCAGATGAATCGATCAATCCTTTGTTGGGTTATTGCCCCTGAATTGTTAATTTTAAGGAAATTTTGCAGTATTAGGTTGTTATCTTGAATATTATTATAGATAAAGACAAACTGTAAACAGCAAAAATGTTCAGCAAAGTAAGATCTACAAATAAGTCAACATGACCAAAATTGTCAATTGACCCCTTATAGGAGTTTTTATACGACCGCAAAATTTTTGCGGTCGTATATTGGTATGACGTCGGTGTCGGTGTCGGCGGCGTCGTCGTCGTCCGAAGACATTTGGTTTTCGTACTATAACTTTAGTATAAGTAATAGAAATCTATGAAATTTAAACACAAGGTTTATGACCACAAAAGGAAGGTTGGGATTGATTTTGGGAGTTTTGGTCCCAATAGTTTAAGAATTAGGTTCCAAAAAAGGGCCCAATAAGCATTTTTCTTGTTTGGTTATTATCTTGGTGTAAGGGAGGTAATCCAAAAACATTTAAAGTAAAATGTTGTGTATGATTCAATTACCTCCCTCACACTGCTTGTAAATTATGTATAAAGAAATGTAGATTGTCTTGGGGTGATTTATAGCTGTCAGTTTATTTTTAGAAGTTACTATTAATTAATATTAATTTTGTCCATATGTCATTTTCTATTTTAAGACTTTTATGATATATTTAAATGGGTAATTATGTTTGCAAACTCCATAAGAAATTTGAATAGGGATTATGACGATATCTTGAGGGAAAGAGTATTTTTTTTTTTGAAAAAAGGGAAAGAGGAGGAGTAAATAAGAAATTGTGGGGGGGGCAATTTTTTCTCATTTCAGATTTCAGAAATTAAAAAGAAAATGTCTTCAAATTTTTAGTTTGCAAAACAAAGGGTGGGGAGGGGGGTACAATGATTTTTTTTTTTTTGGGGGGGGGGGGGGGGGGGGTCAGTACGCAACAGCATAGTGTATTGCAAAAAAGCAAAAAAAGGGGTTAAATTTTATTTTTTTGTGGGGGGGGAGGGGTCAATTTGCAACAGCATATTGTATTGCACAAAAAGCAAAAAATTGAATATAAATTCAAATCATATGTCCAATTCTAAGTTCTCTGACTACAGTTATTCTGTGTCAGAAACCTATTATGTGTCAAATATTTAATTACAATCCAAATTCAGACCTGTATCAAGCGTGAATATTGTGTCCATTTTTGCCCCAACTGTTCAGGGTTGGACCTCTGCGGTCGTATCCAGCTGCGCTCAGTGAAGCAATTTATTGCTCTTTAAAGACAATTTTTTACATTTTTTTCGTCATCTTGGAACTTAGGCTGAAAGATCTTTAGGGTATCTAGTATAAATTTTGTGTTTTATTTTCTTGTCGATCGAGAAAAATGGCTGCCCTGGCTAAAAATAGAACATAGGTGAAAATGCACTTTTTGGCTCATATCTTGAAAACTAAAGCAGTGAAGGAAAAACTGACAAGTAGTAAAAATGTTTAACAGGTCAAGATCTACCTGTCATGAAATTTTCAGACGATCGGTCAACCCATTTTTGGGTTATTGCCCCAGAATTGTAAATTTTAAGGAAATTTTGCGGTTTTAGGTTATTAGCTTGAATATTATTATAGATAAATACAAACTGTGAAAAACAAAAATGTTCAACAAAGTTAGATTTACAAATAAGTCAACATGACCAAAATCGTCAATTGACCCCTTATAGGAGTTTTTGCCCTTGAAAGATTATTTACATGTAAACAGAAAATAATGGTCTGACATTGTCACAGATGTTTAGGGCATTACTTGAAATAAATTAAATGGTAGCTGTACAAGTAAAATGGAGCGTCAAGGTCATTGAAACATTCCATAGCAACCGATGAAAAAGTCCCTAGCAACAGATGAAAAAGTCCCTAGCAACCATATATATTTGGGTTAAGGACCTTATAACTTACCTGTACAAGTCAAAAAGAAAGGTCAAGGTCATTGAAAAAGCCCATAACAACCGATGAAGAAGTCCCTAGCAACCATATCTATTTGTGTTCAGGATTCTATATTTTAGCTGTACAGGTCAATATTAAGGAGAAAATTGCAAGGTATACATTAAATAGCAAAAATAATGATTGATGCAAGATCTACCAGTGCACAAAAAATAACAGCTGAGCGATTCAGGCTCTTATAAGCCTCTTGTTGGATACATTTTTTGAGATTTTCATACGTTAGACAAAAGAATTGAACACATTGTAAATCTGTGAATGCATTATTAGATTAAAATTACAAAACGACCAAATTTAGTATCCTCGAAACATTAACTTTTTTTTAAAATCACTACTGCATCCTCAGTATATACTGACAATTAAAGGTTTTTTTTACTTTGAAAAGATTTTTGTTTTACATGTAGATTAGAGATATATCCATTTATATACTGTTGTTATTATATATATGGTGCATGTTATTATTAAAATATCAGTCAATCTAATTGTTGAGATTTTTTGCCAGAACTTTACTGTAAATTCAGAAATATTGGTATGCTAGGAAATCAACAATAATTTGATAGTAAATGATGGGAAGAGGTGACAATAGAATATTCAAGGAAAACATTGATAAATGTGATATAACTATTAACTAACAAGCTACTGTCGAAATAGACAGTGATGCCTGCACCCCCGCAGTTAGTTGGGACACTTACCAAAATTCACTAAGTCCGATGAAAAAGTGAAAAAAAAGTTTAGGTCACAAGCATAAATTCACAATTTTCAAAATTCAACCCCTGTGCGCACCAAGTTTTGAAAATCAAAATTCTAAAACCTTATTGCACATCTACATATGTTGTTTAACAATAATGTATAAAAATAAAACGCATTAATTGAAAAATGAACTTGGATTGCATGTCACAAGCTTAAAGTGGGCCCCGATGGCCGAGTGGTCTAGGTAGTTCATGACTACTAACGAACACTGAGGTTGCGAGTTCCAATCACTTGTGGAGGGGTGTGTTCGATTCCGATCTTAATTGACAAGCATTGCCAATTTTCCTACCGAAGTTCGATGGTTCTCTCCGGGTAATCCGGCTTCCTCCATCGATAAAAACTGGACGCCGCGAAATCGCCAAATGTCATGAAAACGGCGTAAAACCCCAACTAAACTAAACAAACACATGTTTCAATTCACAATTTTGTGGGTCCCAAGTTTAGAAGATAAAAATTCTAAAACCTCATTCCGCCTTATACAACAGGTTGTATGCAACCATTCTATATAGAAATTAAATTCCTTAACCAAGAAGTGAAGAAGGGGTTGATGTTACAAGAAAGTGTGATGCACGGAGACAATCACAATATTCCCGAACTCTTCAAAATTGCGAGCATAATTATTAAGATGATTTGTTCCTTTTTTTCTCGTAATAAAAAATTGTATGAATATCTGAATTTACATGTACAGCAGTATAAATAGAGTTAATGAAGAATAATTTCATTCACTGTCAGATTTAAGTAACTACTAGGAAGGCCCGTACAGTAATTTACTGTGGAGTTATTGAAGCCGGAAGTGTAAAATCTGTTGATTAAATAAATAAAAAAAAAGGTTATTATTTGCCACGGGAGAGTCATCATTCGTAAGACAAATTTTATGACTTTGGTTATTAATTTTGGATTTATTTACTTGACTTGTCAACTTATCTCCACATTCTATATAATTATGTGTATGTCTGTCCCAAGTCGTTTGATGTCTCCTGTTACACTGTCTCTCCTTAATTCCCCAGTGTTCCTGCTTTTAGAAAATTCAGGTGACAGTGAGTATTCTGAGATCCTGCTGATTATAATTCAAAATATATTATATTATACATGTTATATATCGTCAGAAATCTGATTTTTAGCTCACCTGGACAAAGGAGATTCTTGTTTCTGGTTGTTTCTCATTATTTTCATAATGTTTTGTTATCTCCCTAGTTTAAGTCAAAATTCCACAAAATAAATATTTTCTGTTATCCAAAATTGTTATAAAATTGGTTGAATGTGATATATTTTATCATTTGTTGTTTGTTTTAAAGACAATTTTCCTATTTAGAAGTAACAATAAAAGATTTTATTTTTTTTTAAATAAGTTAATACCAAATTACAGAACATTGAATAGGTCTATATTTCCAACATGCTAATCTCATGATCATGTAGTGATTTTGTCTGTTGATGAAGAATTTTTACAGTATAGTAAAGAGTAGATTAAAATAAAAGAACAAAAAAGACGAAGAAATAATTTATCAGAACTTGCTTTGATTACTAACAGTACATTAGTTTGTTTAGTTTGTTTAGTTGGGGTTTTACGCCGTTTTCAGCACATTTGGCTATTTCGCGGCGGCCAGTTTTTATTGGTGGAGGAATCCGGAGTGCCGGAGAGAACCACCGACCTTCGGTAGGAAAATTGGCAATCCTTGTCAATTTAAGATCGGAGTCGAACACACCCCGTCACAGATGAGATTCGAACTCACAACCGCAGTGTTGACAGGCTAGTGATCATTAGTAGTCATGACGAACTACCTAGACCACTCGCCCACCGAGGCCCCTCAGTACATTAGTGAATAAGATGAAATCAATTTATTACTTTATGTTTGTTTTCAGCACATTTGGCTATTTTGCTGCGGCCACTTTTATTGGTGGAGGAAGCCGGAGTACCCGGAGAGAACCACCTACCTTCGGTAGGAAAATTGGCAACCCTTGTCAATTAGGATCGGAGTCGAACACACCCCGCCACAGGTGAGATTCGAACTCGCAACGTCAGTGTTGACAGGCTAGTGATCATTAGTACACATGACAACTACATGTTCCTAGACCACTCGGTCACCGAGGCCCCTATTACTTTATGATAGTTATCAACAGTCAAATTTTAATGTGAAAGCTTATATTTCGATGTGAAAAAAATCTCACCCATAACCACCCCAATCTCGCCCTTAAATGAGCAAAATCTCACCATACCCATTCTGAATTTGTCCCATGTATGAATTGGTTGATTTAAAAAAATATTCTCTGAAACTACTGTGTCAAATTGAGCCAAATTTGACAGAAAGTGTCTATGGGAGGTCCTTTATCCCTCTTGACAGAAAGTGTCTATGGGAGGTCCTTTATCCCTCCTTTTGTTCCAATTGAATAACAAACATGTCTGCAACCGACAATTCCTGTTTTCTGATTGGCTGATTTACAAAAAAATATTTTCCTCTGAAACCACGGAGCCAAATGAACCGAAACTTCACAAAAAGCAGCTGTGGAAGGTCCTTAGCAGATTTTTTCCTATCAATTGAAACCAAACATGGCCTGAATGTTCCTCACAAGGTGCTGACCAAGTGTTGTTACTTTGGTGCCAATCCCTCATTCAAGATGGCCACCAGGAGAGGACCTGGGTTAACATAAGACCCTATGGGAAATACGTGCAAAAATCTTCTGGAGGACAGTTGAATTTTAGAATATGTTGACCTGTAAATAGAAGAACCTTGATGCAGAAAAATGTGGTCCCTACAATTACCACACTTCATAATGATGGGGAGAAGTGACTTCTCTCTTTGAGATACACCAATAAAAACTGCTTTCATGCAAGGTGAGCGATACAGGCTCAGTACCCTTAGCCTCTAGTTTTAGTGGCAATCCATAGCCAAAATTCATATTTTACCATGTGATTTTCAGGCATCTGTATACTTAACCACAAAATTGTTTTTACTATATGTTAAAAAAAATTCAACTTGCCATGAAAAAAATAATTTTCTTTTTGTCCAGGGTGGAAAAAGATGAAAAAATCCATGCCCTCCGTTCCACCCACCACCACCCCCGCCCCCCTTATATTTGATAACTTATTTTGGTGTTTTTTATAACCCATTATATTCACTCATATCACAGTACAGAGTTCTAGAAAACATTACGCCCAATATGAATTCTGGCTGTGAAGTTTGATATATGGTATGGCAAACTTTACATCTAAAGAAATATTGAAAATTACAATAATTATTTAATAAAAACTTTTTATTTTTATATAACAAAAAAAATCTTTTAGAATGTTTTCTTTTTTTTCTTTGAACTAAGAATTAATTGATTGCGTTTTGTTCAATTAACACAAGCATGACTAGTAACATATTTCCATGTCCTTTTATTAGTATATATAAAATATTGCTGACATATCCCAGGATAGACAGACAATTCTCTTATTAATGTAAAAATTATTATACTAATGCATCCTGTATGATTGATTTCCTCTCAGGGGATGTACATATATGAAATAAACATGAAATTACAATTAATAAGAGGGAATTAAGTATCATCAATACACAGACATGTATATGTCATATGGCTTAATTGGCTTTTAACCAATTTATTTTCCACATCAGTTCTTCTATAGTATCTGGTACTGTTTAACGGCATATCAGATTCTGTTTTCAACGAAAAGATTCAAAATTACAATATTGATTTTTATATAATTTATTTAATTCTTAAAAACAAAAACTATAATAGATTTTAACCTTCGTCATGAAAATCTTTAACACTG
Source organism: Mytilisepta virgata (assembly GCA_028015205.1). Classification (NCBI taxonomy): domain Eukaryota; kingdom Metazoa; phylum Mollusca; class Bivalvia; order Mytilida; family Mytilidae; genus Mytilisepta; species Mytilisepta virgata. Next base: position 45,937,140 of record CM051520.1, read on the forward strand.
TAACTCTGCTGTGTGTACTACGTACGTACATTATTGAATCTTGTATGTTTATAAAAAGTGGCCAACATTGCCCTTAATTGGTTGACAGATGTTGAGCCCATCTAAAACATATGCCAACTGTGTCCTTCAGTAACCGGTGAAAAATTCTCCGTGTTGAATGCTGAAACTTTATTATCATTTATATGTAGGTTTTTATACCAAGAATTAATCCACACACAACATCTTTTATATTGTTTGATCGTGGATCTTTTCTAAAGTCTTGTCTGATTGTCCATTAAGTCAGAATGGCAGATAATAAACAACAAAATTGATAACAGGATAAGGTCAACAATGACATACCAATCAATCAACCTAGCCAACAGATAGAACCCGGACAAAAATAACATGAAAGAGCACAAAACATAAACATAAACACAACATATAGAGTCAGATTAGTCTGACTTGATACACACTTGATGTCACAATTTTCAAGTATTTCTTTGTCATTACTGGTAATCTGTTCCCGCTTTAACAATACCCTATCCCATTGTTAACTTATCTCCCTCCATTTTCATATATATCATTCTTTCATGCAATGTTTTAATTGAACATAATAGATTTTTTTCTCAATTCAGAAATCATTTGATAATATTTTAAAACGTTTTGCTTCATCAGAGATGCATACACATTCATGTACTAGTATATATGTATATCAGATTTATGGTATATCTGATTACTTGACGTGCTGCTTTGTGGGGTCGTCCTGATATGCACCTGGTTGCCACTGTGCGTTTAAATATATATGAGTGAGTTATGAAACTTCTCCACCCGAGATAGTTAAATTTTCGATTTTCAACACGCGAGCTTTTTCGGGCGTGTTAAAATCTAAAATTTAAATATTGAGGGTGGAGAAATTCCATAACTCACGAGTAAATTGAAGGAGAATCTGTTTCTCCTACGATTTTTGACAAAAACCTCAAGAAAATGTCTTTGCTATGTAGCTTGTTTACATAGACGTCATTTCGGGACTTCTCTAGTTTATCATTCCAATAACTGTAGAAAAAAACGGCGGTTGTTCCCACATAGAAATTTAATCACCGGGAAGTGGTTAAAAATATTATGTATTTTTATCCCACCGATTAAACATGTCAAGAAAAGGAGAAACAATAATTCATGCTTTGTGTGGTTGTATTATTTTTAGAATCAAGTGCGCCGTAAAATTCAATTTTGAGACGATCCCGTTAATTTTACCTGTCAGAGTTACCGAGACTTTCCATAAATCTGTAATAAAAAGTTATTCGAAAGAATCAAAGGAAATGCGCTGCGCAAAAATACCCTTTTTGTTATTGTGAAGATCATGCCAATATGAGCGAAATGGAAATCACTGGACCGTAAAAATGAGGTCAAAGTCAAGTAACACCTGCCAGAATGACATGTAAACCTTCCAATGTATCGATCTGTACTTAAAGTATAATCAATATATCCCTTAGAGTTGTTACACAAATTGATCAGTCAACCGTGAAACTGAGGTCATGGTCAGATGCATGTACACCTAATGTATCTACACACCAAAATATTGTTTATCTATCCCTTATCGATATTTTGAAAGTCACGTGATCATAAAGTGGACACATAATATACATAGTTAATATATCCTTATAGATCCTGAGAAAGTACCTCATCACGAAAAATGTGACAAAATGTATCAAAGCCAATCAACTGTAGAATTGAGGTCTTGCAAATGAACCAATTGAGGAGAAATTTATGAAAATTGATACTCGGATGAGCAATACTAATGATAGAAGAAATAAGGATTCTCTTTGAAATGCTTATTACGTAAATAAATGTACAATTATGCAAAATTAACTGTATGTTTATAATTTAGGAATGACATTTTGTTAGTGCATACCGGCGTTTTTCGTTTGGGCGGATTGCCAATTCATTGATCTTCATTTGGGCAAGACATTTAGGAATATGAATTATATATATACAAACATTTGTTGAATTTATTTGTGCAATAGATTTCACATTTGCCTTGATTAGAATTGATACTATACTGCACAAATCAAGTTTAGTTCAAGTTTCCGGACACTGTAATCCGTATATACCCATAAGTTCTGTACATTCCTGGCAAGCGGATCAATCAAAATAAGGACCATTGAAGTTACCGTCAAAAGATAAGAAATTATTGAATAAATAAAGTTTATTAATTATTATTAATGGTCATCTGAACAAGACACTACCAGATTTGCATCTTATGTTGACCTTCACCTCGAAATTTACACCAGAGGAAGGCTGAATAAAAAAGTTTACGACAAACCAGATGACTTTGACTTTCCAATCGTCAACTTCCCATTTTTGAGCGGCAACATTCCAGAAGCGCCGGCGTATGGAGTGTATATTTCACAACTCGTACGTTTTTCCAGAGCTTGTGACATATAAATTGACTTCCTGGACAGAGCTCGGCTCCTGACAGAAAAGTTACTAAGTCAGGGGTATGTTGCTCCTAAGTTGCAGTCATCCTTATCAAAGTTGTATGGACGTCATCATGACTTGGTTGAAAGGTATTAAAAAAAAACGTTTTCCAAATGAAAATGGACCTGTTCTATTGATGTTGTCCCTTCCTCATACCGGATTTGACATGGGCAGCATGACGGTGTCCTGCAGGAAGCAGACTGGTTACTCTTCCGGAGCACGTGAGTCTACCCCCGGTTTTTTTTTTTTGCGGGGTCCATCGAATATCCTTTTGGTATTTCTTGACTTTACTGAAACTCAACCATATGGAACAACTTCAGATCCTTACTAACAAAGTTCTGATACAGGAGCTGTATTTTGATCATGTGTTATAACTTTGTTCGTATTAGTCTAGAATGTCACGTGAAAGTATTTTAGGGAATCATACCTTGCAATCATAACTTTGGAATCTGAAGAACATATGAATTCATATTGAATATTCACTAACTTTCCTTAAACTCTTACCATTTATGATTTCTTTGGAACTTCTTTTTTAAGAATAGTGCCATGGATGTGTGTATTTGTATTTATATTGTAAATTTTATCTATGTGTCTTAGGTGTATATGAATATAAAAAAATACATATTTATAATGAAATCTGTATGACCACTTCAGTGTTAATAGGTCTTAATAGTTCCTCTTAAACTTATATTCAAATTCATGCCGATTAAATGTATTTTCCCAGGTTAGTATTACATGTATATATAATGAAAATAAACTTAAAGGAGTATTTCCGTATCTATTTCTACATTTCAAACATTGTTTATTTTCTGGTGCCTCATGGGTTGTTTGTTCTAAAACACAGAAAGATATTTTGGGAATTGTTAGCTATTATACAATATTCTGAGAAGATTACATCTTTGTCAGAAAATTTAAATAACTCAATGAAAAATAATTAAGATTGTCTGAGGCATTTGTCGATGGTGCAATGATGCATTAGTAAATACTTCTGTTATATAGATACCAATTATTAGCTCACCTGGCCCTAATGTGTGCTATTTGACGCAACTTTGTGTCCGTCGTCCGTCCGTCGTTAAACAATTGAAACCGCTTGGCCCGTTCAATGCAGTAATAATGTATGGAAGGTCCTTTATAAAAATTCTTTATTTAATTTGGTTGGATGAAAAACATGGGCACCAGAGGCAATTATTTATCCTGACTTGTGAAATTTTCATATTCTCCTCTAAAATAACGTAGATAAATCTTTTCTAACCGCATAAGAATGATGGTTGGGAGACCCTCTACAAATATTCCTTATTTGGTGGCCTACATAGCGGCTATGGTGGCACCTAGGTTTGGATGAAAGGTTATGGGAAATCAAAAATTCATCATTTCCTCTGAAACAACAAGGCCAGTAATAACCAAACTTGGCAGTAATAATGTATGTATGCTCCTTGATAAAATTTCTTCATTTCATTTGGATCGGATCAAGAAAACATGCAACAAAGGCAATTCTTCATTCTGATTAGTCAAATTTTCAGATTTCTTCTAGCTCGTCTACAATGCCAAATCTTTCAAACTGAAAAGGGATAATGAAGATGATGATTTGGAGACACTTTAAACAGATTCCTGATTACTAGTATAAATATTTCCTGGAAATTCCATCCACAATGCCAGCCACAATCGAATATTTTTTTAAATATAGGAACCAGAGAAATTCACTTGAAGAACATGTCCATCCAAATTGTCGCCATAGCTGAACTTAGTTTAAAATTGGACCAAACAGGAAAATAATGACTAAAAGATATTCGTAACTGAAAACACTGGGCCAAGAAAACCCAACTTTGCAGCAATATTCATTGGATTGTATTGTTTCAGAATTGTATTTGATAACCTGGACCTAAATACAGATTGCCAGTACTGCCGACCTTGGTCTAACAACAGACTAAACTTTTATGAAATTCAGCATAGGTTTACCGGAGAAGAAGTGAACGACTATCCGTAGTTTAATTAAATACAGGAATCTACATAAAAAACTGTTTTTCTGAAACCTGAGTTTCAGTTGAAAGACTGATGTTGTTGTCTTCAAAGTTGTGTCCGTTGATCCAGATTATAAACTAATTAGATGGCTCATGCAATTGCACTAACTAAAAGTTCACATAAATATCCTCTTGTCTTAAACCACTTTGCAGCAACAGGTGTACCTCTTTTAGAATTATATCCTATGACCAAGATCCACTAAGACTGCCACATTCAGAAATGTATTGGACTGCCACATTCAGAAATGTATTCACTAACAACGGGTAAATGTTTTTATGCTCCGTCCACAATATATAATATAATGCATTTGTCTAACAATTGGGTCATTATGACCCACAATTCTATGGCACGCCGTTTTTATATTTATTCAAATTCCAAGATATCTTATTTATTTAACAAGATATCTTATTAAGTATTAAGATATCTTTAATTTTTATAAGATATCTTATTTAATTTGAAAGTAAATAAGATATTTCTATAAGTTAATAAGATATCTCTATAAGTTAATAAGATATCTCTATAAGTTAATAAGATATCTCTATTAGTTAATAAGATATCTCTATTAGTTAATAAGATATCTCTATAAGTTTATAAAATATCTCTATTAGTTTATAAGATATCTCTATTAGTTTATAAGATATCTCTATTAGTTTATAAGATATCTTATTAAGTAAATAAGATATCTCTATTATTAACTATATAAAAGATATCTTATATAGTTAATAAGATATCTTATAAATTAATAGAGATATCTTATTAACTTATAGAGATATCTTATATATTTAATAAGATATCTTTATAACCAGTTAAATAAGATATCTCTATAAGTTAATAAGATATCTCTATAAGTTTATAAGATATCTCTATTTGTTTATAAAATATCTCTATTAGTTTATAAGATATCTCTATTAGTTTATAAGATATCTCTATTAGTTTATAAGATATCTCTATTAGTTTATAAGATATCTTATTAAGTAAATAAGATATCTCTATTATTAACTATATAAAAGATATCTTATATAGTTAATAAGATATCTTATAAATTAATAGAGATATCTTATTAACTTATAGAGATATCTTATATATTTAATAAGATATCTTTATAACCAGTTAAATAAGATATCTCTATAAGTTAATAAGATATCTCTATAAGTTTATAAGATATCTCTATTTGTTTATAAAATATCTCTATTAGTTTATAAGATATCTCTATTAGTTTATAAGATATCTCTATTAGTTTATAAGATATCTTATTAAGTAAATAAGATATCTCTATTATTAACTATATAAAAGATATCTTATATAGTTAATAAGATATCTTATAAATTAATAGAGATATCTTATTAACTTATAGAGATATCTTATATATTTAATAAGATATCTTTATAACCAGTTAAATAAGATATCTCTATAAGTTAATAAGATATCTCTATAAGTTTATAAGATATCTCTATTTGTTTATAAGATATCTCTATTAATTTATGAGATATCTCTATTAATTTATAAGATATCTCAATTAGTTTAGAAGATATCTTATTTAACTAAATAAGATATCTCGAAATTGAATAAATATAAAAACGGCGTGCCATACAATTCATGCATGAGAGACTTGTTTAAGTTTGTGCGTTTAGGTTCATTTCCCAGAAACCTATTAAGAAATATCAATGACATTATACCCTTGCATTCATTTCAATGTAAGCAACATTTGAAGGGTATTGGAGTCATAATGATCTATATTTTGATTGAGTGATTTTATTAAAATTTTTAAATTTAGGTATATCTTTAAAGAACTAATTGTAGAATATTGATGGTATTTCACAACTACAATCGTCTAAAATAGTACAACACAATTCAGCAACATTTGAGTGATCATTACCTATATTTATGAATAAACGACTTTTTGTATAAATAAGTTATATCTTTAAAGAACTTTTGGTTGATGATATTTCGAAAAGTCATTCGCCTTATTTAATATTTAACAGACATGACAGAAATCAGAAATATTTGAATCAATACGCCCTACATTTTTATGCTTGAGTGAGTTTGATTAAATTTGATTAAAGAAACAATTGTAGCGTATTAATGGCATTTCATAATTACAGTAATCTTATAGCCCTTTTCAGAAACACATTTCCGGTACCACGATTCTGATTCTAAAATAATAATTTGAGGTAAGTTAATTATTTCCCTTGCTGGGACGTAGTACTGGTTCGCTGCAGTGCAGAAAAACCATTAGCAAGTAAATAGAAATTATTTATTACATTGATATACAAATATTTCCAGCTTTATAATCAAGTTAATTACAAGTATGTAATTATTGCAAATTCCCAAATTTATATAAATCAAAAATTACGTCAAAATTAACAAGTTTTAAAAACAGTTAATCCTTTACTCTTCATTGCAGCGAACAGTACTACGTCCCAGCAAGGGAAATAACTTGCTTCAAATTATGATTTTAGAGTCAGAATCGTGATTCCTGAAATGAATTTCTGAAAAGGGCTATATAGTACAACACATCTCAGCTAAATTTGAGTCACTATGAACTACATTTTACCGTAGAGTGAATTTAATTAGATTTTTTCAATTTAATCTATTTCTTAAAAAAACATGTGATGATATATATCAATGATATTCTACAAGTTCTACAGTCATCTTTTTAGTTCAAGACATCACAAACATTTAAAAACACACAACTTAAATGTTATGCTTGAGTGACTGCATTATATTTTAGCTTTGGGTCCTTATGCCAGAAATAAGAATTTGAATTTTAAATGGATATTAGGAATTCTGTGTGTATTAGGATGGGCAACCGTGGCTTACAGACAGACGATCTCCAGTTTGTTCTGCTTTAGATATGCAAGTGAATTATATAGATTCTCTAGTTATTTGAGGCATCAAAGCTATTAATTGTGAAATTATACCTCTAAACAATGAATTATGTTTTTAAAAAATAATAAATTTCGCATCATCCGACATGACCAAATTGTCCCTGACAAGCAATCAATATGGACTATCCAGATATGCATGTAGTAGAATGGGGATAAATATTTGTAGATTTAAAAGATATCGTTTGAAGAATTTAGCAATGCAAATACGTTCTCTCTCATGACGATGAAGAATGCCTTATACTCCAGGCGGTCTTGATATGTTTTTGGATGTTATGGCGAGTTTTTTTATTGTCTGAGTTAAATCATTTCAGAATAACACACCTGCTTTTAGTCAAGCCTTTGTTCTCTATATCAGTGCTCATGATACATATAAAATACCAGTAAATGCATGATCTCGTCAGGTGTACTAACCATTGTCTGGTTTTAATGAACCAATTCACATCTTGAACGTATTAATATCCTTTCAGGCACTTCATCAGAGATTTGTGTGAATGTTTTTAATGTAACTCTCACGGGGAATTGATTAACAAGACTAATTGTATAAGATTTTTCCTGGTGTTTTGAAGGTAACGACATTTTAATTTGTCGTACTTTAGAAAAACACTATTTCACTATGACATCGTCATCCCTTTCTGTAAAAACCCCTCTAATTGCTTCAAATGATTGGTCTTTATCTTCCAATTTTCAACGCCTGTTTATGAATCTATAAAATGTAAAAAAAAAACTAAAGATAAATGAACGACAAAATAGCGATAACATTCGCCAGGCGAACTTGCACTTCAAATGAAATTATCCCAGTTCATAATTATTTCAAATCATTTAGCATCAACTGGGATGATTTCTTGAATATGACCTGGTCATAATAATAATTTGATATTCCTTTTTTTTAAAATATGGAAGACAGGTATGCCATTGTCAAAAAATTTTCAATACAATGTTGATAATTTGGTATTCCTTTTAAAACACAACAAGGATAATATCGATGAAGTCAACAAACAGGAGTAAAAAACGGAGAATTAATTCTCGACATAAAATCGTACATGTAAGTGGATTACGAAAAAAGTTAAAAGAAAGGAAGAGCACTGTTATTGCTGTCAGTGTGGATCCACTGCAAGTTTAGGATGGTAGTATTTATAGATTAATACAAGCCCTCAGTCCGATATGAGAGTCCCGAAATGACACCTGGTCCGATATGGATTAGCTCACTTATTAATCTGTTTATCATATAATGCCTGTAAGTACTTATTCCGAACGCCTCCGGTCTGATATTGTCATATCAGCCTGATCACGTAACACATACGGTCTAATTTGGCAATATCAACCCGGATACGTTCGAATAGCACTTGAATAATCGGTTATTAGCCTGGGGTGTGCAAATATGGATTGTTCACTTCCGGTCGTTACACATATTCAAAAACCATCATATCAAGTACTAAGTATATGATAATTATAGATTGACACATGACCTATTCCATGTCGGACCAGATATCATCCAGAGATTCCCATATCGGACCATATCGGCTTATCATGTACTGCATAAGTTCTAATTCTGAACTCACCCGGTCTGATATGGCCATATCAGCCTAACAATGTGACTAACAATATCAGCTGGATACGTTCGAATAATACTTGAACGATGCGATATTAGCCTGAGGTATGCAAATATGGGTTGTTCACCTCCGGTCGTTACACTGTATGAAAATCTTTGTTATAGCGACTACCTTGCATCTATATATTGTGGAAGGACAAACCGTCAAGAAATGCCGATTATCAAAATAGAATAGGAAAAGTCATCTAACAAATAGTTTCATAATTTGTGGGGCTTGCAATTTCTTTTTAGCTGAAATCAAAACACAACAAATACATATAAACTGATGGTTCCCAGTATACACAAATTGAAAGTACAAATGAATGTCATTTCTACTTAACCTAAAGATGCAGTCTCCGGTTAAACTATTGAACCCGTAGAACAACGATATTTTAAATTTTGACATCATCTTTTCTTCCTTGTGAAAAAATGTGTTTTTCAGTAATGTCATTTCGAGTACTGGCCTCAAAATTACTTTAGGAACAATTGAAATAAGGAAGTGTAAAAATGAACGCCTCTTTCTTACTCCGTTTCTTACAAGGAAAGAAGTACATGCGTTTTTCTTGTGTTCTTGATAAGAAACTAATATATATGACAAACCAATAAGAAGATAATTTTCATACCAGAAAAACTAAACCCCTGAAGGCGTGGTCAACAAACGGACGTTGCAATTTTGTTAAACAACAAAATGGAAATCAGGAAAGTCATACAGTTGTACCAAATTTTTTAGTACATTATGTTGCATCCCTAGAACATCTTCGTTAAAAAGCCTTTTAATAACAACATGTCAACAAAAGGTTAATTAATAATCCTTTAATCGTGTTAGAACTATGAAATTATGCACTCCTTCCCATTGCCTATAAATCTACAGAATAAAACTGTTCAGCTGAATTGTTGTGGTATAGTTTTAGCATTGGACTGCAAAGCCTAGGGTCCCTGGTTCGATGCCCGTTCGGGATTAAATTTCTGGGATCAACATTTCGGCTCATCAATGACGGTCTCAAGAAATTATAATATAGTAAGTAAATGGGATCGGAAAGGGCTATCCCGTATTAACAGTAGACTAAAATGCGGTTAAAATGACAGCTCTTGCTCCAGCAAAGTGGAGAGCGATTAGTATCACCAAGTCACTTTAGATAAATTTATTTCACTAATTTAAACTCAGTTGAAATGTGATATTCACTTCAGATCAAAGATGAAACAAGAAAATTATATCAAAGTAACTGGCACGAGACCATTTTCAGCTCTTTCAGTTTATTTAAAAAAAATGCCATAATATTTCAAGAAAATTTAATACATATTGTATTGTAGCAACTTTATCTTCACTGAATCAATATAATAGTTTACAACTAGAAATATTGCAAATTAGACCCGATTTACTGTAAATAGTTTAAGTATAGCATACCAAAACCAAGATATCAGCCCGGTACGCAAATGTTAATTAGCACCTAACTCATCAGACATTAGCCCATAATTCATAAGTTTTGACTATAGAAAACAACCCTGACATAAGACATACGTCTGAATAAAAAAATTAAAAAATTAAAAAAAACGAGAAGCAAATTTAGTTCATTTGCGTGTCGCCCTTTTCTAGTCACGACTGTACATGATGAAGGTCAAATTTAGAGATTTGAATGATATTTGCTGAAAACCAAATCAGTGCATTCAGAAATTAATTAGGATTGGTGTTTCGCCGTACCATTTTAGGTCGCATAGGGCAAGGTGAGCTATCACCTTCAGTTTGCGTCTGACGTTCGTTGTCGTCGTAAACTTTTTCTTCTCTTTCAGCATGTTCAGAATTGTATCCGATCACCCGGCCCGCCAAACAAAATGGTCGCCAGAATCGAACATTGTTTAACATGGGACTCTATGGGAAAACTCACTTTAAAATCTTCTTGTCTGAATTTAGTGACCTGGCTGGAACTATAACAGAAGTATATCCAATGCCCTCCTCTTCCAAGATGGCTACCACAGTCTAATATAGTTTACCATAGGACCCTACTTGAAAATTCACTTAAAATTCTTCTTGTCGGAAACCCTAATTGGCAATAATGCTCATTAGGTGGTCCTCCATCAGAACTGTATCCGATATCAACCAAGGCCGAACATAGTATAACAAAGGAAAATTGACTTAAAAATCTTCTTGTCTTAAGACCATCGGGTATTAGATGGTTCTCTATAAGAACTGTATCTGATGACCTCGCCCGCCACAGACAAACTTAGTTTAACATAGGACCCTCTGAGAAAATTCGCTAACAGAGCTTCTTGTCTTAGAAGCCAAATGGAACAAAATTTGGCAACAATGGTCCATAGGTGGTCCTCTTTAGAAGTACATCCGATGAGACGGACTCTCATCAAGGGTGGCTGCAACGAATGAACTTAGTCAAACAATTTGAACTGCATTAAATCTGCAAATGATATTCCCGTGAGCGATATAGACAGGCTTTTGAGCCTAGCTCTTGTTTACTATTTTTCGTCATCAAGATGTATAGTTTAACCGCTACGTAACTGACTATATCGATTAATTAGTCTGATGTAGCGAACCATGTCAGTAGTAATGCTTCAGATGGAGGTAGGATTGTTTGGCATTATATAAAAGATGGATTGTTAAAAAAATCATGCTTACAACATAAAAGGATTAAATAAGAACTCATTTGTTTACGATTTGAAAATAAAATAGCTTTTTTTTTAGCTTTTTTTTTTTGTTTTTCATTTCTATTTATCATGTTGATTTCTACTATATACATGATATAGTTTTGGGTTATTTTAATTTACAGAATGTATTTTGAGAATTTATAAACTTATTTTCATACCTTAAATTTAGATCAAAAATTTATATGGGTTCTCACAAATGAAAGTGAAGAAATTTACCAATGGTTAGAAATCATGATAGTCTAGTTTAAATTACTTAATATTTAGTTCTGGTACATAAGGTATGATGTGGTTAATCTGTGGTTCTTCTCTGGCCACTGATTAAAAAATATATCTCGGTATATAATGAGTAAATATATACTATGCCACACACTTTACCTTGTAAACTGTCCCTTGGTATTTTTTTAACACGAAGTATGTATATCTGTGCAATTGAACGTTTTCATAGTAGTTTTACCTATCATGGTGTGTCTTACATCATGGCTACTTGTTGTCCCAATAATTTTTCCCATTCAGGGAGAGTTGATATGTTTCATTAATTTACTTTATACTGTACATATAAATAAAACGTATCACAAAATACCGAAATAAATTTAATGCACTGTATGGCCATTTATTTGACTGACAACTCATCAGTGCTCGAGATCAAATTGTTGGAAAACCAGTTAAATATATAATGATGAATTAATAAGCACAACCATTAAAATCCATAACAATTAAAACAAACAGGTATCCAAGCTCAGCTAAGGGTTACCTCTGCATCAACAGGAAGAGCCTTAGAAATTTCTATATTATTATGTTATTGTTGTTCGTTATTTGGCTTGTAAATTCATGCCGCCGATGGCCCTTAATGGTTAATAATGTGCAGCTATATAGTTGTAAAAGTATATCACATTTGAGAAGAGAATTAGATAAAATAAAACTCCTCAAATTGATCTTCTTTTGTTTCAGCTTTCAACAGTGTAACCTTGAAGACTTATCATTCTTATACTGATTAGACACAAGTTTATCTGCTACAAATAGGTATCATGCATAGTTTTATCGTTTCCACCGTCAGTTTTTGGGCGTAACACTAGTTTTGCAAGAAAAACTTTCAAGAACTATTACTACAATATTTCTGATGTGTTAGTATATTAACGTCAAATATCGATGGATGGATGAATTATTGTTTAACGTCCAGTGGCAACCAGGTGCATATCAGGACGAGAACATGTTAATATGATAATGAATATGATCCCTGTTTTGTACTAGACCGACACGCTAAGTCGCATTTTTAATGTGCTAGCTCACGAGCTAACTGTCCACAGGAAGACATATCACCTCACTCTAACACATTATACCGACTCCGGGCCGACCAGTCTTTGCTCTTACTCCTAGACTTGTTATCAAGTAGACATGATAGATCCTTATTTTTCTAACAAGGCACGTTGGTATTTAAACTTTCCATAGGTTCATACAACATCCTTTATATATTCGATACAGCCGTTTGCCATTTTCAATATTTGGCTTAAATTAATTACAAGTTGTGATTAAATGCGGTTGTGGTTATAAAGAATTGTTATATCTTTTATTTTTTTTCGGAAAAGGGTATTTTTAAATACTTAACATTAGCTACTCGTTTATAAACTTTTTGATAATATATTCTCTTTAAGGCTAAGATAACGGCTATTTCGTTACATTTTATGACAACCATTATGGTATAAAAATTTTCTAAAGATTGGAAAATAATAATTCTCGAAATTTCAAAGTGTATTCATTTATACATAAATCTGGTACATTGATTTTACTTCAGTTGTACTTGTATTAACAATAAGATCAATTAGTTCAAAAATGTAAACTTATGACGAATCAGTTCTGTGAACTTAATGCTCTCAACAAATGTAAATACGGCTATGATTAACACTCGTAGACAAACAAGATGCAGAGAAGTTTATTAGTTGGTAATATTCCGTGTCAATAATGAGGGTCAATAATTGTTATTTTCAAACCGCTCTCAAAAGAATAAGGGACACAAAATACTAAATCTAGAAACTAATAAAAGAATACTAGCTTAGAGAACTAATATATACTTCATGTACTTAGGAATAAAAGAATGAAAAACTACAACGATTTAATAAAACAAAAAACTATACACTTCTACAATATCGAAGCTTGTGACGATATCCTCCCGATAGACTGATAAGCATGGTTTGCTCCGTTCAAAGAATCTGTCGTGCGAGAAAGGGTGAAATAGACGGAACTGGTGCGGTGTCAAATTTAAGTTGCTCTTAAGATTTTAGGATGATTGTTTTTGGTTTTAGACATTTTAGACCTTGAGCACAACTCATGAGACGTAAATCGACGACTAAATATGCACATCGTGTGCATCAAAATTGGAATCAAAGAATCAGAAACTCAATATATATCCAAACTTATTTTCATAAGTCAATTTAATTGTTAATTGATCGTTTATACGCTGAAAAATGCTCTTTGTGCTGTTTCTTGACATCTAGAACGCTACATTATCACAGGTGGACGTGAAAGTTTTCTTTCTGAATACCGTTTTTTCTAATTGTCCCCGTCTGTCTTTCCGTCCGTCCGTCCGTCCATCATACCTTCTTTAGACCTAAACTCCTCGTTAATTTTAAACATACTGTATGTAGATCTGCAATAAGGCTTTAGAATTTTTATTTTGAAACTCAGGGGCCCACATGGGTCGAATTTCGAAAATCTTGAAGTTTAGCTTGTGACCTGAAGTCTTCTTTCATTTTTCATTTTATGTGTTTTATTTCTATTCACTGTTGTCGCACATCGTATGTAGATGCGCAATAAGGTTTTAGAATTTTGATTTTCAAGTTGAATTTCGAAATTTTGAATTTAGTCACAACTGGTAAATTTGCAAATGTGCATATCTCGTGCATTAAAAGTGAAATTATTGAATGTAAAAAAAAATTAAATTATTTTCCTTATTTTATCTTTTTCATTTTGGGTATTATCAAGAATCAATAAGAAATTTCTTATCTTGTATGCAGCTTAGCCTTTTTCTTACTTTATTGTTAAGAAGCTGGAAAGGATTGTTCGTGCATGGGAGGAAAGCAGAAGTTAGGTTAGCTAACCCGTGAAATATTAAATGTACACATATGGCGTCAATATTTGACTACACAATAAATTTAACCGTCTTCATCTTTTTTTCCCTGACAGACATTGAAAAAATAAATCTGTAGTAAAAATCAATCGGTCCTCATAGACTTAATGATCATTTGATGATATTGTCCTATAAGATTTTAGTGGTGTTACTAACAGTTATAAACACATTCGCCATTTAATTGAACATTTCACCTGGGAATTGACTCAATCCAATCAAATGATCAATCACATGTTTGCCTGCAATAAAATGGACAATCTTTACAGTGGATTAATTGCGAAAAAGCAGTAATTCAGATAAGGTGGGATTTGTCCGAAGAGAGATGGCTCATTTTTCTGGAACATGGCAAATTAATCAAAGTGAAGGATTTGATGACTATATGAAGGCTATTGGTAAGTAATTTGACCTTTATATGAAGGCTGTTGGTAAGTAAGATTTGACGATTATATGAAGGCTGTTGGTAAGTAACTATAAAAGCGAAGAATTTGACGATTATATGAAAACTGTTGGAAGGATCAAGGCTGTTGGTAAGTAATTATCAAAGTGAAGGATTTGACGATTATATGAAGGCTGTTGGAAGGATGAAGGCTGTTGGTAAGTAATAACCAAAGTGAAGGATTTGACGATTATATGAAGGCTGTTGGTGAATAATTATAAAAGTGAAGGATTTGACGATTATATGAAAGCTGTTGGTGAATAATTATAAAAGTGAAGGATTTGACGATTAAATGTAGACTGTTGGTAAGTAATTATAAAAGTGAAGGATATGACGATTATTTGAAGGCTGTTGGTAAGTAATTATAAAAGTGAAGAATTTGACGATTATATGAAAACTGTTGGAAGGATAAGGCTGTTGGTAAGTAATAACCAAAGTGAAGGATTTGACGATTATTTGAAGGCTGTTGGTAAGTAATTATAAAAGTGAAGGATTTGACGATTATATGAAGGCTGTTGGTAAGTGATTATAAAAGTGAAGGATTTGACGATTATATGAAGGCTGTTGGTAAGTAATTATAAAAGTGAAGGATTTGACGATTATATGAAGGCTGTTGGTAAGTAATTATAAAAGTGAAGGATTTGACGATTATATGAAGGCTGTTGGTAAGTGATTATAAGAGTGAAGCATTTGACGATTATTTGAAGGCTGTTAGTAAGTAATTATAAAAGTGAAGGATTTGACGATTATATGATGAAGGGTGTTAGTAAGTGATTATAAAAGTGAAGGATTTGACGATTATATGAAGGCTGTTAGTAAGTAATTATAAAAGTGAAGGATTTGACGATTATATGAAGGTTGTTTAGGTAAAATTTATTCAGAATTTTTGTATCACAATAAGACTGGATGTCTGGAGAACGTAAATGTGATTTACAAAGATTGTTTGTACAAATCAATTTAACAGTAATCCTAGAAGTAGTTATGCTATATTTGGAAAAGTAAATGGTTTTTTTTCAGTTAAAATAGGTCTGATATCATTTGTTGTCTCTTACTGTGATATAGAAGCAATCAATATCTCTATGTCTTATGTACAGTAGATGTCAATTTCTTCAAGGATCACTTTTCAGATATAACTTAAATGATGCCTTAGAAGCCCCGCTGATAGTCTCCTTCATTTCATCCTGTATTCCTTTCATACCATTTTAATTTTTTTTGACAAATTATCTTTTACTTCTATCTGGGGTTTCTTTATGTACATTCGTGACAAAACGTATTTTTAGAGTGATAAATAAAAACAGAAAATCTGAAAACAATTTTTCTAAAATGACCGTACGGCAACATTAATTCTAGGGTGATCTTAAAAACCTTTTATGAAATTTGAAATAGAATTAACAGAAAATAATTCTCATTTTAGCAGTTTTTGTCCCTATATTTTATAGCATGCCATATAAGATATATATATATATAAAAGTTTATAACGGTAGATTATAAATGTAGTAAAAGTCGTTTGAGTCATTCAAGTAAAGATACATTGAAAATGTCTCAATTTTGTGGAAAATGGCAAATTGATAATAGCACTGGATTTGAGGAATACATGACGGCTATCGGTGAGTTTCAATAATGATATTGATTTAATTAATAACCTCATGTATAATTTATTCTCATGATTATATACAAACGAAAACAAGAAGGATGGATCAATTATTGTTTAACGCCCAATGACAACCATTAAGTGCATATCATTACAAAAAAAAGAATGGCAATGTAGTAACGAACATACTAACATGTGTTGATATGCTTGATAAAACTGCGTTATACATGTAAATATAAATCCCAGATGTAGACCCAATTTATTTAAAATTTTATAAACTGTAAAACAGACTGTACCAAATCAAACTGGGTAGCCATTTCAGCATTTCAATGACAGAGAAAAATCTAAACCCGCAATAAAACACGAATATTAACAACACATAAAACAAATACAATGAAAATATGCAATATCCAATCAAATTAATATGAAAACTCAAGGATGTTTGTTATTTAAAAAAAAATATCTCGACAAAATGTATATTTTAAAAATACAAATCATGAATTTTGAGGTTAACTATGATCTAAGTAGGATATCAATGACCGACATGGAAATCTTTACATATCCGGGAAATACTTATCGATGTACTAATTTTAAAGTGGTCTGTATAACTCATCGAAAAAAGAGAATGATAAAAAAAAACAGTCACAAAAGGTGGGAATAAATCAAATCAAATTAGGTAGACAATTAAAAAAATATATGTAAAGTAAGCTAAACTTGCATAATCTGTGATGTTTTTCATATTTGTACATCCCTCTTATCTAAGCGTACATTCCTCTTATCTAAATGTTTGTTTGTTTGTTAGTTGGGGTTTTACACCGTTTTCAGCACATTTGGCTATTTCGCGGCGGCCAGTTTTTATTGGTGGACGAAGCCAGAGTACCCGGAGAGAACCACCGACATTCGGTACGAAAATTGACAATCCTTGTCAAGATCGGAGTCGAACACACCGCGCCACAGGTGAGATTCGAACTCACAACCTCAGCGTTGACAGGCTAGTCAGTGATCATTAGTAGTCATGACGAACTACCTAGACCACTCGGCCACTGCAGTTGTACTAATTTTTCATTGTGGGGGGTAATGTAATGGTATTTTTACGTCTTGCCCTCATTAAAGGTCCGATGCTTGCTGTATTGGCCTGTCTTGACAATACAGCTGAAAGAGAATATATAACTAGTCTAATATGAAGATTTTACGTAGTGATACCTTTATTAATTAACTAGACATAGTGTCATCATAAACTATGTCCATGTCGGCACTGCACAAGCCCACATTATCACCAGAATTTTCAGTCCAAAAATTGGATTCTTCAACAAAATTTGAAATACAAAACATGTCTGCAAAGCTTTACATAGTAAAATACAATCCAATAAAATAAATGATGAGTTTAGGTCACAAGCTTAAATTTCCAGTTTTCGAAGTTCGCCCCTGTGGGTCTCAATTTTTGAAAATCAAAATTCCAAAACCTTATTGCGCATCTACATATAGTATGTGTCAATACTATATCGAAATTAAATGCATAAAATTAAAAATGAACGAGGAGTTCTGAAGACAAAGTAATTTAACAGACGAACACACGGACGGACAGACGAACCAATTACAAATATCTTCGAACTTCATTCGAAGTGCCGGGATAATAAGACCGTAACTGGGCAAGTACCTACTACCGAACAACCCCGTATTGGACTAGGTTTCCTCGTATTGGCCTTACAAATGTAATTGTTCCCATTTTCATAATTATCATATTGGCATTTTTAAACATATTAAGGCTAATAAATGATAGTTAATTAATCATGTCAAATACTGAATAAAACATGTAAAAGAACGACGACATTAAATTAATATTTTACAAAACTTCATTCTTATTGAAATGTTGTGGTGTAATGCACTTAAATGATTGCTTGAGGCACATAGATATATATTTCTTAAATTAATCATAAATTAGTCACGTGATCAAAACAAAACAAAATGCAACAGCTGTATGATTGTCAACAGTTTGTATGTCAACAGATATATGATACAGTAAATAAATATGTAATGATTTATACGAAGATATTTTTAGCATTTTCAATGCAGACAATGTTTAAAATTGTATACCAAGATATTTTTAGCAAATGTTTAAAATTTAGCGTTATGTGCTAGTGAATCTTACTTTACACCAATGAATCTAACCAACATCTGTCTTAATATTAATGTCTTGAATTTTGCGGGATTCTTCGCTTATACTTACACATTTCATGTATTTATTTGCAAATTTGTATTCTCTTTTCCGTAATGTCCTGAATATATTTTTAGAATTTCCATCTTCATGAATACGGTCATGACGGTAACATTATTGAACTGTATATACTGATGCATAGGAAATTTGTTTTACATAATAATTGGATTTTTTGCATATATATAGTGACTCATTAGGATTATAGACATAAAACACATATTTTGTTAGTTCACATGGTCCTCTTCCAAAATTGTCTCCGGTAACTCCGACTTCCTGACATAGCTGTTGTTACTAAAAAAAGAAAAAGGGGGTGATTTTTAATATATTCTTCTATGAAACTACGTGGCCAATTGAAAGATACATGGCAGCAATGGTCCTCTTTCCGGGTCTGATGTCCCGGATCGGAACCAAGGTGGCCGCCATCTTCTTGACTGAAACCACTTGGCAGCAATGGTCATTAGATCCTCCTATTTCAGATTTATTTTCGATTACACAGGCTGTAAAACAAGATAACCGCCACAACAGAACTTGGTATAACAAAGGAACCTATGGTCGAATTCATTTAAAAGTCTTCTTATCTGAAATCACATGGCGAACTGAACCCAAATTCCGTATCAATGCTCCTTGGGTGGCCCTTTACAAACTTGAGTCCGTCATTCCAACCGACAAGGTTATTGTTACTTAAAAAATAGAAAAAAAAACAGACCCATTTATCTGTCTAGTTCATAATAATTCGATTTTGTCAAATTTCTACAAAATGCATAGTTATTTCAAAAATGATTCGAGGGGATGTGTGTATTCCCTTATAACCCTATTTAGGCAGATAGTCCGATATTTAAAAAAAATGTCCATTGATCCAAATCACCAACCAAGTACAATGTATCCTGTAAGGTTTCTTATATGGAGCATATTAAGGACATCGTGATAAAAAATATTTTGAATCGACAAATATTTCACAGACTCAAAATTTTGACGTTTCAAATTTTTTGAAAATTCGATATTAATCAAATCAAAATTTTGAAAGTAATTTCAGCTTGAAGAACTTAGAATTTTTAGTTGAAATTTAGACTTTTTATAAATTCGAAATTTGGACTTTTCAAAACTCAAAGTCAAATTTCCACTATAAAAACTCTAAGTTTTCACGTATGGAAACTCAAATTTTCACTTTTTATAAACTCAAAATGACTTTGAAGTCTAAATATTTTGCTTTCCAGGGCATGTGAGCTATTGTCATCACTTTACGTCCGTCGTCCGTCGTCGTCATAAACTTTCTTTTAAGGACGTTCTCCTCTGAAACAACTGGGCCAATTTGAACAAAACCTAGCAGCAATGGTCCTCAGGTTATATCCGATGTGTCCGCAAGATCCGAACATAGTTTAACATAGGACCCTATGGGAAATTTACTTAAAGATCTTCTTGTCGGAAAACAACTTGGCCCATTGGAACAAAACTTGGCAACGGTGGCCCTCGGGTGGTCTTCTTTCAGAATTGTATCTGATGACCCTGCCCATCATACAAGATGGCCGCCAGATTCGAACATATTTTAACATATGACCCTATGGAAAATTATTTAAAGATCTTCTTGTCTGAAACCACTTGTTATATTGTAACAAAATTTGTCAGCAATAGTAATGATGTGGTGCTCTTTCAGAATTACATTCGATGACCCCGGCGGTCATCCAGGACAGTGACATACATTATATTTCCATATTCAGATAAAATTTCAACATGCTCTGGGTTTATGCAAACTTTTTACAAAAGTATGTCTTAATTATAGCCCATGTGCTTAAGTATCACCATCTTATTTACATGAATTTTCTGCAGCTGTTTTAATGGTAGCAAGATGTTTGGATTTCTAATATTTTAATCATTGTTATTATCATTACCAAATTTTGAATACATGTATCTTTTATAAGCATATTTTTAAAAAAATATTTTATTGATATATCAAATGAGATACTGATTTCTTGACGAAAAAAAAACGGACGTCATGACTATTATCTACGTTTGTAATAACAATTAGATATGTCTTAAAAGTGGATCAAACTTTCGGAAACAGAATTTGCACATAATCTACAACGTCGCATTTGTCTGTGTTGACGTCATATATGATACAAAAAACAATGAAATTAATATGAAAATTGGAAAACAAAGCTCTAGCAAAATATTTGGGACATTTCAGTAGAGGAAAAGACAACAATTCATTACGACTAATGGAAACAAAAGACAGTGTAATAATTTTTACTTTACTTTTAAAAAAGCATCTGAGATATTCCCGAAAAACCACTTGCAGTTTGTAAAATTGTGAGAATTATCCAAGCATTTACGTGTCTTAAGTATCTGTTATCTTAAGATGTATATACATGACTTCTGAAATCATCTTTAGTTTATAAAGTCGTTTAAGTTAAACATGTTAAAATTGTCAATTGGCCAATATGGCCTTGTTCACGTGCAGGAGGAAATAAAATAGATTTCCTGGGCACTCAACCCCACCCCTTGTATCATTTGTATATCAATCACCTAGTTGATTTATGATTTTCTTTTCTTGCTTTTCATATTAATATTTGTACTAAACCCGTACCTAATCATAGGATTCCAGTTAATTGCTGTATAAAATATGGGTGCGTGAAACTGGAATAAACACTGATGGTGATTAATGGTAAGATAATACACTCATCTGTCAGAAATCACGTCCAATATTTATAGCACGCCTCATGCCTGTCTTAACATATAAATACATGAAATATACCGCTTTGCATTGTCAGAAATCTCTCAAAATTGGTCAAAATGGCTATTTTTTGTGGGAAATGGGAGATATTTTACAGTGAAAATTTTCTTGATTATATGATAGCAATTGGTAAGTTAGAAATAAATTTCATATTTCTTAATAAAGAAAAATTATGTAAAATTATTTATATCATGATGCCATAAAATGTAACAGGATATCCTGCATTTATCATACCTTATCTTTGCACAAGATGAAATTCCTGAAAGATCCCCCTTCTAAATCATTAAAAACTACCATTTGCACTTTTTAGAATATCATGATATAAATAGGATATACCCCTGCCGGGCTAACGCCCAAAGGGGTATATCCAATACATAATTGTTTTGAAATAATCATTTAACGAGAATGAGAAAGAAAAATCGGCTTAAATATAGGTAAGACAATTTGTAAGAAGTTTTATGTGTAAATTTCCAGTAAAAATATCATATTTTTTTAATACAAAACAAAATATTTCAAACAAGAGGTAAAAGTAAAAAAAAAACTAAATTTGCACAAATAACACTTAAGCTCTTGTCTTTTCCCAAAATGCATTCTATAAACATCATGGTGCGTGAGAAATGATTATTTCTAGCATTATTTTGTGATAATACTTTTTTTTTAAATTTTCCTTTACTGCAAATTGCTCTTTTAAGACAAGAAATGTTAACTTGTGCTGTTTCGAGAAACAGTGAAAATTTTAAATTTCTATTGTTGAAAAAAAATTATAGAACTCTTTTCTATCTCTGCAGTAAATGTAAGCCATATATATCAGTCTAAATCCGCTATGACAACAAGAATAACGAATGGATAGAATTCATAGTAACAGCAACAAAATTATGAAACGCGTGCCTAATTATAAACAGGGACGCCAAAATGAAGGTTAACTCCTGGTTTCTATACGAACTTTCTAGTGTACGCCTTTGTTTCATGGTATGTTCCTATGTTCTTTGGTCTTTTTTTTTTAATTTATCACATAAAAAACTGTATCAGGGAATCGTGTCCATGCTATATAGCAATGACTATTGACCACTTAAAGAAGTCAAAATGCAGCGATATCACACCAGTAGAAAAAAAAACCCAACTTGTATCGTAAAGCATTTTCCTGTGTACCCTTCGATCAAATATTACAACAATTCCTCGTAAATCGCTGTTAAGACTATTATTTTGGCACTTGTTTTGCGACTAATCATTACTGTTGCATTATTTGTTCGTCAAATCTGGTCTTTGGTGTGAAAGTATATGAAAACCAAACGTGTGCGTGTGTGTGGGGGGGGGGGGGGGGTTGGTAATGAAATATTTTTTAAATCTATATCAGGGTTTGAAGATTTTATTATCTATATTATCAACTTGAATACAAATAAATCATACAAAATGAATGGAGAATGAAATATCGTTAAACTATACCTGAAAAAAATCTCTGTTGCCAAAAAAAACTTAAAATACAAATATATTAACCTCAGGGTGCTTTTAAGAATAAGATAAGATAATATAATGTTTATTTAAATAATTAATGGACCCTCTAACATGTCTAAGGGAAATAAGTATAACAGAGTCATAAATAAACATTGAAGAGGGAAGGAGTTACTTGATTGGAAGTAAAGTACAGAATATTACTGACAGGAATCTTGACAAAAGAATTTCGGGGGAACGTTATATGAAAAACTGGTAGATTTCATGAAAATGATATTGTCTAACACTTTTCAAAATAAGCAAGTTTACATATTTCAAGTCGAAGAAGTGATCACATATTTAATTTATTTGCTATTTCTCTTCATAAAATACCACATGTATACCTTCTGTTATCTGCAATGTTCGTTAGCATCAACTTTTGTGTTTTGGAGAAAATTCAATGTTTTGAACAAACCAAATTTCATGATTTTGTTATATCTCTTGTTAACACATAATATAGGGTTATAGAATGGATTTTTTCATATTAGTACTGTATTCAACTTGTCCGAGAACATAATACAGGACAAATATGAAAAAAACCGTTCCATGACACCTTTATTAACAAGTTTATGTAAAATAAGATATTTATTATTGGGTATACAAATACTGCTAGGATTTTTCTATATGAGATTTTATTTTTGCTGTTTTGTTGGATCGTTGTCGCATGGACATTTATTCCACATCTAACTATTTTGTACTACTATAATTGTGTAAATCTAATGTTTTAGTAGACTATCAATAGCATCATACTTAACCAAACTTTTTATTATTGACTACCGGAAGTAGAATATCCAGATTGAGCCTGTCCGTATTGGGCCTGTTTTTCCATGTTGAGCCTGTTTTTTCAGTATTTAGCCTGCTTTTCCATATTGGTCCAGTTATTGATATTTATTAGTTCTGGACATCTGGCATTGAATGGGCAATTTTAAACATATTTTACATAAAAGGTTAATAATGAAATATATATTTCTTTGAACTCTTAAATTCATGGATTCGCTACATCCATGAAATCCAAGGGAATCGATGTCCAACGAAAACGTGATGAATCAATGGTATTATATGAATTATGTATTGACCTGAAGCACCGTCGAAGAAGATACTAGTAATTAAGTAAGTGCTATATGAATCAGGACGTGATTCCTGAAAATGTTCCCTTGAAATTCCAACATGTATTACTGTGTGCATAGTTAACATTCGCATGATATCTGGGAGAACGGCCAAGT
Source organism: Mytilisepta virgata (assembly GCA_028015205.1). Taxonomy (NCBI): domain Eukaryota; kingdom Metazoa; phylum Mollusca; class Bivalvia; order Mytilida; family Mytilidae; genus Mytilisepta; species Mytilisepta virgata. The sequence continues at coordinate 45,961,546 of CM051520.1, forward strand.
CACATCTGTAGTAAGAAATTCAATGCATACTAAAACACGCACACACTTTGCTTGGTGGTAGAAAATTTTAGTAGAAAATTCACTTTTCTTCATTAATGCTGGAAGCCGAACAAAGAAATCTGTATGGCATTTTATACGACAAACAACACAATATTTATCATTGATTATCTTCATATTGTAACAAATAAAATGAAAATTTTCAAAGAATTTTAAAAATGTAACAGAATTTTGTTTGAGCAAAACTTCTTGAAAAGTCTGTTTGTACACTAAAATTTTAAAATTCATTTAAAAAATATATTTCGATGAAATTTCAAAAGTTTTGAATTCACGATAAATATAAATGCGTATTCCATGTTTCTATGGATGATGATAATACACGTTGTATTATGAAATTTAGTAAAGTTATACGTAAACGTATATGGGAATAATTGAAAAAAAAACATTAGACTACAATAACTAAGTAGTTTAGATGAAGTTCCTGGTAAAGAGGCAAGATATACGACTAATCATTGATGTAATATAACACGCCATATGCTTGTATTGGTAATTACCGATGTAAGTGTTGTACTTCAGCAGAATTATAATAAATTTGTTCGACACAGAACTTGGATGATTATGTAAGTAGTACAAGATTTCAGCAACAGTCTTTAGAAGTACATAGGGTTCGTGTTTACATTGTTTAAGGATTAAACATTTCATAGTAAATTAAAATAGGTCTTGTGTGTGGCCTCCACAATGTGCTCCAACCTGCTGGAAACAATTGTTTAAATATTCCACAAAAGTAACCCCAATCCCAACAAATAAACAAATTATACCGCATTATAAAAGTTTATCATATATTTAGTAGTAAATACATTAGTTTTGAATATTTGATAAATAGCCTGCTGTTTAATCCGTATCGCTCAACTTTGATGCGCACCCTTTATCACACCCCTTTATCGCATGTCTACCCTTTATCACACCCCTTTATCACATGGCTTACCCTTTATCACTATCACATACCTTTTTTTCATTTTTTTTTTTCAATTTTACTTTTTTGTATTTTTTTTTTTTTTTATTTGTTTTTTTTTTGGGGGGGGGGGGGGGGCGAAATTTTTTTTTGGGGGGTAAATTAAAAAAAAACAAATGTTCAAATTTTTTCCCGATTATTTGACTTTTTTTCACCACCCCCCCCCCCCCCCCCCCCTATTTTTTTTATTTTTTATTTCACAAAATATTTTCCCCAATCAATTTCATTTGTAGCAGTAGACTTTAATTTGGAAAATTTGAAGTCCTCTGTTCAAATATATGATAAAGTGTATAATACATGTTAAAATCTGTATCACATGCTGTATCAACCTCGACCAATATCAGCCCTCGGGCCAAGGCCCTCTGGCTGATATTGGTTTCTCGGGTTGATACAGCATGTGATACAGATTTTACCATGTATTATTATCTATATAACGATCCTGAAATACACATGAAACAGCACCTAAAAATATAGTCCTGAGTAGCGATTCATGTCAAAACTGAGACGGTTTCATCTAGGTGGTTTTTTTATCTAAATATTTTAAGAAGTATTTAGATACATTTTTGTACTTTCAACAACAAACTATTTACTAGTCAACGGTATCTAGATGGTTTAAAATAGTATCTATAGATAGTTTTGATTAGTACCGATATGCTTTTCTGTTGTTTAAAACATTTGTTTCCATCTAGAATGTTACGTAACTGAATACTGTTTGTTAACAGAAATGATGTTTTAGTTTGTGAGTGGTGGAGATATCAGCTATAAGCTTGGTACTCTTAATTTTCTTTCATTTTGTTTTGGGTTTAATTGTTATAAGTATAGTTTGAATAAAATAGCCTTTTCGGACTTTAATTTTGAATAACGCTGTAACAAGCCACTATTACAAGTATTCAAATACAAGCTCTATGTCCTCTTCATACTTTTTTAACATGTGCAGCGGTATCAGCTATTGTAGGAAACATATCTGTCTACCTAAAGATTTTAACTTCAAAGAAGCGTAGTGAGAAAATAAACACCAGAACAAGTCTTCCTTCATTAAGTTCTAACCAACCTAATAAATAAACTATAACAAGTACAGTAATACAAATTAGATACGTGCCGTTGAGCATTTGGAAAGTATGTATAGACATGAAGAAATGGATTTTAAGGTTTCCTATTTTGCGATATATTCTTTTATATCTGTGTATTTATGGCTTCTCTTTTTAGATATATAAAAATCGTGTTAAAGACGTAAAAGTTTGGGAGCATATATTTAATATAGGAGCTTTATTTCTCCCAAAAGTTTGACATTTTAAAGTCTTAAAAGTCAAAATTTCAAGATTTTGGAAGTCAGAATTTTGATTTTTTTTTAAATTTCTAAACTGAGTTGAAGGCAAATATATAATATTTTAAATTTAGAACCGTTGAGTTTGAAAAATATGTGTTGTTTCAAAATACACCTGTTTTGTCACTAAAGCTTTCTTCCTCTTTATTTTGTTTTTGTTTTTGTTTTTTTGGTTCAAATTATTCATACCACAGTCCCTCCCGATTATCTATTAAAATTGACAAATATTCATTATTTTCTTTTGTCAAGTGGACATGTTTCCGAAAACTATTTCACTGCCTTTTCATAGACTTACACGAGGCATTCTTGAGAGTTTTTATAAATCACAATTTTTGTTAATTGATAGGAAATACATGTAATCATTGATGTCGATATTCATGACATTACAGGATAAAAACAATCTTAGCCTACTAGATGTATATAGGAAAAAATTGTTTTCGGCTCGGAACTTCGGGGGTGTGGTCTGCAGATCCTCTTGTTTTTCCCAGCTCCTAAGTCTTATAAAACATATTTTCTAATCCCTACGGCTCCGGAAATTTTAACGGCTCGAGACTGGTATTTTTTGCATATACCCTCACAGCCATTCTATATATGTTCAATATAGCCTTTTAAAAAATTAGCTTGATATAAGAAAATAAGAACCGATCGACCCAAACTGGAGCTTAGTTTGAGAAAAATATGCACGTCTAAAATTAAAAGCTAACCAATATTGACTGCCTATGATTTCTGAATATCAATTAAATAAACATAAAAGAGTAATTAAGGTAACAAATCAATTGAATAATTCATGTAAAACCACATGAACTTAATTCTTTGATTATTTCCAGGTAGTATTAATGTGAGAATTATACCACAGTTAAGCATCTTAAATGTTTTCCGATAAGAGTGATTATAATAATTGATTTTATAACTCTAATTGATAATCACCACGGGAGATATATTTTCAGTTATCAGATCTTTTCATACATGATTCATTTTTGTTGCCCAAGAAATCAATATAGCAGAACTTTTTGGCTTTAACAAACTGGTTTCTCCATCTGTTTGATTTAGTTCTTTTTATTTTATATTAAGGTTCACACCACATTGCACATCTTTGTGTAATGTAAGATAAAGAATGGGGGTGGGATTAATGAACATACTACATGTACTAATACAATATCTACCTTGCGCTGTGACCTTTAACACCGGTTGTCTTTGTCTTTGTCGTGTTTATGTCGTATTTAATGTAGTTTGTTGAATTTTTCACAATAGTTACTTCTTTATACAATGCTTCTATCCATCAATATCTCAAGCTGTGTGGTGACTTCGTACGATGGCCTAACAAATCGCGATTCAGAGTTTTTTCATCTACGTATTAGTAGATGTGAAGAAACTTTCATAGAAATTTGGCCAGAATGATTTATGACCGTTTTAAAATCGTGAGTAAATAATCATTACTCAGACTGTTTGTAATATGAGTAGTAATTGATTTTTGGTGACTCTTCTTTAGGCGTACCAGATGACAAACGACAAAAAGCACTTCAGACTTTGGGAGACAGTTCAAAAATGACGTACACTATATCAAACAGCGGAGATGATTGGACGTTTGGAGTATCAACGTCGGCAGGATCTAGAGATATAAATTTTACGTTAGGAAAAGAAATAGATACGACAACATTAGATGGAAGACCTCTTAAGGTAATACTCCAAAGTCCATAAATAAGGTTAACAGTTTCACTTTTGTCATCTTTCCATTTTACAAAGTTTTGTAACAGACTTTCAGATTATGGTCTGTGTGTATCTCAATATATAATAAAAAATCAGACAATGGGATTACAGTAAAATAGTGATAATCAATAGTCCCAAAATACAACTAGAAACAAAAACATATACAGCAAAATACAAGAACAAAACAGGGCAAAATCTACTGCTCAAGAAACTGAGAAAGTATTTTTGAACGGACAACAATGTAAAATACGGATTGTGTTAGAGAGATTAAGCCATACATTACTTCATCTTGGAAGTTGCCATTTGAAAAAAATGCCTCTTTAACAGCCCATTTCCGTTATTTCAAGAGAACGGTACAAGTATTCAACTCGACCTATAATAGTATATTTTCGTTTACTTTTACCAGTGTTAAGACTTGAAAATGTTAGGGATTGGTTTTTTTTATAATCACTATGGGTGTGCTTGTTACTTTGTACTAACATGTAACATCCACAAGTTGATTTTACTTGTCTTTCTGGGGCCTCTTTATTTTTGTAATATTTTCGTGTAATCATTATTAATTTAAAAAAACAAAGAAACATACAATACATAAAGACATAAGTTATAAGACATCAAAGGGATTCAGAAACAAGCTTAAAAATCTGACTCCCTTTTTGTAATATTTTGTGTTGCAAATATTTTTAGTGTTTCTCGGTCTTTTTTATCTGCTTATTTGTCGCCCCGCGTTTGTCTGTTCTATTGCATATTGCGTCTTTAGAAATCTTACGATACCGGTAGTATGTTTTCCCTTTTTATATTTATTGAAAAGTTAAACTCGAACCCGGAACTATACAGTTCAATTAAATACTAATACATGTAAGTCAGCGAAAATTATGTCAGCATTTTACTATTTCCCTTGCGTGTAATTACATGTAAATCATGCAATTTCGCTCTGTCAAGAAATTAAAAGTACATATCACATTTAGGACAATATAACACAAAGGTGATGTAATGAACATTTATCAAAGAATAACGTTAAAATCGTTGCTATGGGTGGTCTAAAACTTTGTGGTGGAGTTAAATTTAATCCGGGAATCTGTGTTGACATTTTTGGTGGTGTGACTACAGAATATTCCTTTGTTTACTTGGCATGCCAAATATCGTGGTTAGTCAGCTGCGAAAACAGCAATACATAACTTTTGATGGAAAATTTATACATGTCTATGAAACATGACGAATTAATTGTGGTTATTTTATCCAATGATTTGTCTTATGAGCATTGTGCTATTTCATATAAGTGATATTAATAAACTACTAATAAATGAAAGTCAGCAACTGATTATATTGGAAAACACTGAATACAATACATGAACTGCCATATTTAATTCTTAAAATTGTCCAATCATCATTCAAGTAGCATTTATGTTACTGCTTTTATCGACCGTTGATTTGAAAATTGGGTCCAGGTGAGCCATATATGCTCCCGGGGGCATCTGGTTGTTATTTTACTTGATGTATAGTCTGATTAAAATGTAGTAAACTGATATATTACACAGATTTATTCACAGGCTATAGCTTTAGAAAATAACGGAAAACGTCAATTTCGAATAGGTTGGACACTATAAGTTATGTATAAACAAGGGGCACTCAACGACCCCAACATGACGTGTATAATTTTTGCTGATTTCGTGTAAACTAATCCTTAAATATTACTACATTGTAATGTCATAGTTACAAAGGAATTATACTTTGAATTACCGTTAAAATATTCAAACATTTGAAATCGATGTCGGTGCGTGACTTGTACGATGAATTCGACCAGAATTAAGAAGACATGTCACCCTAAAATTTCCTAGTACAGCTTGTTTATTATTGGATTAGAATACTTCATGTTTGCAAATTCATGGAAATAATCTATAAAACAGTTGATTAAACATGACAAGAATAGCTATTACACAACAAATAAATGAAAGATTATCAGAAATTACAAATTTCCATATTTATAACTGACAGATTAAACATGGCTTAACTCAGAATAATTGCTGTGATATTTGTTGAACTAACTTATGAGACTCTTGTTTGAGCAGAAAACCTACTGTCAAAATATGGCAGGAAAGTGATAAAAATGTTTCCTTCTAGTTTGAAGGATATCAAAACAAAAACAAAGGTATTAAATTTGTACAGTCATTTTGGTCAGGAAACGACGTTAGTAATGATAAGTTGATTTTTAATATTTTTAATAATTTTTAAAAAGTAGCATATCTAGCTTGGGAAAGAATATGACAATATGCCTAACTATGATGATTGTACGTACACATTCCAAGCACTACAACGTATATAAACATCCTTTGGCAGCAATTATTCAATTATCCATAGTGCTTTAAAAGTATAAACAAAAACTATGCATGCCTAAAAGTAAATAAGTTAATATTTATTGTTGTTATTGTTTTACTACAGGCGACATTTACGTTAGAAGGCAACCAGTTAATAGAGAAACAAAAGGGACCAGATTTTGAATCCGTTAATATCCGGACCGTTGACGGAGACACAATGACAATGGTATGTCGAACTCTAGATAGATGTAGTAACCCAATATTGTTTAATAAAATGATATACTAGAAAATATCAATTTAATTGAAAATAAATAAAGATTTGGACGTGATGTTAAAGTTTAAGTCAATTTAATTATCTGGCATTCTTTTATTCCCATTTTTGGTACATGTAAGGTGTCTCCCATTAACGGGTTTATCTACTCGGGAATCTTTACGTCGGTTATGACGGGTTTTCCTGGTGAATTCGGGTACAAAAAAGTGTAACATTTGTAATTAGCTAGTTTGGTGTAACATAAATCGACTGTGTGTCTCGCTTTTCGGAGAAATTTCAAACGTTTTCTCTGAACTTTCAATTAAAATTTAATACCATACCTTTTTTTCTACTTAGTTATGCCGTTAAGAATGCCTAGCTTGATCAAATTTTCCGCAAGATCCCATTTCCGCGACCAAAGCGATAAGAGCGGGTTTTGTCTTCAAATTTGACATATCTTGTCGTTGTTTGAATGCAAAACAATATAGCCGAAGCTACTTTTTGTCATCAAGAAATAATTTGGTTGTGTAGGACACACGGTAACTATTCTGTGACAAAAGACAAAAACTTATAAACAGTCCGACAAAATGCATTAATTGATCTCTCTCCCTCTCGCTGGCGGAGAAATTATTTTTCCTATTTTGTGGAACATGGTAATAAAAACAACTGAAGAGTAATTACTTTGTGGAACTACAGAAAAAAGTTTTTCAGGTGGACTAGTCGTACAATTAAGCCAATTTTGTAATATTCAGCATTTATTCGATTGCATATGTTGCTGTTCTTATTTGTTTTGAGATTCAGAATAACAATCCAAAGATACTAATATTAGATACAGTAAATTTATACTATGCTGTATACAACGCATTTCAAGGAGTTACCTCTCATCAGCAGCATTAAAACCGAAACATTTGGAAGACCAAAAACCAAACTTATATTAAACGAGAAGTACTCAACCAAAAATACCGAAATAGGAAGCCAAATTTCAGCTAAGGAGATCTACCATGTGCAATACAAGGAATGAACCCTTAGTATTTCTATTATTTTTGAATTTTGCTAAATACTGGCGACTATATATTGGCGACAGTGGAAAGAAACACCAAAACGTCAAATGATACAAATTATAAATACTCCGTTTCCAGTTGGGAAAAAAAAGGAAATTGAGGATCAGTTTCTTTTCAACTTATCTTGTGATAACTTTCTGGGACTTTCTTAATGTCCTGTAGATATATTCTGTATAAGAATAATAAATTTGATACTATATATTTCTATTGCAGGTGATGACAGGGAATGGTGTAAGTTGCACCCGAAAATATAAAAAGGTTTAATTGAAGCAATGTGTTATTAAAGTTCTTCCATATAGGCGAACAAATTTAGGAAAAGTGTTGTATTTTGATGTCGTGTAAGACTCGTTGGATATGTGATATCCTATAAGCTTATAATTATGGAATTATCTGTTTTATTCACCTATTACAATGTGTAAACAATATATCATCTTTTTTCTTCTTCCCTTCATCTTTCAATAATAGTAAACAGTGTAATGTAAAGAGATCCAAAAACCAAGAAGATTAAACAGATCTGACGTCTGCTGAAATTATCAAAATATTATTACTATTCGCATATATTGTGTCATATGCTTATATCTGCTAATTATAATCTAATTGAAATATCGATGACTATTTAGGCTGATAATTATAAATATTTTAGATAAAACATATATACATGACTTAGGTGTTTTGTAATATGGCCAACATGTCTGCATTCTTTTCATCTTATATTTAAACTGGCTTATTATCTGTATGTCTGTATGATGTATAATGTATGTTGATCGTGAAATAAAATACGGAAACACATTCACATTATCTTCTTTGAAGCAAAATATTTCAGGCACAACGAATTATTGCAGAAATAAGCAATATTCTATCTTGCCTGGAACTGGCTTGTAAAACTAGAAGCATCCCCCCATCCTTCCTTACATTATCATATTATGAAGAAATGGCTAATTCCATGCTTGAATCGGTTCATAAAAAGCGAATAATAAGAATGTCTCTATGAAACCCAGTACGGATTAAGACTTGCTCTGGGTCCTTTTTATTATTATATAAAATCAAGATTATTTTTTTTATTTCTACCTCCTTATGCACAAGAACATATTGGCCGAAAAATTGGCCCATCTTTTAACTTGTATTGTTTTTTCTGGCGACCAACACGGGCGTCAACAGTTGGAGGTAAACTCAGTTAGACAGATACTATACTGAAATGTAAGCAATTAACGACTCAAAGAGACTTGATTACATTGTTCATTGCCAGGTTTGACAGAGCAATTATAATTGTTTTGGTTAAAAAAAAAATTAAAAGATACAGGAGGATAAGGGTTCTAAGTTAATGTTTAAATCACTTTATACCCTAAACCGTCAAGGAGCAAAATCAATCACCGAAATGACCTGGAAAAGCAAGGCCAAAACCGTATAAGGACAGAGCTATGCAAGAAGGCGATACTACATATTTTTCACAAAATTTAACTTTTTATCACGTCAATTTCACACTATCAATTGATCTGGTGATTTACTCGTTGTCTGCTGAGTTATCAACTCAGTAATAATAAATATTAAATGATACCAGTTTTGAAGACAGAGGGACTGGAAGTGGGAGTGGGGGAAATGTTGAAAAATGGGAGAAACCCGCCCCCTCCCGAAAAAGAAATGTAAACTAGATGTACTGTGAGCAAAGCTCACAAAGGATACACCCCGCTTTGAAGTCCAATTATCTCCCTTGTGTGATATCGGAAAGCAAAGATTTTTCTTCACGCACATTTTTGGATGATTTACTTCCTTTCTGTAAAGTTTCGTTGAAATCCATAGAGCGGTCCAGGAGGAGTTGCGCTTACGAGGTTCATATATAATGTATAAGCCAAAAAAAAAATAGGTCCAATTATCTCCCTTGTGTGATATCGGAAAGCAAAGATTTTTCTTCATGCACATCTCTGGATGATGTACTTCCTTTCTGTAAAGTTTCGTTGAAATCCATTGAGCGGTCTAGGAGGAGTTGCGCTTACAAGGTTCATATATAATGTATAAGCCAAAAAAAATATAGAAGTCCAATTATCTCCCTTGTGTGATATCGGAAAGCAAAGATTTTTCTTCATGCACATCTCTGGATGATGTACTTCCTTTCTGTAAAGTTTCGTTGAAATCCATTGAGCGGTCTGGGAGGAGTTGCGCTTACGAGGTTCATATATAATGTATAAGCCAAAAAAATAGAAGTCCAATTATCTCCCTTGTGTGATATCGGAAAGCAAAGATTTTTCTTGATGCACATCTTTGGATGATGTACTATCTTTCTGTAAAGTTTCGTTGAAATCCATTGAGCGGTCTAGGAGGAGTTGCGCTTACAAGATATATGGACAGAGAATAGAGAATAGTTTTTCGTCAAGAAATCAGTATCTCATTTGATATATCAGTAAAATATTTTTTAAAATATGCTTATAAAAGATACATGTATTCAAAATTTTGTAATGATAATAAACAATGATTAAAATATTAGAAATCCAAACATCTTGCTACCATTAAAACAGCTGCAGAAAATTCATGTAAATTAGATGGTGATAATTAAGCACATGGCCTATAAAAGCAGTAATTACAGGATACATTGTACTTGGTTGGTTATTTGGATCAATGGACATTTTTTTAATATAGGACTATCTACCTAAATAGGATAATAAGGTAATACACACATTCCCTCTAATCATTTTTGAAATAATTATAAAATCTCAATCCATGATTTTTTTCCTAGTAAGTTGCAGTGCTTTTTCCTAATAGAACACACACGTAACATTTATCAACAGACAATTTTTAATGCATATATACAGTATTAGAAGTATAAAATTCATTATAAGCAAAATATTTTTTCCAATAGTTCTATTTTACAATCATGGTAGAAAATCAGAATCTGTTCATTCAGCTTATTGACCTGAAATATATATTTATATATATATATAACACATTACATTTTACAGAAATTATTGTAGTTGTATTATTGTCACTTTGGACAGAGTATTTCATAGCCAATTTTCAATATACAATCAAAGAGAAAATAGGAGGAGAATTAAGAAAAATAGTATGGGTAAAGATAAAATGATTGTCTTTATGGCGTACCTAAAGGATCAAAAGTATTTGAAATAGCTTTAATATGCTGTAAAATGTAGCACAAGCTATTTTCTAAAATGTTTCATAGTCTATAATTTATTGCACATGCATTTTTCTTGCATAAACTGTGTCTACGGTATCTAAATAGTCAAAGCTGCCTATGCTGCATCTAATACAGCATGAATTTCCATACTTATTAAGTCGGAAGCTTTAAAATAAAAAAGTTTACAAGACTGTGCGTGTATCTAGTAAACGTACAACACTGTATTGTACTACGACTTTACTAACAATCAGGAAGGTAGCAAATTAACAGGTAAACACGATTTTATCTCATTTCTACTATTGTTATTTTTATTTGCTCTGTCGTTTTGCAAGTAATACATTAAATCCTACTGCCGTACATTGAATATTAATATTTCTCTAATTCTGTGCGCATTTATACATCTCTTGACCGTTTGATAAATTCTGATATCACCACACGTTGGTTAAATGCTCGTGAAATTTCCCGCCAAAAAAACGTCCGGAAATCCTCTCGGAGTTTTATTTTGTCATCAGTGAAAAAAGGTTCTAAAAATCTTGACGCGTTAATTATGAAATTTATTCACTCTCGAACAAGCCTCGCAGTTTAAAAATGAAAATTTAACTATCTCGAGTTGATAAATTTCATAATCAATTGGTCATCGTTGTAGAATCTATATTTATGCAATGACCGAAATGTAAGCTTCCATTAATTCACACCAATCATTCAAGTGCAATTCGAACGCACCCTGCTTGATATGGGTGCATTTGGACAAATACATATACATATACTGAGGCAGTTAATGATAAATTTTCAAATGATGACTTGTTAAGAGGGTGTCCTCTAGTTCCCAATGCACCATACCTTATCAAGCTTTATAACAAGTAGCTTTTCTACTCGGAAATAAAATGTTGTACTGTATTTCCGGCGTAACCTGTTGTGCGGTTGTTGTTATTGAATTAGAGTTTCACACATCGTCTTATTGATGGGAAAATGTACCGTGAGAGAACTACTGACTGTGAGCTAATAAAGATATAGGTCGGACATGTCCGAGACCACATATAATTCACAGAGCATTTGATAGCGAAATAAAACAGTCGCTTGTGCTTAAACTTGGAAATCTTTCTTATGTGCAAAGAATTTTTATATCAATACAAGTAATAGCAATGTTTCATTGTCATTCAGTCACAGTAAATACAGTATTTAACTATAATCGTCTAATATTGTGACAATAACATAATGTATCTGGCAAGTTGTTCTCCAAAGTAACACACATATATATATATATATATATATATATATATATATATATATATATATAAGTCTAAAGATTTGCACAACGGTACTAATATAAGAAGATAATATACGAAGTTGATGTTATAAAATCGTGTTGACAAATATTTCGGCTTAACAAATAGCCTTCGTCAGTGTCGATAGTTTTTACAATACTAAAATAATAAATATATATATATCAACTGATTCCGTTTTCTATCACACCCCTAATCCGTAATCGCGTCAAGAACCATAGCGGGACGAAATAATTGTGGATTATTTTAATTCGCTCAAAAATGTTAATACAAACAGAAAAACATTAAGTGACAACTTTTTGACTAAATGGATTAGGGACAAAGACAATTTGCACCGCCTTGAGGATATTCGGTAATACGGAAATGAAACTGATATCATTGAGATAAGAATTTTCATGGAGACCTATAAAACACCGATGTTGAAGTATATGATAAAAATATCATAACATGTCATTATTCATATCAGACCCATAATAAGCCCATGGTCAAAATCATCCCACGAGCTTGGCGGCTCTCGGGCTGATATCTTGACTAAGGGCTGATAATAGGTGTGATATGAAAAATGCCATGTTATAATCTATATCTATATATATATAAACCGGAAACATCACATCAGTCATATCAGTCCGTTAAGCCAATTCTTATAAGATTTGGACAGAAATATGTACAATTTCCAATTTTATCGTAGGGTGAAATTTTACCTTTATTTTCTGTAAGTATATGATAAAAATATATATATGCATGAAAATGTGTGTATTTTCCGAAAACAGTGGCCGTAAACCATGCGTAAATAAATAAATTATAATAAATTTGGGTTTTATGCACCTCTTTCAATGAAAAATGTATTCATTAGATATTTTTTTGAGTGTGTAAGTTTGTTTCAATTGAAGTATTAGTTTGCGTGATGTCGAAATTTTCAATAACAGCAAGCGAGAAACATTTTGGAACTACATGTAGTTGCCCACAAGACCTAGAAGAAATATAAGACGCGATAGCAGCCATTAATTTCCGATCAGCTTTAATGTATAAACCACTTGGAAGGTAACTTTCATTGATTATTCATGAAAACTTTGAACCCGGATAAAAATTCAGGAGCAAAGTCCTCTAGTGGGACCTGTACCATATCCCGAATCAGCTGAATCATTTTTACCCAGAGTTTTTGTTCAATTGTTTTTAAGACACGAATGTTTGAATTGCTTATTTTCTTGATAAAATATTCATTGCTACCAAATGGTAATCAGCAAAGTGGTTGATTCATGTAAGCCGTTAGTTTCAAATGCCGTAACAAAGTGCATTGTGGGTAGATTCAGACGAAATAAACAACTGCAATACAAATTATTCGTTATTTAAAAGGAATGCTAACTGTTTTCGTGTATTTTCTTCCAAACATTATGCGCTAAAAATAACAGTGAAATTACAGACCTAATGATAGAATAGTACTATCATTTGTATCTGTATTGCATAATAGATCTTTATGAATTATAAAATGGCTTAATTGATATTTTTTTATATATATTTCCTAACAAAAAAGAAATAGATGTGCAAGGAATACCCCAAAGAATCGTTTCGTATATAAGTTATTACGATTTGAAAATATGAAATTGATTAAAACTTAAAATAATGCTGATGCCGACTTTTGCAAATGCGAGTTGCAACTTTTGCAGATTTTACAAAATATACAGGAAAAAACTCCATAAAATGTTGTCACATCTAACAAATGTGCGCATAGGTAAATCGAAGACATTGGAAAAGATTTCATGTCATATCTCTTACGGTTCCGGAGGAGAGGATAACAAGCAAAACAGTGACAGGAGAGAAAACTCTTACATGGTAAATAGAAACCCTTGGCAAGATGAACCATTAATAGCCAATGTCTGACAGATCCTTGACACCAAATATCATTGTGTTATGTTGCGAAGCAAATCGAAGTGGGCCCTTTGAAATTTGGCAGAAAAAGAATCTAAAAATTTCAGAAATAAGAAATACAGTAAGGTCTTTCCCTTTGGAAATGAAAGACCTTAATAATCAGAAGAAAGGTCTAGACAACATGTATAGACAACAAAAATAATACAAATTGACATACAAGTTATGTCTGCAGTTTCATTCTTTTAGATCGTTTGATTATTATTTTCATAAATATATAATATGCTATAACAATTACGGTATAGGCTATAAAAATCATAGCATAGCTATATAGGATATATAAGTTGTAGCTTAAGCTATAAATTAAACAGCATATGTTGTTTTAAATACTTTTGATACGCCATGGTCCTTATCAAATGTGTTACTGTTGTGTATATGTGATACTAGTATTTACAATGGCTTTATCAGCAGAACAAAGTTAAAGCCAAAGTAATGTTTTATCCTTGCTGATATCATCAATCCAAAACTTTTACGGTAGAGGACATCACGAACCGGTTGGCAGGTACGAAGTTTCTACTTCAAAAGTATCAATTCAAGTGCTCAAGCTTAAATTGTGTTATCGAAGTAACGTGCATTGGGGTTCGTTTATTGAACTTGTGGCTTCCTTATCCAAGTCATTAAATATTTTTTGCGGTGTTTTGGGCGGAATAGAAGTGATTGTTCTTTCAATATATTCATTAGGTCAGTTATGTTATTTCAACCTTTTTATCATGTATTTTACGAAAACCCACCCTCCCGGTCCTATTCATATTTTTAGTTTTCTGTGTTTATTTGTTGTGCTTGTGGTTGTTCGTTTGTCTTCCCGGGTTTGTCTGTCCAATGGATTACGTTTTTTTTTGATTGATCCTTAGGTATATTTGTCCTTTTTTTTTTATACTGTGGATACTGTTGCCTTTTTTCATATTATTCAGGTTATGTTTTTCTTTGCACATGTACCAGTAATACGGATGACACATTTTCGTTTGGGAGTGATATAAAGTAGTTATTTTTGTTCAAACATTTTACAGCCTAACTTAATTCTGTATCTATTACCATGGCACAATTCAGTTAGAAATATTTTCATCCTGATTGCGGACTCAGTGTCTGTACCAAGTCAGACCATCCTGACTCTCTGTTGTGTTCATGTTTTTGTTTGGTACTCTATTATGTTATTTTTTGTCTTGCGTTCTGTAGGTTGGATTGCTTTGATTGGTTGGTATGTCATTGTTGACCTTTCCTGTTATCCATTTTGTTGTTTACTAGTACATATGAGCCATTAGCATTCAACAGGCGCCGTTTACGTTGCAGTGCATGCTCACCTTCCCGGAAGACTTGATGAGACTTCATTTTTTTTCGAGAGTTTACAGTGGCAGTGCATTTAGGTTTTATTTGCTATGTTGGTTTTCATTCCTTTGGTTATATCTTTGTTGTAATTGTTTCCTATCTATACCCTACTGTTCTAACAAATTCATAGCATCGTTGCATTTTGATTTTTTGCATATTTCTCGCCGTCCTTCATGTAACGCTTCGGTATTCTTTTGGTAAAATATTTAATCTTACTATGGACATCTACCACAATCCGGACAAACATCACAAACGGAAGAATTTTTAAGAAGCTGTGATTGGTAAAACGCCGTCACTTGATTGGCTGTCAAAGATTAAAAAAATATATTAATACTGAAAAGCAGAAGTGAATAAAAACACAAAATATATAATTATTTGAAAATCACTATATAGTATTCCACTTTCAATAGTGTTCTGAATTGACACATTTGCATACCTTTTGAGCTGTGGAACCAAAACCAAGCTCAAAATACAATTATAAGTGTCAAGCGAACTGGCATGACGTCAAAAGTGCGGCATCACAATCCAAGCTATAAAGTTACACAACGAATGACGCCAGATCGACAGTTAAAAACGGAAAATCAGACGTTGAACAGGATCTTTAGCGCTTGAATTGCTTTATGCCTTTAATATTTCACAACAATGTTAGTCTGATTTTAATTTTGTTGTGTTTTAAAACATTTTACGTTTTTCTTTGAAAGATTTCGCCTTGTTTAAATATGGCTGCCAGTATATGACTCCTAATAGGGTTTTCTTCAATTACAGAAATGATGCATACTGTCCTATTAGAATCGAAATAAATTAATGATGCAATGCTCTATGCTTATTTTAAAATGGGTAAGCATTATATTTGTTTATATTTCTCAACAAGCGGTAGAAAATTTTTCAACAATGGTCCTTTTATAATTGTATTTGATGACTCGGATCTCTGTCTAAGATTTCCGCGACAGGAAAAAGTAGTTTTACATTGTATATTTTGGGATAATTCGGTTAAGGTCTTCTTGGCTGATATCATTAACAGGAACAAAACTTGGTAGCAATGGCCGGCTACCACAGTTGAACATAATTCAACACGGTCCTCTTTGGAAAAAAAATCGCTTAAATATTTTCTTGTCTGAAGGACTCAGCTAAATGGAACAAAAGTATGCAGTAGCAAAGATCCTTAGGTGGCTATCTATTGAATGCCATAACTGCTTAAAGTATAGTGGATGCGGTGTGGGTGGGTGTGTGTGTATCATATAACATTGTGGTATTACATAGTAAAGTGTCAAATGAATATGATTTGACATGGGCAGCATGACGGGTGTCCTGCATGAAGCAGAGACTGCTTACTCTTCCGCAGCACCTGAGTCTACCCCGGTTTTTTTGGTGTGGTCCATGTTGTTTATACGTTTTTAGTTTTTAATTGTAGTGCATGTATTGTTTTGGTCTTGTCTTCGTTGTTCTCTGGAGTTTTTCAGTTGTTACGATTTTTCTCTCCTTCGAATATCCATTTGGTATTTCTTGACATTACTTATATTATACCAATCCTTTATTATATGGTACACAATGTTTATTGCATGAAACCAACTCTTTATGATATTATACATATTATTGTCCACTACATCTTAAGGCATTCCGTAGTCATCTTAGGACACAATGAGAAAATTTATTTAAATTTACACATGTATTTTCCATTGTAGGAATTTTCTCACCAGGTCAAAAGTAGTCCAGCGTAAAAAGTGCTTTAAAATATTCTCCTCTGAAACCACTCGTCTAATTTGGAACACACTCTGAAGAAATGGTCCTCCGGTAGTCTACTTTAAAAATCATACTTTTGGATCCTAACCTCCAATAAATATTGCCGCCTTAACTAAAAAATAGAAATTTTCCCTCTGAAATAATGGGGCATATTTGACCACAATTTGATAGAGCGGTTCCTTTCAAAATTGTGTCGGGTGGTCCGGACATCCAACCAAAATAGAAAACTGAACAAAAAAAGCAATTAATACAAAATTATATTGGAATGGTCCTTAAGTGTCCCTAGACTGATGATTAGGGGGTTCAATTTTGTAATTGTGTACGTAGCACCAATATGGCCACATGACTAAATATACAAAAAATATCAACAAAACAGTATTGAACAATCGGGTTAGGCCCATTTGGTTTTATTGCTCACAATGCTTTCTTTTTTTCGTTTTCCAAAGTTTTGGTCCCGATTGTCCCTAGTGGAGGTTAATCCAGTAAAGGAATTTAGTATCTGAGTGAATTTTTCAAAATAATGGCTACTCAGTTACTTTTGTTACGTACATGGTTGATAGTAATCATACACACGAACAGCAGATGGTTGTGTCTTGGCAACAAGTCCAGTACGTATCGACTCCATGGTAACACATACAGGAGTTACTGTTATCTAAAATTTTCAAAAATATTGCATTAACCGTTACTCTGTTTCTTCTATTTAAACTTTGAATAATTGGTCAGGATATCCTTTCTATAATAGGATTACAACTGCATCAAAACAAGTTTTATAGCTTTTAACACTCGTGCATGCAGTCTTGATTGCATCAGTAACAGTTGGATAAAAGATGTTTGTAAAATTAAGTTCTCAACTTCTCGTTTGTTTTATATTATTTTTTATGAATGAATAGGTAAAAACAAAGATAGGGTCACCACGGTTAAAGTGAAAAAAACAGGGAAATTGGTGTGATACTAAGATACAGCGCAAAACTGGGTCTCTCAGGAGCCTATATCACTCACCTGGACTATGTCCATATTGACTGGCAGCCTGGAACATTGCTTTCAAGTTCTAACTGACTCATTGGTTTCAAACAAGAAATTAAACACTGTTCGGCTCTGGCGGCCATTTTGGATGAAGGGTGGAATCATAAGATATAATTCTGAAAGAGGACCAACTAAGGACCATTGCTACAAAGGTTTTTTTCCAAATGGCCTAGTGCTTTTAGAAAAGAATATCTTTAATAAAGATCTTCTTGTCTAAAACCGCTTAAAGTAAATTTCCCATAGGGTACTATGTTTAACAATGTTTGTCTCTTTCGACCATTTTGGATGGTGTGCGGGGTCATCCGATATAATCCTGAAAGAGAATCATCAAAGAGACCATGCTGCTACGTTTTGTTCCAATTTGCCAAGTGGTTTCAGATATTAGAAGATCTTTAAGTAAATTTCCGATAGGGTCCTAAGTTAAAATATGTTCGGATCTGGTGGCCATCTTGGACGTCGTCATCAGATATACTTCTGAAAACGGACCATCTCAGGACTATTGATGTCAAGTTTTGTTCTGATTGGCCAAGAGGTTTCAGACAAGATATTGAATTAAATTCCCCATGGGTCCTATGTGATGGACGTGGTCATCAGATATAATTCTGAAACTTTAGTTTCAATTGGCCAAGTTGTTCCAGACAAAAAGATCTTTAAGTAAATTTCCCATTGCATCCTATGTTAAACTAAGTTCCGCTGGTCAGAGGTCGGGACCATCGGACACAATTTTGGAAGGGGAACCACCCAAGGACTATTCCAACAAAATTTGGTCCTAATTGGCCCACTGGTTTCTGAGAAGATTAAAATATGGATTGTGGACGACTGACGGCGGACGAAAGACGACGGACGACATGTTACGGAAGACGTACAACAAGCAACGGACGACAAGAGATGACAATAGCTCACATGACCCTTTTACTTTTGTTGGTTTTTAATCTTTTTTTAAATCAAACCTCATTTTGATTCAGACACCTCTTTACAGAGACTATTTGTAATTCACTTACCTCATCAAAATAAAATATAACTTTTCTATTTTCCTGCTCAATTTTTTTCAGTTCACTAACTGCTCCAATACTATCGACATCAGCTTCAAAACCTGTTGGCACTCCAATTTCTTGTACCGTCATTCCACTAGCACCAGTATGTAGCCATCTTTTAAGAATAAAGCAGGTGTGATTAAAATTATAATGGTATTTTGTTGGTTATGGTAGGTAAATCAATATTCTTGCGTAGTCCTTATTTTAACATTTAGTCCAAAGTATCATATATATATGGTTATTGTGTTTTTACAACCAAATGTACATATAATAAAATGATCCAGCCTGAGGCTGGTATCCACATATTCATACGAAGCCGAACAGTTATTATTGCCCCTCTTTCACAAGAAATTTGGAATATTGTTATTATATTGTCCGTATGTATGTTATTTTTTCTTTTGATGTAAACTCATTTTTCATTTTTCATTTTTTACGTTTTTTTTTTGTTTAGGGATTTAATTTATTTTTAGGATGACTGTTGAACACAAATTGCAAATCCCCAAAAATTATTTCTAAGCCTGTGATATATTTTTTCTTCTATCTTTCAATTTAGGCATTTCACATGCATGGCGGCGGGGAAAATTTACTGTAAATTTCATTGAACAAAATTGCTAATGATAGGTGCACACTAACTGAGCATTTCATGAGGTTGTGGTACCAGGGATACATTGATTAAAATGTTTATTCAAGCCTGTCATCCTAGTTTCGTTTTTGATTGTCCAATCAAATACATTGTTATAAAAGCAGCGAGGTATCCCATGATGCAAATTATTGAAAGTATTTATAAATTTTTAAGAACATATTTAACTTTTATGAAAAATTATTTATTTGTGTGAATCAATATTTTGATTTTATTAATACATATTTTGTTTTCATGAATACATATTTTGTTTTCATGAATACATATTTAATTGTTATGAACAATTTTTTGTTTTTATGAACATATTTGAATTTTTTTATTAACAAATATTCATTTATGAACATATATTTATGTTTAATGTATATATATTTTATTTTATGAACACATATTTTGATGAATTGAATATATATTTTGTTTTTTTTAATATTGCAACATTTGACACGCCATAATCTCCTTGTAAAACGCCTTATAAGACCTTAATTTTCAGTCGAACATTGGTACAATTGCATATTTTTTTTACGATTTTTCACAAAAATGTGAAATTTTGCTGTGGTTACCCCGTTTCTATGGTTAATTTACATTTATTTTTTTTGGTGTTTGAAGCGTTGTCAGTATTTTGCCATTTTTAAATATATACACATATGTGAGTTTAGTTTTGTTTTTTGTCTTCCGAATGTTTTGGTTTTAATGCTGCTGATGAGAGGTAACTCCTTGAAATGCGTCGTATACAGCATAGTATAAATTTACTATATCTAATATTAGTATCTTTGGATTGTAATTTTTTTATTATGAATATTATTAACTCTGAAACTGCTCATTGACCAAGCATTTAGCGAGGCCAATGAAAACGAAAAAAATAACTTCTGAATTTTGAGTCTAACCAATGTAACCGGTGCCGTTAACGGAACATGACATGCTTATCCTTTGGGAGTACCTGATGTCACTCCCGATTTTTTTATGGGGAGTTAAAATTTCTATTGCTATAGTTTCTGTGTTGTTTTGTTTTATTTTTGTTTAGTTTTTTTATTCTTTTAGTTATACCTGTATCATTGTGGTGTTGGTTTGTTTTGTTCCATTATCATGATTTGTCTTTCGTTGGATTTCGAATTTAAGGACTTTTCTCACTTTTTGTTGCTTTGGTTTAAGTTATCTACAGTCATCCAACTTTAAGATAAAAAGTACCTTGTACAAGTCTTAATCTTCATGTGATTTAGGGTATCTTCTACCATAGAAACAGTAACTTCAAATGACGGTTCCTCAATGTCTTGTTCCACGTTGAAGAAAACAGACACCTAGTTGTAAAAACGCCAGGAATAATAAACATTGGCAAATTATAGTATAACAATAATGAAGCAAATATAACATGTATAAGGGGATCCAAGAACCGAACCCGTGAGATATATCGAGACAGTAAATTCAAGATATATATAATTCCAAAATTAACTAAATGCCCAACTCAATCGTCACACACTTATACATGCATGTACCATGTTCATACCCTAAGATACATTTCGGTCACTCAAGCTATATTCTATATAACGGATTTGACGACTGGTCTAAGACGCTGGATATGGCGCTAGGTGAATAAGTGACCCCAAAGGCGGACAAAAATTTGACAGTATTTTAACAGTGTTGGATTAGTGCTCAGACGTGTATACATATATAAGTGCCAATTTTTATCACCAGAAGTAAATAGCGATTAACGGTTACACAATAGACATAACATTGGTTTCGTTTGAATGTACTTTAAGCCAATTCCAAGAACGGTAAGAAGCTATATTGGTCTTGAATGGAAGCGAGGAAGACTACAAGATTACATGTTATGTAACAAATATTCATATTTATGTCTCCATATGAGTGTGGAGATATCTTCAGGTTTGATGTGTATACATACACTAGCTACATAGTAACTTGATTTTGATCTTGACCATGAAAACATTTACAATAAAACTAAAATTGGCTTTGTAGTTTTTGTGAGAAATTTGAGAAACTATTTAACCATGTTAACCCTAGCAATATAATAAACAAGTTGATTGCTTACACTTTCGGAACTCCTAGATTAACTCTGGGTTTTCCATTTGCTTTCACTCGTTTTTGTTATTGTGATTAGCTCTCTTATTAACTATCTCGTTTTTTTCTCTCTCTAGATCCCTCATGAAGTATTACTTCCTTTTTATTTTAGTTTAAAAATAAAATGACCAAAAGGTTTTACACAAGTTTTTATACCTTAGATGGTAAATATTCAGAATTGTACCCGATGACCCCGCCCGTCATCAAACTTGGCCGCCAGTGCTGGCCATAGTTAAGCAAAGGAAACTATGGCACGTCTTGACTGAAAGCACTAAGCCAATTGAAACAAAACTTGGCAGCAATGTCCTTAGGAGGTCTTCTCTCAGAATTGTATCCCATGACCCTGCCCGTCATCCAAGAGCCAAACATAGTTTAAAATACGATCCTATGCTCAATTCAGTTGAAGATTTTCTTTTGTCTGAAATCCCTGGGCCAATTGGAACAAAACTTGGCAGCAATGGTCCTAAGTTGGTCCTCTTTTTGAATTGTATCTGATGACCGGGACCACAATCAAAGATGGCCACCAAAGTCGAACATATTTTAACATAGGACCTTATGGGAAATTTACTTAAAAATATTTGGTCTGGAACTATTGTGTCAATTGGAACAAAACTTGGCAGCAATGGTCCGTAGGTGCTCTTCTTTCAGAATTGTATCCGATGACCCCGCACGCCATCCAAGATAGCCGCAAAAACCAAACATATTGTAAGGACCTCATCGGAAATTCACTAAAAGATGTTCCCGTTTGAAACCAGTAAACAATTTGGCAAAACCAGTGAGCCAATTGGACAGCACTGTTGTAGACTGCCATTCAGGACGGATACAGTTAAATAATTCATTCTGCAAATGATTTCCACGTGAGCGATACCACCTACGGGGAGCCTCTAGTCTCGTTTGATAATTGTTTGAACACATGAAAACATATGATCCTTTTGCTCTTAGTAAGATTTTCGTCACCATCCAATAGAAATTCAGTAATTACATTTTGTATGTGTATTCGTTGATACCAATTTTGATGCACAACATGTGCACATTTCGTCAGTTTACAATGTACGACTCACCAGTTATGCTCAAAGCCTAAAATTTTGAAAACCATAAAAACAATTTAAAAAGTTGAAGAGAGAATTCAAAAATGCCAAATGACCAAAAGGGGTTAAACCAACACCATCTAAGGACAGGGCTATGCACGAGGGAAATCCTCCATAGTGTTCAGAAATTTTAGAATTTTTAACAGTAAGTTTTAAGTATTAATTTAATCGGGTAATTGTATGAGGATGTTACGTCTATGCTCATCAAACAATTCAATTTCCATAAAGGATGAAATCAGTCTTCATAAGGCCAATGTATTGATTATATCTAGCTTCCTGTCATCAAAGCTATAATTAGAGGGTTTCGATAATTTTGGTTTAATATTTCTTTTGAAAATATCGGTTTTCATTGAATTTCGGCTGTCACAATTTAGTATATTCCATTCTTTGACTGGCCAATTAAAAAATGATTTTTCAGTGTATGATAATCGTAATCATAGTCAGATACTTTATTAACCACGGGCGTTCTCAGATCACGAAGATATTGAAGGCTTTATTATGGTGAACAGAATAAAACATATGAAGACGTCTAATTCTCATTTGGTCTTCAAAAAGTTCCTACCCATAATAAATAAACTAACATCTATCAAAGATAGGTAAACAATTAATGATCCTGTATGCTTCTAATTTTTCTGCATCTTCCTCATCTTGTTGACTATATCCATCGAATATTTAAGATCCGTATTCAGATGCGTATTCCATAATCGTACGGATGAAAGGTTGAGACAATTATTGTCTGTTTAAAAAATACATAAAGTTTCCTTGGTACATATATTATTTTACTAAAAGATTTTATTTTGTATATGAGTATGGAATTTTTCATTAGAATCAAAGGTGATGCCTAGATCTATATGAGAGGACACGAAATCCACCGATTGGTCTTGAATAAAATGTTTATTTCTTCATACAGAGTTCAGTTTGTAATTATTAAAGCTTTAGTTTTTGAAGGTTAAAGTTGAATAAATACAGTCACAATGCAAATCCAAAACACACGTAATAAAAAATCACAGAGCAAATCTAAAAAAAAACGTATGAACAATTTACTTTTAGATAATTTAGCTATGAAGACCACAAGAATTAGGCCAAAATACGAATGGACTGTGTAACTTTTAAGATGAACATTTATTTTTCCATCAAGAAGTTTTCTCAAAAATAAATACGGCAGAACAGTAGAAACTCTGTAACTCTGAAAACCTCCTCAGAGAACCTTTCAAACCTTATACCTGAGAGTATTTGATATTTCTCGATCTTGCATTATTACCCGTGTTAAAATTCTATATATCCAAAAGCAATCCGCATGATTTGACAACTATTAGTATAATAAAGTTTTGGTTAAGAATTTCATCAGTTTCAAATATCTATAGAATACATGTAGTAACTACTGTTGGATGATGCAAGACTTGCGCATCAATCTATTGAAATTTAATACATGTAATTATTGCTCTTGTCACGTAAATTAAGTACATAAACGGATAAAACTTTCTGAACAATTCTATGACAATCGAAAATTTCTCCCTCTAAAAATTTGTAAAAAGAACATTCCCGTAGTTCCTGTCATGCTTAACTGGTATAAAGGATTTTAACGATTCATATTACGTTATTTCAAAAACTGGATAACTAATCCATGTATCTATGTACAATAACAATTTGTGTGGATTTGGGAAAATGACATTCGTGGATTTCAAATTTCTAAAAAAAAATTAATTAAACGACAACCTTCATTATAGGTGAAACGTCATCAAAATGAAGGTTAACTAAACATGATTCTATTATTTAACAAAAGTGAAATCAACATGATCAAAGATTTGAATAATATTAACTAATTACCATTTGAGGAATAATAAAAAAAAATAATGTTTTAATAACGATGTTTGCAATGCAACCCAGATTAGAACCACAGCCAAAAAAATATTAAATACATTAACTGACTGAGTAATTACCGAATTGATGTCTTAAAAATATCGTGGAAAATCTGACCTTAAATGAACCGGTGAAGTACGGCCAGTATCAATCACATGTGTTTCATTTGATTGGACAACGCATCTAAGATATAGTACTAGAATATAAGTTAATAAAAAAATTTGTATCTTGTTTTTGTATTAGCATTCCTATTCTTAAGATTAAAGTTAAACGTATAGGTATAGGAACAAGTTATTGGTGAGGTGGTTTTTATGTAGATAACTAAGAATTTTTAAATAGATGTTATGTATAGCAATATTGTAGATAAAAGGGCTGAAAATCAAGACAACACAAATGTTGAAAATGTAGAATCTACCATATTGGAGTACGATTTTGAGGGTACTGAACAGTTAAAATCATGAAAAAGCGTCAAGCAGGCAGCTCCATTAAGTACATATCTACTGGGATACTGTCAAAAAAATACCTGTTAGAAGGCTAAACTACAAGGAAAACAGAGGTACAAATGTTGAAAATAAGTTGTAATGTCAGAATAAAACAATGGGTATTGAAATTCCTCCTAAATTGCAGAAAATACTTGACAAATCAATGGGGTGTTTTAAATAACTAATCTCTACAAAACAGGGCTGTCTCGCTGTCGAATGTTTTGCTAAATTCAATAAACTACCTAACACACTTAATAAGGTAACAAGGAAAATAAATGGAAAGGGCGAACTGTCAAAAGGGGCGTAAAACGACTAAAACGTATGAAATACACAAGGCGGAAAAACCAAATATAAAATCGTAAAAAAAAAACAACAAACTAACGACTTGTGTATTTCATACATTTGAGTCGTTTTACGTCCCTTTTGACAGCTCACCATTTCCATTTATTTTTCTTGTTATCTATTGTCGCACGAGCTGTTTCGCAACATACTTTTTTGTTCAATAAGGTAACAGTGCCTAAATCTATAAATACTTCAACAGAAAGAGAATGCCAACTATTGTTTAATACCAGTTGACTCCCTACTAGAATATCATTGAGTTTTAAGAGTTACGGTGAAATGAAAACCACACATTTATAAGAAAGGACAGTCAAAAATTAATGGAAAACTAAAAATTATTAAAAAAGGTAGTCAGGGAAAATATTACAATAAGTTCGTTCAGAGGTAAAAATCGAAGCTAAATGATTGAAAAGAATGAAAATGTTGTGAATAAAGATGTAGAGCAGTCCAGGGTTTGCGCCCTTAGGGGCTTAGGGGATATAATTCTTTGGTCTGGGTTTTCCTTTTTGTTTTTTTTTTTTTTTTGTTTGAATTCACATTTCCTTTCTTTTGTTTCTTTTTTCTTCAGAGTAGGGGTAGAAGGTGTTTTGCCCTCATTGTGAACATACGGTGTGACAAAGGCCTTCCTCTTCTTTTTCGAACGTTCAGTGGTCTCTACGCTTTGCTTTCACCTTTGACTTTTCTGACTCCTTGTTCTTTTCCCCTTCGAACGTCTACTCTCTAACATGTCTAAATTGAACTTTTGTGATCGCAGTATCAAAAGATGGAACGAACGTTGATCACTTCTTTTTGGGGGTTTCCTCTTTGTGCAGCCTATTTAAAGCTACCTTCTTTATCAGCAAAAAGTACCTTTATCGATCTCATGTCTGGCGGATCTCGAACTTACACCGTTGAGACACTATTGCACCTATTCGCCTAGCAACATGTGCAGCGCCCGTGGCCACTCGGCAAAATCCGCTATATAAAAAAGAGCTTCAGTGACCGACACGAATCTAGGGATGAACATGGTAAATGTGTATATGCATGTGGCGATAGAATTGTATTACCTCTCTATGGCACTTATTTGACAGCAATCTGATTTAGATGTTTGATACATTATAAGGGATGATAGTGTCATACAGTCACAGTAAATACATTATTTAACTAATCGTCTTAATATTTTGACGATCTCATAATCTAAAATGGATTTCCGGAGCATTATCGGGGATACTATCTATTATCGCCTTAACACTAAGCCGCGCCGACAATGTTAAAATCAGATTTTAATACTGTTAAATGGATGAAGTGCAACTGAAATGGAAAACTGATCCGATTAGTAACTTATTGATCTGAATGAATTATTCCACAAATAAAGATTACACACTTAATAAGGTAACAAGGAAAATAAATGGAAAGGGCGAACTGTCAAAAGGGGCGTAAAACGACTAAAACGTATGAAATACACAAGGCGGAAAAACCAAATATAAAATCGTAAAAAAAAAACAACAAACTAACGACTTGTGTATTTCATACATTTGAGTCGTTTTACGTCCCTTTTGACAGCTCACCATTTCCATTTATTTTTCTTGTTATCTATTGTCGCACGAGCTGTTTCGCAACATACTTTTTTGTTCAATAAGGTAACAGTGCCTAAATCTATAAATACTTCAACAGAAAGAGAATGCCAACTATTGTTTAATACCAGTTGACTCCCTACTAGAATATCATTGAGTTTTAAGAGTTACGGTGAAATGAAAACCACACATTTATAAGAAAGGACAGTCAAAAATTAATGGAAAACTAAAAATTATTAAAAAAGGTAGTCAGGGAAAATATTACAATAAGTTCGTTCAGAGGTAAAAATCGAAGCTAAATGATTGAAAAGAATGAAAATGTTGTGAATAAAGATGTAGAGCAGTCCAGGGTTTGCGCCCTTAGGGGCTTAGGGGATATAATTCTTTGGTCTGGGTTTTCCTTTTTGTTTTTTTTTTTTTTTTTGTTTGAATTCACATTTCCTTTCTTTTGTTTCTTTTTTCTTCAGAGTAGGGGTAGAAGGTGTTTTGCCCTCATTGTGAACATACGGTGTGACAAAGGCCTTCCTCTTCTTTTTCGAACGTTCAGTGGTCTCTACGCTTTGCTTTCACCTTTGACTTTTCTGACTCCTTGTTCTTTTCCCCTTCGAACGTCTACTCTCTAACATGTCTAAATTGAACTTTTGTGATCGCAGTATCAAAAGATGGAACGAACGTTGATCACTTCTTTTTGGGGGTTTCCTCTTTGTGCAGCCTATTTAAAGCTACCTTCTTTATCAGCAAAAAGTACCTTTATCGATCTCATGTCTGGCGGATCTCGAACTTACACCGTTGAGACACTATTGCACCTATTCGCCTAGCAACATGTGCAGCGCCCGTGGCCACTCGGCAAAATCCGCTATATAAAAAAGAGCTTCAGTGACCGACACGAATCTAGGGATGAACATGGTAAATGTGTATATGCATGTGGCGATGGAATTGTATTACCTCTCTATGGCACTTATTTGACAGCAATCTGATTTAGATGTTTGATACATTATAAGGGATGATAGTGTCATACAGTCACAGTAAATACATTATTTAACTAATCGTCTTAATATTTTGACGATCTCATAATCTAAAATGGATTTCCGGAGCATTATCGGGAATACTATCTATTATCGCCTTAACACTAAGCCGCGCCGACAATGTTAAAATCAGATTTTAATACTGTTAAATGGATGAAGTGCAACTGAAATGGAAAACTGATCCGATTAGTAACTTATTGATCTGAATGAATTATTCCACAAATAAAGATTATTCCCTTGTGGTTTTATCACATTTGTAATTTAACAGTTTAACATATATTATGGTTTTATCACATTGTAAGTGTAACAGTTATACAAAACTAAAATTAAGATAACAATTCAGGGGAAATATTTTCATGGTTTATTTTCCCAATTTCAACCAAACTCAATAAAATCAGAGATCTCTCTACGGAATTTGATCAGATTCAGATTTACATCTGTTTTATCCTGTTCTTGGTCAATCAACCCCATCAACTTTTATTAAATGTTAAAAACAAACAAATACCTTTCATTGTGAGCAATATGTCTTTATTGTATGCCTGTCACTGATAGATATACACAAATATATATTACCTCAACGAGAGCCATTCCGTGACCAGTAGCATCGATGATGACTGAAGTCGGAATAGATGGCAGCTAAAAATAGCAATAAGTCAGAAAATATAGTCATAATGACACAACCTTTTTAGAAATACATGTAAGTTCAGTCTACAATGATTATGCCGTGGGAAGTGATGTCTAGTAGTAATTTAATTTAGGTAAATGTATGAATAGGAAAATGGGAGAAAATACTGATTTGACATGGATCCATTGTTCTGAAACCTTTCACAATTGGATCTTCATCTGAAGAACCAATGATTAGAATACAACCAAATCTTAAAAGGTCCATTTGCTCTTTATCTGATCAATAAACATGACCGTCAGACACTACCCTAATGAGGGGAGCTAGCTTTCGGACTGTTAGTAATCCTCTTTAAATAAATAAAGCATTAAGTTAATTTATTATTGTTTGTGCTTTTAAAACTTTCCCTTATGCACGATTAACCTCATACTTCCCGAATGTGTTTTTATAAATGACCTCAAAAAGTGATGTTACCTTGGCGTCGGTCGGATATCCAATATTTTCGCCTGCGTCCGAATAACACTAGTAACACAATTTTTTTTTATTTTAAACGGCAATTATGGTCTTGTTTATTCTTATTTCGTCTTGTTATTCTGTATCACCGTATTTTTCAACAAAATAAAGATATCAAGATCAAATCAAGATATGTTGCCTTACAGTCAATCAAGATCGGTCAAGACCAGTTTAGATCAGTTCAGCAGAAGTAATGTTAATATTTCATAATTCATTCTCAACTTTTATAATATGGTTTTAACTTAACCAATCTTGATGGACTGCAAAGCATTATTTCTTGTTTTGTTCTTGTTATCTTGTCTTTGTTTGAAATCTCAGAAATACTCAAAATCAAGACAATCAAGATTAACTAAGACTAGAATGACCGTTTAAGATCAAAATGGTGTTACTAGTGATAATAAGTAAACATTAGAATCCGTCGGAAATGTATTTAAGATTCGTTTGAATAACTGAATAACAATTAAATAGATTTGTTCCAAATTTTGTGGATGATATATTTACTATGATATGAATAATTCTTGTTCCAAGAGTAGATATTCACATAGGGTGAATTTCTTAAATTCTTCTCCGAAACTACTTTACCAATGGATTTGAAAATTGTCATGAATGATCACTGCAAACACTACCCAAATGCTGTTACTCTGGTGCTTATCATAATTCCAAGATTGCACCTTATGAAGAAGAATTCAACAGATTGATACCAAACTTCCTGTCAGAGATATGTTTCGCTTATCTTTGTACTGTTCTGCTGCCAGAGATGGTTGTAAGGCCATCCTTTATGAATTTGTAACTTTTAAAGATTTTCTTCTCTGAATATGCTTGTGTGTTTATTTCATGGGATTGAAAATTTTCATGAATTTTCATTGAAAGTGATATTACTTTGGATCTGATTGGAAAATCCAAAATACCATTGCATGACTTAGTCAAAATTGATCATAGCTGTTTCCCATTTAAATAAGTGTGTCCATTGACACAAAAAACCAACTTAAAAGACTGATTCCAGGTAGGCCATACAGGTTCCAGACAGCTTTGAGTTTATTGCCCTTATATGAAGCCGGTAGCTAGTCTTGACTACCCGACCGCCTTACCTATCTCTTTCAGAAGTGTATTCGGTCTCTCAGCTTCATCTCGTATTTACCCTTTATGTTGAATTATTTCTTTTTTTTATATTATGCTGCTAATGGATGTTAAATGAAAATAAATCATGATTATGATGGTCTTTATCTGCAATCCTTCTTTTACTTGGCTGATGATAAGTATGAGATTATAACGTTTATTTTAGTATTTTTGTTTTCAATTAAATCTTAGCATTTGCTTGTACATATTGTTCATGTTAAATGTAATTAATTACGTACCTCTGTTGCCTGTAGGATCAATGCATTCGAAGGGTTGACTTGGAATTGTTTGGAGACCGCTCCCGCTTTAACACTGACTTGTATATCAAAGCTGTTAGAATAAACCATGGCTGCAAACTCAGAGAGTGACTGAAGGGCCATGACAGTATCCTTTAACAGAAAGAGAAAACTCGTATTGTTTGTTATGCACAACATAACATGTTTTTTTTTAACTTAGATGGTGGCCATTTTGAAAATAGCAACAATCTTTGATTTTTCAAAATAGTAGTCTGTATCATTTTCGATGGTTCTGAACATTTCTACGCTAAAACTGTAGCTGTCCAGGACCTTTTCTATTTTTTACGATTTTTTTGAACATTTATTGGCGGAAATTTTGAAAATTTTGCAAATTTACGAATGGTGCCCTATTCTTGTGCCAAGTTTCGTTTTGATTGGGTCAGCCATCTCTGAGAACAAAAATTGAATGGAGAAAACAAAATAATAACTAGTAATTATTGTTATGCACCCGTCGTGCCATTGCCATTCCAACCTAAACTATAAATTTTTACGAAAGTAAGAGTTTTTTTTATGATTTTTGTCTCAATTTTGTCAAAATAGGGGACGGTCATCTTTGGTTTTGAAAATGGTCGTTTATACAATTTTCGAGGGTGCTGAACATTTCTACGCTAAAACTGGAGCTGTCCAGAAAGTTTTTCAACTTTTTTAGAATTAATAAAATATTTAATGGCGGCCATTTTGAAAATTTTAAAAACTGCTTGAACATCAACGTATTGTGTCCAGTTTTGTTTTGATCGGTTCAGAAATCTCCGAGAAAAATCGCGAACAAAAGGTGGCTAGGGAAAACAATAATAATATTCGAAGAACTTCGTGAAGGAACATAACTACACATGTAGTACTGATTGTTATGTACAGCATAACAGATGTGTTCCCTGTCCGTAATTGCAACTCTAGCTCCAAATATAAATTTGTATGCAAGGAGATATTTTACGATTTTTTCCGATTTTTTCAACTTAGATGGCGGCCATCTTTGACTTTTGCGTCTTTACCATTTTCGATGGTGCTGTAAATTTCTACGTAAAAATTGGAGCTGTCCAGTATCTATTTCCATTTTTTAAGAATTTTTTAAAAACTTTGAGGGCGGCCATTTAGAATTTTTTAGTATGAAGAGGTACTTCAGATGGTGCCCTATTTTTGGTTTCAACTGATTGAGCCGTTTTCGAGAACACTCCCGCAAAAAGTGGCTACTAAAGAAAGATTAATAATAATAATAACTAGTACTAATTGTTATGCACAGCATGGCAGATGTTCCTTCGTCCTCCCATTGCAACTGGGAATCTTCTTTATTTATTCCATTATGAAAATAGCGGCCATCTTTGACTTTTGGAAAAGGTCGTCTATACCATTTTTGATGGTGCTGAACATTTGTACCCTAAATTTGGAGCTGTTTTTTTTAAGGCGGCCATTTAGAAAATCTTTGACAACGGAAAACGCGAATTAATTGTGGTCTTGGATCACTTCGTGGTTGAGAACATAAAATAAACTGAGTAAAAACAAAATGGCCCCAGTAACTTCATGGGGCGAACCCAATAATAGTGAAGAATCCCCGACACTTAGTGGGGGAACATGATGATGATAACAATCATCATTTTATAATTATTATATATGAATTTAACCAATTTAACTGAAGGTTCAGGTGAGCATGTATGGCTTTTAATAGGCTATTTGAAAATGTACGGTCTTTTTGTATCCTCGATAGAATACAAAATGGAAATGTGTCAAAGAGACAACAACCCGACCAAAGAGCAGAAAACAGCCCAAGGTTACCAATGGGTCTTCCGTGCAGCGAGAAAATCCCGCACTCGGAGCGTGCTTCAGCTGGCCCCTAAAAATTATGAAAACAAGGTGAGCAAAATGGACGCCGTACTTAACTCCGAAACATACAAATGAAAGCGTTAAAGAATTGCAAAATGTCAGAGTAACCTTGATATTTGACTTTTGACCTAAAAAAGTCAGATCAATTGCATCTGTTCTTCCATATTAAATTCCTGCCAAATTTTGTTACAGTCTGTCAATTAGTCCCTGAGCAAATGATAAAAAAGTCCTTTCCCATATGGATTCAATGGAAACTTTGTACAGCCGCAGCCGTCAGTTGGGCAGATAAATTTCAACCAAAAGTGGAATGCTTGTAGAGGATCTTGTTGCCATCAATCCTGCGAAGTTTTAAAACGTTACATTATTTAATTTCAAATGAGATTTTTCAAAATTTTCCAATAAAATCAAAGATGGCCTCTTGTGGCCATGTTGTTCATCCGTCTGGAACCAAAGGTGGAAAGTTGGTCTTTCCATAAATTATTTCTGTCAATTTGGTTATAACCTGCCCATTAGTTTGTGAGCAAATGACAGAAAAGTCTTTTCCCATATGGTTTCAATTGAAACTTTGATCAGGTCCAGTGACTGTCGTCAGTTGAGCGGATGAATCTGAACCAACAGTGTATCGTTTTAGAGAGTATTGTTGTCATCAATCCTGTGAAATTTCAAATACATCTATAATGTAGTTTCAGAGGAGTAGATTTTTGAAAATTGGCCAATGAAAATCAAAGACAGCCCATGGAGGCCATGTTGTTAATCCAACCAGAACAAATGGTGCATCGTTTCTAGTTTTGGTTATAATCTGCCAAGTTCTTTCAGAGAAGATCAAAATGTGAAAACTTTAACGGACGACGAACGGAAAACGCAAAATGATGGCATAAGATGATAATTTACTACATGTATATCGCAAGCCATGTATTTATTACAGGGTAGACACCCATTGTAAATTTATCTGTTTTAGTAAAATACTTGTATATGTTTTGAGTTTAGAGAATTTTAATTCATTCATTTTTATGTAATAGATAGTAATAATTTTGAAGAGAGAATTTGAGGTTTTATTGGAGTTTATTTCTAATTTTTGCATCAATAAAGTATATTATGATGAAACAATCGGAATGATAATTAACCCTATGCTGACTATTGATAGTTTTGTCGTTAACTTATGGACCATTAACACGGTAATAGGTAACAATCTTCAACTGGTCAATCAAGTGACCTGAAGTAATAGGGAGATGTTTTTAAGCCAAAGATATATCATTCTAATGTAACACTGTATGTAACGTCTATTTTGATTGGATGACGTCCAAATTTTCACGGCATCAATTACACAATTGATGGTGTGAAATTTGCAAGGCATGCGCACTTGTATTTTTGGGATTTTAAAATCGTATTTTTAACGTCTTTTCGTACAGTTACATTAGAATCGAGATAACAGTATTGTATTTTAAAATTTCACGGCATCAATTGTCGATTTGATGGTCGCAAATACCCGTTTACTGGCTCCGCTGACGCGTCGTCAGTAAACTCAATTTGCGACCATCAAATCTCCAATTGATGCCGTGAAATTTGAAAATACAATACAGTTATCTCTTAATTAGTACACATTAAATGGAAATTTAGCGTAGACCCAATATGATTCTATTACAAACCGCCCTTATGGGTGATAAATTGACTTTGGTTACCATGTCAACTGAAGGCATTTTTTTAACAATGATGTAATCATTGTTAGTTCATGTGACCATTTAAAAAACAATCCGGAGATTATAAGTTCCGTATATTTCAAATAACAACATAAATCAAACGTTTGGAGAAAAAAATGCACATATTCAGCGTCGTTACATTTGTTTGTAGTTTTCGCTAAAATCAACGAATTTCACAAACAAAAATAGAAAATCCACTCAATATTTAAATACGACTACTGGAAACAAAAGGTCGGGTAATACTTTTTTATTTCATTTTAAAGAAATATTGGAGATATTATTGAAAAAAAAAACTTTTAAAAAAGACATGCATTCATTATCCAAGGAACTGGTTTCAAAGTTCAAAAATATGATGAAAACTGAAGGTATTTGTGCGTTTGTATTAAAATGCAGACTATATCCTCTGTTTTAAAAAAAGAAGCATACCTGAGTAGATGCAAATCCACCGTTAGCGTTACGTTGTGTAGTCAACCATTTCATTACTGACAGGCCATCAGCAATATCTTTGTTGTATGCGTAGACCAATAATGCATAAGAGGCCATCTCAATATCAATAGGATTAGACTGTTTGTGTGGCGGAGACCAGCGGTGTGTGTGAGATGATGTTGATGTCTGAATTTTGTGCCAATGTTTCATACCGTCTAAAATTTCATCGATACATATATGTTAGAATTTTTTTCAAAGATAATTGTACAATGTTGTATGAAGGTACATATATACTAGCAACTGAGCTGGGGATTCCCTCGGGGACTTGGAGTCCACCAGCAGTGGTATCGACTCAGTGGTTAAAATAAAATTCTTTGATACCAAGTTTGATGCGCAACATTTGGACATTTCGTCGATTTACGACTCATTAGTTGTGCTCAAGGCCTAAAATGTTGAAAACCAAAACAACAATCTAAAAGGTTGAAAATAAAATTTTAAAATATCTTCTGAATATTTATACATGTATATGAATATTATTATCATTAGTATTTTAGTAATGTGAAACTGCCCAGTGATCAAGAAATCAATAGAGGCCACTCAAAACTCGTGACCCAAATTTTATGCTTGAAGGACTTTGGTTTCATTTTTGCATTTAGGTGTATTATTAAAGAACCTACCATAATGTAACAATGGAATCTCACAATTACAGTCATATAGTACAAAACAGCTTTGCTACGTTTGAGTCATTATGACCTACATTTTAGGGTAGATTGACTTTGATAACATTTTGCATTTTAGTATATTTCTCAAAAACCTTTTGATATATCACCGATATTAAACAACTGCAATCTTATTTAGTTTAACAGAGATAACGAATGTATAGGACTACATGACCTAAATATTATGCTTGACTAACTCCATTTGATTTTTGTGTCTGGATACTTGTTTCAGAAGCAGAGTTTAGTACTGTGGCTTTATTATCTTTAATTGGGCAAAAGTTGATGTAAGCAGACTAGTATTTTAAATAATTCTCAAAACAAATTTCCATCACAAATAAAGAGGACAAATAAAAGATGGGAACTATGTGCAGGAGGATGAGGCATCCATGTCTTATAGACAGGCGATCTATAGTTTAAATTTGCTCTTCAACGTTTTGGCTTGCTGTTTTGGTAAAGCACAGCCGACGGGATGTAATTCACAGAATAAATTGTACATAATAATATTATTCACTCAATAAAAAGCAACTATAAGAAAAAAAACCATTACATGCTTTAAATGAAAAATGATAAAAATTTACGTGTTAGTCACAAGCTTAAATTCGTAACTTCAAAATTCGACCCCTATGGGCCTCTGAGTATTTAAATCAAATGTATACAAACTTATTGCACATCTGTATATAATGTATGACAATATTATAAAGAACAAAACACAAAGTGAAAAATGAAAGAGGAGTTTACGTCAAAAGCTTAAATTCAGAGTTTTTGAAATTCGATAAGTACCCACCAACGATAGAAAACTTGATCAGACCGTGACCAACAGTTATTGAGTACCTTTTAGGTGTTTGGGGTGCAAACGATATGATTCATAGACAGACTTCAACTTTCCTTAGAGTCGGAAAGACTTCACTTATACCGGCAATAGTTGGAAAAACGAGATTATCATTGACTGAGAGTATTCAAACCATGCCGAAACTTAGGACTTATAAACACTTGCATTGAAAAAACACATTTCGAGAAATTGGCTGGGTGACAACCTTTGTATTTGTATTTCCCAAAATCAATCAAAACATGTATTCTTCATGTGGTAATATTGTTGTAAAATATTATAAGGATACGTTCAATAGAACAAAAGTAAATGAGCGGAGACCTAACTGTTTACGGAAAACAACGACCACGACGATGACAGAAAGTGGAAGCTTAAAGCTTTTATTACCATGTTAAAACAACCAAGAAAAGTATTTTTAACAATTACTCTCCATTCATTCAATTTTCTATGCTTCAGTTGCTATAACTAAACAATTGTTTGTTATTTTTTTAAAGCAATAGCCTGGAAATCACAGTTGAATTAAATTATAATTAATATTGTTGTTAAGCTTACAGTTCCCTGAGCATTGAGGATTTAATAGTTTGGTTTTTTTTTTCAAAACATTTTTCACTTGTAAGGCTTAAATTGCACTTATAGCTCATCTAAAAGAATTAAAGATCTTTCAAAATAACAATCCAAAGATACTAATATTAGATATGGTAAATTTATACTATGCTGTATACGACGCATTTCAAGGAGTTACCTCTCATCAGCAGCATTAAAACCGAAACAATTGGAAGACCAAAAACCAACCATATTTTAAACAAGAAGTACTCATAACCAAAAATACCGAAATAGGAAGCCAAATTTCAGCTAAGGAGATCTACCATGTGCAATACAAGGAATGAACCCTTAGTATTTCTATTATTTTTGAATTTTGCTAAATACTGGTAATTTCTGTAAGAAATCAATGAATAATCATGTCAGACAAGTCTGACGATCTAGGGCCCACCATGCAGGGGTTTCAAAATAACAATCCAAAGATACTAATATTAGATATGGTAAATTTATACTATGCTAAAACAATTTAATATGCTAAAACTTTCATGATGATATATCATTTTTGCAGTAAATTTAATTAAAATTATAAACATGAAATCAAAAATCATGATGAAAAAGAAAACAAACTCCGCATTTTTGCGCCTGTGCCAAGTCGGGATCCTCTAGCCTTTGTTAGTCTTGTGTGTGTTTTTGAATTTTGGTTCATTTGTATGTTTCGGAGTTAAGCGTGCCGTCCATTTCGATGAACTAGTATGCATTATTGTTTAGGGGCCAGCTAAAACCCACCTCGTGTGGGATTTTCTCACTGCGTTGAAGATCCATTGGTAGCCTTGAGATGTTTCTGCTCTTTGGTCGGGTTGTTGTCTCTTTGACGGATATCTTTTACTCGCTTTTATCCTTTTATTTTGCATTACATTATTATAATTTTAAAGAAAGAGGTGTTTATGTAGCAAGTTACATCATGTACATTGTAGTCCTGGTGACTTAAATTTTGGCTTGGTTTGGTTAGTGAATGAGTATTAAGTTGAAGCCAGTGGATACGTTGTTTAGTGTTCAACTTCAACTCTTGATGGTGCTGGTCAAGTTCTAGCTTAATAAGCTTCCCTCATTTTCCAAAACTAAATGGCGATAGAAATGAGCTTGTGCATGATATTTTACTAATTGTTTTAACTTATTTACCAAACGAACAAAATTAAAAGAAAAAAATCCTCTGATATTAAATAAACAATATTAAAAAAAAAATAACAAAAATTAGAAGTACTGTTAGTTAAGCTCACAAATTTATATCCCCCGCTATTGGCAAAATAATATAAAGAAATGCATGTTTGTCTATGGGAAACTCATTTTGATCAAATGCAATGTAAAGTTATGATTTCCTGTCAGTTTCACAGAAATCTAGTCACTGGTTTATGAGGAATTGTTGATGGGACATGCCTATCACCTAACATTGCATTATTATGAAAAAATGACAGTCCTTGTTTGTTTTTGGAAAAACCCCAAAATTCTTTCAGATCAATGGTGCACAATGTCAATGTAGAATACACGGAAAATTCCCTTTCACAGAAATCAACTTACTAGTGTAAGAGTAGTTGCAGTAAATAGATGCGGACGGGTGGAAAGACGGATGAAGGGACGGAAGAACGGTAGAACAGAATCCCACGTTATATCCCTTGCTTCACTAATCGTAGGGGAGGGGGTGTGGGTAGTTAAAGTGCATTCCATTTCACGTCCCAATAACAATAATGACACATAATTATTATGATCTCTAAATATTTTTGTGCCTAATATCATGATTCTAATATAATTCATTTTCAAATTAAGTGCTTAAATGACATGTAGTCACAATTACTGAGCTCGTTTTTAAACATTTAATGTACCTTGGGCCAATAACAAATATGTATATGGTAGAATCCGAACTTTTGAAATATAAAAACCGGGACAATCAGGGGGTCCTAATTTTAGTTCTCTTTAGAAAATAATTGTTCGCTTTCTTTTATTTTTTTTTTTATTAATTCATGCTATAATGATATATTTTAACTGAGGATTCTTTTCGTTAGGTGTGTAAAGACAATGCGCACTCTGGTCACCTAATTGTCCTAATTTTGCCTACGCTTCCATCGTAATCTTGGGAAAACGCTATGGAGGCAGCTGACAGTTTCTAGCTTAGTTTTATATGTATACCACTATTAATTTCTTAGCTAAAAGAATTAGTCATGTCTATAAATTTTGCGG
Source organism: Mytilisepta virgata (assembly GCA_028015205.1). Lineage (NCBI taxonomy): Eukaryota > Metazoa > Mollusca > Bivalvia > Mytilida > Mytilidae > Mytilisepta > Mytilisepta virgata. The sequence goes on from CM051520.1 coordinate 46,000,518, forward strand.
ATAATGATAATTGATAAGGTGGTTAGTTTTCAACACAAGACACAAAATAATAACTGAAGGAAAATTTTATCCATAACATGTAGGCCTTACCCTTTGTGCATAATGAGAAAATATGAAGCTACAAATGTATCTCTACGTGAAAGTCTGTTTTGGTGGGACAGATGGACAACTTTTTTAAACAAAAAAGTGGCAAACTTTAATGGAAGGGAGCAGTCCCCATACCGTTTATTTGAATTGCCATGCATCAAAATATTTTATTTTGAATATAAGAGGTTCCGCTATTTAGCAGGAATTGTGCAGTTAGACTAGGAATTGGGGTAAAAATCAGAATTTTTCTAAATTTTTGGCGTCAAATTAAAAAAACCAAAAACCACTCCTTTAAAACAATTTTGTCTTCGAACTTTTTATGAAATATATGATATTAATCTTTGACATAAAGATTATTTCGAATTAATATTTATTTATATCTAATACACAAACAATGTATTACTGTAATAAAACGTATCACAAAATACCGAAATGGATTTGATGCACTGTATGGCCATTTCGTTGACTAACAACTCATCGGCAGTGCTGGAGATCAAAGTGTTGGAAAACCGGTTACAGATATAATGGTGAATTAATAAGCACAACCATCAAAAACCAAAACAATTAAAAGAAACAAGAATCGAAACTCAGCATCAATCAGAAGAGCCTTTGAAATTTCTGATACTTTTGTCAAATTTTGAACGAAAAATTTAAAGGCATTTGAGTAATGAATCATATCAGGACACAAATTCTGGCTACTGGGCTGATAATGCCATCAGGGACTTAAAACAGTTTCAAATACATTATACGATTTTGTAGATAATTGTATTATGAAAACTGTACATGTCATCGGCCCATTTAAAGGGGAAGCTTTGTTTTCAAACTTGCACATCGTGTCTGAGATTAGTTATAAAAAATGAATTGGCTATCTTTGTCCCAATCGAAATGAACTTTTAACCTTCTGGGACGATGTGAGGACCAAACTCTTGATTTTTATTGTCTCAATGTAGGTCAGCAAAGATAACTCTGGGATATACTGAACCAAACATGTTTTTTGTAAGAAGTTAATATAATAATGACGACTTCCATTGTACAAACACACAAAGAGATTTCTCTTAATAATACCTTTCTTTTCAAAATTTCATAGACTATTAACATATACTATGTAAATTATTTCAAAACTGCTTGTTTACACAATTTCAAAAGATGTGTCAGTTATTTTTACAACATAATTGACTAGAAATTTATTATTCGAGCTCATTTTCTTATTTAGATTTTAACACTTAATTTCTTTTAGAGATATAATTTTTCACAGCTAAGACAGACCCTTGAATATATGCTTATTTTGACTGTTGTGGGAGCACATCATATATTAACCGTGACATTTAAACATTCTATATGGAGATGTCTGTGACACTGTCATGACTGTAAGTGAAACGATTTCATCAAGCTATTTAAAGTTATCTCACGAAATCGCCTATTTCATGACGTACTGACTTACATATGGACAGGGGTAAAACTTAATGCCCCCGACGCCTTTCGAAGAGGTGTAAAGCTAAAGGCTCCCAGAATCCTGTATCGATAATCTGGAAATCGTTTGCAGACTTAAAGCAGAATAAATTGTTTGACTGTGTCCACCCTAGCTGGCAGTCTAGAGGAACATTGCCGCCCAGTACTAATTGGCACACTGGTCTTGAAAAATACTCATTGGTTTTAAACAAAAAGACCCTTCAAATGAATTCTCCCATAGGGTGCTTTCTAGGTGGCAAATTTGGATAGCAGGCAGTTTCATCCAATATAATTTAGAAAGAGGACCATATAAGAACCAATGCTGACAAGTTTGGTTCCTATTGGCTAAGTGGTTTTAGACAAGAAAATTCGAAAAGTGTCCTATTTTAAATTTAGTTCTCCTGTGGTGGTCATCTTGCGTGTAGGTCCGAGTCATGGGATACAATTCAGACAAAGGACTATTTAAGGACTATTGCTCCCAATTTTGGTTCTACATGGCTTACTGATTACGGACAGGAAGATTTTTTAGTCAATTTTCGCATAGAGTCCTATGTTAAACTATCTTTTTGTTAAATTAAGTTTGCATCTGGGATGGTGGTCCAGGTCGTTGGCTACAGTTCTGATGTAGGACGATCTAAGGACCATTGCTGCGAATTTTGCCTTACTGTTTTCAGATAAGAATATTTTCAGAAACTGTGTTTGGTTCTGGTGATCATCTTGGATGGCAGGCAGGGTGAACAAGTATAATTCTGAGAGAAAACCACCAAAGGACTATTGATGAAAAGCTTTGTTTCAATTGGCCAAGTGGTTTCAGAGGAGAAGATCTTAAAAGAAAAGTTAATGATGACGACAGACGATGACGACGCTGGCCGTCGACGGACGCCAAGTGATAGCAATAACTCACATGGCCCTCTTTAATGTGTGTTCAACATCAATCATTGCTATTTCTGATAGGGTCTGATACATAACTCTTAGAAATGTGGCAGACAATATCATTATTGAAATTTATATAGAATCGCCAATCATTGCTGTAACACGAATAATTTCGTTGTATCTCAGGGGTTAATTTTTGACAAATGATAATTACATTTAATTGCAATTGAAATTAAATGAATTTATTTATTTAAAGACGAAATTGTTTTTGTATAAATGTAAGCGGCTGCTAAAATGGAATAGAACTATTAAATGGAATCGACCCGTCTTGTACCTAAGCGGCTTACGTATAAAAAGGTGCGCTCGAGTAATTCGTGCATTCTTTGTAAAGTTCACGGAGAGCGGGAAACGAAACACGTTTACAAGGTAAGACTGGTATTATTACACGTGGTTAATAATATATATAAAAATCAACTGTTTTAGAAATGCAATGCTAAGTTACATTAGTTAAGATGAGATTAAACAATTCTACTTGCTGTTTACTATATTCATTCAGAATTATTGTACAATTGTTTTGTAAAGTAAAATCGGAAAGTTAGAATTTTCTTTAATTTTGAACGAGCGAAACTTGTGATGAATTTCCTGTTTATGGTAATACATGTAACACATCTAAGCACATTTGCACCACCGATATCAAAATTTGATGTCTTATAAATACGTAATTGCATTTTAGTTTATTGTCTCAGGTTTCGGTACAAGAAGTGACGGTAAAGTACATTTATATTGTTAATTGTAGCATATACTTATCGTGTTAATTTTGTCACCCGCAGATTCACTCCAATTTTTCCGTTAATAATAATTAGCAAAGTTTAATTTTAAAAGATGAATATATCATAGTTTAATTTTAAAAAGATGAATGTAGCAAATAACCCATGGTTATCTAATTTATCACTTATGAAATAAATGTGTCAGTCATTTAAATGTATAATAATCAGGAAACCGGTTTAAAGGTATTTTCGTGTATTTAAGTATCACGGCATTTACTTTCAACTGGATAAATAAAGTACAATGTAACTACTATTTAATCAATGATAAATTATAGCATTTTGGATAAATATCTTAAATTGGTTATAAGTCACCCTCATGCTCTAAAGTAATCGTTTAAGGAAAATGCCGAGAGCAAGAGGTAGGAGGCCGAATAGGCTCGCCAACAACCCCCAGCCAAGATGGAATCTACGGCAGCGGGGACCACAAGTAGATCAACCAAATGACAGACCGGTCCGCCCTGGAAGAGGAGCACGACGTCCGGTACAGCGCGGGGGTCACATTCCTCATCCTGCCCCTGTGGCCCCAGAGCCAGTACACCATGCAGTTCAGCCGGAGGCTATGCATGTTCAGCCCGAGGTTCAACCGCCAGTGGAATTAAACCCTGTTCCGGTTCAAAATCAACAGCCCCTTGCTGCACAGGACCAACCTGTTGCAATTCAGGCTCCGGTACCAGCAAGAGGTGAGATAAATAATTTAAGCAATAGTATAGAATATATTGAACCTCAAATTGAGGAACCTTTATTTGTTCAAGGTTATACAAATGAATACGATATCTTTATTTCTCAATCACTTAAGGACAAGATATGGAATTTTGAATACCTTGATTTGTCAATTTTATTGAAACAAAACTTTGTTAGTAATATAAATGAAAACCACAACACATTGAAAATTGTGGATGGAAGAATTGTTGTTGAACAAAAATCAAAAAAAGTTAAAACCATTGATAATATAAAAGTTTGGACAGATGCATTTATTGTGTACATGCAAGTCGTTTTAGAAAATCACCCTAAAAAGGCAAGTGAAATGCTAAAATATATGGCAATTATTAGGTCTTTAGCAGAGGAATCAATGACTGAAAGATGGGTCCAATATGATCAACAATTCCGACTCAGACTTGCTCGTGATCCTTCGAAATGCTGGGCAAATATAGACGCCGAGCTTTGGTTGAGATATATAGCAAAGGCCCCATCATCACAGCCTTCAATTATGAGATCCTCCAGATATCCATGCTATGACTTCAATTATAAGGGCAAATGTATGAAAGAAAAGTGCGTTTATCGGCATACATGTATGAAATGTGGTCAATCTCATGCTTCAATATTCTGTGCCCAATTTGATGGTTCGGGTTCAACCAACCAGTTCAAGCAAAATACCCGCCAAGTCAATCAATATCAGGGGAATCAGGGTGTAAATTACAGCATTCAAACCCCCATCCCCCCTTTTCCAACAAATAATTACAGGCCTAGAAATTATACCCCTAGGCGTTAGTAAATGTTATTAAATTTTGGTTTCAGGGGAAAATAAAGATCAAATGGAAGTGTGGTCCTTAGGTCGAAGTCCAATAGATTTAAATGAACTTCATAGATTGTTATGGGATTATCCAGATAAATATAACGCAGATATATTATACGATGGTTTTTTAAATGGCTTTAAGATCAATTACACGGGTCCCAGGGTTGCTTTGGAAACAAAAAACCTTAAATCTGTCTTACAAAACCCAGATTTATGTGCCAAAAAGATTCAAAGTGAAATTGATCTAGGTCGCATTGCCGGTCCATTTAGCAAAAGGCCGATCTCAAATTTAAGGTGTTCACCTATAGGATTAATACCCAAAAAGACCGGGGGGTTTAGGTTAATAACACATTTGTCGTATCCTGAATCAAATAGTGTAAATCATTTTATTGACACGGAATATTCAACCGTCAAATATTCAAAATTTGATAATGCTATTGCAATAGTACAGCGTTTAGGAAAAGGGGCAAAAATAGGAAAAATGGACCTAAAGTCTGCATTTCGTTTGCTACCAGTATACCCCGGTTGCTTTGATCTGCTTGGTTTTCAATTTAATGGTTTCTATTTCATTGACAAAATGATGGTAATGGGACTATCTGAATCCTGTGCTTATTTTGAAAAATTTAGTACATTTATAGAATACGCGGTGAAATCAGAAGCCGGTTCAGATGATATTGATCATTATTTGGATGACTTTTATTTTGCTGGAAAAGACACAAATGCGTGTGAATATCTAATGAAAACTTTCAAACAAATTTGTTGTCGTTTAAAAATACCAATTGCTGAAGAAAAAACGGAAGGACCGACTTCCGTTTTGGAATATTTGGGAATCACTATTGATACGCAAAAGATGATGATTAGAATCCCTGAAGAAAAAATAAACGATTTGCGCGAGCAAATTGAAAACGTTTTAGAACACAAAAAAGTAACATTGAAAACCTTGCAATCATTATGTGGCCTACTAGCATTCTGCACAAAGGCGCTACCTGCCGGAAGGGCATTTTGTAGAAGAATTTATGCATCCATGTCCGGTGTGAAAAAACATTACCACAAAATAAGGGTAAAAAATGAGTTAAAATCTGATCTTTTAGTATGGAAAGAATTTCTAGAAAAATTTAACGGTCTTTCTTACATACATGATCTAAATTGGTCCTCCAATGTCGATATTGATCTATATACAGACAGTGCTAATGTTGGGAATGGATGTGGGGCTTATTTTGCTGGTAAATGGGCATATTTACCTTTTCCAAACGAATGGCAATTTACGGATATTATGAAAGATATGACATATTTAGAACTTATCCCGATCGCTTTGGCAGTTTATTTATGGGGTGATCAATTCAGAAACAAGAAAATCATTTTTCATTCAGATAACTCTGCCCTCGTTTCCATTCTCAGCAACAGGTCAAGCAAATCTGAAAGAGTAATGTCACTTTTGAGACCAATTGTATATTCTTCTTTACAATTGAATTTTCATTTTAAAGCGAAGTTTCTTTTTTCTGTTGAAAACGGAATAGCTGATGCCATTTCTCGCCAACAGGTAAAACGACTGAGAGAGCTGGCACCCTCTGCAGACTTATATCCATGCCCGGTACCTCAGGAATTTTGGAACCTTTTGAAGTAGAAATGAACAAAATATTGTCTGCTTCATTGGCATCAAATACATGGAACTCTTACAATAACGGAATTGAACGTTTTGAAACCTTTAGACTAAATTATGGTTTAACCACGATTTGGCCACCGCCTGTTCATCATTTGGCAAATTTTATTGCATATTTATCAAAAATGTCTTTTTCTCCATCAACAATTCGTTTGTATATATCCAGTGTTGGTTTTGCAAATAAATTAAAGGGTTTAGATGACACCAAACAATCATTTCTTATTCAAAAACTGATGAACGGAACAAACAAATTGTATGGAAAAGCCGATATACGACGACCAATTACAATTGATATGCTTACAAAGTTTGAAATAGCATTAAAACATGTTTGTTTTTCACAATATGAAGCTTTAATGTTCATGTCTGCATTTTCATTGTCTTTTTTCGGTTTACTGCGTATTGGAGAAATCACGATTTCCAAGGCTTGTGAAGCAACGAGGATTATTCAAAACAGTAATATTGAAATAGTCAAAGAGTCAAATGTATCTTATATTTCATTAACTATTAAATTTTCAAAAATAGACCAATTTGGAATATCAAATACTATCCAAATTAACGAAGAAGAGGTTAATGTCACTGTTTGTCCAGTTAGAACATTGGAAAAATTCTTAGGCGTAAGACCGCAATTTTTTGGGCCATTATTTTGTCATTTTAATAAAAAAACCAGTGACAAGAAATCAGTTTATTAAAGTACTTCAGGACTGTTTGAAATATTTAGGTTTTGCACAAGAAGCAATTAAATGTCACTCGTTCAGAATCGGAGGGTGTACATATTTATTTCAAAAAGGTACTGACGAAGCGATGATCAAGAAAAAAGGTCGATGGACTTCAGATTGTTTTAAAAGATATATCCGATGTTAAATGTATTTTTTCTATTTACAGTATTTAGGCATATTTGGATTGTGGGGAGTTCTATAGTAAGACGGGCATCTGATCATACAGCGAGTAGGCCAACCGGTCATCACCTGGGCATGGACAAGTATGGCTACGTGGTGACCTGGATCGGGATGGGAGGGATGAAGATATATGACCTAAATAATGCCATTACAGGTATGATAAACATTAAAGGCCAACCTGATGTAATTCTTATACACTGTGGGGCAAATGACATTTTAAACTGCCCATTAAGGGATGTTTTGCACACGATGAAAGTCGAACTTGTTCATTTGATGCATCGAGTGGCGCCCGGAACTTCCATTATTTATTCTGAAATGTTGCCCAGATTGAAGTGGCGTAACTCTTACAATGATCAGCTGGTCGAAAAAACAAGGAAACGTTTAAATCGTGGTATGAGAAAATTTTTGTTGACGAGGCAATGTTACATTATTAGACATCCTGACTTCGATGATAAATATCATGGATTATTCGATGAGGATCAGGTCCATTTATCCTTCATTGGCAACGACATTTTTATCAATTCGTTGCAAGGTGCACTTGAAACCTTCTTAACAAAACCTTTGCAGTCTATATATCCAGCTTAACTTGATAAATTAAAGTGGCAGGAGTCATAATTAACTAATTATTCCTTTGGCGGAATTTATCAAGTTTTATTATTCGCTAGGATAAATTAACCAGCGATTTAATGTTATATTCATAGACACTGATATATTAATCGTCACAAGTGTGTTTTGAACTTGATGGCCAATATTGATGTGTAAAATAAATTAATAAATGTCATGACAAAACCTGCCAATAAATGAGTTATTGTTAATATTTTGAAATTTTGTCATATTGAATTTAGATTGATATTGAACAATATATTGAATTGAATTGATACATTGTAGCTGGTTTGTCTTTTGTTGACAATCGGCATTCATTGATGAAATTGAAGTCACTCGTCTGTCTGTCATCAGTGAAAAACATATTGAAAAATTGATTTTAATTGGTACATTGTAGCTGATTTTTGGTTTGTTAACAATCAGCATTTATTACTGAAACCGGAGTCACTCGTCTGCTGGAAATTTTGATTCAAGCGGTTATTTAATGTTTCGAATCGTGTACACACTTAGCATCTATGGTCACTTTGTTGAAGTTTAGAAATTCAATAATTACATTTAATTGCAATTGAAATTAAATGAATTTATTTATTTAAAGACGAAATTGTTTTTGTATAAATGTAAGCGGCTGCTAAAATGGAATAGAACTATTAAATGGAATCGACCCGTCTTGTACCTAAGCGGCTTACGTATAAAAAGGTGCGCTCGAGTAATTCGTGCATTCTTTGTAAAGTTCACGGAGAGCGGGAAACGAACCCTCCCACCCCTCCCTATGTATTTAAGATATGTTTTCTGCGCTTATATGTTTATCGTTACAGACACCCAGATATATCGTCATGACATACCATTGGTGGCTATCTGCATTTACTGATTGGGATATTGATGGACACTGTGTGGCGGAATTTATCAAGTTTTATTATTCGCTAGGATAAATTAACCAGCGATTTAATGTTATATTCATAGACACTGATATATTAATCGTCACAAGTGTGTTTTGAACTTGATGGCCAATATTGATGTGTAAAATAAATTAATAAATGTCATGACAAAACCTGCCAATAAATGAGTTATTGTTAATATTTTGAAATTTTGTCATATTGAATTTAGATTGATATTGAACAATATATTGAATTGAATTGATACATTGTAGCTGGTTTGTCTTTTGTTGACAATCGGCATTCATTGATGAAATTGAAGTCACTCGTCTGTCTGTCATCAGTGAAAAACATATTGAAAAATTGATTTTAATTGGTACATTGTAGCTGATTTTTGGTTTGTTAACAATCAGCATTTATTACTGAAACCGGAGTCACTCGTCTGCTGGAAATTTTGATTCAAGCGGTTATTTAATGTTTCGAATCGTGTACACACTTAGCATCTATGGTCACTTTGTTGAAGTTTAGAAATTCAATAATTTGATGACAACTACTACCGAATACTTTATGTTTAAAATTATGATCTCGGTTATGACATTTCTTGGAAAATTAGAGACATTCACCCACATGGGTAGTTAAGCTTTTAAACCCAGTAATATACTATCATTCAGCCAGAGAAGAATTTTTAATTGCTGACAGTGACGATGTTTTTTATCACTTATACATTTGTACTGCCAATATAGTAATTATAATACACATAGTGGGGTTTTGGTGTGTGCGTGTTGGTATTTGCTATTAGCGAGATGTGATTCGTGCATCCTGACTTAAAATAGATAGACCCATGAGCATTTTCTTGTTAAAGAGAAGGACCAATAACTTCAGACGTCTTACTGCCAACTGTACGCATGGACAAATTATTTTTTCACAGAAAATATGTTGATATTCTTAACATATACTCTTTTTCTGCAAATGATCAGATTGATCCTTCTCTATTGTCTTTTTCAAAGTTGAGTTCTGTGTAATTTAGTCATTTCATACGAATGTCACTTAAGCCTAAACTCCCTAAACATATAATACATTTATGTCAAGAGAGTATTACCTTTCACAATAGCATGGCTGTTTAGTTTGGCAAACGTCTTAGCTGCATCAGAACTTCTGGACAATGCTAAGGCATAACTACCAATAGCCAAAACATAATCATCAGTTACTGTGTCAAATTGGTGCTCCAAATACCCTCTAGCTTTTATAGCTGCATTTTGTATTTTCACCTGGATTGGCTATGAAATAAAATTAGAAGAAACTCGTTAAAATGGCAAAAATCTTAGCCGAAACATGCGCCTTTTTAAAACAGTTGGTCTAAACGTCCTTGTCTTGTCGCTACTACTACATATCATGTCATGAACGCCCGGATGCAAACAGACGTTTCGGTCTAAGACATTTCAGACGCGGATATGTCGGCCTAGGATATTTCAGACAACGGACTTTTCGGCCAAATGTTATATACACCTGGAAAAAAGTTAAGCACCCCCTATTTTTTTAACCCACCTATATTCAAAGTTTCACTATGTAAAATTGTCATGTGTTTTTTGCTTTCTGTGAACTACTTTGGATAATATTGATCATTATGTGTCAGAATAAAACAATATCATAAAAAAATAACAAAATTTTATTAACAAATGATATCATTGAAATTCATATGACTTTTTCACAATATCACAGTCCTTCACAAGTATTGTCATACAGAGTTCATAAACACTGAATTTAATTCATTTTTCACTTCAGTAGATCAATTATCATCAAAACAAAATTCGTATCACAGATAAATGTCAATATCGGGTGTATCCGCCATATGCCTGGATAACTGCTGCAACCCTCCTACGCATACTGCCTGTAAGCCTTCTGATCTGCTGCTGCGTTATCCGTCGCCATTCCTGATGTAACCGAGCCTCTAATTGCTGCACATTTTGTGCTGGAGGTTCCATGGCATAGACACGCCTACCCAATTGATCCCATATGTGCTCAATTGGGTTAAGGTCAGGACTCCTTGCTGGCCAGGGTATGGTGTTCACGGACTCTGCCTCCAGATACGCCCTTACTTCCCGAGAACGATGAGGTCTGGCGTTGTCATCCATGAAGACAGGTCTTGAGGCTAATGCATGGTTCTCGAAATGAGGTACAACAGCAGGTCTGAGCACTTCCTGGATGTATCGAGCCCCTGTGAGATTGCCGTGAATGGTCAGTAGGTCCAACTTGCAATCATGTGAGATGCATCCCCACACCATAACGGATCCACCACCAAACGGAACTGTTGCAGAAATGTGCCTTTGGGCATAGGCAGTGTTTCTGCGTCTCCATACACGCGTTCGCCCATCTGTGACGTGGAGAAGGAAGCGGCTTTCATCTGACCAGTGGATTTTACGCCAGTTTCTCAGGTTCCAATTCTGCCTTGCTCTACACCAGTTCAGTCGCTCTCTGCGGTGGCGATCAGTCAGCAGGGGACGTCGGATGACCCTTCTGGACCTCAGACCATCATCTCTAAGGCGATTTCTCACGGTTCTTGACGATATCTGTCGTCCGGGTAACCACTGCTGTTTCAGGTAGGTGCTGTTGGCAAATGGATTACGCCGTACCAGTCTACCAAGGCTTCTGTTCTCTCTGTCTGTGGTTACTGTAGGTCTGCCAGTCCTTGGGCGGTCTCTAACATCTTGTGTCGCTGTATGCTTCCTGACCAATCGGCTGATGACTGTGTAGTGGTACCCAATCTGACGTCCAATAGCTTTGTACGACATACCAGTGGAGTGCATACCAATAATCTGCCATTTCAGCGCCTCTGACAACCGTCTTCTTGCCATGCTTACGTACAATGAATTTGCATTTAAAAAAATCGGATTTAAATACAGTAAAAATGCGCCATTTCAAACTGCATGTTTTGCACGGACGAGGTCGAGATTTTCATGAGTATGATTTCGCGGACTTTTAATTGAATTTCATACCTGAATGCTTTCATCCCTTTAACAATATTGTGAAGAAAATTTGAAACCTAAAATTATAATATTTTGGAATAAAATGCAAAAAATAAACGGAAAACAAATAGGGGGTGCTTAACTTTTTTCCAGGTGTATATTTTTAAATAAAGAATTTAAATATCTTTAAACAAAATTAGTACTTTTAATGTCTTTCAATTATATTTCCATTTTAATTATTCTAATTTTGTTTTATATATATCTGTTGATTCATTTGATTAAAAATTATTATCTAAGATTTAAACATGTTCCGAAGTAAAGTGAAATTGAGAAATGGTTCATGGTTGCTACAAAATATCATGATTTTACCACGGATATGCTCATTATGCTAAATATTTTACCACGAACGACAGCTTTACCTTCGACTGAAGTTTAATTTAATTATGGGTTTTGGAGCTTGCAGAAATTAAGCCATATAGATACTTTGTATGTGAGACTTTGATATCCCCGATAACAGCAGAGCCTACATAAAACAAAACGAGCACTCAAGAATGATTTCTTAATAACAGAATTTTTTTTTTTAATTTGATTATTACATGTATTAAACAGGCTAGGTATTCTTATCATAATAGTGGTATTGATCGTAGTTGGGAATAATAGATTCGTTTATTATTAGTTGTAGCGTAACGGTTAACTTGCAATTTTCCGATGTTTTAGAACCTTCCTTTGATTTGAGTGGTCTTTCTCTTTCTGTTGATCAACGACGGATAACTTTTAGAACGTAACAAGTTCGCAGAAATTGCGACGTCATAATCCAACGGCGGCATAATGCCGTTGCGCTGTTATTGGCAACAATAGAAGAATTTGCCAATACATGTGATTTCCGGTGGGCTTCAATGCAGACTTATTTGCAACCGAAGCCACTATGTATGCCACTGGATAAAACCAAATGAGGACTCTTTGAAGAATCTGCCAATGACCATTCCTATAAAGTTTGTAAATTCTAGCACTGTAGTTTTAGAGAAGAAATTTGAAAATTCAATCAGTAAACAAGAAACAACTGTTGCCTGATAGATAATACCTTCAAGGCCTTGAATTGATTATTCACAACATATTTTAATCACATGGGACAAGTCAGTTCAGAGAAAAGGATCGGCACTACAGTTACAACACATGGTACAACCCTCCAGTGATCATTCATGACAAGTTTTAAATGCATGGGTCAAGTAGGTTCAGAGAAGAAGATCTTCCAAATTTATCCATACATTAAAGCCAATTCCAGGGCCTGACAGTTTTCATTGTCAAATTTTGAAAGAAATTATTATCTCTGTATACGTATCACTTCGACTAAGTTTGGTACGAATCTAATTAATGAATCGCCAGTAAAAGAATTTTGAATACATTTCCCATCTTGGATTTCTGATCGGCACCAAAACAACACTTGCTAAGGACCTTTATACAAACATATTTGTAAAGGGAAAATTGTTCTTATAGAAGAAAACTTTTTTCAAAGTTCAGCAAATCAAAAATGAAAATAAGGAGGTCATGTTTCTTTACCAATCGGCATCAGTGTAAGAACCCTTGGGAAGACCTTACAAAAACCATATCTGCCAGGTTTGGTCGAAGTCTATCAGTGGTTCTCTGGATGACGAAATTAAAGTGATTGCAATAGCTGACACTGGTCGTTGGGCAGGTGAGCTAAAAATAGTTAGGTTTTATTGCTTACAGTACTTAAACTTAATTCTTCGTAATCGGATATCAAAATTCATCAACATTGCTAATCAGAATTATTAATTAATTTTGTTAAAATCGAACGGCATTTATTTACTTTGGGCATCATCTACATGTATAAAAATCTAGAAATGAAACTTCCAATCAATATTTTTTGGGCACTGAATATTGAAAAATAACTTCTAAGCAGTTTTTTTTTCAAGATGAATACAGAAGACATTAAGGAAATGCTTATACATGCATGTAGATAGATGTTTTCTACTTATAATATCATCATAACACCATTAATACACAAAACAAAATTGACTTACTCCTTGTAGTTCACGGTTTTCTTCTAATGCAGTTAGTACAAACGCAGTCAAACCAACTCCAGCTGCAGATCCACCCTATAAATGGTTAAAAATGTGTTTATAAGTTGACATTACTACACTTTACTTTATAAAACTACCATTTGACAAAAATTAGGATAAAGCACTCATATGACTATAAGGAAATTACCTATAAGATAATGAAGCATATTTACATTACAAATTAGAACTACAGGCTCCAAGGAGCTGTATCGGTCACCTGGACTATGTCCATCTTGACTGACAGCCTGAAACATTGCTGGCTCACTGGATTCAAACAAGATCTTTCAGTGATTTTTAAAATTAGGTCCTATGTTAAACTATGTTCGGCCCTGGTGGCCATCTTGGATGACAGGCCGGGTCATCGGATACAATTCTGAAAGAGGACCACCGAAGGACCATTACTGTTAAGATTTGATCCAATTGGCCCAGTGGTTTCAGACAAGAAGAACTTTAAGTAAATTTTCCTTAGGGTCCTAAATGTTAAACTATGTCCAGTTCTGGCGGCCATAATGGATGACGAGTCTGAAAGAGGACAACCAAAGGACCATTGCTGTTAAGTTTTGTTCCAAATGGCCCAGTGGTTTCAGACAAGAAGAAGTAAATTTTCCATACGGTCCTATGTTCGGTTCTGGCGGCCATCTTGTATGACCGGCGGAGTCATCGGATACAATTCTGAATCCCATGTCTCAACGAAACGTACAGACTAAATGGCAGCCTATTATGCCATGACTTCTGTAACGGAAAAAACAATTGCGCGTCTTGTCCCAGATGCAAAGTGATGGCAATTGCTCACATGGCCTTTTTGGCCAGGTGAGCTAAAAAGGAAATGTGAGAAAAAACATTTTGATCCCGAGCACTGCTTATGAGTTGTCAGTCAACGAATTGGCCATACAGTGCATCAAATTTATTTCGGTATTTTGTGATACATTTTATAACTACCACTCGGTCTATGTCATTGCGAGTGAACTGTTAGTCCCCGCAGGCATTATCAGCCTAGTAGGCAGAATATTTTTTGTCCTTGCATGATTCATTACTTATATGCCTTTAAATTTTCCTTTCAGAATTTGCCAAAAATTACCAGAAATTTCTAAGACTTTATTGATGCAGAGGTAACCCACAGCTGAGTTTGGATTCCTGTTTGTTTTATTTGTTTGGATTTTTTATGGTTGTGCTTATTTATTCATCATTACAATTTTAACCGGATTTTCAACATTTTTATCTCGAGCTCTGCTGATGAGTTGTCAGTAAACGAAATGGCCATACAGTGCATCAGATTTATGTCGGTATTTTGTGATATATTTAATAAGCCCTAATCACTGCATAAAGCCACCCCGAGGTCCGAATGTCAAACATCTCCGTTGGAAAACCCAGTAAACTTTGTTAACCTTTGCGGAAACTATGAATAATATAATTTTTCCATAACTTTGTCCGATGATCGTCTTAGTCATTTTGGCATTTACATCGGTTTTACGAATGTTTGTAACATTTTTGGTCTCATACGAAAGATGCATCAAACTGATTCACTTAATATTGATTATATGTTAATGATATGTTAATACTGCGTGACAATAATATAGATATCTTTGGTAGGAACATATATGATAGCATTTCAGATACTGTAACAGTAACTCGGATACTTTTACTCTCAAAAGGTATTTAACATCGCAAAATTATTATTAATAAAAGTAAAACGCTGTTGTTGCATTACTGATCGTAAGAAAATAATGCTGCAGCTTAATATTAATCTTTAAATAACATACTTGCATATCTTTATGAATAACTCTTCCGGGCTCTGGGAATGATCCATCTGTGTTCTGTTTTGACAACATCCAATCAATAGCCCGTATTAAAGTTTTATCATCAATGAAAATATACTTTTTAGCCTGGTGGAAAGTCTTTATCACAAATGCAGACAACCTAAAGTTTTAAAGTGAAAAGTGAACTGCGAATATCAATTCTTACTATAATAATAATACTAAAACGTGTTTTCATTTACTGAACAGCAGTATCAGCATGTATTAGTTTTCGAGAAAATATTATGTTGATATAACAGAAGAACTGGTAAACGTTTAACAACCATCAATTCATCCCTTTCCACAAATCAGAGGCCAGAAACAAGATTGCTTTAGAATTACCAGTGCCCCCCCCCCCCTCCCCAATAATAGTAAGTAAAGTCAAGAAATACCAAAGGAATATTCGAAGGAGTGGAAAATTGAAACAACTGACAAACTCCGTAGAACAATGAAGACATCACCAAACCTATACATGCACTTTTCTGAAGGCACAAATAAATAAATATACATGATATATATCACAGGTATAGCTATTACAAATGCACATCACAATTAATAGACAAACAATACACAAACAAACAACTGAAAATATTACAGACAAATTCAATATAATTTTATGGTATTTTGTGATACATTTTATAGGTACCACTAGGTCTATGTCACTGCTGGTGGACTGCAAGTCCACGAGGGCCCAGTAGCCAGAATTTCTATCCTGGCATGATTTATTACTTAAATGCCTTTAAATTGTACGTTCAAAATTTTACAAAACATACTAGAAATTTCTAAGACTCTTCCTTTTGATACAGAGGTCACACTTAGCTGATTTTGGATTCCTGTTTGTGTTATTTGTTTGGGTTTTGATGGTTGTGCTTATTTATTCATCATTATATTTTTAACCGGATTTCCAACATGTAGATCTCTAGCACTGGTGGTGAGTTGTCAGTCAACGAAATGGCCATACAGTGCATCTTTATTGAGGATTTTTATTTATATTTCTGACCTTCGATAGCAAGTAAACACGAAAGAGAATCTGAGCACCACTGCATTTGTTCACATTTTATTGATTTTATTATTTAGTGACAGCACATGATTTTAGTTCAATTTAAAAAAAAAAGGTTCAACAGACTTACTAGGGTATAACGCATGAATTGCGATCCAAAAAGTAATGATGAGTCACGCGACTCAACATTCTGAAACATGGTGAGTCCTAGAACTCAACATATAAAAATCTTCGTGAAAACTCGGAGGGAGGGGGACTTGCAATGTCACGTTATATTACTGATAGAAATTAAAATTTTGGTCGTCCGCACCTACATGTATTTTTTGCCGTACAATATCCAAGGAGATTAAAATCAGGCCAAAAATTTAAAATATGTTTACTGATCATGTAGCATTCTTAAAAAGGGTCGACGGATCAGATTATTCTTTGTTTTTGATATTTGCACTACAGTATATTGTAGAAGTATTTACTATATATACTTTATTTGCATTATAAATCCAAGTGGGTTAGGCAAGAATTAACAACAAACAAACAATTATAATTATAGACCATAATATTACAGATCAGAATTAATATGTCCAGTATTAATATAACATGACATGAATGATCTAGCGAATGTAGACCTTATCTTCGGTTTTCTAAAGACTGCTTTATGAAATCAACAATATTCGGAAAAAAATCCATATCATAGTCGAGAAAAAGTTTTAATTTGCCCATAAAGCCAAGCTAGTTAAAATTTGGGTATTTATCTATAAATGTATTTAAAAAAATTATTCTTATATCATTATTAATTTGACAATAAAGGAATAAATGTACCTCATCGTCAACAACATTACAAACTCTGCAGTACCTTTGTTCCCGGGGGACTTTTTTTTATAGTGTCAACTTCGACTTCTATTATATATTCTACATTATAAATTTAGATAATACTCTTCGACTGTTAGAATATGCAATCTTTAAATAGTTTTCAAAATCAATTCAAGTCAGATTTTAATTTACTATAACAAACAGCTTGGAGTTATCATCAAAACTGTTGATTTTATCTAATAATATTTTGTCATATTCGTCCTTTATAATTCTTTGAGAATTCTAAATTTGTTCTTTTATTTGAATGAAAGGTCTATCTATATTTTCAAAGCTGTTTTTATCAGCGAAATATTTTCATGCAGAAAATACATTCAGGGTTTTACTAAGGTGTGTACATTCATCCTGGAAATACAAAAACTGGACTGGACACGTCTTCTTTCAAACTCGTATGTCCCTAGAATGTCTGTAGATTTAATAGCCAGCGTCTGAAGACTGTAATTTTCATGAAAATTTTTCTGGTTGCCAATATTGTGGAAATCAAAGGGAAAACAAACGACAAAATAGTACGCATGCAGTGATATTTAAGGATGCTCGCTGCTCAGTTTCATATTGATAGAGGATTAATAAAGGAACTCAATGAGAGAAAAAAATATAGGTGCGTGTACTTGTTTTCGAGATATAAAACATTGAAAATTTTGGCGGGAAAATGTGCCCTCTTGATTTTACATAGCTTTATCATTAACCAGTTTTATTTCTCAAAAACCATTAAATAAGAACAAGGAATTCATAAGATTTTTACAAATGGCTTATTATTCTGCATGCAAAAGATTTATGAAAAGAAAAATGGGTGTTAGCGGGAAAATAATTTATGTCATTCAAATGGATAAAAACCAGATGATTCTGAACATCTGACAAAAATTAAAAAACATGACTAGCGAACATCCTTAAGGTATTAATGTCAATGCCAATGTGGATAAAATAAGAATATGTTAAAGACATAATACATATAATAATAAAGATAGATAAATAATAAAACTAAGATAATAATGAATAAGTTGTGTTAAACAGTTTTTGGTCATATCTGTAAAAGAAATCTTCATAGTTTGAAGCATACCGCATATGTTTAAGTTTTATTGAATTCAAACCAGTTAGTTAAACTTAAACAAAAGTACAATAGACCTAATTATAATATTGTCAAAATCATGCAGGAGTGATATTAAAAAAGTGAGTCCTGGGACTCATCTTTCTGAAAAATTAATATTCCCGGGACCATCATGAAAAATCTCAGCGAGAACCCTGCACATTAATGAAAAGTTAACGCAAAACACTTGCTTTTGTGCCAAAAAATATCTCCCATGGAGTCTTCGCTGCCATTTCTGTTTTGTTAAACTACACTATTAAGGTAGATCATACATAATACAATGAGCATCTGAGAATATGAAACCTTGTCAGATAAGTGTTCTTTTCACAATTTTATAAAAAAATCTATCTGTCAGTTTTTATTATTGTACGAGAAATTTGGATTTTCTCTATATAATCTATTTAACTTACCAACATTAAGACTCAGTTATTTCAAAATCAAGACGTTGACCTATGTTTTTTAACTTGAAATTTAAAAGTATATCCATCATCCTGCCTGGAAAATTAGTAAAATCTATCTGCTAAAAATATTAGTATTGATCTAACTTAAAAGAAAGGTTTTGACAGGAGACCGCTCCGGAATTGGAATTATTGAGAACCATGCCATCTTTCTCACATATAGTCCGAGATGGTTTATTCCCACTTATCCAACTTTTTAAAAAATTAATAGTATAGGTAAAAAAAATAAAGTTGGATAAGTGGGAATGGTGTAAAATGTTAAAACAACAATCACTAATTAGAGCTTGGGTCATGTGTTGGGTCAAAATGATCACAGAAATAAAGTCCTCTTTAAGATGTATATCTTTATCCTATTTTTCTTTTTTATATTTGTAAAGTTGAATATTTTTGATCATGTTGTTTGTTCTTCTTTGATTGATGGATTCTAAAGTGATGACACAGGCTTTTGCAATAAGACTTAAAGTTTTTGTTACAATATTTTATTCAAATCTAATAATATCAGACATTATTCTATTAACAGACATAGGAATGCAAAACAATAATTATTTCATAGTTCAATGAAAAGCACTAAATATGTCAATAGCACAGTGAAATATGTTTACATTTAAAAAATGTTATAGCATACAATTTACATGTATAAAACAAAGCACTATATCACATGAAAGTCGTTAGTTCACTGAAGTTTAAGTAGGTATGAGAGAGCGTCTGTATATTGGTAGATGTCGATTTCTCCCTGAGTGAAGCGTTGTTTCTGTTGCTGAAGTCTGGAGTCGAGTAGTCTGTATTTGAGTTTCCTTGTCTTTCTAGTACCACCAGCTGCGTACTGGATAAGTCTGATCTCATTTGCTGCTTGGGTGTTCTGAAGCTTCTCTATGATGATATATAGGTTCGGGTGAGCTTTGTGAAGTTGGTTATTAAGTTTGTGGTGCCATCCTTCTAAATGGTTTGTAGTTCTTGGTCCAACAGTTGAGTAGTGGTTCCATCTTGATGTTTCCATCTCTATCCATTGGCTAGTAATGTAGTCGTTGAATTGTGTTATTTTTGCATCATCTGTCTCGAAGTCTTCAATTGCGTGGAACCATACATCATCGACTTGGTTAATGGGTACAAGTGGTAAAGCTGAAGCTCGTCTGATGTGAAGATTGAGTGAGTCGTCGTTGGTATACTGATGTGCCAAACCTAGTTTCTGTACCTTCCTCCATATGCGTTTGCAGTAGTGGAATAGACAGCCTTTAATTGATGCTAGTGGGAAGGCTGCTTCTGCTGCGTTACGTGCTGAAGACTCAAAGTCTAGGAATATAGTGGTCGGATTGAGTGGTGTGTTGTTGGTTGCTGCTGCAGTCTTAACTATCTCGAAGAGGCGTTGGTAGGTGATTTGGTATTTGTCAGGTAGAAAGGCGAATATAAGCGGGTACATCTCGTTGTCTATAAGTGCATGTAGTGTGTATAGCTGGGTGAAAAGTACAGGACTGGCGTAAAAAGTTCCATCACCGAATATTGTGTCAGCAGTACTAAGATGGCGGAGGTTGTCTGCAGTGCCAAATACAAGAATCTTGTTGTGGTCACCATCATCAGCTAGTAGGAATGGTGCTCCTGTAGTAGTCTCTCTCCACTCTCCCTGTAGATTAATGGCGTCACGTGTGGTTGGTAGTGGTGGTAGTTCACTGTTGCGTTCTCGGTACAAAGAAGATTTCGTACTGACGAAAGTTGGTATCTTTTCAACCACCCGTTGTGTGTCGTCGTTCCATTCTCGGTTTCTAAATTTGATGATCTCGTTGTCATACATTATCTCTGGTGTTGGCTGTGCCTGGGCAGTCTTTCTCAGCACACTGCCAGTAGGCGAGTTCTGCGTCTCTACCCTGTTTTCTCGTCTTGATGACATATCTGTAGCCATTTACTGCTAAATAGTGGCCTCTAGCGTGTCGAATGTAGTCTACTCTGACTTGTGCATTTGCCATGATCAAACTTGAATAATGATTTTCGTCAGAATGTCAGTGCTTATAAAGCAGGGATTGGCTTGGGATGCTGAGTGAGCAGTTATCAAATTAAAGGTATAAAAAAAGTGAAAAAAGATTGGCTTCTTCTTGAACATTATTCAAAGCCAATTAACAGCCATTAATTGCATATTTATATAAATTCATTTAATTGGGATTAATAGTAAACGCTACCAAAATATTAATAATTTTATATTTAATTATGCTTTGTCAATTATGAATTTCAAAATTTAATTTCTTACAATTTGATATTTTTATTTTTGCTTTCTTAATTTACACTACAATATATATATGTATTTTATATTTTTAACAATAATCATTATTATTTTAAATTTTATAAGTATCCATACTTTCACCTTTGAAATATTTAATTTTATATAATTTTATCCCAGGAACAAATTGTCTTTACCAGTTCATCTACATCACCGTGTCATGTACTAAACAAACATAGCCCTAGGTAATTTATGAAAAAGTTGGATAAATGGGAATAGGCATTTTTCAAAAGTTGGATAAATGGGAAGACACCTCCGAGATTGCTCAGAGGTCTGACGGCCTTTTTTGTGATATGCTGAGGCCATAAGACGTCAGAGCGCACTCCGTATAGAAAAATGGAAATTGCCGACCCAGACTTGGGGCGGCAGTTTTTAGACTCGAAATCGTAATGTATCCAATTATAAGTAGATAAATCATACATCGAGCGATTCCTTGTTCATTTTTCTCTAAGAATATTTACATTTTATTCACCAATAATCTTCCTGTACCACAAACAATAGCTTTATTCCCTTCAACCCACTTCACATCATTTCACTTCCACTTTTGAACAAGATATTGCGATCACGCGTTATTTCGTTACAAAACTTAGAATCACAGGAACTCATTTATGCATGCACGCGTCAACCTCATTTACATACCACTGAAAACACGACTATATATAAAGGTCTTCCGGTTAGAAAATATATGCGGGTTACGGGGTCATATGCATAAATGTACTTTACAAAAAATTAAATAACGCAGTCATGTGACAAATTGTTCAAAGTTTGCATAAAATATGCACAAAATGCATTCAAAGTTTAAAACAATGTTTTTTCAAACTTTAGGATAGGTCTGAGTTTTTAATTTTCTTCAAATTTTAAAGTGCATTTATATATTTTACTGTTGGAAATTCCACATTCAGAATCATTTTTGAGGTGTAAAAATATAATCTTTCTTAACAATTATAGAATTTGAATGACGACTCCATGGGGTTAATTAATTAACAAAAAATGTTTTGCATATATAAATTTAGTACTTAAAAATGCCAAAAATCCATTCTATGAACTATGGTATAGACATGGATCATTTATAGCAATCAACTAGGTACATCTATGTTTGTTTATGAGGTTATAACGACATAAAAGTATAAAAAATAATAATTTGACTTTAGAATTAAGTCAAATTCACTAAAATTTCATTGAAAACAATAGTGCATTATGCATATATTATGATTTTATCATGATTTAATATATTAATCTGTTAAAAATGCCTATAAAATGATACATGTAGAAGAAAATTGCAGTTTTTATGATTCATAAGTCCCTTTGTTTCTGTTTGAATCAAGCAGTATAGGATGGTTCTAGATCCAATAAGACTGCCTTTAGTATTTAAGTCATATATCATTCATCTATTGTGGGTATGGATTTTTATCTGGGTTCAAACTTTTTAATTTTACTAAATTGTTTAAAATTGCTAATATTTGTATACAGCCCGAAATTGGGACTATAAATTTACAAAAATGTAAAATTTTGTGATAAAATATTAATTCTGTTAAATAGAATTTGCCTTTGTTATAATTTTGCATCTACATATTAAGTGGCTAAGGGACATTCAGTAGGTGTAATTTTTTGTGGTGTAGCATCCGTCAATAAAACTGTTGGGTTACTTTAGCAAGTACAAAACTTCTGATTATACATGAGTAAACATTTATATTATGTTATTAGTGTACATATACATATAAAATTACTTTTGGATATTAATATGCAGCTTTCTTGCGGAATATGTACATGGATAGTGAGAGGAACCTTTTTTGAGAAATGGTCATGTGATGATTTTGACTTATAAATCTGTTATCACTGGTCATTGCTTGAATAAGTGCTGAAAGTGATTCTTCAATGGGAGGTGATGATGCACATGATTCAAAGCAAAATGTCTTCCTGGATTGGACAAAGCTTGAATAAAAAATTTCTTAGGAAGTCAAATACGGATTTTTAATCATTCATTGTTTTTCAACTTGGCTCAAATCAAAACGTCTTACATAAATACAGTAAGAAAAAGTCTATATTAAACTTCTTTTGCCTTTTTATGGCACTGCCGATTATATAGGCACCCACATTTTTTTATTTTATTATCCACCGCAGCAACGCGTTGTTGAAGTTTTAGATTATAATTCTCTGGGATGAGTTCCAAAATCAGCACCAACATAGTATTTGTCAAAGAAACCAATTTCCTTGGAATTCTGTTCGATAGTTAACTCACCTTTCTATCCCATATCAAAATGCTTAAAGCAAAATTTTTAAAAGCATTGGATATTTTAAAAGTCTTTTCTAACACTTACTGGGGTGCTGATAAAAACGTTTTATTAAATACCGAAGCAACAAAACAGTGGGAAATCTCCACAAATTCGAAGTCCAAGGGAAAGACAGTCAGGATAATGGAACGCAACAAATAAACGCCAAAAGGGTACATGTATAACTTAAAAGAATAAACTAGAGGCTCAGGGGGGTGAGCCTGTATCGCTCACCTGGCATGAAAGCCATTTTTATTGATGTACCTAAAAGAGAGAAGTCGATTCTCCCTACCGTTATGGAGTGTGGTAAGCCTTGTAGAAACCAATTTTTTCTTCATCAAGGTCCTTCTACTCACAGGTCAGCATATTCTAAAATTTGGCGGTTCTCCAGAAGATTTTTGCATGTATTTTCCATAGGGTCTTATGTTAACCTAAGTCCTCTGCTGAAGACCATTTTGAATTAGGGATCGGTACCAGAGTAACAACACTTGGTGAGCACCTTAAGAGGAACATTCAGGACCATGTTTGGTTTCAAGCAATTCTGCGGTTTTGTAGATTTTTGTTAAATGCCATAGACACTCTCTGTCAAGTTTGGCTCTATTTGGCCAAGCAGTTTTAGAGAAATATATTTTTTTTAAATCAACCAATCAGAAACAAGAATTGCCCATGGCAGCCATGTTTGTCGCCTGATCTGGACAAACTGAGAAAACTTTTTAAAAAACCTCCAGCAGATGCTTCATGTCAAGTCTCGTTTCCTTTGGCCAAGCGGTTTCAAAGAAGAAAATGAAGCCGATGAAAGACAAGAACTGCCCATGATTGCCATGTTTGTTGCCTGATCAGGATGAAATGAGGAAATTTTGTATAGAACCTCCCAATTAGATGCTTTCTGTAAAGTTTCATTCCATTTAGCCAAGCGACTTAAGTGGAGAAGATTTTTTTTTATATCAGCCAATCAGAAACAAGAGCTGCGGATGGCGGCCATATTTGTATTCCGATCGGGAAAAAATGCTTCCTGTGAGGTTTCGTTCCATTTGGGCAGGCTATTTCAGTAGAGAAGACTCTTTTATGTAAGCCAATCAGAAACAAGAACTGCCAGTGGTGACCATATATGTACTTCGATCGGGATGAAATAAAGAAATGTTGTAAAGAACCTTCCATAGATGCTTCCTGTCAAGTTTCGTTCTATTTGGCCAAGCAGTTCCAGAGATAAAAAATGTTTTTAATCAACCAATGAGAAACAAGAATTGCCTATGGTGGCCATGTTTTTTGCCCAATCGGGACGAAAAGAGGAACTTTGTAACGAACCTCCCATAAATGCTTTCTGTCAGGTTTCGTTCCATTTGGCCAAACAGTTTCAGAGGAGAAGATTTTTGAAAACTCAGCCAATCAGAAACAACAATTGCCCATGGCGGCAAATTTTGTTGTCTGATCGGGACGAAATGAGCAATCTTTATAGAGGACCTTACATAGATGCTTCCTGCGAAATTGAATTCCATTTTGGCCAGGTCAGCTAAAACCGTATAATAAACTAAACAAGACCAAAACAAATAAAGCATTAGCAATGTAAACTCCCATTAAAAAATGGGAGTGACATCTTGTCACTTTTATAATTAAACAATTTTGTTGGTTGACCATTAGAATTCTAGTGCACACCATATATATATAATCACGATACCATCAAATCGTATATTTTCTGAATAATTCCGTTAAATAAAATCATATACTTAATGATTATAGAACATCTTTATTATAACCATCTTTATGTTCAAATTAAATCTTGAAAATATCCACATGTAGAGTAAATACGTAGAAGCTACATGTATTCATTGATATAAAAGTGAGTGATAATTGTTAAAGACGTTACCCGCGATGTTCGTACACATAAGGGTAACATGACGTAGTCCGTCAAAAGCGACGTTTTTTCAATGATGAAAGTTAAATCTGTTCGGCTTTTATAGATTTGCACGTTAACACAATAATGAAGTACCAAAATCTTACAAAATTTAATATACCCCAATTGAAATAACTTGGTTTCTCATTGTCGACAATCCCAAAAAACTTAAAACCATTTCATGAGGTTTTATCTCCTTTTAATTTTTTTTCAAAATTAAGTACATGAACAATATCCCAAAAAAATATAAAAATATTTAAAAAAAAAAAAAAAAAAAAAAAAGAGAAAAATAGAAACAAATTGTCATACTATCCCTCCTTTTTTTAAATTTGTAAATAAAGTAACAATTCCAACTTTCTACGGGCATAACACTATAATTACATTAACGATCACACAGCCTTTAACATGATTTAATAAGATTAATTACAGATTGAGATATTATGTATAAAAACTAAACTGGATAAAACACTTCACTTTTTTATAGATTTCAAAAAAAATAGTTAACCCTCCATTTATTTTATTTAATATACAAAATGGTTTAGATGAAGCAGAGCATTCATCGAACAGAATGAGCTTACTCTAGATCTGAACACGGTTTCTACAAATCTTTAAAATTTGCCCTTTGGGCAGAAAAAAGTTTCTGGAAGAGTCTCAACCATACTATCAGACACTAGCAGAATAATAGCTGTTAAATGGAATATTTGGGTTTAAAAAAAATAATTCCAACTTTTGTAAATTTCCTGAAAGACTCTAAGACCTTCATTTTATGGAAATGTATCTAGCAATCATGCATATTAATATCATTAGAGTTAAAGTTACCATTCAATTTCCAAAAATGGAATTCCAAATTTGATTAATTTCCTGAAAGACTCTAAGATCTGAATTTTTTGGAAAAGTACCTAGCAATCATACATTTTTGTTTACAAAAAAAGCAACAGCTGTATAGGGAATGATTAAATTTCCAAAATTAAATGGAATATTAGGATTTCAACAAAAAAAATAACTCCAATTTTGATAAATTTCTTGAAAGACTCTAAGATCTTCATTTCTTTGAAAATGTATCTAGCAACTATGCATATTAATAACTATTAATGTCACAAGACTTAGGCTAACCATTCAATTTCCAAAATTGATATTCCAACTTTGGTAAATTTACACTTAATTAGTTGAACATGTCATCATAAAAATAGTTCACTACATGTATTTACATTATCAATGTATGATATCCTAATCAGTCACACTTCATTTAACATTATGACTACTATCTCACCTGTCCAATTCATTACTAAAGTCAGTGTCGCATCTGACTATAATTTCTTTAGAGCATTTAATTTTGTGATTAACACAACAGTGGCGTGTGGCTGCCGTGTTTCATTTGTTTGTCTTTTATTTCTTACGATTTATTAAAACAAATGGATTTAAAGAAACATGTACGACGTCAGATTTGGGCGTTATTTTAAGAAAATGGCGTCTGTGACATTTTTGTCACCATTTTTGAGAGGCATATAATTTTTTTTCTGTTCATGTTATGTTTATAAGTTTTGTCTTTAAATAAAGAAGACGAAAGTAACATTTAACAAATGGATTTAAAATGTGTTTAAACCAAACACAGTTATTTCAGGAAAGAATATAAAAAGGTATTTGTCGCCGTGTTAAAACAATCACAAGTGTGACAATTGATTCACTCAACATGAAAGTGTCCTGATCTTTTAATGATTAACTGAAAATATATGTCCGTTGGCAGTTTTTATCTGCTTGAAAATAACATTTGATAGATAAAGCTATTTTTAACCGGCGTCCAGAAATTTGTCTTTGTTCACACAAGATTTAGAATGACTGAAAAAAAGTTGCATGGGACAGGAAAACTTTGTGAACTTAAATGTTCTTATCTGTTTATGACCTTATCATAACGTCACAAAAAAAGTCACGTCAGCAAATGTTACCCCTGTGACAGCAGTGTGGCAAAAACTTGGGAGTGTGGGACCAAAAATAAAAATACAAGAGCGACTTAAAGCTGAAATATTTTTGATAAATGTTACCTGGGACAGCAATTTTTTTCCGTAAATCGATCTCTAAATGATCCTAATATTTATGAATAACAGTTCATTTAAATTGAAACAAGTAAAATTGGCCGTTCTATTGAAGATCTACAAGAAAATATATATATTGTCATACATGTCTATATTTTCTTAAAATTCTGGGGAGTTTTATATAGCAGAACACGTTTTTTGTCTTCAAAGGTATGAACATCGCGCGTAACGTCTAAAAGAAATCATTAAAATGATTGTAATAAAGTCTAACGTACCACATACTACCAGACTTGTCTCTATCACCAAAGGCGCTGAATGAACCATCCTTGTGTTGGAAAGTTAATTCTCTTTGGTATCCTAAAAGAGAGTTCACAATTTGAAAGTCTCTTAATTAGAAACAAATATTTTTTTCATTATTTACAAGCTTAACCATGGTTTAATTTCAGCCTATTTAGGCGAAACATACAAAATTTATTCCCAATCTGATATAATAAAAGGTATTTTCTTTTTTTCTGATATTTTGATATATGAGTATACAGTAAAGAATTCTTACCTTTTTCCATATAGTTGATAGCCTTCTCTTCAATATCACTAGACAGTTGATGTGTAGATGTCAGATAATTTGTTACAAATACATCAGGGGCTAATCCGAGCATAGTCTGCTCACCACAACCCGTAGGCATTCGCAACAACTTGTCAAGATTGTTGACAGTTGGTCCCATGAGGTCACCTAGATATATTTTTAAATGTATTTATTATAGTTGTAAACTTTGAAATATTGTGCATATTCATGCCGAAACTGCTGATATATTTTGCAAATAAAATTCCAAACAACCTTTTTACCGGATTTATTTTTTCATAGAAATTATGTGAAATGTAAATGTTCGTAGTGACCTTTCAGTTTCGTTGGTACATTGGTTCATTCTTCTTAAATAATAGAGCAAAGTCTGTTTATTCTATGTTGAAATGTCTACTTCAAAATGATCGATTAAAGAAAAAAGAGAATTTTTAAATAGCCGATTTGTATTGCAACTTACCGATAACAGAAATTCGAACTCGTTCAGATCCACTAACAACATTCTGTGGAAGAGAAACCTGCACCGTTTCATGTGCAGCTGTTCCTTTGTTTAAACTGAGCAAAACAGGTGTGTTGTATTCTTTCGGTATACCTTCGGGCTAAAAATAAATTTGCTTCTTATATTTGCAGTTAAAAAGGTGATAGCATTAATAAGACAAACATAGGTTTCCCGCTTATGGTGTGTACATTTCACAGTTGATTCGTTACTGCCGCGTTTATTCGTCGACTTTCTCGTCATGGCTAGATTGCTGTCATAAACTTCTAAGACATGGTAATGTTCAGTTTATGGTAATTTCATCACTCCAAAAGTTTTACGGTCGTCATCACGAATTGATTGGCCGATACGAAATTTCTATATCGTGTATGAGACTATTTATCTAGCATGGAGAAATTCAAATGGCATAAAACAGCGATCGAGAATAACAAATCACACGTGGATTATCAACTTTTTCTCCAACCGATCGGATACCCTGAAAACAGACAAAAAATTAGAGAAAATATGTTTTCATCAAAAATTGAATTTATTTTACATTGTTACTAACTTAATATATATCCTACCTCAACAAGAAGATGTCGTTTAACAGCGTCCGCAGCCATAACGGACTGGGCCTTCACAGTGAAAGATATTTGTCCAAGTGCTGCTGGAACTATGGGGAAGTAAACAGACTTTGCTTCGCCTGCTTTCACCTTAATTATAAAAAAAATAAGAGTCGTGTTAAGTATTAATATCATGGTATCAGCCCCTAGCTATAGTTAATTGTTGTTCTGCAATGACAAAGTTTTTAGATACATTGTTTAAATTCTAAGGAAAATTTAGGCGGAAGGGGAGTTGACCTTGCACAAAATTGTTCAGCTTTTCACAAAACATCTCCTGTGTAAACTTACTATTAAGTCGTGCAGATTCTATTATGACTTACGAGTGATATTACTTTTCAGATATTTTTTTTCAAAAGGGCCCTGCATCTCAGATGAATTTATCACAGTAGGTGGACATGTGACCCCAGATGATACGAGTGATGATGATTTGTCTAATTCTATTGAGGAATAGCCATCAAATCCCATAAAACGAAAAATAGGAAAGGATAAAACAGATAACATCGTATAAAATGTCATCAGCAAAATACAACAGGCATCAAAATGGATCTAATAAATAAAGCATTGTTGTTCTTTTTTATTATCAAAGCTGAAATTTTGGTTTACGTTGTGATTTCAATTATAATGGTATATATGACCACTTTAATGATTATATAGTACGAGATGCATTTGGAAAGTCCTGATTTTTGGACTCGCTTTCGACGCAAAAATACCGTGGAAATAATGTAGAGCAAAGAGTATACAAAATGTATATCAAAATAAGAGCGCTGTTAAGATCACGTGCAACTGACATAGAAATGATATGGATAAAGTCTATGGCACTTCGACCATGTCATATTCCACAGTTTTACGACATTTTCATCGCTTTAGATCGAGAAGAGTGAAAACCTGAACAGGAAGATCGCTATCGGCTTTTAGAGAGAAAGATATCGAAACCTTGAGAAATATCATCAGTCAAGTTGCGAGATATAGCTCTATCAGGGATACATTCGTCTGCAATTTTCACAATTGTAAGTCAACGCAGATGGGTATTTAATTTGCTTTCAGACATTTAAAAACAGGACAGATTCGACTGAGCAAAACATGCACACTGTGTTAATGAAATTGTCGCTGGAGACGAGACACGGGTTTCATTTTTTGAACCAGGTTCATGAGTGAAAATAAACTTTGGATCGGGGAAGTGTGCACGCTGTTCGTTGATTCTTGTGCCGGAATTTGCTGGTGTCAATGGACAATTGTATTTTATGGAAGTTTTTCAAGAGGTCATGAATCATTACACCAGTGCTCGCCCGCGCACCTGTACCCGTGGCATCCATTTCTTACATGATAGCATACCTTTGGATTGTTATTTTGCAACACCTGGGATGATGCCTCTGCTGGTGGACCCTAGGTTTTCGCCAACCCAGTCTTCAGATTTGTCTGACATGATTATTCATTGATTTGTTACACAAATTACCAGTATTTAGCAAAATTAAAAAATAATAGAAATACTTAGGGTTCATTCCTTGTATTGCACATGGTAGATCTCCTTAGCTGAAATTTGGCTTCCTATTTCGGTATTTTTGGTAGAGTAGTTCTTGTTTAATATAATTTTGGTTTTTGGTCTTCCAAATTTTTCGGTTTTAATGCTGCTGATGAGAGGTAACTCCTTGAAATTCGTAGTTTACAGCATAGTATGAATTTACTATATCTAATATAAGTATCTTTGGATTGTTATTTGTTATACTTATCAACTACACCAGAAATGGAAATTCCGAAACAGACAGATAAAACCTAGAAAACTCTGAATGACGATATTCTAAGAAAATGAAGCACCTTAATAGTCAAATAATTATATTAACGAATATATTTGATGAATTTCACATTTTAGCTGACGAGGCTACCGTAATCACGGAAACGTTTGACGCAAATCATGTTAGTCAAACATTAATCAATATTTCTGATAAACCGGAAAACAAACTCTTAAATTTATCTTTGATATCAATTTTGATGCCCAAGATGAGCACATTTCGTCGATTTACTATTCACCAGTTGTGTTCGAGGCCTAAAATGTTGAAAACCAAAATAACAGTCCAAAATTTGAAGAGCAAATTCACAAATTCCAAAATGACCAAAGGAGGGAAAGCCAAAACCATCTAAGGACAGAGCTATGCACATAGGAGATACTCTTTAGTTTTCGCTAAGGACATGGTATGATTTCAGCCATTATTTGGTCCCATCTGACATGAACATTAAAATTAAGATTTCAGATTCGAATTTGTATTATTTTTATCGAACTTTTAAAATGTATCAATCATTGAAAAAGATTCCTTCAGATGATCCAACACCGACGTCATGAACGTCTGCTATAGCAAGGATTTTAAGAAATTTGAGCGTTTTCACAGTAGATTTTGGTTAAAATAACTATGAGAAACAGCCTTGCCCAAAACTATTTTATAATATAACGTGAGTCTTACATAAAGACAAATTTCAGTGAAATATCTTTTTGGGCAAGGCTGTTGCTCATATCAAAATTTTAATTCAAAGGTTCAAAAATGAGTGAAATATGGTGTTTTCCATTGATTTCTTCACAATTAGCCATCTTTGACAGCATATTGCGACTATTACAGACATTCCTTGTTGAAAACAAAACATGTTCCTTAAAATACAACATTTTAGACTACTTAATGATAGCTGAGAGTACGTATTTCATTACTTTTTTATTTTGAAATTCAGGGGGCCAAATATCAGGCCAAATCATACCATGCCCTTTCACAATTTTATAACAGGAAATATATATTCATCATCGAGACTAGGCACACACACTGCAGAAAAAATTCCACGATCAGCATATATAACTTTCCATTTGGGATATACCAACTTGTTTTTTTAAACAATTTTTGTAAAAAATCAAGGAACTGCACATGAAAAATAGAAAATCCGTTCTTGTAAAATATTTGATGCATTTCAGCACTGAGTGGAAAAGACAATAATTAAGTATGACTAAAGGAAACAAAAGGTAGAGTAGTGCTTTTTACTTTCATTTAAATGAGATTTTGAGATATTCATGAAAAACGCCGAGCAATTGAAAAAAACACACGATTAAGCGCGCGCAGAATGTGTAGATTCATGAAAACGGTCTATAGTTTTGACCTCACAATAATGGTATATTTATTCTTTTAAAAGTATATATGGGTATCTATGGTGATACGAGGTCATAATGTTTTTTCCATAGAAAAAAGCTATAAAAAGGACAAATATACCTAAGGAGCATTCAAAAAAACGTAATCCATTGGACAGACAAAC
The DNA here is from genome assembly GCA_028015205.1 of Mytilisepta virgata. Taxonomy (NCBI): domain Eukaryota; kingdom Metazoa; phylum Mollusca; class Bivalvia; order Mytilida; family Mytilidae; genus Mytilisepta; species Mytilisepta virgata. The sequence goes on from CM051520.1 coordinate 46,032,955, forward strand.
CCGGGAAGACAAACGAACAACCACAAGCACAACAAATAAACACAGAAAACTAAAAACAATGAACAACACGAACTCCTATAAAAACCAGGAGTGAACCCAGGTGCTCCGGAAGGGTAAGCAGTTCCTGCTCCGTATACGGCACCCGTCGTGAAGTTCAACAAAGTCAATCCGGTGGAAGTCACAAATCGTAGGAGGCACATGAAAGGTTACGACAGTGGGAACAGGTCCAACATCATCTTAGATATTGGAACACTGTAATTGTCAATCAATTCATGATGACGACCGTAAAATTTCTTAAGTGATGACATCAACTTATCCCTGATAAAACCCTGGTTAAGAAGCTTTTGTGACAGCAGTAATCCTCTTTGTCGAAAGTCAGGGTAACTCATATAAAATATCTCACAAGCAAAGCGTAAACCTTAAAACATAAATATATATGCGTTAGTTTGTTTTCATTATAAATAACTACTTTTTACATATTTATAACTACACCTACGTGCACGTTGTCTGTCTGAGTTTGAGAAACAAAGCTAGTAGTTCCATCTGCTGTCACAAGAATATTTCTAAAATCATCGTTCTTCTCCAATGTTACAAGTACCTACATTAAAGTAACAGTGGCTATATCTGACATTTACACTCATAAAATTAGATTTTCATTTAGATATGTACGATGGGGTTAAACACGAGTTTGAATTATTCGGCACAAAATACATGTACAGAGGCGAACAGTTATTTATTTGCTGTTTTTCATCTTGAAACTCTAGAAACAGTAAAGTGTAAAAACTAGGTGACCTATAGGGCCTATGCGTTAGGGAAACCAGTCATCTAACCTTTACACATAGACAATAACAGTGCATTGACTTGGTATAAAATTGATGATGAGGCTTAGAATCGGACGAAAATGAAAGAGTTTCCCAACATTTTCCCCGATTCGTGCAGAATTCGTATACCGAATTTTATGTCAAGTCAAGGCACTGTTGTTGTCTTTATACTGCAATATTTGGTGACATTTGTTGATATAACTACCAATTTCAACATTATTTGAAACGTTTGTTACCTCAAGTGGCCCCAATTGATTTGATGGGAGAACTCACCTTTTCCAAGATCGACGAGCAGGTATACCACAGATAATCGCATAATATTATTTAAAATAAAATACATTTGGCTGCAAATATTTTTTATCAACAATAAAAAATAAGTACCAAGAGAATAAGTATTGAAATTTTGTTCTAATCATTAAAATCAGAAAGTTTGTTCATTTATTACCGTTAATCAGGTCAAGTAGGTGAGGCCTAAGTGTTATAAACTGTCAGTGACCGTATATTACGTGTAAATATGGTGTCAACGCATTTTGACTGATCAAATAGAACAATTGCAGTATAAATTTTAATTTTGTCTTTCACACTTTCGGGTATGTATTAATAAATCATAAATTAGAATTGTGAATGATTTCATCCATTTTCCTGAAGAAGAAAAAAACACAAAACAGAAGAAAATTAAAAAAAAGAATTCAAAAATTGGTTAAAATAAGAGAAGCGTTCCTAAATGTATTTGAAACTTCAACAAGTCAGCAGTTCCTCTGAGGTCTTCAAAATTTGACTAAAAACTTGCATTGTATATTTGACAGCAAAATAAATGCCTTAACTGTTAAGACTTTGGAATGCCAATTATATGTGCCTTTCATTTTTTTTTTCAAACGTGTTTAAAGGTAAAATTTTGATTTCCATTGCCACAATTGCAAATAAATCGGTAATTCCTGTTCTCGGTATATAACCACAACTGTTTAAGTCGGTGGTTCTATTGTTAACAATATTTTCAGTGTTATTTCAGTGTTTATTAAAGTAAAGTCAAGAAATACCAAAGGGATATTCGCAGGGGGAATAATCGAAACAACCAATAAACTCCGGAGAACAAATCAGATAAGACCAAAACAATACATGCACTACAATTAAAAACTAAAAACATATGAACAACATGGACCCCACCAAAAAACCGGGGATAGACTCAGGTGCTCCGGAAGAGTAAGCCGTCTCTGCTTCCTGCAAGACACCCGCCATGCTGCCTATGTCAAATCCGGTATGAGGAAGTGATAACATCAATGGAACAGGTCCATTTTCATTTTGGGAAACAGTTTTTGCATACCTGTCAACCAAGTCATGATGACGTGCATAAAACTTTAATAAAGATGATTCCAACTAAGGAGCAACAGACCCTTGTCTGAGCAACTTTTCTGTCATAAGCCGGGCTCTGTTCAGGAAGTCAATGTATATGTCAATAGAATAATGTATGAGTTGTGAAATATATACTCCATACGCCGGCGCTTCTGGAATATTGCCGCTCAAAAATGGAAGTTGACGATTGGAAAGTCAAAGTCATCCCGTTTGTCGTAAAGTTTTGTATTCAACCTTCCTTTGGTGTCAATTTCGAGGTGAAAGTCAAGATAAGATGCAGACTTGGCAGTGTCTGTGGTATCCTTAATTTCGAGATCATTGGTATAGAAATTCCCAAAACGTGAATTGTTGAGTGATAAAACATCATCTAAAGCTTTCCGATATTTTGGTCAATAGTACTCTGTATATGTATTAATTAATAAAACAAGGGTCTGTGAAATGTCCATTTATGGAATGGATTTTACGGGAATTTGAATAGATTAATCAGTTTGAATTGTCTTATCACTCACCTGACAGATGCCATTGGTTACTTTAAAAAAAAAACAATTGAACTCGCCATTTTCGTTCAATTATAAATTACGAAGAAAGCAAAACATTTCGCCTATCACATATAAGTTATAATCAAGAATTATGTGTCATTCGCATCAAACAGACAGCTTAGAATAGTAACGCCACACAAGAATCCCACAGGGGGTATTTCAGTAAATAGCTAGATAAATGATAGAGTAGGAAAGCAGTACAAAATAATTCCTATGGGTTTCGTCATAACCACAATCTAAAGGAAAGGAATGAAATACCCTACGAAATACGTGCACTTTACAGCTGTTATCTGGACTGATATTCAAGATTGGGTATCATATATTTCTAACAAGACTAACAAATTTCACTACTTTTCTCTCAAATTTCCTGTGTGGTATTAGAACTGGTATGAAACAATACCTCAGTTTATGAGAATTATTCTTTCCGATTTTAAATCATCAGGTACGTCACTGAAAACTTTGCCGTTTTTTTAAAAATTTTTTTTACAGTAGTCATGGTAGTTGAGTTTTGCGTTTCTGAGGTAAAATAAAAACTGCTACGGGTTACAAATCTGATCGAATTTTTATGGTGCAACAATTATGACGTCATAATAATGATATGGATTTGATTCCCCTGATATAGATTATGGTGCCTCATATGGATTTTTTGCCCCGCTGGTTTGATATGGCAAGTTTGCTTAGGACATACGCATGGGCTAAACTACCTATTTCAACGCTAAACATATGATAAAATGCCCAACTTAACGATGTTTACTTCATTTTGATAAGCAAGAAGATAATTCCACTCGCCGTCATTTTGGAACAAGACAAATCTGATCGAAAATTACCCAATTTTCATATAAGATTGGACGGGCATAGATCCAAATTTAAGCAATTGAGTTAGCTTAAGAAATATAAACTCAAACTACATGTTTGTGAACTTAAACCGACTACGTCTATCGGGTATTCAATGAAAGAAACTCTTAAAGTCAACTGAAGAACTGCAATGAAAGAAATAGTGGGTTAAATGTGGCGCATTTCATCAATTTTATCGAAAAATTACATAGACATTACTTACATATATAGAAATCTTGCACCAAAATTTCGACCAAGACTGGATGCGGAGAAATTATTTTTTAAGCTGCCCTCTTGTAAATTTGTAAAGAGGTGTTTTATTTCCTTCTGTATAACATCGGATATTGCTTAAATCATTTAATTTAAGTTAAACGCACATTTTTTTAGCAAATCTATGTAAGGTAAATAACCCGATCATACGATGAGGCTTATACGACACAAACCCACGTGATAACGCATCTAATTAGTTTTTTGTATTATCCGTACATAGGCCAGATCTTTAGATTCTGCTGGGCATTGGGGAGGGGTTCCAGCTGTTGCCACGGGTTGTTTTCCAACGGTTACCGCAATTACCGATAATCGTCCTTGACTATGTTCTGAGCTACTCGTCATTGGTCTGAACTTAATAGACTCTAGATTCCCTATATCTTTTTGGAAGCTTTCACTAACTTATTCAGGTAGCACCCCTAGTTTTTTATCTACAGTCTTGGCCTCAGCTCTATCCGATTCAATAGTTTACTGCCTTTCATCAGTTTACAGGGGTTTAGTCATATGAGCATTTGAACAGCTTCTTTGGTCCTTACACCTCTTAAGAAGTAATTCCACCGTCTGTTCCTAACAGTATTCAGTTTGTAGCAGCTCCAACAAGGGGGTCTCCATTTTGACACATAGTCTAGCTTAGCTTAGCTCGTGTTCCTTTCACCTCTGCCAAAGTTAATTCCCCTACCACTTCTGTTAGATTACATTTGGATAATCCTTCAGTTGACTTTAAGAGTTTCCTTTCTTGTATTTACAGGGCACCATGAATGCCTTTGCTTTTCTACTCGTCTTTTCACTTTAGATAAGAAAGTTACTCATCAAATTTCCCATCGCCATTGGATGGAAAGGAGAAGATATCAGTTGCACCCAGAAGTGAAGATGTTGAGACTCCTTTTACTCCTGACCAGGTATCCAGGAATGCCGATGAACCTTCTTCTGACACTTTTATCGTCATTCTTTCGAGCATGGTTCTCAAGAACCTGATTTTTTAAAATTCTCATTCTTCCTAGGAGGAATTAATTACTTACTCAAGAGGGATGTGGCATTCTTCTACTTTTTAAGTGTCTTCTGATTTGTATTTTCCTGAATCTAATCACATTTAAATTGCTCTTCAGATTCTAAATGAAAGTTGAAGTGGACACGCTTCTGTGTTTAACGATAGAACAATCAAAACGTTTCCGTACTTTTCTCTTTTTGGGGGGGCTGGGGGGTGGGGATGGGTGGGGGGTACTAGTATTTTACGGTCGTCATTCCAAATTGATTGAATTATTTAGTTTCCCTATTCAAAATTAGACTAAGTATTTCCAGTTAAATTTCACATATTCCTGGAAATGACATCTCATCCGACTTAACGAGTTTTATGTATGCTTGTATCTGCATTATCACGAGTTAGGTTGTTTTTACTTTTCGATATAACGGACGTTCCGCACTATTTTGTCGCTTTACTAGTATTCTTTTGCTGATAGTGATTTACTGATCAAGTTATTATCAAAGACTACCTTAGAAAGACTTGTTCAGTCTTGTGATAATCCAGTCTCATCTCGTATTAATTCCAAATCTGAAGGTCTTCGCCTGGTCCTTTTTGCTAAGACTGATGACCTTAGAAATGCTCCTCAAGTAGTCGAATAGAAAAAACTTTGAAATCCAGAATCAGGTAGTTTCTTCTCCGTGTCTTTAAGGCGTTGGGAGCATCTTTACTTCTAATCAAGGGTTCCATTGCTAATCCTAATTTGTCTTAAAGAACAGGAATTCGTGAAAATTCTAATGTTTCCGACGGACTTCAGTCAGGATTTTCTTAAATTTAATCGTAAGTACAGGAGCTTTAGACATACTCAACATCTTTACTCATCCCGCTTTCAAAGTTAACGATGGAAAAATGTGTTTCTATTTCATCTGGAAACAGTCTCAGACCACGAGAAAGAAATTGTCAGGAAAAAAACCTAAATGATTCGTTGTGATTCTTAAGTAGCTAAGAAGACTACTTTCTTACAATTTCGTTGCTTCCTTCTTAGTTATTGACAAAAACAACACAATTTCCTGTTCCATACCAATTCCGGTAGGTAGTTGACTATCTTCCCGTTCCTTTTTCCGAGTCATTCCTAAAATAACTTCGATTTGTTTGGAACAACAGAGTGTCTATCTTTTGAAAAAAGTAAGTATGTTGTGAAACAGCTCATAGAATACGAGAAAAAAATGGAAATAGTGGGCAAAAGAAGACTTAAATGTACTAAATACACAGGTCAAACAAAACCAAATACAAAACCTTGAAATAACAACAAAAGTTAAAAGTCAAAACTGCCCAATGTTTCGACCAATATGGCTTTGATCACGAGCATAAAAAAATAATAAAAATATGTTTGTCTTTCTATCGCTCCATTGGTTTTTACCAAAATTATGGATGGAAAGATCATTCGTCTTTATGGACTTTCAGATACATACTACTATCTTGATCACTCTCCCATCAAGGAATTTTGCTACAAGAAACATGCAGACATGTTACATGTTGCATGATCCCACTCTTCATGTCTATAAGCGTCCCCGTGTCACGGAAAAAATCAGAGATATTTCAATCTTGGCACTTCACTTTCCTGGGGCTTAGTTTTTTCTTCAGAACTTTTCTGAAAATGATTTTGTTCCCGCCTCAGGATTCAGATTCAGTTTCTTAGCAGACATAGTTTCACGGGAACGTCTCCACATTCGACTTTTTCAGCTTATCTACAGAATCAGAGCGGAGTATATTTTTTCTCCCAGTTTCAGATAGCAAGACATATCCATGTTTTTTTTTATTTTCATGTTATATATTATTTCCACCTCAGGAGTCAGAATGTCTATTGACTGTGATGCTAAATTGTATATTTTCTCTGATTAGTGTCCTGTCGTGTGAAGGCGCATTTCTGTTTTTTTAACTTGAGTCAAAGGACCTATCTTCCTCTATAAGGTAGTGATATATGCCGATTATTTCTAGAACTATTCATATTTCTGCTGGTCCTTATTTTGGTTATAATGATTTCGTGTCTGTCTGAGTCAAACGGTCTATCTCCCTCTAATATGCATGGATATATGTTGGCTATTTCTAGAATTATTCATATATTGGGTGGTCCTGATTTCGGTAATAATGATTCAATTTCACTCTCAATCCGAAATTTTAGTCCAAAAGACCTAGAAAGACAGTTATTGTTCCAGCATGTAATTTCGGTTAATTTTATTTACTCTAAGACTTTCTCTCTTTGAATCTGCTGACTTATAGATATTTTTTTTAACTTATAATGAGATACGACTGCCACTAGCCATTTGTCACTTAAATATAAATTTGCTATCATTGTGCTTGATGGGGCAAAGATAAATTATTTAGGCCTGTTAACCGGGAAATGAACAAAAAAGTCGTTCATTTGTGAAACTTAATTTTGCTAACACAGGACAGATGGCACTAACCACTGTAATATCTTGCAGAACATTTTTAACTTCAAGGTGTTATTGCACAACTTCAAAATTGTTTCACCTTAAATCTGATTGCTCCTGCTCTCCTTCGCCATTCAATTACGGACCTGCTGACCATGTTTTACCTGTGACCTTATCATCATTAACAGAAAATGGGCTACGAAAAAGAAGGAACAAGTTACAAAACTTTCAGATAAGATCAGTTGATAAGGTCATTAATTCTTGTCTAAGAATGTTCATAAGTTCTAAATCTGATAGCGTTTTTACGATCCCTAAGTCGCTGATAATTATGTAACTGTATCCGCTGACAAAGCTCCAAACTGCATTGTGTTTGTGGACAATAGACTCATAGTCCTTGATTAAGTAGATGGGTAATGCCAATTCACTTTGCAAACAGACTTGCACACACATTATGATACCAAAGGAAGATATTATCAATAATCATATTTCTGCTCGATCTTTCTACAGTATTGCTGTAAGTGATAACAATATACGAATAATATATATTACCCTTCCACATGCTCAACTAATGTTTTTCCTTGATCTAATTAACACATTTTTCTTGACTAAACATCTTTTATTAGGTAAGGAAAGGGCGTATTTCGTCAAAAACACAGATTTTAACAAAAGTGTAATCTGACATTGAGTTTGGAGGACTTGTTTTTCTACAGACGATCGGAATTATAATGGGGAAAAACTTCTGCAACACTTTTGGTCGATCTATTCTTGTTTTTATACGAAGCTTTTTTTACAGCCGCTACTGCAGAGAAAAGAAATAAAGCTATCATAGTCCTTTAATTTCAGTTTCCGCAATGCGGATGATGTTCTATCACTTAATAATCCCGACTTTAAGTATTACCTACATCTTATCTATCCCAGTAGACTTGGATTTAAAGAGACCACAGACACACCCACATCTGATTAATTTCTAGACTCGCACAGAGACAAAAATGGACGATTGAAATCCTTTAGAAGAAACAAACCAAGTTCTCCCCCCTATGATGTGTACGTTTCGTTTTGTTACTTCCGTGCAACTGATATATATGACAACTTTCTCGTCAAAGCGATTTCTAATACAGACTTATGGTCGTCATAACAAAATGATTGTCCAAAATAAATTTCTGTATTAAAAAAGAGATAAGAAATCTTCAGTTAGATTTCAGGTCTTCTTGAAAATTACATCTCATCGCACTAAACAATGCACCGAACGTGACACACTGGCAATGCGTCAGGTGCCGTGAATTCAGAAGCGTATGATTAACCATCCAGGCCACCTCATGTGACTTCCGGTTCTTAGTTGGAGTTCACATTGCTAGTGATTTTTTTCTGCGATATCTTGTTCTGATTCTGTTTAGTTTAGTATATGTATAATATATGTTTTTTTCTTTTCACATTTATTATTGCAGTATGTTTTCTTGCCTTTTGATTTCGATATCACGCACTTTGCTTCTGTATTCTTTTCATTATATTTACTCCTTTCAATATGGATCCTTGTGTATTAGTCAAAAACAAATGCCAAAAGGTGCATTTAAACGAAACAGCTAATGGTGTCCCTACATACACTTTTCAATAGTGCTCCTTTATATGAAGTAATATCATGACTATCTGCCAGTTTCCGGATAAATCTTTTTTTCATTTCACATCACTTAAAGTCCATGTGAATAGTCAGTATACTTTATTACCTATAGTTCTCAACAAATCAATTTTCTTCAGGGATCAGGGGCTTCAGATTTGAGTTAGATTCTGAATGTACTTAGAATTTATGATGCTAACGTATTAATGTTCTTCGACAGCTCAACAAAAAATTTTCTTATCATTCTCATAATTAGACTTTCAAAATGCCAAAAATCCATTCCACATATTGAACTTTCCAGAGAGTAGTATACGAATACACATATATACATATATATACACATATTTGTCTTCAGATATACTTTAATGTGGCTTTTGGTACAAAACAAATCGCACCCTAAATAACTGAGGCATTACATGAAATTATCTTATATTTTCTGAGGTAGAGTGTCTAAGAGTACCAAAATGTAACTCAAACGAATGACACATAAGAAATTTACAAAGCTGAGCTCATTTGAAAGCGAGATACAGTAGATATAAATATATCATGTATATATAATAATCTTTACAACTTACATCAACATCACTGGTTAAATAATTAAAGACATTAGCTTGTAATACAACTTGTTCTCCTCTCACAACGGAGTATGGGAGGTTCAAACTGACGAAGAAAGGCTTGAAGGCTTCAATCTAGAACAGAAACAATATATACCTTGCATGAAAGTAAACATTTTGTCGAACTACTTTGGCTAGCTTTGATCATAAGCAAAAAATAGAATATATATCAAGAGCTTGAAACCTTATAGTCCGGCCAAACTGCCATAAAAAATTACCATACCTCAAATTAATTGCAAAATCTCTACTTGACCTTAGAATTTTACTGTTTACATTGGAGGGAATACTGAAGTTAGTAGAGCGGAACATAAGTTTTTATTACAAGAAGTGAAACAATTTGCTGGAATATTTTATTGGAATTTTGAGGCTCTTCCTTTAGATGCTGAGGTAACTCTTAGCTGAGTTTGTATTCTTGTTTGTATTAATTCTTGGGGTTTTTGATGGTTGTGTTTATTAATTCACCATTTCATCTTTAAGCGGATTTCCTTGATCTCGATCAGTGCTGATGAGTAGTCAGTCAACGAAATGATGATACAGTATATCAAATTTATTGAGGTATTTTGTGACACATTTTATTGAAATCTAAAGAATTTTGGAATGAAACTGGACATTAGAAAGATTTTTATTCCTTACAATTATTTGTTGTAAATGCTATTTTAGATAGTTATTTTAAAATTTCTACTATTATTAACTTTTATTTTAAAAATCACTGACTGATGTGTTTTATCTTTTCTTTCACAATAGTCAAAGATCCCGATCTCTGAACATAATTTTGAAACGGGACTTAAGACCATTCCATCAAATTAGGTTTCAATTTCTCTAGAATTTTCAGAGGAGAAGATTTTTGCATATTTTTGTTTAATTTTAGTAACAACGATGCAATTTGTTGGACACCCAGGACCCCGGGGACACAATTTTGTAATGGGGCCATCCAATGACCACTCTGTCAAACTTTTTTCTTTATATTTTTAGCCGATGCCTGTATTTGCAGTAACATCAGCTATATTTGTTGGACTTGTTGAATTTGATCCCAGCTTTGTACCAAACCGACACGCTGAGTCAGTTTTTAACGTGCTAGCTAACAATGTAACAGTCCGCGAGAGACATATAACCCGGACATTCCACACTTGAGGCGGTTTGATGGTCATTTGAGCCAGGTAAGCTAAATCTCTTCTATTTTAGATATATATAGACAGAGATTATACTTTATTTTCTTAATATAGGATTCGTAAATTAGCATTCTAAGAACTCTTGGTTGAACAACACTAATAATAATACACAGTTATTGACTGGGTCCGATGACAAAAGTTGTTTTGTTCGACCCGAAGACTGAACTGTTGCCCAAAGCCTAGGCTGAGAGCAACAGTTCAGTCAGAGGGTCGAACAAAACAGCTGCTGTCGGAGAAACCAGTCAACAACTGTTTTATTATACGACAGCGATCTGTACATGGAGCTGCTATTCATAGTAACCAATCAAAAATAAGGCAACAGTTGACTGTTGACAGCCAACAGTTCAGTAACCTGAAGAATTTGAGATTTTTTTTAAAAAGTCAAAATGTTGATTAATATAATCTCTATCAAATTTATATAGGGAAAAAACCAAAACGTATAACAATGCGTTTTATTTATTCAAGAAATACATTCTACAATGATAATTTTTACGAAAAAGAAAGCAGTATCTCTATACATTTGTATGTTAAGCTGAGATAAAATGTTAACAAACCTTTGCAGAAGTCGGAGCGATTCCGAGACCAGATATTTTGTTGACAGCAAATGCACTTGCAATCCATGATGTAATGGTATCTGGAACTGTTGTTGAAAGTGTCATGTGACCATCAGATCTTAAAAAATTAAACTAAGGCATGGGCAATTTTTTAAAGTAACAGTCCTATTTTTCGCTGATTCAGTATTGATTATTTAAACTGTAAATTTATTGAAGTCATATTGATTAAAGTTTAATTCATAACAAAGTATGACAAAAATATGTATTTCTTGCGATCAAGCATGATATCGAGCAATTAAACAATATTTACTTATTATATTCTTGCCTTTTATTATCATTTCCTTTATATTTTCTACTGGATAATTGTTTGTAAATTGTTACAACTTCAAATGTATTACATGTATTACTATACAATATGTTTAAATGGAATAAAAAATCGTTCGCTTGTAAAACGTGCAGCAACAAAAAGGGTTAATTACTAGTTTATATATATATATACTTATTAAGCTATCATATCGTTTGTTTCGCGAGTTATACTTAGTTAAGTGATAAATAATATACATAAAAAATTTCGGCAATGGTTGCTTTAAAATAAGATCTATCGACTTCAATTGAAAATTTCATTTTATTTATACCGGATTAAAAATTGTTGTTTCACTTAATAAAAAAGAAAAAATAACCATAGAAATACACAAAGACTTAGGATATAATTTAACTTCAAAAAGATATGAGAACATGCATGATAGTATTTGCAGATCAATTTCTAGCAATCATAGGTATTTAAAAATGTTTTATACCCCACTGTTGTATTACTCCAAAGCCAGGTCTCAGGAAACAATTTTCTCGTGCGTGTAGCCTCTTTTAAATGAGAGTTGGTTCCACTGTTTGTCATGCCTGCGAGAGAGTCTACCATGTGTCCTTTTCCTACCTCATTGACCATACCACCAGCACCACCACCAAAAGCCAATTGAGGAGAGAAAAGAGGCAGATCTATCGAAAAGAATTAATTAATAAAAATTAATTGAGATTAATAAATACTTTTTCCATGAAAACGAATGGTATTTAACGCTTACCCAAGTAAAAATAAGTTATTGAGAACTCTAGTAAAGGTACCACAGGAACATGATTATGTCTTACAGAGACAATACATCAGAGGCAAAGAATTGGCAAATAGTTATATGAACATGAAAGATTGGTAATTCTTTTAGATTTAGTAATGCAATATGTAGTTTTGTAATGATATTCCTGTGCCCCATATTCTTTCAATTCGTAGTCGTCTTCTTTTTTAAGTGTTAAGTAGTTATTCTCATCTTTTGATATGCCAGGTCTTTATTCATGTTTTGCTGCCAAAACACCAGTCCAATACTTGGTCATTTCTTCTCTGTAGGATTCAAACATATCGCTATACAATAAAAAAAAAAGCAAGCGTGCTTTGTCGTCATCCATTCCGCTCCCGAATAAATCGTTGACTTTCTGGTGATTTACTTGAAATGTTCCGATTCATAATGCCCTCCATGGAAAATGTTTGCAATCCTCATCGAGTATTCGTTGGATTCGTGGTCACTGCTTTTGTCGGCTTTTGTGATGTCTGAAGCTGAATCAGATTTACTGTACTATGTTGAATCCCCTTTGATACATTGTGTATCTTTTTGTGACGCACTATGTTGAAGTTGGCCTTCGTATCCACGTTTGTCACAGGTGAACATTAAGACGTCTTTTTCTTTTGAGATTCGATGTTCGAAAAAATTCCATCTGTTCTGCATGTGCTTTTTTTGTTACCAGTTCCTCCATTAAGACGACACAGTTCTTTCTGACTCGAAAATGATCGTTGTTTGTATGATTTTCTCTGACCATGTTGATCAATTTGTGTTCTGCTTGGTTTCGCGGCTTACTGATTTGTTCTCCCATATTAGCCAAAAAAAAACTATTGGGGCTATGCGAATATAGCTTTTCGTTGCTTATTACTGCTCGGGACGATCAAATTGTTCTTTTAATTGAGAATGTAGTATGTTGTATGAAGTGTAGAAAAGTCGAATGTTTTATGCTGTTACATGTAGCCAACGATTTTGATTTTAGATCCACATCTGATTGACACTACTGGTGGAATATGATGTTTCACAGTAATTCTGAAGGCCCTCTTGTCAATATGCATGTTAAAATCTTTGAAATAGGTTTAGTAGAGCAATCATCTGACCCAGCAACGTACCTTTGTTTAAACGGATTCTTGCGTAGTTTAGGAGTCCATTAAGAGGGGGACGGTCAATTTTTTTTTACCCTTTGTTAAAATGCCAAAGGAATGAAGAGCGGTCTTGTAGTTATCAAAAACTTCCTTTTTAGTGAGTGGGGTGTATAAGGTGTTAAAATAAGGCGTTAAGCACCTATTTGTCATGGAGGCAAGACAAGATTTCAACAACCTAAGGTATGTTAAGATGGATGTAGCTTTAATGCTTATAGACCCTTGGAGGTTTTAATTCGGACCTGTACCATTGACTTAATGCCCTTTATCCAATCTGAAAGTGTATCAGTATGCTCCAGTTCCTATGAAGTTCATTTTCTGGCGTAGTCCTCAATAGAATCCGTCAGCAATTTGAAATAATATTTCAAATTAATTGGCTGAGGTTCATGGTACTTGGGACCTTCAGCTAGCATATCTTGTTACCTTTTGATTAACACTAGATTAAGATCTCAAGTGATAACATAACACACAGGACTATACATGAATGGAGATGTCAAACAAGAGGAGTCAAGGAGTTTAGACTTCAGCTGCAGGTCATCGGAATTAAGGTCCTACAGTGCCTGTTTATAATTGAACATCTTGGTTGTATAAGTTGCTAAATTATCCGACACAAAAATGTTTGATTTTCATTCTGCGTTTTTATAGATTTGCCTCCCATTAGTAGTAGTTGATATAGTTTTGATTAAGATAATAAGAACAAATAGGGAATTCCCTACCCATTATCTACAACTTTGGGATAAAATCACTAGAATTTTAGACGAAACTGTTGTTTGCATTCTTAACGCATTCTTGCATAACTATGCAATTACTAAAATAATTGTAATATAGGGTTACAGATTTCACAAGCTGCTTAATGCTTTTAAAAAGTTTTATAATATATATCAACATTTTTATTCTAAATATACAGCTTCCAGAAAAGCACTTATCATGAACGGGTTTTCCCATTCTAGTTTTTACTGTAATATTGTGAATAAATGCACAAATTTCGCTTGTAACCCAAGGAAACTTGGACGTTACTTAAGATCTGTTCACAGTAAGGGCTATAAATATGGAATTATGTGCAATTCTGTAAAACTTGCTCTTTCTCCCAATACTTGAAGACTTTAAATTCATAATGGCCTCTCATGAACACAGATTTTTTGTTTAGTAGAGCGACAGTATCCGACCTGCAGCTATGAGAGCCTTAGCTAGTTTTACAGTTAAAACGAGCACATTCTGACCCTGCTATCTAAATTATTTACTATCCACTCTAACTTTCATTTCTAGCAAGCGCACCTTTTTGGTATCATACTGTATTGGTTTTTATAGTGTGTTTTATACAACAGAGTGTCAGGATAGATAAGACGGAGGTTTGGGTACCCATAAAATCGGTTTAACCCCACCACTATTCAGTGTCTGTACCAAGTCAGACTTTCCTGATCATGACTCTCTGTTGTGTTAATGTTTTTTACTCTCTTGTGTTCTTTTTGTCCGGCGTTCTGTCAGTTGGGTTTCTTTGATGGATTGGTATGTCCTTGTTGACCTTTCCTGATATCCATTTTGTTGTTTATTGATTTCCGTAATTTCCTTAATTTCAAAACCAGAATGGGGTGATGCTTTTGAAAACTTCTGTCTATATCGGGAAGCGCTCTACTGTACCTTAGGACAAACCCGTCCTGAAGTCCTACTTCCATTATTTCCCATACTTCAATAACTCTTTTTTTCAAAGGCGTCAACCTTTTGGAGGTTCAGTTTCCACCATCTATTCTATATCGACACTATTTGCGAAAATGGTCTTGGTAAAAGATGCTAGTCCGTTGTACGGGCGACGAAAAATGGCTGTACCATTTTAAGGGAGAGCAACGCCCTTTACACGTTAAAGACGCTTCTGTAGTTGTCGAATAAGAGTAGACTTAAAGCCTGTTACAGGGGCTGCTCTCGAATCCTCCGAGTGGAGAGGGGTTAGTATAAACTTTTCTCCCAATCCACTTTAAATAAATCAGTTTAAAATATTCTCTGTAACATCTTTTTACATTTGATTTTTGCTGATTTTTATAGTCTTCATGTACTTGCTACATTCTTTCTACTCCAACTCCAAGGCCGTAAGGTATTGATGTCTGATTTTGGGAGGTCAGAAGATACAGATGTTTATCAGTATTCTTTTCAAACATACTTTGAATGGATGTTAATGTATTCAACAATTGTATTTTTTTCTTTTCATAACCAGAATTCAACCTTTATCCGATGATGAATGGCATTAGCCAGGTCTAGATTGTTTTAATTTTTCTTCCCCTTGTGACCTCACTCCCAAATTTCATCAACATAAACCGATGATCTGAAAGGGGGTTGTTGTTGTAACTGTTTTTCCCAAGATCCTATATATGTACTCGCGTAATTCATGCCTAATTGCGACCAAATCGCTGTCCCATCAACTCGTACATGTTGTAAATAGTGTTTCCCATGAAAAAAAATCGTGGTTTTTTTATGAACAGTTGTGGTCATTGAACAGACTTCCTAGGTGGTTACAGAAAGATCAAGTCTATCATCTATCGCCATTATATGTGCTTGTACACTAGAATAGAGGCCTTTCACATCCATGAAGAATAAGATAGATTCATACGGAAGAGGTTATTGAATATACGACGGGAGAGATGTAACTTGTTTCTGAAGCGATAGTATGTTTTCAGTGGGATGATTTATTCCACTAATTATAATTCCAAACGGGTTGTTATTTTTATGCATTGTTCGATTCTTATACCGATCCAGGATGCACGTTTTTTTAAATTTCACTAGATATGTACCCTTTTCTGTATAGTTTTCACAATGAATAACAGGTTTTTTTTGTATTGTTATCGGTGTAATTGTCATGCACTTGTGATAGGTAGAGGAGTTTTTCACCCCCCCCCCCTTCTGGCTACTGTAATCCGCAGTGTCTAGAACACAAACACTTGATCCATAATTGCAAGGAAGAATGTTGACCTCCTGTCCGTCTTGGCAATATTTTTCAATATCATTAATCTATAACATTTATTTTTGATAACCTTATCACATTTCAGCTGAAACATGAATTAAAGTGGTAAAATACAGCCCCCTTTACCAAAATTACAAATATTTGCTATTTTTATACCAATCTAGTGATAATATGTGCAGAAGTTAGAGGTGTATTTGAAAGGGTGTATCAATCTTTTAAAAAACATATAGTTTTAGGGTACATTCGCCAGCTTCCAACATGTTCAAAGTTGCTACATTATCCGACACAAATTCCCTCTACTAAAATCAGAGTTTCCCCTCAGTAGTTGATAATCTTTGTTTTATTTATAAGTTGTAATAATTAAGAAAATAACACAAAAGTAATCAAAACTCGGCCTGCCAAACGGATGCAGTTCATTCGAACATCGAATCCCAAGAGAAAAGGACGTCTTAAAAGAAAAACAAGGAAAGGAAACAAAAGAAAAAACGTTTGTACCCCGCTAAACTTCAACACAGAGTCTCACCAAAATTATACGTACGGTATGGAAGAGGATTCACCAGAGAACAGTGAATCTATTTCAGTTTCAGACATCACAGAAGCCGATAACGAGTAATAGGAGCAGTGCAACGAAGATTCTGAAGAGGAATGGGAACAGTCTCCAATAAAAGCAGCTGCACGCTTGCTTATTTCTATTCTTCATAACAATGATAATGCTACATGTAAATATTCTCACAATTCTGTTTTATTTCAAGAATTCAAGAATGTGATTCGCTGGAAAATCATTTTCTCAGATTGTTTATTTAATTCTAGTTAATTACATACAAGTATAGCTGCAGAATCCGCTCGGATCTAATGTTCACTCCCTTTCTTTAAATATGACGAGGATGTCATCGTTGAATGATGATAATCGATTGCCCCGAGCAGCACAAGAAGCAGCAAATAACCGAAATAAGCACATGAGTAAAGTTTCTATCGGCGATGAGCACTATGGGTAGACTTCAGTAGCGAAAAGCGAGATAAGCCACAAGGACTACGAACTAAGCCATTGCTAAGGACACATACACCGGATCCACTGACCTTTCAATAACAAAATAAACCCCTATCAACTAAACTGTATTTATTTCGATGAAGGGCCCAGAACCAAGCGGGAATAAAAAGCGCAGGGAAGGGGAAGATAATCCAATTATTCCAACGACCAGCGGTAATTCGTATCCTTTCAGTTCTTAAATTAGCAGTGATAGGTTTAACCCTATATACTTCATTAGGAGTTCTTAAAACTAAACATTACCATGAAAAACCTAGATACAAACTGGAATTAAAGGCGTGGCAAAGGGGGAGATCATGTATAAAGACAATGGCCTCACGGTGACAGTTCAAGCCTATACACCCCCAAAAAGAAACTCTACCCCTATCTACTGACATGGAAAACCACCCGGAAAACGACTTCTGGTAATGCGTATCCTTTCGGTGCTTAACTTTCAAGTGATAGGTCCAAGCCTCAACAACTCGAAGGGAGATTTATCCCCATCCAGTTTAATGAAAAACCTTCGGATATTAAGCGCGGGAAAAGGGGAGATAATCCAATCAGAACAATAGACTTGTACGACGATATATGTGCACACACTACATGTACTTCCATTGTTGTCTCTCCCGGCTCAACCTCGTCAAAAAATAATTATCCTGTGCCCCTATTTTAAACAGATATGATTATGTAATATTTTTGTGTTCAAATAAGAAATATTAAAGCAAACCAATACAAACAAAAGTTCATCTTATCTATAAATGTTGCACTTACTACGCCTTGGATGATGGTATACTGATGCGTCTGTTAAAACTTTTACGCCGGCATTCTGTAGAAAGTGAAACAATAAGGCAGGATTTCATACCATCAATGATGATAACGTTACCAATAGACAACAATACTACTTAAAATTCGTTCATCAAAGGAAAGGGGATATGTTAAGCTTTGATATTTTCCTTAAAGAATAAATACAGTTAAACAAAGAACAGCTCCAAACATTTGTTTTGCTAAAATATCCTTAATTTAACAGCTTTTCCTATATTTATATCGTTACCAATACTATAGCTTACAAAATTTGGCTTTTACATTGCTTTGTTTGTAGTTTCAGTGGCTTTATATCTATCTTACACATAACTTTATGCAAAATAAAAATACATTGTGAAACCATGTAATATTTTACTAGTTGGAGTTTGTTTCAGTGTATGTGTGTATTTCAATTATTTAAATTCGACCACAACGACAAATAGCTAATGATTTAGTCAATCTGGCTTACTGGTTATCTTGGATTTGAAATGGGTTGTTAGATTTTCTTAGTGCTAGACGTTTAGGGTGCTTTTAAGACGAGAAAAAGTAATACAAGTTATACTTTTTTGTTTGGCTTTTTTACATGCAAAGCCCTTCATTCATTTTAGAAAATAAGGCTGTAAATTTCAAAATTTCCTTGTATGAAATCTATCCTCATTGCATAACATCAATTAATAAAATTACTGCGAAACACCGACATTTTGTTTTTATTGATGTACTATATTCGTGCACAATGAAAAATTTACGGAGAGCTGATTTATCAAGTAGTTACTAGATAATATATATTTTAATTTCAATGATAAATTTACTTTGGGTTTTTTTTCTCAGACAATACAACTATTGATTCAATTAGGGATAAAACTCAGTCACCATAAATAGTTTCTTATCTAAACTTGACATATGCACTTTCAGAGCTTTTTCATTAATAAATGAGACTTAAACAACAAAACTATTAAACGAATCTGTTGTGAAATGGTATAAACCTTATAAACCTTTTTCAACAAAATATAGAAAGATAATTTTTTGAAATGAACTATAGCAATTTTGAATATTGAATCCGCTGCTAGCAGCCGATTCGATATTGGATATCGAATAACGAAAACCAAATCCGCTGCTAACTTCACGTATATTTGTATGAATGTAGAAGAAAAAACTGAAAATATAAATATAATGCATACCATGTAGAATAGAACGGAACAACAAAAGGAGCTTTGTAAGAGCATTACTATAGATTATACATGAATATGAACTGAAGGTAGGAAACAAAAAAATACCGCAAATATTTGTTGAGCATCAGATCCACCGTAGTACGTAGGGTAGGGCCACCAAATCATACGTTTTTGTCGGTCAGCAACGATCGGTCCTCCACCAAAGAACACTGGAAATGGATTACTTCTGTGTATCGTGTCGTATGTTTTCAATTCACCTACAACCTGAATGTAATATCAGTGATTCCTTTAGCATTTATAATAATACACAATAATTAACATAAAAGCGTGATATACATAGTTTTTCAGAAAAATATTTGCCAAACATCTATTAAAATGGCAATGCTACAAAAATATTTGACAACTGTAAGTATCCTTTCTTCGTGTGGTCTTAATTACTTAGCAAAGTAGTATATTTAATTCCACTTGTTGCATTTGTTGAGTAAAAATGAAAGCTTAGGCTTTGCACATTTTATGTCAGGTGTTGTTGCCTTATCGACATTGATATTTCGTTTCATTTTTAATGAGTTAGACTGGCATAAATGTAAACTGACAAACCTCTTCAGGTGTTATATCATTTCCGGATTTTAAGAGCAGAACACTCTGATCAACAGCCAATAAGTTTACAACAGACATTGGATCAGCTGAAACCTGAACATTTACTTTGTCTCCTGGCTGAGCTTTGGTTTTATCAAATGAGATGGAAACCTAATAACGGAAAAAATTAATGATTTATCATTTTGCAACCTGGTTAACAATAGATTCTTATATTGTTTCCAGAGGAATATCGAGATTTGCGCAACAAGTTCATTTGTTGCTATGGTGTTATTGATCGTTTCCGAGAAATCCGAATGTAAAAGTCGTTCTGATTGGTTATGTCCCTTTGTTTTAACCTATCATCGCTTAAGAAAATCAGCAACCACACGTTGATTAAATGTTTTATAAACGACAGGTTCATAAAGGGTTAAATTTACAAAGAATTAGAGAAACTAGTTTTAAAACATTGGGTTAATAGGTTTACTGCAATTTTATTTACTTATATCAAAATATTTTACAGGCCAAATTATGAGACAATTGAATTAATTTTCAAGTAAGGTACATTTTTGTTGTTACGAAAGAAAAGATATAATAAATCATTCAGTAACTTCCTTATATAGAATAGTAATAGTGAGAATTAACAAATAACACTGACATCATTATTTACAACTAATATGGATAATGGAGAGAAAACGGGGTAGGCAGGATTTGAAGAATATGCTTTCAGTTTAGTTAAATATTGTAGACCAAGTTTAATTCTGCGGTTATATAGTGAAGGCTCATTAGCCTCTAACTATAAACTTTCAACATGAGACGTCCTGAACGCCCCAAGATCAAACGTAAGCCCTGGTGATGAACAGGAACTTCGTCTGGATGCAACTTTCTTTTATTATAAAAAAGCATGCAGACAGTTTTTTATCCAGAAAACGTAAATCCATTTTCTGTTGCCAATTTTTCCATTTTATTAAGAGACAACTGCAACTGACGTTCAATTTTGTTCATATTTTTGGCTTTGTAACAAATCAATTAAGGTCGTCAACATAAAGAAAGCCTTTGTTTGGTAAGGTTTTTGCAAAACTGTTAATTTTAATAGTAAAGAGAGTAATTGAGAAAATGCTGCCCTGGGGAACAACGCATCTCTTGTTCAAAATTGTTGTATTGACCCCATTATGAACTGTCAGATAAAAAGATTACATCTAGAACTTTCTACCGAACGGCTCATTTCAGTAAACAGTAAACATCATCCTATTAAAAGAACAATTACATAAATGTCAAAACTATATATAGCTTAAATAATCGTTTCTTGATATTTATGAATTTCATTGCAAGGGGTTTTGCAAACTAAACTGAAACAATATTTTAATAAAAAATAAATAAATAAATATGCTTATGCATAGCTTTATGTTTTTATACTTTTTATCCAACATCTTTTTCTTTATTCCTCAAAAAAATACCTGGTTTTCAAATACTCCCTCAACATCAAAACTGATACTGTCGGTAACGACCTCTCCATCTGCACGAACGTAGTAAACAACTATACGAGCATTGGGAGCCATCTTGGAGTTGACAGGAATAGAGAATGAAGCCATCTTCTTATTTCCTATATGTATACTACCTGCTGCTACTATAGAACCTCTGGATAAGACCTATGTTGTAAAAACGAATAACGAATCTAGCAACCTTGACCTCAAATATCATAGATTTATCATTCTTCCGTGAATGGCTGTTTTCAATGGGAGGTGACCCATGGAAGATCGTTACACATGCATTGATCTCCCACTGTTGTGACGTCCACTCAGAATGCTTTTGTCATAACTTCTGACCAATCAGGCGTAATGTTATTTAACTTGGTCGAATGTGCTCACTGAATTTACCTAGGTACATGAAACCTTAAAATCGAGTATTAACTTAAGAAATAGGTACTTATACTCGTACAAAATTGAAGAATTGGAAAATCTTCAACTCATTTTTAAAATTCAGCGTCTTTCCCCTCGTTCCACTGCGCTCCACTCGGGAGAGACGTGAATTGAAAAATCGTTGAAGATTTTCCAGCCTTCACTTTGAACGCGTGTAAGAACCTATTATAGTCTGCAGCTTGTATATATATTTTCTTGTCAGAATTTTAAAGTATACTGTACAACTTCATTTTGATTATGTGATTTCTTATTTTATTCATGATGAAATTTATACTTGTATAACAAATATTTCAATTGGACATCAACCAAAACTTATTCTGTAAATTAAATGATGATGCCTAAGAACAATATGCCTTCTTATATACGGCACGTCTAAATAGAATCTGGTACAGTTTGGTAGAATTTGGAAGAGTAAGGTGGCAAAATATCAGAATATATACATGTTTGATAATATATTCTTTTTGTTTTATTGTTATCATAATATTATTTCATCAATTCAATAAATGTATGTCACAATTTATGGTTTTTAGTAGTATTTACCAAGATCGGCAAACATTTTTGTTTATTGTCATGGCGGAAAGAGAATATGGTCGAAATATATCAGATTATATATAAGTATGACAACATTTCCAGCAAACGCAAATGTTTGCCGATCTTCGTAAATACAACTAACAAACCAAAAATTGTGACAATGTTTTATTATTTTGATGAAATAATATTATAATAACATTAATAACATTAATACAACAAGAAAATATTATAAAACATGTACATATTCTGATATTTTGCCATCAGACTCTACCAGACTCTGTTTAGACGTAACCACTCACAGATAACACATAAACCAATGAATCATTTAGTTTAATTGCGAAGCTATTAAAAAGGAAATTTATTATTCGATGTTACTTATGTTTACTAATTGATTGAATCGTATACCTGATAAATAAGCGAATTTAACGGCTGAGTTGACTGTATATCAAAACTTGCTCCACTGCCAGCCTAAAATAATAAAACTATATTATAAATACGTCTTAAAACTTTAAACTGTTAAAATCAGATTTTAATATTGTCAATGGTTTTCTGTCCGCCTTTGGCGTGAATCAGACAGTGTTGACGCTATGGTATATGTATCTTTTCACCTAACATGGCCTAGACACTCGGCCACATCCTCTATGTAAAAACAAATATAGCTGCAGCGATCATGTACATGTATCTTTGGGTGGATTTGGTGCATGTTATAGCTGCAGCGATCATGTACAAGTATCTTTGGGTGAATCTTGTGCATGTTATAGCTGCAGCGATCATATACATGTATCTTTAGGTGAATCTGGTACATGCATGCTATAGCTGCAGCGATCATGTACATGTTTAACATGCGTGTGACGATGAAATTTTTATACCTTTATACGTCTCTGGCATTAATTTTACAGGAATCGGATGGTTTTTTTTTATTTCAATGGATGACAATGGTTTATTCTCTTTCAATCACAGTAAATACAGTAATTAACTAATTGTTTTAATAGTGTGACAACACATTATATACCTGTGTTAAGATCAGAATATTCTGACTCTCTGTTTGGTTTGTGTTTTGTGATCTTTTATGTTATTTGTGTCCGGAGTTCTGTCTGTTTTGTGGCATTGACTGGTTGCATGAAATGTAATTGTTGACATGACCTGTTATCCATTTTGTTGTATATTTAATATTGTTTACCTTTAGATGAGTAGATCTCAGGAACAGCTGGATGTAACTGTCACTTGGTGAGTAACTTTTTGAAAGTGTTAAATAGGCGTTCAAACTACCATAGCTGGCCTGTCAACAAAAAGTGACAAAACTGGAAAATCACACAGATTTAACTCATGAAATTGATTTAGAAGCAACTTTGTTTTGTTCCCAACATAAATAACACACTCGTTACATTCACAACAGTAAAATTATACAATTTCATTCTTTTAACAACAACGAAAATCGTAAAATGCTTTGCAAGTAGCTTTTGCGTTTGCTTATATATATGTGTGTGTGTGCGTGCGCAATTATGGTAGCATTCTTATAAGAATATATAGTGTTTTTTGTCTTTTGAGGTCATTTTTTTTAAATGACAAAGTAATTCAAACGAAAAGGTGCATTAGGTGGGAGGTATAATGAATCCTCTAAATAACGGATTTTTATCTGCTGGTGAGTTGTCAGTCAACGAAATGGCCATACAGTGCATAAAATTTATTTCGGTATTTTGTGATACGTTTTATTTTATTTATTTTTTTTATGAAATTTTACATGCAGATAGAATATTCGAAAATCATATTTAGCTTTTACATTCCATCAATAAGGTTGAATTAAAATCCTTAACACAAAAGTCTTTTACCGTAGATTTCATATAAAAAAAAATGCCAAAAAGAATTAAATTTTTTTTTTTTTAAATCGTCATTTCTCAAACAAACCCCCATAATTTTCTATCAAAATGATGTACTTGCACATTCCATTGGATGAAACTTGATATAGCATTTTCCAGAAAGTATTAAAGTGATAAGCAATATTTTTTTTATTAAGATGCAGATGCTTTAGTTGCATGCAAAATTTCATAATTTTTCAATAAAAGTCTGAAATATTACCCAATAAGGTACCTCCCATCTTACCGTTTATAAAACAAAAACCATGTGAGATTTCAAATCAATCGAAATTCTGAAAAGGAGGGACTCCTTTCCTCAATGCAGTGTTCTGTCCGTAGATGGAATTTGGTTCTATCCTTTTCGTACAATCTGCTCTTTCAGTTTTTTTAGGTTTCCGATTTCGTCCTTAAAAACTTTGAATGCCACATAGATTAACGAAATAATGCATCAAAATTGGTATATGAGATGTTTATATTTACCAAAAGGTCGATGTCTCTGTCGATTGATCTGAAGCCAATGTATCAGTAATCGCCATAAATTGGTGGTCAAATATTAACTTTTAATTACTTGTTAATGTTTCGAGTACTTCTTTCATAACAGATCTCTCTAATAGATTTTGGTAGCGACTTTAGGAAACAAAAATCGTTGACATATGTATATACACCGTATTTATATTTGTATCCTTAAAGATCCAGTATGATTGATAGAATCATTCTAGTGTAGTTATTTGCTACGGACAGTTGCTTTATCTAGGTACTTACATGCATTGAGATACTAGTTGCGTTATCTGGTATATCTTCTTTTACCGGTACCACACCAGAGTCTGGGACAGTAAAAGAGTGGTTGGCAGCTTTGTAACTTTTTGTCCTTGGGTAATAGTAATATTTAGGGGTAGGTGATGGTTCCGGAAGTTCATACGTTACTGTTGTTTGGATGGTGACGGAGGATTTTGCCCCTGTAACTGGAGTTCCATCCTGTCTAGCAAGTCGTAACTGTAAAGCATAGTTTTACGTAAATCATACTAATTCCAATGTTTTATATTTATTGGATATATTTGCGGGGATAAAATATTTAAAATAGATAAAATCAGGTCATTTACTTACAGTCCTGCATTGAATAGTTTTGCTGGCAGATGTTTCTAAAATCTAGAATGTTGGGGAGGGGGGATTTTCTCAACCAATACCATGAAGATAGTGATTACAGAATTTTTCCTAATAAAGGTTGTTTTTACGGAATATGTATGTAAGAATTTGTGTACTTTCGCAACTGTTTTGTCGCTTCGACATTCGTTTGCCGATACTCATCTAGTAATTGGGCCAAAAGAGTTAAACACAACATAAATTAACATCGATGTGTCGATGTTTGAGCATAACAAAATTTAGGAATATATTTGAACTCTAATTAGATATTGAATTGTTTTTGTTTTCATTAGATATCCAAATTAACAAGCATTCTTAAAGTATTGCCGGGCAATACAATGTCCCCTACCGGCTTGAGCTTGAGAAAACACGCAAAATCTCCTTACGTATGTGAATCAGAATAAGATGTATTGACAGAGTGACTTCTGTAAATTCTAAAACTATGTTTGCAAGAGGTACACAATAATTACCCGATCAGCTTGCTCTGTAGCTTACATACCAATAAGATCATTTGGTAAAAGGGTTTGCAAAAAAAATCCGGAAAACTATTATTTTGACAATAATTCCTATTTCCAAGGGCAATAACTCTCACAGAAATAATCCGACCAGTGCTATTTTTATTTTACTTCATCAAGATTCAATAAAACTGAGGTTCAAACTGCAAAAAAATCATCCCAACGGAAAGAAATCTGTATCTTGTCATGGTAAAACTATATACCAAATATCAAATCAATATCTTCAAGCATGACGAAAAGTGCGGACAACTAATTATATTTGCGTGAATTTTCTAAGCCCGCGAACCAAAACTATGCAAAACATCACCGAACGGAACGAAATTCAAACTTGATCTGTAACTTGTCATGGTAAAACTATATACCAAATATCAAATCAATATCTTCAAGCACAACTGAAAAAACGCAGAAAACTGATTTGCCGGACTGACGGATGGACAGACAGACAGACGGACACATGGACGCAGTGCTAACTTAAAGTCCACTTCGGCTTCGAGGGTAGTGGGCTTATTGCCTTCATTTGTAATATTATATCTCATTTGTATGAAATCGTCTTTATCTTTACTGTGTTAAGTCACTTTTGACTAAAAGGAGCAATTCAAGCCATATTCAAACATGCAATTGTTCAATTTAGGCTAGTGCAGAATGATACACATAAAATAATAAGACCTTTTACACATTGTTTCTATATAAATGTAACAATACCGACTGTAATAAAAGCAAACATCGCAATAGACTACCGAACAATGATATTTTAAGTGAAACAAAAATATCTGATTGAAATGACAGTAATAGCGATAAAACAGTGCTTGACTTTGAGATTACAATTACACATTAGAGTTACAACAGTTTCTTCACCATGAGTTATATAAAAAAAAAATGTTACGACGGTTATTGGTAAAGGGCGTGGTATGATTTGTCCAGATATTTGGTCCCTTGAATTCGAAAATAAAAAGTAATGAAAAACTTACCCCAAGCTATCATAAGTAATCTTAAAATGTTTAAGGATCATATTTTCTGAAAATTTCTGAAATAGCGGCAATATGCTGTAAAAAATGGCTAATTGTGGGGAGATCAATGAAAAACACCGAAGTTCACTCATTTTTGGACCTTTGAATTAAAATTTTGATCCTGTTGATATGAGCAACAGCCTTGCCCTAAGAGATATTTCACTGAAATGTTTCTTTGTGTAAGACAAATATTAAAAAATCTTTTTGATTTAGCAGACATCATGACATCGCTGTTGCATCGTGGGAAGGACTTTTGTACACAATGATTTATACATTGTGATGTTTTGATCATTATACGATAGAAATGATACAAATTTGAATCTGAAAACTTAATTTTAATTTTTCATGTCAGATGGGGTCAAATTATGGTTGAAATCATACCATCTCCTGAGACAAAACTCAGTATTAAAGTGATACAATGTATTTTAAACTGTTAATTGTCTGCCAACAATCTGTAACTATTTATTTGTGTGGAAGTGTAGACGACGGGTGCTATTGTGTTGATTTTGTTGAAGTTTTATTATTGACCTGCTATGTAATCTTCACTTATTTCTAATTGATGTTTTCTCTAAAAACATATTTACAGACTATTCCTATTGAAAAGTTAAATATTAAATATATAAATTATAAGCATAATACAACTCACATAAGCAGTATATGGAAGCCCAGGTTTAAATGTATTTGGATTAGATTTCAGGAACTCAATCTTTTCACCGTGGGAATAATATTTCAAAGTTTCTTTCCTGCTTAACGTGATATGAGTTAAGCTGTCTGTTACATTAGCTTCAACTTGGAGAGATCTTCCTGTTTGAAGGTAGTTTCTGTTTTCAATGACAAAGTTTGACAACGGCAGAGTAAATTGGGTTTCACCGTCCAGCTACAGAAAAACAAAACAGCATGGTAACGATTTTACTGCATATCAAATACAATATATACAATCTTTGAGAAAGCAAACATGAATACAGGAACATTTTTGTCCTTCACATTAACTTATTAAATTATTATTGGAACTTCCATACAGCTCTATCTCCGTTGAAGTTTTAATGTCTATCAACGTTTACATTTGTTATCGCTTTAAGCATGTTAAGCAGTAAAATCCTTCCGTAATATTTTTACTTTGTTATGAGGCTATAATTGAAATATGATTTTGGTACGTACGTTTAAAGAGAGTTCTACCATTGGTTCTGCACCTGTATACTTCCAAGGACGATACCAATGATCTAATTTAACTCTGATTTTAACTGTTCCTGTCACTAGTTTTCCATAGGTATATCTGTTACAAGTGAAAGTTATGTGTATGCCATCTGTATTAAAGTTCAGTAAGTAAACATTCAACGCTTTTGATGTTTTCGTTCATTCTCTACAGTCTTTTATAATGTCCTGGTTTTAGACTGTTTGACAATTAATAAAGTAATTTATCTTTTTACAGACCATTTCCTTTAACTATATATCTATATGTACTATCAAAATAAAATATGCTTAACAAAATGCTTCAATTTCTATCATGTGACGTCCAATTTAGCTAATTATGTCATAGATACAGATATTCATATTAAATTTGGTAACGTTTGATATAAATATATATAGTTTTCCACTTTGGAACTTTTTTTAGATTCCTGACAGAATATAAATTAAAACTTCTGCCTCTGACGCTTCCGATAAACAAGGACGATAAATATGGCGGAAAATGTAGCAAGGCTTCTGAAGAGGTAAATATGAATATTTATTTATGGAAAATATGAAAATATTTTCATATTGATCACATATTCATGATTGCCTACTGGTTACAATAATCTACATGAGGCATAATAATCAATTTTGATGCGATGGGTAGCGAGTGTTGCTAAATTTCATAAGAGTAATTCAAGTTTTACACCAAAGTGTTCCTGGTTATCTACTCTTGACCATGCCATTACTACTTGTTTGGCCCAGGTAAAAAATCTAAAAACTCGTCCTCTAAAAAAAATATAACCTCAACCCAGAAGAACAAACAGCCCTCAAACAGCTGAAGCTTCGTCTAGACATTGTCATAAAGCCGGGTGCCAAGGAGGTGCTGTAGTTGCCTGGGACGCCAATACTTATGTTAGAGAATGAGAGTTTTAGCTATCTAATGATACTTTCTATCAAAAACTCTCTTCAGAAAATACTAAAGAAACGCATAAACATGTGAATGGCAGTGTTTCCTCTTCTATAGATTAAGAGATCTAACCACCGTTGGCCAAAAATCTCATCACCTCTGAACCACGCACTTCCAGATTATATATGTTACCTAATAATCATAAAACAGAGAACCAAGGAAGACCCATAGTTTCTGCGTGTACCTGTTCTACAGAAAATATTTCTAGCTTTCTAGCTGTCCACGAAATATGCCCATTGTGGAAAATCTACCTACATATGTCAAGGCCACTACCCATGCACTAAATATTTTTGATAACTATAAAGCTGTCTCGCTACATCTTAAAATGTTCACCGTGGACACCACAGCTTTATACACCAGCATCCCTAATAAGGATGCCATAATTTCAGTAAAACACTTTTTGGACAAGAAACCCAATCCTAATGTAAATTCAGAAATAATTCTCAGGCTGACTGAGTTGGTACTCAACCTCAATACTTTTCAATTCAATGGTGATTACTTCTCCCAGACGGAAGGAGTGGCCATGGGTGCCAAAATGGGATAGAGTCTTGCATGTCTGTTTATTGGCTAACTGGAGGAAAAAATGTTTTGTACATTTAAGTTTTTTTATGTTCCTTTTGACAGCTCACAATTTTCATTTATTTTCCTGGTTTTCTGTTGCTATAGTAGCACGACTACTCACTTTTGTTTTTAATTTGATCGAGTCATGAGTTTTTCAAAATAAAATTTGATCCGTGCAGATACATAAAATTTTGTGTAAACTGCGTGTAGTTAATCAGACCAAGTATACGTATACCCTATTTATTTTCATTTGCATGTTTCTTCTTCAACACATGTGTTCACTGAAGTGATCGATGTAACAAGAAGAAAACATATTTCAGGGGAAAAATAAGTATAAAAAATAAGATTTCTTGTGAACCTTGCAGAAAATCTTATAAAGGAATATCAACTTCTGCTATATTTAAAGTGAGACATTTTATATGAGAATTCGACATTTGATTGTGCGTCTCTAAACACTTTTATTGCTATAATTTAAATACACGTAGCTGTCTACGTTTTCGGTTATTATATACACGTAGTATCGTTTTGAAATTCTTTATAATTTGATTTATACATTTTATTTATATCTTATGGACACTTCCCACTTTCTGGAAACGTACATATTTTTCCAATTCAGTGAATTGCTCAAATACACTTCCATCCTGTAAGGTAGCATAATTTTAAGATAGAGCAATGAGGAATTTCTAAGCAAAATATTTTACCCGCTCAGCAAAAGCACTCAAACAAGTTAAGTTACGTCTTAAAAGCAAAATATCATTTGTTCTTTTAAGTCTGTTATGTTTAATATGTTACACTTAATTGTGTAGGTTTTCAGATTAAATATACTTATATGGCCTTATTATAAACAAGATCATAGGTTAAAAAGCTTGAATGTCCGGGGAGAAATAGTACTCTAAAGCGAGTTACGTGTAGGTTTCATTTTCACATTTGACGCAATATTTTAATTCCAAATAACCAACAGTATATGTTGTTAACACCATTCAAGTACCCTCTAAAATGACAGATATATTTTGTAAACTTACGTTGCTTTCACTTTTCCTTGAAGGGTTTTGTCACTCGTTAAGCCAAATGATGGTAGTTCAACCGACACCTCAAACTTTGGTAACACTGAAAAAAAATTCTATGAACAATAAGCTTTCATTCAAGATATTTTTTTTATTCTATTCGGATCTAATACAGAAATTAATGAAATGAAGTTACGTAGAAATATTAGAGACACAACACCTTATAGGATTTACAATGTAATACATAAAAATATTCATAACATCTTTGGTCTTTTAAAAGATATATGGTCCGAGGAACAATATTGTCAAAATTTAAACAAAAGTAAATATATATTTTGATCTCGAGCACTGCTGATGAGTTGTCAGTCAACGAAATGGCCATTCAGTGCATCAAATTTATTTCGGTATTTTGTGATACGTTTTATTACTACCATTGGGTACTGCTGGTGAACTGTTAGTCCCCGATGGCATTATCAGCCCAGCAGCCAGAACTTTTGTCCTGGCATGATTCATTACTCAAATGCCTTTAAATTTTCCGTTCAAAATTTGACAAATTACCAGAAATTTCTAAGGCTCTTCGTTTTGATGTAGAGGTAACCCTTAGTTGAATTTGAATACCTATGTGTTTAAATTGTTTTGATTTTTGATGGTTGTGCTTATTAATTCATCATTATATCTTTAAGCAGTTTTCCAACATTTTGATCTCAAGCACTGCTGATGAGTTGTCAGTCAATGAAATGGCCATTCATTGCATCAAATTTATTTCGGAATTTATGATACGTTTTATTACTACCATTGGGTCTATGTCACTGCTGGTGTTAGTCCCCGCGAGCATTATCAGCCCAGTATGCAGAACTTTTGTCCTGGCATGATTCATTACTCAAATGCCTTTAAATTTTCCGTTCAACATTTGAAAAATTACCAGAAATTTCTAAGGCTCTTCCTTTTGATGCAGAGGTAACCCTTAGCTGAATTTGGATACCTGTTTGTTTTAATTGTTTTGATTTTTTGTGGTTGTGCTTATTAATTCATCATTATATCTTTAAGCAGTTTTCCAATATTTTGATCTCGAGCACTGCTGATGAGTTGTCAGTCAATGAAATGGCCATTCAGTGCATCAAATTTATTTCGGGATTTTGTGATACGTTTTAATATGATATTCTGTGCAATAACATATAACAAAAAGTCGGCAAGGGATCAGTGAGCCATTGAAATATTTGGGATGGACATGCATAAATGGGAAGGGGCGGGATAAACCTTGTATATATGGATATTTAACACTCTCAGTAAACCTTAGGTCAGTAGCTAAAAAAAGGTATAGAAACATGTAAACTTAGTTTCACTAAACATTTAATTTGATAAGTTCGGTATTCGAGCAAACCATTTTGTATGACTTTTCCTGTTTGGTTGCAAGCTTTCTAAGTACTCCTTATGATATCACCTGCAAATCCAACTCATTTGAATATGATACTGTTAGAATGCAGAATAATTAGGGCTTTATTATATAGATTTTTTAGCCAAGAAAATTATAAGAAAATACATTTTAGCACATAAATGTATGTCATGTGTGTACGAAAGCTTGTTTGGGTCAAAATTGATGGTGACAAAAAATTGGCTACAATTTATTAAATTGTGGCCACGATTCAGTAACCAGACTTTCAGACTTTATAATTATCGAATTAATAAAATGTGACCACAAGTTATTAAATCGCGACAACAAGTAAATCAAGGCCACGGGTTATATTTTTTTAATTTTATTCCCCAAAAGTTTGACCGAAATAAGGTTAAGATTTACATGATATGCGAGTATGATGTTAATTTTTGAACGATATTTACCATAATGAGCAACTGTAAACACCTTTTCTTCTGAACGACCCTGCAAAATAAGTGTTTTATTATACAAGCTGTTGAACAGCTGTTACAAAGGAAATTCAGGCAAGTAATGGTGCTACTTATAAAGAAATTTGACTTTCCCTCTCTTCCAAGTATTACAACGACAAAATGTAATAAACCAGTTTTGCAGTAAATTTTTCAGATATATTGAAATTGTTCATGGAATGATTAAAAAAAAATCATTTCCTTCATTGATCTGAATGCATAAGGATGAATTCATTTACTTCCGACTGAGCATGGTAAGTTATCAGTATTCATATTAAAAATGTATTGCAATACGCGTTGAAGTATGACAAGCCGTTTTGCAACAAAACGGCAAAATGTAAAAAACCCGTTTTACAATGAATAATTTCAGACAGATCTAAATTGACCATTAAGTGTTTAAGAATGTTACTTTACCTTCACTTATATGAAATCATAAGCAATAAGTCATTCATTTGTTACTTATTCGTCTTTTTGAAGTTTTCAGACGTACTTAAGTTTTCCATGGTGTATAAAAAAAAATTTTTTAACATTTACACAATAGCTACAATGTACTGATGATAAGTGCAATATCACAATATATGGACTGCCCAAGGGCTGTGGTATGAACCAGGTTCGGGCCAGATCAGTTTTCCTGGTCCATACCATAGCCTAAGGACCGTACTTTGTGGCATTTTATCTCAAACGGTATCAACCGCAGTGTTAAGGTCAAAGTGTTCGATAAGATGGCCCAAGTCGATCACGAGGTGGTACTGTCAATTTCTTCTTTCAACTATATTTTTTATGTTATAGACTGGGGAGTGATATATTTTTACGTTATAGACTGGGAAGTGATATGTTCATATATGGCATGTTTGGTCTTTTATTATTAAACTGAAATTATTTTGTGTGCAGATATCATGTATCTGATACTTTCTTAGATCAATGGAATGTTTTGTATTAATCGTTTGGTTGCCTGCAAAAATTGCCAAAAAACATATCAATGTCCTTTGCAAAACGGGTTGTCATACTTCTACGCAATTTAAAGTAAGGGTTAATTAGGAATAAAAATGACTAAATCGAAAATAAATGACAAACTACTTACGATTCATACCAGCAAAGATAAATAAACATTTGTAAACGCGCAATAAAATCTTGTAAATACGTTGTTATTGCACAGTGGTTTGTAACAGTGCTCCATTGCGTTTTAAAGTTTTACTTCGTCATTACCTGTTTATTACTGAAGATGGATAGCATGTAGACGTGCTTATCTGGGCACCAAATAATAGATATTTGAAATTAAAACTTCTGTCTAAGGAGGTTTAACAAACCAGTACTTTGCCATTTAAATAATTGATTAATAAAAGAACTTCATTTTGTAAATCTGAGTCTTGAGTTCACACCTATTCACGATAGGTATAACTACCTGACACACCTTAGACCTATAACTACAGCAGTGTGAATAGATTTTTTTTTAAATTTGGAAATAATAACATAATTCAGTTAAAAAAATTAATATTTGTGCATCATATTTGGTATCACAGAATTTATAAATAAAATAAAATTATAATAATGATTTTTATCAAATATACGCTCCTCTTAACTAAATATCTTACATGTGAGATTACTTTAATCTTCCAGTCTCCTAGAACAGGCTGGCTATCCATATTCATAAAGTTTGTGATAACTCCACTCATGCCTCTAAGTTTAAACCATTGTTTTATCTTGTTCGTGTTTGGATCCTGACAGAATTTCAAATATATGAAAAATGTATTCTACGTAATTACAGATGAACAAACTAACATATTTATTTGTTTATGGACGAAACCGACTTCTTTAAAGAGGAAGTAGATAATATTTTGCAAAGGAATTACAGACAATGTCTATGATATTCATTCTGGTTTTTAATGGTTTTTTTCGGCTTAGGTCTTTGAATCTATTATATTGTACATATATCATTAAAAAATTCAAAGAAAACTGCATATTTATAACTCTAAATGGTTTAGACAATTAATGGTAAACCCATTGCTTTGATAAAAAGGGGAATTGTGAACAAAAACCAAAAAAAGATTATACTTGTACTTTAAAATAAGTAATGAAACTTAGTTGTCTTAAAACAAATAACACAGTGTATATTTTTTAAGGTGTAGAACACAAAAGGCCTAAAACTTTTGTTGAAGTAGCAGGTACCCAATTCATTTCAGATTTTTATGAAATTAAGCATGCAACTAGACCACTGTATCTGAATATCAAAAATAAAACTTCCATAAATATGCTGTATAGAATTTTGGCAAATAGATTATGAAAATATAAAGCATGGATATCGAAGAAAAAGGTCAAATCTTGAGACTTTAAATTATGATTTCTCAAATTCCTGTCCCTAGAATTTTTTTAAATTATATATAATTTCCATTTAATTTCTCTTTTTATTGATGTAGATTTTATAAGGGCTGAACTGGTTCGTTTTTTTTTACTTCATTAAATTGATTTATTTATTTGGAGAGGGGGCGTCAAAATGCCACAATAAGCGTAATATCGTAACGAGGTTGCGTTGTAAAATGTAGATTTTTATAGGAGATTCTAGACATTTTTTTTAATGACGATTTCAATTGAAGTTTTTAATTTTTTCGACAGTTTGTTTATGAAATCTACAGAAAGACCCATATTTTAAAGAATTTAAACCAACCTTATCGAAGAATATAAAAGGAAAACATAATTTTTTTTCGATATCTAGATGCAGTTTCGATGATTCTAGATGCATGATAAATTTCATAAAAATCTGTGATTTAAGGCACCTCTACCCCTTTAAAGAAAGTTACTCTGCTCACTTTCATGTCCGGCGACCATTTCGACAAAAAAGGAAGCGAAATGTATGCATTGAAATTTTCAACAGTTGTAAATAAACTATATAATTCATCTTCTAAATAATCACATTTTTTTTTTAAAAAATAAAAGACTTACATAAATTTCTACATCCATAGGTCCATCATAAACTGTCAGATTAGGGTACACAGCAAATGCTCGGAAATGGACTATAAGAAAACATTTTTCTGATTTTAATTTGAATAAAATATAAATTACTGTTAATGTCGTATTCTTAAACATTTCTGGCACCCTTTTTGGTTTCTTTCCCTCACCAATATGTACGGGTGTCCAAGTTTGAATTTCTGGATATTTATTTCATTTTTATTTTATTTTTGTTGTTGTCTTATTTCATGAGTACTTTTAATAAATATTCACTGTAACAACGAATATTCTGAGTTTATTATCAATGTGCATAACATACACTATCCATGTCTTTATACTAAAAAATCCTAAAGGGATATAAGCCGCCATTTTGGATTTCCTACCTCTGCCACGATTAAAATCAATTAAAAATACTTCAATGTGAATTTATTTCATATCTGCCCTCAATCTCCTCCAAAATGAATGATTACTGAAATGCCTTTAAATTGTCCGTTCAAAATTTTACAAAACACACCAGAAATTTCTAAGACTCTTCGTTTGATACAGAGGTAACACTTAGATGAGCTTGGATCCCTGTTTGTTTTAATTGTTTTGATTTTTGATGGTTGTGCTTATTAATTCATCATTAAATCTTTAACCGGATTTCCAATATTTTGATCTCGAGCACTGCTGATGAGTTGTCAGTCAATGAAATGGCCATACAGTGCATCACATTTATTTCGGTATTTTGTGATACGTTTTATTATGACGGCAGGTGCGTCGGTGAACTTGAAACCCCTACCAGAAATTATTCACGTTATATCGAATTTGTGACCCGAAAATATCCAGGAAAGCTAAAATTACATACCCGAAATTATCCAAAAATAATAACATGTATTTGCTATGATATAAAAAAAAATGGATAGACCTGAATTCTCCTCATTGCTTTATAAAAATCTGCCGAAAGTTTTAAAATCCTGACCGGAATTCTCCAGAGTGTCAAGAAATCCTGACCCGAAATCTCCGCCGGCTTTGTAAATCTTGACCCGAATTTGCCGCACGTCCCGTATCTAAATATCATTGAGTTACCCCCCGAGCTCGTTTCATCGTATCACCTATCTCATAGTACTATATGAATAAAGTTTTGGATACGCATTACAAATGGAAGTCTGTTCATTTCTAGCCAGTAAAATAACATTGATAAAGAAGTGCGCTCACATAATGACCATTCAATTAAAAATTCTTTACTTTTTTTTTCCGTTTTGATATGAGACCTTTCTAATGAGTTCTTATGCAAATCTGAAGTTAATGGAATTTCCGGGAAGGTATAATGGACAATTATTCCTGTAATTTCTAATTTTTTCGTGAAAAAGACTGTATTGTTGTATTATGAGAATCTTTCTGTTATTCACAATACTTTGTCTAATATTCGGGAGAAAAATCTTTATCAGGGCATAAAATTCAGTATCAGTATTGTGATGTCACAATTATTGAATAAAAAAAGTCAGACTCGGATTTGTAACCAGAAACGATTTTTCTTCACTCCGCAAATGCTATATTCCAATATCCGAACATAAAAAAATGGTAAAGTTTTCAGTGATCTAGCTGATTATGTGAAATAGGATTGAATATTCTGTATCAACTAAGGTATTGCTCTTTCCCATATCAGTCCCACTATTGCTAAGGATTCTAGAGAGAAACATTTGGTTGTTGGTCACTAGATAAAATTCGTTCCCCAACCAATGGTGTATAATAAACTATATTTATCTTTATTATTACTAACCTGTCTGTCCGGGTTTGTACATGGCTTTGTCAGTCTGGATAAATATTGATATACTTTTGGCTTTATAGTTAAGACCTGTTTCGTTAGCGAATGAAAGTCCTCCCGTACCAGTAACTTTAACTTTATACGATCCAGAATGTAAATCATCTGGTACCTGTCAATTTATCAAGTGTAGAAAACATTCCATGAAACTAGTTTTGATATGCTGAATCTGCATATTTTGACAAATGATATTTTTATAAGTATGTTCATGACAAAAAAATGATAAAATAATCAAATGAAAAATAAGATTTTGTATATGACAGCCTAGTGTTCTACATATGAATTTCAAATTAAGATTGACAATGAAAAGTAAAACCCAATATGATTAATTTTACAAATTAGATTTATATATTTTAATATTATTTGCAATAGTCGAGGAAAAATTTATCATTTTATATTCATTCAGACGATGTATACATGTATAAATTGCATGTGTAGATTTTGCTGCACATAAACAGCACATTTGACATGTTTGATGAAACTTGAATGTATAACGTCCCTAAGTGAATGACCTATATTTACATCCATCGGGATAATAAACTTTCGTTCAAGTACTATTCGAACGTGCCAAGGTTTAAATGACAGGGTGTGTCACGTGGGCAAGCTGATATGACCATATCAGGTCGGGTTTGTCATGTGGCCGTATCAGCCCGGGTACGTTCAAATATCATTGGAATGATGGGTTATTAGCCTGAAGTGTGCAAATATGGGTTGTTTATGTACGGTCGTTATACATATGCAAAAACCATCATATCAAGTACTAAATATATGATTAATCTATAATACTCATATATTTAGTACTAAATACAGTCATTTTACAGCTATGATTTAGCACCAGATGTTCCATGGTTATTTCACAAATTCTCGGTCAACCTTTATCTGCATAAAGAGAATAAAACAACTTTCGTAAACTTACCCGTATAGTCAGAAGTCCAGGTGATCCTGTAAAAAACCAATTCGTAATCAAAATTAATACTAAGCTAGTCTTACAAATCATTGTCGTCATGCTTGTATTAGTCAGGGCCTATAGTTGCCTAGAATTTTGGAACGCAAAATTCTGATAGTACATAAAGTGAAAAATATAGGAAGGCATCGTGAAGCAGGAAGTAGCTGGTTTACATCTGTCCGTTCTTCGGAGCGGAGGTATATTGAAAAACAGCAAGAAAGAAGCGCCGGTAAATTGTTTATTGTATTTTACCCCAATACCTGTTTTCTTATTATTATCATTATTGTTCAAAATATCTTCCCATTAACTTTTAGTGTCTGTACAAGGGCTATTGCCCAAGAGAGTTTTCAGTGATTATCTCGATCTTATGTGCCCAGATTTCAGTAACATGACAAGTATCAATTCACTTTTCGATCAGTTCGCAAATGTTTGTTGTCTCTTGTCGTATTTGTAATATACGAAGGTCGTTTGGAAAGTTTCTTTTCACTGTCCGACTGCAACATGTTGCCTCTCACCGTCTTCTCCGATTCAAACTTTATTATACCTTTTTGAATCCGGTGTGTATTCATGTGTATTCTA
The DNA here is from genome assembly GCA_028015205.1 of Mytilisepta virgata. NCBI lineage: Eukaryota > Metazoa > Mollusca > Bivalvia > Mytilida > Mytilidae > Mytilisepta > Mytilisepta virgata. Next base: position 46,071,675 of record CM051520.1, read on the forward strand.
CATTGACAATTTCAGTAGGCATCCTTTGGTTGCAGTGTTCATATTTTGAAGAGACAATTATTATGTATTATTAATTTTTATTTCCAATTTATGATATTTTTGCATGTGTAAATGTTTGAAACTCTAAGAAAAATTAGCGTATACATATATTTCACACATCGAGATAATACTCGCTTTGTATATATAAATTGTTTAAAACATCCCACCTTATGATCAGATTTTACATTTTAACTAGTCAATGCAGCCCCGCTGCATATCCCAGCGCTGCTCTAGTGTTTTTGAAATCCATACAATCCAAACTAGTGCTGTTGCTATAGTGATTACAGATATATATGGTTTCTAAGTAGAAATCACACATAAAGTAGTCTTCAGGATATTTACTAACATTTAAATCACATAATTATGTTGAAATTCAATTGATCTAGATTAGTCTCCAAGCTAATATGATCCAAACAAATTGAGTTACTAAGTAAAATTCCAAAAATAATAGTTTGAGACACTTTCAGGAAATTTACCGAAATTGGAATCACATATTTTTTAAATACATACAATCCAAACTAGTGCTGTTGGTATAGTGATTCCAAATATATGTGGTTGCTAAGTAGAAATCACAAATAAACTAGTCTTTGAGTTTGTCAGGAAATTTACCAAAATTGGAATCACATATTTTTGAAATCCAAATGATCCTGATAAGTCTTTAAGCTATTATGATAAAACATCTATAATTGCTCAGTAAAAGTGTCTTAGACACTTTCAGGAAATTTACCAATGTTGGTATCACATTTTCTTGACATCTAGATGATCCAAATATGTGTTACTGCTGATTTGATCCAGAAAATACATGGTTTCTTGTCAGAAATCCTAAAATAGTGGTCTTTGAGATTTCCAGAAAATTTACCAAAGTTGAAACCGCATCTTAAAACAATTCCAAAACCTTTAGCACAATTTACATTAGTGGAACAATTACTGAGCCAACTTTTAGTTCCGTATTCCAAATAACGTGAGAGGAGTTGCGTGACAAAGGAATAATGTATACTAAGGCTACCTGTGTAGCCCGGCCCCCAGGGGGCTATTCAAATTTCGAAACATTTGGCACAATCTACATTGGCAGGGCAGCTACTGAGCCAACTTTCAGTTCCATATTCCAAATAACGTGTCAGGAGTTGCGACAAAGAAATAGTGTACCCTTAGGCCACCCGTGTAGCTCGGCACCCAGGGGAGCTATTCAAATTCCGTTGCCACAGTCCCAACACGCAGTACGTACGCCGAACAGCAAAAAAATCTGCCACATTTTCTACATTTTACAAAACAAACAAAAATCCTTTAATACCTTCATTTTTGACAAGAGTAAAAAAATAAGACGTCATCTTCAAAAAGTTCAATTTTGATATTAATGTATATTCAACTATCTTCCACTACAATATATATCTGTAAAATGCATTTTTATTAAATAAAGGGAGATATATAACATATAAATGGCCATACGAATCAGTCAATCCTTGGTAAATAACGTGTTTTACAATATGTAATTTCCTACAAGAAGATTTTTCGATATTTCCATTTATAACAAAGGTCAAAACTAGGACTTTTTAATGTCTAACATGCTAAGGAATATTTGTTGTTTCATTTTGAAAACACGAAAGGGTCATGACTCATGTGATCATACAACTATATAGTTCAAAGTTGTGTATTATCAACACCTACATTTTGCCAAAAAAACATGGCAAAAAGTTGTGTTCCATTGGGAAACAACCAGAAACATCAACAAAATAAAAAGTTTACTTGGTCTTGCCACCAAGGTCAAGGTCAAAGGTGTTCAGAACCTTAATTAATATCTGTTATAGTTTCAGGTACATAAGGGGAAATAACTCCTGTAAGGTGTGGTTAGATCCGTGCCATGAAATGCAACAAGTAACTGTACACTTTGCACCATTTTTTTTTTAAATATTTCTATGGTTTCAGAGATGTTCCCGAACACCTGCAATCTTTTTTCTCTCTCAAAATTAACGAAACTGCGTTTTAATAATGTTTTAAAATGTTGCAAAATGTGTTCATTTTGAGATGTTTTATAGTTTCTGTATTTCAAATGGGAACGGACAAATGGACGAATGGAAGAACGGATGAACATATGAACAGACAAGGGAATTCAAATACCTTATCCAATTCACCCAACATCTTGCGAGTTGGGGTATTAAAAATACGGACTGTTTCTTGTTATATTTCATAAGGACTAGTTTTAATCTTTTACGGGTTTAAATATATATATCAATAAATATCAGCCTAAATATACAATATTCCACTCTGAAGCTCTCAAACTATGCTGTGTGGGCTTCTTGTCATGCTTTTTATCGACAGGTTCATTTTACCTGATATAATTGACAGTATTTACTTAATTTCAATTTTCCAAAAAAAAAATTCAGCTGCAAACAAAATATCTACCTCTTGGGGCCTCCCAAGGACAAGGGTTAACCTATTTAACCCGACAACATTGGTGTACGGGGCATGAAACAATGAAAATTTGAAAACTGTTGAAAAGACAATGTCAGATTGTCCGGTTAAAGTATCTTGATTCCGATTGATGATCTACAGATTGTAAAATTATTCCAAAAGATGTAATATTTAACAAGACCGAAATAACTGTTGAGTATAAGTCCTACTCACCTTGTTGGAATGTTCCTTGTGTTTTGCTGACGGGCGTGTTGTCAGATGATCTGACTAATTGTGCCTGTACACTTACATCACTCGTAGCATGCAGAATATTGACGCTGACATTGAGAGACACACCGGGACGAACATCTGTCGGTGTTATTACTACATATGTACTGTAAAGATACAACGTCTACTGCATTATATTTATTTAAGAAAAGAAAAGACATTATCAAATATTAAGATATTGGAGAAGGTGAATTCAAACTTAGCTGCATTAAATATATTACTGTCTTAGTGATATATTTAACTCGTAATTAAATTAACAATACATATATGTGCCATTGAAATGAGAAACATCAAACCGAATGATCCCTATCTCAAAATAGTCTTATAATATAATTTGAAACTATTGCAAGTTACAAGAGAAAAACAAACGTATATAAACTAACTTACTCCTTTGCAAGAGCTGTGGCCGTTAGTATGACCAGGACGATGAACGACTGCATAATCTGGAACATAGATATGTGTTGGATTTAAACATATAACCGAATGCGTACCCAAGTTTACATTCTACATTTAATGTATACAGGTCTAAAACATTTCTATGGCAAGCCGTTTTACTATTTATTCTAAGATATCTCGCGTGATTTGATTTAAACCAATCTGAAATTACAATTCCTAAAATGTACTAAATCGACGTCGTTTGTGGGGACAAAGGGTGAAATTCTAATTTTATTGGGAAAATATAACGATGTATAACCTAAATCTATTTCATTATAGTACAGAATAGGTTGAATTATGATATAAAATAACGTCAAGATATAGAGACCTATCTAACATAAGGGTGCTCAAACTGGAAACATTTAATGATTTGGCATGTATTAAGCGATATATATATAAAGAAAAATGGGTAATATCTTGTTTTAATTGAAATACTTTATACATTAACTATGGTATAGGTTTAGATGGCACACAACGTTTAACAGTTAAAAGAGATCGTGCAAAAAGATAAAGACAGACGTTTCCATCTAAGGTATCTTATTAAGTTATATATACATTAATTGTATGAAATTAAAATACAAGTAAGTGGAATACATGGGGTTAATGTTGGGAAACCCAATTGGGGAAATATTTCCACGGGTTCCACAAAGGGAATTTTAAAAATAAATCCATTTCACAATTTGTGCATCAAAATTTGTATTAAGAATGTTTTTATGCCCCGCAAGGAATGTGGCTGGGGCATATAGATTTACCCTTGTCCGTCCGTCCGCAAGTACGTACGTACGTCCCGATTCGGTTATGTTTTGCGTTTAGCTCCATTTCTCAGAAATCTATAGAAATGTATCAATGATATTTCACCACTACAGTCCTCTTGTATAGAACAACAGAGTTCAGCGACACTTGGATCGCTATGACCTACATTTCATTTTTCAGTGACTTTTGTTAAGTTTTGCTTTTAGGTTCATTTCTCAGAAACCTATAGTAATATATCAATGATATTCACCACCACACTCCTCTTGTATAGTACAACGCAGTTCAGCAACACCTATATTGTTTTTATGGCGGGGCACCTGTGTCTTACAGACGCATTTTCTAGTTTACCACTGAGTCGATGCCACTGCTGATGAACTCAACTCCCCGAGGGTATCCACAGCTCAGTTGCTAATACGTCTATACTATCCCCAAATTGATCCTTAAAATTTACTGTTACAAAATTGTTAAATTTGTGAAAACTAATGAGTATCTCTATCGTGCATAGCTCTCTCCTTATTTGGTTTTGTCTTTACACTTTTGGTCATTTTGGTTTTTTGAATTTGCTCTTCAATCGTTTGGGTTGTTGTTTTTTTTCAACCTTTTAGGCCATGTTCACATCTGCTGAGTCGTAAATCGACGAATTGTGCACATCTTCTGCATCAATATTGGTATCAAGAATTTTATATTAAACCATAATATAGAAAAGGACAAACTTGAGTGTGACAAGCATCAATATGACGATTTTACAGAGTCGCAGTCGTATGCTTCTTGTTTCTCCTAATGACACCTATTTTAAGATAGGGTTAAAAAGTATATTTTGGGAGCATCAAAGGATGGTGGGGTTTCAATAAGAATAAATGGGAGAAACGATTTCTAGTTATTGATTAAACGTTTCTCAACTTCTATATAGGCTCATTTACATCTTTAATTGAAGAGGCTTACTAAACACTGAAGCTCATTTGTAAGGCATATATAGGCGTGCCTTTTGCTAAATTTCGAAGTGGTGTTTCCCTTTACGAATAGAAACTGGAAGATATGAAGGCATTTCTAGCGAGAATATATTTTGTGTGAATATCTCTTGTATGAAACATATTTGCTTATTGAAGATGGGAAACATATATTAAACTGCCTAGTATATTCTCATTTGAGACAGGATCTTTTTATGAAAGCTTGTTCTTTTAAAGATAACTTCCATGATTTAAATTATCATGATAAATTCATATTTATATTCACAGATGAAAACATGTACATGTATTATTACTAAGCCTAAATCTAATTCACCGAAAAAATGTTTTATATAGGTAATAAGTGTTTTATAAAAAAAATCTTTTTTTATGCTTTTTATATTTTAAGATTTTTGAGACTATAATAAAGTATTTGCCTTGTCTTGTAATAAAGTTAAAATTAGAATTAAGTTTTTGTTTCCATTTCAATTCCAAACTGGATTGTTATATTTTTTATAATTTCAAGTAAAGTTACATTTTTTTTAGATAAGAATCTCTGGAAATGAATATATTTTCACATGAATTTGTTATTTAATGATTAATGGTTTGTTTATACAGTCCAAACTATCTAACATTTACAATAAAAATATTTCAAGATTGTCCGACATTTGAATTCCTTGATTTTCATTACTGATTGTCCCACAAAATGTTTTGTACCTTTTTAACCTGTAAATATCAAAAGTGGGACAACCAGGATGGCACCGTCCAGTAGTCATTCGTAGAATAAACCATTGAAATGAATGTTTCGGTCAAATTTTCAAGGCTAAATAGGAGAAATATTCTATTTAGGATATCCAGTGCGGAACAGTTTTTTTTAATTATGTAATCTGAATCCATAATACAAAATAGGTTGAACTTTAACAAATAAAAAAAGACCAACTGGATCCCCTTTTAACACAGGAAGGGGGGGGGGTGTTCAACGTGGGGAAATTTAATGTTCTGGCTGATGTTAAATGATACATAAAAAAGTTTAAGAGAAAATTTCTATATTTCAATAGGATCATATATTTTTGTATGTGAATTTTTTACTTTTACAATGGTATATTTTTACATCCCATAAATTATGGATCTGATAATTTGTATTTAGAGCAAGTAGAGAAAGTGCTTATTTTTACTCCTCAAACTTGGGAAAATGAGAATTTCTGACAAAAAAAATAAATTAAGTTTCCATTGATATCAAGTATTTTGATAGTAAAATTTGTTTTATTTTTAGCAGAACCTTATGATGTTTTCTTTATGTACAAGTTTTAAAGAAAATCGCAGGGTGTAAATTTCCATTATACAGAGAATTGTTCTTTAAAAGTTGTGACGTTGTTGAAACAAATGTAGGTTTCTCTCCAAAAGATTCACTTTTATTGAAATATATGAAAATATTAACAGAACCACGACTGTTTCATCAGAAACAATTTTATGAAGTACAAGCAAGTAGGACACAAAATAAATATAAAGTTAGAATTTTCCTGAATAAAACAGTAAATACACATGTATCTGTAATGCTACAGTACATAAACTAACTGAATCCTACAATTTTTGCCGCAACTTTTAACGAACATCTTACCTGCTCTGATATCGTCATAAGGCTTGAATTCAAGGTTAACAATTTTGATTAATATATAAAGCCTTCAAGTAACCGACTTTCTACCTAACAAGTCCGGAATTTGTAAAGTTTTATCAACAATATTATCAAAATTTAGTGCTCTTCTCGTCAAGGGTTATTTACGTGATACATTTGACTTTGATGGTGTCACGTTGCAAGCTTTCATATTTCTTGTACAAATAAGTTAAGATTATCAGTGTGTCCCCCTCTAGGACCAAAAACAATCACAGATGCACTAATTCTGTTCTTGTTTTTGACCATAAATTATGCTACGCATTTGAACTGCGTTCTCATTTCAAAACCGTGACAGACTTAGGCCAAAAAAATAATATGTGTGTTTCCGATCACCCTCATATTTTGAAGGCAGGTAGATGGGAAGGAAAAACATAGTAGTTTGTGTACCGAAAATTGGGATAGTCGAGGCGAGTAAAGAGATGCAGCAAGATGTTTGTCACTTTTATATATTGGTTTTTTTTCCATACGTATTAACATGCTGCTATTTTTCAGTATATATGCACTCCGTATATATAATTATAGTCGGATTATGACTTGTGTAACGAATGAATTTCAAGATAGAAGTTACTGACCGTATAGTGCCTAAAATTGATGCGTTAAACGGCTACAAAATACTAACAAAATTTTAATTCTTTCATAAATACCTCTTGTGTTGAATTATTCTTTCATCAAATTTCGTAAATGTACTGTATATTGATGTTCGGTGTACTGGTTGTTGCAGATATAGACTAAAGTTATGTACGGCACATTGATCATTACAAAATTAAGATATTCGTAAAATGCCTTCAAATACTTAAATATATTTTTTAAAGTTTCGTTTATAATTTGATTGTATATGGATTCACTGCGAAGCTGGGCCTTTATTCGCTAAGATTCATAGACGTACCCTTTTCCGTAAACTACTTTCATATCTATATAAGGTACGTCTATTATATGTATTCGAATCTTTGTAAATACGACCGATTTATCTCTTTTTATTTGATATTTGAATATACTACGATCGAGAATAAAAGGAAGTGGGGTAAATGCCCACAAGACAAAGACCCGGAAACCAACTGATGTGAAAAGTGACAAAAAGAGAGCACCGTTCAGCCTTCAACAAGGGGCAGAACTACCACTGAACGGCTTTTAATGGCCCCTTAAATAAATAAATTCGTGGATGCATTGAAAAAAAAACACCAACTATCTGAACATACTCTATTCCCCAAAAGTACACAAAAAACAAGAATACAAGAAAATGTCACAATACAATCACATGCAAGTTCTCGACTTTGGACAGGCGCAAAAAGTGCCGAGAGGTTAAACCGGTTTATGAGTACTCAACCAGTCCCCCTTCCCCTCTCCCCCTTTTGTCGTGAAATGGGATGAACAATTAAACATTAAAATGTAGACACACAATAAAAATCAGTATGTAGCAGTAACTCATTAATAATGCACATTTCCACGAATATTCGATTTTTGTCTAATCAACACACGGTACACTCTCGATCATTAGACGGTTCACATCAACACGATACATCACAATCAACGGTATACCATTTGTTCACATTTTCGCTAAAATTTGCAACTATAAAGACAATTGGAAAATACTGACTAAAATTTTCATGTCTCCCTTAATTATTAGAACATTACGCCACCGATTTTGATAAAGTAAAATACATACATGTAGTTTATCATTTTACATTGGTTTTGAGTCAGATGTGTACGGAGATACACGGTAACGCCTAAATGTTTTATTTTTTCTTTCTCTGAAATGAGATTATTTTAGCAGAGAACAATGAATCAGTATAAAAAGAATGCATGTTTAACCCCACCGCTATTCAATGTCTGTACAAAGTCAAACTATCCTGACTCTCTGTTGTGTTCATGTTTGTTTGTTTGTTTTTTTTTTGTACTCTCTTATGTTATCTTTTGTCCGGAGGTCTGTCCATTGGGTTGCTTTGATTAATTGATACGTCATTGTTGACCTTTTCCTGTTGTCCATTTTGTTGTTTATGTTTATTCCAATCTTTACACATTCATATGGTTTAATTCTTTTGAATGTCTTTATGTCCTTTCTTTCATATCCTATTCATTTCTCAACATGAATAATAATAATGCCAAATTTCATTGGGAAAATTAAACGGTTAATATTTAAATTGCTAGTTGTCCATGCACCGGGATTTACACATTTTTCTACTTTACTGGATTACCATAGCTATAAAACCATAGAAAAGCATGCCAAAAATGACTGACTTCGGAAATCAATCCACATCGTGATCATTTGATCAATAAAGCAAGGCTCTTAGTTCTTGTGCAATACTTAGTTGTTTTCTTTGTTGTTTTTTGTTTTGTTTTGGTTTTTTGTCTGAAAAGCAGAGGATGTTAACATTTGAGTTCAAAGTTGCTCATTAAGTTCTTTTGATGCTCAAGATGTGCAAATTTTATAGAATAGGATTTACAACTCACAAGTTGTGCTCAAGCCCTAATATTTTGAAAACCAAACAACAATCCAAAAAGTTGAAGAGCAAATTCAAAAATGACAAAATGACAAAAAAAGGATATATCGAGCCAAAACCATCTAAGGACGTAGTTTCTATTTCTGTTCAGATGTTAATTTCTAGTTTTCTGATAGTTTATGTTTTTCTGCATGTTTCACTGTATTTGTCTCAAGATGATTTCCTATTTTAACACAGGGAAAGGATAAAACATTCAAGTCAAACCCATATGTTTGATTTCCCTACAGTTATATTCCCATTGTTATCGAACGCAGAAGACGATCTTGTCTACTCCGTACTATTTCGAAATTTTTTATCACAATTTCAAACTCGAAGTGTTTGGTGATAATTTCTGTACACATCATTTAACATGTTTAAAGGAGTTTTATCGGGAAAACATGACAGTGTATTTTGTGTCCATGTAGCCACAGTTTTCAATCCGTATGGCAATTATTTAACCCGAATAATCCAGTCGTTATATTTGCTCACTTCGATTACTCCATTAACTCAAGGAGAGGATCAGATACGGAAACAACTTGAGTTATTGGGGTTAGGTAATGATTGAGGAGGCAAGGGATAGTAGATTTGATACATATTTCAACAATTTCTGATTTAATTGTCAAACAAATATGTGATAACTTCATTGATTACATATAACTGTCATTATCGTTCAGGCATTAGTTAATCTTGAATGTGCAGTATAACAAGGGAAATCCGAATCTGTTTCTGTCCTTAGCAAGATCTGTAAATTTCTTAGAATTGTTAACAAGAGAGTATGGCCTCCAGGTTGAGCACCTTTCATATGTGATAACTTCATTGATTACATATAACTGTCATTATCGTTCAGGCATTAGTTAATCTTGAATGTGCAGTATAACAAGGGAAATCCGAATCTGTTTCTGTCCTTAGCAAGATCTGTAAATTTCTTAGAATTGTTAACAAGAGAGTATGGCCTCCAGGTTGAGCACCTTTCATCTTCCTTTCACATGTATCGTACTTGCATATGTAATATTCAACTTTTACTGTCTCTGTACCTTGTAAATTGGTTTTTGAGAAATAAAGTATATATATAAATCAGGAAATAAAAAATCATGATTAGCCTGTGAGTTTTACTTATCGTCCCAATTTAATTTAAAAAGTACCTGTCTTAAATCTTTATTTATTTTACAGAAAGCGTCATTCATTCTCTACGACTTTACATGCTTTGCAAATACGATCATCTCTAGATATTTTGAAATATCGACCCTTCTCTATTTCTAGATTATGGTCACTTACACGAAGTTTAGAGAAGAATTTTCTGAAATTAAAATGTTGATAATTTAAGTATAGTTCTTTATTAAGGTTTAGTTTATGTTTTATACAAACATAATTTGCTATTATCATTATAGCTATTCAATTTATTTGTAGTTAAGATTTTGTATCTATCTTCTAATGGTTTCTTTATTTTGATTTTCACCTGCTTAACTTCCTTAAGGTTTTTACAGTTAGCAATTTGTTTTAAAATATAATTTGGAGTGACATTTTTTACGAATGTATACCAGGTATACGTTCCCAAACTGTCCAGAAGTTTTGACAGTAGAAAAGCTTCTTTTAAAAAGGGATTGGTGTTTTCAGTATGAACTCTAGTTAGATAAACCAAAGATTCAATCAAAATAAAATTTACTATAGGAAAACTACAAAGTTCAGAACGTGCTCCAGTAATAGAGTCTGTCCTTTTGCTTCCAAGAATAAATTTTACAAAAGTTCAGATGAACTTTTTCGAAGGATGTTTTGTGAAAGGATCCATTGTACTCCCGCTATATCTTGCGCGAATTTGAGCTCTATATGGAGTTATATTGTGGCACTTCAAAGAAGAGACTAGTGTAGGTTTTATAGATTATATTCAAGAAATTAATATTTGTTACAATAAAACATTCGCTTTTCAAACAAAGTAAGCTTTACTGTTTTTTAATAGTTTTTGCGTTGTTAATTAGCTAAAGTTAAAGTCAAAAAGTTAAAGTAGGAGTAGAGTGAAACGTAAAAGCCAAAGATTTCTTTCTCAAGCACGCCCTCTCTTTATATAACACTGCCCATCTCCATCTACCAGTGGAATCACCATATTAAGCCATCACGAGTCCTCCACTGTTGACATCATTCCAGTTCGTCACATATTAGGACAGAGCATCTGCACTGACAAATAATCTCATAAATCTGTCCAGCATCCATGATGTGATTTCTACTCTCTTGTGTAGTACTAGGTTAAAACGAGATCTTTAACCTTAGTACAATCAGAAATGTACAGAATGATATTGTAGACACGCATAGTGTCACAATAATTCCATCCATGAATGAGATTTCTGAGGTAAATGCACAAGTTTATCAACCAAATTACTAGAAACTTCAATAGGGAGAGTCCAAAGCGCAGATGTCTTCGTCTTAATAGATAATAAAACTTTTTTTGCTTTTTTGGCAAGATCTTCTAAGCTAAGCTGCTTGCCATTATTTCTTAATAAACAACCCAAACATTTATACCTTTAAAATTCTGTAAACATTTTCCTTTATACAATGTAGTTATAAAAGATTGAATGCTCTCATAACTTTGTTTTGGAATCACCATGGTCTTGGTTTTATCAGAATTTAATGTTAGTTTCCAGTTTCCGCAATATACACCCAGCTTATCTAGACTGTACTGTAGACCATCTTTAGTCTCTGAAAGTAATACTAAATCGTCTGCAAATAGCTAAAAGGCCATGTGAGCTATTGCCATCACTTGGCGTCCATTTTCGTCCATCGTCGTCCGGCGTAAACTTTTCATTTGAAGATCTTCTCTGTGAAACCATTGGGTATACTTGTACTAAACTTTGTAGGAATGATGTTTGTGAGGTCCTCTACAAATAGTTCTCATTTCATTTTGATCGAGCACAAAACATGGGCGCCATAGGCAATTGTTGTTTCTGATTGGCTGAGTTTTCAAACATCTCCGCTGAACTGCTTGGCCAAATGAAACAAAACTTTACAGGAAACATCTATGGGAGGTCCTTTATAAAGTTTTCTCATTTCGTCACGATCAGACTACACATATGGCTGCGAAGGGCATTTCTTGTTTCTGATTGGCTGATATACAAAACATCTCGTCTGAAATCGCTTGGCCAAATGGAACGAAACTCGACAGGAAGAATCTTTGGCAGGTTCTTTACAAATTTTCACCATTTTGTCCCGTACTGGCAACAAACATTGCCGTCACAAATTCACAACCCAACTTAGTTTAACAAAGGACCCTAAGGGAAATTCATTAAAAATCTTGTCGGAAACTACTGAGCCAATTGCAACCAAACTTAGCAGCAATGGTCCTCTTTCAGAATTATGTCCGATGACCTGGACGATCGACCAAGATGGCCGCCACAGCCTAACATAGTTTAAAATAAGACCCTATGAGGAAATTCATTTAAAAAATCTTGTCTGAAAGCACTCAGCAAATTGGAACCATGGTTATTAGATTGTCCTCTTTCCGAATTATGTCCAATTATACAGACGATTGTTTCTTAAATCCTTTTATGGTTGTTGATTGGCAAATTGAATCCAGGTGAGCCATACAGACTCCTGGGAGCCTCTAGTTTAGATCCACAAAGCATATAAAAAGCTTATTTTTGTTCTTATGTATATATTTACTGATAATATTTCTAGAACAAATAAACTATCTGATGTCCTTTGATTTCCTTTAAACCCAGATTGAGTGTAAGAGTACTTGTCCTTGATCAAATATATGAGTCTTTCATTTAGGACAGCACTGAAAATTTTTGATAAACAATCGATAAGGGATATTTCCCGATAATTAGAGGGGTCCTCCGGGATCTTTATTCTCCAATTTATATATAAGGATTGAAAAAGGATTTATTCCAAATGATAGGGTAAACTTCAGTTTTGAGCATTAAATTAAATAATTTAGCTATAGATTATAATTTCATTCACAATGCCACTTGGTCCACTTGCTTTCCCTTTCTTAAATTTATTTAGTATATACTTCTTTAACTGTAATGGGTTTATCTGTTTCTGAATTATATAATAAAGGTGTTTTCTGTGTTTTTAAATCTTTAATGATAGTATTTTTGAATATTATATTTTCATCACTTGCCTTGATCTTGAATATGTTTAGTTTCATTATCAATATCTCTTAGTAATTCTACAATTTCCTCCCCTTGTTCTTCCTTTTCTTGGGGAGATCTTAAAGCTTTCCAAAACTTTAATGGAGTCTTCTCTAAAGTATTAGATTTTTTTCTGTTTGACATTTTTCTTGAAAAATTTTAGGTTGTAAGAATATGTTTGTCTTAGTGTATTATTGAAAGAGTCAGTTCTTATTTTACTAGAAAAAAAACATTCGAAGTCTTCTTTTGTTCATAAACAGAGTAATCTTACCATTTTGTTTCACAACTTTTCTTCTTTTTTTTAAATTTCTTTTAGACCTGATAATTTTACATGTTTTATCTGCTATGGCGTATGAAACGTTGCAATATTCACAAAAAAACAAAATATATGTTCATAAAATTAAATAATTATTTGTAAAAACGAATATTTGTTCATAAAAACAAAATATATATTCAATAAATCAAAATATGTGTTAATAAAACATAAAATCCAAATATTCATTCATAAAATCCAAAATATTCGTTAATAAAATCAAAATATTCATTCATAAAATCCAAATATTGATTCATAAAATCCAAATATTCATTCATAAAATCCAAATATTCATTCATAAAATCCAAAAAATATTCATTCGTAAAATCAAAATATTGATTCATAAAATCAAAATATTCATTCGTAAAATCAAAATATTGATTCATAAAATCAAAATATTCATTCTTAAAATCAAAATATTGATTCATAAAATCAAAATATTCATTCGTAAAATCAGAATATTGGTTCATAAAATCCAAAAAATATTTATTCGTAAAATCAAAATATTCATTCATAAAATCAAAATATACATTCATAAAATCAAAATATTGATTCATAACATAAAATATATATGTTCGTAAAATTTATAAATACGTTCAATAATCATGGGATAGTCGTTTCGTTTGTCACAGTGTATTTGATTGAACAATCAAAAACGAAACTAGGATGACTGGTCGTATGGTGGGGAAAATTGACTCTAAGTTTCATTGAACAAAATGGCTAATGATAGGTGCATGCTATCATTTCATGAGGTTGTGGTACCAGAAATACAATGATTAGACTGTTTATTCAAAAGATTAAGAAGACACTAGGTCCTCACAGACTTCAGCCAGTATGCACACGTAACATCATCATCAATCAGCGACAGCGTTGCATAATTTGTAAATTGTAAAACTTGAGCGTTTTGCCATAGGTAATCGTGTACAGGAACCCATATGGTACCCCTATGATACCGGACCCCTCTATGAAATTTTTTTTTTTTTTTTTTTTTTTTTTTGTTGCGATTTTTCAGTTATTTTTCTCTTGGAATTCACATGGATATTACTATCAGGCCGTATTTTCTATCCACAGCGGGATACTTATATGAAAAATCGCAAAGAAAAAAAATAAAAATCCATGGGTGGGGAGGAGGGGGGGTCCGGTATCATAATCATAGTTTTACAATTTACAAATTATGCAACGCTGTCGCTGATTGATGATGATGTTACGTGTGCATACTGGCTGAAGTCTGTGAGGACCTAGTGTCTTCTTAATCTTTGTAGGAATGATGTTTGTGAGGTTCTCTACAAATAGTTCTCATTTCATCTTGATCGAGCAAAAAACATGGCAATTGTTGTTTCTGATTGGCTGAGTTTTCAAACATCTCCGCTGAAACTGCTTGGCCAAATGAAACAAAACTTTACAGGAAACATCTATGGGAGGTCCTTTATAAAGTTTTCTCATTTCGTCACGATCAGACTACACATATGGCTGCCAAGCCGGGGCATTTCTTGTTTCTGATTGGCTAATATACAAAACATCTCGTCTGAAATCGCTTGGCCAAATGGAACGAAACTCGACAGGAAGAATCTTTGGCAGGTTCTTTACAAATTTTCACCATTTTGTCCCGTACGGGCAACAAACATTGCCGTCACAAATTCACAACCCAACTTAGTTTAACATAGGACTCTATGGGAAATTCATTAAAAATCTTCTTGTCGGAAACTACTGAGCCAATTGCAACCAAACTTAGCAGCAATGGTCCTCTTTCAGAATTATGTCCGATGACCTGGACGATCGACCAAGATGGCCGCCACGTGTGCATACTGGCTGAAGTCTGTGAGGACCTAGTGTCTTCTTAATCTTTTGAATAAACAGTCTAATCAGTGTATTTCTGGTACCACAACCTCATGAAATGATAGCAGGCACCTATCATTAGCCATTTTGTTCAATGAAACTTAGAGTCAATTTTCCCCGCCATACGACCAGTCACCTAGTTTCGTTTTTGATTGTCCAATCAAATACACTGTGACAAAAGAAATGACTATCCCATGATGCAAATTATTGGACGTATTTATAAATTTTACGAACATATATATTTTATTTTATGAATGAATATTTTGATTTTATGAATGAATATTTTGATTTTACGAATGAATATTTTGATTCTACGAATGAATATTTTATGAATCAATATTTGGATTTTATGAATGAATATTTGGATTTTATGAATGAATATTTGGATTTTATGAATCAATATTTGGATTTTATGTTTTATGAACACATATTTTAATTTATTGAATATATATTTTGTTTTTATGAACAAATATTCGTTTTTACGAACAATTATTTAATTTTATGAAAATATATTTTGTTTTTTGTGAATATTGCAACGTTTCACACGCCATAATCTGCTATATCACAAATTATTGTACTTAGAACATTTGTAGCTTCATCGACTCCAATTTGATCTTCAGAAAGACTTATTTTCAAAATAAATAATGTTTGTACTTGAAAGCGCTTCTATAAGCTTAATGTTTGATTCAGTTGACCACTTTAATCTCACTCCGATTCGAAAATACAGATTTTTCAGAATTATTTTGTATAACATTTCATTTCAATATGACTTTGATCTTAAAGATAATTAAAGTAACGAGTAATAAAAAAGAGAATTGAGGATAGAAGACATTCACTTTTTACATCATAATCAACACAACTTAATTCATTTTGGTTTAAAGAAGAAGAAAAAAGCCTTACGAGTATCCAATATATCTACCATTTAAAATTTATACATATAAATCTAATAAATTGTTTCCATGACTATTAGAAATTTTATCTTGGTTATTTATATTATCAATTTTGTCTATCACATTGTTATGCAGCAATATTAATATCACAAAAATCATTCAGTTTAACGGAATCATTTACTATATAATCAGTATTCAAACCTGAACGGGATTTAAAAACACCAATGAGGAAGGTCTTACCTTTATTAGAAAATGTACAAATTTATGTTTCTAGATTTTCAATGTCATTTTGGAAATGGGTTAAATTTATTGATGGTGTGTATATGGATATACATGTATGTATAAGTCTTTCTCAAAATCAAAGAAAATTTTAATTAATCTCAGCCGAAGTCTATTTTCTGATGAGTTTCCTTCTTCAATTTATGTTATACCTTTTGATAGTGTCTTCTTATAAAATACAATATTACTGTAAGAGCTTATTTATTCCTAGTACATAAAGTTCTTAGCGGAAAAAAGTAACTAGGTAAAATTACACTGGAACTTTTGACTAGTTAATTTATTCTTGGTATAGTTATAAAGTTCCATCGGAATAAACTAACTAGTTTAAAAGTCCTTCTGAAACATATTAACTAGCTAAAACATTCCATTTGCTAAAAATTATATGATCCGGATCGTTTTTACTAGAGTCTTATATTTCCTGGAACATTTTAACTACTTATAATATTCCTTTTATTAAACCCATCAGATGTATTATTGTTAAATTACCATGATTGATGTTAATTTATAAACTAAATTTTAAGTTTTATGAGAAATATTTCTTTTTTAAGATTTTAAAAAATTCCTATTCTTCCAATATAGAAAAAAAATTGAAAATGAAAATTACTGATAGGATTAACTAGAAATTGGTGCCATCATAAACGATGTCCATCCCCGCATTGCACAAGTCAAAAAAAACAATTAACAGTGAAAAATTAGCAATTTCACCATTTTCAGTCCCAACATTGGGAATAGATTTTCAAAATTCAAAACCTTTTCGCACATCTACAGATAATAAAGAACAATATTATTTATACAAATAAATTTGCGCTAAATCTAAATGAAAAATGAAAGAGGAGTTTAAGTCAAAAGCTTAAAATCACGATTTCCGAAAACCAACCCCTGTGGGCCCCAAGTTGTGAAAATCAAAATTCTAAAACCTTATTGCGCATTTACATACAATATGTGACAATATTGTATAAAACGTGAAAGCATAAAATGAAAAATGAATGAGGAGTTTAAGTCTCAAGCTTAAATTTCCAATCTTCGAAATTCGACCCCCGTGGTTCTCAATTTTTTAAAATCAAATTCTTAAACCTTATTGAGAATCTACATACAGTATGTGACAATACTGTATATAAATTAAATGCGTGAAGCTAACAATAGTGGACACACCAAATGTCTCGCCTGAGTATGCACATAGACACAGAATAAATATTATCTCATACCCGACATTGAAAGTCAAAGGAATGTGTGTTAAAAGAAATAGTAATGATCAGGCAACATTTGTTTAAAAAATCTCATGCAGACTAGCATGTACCCACTAAGAACTATCTACAGACCAAATATGGCGGGACTAGGTATTACAATTCTTGAGAAAGAAACTTAATCTTGAAACTTGGATGCAAGTCACTCAACCATGAAATTGAAGTCAAGATCCAGAGAATAGTATCATACTGGCATGTACCCACCAAGAAAGTATTAATACACCAGATAAGGTGAGTCTAGATATAACAGTTACTGAGAAATGGACTTAATCATAAAACTTGGAGGCAACTCACTCAACCATGAAATTGAGCTCAAGGTCGAGAGACAGGTGTCAGACTGACATATACCACTTTTAGAACTATCAATAGACCAAATATGGTGGGTCTAGGTATTACAGTTGCTGAAAAATGGACTTAATCACGAAACTTGGAGGTAAGTCACTCAACTATGAAATTAAGGTCAAGGTCCAGATACAAGTGTCAGACTGTCATGTACCCATTTAGAACTATCAATAGACCAAATATGGTGGGACTAGGTATTACCGTTTCTGAGAAATTGACTTAATCAGGAAATTGCAGCACAAGTCAGTTAAGCATCAAATTGAGGTCAAGGTCCAGAGACAAGTGTCAGACTGGCATGTGCCTACTAAGAACTATCTATTTACCAGATATGGTGGTTTTAGGTATTTGGGTTGATAAGAAATGGACTTGGTCACAAAAATTTGAAGCAGGTCACTCAACCATGAAATTGAGGTCAAGTCATAAGGCAGCTGTCAAACTGACATGTATCCACCAAAGACTATCTATTGACCAAATATGGTGGGTCTAGGCAAGATAGTTGCTGAGAAATGGACTTAATCACGAAAATGTGAAAAAGTCACTCAAGCATGAAATTTAGGTCAAGGTCTAAAGACAGGTGTCAGTCTGGCATTTTCCCAATAAGAAATATCTATTGACCAGATACGATGGGCCTAGGTATTACAGTTGCTAAAGAATGGACTTAATCAAGAAAATGTGACGCAGGTCATTCAACCATTAAATTGAGGTCAAAGTCAAAAGGTAGGTGTCAGATTGACATTTACCCGTTAAGAACTATCTATAGAACAAATATAGTTGGCCTAGGTTTTATAGGTGCTGAGAAATGGACCTAACCACGAAAATGTGACAAAATCACTGAAGCATGAAATTGATGTCAAGGTGTGCGACTGGCATGTATCCACAAAGAACTATCTATAGACCCAATATGATTGGCCTAGGTATTATAGTTGCTGAGAAATGGATTTAACCTCGAAACCTGGACGCAGATTTTACATTTATATTTATGAAGTCAGAGAACCATGAAAACGAGGTCGGGGTCATAAGACAAAAGTATACTGCGGCAAAGTTTATACCATAAGATATCTGTGGACCACAAATCTATATTGTAGGTATTATGCGTGCAAAGTTATTAAGGTTTTAAGAAAGTTTTGCCGCCGTCGCCGCCGCCGCCGGAAAGTAATACCTATATCTCGCCTTCGCGACTTTTCGTCGCAAGCGAGACAAAAATGAATGAGGAGTTTAGGTCAAGCTTAAATTTCCAATTTTTGAAATTCAGCCGCTGCGGGCCCCAGTTTTTGAAAATCAAAATTCTAAAACCTTATTGCTCATCTACATACAGTATGTGACAATACTGTATAGAAATTAAAAGCATAAAATGAAAACATATATGAGGAGTTTAGGTCACAAGCTTAAATTTCCAATTTAAGAAATTCGACCTCTGTGGGACCAGTAGTATATGGGGACAGTTCAGTTAGCATTTGAGGTGGTGGAAGAGGTGGAGGAGCGAGGAGGAGCCGGAAGTGACGTCACCGGAAGCGGAAATGACGTCACAGGAAGTGACGTCACCTGAACCGGAAGTCACGTGACCAGAGCCGGAAGTACCGGAAGTGGTTTCCACCATTTCTTTACGGAAGCACGTGACTTGCGTCACTTCCGTAAAGAAATGGCGGGGAAATCCACTACTTCCGGTTGCGCATGCGCGCAAACCACTTCCGGTTCCGGTCACTTGACTTCCGGTTCCAGTGACGTCACTTCCTGTGACGTCATTTCCGTTTCTGGTGACGTCATTTCCGGCTCCTCCTCGCTCCTCCACCTCTTCCACCACCTCAAATGCTAACTGAACTGTCCCTATATACTACTGGGCCCCAATTTTCACATGGCAAAATTGCGGGTACTTTGAATATATGCATAGCGGCATTTTTTTATTTCTCTGACGACATTCATTACAAAGCATTATACTTGCCTAAAAAATAAAAATGAAAATATTTAATTTTTTATAACTTATAAGCAATTTGTCCGCATATAAGTACATTCTATACAATATAAGCTTTCTTTTCGTGTGCAAATGAACATTGTCAGCATTGAAAACGTTTCACGAATTCAGTTTACAAAAGCTGAAGCGTAACTGTAGTATAACTGCTATATGAATTAACCAAAATTAGTGAAAAATGCAAATTCAAACTACGAATACAGATACAAGGCGAGATCCTACATAAATTTTCCGCATATAGAGAACCACTTTGGAGGATGAATTTTATGAGAAAATAACTTTTATCTCACCTGCTTTCATAACTTTTACGCCAAAATGTTTTTAAAACATGATAATTTCAAGTCTCCCATGACGTAATCCTTCAAATCTGAAGCCTTTCCCCTCAGAATTAAACAACCAATTTGTAACTAGAATGAGGCAGTCGGAAATGACAGCTATCCCTGCACTCCCCACATTTTGTATCCCTGTGCACTTTTTTCACAATTATGCCTTTGAATACAGGCCCAAATTTAAAATTCTAAAACCTAATTGCACATCTGCATACAGTGTATGACGTGTAGAAATAAAATGTAAAAAATGAAGAATGAGAGAAAATTTTCAGTCACCCACTTATAATTCCATTTTTTTTAAATTCGACCACTAAAGGCGCTAATTTTGAAAATCAAAATTATAAAAACCTTATTGCACATCTATATACAGTTTGTGACAATACCGTAAAGAAATTACATACATAAAATGAAAAATGATGGTCACAAGCTTTAATTCACAATTTTCCAAATTCAACCCCTGTGGGCCGGGGCCCCAATTTTTGAAAATCCTAATTCTAAGCCTTATTGTGCATCTAAATACAGTATGTGATAATACTGTATAGAAATAAAGTGCATGAAGTCAAAAATGAAAGAGGAGTATAGGTCACAAGCTTGAATTCCTAATTTTCAAAATTCGTTCACTGTGGGCCTCAATTTTTGAAAATGAAAATTCTAAAACCTTATTGCGCATCTACATACAGTATGTGACAATACTGTAAAGAAATTAAATGCATGAAGTTAAAAATGAGCGAGGAGTTTAGGTCACAAGAAAGTGTGACGCACGGACGGACAGACGGACGTGGGCGAATATCCGCCCAAGATATTTTTCATAGACACATTAGTTTAAGAGCCGAGACGGGAACAGACTCGATTATCCGTAATTCAAACAATTTTATCATTTTCGATCTACAATTAAGGGGGGTAATTTGATTAAAAGGTTGAAGTCACATGGTGCAAATGTCATGAATAAAGTACCCATTATTTTGCCATATGTTGAAAATCAACATTTTAAAACCACATTGCGCATCTACATACTGTTTGTGACAATACTGTATAGAAATTAAATGCACGAAGTTAAAAAATGAACGAAGAATTCTGGAGGCAAGGCTATCTAACGGACGGACAGACAGACATACGGACTGATTACAAATATCCCCAAACTTCCTTCGAAGTGCAATAACTCTATGATATAGTGTGACTTATTATTCCCGCACTTTCGAGTAGCGATTGTCTCCGTCCGCCACCTTTGGATTTAGGACTTTAATTTCTATATATAATAGTTGCATACCACCTATAGGTGTGCAATAAGGTTTTAGAATTTTGATTTTCGAAACAAGAGGCCCACATGGGTTGAACTTCGAACATTTGGAATTCAAGCTTGTGACCTAAACTCGTCTTTCCTTTTTTAATTTATTCATTTTATGTCTATATAGTATTGTCATGCACCAAATGCAGATGCGCAATAAGGTTTTAGAATTTTGATTTTCTAAAATTGGGGCCTACAGGGGTGGAATTTCTAAAAACTGTCGAATTTCGAAAAATTATTAATTTAAGCTTGTGACCTAAACTCCTCTATCATTTTCCAATTTATGCATTTTATTTCTATACAGTATTGTCATGCATCATATGCAGAAGCGCAATAAGGTTTTAGGGTTTGGATTTTCTAAAATTGGGACCCACAGGGGTGGAATTTCTAAAAACTGCCAATTTAAGCTTGTGACCTAAACTCCTCTTTAATTTTACAATTTTATTTCTATACGGTATTGTCATACACTATATGCAGATGCGCAATAAGATTTTAGAATTTTGATTTTCTAAAATTGGGGCCCACAAGGGGCGAATTTTGAAAAATTATCACTTTAAGCTAGTGACATAAACTCGTCTTTAATTTTTTCAGTTTTATTTCTATTCACTATTGTCAAAAACAAAATGCAGATATGTAATGAGGTTTTAGAATTTCAATTTTCTAAAATTGGGGTCCACAGAGGTCGAAATTTGAAATTTTTTACCTTACAAACCAAACAGCCTAGTCAGTTCTTGAATATATTTTTTCTTCAAAATTCACAGAGTTGTTATGTGAAGAGTTTAAAGCAATTTAAGGCAATAAAAAGTATAGGTCACCGATATAGTTTCGTTGCTATGATAACATGAAAAAAATAGGTTCCAGCAAAGTTACAAAAAGTGTAACATCAAATAATATCATGGTAATTTTGTTCAATAGTAGTATATACGGATTTCAGTTTTTCAAAGAAAACGTTCCATAGATTCAATATCTTTCCATAATAGAAATTTGGCTAAAGTATTTTGCTTAAAATTTTATGAAATAACATTTTCTCGCCAAAAAAAAAGGAAATTTTAGGCTACATTATTTTAAAACTGACAAAAATCTTGAGCATATTTTTGCTTCATATTTTCTTGAAGAATGTCATTCGCCATTAGTTTGCAACAAAAAGAGTGACAAAAGGGGTTCACCTTACAATTAAAAAAAAGAAGTGTTTTTTAAAGAAATTTTGCCTGTTCTTTTCCAAACGTCTTCCCTTCACAGTATCAATTAACGTGGCGTCATAATAACCGTATTTTGTAAATGAATATTTTCTGTTCTCCGTCTCTATCTGATACGGAATGGCACTCAGTCACACTTTTAATTTGCATGGACGCCGGGCTCACCTTAGTTTTCAAGGCGTACGCTGGACTCAGATGGGGGGGTTATACCCCCATTTCTTTCGTTCTTTTGATTTTAATTCATTGGCAAATGTGCTTCTTCATGGAAGAATAAAACATTCCATTCTTACAGAAGCAATTGATATATATTTAAAGCCGAGGAAAACTTAATGAATTGATTTAAAGTTATTCGGGGTCGTCGACATTGAGAATCCAAGTTATTTCAATTGAGGTATATCAACTTTTGTAAGATTTTGGTATTTCAATTATTATTAATATCCCCGCACTTGGAAGAGGTTCGGGGATATTGTAAACACCCCGCCCGTCCGTCCGTCTGCCGTACCGTCCGTCAGCTGTCCGTCCGTCTGTCTGTCTGTCTGTCTCTCTCTCTCTCTCTCTCTCTCTCTCTGTCTGTCGGTCTGCCTGTTCGTCCGTCACACTTTCTTGTGACCTAAACTCCTCGCTCATTTTTGCATTTAATTTCTATACAGAATTGTCGCATATGGTATGTAGAAGCGCAATAAGGTTTTAGAATTTTCATTTTCAAAAATTGGGGCCTACGGAGGTCGAATTTTGAAAATTTGGAATTTAAGCTTGTGACCTATACTCCTGTTTTATTTTTCATTTTATGCATTTAATTTCTATACAGTATAAATAATTATCAAAAATGTATCTAGATGTGCAATAAGGTTTTATAATTTTGATTTTCAAAAATTGGGACCTTTAGCGATCGAATTTCAAAAATTGGGAATTATAAGTGGGTGACTGAAAGTTTTCTTTCATTTTTATTTTATACATTTTATTTATATATATTATTAATTGCAATATTTACAACAACATTAGAAATAATTTTATTGCTAAACTTAATAGAATACTGTCATACAAAACAAAAATTAATAACTTAACAAACTGTATTATTTTTAAATTATTCAATAGCAAATCCCCTACCATACTAAAGCTTATTGCTAATTTTATACAAGAATGCCTACAAAGTATGCAAATAAACTTAAAAGGGGATAATTTATTGAATTTCTTTAATTTTTCTACAACAAACACATAATTTCAACATTGTATGATTATTATAATAATTATAATATGATTTTTTTTTTTTTTTTTATAATATGATTAATTTCAATCTTTCCACTGTCACTCCTAACTATTATTGTCATTTGTAGCTTTTAGTTTAATATGTTGGCAATGACCATTTATTGTAAATGTGTTTCGCTAATAAAAATATTGTATTGTATATTGTATATTGTATGAATGGTCCTTGCATTTGTCGCTCGATAAATTACCCAAACCAGAAGTTTATTATTAATGTCTTTCCCCTGAACGAAATATCTCCCCAAACATGTTTACCATGTGATACCGTGATTTGTTAACTGTTTAACTATAGGCCTAGCATCAAACGAAAACGTAAACGAAGACTAGAGAATATATACAAAGAAAAAGATATGAATAATTACAGGTAAATCAAAGTGTTGAAGACACTGAAACATGTACTATAGTTCAACTATAAGGCAAAAAAAAACATATATGGTGGTGGCATGGGTTTTCGATCACCTAACGTATATCTTTCTTTCTGATATTTCAGATACAGTCACTTACTTCAAATCTCCAAAAATAATTTTACAATTTAAATTTTAAACCTGTCACATCAGTAGTTTTTTTTGCTCACCTGTCCTAAAAGGACAGGTGAGCTTTTGCCATCACTTGGCGTCCGTCGTCCGTCCTTTGTAAACTTTTTCAAAGATCTTCTCCTCTGAAACCACTGAACCAATTACAGCCATACTTAGTCTGAATGATCCTTAGGGTAACTAGAATAAAGGTTGATTTTTACTTTCTTGTCCGCCATGGCTAAAAATAAAACATAGGGGGTAAACTGCAGTTTTTGGCTTATATCTCAAAAACTTAAGCATTTATGGCAAAACTGACAGGGTAAAAATTTTCAGACGAATTGGTCAACCTTTTGTTTGGTTATTGCCTTTGAATTGTTACTTTTAAGGAAATTTTGCAGTTATAGGTTGTTATCTTGAATATTATTATAGATAAAGACAAACTGTCTGCAAAAATGTTAGCAAAGTAAGATCTACAAACATGAATTATTTCATCAATTGACCCCTTATAGGAGTTTTTGCCCTTGAAAGACAATTTTTTATATTTTTTTCGTCATTTTTGTAAACTTTAAAAAATCTTCTCCTGTGAAACTACCGAATCAATTTCAGCCAAATGCTGGCTGACGGAACTTTAGGGTCAGGGGTCACCAAACTGGGCAATTAGGGCGATTAAGTCGCCTAATGCTCGCCTATGTCGCCCTGTCATCGGCTCCAGAGCGACAAATGAGTCGCCCTGTGTTTTTAAGTAAGGTGCCTCCGAACAACGTACGTAATCAGCTGCATCTGAAGACCGTAATTTTCATTAAAAATCTCGAGCCGCCATTTTTTCTTGGAGATCAAAGGGGGAGGGGAAAGAAACGACAAAAAGTAAGCTAGAAAATGGCGGCAATCGAATTCTCATTTTTTCATTGGTCGCGGTGTTTTTTACCGACCAGTAACAATATGTAGACCTTATTTAAAAATAAATTTAGCGGATTTTGACATATCTATGCACAAATGGAAATTTTGTCAATAATTTTGTATTGATTATTAAGGATTCAAGCAAGGTGAATGGGAGGATTTTAGGAGTATTTTTGAGAAAAAATAATAGTAAAGATTATAGATAAATAAATATTAAAAAATAAATTGGCAATAATAAATAAGTTGTGTCAAAAGGTACTAATATTTTTGCTCATATCTGTAACAGGAATTTTCTTCCAAGTTCGGAGCACCACTGCATAATTTCATTTTTTTAATTTTTTTTTATTTCAAATTATATTCGTCAGTATTTTAAGGCAGCACATGATTTTAATTAAACTTTAACAATAGTACAATAGGCCTACCATGGTCAAAGTCCTGGGACTGGGACTCATCATGAAAAATTCTTAGTGAGAACCATGTTTAGTCATATATTTATTATGTGTGTTATGCTGGATTCAAATATCAAATAAATAAAATATGAAAATCAGAAATTGAGTTTTATTCATTTCAAATACAAATTAATCAGTTTATTACAAGATATTATCATGGCTGTAGAGGAAACCTGCAAAAATAGTAAAAAAGTATTAAACATCTCTAATTATCTCAAATGTACATAAGACAAACTCACAATCTCTGACAAAGGATATTGATTAAATGCACATGAGACAAAATCTCAGATTATGACTAAAATGGAAGGATATGGAGTAAATGTAGATAAAATCTCAAACAATACAGGATAAAACACAATAAAGGAATGTATAGTATACACTATAAGACACAAAATAACAGGTATTTACTCGACAGGCGACGAATTGGGGGAAAAAACACAGTCTCCCTGTCATGCCCTGAAGTCTCCCTGTTGCTACCCTGAGGGAGACTCTGAGTCTCCCTGTTATTTTCAAGTGTGGTGAGCCCTGAGGGTATCTAGTATAAATGTTATGTTTTATTTTCTTGTCCGTCGAGAAACATGGCTGCCCTGGCTAAAAATAGAAAATAGGTGAAAATGCACTTTTTGGCTCATATCTCGAAAATTAAAGCAGGTATGGCAAAACTGACAAGTAGTAAAAATGTTTATGAGGTCAAGATCTACCTGCTATGAAATTTTCAGACGAATCAGTCAATTCATTTTTGGGTTATTCCCCTGAATTGTTAATTTTAAGGAAATTTTGCAGTTTTAGGTTATTAGCTTGAATATTATTATAGGTAAAGTCAAAAAGAAAGGTCAAGAGTCAAGGTCATTGAAAAAGTCCATAGCAACTGATGAAAAGTCCCTTGCAACCATATATATTTGAGTTCAGGACCCTACAATTTACCTGTTCGAGTCAAAATGGAAGGTCAAGAGTCAAAGCCATTGAAAAAGTCCATAGCAACCATATCTATTTGGATTAAGTATTCTATATTTCAGCTGTACATATCAATATTAAGGAGAAAATTGTGACGGTAATTTAACAGCAAAATAATCATTGATGCAAGATCTACACAAAAGATAACAGGTGAGCGATTCACGCTCTTGGGAGCCTCTTGTTTATTTGTACCTGCCGGTTCAATGGCCTTGCTCTATTTATGCCAGATATTTGACCGACGTGTTTTCGATCACCTTCGATATTTTTAGACATACTTCCATTGGTTAATAGATCACGTGCTCTTATATTATTAACACCACCGTCTACTATGCAGACGACTTGCGTATGTCATTTATGTGGATATGTTTGGCGTCTAATGTATTTTATTTGACTTATAAACAAAGTTGAGAAATGGTTTTAAGAAGAATGGCGCTTTGTATCATAAAAGAATGATAAATAAAGGTCTTGCCTGTCTTGGAATTATATTCCATCAACTTTTGTGCTCAGTCGAAAAAACGTGATTCCTTTGTTCGTAAATATATGCTAATTATCTGAAATCTTGTGCAAGTGCCCGATTCTCCAGATTATAAATAGCCTATCTAAATCTCCTGCCAAGACCATATGTCTGATTAGGGTTACCCGACCGACCCTAATTTGAGCGTGGACCCTAAGTAATTTTATTTCCGTCGTTAAGTGAACAGTTAACTGAACTTGTGTCAAAAGCAAAGTTAGAGTTGCCAATAAATTTAATCAATTGTCTTATACATCCCTGTGTTCACAATCGCTAATATGATAGACGTTTTAAGGAAACTCACGACTCGTGTGATGAAATAAAAATTCTGCTGCTATTTTTTACAACCAATAACCAAGGGAAATAATCCAGTCATTGAAAATACAAGTAAACTTGGACCACAGAAGACGGACAGCACAACTCAAAATCATGTCACAAAAAAATAAAATGTAAATGCCGACCTACCTACACTATTTTTCTGGATGATGTAATATAACCTTAAACAGATTTTCTTTTTGGCCTAATAGATACCTGAGGACAGGGATAAACAGGTTGGGAACAACGCTCAATTGGAATACTGTATATACCCCAATTGGGCTATAGTACCCTAATTGAGGTATAATGGTATACCCTAATTGGGGTATTTGGACGACAACATGCTCTTATTCATAATTTATGTGTTAAATATAACACGAAGGGTATATATGTTAAAACTATGACACACTGTAATAGGTTACTGCATTCAAATACTATCCATCCAAATGTAAAGCCAACCTCTGTAAATGCAAAATGTTGTTCACTTTCATTGTTCGTGTTATGATGACAATACACACATGTACATTAAAAGAACAAACACTACTCTTCATATTTGGTACCTTTTCATCTCAGAGAATACTGAATTCAATTATCATTTTCAAGTTTTAGTGTACTTATCTTTTATTTATTATTTTTAACAAATAAATTGGGTTAGCTCTCTTTGAACAGCTTGAAATGAAAACGAGCAACTTCAAAAAATAATGTGTATAAATACTTTTTATTTCACTTATTTTTCTAAAAAATGTTTTTGAAAGAGTCAATTGAAAGGGAATTCAAATACAGACATTTTCATGTGATTTTGTGATATTTTTTGCACAAAGACTACTTTTATAAATCTAGTTATTTTAGTTTTTAATTTCCTTTTAAAATGGGTACAATATCTTTCACATTCTGCTTTATTCCTTTTAAATGCAATTATGTTTTGTCTAGTTTGTATCATATTTTCACATCAGTTAATTGGGGGCCTTGGTGGCTGAGTGTTCTAGGTAGTTTGTCATGACTACTAATGATATTTAGCCTGTCAATGCTGAGGTTGTGAGTTCGAATCTCACCTGTGGCGAGGTGTGTTCGACTCCAATCTTAATTGACAAGGATTGCCAATTTTCCTACCAAAGGTCGGGGTTCTCTCCGGGTGCTCCGGCTTCCTCCACCAATAAAAACTGCCAGCCGCGATATAGGCAAATGTGCTGAAAACAGTGTAAAACCTCCACTTAACAAACAAACAAACAAATCCGTTAATTTGGCCTTAGGATTTATTAAAGAAAAAAGCTTCACAAATACACAATAAAAGAATAAGAACTAAAAAAATTTCTGGATACCCCAATTGAGATGTACCATTATACCCTAAGTAGGGTACAGTACTCCAGTTGAGGGTTGCACCCAAACTAATAAAGACTACTGCATGTACTGTCTGTGAACTTCAGTTTGTAGAATGGATTTTTGACATTTTGAGAGTTTAAATGTTAGAATTTTAAGACAATTTTTTCTTGATTAATTAACCTTGTTGAGTCATCCAAGAAAACATAAAAAATTTTCATTTGTTTATGAAGGTTATATTTGTACAGCTCAAAAATGATTTCCAAACAGAAAAATGTTGAATGCACTTGAAAATTTGAATTGACTAACTCAGACCTACCTAATTGTAAAACCATTATTTTAATTATTTTTAATGCACTTTGTGCATATTTCATACAACACGGGGATGTAATACTTAATTTAATAAAATCTCATAGGAATTAGATATTTCACAGTAATTGAGGTACTCAAATTTTCAAAAACCATTCCGCGGACTTAGGTTAACAGACAGTAACGTTTTGACCTTGTTCCCATACTGTGCTGCTTAGGTTTTCAAAATTTAGGCGCCTAGCCCAAAATTGAGGAGCCCAGTATAAAGTTTGATAATTTTTTTTGTGTACTAAGTCAAATCTTGAACAATTTTGTTTAAAAAAACTAGCAAAAAATAAACATGTCATCAGACTGTTTAATTGGCTATATAAATTCCTGTATAACCACCACATGAAAAAAAATGACCGGTCAAGAGGAATGTAATATGATCGATTTGTTTTTAAAATAGAAACTGAAAGTACAATTTCTGATTCATGTAATAAAACAATTACCGACTATGTAATAGGTCGCTATCAGGATTAACCAACCCTTGAAAATGTGTATTCACTCGGTGAATATTACTTTTTCTCCGGTTGCTATATCCTGATAGAGACCTATTACAAAATCAGTAATTGTATATAATGTTACATTTAAAAGATCTTTCTATAATTTAAAAAGATCATTGCATTAATATTGAGAATTATTGTCCCTGGCAAAATTATATATTGTACTCACAAGCTCTCTTGCAATATATTATTTTGCTCTGGTATATTCCTAAGTATTAATGAAATAATCATATATAATAAGTTTTTACTGGACCATTTTGTGGAAATATTGACCTCTCTAAATATATATATATATAATGGTTAACTGATATACCGGTACACACTTGAAAGCTCTCAATGGTAAGAATATATTCTGTGGCTGTTCACTTTAAAGTAATCTGTTTTATTTTTAAAACACTTGAGAAATGAAAAGTTTTAAATTTAAAATATTATTACAGCTACAGGGAAATGAACTAAATCATTAAAATGTGACTCAAGTCACTCTTAAGTGTGAAATTCAGGTTAAGGTCTCAGACAGGCATGTACCCATCAAGAATTATCTTTATACCAAATATGGTAGGTATTAGTAACATAAACATACAGGAAAGTTACCTTAAGGTAAATACATGTATATATCAGGTCTATGTACTACAGTTGCTGAGAAATGGACTTAATTGCAAAAATGTGGCACAATTCACTCATGCGTGAAATAGAGGTCATAGTAAGGTGTCTGATGTCAGACTGGTATATTTACCCGCTAAGAACTATCAACCAAATACTATGGGTATAATTAGTAAAGTTGCTGAGAAATAGACGTTATGGTAAAAGTGTATTGCTGGATGTGTTGCAATTAAGGTCGAGTTCAGGTTACCAGTGTCAGACTCACGAGACTGGCATGTATCCAATCTATAGACTAAATAAGGCGGGCCTAGTTATTATAGTTGCTGGACTTAATCACGAAAATTTGACATATGTCACTTAATCATGAAATTGAGGTTTGGAGATAGGAGTCAAACTCGCATTAATTGGCATGTACCCACCACCAACTATTTATAGACCAAATGTGATTACTAATACCTATATCCAACAAATATGGTCTGTAAATACTCTTGGCAAGCAGGTGTTAGTCGGACATCTGACCTTGACTTCAATTTCATGCTTGAGTGACTCATTACTTTTTTGCTCACCTGATCAAGATGGCTGCCATCAGGGGGACTTAGTTTAACATACACATGTAGGACCCTATGGGAAATACATACAAAAATCTTCTTCCAGAGAACCGCTGAATGGATTGAAACGAAACATGGCATCAATGTTCCTTCTGAGGTGCTGACAAAGAGTTGTTTGTTGCCAATCCATCATCCAAGATGGCCACCAACAGGGGACTTAGTTGTCAGAGACCCTATGAGAAATAACTACAAAAATAAATGGATTGAAACCAAACAAGGCTTAAATAGTGTTGTTACTTTGTTGCTGATTTGTCATCTAAGATGGCCACCAGCCGGGGACTTATTTTAACATAGGACCCTACTGGTAATACTTACAAAAATGTTCTAGAGAACTGCTGAATGGATTGAAACCAAACATGGCATGAATGTTCCTTATGAATTGCTGACCAAGTGTTGTTACTTTGATGCAGATCTGTCATCCAAGATGACTGGCAGGGGGGACTTAGTTTAACATAGGACCCTATAAGAAATACATACAAAAATCTTCTTCTAGACAACCACTGAATGGATTGAAACCAAACATAGCATGAATGTTGCCTATGATGTGCTGACCATGTGTTGTTAATTTGGTGCCAATCTGTCATCCGAAATGGCTGTCAGTGGAAGAATTAGTTTAATATACCGGTAAGACCCTATGGGAATTACATTTTGTGTACATACAAATGGCTTCTTGAAAATTACTAAATGGATTTAAACCAAATATGGCATGGATGTTAATCTCAAGGTCCTTTAGCGATGAACAAGTGGAAATATCAGGCTCCTGGGAGCCTCTGGTTAAAAAAAACCAGTTGTATTCATTTATTTGTACAGAATACAATGCTTTGATATTTTCTAGGAAATCCCTGAAATAAAACCAATCACATGGTAATAATATTATGTACTCAATGAATACACTCTGAATTTATGATAAACATCAAAAGTGCCCTTAAAAGCAGTGTTTTAAATTACACATTTTTTGGGTCAGATGAAAATGTATTCAGCCAGACAGAATTTGTCAGTTCACCTGACTGAATGTCAGACAAACATGATTTATATTTTGAGATAATTATTTTGTATCCCTTTTAGCCTCAGGACAAAAGGGAGAGAATTTAATTATCTCCCTTTCTTACATTGGTAAGGAAAAGATAACTCCCTCTGGTTCCCCATTTGATAATAGTAGTCTTTAAATTCTGTACATTACAGAACAACCACACAAGTTTTAACAGTATGTTTGAGATGTACATGTAGATATCAACAGTCATTTTTGTCACAGTCTCAAGCTCATCCAGTCCAGAAATCAAAGTCCAAGGTCAGATGGCGATGGATACTGTTTGGTACAGCAGCCCTAGGTGGAGTGTCATATTATATCTATGATAATTTAAAACCGATAACAGTTGAGCCAAAAATAGCCAGTAACAGGAAGGTAGGCACCATTTTTTTAAAACTTCCTTTTCCAAAGAACAATTGATTCAATAAAAACCAGTCTGTTAGATTCCATGGACTATCTTCTGAAAAATAGTGACAGACAGGTGCAGAACAATAATTGGGATAAAATGTTTTCATTGATATCTTTGCACACAGATAATGATAGCTTTTCCATTAGTTTCTGTTAACTTTGTCATCTGTTCACATTTACAATAATGTCTTCTATTCTAAAAACCTTTTGACCAAGAAGGCTAAAAAACCCATTTCAATATTATTTAAAGTTCCATTATATAAGTGTGTCTGCAGACCTCAACATTGTGACAATGTTTGAACAGTTCATGATAAAAAAAATTAGCAAGATAAATACATAGAAATATTTCTCCTTCTGAACCTCTGACTAAAAGATGAAAATTGTTTGGGGCGTTTTTCAAAATTGTATCGGGTGGTTTGGAAACGGTTTGGCTTACAAAGAAAAAGCCTTAAAACTTTTTGAAAATTAGGCCACATCAAATTGATCTTTTGTTCTCTGGATTTTGTCGCTCAAATTTTTTGATTGAGCAAATTTTAAGAAAAAACTTTTTTGCTGCATCAGTTTCCAAAAATGCTGAAAGATTTCCCCAAATTCTTCATTTTTCAAGCAATTCAAAATAAAATTGTTCGTGGGATCTTAACATTTCATTTTTTACCTATTATTTGCGACATTTTAGTTTAAAAATGTGTCACAATATATTTGATCTTCGACCTCGCACCTATTTTTGCCAAAGAAATAAAAATCCATTTGGTGTGGCCTTCAAATAATCATGTAGTCAAACCTGCCTTAAAGGGCACCTCTATATAGCAAACCACTGTCTATAAAGGGCACAGTAAAAAAAGTCCCATTCATGAACAAAGCATGTAAAATTAACCTCTGTATAGAGGGAACCTGCTCAATAAGGGCACTTTTCTCTGGTCCCTTGGGTGTCCTTTATTTACAGGTTTGACTACATAAAACCTCTCTTAAAACTATTTTCAATGAAATATTTCACCGTATTCACATTTATAAGCTTGTGATTAAAAATCAGCTAAGGATTTATTTATTGACAGCTGGTTCTCACAAATTAAAAACAATGTGTCACATATAAACTTTTTTTTTTTTTATAAACTTTAGAAAATGTATTGAATTGAAAAACTATTGTTAGAATTATTGCTATCATATAATCATGTCAGGACATCAAATAGCACTTACCGGTAATTTAAAACTACCATATGAAATCAGGAGGTGACAAAATAAGAAATAAGAATGTGATTTTGTTAGAAGAGTACTTAGGATCTCATTCCAATGGAAAATGTTAGCGTCTAAATTTAGGCAAAAATTTATAACTTTATATTGGCTTGATTGAACTTGCATGGACATTTATCATTCTGATGCGTAATATTTTTCCAAGTATTGACTGTTTATTTTATAAATTAAGTATTTATAAGTCTGCAAATTGTACACAAATACTGTTTTGTTAATTTGGTTTTTTGCTACATTTACACATTGTCAAGTTCACTTTTCACCTAAGTTAAATATTTTATACCTGGATATTTTCACTTAGGCAAAATAGAAATATTTTTTTCCTAATACCTTATTTTTTTCTAATTTGTTACTTTGTGTAGCGAATAAATTTCATGTAAATGTATTTTTTCATGAAAATTCTTAGTTATGCTACTACATTTACCATACAAATGTATATTGACTGATACAGGAATGAACGAATAGTGTAATTTATCCATAAAATGTGTCACACAAATCAATAAGTATGGTCTGACTCAGATTGAACCTTCAACTCAGATGAACTTTCAACTCAATGTCATGAGGTATTCTTATAAATTAAAGAAAACTGATAATAAAGTTCTTTCCATTCAGTTTAAGAGTGATCAGCATATTTAATTTCCAAAAATGCACACCAATTATGAAATGTGATTCAATAGGAATATAAAATATTTGTGTGGTTGCTGAGGTTATCCTGATCATTCATTATCTGTTTTTATAACTGACCAAATCTTAAGCAGTTCATTATTTCACTTTTAAGTTTGATATTTGTTGTAAATAATCAACAAAAACAAACTAATAATGTCAACTACACCAGATACGTCAGCTGTGGACTTTGGTCAAATGAATGTTACATTATATAGTACAATTTTACTGGTGTTGTTAATTTCTGGTCGGCACGCAATGACAAAAACACTGTTCAGAAAAGTTTACCATTATTCAAGGAGACAGTTGTGGTCAGCTCTGTCCAAACTGGACCCAAGACAAATCAAATTTTATGGATTAAGATGGGGTATACCTTCAAAGGAACTTAAAGAACTTATGATGTACCATCATTTTAAGAAACATAAAAAGAAAAAATCTTTTAAACATAAAAAAAGATTGAACAATACGGTAAGACTTTATTTCATATATAGTGGGTGTGGTTTTTTAAATTTTTCTTTTTCCTATAGAAAATAGGAAAATTGAAGGGGGGGGGGGGATAATGCTGGTTAGATAGACAACATACAATTGTCCAGCTATATATCTAAAAAAGAAATAGGTTTATCTGTTATAACAAAATAATTCTGTGTAAGTTTAGATTCAATTTTTTAAACATAAGGCAAGATCAAGGTTTACAGTGAATAATAGAAGATTATAACAATGACAAAAATATGTTTTCTTTGTGATTAACAACTCAATATTACACAGCTTTACAAAATTTAACTGAATGATTTTAAAGTAAACTATCAAAATTTGACCTTTTAAATCTAAAAATAAAATTATATATAGATAAAAGGGGGGAAAGCAGTTATCAGTAAATAAACACAAACATTTTTGTGTAAAGTTTTTCACCTTGTATTGACATAATTTGATGGTGACATGTTGTGATGTCAAATATGATATATACATTATAATACATATATAATAACAAAATACAAGTAAATCAATTTCACTGAAATAGAAAGAAAAACTGTTTTTCTCCACATCACAGATGAGAATCATTGATATGGGCAATCTTGAACTTACAATGAGATACTTGATTTTAGACCTCAATGTAACATTGGGATGTTTAGCAGGAATGAAAGCAATGATTTTGTCACTAAAATTTATGTGAAGAATTAATCCACCATATTTTTTTTATGCATATTTATTATGCATACCAGTAAATAATATTTTCTTGTCAGATAATTGTACATCTATTTTGATGAATAATTTTATTTCTTGTAAAATGATAAAGATTGAATTTCTGTTCTGTTCCATTTGAGATTATACATATATGAGTGGAATTAAACTTGCACTAAAAAGGTTTTTATTTTTTAGATAACTTGATCTCTTTGAAAAAAGCTCATATAAATATATAATTCTTCATACAAAAATACCAAGACATTCTTGTGTCTGAAATAGGTTAAATTATTATTTGAAAGGTCTTACCCACCCCATTTTTATTCTACAGTTTTTAGACAGTTTATGCCATTTCTTGAATTTATGTACTCGTTTGTGAATTTTGAAATATGTTGTTAGGTTGTTTTAAGGGATTCTGATTCTGTTTAACACATGGACACATTTATTGACCCTTGTCTGTCCCTCCATCTGTCTGTCTGTCTGAATAGCTTGAGTTTGCCTCAGCCAAATGTTTTAAAACTTAAACAAAATGCCTATTACCAAAAAACACAGATTAGTTCAAATTTGGATCTTGTGCCATTTTACACTCCAAAGTTATGCCTCTTTTTAAATGGAAAATGTCTCTCCTTCATTTTATCACACTTTGTAAGCACTCTGACGTCTACATGGCTCAATGGATTTTAATGAAATTTATCACAAAGGTTTAGATAATCATTCTCATGGACACAATAGAAAATCAGTATGAACTTATAGTTATTCCCCTTTGTACAATAAAGATATGGAAAATTGCTATTCAACAGCAATTTTGTTATAAAAAAGTTGTATTGAAGGAATTCATCAGTGTGTAAATGAGACCAATACCTTCATGGACTGCATGTAAAGTTTGTGAGTGTGTTGGTTGAATTTAAACCTCCTTCAAAACATATTTTTTTTATTTATGATTTTAAAAAGTTTGAAGAATTTGATTAAATAAATTGAAATTTTGTCCTTGCTCATGGAATCCTATTCTAAGATTGTTCATTAAAAAATGAATGTTGCCAAAAGTCTCAATATTGACAAACGAAAATTGACTTTGCAACAATATTTGAATTATTAAGACATTTATGTGTGATTCATTTGTTTGTATTGTAACATTACGTGATGGTGATGACTTCTAATTGGTGCCTTATAATTTTAGACTCTGATTTTATTGAAATTAACCTTGCAGGTTTTTTGTTGTCTTGTTTAATTTGCTCTGTGTTCATATGTTTATGATGTTACACTGTCCTTCTACAGTTTTTTGTTTGTTTAGATATGATTATAATATTGATTTTTAAATGTTATTTTGCTGTAACTATAAATGTAAATAAAGTGTTACTAGTATTCTTATCTTAAATACATTTATTTAAAAATATATGAAATTTGGCCCCAAAAAAAAGAATTCAAATGAAATCTCATATTTGTCTTTGGAATTTCCATCTAAATGTTTCAAAATTTTTTTTATTTGTTTGATACATTTTCTTCCTGAAGTAAAAAATTCTTGCCAAGCGTGGTTGACCATGGTTCTTGTTTTTTAAAAGTTTAATAAAGCAGCTTTTCTTGGAACATTCCATAACATAAAAGTTAATCAGTGTGAGGCCTACAAACGGAGAAAAGATGACACACTGTATGAAATGGGATCTTGTTTAATAAAAAGACTTCATTGTTGATTGTCAGCTCAATTTAGTTATTTGGTAATTCTTGGGGACCAAAAAATGACCTGATTATATCTTGTCTTTTTCTGCAGGTTACACTTTATAGGAAGATGCCACTGAAGGTTATGTCCCGGGCATGGGGAAGTTTCAACAAATTAGAGTTACCAGTAATTCTGAGAAAACCATTATTAGGACTTTATGTGTGGATGTTTGATTGTAATTTGAAAGAGGCTGCCGATCCAGATCTGAGAAGTTATAAAAATCTTGGTGAATTTTTCCGACGGACATTGAAACCAGGTGCAAGAATAGTTGATCCTGATCATGATCTGGTAATACATTGAAGGCTATATAAACGCTTCTTTGAAATTCAACTTTTATCTGATGGATCATCATCATATCTTAACTAGATGTACAAGTTATTGTAAGGTTTCTGGTAATAAACCTAGCAGGTAGTACCAGTTTTCTTGCCCATTGTTTCTGAATCGGTAAACGGTCTTTATCATCCAACAAAAAATGGCTAATTATTATTGTTTTATAGACAGTTAAAAGTGCTGTCTTGTCTAAACCACTTATTGGATTTTGATCTAATTATGTCAAAGGTTTGATAAAAGGAATGTCTTAGACATGTTAAAAAACAGCACAGAATGATACAGTTTTTATAATTATGCCCCTT
The DNA here is from genome assembly GCA_028015205.1 of Mytilisepta virgata. NCBI lineage: Eukaryota > Metazoa > Mollusca > Bivalvia > Mytilida > Mytilidae > Mytilisepta > Mytilisepta virgata. Next base: position 46,109,623 of record CM051520.1, read on the forward strand.
AGAAAATTGGAAAATTAATTTTTTAAAGTGGAACTAAAACGCTTATAGAAAGTTATTTTCATTTTATAGTACTAAAAAAACGTATAAAAACGCAAAAAACCCGATGAAATTCGGTAACTTAGTTTTCGAGATATTAGCAAAATACTGGCCGATCGTCATTTGCACACCTGAACGATTTGTTAAAAAACTCGAATATTACTAGTCGATTGACAGTGCTTCTTATATATTCACCGACACTTGTGTGATGAAACATTGTACTTAATTTAAATCTACAATTCAACAATGGGAAGGAATTGTGCAGTTGCGGGATGCAGCAACTCTGCAAAAACGGGACATACTCAACACGCTTTTCCAAAAGATGACCGACAACGTAACTTGTGGGTTCGTTTTGTAAAACTAACCCGTGTGGATTTTACTGTGCCAACTAAACACTCAGCCATATGTTCATAACACTTCTCAGAAGAATGCTATGAGGTTGACAGGTTGAGATTCAAGGAGTTATTTGGTTTATCTGCTCATAACGGCAAGAGACTATTGCCAGGTTCAGTGCCAAACATTTATCCCAACCAGCATGACCAGTATACATGGTATAGTGACGGTCTGCACCAAAATACTTTTGAAAAAATAATTCTAACATGTCTGATCTTATTTATTTTTATATACCATGCATATGTCTTTATATATACATCAAATTTATGTGTATATATGCACATGTTTGAAAATGAATGCATTATCATAATGTCATTGTGAGAATAAGCCTACATTAAGCCTATGCAGCCTCTCCTGTTGAATCAAAAATTTTTATAACTATATTGTACCTTTACATCATACATAGGGTATATTTAAGGGTATTTTTAGAGTTATTGTGTTTGATTTACACCCCTTCTTTTCAAACCACCACAGTTACCAACATCCTGAACATAGGGCTATTTAAAAATATTATTAATGGAGTAAGTAGAAGGTACATGTAAGGCCGCTTATATCAAATGCAGCACCTTGACAGGCATGACTTTGAAAAGATGTAGCCAACAAGCTAACATAAGTTGTAGTACAATAAGAGGCTATTATAGCGAAATGTGTAGCTCCATAAAAAGTTATTCTGGTCCCATGTCCCTCTGAATTTTTTTCTCTTTCTATGAGCATAAAAGTTATACATTTGTAACCATAATAATTTCAAATATTAAGAGTCTGCTGACTATGGTAAAATAATACAATATAGAACAATACATGTACTTCCATGATATAACTACCTCTCTATTTATATAACATGTTCATGATCATAATCCTGATAATGCAGAAAATAATTTGGGTAAAAATGTAGCTTTTTTTAAAGACATTCTATTTCATTAGCAATGTAAAGCTAAAGCAAAGTTTGAATGTCTAATTATTTATTAAAAGAATGTGTATTTATTTATTCATTATTTATAAAAAAATATATATATGACACCTCCAATCGTGCAAGAAATTTTATTTTCCCCCTAAATAGTATTAAACACCTGTGAAAATTAAAACTAGTTCATGATATAAAACAAATTAGTAAACATGTGGATGGATATTTATCACCTTTAATCCTGGTAATTAAAACAGTTAAAAGTTTTAGCACCTATTAATTAACATCCTGTTATCTAGTAATAAAGATCAAACAAAAGTTTTAATCCCTCCAATCAGGTAAATAACAACTTGGCCATGCACCTACCACCTGTGGAGTAAATCAATATACCGGTAACAAAGTCATTAGAAAGGTGTTATGAAAACCAGTCTGGACTGGTATTATAATTCAAATTACACAAAGAGCATAAAGTCCCATAACCAATATTAACCAAGTTATAACTCTACAAATATGGGAATTATTTTATAAGTTGAATAATTTTTTTTTATTAAAATCCATCAAAATCTTTTATTAAAGTTTTAGGTGTACAGTGCAGTTTCGCCAATGATTCTCTACATATTTTTATTATTACAACAAGGATTGTAAAAAATTACTTATCCCTCTCTACATATATGTCTCTGATTAAACTAAGAAATTTATTATATTTTTATAAGAAAATTCTGAAATTTTATGAACCTGTCAGTTCAATAAAAAAAACACATTACAATTCTACATCAAAATCTATATTACTATTCAGTAACTTATATCACTATTTGTAAAACACCTGTTTTAAAACTATCAATTAATATTGTGTCTTATATTTGCTTGTTTAAAAAAATAGTGTTTGTGTTTTATTCCTATAAGATGGTCTTCCATTTGTATTTATGTTATACACACCTTTCAAAATATCTTTCACTTTCATTCTTTTTATATATATGTATATGGGGGCATTTATTGAAATTTATTGGCTATACTATTATAAATCACTAGCATTGCTGTCTTCATCCATAATATATTCCTTCTGGTCAATGTAAACAAGTTCAAGAGTAGCCCGCACTGTACGTCATTTCCGGTCAATCCGGGTCACTCAGTGAGGAAACCCTGTTTCCGGAAATAGCGCTGATTGGATTTCCCACAGGTAAAAATAATCCAACATCACTCGCTATTTTCTCCGTTATTACTTGACCAAATTTCATCGGTTTTTTGGCGTTTTTATACGTTTATTTAGTACTATAAAATGAAAATAACTTGGTATAAGCGTTTTAGTTCCACTTTAACAATTCTCAAGTCTACATGTTAAAGATTGTCATCATCATTGTGTTGAACAAATTTTAAAATCAGCACTACTCAAGAAATAGTCAATATGACATATTGGACTGGTTAGTCAATAAAGATATAATTTCGCAAGGTCTTCCATGGTGGCTTATTTATTGGACTTTGGCTGTAAAACCGGTCTGTATGGAATTCCATATTGTCCTGTTTCTATATTGCCAGTTTGTATGGAATTCCATATTGCCCTGTTTACATATTGACTTTATTATGGGGCAATATGACTTTCCATATTGCCTACGGCCGAAAATCTGCATTAGATTATTAACCAGATAAATTTTCATATAAATACCAGTATTTATAAAGACAAGGGCAACGTAAACATATTGGTTGTGCCAAATTTGCCATATTAAGGCTATTTTTATCATATTATTTAATAATTAATATTTAATTTAGTAAGATTTATATTCTTTTAGTTTTAGTTTCAGCATAGTTGGCAATATCAGCCAGTTTTGATTGGTGGAAAACTAGCAACGAATTCTTTTTTAACAGTTCACATGGAAATAACATGTTATTTTGATTTCAGACAAGTCCTGCTGATGGTAGAATCTTACACTATGGTATATGTAAAAATGGAATACTGGAACAAGTGAAAGGAGTCACATACTCATTGAAAGGTTTTCTTGGTCCTCTTACTTGGAGGGGAGACTTAAATGACATTAATAATTTATCAGATGAGGAATATCATCAGAACTTAAAACTTAAACCAGGACATGAATTATACCATTGTGTTGTGTACTTAGCTCCGGGTGATTATCATCGATTTCACTCAGCTTCAGATTGGAAAATTACATACAGAAGACATTTCCCAGGTAACACTCCACTAAGTTTATACACAATTTCTAAACAGACAATGTCGTTTTAGCTAATCTGTTCCAACAGGCAACAGGCATGCATTTTTCTCTTTTTGATATAAATTTTCCTTTGAAATCTTGTCTTTATATGAAATCACTGGGCCATTTTGCAGCAAACGTTGCTCAATTATTACTTAGATGATCCCCTTTAAAAAATATATAATGTTGTTCAGACCTCCAATCAATAAGCATTTGTTACCGAAAATAGAGTAGACAACTGAAAAACATTTTCCTCTGAAACTAATGCAACAGTTGACAATAAAGTTTGTTGGAAAATATCTGGAGAAGCTGGAGTGCTAAAGATATCAAATACTTTGTGTACGATGCATATTTCTGGATTAACCATTGTCAGGTATGCTTCCAACAAAAAATTTGAAAAACAGAAAAATCATCCAAATGTTATGAGTAATAGAACCAAAGGGGCCTAAAAAGTATAAAAAATCCTGGTGAGATCAGGTTTGGATGAGTGAGTTTTGATGTAGAGAAGTTTCATAAATGTTGGCTTTTTATATAGAAAAACTTATTTTGAAAACAGATTATTTGTTTATCACTGTAGTATTGTAATACTTAATTGATATAGTTTGTGTATTCCCCAAAAGTATAACATGTTATAATTGTTTATTGAAGGAGATCTGTTGAGTGTTAGTCCAGGTATAGCCAGGTGGATAGAAGGACTATTTAATTTTAATGAGCGTGTGGTATATGCCGGTACGTGGAAGCATGGATTTTTTAGTTACACTGCTGTGGGGGCTACCAATGTTGGATCAATTAAAATATACTGTGATCAGGTAGGATTTTATTAACATTGTTTGTGTATTTTGTGGGAGAAAAGATAATAGTACCATTTATTTCTGCTAACAAATTAATTCGTATAATAGTTTAGGAGGTTTTTTTATTGAAGGGGAGTGGGAGTGTTGAAAAAGCTACAGGTCTATATTTATTCAAAAATTATAAAAAGTCAGTATAAAAATTATGTAATAAATTTTGAACATAGTAAGGAATAGACATGATGAAAGGAAAATGAAAAGATTTGTGATGGTTATCACATAATACATGGTAACACATCTGTCCCCATCAGACTTCCCAGTTTCATGAGATTGGGGTCTGTGGGTCATTCCATTCACTCATTTGTGAAAATTTTATTATAAGTATGTTTGATTTCAATATAACTGAATATACATGTGAATTATTTGATAATCTCATGTTTCATGGTTCAGTGATCACATTTTGACTTGCATTATTGTTTTTCATTTAATTTTTTTTTTACAGGAACTGACAACAAACTTGAAGGGAAGAAAACATGGACATTTACAAGATGCTTGTATGATCGAGGGAACAGATATGGGTGTCACATTCCAGAAAGGAGAAATGTTTGGAGAATTTAATCTGGGTTCTACCATAGTCCTTATTTTTGAAGCACCTAAAAACTTTGAATTTAAAGTACAGTTTGGGCAAAAGGTTTTATATGGACAACCACTAGGTTATAACAGACATGTTGATTTATTGTAATAGACACCTGCTGTTTATGTGACAGACCAATAATTATTATGATCAGATACTTGAGACCAACAGTTACCGTCTTTTGGTGTGTATCAAATGCATTTATGCATAAATCACACACTCCTTTTTGACCCTTGAAAATGTAGAAAAAAAGCTGTTTTAAGACTTCAAAATGAACAAGGTAACCATCGAAATTTCTGCAGCAAATTGAAGTCCGTTATGGTCTAACTAGAAAAATGTGTTCAAAAATTAAAAATTCAGCAATCAATTCTTAAAATTTTAATCATTTTCAAGTTCATTAGACATCGTGGTGTTAAACGGATGAATAGAAACGGTGCATAAATTTATATCATAGTCGATGAAACTTGCTCGGATTACAGAAAACTGGATACAACAATAAATAAAAACAAACATGAAGTGGTAAAGAATTTTAATTAAAATTTTGCAGAAATATATATATATATCTTTAGAAACTTTTTCATTTCAATAATAATTAAGTAGACAGGTTAAATTAGTTTGACGTAAAGTCATCACTTCTAAAGTCACATGACACATGATCTCCTGATAAATTGGAAATTAAAAAATGGGTGGCCAGTTTCGTCTAAACAAGCATGTTTCATTCAATTCTAGCATATATTATCACTATTCCCTATAAGATGATATATGTAAATTAAGTAATGAACAAAAGAAACTTTTACGCTAATGAGACAGTGGACAGAATTGAGTTTCCGATACAAAAATTATCTTGATATCGTCATCACCTGGTCTCATTTTGGTCGGATATCTAACCTCAAAAAGGACTTAAAACTTATAGTGACATGTATAATATGCACTCCCTTTATCAATAAAATATTTGAGGGTAAAAAACTGTTATACACAACGGAAAATGTTAATGTAAGATTAGTGTTGATCAAGGGCAAATTTTTAATGAAATCTGTCTCATTTACACAGTACATTTTTTAGTATTAAGATATGTTGTAAAAGTTAGTGTAATATATTCAATAATATCATCTTGTTCTGAAGGGACATAACAAACTAAAATTTTTGGCACACAGGATTTTGGTCATGTGAAGCATTTTTGAAATTTTATATTACTTATTTTATTGTTTTTGAAAATGCAGTTTTCAAATTTCAGTAGAAAATCAACATTGGTCAGTGTGAAACCTGAAAAAATTTAAGGTTGTTACATTTTAAACTAATGTTCTGACAAGGAAATTAAGGGAAGAAGATGATTCTACGTGAGCTGATAAAGTATTTAACTCGCTGATAATTTATTATTTCATTATATTAATTCCAATGTCTTTCGTGTGAGAATTGTTTTTTAACCAAAATTGTTATCTTGTTATGTGTGTTAGCCTTTCCATTTTGATAGATATTTTTATAATATTTTGATGTTGATACAAGGGTGTACTGTTTGATCAGCAGACCAGAGAAATAACAAAAAATTTTTTTTTAACATTTTTCCCTAAAAACATTTGTCATTTAGAATCTCATAGTAAGTTTATATGTGGTTTTAGTTATTTTGACATGCTTAATTAATTTATTAACAGCTTTATGTAAAACAATCTTGTTAGAGTGTTAATGTGAAGTTTGAATTTATTTTTATATACAGTAATACAAAACTTTCCATTGAACATGGATTAAGGGTTAAGTCATGCTGAGTGTCCATTCATCTGTCCAGCCTTCTGCCTTGTAAATGCTCTCGCCATCACAATGTTTAAATGCTTTTCATAAAATTTATTGGAACGTTTTATATTATGTCAAGTTCAAAATAATCTTTGCAGAAATTATGACCTTAGAAATATTAGTTGTATGAATAATTGCTGTGTAAGCTTTAACTATTCTTGATGAATTTACTTAAATTTATTTTTAAGGTTTATATCAGAAATATCTCAGTTGAATTGGAAATGAATGCCTATAAATCTTTTATTAAAAGTTACAGCCTTCAAATATAAGTTATGCTAATGGTTGCCTTGTAAGTACGCTCAACCTAACAATTCTGAATGATTTTGATGAAATATATTTGATATCTTGATTCAGTTCAAAGTATGAGTGACCAATTAGAATGTTAGTGCCCATAGGCTTTTGGAAAAATATAAGTTATTCAAATTATTGTCTTTTAAGTGTATATAATAATATATTCATGTAATAATTCATGAATAATGTTGAACACTGATGCTGGTGCTGGCTGCCCTTAGAAATATAAATTATATAAATAATTGCATCGTTAACATTCTCAAATAATTCTCTCCCTGCAATTCTGAATGCCAGAGTGCATTTTGAAAAGATTTACTTAAGATTTACTATTTCTATCAGATAGGTTTAAATGTGACCTAATTTTTACTATATCAAGCTGAAAAAAGTATAAATTTTGTGTCATAAAATTTGATTTTTTAACCATTCAGTATTTAAAACACAACACAGTTAGATATCACATCTTTTGAATGTGATTATTATAAAGATTGTATCTGAAAAATAAATTCTATATATTGATATTTATTGTTTTGTTATTTTTGTCTTCCATGCAAACTTACTGCAGAAGCCAGACATAGGGGTTTCCTTTCAAACATTTGTGGTGGTTAATTTTATTTAAGCATTTATAGTGATGCCTCTGTTCTATTGTTAATCTTAAAGATATTTTAAAAAACAATAGGAGTCTGTACATTATATTTCATCATAAGTTTAAAATTAATTCCATTAGAACTGTCTCAATTGTCTTGTAGCCGGCTTGACTCATATGTGGATTGTTCAATCCAATCCGTTGGCTTGGAGTCAAATAATGTGTCAGAGTCTGATGACATGTATTGCTAGGAACTGTTACCTTGTTATAGGTATCCCTGTTGCTATTGATACATTGATTTGTTTTTGTTAATTTGTCCAACCACTGAAATTAAATGAGAAAAGGTGTATCATTAAGTGTTGTCCTTAGTCATGATCCATTGTAAGTGGTTACTAGTATATAAGTTTAATATACGTTGGTTTAACATAAAAGGCTTTTGTGAGCTATTGTAATCACTTGGCGTACGTCGGTAATTGGAATTAAATTTGGCTGAAATCAACCTGGTCTTCTCTCAAAATTGTGTCTGATGATTCCGTCGACCAATCTCTGCACCATTGCTATAAATAGAACATGGGTGAAACATGCAAAATATGAATTTGTTATGACTCTATAAGAATGTGGCTGATTTTGACTTTATAGTTATAAAATAAGTAGTTTCAAATTCCCTGTGGGTTTTGTTGCGGTTGACCTATCTTTGACTTAAATCACGGTCCTTGGACAATATGACAAATTTAACTACATTTCAGTCATCTCCTCTAAAATCACTTCAAACATATTGGAACCAAAGTTTGCAGCAACGGTCCTTCAGAATTGTATCCGATGATTTGGACTGCCAACCAAAATGACTACTACAGCCGAACGTCTAGCATTGGATCCTATCGGAAAATACACAAACGATTTCTTGTCTCGAACCACGCAGCCAGTTTGAATAAACATAACAGCTTAAATTAAGTGTCCCTCTTTCAGAATTATATCGATTCCACGACCTGACATCCAAGATAGCTCACATAGCCAAACCTAGTTTAACTTTGGATCAAAGGGAAAATACGCGTACAAATCTTCTTGTCTCAAACCATGAAACCAGTTTGAATCAAGCATAACAGTAGGTGGTGGTCCTCTTTCAGAATTGAATCTGATGACCCAGACACTTATCCAAGTTGACCACCGCACCCAAAGTTAGTTTAATATTGTGGGAAATTTCACTTAAAGATCTTCATATGTGAAAACTTTGACCAACTGGAACTAAACTTGTCTTCAGGTGGTCTTTCATAATGATGAGCCTCTTTCGTTTTTCATTTTATGTATTTAACTTATATAAAGGATTCTCACGTACTGTATTTAGATGCGCAGTAAGGTTTTAGAATTTTGATTTTCAAAAATTTGGGCCCACAGGGGTCAAATTTCTTAAATTTGCAATTTAAGCTTCTGACATAAACTCGTTCATTTTTCATTTTATACATTTGATTTTTATATAGTATTGTTACATACGATATGTAGATGTGCAATAAGGTTTTAGAAATTTGATTTTGACAACTCGGGACCCACAGGTGTTGAATTTTGAAAATTGGGAATTTAAGCTTGTGACCTAAACTCCTCTTTCATTTTTCATTTTATGTATTTAATTTCTTAACGGTACAGTCACACGCTGTATATAGATGTGCAAAAGGCTTTAGAATTTTGATTTTCAAAAACCTTAGTTCACAAGCTTAAACCGACATTTTTTGAAATTTGGCCTGTGTGAGCCCCCGGATTAAATCGATATTTTAAATCCTTATTGTGCAACTGAATATAGTGTAGAACAATACTATATATAAGCAAATTGAAAGAGAAGTTAAGGTCACAAGCTTAAATTAAATTTTCTAAGATGTGGACTTCAATTTTAGAAAATTAAAATTCTAAAACTTGCATATGGTGTTTGACAATACTGTATAGAAATAAAATGTATAAATTGAAAAACAAAACAACAGGTTTATGCCACAAGCTTAAATTGATAATTTTTCAAAATTCGTCCACTGTGGGCCCCTTGTTTAGAAAATCAAAATTCTAAAACCTTATTGCGCTTCTACATATAGTGTATGACAATACCGTACAGAAATAATATGCATAAATTGTAAAATGAAAGAGGAGATTAGGTCACAAGCTTAAATTGACAGTTTTCGAAATTCGACCCCTGTGAGCTCCAATTTTAGAAAATCAAAATTCTAAAACCTTATTGCGCATCTGCATATGGTGCACGACAATACTGAATAGAAATAAAATGCATAAATTTAAAAATGAAAGACGAGTTCAGGTCACAAGCTTGAATTCCAAATTTTCGATGTTCAACCCATGTGGGTCCCTTGTTTAGAAAATCAAAATTCTAAAACCATATTGCGCATCTAAGTGTGGTATGCAACCATTCTATATAGAAATTAAATTCTTAAACCCAAAAGTGAAGGAGGAATTGATGTCGCAAGAAAGTGTGACGAACGGACCGAATTCCAAATTTCTAAAAGGGGTTCGGCCTGGGATGGACCAAAAAGGGCCAAAATAGACAGAGAGCCTTGAGACAGGAACTCCTATTTCATTTTTGAATTTAAATCATTTTTATTGTTGCCATATTGTTGCTTACCAACTGTAGATGCTCAATAAGGTTTTGGAATTCCAAATGGGGCTAAACTTGACAGAAAAAGACCATATATAATGGAAAACATAAAAGCACATTGTACAAACATATAAAATGAGCATTACTGAGCAGTGGATACAACATACATGTACGTTGTCTGACATTGTTGTAATGAAACCAATGACTTAAAAGCTCGGCTCCAAATTTCCCATTTAATACCATTCCTTAACTTCTACTATATTTTCTCAAAACAAAATTCAGCTTGTATATGCCGGCTTTATTCTTTGGAAGTTTGTTTTGATAGTACGGAAGATCAATGATAAATTTGTGATGATTAGTTATTGCACCTTTCGTGTGATTAAATTTATTATATCTTTTTATTCAAGTACCGAACTGTCAAGGGATGCGCGCCATCTTGAATAAATGCACAACAATCGTAAATGATTAACACATTTCAACCTTATTTTGAAGCAAGAAAAATGGGACCAGAAATGAATTGGTCTTCATGATTATATTTTATCATATATTAACTTTATTTTGTGGGGTTGGATGGTATTAAATATCAAGAAGAAATTATCAAAATTATTTTTCGAACATGAGTCCTTTTGCAAAAATACACGTACGTGATATGGTGATATGTTTTTATTAGGTGTTTAACAGGAAAAAATCAAATACGATTTGAAGCAAAAACATTATTCCCTGAACTTTATTTAAATTACATATCGAAAAGGGCGTAGGAATAAGCAATACATCGAGCGGTGGTGTCAAACACACGATAACAAAAGTTATGGGTATTCAATTAACAAGTCCAATTGATCAGTATTTATAAATTGACAACCATTATTTGACACCTAGGTACTACCAGAGGTCACGTGATGACCTCGATAGCTGGATATGAAATCGTTGGTTAAAGGGGCAAAGAAAACAAGGTAGCTGGAATTCTGTTTTTTTTTTGTTTTTTTTTGTTTTTTTTTTTTTCATCTTGTTTTTTATGGAAGGTCCATTATTCTGTGTAATGTACAATATATTACATTATCCAACATGTCCCCCTGTCGACATGTTGCCGTCGTATCATACTGCGCTTAGCGGAGCCCTTTATACGTTTAGTAAAATTTTGAACTTTTTTTCAAAATACAGTGGAGACATTGGATCCGAATCGGACAGCATTTGGTGAAATATTCTACTCTGCTATAAAATATTTCTTACGACTTTTGCGTGCTTATACACGTGAAGATCTCTGATAACCTCGTTACGATAACCAACTTTAATTTTAAATCCAAGTTAGTCCAGCTATTTATATTTCATTATTCTAACACATTTCTCTCAGAGGTTAAGTAGATATGGTTTGAAGTCATTTCGTGGTTTGAATGCCCAGATATATGTCTCATCACCAGTTTTGCAGCATTTCTCAAATCCAAATGGGTAAAACCAAAACCAATGAAACAACCAAATTCTTCTCCATAATTTTTCAGACTATGGATCAGTGTTTATAGATATATTGTTTATTCTATGTCTTCAGTAATATTCAGTTAAATTGTGTTCACTACTAGAATAGAGTTAAATAACACTGTATATACTCACGTACACCTTACATATAGGTGTGTCATAAATTTGGTTTGAATATCTAACTGAAGTTTTGTTGTGAAAATAATCTGCTAAGGGAACAACCATTTAACTTCAACGGGAGGGGGGTATGGTTTTTTGTGAAAAAAATATTCTGATTCCAAAGGGAAGGAAAAAAAATAATCTGTTGCAGCAAGAACGCGAAAAAAAAAATAATTTGTTTTACGTAGCTATGGAAAAAGAATTTCTGGTTTAGATATATTTATAACAAACAGTAATTGAATCCCAGAGTTGATTTAAAAAGTCACAAGCTTTACAAGAAAAGCTTTAGACCATTATTTAATACAAACCTGACTTGATTTATTTTGAACATAATAAAAGATTTTCCGACCTTTCAGTGATTGACTTTTTATACGCCCGTCAAACGGGACGTATTATGGTATACAAATGTCCGGCGTCCGTCCGTCCGTCTGTCCGTCCGCGTCCGTCTGTTAGTCGTAACTTGAGAACGACTCATCCAAATTTCACGAAACTTAACATAGTTGTTTCTTATGATGGTCAAACGATCTGTATACTTTTTGGTGAAAAATGAGATTAAAACTTTTTGAGTTACGGGACTTTGTAATTAAAACAGAAGTGTGTTTTTTCACATGTCGCGCCGTACCTCAAAAACGATTTATGATTATTGCTTAAAACTTTACACACTTCTTAGTTATATTAATCTAAAGATCTGTATACTTTTTGGTGATGATTCAAAATTTTATTTTAGAGTTATTGAATTTTTATTTAGCTTTTTGGTAAAAAGGGTAGTCTTTTTTGGTCACATTTCGCGCCGTATCTCTATTGCTTAAAAGTTTACACGCTTATGTTTTGCCGGGTTTCCATATACATCCCACCCGTAGCTCCACTAAATAAAGAAGGATTCCAAAAACATTTATTATGTTTTTTCACAAGACGACGGGCGTATCATGTGCTCGTGGTGCAGCTGTTTATTTTAAATATGCGTACATTTACATATATCCAATGTGTGTTTACTCACTACTGTGTGGAATTATGATTATTATAATAAAATACAAAGTACAGAGAAAATGATGTTATATTCCATTTCTTAAGAAATTAATATAAAATAAAGGTCATTAACATATCAGAACAAAATAAAAGTCATTAAAATCTCAGAACAAGTAAATCTAATCTTGTTTTAAATTTACAAATGAAAAGTATATACAAATGTTTTATTATAAAAACAAATTCATAGCATATACCAGTTTTATTTACTGCTAGAGATTTCATAGGAATAAATACACCTTTTACTTTTGGGGCATTGCTCAAAAAAATATTTCTGATTCGACTTGGTAAGAAAAAAAATAACTTGGTTTGATTGTAGTCGAAAACAAAAATAAAATTGTGCCCGTACCTTGAAAAAAAATTCAAACCAAAGTTCGCCTCGTTCCCCCACTAATTTTGGTGTGTGGCTGTTCATCTCCCCGAGATGCACCCTTACAGCAAGTAATGATTGTAGGTCGCTTGGTATCGGAGAACTAAACTCAGATGTAATACTTCACCTAAGTCAATGAAACGCAGTAAGTAGGTCAGAGTGACACAGCCTCCTACCAAAATTAGGTAACTCCGACCTTCTTGACTTAGGTTAATTTCTAATTTTTCATTATAAGATATCTTGTATCTTTTTAAAGATATCTTTTAAACAAATATTTTATAAGATATCTTGTATAGTTTATAAGGTATCTTTAAAAGTATATAAGATATCTTATTTACTTTACAAGACATCTTATTAACTATGTGAGATATCTTATAAGCTATACAAGATATCTTATATGATTGATTTATCAGATATCTTATTTAGAAAATAAGAGATATTTTAATTAGTTAATTAAGATATCTCAATTCGTTTATAAGATATCTTATATATATTTATTCAATTCCAAGATATCTTATAAGATATCTTATTTAATTTGAAGTTAATAAGATATCTTATATATTTTAATAAGATATCTTATTTAGTTTATAAGATATCTTATTAAGTGTATAAGATGTATTTTTAACTAAATAAGATATCTTATAATCTAAATAAGATATCTTATTTAATATATAAGATATTTTATTTAATTATTAAGATATCAAAATTAGTTTCTAAGTTATCTCATTTAGTTTATAAGATATCTGATTAAACTTTAAAAGATATCTTGAAAGTGGTATAAATATAAAAATGGCTTGCCATAGGTGTCTTTTTATGGAAAGCAGAAGGGTCAAAGTTTAATTGTATGGCTTTTCATACTTGGCCAATCAATCAGCTGAAATGTAAACACTTCGTTTAACTGATTGTCTCGGATGCACTGATTGTATACCGTGTTAAATATCTCTACTATACAAAAAATCATAAAGGCCAGGTGAGCTTTTGTCATTACTTGGTGTCCGTCATCTGTCATCATAAACTTTTTTGGAAAAAATCTTACACTCTGAACTTGGGCTAATTGGAATCAAACCTGGCCCGAGTCATCACTAGGGTGTCTAGCAGAAAAAAGTGTCAAAGGATGCCGCAAGTCAAACCACATGGCCTATGTTACTAAGAATAGAGCATATAGGTCAGACAGTAGTTTTTGAAAATTATCTCAGAAGAAATGTCTTTTACAAAAAAATCTGGCAAGGTAAAACGATCAAGAGGATATGATCTACTTGGGTTTTAATTTTCGGATTACCCGTCTTAGAGTTATTGCCCCTGAATGGTCAATTTTTTGTTTTTGGTTTTTTAATATAAAAATCTTCTCTAAAACTACTGGGCTAATTGGAACCAAGCATGGTTATATTAGTTATGGGATGGTTCCCTTTAAACTTTTTATCTGGCGTGTCCGTCACGACCAGACATAATTTAACTTAGGACCGTATTGGGAATACTATTTGAAGATCTCCTTTGAAACTGCTGGGCTAATTGGAACCAAACTTTGGTGGAATAGTCCTAAAATTGTGTCTGTTGTCCCCGACCTTCAACAAAGATAGTTGCCGGAGCTAATTATAGAAAAGGGGGAAAGGAATTTTTAAAATATTTTTCCCCTGAAACTACAAAGTCAGTATCAACCAAACTTTACTTTAATGATCTTAAGATGGTCCTCTTAATCCACTGGGCAATTTGGCCTAAATCATCGTTATGGGTGTTCAGTTTCAAAATTGTGCCCAGAGATGCACCGAACCAATAATGTTTACAGGAGAGCTTATATAAGCTCCTTGCAGTCTCTAGTTTGTTTGAAATATTGTTTGTAGTATAGAGACTTGTAGGTTTTATATGTCGTGCTCACATTTTTCACAAATATGGGGCAAATATAGTGTGTATGTACCTCCGTCCACATGTTGAAGATCTTATGGTAGTGTCTGGTTGACTTGTTTGCTACACCCGGAAAAAAAGAACGCTTATATTCTCATTGACATTTTATTAAGAAATAAAAAATCTGAAGTTATTAGCAAATAAAGCACACTAAAGGCCACGAGCAGGATTCCATCATGTGAACTGTGAATAAAATGTCTGTGAACAACAATTCCAATTCGTCACTTATTTCGGTATTAGAAAAAAAAATTTATACGAATATCGGCATCGCTACATATAAAAAAATTTGTATCAGGAAAATTGCCTTTATCTTAACTCGAACCGTAACTCTAACTCGAAATGTACCTCGATAAATGACATTAGAAATTAATATCTCGAGTTCACTCGAACTTCAACTCGAACTCTAACTTTAACTCGAACTCGAATTCGATGTTTAGTCACACCCGTCGAAATGGTTGTTCCCTATGTCAAACTAAGATTGTGACCTTGACCTTCAAGATAGAGATTTCAAATCAATTCATGAAAAACCTTCTAGTAAATTTGTAGTACGAAACAGTCGTACCAAGTATATCATCACTGAATTCAAGCGGTTCTACAAAAATAGACCAGTCACGATTTGTGAACATGGGCCTACATGTATAATCGGCAAAATTAAACCAGGACTGTGACCTTTATATTTAATTCACCTTCTAGTGAGCAAACATACAAAGTATCATCACTGAACCCATACTGCATGGGCACGATTCTGAACGAACGGACAAAGATTCGGGCTTCTAATAAATCCCATAGTTTTCATCAGTTGAGATGTTTACATAATTATTTTTTTTAAATGCTTCACACAATGAAAATGCACAATCGACGGCAATGCATTAATTTCCCGATATTTGAAAACGAAAATGCTCTAAACAAATAAAAGAATTCACAAACACATGACAAAGAAAACATTAGATTGGTCAGTCGCACCGGAGGCAATCAAATTATTTATAGAACGGAAACAAATGGCAGAAGGGTGTAATCGTTAGCCAAAGAAGCTTCTAAAATAAAACATCCCCTTTCCCAATTTTTAAATTCTGGGGAATTTCAAGCGGTTTTTCAGTTGGCGTAGTAGGAGGAACCTCTGACATGTACTATGTGCGACATATATTCTTATCTGGGACACCTAAGGCATAGATTTTAAACCTGAAGAAAGAAGACAAGGCCATGTTTAAAGTACAAAACGAAATACATGTAATGTGTCCTCGTCTAGTAATCAATTTTGGTCAAAGCTAGAACAGCTTGCAAAATTTATTTTTTGTTTATTGTTTTTTTTGCATTTATCTGGTATAAATTTCATTCCAAACCTGAAATCTTGCAGTGAGCGCTGAAGTGCTCAAAACGATCAGTTCCTATTATGATAATTAAACTCACAGCAGAGCTTATCTCACACCTTTCAATTTCACCATTACGGATATATATCATCAGATCACTTACATTACACTGATTAAAGGGTGTTTAAATTGTTTGTATTTTGGACCACATAATTTCCAAAGAGTACCGTTTTTTAGAAGTTTTGACTAAAAATTGAATACTAGAGTACATAACGATAGAAGATATATTTTTCAAAAAAAAAAATTTAATGTTGGAATATCTTAATTGGTGGGTAATTTCTATTACTTTTGGGGAAATTAACCGTTATGTTTATGAATACTTCATTTTTAGCAACACTTGGCGTCCGTCGTCCGTCCGTCTGTAAACTTTTACATTTTCATCTTCTCTGAAACCCCTGGACCTATTGAACTGAAACTTGGCCTGAGGCTTCTATGGAAGGTCCTTTACAAAGTTTGCATAAATCATCCTGGTCGATGAAGCAAAATGGCCGCCATTAGCATTTTCATGTTCTGATTGGTCCAAACCTAAAACTTCTCCTCTGAAACCGTAAAGCCAAATGAACTGATTTTTGGAATGGAGCATCTATGGAAGATCCTTTGCAAAGTTTGCATAAATCATCCCGGTCCGTGAAATAAAATGGCGGCCATTAGCATTTACATGTTCTGATTGGTCAAAATTTAAAACTTCTTCTCCTCTGAAACCGTGAAGCCAAATGAACTGATATTTTGTATGGATGATCTATTGAAGGGGCTTTATAAAGTTTGCATAAATCATCTTTGTCCCTGAAACAAAATGACCGCTACGAACAATTACATTTTCTGATTGGTCGAAATTTAAAACTTGTTCTCCCTTGAAACCGTAAAGCAAAATGAACTGATTTTTGGTATGGAGCATCTATGGAAGGGCCTTTACAAAGTTTGCATAAATCATCCTGGTCAGTGAAACAAAATGGCAGCCATTAGCATTTTCATGTTCTGTTTGGTCCCAATCTAAAACTTCTCCTCTGAAACCGTAAAGCCAAATGAACTAAATTTTGGTATGGCGCATCAATGAAATGTCCTTTACAAACTTTGCATAAATTATCATGGTCAGTGAAACAAAATGGCCACCAGACGCCTTTATATGTTCTCATTGGTCAAATTTTAAAATTTTTCTCCTCTGAAACCGTTTGGCCAAATGAACTTATACTTGGTATGAAGCATCTATGGAAGGTCATTTATAGTTGCAATGAAACCACCTGGCAAAGCATTGTAAAGTCAACTCTTTGAAATCAGTGATTTTCTTTAAAATAAAACTCCAAAACTAAGCCATAGATAGACATCAGAACGAATAGGCTCCACAGTATCTTCCTGTTTAACAACATGTTATAATTTGGCAGAAATCTTCTGAGGCAAAATAAAGAAAGCTGTGATTTCAGGGTAAAAAAATCAATATTTCCCCCAAACTATGTCATTAAGTAACATCAAAAGCAATACTGTTCTTAGTCTAATATATTTTAAGAACATATCAAAATATAGTTTGAATGGGCTTTTTAAAATAAAAATACGGTCCAGAAAACCAAAATGTGTATACATTTACACCAATTCTTCATCAAACTATTAGTGGAGCGCAACTTCATTGCAACTTGGTCTCCAGCATCTGCAGAGAGATCTTCTCGGAAATATCTGATATGTCTTCTCAAATTATGTAATATTTTACTTTATCACATTGGACTTCTGGACTCAAATAAGTCAATTAGCAGGAGATATACCTCTGACAGGTCTATACTTATAATTTTGTTTAGTTGGGATTTTACACCATTTTCAGCTCATTTGACTTTTTCGGAGCGGCCAGTTTTTATTTGTGGAGGAAGCCGGAGTATCCGGAGAGAACCACTACCTTCGGTAGGAAAATTGGCAATCCTTGTTAATTAAGATCCGAGTCGAACACACACCGCCACAGGTGAGATTCAAACTCACAACCTGAGTGTTGACAGGCTAGTGATCATTAGTAGTCATGACGAACTACCTAGACCACTCGGCCACCGACTAGAAAGTATTTACTTCACTGTATGAAACAAACTACTAGTATAAAAAAGGTGCAGTAATATTATTTTTCAAACACATGGCATGTACAGATTACAATAACTAGGCAGTAACAGTACATTTTTATATAACGTTAATTGAAAGTACATCACAGTTTTTTTTTTTTTTTAAATATGCCCATTTTTGCCATATCTCTGTTGCGTTCTCATACCCATACATCAGATTTAGATCTGTCCCCGATTCTGCCTTTTAAATCAAAGCAAATCTACACTTTATTTTTTTGTAGAATCTCTTTAACCCAAAGCTAGTTTTTGGAACTTTGTTCGAGAGTTATGTAAAATTGCCCAAAATGTAATTATGACTGATTTAACTGTTCATTGATACGCTTCAATTGGAGTGAAAATTGAATATCATAAAATAACTTGAGGATTTACTACTTCAGAAAACTAGCCTCTGGCAAGTACTTATACTTAAATTAAAGAAAGATGACATACAGCAATATTCAATCTTCACGAATTGTGGAATATCTGTTTGCATTTATTCAGCATCTGCAGCACACAAATTTTTAAGTTCATCTGTCAGTGACATTTAAAATTGTTGCAAATCAGAAAGAAGTTCCAAAATGACAACATTGCTTAACAAGATTGTCAACCAATCCAATTATCCATTGGATGGTATCACATCATGGAATAACCACTCAAATATGCAAATTTTTCTTATCCCTCAGTAATATCACCCTATTATCAATGTAATACCCAAATACAAAATAACCATCCGAGATTTTGAAAAAAGGGTCAAACAATACAAGATCGCCAGACATTATATGCCAAAAAAATCATAAAAATGTAAATATCTCTAAATGCCTCTATTAAAAGTAGCAATACATTTTTTTCATTCATTTGTGTGATGAAATTTATAATACTGATCTATGATGATGATATGAACGTGCAGAGTTTTATAATGGTCTAAATTTGTTTTAATATAATTATGTTTAAAGGTCATTCATTATATGTGGTACATTAAACAGCACTTTAGGCATAATTAACTATCCTATGAAGTCATGGTTCAATTACCAGATAACTGTATTGTATTTTAATATTTGACAGCATCAGTTGTGAAATTAATAGTTCCAAAATTTGGGCTGAGTTGGGTTAGCGGAACCAATCAGATCAACTTGATGGTGTAAATATTAAAAACAGAATACTTTTATCTCCATTCCTATACAAGTATATACATTTCATATTGTGAAACCTGGAAATTATGATTTGTAGGTCTTGGCAATTCTGTGGAAAATCATAAATATTGGTGGGGGTTTTGAATATGACATTAAAACCATTGCCAGATTCAGTCTAAGTTAACTGTTTATACTGATAAGGTAAGAAGCATTTAGATTGGAAAACAGTTTCAATTGTCTTTGGAAAAACATCCTCTCCAATTACAAATCTTACAAATATTTAACATTGTTATATATGATAAGTTTATTTAACAGATTTAATCTGACTTCTTTTACGTAGAAAATGTTTTTTGCCAAAAATGTTCACACTGTTAAAGTTTAATCTTAAACAAACTTTACTTTCAACATTAAGCTTTTGGATAATAACTGATCCTTAGGACCACATCAGTTAACACTCTAAGTGTTATTAAATAACATCATAGTCTATATAACAATTGTTAAGTCTGATTGATTAAGTTTCAACCCCAAATATATTTGTTTGTAAGGTCCTTCCTTAAAGTCAAACTTATAATTTGTTATGAGTTATTCCCTCAGCTTTTCTATGACAACATCAATTCATACTAATCTGATTTGCTGTCACTCAGAAAATTTTTTGTATTCTCATTTCATTTGCATGCAATATTTGGTGAGTTTCTTAACTAATTTGACTTTCACGGTTCTTGAACTATATTTAATTATAATGCTGAGCTATTTGAATATTACATTCATGAGCAACTTATTTCCTTGCTCTTATGTAGTAAAGACCAGTGTAAAACTGCCATAGAATTACAACACGTGTCAAATCTTCACTTTAGAATTGTTACCTGGAAATAACTTTTGAAAGCAGGCTATAATTATCACCATCCTCCCTGTGAAAGTGTTTTGCTCAGATTTACAACTGTTGACATGGATAAAATCATAAACACAGTACATGTATGCAATTTACTCTTGTATTTACAAATAATTTCAGAAATTCATACTGACGGAATTTAACAATGGATCGTCAATTATTATTAGTTACTGTACATCTAGTTTAAATGATTTTACAGATGAAATCATATAAAACTCAATAATATAATGCAATTAAGACTAAATAAAATGCCTCATTAAATCTAATATACATATATTAAAATGGTTCTTGTAAAAATGCTTTAAATAAAACGATATTACAAGACTGTACTTGAAAGTGCATTTACTAAAATTAAATCATTTCTAAAGTCCAAATAAATAAAAAATGTACAAAAATATCACTATGAACTAAATGTGTAATATCTATAACAAATTTTTCCATTCAGATGTAAACAAAAATATTATTAAAAGTATTACTAAAATTGCTGTATAACAGTAAAACTTGTTGACCAGCTACAGGAAAAATTTGCACATCTGAAGTTGTAATCTTCTATAAATTTTTATTTTCTTATTTCATTATCAATTATATCACAATACAGGTCTATTAATGTGATATCCTGAAAACAGGCATTCTGAAACTATTTCTGGGCAATACAAAACTGTCTCCTATTGGCTTGAACTGTAAGAAAACACACCAAATCTTCTTGACTATGTGAATTGGACGAAGACGTATGGACAGAGTGTCTCCTAAAAATCCTGAAACTAGGTTTGCAAGGGATACAATAAGTACCCCATCACCCTGAAATTCGCACTTGCTCTATAGCACATCATTATAAGCTCACATACCAACAAAAAGATCACTTGGAAAAAGAGTTTGCAAAAAAAGTCCAGTAAACTAATATTTTGACAATAATTCTTATTTCCAAGGGCTATAACTCTCACAATAATTAAATAATTATCCAATCAGTCTGAAAGCCAAACCTGATCTGAAGCTCATCATTATAAGCTTACATACCAAACATAAGTTTATTTCGTAGAGGATTTGTAAAAAAAAGTCCCGAAAACTATTTTTTGGCAATAATTTCTATTTTCAAGGGCACTAACTCTCAGAACAATTATTCGAAGAGTATAAAACTCAAACTTGATCTGTAGCTCATCATTATCAGCTCACATACCAAAATTAAGATAAGTTGGTAAAAGTGTTTCCTAAAAAAGTCCAGAAAAACTATTATTTTGGCAATAACTTATATTTCCAAGGGCAATAACTCTCACATTTATTATCGGATCAGCATGAAACTCAAACTTGATCTGTATCTCATCATTTTAAGCTTACACACCAAAAGTAAGATCACTTGGCTAAAGGGTTTGTAAAAATAGTCTGGAAAACTAAGATATAAATTATTCCGATCTACAAGGGCAGTAACTCTCACAATAATTAACTAATCAACATGAAAGTCAAATTAGATCTGTAACTTATCATTATAAGCTCACATACCAAAAATAAAATCATTTAAAAATGTGTTTGCTATAGTGTGACTGACAGACGGAGTTCAAATCTATAGTCTCCTCCGGCATTACTTTGAATCCTGCATGTAAAAGATACAGGGTTTATTAATGTAGTTAATTTTTTGAAAGTAGAACATTAATTTTTAACATGGCCACAGACAAAGATTTAATTTGAATGAAATTTCAAACATAATCATTTGTTCATAAATATACACATGCAATTGTACCATTACTTTCATGCTATAAAACATCTTTAACATAATGTATATGTATTATAAAAAGCAAAAAAAGTTACAATGTGTAACTTGTGTAATTATAAAGATTTATACTGGTATAAACTACACAAATAATTAAAGCACATAATACTATAAACACAATTCATTGCACATTTCTTTATAAAGTGAATAAATAATAAAAAGGAATCACAGTATTGTAAAAAAAAAAACAAGTATCAAGCTTAACATACTTATTATCTCACCTGTAGCTTTTGGTACAGGGCACTCTAGTGTAGTCATTGGACTACAAAGCCAAGGGTCACGGCAGCTGATTCAATTCCTGTTCAATTTCATGATAAAATTTGATGCCCTATCAACACCATTTGCAAGGAAGCGATGCTAGTCCATCATATGGGCACAAAAATGGCTTTCCAGGGAGAGAAACTCCCTTAGAACACCAAAGACTCTCCTGGAGAGGTAATTTTTTAAATTTACAAATACTCTGCTCTGTTTCATCCACAATTTTTCAGCCAAAGTTAGCCCTAATATCTGTTAATTTCAAAACTACCTTTTCTAAAATCACACAAAAATATTTTACAGTTAGTTAAATAAACATTTTTAATACTATGTCAATAAAATGAAGAATTAGATAAGAATCCTTTGCAATAGCAACATCAAACCTGACTTTTTTCACACCAAAGGAAAGATACATGTATAGTTACAAAAAAAGTAAGAAATATTTCAAATTTCAGGTTAATTAAATAAATGTAGCCTTTTGATTAATAAGTTTTGATAGTAAAAAGAAACCTCACAAATATCTTTCACTTTATTCGATTTTTGAAACTGGTATAACAAATGTTATACATTTTCATATGAAAAAGTAACTTTTAAAGGCCATTTTTTTTTTAGTTTTGTTTAACAGGAGAGCCTTACCTACAAAAATAAGGGCGAATTTTAGGGATAATATTAAGAAATTTTAGGGCTAATTTAAGGTTAGGGTAAATTAGGACAGTTTTGGACATTTAAATGGACTTACCTTTGCAAATTTGAAAATAAGAAACTCACAAAAAATACTTTAAGTACAGGAAGGGTGACTTCCAGGGTTCCATTGTCTCAGCTTTTATTGGCTATAACCTTAATAGTCACATCTTTGTCACAAAGTCACAACCAATAAACAAGCTTGACAAATGGATCCACTGGTCAACTGCATTTCACTGCATAATCTGAATAAGAACTGCAAACTACATTAAGACACATTTAGTATGAATGCATTTTCAAATTTGGTAGAGTAGAAACATTAAAAATCAAAGTGCATAGCACTGGTAGGGTTAGGTTGCTAGCATTTGACTTTTATTCGTACAAGCATTGCTGATGATTATTTCAATGCTTTTTGTTTGTACAATGTATTGCAAAATAGGTTTTGGTATTGAATTCTTATTATTAACAGTATTATTTACAAGGAAATATATCAATTATGAAAGTTAACGAGCTCTGCGGAAAAAGTGTCTATTATATAATAATGTTCCTGTGGGTAGGTGACTGATTTTTTTTTAAATTGACAGCATATGTATTGCTTTGGTTTCAAAATATACAGTGATTTTTTAAAACGTATATTTTCGCAACACAGTGTATCTGAGCTGAAGGTTCTACTACTCAACTTTACTGCGCATGTCTGTGCATAAATATGCACTAATCAATCAAAGAAAGCACGAGACGGCTAACGTTTCTTGAATTATCACTCTAAATTGAATTTTTTTAAAAAGTCAAACGCATAATAATGATTTGATGAATAAAAATAAACAGAAATCAAAGGTCTTCAAGTTATTAAGGTTATATAAAAAGACAAAGTTTGGACAATTGTAGAAGGGGGTCATTTCTATTTACACTACATTGCGCATGTGCAGGTAGATCAGAACGTAAACATTCAAGCTTTCAATTAAAATAAACCCATTATACCTTCGATAATACAGTTTTCTAAATTAATGATAAACACAGTGTTTTTCAATCTTAATGTGCAAGTTGTCGGAATTTCAAATAACCTGTATGCAATTCTATCACTGACCAACAGGTTTGACAAAATGAAGTCACGATGATCAGGTCAAAAGGTTAATCAAATACACAAAAAGAACGTAAACATTCAAGCTTTCAATTAAAATAAACCCATTATACCTTCGATAATACCGTTTTCTAAATTAATGATAAACACAGTGTTTTTCAATCTTAATCTGCAAGTTGTCGGCATTTCAAATAACCTGTATGCAATTCTATCACTGACCAACAGGTTTGACAAAATGAAGTCACGATGATCAGGTCAAAAGGTTAATCAAATACACAAAATACCATCAGAATTACAAGAAGAATAAGCAAATAATGTGCAAAATATGTTCTGTATAAGTTAACAATCACGTTCACAACAAAAATGGAACTTACCTTTGAAATCTTTTGAAAATAAACCTGATTGTAATCCTTCCCAAAATATCCGTGCAAATGTAAACATTCAAAATCCTTACGCCGATAGCATTGTACACTTTAAAAGGTGCGAATACTTTACACGGCTTTCAAAACAAAAAGGAAATCGTCAATAAAACACACATCTTTTATTAAATAACTGGACAATTATACTTCTCGGTGTGTTTCAGTTACATTTCTATTAAAAAACAACTGCACCAGTAACAACAAATATTAGGACTATTTTACCGCGGAATGTTTATTTTCTTATATGATATTCCAATATAAACATAGTCGTAATTCCAAAAATATGGAGGTTGCTTTGCGCATGTGTCATCTCAAAATCGAGATAAAAAGCTGCTTAACTAGCCTTGCTTAAGCTTCAATCCTAGATAAGCTTGCATATTTACTCATAAAAACATAGTTTCAAAAACTTCTGGTCCAACTTTTTCCACAAAACACCAGATTTCCAAAGTTTCCTTCATTGTCTAACCAAACGACCGACGGCATAAGGGTTTTGGTTGCTTAGCAACCTAACCCTAAAAATAGAAAATGACATGAAAAATTTGGGCTTTTTTTAGGATTTCCCCTTGAATTCAAAATTTTTTAGGAATTTTAGCAAAACTAAAAAAATTAGGATTTTTTAGGAATTTTAGGGCCACTGGACAGCCTGAACATTATAACTTTTTTTGTTCTGTTTTTTTTTTAAATGTGTGGTTTTTTTTTCCACAAAGAAAGAAGACATTGTTCACAGCTTTTTAATTTTCAAAATGCCTCTTGGAAACCAGGAAAGAAATAATAAAAATGTACCTACATGTATGATGTTCACTTACAAGAATAATGATTAAAGTGCCATATTTCCTCATTAAAGAAATAATTTATCACAACATGTGTTCAAAATAATAAATTTATACAAAGAAGTTTGTGGAGTGTATGGAATAATGTACAAGGTTTTAATAATTAATTTAAATGAATGCATATTTTTTTAACAATTTAGAATTTTATACATTATCCCTGAATATGCACATTCAATACTTCATTTCATTAATCTAGTTTTTTTATGGTGTAAATTCACGAATGTGTCATGCACAGATAGCTCAGGCTGTTTAGGTTAGGGGGGATTTGACCCATCTTTAATACCTGCTTTCTTGGTTGTACAAACATTGTATAAGCATTGTGTCTTTCAGGATGCAAAAAATATATTCTTGTTTCCTGCTTCCTGACCAAACTTATTTTTTCCACTGCCATCCCTAAAATATTTTATAAAGAATTTTTTACCATAAAACTAAAATTGGTTGTTTGCAGTATGAAATCTTCCACATAATAACTGTTTCCAACTTCTGGTTTACGTTTTAATTACAATCATGGCGGCAGCTTTTATCTCATCATCACATATTTGTTTGTTTGTTTAGTTGGGGTTTTACACCGTTTTCAGCACATATTGGCCAGTTTTTATTGATGGAGGAAGCCGGAGTACCCGGAGAGTACCCGGAGAGAAAAAAACACTGACCTTCGGTAGGAAAATTTACAATCCTTGTCAATTAAGATTGGGGTCGAACACACCCAGCCAAAGATGAGATTCAAACTCACAACCTCAGTTTTGACAGGCTAGTGATCAGTAGTAGTCATGATGAACTATCTAGACCACTCGGCCACCAAGGCCTCTCTTCATCACATGTGCTTGCAGTCTAAAATGTGAAAAAGTATAAAGGAAACTAACATATAATTTTTTGGCCTCAGATATATAAAACAACTTACCAGTATTTTATACTTTCATCAAGAAAATGAAAGTGGCATAGGTCAGTAACCTTTTTTTGTAAATCAGAGAAAATTACATTCATTATATAATTTACTTGTGCACAACTTCTAGCATGCACAAACTGAACTACTTGTATGACAGACCTGTTTAGGCAGGTATTATTCTATCTTACAGATTAAATATTAATTATTTCAATTTGAATAATGACAATATTTTGATGACATATAGTTATAAAATTCAAACAACACTATAGTTTTCTGCATTACCTCTTTCACTGAAACTGTCACTTCTGTGATTAAAATGCAAGGATTGATTAACATCTGTACTTCTACTTGCCACAGAATCACAATTATTTTTTGAAGAATTGTTGTCATTACCGGTTCCCTTACATGTACCCGAGTGTCGTATTGAGTTTTCTGGATAATGAGCATCATTCTGCAAGTCTAAATTGTTTGACGGTGTTTGGTTGTCAAAAGATAATCTTACATTTGAGTGATTGATGTTGTGACTATTGATTGATCTATTGGGACTCAAAAAATTAGACAATCGCAAGTCGCGTAAAGACTCAATTTCTTCATTATCACAATGATTAAAATGTGTTTCAGAATCAGAGGTAATGGCAAAATCTGTTGACGCTCGTTCTGATTCCAAATCTGAACTTTCAGGAATCCCTCTATTATGATGTATCTCATTTGAAGACAAAACATGTTCATTATTTCTGCGAATGGACCTAAAACTATTCAGAGGAGGCAAGCTATTCACTGAAGACGTGCCCCTATTCCACAATGATGTGTGTTGTGACGACTGACGTGGTAAGGTAATATGTCTATTGTTACTTCTGTCTAACGTAGAAATATTAGCTAAGTTATAAGACTGACTGGAAACTGAATTCTCTGTCTGACCATCACCAGTATGAAATACTGGGGGGTTGACATTGTGGTTGGCATCCACACTGTCGTAGGGAGGTGGATCTTCATCTGGATGATCTGATGGAGGTTTTGGTGGAGAGTATGGGGGAGGTGGCTCCTCGTACGGTGGACATGCCATACCAAAATAATCTGGTGTGTATAAATCTTGCTGATAGTTGTCTGTCCTGCGTCTACTCTCACTGTACCCTGAAATGATAAGATATTTTCTTCAGTATTCACCCTTTAATTCAGGGAAAGAGACATAAAACATTGTCAATGATTATTATGTCTCTTCTCCTCCTATGGACTAGAGATGTATTGTATTCACTCGAGGACTCTATCAAAAAACTTTGTCACGCTTGTTTGAAATAACCACTGCATACATCATGTATATTGGACCCAAATTTTCAGGACAAATCAGAATCTATTTCATCCAGTGCACATGAATTTTCTATTTCAAATGGTTAATTAGATATTCACTAATTAAAATCATGCTAAATATAAAACTCTGAACAGAATGCTATCAGAAGCGTGCAACATGACACTTGTTCTATTTTTAAAGACAGGTAAACCTTGGACGGAATGAACTTTGGAGATTAATGATACATGTATTATACATGACATAAATACTTAATCTAATATTTCATTTTAATTAAGATATATAGTACGTAATCATTTTTGATTTTTTTAAAATATTTTAAATGCTTATTTAAATCAGTAGCACTTTTGTCTTCATACATGTATATGTAACAGTATGTACCTTAAAATTTATTGTGAATTTCGTTTAAGGGACAGTCTTGCAGGCAATGTCAAACAATTTGAACAGCATTTTTTTCTGTGAGATAATGATAACAGTATGGATTCACATACAAGATAACAGGGAGGGGAGATATAGTATTCATTTTGAGTATATTTTTGTCTGGTTTCAATTTTTTTGTCAAGAGATGACTCCAACAATGACTCATCTTTGGATGTTGTACAGTGTAAAACATCTCATATCTGAATATCTCTGACATGTCTGAAAACTCAAGATGCCATAAAATAAATGCAGGTTCTCAGTTCATACAGGTCAACCAATACAAACCACAGGTTTTATTCACAAATTCCTTAGTGGAAATATTCATTCAAATCTGAAAGGGATCCAATAAACCAGAGGCTCCCAGGAGCCTGTATCACTCAACTGATATTTCCATTTGTCCAATGCTAAAGGACCTTGAGATTAACATCCATGCCATGTTTGGTTTCAATACATTCAGTAATTTTCAAGAAGAAGCCATTTCTGTGTAATTCTCACAGGGTCCTATGTTAAACTAAGTCATCTGCTGACAGCGATCATGAATGACAGATCAGCACCAAAGTAACTACACTAGGTCATAATGAACATTCATGCTGTATTTGGTTTCAATTCATTCAGTGGTTCTCTAGAAGAAGATTTTTTAATGTACTTCCAATAGGGTTCTATGTTAAACTAAGTTCCCCGCTGGCAGCCATGTTGTTTGACTGATCATCATCAAAGTAACAACACTTGGTCAGCACCTCATAAGGAACATTCATGCCATGTTTGGTTTCAATCTATTTAGCGGTTCTCTAGAGAAGATTTTTGTATGCATTTCCAATAGGGTCCTATGTTTAACTAAGTCCCCCACTGGCAGCCATGTTCGATGACGGATTGGCATCCAATGTGTATCAAAGGATTAAAATTCAATATAAGTACTGGTAGTACAAGCAGTGATATGCTCAATTTTATGTATGTATAATTTTAATGGCATCATGCTATAAGTTATGACCCACAGCCGATCATACAATGGAAATTCATTTTAAATTGTTGAACGGCAAGTTTAAGCCGATCCGTACAACACTTTTAACAGCGTTTATTGATATGTCAATAAAGTTGCTACATTCATAGATCTGTGTTAACAGATGAAAGAGAACATAATGTCCATTGATAATTTTGGCAAAAATTACTTGTTCCAAAACATCTAAAATCTGGAAAAAATTCATATTTCATATAAACATCAAGACCGAAAAAGTAGAAAGAAGGTAATCGGGGTAAATATAAACAAAACTTACTTCTCATTGCTAAAATTAGACGCTTCCGTCTTAACTGGTGCACAGCAAACAGTAGTAAAGCTAGGACAAGAAATGAAGTCACTGTACTGGCTACTAATCTTAGTCCCAGTGTTGTTAAGCTGTCTGATGATTTCACTGAAATAAATTGTCCTGTTACTGTAAAATGATTTCTACATGTTCTGAAATTCTGTATTTACTTGGGATTTTCATGTGTTTTATATTTGTATTTTTGGGGCCATTCAGTGCGTGTCTTTTAGTAGAAACTTATACTCGTCACAGCTAACAACACCATGACCATGAAATTTTCTTATCATATCCCCATATTTAAACACCTCAACAATAGGAGAAATTCAAATCCACCTACATAATTATAACAGGACACTAAAGCACTAGCACTCACACAAAAACATGAAGACATCATGATCATCAAGTCATGCTCTGTTAACGTCACCAATCACATTGCTAATGGGTAACATCTGGTAAAGAGTCAAATCTGGTGATGTGAAAAAATAATTATCAATACTGGTCATATATGACCAAGTACTTTAGTTTTTTTTGCAATGTTGTGACCCTTTATATGTTAAATCATATGAAAACCTAAATTATACACTTATATTGGGAATTTTTTTAACTGGTTATCTGAATCATTTTGATACTTCATAATGTAATATCTACTTACTATTACTTATCTGAAGTTTGTAGTACCAGTTTTGTATTGTTTTATGCACAAACAGTATCATGCCATAATGATTGTGTGTCTCATGGGTTAATGAAGAAGATATTTTTTATATCAGTGAATGTATTTAAGTAATGTTTCCAATTTTTGAACAGGTTATACGATATAACCTGGTTTGGGGTCAGTTTATGCATAATCAACCACAAAGCGGTTTATGAATGCCGTTAATTGACCCAAAACAGGTTACTGAAGTATACCCTGTTCAAAAATTGGAAACATTCCTTATAATTTAAATTCCAAACAGAAGTACATGATTCCTCGATTCAACCATCAATAATGACATGGGACTATTTGAATTTACAAGTGGTGGATTAATGATCCGTTGGTGATGTCACAAGACCAAACCAGGTTATACAGAATAACCAATGTTGCTCTATGCTGTTCAGCCAATCAAAATGCAGTATTCAAATCAAATTAAATTATACAAAAACATATATAAAGTGATAGGAGTATATATGTTAAGATAAGCCTATCTTTGATGTTAATGACTGTCATGTACCTGTATTAAGGAGAAAAAAAATTATATACCTGTTGTATCAGTGACATTAGTATCTGAAGTCCTCGGAGTTGGTGATGGAGGAGAATCCAAGCATATGAAATTGCAGCATTCTGTTTTCACCTGTTCCCAGTGAGAACATGAAGGTGGGGAACATGATACAGATCGACACATCGTAGGAAATCCTTTGTCACACAGACAAACTTTACACAGATCACTAGAATCTGGCATATACTGCTCTCCATGTTTAATGGCATTTCCATTAAAATCTTTGCATGTTAGCTCTCCATCTGAAAATCCTGAAATACATTTGAATACATACATAGTGGCTGTTCAATAGAAATAATTTCATTCATAGTTTCCACATTTTGTCTTTTCGGTAAATGTACCGGTAGGCCAACATTTCCAACTTGAAGTGGCTGAAGTATTTGTAATGTACATATTTAAATGTAAACAACTACATTTAAATGATCCCTTTTCAGTTTAAAATTTATTTATATCTTATAATAAAATGCTCCGCTGGACGCAGCTAGATACGACCGCAGATGTCGAACCCTGAATAGTTGGGGCAATTATGAACACAACATTCAAGCTTGATACAATACTGAATTTGGATTGTGAATAAATATTTGACACAGCATAGGTTTCTGACACAGAATGAATGTTGTCTAAGAACTTAAAATTTTTTAATTTACCTATTCAAACCATATCAGTATTATTTGTTTTTATATATAAATCAGAAATAACCAATTTAAAATTTAAAATTGGGCACACATATCAATTTCTTGCTATTGCGCAATACTGTGCAATTGAAAATTTCTTCAAATATTTGACACATAATAGGTTTCTGACACAGAATAACTGAAATCAAAGAACTTAAAATTGGTCATATGAGTTGAATTTATATTCAATTTTTTGCTTCTTGTGCAATACAATATGCTGTGGAGAATTGCCCCCCCCCCCAAAAAAAAAATAATAATTTACCCCTTTTTTTAGCTTTTGTGCAATACACTATGAAGTTGCACATTGACCCCCCCCCCCCTCCCAAAAAAAAACAAAAAACAATAAAATTTAATGTAACCCCCCCTTTTTTTGCTAAAAAAATTTGAAATTTTCTTTTTAATTTATGAAATATGAAATGAGAAAAAAATTACCCCCTCCCCAATTTCTCATTTACCCCCCCCCCCCCCCCCCCCCTCTAAATTTTGTTTTCAACCCCCCCCCCCCCCCCACCCCCCCCCCCCATTTCTTTATACTTTGCAACCATAACAGCCCATTTAAATACACCATAACATATTAAAATAGAAAATGACATCATAGTCATGGAATTTGTTAATAATAAGGTTTTGATAGCAGAGCACACATATCAATTTCTTGCTATTGCACAATACTGTGCAATTGAAAATTTCTTCAAATATTTGACACATAATAGGTTTCTGACACAGAATAACTGAAATAAAGAACTTAGAATTGGTCATATGATTTGAATTTATATTCAATTTTTTGCTTCTTGTGCAATACAATATGCTGTGGAGAATTCCCCCCCCCCCCCCCAAAAAAAAAATTTACCCCTTTTTTAGCTTTAATTTTGGACCCCGATTTGGACCAACTTGAAAACTGGGCCCATAACAAAAAAAACTAAGTACATGTTTAGATTCAGCATATCAAAGAACCCCAAGAATTCAATTTTTGTTAAAATCAAACTAAGTTTAATTTTGGACACTTTGGACCTTAATTTAGACCAATTTGAAAACGGGACCAAAAATTAAGAATCTAAATGCACGGTTAGATTCGGCATATCAAAGAACCCCAATAAGTCAATTTTCGATGAAATCAAACAAAGTTTAATTTTGGACCCCGATTTGGACCAACTTGAAAACTGGGCCCATAATAAAAAAACTAAGTACATGTTTAGATTCAGCATATCAAAGAACCCCAAGAATTCAATTTTTGTTAAAATCAAACTAAGTTTAATTTTGGACCCTTTGGACCTTAATGTAGACCAATTTGAAAACGAGACCAAAAATTAAGAATCTAAATGCACAGTTAGATTCGGCATATCAAAGAACCCCAATAAGTCAATTTTCGATGAAATCAAACAAAGTTTAATTTTGGACCCCGATTTGGACCAACTTGAAAACTGGGCCCATAATAAAAAAACTAAGTACATGTTTAGATTCAGCATATGAAAGAACCCCAAGAATTCAATTTTTGTTAAAATCAAACTAAGTTTAATTTTGGACCCTTTGGACCTTAATGTAGACCAATTTGAAAACGGGACCAAAAATTAAGAATCTAAAGGCACGGTTAGATTCGGCATATCAAAGAACCCCAATAGTTCAATTTTCGATGAAATCAAACAAAGTTTAATTTTGGACCCTTTTGGCCCCTAATTCCTAAACTGTTGGGACCAAAACTCCAAAAATCAATCCCAACCTTCCTTTTGTGGTCATAAACCTTGTGTTTAAATTTCATAGATTTCTATTTACTTATACTAAAGTTATTGTGCAAAAACCAAGAAAAATGCTTATTTGGGCCCTTTTTTAGCCCCTACTTCCTAAACTGTTGGGACCAAAATTCCCAAAAACAATCCCAACCTTCCTTTTGTGGTCATAAACCTTGTGTTAAAATTTCATAGATTTCTATTTACTTATACTAGAGTTATTGTGCGAAAACCAAGAAAAATGCTTATTGGGCCCTTTTTTGGCCCCTGATTCTTAAACTGTTGGGACCAAAACTCCCAAAATCAATCCCAACCTTCCTTTTGTGGTCATAAACCTTGTGTTTAAATTTCATAGATTTCTATTAACTTATACTAAAGTTATAGTGCGAAAACCAAATGTCTTCGGACGACGACACAGACGACGGACGACGACGCAGACGACGACGACGACGACAACGACGACGTCATACCAATATACGACCGCAAAAATTTTGCGGTCGTATAAAAACTATTAAATAGATAAAGTTACTTTATTTAATCATAATTATAAAATTTGCTTAACAGCCTAAAACATGTATATTATTCACAAATTTCTATGATTGTAAGAATAACAAATTACACCTGTACGGGTCAAAGCAAAACACACAATTTAACAAACTCAATGCAATACAAGTTTTAAAATCATATAAACTCAATCATTTAGAACACTATGAAAAGAACAACTTCAGGTGCATAATGTATTCTTATAACGAGCAACCATTTGATTTTTGAGGGAGGGATGTTTGAGTATAGTAAAGGGTGCGATTTTCATTTCCTGGAGATTCATAAACATGGATCATTTTTGCCTGCCACTTTCAAATTTGTAAATTTGAGGTGTAACCAGTGACTTTTTTCTTTTAAGTGCAATTCTTTATCTCCTTTTTATACCAAATACTTGAGCCTTAAATTTGCTTTCTTTGACCAATTATCCACACATTGTTCCCTACTGCACGGTACTGTACAGTAGTCAGTAAGTAGTGTAAATAATAAATATTGTTTACTGTTGATATTTACCCCAAAAAGATGTAAAATATAGACATAAAATGCTTCTGGTCGTGATTTTTAATGCCATTGTAAAATTAAATTCTACTTCATGAGTTTCAAAAATTGTACATCAGAATGGAGAAACATTCTGAAGTGTTTAAAATCATTGTTAAAATTAAACATGTCTGTCTTTCCACAATAAATGGCTGTCGGTAAACATTCTCGTAGGTTCGCGCGAGTAGGCGAGATCCAATATGTCTGCGCCCTGTTAGAGTTCAAAAAGTAGTAGTTCATAGGATTTGTTAAGTTGTCTTCAAGAATGAGTCAAAGCAAAGAAAAATCGAATGAAAATCCATTTGAAAAGGCGCTTAAGGCATATATTGGATTGCTACAAACGCGTCCTGTGTTAACAAAATCAATCACCAGGTACAAGTTGTTGTACACGCCCACACTAATCACATAGGCACTTGTTTCTTAATTTTCTATGCGTTTGTTCTAGTCATTCATTTATATCTTTATATACTGTGTGTTCCTTATGCAGCTTTCTTTACTAATAAAGAATTTGAATTTGTTTTAAAAAAATATATGCCCCCCTCCTCTTCTTTACAAATGAAGAGGAGGGGGCATATATTTTTTTTTAAACAAGTGCCTGTGCACGTGGTCAATCATCATATCATGCAACCTTTGAAAATACAAGTATTGGGTTTTCTTTAAAAGTTTGGCTGACTTCAGCATCCTATTACATGTAATTTGTTGTAAAGGGCTATATATCATACAACATATTTGCAGTATTTATTTCATATGTATTCGAACCGCCTTGGTGGTCTAATCATGGTAGCATGCTGGACCTTTTTTAGGGGACCCACTACTTCAGGGCTAGGGTTAGGTTAGGGTTAGTATAGAATACCCCATATAGAGTAAAAGAAGGCTCGCCTCGATCTCCAAAGACATTAAAAATAAAATTAGTATTTGCTGCTTCTCTGCCAAGCACGTGTCATACAGGAGTAAGAGCAAAATACTTGTCGGCTTGGAGTCCGTATAATGTCTGCAGATGGGGTTATATGTCTTCCTGCGGACTATTATGTTTCTAGCTAGCATGTTAAAAACCCAGCTCAGCATGTCAGTCTAGTACAAAGCAGGGTTTATATTCATACCATATTAACATGTTCTCGTCCTGATATGCATTAAATGATTGCCACTGGACGTTAAACAATAATTCATCCATCTATTCATTTTGGCTTTTAATTGTTTGTTTCATAATGCACTATTGAATAAAGCCTGATAAAAAGATGGTATTATTACTTCTAAGGACACATATTATTTTGATTTTGAAGCTTTTTGAAGTCGTTTTCTCACTTTTAATTATATGCAAAACAAAACATTAACATTTAATTATTAGAGTTAAAACAATATTATACTTTATTTTATTTATAATAATAATAATAATAATAATAATAATCATCATCATTTATTTCAGACATAAATAGTCCACAGTTATATAGAAATATGATAAAAGTTTAAAATATACAAGAAGAAAAATGAAGAATTAAAATACCAATAAATATAATTAAAAATTCTAATTTGATTACATGTCAGTCAATGTTCACATAAATCTTGGTATACCATTTTCTGAGTAAAGACGAACTATATCATAAATCACTACCAAGAATAGTAAGAACAAGCTGATTATCAGACGGTTGCAAACATTTATACAAACTATAAATAGTTTATATCATCAATTATTTAAATTTCCTTTTTTGTCATTCGGAATCATGTATACATATATTATTAAGTAATTTATTGAAATTCCTTCTTTTTTAAAAAGTTAACATGTGGATCCTGTTAATTAAACTTCAGAAACACCTTCATGGGATGAAAATAGTATTAGCCTGATGCCAGAGACCAGTTTATTTTTATTGACAGGGTATCGTATTTTGTGGGAGTTTAAACCAGACAAAAGTTTAATCTTGTGCCTATCAGTTACAATTTCATAATCAAATAGAGCCTGCCACTTTTGGACAGCTTATATTATCTCAGCAATAGGGATAATGCTATTAATCAATTGAATATACTCAAACTGCTAAATTTCCGTACCCTACAAGTTAAGGAAAGTAATGTGAACTATCGACCTAGTAAATTTTCAGTAATGAAAAGTCCTGGAGTAGTGAGGGTATCCAGAAAATCTCAACCCACGACCTAAGTGTCAGTTATCAAAACTAACTACAAATGTATACAGTCTGGAAATGAACAAATTTGAGATTCAGACATTTGATTTTAATTAGAAATTTAAAGCCATTTAATTAATGTTGGCATTTATTTAGTTATTTCAATTGAAAAATCATGGCTAATAAAATCTAAATATATACCGGTATGTGTATATATTTTTTAAATGCAGTATGCTTTTACGAGACAAAAAATGTCAATCACTGGAATTTTGGTTATAGCTACCAATATGGACAGAAAAAAGAGTGCTTTTGTGAGACAAAAATGAATGAGCATCTAATTTTACAAGAGGACTTTCCAATGGATGATGGATAACTTAGCCTAGAAAGGAACAGAATCTGTTTAAAAAATTGTGTCATTTTCAGAAGTTTGTGACAGGACATGTTTTTTGCAATTAATTTTGGCGTACAGACCTCCTTTCAACAGATTAAGAAAATCTACATCACTTAGTTTTATGAATATCTTCTACATGTAAATTGTATGAGATACCTGTTCCCTCTGTGTCAGATCATTGTAAGGAACACATGTGCTTTTTCAGGGTCAATCTTATACAAACAGAATAAGAATAATTATTCTTATTCTTATACAAATAATTATTCTCATTCTTATTCAAACACATTTAAAGCAACTTAGAAAGTACAGACTTATACATGTATTTACAATTACAAATGTACTGGAATTAATTACTGAACTTTCATAAAAAATGTTTAGGACCTCATATTGGCCCTTAATGGTATAGAAAAATCATCCCTCTTCATGCAACTGCCAAAAGTCCAATGTGCCAACCAAATTTTTTATCTTTCGTTCATCATGAAGCAAATTTCCATTTCTTGTTCGAATGTATATATCCCCCTTGTATGACCTTCAGTTTAATGTGTTTGTCAAGAGTATTTGGATGTCTCCAAAAGTAGCAAATATATATATATATATATATATATATACATAGGCTTTATGCAAGAATGGAGCAGATCCTCTTCCCACAATAACTTGATCTAAGCTCCATGTTCAATATTCTACTTTTTTAATTAGTAAATAGTTTATTAATGAAAGCACAGTTATACCCAATATGGGTTGAAGGCTTTTAAACATAAAAAAAACCAACATAATAAACAGACAAACTAAAATCGACTTAATCATCTTTAATATGCAGCTTCTTAGTTTGCTTTCCTCAGTAACCAAGACTTTTTAATAAAGGGTCCAACATAGCACATCCGTGAAACAAAATGGCCACCATGAGCATTTACATGTTCTGATTGGTCGAAATTTAAAACTTCTTCTCCTCTGAAACCATAAAGCCAAATGAACTGATTTTTGGTATGGAGCATCTATGGAAGGTCCTTTACAAACTTTGCATAAATCTTTCTAGTCCGTGAAACAAAATGGCCACCAGAAACCTTTATATGTTCTGATTGGTCAAGATTTAAAACTTCTCCTCTGAAACCGTTTGGCCAATGAACTTATACTTGCAGGTATGAAGCATTTATAGAAGATCATTTACAAAGTTTCCAGAAATCAATCTAGTCTGTCAAATCAAATCAAAAGTTTGTGACTGCCAGATGAGCAATACAGGCTCAGCCCACTGAGCCTCTTGTTTTGTTATCATTCAGTTTTTCAAAATCTTCATAATATTGTTTACAATTCTGAAATAAATCTTCTCTTAACATTGTGTTTTTTTAACATTTTAAAAAGAAATGATATTCGTCATCTACTTTGGACTGACATGAATTGCAAAAATGTTTATTTCTTTCAATATTTTTATATCTCCCTCTTTCTATTTCTAAAAAATGATCGCTTATTCTCATTTTGCATATAAATGTTCTATAATCTGAATTATGCAGTTTACTAATATAAGGTTCCATTTTATGGTCTGCTTTTAATTTATTATTAAGAAATAATTTATTTGAATTATCAAGAGAATTTAGTTTATGAAAAAATCTTTGTTCATATTCTTTTTTTTAAATCACTAATCTCTTTTGAAAACTTATCTTTGTTTTTATTAAAGTCTAACAATTCAATATCAGTGACATCTCTATTTATATATTTACTTATGGTTTTAACATATGTATACCAGGAATAATAACCATCTTTAGTCTAGAACTTTACTTACACATATGTTAAATTAAAAGCATCTTTAAGTAATGGATTAATATTTTGATCTGAAATTCTGGCCAGATATTTCGGTGACTGGCATTTAATAAATATGTCCAATGGATAACTGTTTGCTTCAGCTCTTGCCCCAATATTAACCCACTTTTTACCCAGATTTAGTAAAAACTTGCAAAACTTTAAATTAACTTTTTCAACATTACTAGTATCTAATTGATTTATTGAGTCAAAATTTGAATTCTTTATGCTAGCTCTGTATTCTGATTTGATCACTTTTTCATAAAACTACATGTACCAAATTTCAGAATTACAAGTAATAACGGCTGTACTAAAGACTCAAATAACTTTTTATTTATCTGTATTCGTATATTTTCTGTTAAGTTCAAAGACCTAAAAATAGAAAACATCAATTTTATCCCTTTCTTAGATAGCTCTTTATGTGAATATTGAAACTTTCCATATGCATCTATGATATTGCCCGGATATTTATATTTTTGAAAATTTTCTATGTTTTTACCATCTAGACTAAAAGTATGAGTTTTATTGATGATATATTTTTCTTGAAATATCATTACTTTAGTTTTATTAATATTTATGCTTAACTGCCACTTGTTGCCATTACCGTATAGTATAACCAAGTCATCTGCAAACATTAAAAAATTTGTTTGCAATTTATCAAGATTTACAGGGAAGCAATCATTATCAAATATATTTGCAATATCATTTATATAAATATTAAAAAGATAAGGGTTACAGTGTCGCCTTGTTTTATCCCTTTTTTTAAATAAAGCATATTCTGAAATGCCTGTCTTAACAAAACATTCTGTATGTTGATACATGCTTTTTATACAATGATATAAATTATAATCTATTTTGTCATTTATTAATAACTTGTATAGAAGTCCGTTTCTCCAAACAGAATCAAACGCTTTCCTTAGGTCAAAAGGTTTCTGTGAATTGTCTTGAAAGTATTACGATAACCCAAATTACAACAATGTATGCACACTATCATCTGGTCCAAGCTGACATAATGACAGACTGACCTCTTCCAGAAAACTCGAAACCCAATGCAATTTTCATTTCTATGAATGGATATCCACTCATCAAATCTAATGAAGCAAAGACAATATGTGCCTGATTTCCAATACCCATTTCACATTATAATTATGATAATGAATTACCTTCCCTGGTTTCCAGCTCTGGCTATCAATTTTACCTGTTCATCTACATGGATATTTACATATCAAGTCACTTATATAGTATGTTTTACACAAATGACCGGGTAAAATTCTTGATATATATTACATGGTCCAATATAAAGTATATAAACAGATTATAAATCAGGGGAGGTAATAAACATTTCATTGGAAGTGGTCGATTTAACATTTATTTCCTCCTGTGATATCTAACTATGGCTATAACTCTCTTAATGTTATTTTACCTTTTACAAATTTATATAAAAGTATTTCATATATTGATTTTAAAGAAAATGATCAATAATTTGCGAAAATTATGATTTTACAAAGATGCTAGCTGTCACAAAATATATATCGAATATTTAACCAGTGAAACCAGGACCCTATATATCAGTGGTTGGTTTTTATAATATTAATAGGTAGAACCTAGCTTTTCTTTATAGAAGGTTTGGTTTACAATCTGAGTATGAGACGAATCCAAAGAAAACAATTTATGCCTAATATTGTTTTCAGTGCTGCAGTCTCATCATTGGGTAATATTATATCACAGCTCATAGTTCCAAATACACAAAATGGTGGAAAAATCATATGGCGAAGTGTGGGAGCTTATGCATCATTTAGGTAAGTAGATTTAAATAGTTTGTTGTATACATAAACCTAATGTAAATTTTCCTTGATCTTAAAAATGAACATCGCATTTGCATGTGGAATATAATTTTTCTTTGATTAAACACTTAAATATATAAGCTTTTGAATTTAGTTCAAACACCTAATAGAGTTGAACTTGTTAGTTATATGAGTGCCAAATTATGAATTGTATAATTGTATATACAATGTATTTGCAGAAAGGTATGTAGAATTCTTTAAATCACAATAATCTTGCTAGTCAATTGATTTAACTGGAAGAATTTTTTTTTGTTTTTAAAAATAAATTAATTCATACCGGTAATATTATTATGCACTATTTATAACCTCTCAGTCTGATTTACATACAAATGCTCTGTTTGAATATTTTTGAATAATCTATACAATATATATATATATATATATATATATATATATATATATTGTATAATCAACTTTGGGTACTGTGACGTCACCAACACATTAATTTGCAGTCATATTTCTTTGTTAATTATCCAGTTAACAAAAATACATTTAATAAGACAAAGTAAAGACAATATAAAAAATGATGAAAGGTATAAAGAATTTTTATTTTGTGTAGAAAAAAAACAATTGGAAGAGATATTTGGGATACATAATAATGGATTAGTAGCATCAGTTTCATAACTAAATCTTTTTAATATACTTGTACAGTAGAATTAGTGGTATGAATTACATACCTAAATCTTATTGATACATCTTAATATACTTGTATAGTAGAATTAGTGGCATGTGTTTTCATACCTTAAATATTATTTATATATATTTGTACAGTAGATTAAGTGGCATGAATTACATACCTAAATCTTATTGATACATCTTAATATACTTGTACAGTAGAATCTGGATTTCTGAAACTCAAAGTGCCCTTTAAAATTAGTTTGAGGCATCGGTAGTTCGAGCCATATTGGTGCAGAAAAATTCTGGTTACAAGGCAGCAGAGAATTTGTTCATCATGATGTTCGTTTTGCCGCTTGTAAACACATCTGCTTGTTAAAACTTAATTAACAAACAATTTAGGCCCATCAGCTACAAACATCAGTCAGATTCTATTTATCATATCTGTTGATATTTGTAAAGCATTATTTGACATCTACACAACAACAATGTACACCAATTGACAATTTCAGTTTAAGTTTTTGAGAGTAAATTGCATGATTTTGTTGTTATGGAGACCAAAAAAAATCCCAAATAAACTTAGTATTCCATTTGAAAACTTATACCAAGAGACAAACACTGAAAAAAATAGGCTTGTACAATAACATGATGATACAATAAAAAGAATACAGTGCAACCAAGTATGGAAATATGGGGAATGTGTTTTTTAGATACTTGTAGCATTCCTTAGGATTGTTACATTTCAAAGAGAGGCATATATAATTGCATTGAAGAAACAGCTGTGCATGTGCATGCACTAACATATATTGATTAAAATTACGGAGTGTTTTTATATTTATAGCTTTGTAGTGAGTGGTCCACTAATTCATTATTTCTACATAATGCTTGACAAACTCATACCAAAGAAGAAAGAATCTTCAACATTAGATGGAATAAAACGAGTATTGTTTGACAGATTTGTGTTTGCTCCACCATTTATCCTGTTTTTCTTATATAGTGTAACAATACTAGAGGTATGTACATTACTAGCAAACCAGATTTTGTAAAGCTCTTTCCGATTAGAGTATCATATTACATGTATATCATATAAATTTATTATGATTAATTCCTCACAAACCTGTGCTTGGGATTGTCTTCAAATTGTTTTTAAGATTGTTATTGTATTGAAGGTCTTACTGTAACTTTGTTGAAGAGGTTTTTTAGATTGTTCTTGAATTGAAGGTCTTACTGTTACTTTAAGTTGAAGAAAAGCAATTAAAGTGCTGATGCTTG
Source organism: Mytilisepta virgata (assembly GCA_028015205.1). Lineage (NCBI taxonomy): Eukaryota > Metazoa > Mollusca > Bivalvia > Mytilida > Mytilidae > Mytilisepta > Mytilisepta virgata. The sequence goes on from CM051520.1 coordinate 46,151,873, forward strand.
AAGTACAAGTAAAAAATCTATGAATTTGATAAAAGTAAACCAGAGCCACAGATAAACAGTGAATAGATAGGTTAAGGCTAATAGGAAGGTCAGGTACACTTTAAGTATATTTTTAAAAGTCAAACAAACACTCATTTTGCAATAGTTACCCTAAGTTTTGAAGGCCACATGAGTTAAACTTCACTGTATTTGCTTGCGTTTTAGGTTACAACGAGCCGATTTTGCACACCTTCCTGATGGAAACTAGTCGTACTTTTGATAACAAATCATTTGAACACATTCAAAAATAATTTTTTCCTGGATAATCAAGTAAAAACATGTAAATTAAAACTTAAAAAGTTTTTCTCATTTAAATGTTTAAAAACACAAACTCCACAGAAGTTGTTCCTTAGACATTACTGGTATATTCCCTATCAAGAGGTTAAATATTCATCTATCATTAAAAGACAGGAACTTATTGCTCCCTGATTTCAAAAAATTATCTTGAGCTTTTGTTTTCTTGGAATTTATTAAGTATTTTCTTTACCCAAACAATAAAGGAATTATTTTTTATGTTTAGTTTAATTTTGAACGAAAGGGGATTCATATTTCAAAAAGTAAAATACAATAAATCTTAAGATTTGAAAAGTGAAATTATTGCATTGTGGACACCATATTTGTAGGAGATTAGAATCCTTGAAACAGATGAAAATATTTTATTCAAATTATAATAGATGTACCAACATAACAATATTATTTACAGTATTAGAAAGGAGCAGAAATCAATGTTAACTGTAATCTCCTTTAACCACAGGGATATGGACATGAAGCAGCTATCACTAAGATTAAAGAAACATTTTGGCCGATACTGAAGATGAACTGGCAGATATGGACAGTATTCCAGTTTATTAATGTTAATTACATACCACAAAAGGTAATGCCATTGTTATTTACCATCTCAGTTTTTTTAGTTTAATGTAGGCCATTTGACATCAGAGAAATCATGTATTACTCCTCAGGACACCATTTTGTTGTTTGTTTTCATAATTCATAATTTCAATATACAGACCTCTTACAGGATTGACAGTTGACCTGGAAATAGGATAAAACTTCTTCAAATGTTCTCTAAATGATTATTTTAGTCATTTTATTGGTTTTAAAATTTATTGTGTTCATTAAAAATAATATTATTATTTCTTCAGTACTGTATTTTTATTAATGTAAGTATTTATAATTTCAGTATCGAGTCCTGTTTGGTAATGCTGTTGCATTGATATGGTCAGTCATTGTGGCAGTAAAGCGAAAGCAGCTGGCATCACAGTAAACAGTCACCAATGCATCAATTAAACAGGAAACGATATATATGAAAAGAAGAACTTTTGCAAGTGTTTATTATTGTAAATCTTTGTGAAAAGATGATACAGCAAGATTAATTAATGCAATATATGTACTTTTATAAGAGAATATAACTAGAAGAAATTAAAATGAATGTTTTAATTATTGCAAGTTTTATCCTGTCACATTGTTTTAACAATAAAAACAACAATTTATAAATTTCCGAGTTTAGAGTATTTGGTGATATTGTGAATTCAAACATTAACCTGTTTAATGTGTGTAGATTTTGTAGAAGAGGTTGTACAGAGATGACTATGCAACATTAATTACATATCATTGATCATTTTAGATTATAGCTGAGATTGCATTTATTACATGATAATCAATATAACACAAGAGTGAAACCTGTCTAAAGCATTTGGACTTGAGATTTGGTTCAGAAAGAAAACCATTGCTTTACTGATGTATTTTAAGAAGTAATATTTTTTAGTATAGAAGTGATAGAAAGTATTGATTAAATGTCAGTGAGAGAATAACATATGGTTGCTGTACCGCCTTTAACACAAGTCACATGCCAACACTGCACAGAAGGCTTTCGGGGCTCCATAAAAACAGGTTTATGATAAGGTTTCATTGTAATTATAAAATTAGACCATTTCATAACAATCTATGATGGAGTTGTCTCCATTAGATATAGGAAAGTCCCATAATCTCCAAACTGATACATAGATATAATTATATATAGTTTTCTCGTATGATGTTGGACACAAAGACCGGCAAATTTATTTTAACTTAAATAATCAAGAGTTTATGTATGTACCTATTTCTATTGAGGGTCCAAAAAATCTTATTGATTTACCTGGAATTTTGACTTCAATATATTCAGGATAATGAGCTGTAATTAGCATTTAACATTTAAGAATGATTGCTCAGATTATGTGTATTTACAATTTATATAGCCTCCTGTAAGTAATTCGTTAAGTTTGTAGAAATAACTTTGTATCTATGTGCAAAGGGAAATAACCAGAATAATTTGTTCACAATACAGATGACACTAAAAAGGATTTTTTAGTTTAGCCAATGTTGTACATATTTGATCAAATGTAATATCCATTTCTATAGCGACTGTTTACCTTTAAATTAAAAATGAACATTTTCCAGACAATCTGTTTCGAAAACCTCAGTTTGCTGAATATATTTTTAATATTTTGAAAGTCTAAATCCTGGAAGAAAGATAATTCAGTGTTTGCTCATTAACATATCCTGCTCAGAAAAGGTACCTTGTATTTGTTAGGGTTACTGTGGATTCATTTATTTTCATGGATACCAATTTTCGTGGATAGAGAAAAAAAGGCATTTCGTGGGATACGTAAATTCGTGGATTGCTGGCTTAGAAAAAAAAATTTAAAAGTTGTTGAAATACTGAAATTTGTGGCTTGGCACATCACATTTCATGAAAATACTGCAACAAAACGTGCCAATCAGACTTTTATATTATACAGTAAAGTACTGATTTTAAGCGCTTATAAAACAAAAGTCTAACAAACAGATTCTTTACATTTGTCATGAATTTCACAAGATTAACGTAATTATTTACTTGATAGGCTAATAAAATGTGAAATATGTATTGACAAAATAGCAATCACTTGTCACCAAATACCTCGGGGCATATACATACATAACTTTAATCCGATTACGATCATTAATGTCTGCTTTGTTATCTTTTGACAAGTTGTTTTTACTGTAATTTATGAGAAAGTCTGTATTGTTTAGGCCTACTTAAGATTAAAATTTTTCTTGAATGTTTGAATAAAGAAACCGGAAGTGAATTCCGCGACAATTTACACAGTCAAGATATTTTTAAAGAAATTTGTTTGAGCGTTTATATGTTACCAAAGACAAAATTACACTAAACACTATATCCTCTATGGATATAGCTGACTCATCATATGTCAGTATCCAAGTACATGCTGTAAAAACGCAATTGTTCATAGGTACATCAAAACTCCGTGGTTTCAAACTTCAGTGCATTTAAGCTGAAAATAAATATTATTTTTCGTTGGATATTTAAATTCATGGTTTACTGGGACCCACGAAAACCACGAAAATTGTTGTACAATGAATATTAATGAATCCACAGTATATTTTTTAACTTCAGGTATGATTTTGAATGGAAAATTAGTTTAATTTCCAATAAAAAAATAAATGCACTTAAGAAATTAGAAATATTTAAAATGTGAAAGGACTAGCCCGAACTTATTCTAAAACTTGTAAAATTGTTATTTAAAATATTTTTCAATTATTAATGCTTATTTAGTGCAAGGGAGGAATGTAATACATGTATTTAACATAAGAAAAGCTTAAATTTAGGACAAATATCTCTGAAAACATGATTGAATGTAATTAGAGAGGTTCAATTTTTCAGTAATTCACAAGCTTTGTGTATTCAAAAATTATTATGTTGTTCATATAAAATTACTAAAATAATTTTATTCTTTGTGCAGCATTACAATTTCTTCATTCTTGCTTATTGCTAGTGTTATTGTTTACCATTTTGTAAACAACTTCTAGGCCAAAATGTTTGGAAATTTTGCTATAAGTTTTATTTATAGTTATGCTAGAGCTACATGTATATTTCTATATAATTATATAAATAAAAGGTTAGGTAACTTAAATATGAATTGTTATGAATAATTTTGAAGGGGTTATGCCTTTCAAGAAGTCATACTTTCAAGAATATATTTTTATTTCAGAATTTTCTAGTTGTATATGTAAACAGAATTGTTATTGTTGATTTTAATATGATTTTTAATAAATACATGTAATTATAATCAACTGATGTATTGTTTTTAATTTATTCTTAACAATACTTAGGATCAAGTAAAATTAATTGTTGTGTCTTTTCTGATGTCCATAAACCTTTACATTTTTATCTTGTTCTCTGAAACCACTGTGTCAGTTGGGACGAAACTTTGGTAAAATGGTTCTTTGGTAATTCCCTGTCAACACTGGGTCTGGGAGCTGGACCTTGGACCAGTATGGCTGCCATGACTGAAAATAAAAATATCAGCAAAAAATATTTCGTAGTTGGTCGATTACCTTACTTAGAAGTCTCTTTTGAAACTACTGAGCCAGTTGAGACCAGAGTATGCTATATAGTCATTTTTAGCTCACCTGACCAGGCATTTGTCATCACTTGGCGTCCGTCCGTCTTCCGTTAACTTTTCACATTTTAATCTTCTCTGAAACCACTGGGCCAAATAGAATTAAATTTGGCAGGAAGCATCTATGTAAGGTCCTTTATAAAGATTGCTCATTTCATTCCGATCGGAAAACAAACATGGCCACCATGGGCAATTGTTATTTCTGACAGGCTGAGTTTAAAAAATCTTCTCTGATGAAACTGCTTGGCTAAATGGAACATAACCTGACAGGAAGCATATATGGGAGGTCCTTTATAAAGTTTCCTCATTTCGTCCCGATCGGACTACAATGGGAGGTTCTTTACAAACTTTCTTTATTTCATCCCAATCAGAGTACATATATGTCACCATTGTTTCTGATTGGCTTATATAAAAGAATCTTCTCCTCTGAAATCGCTTGCCCAAATGGAATGAAACCTCACAAGAAGCATATATGGGAGGTCCTTTATAAAGTTTCCTCATTTTGTCCCAATCGGAATACAAATATGGCTACAATGAGCAGTTCTTGTTTCTGATTGGCTGATATAAAAAATATTTTCCTCTGAAGTCGCTTGGCCAAATGGAACGAAACTTGACAGAAAGCATCTAATTGGGAGGTTCTATACAAAGTTTCCTCATTTTGTCCTGATCATGCAATAAACATGGGCGTCGTGGGCAGTTTTTATCTTTCAAGGGTAGATAATTTTCTTGTTTGAAACTGCTTGGCCAAAGGGAACGAGACTTGACATGAAGCATCTGTTGGAGGTTATTTACAAAATTTCCTCATTTTGTCCAGATCAGGTGACAAACATGGCCACCATGGGCAATTCTTGTTTCTGATTGGTTGATTTAAAAAAAAAATTTCTCTTAAACTGCTTGGCCAAATAGAGCCAGACTTGACAGAATGGGTCTATGACATCTAACAAAAATCTACAGAAACTGCAGAATTGCTTGAAACCAAACATAGTCTGAATGTTCCTCTTAATGTGCTCACAAAGTGTTATTACTTTGGTACTGCTGATCCTTAATTCAAAATTGCCTTCAGCAGAGGACTTATGTTAACATAAGACCTTATGGGAAATACATGCCAAAATCTTCTGGAGAACCGCCAAATTTTAGAATATGCTGACCTGTAAGTAGGACCTTGATGAAGAAAAATTTGGTTCCTACAAGGCAATTCATACTGATAGGGAGAAGTGACTTCTCTCTTTGAGGTACATAAAAAAAATGGCTTTCATGCTAGGTTAGCGATACAGGCTCAGCCCTCTGAGCCTCTAGTTAACTTAAGTTTTAGTGTTAGATTGGGGCACTTGTGTTACCTGCTTGCATGGGTCACCGATTAGAGAGGAGTTGCAGTTACTTACCTTTAAGTAAATTTTGTTGAATTTAAGGTCAAACATTGTAATAGCTTCAATTACAATATACACATGTATAACCAAAAAAAACATAAAAGGATGAAATGTATATTGTTAAAGCAAAAGATAATAAATTGTAGAAATGTTTACCTAGATCAGTAAGAGTTGTCTCCCTCAAAACACCAGCTGATACTTTCTAAGATGACAACTGCAATAAAAGATGGCAAAGTCCATGTTTTGATGTGTTACACCCCCCCCCCCCCCCAAAAAAAAATGTTAGGACATGAAAAACCAGATACATAATGCCATTAGTTACTGAAGAATCCCTGAAAGTTTAATGGAAATCTATTCACAGGTTAAGGAAGAGCTGCAGATATAAATTGTGTGACAACACATATGATTATGTCTGGGGTTCAAGACCTTGGACCAATATTAAATTTTAACAGTACAACAACGACAAATTATTGGACATCATAGTTTATATTTATTATAACATTAAATTTTTATATAAAATGATTTTGAATCAGTAGAAAATCATACTGTTTAAATATAGCTTAAAGCTCTCGATATTAATGTATTATTTTAACAAGTGCCTAGAGCATTTGGATGAAACTATTCTTTAAAAAAGCGATTTTCCAGTTGTGTATTGTTACAATTCTGCCCCATTAAACATGGACAGAGTCATAGTTTTATTTTAGAAACTAAGGGAGATAATAAATGTTGAATTGGAACATGGTGGATTGCTAAAACCACCATATAATTTTAATTGTTTTCCACAATGTTTCCTTATATTAATTTGATTGTCAAAAGTATTACAGGATAAACCATTCATTAGCTGACAAAACTTCATGCAAGATGCAATTCTATTTTCCTTTAAAATGATATTAAAAGAAAAACATAGTTAAATAATAAAGCAGCCTTATTTTCTGAACTTGACTGTTGTCATGTATGCTGGAGCATGGAAGGGTAAACCACATGCCTGTTGGTGGGCAATAATATAATAATTCCTTCAAGGCATCAATAAGTCAAGAGCCAGATATGACTTTTTATGACTGTTTATTTGGATAGGGGGTATAAAGTCGTTTCATCTTAAATTATCAAACCTTATTCATACATACTTTCTGGTAATAGTCAACAATGTCACTAAATATCATTTAATTCCTTCATGGTATTAAAAAGTTATGAGGTGGACATGACTTTAATTGGATATGGGATATGTAAAGTTAAACTAAGATCTGACCTTGATCCTGCAGATAGTTGATCAAACTTTATTTGTGACACACCCTTTGGTGGCAGTAAAAAATATCACCAAATATCATTTAATTCCTTCAAAGCATTAACAAGTTGTGAGCCAGGCACCACTTGTTTATTTGGATATCAGGTGTGTGATGTTAAACTAAGTTTTTTACCTCAATTTTCAGACACACTCTGGTTGTGTATAACAATATCACAAAGTATCATTCACAGCATTAAAAAGTTGGCAGCCAGACACAACTTGCACAGACAGATGAAGAGACAGACAGACAGGCCAAGTGACTTCTACACAACCCATGAACTTTGTTAAATTGTTATATCATAAAATGTGAGGAAAATATAATGAATATCAATAACTAACTTATTTTATAAATTTATTAAGAACTCAACCATGGATTGCAAAAGTCAACAAAAATATAAACATTCTTTACATCATCACTGATTATAAGAAGCCACCATATATCTTGAAACCATATTTTATATAATTGTATGAATCAATTTATATAAATTCACAGCAAAGACACAAACAGTAAAATGTAAGTGTAAGATGCTGCATGGTAATTTCCAACAGTTGCAAAGTAAAATACCACTGAAAAGGCAATTTACAAAATATTCTACAATAATTATTACATACCATTCCATATAAATTTCAAAATCCAGTGACACATGATAGAAATGGTTTTTTCTTTTTATGTGTGTTTTTTATTTCTTTTGTATATTCATTAACAGATCTGGTGAATTTTTCGTAGCTGTGACCTGTGTTTCTGAGATATTTTTTTTATACAATGCACTATGAACAGAGGAGATAACTAGTGTTAGACCAATATTTTTTGGATAATCTTTGCAAACTATTTTCATTGCTGCTAGAATGCTTTTGAAATTCACAGCTATTTTATTATAAATTTTACTTAGTCTGAGTTGTAATATTAAATGCAATTCAGTTCAGGCTAAACACTTGTCCCCTTTTTGAGATAATTTTTACAAAGAAATCACTACAGAACATTGTTGCCAAGGGAGATAATTTATTGGAATTTACAAAGAAAGCACTACAAATTAAATAGCTTGTAAAAACCTTCCTGATTATGACAACTGAACAAATAGTGTTGATTTAAAAGTGTACATAATTGAGAAATTTAAAATAAAGAATTCCAAGCGATTAAACGAATACATGTAATACCCAGTAATTTTTTATTCTTGGTGGAGAGTTTTAAACAGGGACATTTTACTTGGTGTAAGAAAAATTTTCATTACGCCTCTTGTTTTCTGAAATTGTCAAAAAATGAATCTGACATGACACCCCAAAAATGAACATAGACATGGGCCAGTGCATTCCAGTTGTTTTGAGCCATCTCTCATACCTCAGCTTATAGACCAAGTGACCGCCTGTTTTGCACGCCTTGTTCCATATAGTAATTTTGTGTACAGAATTAATCCATTATATCCTGTCTTTCTAGATCAATATGTCCTCAAGGGTATTATAACTATCTTAGTTGCCAGTGATTAATTTTACTGATATAACACTCATGATATATATATGAAAGTACAGGATGTTCCAAAATTGGGAAAGCGGGTAAAAATTTAATATTTTCTATAGGAATATATCAGGATAAAATTTGAGAAAAATGCAGAAATCAGGCTAATTCCAGAAAACTTTCAGGCATGAATTGTTAAATTTGTGGAAGCAAAGTACTTATCTCCCTTATTCATAGTTCTGGTGATTTTGGCTTTACCCTTTTGGCCATTTTGGCATTCCAATCTGATCTCCAACAATTTTGGTTATTGGTTTTGCTTTTAACAAAATTGATGAGTCATTCCTCAATAAAATAAAATTATCTTGTGCATCAAAATTGTAAACATGGAATAATAGCGAGCACACCAAGCACTATAGGAGCATATGCATTTTCTACATATGGGTCATTTAGAAAAGTCTTTGTTTAATGGGGGCAGCCATATCGTGCTACATACTAAGGCTAGAAATAGTTTCATTTACCGGAAGTAAGTAAACTAGTGGAAATAACTTGCCTCAAATTATAATTTTAGAGTCAGAATCGTGATACCGGAAATGAGTTTCTGGAAAGTGCGAATATTGCTGTGCTCGCATCATTGGCCACACCAACAGCATATTAATTATATTTTGTTGTACAGAAAATTTTTAGCTGGTGTGTTATCTTGTGAATTCTGGGATATCTTAAAACATTTTGATTGAATAATAAAAGAATAGTGAAATAGTAAGCAACTGTTTGAAATGACAGTGATCCCTGTAACTTTTGCAATTAGTTGGTGCATTATCCAAATTTAAAAATCTAAAACCTTATTGCCTGTTTTCAAATCTTATGCAATCATTCTATGAGAAATTAAATAACTAAATCACCCCCCTCCCTCCCCCCCCCCCCCCAAAAAAAAAAAATGAAAAAAGTTTAGGAAACAAGTTTTAATTCATTACTTTTTAAATTCATCCACAAATTTTGAAGGGAAAAGCTGTCACAATGACTGCAAACTGAGTTTTCTCAAATATTTGTTGTTGAAACATATGCATTTGTAAGGTGCAAATCTTTTCTGTAACTGTTTTATAGACAGTTTATTGTTCCCTTGTTTGTTTTTGGCTTTCCAAACTTTTGGTCTCCAGTGTACCTGATAAGAGCTTTTAGAGAAATGTACATTATTTTATAATATAATACATTATTGGGGTGGATGATAGTATCTATCTATGTATATTTGATATGAGCAGCATGGTAGGTTATTTGTACCTTTATGGAGGCATCTATATTGTGTATTTGTGTATTTTAGAATGAGAAGAACACATAAGGGCTGCCTGGTATTAAAGCAATGGGTTATTAGTGCATCATTTTTAATCCAATTAATCAAGGACTGTAACTCCGGAGCAGTAAAAGTGAAAATGGTCAATATCGAATATGACCTCCATTTTATCATCGAGAACAACATATTATATTTGTATATATTATAATTTGTAAGTGTCCCAACTAATTGCAGGGATCACTGTCGATTTCAACAATAGCTTTCTAGTTTATATAATTTTATTCTTTAAAAAAAAAAAAATTTTATTTACACTCAATGCATAAATTTTGTTTTTTTAATACATTTTAATGCTTTGAGAATATGTATTTGTGACCAGACAATTCCACTTTATTTGTTTATTTAATGAGGATTGGACTTGTTTTAACACTATGTTCATATAAACTACAGTCAACTCTCTCGAACTTGCTTACTAGAAACTTTTGGTGAGATGAAATTTAAGAATAATTTATAGTTCTTTTAGTTGTAGTTTCTTGGTTATCTCCCCTTTCTGCTTTGTATCTTCTCTTCTGTTGATTTTGTTTAGGCGAACTAGGGATGAGTCAAATTATTTATATGGTCCCATCCATATCGAGATAACGAGAGTCGGCTTTATACCTCAGATAAATTTTACCTTATCCTTAGCAAATGAAGAGAAACACTATTACTTATCTTACCTCCATGCTGGAGAGTAAATACAGAGAAGGTCATAAAATATTATGTAAATATCAAATCATTTTATATCACAAGTATTACTAGATTAAAAAGTAGCACTGAAATATGTAACAGATAATATATGGCATCATGATAAAACAAATAAATAGAAAAAACTTTAGGTATATACAACAGTCAAATAAATATAGAAAATATACAGGTATACAAATCAATCATATACCAGTATTATCAAACAGATATTTTAATATTTAAACTTATCTTTGTACAAAAAAAATATTTTTACAAGATACAACTAAGATTACTATTTCTCAAAAGCATCTTAGAAAAAAAACTATCTCATTTTGCATTTATAGATCCTGAAGATATCTTTCACAAGATTCAACACAAATTAGTATAAAATGAAAACATCAGAAAAAAAAATTGATCAGTGCTATTAATTATAGATCCCTAAACTTATGACAATGAATTATGTTACCACAGTCAAGTGTTGCCATTATATTGCTGTCTCACTACAATTTACTATATAATTCATTTCCAAAATCAAGAATTCGCAGGAAATTGATAAAAGCAAATTCACATTTACTTGTGAAACATTTGCTGAATCTTTTTAATGAAGCAGTGCACGACTAAAAATAATTTTTTCATGGCCTTGCAATGAAGAAATGTAATGCCGAGATAAGGAATTAATTCTACAATACATTAACAAGTAGCTTTCCGAGTGAAAGAAAACCAGATTTTCTTCATTGCTTTGAGCTGTCCAACCTTGCCTAATTGTGAAAACTTGTGAAAAATTTGAGAAATATATAAAAAATATTTTATTGGTAGAACTTTAATGTGAAAACTAAGCTTGAACAAACCAAAATGATCTTAACACCCAACATGAAGTATCACCATCAATATAAAAAAGGTAGAAGGTACCTAAATCTGCTATAGCACAGATTTGTATGTAATTTTGTATTTAGCTAGAATATACGAAACTGCATGATTTCATATAAAAACAGCCAAAAACATTATAGTTCATTTCTCAAAATTTACCCTATAATTTTCCATAAAAATATTGTTATTGCTATCAACACTTCTGTTTTATTGTATGGTTACCAGCTTTATTTTACCTAATCATTCATCTACATGTTCTGTGTGTAAAAACACTAAAAAATCAGCTTTAACAGGGCAACATTATTGCAATGTTACGCTTACTTTGTTTCACTCTACATGTAGTAATAAATTTAACATCTTCAAATAAAATGCTCCGCTGGGTGCAGCTAGATACGACCTCAGATGTTGAACCCTGAATAGTTGGGGCAATTATGAACACAACATTCAAGCTTGATACAATACTGAATTTGGATTGTGAATAAATATTTGACACAGCATAGGTTTCTGACACAGAATGAATGTTGTCTAAGAACTTAAAATTTTTTAATTTACCTATTCAAACCATATCAGTATTATTTGTTTTATATATAAATCAGAAATAACCAATTTAAAATTTAAAATTGGGCACACATATCAATTTCTTGCTATTGCGCAATACTGTGCAATTGAAAATTTCTTGAAATATTTGACACATAATAGGTTTCTGACACAGAATAACTGAAATCAAAGAACTTAGAATTGGTCATATGATTTGAATTTATATTCAATTTTTTGCTTCTTGTGTAATACAATATGCTGTGGAGAATTGCCCCCCCCCCCCCCCCAAAAAAAAAAAAATTTACCCCTTTTTTAGCTTTAATTTTAGACCCCGATTTGGACCAACTTGAAAACTGGGCCCATAATAAAAAAAACTAAGTACATGTTTAGATTCAGCATATCAAAGAACCCCAAGAATTCAATTTTTGTTAAAATCAAACTAAGTTTAATTTTGGACCCTTTGGACCTTAATGTAGACCAATTTGAAAAAGGGGCCAAAAATTAAGAATCTAAATGCACGGTTAGATTCGGCATATCAAAGAACCCCAATAGTTCAATTTTCGATGAAATCAAACAAAGTTTAATTTTGGACCCTGATTTGGACCAACTTGAAAACTGGGCCCATAATAAAAAACCTAAGTATATGTTTAGATTCAGCATATCAAAGAACCCCAAGAATTCAATTTTTGTTAAAATCAAACTAAGTTTAATTTTGGACCCTTTGGACCTTAATGTAGACCAATTTGAAAACGGGACCAAAAATTAAGAATCTAAATGCACGGTTAGATTTGGCATATCAAAGAACCCCAATAGTTCAATTTTCGATGAAATCAAGCAAAGTTTAATTTTGGACCCTGATTTGGACCAACTTGAAAACTAGGCCCATAATAAAAAAACTAAGTATATGTTTAGATTCAGCATATCAAAGAACCCCAAGAATTCAATTTTTGTTAAAATCAAACTAAGTTTAATTTTGGACCCTTTGGACCTTAATGTAGACCAATTTGAAAATGGGACCAAAAATTAAGAATCTAAATGCATGGTTAGATTCGGCATATCAAAGAACCCCAATAATTCAATTTTCGATGAAATCAAACAAAGTTTAATTTTGGACCCTTTTGGCCCCTAATTCCTAAACTGTTGGGACCAAAACTGCCAAAATCAATCCCAACCTTCCTTTTGTGGTCATAAACCTTGTGTTTAAATTTCATAAATTTCTATTTACTTATACTAAAGTTATTGTGCAAAAACCAAGAAAAATGCTTATTTGGGGCCTTTTTTAGCCCGTAATTCCTAAACTGTTGGGACCAAAACTCCCAAAATCAATCCCAACCTTCCTTTTGTGGTCATAAACCTTGTGTTTAAATTTCATAGATTTCTATTAACTTATACTAAAGTTATAGTGCGAAAACCAAATGTCTTCGGACGACGACGCTGACGACGGACGACGACGACGACGACGACGACGCCAACGTCATACCAATATACGACCGCAAAAATTTTGCGGTCGTATAAAAATGAATCTGATGACCCATATTAAAATTTATGTCAGTAGATTATGAAATCTTAATGACAAAAACATTGCATTTTTTTTAACTGAAGGCTCGAGTGAGCCTGCAGCATTCATCTGGATAATGAAGCCGATATAAAATATTGTTTGTACATCAAGGCTTAACCCATCAGAACCTTCTATACACTGTATTTGATATGTTTGATTAATATTGCTTTGTAATTTCACAGAAATTGCCATTTCCCGCAGGCTTCAATGCACATTTCTGTGCCATCTTAGCTGCCCTGTATGCCACCCAATGAACCCCAAAATAAGACGGGTTTGTAGAGACATTCCTTTTACACACCTAATAGCCCAGTGCTAGCTTACTAGGTAGCAAACTAGTAGCCCTAAGTTATAAGTGCTACTAAACCTTGGTAACAAACTAGTAGCACTAAGTTATAAGTGCTACTAGTCCTTGGTAGAAAATTAGTAGCCCTAATTTATAAGTGCTACTAGTTCTTGGTAGCAAACTTAAAAGTGCAAGTAAAGTACTAGTCTTAACTCCATGAAATAATAAAGTTCATGTCTTATCATACTTCATCCATGGAAAATGAACTGAGTTTGAAAAGTTAGTTTATGATTGTTTTTTCCCTGAATTTGGATTTCATGGAATTTTTGTTGCTTTGCAATCAAAAAGTGTACTTGTGATATTTTGCCGTTATATTACGTTTCTGTCCATTGTTTACAGTAAAACTGAAGTTCAACAAGCTGTACCACATGTTATTGTTACAGGGGCAATGATTTTCTGGTTTCTGAGGAGAGCAAAGCCTGTTTCCGGAATCAATATGAGTATCCCAAATGCAAATCAATACGATTGGTTGTTAGTGATCCAATACACTGGTTACCTTGACAGGGATTTATTTTTATCGCTGGGAAAATATACGATATAAAAAATATCACAAGTACACTTTTTGATTTTCCTAGCCTGTTGGGCTTTTCAGGTATTAAAATTGGGTAGCCAGTCCTAAAAAAGGCAAGTCTCGGGCATCAGGCAAAATAATTTTCAACCCCTGTATATTTGAAAAGATTTGGCATTGTAGTTTTAGAGAAGAATTTGAAAATTTGACCAATCAAAATTTCTGGCAGCTGATCGAAATGAAATGAGTACCTTTTATAGACACCCTTCTGCAAAGTTTGGTTCAAATTGGCCCAGCAGTTTCAGAGATGATGAAATGTCTAAAGACGGCCGATTTATACATCTATTTGTCAAAACGTAACACACTATATTTCAGAAAGATTTTTTTAAAAAGTGACACACATTCTTTTTTTGTTTCAGTTTAATATACTCTAGTTGCAAGCAATATTTTATAAAACCTAAAGCCCCATTAGGTACCTCTGACCTTAAATATCAACTGAAAGAACTCCTGAAAACATTCTGTGTATGAGAATTAAGCTTAATTATTAGGCCAATGAAAATTAATAAGTAGATTCTGATATTAGTCCCCACCAAAAATTATTCCATTTCCAATTTTTTCTGTGTTTACAAAGTCACAATTTCTGAAGTTTTTTCATTCTTGTTTCTGGAAATAGAAATAACAAGGCATTCTGTTCTTAGCATTAAGGACATTTAAATCCCTTCATTTATGCTGTCAAAAAAATAAGTGAATAGCAGAGGATCAATACTTTGAATGCTTATCTGTTGATAATATGTATACAATTAAAACAAATAGTGAATTATAGTCAATATACCATGAACTGAATTTATAATCTTTATTTAGATTTTTGGAATGATTAATAATTCAATAGTTAACAAAGTAACAGAAATATGATTTTAATTTTCCATGACATGTTCATTGCAGAATTATAAATAGTACACCAACTTAAGAACACAAGGTAAAAGCAAATAATCTGACAATTTGAAGCAATATTTAAAACAATATCACATCTTGCATCTTTTAAATCCATGTATATGCCATTACAGCATTTAAGATCTTTGAATTTTCTATATTCATTCATTTTTTCTTAATATTAAATGATAAAAAAGAACAAAGCTTTTAATGTTTGTATACGCTAAATAAATATGCAAAGTCACTCATTTATTCTAAAAAAATATACTAACTTTCAATTTTTTACAGTGTAAATATATCACAATGGTTTTACTTTTGTATGTTCTGTAAAAAATACACATATCTCTCTGTAATAATATGCAGAGGTTTGTATTTTGTAGGTTCTGTAAAAAATACAAAAAGCTTGTGAATTTTGTTTGTTCCGCTAAAAAAATAACACAAAGTGTTAATTTTTTATGTAGCCTATAACAACAAAATGCATTGGTAATGCAAGCTTATAGAGGCATGAATTGTTTGTATTACCTGATGTTCTGATCTGTAATATTCAATAACTGGCCTTAAGTCCTTGTTTATTTTATGTTTTTATAGATTTTTTTTTAATGTCTGAAAATAATTCTGCAATGATACAAACGTCTCTAAAAGAACAATGATTTTTTTTATATTATGTCCTTTTTTAAATTCCATTTCCAAATTTTAACTTATAGTTGTTACAAGCTTCACATGTTTATAATTTGGAGTCACACATGATAATATGAAGTCATACTTAAAGACTCATCACAATTTTTATCAATAACTGAAATTTTGGTGAACATAATAATTTTTCCTAAATATGAGAGAAGAGATACTGACTTGAATAAATCAGTATTATACAAATATTTCAACACAAAATGTATACACAGCCACAGAATGCTGTTTCAAATCAAATTATTTCTCTGTTATAGATAATTTTAGAATCATTTCTAGTTCTTCCTCTTCCCGTTGTCGTCGTTTAGCGTCATCCTCAACTTGTTGTTTGGAAATTTCTAAAGCAAGACGCAATTCTTCATCAACATCGGAAATTTCTGTCACTGAGCTGAGTTCTGGTTGTCCTGTCGTTGGTAAATCATTACTTCCTTGGGCCATGGCTAGGCTGTCAGCTATTGCTCTGAAATAGGTATGCACTTTACAATCTTTTCTAAACCAGAATTACTTTGGATGGATACTTTTTCAACAGCTTAACTTATCTAAATTATACCACTGCAACTAAATATCATGATTTTGTAAGCAGGAAATTTTATACTAACAATGATATATGGTACGTACATTAAGGTGCAAATTATAAAAATCATTTAGTGATGCTGTTGTGACATTTTCGTCAAAAAGTATACAGACCCTAAGAACACCATTTGTAAGAATGTTTAAAGATCGGTCAAGGCATACTGGAGTTGGTGCACGCCATGTGAAAAATTACTAATATTTGGACAATCTAAGTCCCATAACTCTGGAAAAACAAAAGTGAAAATCGTCAAAAAGTATACAGACCGCAGACCACCATTTGTAGTAATGTGTTAAAGTTTGAAGAAATTCAGTCAAGGCCTACTCAGTTAGTGCATGACATGTGAAAAATTTCTTTTTTGAGACAATGTAAGTCTCATAGCTGTGGAACTACAAAAATCGTCAAATATTACACAGACCCTCAGAGCACCATTTGTTAGAATGTGTTTAACTTTGGAGAAAATTGGTCATGGCGTATCGGAGTTAGTTTAGACATATGGAAAGTTGCTTATATTTGGACAATCTAATTCCCATAACTCTGGAACGACAAAAGTGAAAATCATCCAAAAGTATACAGACCAGATAACCATTTTTATAATTAATTAAGAATGGAGTAGAGCTTGGCTGATTCGAAATCTCAGCTAATTTGTGTATATTTTCAAGTCAACTCGAAGAAAAAAAGACATAAATTAACCTTGACCTGTCAAAATTCAAATTTAATAGAATTTTCAACTTTGATAAAAATGAATTATTCAATAATCAAATCGGAGGTTTTTATGTGTTGCAAATAAGTTACCTAAATTAATGATTTTATGTTAATGATTATGTTTGAATAACAGTTTAGTGGAGAGTATACCATAAACAGTTGACACTTTTGATAATTGATCAAGCAGAACATAATTGTTTGCTGTTAAATAAGTTTCACCTGGGATAATAACGAAAACAAATTTTAACATCCAAGCTGAGCTTAAATATTCAATAAGAATTGATATTCCTTTATAATGGAATATAAAATTGAAGGATTATATGTTTGATTAACCAATTGCCAATACTGATTATTTGATCTCTTACAATTTTAAATTCATTCTCGTTCTGTTTTATGATGGATTCTGAAGTATGCATTGATACCTGATAAACATTTGTCTATAGACATGTGACACGACAATAAAGATCTACTCTAAAGTTGGTTGTTTAGAAAATACCGATAACAATAGAATTTAGTGTTTTCATAAAATATAATATGTTAACAAAACCAACAGACGTATATCTGCACAAGAATACCAAACAAAATTTGATCCGACCAACCGCATTTAAATATGTAAAAAAGTGACTTCATAGTTCATCTCAGATGACTCAAGCTTCAGCTAAATCAAAGAGAAATGATCAGCTCCCATCGACTTCGATATAACAAGATTCGGCTACATTCATTTTGGTAGACTGGATTTTGTTTGTAGTTATCAATCAATATGCAATTTCTATTTGTCAATCGATGAAACTAAATATCCCAAAAACCTTCATTATTTGGGGGATTGACAATCCATGAATTTATATATCCCAAGAAATGTCCTTTTCACTCAAAACATAAAAATTAATAACCAAGCAAATAAATGAATCCACAGTAATATCTGTGTAGTAACCTGGCATCTGCCTTACCTCCCCCTGTTGCATTGAACACTTACCGGTAATACCTCACCAGTATTCTTTATATAGCTATATGCTACAATACTAGAATATTGTGATGTAATCATCACAAAGGGCACCTCTGCATATATATTGTCGTAGAGAACCGAAAAATATTTCAAGAGACTGATAGGGCATTGTCAATATACAACTTCCACATAAACTTGGTTAAAATGGATAAAAAAAATGTAGAATCTAGAGCACTAACAAGAAGTTGATAGGAAAAAACTACGAACTTGATCAAGGTATTGTCCAGATGCACCTTCCAGATAAATTCAGTTGAAATCAGTTCAGAAAAGTAGAATTGAGAGCATTAACAATTGTTGACGACAGACGGACAGACAGACGCAGTGAAAACTATAGGGTCCCGCATCATCTGACAATACATCCCTTTTTGCTTTAAAATGTTATATCTCAAGCTATCTGGTATCCTCCCCAACCCTAACTACAGCTCTAAATTGTAATATAATACCATTAAGTAATCTGATATCCATCCACCTTCCCTGTAACTAACCACAGTAATATAATACCTTTGTAATAATCGTTCCTCCTCATCTCTAGTGCTGGACACAGGCGCTGGTGGAGGTCTGATATTGTTTAATGCTTCCATAAATGTCAACTGTAATCAATTTATACAGTGTAAATTAATCTCATAAATTTATCATGGCTTACAAGTCTCCGAGAGAACTAGAGGCTCCCAGGAGCCTGTATTGCTCTCCTGGACTATGTCTATCTTGACTGTTAACCTGGATTCTAATATTGAAATTCCATAAAGAAATTCAAAGTCGATGACCCATGACCTCAAGATCAGAGCATCCGTTTCGCATCATACTATGTTCGGTCTGACAGTCTAATATTAGTATCTTTGGATTGTTATTTTGAAACTCCTGGGACAATGCCTCTGCATGGTGGACCCTAGGTCCCCGAGGGTATTCACCAACCCAGTCGTCAGACTTGTCTGACATAATTATTCATTGATTTGTTACACATATTACTAGTATTTAGCAAAATTCAAAAATAATAAAAATACTAAGGGTTCATTCCTTGTATTGCACATGGTAGATCTCCTTCCCTGAAATTTGGCTTCCTATTATATTTGGTTATGAATACTTCTTGTTTAAAATAAGTTTGGTTTTTGGTTTTCCAAATGTTTCGGTTTTAATGCTGCTGATGAGAGGTAACTCCTTGAAATGCGTCGTATACAGCATAGTATAAATTTACTATATCTAATATTAGTATCTTTGGATTGTTATTTTTAAACTTGATGATCATTTTCTGGCAGTGACAATAAGTTATACTTGATCATTTTCTGACAGTGACCATAAGTTATAATTGATGATCATTTTCTGACAGTGACAATAAGTTATACTTGATGATCATTTTATGACAGTGACCATAAGTTATACTTGATGATTTTCTGACAGTGACCATAAGTTATACTTGATCATTTTCTGACAGTGACCATAAGTTATACTTGATCATTTTCTGACAGTTACCATAAATTATACTTGATGATCTTTTTCTGACAGTGACCATAAGTTATACTTGATGATTTTCTGACAGTGACAATAAGTTATACTTGATCATTTTCTGACAGTGACCATAAGTTATACTTGATCATTTTCTGACAGTTACCATAAATTATACTTGATGATCATTTTCTGACAGTGACCATAAGTTATACTTGATGATTTTCTGACAGTGACAATAAGTTATACTTGATCATTTTCTGACAGTGACCATAAGTTATACTTGATCATTTTCTGACAGTTACCATAAATTATACTTGATGATCATTTTCTGACAGTGACCATAAGTTATACTTGATCATTTTCTGACAGTGACAATAAGTTATACTTGATCATTTTCTGACAGTGACCATAAGTTATACTTGATCATTTTCTGACAATGAATATTAGTAATATACTTATAAATTTTTAAGCTTGTTATTGACAAACAGTGCATATAATTTATACCTGATCATTTTCTGTGCCACCATCTATTAGACTCTGTTGTATGGCAAACTGTAATAACTCATCATCTTCATCACGTAACCTCTCATGGTGGCCATCACCTACAGAAAACATTTTGTCTCATATATACATATAAATAAACTGCATGTAAACAATGCTACAATCTAATGCAATAGATTGAGACAAATCAGTTTAGGACATATATCTAACAAATTGTAACTTTCTGAGATAGCTTCTTGGAGGGAATAAAAACATTTTAGCTTCTATAATAGTTGTTCATTATCCAATAAGATAAGTATATATGTGAGGTTAATGTGCATGAGAAAGTAACCAATGTAACACTTATACAATAAACAACAGAACTGTTCACAGACTAATAGATATTTATTTTGATCTTTGATGGTACAATCTTAATACCCGAGGCTATAAAATGTAAAAACTGATAAAGTCATCCATCACAAAGATATATTTTCTGTTATCTTGTATCGCAGTAAAACCATATACAGATTTATATAATTACCGAGACGGCTATAACCTCTTGGAGGATCAAAACACGATTCTTCCACAACACAGACGGGCTGTCCATTATCTTGTATCACAGTAACACCATCTACAGACTGGTCTAAGGCATGTATATTACCAAATGTTATCCTTGCATTTAGAACATGAAATAAAGGGATCTCTGTAATAAAATCATTTCTGTGAAATTAGATTTAACCCACAAGTGAAACATACTGTGTTTGTAAGAGCATAAATTTTTGTTGTGATCTAATTACATTTATTTAGTGGATAAGTATAATGAACAAAAATAAACCCCCAATGAAATACGACCCCTTAGTTATTAATATACATTAGATTTGTTATCCATGAAATTTTATCCCCACGAAGATTAGTGATTTTACAGTAGTACTAACATTAACTGATTAAATATCTAATGTTTCCTCAGCTAAATAAACATTAGTGAAGGATCTATGTAAGTCAAACTTATACACTATGTATCCATATCACTCATTTCAGCAAGAGAACTTGAAAGAGCATATGTCCACTTTTCTTTGTCTGAATGTGTTTCTGTCAGCTGTGACCACTCATGGGAAAAATTTGACTGACAAATATGAGATTAAAATAAAGCAGTAAACTTAGAATTTGTCTTTTCTTTTATGCAAGTCATTAATTAATATTTTGTGCTAGGTTGATATAAATTCATTTCTCCAAAGTGTCTACCGTTCATTCTATTCTGTCTTGGATGAAGAAGTAACTTCTACTGAAGTCTAGATTATACATGTATGTAGACTGACAAAATCATATACAATAATTTATAAATACCTATTTTGACAGGAAATCCAGCAGGAAGCTGTAATGTTATAAAGTCTCTTAACTTTTTAAAATGTGCATTACTAGCAGACATGAGATCTATAATGGGAACAACTTGTTGTTGTAATGATAGAGGATAGTCTTCACACAACCACAAAGTGGCTTTGAATTTTTGGGTTTTTGTTGTTTGGTCAATAGGACGACCAACATCACGATCACCTAAGTCTATCACTGTACTGAAATATTCCTCTCTTGTTATACAAGTTGGGTTGTATGATAATGATGTTAAATCCTGCAAAAGAATAAAACACAAGACTAAATATCATAAAAATCCTGACAAATATTACTGCAATTCTAATTATATAATTAGTCAATCTAACTTTATTCATTTATTCACAGATATTGTCACCTTTATAACAAGTATCAATTAAAAGAACTTTTCAAATTCATTTAAAGACTAGTCTTTTCAACATTTTCCCAATAAATCCTTTCAATCTACAAATTTTAAGCACAAGGAACATCTGAGGGATATTCTATTAAAAGGTCTTTCATGGCATAAGGAAGGGATTTTTTATTTTTTAACTTGGGTTATGGATCACCGCCTATAATTTACCCATCAGACAATGCCAAAAAACAATGTCTGTTGTTGTGGATCCATTAACAGAATTCCTTCCTACTCTCTAATATACTTTTTATTGGAATAACTCATACAAACTGGAATTATTAATATGACACTATTTTTTACTTGATCAGAGTCATTCCATGTGATCATTTATAATGGACACCCATTTTGGGTTTTTTTCATTGGTGCATTAAAACTACAAATTTAAGTATATTTTGAAATGTAAAATTAATTTTAAATTAAAAAAAAAAATGAGCTGACACATTGATAGCAAACCGTATTTTCCTACATTTTGTCGCTGTTAACAATATATTTTAATTTGAAAAGGATTGTTGAGCACTTTTCAAGTCTCTTTCTTATCTCTTGAAGATGTCAGAGTGAATGTATCATGTGAAACAGCAATTAAAGCTTTTCCTTCATTTGAATTTTCACCATGTCAAGAATTTATCAATTTTATTCTTTTATTAATGCAAAAAGCCTAAAAGTACCTCACAGTATCTTAATCCAATCAAACAAATATAAGTAACTTGTTCTTTCTAATCTTTAGTAGTGTTGCTATGATGTAACATCTATCAATCCATTTATAAATGATAAACTTACCCCATTTGAGGCCCCTTGTTTTTTATTATGTTCCTCAGCTACTCCTAAGAAAGACTCTAAAGGTGACTTAGAATTTTTCCGACTTTTCAATTTGTCCTCTGCAGACAAATGTTCTGTTCTAGTTTTTGTTACTAATTCTACATTGGAGGCACTAAATACCTGAAACGGTGGAAATAACAGTGAACAAATATAGATACATGTATATTAACAATTTTTATTTAAAAGGTCTATTATTGTCAGCTATATTAACAATTTTTATTTACAAGGTCTATTATTGTCAGCTATATTAACAATTTTTATTTACAAGGTCCATTATTGTCAGCTATATTAACAATTTTTATTTACAAGGTCTATTATTGTCAGCTATATTAACAATTTTTATTTACAAGGTCCATTATTGTCAGCTATATTAACAATTTTTATTTACAAGGTCCATTATTGTCAGCTATATTAACAATTTTTATTTACAAGGTCTATTATTGTCAGCTATATTAACAATTTTTATTTACAAGGTCCATTATTGTCAGCTATATTAACAATTTTTATTTACAAGGTCCATTATTGTCAGCTATATTAACAATTTTTATTAAAAGGTCTATTATTTAAAGATTATTACATGGCATTTTCCACATCAGCCCTGGTATCATCCCAAGACTCCCATATCAAGCACAAATTTTTGCAGCTATATGAAATTTTTTAAAGTATGGCAAAATATGTGAAAAATTCATAGAGAGCAATTTTAATTTGGTGTTATTAAACAAATTTTTCATTTTGTATGTAGCAGACGAGCAGAAGTGTGAGGATGCGAGTATGTGAAGACTTATACAGATTTCCAATAGAATTCCTTTATAAATCTGTATAGGCCCTCAGGTGCGATATGGGAGCTGATACTGATTTATAAAGGAATTCTATTAAAATTATGTATTGGATGCATATTAGACTCCATGTCTTGATATTTGAGGTCCAATTTGGATGGATGGATGAATTGTTAATGTCCAGTTGCAGCCAGGTGCATATCAGGATGAGAACATGTTGATATGATAATGAATGTGATCCCTGCTTGTACTATACCGACATGCTGAGCCGGATTTTTAATGTGCTAGCTCACGAGGTAATTGTCCGTAGGAAGACATATCACCCCACTCTGACACATTATACTGACTCCGAGCCGACCAGTAGATCTTTGCTCTTACTCCTAGATGCTGCGTGCTTGGAGGAGAAGCAGCAAATACCAGTTTTAATGTCTTTGGTTTGACATGGCTGGGGATCGAACCCGCAAACTTCTGCATTCGAGGCGAGCATGCTACCATGAGACCACCGAGGCAGTTATTTCTAATTTGGTCATATAAACTATGCAAAAAATCACTTATCATATCAAATTATGTGATAATTATAGATTTTTACATGGTATTTTCCTTATCGACCCTGGTATCATACTGAGATTCCCATATTGGACCCAGGGCTAATACCAGGGCCAATATGGAAAATGGCATGTTATAATCTATTTATCACATATTTTCAACTAAAAAGATTTGGCCTGTAGAAAATAGAGAAAAAAAATATGATTAACAACAAAAATTTAATTCAACAACTTAAAAACAATGTTTTACAACTTCATAGTGGAATTTGTTTACTTCACTATTATGGATTTTTGTCAGTGTAACACTGTAAATGTTTATGGTCACATTGCCAATAGATGAGTTACTCATCATTGAAAATCTTTTCCTTCTTCATTACTGGTTCACCTGACTTATATGTAGATTAACAGAAATATTATTTTATATCTTTCATATTTACTGATTTGCTTTGTAATTTCCTGAACATTTTCAAAGTCTAAGTTTAATAAGTAACTAACTATATTCTCCTCAAATACAATTTCACTTCTAGATTCAAATGACGTCACACAATATTCCAAAGGTAATATGACGTTGTAGGAGCAAGCGTGTGAGGGCCGATACAGGGTTTACATTGAAAAGCCATATCATCATATCAGCCCGGGGCTTTAGAACTTACAGTCAGAGTTGGCGGTATCAACCATGCAGATTACAACATATCATCATGAAATATGTGATAATTAAGTCTCCCAAACGAAGTGGGAGACTTATAGATTTTGATTTGCGATTTTTATTGAAAATTTTTTTCTTCCTCTCCAATTTCGCTCGTTCGAGTTCTTAATAACCGTCAGAGATATGGATCTGAGATTTTCCATGATGAAAGATCAATGTTTCTAGATGTGCCTAATACTATTCATTTTTTGATGGGGGTCACTGAGATGTATAATGAGGAGTTCAATAGGCTAGGGGTTTACTGTAGGACCCTATCGGGAAATAGTTTTTCATCTAAAAACTCTACGAGAGTGACCAATAACCATCTCATATCATATATTTTATTATACACCGTGGCAACACATATTAAACGACATATATCTCATTCCACTAGGGGGTTCATAATTTTGAAAAATTTCATATGCAATTAAAATCCATAGCTTAAAGTCATATATTTTCTTACTATCCGTTACAAGACACATTAAATGACATGTACCTCATTCTTTCAGTAGGGTGATCCTCATCCCCATAAATCAATAATGTCCAATTATCTCATAAACTGTTAAAATCCCCACACCTAAACCATATATTTTCTTATTCCCCATGGTAATACGCACTAAACGACACATACCTTGCTTCACCAGGGGGTTATCACCCCTCCCATCAAATCAATAATGTTCAATTATCTCATAAACCGTTAAAATCCCCACCTGTAAACCATACATTTTCTTATTCCCCATCGTAAGAAGCACCAAATGACACATACCTCGCTTCCCTATAGGGTTATCACAACTACCATCAAATCAATAATGTTCAATTATGTCATAAACCGTTAAAATCCCCACCCCTAAAACATGTATGTTCTTATTCCCCATAGTAAGACACACCAAGTGACACATACCACGCTTCCCCCTGGGGTTATCATCACTGCCATCAAATCAATAATGTTCAATTATCTCATACATTTTCGGGGCGACGTCTAAACCGTATGTTTTCTTATTGCCCATGACAAGACGCATGAACTGATATATACCTTATTTACCCAAGGGTTCATCTCTGTCCCCTCAAATCATTAGTCTTTAATTATCTCATAAAGCATTGAATCCCTGCCCCTAAATCATTTATTTTCTTTTTCTCCATATTATGCCCATGACAAGAATTAGTGAATGCACAATTGGTATTGTTTGTGGGGATAATTTACTATTCCCGGAAGATAATAAACTGTTATATATCATAAAAAATTCTTCAATAATATTTTATGCTAAACTGTATTGATCTAACTTTTTTTATTTTTTGTCTAATTTTTTTGTGGCTTGTTTATTATGTTCCTTGTTGGAAAAGAAAAAAAGTTACTTTCAACCCATTTTTGTTTATAATTGTTATCTTTTTTGAGATATAAGGTGACACGCTAATTTTTGAAACTTTTTTCATTCTTCAATGGATTTGATGAATTTTTTAATAATGATTCCTTAGGAAAAACATAACAAAAGTTACTGCAGAATTTCTTTCACCGTTTCCAAAATAAAAGGGTAAAAGGGGCCATGATAAGTTTATTGATGCTTACCACATATCCTTACATTTTTATACGTATACTGAATTTTGCCTCGCTCTTACGAAAATGAATGAAAACGAAAGAGAAAAATCATGTTGTTATTGACCATAGTGGGTAAAAGTTCAACAAGGTCACTTACTAAGAGAAGAAATTTTGTTTCAGGATGATATCTATCAAAAGAATTTCGTTCTGTGATTTCGTGGGTGTGTAATAGCGTAATTTTTAAAACTGTAAACCCGTCCATCTCAAATTTAAATGTAAATACATGTATAATTTTGTAAACCAGTTAAATTCATTTTTGCAGGGTATTGCTCCTGGCCGAGGATCATGACTGTCCAGTTGGTTTTTTTTCCCTTTTTTTGTAGGTGTTGTTGTTTTAAAAAGAAATTAAGAGTTGTCTTTCTTTATTAGATTTAATTTTATTGAGTGAATATATATGCAACTCATATATTTTTTATTATTAATGTGGTGTTTTATCATTTAATTATTTTATTTTCTGTCCTTACATCATATTGTAGATTTAATATAATATTGATACAAGGAAGACATTGTATGACTGTAAAAATCGGGTAACAAAAAATACCCATATCATGATTTTCAAGTGACCTGTCCATTAAGTATGCATAAACTTTATAGGAACAATTTCCAAATTTTATTCTCTGAAAAAACAAATAATTCATTGTATACAATGTAAGGCATTCGAGATATCAGTTACTTCGTTTCGGAGACTTCATAACAGTTCACTGTTATAGTTATTTCTCGTTGGAAAAAAATTTCAGAGATAATTTTTTAAAATTAGGATAAACTCAACACAAACACTCACTAATTTTTTATTTCTATGTAAGCAGTAATATTGGGACATACCAATAAAACCTCAAACAGACCATTCTATACATGCTTCAATTCAATTTTTGTTAATTAGCCATTTCATTTCAAATAAGAACATTTTTAAAAATTTGACCAATCAGAAATAAATACTGGTTTTTCTGCCATTGTAGTTGTTTGACCAGCATAATTTAGAAAACTTAATGGGCCCTTCATAGATGCTTCATACTAAATTTCAGAAAAGCTGATCAAGATGCTGGATGCTGACAAAAGCTCCCATGGGTTTTGTGCAAAATGAGCTAAAAATGTTGCAGTTGATTCAAGTCTGGTTTATTTTGCACAAAAATATAAAATTAATTTTTTTTAAATTTTTTATTCATGAATAAAAATGGATGGGAATAAAATATTGTGAATTTATTTTTATATCTGATGGTATCATGGAAGATTAGTTACTGTATTACCTCTTGACATGAAGTATTATTATGGTCATGTTTGGAACCAGAGGCTCCCAGGAGCCTGTATCACTCACCTGCTAGTGCATTTCCTATTACATATAGCGACCAGTTCCCACAGCGTTAAAGATTTTTGGTCGGTGGCCATCTTGGTTGATAGTTTAGGTCAACGGACACAATTCTTAAAAAGGACCATCTAGGCCATTGTGGCTAAGTTTGGTTCCAACCTCTCGGTAGTTTCAGACAAAAATTTTTAATGAATTTTCCATAGGGTCCCATGTTAAACTATGTTTCGCTGTGGTGGCCATCTCGGTTGACAGTCTGGGTCATCCCACATAAATCTGAAAGAGGACAATCTAAGGACCATTGCTGCCAAGTCTTGTTCTAATTGGATCAGTTTTTTCAGACAAGAAGATTATTTAATGAATTTTTCCATAGGGTCCTATGTTAAACTTAGTTCAGCTGTGGCGGCAATCTTGCTTGATCGTCCAGTTTATTGGACACAATTCTGAAAGATGAACATCTAAGGACATTCCAAGTCAACAGAGACAATTCTGAAAGAGGACCACTTATGAATCATTCTTGTCAATTTTGGTTCCAATTGACCAAGTGGTTTCAGACAAGATGATTTTTTAATGAATTTTCCCATAGGGTCCCATGTAAAACTATGTTCGGCTGTGGTGGCCATCTTTGTTGACATTCTAAGTCATTAGATATATTTCTGACAGAGGACCATGTACAGACCATAGCTGTCAAGTCCGGTTCCAATTGGCTCAGTAGTTTCAGACAAGAGGATTTTTGAATGAATTTTGCCATAGGGTCCAAAATTTATTGGATATAATACTAAAAGATGAACATCTAAGGACCATTTCTGCTAAGTTTGATTGCAATTGGCTTATTAGTTTCAGACAAGAAGATTTTTAAATGACTTTCTACTAAGTTCGGCTGTGGCAGCCATCTTGGTTGATCGTCCGGTTCATCAGACATAATTCTGAAAGAGGACCATCTAAGGACCATTTCTGCTAAGTCTGGTTGCAACTGGCTCAGTAGTTTCAGACAAGAGGGATTTTTAAATTAATTTCCCATAGGGTCCTATGTTAAACTAAGTTTGGCTTTGATGGCCACCTTGGTTAATTGTTCGGTTCATCGGACACAATTCTGAAAGAGGACTATTTAAGGATGACTGCTGCTAAATTTTGTTGCAATTGGCTCAGTAGTTTCAGACAAGAAGATTTTTAAATGAATTTCACATAGGGTCCTATGTTAAACTAAGTTCTATTGTGGCGGACATCTTGGTCGGGGATGGGGCCATCAGACAAAAATTTGAAAGAGGACCACCAAATGACCATTCCACAACAGTTTGGTTCTAATTGGGCAAGTAGTTTCATACAAAAAGATTTTTACGTGAATTTTCCATGTTAAACTAAGTTCCGCTGTGGTGGCCATCTTGGTCAGATGCCCCGGCAATCGGACATAAATTTGGAAGGGGACTACCCAAGGATCATTTCTGCAAAGTTTGGTTGAGATTGCACAGTAGTTTCAGAGGAGAAGATTATTAAAATTTTGACCTCCCTTTTCTATTCTTAGCTTGGCCGCCATCTTGGTCGAAGGTCGGAGACACAGGACACAATTTTGGAAGGGTAACCATTCCTCTAAAGTTTGGTCCCAATTGGCCCAGTGATTTCTGAGGAGAAGACTAAAATATGGATTGTGGACGCCGAATGCCAAGTGATGACAATAGCTCCCATGACCCTTTGGGTCAGGTGAGCTAATAAAAGTAATAAAATATGACCCAGGATTCATCACATGAACATTCAGGTAGTTATTGTGTTGGATCCCAAATTTTAAAAGTGGAGGTAAACCTTTGTTTCCAACAGTTATAACCATTGTAAGTAGTTTTGTTCCTGATTAAAATCTTACTTTAGATTCATATGTATTGACATTTTCTGTACGATCACTTCTCCAGCCCCAGATGCCAGACTTGTTTCTGAAAAGAAATTATCTTGGTAAAAATATAAAATGAATTCAAAACAAAAACAAATATAAGACTGGATCAAGAACCAAATGTTTATGAAATAATAATTAAATAGTATGCAAATAAATTCTCCAAAGAAGTAACTATTTGTCTTAACATAATCATGATCAGTGCCCAAGATAAAATAAAACAAGAGAGCTGTCTGAGTGACAGCAAACCCTGTTTTCCTTCTATTTCATTTTTACTGAGTAACTTTTATCCAACAAAGAGGTCAAGGGTCAAGGTCAGATGTCAACATCTTTAGTACACGACACATCATCTTGAGGTACACTAACCACACCCCAAAGATCTAAGATCTAGGTTTTAAGACAAAAAGGTTACAGCCTGGACATGACTAGCAGTTTACTTACCTTGAGGTCAAAGTTCAAGGTCAACATCCTTAATATGTGACACATCATCTTGAGGAAACCCATTTACATGTACACAACAAATATCCAAGGTTAGGTCTTAAGGCAAAAAAGTTACAAAAATTACCAATTTATTGACCTTGAAGTCAAGGGTCAAGGTCAATATCCTTGGAACATGAAATATCGTCTCAAGGTAACCTATCCACACACCAAAGATCCAAGGCCTAGGTATTTCAACAAAAATGACCTATTTATTGACCTTGAGGTCAATGGTCAAGGTCAATATTCTTGGTACGCATCACATCATCTTGAGATAACCTACCTACACACCAAAAATGCAAGGCCTAGGTCTTTAGACAAAAAAGTTACAGGCCGGACACGAAGATGATCTAAAATGACCTATTTATTCACCATAAGGTCAAGGGTTAAGGTCATGGGTCAACATTTTTGAAACATGACACATCTTCTTGAGGTGAAATATCCATATACCATAGATCTATGGTCTAGGTCTTATAACAAGAAAGTCATAGGCCGGACACGATTAGCAGCCAGCTGCCCGACCCACCGCCCGACCCGACTTCACCAATTCAATAACCGGATTTTTCCAGAGGAAAACCCGGTTAATTAAACTACATACCTCTCAAAAGATATTTTCTCTGTATCTACATACGTTGTAACAACAGGATTAGTTAACCTTGCACATATAGAATTAGGTGATGGTTCCATCACAGACATGTCAAAGTTTTCTGGTAATATTTGCATGGTTTCTGAGAAAACTTCCTTTTTATCATGGTCAATCTCCATCACTGTAGCACTTCTCTCTGTAAAAAATTGAAACTGAGTTCAGGAACTCTATAGGTCTTTTATCAGAAAGATTATACATCATGCAACTGTAAATTACTAAATTAGTACTTAATCCAAAACACAGAAAATCTGTTCCAAAATTTAAATAGGAGGTATCTTTTTATATATACCGGTATACCCAATCAATACGTACAATGTAAATAAAAAAATCTTGCTTTTCAGCTTATTCATACTATGTACCATAAACAACACAAAAAGATAAAATACACATTCCCAAGTGTGGAAAATCTGTGAAAATAATGCATTTACCATTTTTCAAAGTTTAAATAACAGGAATAATGTATATCTAAATTTGTTGGTGTTGCAGTTAACTATCAGGTACTCTTTCAGTCTTTATGAGAGAGAAATCAGATGGTACCTAAATACAGATAATAATTAGCTATCACACCCTAAATGGTGAAAAATGATCATATTGATGACTAAAACTACAATTTTACATCAACATGACCAAATATATTTATCTGTTGTGTCATTGACAATTTTTGGATGTATGTCACCTTTTTACCAAAGTGTCCCAAGAAATCTCATAGATGGCAAAAGATGGAATCTCAAAATTAGGCATCATGAAAGAGCATATGTGTAGTTGTGAATGAAAGTTTAACTATAGATTGTGTCTATAAGAAATGGATGCCCCGTCCTCCTGAATATAGAATTCTCATCTACTATTCATAGTGGGAAATCATTTTTAACTAGAGCATCTCAAGAGCCTGTATTGCTCACATGATTTAAATTGTTACCTTGAGCAGGACTAAAATTATGTGTAGCAGTCAATTTGGCTGGTTTTCACATAGGGCAGGGATCACCAAACTGGGCGATTAGGGCGATTAAGTCACCTAATGCTCGCCAATGTCGCCCTGTCATCGGCTCCAGAGCGACAAATGAGTCGCCCTGTGTTTTTAAGTAAGATGCCTCCAAACAACGTACGTAATCAGCTGCGTCTGAAGACCGTTATTTTCATTAGAAATCTCGAGCCGCCATTTTTTGTTTTCTTGGAGATCAAAGGGGAAGGGGAAAGAAATGACAAAAAGTAAGCTAGAAAATGGCGGCAATCGGAATTCTCATGATTTTTCATTGGTCACAGTGTTTTTTATTGACCGGTAACAATATATAGACCTTATTTAAAAATAAATTTAGCGAATTTTGACATTTCTATGCACAAATGGAAATTTTGTCAATACATGTATTGATTATTAGGGGGTTCAAGCCAGGTGAATGGGATGATTTTAAGAGTTAATGTTTGAGAAAAAAATAATAGTAAAGATTATAGATAAATAAATATTAAAAAATAAAATGGCAATAATAAATAAGTTGTGTCAAAAGGTACAAATATTTTTGCTCATATCTGTAACAGAATTTTTGTCGAGCCTTCGACTTTTGTCGAAAAAGCGAGACATAGCGATCCTACATTCCGTCGTCGTCGTCGTCGTCGGCGGCGGCGGCGGCGTCCACAAATATTCACCCTGTGGTTAAAGTTTTTGAAATTTTAATAACTTTCTTAAACTATCCTGGATTTCTACCAAACTTGGACAGAGGCTTGTTTATGATCATAAGATAGTATCCAGAAGGAAATTTTGTAAAAAAAAAATTCCAGTTTTTCCGTATTTTACTTATAAATGGACTTAGTTTTTCTGCCAGGAAACATTACATTCACTCTGTGGTTAAAGTTTTTAAAATTTTAATAACTTTCTTAAAATATCCTGGATTTGTACCAAACTTGGACAGAAGCTTGTTTATGATCATAAGATAGTATCCAGAAGTAAATTTTGTAAAATAAAAATTCCAGTTTTTCTGTATATTACTTATAAATGGACTTAGTTTTTCTGCCAGGAAACATTACATTCATTCTGTGGTTAAAGTTTTCAAAATTTTAATAACTTTCTTAAACTATCCTGGATTTGTACCAAACTTGGACAGAAGCTTGTTTATGATCATAATATAGTATCCAGAAGTAAATTTAGTTAAAAAAAAAAATTTTTTTCCGTATTTTACTTATAAATGGACTTAGTTTTTCTGCCAGGAAACATTACATTCACTCTGTGGTTAAAGTTTTTAAAATTTTAATAACTTTCTTAAACTATCCAGGAATTTTACCAAATTTGGACAGAAGCTTGTTTATGATATAAAGATTGTATCCAGGAGAAAATTTTGTAAAATATTTATTTCTGTTTTTCAGTTTTTTACGTATAAATGGACTTAACATTGCATTCTATTATATGCATTCACCTATCACACTGAAAATATAGACAACATCAAAAGTAGGCGAGACACTGGGTTCCGCGGAACCCTTACGAATTTTATTCTTCCAAGTTAGCACCACTGCACAATTTCATTTTTTTAATTTTTTTTTTATTTCAAATTATATTCGTCAGTATCTCTAAGTATACAAATCAAATGTACATAAACAAACTCATAATCTCTGACAAAGGATATTGATTTAATGCACATGAGACAAAATCTCAGATTATGACTAAAATGGAAGGATATGGAGTAAATGTAGATAAAATCTCAAACAATACAGGATAAAACACAATAAAGGAATGTATAGTATACACTATAAGACAAAAACACAGTCTCCCTGGTAGACTTGGAAGTGTCACTGTCATGCCCTGAAGTCTCCCTGTTGCTACCCTGAGGGAGACTCTGAGTCTCCCTGTTATTTTCAAGTGTGGTGAGCCCTGATAGGGTCCTTCGTTAAACTAAGTTTGGATGTGGCAGTCATCTTGGTTCACTGTCTGGGTCATTAGACATAATTCTGAAAGAGGACCTTTTGGTTTCAGACAAGAAGATTTTTTAATGAATTTTCCCATAGGTTCCTATATTAAGTTTGGCTGTGGTGGCCATCTTGGTTGACAGTCCAAGTCATTGGACACAATTCTGAAAGAGGACAATTGCTGCCAACTTTAGTTCCAATTTGCTCAGTAGTTTCACACAGGAAGATAGTTAAATGAATTTTCGCATGAGATCCTATGTTGAACTAAGTTTGGCTGGGATGGACATCTTGGTTGAAAGTCTAGGTCATTAGACACAATTCTGAAAGAGAACCTCCTAAGGAAGTTGGGGCTGCCGGACAAAATTTTGGAAGGGGGCCACTCAAGAACCATTCAACCAAAGTTTGGTCTAAATTGGTCAAGTGGTTTGAGAGGAAATCTTAAATGAAAACGCCGGATGACAACGACAATGATGGACGACGGACGCCAAGTGATGGCAATAGCTCACATGGCCCTGTGGGCCAGGTGAGCTAAAAATATTTTAGATATATGAAAGTTTCACACTGTGTCCTGCTTAAATTAATTGGTATCACATGAAAAATATAGAATGGTGAGATACTGAGGCTTAAATTCAATAGAGTCACTCAAGCATGAAATGTGTAGGTCATGTTGTCTAATATTTTGCTGATGTGTTGAATTAAAAAAGATTCTAGTTCAGTCTGCACCCTTAGCCACTAGTTCGATGCTCCAGACTAGTAAATATTGATTCGGATTAGTGAAAATTTTCAAACCTTTATATAGGCATACAGGGACAAATGTTTCTATTTAGTTTTCGGACTAGTAGATGAAGAAGTTTTTGGCACAGACTGCTAGTTGTAAATATCATTAACATATCATCATAGGATTTAGAGAAATGGACTAAAATGCAAAAATTTAACCAGCATAAAATGTAGGTTGTGGTGACTCAAATGTCGCTTAGTTTTTATGAGATGATGGTAGTTGTGAAATATCATTAATATATCACCACAAGTTCTTCACTAATACACCTAAACCCAAAAATTTAACCAAAGTCACTCAAGCATAAAATGTGGGTCATAATGTCTAAAAACTTCTTAAGTTTTTTGTACTATATTAGTTGATAACAGCTGCTAAATCTCATTAATGTATTAACATAGGGCTCTTTAAAAATACATCCAAATGCAAAAATTTAATCAAAGTCACTCATGCATAAAATTTAGGTTTAAGTGACTCAAATGTTGCTGCTTTTTGTTGTACTATATTAGATGAATGAAGTGGTGTAATATCATTGATATATATATCAAAAGGTTACTGAGAAAGGACCTAAATGCAAAAACTTAACCAACTCACTCAAACATGATAATCCTATAGCTGGAACACTTTGAAATGTATGTCATAATGGCCCAATTATTGGAGACATCTATTATATGCTGTAAGAGGATTATTGTGATCAAGTATCATAGATATAATACCATGGATTCCTAGGACATGAAACTAAATGCAATACTTTATAAGAGTCACTCATGCATTTAATGTAGGTCAAACTATGGGAATTTATATCAAATTCAGCAAAGGATGAATTTACTGTTATTTCAGGCATTGTCAATAATATAATTACCTGTTCCTCTAAAAACATAACTTCTATTGCCTCTTTCCCAGTTTGTATTGTCAAATCCCAGTAGAGTTGTGTCTATTCTTACACTAGAACCTAAAACAAAATAACATTTCATGACTTTCCTTCATTGGAAGCACCCCTCCACCCAGCCACAAGACTGCCTGCCATACATCCCCAAATTTATGTAGCAATATTATAAAGACTTTCTTCTATCAGTTTGACAGACAATAAACTTGCTAATTCCTTGTATACAAAATGTAGGCAACATCTCATAAAATTTTAATTAAGAATTAAGACTGGATGTACAACTCAAAACGTATCCCAAAACCGTTTTAAATTCTGAATATCACCCAAATCGTATCCCAAAACCATTTTAAATTCTGCATATCACCTTACTACAATGTCAGAATGACCATCACTATAATGTATGACCTGGAATATAATCCTGGTTGTCCCAAGGGGCCTTCATCTGGTCAAGAGGAATGAATTTGAAAGGAGTCGCTTCTGAATTTTCCCGTATGTTAACAAATAAAGAAAAATTATTTAAAGTTAAGCTTTTAAGAAAAATGACTACCATATTTCAGAAACTATTAGTATGCTAAATACATTATTCTTTCCATTACTTTAAAACACCTTGAAGTGATGTACTGTCTCTGAATATTTTTAAAAAGACAAAATATATTTATATTTACCTTTTTTTAATAGAAAAAAACTATGACACGACATTTTTTTTAATATTTTACAAGAATTTCAGCAATCCCAGCTAAACCCCTACCCCCTCAAGAATGTATATATACCACTTTTGTATACTCTGTAGGTATCACTGGGACACATTCTTGACACAAGTGGAACTGAAAATAGAAAATACATGTATGTAATTTCTAAGTGAAAATAACAAAAGTCATACAAAATATTTTAAAGCATAGGAAATTTTATTTAAAAAAAAAACAAAAACGAGTAAAAATACAAAGTTCTAACATACTTCCTCAACAATTTTCTACTCATGATGTGAATATGCATTTCTGATGTAAAACTCAGAACATCAACAAACTGTCATTCAATTAATTTTACATTTATAACATAATGTAAAAATGTATACCTTGCCATCGGCAGTTAATTCATTCTTACGTGTATAAATGGTGCAGATTTTCTTATATTTTTTAACCTTACAGTGTTTATCTGAGTGATCGTGTTTGATAGTGTCATGTACAAAGAAGCTTGAATACCATGGAAATACTGAATTACCAATAAGACATCTATAGATGACTTTCAAAACCAAAATGTTTTTTTTTATTTAATATATTTGAAATATTCATACAAAATCTCTGCAAAATGTAAACTTAGACGTTTCATCTCTATCTGGCAAAATGTATTTACAATAAAAAGAAAAATATATAACAGTTCAATTCTGATCAAGACCTAGTAACAATATAAGCTGATATTTACCCCAGCTTGTAAACTCCCACTTCATCTCCACATAGAAGTCTGGTGACTGAAGTAAAAAAGAAAACCTTCAGATAAGCCAAATTAAAATGAATTTTAGAATCTACATGTTTATGACATACATCTATGATACGTATATCAGCAATAACAGTTTTATTTATCCTTATGTAATACCTTGTTTTTTGTTTTGATGTCTGGTATTTATTTTCATTTCAGTAATTGCTACATGTATGAGTTTTTTATTTTATTTATTTTTTTTGGGGGGAAGGGGGAGGGGGACATTTTTGTCTTTTTTCTTTCAATTTGTTGGGGGATTATTTTTCTTTGTTTTTGAGCCTCACTTCCATAAGTGAACATATATTTTTTATTAAAACATTTATATTATATATTTTACATTATGTAATCTACTTTCCATTTTTAATAATGATCAATTTCCTCTTGTAAAAGGAAGTATTTCAGATAATATTATTTTTGATACCATTACCATGATATATACCAACACATTCAACTTCAGTGGGTTTCCTGTGATGAATAAGCTCAAACCAACATACATCCTCACAGATTTTTTTTAAACTGAAGTGTTTATATTTGTTTCTATTGTATGTGTATTATTACTTTTAGGACCTATGCGTACATATCTATAATAAACATGAGAAAACTAATATATACACTATAACAGCCCTGATACTAATATTTTTGTTTTGAAGTCCTTATGTTGCGTCCTTTTAGATTGGGGAGAAGACAAGGATTTACAGTGTATAAAAGTACAGGGGACATAAAGAAAACTTTGTCTAATCGATATTCAGTTCTGACCTCCTGTTTAATGATTAATTACAATGTACAAACATAACATAATTTTGTACATTTTGATTGTTTGTACAAATGTTGTTTTTCTAAATGAAAATAAAATGAAATTAATGAGCAAAATTTCAGGTCCAGTCAGAAACTTTGACATATCCATGGTATTCAAATAAAGAGTGATCTACTTAAACATGTTCGACTGTATTTATTACCTCTTTTAATTTCTGCAAGAGCTCAGGAACACCAACAGTCCTTTTACTGTATCTCTGATAGTCCCGATGTTTCAGGACTATCTGAACCAGTTCTGGGTCACCAGTACATACGGCTTCATGCAACACTGAATAAAATTGTACATATTTTTAATCCTACCAAATTAACTAAAAGAGCAAGAATTTCTTACAGTTTACATAAATGTTCAATTTATTTCAATACTTTTGTATGACACCTCATTAAACAAAATATTACCTTCAGACTCAACTACTGATATTCTACCCATTAAGGGCTGCACTGTGGAATATTTGATTCACATCTGCAAAACCTTAAGTTATCATATAACTCTTAAAACTTGCTATTTTTGAAAATTAAATTATCAAAATTGTAAGAAAAAGATCAAATAAAATAATAATAAAAAAGAACTTCATCCAATCATGATCAATCTAGAATTGAGAAACTGATGCAATGTTTTACTGATATATACTATACCTGACCAATTGCCCTTGTTTTCTGCATTAGCATTTGCTCCATATCTAAGGAGAACCTTGGTACTTTCTAGATGACCAAGAGTGACAGACAAATGAAGAGGTGTCCTTCCTCTGGGATCCTTTAGTTCCTTGTTATGCTGAAAAAAATAATTGTCTGGAAACCTCAGATTGTGGAAATTTTTTTGGCATTTTAAAAGTCTAAATGCTAGAATTATTAGACAAACTTTTGTTGGTAAATTAACCTTGTTGAGTTTGTCCAAGAAAACATTAAATTTGTAAAGGTTATACTTATATAATAAGGCAAACTTGATTTTGGGAATTTCTATTTAGAAAAATAAATGCAGGTCCAAAAAGTTGAAATTAAGAATGACTAAAATTTGCTAAATCCTAAAACACTTAGTTTAATAAACTCTCACGGAAGACTTATCTCCCTTTTATTACAAAAATTCCACAGGCAAATTTTTTTTGTTACTATGGGAGTCTTAACCGAACTGATTGAAACTGATTCTGTAAGGCAAGTGATAAGATGAATTAAATTGATTAAGGTAGTTAGGTACTAAATTTATGAAAAATATCTTCCACAGAAAGGGTTTTACATACATTAATAGAGGATTCAAGGTCAAAAGAAAGAAAACATACATGGACCAAACTTATTGGCGTGTTTTACTACACCCAATAAGAAACAGATGTTTTTCACTTTTCAGTAAACTTGACAGCAAAATTACTACATATTGAGAGGCAAACTTTCCCATGTGCACATTGACAAAGAATAAAGAATAAAAGATTATCTGATTTTCGACATTATACTATGTTGTCGGGTAATTCGGCGCACTCAAATCATTTTCATGTTAATGTGCCAAATAGGACGATGCGCCTTTAGAGTGAATAGACCCAGATTCCAGATGGGATAATTTTGAATGAAGTTGAGAAGCCTGTATCATAATTCATGTTAGACCTGGTATTCAGAATAAAATACTTTATATCTGTATGCAATTCTCAATTTATTTCCAGCGAGGCCAAATGGGGATGTCTTAATTTAGGTTCTAATGTATTTTTTGCAACTAATAATTAGCGCGAAATCAATTACATAATGAGGAAGAAATCAGTCGCTTTCTGCATGAAAATATTATAAATTGAAATAAAAAAATCAATAATCCAACTCACTATGTCTTTGGCCAATTCCTTGTCTAGTTCCCTGAAACTGTTATCCCATACCAACCAATGGATTGGGAATTGTTCCTTTAATGTCTTCGATGACATACTGTGTCAAAATCTATTTTGAAAACTTAGTCAGTCCATTTTGACAGACGATAAATCTGACTCAGACGGTTTGAAATCTGCTTCCGTATTGTTTCAGGTTGTCGTAATCCAAATTCCCACTAGCTCAATTATTTTGTAATTTGTCTTGTATTTCCCCATTAGTAATTAATCAAGAAAAACAGTAACTGTAGTCTCTTTCGTACAGTCGCTATTTTTATCAGTGTACGACATCATTCGGTCCGTTCGTACATTCGGCTCAAAGTAACTTAGACTGGTACCCATCCGTTATTTTACAAGATTGACATATAACGTAGCTCATACTGAATATTATGGCGGGGGCCAACTTTAACTTAGTGGTTCCAATGTGTCGCCTTTTAGACTGTTCAACTTTGTGGTTAAAAGCTCGATAAAGCTTATGTTAGTTTATATTGTCGACTCAAATAAAGCTATTCGTACAGTCATTTGTGTAGTTCGATAAGAAAAATCGTATCTTTATCACGACTATGTCCAAATGGAGGCATTGCGAGTTTCTTGTGTCGATTACATCATTTTCAATGGAGATTATTTGTTGCCATATTGTAAAAACATGGAGTGGAGTCTGGAGTCACATTTTGAGTCATTTTTGGAATAGAGTCTGGAGTCATTTTTGGAGCGGAGTTTTGGATTAAACTACTCCCTTTAATTATTTTTTTTGTGCGTTTTAAATAGATTTCATATCTTACATAACATCTATTTATGAGGGGGGAGATCTTTTCTGCTAAGGTGTTTTGGGGCATTTTTAGACTTTTGTTAACTGTTATTTTGCAAATATATTTGTTGTTACCTGTTATTGACTAATCAGCTGATATCTGTTTTCTTAAAATTGACATTGTTGTTAACTGTTATTATGAAAAAATGACCCATGTTAGCTGTTTATGGTCAGTACACTGTTAACTGTTTTTTAACACATTTTATATCTGTTATCTGTTAATTCATATTTTGACCCCTTTTAAATCTCTAGAAACAAAGCGGATAGAGGACCGTCTCAGTGATCTCAAACAGAGATCATCAGAGTTATGGACTCTTCCTATGAAAGGAGGAAGATACCTATTATAATGCAACAAAGAGTTTCGACATGAACAAGGGTTATGAATAACTGAGATCTGAAACTGGAAACTGATATATTAACTCTTTCTGAAACTATTTGTCAAATCATTTAACACATTGATACAAATAAAAAGATATTGGGTATAAGTTCATGAATGAAGTCATTTCGATAAATAACCTGTAAAAAATATACAGGTGATTGTATTAGAATAGAGAATGGAAACTGGGAATGTGTCAAAGAGATAAAAACCCGACCAAAGAGCAGAAAACAGCTCAAGGCTACCAATGGGTCTTCAACGCAGCGAGAAAATCCCACACCCGGAGGCGTGCTTCATCTGGCCCTAAACAATAATGCATACTAGTTCAGTGAAATTGACGGCAACACTCCGAAACATGCAAATGGAACAAAATTAAAAAAAAAAAACACACAAGACTAACAAAGGCTAGAGGTTCCTGACTTTGGACAGGTGCGATTTACCAATATCGCAGTTTTGATTCATTATGGTGTGTAACAACCCATTTTGAAAAATTACACTTTTTTTTCAAAGTGCGTCAAACATTTGGACTAGTAATAGTTTTTCAAGTTGCGTTAATATCGACACCACTTTTTCCATTTTTGTTTTTTGTTTTTGTTTTTTTTTTTTCCATTTTGCGTAATGACATTTTGACAGGGATTAAACACCGATTTGCAGCCAAAAACAAGACCTAATCAGCTCCCATTTTGTGAAAATTGGTTGCAAGCGTAAAGTATGCTTACGAATCTTTATCCAAAATTTTAAAAGAAACACAACAGCTTCCCTTTGACGAAATATCTTCTTAAGAATTAGCGGCTTACAACATTAGGGAATATATGATTTAAATAAATTGTACCAATACTTGTTTATGGGGTGGTATATGTAGCGATTCCAATTGAAGCAATTAGATAGGTTATTGAATTGTTGTATATTGTATATGGGTGCACAATTAAGCTGTCACTTTTATAAATTTCTTCATCATTCATTTAAATAAAACGCCTTAATATAAAAAATGAACACCTGATTTTGCTCTAGGATCCCCAAACAGTGGGCTTAAAAGTTTAAATACCTTAATATCCGTTTAACTTGAAATCTTTCAACTTTTTTTTTTAGTTTAGGGTTTTAGTTTTTTATAGTATCAAAGTCAGAATTTTGATTTTTCCTATATACTCCATCTATTATACGTTTGATTTGAACTCTTCCAAAATGGTTTTGGACCATCGATAGTGGGTGTTATAATTTTGTTTAAAATTGTAGAATCAAAGAATTTTAATCTGGCTCCGGTGGAATTATTCAAGATATTCTTTAGTTTAGGGTTTTATTTTTGCTATGAAAACAAAATCATCATTTTCCTTGAGGGTCCAAAAGGATTAATGCCTGTATTAATCACAGGGCTCGACAATAACGCTTGTCCGATTGTCCGGTACCAGCTGAAAATTCCGTCGGACAATCAACTTTGACTTGGTACTTGTCCGATGGGACAAGTAAAAAAATTCTGAAAGAAGGACTTAGAAATAAAAATATTCATCGGAAACCTTCCATTTTTTAATTTGAAATTCAGGTTATGGTAGCGAGAATTATCGGTAAACCTTACATGCATATGGATGACTAAATTATTTTATTTTCGATTTCACTTTCGAGGGAGAAATATATACCGGGGAATGAATATGTAAATTTTAGAATTAAATTTTAGTTTTGTTAAATAAATACTTACCATCACAAATTTAGATAACAGGTACAAGCGGCTTACATGAACCGGAAACCAGACAAAAGAAAACTGATAACCTCCAGCCTGACTGACCCCTGACGCACCTGCGCGCCAAATCTACATCTTTTTTAATCCAAACAAGCAGACCAAAAAAGGGGGGATGAAGGGGAGGTGGGAGGGACCTCACATTTGTGATGGTAAGTATTTATTTAACAAAACTAAAATTTAATTCTAAAATTTACATTTTTATAGAAATAAATACGTTACCATCACAACTTTAGATAACAGAATGTGACGAAGCGCTGAATCCCCCTACAGACTACTGGGAATCCACAGGAGGGAAAACAACTTTTTGCGCCGAAACTAGAGGCCCCAAGGCATAGAGGTTATCAGAATGTTGTTGCATAGACCGAAGGTAATGATAGAAAAAAGTATTTTCAGACCTCCAGAAACCTGCTGACAAGATCTCTGATAAAGAGGAAGAATTGAAAATACTCCAGGAAGAGGCAACAGCCCTAACTTCATGAGCTTTAACCTGATCTTTCCATAAGGGAATACCTTCAGATTTGTAAGCCTGAAGGACAGTATTACACACCCAACTAGAAACAGATTTAGCTGAGATGTCTTTTTGTCCTTTTTTGATAGGCACAAACAGTCTAAGGGAATCTTTGTCCCTAATACTAGAAGAGCGTTTCAAATAAACCTCCAGTATATGAACGGGACAAAGACTTCTGGAAAACTGAGAAGGAAGAGCAGGCACTACGATCAAGCCAGAACCCTTATCGCTCAACTGATTTTTAGCTAAAAAAGCTGGATCAGTTAAAAGAGTAACTGAGGACTTGTCGGCTGAAAAGCGAAGACAAGCGTCGGAAATAGAGAGAGCATGGAGTTCACTTCTTCTCCGACCCGTAGCCAAAGCCAATAAAAAACAGCATTTATATGACAAAAACTTCAAAGAAATGCTGTCCAAAGGAACGTAAGGAGACAACTGTAACGACTTGAGAAAAACCCAAATCCCAAGAAGGAACAAGGCGCCTTTGTCTTGGACGTTCAATAGAAAAGTTTTTAATCAACATAGATAAAAACTCATCTTGACCGACATCAGGACCTCCAGAAAGGTGTATAGTCCGAGCAATGGCAGATCTATATCCCTTTATAGTGGAAGGAGAATAATTTTTCTCTTCAAAAAGGAACACGAAGAAATCTGCTAACTGCTGAACAGAGATTCTGAGAGGATCAATCTGTTCTGACACACACCAAGAAGAGAAGA
Organism: Mytilisepta virgata; assembly: GCA_028015205.1. NCBI lineage: Eukaryota > Metazoa > Mollusca > Bivalvia > Mytilida > Mytilidae > Mytilisepta > Mytilisepta virgata. Next base: position 46,195,382 of record CM051520.1, read on the forward strand.
TTGACGATTTGGAGTCATAGACAAGTCCTGTTGACTGTCTAACTGATCTGCACATGCGATTGGTTGCTCTTTCAGAAAATCCTTTCTGACTAATGGATCTCCTGACAGTAACCAAGCGTGAAGATGAAGCTTTTCGAGATTCTGATGCACTTTCCTTCCTTTGAATTGAGAGAGAAGATCTTTTCTTAAAGGAAGAAGAAGAGGTCTTGCGCAAGACAGTAGAAGAAGCTCTGGAAACCAAGACTGTCTTGGCCAAGCAGGAGCTATAAGAATGGTCTTGCAAGCATCTTGACGAATCTTGAACAGAATTTGAGTGAGGAGACGAAAAGGGGGGAAGATGTAATTGAACATCCCTTTCCAAGATATGCTCAGTGCATCTACCGCCCATGCCTTCTGATCTGGAACAGGGGAAACAAAAGTCTCCAGTTTGCAGTTCAGACTGGTTGCAAACAAGTCTATCAGAGGGCGATCCCATCTCGATACTATCGCCTGAAAAACTGAGGGATGCAATTCCCATTCTGTGTTCACTGGGACACAGTTGCGCGAGAGAGCATCCGCCAAAATGTTCTGATCCCCTGGAACATGTCTTACTGAGACTACTGTCTGAAGACTGTTGCAGAGGAGGAGAATCTCCTTTGCCAGAAGATAAAGGGAAAAAGAGTGAGTTCCCCCTTGATTCTGGAGATAAGCTACCACTGTGGTGTTGTCTGATGCTATCAGTAGAGATTGACCTTGAATGCATTCTTGAAAATGTCTCAAGGACAAAAGAACTGCTGTCATCTCTAACACATTGATATGTAGACCTAGATGGGAGGAGTTCCACTGACCCGAGATCGTCCTTCCCGCTAAATATTCCCCCCAACCTGTCATTGATGCATCCGTAAACAGAGTCAGAGAAGGAATAGGGGGTTCTAGAGGTAGACCTCTTAACAGGTTCCACCTCTGAGACCACCAAAGTAGATGAGGGAATAGTCTCGGAAAAACTGGAATTGAGGCATCCCAGAGTTGAGAAACTGGGTGCCAAAATTCTTCAGATACCACTGAATGGGACGGATATGAAGTCGACCCAGAGGTACTACATCCATGAGAGAAATAAGGAACCCGATCAGTTGAAGAAACTGACGAGCTGGAACAGACGACACTTGAAGAAAAGTGTTGATCCGAAGACTTAGAGCTAGAACTTTCTCCTCTGGAGGAAAAACTGGGCCCAAATCCGTCCTGTAATGTTCCCCCAAAAAGATGAAATTCTGACTGGGGGAAATCTCCGACTTCTTCCAGGAAATAAGGAAACCCAACTTGAGAATCAAACTGATGGTTTGCCGAGTATGAACTTTCAGAAGAGAAGCCGAGCTGTTCTTCAGAAGCGAGTCGTCCAGATAAGAATGAATTAGGATCGACTGACTGTGAAGATGAGAGACCACTGCCTGAAACACTCTGGTGAAAACTAGAGGGGCAGTAGACAGGCCAAAAGGCATTGCTTTGAAAGCATAAACCTTCTCTTTCCAGGCAAACCTTAGAAACTTCCGGAAAGAAGGAGCTATAGGAATATGGAAATAAGCATCTGTGAGGTCCAAAGAAGTAGTCCACATCCCTGGCTGAATGGAGCCCCTGATGGACCTGTTGGTTTCCATCTTGAAATGAGGGACAATCAAATGTCTGTTCAGTACAGACAGGTCTATCACTGGCCTCATTTTCCCATTCTTTTTCGGAACTAAAAACAGACGGGAATAAAATCCTGGAGAAAGAGGAAGACTCACTTCCTCTATAGCACCCTTCTGAAGAAGAGTAAGAATTTCCTCTTCCAGAAGAAGATTTCTGTGAGGATCCCTTGTCAAAGAAAGACTGAGAGGAACTGACGATAAAGGTGGGAACTCTTGAAACTGAAGTTCCAGACCCCTCTGCAGTACAGAGAGAACCCATTTGTCTGAAGTGACCAGTTTCCACTGGTCTAGGAAATGGGTTAATCTGCCTCCCACTGGAACATGAGGAAGAGGTGCAGGGAACTCCTCCTCTGTGGGAATCTGTACTGACAGAGGGGAAAGACCATCATTTTCCAGACTTACCAGCTTTCTCCACTTTGGCTTTTTTACCAGAAGCAGGAGTAGATTTAGAAGTGCCAGAACGCCTTTTTTGACCAGCAGTGTTAGAACCTCTCTTGTTAACAGAACTAGAATGAGAGGAGGTAGTTACAGACGTGACTTTCCTCTGATTACCCGAAACCTGAACGTTAACCTTAACGTTCTGAGGACCTTTGTTCACCTCTTCCTGGAGCTTGCTGATAGGAAAACCAAACAGTTTATCCTTCACCAAAGGAGAGAATAATAGAGACTCCTTAAGGTGTTCAGACAAAGAGGTCTTGTCTAAAATCTCCTGTCGTTTAGACATAGAGAAATTAGCCAAGGTACCCATCAACAGCAGTTGAGTAGAACCAAGACTTTGATCAACCTGAATAAGAAAAGTCTTGAGCTCATCAAAACCTTCACCCTTGTCCTTCAGCAAGGAACCAGCAGCAGCCAGAAAATGCTCTGCAGTGCCAAGAATACTAGAAGCTAGTCGAAGATTACCCTCCGACTTAGACCAAAGGGACTGGTTAAGGGTAAGACCTTCTACAGGTTTAGTACCCAACAAGGAAGAATAAGCCCTGTCGCAAGAAGGATAACCTTTACCCAGAGAGGAATCATGGATGGCAAAATCCTTAACTTTTACTTTAGACACAGGAAAAGTAGTAGGACCAAAGCCATTAAACTTATTCCCAGAACCCTTGCTTGAATGAAACTCTCCAATAGACTCATTAACAAAGTCAAGGGAAGATTTCGTGTGACCAGATTCTGGAAAGGATTTATACCCTTTAGGTTTATCCTTAACTAGCCCAGAACAAGACATGAAAACTGAAGGTGCCAAAACCTGACGAGGAGGAGAAGACATAGGAATCTGAGAGAGTTCACGCCTAATAGCGTAAACTCTAGACCTCAACAATTCTCTGTGTGACAAAGGAGGAGAAGGACCTTCATCCTCTCCTGAAATTGCCTCATCACCAGAAAGGTCACCAGTAGAACCCGAAGCACAGGGCCTCGAACGTACTGGTGAACTAACCTCCTCATCAACCTCAGAAAAATTTCCTTCCTGACTCCTAGGAGCAATGGAAATAGAGTCATCCTCAATCTCCATACCAGAAGCACTGGAAGGAAGATTACCACCTACATCACTATTTCCACTAGACCTGTCCTCCACAAGCTTAAGCCTGTCACCTACCTTCTTAAACTCTGTCTTAACTGTAGCCTGAAAAGAAGTTAAGGAGGTTGTGAGTTTCTTAATGGACTCTGACAAAGAAACATCTAGAGCAGTAGGTTGACTAGGCTGACTGTAGGGAGGATAATACATCCCAGGCCAGAAAGGAGGCATAGTGGAAGGATTGGGGTAGGCAAAAGGTGTAGGCCACCTAGACCTGGCAAAGGTGGAACTTCTGACCCCTGAACAAGTTTCCACAGGCCTACCTAATGTATTCGTGGTTCTGGGAGGTGGGCGGATGAACCTAGCCTGAGAAGTCCCAGGTACAGAAGAGGAAGGCACATGGCTGGTGACAAAAGGAGAAAACTCCTGTCTGGGAACCTCTCCGAAACACTCTACTGACCCAGGGAAAGCAGAATTGGAGGAAGGTACGGCCTGTCCTTCCCTTCCCCACAAAACATCCAAAGAGCTGGTGTATGTTAACTGGCTTAACAACTCACCATTTAAATCATTATCATGGCTTTCATAATCAAAATCCTCATTATTGTCCATGGTTAAATATTACCTGACTTTTTATATACTTATGTTAATTGTCTAGTTTCCAAAAGTTGGAAAAAAATCTCTCTCCTGTGATTCACGTGCTGCCGCAAGGGAAACCGGAAAAAAAGATGTAGATTTGGCGCGCAGGTGCGTCAGGGGTCAGTCAGGCTGGAGGTTATCAGTTTTCTTTTGTCTGGTTTCCGGTTCATGTAAGCCGCTTGTACCTGTTATCTAAATTTGTGATGGTAACGTATTTATTTCTATAAAATTCACTGTTCTTCTATTTAATCTGAATCGCGTAAACGTTTTATCAGGCGGAATAAATATGAATGTAATTGGGTGTTACATTTTACAGTGAGCGGAGTTAATGTAAATAAATTACGATAAATGGATCTGTCAAAATTCGGGTTTACATGTTCAAATGTTTAATGGTGAAGCTGTATTTGATCGATGGTGGTCAACTGGTCGAAGGAAGAGACCTGGAAATAACCCAAATGAACTGAGACTTCAACATATACAGGAACCAATGTCAGAATCTGATGATGACAATAACTCTGACTCACTGAGTGACTGATTAATGTTCTTTGCCTGACACTTAATTACTTTATCTTTCAACATGTTCAGAGGCATTATGGTTTTTTGTCCATTTCTAGTCATTTAATTTTTTTACTTACTCTCATTTTCTTTCTAGTCAAAGGGACATTGACCATGGTATGTTTAAATTTACTCAATAAAACAACTCCTTAAATATTGTTTTATTATTTTAGACACCTTTCTTAAGGCGACTTTACATATCAAACTCAATTTTCGGACAAGTGTCAAATCCTTCCGGACAAGTTGATTTAAGAAAGCACTTGTCCAAAGGGACAAGTTAAAAAAATTGTTATTGTAGAGGCCTGAATCATAGAACATTTATTTAGTTTATGGTTTGAATTTGTTACAGAATAATTGTAGATAATCTGTGGATGCTCAGTAGCTTTTGGATTTTATCTATAGATTCAAAGAAGGGGCCAAAAAGAATCTTACGTAACATAAACTCAAGCTACAGCTTTTAGATTATTATCAAGATAATGTGTTGATGCACGTTAGCTTTTGAAATATGGATTCTGGCCCGGAAGATCAAAATATTGGTAAAAGAAAATGGGAGAAAAGTCCAATTGTTCTGTTTTTTTGGGCATCTGAAATTATTATATAACTTTTTTTTACATTTTGTATATGGTGGGATGACACAGAAAACAATTAGGGATTTTGAATTAGGTAGATTTTCGAGAGGCTCTCATACCTGTATCTTTAAAAATAGTAAAACGCCAATATTTTATAGCTTCAACAAAAACAACAGCAATAAGATAGAACAATTGGAATTCAAAACACTGCAGGTATGCCGATGAAATAAACAAGAGGAAGAACTTATTTGTCAGCCACAATACACAATTTGGTTCTAATTTCCATCATCCATGGTGCTACTAATGCATGTACAGTCTGGATGATCTGATAAAACTCTGAAAGACGATCACCTAAAGACAATAACATTGCTGCCAAGTTTTAACCCCCCTCCCCCCATTTTTTTGCGATTTTGTTTTTCAAGTTGCGTTAATTTGGTCCCAATTTTTGACTCATTATGAAATGTATATTTTAACTCGTGTTAAGTTGGTCACAATTTGGATAACTTAAAATGCATTTTCACTGTATTTCAGGCCTCGGGACAAATATCAGAATTCCAAACCCTTAAGTACAGATAACTCTTAGTGTTCATGTCCTACCAATTTTCATATTCCTATCTCAAATACTGTAAGAAGAGTTCGATGCAATTACTTTTTTTCCTTTTCGCACCTCCCTTGGGATCTTGCACCAGGAATCACGTGTCAAATCGAAATTCATATTGATAGAGTTTGCACGATTCAAATGGCTACTACTTCAGAATATTTTACTAATTACTGGATAGGTTGAAATACATTTGTCTCAGAGCACCAAAATTCCTAAATCTTCGGCAAAATAGAAATAATGGTCATATCCCAATGTCTGAGAAACGCTTTAAGACGTTTTCAGGCAATCAAAATTCCACATTTATAATTTGGGAGACACGGGGCTCAATTTCACAAAAATAGTTTGTCCTTTATATAATCTCTTTTCTTGCTTTAATACTATACTAATTTCACCGAAAACTCTACAAAATGACAGAAAACATTAAGTCTTAACAAAGCAGACGAGCTTAGACAACCACAATTCTCCAAATTAATCACGAGAAAGTTTTCGAACAATTATTTCAAAGTGCGTCAATATGCTTCTATTTAACGCACTTTAAAATAAAAAAATCTAAATTGTTGAAGCACTTTGAAAGTTTTTTCAAATCGCGTTAAGCTTGACCAAACTTTAACGCAATATGAAAATGTTTTTCAAGGTCCGCAATTTTTTCAAAGTGAGTCACATGTATATATTATCTGCATTTTGACAGCTAAATATCGTAAAATATCATCCCGTGAGCCAGAATATGAAGTTTGGGACGAGTGAGCGTAGCGAACGAGACCCAAATCTTCATATTCTGTCGAGCGGGATGATATTTTAAGATATCTAGCTGTAAAAATGCAGATAATATTTTTATCATCTTAATTACTAATCTGAAACGTAAATATTTGTAAACTTTCTAAATTCTCCCAAATTATCGCGGGAAAAGTATGGATTCTTCATCGCAACGACAACAAAACGTACGTTGTTTACCATACCAATAAGTATATATATATCCTAAATGTTCATGTAAAATATCTTATAAACGATATAAATACATACATTAGGGTGTATTTTCATTTTTTTTAAAAAGAAAATCAATCTGGAAATCTTTGTTCATGATTTTCCGGGAAACTAAAGAACCCGCTTTCAAACTTGCAACCTCGTGACGTCATAGTCAGTCTCCATTCGCGAAACAACTTCTGACTAAAATATGCGCAACATAAAATAATCACTCAACTTTAACCAAGGAGACGACATATTTAAACATCATTTAGTTGTATTAGTACTAATTCAGGCGAAAATATGGACATAAAAATATAAAGCGTACATTTAATAAATTGTTTTAATCGCAAATAATGAAATGCAATGGAAAGAGCGGAAAGAAGTCCCAGCAGACATTATCAGCATCGAGGAAAGACACATTTTGTTGATGTCACTTTTATAAATTTCTTCATCATTCATTTAAATAAAACGCCTTAATATAAAAAATGAACACCAGATCTTGATCTATTTATTAATATTTTGCAATTTTGAAAGTTATTTAATAAGTTCTAAGCTGCCAAACGTTGGGAAAATTTGTTGATAATGCCTGCTGGCTGTTGATAACTCCTGCTCAGTGCACGCGCTTCTTGATACGAATTTTACGGAGCTGCTCAACAAGCTGATAGAATCGCAGGGAAGGATGATAAAAGGTAATATAGGACAGCTATGTTAACTACATTAACACAAGGTCAGCGATTATATCCTCTTTAAATGCTGATGTTTAATGAATGTTCAGTTTTAACTTTTTATTTAAATTTTCTTTTTAATTCACTGTCTTCTGTTTTCTCATTTAAATTGCTGTTATCTGTTATCAGTATTTTAAATTTACTGTTATCTGTTGTGAGGAAAATGAAAAATTGTTAACCTGTAAACGGACCCCCTCTTGCCCCCCCTCCCCCCCCCCCCCCCCCCCCCCCGATATCATTGTGAATTCTGACATAAATATTTCATATACCAGCAGCAGTAACCTATTTCAGTAAATTTATAGTGCATTGCAAGCCCTCCTTGTAACCACATCCTGTAGTTAAATAACTGATGACAGCTCAATCAAAACAACACTACTGTATAAAGATATAAAACATGGAGTGGAGTCTGGGGTCATTTTTGGAGTGGAGACAATCTGATCACATAAATATGAAAAATTCTGGAGCTGCCCCAACTACACGTACAAGTCTGTTTTCTTCTTTTTCTTGTTGTATAGCCATATCTGTACGTTCTATAAGTGAGTCATTTAGAACTTAGACTCATGTGGGCCCAAAGTTTTAAAAATATATGAAACGCAGCAATCGGAGATTGCACATCCCCCCGCTCCCAGCAAAGTCGGAATGCACAAAGTCTGAACCCCTCATAATTTCAAATTGCATAAATAGAGAAAAAGTTTGACACTGATCTTTGGATATCAAGAAACAACACAGAAATATGAAATTGGACTTCTACTGCTCGGACAAAGTCGAATGCAAAAGTTTTAAGATGGATAAAATTGAAATGGCCTACATCAAATGAATGTAAGTCTTAACTTGTCATGTCCATTAAATATATATATTGTTTAGGGGTGGGGATCTAAAATGTTTGTGAGATAACTTGTAATTTTGTAAATGAGGGGGGTGGGGCCGACCCCCCGGGGATGACCATTCAACTGGTCTTGTCATGCCCACTAAGAATATATATGGTTTAGGGGTGGGGATCTCAACTGTTTTAGAGATAACTTGTAATTTTCTAAATTAGGGGGGTGGGGCCGACCCCCGGGGATGACCATTAAACTTGTCTTGTCATGCCCACTAAGAATATATATGGTTTAGGGGTGGGGATCTTAACTGTTTTTGAGATATCTTGTAATTTTCCAAATGAGGGGGGTGGGGCTGACCCCCGGGGGTGACCATGTAACTCGTCTTTAAATGTGGAATAAAAATATATATGGTTAAGGGGTGGGGATATGAACTGATCTTACCATATTTTGAGATTTTACATATTAGGGTGTAGCCCCACCCCCCGGGCAAAAATCAAAATTCCGAAACCTTTGGCACAGACAACTCTTCAAGTGTTACTAGTGTACCTAATTTCATGTTTCTATCTTCTACGGTGTAGGAGGAGTTCTTGGACAATCGTTTTTAGACATTTTTTAACTCCTTAGGGCATTGTCCCTAGGGGCGGGACCAAAATTTTGATACCCTCTTTCAACTTGGGAAAGGCAATATAAGTAGTGACATAAGTTCCAATATCCTAGCTTTAACACTTTTGGAGATATCTCCATTTATTGGATATCGCGAAATTCGTTTTTCGCTCATAATTTGGCCCCAAGGGGTCGAATTCCAATTTTAAGGGGTCTATTCCCTAGTGGGTCATATACTCTTCCATGATGCCAAATTTCAAGTTTCTATCTTTTACCGTTTCAGAGATATGCCTTGCCACTACAGACGTACGTACGTACGTACATACGTACGTACGTACGGACGGACTGTATTACATGATCCCCCCGCTTTCGCTAAGCGGGGGGATAATAAATTCTAAAACCTTATTGAACGTCTACATATGGTGCTATAATCTGCCCGCACTTTAGACGAAAGTAGAATTTTAATTTTCAAAACTTTGGGTCTCATATATTTTCCTACTCGTTATAAGAAGATGCATTAATTGAGGTAAATGGGGGTCCTTAGCCGTATGCCCCGCCAAAATAGATGTGTTTTTGTAACTTTGAAACCTTCGATGTCCCCACCCTGTAACCATATATATTCCCGCTTCTAATTGGAAGATGCATTCATTGATGTATATGGAAGTATCTAAGGGCCAGCTATGCCTTTTTTGAAACAATGTGAAAAGTAAATATATCATTAGTGTTGTTTTAATTGAGTTCATTAGTTATGTGGTTACAAGCATGGCTTGTAAAGCACTATAAATTTACTGAAATAGGATACTGCTGCTGATATATAAAATATTTATGTCAGAATTCATAATGATATCATTTTACTGAAATTAAATATTTCTGTATATCAATAAATGTAATATAAAATATGAAATGTAATTAACAAATACAATTAAAAATGAATAAAAAGGGGTGGGTTAATCCAGAACTCCAATCCGAAAATTACGCCAAACTCCATTCCAAAAATGACTCCTGACGCCACTCCTTGTTTTACAATATGCCTGATTTGTTCGCGTATTGATACCACAATTAATGGTCCACAAATATATTTCCCGATATTTTATAGTGTATTTTTCCCCCAATTTCTGCTTGCCCTTTTTCAAGTATCCTTGTTAAAATATAAAGCACAGGGGTCAAATTACTTAATTTTAAACAGTTTTTTTAATCAGAAGTATTTAAAACTTTTATTTTGGTGACTGTCAAAATGGCCCAATTTCGGGATGCTAGGGGCTATGTGAATGATAACTATACAACTTGCAATGGTAGAATTTTCTATAATTTTGATATATTTTCCAGTTCTGAGTCATGGTATATTGAATATAAATAAAGATTATAAAGTTTGAGCTGGTGCATTTTTTTTAAATCTGACTTAATGCTAATATTAATATGAAAACGCACTATATGAAATAATTGTGGTCTCGGGCCATCTGTCGTAGCGGTCCACACAGCGAAACGAAACAGAACGAAGACAAACGAACCAAAGAAATTTTAAATGAATTCCGATTCTTCAGAGCAAATACTTTAACGTTACATATATACTTTTTAAAAAAATATAGTCCGAATATTTATGTTGGATGAACTTAATAAATGAAATTTGAGGACAAAAAGGGTTTTAAGAGTGGGAAAGGAAGCTATATTTGATCCAAAGGCGCTCAACCGTTTTGTCTTAAATCATACCATTATTTGATTAATTGTAGGTGATATCCAATCTTGTCTTTTTTCACCACATTTTAAACCTACCTTCCTTTTAAATTCCTTCATAGACTTGTCTCCGCCCCTGGACCATTGAAAAACAAATGTTCATACCTCGTCGTGAACACTGGAACGTTATGTATCTAAAGCGTGTTTAGTTTCGACAAATTGTCGCAATGTACTGGAATTGACTCTTAGTACACCGGACTTTACACTCTACTGGATTTTCCTCACTTGCAATATGACTGGTGCCCGATTTACGAAATAGGACATGTTTACCCTTCCGTGCAACTGATGTCATTCCTGTTTTGTTTAGGAGTTTCAAATTGCAAGTTCTTTAGTTTGTGCTGGTTCTGATTCTACTTGGTCATCTATGTGTTTTTTTCACTCCTTTATTGTCTTTGTTGTATTTATTTTTGTGTTATTATTTTCACGAATTAACCTTGTCTTTGGATTTTGGTCTTTCTCATTGCCTTATTGCATCGGTTTTATTCTTCCCGGATGTCTGAGCATAAAGAACTTTATAAAGCTATTTTTTCCTATTTTTAGGTATTGAGTAAATAACGAGGACATATACACCTAAGGAGTAACCAACAAAAACGCAATCTAAAAACAGACAAAGCCGAGAAGACAACTGAACAACCACAAGCTCAACAAATAATCTTTAAAAACTAAAAAAAAAAACAAAAAAAAAAAAACAATGAACAACACGAACTCCTTTAAAAACCGGGATCTTATTATGAAATTTGGAAGTTCGGGGATAATCATAAGAAATACAGTAAGGCTTTTCCTATGGCAAAGGAAAGACCTTAATAAGCAAAAAATGTAAAAACATTCTCTGAAACTATTGATACAATTTTAGCCAAACTTTGTTGCAGTATGTATTCCTTAGTGTTTCCATCTTTAAAATCTTGTCTAGATTATGGCAACTATATTTCTATAAAAAAAATCCATAAAAACAGAATCAATACATTTTTGCAATGTTGGCAATACAGGCTCAAGGGGACCTCTGAGTCTCTGAAATGGCTGCATGGTCCGTCTAAGACCAAACTAGCTTTGAATGGTCCTTGAGTAGTCCCGTTTAGCTAACCAAAAGTATAAGATGAATTTTTGCTGGTTAGGCATCCGCCGTCTATCGTTTGCTTTCCACATTTCGATTTTCTCATCAGAAACTACCAGGTCTGTGCGATGAAGGTCCTTAGGTGGTACTTTTATTAAGTATCATTATTCGCATCAAATGGACTTGACCACCGGCTAAAATCCTAAAGATCTTCTTGCTAAAATTGGACCTAAATTTTGTAGCAATAATTCTTAGATGGTCCTCTTTCAGAATTGTATCCGATGATTGCAACCATTAGCCCATCATGATGGCCGATATAACTTAATATATATACACCCAACAGATAATATTTTAATTTGTGCTACTCTGATGGAATGATAGAGTTGACACACAAACTTGTCGTGCCTTAATGACTATATTTAAATTGTAATTATGCTTGGTTAGGTGTAGGTCGATCGTAGCTCTTTTTCTGAGTAGAGTATAATACCTGATCATGCATATGATGGGACAAGACATGACTATTACGATATAGTTCCCACTGATGCTTACGGCCAAGCATTACGTGATGCGCCTCATTATGGCCCTGTACCTACGACTGCATTTACTACTTTTAGGCGTAAAGAAAAGGAACTGGATAACTTCAATGGCAAGACGGCTGAGTGGGCAGACTATATAGTTCATTTTGTACAAGTCGGGTTCTGGAATCAGTGGGATGAATGTGAAAAGGCTCAGCAACTATCGATGTGTTTACGGGGTGCCGCTCAGAAATCTTTGAGTGACCTTACGATCGGTCAGTTATCAGACTACAGTGCACTTAAAAGCGTGTTATCACAACGGTTTAATGCGAGAGAAAGCGAAATTGCATACCGCTGTGAATTTAGGAATATAAAACGTCAAAAAGACGAAACGCAGTTGCTGATAATATGGCCATCGTTTACGCAGACTTGCACAAAAAGCGTATCCAACTTTACGATACCACGAAATAGAGCCTATTGTTATAGATCAATACATTCATGAGTTAAATAACGGAACTTAAAAAACATGTCAAATTCCACCACCAACAAACCCTTAATCAGGCAATAAGTTTTGCTACACAGACGCATGTCTTGGACCCATTGATAAAATAGGGAAGCCCAAGGATGATCAAGAGGCATGATACTTTACAAACCTTACAGGCACTTGCTAATGATAAGTCACATTTCAATCAATAAAATAAGATATTGACTCAGATTTCATGTATGATTGATGCTAAATTTCAGGAATATTTTTAAGAAAATAGGGCTTCGGGTATAAATATGAATCAAAGTGAAGGGTTCAGTGAACCATCTAGAAATATAGGGTCTAGAAATGGAACAAGATGGAGAAAATCTTCTGCCCCTCGTTATTTTGATAGGCCTAGAGAAATCATCTCTTTTTATTGTCAGGAAGTAGGCCATATTAAAAGTAGATGCCCATATTTAAGAGACAGACAGGGAACTTCCTCTGATTCTACAACAGTCTTTAAACTGTAAAGAGCTGAGGTCGAGGGAGTTGATTCAGTTCAGGTTCAGTTTAAACAACGTCCAAATGAGACTAAAACTTTACCAAAACATGTCCATTTTGCAGAATCGGTTGTTGATAAGAATCTGAAACAATCAGATTACTATTCCTGAAAATGACCCTAGTCATCAAAGGGTGGGGGGGTGAACTATTGAAAATGAAGTTTAGAAAAGGAAGATATAAATTCTCAGAAGCCCTGTTTGACACATCAATGATACTACTACAACCCAGGCCCTCAAAACACAGAAAACAGTTCAACATTTGGGTCACTTTGACTACATTTAACACATGACTTGGATAAAGATTTGCGTTTATGTCATACCATAGGAATCCATGGCGTACTGCACCCTTCTTTATATCACCGCACGATGTTTTGATACAAGAAAAAAAACCAACAATTATCGCCCTGTTCCTCCTAAAATAAAAAGAAACAATTACATTAGCAAGAAATATGCACTATTCAGACATCATTATAAGTTCATGGTTAAACCATATATTGTAAGCGTCTAACCCTTAAAAATAATATCGGGCGAAGCCCGACTAAGTGTAGAATATGGGTCTCAAATCCAGATAATCAAGTAGACTGTAGTTTCAAACCGGAAGTAGCATTTGTAAAATCTATCCCACAAACCCTCAAAAATACAGCGCGACATCCGGTTAAAATATTTTCGCATTTGCACAAACTTAAAAAGAAATTATGTTTTGGCGATAGCCAAAACATAATTTCTATACGATATAATTTTCCACCGACTTTTTTACGAGTTTTTGTGCGCATTGGGAACTTTATTCGAAAGTTTCTTCAATGACTTACAAATATGACACCATAACAACGGCTTCCAATATGGCCGTGTTTACATGACGACGGACTAAAAAATATTGCTACGTATGATATGGGCTTCGCCCGATTTTAGGCTAAAGCCTACTCCATATTATGAGGTTCGACGCATTGACAGTTCCGAACTTTCGTTCCAAAGGGCAACAAAAATAAAAGTGTAAATATATATATAATTCACAATTTTAATCTTTAGTAGTCAACAGAAGGAATAAATTATTTGTTACAGAAATTACCAGTATTTAGCAAAATTAAAAAAAAAAATAGAAATACTAAGGGTTCATTCCTTGTACTGCACATGGTAGATCTCCTTATCTGAAATTTGGCTTCGAGCTATTTCGGTATTTTTGGTTGAGTACTTCTTGTTTAATATAAGTTTGGTTTTTGGTCTTCCAAATGTTTCGGTTTTAATGCTGCTGATGAGAGGTAACTCCTTGAAATGCGTCGTATACAGCATAGTATAAATTTACTTATATCTAATATTAGTATCTTTGGATTGTAATTTTTTTTTGTTCTGTTTCGATGTCTTCATTTAAAAACAATTATTTTAAAGTGCCGGCAGGCGTAAGTTCACACATTTCAAATTTTTACGGATAAGAACTTGTATTTATTTTATAGTTTTTCTTTTCTTTTATGCATAAGTTACTTTAGAATTTTGAAAAAGTTTGTGGGTTGTTGCATGGTTATATATATAATTCCTTGACTTCCATACCATGATTGCTTACAGTGGAACAACCGAACGCATTAATAAAAATTCGAAACTACCAGTTGGTGTTAAATTTCATTATTATTACTTATTAAAATCTTTTAAAAAATGAACAAATTTTTTTTTGATCACTTTTAATTTAAAAATATAACTTAAATAGAAAAAATATACGAAACTTATAATTGAAATGGCTATGTACTTTTGTGTGATGAATCGGTAAACAGTCATCTCTCATTTGTTTTTATGACGGCCGTTACTCATTTGCATTAGTTTTCATGTCCAGGGTGAAAGGAAGAACCGCGACAGAGGTGTGCGCGGATTGCACTGCTCCAGGTAGGATTTTTAAAATGAGTTTAATAGATTGTTCTATTTTCATTTGACATTTCTCCTGCTTCCTGAATCGTATGTATCCATATACGGGCCCATAAAAACATTACAAAGGACCTCCTTAGTGCTTTAAGGACCATTAAGAATCACTAAGGACTATATGCACACCATAAATAAGTACTAAGGAGCTATTTTTTATTTAATTTTTTTAGTCTGTATTTATTGATTTCCCAACTAAATTTTTTTTTTTGAAATATTGAATAAAATTCAAGGGTGGAGGAAAATTGGAATTAACTTGTGACAAAATGATGGCGGTCAAACTCATTTTGTCGTATCATTAAGAAAGAAAAAATCTAAAGATAAATTCGAAATTTAATAATAAGAAGCAATACATGTACATGAAAGTGGACATATTTCCATACATGTAAATATTAAACAGTCTGATGATTTCCTATTCATCAATCAAGTGTAATTGTGTTTTCTTTGAACAATTTTTTAGTCCTGTACTATTAAATCATAGTGGAGTCAAATTCTTTGCTGCATCTTAAGAACCCATTGGCAATATTACAATTTGATGTTAAAATGTAATATTATATGGTCTTAATTCAAGTTACAAAGTGACTTTTCATAAATTTTTGCCGAATATCCCAACCTGTTCTTAATTTACAAGATCTTCACATCAAAATTACTTTATAGTAGCCAGGGATGATTTTGACCCTTTTCAAATTGGCCCCCATCAGCCAAATTGGGAAATTTTACACAATTGGGATTTTTTTATGCATATATATGTGATCATGCATATGGTTCTTTTCAATTCTAAACATAACCATTGTCAATGGGATGATGATATTTATGAATTGTGATATATTCCCAATTTATAAGTAAATTTAAAAAGAAGCTGCAGAGAGAAATAAAATTACAACAAAACAAACATATTGGGTAAAAGTTGCAATTCTAGAATGAGATTATCTAGGGCTAGGCAATTTAAATATTCTGTTCAATCGGTAAAGAACGATACCAAAATAACATAAATAACATGAAACAGATTCTATTTTATTTGCAAAATTAATTCTTAAGCGATCATTCTATTTTTCTGTCATAGAAAAAATAATTTTAACACGCTTCTGATTAATAAACTGCATTAAATACCTGGTCCGATGAGAACATATGTTTCAGAAACAGAGTGCTCTGGTGTAAACTTCCGGTGATATTTTTACACAGACGAGGATCAGAAACCAATATTGGGTATGGACACAGAAAAAATCCAGATTTTAAAAATTTCACGTTCTACGATTGGGAATTTTTCAAGCAGGGAATTGGGGCCGCCAAGAGGGGAATGAGGCCGCCAGGTGGCCCTAAATACTAAAGAAGTGTCATCCCTCAGTAGCTGTTGAGGATTTCCACTTCTGTTCTGTTTGGAATTGTTCTCGAGTTATTAAACAGTTCTTACTGATCAGTGTTCTCCCCAGAAATTTTGGATAGCATCACATTTAAGGTATATACTTTCCTCAGATACTGCTTCGAACGACGTCACAGACGTATGTTTATGATGTAATGTATAATATTTATATAATTATATACTAAATGCAATGATCTGTTCTAACTTTACTTGTTTTTATTATATAAAGAAATGTTAAAAGCTCATTTTTAGTTCGCCTCAATGAAGTTGAGGGGGACTAATGGAGTACGGCCGCATACATGTGCGTGTCCACAGCCAGTTCTCAGTTAATAGTTAATAGCATATATTTTTGTATGCAGGTGCTCGTTGAAGAGACTGACCATGTGACATAAGATGAAGGTCACATAACCCATATTACACGGTTGACTGGCTTTTAAGTTTTATGTCAAAAATCAGTTTTAACATACAAAGTGACCTACAATCATATTACTTGGTGTGAGGATGCATCTCGTGGAGTAACCCAGCCTCCAATCAAAATTAGGTCACTCTGTTCTACTTATTGCGCTTCATTGACTATGGGTAAGTTTTATGTCCGAGTTCAGTTCTCTGATACCAAGGGACCTACAATAATATTACTTGGTGTCAGGGTGCATCTCGGGGAGAAACTCAGCCTCCAACCAAAATTAGGTTACTTTGACCTACTTATTGCGCTGTATTGACTTAGGGTAAGTTTTACGTCCGAGTTCAGTTCTCTGATACCAAGGGACCTACAATCATACTACTTGGTGTCAGGGTGCATCTTTGGAAAGTAACACAGCCTCCCACCAAAATTAGATCACTTTGACCTACTTATCACGCTTCATTGACTAAGGTTCAGTTTTACGTCTGAGTTCAGTTCTCCGATACCAATCGACCTACAATCATATCACTTGCTGTAAGGTAGCATCTCAGGCAGCTCCACAGCCCACACAAAAATTACTGTGGGAACGTGGCGAACTTTGTAATCATAGATTTCTGGTTAATTACTTTAATTGGCATTAAGGACTTATTACAGGTGCAAACAAGTATTCCTGTCTCAGTTAGATACGCATTACACTTGGGATGCTTACGATATGAACGACCTATCCTTATTGCGATTATAGTTTCAAAATTACTGAATTATTTTTCATGTGAAATTAATGAAAAATTGTGATAGTACATTCTACTCTCCCAAGGTATTTTGTAAAAGCATACATGTATCTACGTAATCAAATTTTCAATATACATATTACAATACATATCGTTTATGTTACAAAATTTCAGAATACATATTTTTTGTCTGAGAAGCATATGGTTACAGCTCTTCTTTGTACAAAAATAAACTATTTAAATTCTGTGCTAAAAAAAAATTCACTGTTGTCAGCACAATGAAATTTTAAGGCTGGTGCTAAGATTTAAAGCATGGAAATACTTGGTACAACTTGCTGAAAATATACCTGGGGAAATTAATAGAAGGGACACAATCACAGATACAAGCATTTCAATACACAGTGTCCACCAAATAATAAAGAAGATATTGAAGGAGCAAGATGAAATAGAATGGTATCTATGACTGAAACCACAAAAACTGGAACAGGTTTCAGACTTCTGACACATACAAAACATGTGTCCACCTTGAAATGTAGGCTTCCAAAGAGAGTACTGCACCCCTTGTGTCATGTTGGACTTAATTAAAAGAGAGTAGATCATCCCTTACCCTTAGGTCTATACAAGGTCTACGAAAAGAGTAGTGCCTCCTTTGGGTTCTCACTAGTTCATAATTAAGGGAATAAAATCAGTGATACTTTTGAGGATTTAAAAAAAAAACATCTTGGAATTTAAAGACCTTTATTTCTCAATGACAATGTTTTTATGTGAAGGTTAATACAGTAATCTCTCTTTATAGCTCACGTAGCCCATAGGGCAATTTGAGCTATTGCCATCACTTTGTGTCTGTTGCCATTGTAAACTTTCCTTTAAAGATCTTCTCAGGAACCACTGGGCCAATTAGGACAAAAATTTTGTGGAATGGTCCTTATTTTGCCCTCTTCCAAAAGTAAGCCAAGCATCCCCAACTTTCCAACCAACATGGCTGCTGTTGCTACAAATTTGAAAAAAGCTGGATGAATTTTAGAAATCTTGTGTGTAACTACTTGGCCAGCTGGAACCAAACTGGGCAGCGGTGGCCCTTATAGCTTGTCCTCTTTCAGAATTGTGTCCAATGAACCAAGATTGCTGCCACAGCCGAACCTAGTTTAATAATGGACTCAGTGCGAAAATTCAGTGACTTCTCTCTCTGAGGTAAGCAAGGCAAAGTAGAGAGACGACAGGGACAAGTCAATGCACATTTTTCATATTTGCAATTGCGACCATGGAAATGTATGTAGCAATGGATTAAATTTTTAGCCATCTCAGACTTTGCTTTTGAAACGAGTTCAGATGAGTGACCGATTTTCTGGGCGACTCAGACTTCCCATTTGATGAGAGTTAAGACAAACTCTGATAGTACAAGGCAACTTCTTCACCCTAACCCCCCTCCCAAACTTTGACCCCTGTTTTGCCCAAACTTTAGCTGGTCATCTTTCAAAAGTATATAAGTCCAAATTTCCAAACCTCCAACCAATACTAAAAATAGAAAAATCAGTGGAAAAATATAAAAACATCTGCTCCTGAAATTCTTAGGGCGATTGCAATAGGTACTCGAGTTTGATGGAATGGTTGGTGGTCCCCTTTCAAAATTGTGTCTGTAGGTCCGGACCTCTAGCCAAAATGACTGTTGCTTCTAAAACTACTGAAAAAATTGAGGCCAAACTTTGATGGAATGGTTCTTGGTTAGCCCCTGACCAATATGCCTGCCATTTCTAAAAACATAAAAATCAGCAAAAAAATATTGATAAATCTGCTCCTCAATCTGAAACTACTAGGGTAATTAATACTTAACTTTGATGGAATGATCCCGGGATGGTTTCCTTGTCTTGGGCTCTTTGGCCTCTGACCAATATTGCCACCAGTACCATTGTTTCAAAAAAATAGACAAATCAGCAAATTAATG
Source organism: Mytilisepta virgata (assembly GCA_028015205.1). NCBI lineage: Eukaryota > Metazoa > Mollusca > Bivalvia > Mytilida > Mytilidae > Mytilisepta > Mytilisepta virgata. The sequence continues at coordinate 46,214,681 of CM051520.1, forward strand.
TTTAAAAATCTTAATTCATCTTTGAAACTATTGGAACAATTTGACCAAATCTGTTTGAATCTGTCTTTACCATAGTGCAGAATATATGTTTATGTCCAATCCGAATTTCTCTTGATATTAAACAACTTCCACTTTGGTTCAAGTGGAGTTAGAATGAAGGGTCACAATAAAGAGCTGAGTGAAGGATACCTTTCAGAGGAAAATGCCTTAGGTTGATGATAGTTTTGAACCCATCATGTTGATGCCTAGCTACTAATAATATAAACACATTATTTGAAGTGTTTATGATATTTAAATATGCCTCTTGGTAAAGCTTTTTTCACCATCCCATATTCATGATGTTACAACTGTGAACTAGTTGGTCTCAACTGGTTTGTGATGTCATGAAAAAATTGTGTAAAATTTTTCAGAATAATTCCGGATTGGACATGTACTGTGTCAATAGGTGTATATATGATATATGGTGACAGTTATTGAAAAAAAAAAAAACATGCAGTCTTCAAAAAGTTAGTCGGACAATTCCTACAAGATTGAGATTGGTCAGCCGGAATTTTCAACATTCCCGGTCTGAAAGTCTGACATTGGTTCAAAAATTAAAATTGCAATTAAGAGATCTGTGTTTGTAAATGGCAATTAATTTTAATTTGGATCCAGCAAATCTAATGACCTTGTTGGATCAAATGTCCAGCAAAATCTCTGGAAACTTTATAGGAGACTGAGCATGGATATTTTTAATGATGTTGTTTAATTTCTTTTATCTTTAACCAAATAATTGCCACCAGTGGTGGTATTGCTTCACTGATACAAAATTCCTTGCATATAATGCACATTTCTGGATCAGCCGTCCATTATCTTGAAAAAATTTGCATTCAGTATGCAGCCATTTTGAAAGAGAGGGCAGGGCTGCAATATATAACATTGCATTGTGTTTTTGTTGCTTAACTGCTCCTCCCTGTATTTGCAAAATATCAAGTTCCCACGAAAGAAAATATTGAATGTTTTTTCTTTTTAACTGTAGTTGTTAATTAAATCAGCTATTTTTAGATATTTAGTATCTCAGTAAGTTTTAATGATTTCCACAGAAGTATTTATCTCCTTGTAAGTGATTTCCCAGATAAGATTTGTTCATTGATAAAGTATCTTGCTTGTACACTTTAGATAACAAGTACTAATATAAGATCAAATTAGAGCCATTTTCTGCTTTTAATTACTGTAACTTTGCCCATTTCAGGGATACATTGTAAAATATAACCTAAGGAGACCCTCCTGACATTGTATCATCACTGATTTTACCAGTCATATTTTATTTGTGCTAAGAGCTTGACAATCTCTGTTGTTTCTTGAAAGTTTGCACATTGGAAATTGTAAACCCATTATATCATGCCAAATAAATACACAAATGCATGAATGAAATAAAAAAATATATATAAACATCCTTAGGAAAAGGGCATAAATTGATGGAATTGCCAGGTGAGTAATTATTCTCATCCCCTAGTATATAGGTCAAATAGGTTGTGTTATTTTCCAGAATTTGTAAAAGATATGGGGGGTTATATGATCTTTGATATAAGTGATGTTATCTGATAACTCTGATTGATATCAATAATATTCATATATATTTATGTATATAATTGGCTTTTATCCAGCTACATATAGAATGAAATTCTGTTATATTTTTATATATGAAAGTCACAGTTGTGCTTAATCCAAGAATGTTTAAGTGGGTCCTCAGAGGTCATCTCAGAGTTGCAGTAATCTCCACTTTGAACTTTAAAGTTACAGAAGTGCTGTTCCTAAGTGTGTATATTTGTCAACAAATTATCCATTGGCATCGTATATATATTATTTGTTTACATCAATATAAAAATGTTTCATTAACTTAAAAATGACTTTTTGCAAATCAAAGAAATATGATTGGATACATGAAAATAAACACCAACTGGATATATTGTAATCAAGTTTGGTTATAATACACGGAAATACAATGGTTGTACATGAAGTATTGTATGACATACCATTTTAACATTTTGTGTTAAAGACAGATAAATGTTACATAATAGTAATCAGAAACATATGTTAGAACTACACTGTATGACCTTGTAAGACAATGCCAGTATGTTTCTTAATTATCATAATCCTGAAATAAAGTACAAATTTACATTTATTTCAACAATTTATTTCATCTTTAATATTTGTTCTGGAACCAAAATTATATGCCGAGACACTAAATAGCATAGAATCCATAAACTTGAATTACTATGTTTCATTTATATCAATAATTGGTCATCTTTTTTATGAAAATTTAGAAATAAAGGAACAACTGATTGGAAATGTTGAAAATGGGGATTGAGATGGGAGGGGGTGGGGGGATGGACAAGGAAGGCATGTGAAACAAGCTGTGAGGTTTTAAATGTGTTATGAAGGCTGGATTGAAAGAGATATTCAATAATTGACTACTGTCTGTAAACTTCAGTTTGTGGACTGGAGTTTTGGCATTTTTAAGATAATTATGACATTTTTTTTGTTTGTTAATTATTTCAAAAAAATTTCATATACTTTGTGCAATTACATTTATATTTCATGTAACATTGGGATGTAATGCTGTATTTAACAAAATCTCATAGAAAGAGTTGTCTCCCTTTTGCATATAAAAAAAAATATATTTCTGATCTTCCCTTGCCTTCTGCATTGGTAAATATTTTTTTCTGTCAATATTAAAACCATATTGCACCTCACAAGTCCATCTATCAACGGATCAAATTTGTGACAGCCTTTCGACACTGCTTGAAAGGATGATCATGACAAATAAAAGCAGTCCATTGATACCCTTACTATGTAAAAACTATTCTGTTAATTTTGAAAAATAGTTGGCTAAATTGCTGCCACAGGGATCTTGCACTACCAGGTTGAGAGAGATCAGTATGAGTCTGCAAGTATACATGTAACTTATATCCCAATGCATTAAATAAAAAGTTTAAACTGAGGTCATATACATGTATGTTAGCTTTATAATAAAGTTCATTTGCCCAGAAATATGATCTTAATCAGAAATGATACAAAAATTGATGCCTTCTTATTAAATTTGTAGACAAGACAATGATGTATTTGTGTATTTGGAAGGATTAAAGAAGCCCAAAAATGTATTTTTTGTAATTAAAAACAATAACAAAAAACAATTGCTCAAAGTGCTTTAGTTTCTGTGCTGTCTTGTTCTGTTTCATTTATTGTATGTTTTTTATCCCTTAGGTATACATGTTTGTCTGTGGCATTTGTTTGCTACATTTGTAGTGTTCCATTCTCAAGTCTTTGTCTTTTCTATTGGATTTCTACTTTACAGACTTTTCCCACCGTTTTGTCACTTTGGTATCTTTTTGTTGATGTTAAAATATTTATTTAAGTAAGTACATTAGATATCTTTCAAAAATATTTGATAGCGAGCGCAGCAAGCTCTATGGGAGCATATGGGTCAATTAGAAAAGTCTGTGTACATTTAATGGGGGCAGCCATTATGCAGTCCAAAGTGAATTTATTTGTTAAAGTGAATATGGCCATATTGTGCTACATACTGAGGCTAGAAAAAGTTTCATTTGCCAGAAATGGAAGTAAGTAAAGCAAGGGAAATAACTTGCTTCAAATTAAATGAGTTTCTGGAAAGGACTATTGCTGTGCTTGCATCATTGGCCATGACAACAGCATATTATATTACAATGGATAAAATAACTTTTGATGGACAAAAAATAGATAGGATGCTTAAAGGGCCTAGGGAGGGCACTGATGTTTATTACAGTTATTCGAAATTTGATAAAACCCAAGTTGAATAATTTGTAATTTGACAAGTTTTAAATGTATGAAATAATTAAATCCATTGAGGAAAAGATTGTCAGGGTAGGAACATTATTCAAAGGTTTGTTCATTTGCTGAAGTTTTGACAATTGAAATATTTTTTTTATTAATTTTGGAGAAGTTTTGACAACTGAAGTGGTAATTGTGTGTAGTTAATTTAAAATTTAACAAATGTAGAATAATTTAAAAACTATTTAGTATAAAAGGCATTTATAGAATGGAGGTATTAGTTTATTATTCTTTACATTTTAAAAACTTCCATGTTATTTAAAACTTAAATTCCAAACATTTTTACTTGTCTTATGATACTTAATGTATAAAATTCAAGTTAAAGTGTTTGATGTAAACTTATTTAAAAAAATATTTTCCAGGGAAGACATTAATTGTTTTTGTACTGTCTATTTGTCATCACTCTATTTATACATGTATTTCCTACATTTACAAATGAATTCAATTAAACTTTGCAGGATTATTTGGTACCTGGTCCAAAAGTATATATAGGATATACTCATGAGGGTGTTAGCCTGTTAGGGGGACATTATAACACAATACTTTGCAATGTGCAAATGATAGTTTTTATTATAGTCTGTCATAGTCGGGACTTACTATTGTATACCAATGTTCCTCCGTCGTACCGTCCATCCGTCCGTCCATCAACACTTCATACCATAACTGAAATTTGCTTCAATCCTCATGAAATTTTAACTCAATATTAGGATTGACAGAAGAAAATTCCCTTTCGATTTTAAAGATTTTCACTGTTGTCGTTCCAGAGTTATGGGGCTTACATGTCGCACACTAACTCGAGTACGCCTTTACTGATTTTCTTCAAACTTTATCACACTATTATAAATAGTTTTACTGAGGGTATGTATACTTATTGACGATTTTCACTTTTGTCGTTCGAGAGTTATGGTAATTAGATTGTCCAAATATAAGCAATTTTTCACATGTTGTGCACTAACTCAGTATGTCTTGACTAATTTTCTTCGAACTTTAACACATTACAAATGGTGGTCTGAGGGGTCCGTATACTTTTTGACGATTTTCACTTTTTTCATTCCAGAGTTATGGGACTTAGATTGTCCAAATTTAAGAATTCTTTAGTTTATTGTTACAGTGTTATAATTTGTTTAAAAAGTATCATGACACTTAATTTGTTAAAAAAAAATCAAATATTTTCCTACTCCTTCACAACATCATAGCTGTTGCTGGGGATGGGTGTATCATGCGCATAAAGTGCAGAAGTTGATTAATTTGAAATATCACACCTATTTATACAGATAATGTATCCATAGCATATGGTATCACAGTTTGATAACAGATATTTTGGAAATATTATTGTCAAAACATACAACATGTGGTTTTATGGCCTCTGTGTATTTAAGACATGTGTACACATAAAATCAATTTATCTTTAACATTTATCTGCAATATACAGTACTCTGAAATTTTTAGCTATCACCAGAAAGATTTCTGATAATTCTAGGTTATACATGTAATTAAACTTCCATGAAAAAAAAATAGTTTAGTTAATTTTTATGAAACAATTTTTATATGATCGCAAATATTTGTAGTCGTATTATGGCATGAGCCTGTCATTGTTGTTCTGTCCATAGACAGATATAGGTCTCAGCTCATTTACTTCCCATAAGAAATACAGGTGGGGATTGATTTTGGGAAATCTGGTCCCTGTCGTTTTTTTAGCTCACCTGGCTATTGCCAGGGTGAGCTTTTGCCATCACTTGGCGTCCAGCGTCCGTCGTCCGTCCGTCGTTAGCTTTTCATTCAAACATCTTCTCCTCAGAAACCATTTGGCCAATTCCAACCAAACTTTGCATGAGTGGTGTATGGAAGGTCCTCAACAAAGTTTCCTCATTTAGTTCTGATTGGTCAAGAAACATGGCAACCAGAGGCAATTCTTGTTTCTGATTGGCTGATTTTCAAAAATCTTCTCCTCTGAAACGGCTGGGCAGATTGGATCGAGGCTTCATAGGAATGATATATGACATGTCCTCCAGAAACGATCCTCATTTTATATTGATCCGATGAAAAACATGGCCACTGTTGCTAAAAATAGAACATAGGGGTAAATTGCTGTTTTTTGCTAATAACTCAAAACCCGTTACAGATATCGAAAATCTGACGGGGTAAAGTTGATCAGCATGACAAGATCTACCTACCCTGAAATTTTGAAGGAAATTCCAAACCCATTTAGGACTTATTGTCCTTTTTTCATCAAATTTTCAAAATTTTAACATTTTTTGTCATTTATCTCCAAAACTATTTGAGATAGAAGTGAAATGTAAATTGAAAAATGTTTGCCATGTTGAGATCTACCTACCCTGAAATTTTGAAGGGAATCCCAAATACTATTTAGGAGTTATTGGTTTGTGTAATTTGAGGTCGGGTTCTGTTACATTTATTTAAGGTTCACCCTTATTCCTGGTCAATTTTATCAACTTCCTGCAGGACTACCACCATCAGGGAACATATTTTAACATTAAATCTTATGAAAAATAAATCTTCAACAAATTTTCCCTGAACAATTGAACCAGTTGCAACAAACTTGGTCAAATAGTTGATTAATTGTCCAATGAAAACCAGACTCCAGGTGAGCGATACAGGCTCTGGTGAGCCTCTTGTTTCTTCTGGGGATCATTAAGGGTATTTTGATAATTTTTGTGTAACTTTTTAAATTTTTCTCCAATTTTTATTTATTTTTTTTTTTTTTGGTTTATATTGTCCTTCGATAAGAATGGCAATAAATTGTATGAAATCTGTTTTTCACTATCTTTTTTTGTTTTAGAGATAAAAGGGGCAAAAAAGGGACACACCTTAATTTTCGAAACTTTTTTATTTCTTTCCGATTTTGATGATTTTTTTATATGGTTCTTCATAAGAAATACAATAAAAGTTACACAAGACATTTTTGTATTACTTTTGTTGTTGCAGAGATAAAAGGAATTAAAGGGGCCAAAATTAGCTATTTTGCAGGACACCTAAAAAAATTATTTTTCATCCAATGTCACTGGTGATTTTTTCCTTTAGTTCACCTTGGTGAATGCTTTCATTAGGCTGTTGTTTTCTTTGTTTTGTGTCAATTCAGTCTGTGAAAACCTACCAGCCAGTCAGGAGAAAAATGCAAGGCATTTACTCCTCATAGAGATTCATAGAAGTAAAACTGCAATTGAACAGTTAATCTGAGAGATTTAAATGTAAAGTAATTTGTGATAGTTTTTGTATGAGGCAAAAAACCTACCTGCACCCAAACGCAAAACAAAAAAAAACAACTATGGCCTTAGTTTGTTGATAATTTTTTGGTATTTTTCATTGTTTCTGAGATACAAAGGGGTCAAAGTTAGCAATTTTGGAGGAAACATAAAATTTTTATTTTTCATTCGATTTCAGTGGAGATTTTTTTCCTTTAATTCATCTTGATGAGTACTTTCAGCAGTACATGTATGTCTACAAATTTTTACTATCTTTTTCAGTTCTTGAGATACAGGTGGTTAAAGGTGCCAGAAAAGCATGCTGCGGTCGTATCATGCTGTGCTTACATGTAGCAAAGCAATTATTAATCTTTATCCATGTTCAGACCAATGGAATGTTGTGTAAATTGCTCTGACCCCATTTTCTTATGTTTGACAATTGTCAGAATCTGTCTGTTAAAAGGTCATATTGGAAATAATAACAAAAAAAGGCATTTGAATTTAATAGAGATGTGATTTTGAAGAAAACTAGAGCATTTTTACACATTGTGGTTGATTTTTTCTGTCAAAACCAGGGCCTGGTTGTTCAACTCAATTAACCGAGGGTTAAATTTAACAACAGGTTAAACGTAGTGATTTTGTATATGATTTAACCCTCAGTTAAATTTATCCTTGAGTTAAATAAGTTGAACGAATGGGCCCAGATCTTTAAATTTCGTAAACTTAAAATGATACTACTTATTGAGAAGTGGGCTAATACATGTACTATTATGACCAGATTTAATTGAGGACACTTGTATTAACATTCTTACATTTGATGAAAATTTGATCTTTTTTATCATTATTTTTAGCTTCACTTAAAATATTTACCTATGAACATGCACAATTTGTTCTTATCTTTATAAAATTCATATGTGGTCAGTAGGATGCATTTGTAATGGCCAACACGATTTGTTTCTGACATTTGTTTTGTCAACGATGCTGTCCCTCACATATTTTTTTAATAAACGATGTAGATGCAAAAGAGTCGCACACTAGTTTAATGTTTGCAATTGAAAGCTGTTAAATCAATTAAACGATTAAGTTATAATCAGAATTTAAATTGGCACCCAACATGCATGCCTTCCAACAATATTAGAAAAACAAATAAACATGATTTTGAATCGAGTTTATAATTCATGAAACATTTACTAACATGTTTGTAAATGATAAACGAAAAATAAAAATGTTTTTGCTGGATTATAATATGATGAACCTTAATTAGATTAACTATTAGTCAGGTTTTTGAATTTGGGAAAAGTGTTGTGTGGTTGCCCATTTTTCCCCACAAGTTTGTTTGTTTACATTGCATTTGTTTTGTTCTATTTTTATCACAAACCATGAGGTTTTATAGAGGTCAGTAAACGACTAATACACAACACATTTGTTTATGCATTGTCATCATGTACTAAATGAGGGATAAACGATGCTCATCGTTGACATACTTTACTGTCAGAAATAAACATACATGTATATTATACACATTTCAGTGAATTATTCTCTTCAGATAATTTATTCCAATCTTCATTTAGGTTTTTTTATTTACATATTATTAAGAAAAAATAATACTCAGATGGTGAAGATTGTTTATTTTTTTAGCTGTTTACAACATTGTTTTTTTAGCTGTTTACAACATTGTTTAAAATGGTAAAAATATTCAAAGAGTTTTATTTTTTCAGTCCATTGATATGATGCAGGAACTAAAATGATAGTTCAGAAAGAATACATATAGAATATGTTTCCCTAGTCAGTTATCTTTAGTGATATTAAATAGTAAAAGAATTTTTATTGTTGTTTCAGATCCCACATGGGCCTCAATAAATCGTGGTGTCTTGATCTGCGATGAATGTTGTAGTGTTCACAGAAGCCTGGGACGTCATATTTCACAGATAAAGTCACTCAACAAAGGACAATGGAGTCCAACATTATTATCAGTAAGATTATGAGTTTTAGGTTTATCATGTTTTTAATATTTTCTGCATTTTATAGTGCGTGATTAACCTCTGTTGGTATTTGAAAACCAGTATATATATATAGATTCTCCTTCATGTACAAGAGTTATGGAATTTCTCCACCCGAGATAGTTAAATTTTTTATTTTTAACTCGCAAGCTTTTGCAAGCATGTTATAATCTAAAATTTAACTATTGAGGGTAGAGAAATTCCATAACTTACGAGTAAATTGAAGGAGAATCTGTTTTTCCTATGATTTTCGACAAAAACCTCAACAAAATTTCGTTGCTAAGTAGTTTGTTTACATAGTTGTCATTTCAGAACTAGTTTATCATTCCAATAACTGTAGAAAAAAACGGTAGGAATTCCCATGCAGAAATTTAATCACCCGGAAGTATTTTAAAATATGTATTTTTATCCCACCGATTAAACACGTCAAGAATAGGATGAATGTATATATTCAGTCTATTTTGTATACCTCCTATTTATTCAATAAAAAACACCACCATGTGGTAGTCTACAAAGATGTTGATAAATACTGAAAAAGTTTCACTTTTGTAGAATGCACGGTGATTCATTTCTAGTTTCCGTTGATATTTTCTTAAGATCCAGTATGCTCCTATAAGCGGTTGCCATTATAGTATTGTTAAAATTTCAATGATTTTTGGGGGGTTTTTTTTGTCAGATGGTACAACACCTTGCAAATCATGGTGCTAACAGTATATGGGAACACTCACTACTGGACCCTTCACAGAGTAAACATGGGAAAAAGAAACCAGGACCCAGGGACCAAGTACAGTAAGTAAATATAAATATACTTATCCTGACTCTGTTAAAAATACTATGTTTCCATTGGCTACAAAGTGTCCTTATCAATTATTGTATCCCCCTTCCTTGAAATCACATGATTTGCTACATGCTCCAAAATTTTTTTATATCCCGTATCCGCGATCTGTATACCCCTTCCTTGAAATCACGTGATTCGCTTTCACTATTTTCTGTTAACAAATTGTTTTAAACTTTATGATATTAGTTTTGCTTTTTTTCCATCCCACAAAAATTAAAAGAAAAAAAACATAATAAAAGCCATAATGTAAAAAAATCCTGATTTAAACTAATTTGTATGTTAAGATCATGTCAGTTATGGATCAATTGCAATGTTTAGCATAAATTTATGTAAATTCTATTATTAACTTTAAGACTATTGTGGCATTAAAGAAAATTGCAAAATTGGGTTCTTAAATTACAACATACATCAAAGATGTATGAGTATGGGTTATATTATGAGTATGACAGAACTTGGCGCTTCTTGGCTAGACTTGAGTGTTTTAATGGGCCACAGTAAATTTCAATTATTTCAGTTAATAAAAATATAAATTTTATTACTAGTATTGGAAAATTTTCTTTCTTTCGAACTTTGTCCAGGTTAATGATAAAACAAAATAAGTTTGGCTGCTGCCACTTTATCAGAAGTAAATTCCAAATTTGTTCACCCTTGAATTTTTTTTGTGGTGATCCCTCAGTAAACACATCCCTTGGACCAAGTACAGTAACTATATATAAATATACACATCCCTTGGACCAAGTACAGTAACTGTCTATATATATACACATCCCTTGGACCAAGTACAATAACTAAGTATAAATTTACACATCCCTTGGACCAAGTACAGTAACTATATTTAAATATACACATCCCTTGGACCAAGCACAGTAACTATATATAAATATACAAATCCCTTGGACCAAGTACAATAACTAAGTATAAATTTACACATCCCTTGGACCAAGTACAGTAACTATATTTAAATATACACATCCCTTGGACCAAGCACAGTAACTATAAATAAATATACACATCCCTTGCACCAAGTACAGTAACTATAAATAAATATACACATCCCTTGCACCAAGTACAGTAACTATATATGGAATGATACAAAAGTACAGAATACAATAATATAACAGAAAAATTGAGAAGGTTCTAAATAATAAATTCATTAGTCGTTGGTAATACTAAATTTTAAACTATAGTTTAAAACTTATAAAGTTACTTTATGGGAGAAAAATTGATAATACATGTATATCTATCCCATGTAATGACAAGTTTTTGGTCAGATCTGAAACTGGCATATATAAAAACACTAACTTAGTTGTTGATTAAAACTTCAATTAAATTCGTTTGATTGGTTTGGTGTCCAAATTTATATTGCTTCTGAATAGAATGATACCATCATATGATGTAATGTAGGTGTAAAGCAAAAAAATGTATTTGAAATTGGATAATTTTATGATAGTATAATTGAAGTGGTGATATATAAGTTATAGAAACTACATTTGGAGGTCAATCTTAGCAAGAATACACCTTGGTGTGATTATTTGATCAGATAAAATTCTCCTTGGTTTTTGTCTGTAGGTTTGTCAGACAATCACTGCAAGATTTATTCTTGCTAATGAATTCCCTCCAAATACATTTTGATAACATTGCATAATTTTGATTTTTATATTTCAGCCCAGTCAAGGCAGAATTTATACGGTCCAAGTATCAATTTTTACAGTTTATTAACAAACAAAAGGATGGTGATGCCAGCTCAATAGATGACCTTAGTAAGGTAGGTCACAAGAGGTTAGAGGTAATTCAGGTCATTAGATGACCTAATAAAGATTAGAATAAGAATGGTAGAAGGAAATTATGATGACTATGGCTTGCAACTGATACGTCCACAATAGATTATCTCTAAGGGATGAAGTATAATGACTTGTCAAGCATACCTGGTACAAAAAGACATAGTCTGTTTCTGGGTGGTTTAAAAACAATGACACAATAGCAAAAAAATGAAATAGTATGTTTCTGAGTGGTTTAGTATAATCTGACACAATTGCAAAAAATGACAGGGAATGTTTCTGAGTGGTTTAGTATAATCTGACACAATAGCAAATAACGACATTTTATGTTTATGAGTGGTTTAGTATAAACTGACACACTGGCAAAAAAATTACAGGGTATGTTTCTGAGTGGTTGAATACAATCTTACACAATGACTGGTGTTTAGTATAAACTGACACAATGGCAAAAAATGACAGGGTATGTTTCTGAGTGGTTTAGTATATTCTAACACAGTGGCAAAAAATGACAGGATATGTTTCTGAGGGGTTAAGTATAAACTGACTTAATGGCAAAAAATGACATTGTATGTTTCTGAGTGGTTAAGTATAAACTGACACAATGACAAAAAATGACATGGTATGTTTCTGAGTGGTTTAGTATAAACAGACACAATAGCAAATAATTACATTTTATGTTTCTGAGTGGTTGAGTACAAACTGACACAATGACTGGTATGTTTATGAGTGGTTTAGTATAAACTTACACAATTGCAAAAAAATGACATGGTACGTTTATGAGTGGTCTAGTATATTCTAACAAAGTGGCAAAAAATGGCATGGTATGTTTCCCAGTGGCTTTGTATATTCGAACACAGTGGCAAAAATGACATGGTATGTTTCTTGGTGGTTTAGAACAATCTAACACGATGGCAAAATAGGACATGGTATGTTTCTGAGTGGTTTAGTATACTCTAACACAATGGCAAATGTGAGTGAGTGGTATATGTGTAACAAACTGAAATGGTACATTTCTGATTGATTGTGTACTATCTTATTAATACTACTAAAAGAATGAGACAAATTTTTGTTAGCCGGGTTGCCGTTTCAACAACAAATGCGACGTGCGATCTTTATATATCAGAAGTATGAGACCATTGTGCAGTTTAAAACTTTTATCAGTACATACGCAATTGTTTCCGCGTTTTGCTAATTACCCCTAATTAATTAATGCGGATCACGAAAACCGATACCGTTCCAGAAGTATACATCACAAGAAGTTTCTGTATCGACCGAGGAAAAGTTTGTCTAAAGACAGCTCGACAGAAAACGGTTTAGGATTTCGTTGCGTAAGTGTAAAGAAAAATGCACAAAAGAAAATGAACAATCGGCTTTCTATTCAATCATCTGCACTGGGAATTTAAAAGCGACCACATGCCCAAAATGAATGAAAATAAAAAAGGCAAATATGCTTGCTTCCCCGTCTTATAAAGAACACTTCACCCAAGGCTCCAGGTTCAAAACAATAGTTATCAATTTCAAGTTTGAGGGAATTAAAGTATTTACAGTTTACTTTTGAATACTGTTTCAATATATTATAATAAATTGGTACCAATAAATGATTATTATTATAGGGAATAGACTAGTACATTTAGACAAAACAACATGGTACATGTATATAATAAAGATTTTGGGAGTAGAAGTGAAATTTGTAATCTAAATGAGCAGAAGCCTTATTATTTTTTGATATACTGCAAAAATTTTTATGGCTTCCGTATAGAGGTAAAGTTCAGTATTCATTTTTATGCCCCGTCAGGAATGTGGCTGAGGCATATAGATTTACCCTTGTCTGTCTGTCTGTCTGTCTGTCCGTAAGTCTGTACGTCCTGATTCGGTTAAGTTTTGCATTTAGCTCCATTTCTCAGAAACCTATAGTAATATATCATTGATATTTCACCACTACAGTCCTCTTGTATAGTACAACACAGTTCAGCAACACTTGGGTCTCTATGACCTACATCTCATGCTTCATTGACTTTGGTTTAATTTTATACTACATTAGGGTCAATTAATTAGAATCTTATGGTAATATATCAATCATTTTTCACCACAACAGTCCTCATGTATAGTTCTATGCTATTCAGCAATATTTGGGTCACATTGACCTACATTTCATGGTCGAAAGACTTTGCTTATGGTTTATGTTTAGGTCAGTTTTTTTCCTATTTAGGTCATTATTACAAAACCGATATTGCTTTTAGGACGGGGCATCTGTGTCTTTTAGTCACATTTTCATGTTACTTATTTATTTTCAGCAATTACACTCTAGTGTGCGGACCAGTAATTTAGAAACATGTTTACGGCTTCTGTCTAAGGGAGCTGACAGCAATTATTTCCATCCCGTGAGTATGTTTTTTAGACAAATAAAGCACGATTAACAGCCTAAACAATTCCTATTGAACAACTGAATCTTTTGATCACTTGATTGTTGGAAGTAAAGGTTAACAAATCTTAACATAACCTATTATATTCAGTTATATAACTCAGCTTAACAAACCTCAATCCAATCATAGTTACTGTGGTCTTGCACAAGAAATAAGGTATGATGAAAGATTTTATGCCTTGAAAACAACTGATGAATCATAACCAGAGGAAATATTTATAACTTGTGATTCAAAATTTGTATATTTATCAGCCATATATCGCATTATCTGGATTTCTCATTGTCAGTTGATAAGGTACAAGTACAAGTTAAATTTGATATTTCACACCTAAAGATTCATTCTTAATTGTTCAAAAAGGTTACATCTTGGGAATAAATATGAAGTATTACTCCTAAAATTCCACAAATTCTTTAAAATTTTTTGTTAATTTTCAAATTATCACATACTATAAATTAAATGAATCTCATACTTAACAACTTTAGATTGATCACATGTATGTTATAGATTTCAATAATAAGTATTTACATGTTGTTTTAATTGATGCATTTAATACTGAGTGCATATACATTTGTTGGTGAAAGTCCAGTACTGCTATTATATATATTTAAGGAATAAAATATACATGTATTTGTTGTAGGAAAAAGGAAACTGTCCTCTGCATGTGGCTGCCCAGAGTGGACAACCATTACAGGTAGAACTTCTAGTCATATATGGAGCTGATCCTGGTGCTTTTGATTCTAATGGGAAAACTCCAATAGATCATGCTAAGTATGTTATAATTGTTTATATAACAAAACAACAAAATCTTTTTTTTTAAATTTTCCTTGATGAGGGATGATTTTCATTATCATATACAATAAATACTTAATTTTACCCTAAATAAGGTTTTTGTACATTATCACATATTTACTGGTGGTATGGACATTTTTGCATGGTTGATAATGACGGGAATCAAAGGTTATCAGCCCGATGCTAATATCAGCTTTTTATATCCAGGGAAGTTTTAATACTTCCTGTTCAGCAGATAATAAACTATCTACAAGTATTTACTTTTTAAAAAAAAGCTTGTCTGCGTAAATCAATTGATTTCAAACAACTGTTAATTGTCCCCCCCCCCTCCACAGTCCGACAGAGGGACTTAGTTATGGTCTGCGTCTGTGCGTCCGTTCGCTGTCCATCACAATAACTTTGTGGATGCAACTTCTCTGAAACTACTGAACAGATTTAATTTATATTTTGCAGGATTGTTATCTATGATTCACCAATCTTTAAATGAGTTATGGAACTCTGTTTTTTATCACATTGTATCATATGCATACCTTGTGGACGCAACTCCTCTGAAACTACTGTGTAGATTTAGTTTCTTTTTGCAGGATTGTTACCATGATATGAGGATGATCACAATATACTGCTATTCAGATTCAGATATTCTTTTGAAGAGTAATGTGACTTTGTTGTATTTTATCACATGCATACCTTGTGACTCAAATCCTCTGAAACTGTTTGGCAGATCTGGTGTATATTTTGCAGGATTGTTGTGTATGATATGAAGATTATCATTCTATACCACCATTTTGATTTATTGATTTTTATAAGAGTAATAGGACTTAGTTTATTAGCACTGTGTTTCATATGCATAACTTGTGGACAAAACTCCTCTGAAACTACTTGTGAGATTTTGATTGAATTTTGCAAGTCGTTGCTTATGATATTCATATTGGTTAGGGCAAATTTTAATGGCTGATTTATGTATTGCAGCAGGGGACATTTGGCTGTGTGTAGCAATCTTGTCATATTGGTGAGGACAAATTTTATTTGCTGATTTATCTATTGCATTAGGGGACATATGGCTGTGTGTAGCAATGTTATTGTTATATTTGCGAGTTTATTAAATAAATAGAAAAAAATTATTTTCCTTTGTATCAATAAAATATGTGATAAAGAGATTATTACATGGCATTTTCCGTATCGACCCTGGTATGAGCCCACAAGCTAAAGGTCTCAGGCTTGATATTGTAGTCTGAAGCTAAGACCAGGGCCAATATAGAAATGCTATTTTTGTCCCCCGCCACAACATGACGTAGGGACCTAGTAATGGTCTGCGTTTGTCTGTTCGTCCGTCCGCTGATCGGATTTTTAAAAAATTTTGTAGGACTCTTTAGTCACCATATGTAGTTGATACTATCGCAACACGATTTTGATTCAACACATTTTACGGGAGTGGTGAGACTTAAACGTTTTTGTGCATGTGTCACTATAGGAACACTTTGTGGACACAACTCCTCTGAGACTGCTGATCGAATTTCGTTCAAATTTTGTAGGATTGAAAGTCAACACATTTAATTGATCCTGTCACACAGCAATTTTGATTCGACAAATTTTACAGGAGTTATGGGACTTTCTGTTTTTGTGCATGTGACACTACAGGAACACTTTGTGGACGCAAATTTTTATTTTTATTGTACTGCAATTTTTATGCCCAGCCATGAACGTGGCTGGGGCATATAGATTTACCCTTCCGTCGGTACGTCTGTATGTCTGGATTTGGTTAAGTTTTGCATATAGCTCGAGCTCCATGACCTACATTTCATGCTTCAGTGACTTTGGTTAAGTTTTGCATTTAGGTTCAATTTTCAGATTAGTTTTTATTATGTGTTGACATCCATACTGTGCCGCCATTTCAATAATACACATTTGTATATCTTCGGGGCTTTGACTTTTCTCTGCGGTGGGGGACATATGGCTACGTGTAGCAACCTTGTATAATCTATAATTATTTTGTAAGAATACCTAAGTGGGCTGATAATACGGCATTATTAAGGGAATACGATACAAGAAGGATCCTCTACTGATTTTTTGCTGATAATTACCAGATTGTCAATTTTGAATTATACTTTCCAAATACGGAAAGAGAAACATACTTTCATGACTTAGTTTTTAAGATATTTGACACTGATTTTGGTATGTTTGAGCAAAAAACCTTAAATTTTTCACATTTCAAGACAGTCACAAAAAACTGTCTAACTTTTTAACGAAAAAAGATAACTTCATCAGATCTTTTGTAAAATATTCCCAACTACATAATTGATAAAAAATATTGATAAATAATTACAAAATTATGCAAATTTAAGCCAAATAAGGAATATTGATAAAAATTTGGTAACTTCAGATGGATTTTGTCTTTAAATTTTGGTATAATTATCTTGAATTAATTACTTTCTGTTTGCAAACGAAAGAAGTTGGGGTCCATGTGCTTATTGCAAAGTATTTGAGAAAAACCCCAAATTTTAGGATGGTATAAGGGTTTTCTTGAAGGATATTATGACGTCACAATGTTTATCTCTTGGCGATGTCATTATCTCCCCCTGCTTCTGTATCGTATTCCCTTAAATGCATCCAGAATTTATAGTACGTCTCTTCATCAATGTTTGGCATCTTTATCAATTACATACCTTTACATTCATTTCCAGACTTTCTTTTTTAATATAGAAATTTTATTTCTGGATGATTATCAGGTCAATAGCTTAAGGATTAAATGATTAAAGCATACTGAATTCTACCTTAAGCTAGTCAGTTATAAAATATTCGATAAGCTTGATTATACATTTTTTTGTAATCAGCTGATTTTTATACGACCGCAAAATTTTTGCGGTCGTATATTGGTATGACGTTGGCGTCGTCGTCGTCTGCGTCGTCGTCCGAAGACATTTGGTTTTCGCACTATAACTTTAGTATAAGTTAATAGAAATCTATGAAATTTAAACACAAGGTTTATGACCACAAAAGGAAGGTTGGGATTGATTTTGGGAGTTTTGGTCCCAACAGTTTAAGAATCAGGGGCCAAAAAAGGGCCCAATAAGCATTTTTCTTGGTTTTCGCACAATAACTCTAGTATAAGTAAATAGAAATCTATGAAATTTTAACACAAGGTTTATGACCACAAAAGGAAGGTTGGGATTGTTTTTGGGAGTTTTGGTCCCAACAGTTTAGGAAGTAGGGGCTAAAAAAGGGCCCAAATAAGCATTTTTCTTGGTTTTTGCACAATAACTTTAGTATAAGTAAATAGAAATCTATGAAATTTAAACACAAGGTTTATGACCACAAAAGGAAGGTTGTGATTGATTTTTGGAGTTTTGGTCCCAACAGTTTAGGAATTAGGGGCCAAAAGGGTCCAAAATTAAATTTTGTTTGATTTCATCGAAAATTGAACTATTGGGATTCTTTGATATGCCGAATCAAACCGTGCCTTTAGATTCTTAATTTTTGGTCCCGTTTTCAAATTGGTCTACATTAAGGTCCAAAGGGTCCAAAATTAAACTTAGTTTGATTTTAACAAAAATTGAATTCTTGGGGTTCTTTCATATGCTGAATCCAAACATGGACTTAGTTTTTTTATTATGGGCCCAGTTTTCAAGTTGGTCCAAATCGGGGTCCAAAATTAAACTTTGTTTGATTTCATCGAAAATTGAAGTATTGGGGTTCTTTGATATGCCGAATCTAACTGTGCATTTAGATTCTTAATTTTTGGTCCCGTTTTCAAATTGGTCTACATTAAGGTCCAAAGGGTCCAAAATTAAACTTAGTTTGATTTTAACAAAAATTGAATTCTTGGGGTTCTTTGATATGCTGAATCTAAACATGTACTTAGTTTTTTTATTATGGGCCCAGTTTTCAAGTTGGTCCAAATCGGGGTCCAAAATTAAAGCTAAAAAAGGGGTAAATTTTTTTTTTTTTTTGGGGGGGGGGGGGGGAATTCTCCACAGCATATTGTATTGCACAAGAAGCAAAAAATTGAATATAAATTCAAATCATATGACCAATTCTAAGTTCTTTATTTCAGTTATTCTGTGTCAGAAACCTATTATGTGTCAAATATTTGAAGAAATTTTCAATTGCACAGTATTGTGCAATAGCAAGAAATTGATATGTGTGCTCTGCTATCAAAACCTTATTATTAACAAATTCCATGACTATGATGTCATTTTCTATTTTAATATGTTATGGTGTATTTAAATGGGCTGTTATGGTTGCAAAGTATAAAGAAATGGGGGGGGGGGGGTTGAAAACAAAATTTAGAGGGGGGGGGGGGTAAATGAGAAATTGGGGAGGGGGTAATTTTTTTCTCATTTCATATTTCATAAATTAAAAAGAAAATTTCAAATTTTTTTAGCAAAAAAAGGGGGGTTACATTAAATTTTATTGTTTTTTGGTTTTTTTTTGGGAGGGGGGGGGGGTCAATGTGCAACTTCATAGTGTATTGCACAAAAGCTAAAAAAAGGGATAAATTATTATTTTTTTTGGGGGGGGGGGGCAATTCTCCACAGCATATTGTATTGCACAAGAAGCAAAAAATTGAATATAAATTCAACTCATATGACCAATTCTAAATTCTTTGATTTCAGTTATTCTGTGTCAGAAACCTATTATGTGTCAAATATTTGAAGAAATTTTCAATTGCACAGTATTGCGCAATAGCAAGAAATTGATATGTGTGCCCAATTTTAAATTTTAAATTGGTTATTTCTGATTTATATATAAAAACAAATAATACTGATATGGTTTGAATAGGTAAATTAAAAAATTTTAAGTTCTTAGACAACATTCATTCTGTGTCAGAAACCTATGCTGTGTCAAATATTTATTCACAATCCAAATTCAGTATTGTATCAAGATTGAATGTTGTGTTCATAATTGCCCCAACTATTCAGGGTTCGACATCTGCGGTCGTATCTAGCTGCGCCCAGCGGAGCATTTTATTTAATTAAATTATTTGATTACAGAGCTGAAGGTTATACAGACTTGGCAGATCGTTTGTTAGAATTACATTATGAACTAACAGACAGACTAGCTTATTATGTTTGTAAAAGAAAGCCAGGTTTGTATCCTTAGAAGTCAGTTTAAGAGTTTCTGATTACCAAGGGATGCATATAACTGCTTACCTTTGAAAAAGAATTTGCTTTCCTGGAAAGTACACAGGTCTGTCTGTCTACTACAAATAAAGAAAGCTTAGCACATAGAAAAATTCACTTGCTTAAATGCCACGAAATACACTTATCTACCTGAAAAAATAACGTATCAAAAATTGAATGAGGATAAAATGTTACATGCGTTATTATGATTATGAAAATGAATAAGATTTATTATTTTTTTAAATATTTTAAAATACTCTCATTGGATGAAAACTGTCATGTGATTCAAAAATAAATTTAATGTTTTTACAAAAATTGAACATCATGGGAAACAACCTTATTGTTCACCTCCAAACATCCAAATTTTCCTCTGCAAGGGAGACAACTGCGTAATAGCGGGAAACAACACTATTATTCACCTCCAAAACAAACACAAGGGAGACAATTTCGTTATTCGTCTGCATTCAAGGTCATGAGAGTCAAATTGTCTTTCTCCTGTGGAAATATTAAACAACTACGGCACTCATTTGAGGTGGACATTCGAATTTGGCAACCCTTTGACAGGTTTTCCCTTAGGCAAGCCCTCGGGAAAACAACCTCTCTTGGGTTGTCAAATCTGAATGTCTACCTCAAATGAGGGCGGTAATTGTATAATGTATCATATGATTAATGCTTTTATAAATTGAAAGAAAAACCTTACAGGTACAATAAAATAAAAGTATACAAATACAAACAGATACAATATTAATAGATGGAGGTATATTGTGTAGTTGAAAATTGTGTATTAAAATAATGAATATTTTCAAACGTAATATCTATTTTATCATAAATGTGATATCCCATGCATTGGGCATGAGAGTCACGCATTTTGGACCAATCTCATGACCTCACACGCTGGCAACACTTTCTCACTTTCTCACGCTTACCTAAACTTTGGTTGAAAAGTCTTGCTCTGGGTTTCAAAGAGTCAACACCTATTTATTTTTATTTTTTACACACTCGTGATCAAGACCATATTGGTCGAAACGTTGAGTATTTTTTACTTTTTACTTTTTAGTTTGTTGTTGTTTTTTACGTTTTTATATTTTGTTTTGTTCGACTTGTGTATTTCATACATTTTAGTGGTCTTACGCCCCTTTTGACAGCTCACCATTTCCATTTATTTTTCTTGTTATCTATTGTCGAATGAGCTGTTTCGCAACATACTTAGTTTTTTGTTGAAAAGTAAAATGTTTTACAAAAGCCATTCTACTTTAAGCGGTAAATGGACATTTTCCCTTTTTAATATTGTCCTTGAAATGAAAAACAAAGAAATATTTGTTAAATCTTTCTTATTTCATACTGAAATAATCATTTTATGGCCGACTTATGTCCTTCAATTGCAATCGTTGGTGTTATTATTTTCGTAAACAATGTTGTGTTATCTCCTTGTTTATCTAAAAACTTCATAAAATTGTTCATAAATTTTTGTTACTCAAAATTGTTATAAAATTGATTAGACTTTATAAATTTCATCATTTTATATTTGTTTGAAAGAAAATTTCTTATTTAGAAGTTTGAATAAAAGATTTACAAAAAATATTAAAAATAAGTTAATACCAAAATACAGAACATTGAGAAAGTGCTACCAATTCGAAGGTTACAATGCCACTGATTAAAAATGTAATGTTGTTTTAGCATTAATCTTGACTATATACAACATTATGTAGTAAGATAACTTCTGTCTTAAAAGGTATTACTTTGATAAATGTTAAAATCTCACCTATAATCACCTTAATCTCACTTGTAAATGAGCAAAATCTTACCCATATCCATTGTGAATTTGTATGATTTATGTATATATTTTAATGATTTTATGAAAGGCTCAAGGGAGATAAAAACTATATTGATTGTGTATGCTGATATGTGGAGTGTTCATGTTAGAATTGTATTGAAAGAGGGGGGAAAATATATATATAGATATATGTTGAAAATTGGATTGTCTCCCTTTTATCAAAAAAGTTTGTTTAGATCTAAAATCACACAATTCAGTAATTCAAATTAGAAACAATTTAAATTTTAAATATGAACATACAAATTAAATGCAAATTATTTCAGGTTTGGGTTAGACAAATTATATGTGTATATAGGTGTCATATATTAAGCAGGTTTGATTGTAATATTAAAACTTACAATATATATATCACTTATTAAACTATTATATATTATATTGATCATTCAAAATTTTTTTTTACAGACCACAAAAATGGAGTACATTTTATCATACCAGAAATGGCTGACAGGTAAGATTTCAAAATCTTAATACCAGATTATTCAGGAAAAGATGTGTATTTTATATTAATTTTAGCTCAGAGGGCCATGTGAGCTATAGCCATCATTTGGTGCCCAGTGTTGTCCGGCGTAAACAGCAATGGTCTTCTTTCAGAAGTGTGGCTGATGACTTGGACTGTTTAACATAGGACCGTATGGGAGAATTCATATTAAAAATCTTCTTGTCTGAAACCATTTGGAACCAGACCTGTCAGCAATGGTCCTTAGATGGTCCTCTATCTGAATTGTGTCCAATGACCCAGACAGTGAACCAAGATGACTGCCACATCCAAACTTAGTTTAACATAGAACACTATGGGAAAATTCATTTTAAAATCTTCTTGTCTGAAACCAATTGATTAATTCGAACCTCACTTGGTCCTTAGATTATTCTCTTTCAGAAAAAGGTCCGATGACCCTGACTGTCAGTCAAGATGGCTACCACAGCCAAACTTAGTTTAACATAGGACCCTATGGGAAAACCAGCTAAATTGGCTGTTACACAATTTTAGTCCTGCTCAAGGTGGATAAGTTAATTCCAGATGAGCGATACAGGCTCTTGAGAGCCTCTAGTTATATCATGATGTTGATCTTAATGCATTGACTGTTCATAGTACTTTAATTTAGATCTGATTTTTGTTGTATCTACAGTCATTGTTATACACGTAAGTGTATATGTAGGTAAGAAATTAATTGATTTTTGTCTTTTATTTTACAGTAGTTTAGATTTATCAGAGTTGGCCAAACAAGCAAAGATGAAGTTACAAGCTGTAAGTTTTGATAGTAATTTTTTTATCCAGACTACACTTTAAAATTTATACTGACCTCACACACATACTTCCTATTTCAATTAAACCCCATGGCAATATCCATTAAACTCTTGAGAAGTGGTATATTTTATTGTAATATGAAATAATCATAACTTCCATTACATTTGATACAAGTGCAGTAATGCACAGAATTGGCTGTTCTGTGCTGCACCTAAACTTTTCTTCAATATTAAGAACAGAGATAAGAGAGTTATACTAACTAGATTTAGAATAAGCAATCATGGTCTCCGCATAGAGAGAGGCCGTAACGAACGAAAAATTTATGAACATGGAAAAAATATTACACTGCCAAGATCAGAGAGAACATGCCAGTTTTGTTCAATGAACTCGGTTGAAGACGAAGAACATTTTTTATTTAAATGTACCCTTTATAATAAGGAAAGAAAAACCTTTCTGGATGAACTCTTTACAAAATACCCATATTTATCCCAAATATCCGATAGTAATCTGCTTATTTGGTTCATGTCAAACGATAGCCTTGATTTTAACTCTAAATTATGTGAATTGCTATCCTCATTTTACATATTGAGAAACTAAATATTTGCTTAACTGAAACTTATAAAACTTATTTATACTCTTCACCAGTTCATTGTCACATTATACTTGAATTGTTTTTTTTTTTTTTTTTGGTTTTTTTTTTTTCTTTCTCTTTTCTGGGCAGTAAGAGTTATCCTTCATTCCATATATACAATGTAGGCAACTGACTCTCCTCATAAAAAAAATAAAAAATAAAAATACATTTGTGTCTGTATTTTTATCTGTATTTTATTTTTCATTTACATGTTGTACTGTTAAATCAATCATATCATCCTTAATCAGAATGATAGTTGTATGTGTGAGTGTATGCGAGTGGGAGAGAAAGGCTTTTTATTTTTACTTTATGTGATTACATGCTTGTTATGAGCCCTATGATTAGGAAATAAAATATCTTATCTTATCTTATCTTATCTAAACTTGTTACCAGGTCACTCAAAAAAAAACCTGCATGTAAAACTAAATACTCAGTTGTAAATGGTGGCTATTAAAAAACAGTATTTTTACTTCTTTTCTAAAACATATTCGAACATAATGTCCTTCACACTTTGAGTCCAAACATGTAAAATTTGCAAATTTTGATATGACAATACAGTATAGAAACAAAATGCACAAAATTTAAAAATGGAAAAGAAAGACAGAAGATTAAATTCACAATTTTCGAAATACAACCATGTGTGCCCCATATTTATGCATTTTATTTCTATGCAGTATTGTCATACACTATATATAGATGCACAGTAAGGAGTCAGAATTTTTATTTTTCATATTCAAAAATATGACTGAAAGTGTTTGATACACCTGCAGGGATGCAACATGTTTGGAGTGCAGAGATAGCTGACAATTCCTACTGCCTCTATCTAGTTATTCCCACACTCACAAAGAAAGTTTGTGGGATATTGTTACTGCTCACATCTGTCTGTCCGTCTGTCTGGCCGACCGCCACACTTTTCTTGTGACCTAAATTTCTCTTTCATTTTAAATGTTGAATTTTATTTTTACAGATGTATTTTCATACTCTAAATGCAAATAATAATATGCAGTAAAGTTTTAGAATATTGATTTTCGAGCCTTTGGTCCCACAGGGGTCAACTTTTGAAAATTTTGAATTTAAGGTTTTTTCCTGAACTCCTCTTTCATTTTTCAATTTATACATTTTATTTCTATACACTATATGTAGACCTGCAGTAAGGTTTTAGAATTTTTATTTAATTGTGAATTTAGGCTTGTGACCTTGAAACTCTTCTTTCATGTTTAACCTTATGCATTTTATAATGCAGGAATAGCTGTTATTTATAACTGCCTCAATTTAGTTTGTTCTAGCTGGGTGTGACCTTGTTGGTAATTCTTTTTATGTGTTATTATATAGTTATATTTACATGAGATAAAATGTTTAAATCCATCACTTTTTACTGTCAATACCAAGTCACACTTTCCTGACTCCCTCTTCTGTTTGTGTTTGGTTCATGTCATGTCAGTATTCTAGAAAGTGGATGTTTGTTGATTTGTGTTATTGTTTATATTTCCCGGCATAAATTATTTTCAATAACCAAACTATATTAAGACACAGTGAGATTAAATATTGTTTCAGAATTTTGTGAGAATGTTTTATATTATTTTCCAGCTGCCAAACCATTTATTTGAAGAATTAGCAATGGATGTATATGATGAAGTTGACAGACGGGAGAATGACGAGCGTAAGTTATACATTAGCTTCCTCTGGAATAAATTTAGGGATTATATGATCATGGATTATGAACAAATATATAATATCTGGCAGGGGTAGTCAGAGAGATGGCAAAATTTCTTTACTCTCAAGACTGGTATTTTTTGCATATATGTCTCAGGGAAATTTAGTGTAGATAATGGTATTTTTTGCATATACCCCTTTTAGCCATTATATATCTGTTTAATTATACAGAATATCTAGAAGATGTTAATTGAATTACTTACATGTGATATTGATTCAGTGGATGAAATAAAAAAATACTGCCACCTTCGTCTACAACATCTGACATTTTGTTTTATTTATCGGAAAAAATTTAATGTACCTTACAAAGAGGGTAAAAAGTGTATATACAGTGTAGAAATAGTATGTACGTTTCTGCATAAACCTCTGTAGAGTGGAAGATTATGTATATCCATGGGAATTTCATTGAAATTATGAAGATATGCAAGAAAGACACTAGCAATCAACCAATCAGAATCCAGGATTTTTGTGTAAATGTTGAAAGATGCTGTTATTTATTTATTCAAATTTTTTTTCCAGTAAATTAAGTAGAAATTACTTAATGCTGATAAAACGCTAAAAATGTTTTAAGATTTGAATTTGAATCTATGTGCAAAATTCAAAAAAAAATTTTTATATATATTTGACATGGAGTTGCTTCCCTTTAACTCATTTAATACCAGTAAATGTTTTAAAATTTTCAACTGAAAATTGATGAACAATTAAGCCAAAGTTAAATTAATCTATTTATAGATTGGGCTCAATCACATGATAACTCTGCTGTAGTGAGTGACAGGCAGGGAGTCCCTTTTCTACCTCTTAACCCAGATTTCTCAGCAACAAGAAATCAGGTAAAGTATTATTGCAAATGCCATGGCTGTATCAGAATGTTTCTGTTTTAAAAAAACAATTTTTTTACTTAGTTGAAAAATAATTAAATACATGTATGTACAACAAAGACAATAACATTTATACATGATAGAATGATAGAATTTTCTTAAATTATTCTTATAGAGAGATAACAATGAAAATTTGAAATTTTATTTATAAAACATGGGTCACTTTTCTTATTTTCAAGAGACACAGATTTGTTATTTTCTGCTAACCTGGTCCTGATTCAAAATTTCTCTGGTACTGGCAAATTTTCCAATTGTTTCATGTATTTTTACCTTTGTTGAGTCAGATTTGGTTGATTTGAAATCCCAGTTAACTAGAGTATATTTTGAAGTCTGCTCAAAAATAGAAAGACGTATATTAACCTTGATGTGTCGAAATTTCAAGAAAAATTTCAACTTTGATAAAAATTAATCATTCGATAATCAAATCGGATTTTTTCATTGTGTTGCAAATAAGTTATCTTATTTTATGATAATGTTAATGAATATGTTTGAATTAAGAGTTCGGTGGATGTTTTTTCATGAACAGGTGACATTTTTGATAATTAATAAATCGAAATATGATTGTTTGCTTAACAAATTTCACCTGGGATAATGGCAAAATTAATATTAACGTCCAAGCTGAGCATCAATATTTGTTAGGAATAAAAATACCGATCAGCCTATTTCTTACAACTTAGAATTCATTCTTGTTCCATTTTTCGATAGATTCTTTAATATGCATTGATACATGATAAAAATTTGTGTATTGACATTTGACAAGTACTTAATCTAAATTTGGTTATTTACAAAAGTCAGATATTGATGAAATTTAAATTTCGGATGAGTCGAAGCTTGTCCAAGTCTAATAGGATGGTCTGGTCACTGGACTTTGACATAAAGAGCTTCAAATAGAATTATGATAGAATTCAGAAATTATATTTCAGTATAATTAATAGTGCATATATTTTTTTCTGAAATTTATATGAAATGGATAAGAAAGTGTATAATCGATAAATTCTCCACAAAAATTGGATTTCTAGAGTTGACAAAACTTTCAGCACTTCTGTCTTTTTTTCATATATCTGTAGAGAGATTAGCAAGTTTTTTATTTTTCTCCTTTAAGGGTCGACAAAAACTTGCCAGATTTAATGCGAGAGAATTCACAACTCTAGTTATTGATATTTTAAGTGATGCTAAAAGAAGACAAACGGGAGTATTATCACCAACTCAGACTCCCAAAGAACAAGGTGAGTTTAAGTATATACATCTTTGAATTCCAAAGAACAGGGTAAGTTTTAAATATATAAAACTCGGACTCCTGAAATTCAATAAAATTTTATGTATTCCCCAAACAAAAAGGTAGGTTTAAGTATTTTACAACTCAGACTTCTGAAGAAGGTGAGTTTAATAATGATTTACAACTAAGACTCCCAGACAACAAATTGATTTTAGTACAACTCAGACTCCCAAAGAACAAGGTGAGTTTAAGTAATTATAACTCAGAATCTCTAAGAATAAGTTGATGTTAAATCAAATTTATAATGTATACTAAGCAAGTCAAGAAAAGCCATCCAGTCAATGAGTACATTCAGAATAAAGTTGGTTAATATCCAGTTGCAATTATAAGCTCACCTGATCAAAGGCCAGTGTCAGTTTTTGCCATGACTTGGCGTCTGTCATCCAACTGTCTGTCCATTCGTTAGCTTTTCACTTTTTAATCTTCTGCTTGAGAACCGCTGAACAGAATTCGACCAAACTAGGCTGAGATGTTCTTTGTAGAGATCTTTCAAAGTGTTGTTACTTTGTTGGCAATTGGACAAGAAACATGGCCACCAGAGACCATTCTAATTTCTTCTGAAGAATGATATGCCTGATTGAACACAAACTTAACAGATATATTTCTGTAAAGGTACTTAACAAGTGTTATTACTTTTGGTCGATCAGAAATCCAAGAAGGCCTTTAAAGCCCAACCGAGTTTAACATAGGACTCTTGCAAGAAATGGGTTAGCCAATTGGGTCAGGCCACGCAATTGTTTTCCTGTTACAGAAGTCATGAAATAATAGGCTGCCATTAAGTCTGTACGTTTCGTTGAAACATGGGAGATGGCTCAAAACGATCGCCATGCAATGGCACATATCCAGTTAAAATCTCGGGGTGTGAAGTCAGTCTACTTTTTCCGTAATTTGAGAAATCACGAGCCATGGTAAAAAAAGTCTCCTCCCGCAAAGTAAAATGTACCTCTTTCATGCTCTCCATGTAGAATAAAAATTTTCTTGGTTTTATTCATTCAATCCTTTCAATATTTCTATGTCAAATGTCTCAGGTAAATACGCCTTTAAAACAACACTAGTTATTCAGTTATCATGGTTGGTTTTGTTACAGTAGGTCCATATATCATGGTGCAATTATAATTTTTTTAATGCGCTTCTTTTGTATCCCTCAGGTCAAAGTTCATTGCAGGTCTTGAGCCAATTGGAACTAGACTTGGCAGCAATCGTCCCTAGGTGGTCCTCTTTCAGAATTGTGTCTGATGACCCAAACTGTCAACCAAGATGGCTGCCACAGCCGAACTTACAGTATTTCCCAAGGTCTTTCAATCCTTACTGGACATTCAGTCCAGTAAATGCTTCACTGACCAGTCATTTTGGTATTTTTCATGTTAAAAATTCTGAATGGTTACTGCACACTTGGTCCAGTTGATCAACAACTTTTTCCGGACCGAACCCAATTTTACCAGTCATTTGCCAATGTCCAATGAACCTTCAGAATTACTGAACTTTAATAGTTTAACATAGGAGAATATGGGAAAATTCATTGAAACATCGACTTGTGTAACTACTTGGACAATTGGAACCATACTTGGTAGCAATGGTCCTTAGATTGTCCCCTTTCAGAAGTGTTTCCATTGATCCAGACTGTCAAACAAGATGGCTGCCACAGTCAAACTTAGTTTAACAAAGGAACATTCTTCTCTGAAACCACCTGGCCAATTGAGGGCAAACTATAGTGATTTTGAACATGTTGAATGTGAACTCTAATTTCTACCAGGCTGACAAAATGACCTGTATTTTTAAAAACTTATTAGACCCTCAGAGCCCGAGATAATTTTTGGCCGTGTTGCACAGAGTGCAAATCCAGATTATACTATGGTGAATGTCGGGCGGGTGGCGGGCAGCGGCGGGCGGGCATTGAAAATGGGTACCTATTTTGGGAAATCAAATCCTCCTACAGTTTTTCACCCACATCCTTCAAACTTCATAGAATGTTTCTATATATATTGAAGATGTGCACCTCACTTTATGGAATTATTTCAGGAATTATTTCCCATTTTTCCAAACTTTGGAACTTAGTCGTTTTTTATTGACATCTTCAATAGAGGGTACCTATTTTGCAATATCAACTCCTCCTACAGTTTTTCACCCATACCCTTGAAACTTCATAGAATGTTTGTATATATATTGAAGATGTGCACCTCACTTTATGGAATTATTTCCCATTTTTCCAAACTTTGGAACTTAGTCGTTTTTTATTGACATCTTCAATAGAGGGTACCTATTTTGCGAAATCAACTCCTCCTACAGTTTTTCACCCATATCCTTGAAACTTCATAGAATGTTTCTATATATATATTGAAGATGTGCACCTCACTTTATGGAATTATTTCAGGAATTATTTCCCATTTTTCCAAACTTTGGAACTTAGTTGTTTTTTTTATTGACATCTTCAATAGAGGGTACCTATTTTTCGAAATCAACTCCTCATACAGTTTTACACCCATATCCTTGAAACTTCATAGAATGTTTCTTTATATATTGAAGATGTGCACCTCACTTTATGGAATTATTTCAGGAATTATTTCCCATTTTTCCAAACTTTGGAACTTAGTTGTTTTCTTTATTGACATCTTCAATAGAGGGTAGCTATTTTGCGAAATCAACTCCTCCTACAGTTTTTCACCAGCATCCTTGAAACTTCGCAGAATGTTTTAATATATATTGAAGATGTGCACCTCACTTTATGGAATTATTTCAGGAATTATTTCCCATTTTTCCAAACTTTGGAACTTAGTCGTTTTTATACGACCGCAAAATTTTTGCGGTCGTATATTGGTATGACGTTGGCGTCGTCGTCGTCTGCGTCGTCGTCCGTCGTCTGCGTCGTCGTCCGAAGACATTTGGTTTTCGCACTATAACTTTAGTATAAGTTAATAGAAATCTATGAAATTTAAACACAAGGTTTATGACCACAAAAGGAAGGTTGGGATTGATTTTTGGAGTTTTGGTCCCAACAGTTTAGGAATTAGGGGCCAAAAGGGTCCAAAATTAAACTTTGTTTGATTTCATCGAAAATTGAACTATTGGGGTTCTTTGATATGCCGAATCTAACCGTGCCTTTAGATTCTTAATTTTTGGTCCCGTTTTCAAATTGGTCTACATTAAGGTCCAAAGGGTCCAAAATTAAACTAAGTTTGATTTTAACAAAAATTGAATTCTTGGGGTTCTTTGATATGCTGAATCTAAACATGTACTTAGTTTTTTTATTATGGGCCCAGTTTTCAAGTTGGTCCAAATCGGGGTCCAAAATTAAACTTTGTTTGATTTCATCGAAAATTGACTTATTGGGGTTCTTTGATATGCCGAATCTAACCGTGCATTTAGATTCTTAATTTTTGGTCCCGTTTTCAAATTGGTCTACATTAAGGTCCAAAGTGTCCAAAATTAAACTTAGTTTGATTTTAACAAAAATTGAATTCTTGGGGTTCTTTGATATGCTGAATCTAAACATGTACTTAGTTTTTTTTATTATGGGCCCAGTTTTCAAGTTGGTCCAAATCGGGGTCCAAAATTAAAGCTAAAAAAGGGGTAAATTTTTTTTTTTTTTGGGGGGGGGGGAATTCTCCACAGCATATTGTATTGCACAAGAAGCAAAAAATTGAATATAAATTCAAATCATATGACCAATTCTAAGTTCTTTATTTCAGTTATTCTGTGTCAGAAACCTATTATGTGTCAAATATTTGAAGAAATTTTCAATTGCACAGTATTGTGCAATAGCAAGAAATTGATATGTGTGCTCTGCTATCAAAACCTTATTATTAACAAATTCCATGACTATGATGTCATTTTCTATTTTAATATGTTATGGTGTATTTAAATGGGCTGTTATGGTTGCAAAGTATAAAGAAATGGGGGGGGGGGGGGGGGGTTGAAAACAAAATTTAGAGGGGGGGGGGGGGGGTAAATGAGAAATTGGGGAGGGGGTAATTTTTTTCTCATTTCATATTTCATAAATTAAAAAGAAAATTTCAATTTTTTTTAGCAAAAAAAGGGGGGGGGTTACATTAAATTTTATTGTTTTTTGTTTTTTTTTGGGAGGGGGGGGTCAATGTGCAACTTCATAGTGTATTGCACAAAAGCTAAAAAAAGGGGTAAATTATTATTTTTTTTTTGGGGGGGGGCAATTCTCCACAGCATATTGTATTGCACAAGAAGCAAAAAATTGAATATAAATTCAACTCGTTTGACCAATTCTAAGTTCTTTGATTTCAGTTATTCTGTGTCAGAAACCTATTATGTGTCAAATATTTGAAGAAATTTTCAATTGCACAGTATTGCGCAATAGCAAGAAATTGATATGTGTGCCCAATTTTAAATTTTAAATTGGTTATTTCTGATTTATATATAAAAACAAATAATACTGATATGGTTTGAATAGGTAAATTAAAAAATTTTAAGTTCTTAGACAACATTCATTCTGTGTCAGAAACCTATGCTGTGTCAAATATTTATTCACAATCCAAATTCAGTATTGTATCAAGCTTGAATGTTGTGTTCATAATTGCCCCAACTATTCAGGGTTCGACATCTGCGGTCGTATCTAGCTGCGCACAGCGGAGCATTTTATTTTTTATTGACATCTTCAATAGAGGATACCTATTTTGTGAAATCACAGTAAACACCCAGTAAAGCAACCCAGCCATTTGTGTCTTTGACACATTTTTTTCAATCGGGGGGTATCTTCCTCCAGGTTTTTAAGAGATATGAGTACATGTATTTAATCTCCAAACAGCAGGACCAAAGGGGTAGAATGAAAAACAAAAGAGCAAAATGCATCTTAAGTGTTACCATATTGAATCATTAGCATTTAGTGAATAAATTTTAGTCACAATGTTTTAAATATATAAAACTCCTAAAACAGCAATAAAAGTTTAATTCCCCAAACAAAAAGGTAGGTTTACATGTAAGTATTTTACAACTCAGACTTCTGAAGAACTAGGTGAGTTTTCACATTTCTATTGATCTGTATTCAGGGCTCACCACACTTCCAAATTTGAGGGAAAAGTGACTTCTCCCTTGTTACCAAACAAAGAGAAATGAGGACCTGACAGGGAGACTACAGAGAGAAGTTAGGAATCATTGCAATGTTTTCATGTGCATGTATATGTATGCATTTTTATTTCAATTTTTGCTTTATTTCATGTCATTTTGTAATTTTAATTAAGGGAATTACCGGTACATACCAACGGCTTCTCCTTGAAAATTACTGAATGGATTGACATGGATGTGAATCTCAATGTCCTTTAGCAATGAACAAATAGAAATATCAAGTGAGGGATACAGGCTCCTGGGAGCCTCTGGTTTATAGTTTGTTTATTTACAAAGATCGGCAAATATTTTTGTTTACTGTATAGGTGGGAAGTGATTCTGGTGGAATAATATTAGATTATATACAAGTATGACAAATATTTTCTTGCTGTTTTTCTTTTATGCCATTATTTTTTCACCATTTTTGTCTCGCCTGCATCAACAGTTTTTAAGTTTTCTGCTTAAGTTAGTTTGATAGGAAATACTTGTGATAGATCAATGATATTTTGTATGAAGTTGCATTACTATTATTACATTACAATTTGTCGACCATTTTGAGGCCCTGCCCTTTAGGTCAAGGTCCAGTGAATTTCAATTAATTAACCACTTTCAATGTTAAGTTTTCTGCTTAAGTTAGTTTGATAGGAACTACTTGTGATAGATCAATGATATTTTTTAGAAAGTTGCATTACTATCTTTACATGTCAATTTGACGACCATTTCATATTCCCTGCCACCTAGGTCAAGGTCCAGTGATTTTCAATTAATTAGCACTTTTCAATGTTAAGTTTTCTGTTTAAGTTAGTTTGTTAGGAACTACTTGTGATAGATCAATGATATTTTCTATAAAGTTGCATAACTATCAGTACATCTCAGTTAGTTGACCATTTTGAGGCCCTGCCCCCTAGGTCATGGTCCAGTGACTTTCAATTAATTAGCAATTTTCAATGATAAGTTTTCTGCTTAAGTTAGTTTGATAGGAACTCCTTGTGATAGATCCATTATATTTTCAATAAAGTTGCATTACTATCTGTACATCTCAGTTTGACGTCCTTTTTCAATTAACTCAATTAATTAGCAATTTTAACTATGAAACTAATACACAATGCTTGTTACCAGAAACACAAATCAAGCTCGAATTTGGATGGCATCACTTTTATCCTTCTGAAGTCCCTTTACAAAGGGTAAAATTGCCGAATTTGCCATTTCCGCACTGTAACTTTACTTTGCCTCAACCAAATATTATAAAACTTATACACAATGCGTATTACTACCAAACTCAGATCAAATTCGAATTTAAGTGGCGCCACTTTTACCATTCTTGAGTTATGCCCCTTTATAGATTGAGTTTTGCCAAATTTATCATTTTGCGCACTCTATGACTTTTACTTATTAAGTTTCCAAGAGAACAAAATGTCAATAGGTTGCAATTAGTACATTGATTCTTGCATATTTATAAGAGGGGGCATGAGCACATTCTTCTTTTCTTTTAAAATATTCTTCTCTATTAGACCCATGAACCTATTGATCTGAAATTTGAAGTGTCCCAGTCAAACCACTGACATAGCTGCAGTAGACAAAGCTTATTTCTGATTAGTCCAAATTTTAAATCTTCTCCACTGAAACTGCATAGCCAAATGAACTAAAATCTCATATGAAGAATCAGTTGGAGTCTGTATGAAATTTTAAAATTTGTCTAAAGTAGCCTTAGTAGATAATTGTTTCTGAATAGTCTTCTTTCAAACTGCTTTGCCAAATAAAAAAAAAAATCTTTGTGAGGGGTCCTGTAAAGCTAACTTTGCTAATCTCATCAAGAATTGATAACAAACAATGGTGGCAATAACCAATGTTTAATTCTGCTGGGTCTGTTGGGATCAAAATTTGATGAAGTTGTCCTATGGCGGTTCCCTTCTAAAACAGCATTGAGAGATCCCCATCAGTGTGTCCACAACTACCTAAAACAGCATTGAGAGAAAAAACAGAAAATTGAGCAGAAAAATAAAGATATTGAATTATTTAGACAATTTTTATCTGAGAAAAGTTATGTAGATTTGTTTGGTAATAACTGTATTATTGGTACATATAATCACTCTTTACATTATGTTAATAATACAAAATTATGTGGTTTTTTTTATTAATGAACATTTTAGTGTGACATAGTCTGCACCACGCCTTTTAATTCAAAGCAAGAAAAAAAAAAATTATTAAAACAAAAATAGTTATCTTGTAAATCAGAGTTAATCTACATTGTATGTTTAATGGACCTTGTAATTTTATGGTGCCAAAACTTTGATAAATGATTGAAATCTGATCATCCTACTGTTCACCTTAAATGACCCTTGTAATTGATACTATATAAGAACAGGTGAAAAAAGGTAAACTCCCGTTAACATTAGAAATAATCAGTATTTCTGTCATTCATGTCTTTTTAAATAAAAATCAACAATTGAATAAGAATCATTAAAAAAAATTGCTCCTTCAACAAAACATCAAATAAAAAAGAGGGCAAAATACAAACATAAATAGAAAAAAAAATTCAAATATATACTATTCTGACTATTTTTGTATTTATGTTTGGAGGGTAACCTAACCTCTGTATGTATAGAAAAACAATTACAATATGACAAATTGATCACTTGCAGGAAAAATAGAAAAATCCTTGTCAATTAAGATCGGAGTCTTAACACACCCCCCACATGAATGTAGAAAAGTACATTTTTGAGGGCCCCGTAAGTGTAGGAAGGGCAACGCTTCTTTAATTGGCGGAGAAAGAATTAATGCCCTTGTTTAGATGACAGAATATTGAAAATTATTCTTAATTGTGTCCATACCCTCACTTCATATGGTAGTATGTAGTATTTAGATCTTCTACTTGTAACACTCCCCCCTCTTCTTACAATTCAAACATTTTCCTAAATATTTCTCAATAAAGAACTAACCTTATCCTACAGGTATACAGACAGACAATTTTGTCATTGGATCCATTTTATCAGACATTTTTATGTGGTTGACTAATCATGAAGAAGAATATATACCCCCTAATTTCTGTCAGACAGCCCAATCTATCAGTTTGTCTTTTAAACTTAATTTATAAGGTAAAAGTCACAGGTAAATAAAGTTGTTAACAGTTATAATTGATTGGCCTAGGTACAGATGTTGATTTTTGTGGTTATTACCTGGATGTTTTTATTGTGATATTTAAAGGTAAACAAATACTTTTTATGACGAGGAAACTGATTCATGAATTGAATGACTGTTACAAAAAGTTTATTATTTCTTTGTGTTTTTTAATATTTGTGTTATAATTTTTATCTCAAGGATTTTCTTTACATGATTGTTTAGTTTTAACGTTACTGAATTGTATAGCAGGATAGTAAATTGGGAGATTTTCTAGATCTTTTTAAATAAGTGTTTAAATTTGATATTTAGTGGACAAATAGATACTATGAAGATGTGGTGTATTACATGTAAAGTCACATCACCTGTTTCACCTTTGTATGGTAAAAATCTTTCTGTCTTAAATTGATTTTCTTAAAATTTATAAGTTTTTTATTCAAAATATCATTAATGATTTTTTGGTGGTGGTGGTGGTTGTTGTGAGAAGGGGGGGCATTGGGGGGTGAAGGGATTTCTTTTTTTCTGTGGTGGTTGTTGGGGAGGAGGGGGAGAGACAGGGATGTCTATGAAATGTTACAGTATCTCGGTTTGATGTTTTTTGTTCTCCCATGTTATTTTATGATAAATTTGTTAAATATTTTGATTCAGAACTAACTTTATTTGAAATGCTGATGGATCTGTCTTTACAGAAAAACCGACCAGTCCCATGCCAATAAGGAGAAAGTTTAACAGTATTGCTAGTGATGAGGAACCATTATATGATGTTGTAGCTTCTGATGAGGATTACAGTAGTATAGACAATCTGAGTATTAATAGTAACAAGATGAAACACGGGGTAAGTAAATAATAGATAACCATGGCGTCCTTGTAATTGGACATTTTTTGTCTACTTTTAAACATCCAAAAATTTATGTTAATATTTATTTTCCTGATTATTACTTCTTCACAAATGCAGTCTACTTTTTAACTGTCATAACATATGATGTCTGATACTCGACCTAATCCATGTTAGACCTCGTATCATCCTGAGACTCACATATTGGAACGAGAGCTTGCCTTAGGTCCAATATAGGTCGAGGGATGGTACCTGATCCTATATGAATTAGGTCAAATTATTGTGTTTATCATATACTGCCTAAGTAA
The DNA here is from genome assembly GCA_028015205.1 of Mytilisepta virgata. Classification (NCBI taxonomy): domain Eukaryota; kingdom Metazoa; phylum Mollusca; class Bivalvia; order Mytilida; family Mytilidae; genus Mytilisepta; species Mytilisepta virgata. The sequence continues at coordinate 46,251,592 of CM051520.1, forward strand.
GAATCTCTGAATGCAGATGATCTGATATAGCCATATCAGGCGGGGTGTTTTGGAATAGCACTTCAATGATAGGTTATTATCCTGTCACATGCAAATATGGTTTGTTCACTTCCAGTCATTACGCATATGCAAAAATATATAGTAACGCATCTGGATTTGGATAATCCAAATCTGCCCAGGTGAAATAACTGGTATAAATCCCATGTAAAGTGGCAATTTTATTACAGGGTGACCAATACAGCAGAAAATGTGTCACAGAGAGTATATGATAAATAGGCTATGGTATGGCATTTCTATCAAACCTAGACAGAGAGCTATTGTCATTACTTGGCATCCATGGTAATTTCTGATTGGTTGAAATTTTGAAAACTTCTCAAGAACAACTGATCCAGTTGAAATCATACTAGACACATGTGTTTCTGTACATAAAAAGATTCAAAATCCAAGATGGCTGCCAGGCTTTGACTTAGTTTACAACATGTATTTAGAATTTTTTTTTCAAAACATTTGGTGCCTGATCAGTATCCAAAGAAGGCTGACACTGGTGTACTTGATCAGAGGTGTTTCTGTTTCAGAATTGTGACAGGTAATACCAAAGTATACTACACTACTGAAATCTAGGTGATACTGATGGTTCATATAATATGGTAAATAGGTTATGGTTATTTTCTCATTAAACCTCATATGGGCCCATATTAATCCTTGGGCTGGTATCCTCCATCAGCCTTCTTTTCATTAAAGGATACATGTATACATGTATGTTAACAGGGTAAAAAAAAATTGCTTTAGTGATTAGATATGTATATATTTAGGTAATGTATATTACAGCCCCAGCCAGAATCAGTGGTTGAAGGACCAGTGTCTACAGAGGACTTTTTACAGATGAAGAGGAAAGTCGGCTCATTGGAATGCCAAGTTCATCAATTACTTCAACAGAACAAAGATCTGAAGAAAGAAAGAGATGAACTGCATTTATTAGTCAGTATTCCATATTTTCTGCTTTGTGTTATGTTTTAAGTTTTATTTTTTGTGGTTGAACAAACTTATTTTCTTCAGAATTTTATTTTTATTCAATTTTTTAAAGAAATTTCCAGATGTCAACCCTTCGGTAGTATACAGTTCCAAGAAATTACCATAACAACCCTAATTTTTCAACACTTGAAAATTCAAGGAAAGTTGAAGTTTTTGATAAACACTTTCAAAATTGTCAAAGTTATGATTGTTGTTATCAGTTTGTGACAGTTGGTAATTTTAACTTAGATAAGTTAATTACTTTCAGTCCTCATCGAATGTTTATTATCCCCTTGACCAAAGGAGTTGGTGATGTAGCGTTTGGTTTGTCTGTTCGTCAGTCTGTCCCATCTTGTAAAGGTCCAGATCTTAGACATTGTAAGTCATATACATGTAGGTATAATATTTCACCAGTGGATGCATCTTGGAAAATATCAAAGATCTGTATAAAAATTGGATCACCCTGACCTAAATTTTATGCATGGGTTACTCTGATTAAGTTTTGCATTAGGGTCCATTTCTAAGACACTGTAAGTCATACAGGTATAATATTTCACCAGCGGATGTATCTTGGAAAATAACGAAGGTCCCTATAAAAATTTATCGCCCTGACCTACATTTTATGCATGGGTGACTCTGATTAAGTTTTATGTTAAGGTCCAGTTCTAAGACACTGTAAGTCATATAGGTATATAGCTTCTTACATTGTTACGAGTGGATTATTGGATTTCTCCAACCGAGACAGTAAAATTCCATATTTGAGAAATCCTATAATCCACGAGTCATAATGTAAGATGCTGTTTCTGTAATTTTCAAAACACTTTAAAAACTGGTCAATTTCATCATATTCTCCCAACATCTTCCTGTCACTATGGTCACCAGTATGTATTCATGCAAATCTTATATTAAAAAATATCCGACAAGTATTTCGCAATCATAATAAAATTAAAATTTTTATTAAATATAATTTAACGTCATTGTTAAACACAGTAGATTATATCCATATGTCAGTTGTTATTTAATCCTGAACTATTTTCCTAGCGGGAGTTGTATTTCACAACAGCTGTCACAATGACGGACAGAAAGGAACAAGCAGAAGAAATTGGTATGTTCGGGTTTGACCCTTAATGAATCCTGTCTGTCCCCTGACAAGTCGGATTTTTTGTCCGATTTCAAAACCTCGTTTAAGGACATCTTTTATTACAAAGCAGACGACAGGATTGCGTTTGTTTATATGTAACATAGGAAATTTTTTTGAAGACCAATCATATTCCGAGAACCAAAAACTCACTAGTGAGATTATCATTTTATCCAACACGAGTAGAGACTGTTAAATTGGCTGAAATTAGAGAAATAATATTTCACCAGTGGATGCATCTTGGAAAATAACGAAGGTCCCTATAAAAATTGGATCACCCTGACCTACATTTTATGCATGGATGACTCTGGTTAATTTTTTTTTTTGTATTTCAGTGTTGAAAAATTGGAGTAAGTATGGTAAAAATGCAAACAAAAATATATGTTCCATGTTCCTAATAAATGTAACAGATATCTGTTCTACAGTGGATTTCATATAGATAGATAAGCTCAAAATAATTGAAACATTCATAAAAGTTTTTTTTATGAATTCAGGTACAAAAATTAACCAAAGAGATCACAATTTTACGTGAACATACTCAGCAAAATGTGCAGACTTTACCTAATGGTTATGGTAAATCTGAAGATGTCCAGAATAATCCTATAAGAAATCCAACTCGTCCACAGTCAATGTTTGAGCCTAGAGATCAACAACGATTGTCTCAGAAAGTAAGTTTTTTTCAGGGTAAATCATTCTTATTACATTACAGTTTTTCTTACATTAGGGAAGCCCAAAAGTTCTTTTTTGCAGTTGCCAGCGGTGACTGTGATAGGTGGGTCATTTTAAAATACATTCTTGATATTCAGTATCAACAATAATTGAATTAACAGTGATATGTTTATCCTGACTCTGTTAAAATACTGTCTTTCATTGGCTACAAAGTGTCCTTATCAATTACTGTATCCCCCTTCCTTGAAATCCCATGATTCGCATGCAACAAATTTTTTTTGTATCCCGTCTTCGCGTTCTGTATCCCCCTTCCTTGAAATCACATGATTCGCTTTCACTATTTTCTGATTACAAATTGTTTTAAACTTTATAATATTGGTTTTGTTTTTTTCCATCCCACAAAAATTAAAAGAAAACAAACACAAATTAAAAGCCATAATATGAAAAAATATTTGAAAATTTCATTGCCGGGATAAATTCGTTATACAGTCAGTTACAGGGTGTGGGATACAGGAATATATCGAGTGCCTGAAAAAATTTTGTGTCGGGTCTCAGCTGATGCCTCCCCCCGTACAAAATTTTTTCAGGCACTCCATATTTTCCCGTATCCCCCCTGTAACTGACTGTATAACTAATAGTATGCAGTATTTCCATGTACAATAGGTTATATACATTGTTTGCTGTTATCACCAACCTCTTTGCAACAGCATTTTATCTTAGTATCAACACTTTTTATCCCTAATTTTTATGCCCCGCCACGAATGTGGCCAGAGCATATAGTTTTGCATTTAGCTCCATTTCTCAGAAACCTATAGTAATATTAATAATATCAATGATATTTAACCACTACAGTCCTCTTGTATAGTACAACACAGTTCAGAAACACATGGGTTGCTATGACCTACATTTCATGCTCCGGTTACTTTGGTTAAGTTTTGCGTTTATGTTCATTTCTTTGGAACTAAGCATAGTGTATCAATGAAACTTCATCAGTGGATGTGCCTTTGGTAGTACTGAGTAGTCATACAATAATTGGGTCATTATGGCCTACATTTTATGCTTGAGCGACTCTGGTTAAGTTTTTTATGTTTAGGTTCATTTCTTTGGAACTAGGCATAGTGTATCAATGAAACTTCCTCAGTGGATGTGCCTTGGGTAGTACTGAGCAGTCATACAATAATTGGGTCATTATGACCTACGCTTTATGCTTGAGTGACTCTGGTTAAGTTTTTGTGTCATTGTCTTCTTACTCTGCAGTTCTGAATTTGTTACCAAACAATATTTGAAGAGCAAAGTCACACTTGTTACAAAACTTTCCAAAGCTTTGTCACATTATAGATGATTGAAATAATTCATCAAACTTTGGTCGAGTCTGGGAATTGTCAATGTTGTTATGATTGATCATTTAAATTATGAAAATGTTAATATTTTCAATTCTTTTTCATGACAAAGAAGTAGGGCCATTTTCGTCAACTTTTATTTCGCATTTAGGGCCATTTTCCAAGTATCACCAAACTCCTTTCAAAATCTCAAAGGGCATAGTCTGGTATGTGCTATCTTAAGATTTGTTAATGATAATTAACAAATAAATTACTAAAAAATTATCACTTACCTAAATTTTACTTTGGGATAAGTTTTAACACAAATTTTCAAAATCATTGTCTTAAATTTTTTCAACATGAAGGACACTCAGAACCATAAAGATTTTTTTGCTGTAAGTGTGTTCATGTATATCCTTTCATGTGACATAGAATGGTTTTGGTTCTGATTTTCTTTCATGTCAATTTTGATGGTAAATTAACCCTACACACAGCTTTGTGTAGAAAACTTATGAGCAATTCAGCATAACATTTTTGTTTCTTAACATTCAAATGCATTGTATACAATAATTTACAATAAAAAGTAGGTAAATATTTAAGGGTTATGATTGAAATAAATACAGGAGATAGTTGTCCCACTATTTTAACACATTTTGTCATCACAACTCCTCTAACTTGGTTTTTTATTTACATATGAAAGTTGTTTTTATTATATTCTTGTGTGTAGATGTGCATACGAGTACTTTGAGTTTTGATTTTGGACTTTAGTGAATGGTGTGTTTCTTGGCAATATGATTCCTTTAACATAGTTACACATGGAAGTTGCTTCATTGTAGAGGAAATTTCAAACGTTCATTTCCAGTTTGCAGGTTATATTCAAATCTACTGAAGATTGAATTTCCATTAGGAGGCCGGTATTATTAACAGGCAACAAATTTCCTTTGTCTGCTTTTGAAAGCTATGATCAAATGAATAATGAAAAGGTCAATTATTTAATGAACCAATTATAGATTTATAAGTTTATCATATACATGTATTAGAATATCTATATTATTTTCAGAGCCAGTCCAAGGATTCTCTGCCATCTGCTCACTCATTTTCAAATATTCATGTACCAGATGATGAGGTAATCAGATTGTTATAGTTTTTTAAAAGTTTAAATTCTGGAAAATTTCCTGTTTCAATCCCCCAAAAATGCTTTTCTGTATATTAACTCTACCAATTTTTGGTGTACTCTTATGCACTTTTCCTGATTCAAATTCAATTCTTATTAACAAGAACAAGTGTGGTTTAGATACATTCTTTGCTTCCAGTGCCCAAGTACATGTATGACAAAATTAGAATTTCTGTTTGGTATTAAATTTTTTTCAGTAAATTTGATACTGTGGATTCATTTATTTTCGTGGATACCAATTTTCGTGGATAGAGAAAAAAAGGCATTTCGTGGGATACGTAAATTCGTGGATTGCTGGCTTAGAAAAAAAATATCAAAAGTTGTTGAAATACTGAAATTCGTGGCTTGGCACATCAGATATCATGAAAATACTGCGACAAAACGTGTCGATCAGACTTTTATATTGTACAGTAAAGTACTGATTTTAAGCGCTTATAAAACAAAAGTCTTCAAATTTGTAATGAATTTAACAAGATTGACGTAATTATTTACTTGTTTGGCTAATTAGGTGTGAAATATGTATTGACAAAATTGCAATCACTTGTCACCAAATACCTAGGGGTATACACATACATATCTTTAATCCGATTACGATCATTAATTTCTGCTTTATTATCTTTTGACAAGTTGTTTTTACTGTAATTTATGAGAAAGTCTGTATTGTTTAGGCCTACTTAAGATTAATATTTTTCTTGAATGTTTGAATAAAAAAACCGGAAGTGAATTTCGCGACAATTTACACACTCAAGATATTTTTAAAGAAAATTGTTTGAGCGTTTATATGTTACCAAAGACAAAATTACACTAAACACTATATCCTCTATGGATATAGCTGACTCATCATATGTCAGTATTCAAGTACATGCTGTAAAAACGTAATTGTTCATAGGTACATCAAAACTCCGTGGTTTCAAACTTCAGTGCATTTAAGCTGAAAAAAAATATTATTTTTCGTTGGATATTTAAATTCGTGGTTTACTGGGACCCACGAAAACCACGAAAATTGGTATACAACGAATATTAATGAATCCACAGTAATTTAAGGACCCATTTAAATACAAAAATCTGATCAAATGTTTTCTATATCTTCTTATGTTTAAAACATTTATGTCCAGGTAAGAGCTATCATAGGCATTATTTTGTTTTATGAGATGACAGTGTTTTAGTAAAAAAGTAATTAAAATTTGTTCCTCCTAGCTATATAGTAGAACAAGTATTGTATTTAGCTAACCTTGCCAAAAGAACGCAGACATAGTGAGAAAAACATGAAGGGCAAATCAGTAGTTTATAAATCCAGGGAAAAAGACAAGGACAAGAAGACTCTGAGCGAATCATAAATGACAGCTGTCCCTGCACTACCTAGATGTTGCATCCCTGGTGTTTGAAATGCTGTAGTACTTTATCAATCATATGTTTAAATACAAATTTTATTCACTCTTTATCCCCAGAAAAGCAATACATGTATTTGTCTTGCCTTCAGCATTTTCGTTGCAGCATATTTAATGCAGGTTGAGACAAAAATTAAGGCCCATGGTGGTCAAACTCTTTTATCTTTTGTCAAATACATTTCTTTTCTAAACTGTATTGTCATTCACTATATGTGCATATACATTAAGGTTTTATTGGAAAGGTGTTTGATAGAGTTTTAAAATGATCCTAGATGCTATGGGTATTGAAAAACAGTAAAAAAAGAGGCATTAAGCAGAGGAACTGTATTTAACAAAAGATAGTGGCTTTGGAGTTAATGAGGAATATTTAGAACTTATTTCACCTAGGTTAACCAAATTGGTGTAGTGGTTGCTTATGAAGTCAGCATGACAGATTGTGATTATCACCTGACCTTGACCTCCTTTTCACACTCCAGTGGTCAGGTTAAAGTTTTCAGATTTTCTGTTTCTTGGTAAACATACATGGTAGGTCAACTATATTTGTTATGTAGATTCATTGGCGAGATGTGTGTCGGACAGTTGCCACAAGTCCATGAGCCCATTTTCATGCTCAAGAGGTCAGGTTAAAGGTTTAGGATTAGGTTTGTTTCTTGGTAACTATACATGATAAGCATATGCCCATCTGACAAGTTTTGGTGTCCTTGCAACATTGGTCAGGTCAAAGATTTTGGTTGAGATCAGTAACTAAATATGCTAGGTCAACTATATATGGCATCTAAATTCCTTAAGAGGAGTATATACATGAATGTCCATACAAGATATGTCATATGTCATTGTCATTGACCTCAATCTCACACTCCAGTGTCCTTGACCTTCATTTTCACACTCAGTGATTCACACCCAGTTTTTGTGAGCAGGTCTGTTTCATGTCGGACATGTCTGACATATACCACCTGGCTTGAACCTCAAGTTCATGCTTCACAGAATTAAGTCAATTTTTCATGGTCAAAGATATTTTGTGTATGGAGTAATTGACCTCACTTCCACTAAACACAAAGCAGGTAAGAAATGTTTTGTGTTTGCACTTGTAAACACCTTATGAAAGTCATGATGTTGTATTTTTATTATTTTTATAGTATAGTAAAAGGTTAAAAAAACATTTAGCTTCATTTTTACCATTTTTTTTTCTTTATAGTTACAAAAAGATAGAGCTAGTTCTCCACATGATGAAGCTAGTGCTGAACTGCAGAAACCAGTTGGACATGACCTGTCACATTATGACTGCCCTAGTTCACTGCCTCTAGATAACAGTGCAATAAACCAAAGGTAAGGGAACCTGCTACAATTAGTCTGATATTATATATCTACATTTGTACTATGCTACTCAATGTAGTTGTACTTTATTCCAACAATTGATATATATATATATATATATATATATATATATGAATAAAATTAGCAAGAATACCAATATCTGATAAGGAAAAGGGGGATAAATTCTTGAAAACAACATATAAATTTTGCTGTTCTTATCTTAAAATCACAGGCCTTCATAAAAGTAAATCATCACATCTCAATGTAAGTATCCCTACAACTTATTTTAGGGCCTTCCTTCCTGGTTGTTTGTTATTTCTCAGCTGTGTATTTAAGGATGTCAGCCATTACAACAGTATAAGCAATCCAAAGATTTAAACTATACAGAATATAAACCAGATGATAAACAATTACAACACAAAACAAAGAGAATATGCTATGCTAACGCCCATGTTATTGTGCAAAAGATATAATATAATGTATGCAGATTTGTAGCTGTATGAAACCTCTTCTATAAGGTACATCACCATGGGCAGTAAGTAACCTCATACATTAAGTGAATATGAGCAATGAAGATTTTTCTTGGTAATTGTGCTACCTTATACATAACTGTAGAAAGAAATCAGGGCAAGTAATAAATATTAATTAGAAATTGATCAGTTCCTGAGAACTATTTTTTTATGTTTGCATCTATAGGTTCTCAGAACAACAGTTTTATGATGATGAAGTGAGTAATTCTATGGGAGATATTTATGAGACTGACCCAGATTTACCCTCACAGGAAGTCATCATGGAACAAACAGAAAAAATTACAAAAAATATTCAGGAACTCTATCAGTCTGGACAGAGTGGAAAACATGATAGGTAAATTCTTCATTTATTTTATTTTGTTCAGTTGTTTTTAAGCTTTCCAATGGAAAATAAATCTAAGTAGACTGTTATTAAATAAAAAAAGTAAATATGTTGCGAAATGTTGTTATTGAATAAGTTTTGATTGTTAATTGTACTCCGGATCATAGGAACGTACAGAAAAGGGGTATATACCGGTATATGATACATGTAGAAGGAACTTTCACCTTTATTATCGTACACAAAGTATAAACCATAATCAAAAATTGAAAAATGAAGTGAAGTTCGCATAGGTTCTTATCCCTTTTTAGCTCACCTGTCCTAAAAGGACATGCTTTTGCCATCACTTGGCGTGCGTCATCCATCGTAAACTTTTTAAAAGATCTTCTCAGAAACCACTGAACCAATTACAGCCATACTTAGTCTAAATGATCCTTAGGGTGTCTAGAATAAAGTTTATGTTTTATTTTCTTGTCTATAGAGAAACATGGCCACCATGATTAAAAATAGGACATAGGGGGTAAACTGCAGTTTTTGGCTTATATCTAAAAAAAAAAAACTAAAACATTTAGAGCAAAACTGACAAGGTAAAAATGTTCATCAGGTCAAGATCTCCTGCTATTAAATTTTCAGACAAATCGGTCAAGCCATTTTCGGGTTATTGCCCCTGAATTGTTAATTTTAAGGAAATTTTGCAGTTTTAGGTTATTAATTTGAATATTATTACATACAAAATGTAAACAGCCGAAATGTTAAGCAGAGTAAGATCTACAAATAAGTCAATATGACCATAATCGTGAATTGACTCCTTAAAGGAGTTTTTGCCCTTGAAAAATTAGTTACATGTAAACACTTATTAACAGTAAAAATAATGATCTGACATATTGTCACAGATGTTTTGAGCATAACTTGAAATAAATTAAATGGTAGTTGTACAAGACAAATGGAGGGTCAAGGGTGAAGGTCATTGAAAATGCCCATGGCAACCAATGAAAAAATCTCTAGCAACCATATATATTTGGGTTTAGGACCTTATAATTTACCTGTACCTGTCAAAAAGAAAGGTCAAGAGTCAAGGTCATTGAAAAAGTCTCCTGGACCTATTGAACTGAAACTTGGCCTGTAGCTTCTATGGAAGGTCCTTTACAAAGTTTGCATAAATCATCCCAGTCAGTGAAACAAAATGGCGGTCATGAACATTTACATGTTCTGATTGGTCAAAATTTAAAACCTCTTCTCCTCTCAAACCGTAAAGCCAAATGAACTGATTTTTGGTATGTAGCATCTATGGAAGGTCCTTTACAAAGTTTGCATAAATCATCTTGGTCTGTGAAACAAAATGGCCACCATGAGCATTTACATGTCCTGATTGGTCGAAATGTAAAACTTCTTCTCCTCTGAAATCATACAGCCAAATGAACTGATTTTTGATATGGAACATCTATGGAAGCTCCTTTAGAAAATTTGCATAAATCATCCCGGTCCGTGAAACAAAATGGCTACCATGAGCATTTACATGTTCTGATTGGTCGAAATTTAAAACTTCTTCTCCTCTGAAACCGTAAAGCCAAATGAACTGATTTTTGGTATGGAGCATCTATGGAAGGTCCTTTACAAACTTTGCATAAATCTTTCTAGCCCATGAAACAAAATGGCCACCAGAAACCTTTATATGTTCTGATTGGTCGAAATTTAAAACTTCTCCTCTGAAACCGTTTGGCCAATGAACGTATACTTGGTATGAAGCATTTGTAGAAGATCATTTACAAAGTTTCCATAAATCAATCTAGTCTGTCAAATCAAATCAAAAGTTTGTGACTCCCAGGTGAACGATACAGGCTCAGTCCACTGAGCCTCTTTTTGCAAAAGAATTCCCACCACAAAACCATTTGCATGCACTAAGAAAGATAAATATCTTAGTGAATGTGTAGTAAAGGAAAACAAACTACATTTATTTACACTGACAACACGCAGATAATTTTCCTATTTCATTGTAGTTTTGGACCCTGTGCAGATAAAATTCATAAAGCAGTTACAGAAATGGCATCTTTATTTCCTATTGTAAGTAAATCATGGAATGTTATTTAATTCATCTGTACTGTAAAAACCACTTAAGTTATTTTATCCGAAAGTCAAAGCTTGTATCCATGCTTTGTCTGTTACATTTTATTTATAAAGAAACAATAATGATACATACAGAAAACCAGCAATATATGCATGTCTTAAGGATGCTGGTTTTAGTGAAATATTGTTGATAAGGGTGTTAATGCAGCTGCAAGCATTGACATTTAGAAAAATAGCTTATTTATTGTTTTATATATTTCATATGAAGGAAGAGGTATTGTTGACTAATTTTTGACATAAAATCCCTACATGCATGTGACGTAATTTCATGCACATGAACAGCGCTTTAATTGCTGTCCTTAATCATGAAGTCACTGTGAGGCCTTCAGCAGAGAGAAAAAAATCTATCACTTTACTTGAACTTCTTATTTACCAGTAATATTTTATTCTAGTTCCAAAAAATCTTTTAGGAAATGATTCGATGTTTTTGATTCATATTTAAATTTTATAATTTGGAGATGTTTACCCTGTTCATCAGTCATAAAATTCTATCTGTCCATTTCATGGTGGTATTCATCTGTTTGCTAACAATTGTATAAAACAAAGAATTTCTGCAAAAAAGATAGAATGATATGGTCATTATTTATTTGTCTAGTAAACTCGGGGACTTAATTTATTTCATGCAGTGTTTATCTCTGCATAACCCTTCATATAATATGCACAAAGTCACTTTTGATGTGTAATAACGTCATTGAAATTTGCATTAAAAAAAATGAGAGAAGTTTTGGGTATAGAAGTTTAGTTATCAATATGACGATTAAATGAATTCAAACACGTTCACGTGCATGAATAAAAGGCATTGTGACATTTTTTGGTATGGGCTTATGACAGATGGGACACCTTGATCAATCCTTAGTAAGGAATGCAATTTTTGTTTTCTGTCATTAGAATGTTTTTTGTTTGTTTTTTACAGAAACCGAAATCAGAAAGTGTGAAGTGTGCATTACATTTATTGATAACAAGTGCTGGACGATTACAGCAGGAATGTCATGAATCAAATGACAGTGAACTTCCTTACAGGACTCAGCAAGTGATGCAGGGGGCATTTGATATCGCCAAAGCTGTCAAACAATTAGTCACATTGTTTCAGTAACGTGCAATATATTATTGTTTTACTCAGATCTGAGGATTTTCTTGCTATTTTATGGTTGTAAATCAAATGTTGTAGTATTTTAAACATGTACTCAAAAGCCTAAAAAAAACTGTTGCCATCACTGGGCATCTGTCATTCATTATAATCTTAAAGTTGCCATCATTGGGCATCTATCTTAAAAAAGCCTCACTGAAACCACTGGATCAATTAAAACAAAATTTTGGTGGTCACATTTTGGAATTATGTCTGGGAATCTGAACTTTGAACCAATGTGAATTGTGACTGATCAATATGTCATTATCTAAAATTGAAAATTCATTTGTAAGACAAATATGACTGAAATCAAATCAAGGGAATTTTTCATAGTTTCTTAAATTCTTTCAGTAGGTTGTGAATATTTTTATGGTGAACAGGTCTCATTTGCATAAAAGTTCCAGATGAGCAATAAGAGGAACTAAAATTTTATGATGTTGATGTTTCACAAAAATAGAAGGTAAACAATTTTGATTAAAACATTCTTTGTGTTACAGCATTATTACCTTGCCTTATTTACTTTTTTGTCACCACTTGGCATATGTCATCATCACTCTGTTATTTTTGTCTTCTCTCCTTTAATGTTCTTCTGTGAAACTACTTGCCCAAATAAAACCAAGTTCATATTAAGTGCCAATTGATAGGGTCATTTCATCCTAGTCATACAAATGAGAAAAACAGATTAGCCTGTTTCTATAATTTACCATGAGGCTCTGTTGGGGAAGGTGGTGACCTTGTTAATTTTACTCATTAATTGGTCAAATTATGAAATTATTGTTTTATTTTTGTTCATATTTTTTATAGGTTTGCAAATATTTGTAATTGTATTATGGTATGAGCCTGTTGTTGTCGTCCGCAGACAGTTTGCGCTCATTTACTTTTGTTCTATTCATCATATCCTTATAATATATTACTGCAATGGCCCCCCTTTAGAAATACAGATTGAGATTGATTTTTGGAAATCTGGCCTTTTTTTCAAAGGGATTTTTGATAATTTTGGCGTAACTTTAATTTTTTATCCAATTTTTAGGATTTTTGTTTTTTTAATGTTCTTTGTTAAAAATTGGAAAATTTTCTTTCAATCTGTTTTTCATTATCTCTTACCATTTTAGAGATATGAGGGGCCAAAGAAGGACACACCTTAATTTTTGAAACTTTTTTATATCTCATATTTTTCCTATTTTTTATGGTTTTCGAGATTAAAGAGGTTAAAGGGCCAAAACAGCGACGTAATTTGATATATAAATTTTTATATATTTTTTTTTCATCTCATCTTTGTGGTACGTCCAATATATTACTGATATATCAAACACTTTATTGAGTCAAGTTTTGAAGGTGTCCTCACTTCAGCTGTTCACGTCAACATGTTGTGGTCATATCATGCTGCGTTTTGTAAAGCCCTTAATTCTAAAAAGCAATTAAAAAATCTAAAAAAAACACTACTTTGTCAATTTCATATAAAAAATTTTTCTGGAAAGGTTTCTGCTAAAAGATATGTTACTGTGGTATCTAATATATCTTCTATAATATAATTGTCTTCTTAAAAATTTCTTTTGTAATTAATCCAGTTTGCACAGTTTTGTATACCTTCAGGACTTTATTTATAAGTAGTAGAATTTTCAAAAACTTTGTGCATTGAAACCATTTGGATGGAATGGCTGGTTAAATAAGTGAGCAATACAGTCTTTATTTTTGAGCTTCTATTTTTCACTTACCATAGTTGATAATTATGCTAAAACTTTTATATTTATTAATCAATTTGAAGATTAAAATCTTTGGTCCGAAAAAATATATATATTTATTTACAGTAACATTAGTTAACTTCTATATAGGAAGTATTAACTATATTAGTCTGAGATTCCTTAGACATCAAATTGCTTTTTCTTCACACTTGCTTGAACTGTTGGACTTCAGAGTACCCTCTGTACACAAATACTGGGAATTTACAGATTTTGTTTTTCTGGATTTATTTTCTAAGAAGAAAACTACAAACATTTCTATAACCATTTTCTTCTTCAAAAAGAGTTACTGAGAAACTAATGTTGAACAAATATGGCAGTCAGTAGATTACAAACAATTTTTAAAGATAATTATTCAAATGGTTGTAGATGTGAATAATAGGGTTTTCGGACAGAAATTAATTCAAAATATAATAAAAAGAAAGAAAAAAAACATTGGTAAATGAGGGTTAAAAAAATTCTCAGTTTTGTACTGTATTTTCTGGACTATAAGTCTATGTGGCCTATAGGTCTGATTGATACTTTCTCCAAAGACTTATAATGGTAAAATGGTCATTTAAAATAAAAAAAGTATTGACCTATAGGCAGGAAAATATGGTATATGGAATGTGTTCTGATGTCCCCAGGGCCCAGATCTATTTGATAAAAGGCTATTCAACCTCATTGGAATCTCAGACAACTATACTAGTCTTCAAACAGGGGTATCAGTAGAAATATTCTCTGTTTCGTTTATTCATGAAGTCCAGACTTTAAAACAGGTGAAGAATATGAATATTTTAAATATATCTTTTCCCCAAAATTATTTTAAGGTCATTTCTTTTTAAGGTTTTTATTTTTTGGAAGTTATTACAGTTGCCACCTTTTAAAAACTGAATGCCACAAGTTGACCCAGAGCCTATACAGAAAAAATCTGTATAGGATTTTTCACTATGTTTACAGTTTATTATGTCATAGTAAACACAACATCTCATCTGCGGATGAAACAATTGATGTTTAGTTTGTTTGATTTTGTAACGGTATGTTATAATTTTGTTGAGCGGTAATAAATAATCATTATGTTTTAAGGTTTGAAATGCAATAGAAATAAGTCAACATGTAGTGGAGCATGCTAGAATTGAATATTATAAAAGTACCCATTCATTAATACTATAACACTAAATTTTCCATATTTGATATTGGCCTTGTATTAATGCCCAGTTTGTTGGTATTAAGCCCAGTTTGGGTTTTTAATAAAGTCATTTTTGTCAATAATGTATTTAGGAGTTGGTTAATAAAGTCGTTTATCAGTAATTTGGGTCATTTTTCTTTGATCTCTACTGACCGATAAAATCAGTAATCGTGAACTGTCTTGATACAAGAAATTAATGGGTCAGTTGGCAATTGACATGCGCGACGTAAAGCGTAAGAATCTACTTCCAGTGTTATCCAATCAAAAATGTTGCTGTCACCAAGCGAGTGCGTGCAATTTATGAATGAACATCACATTTGTCACGTCGCCCCAAGGTGAATTTCGCTCATCACTGATTGTAAACAAAGCGTGTTTTTACATTCAAACGAGTTAAATAAGTCATATAAAAATTGTAAACGCGATCGAGACTAATTATCATATTTTTTATAGTCAGTAAAACTGTTAGCCCACCTCCCGTAAATCCCCCCTTTTGCAACACGGCAACCCCCGTCGTCTGCTTCCAAAAAAAACTCAAGAAAATGGACCCCTACAGTCATATTTTCAACGATTATATGGATCCATCTTATTTCAATAATAATATGAAAGAACATGAGTTGCCTCAATTCAATTTAGAATGTTTAAAATCATCAGCTGACCTGTCAAAATTGAAAGAATGGGTCACTGCCAAAAATGGATTTTGAAAAATGCGGAATGCATCATTTTTATGAAACATTCAGTGAAGTACAATGAATTTACTTACTTTTTTCACGACAAATATGATTTCTGTACAAGTTACAATGCATGTCAATGCTGAAAAGTTTCAGATCAACGTCCTTTCTCTCCCGCTTCAAATTTTGTAATGAACACAAAATGGCGATCCAATTACGCTCGCTATTATATGCCGATGAAAAAGTGCATATTATTTTTTTTTATTTTTATAATGATATATATATTTTTTAAATTACCGATAAAAAGAATAATGTACTTTTTGTTTTTGATACTGACTTTATCTGGTGGAATATCAGCCTAACGGGCTCGTCTGATATTTCACGTGATAAAGTCAGTATCAAAAACAAAAAGTACATTATTCTATATATAAAGTGCTTCATACAAACTGTGCTTTGGTCAAGGCTTTTACACCCAAATAAAACTACAAAACTGAAGCATTCAGTTTTTAAAAAAATATAAGGACATTGTTAAAATTCAGTGAAAATACTTTGCAAATTTATAAGTAGAAAGAGAAGGTCAGGTTGCTTTTTACTGATACCCTTGTTATTCAGTATTAAACTGGAATGTGACCACTGGGTGACAGGGAAATTTTGTCGTCATCTTATTCTGTTAGTTTTTTTATTGTACAAATTCCATGTGTATATTCTGATTTTCTTTTTGATGTGAATACTGTCCCATTGCTGAGTGTTATTATAGCCTTAATACTATGATGCTATAAAATGTGGTGCTTCTTTATTTTAAAGGATCAATGTGTATATATGTACACATACTTATGTATTATTAGAGATTCTTTTGGAACCTTTATCAGATATTTCTGATCTAGAAATTATCATCTTTCATAAATTTGATCATATCATACAAATAGTGTTATGCTTTCTTCTGAAATTCATTTATCTATTGCCATTTAAATAATCCTCAATTTTGAATTAGAAATCTATGCACCATGAATAGAATTAAATTTTGTGATGTTCTCTCTGTCATCCAGTGGTGTTTATATAGACTTTGTAATAATAAATGTAGTGATGTGTTGTATGTATGAATTATTAGTTATGGGAAGAGTGTAGTAGTATGATATTTGTTTTTTTTAATATGTAAACAGTCATTGGATAATGTTTTATAACTTCATACCACGGTTGTGAAGAACATTTTCATTAAATTTAATGTGATATGTATATGTTTCAGCTTGTTTGAGTCTTGACAAAAGGAACACAATCTTCTATAATGGTACATTATATTTTGCATTTTTCTGCTAAAATATATATTCCTGAGTTGTTATTATATAAGGGAAACTGTGGCACATCAGATCTGTAGTTTCTGTTTCTGAAATACATGGAAATTCTTTGTTTTTAATGCAGTTTTTTAAGGCAGTCATATAGGGGGATATAAAAATGTCATTCACTATGAAAGAAAAATAACAATTTGGCCTGCACATTGTATTTTTCTCAGTTTGAACGAAACACGATGAATAATCAATTTGTCAGCACGACCACATACATGAAATAGAAAACGCAAAAAATGTTTCACGAAAATAACCCAGTACCCACCCTCTTTTACAAATCAGGTTTTTTTGGAGAACCTATCAATTTTTAGCTTACCTTACCCAAAGGGCCATATGAGGTACTGCCATTACTTTGCATCCGTCGTCCATTCATCGTTAGACACTTAATCATCTCTTCTGAAACCACCACGCCAGTTTGAACCAAACTTTGCAAGGATAATGTGCGGAAGGGTGTCTATAAAAAGGCCTCATTAATTCCAGTTGGATGAAACACTGGAGCAAATTCTAGATTCTGATTGGTCAATTTTTATAATTTTTGCTTCTGTAAACTACAATGCAAAATATTTTCAAACTTTATATGAATGATGATTGGGAATCCTTGTTTGGTGGTGATCAGGTGGCATACATGGTAGCTAGGGTGGCACATAATTTGCATTGAAGCATATGGGAAATAAAAGTTTCTCTGAAACTACAAAGCCAATATCAATGAAAGTTACAAGGAATAGTGTATTCAAGATTCTGATTGGCTAAGCCTTGATATACAAACAATATCAAACAGGCAGTATGTTATCTGCTTCATTATCCAGGTGAGAGATTCAGGCTCACTAGAGCTTCTTGTTTGTTAAAAACCAATACTTGTGTTCATGTATACTGTTAATGTATTTTTACTACGATTCTTTTGCTTCAAATAACCCTTATATATTTTATTTGAGAAAATCAATAAGGACTTCTTTTTGACTAAGCTTTTTGTCCGTCTTGTCAGAGAGGAAGAGATTGCCACAATTTTGACATGACACTGTTTGGAGATACGTAATTTGTCATTAAAGTATAACCTTGAGATTGCCACATGTATAACTTGAAAATTGTGGGAATGATGAACAACCTTGCTGAAATTATTATCATCACTTTTTGTCCATCATCTGGTGTTGACATAAATTTTCCTATAGAAATCCTCCTCTGAAATCACTAGGACCAAACTGTAAAGAAATAGTCCTTGTGCGATTTCCATTTGCTCTGGGTTAACAATAAATTTCTCGGAGTAACAATCAGTTCAATCATCTTTTCAGATAAATGTTATTTATATGAACCTGGACTTAGAATGATTTGGATAAGTAAATTTACCCCATTAAAACATGAAATTAGGGAGAAAACAAGAATGCAAGGCCTTACTTAAAATAATGCCTTTATTAACATGTGTTCAGATTGTAGTAAAAGTTTGTTGATTCTTTGTATTTATTTAGAAAGAGAAATGAGATTCATTACACCAATGTGTAAAGTGTTGTAGGGGGGTGTCAGTATGTCTGTCTGCAATCATATTGTTTGTTTGATCTTCTTCATATTTAAATGCAGAATTACTCTGTATCTAGGGACTAAACAGATGTACCAATTTTCATATTGTGAATTAATATCATCATTAAATATGTCTTTCAGAATTCTGTTGGTTGGTTCAGTTTTTTGTAATTAAGATATTGTATACTTATTTAGAAAAAAATGTTCGGAACTAAATCTTCACAAATACCTCCAAACTGAGAGAACTACTAAAAGTATTACAATACATGTCTTGTGTGTACAAAGTTATATTGTATTTTACCTATATGCATTTTGCATGTGTTTTAGTACCTTATTATAGTATAAGATGTATTTATTATTGTAACTTTCCCCAACATAATAATATGCATGAATGAGAAAAGTCTCAGAAATAAAAAAAATTAAGAATTATTTCCTCTTGTGGTTTTTGGAAAGATTGCAATTAGATTACAAATTGTTCCTATATCATTGGCCTCTGGAACCGGAAGTATGCCCATTAGCTACTACATTGTATTATACTTGTGTTCTATTTCTGAAAATGTAGGTCCAATGATGATAGAGCATTTTTTAAATTATGTGTACCTTCTTGTTGATAATATTTGAGCTAACTAACATGAACTTTCTATTTACTGAAATTGCTAAGGAATTAAAATGAATACATGAACATTATTTCTCGTCCTGATATGCACCTAGCTGCCACTGGACGTTAAACAAAAAATCATCCATTCATCCATTGAACATTATTTCGCAGACATGACACACGGCAGATGAATTTATCTATCAAAACAAATCTACAAGAAACAGCTTCCCGTTACATACAAATGTATCCCTTGTTGGGAACTTTTTAAATTAATTATTGTCAAGACTAATTGTGCATTTACTAATTTGACGATTATTTCTGTAATTGACCCATTATTCGAGAAAAACTTTACGATTATCTATTAACTCAGACATGCGCATTGAATCTAAATGTTTTGCAGGAAAATTCGGAAATTTCAACAACCTCTGCCGGACATTTTTCGATAGTTTACACTCTTTTTAGCAATCTCAACACCTGATATTATTCATACAAATGTTGTCATGCATGATTTATTGTTTTGGGTAAGACCTGAAATAAATGTCATGTGTATCAACTCTTTAAAGTTCTGTGTGTTGTTGTCTTTGAGGTCTGTGTTTTATACATATAAATAGATCAATAGAAAAAATGACTACACAACGACGTAGAATGTACTAAATAAATGATTAAAATGAATTCAAGTTGAAATAATTTGAAATCAGTTTATGGAAGTCTTCCTGAAAGATGAAATTTGTATTATTTTTTATACGACTGAAAAATTTTTGCGGTCGTATATTGGTATGACGTTGGCGTCGTCGTCCGAAGACATTTGGTTTTCACACTATAACTTTAGTATAAGTTATTAGAAATCTATGAAATTTAAACACAAGGTTTATGACCACAAAAGGAAGGTTGGGATTGATTTTGGGAGTTTTGGTCCTAACAGTTTAAGAATTAGGGGCCAAAAAAGGGCCCAATAAGCATTTTTGGTTCTGCACTATAACTTTAGTATAAGTTAATAGAAATCTATGAAATTTAAACACAAGGTTTATGACCACAAAAGGAAGGTTGGGATTGATTTTGGGAGTTTTGGTCCCAACAGTTTAATAATTAGGGGCCAAAAAAGGGCCCAATAAGCATTTTTGGTTATTATCTTGGTGTAAGGGAGGTAATCCAAACACATTTAAAGTAAAATGTTGTGTATGATTCGATTACCTCCCTTACAAGTCGTAAATTATGTATAAAGAAGAAATGGGGGGGGGAGGTGAAAACAAAATTTAGGGGGGGTAAATGAGAAATTGGGGGGGGGGGGGCAATTTTTTTCTCATTTCAGATTTCAGAAATTTAAAAGAAAATTTCAAATTTTTTTTGCAAAAAAGGTGGGGTTACAATAATTTTTATTGTTTTTTGTTTTTTGTTTTTTTTTTTGGGGGGGGGGTCAATGTGCAACTTCATAGTGAATTGCACAAAAGCAAAAAAAAGGGGTAAATTTTTTTTTTTTTTTTTTTTTTGGGGGGGGGGGGGGGGGCAATTCGCCACAGCATATTGTATTGCACAAAAAGCAAAAAATTGAATATAAATTCAAATCATATGACCAATTCTAAGTTCTTTGATTACAGTTATTCTGTGTCAGAAATCTATTATGTGTCAAATATTTAATTACAATCCAAATTCAGACCTGTATCAAGTGCGAATATTGTGTCCATTTTTGTCCCAATTGTTCAGGGTTGGAGCTCTGCGGTTGTATCAGCTGCGCTCAGCGAAGCAATTTATTTCATATTTAACTACAACGATTCGCGCATGATCAATGATCATTTACTAAACTACACGTGCAGAAAATGGCAAAAATTTGGAAATCTCTAAGTTTTGCCAAGTTAATTCTACCAAGGCGTTCCTAAGATTTTGAATATTGACACCAAAACTTGACTGTTGCTAAAAGCTGAGCCTTATGCACATTGAACTCCTACTGAAAATTATATCCATACCATTTTTTTGCGAATTTTGAAGGAAAAACAATTCTCAGTATTTTTAGGAAAAAAGGAATACATTCACTGTAATTGATCTCGCATAACAAAGAACAAATCTGTGATAAAATTCCATTTGAAATTATACACAGCTACAGTTGCAACGTTTCCACCAGTTCTTTCCAGCACTTTGATTTTTTTCATCAGGAAATACCCATTTCACTAAAGAGATAATTATATGTTACTCGGTAAAGTCTTCCAGTTATCCTAATTATACATTCATGTATGTTTGACCTTTCGTGTGTGTGCGTGCATGTGTGCATCTCAATAAAGGTTTGTCCAGTTGTCCTAGATATACATAAGTGTGTGTTTGACAGGTCATTGGGATTCTTATGAGTTCAAACTGTGTTCCTCTTATTGCCGACTTATTTTTATATTTTATGAACAGTCTTTCATGAAAAAACTCCTTAAGGGTAAAATACAGAATCATGATATATTAATTGACATTTTAACAATAATTGCAGGTAATACAATAATGTGAATTTGTAAAAACTAAGGAGTATCTCCTTCGTGCATAGCTCTGTTCTTAGATGGTTTTGGCGTTACCCTTTTTGGTCATTTTTGATCTTCAACTTTTTGGATTATTGATTTGGTTTTCGAATATTAAGCATTGAGTACAACTGATGAGTCGTAAATCGACGAAATGTGTACATCTTGTGCATCAAAATTGGTATGAAAGAATTTATTTCAAGAAAACATTAAGTATATAGTCACTGTATATTAACGTCTCGATAACGATTGTCATTGTATTGACTGTACTTACAACTGACAGTACCATACCAATTCTATCTAAATACATATAAAATAAAAAATAAAAAACTATTTTGCCGACTAGCCTGTCAAGTATGCTGAAAGCCGGTATTTATTATAAATACTAATATGAATACAATTTTGGACTATATCCTTACAAAGTACTGTTACAATACATAAATAATCATTTACATATGTTTTACCCAAATGGAAATTCTTCTCCGCATCAATGGAAAAGGCATACCCACGAAAAACCAGAGATAAAACCAACAATCGGCCCTAAAAACTCTGGAAACCTGTGTTCTCTAGCAAAAATTACCTTTCGAAAGACCATCTCTCATGGGGACAACGTGAGAACTTCCGTTGATTTCGAATGTGCTGAACTTTTGAACAAATAAAAATTATTTTAAACATTTTACGACTATATATATTTGCAAAAATAAAATTATTTGTCTAAAACTAAAGTTTAACGTGTACGCTTCAAAGGACGACCAGAAAGTGAAAAGTAGTTACCCGTATTACATCTACCCGTAATCAAAATCGATTACTAAAACCAATTCTGATTGGACCGTACACATTTTACAAACCGTTAATACAAACATTTTCCCGCTAGTAGTGAAACTCGGGGGAAATTCATTTATCAGACTTCGGCTCATACCAGTTTGTAGGTAGAATCTGGAAATATCGGCCACAAAGTGTCTTCGACATTTCTCGATTCATGTACAACAATGAAGCTGTCCATCAGGTTGCCTTTATTGTTTTCTAATCCAGTGTACCTTCGTTGATGTCATGTTCAAGGTCATTTGAACGAACACAAGAGGACCAAAGAGGTCAATACATTAAAAACTGGTAAAACAAGATTGCTACACATAGCCATATGTGCCCCACCGCAGAGAAAAGTCGAAGCCCCACAAAGATATACAAAATGAGTATTATTGAAATGGCGACACCGTATGGATGTCAACACATAATAAAAAAAAATTGCAGCTCAATACAAATAAAATTTTGCAACAAAAAGTGTTCCTGTAGTGTCAAATACACAAAAACATTAAAGTCCCATAACTTCCGTAAAATTTGTCGAATCAAAATTGCGGTGTGATATCATCCAGTACATGGAGTGACTAACAATCCTACAAAATATGAACGAAATCCGACGAGCGGTCTCAGAGGAGTTGCGTCCACAAAGTGTTCCTATAGTGTCACATGCACAAAAACGTTAAATTCCCACAAATCCCGTAAAATTTGTCGAATCGAAATCGCGGTGCAATGGGATCAAGTACATGTGGTGACTAACAATTCAAAAAAATTTGATCGAAATCTGATCAGCGGTATCCACAAAGTGTTCCTATAGTGTCGAATGCAGAAAAAAGTTAAAGTCCCATTACTCGCGTAAAATTTGTCAAATCAAAATGGCGGTGCGATAACAGTCCTACAAAATTTGAACGAAATTCCATTAGCAGTTGAGAATACAAATAACTGTGACGGACGTACGGACGCACGGACGCAGATCATTACTAGGTCCCTTCGTCGCGTTCCGGCGGGGGACAACAAACTTTTTGAACAACAATATCATTTCAATATGCTGTTTTGAACCAAAGCCAAAAATTTGCCAGCAATTGTCATTAGGTTGTCCTCTTTCAGATAGTATCTGATAATCCCTACCGCCATCCAAGATTGAGGCTACAAGCGAACTTAGTTTCTTGGACCCTATGAGAAAATTCACTAAAGGGTCTTCTTGTTTGAAACCACTTATCCGACTGGAACGAACAATGTCAGCAATGGTCCTTAGGTAGTCTTCTGACTTGTATCCAATAACTCAGTCTACCCCCCCCCCCCAAGAAGTATGTCACAAGCAAACTTAGTTTAACATAACACTAAGCCAATTGGAACTAAAGTTGCCACCACTTCTTAGGTGGTCCTATTTCAGAGTTTTATCCGATTAGGCCGACAGGATTAATCCAAGATTGCCGCCTCAGACGAACTTAGTTTATAATAGAACCCTATGGGAAAATTCACTTCAAGATCTTGTTCTGAAAGCACTTTACCAATTGGAACAAAACTTGGCAGCAGTGGTCCGTAAGTTGTTCTCTTTCATAATTTTCCCGATCACCCAGACCGCAATCCAAACTGTGTGCTGCAGATAAAGTTAGTTTAACATAGAGCCTTATGGGAAATTCACTTCAAGGTCTTGTCTGAAACCACTGAGGCTGTTAGAACCAAACTTAGCAATGGTTTTAGATGGTACTCTTTCAGAACTGTATCTAATGTCCCGGACTACCATCCGTGCAAATATAGTTTAACATAGGATTCTATGGGAAAATAACTTATAGGTATTCTTATCTGACACACCTTAGCCAATTGCTCTTTGAAAATTTTATCCATGACCCATGATTGCAAACCAAGAGGATAATAGTCAAACAATTTATTCTAGTTTAAATATTATTTCTATCTATTCAGTTATTATTCATTTGAAAGCCTATTTCATAATCATAACGTCATTATTGTAACTTTAAACAAATAATAGTATTTTTTCAAACTTTTAAGTCATGCTGCAGAAAGTTGGCCAAAAAAGTACTTAGCCAGTCAGGCTGTAAAAACGTCCTACCTTGGCATATTCCACGTCTAAACGTCTATTCCATGGTCAAATATGATTTTGGCATGATAATATAACTTTAAATCCCAGCTCCTTTGTTCTTACAGCGGTGATCTAAAGCGGATCAGCCCTGCTAGATCGCCCCAACAAGAGTTCTTTGTTACGTTTAAAAGTGGCGGGAACAATTTACTCACGATTAAACATAAATGACATTTAAAAATTAAACTTAAAATTTTCGAAAGAATCAACTGAGATTCGAACCTGGGATCCTTAGTATATTGTTCAGATGCCTGTTTTTTTTCTTTTATTGTGCAGACGCCTTAACCAATAGATTACCTATATGAACATTATATTATGGGTTCCAATGGGGTATTCATTATATAATAGTACTGACATCTTTACTTTATGTTTATTATTTTTTACCCCGAATGAGCTAGCATGTAAAATAGTTATCCCACTCGGACTTGGCGTGTCTGTATAAGATTCATCACTCGGGCCTCCGGCCCTCGGGGTGATCTTATACAAACACACCGCGTCCTCGTGGGATAACTATTACTTATATATGTTCAAAATTAAAGATGACGCTGAGATGTGATACGTAATTAAATTAATTACTATGGTAAAGTAATGGTAAGACGTAGGGCCATTTAACCCTGTATTTATCAATTCATTCTATGGCCAGTTCAAAAAAGTCACCTAGTGCCTTTCAAAATATCCTGGGACATAGACTGTTATATGTTCTCTTACGATTTGCTAATAATAACTAACAAATAAGCTACTAAAACATTTTCTCCATACCTAAATATCGCTTTGGGTAGGATTTTAACATGACGTTTTTCATTAAGTCAAGGGCAAACTTCATTAAATTACAACACAAAATAGGAGTTGAACTATATGTTAAGCATTGATTAGCAGTTGACCATTGGAAGATACTTATCCTAACAAAGTATGATTCAAATTTTAACAAGATATATTGAGCCGTTCTAGGTCGACATGTTTTTTAATTTACCCGAAAATTGCCGATTTGGGATTTTTTCTTACATATTAGATTGTTTTATGGGCAAGGCGACTTAACTCCAGAACAACATCTGACTTTCATAAGGTAACAATATAGATGAGCCTAAGGTAATGTCAGTGTAGTGAGTCTTGTACCAGTCTAGCAACTTCACACTTTGATGACTTAGCGATATTTTGTAACCATTTTTCACCATTTTAGTAACGACGGTTTAATTTTTTTTAAATAATTATGAATATTTACACTGGAAACAATAAGAAAAATGTTTTCATGTCCTTATTACTTAAGTTTCATTTTTTAATTAGAAAGGCCACTATGGGGACAGTTTTAACACACATTTGCCAATTTATCGTCTTTAAAACAGTTTTTCAATATGAAGGACACTCAGAACCAATACTACCTTTTGTCGTAAGTGCTCGCCTTTGTGGCAGTAGAGTGGTTTTGGTTCTGAATGCTTCTTGGCAATATTCCAAACATTGGTATGAATTGACAATTGGCCCAAATTGCTTCCATATACACGAGCTTTGCGGGTAGATAATTTATTACTGATTTGTTAACATAGAAATACATCGCACTATAAAAGGTAGCCTTACCTAAATAGGTTAAAGGTTAATTAATTACTATCTGAGAAAAGTAATTGACACCTTGGTCTGCCGGCCACACCAAATGCTATACTATACTAACGTTAAAACACGGAAATCCCATCCATTGACATTTACAAAACCTTTTTAATATTTCCTACGGAAGTGCTTAAATAATGAAACTGCTCATCTCAATTAAGGCGGAGGTGTTCATAAAACATCTTAAACTACGAAAAGACTTCCCTTTACTTTAAGATGGATTTGTAGCTTAATTAAACTTAACTAGTATAACTTCACTAACCTGATTATGAATAAATTATAATAGATCTATATACTCTAAACATAGAATGTTATAGATTGCTTTGAGAGCTTTAGATTTCGTATAAGTAAAACAAACATAAAATTTTCAAAGTTTGAAATAATCAGATGCCTGATTGACCGTACCGGGTCTAATTCAGTGACGGCAAGCTCAAATTCACAACTCATTCAAATATTAAAATACAGTGGAGTTATCTTCTAATCTTAGCAGTCCTAGGAACTTCATCTGATTGTATTAATGTAAGAAGAATTAAATAAACCTAGGAATAACATTTAGGAAAACGATAGTTAAGGTCCATTCAATATTATGAAATTAAGCCAACAATAGAAATTCACATCTGAAATATACAATTAACATCAAATAAAACGTTTATAATAAACAACAAAAGCGGAATTGGTAAGAATATGACTTATAAACGAAATCTTTAAGAAACAATTAACTAAAGTCTTTGCATGTCCAATCTGCGACCAGCAAAAAAAAATGTTTTGACACAAATTTAAGCCATCGATGGAGTTGCGAAAATCGGAGGTCCACATTTGTCAACCCAATATCCATAACTTTTATTAGTATTATATAAGTAAAGTATAAAACTTCAATTGTATGATTGCGTTTGTATTGTTTTTTTTTTTGCATTAATAACCCATTTTTGTTTTTTGTTTTTTTTTTGTTTGTTCTGTTCTGCAATAAAGGTTATTTACTTGAGCAAAACAAAAGGTCAAACTTGACCGAAATTGGCATTAGAATTAATAGATAAAACAATGTAATGTTTTTCCGATTTTTTTAATTGCCCAGTGTTGGTTTATTTTGCTAGTTTTCTAAATAAATTTTTCTAAATAAATAATTTTGCGTGCGTAGTAATGTATTGTGATCGACATATGATGCACTACTTAAGAATCTATGTTTTGTATCCTTTCAAACTATACATCTTATGATAGGTAAACTTCTAAAATTAGTTAATTTGAAGATAATTAGTTTTGCCAAATACCAGTATATATCTGCTTTATCCAACTACCGTGCCAAAACTCAACAATAAACAGTAGCACGTGAATAGATAAGAGAATTCTAAACGTATTTTTTATCTAATGGTAAATATCACATAGGATATATAAATAGAAATAAAATTAATCTTTTTTTTTAAAATAAAACATCGGAAAGAAAGTATGAAGAAAGCTGGTAACTCCACGAACTGGAGGCAGATCGGAAGTAATGTGAAGGAAGTGTTCCGATCACCTGCATTTTTAGTACCCGTTATTTTAGCCATTGTTCTGCTTGCTTTGTTTTTTGTACGGAGATACATACGGTGGACCGTGAAATGCTCCAGCAAAAACAGTATGGAAGGGAAAACTGTTCTGATTACTGGTGAGTCTATCAAAGTTTAATATTAATATTACTGATATTGTAAAGTAAAAATATTTCTGCAACATGAATTGTCCTTTCCATTTTGCTTGGCCCGTTTTAGTCTACGTGATTTCAGAAAGACGAATAAGTTACTAGGCAACATAAGATGGTGAGTATATCATAACATTAAAAAAATAAATTAAGAAGAAATAAAACTATTCAATATACACAGAATAAAAAAAGTACTATATTTAGAATGCTGACACTGCGAAACAAGCCAATAATAATTTGAGAAAATTACCCCCCCCCCCCCCCATACAAACTAAGTTTTTGTCGAATGTAGGGATATGGTGTATTTAATCCTATTTGTATAAATTAAAAAAATCACGTTCAATTGTAACTTTATCCGGACAGCGTATAATAAGTCGTTACCCAATTGTAATGTATTCCAATAAACGGAAAAGGAAATTTTTGTCGAATGCACATTCTGTTGAAAACATATATATATTTTTAGCTAAATTCCTTGTAGGCTTTCGTGGTTTGTTGGGCTCACAGCTTTGTAAAAAAATAATTTGTAAACTGCTTAATTTTCGCATACAGATTGTATTTATGATTATTTAGAATTAGAAAATAAACTGAGCATTTTATTCGGAGTCATCTGAAAAAAAACAGACTGAAGTACTTAAAAACACCAACTTCCAGAAGAAATTGATAAAGGAAAATAAAAATCGGCCATTAAAAGGCTGTTCCTGTGAGTGATTTTTATATTTTCTGCATTTTGAGTACTTCTTGTTTAAAATAAGTTTGGTTTTTGGTCTTCCTAATGTTTCGGTTTTAATGCTGCTGATGAGAGGTAACTCCTTGAAATGCGTCGTATACAGCTTAGTATAAATTTATTAGTATCTGTGGATTGTTATTTTGAAACTCCTGGGACGATGCCTCTGCATGTGGACCCTAGATCCCCGAGGGTATTCGCCAACCCAGTCGTCAGACTTGTCTATTATGATTATTCATTGATTTGTCACAGAAATAACCAGTATTTAGCAAAATAAAAAAATAATAGAAATACTAAGGGTGCATTCCTTGTGTTGCACATAGATCTCCTTAACTGAAATTTGGCTTCCTATTTCGGTATTTTTGGTTATGAGTACTTCTTGTTTAAAATAAACTTGGTTTTTGGTCTTCCTAATGTTTCGGTTTTAAGGCACCAACCATTTTATTACCGAGGGGGGGGGGGGGGGGGGCCTGGGATTTTTTCGAAAAAAATATTTTATGTCCAGATTAGTCTGAAAAAAATATTTTCATCCTCACTATGTCCAAAAAAAATTTTTTAAGTCTGAATATTCCCGAAAAAAATTTTTTGTTCCAAATCAAATAATTTCAAAAAAAAAAAATTTATATATTAAAATAACACTGACAGTGGAATCTTCAAAAAGTGTATGCTGTGCAGATTCAGAAGACTGGAAAGGACCATCACAACTTTATAAGAGTGTTGGAAGTGGCCTACAAAAGCAACCTATACCTCGTAAACGACCTGGTTACAGACAAAGCCATGCACTTTTTTGTAGAAATGAAATATCTGCTTGAACAATGTATTTGAACTTTTTTCGGAAGAAAAAAAAATTTGCTCATGTATATAATAAAAAAAAAATTCAGTTTTGCTTGATGTGTGAAAAAAAATTTTGATTTTCGACTGACCTGAAAAAAAAATTCTATCAGCCACAAAAATCCCAGGCCCCCCCTCGGTAAAAAAATGGTTGGTGCCTAATGCTGCTGATGAGAGGTACCTTCTATGAAATGCGTCGTATACAGCATAGTATAAATTTACTATATCTAATATTAGTATCTGTGGATTGTTATTTTATATATAAATCATCATGATCATCTTTGCCGAGTTTTTAAGAATAAGAAGTAGAATTACTCTTCCTTTTGATGCAGAGGTAACCCTTAACTGAGTTTGGATACCTGGTTGTTTCATGTGTTTTAATTGTTTTGATTTTTGATGTTTGTGCTTATTAATTCATCATTATATCTTTAACCGCTTTTCCAATATTTTGATCTCGAGCACTGCTGATGAGTTGTCAGTCAACGAAATGGCATCAAATTTATTTCGGCAAATTGTGATACGTTTTATTATTTTTATTAACAAGTGCATAATGTCCAATGTGTTTGGATAGATTTCTATATAAAAAATAAGTCAAATTAGTCCAGATTGAGTATACGGAAACCTATTTATTCAAATTTTGAGAAATACTACTTACTACACGATCACGCGTATATCGCTTACCTGGAACCTCGAGATCTATGAAATATCAAATGAAAGAAAAAATATGATACCTAGAGAGACAAACTCTTCTTTCAGTTCATATTTTTGTTGAATTGATGATTTAATTGAAAGTAGACATATTGGAGCAGCCACATACAATTCTGAAAATTTGACGTAGGGTTTGTGAACATTTTCAGTCAATATTTACAAACTTAACATGCTTAAAGCATGCAATGATTGATTTAACAAAAATCTAGATTGTTCGTATTGCATTTCCATGTGTCATCATAAATCATTTTTCTGGTACTAGTTTATGATTGTGTGGTTTACCAATTTAGAATGTTTATCTAAAATAGTTTTGATGTGTAGTTTTTCGTGTTAGAATACATTGGAATATCTCATAAATGATAAATATAATGGCAACCGACTTTACCAGGTTTGTGGTATATGTCAAGGCCATGGGACGAGTCAAATTACAAATGATGAAGTAAATATAGGAAACAAATTTGTGTAAACTGCGCGGTTTCATGAATTTCGGCACATAAACACAGCAAAAACTACCTCGGCGATGCATAGAAACCCGACTTCATGACGCTTCGAAATTATTAGTCATTTGCATTTAACCAGAATTCCCTTCTTACAATTTATTCTATGTGGTGTTGACAAGAGTTAACAAAAACAAGGTAAACTAGGAAATATGTCTATAAGACACCGATGCCCCGCCCTGAAAACAATATAGGTGTTGCTGAACTGCGTTGTACTATACAAGAGGACTGTAGTGGTGAAATATCATTGATATATAACTATAGGTTTCTGAGAAATGAACCTAAACGCAAAACTTAACCAAATTCACTGATGCATTAAATGTAGCTCATAGAGACCCAAGTGTTGCTGAACTGCGTTGTACTATACAAGAGGACTGTAGTGGTGTAATATAATTGATATATTACTATAAGTTTCTGAGAAATGGAGCTAAACGCAAAACGTAACCGAATCGGGACGTACGGACGGACGGACAAGGGTAAATCTATATGCCCCAGCCACATTCGTGGCGGGGCATAAAAAATTGTAATTCTGTCCTCCTTATACTAATTGCAAGATGGTCGCTGATAAACCTATATTCAATATAAAATTGAAAACACTGTGCAAGTAAAAACTTTCGCTATAATAAAAACTATAATGGTAAATTGTAATAAAAATTATGTATGTACAACCCCATGAAGACTGTATATGACCAGTAATGAGTTAGCACAAACGGTCAATTCATTTGTGCAATTTCAACTTTGATTTTCATTTTATTTCATCTATCTTTTGTTGCATTTGTTCATTTGCAATCATTAAGAGGTATATTTATGTGCTCAAAGAGGATCGAGGTTTACTGTTTAATCCAATGCCAAAATTTTTCTGTCATCACAACCTCTCGTCCAAATTTTTCAATACATTGTAACGATGACAAACAAGATCACGACATTGAATGATATTCCCCATGGAGATCATATAACCCCAACAAAATCAAGTATCGTTTATAACCCTCCATGATAAGACACATTCGCAATGTCAATTTTTGAATTACAGATATAAACGTTAGATCAAGTTGAACAATGTTGGAAATTCGGATTTAGGGGGCAACCATTGATTTTTATGGGGGAGGGGGGTGGCTAGGATAAAATTTGAGATAAAAAGGCAGGACCAGAAATTTGGTCAAAATAAAAAGCCAGGATCGCTTTAGGCGTGAAAAAATGCATGACCTATGTCATTCAGGAATTGTTTGGGTTTAAATGAAAATAGAAAAAAATAGGATGCGATAGCGACCTAAAAAAATTCAGGACCAAACTTTCTGCGAAAAAAAAAGCTGGATCAAACATTTCATTATAGACCCTCTTCCATAAAAACTAAATGGTTGCTCTCTTATTTGTACAAGTGTGGAGCTAAAAATTATATGTAATCTACACGTCTTATTTTGCATATATCGAGCACATTTAACAAAAAAAAAAATCAGAATATAGCGAGTAGTCGACTCAATTCTTCATTCTATAGTAAGCACACATACATGTATGGATCACGTCAGACCACAGTAGCAAGTTACAACAATATGACACACATAATATATAATTTTCAATAAGCTTAATATAGATATCACATCACAGAAATACAGCAAATATAGTCCAAGTGTAATAAATGCGAGGAAGCATCAGAATACTAACTTCTTCATTTTGTATGCTACTTTGAGTTGCAGCTGATGTACCGTTCAGTCGTATGTTGGTCGTACTCCTAAGGGTGAGTTCTTGCTGTAGTACTTGAATCATTCTCATTGCTATCCTTTGAGGTGGTTCGTCGCGATTGGTTCATCGGTTTGATGGTGATTCCATATTTGTCTCTTGATTTTGAAACCCAGTATGTTGTTATGCAAGTCAGAAATTTCTATAGCTTCATAAAACGTACGAAGTCATGCAGACGACTTCTACTCCGGCCTGTACTTATATCCATGTAACCCGGAGGAGGTATTCGTAAAACAATATATATATACCCTCTCTTTTTAAATTACTACAAAGCAAAATTTTAAGATCCACGGCCTTAACCATGCAATCGTATAGATTGCGATTGCAAACGGACTGACGGACGGGTTATAATTAAGCATTATACTCACGGCAAGCTCGTTGCCAGGGGTTAATATTTTTCGACTTTGTTATAGTGAGCCATTCTCATGGTATTTTGATTTTGAAATATTCTTTATCAGAAAATCTACTCGATTACATGACATAATTTTCAGTGTAACATATACCAAACATAACAACTGACGGTGTAATCTTTTGTTTACTTATTTTTGTTAAAACAGACTTCTGTTCCCTGTTCTTCTTTTAAAATGAGAAAAAAACAGAACTGTATAGAGATATCAAATATAAGTAACAGATAAAAACATTAATTATCTGATACAGCAAGCACCTGTTGTGTCAAGAATGTTAATTTTGGTTTTTTGGCATTTCACTTAGAGATTAATTGAAATATAATAAAATAAATATTTATAATTTTCATCTGATAGAGTCTGTACCTGAAATATCGGTTACAGACCTTTGTGTGGAACAGTACCGGTTTTCTGATAATCTACATTCTATAAATATCAAAGATGAATTAAAAAAAAAGAATATTTCATTTATGTGATCTGCTTATTACAAGTAGTGGTAACATATGCGATTTATACTTAAAAATGTGAAATTCATAGGGTAAGATCCAATAAGACATAGTCAGGGGGGAGGGGGGGGGGGGGTTATTACATCTAATTAACACCAACCCGAAACAAAAACCACCAAATGGCACAGGAAACATAGATGTCAGAATACCAACAGAAGTAACCACAAATCTCAAAATAAATACAATTCAGGCACTGACAATGCAAAGTAATGGGTTTATGGTCTTGCATTGGATCATTATGACATGTTATATGGAAATGTTATGACATATTGGGATGAAATATTTCGAAGTAACCTAGCTCATACTCTAGTCTAGAGGCAAGTGGTCTTTTGTCCTCCAGTTAGTAATTTGAGGTTGTTGTCGGTTAACAACGAGTATTCTACGTACTGCACTTTTTCATAATTGTGTGACAGTACTGTACTTATTATACTTTTATTTCGTGTCTGCGAAATATGTTACCACTGACTCAGTGAGAGTTGATTACTCATACACACTGCATGTATTTTAAGCATGTTATCTACTAATTGCATGTTTTATATCTAGTAAATGGAATATTGTGTTTATTTGGAATTTGTTGTTTTGTAGTCAGTTTAGGAGGTTGTCTCAATGACGATTATCGTATAATCTTGTTTTCGTACTTGTTTAAACGTTAAAAGGGACCACATGTGCCTGTTTGCTCTTCATACATCATACATAGTCCAGATTTATGAGTAAATATGAACACACCTTGATACTCATACAAACCAGGAATTAAGGAAAAGGTCGTCAGGAATTCGATACTAATTGGACATATCTATTCGTAGTCAACGCTTTTACCGACTGAGCTAAAACAGAACTAATTTTCATGTTAGATGAATCACCACATTCTGTTCGACCTTTTCTGTCATAGTCAATTCTTCAAATGGTTGAATATGTATTTTCAAAAGACGCTTAACCCCTAAAAGTTGTTCGTTTGTCCCCTATTAAATCATATTACCACCCCTTTATGGTTAATCATATACTCAATCATCGTTCGAAATTTAGCCTTAAACTTACAACTTACAACATAATTATAACAATATTTTCATGATGATATTTCTGTTTTAGGAGGAAACACTGGAATAGGAAAAGCAACAGCCTTTGAACTTGCGAGAAGAAATGCGAAAGTAATTATTGCGTGTCGTAATGAGATCAAAGGGGAAGCAGTCGCCAGAAACATAAAAATAAAAACAGGAAATCCCTTTGTTTATTGTTCTCGATTAGATCTGGCAAGTTTGCGTTCAGTTCGAGAATTCGTCCAAGATTTTTTGTTGAAAGAACCAGTTCTTCATATTTTGATAAACAATGCAGGTAATGTATTTTTTTTAAAAGAAGATACAACCTTAAACTGTTTTGGATTTTGGTATAACGATCTAGTATTAGTAGTTTACACTGTGTCCAGTGCCATATATAGGGCGTTGATCAAGTTCGAATGGGGACACGGATTTGAAGCCGAGATAAAGAGGTAAGTTGGTGTTTGCTTTCAGATTTTAAGAAGGTGAAACAGCATAAAACTGATCATTGTCTCCTTGTAATACAGAAATCTGTGACCCCATACGTCACCAAAAAATACCATATTTTTCCGCATTGTTGATTATAAGTCCGTAATATTCCGGTTAGTCACACACTATATAACAATAGACAAAGTGATACAGGTAAGATGTAATCGTGCAGAAAACACCGGATTTTTACAACCCTTCCAATATAGTGTCGGGATGTTTAATGATGTCCAAGACAACTTGTGCGTGTAAAAACGTAGTTATTCAAATAAACCTGAAAGCAAACACCAACTTGTCTCTTTATCGACGCTTCAATTGCGTGTCCCGAGTCGCACTTCAAAATCCTCTGAACAGTAAACGAACCTGAGGGTTAGAAAATATTACACAAAAAGTAATATTCTAGTACTCGTAAATATATGTGATGAATGTGAAAAAAATATCCACATAATATCTTACATAATGAATAAAAAAATTAGGACAAAAATTTAATGAAAACAGAATTTGAGAATCCTGCGGCAAACTAGATCATAATGAATGATTATTCCAAAGTACTTTAGACTTCCACCAATTCAAGACTTGGAGAATATCATATCGGAACTGTATAGAGCAACTGATAAAATATAACATACTTTTATTTGTTGTCAACCATTCTAAAGAAAAGTACTGTTTCATCAAACATGTATGTCGTTATAATGTAAAGTCGTTTCAGGTGTATGGGCTGATTTTTAATGTTTGTATATTTTTTATTACAACTAGGATTAAAGGGAAAGTTTGTGTACATACTCATGTATTTTTGCGATTATTGTCTTTTCTCTCATTTCCAGCCAATTTAACAGTCTCTCGACCCGTGTTGGAAAAACTGATAATCTCACAAGCAATGACTAGTGAGTTTTTGGTTCTCGGAATATGATTTGGTCTTTAAAAAAATTGCCTTAGTTACATATGAGCAAACGCGATCCCGTCTGCTTTCTAATAAAAGATGTCCTTAAACGAGGTTTTGAAATCTAAACAAAAATTGTCCGCGAAAGGAAGGATTCATTGTTAAGGGTCAAATTTGAACATGTCGTATTCTTCTAATTATTCCTTTCAGTCCGCCATTGTGATAGCTTTGTGTAATACAACATCCGCTAGGAAAAATAGTTCTGGTTTTATGACTCGTTGACTATTCTCCAATCTCGATAGTCAAATTACGGAATTTTACTATCTCGATTGGAGAAATCCGATAATCCACTCGTATAACAATGTAAGAAGCTATATTTATCTACTAATTTTTGACATAGAATACTGTATTTCTTTATTTTCTTGCGTGACGTCTTTTTTATGCAAACCCTTTTATTACATGAACATATTATATTAGGCATTCATAAATTTTAAACATTATCAGATTTCAGATGTCCAGTAGTTTATGGATATCGAAGGTAAACTTTTAATTCTTATATGACCTGCTTCAAACGTTTCAATCTACATCCGTGATAAAATATGGATATTTTGGTTCCAACGTCACAGACGTCAGACGGCTTGTTTGGCAGCGTCATAATAAAGTTTTCCACAATCTTTAACAACTTGATAATATAACTTGCGGTGTGTAATGGCATCTACTTGTCTGAATACTTATGTTGCAGCGTTTCAAAATGTCGTAGAAATAATTCAAACTGGCTTGAAAATATGATTTTGCCATGGATAAGCCCTTTATGCCGATATTTCTCGCTGTCGCTCGTGGCAAAATATTTGGCATAAAGGGCCTACCTGTGGTAAAATCATGATATTTTGAAGCCAGCATGAATTATTTCTTAAATACAATATTATAGCTTTAACAGAATATAGATTTTCCTCATTTTGTTGCCACATAGAGCACGCGATGTTATATGTTACCCGTTACCTATAGATGACATTTTAAGCTCAATTCACAACTACTGAAAAAAGCCTAAAAAAAAGAAAAAAAAAGAAGAAGATGACACGAGGAAGCTGTTGCATTTAAATGAGGTTCTTGTTTTCCATCTTTTGATTTAATACTGTATAAATTTTGTCAAAATATAATAAAAATCAAAACGTAACCCTTTAATCTCTACAGACAGAGAACCACTGCCTTGAAAAAGAATTAGCTTCTTGTTGTACGTATACACGGAAAGGTCATAGGGCTGGTGGTGCTCATGTAGATGGGTCTAACGCGCACTTTGGTTATTTTTGTCATGTTATCTGATTTACATTTGCTTATATATATTATAAATTGCATTTAATATGTTTTTGCAGGATATTTAGGTCCTAAAGCCACTACTGATGATGGTTATGAACGAGCGTTCGGTGTTAACTATCTAGGCCATTTTTATCTTACATATTTACTGCAAGAACGTCTAAAAAAGTGTGCCCCTACTCGTATAATCAATGTTACTTCCGATGCTGTGAAGAAAGGAAAACTCGACTTTGACGACCTTCCTCTCCGAAACTACAATATTTATGAAGCATATGCTAGAAGTAAGTTGGCCCAGGCAATGTTCACAGTGGAGGCACATAGGCGATGGTACCAAGATACAGTTATGTCATATGCCGTTCACCCAGGTACTTATTACTGTCAGGCATTTTGTTCTAATTGTGATGAAAATTAATTAATTATTTATACAAATGGGAGTTATAAAAAAAGACGATAAAATCACATTTACAGAGACATAAGGAAATACAAAATAACTATTATAAAAAAAGAAATAATATTCGAATGCAATGAGAATGTAACAAGCAATACTGTATGTAACCAAGCATGGTCGCTATTTTGAATACGGTATTTCTGAGGAATTGAATATTGGACAAAAAAATATAATCGGAAACTGTGCTTTAGAAATGCTATTGTGTAGTGTTACTAACTTGCTGATTCTATATCGGCCCTTGTATTGATTCAAGGTTAGCTGTATTGGTCCCGAGGCCCTTAGGTCCGAGGGCCAATTCAGGTGACCGAGAATCAATACTGGGTCAAAACAGAATCAGCAAGTTCGTAACACTTTTATTAAATAATCTGAACAGTCCGTAATGCTGGTGCGTATGGCCAGTCCGTATGACAAAATATAGTATGTAAAACCGGTACGTATGGAATTCCGTATTGCCCTGTTTCCATATTGCCGGTGGGTATGGAATTCCATATTGCCTTGTTTCCAAATTGCCGGTCCGTATGGAATTCCATATTGCCCTGTTTCCATATTGACTGCAAAATCTGTATTAAATTATTAACCAGATAAATTTTCATATAAATACGGGTATTAATAAAGACCAGGCCAACATAACAATATTTGTCATGCCAAATTTGCAAAATTAAGGCTATTTTTACCATATAATTTAATAAAATTAAATTCTATTCGATTTTGAAGAGAACGTGACGTTAAAACATTACCAAATTCCTCTGTTCGAACTTTCAGCCAGTCAATTCTGAACAAACTTACTATTCATTCTAACTTCAAGATATCTCATATAATATATAAGATATCTTATATAATCTAGTTTTGATAAGATATCTTCTAAAGTTTATAAGATATCTCATATAATTTTCTTTATAAGATATCTTATAAACTTTATAAGATATTATATAAGATATCTTATATATTACATGATATAATATCTTATATATTTTATAAGATATCTCATATAATTTTCTTTATAAGATATCTCATATAATTTTCTTTATAAGATATCCTATAAAATTTAGAAGATATCTTATAAACTTTACTATATAAAAAGGACAAATATACCTAAGGAGCAATAAAAAATAACGTAATCCATTGGACAGACAAAGCCGGGAAGACAAATGAACAACCACAACCACAAGCACAACAAATAAGCACAGAAAACTAAAAAAACAATGAACTCCTATAACAACCAGGAGTGAACCCATGTGCTCCGGAAGATATACGTTATATAAGATATCTTATAAAGTTTATAAGATATCTTATATATTATATGAGATATCTTATAAATATTTTTATATAAGATATCTTATATACTTTATAAGATATCTTGTAAAGAAAATTATATGAGATATCTTATAATTTATATGAGATATCTTATAAACTATATAAGATATCTTATAAACTATATGAAATATCTAATAAAGTTTATCAGATATCTTGAAGTTAGAATAAAAAGTAAAAACGGCTTGCCAAACAACACTGTTATTCCCTCAATTTAAAACACGGTAGAAAACTACGTGGTCAATACGAACAGACAAATATACATTTTTTGTAGCTATATATTCTCATGTGACCATTTCAATAGAAAGTATTACGTGCCGAATCATCTATTTGTCTGTTTGGAGATTTTTTCTTTTAATATCTGGTCGTAAAATAAAACTCTTTTAGTGTTAAACATAATCCTATAGAGTTCACTGAGTATAGGCGGCTATAATGGTACATAGTAAGAAAGGTTAAGTTTGCTTTAAGGTAAGTGGTACCTGGATGGGTTAAGATTTTTTATTAAAATTTTGAAGAGCATACCGAACTGCTTCTGAATTTCAAAATGAATAATGTTTGTCGCGTTATATATTTATTTAGTATCAATAAAACAGAAATGTTGACAGCAATAAAATATTATTTTTTATGGAAAATTCTAGGTATAAATTTTTGCCTGAGAAATGACGATTTCAAGTGAATTTTTTTTTCGAATGAAATCTACAGTAAACGACTTTTGAAATGTTAAATGAACCTTATTGACGAAGTAAGTTATAATTATTCTACGATATTTATGCACTTTCGAATATTCCCGGCCTATGCTAAATTTCAATTTTAGATGCATACATTGAAATTTTGTTTGACATTTCGACGGGACCTATACGACTTTCCAGAAAATCTGCATTATTCGTGAAGCTGGACCGTTGCAAGAAAAAATAACTTGGTCAGTCTTTCTAATATAACCTTTGTCAGGTAGTTTTGTGTTTCTGTATATCACATATACTAGTCAATAAAAGAAACGACACAGGGTAATGCATTTTTCATATATTCATAATTTCAAATAGCTGTACTAAGCAGAAAAATAGACCCACACATCTGATTTTCGTAGCAGATTGCTTTC
Organism: Mytilisepta virgata; assembly: GCA_028015205.1. Classification (NCBI taxonomy): domain Eukaryota; kingdom Metazoa; phylum Mollusca; class Bivalvia; order Mytilida; family Mytilidae; genus Mytilisepta; species Mytilisepta virgata. The sequence continues at coordinate 46,291,340 of CM051520.1, forward strand.
TCATCGAATGCATGGATTTTGTGCAAAAAGTTTGAAATAAAAAAAACTCCAATTCTTGAGATTTCAAAAATCACATTTTTCAACCCAAAAATAAAAAAAAATAGTATTTTTACCCCGTTATGTGAATCATAATGTCTGTTTGACAAAAGATTTGAGTTCTTTCTATTAATTTCAGCAATTGGATTTTCATTTTACAAAATTTGTGTCGATTTTCTTTTCGATTTTCGACAAATATAATTTAACCCTCTTTATGAAAATTTCCATTTTCCACCATTTTAAATTTCAGAATTTGACGCATTAGATCAAGAAATGAAGTAGCAAACCACTGTTGCCCCCCATACTTAAGTTTTTTTAAAGGAATATCCCAGATATTTGGTTCCGAACTCGTGTATCGTTACTTTTGTTGACTATTATATAAGAATGTCGGTAATAATATTTTTCATTCCAAGTTTCATTGGTTGAAAACTAAGTCCTTTTGGCAAAACAGTTTGGGTTTCCAGAACACGAAGTGCGGGGTGAATTGTTAGAATTGTGCCATGACGGCTGAGCGAACAGTCATGTCAGTTGTATAAGGTTGGGCAATCTTGTCCAATCCCGGCTGTAGTAAAGTGAATATGACGGATATTTTGTATGGGAAACAATGTTGTCCACGTAGTCATAACATTCCAGTAGATGACCTTCCGTTCATGAATAATCTGCTCGATAATTACCGTAATTGCATCATACTTCTTTACTTTATTCCTTTTTCCATAAGGATCTACACTTGTCACTGATTAAAGCTTACTTAAATATAAACGAACTGCAATTGTGCTGCATATTAGCAAATGTATATGTGTTACCCTGTTAGTACTTTTGGTAATGAACCTGAACGTCGTCCATTCTTGCACATCAATTTCGGTAAGAAAGGTCAAGATAGCATTAAAATTGGCAGTATCTTGAACAAGATGCAACACCAAGGTTCCTTCATTTTTAAAGACCAACCAGTTCCATTTGTACAATTTATCTAAACTAAACCAGTTGCAACCCCTATTTTCAATTACCAAAGGGTTTTGTGCCATCTCAAGCTGATAACTTAAAATGCAAACCATACGATTCCTAATTGCCCTGTTGAAGATTTATAGAATAACTAGTGACTTAAGGAAATTCTGATGAATGTAACAGCCGCCAACTGAGGCCTGGGATACAAGAGAGAAGAAGGAGTCCAAATACATTCAGATTGGACCCAGCCACTAATTCTTGCTCGTACTCGCCATCTTGCTATGTCTTCGAGTTATAAAACTAATAGCATATTTAACAATCCTCAGGTTGGAGAAAATTGTTCTACATCATTGTTTTTGTCTCCAAAAGGCACTAATGTCTTCACGTGAAGAGAGCAGAGACACCCACCTCTTTTGTTTCACACTCAAACTTATACATGTACACGTGTATATAGAGAACAAAGGCGCTGATTTTAGCGTTGAGTTATTGAACTGATTTCTTAGCGGTATTATATCAGCGTCTCCAGCCTATGGTGTTAACAGAATTTACTGTTGTGCATGTTATACTAGTATGTACATGTACGATGATTTTCTTCACAGAGCTAAATTCGTATCACCTAAGCCTCTGATATGTCTACTGTTGATACATCACACCAAATATTTTCAAATAATTGACAGATGCAAGCTTTTATATGAAATTATGTATATTCTTATGGGTTTCACGTCTATATTACACCTTGGAATTACGATATAACTCGCAAGTTATGGGTATCGTTATCGGAGCAGACCACGTTTACCATTCCGGGGAACCTGATGTCACTTTTTTTCGTTTGATTGATTTCACTCTCTTTGGTTTTACTTTCTTTTTCTTCTTGATCATATCTTGTAAGTATTTGTTCTATATATTACCGTTATCACGAATTTGCCGACAACTTGATTATGAGCTTAGGATGTTTCGTCTCTTCTTTGTCATATCGCTTCGGGTTGTTTCCTGATATTCAATATTCCAATGTTTTTGCAATATATCATGGCTTGTCAGACACAAGGAGAATGCTGTTTCCTTCACGTCATGTACAGTACACCAAACAGTATATCTGAAGCAACGTTCCTATGGATAATAAGGTCAAAATCCCTAATTTAACCTTAAGCGTTTTCAAATAGCCACATATTTCATGTATTTCAAATCAAAGTATAATTCGTCTAGTAAAGTAAATCAAGTGGTTAAAGGCGTTTAGCGTTATATTTGTTTAGTTTTCGAATCCGATAGAATATGTTTCATAGTCGGGTGACATCTCTGAATGGCGATGCAACATTAATGCATTGCAAGAGATGACATATGTGTTTTATATAAAATGTATAAAGGATACTTATCCTGATAATTTGATTACAGGGGCAGTAAATACAGAGCTGCTAAGAAACTGGCCAGGACTGTTTGGGAAAGTCCTTCGCTCTGCAGCAAGAATTTTGTTCAAATCTCCAGAGGACGGATGTCAGACAATTGTATATTGCGCAGTCGCAAATGGTTTGAAAAAATTTTCTGGAAGATTGTTCGCAGAATGTGATATCATGTCTGCTCCAGAAATTGTCCGAGATAAAGAACAGTGTAGAAAATTGTGGGACCTAAGTTTAGAACTTTGTGGACTTGAAAAAGAAAGATACGAACAAATACCAGACGCTGCTGAAACTACTACAGACGAAAAGTTACATGTAAAAAGTCAGTAATAATGCAAATTTCACGTGGTTATTACATAATTCACTACAGGATTAACGAATCAAGTATTCGTACCTGAAATCAGAAATGCAGAATGTTGAGCTTGCTGAAACTATGCGTTTACCACGTTTACCAAAGTTTATCTATTACTAGTGTAACTTGTTTGTTGACATAGGTTAGTGTATATCCAACTAAAACTGTAAGAGGTTGGATATATTTGAAAATTAATCATCATATGAAAGCACGAGTAATTGCGTTATGTGTTTATGATCATACACATGTGTGAGAGGAACCTGTATTTACTTTGTTTACATCTAAATCGATACAGCTAAATTGAATAAAAATCCTTTTGATTTATATAGATATATTTTTTATATATATATAAATACCGTTATTAACAGCTTGACAGCCTTGTTGGTAACAAGTCGGACAATTTATAATATTTCTTTATTACTTGTTTTATTCAATTCTTAAAAATTCCCTAGTAGCTTATTTATTAAATTTGGAAGATTAGGTGATTGCTTTAAACTGTACCTTCTTCTTTTATACATTTGCATGCAATAATGAATAATCATACATATCAAACTGATTTTAAATATTTCATTAAATGTGGACAATATACCTTTTCTTTCCTGTTTATCAATGCTTGGTTCTGACAAAGAATTCGTGAAGTAACATCGTAATAATTGAGGTAAAAATTTACATTTAACATGTTCTAACAACGTATAAAACAGTGCTGTATATATAAGAAAACCTTGTGAGAATTGTTAGCATATTATATATATATATGGTAGTTTGGAGGACAGGTTTTTCACGATCGGCATTCCAATAGGGACAAACTGTGCGCCGCTTTAGGCTGATCTGTTCTTGTTTTCATCACGAATTGATTGGCCGATCTCACAAATGCATGGGGGTAGATATCTTCAGTTAGATTTCACGTCCTTCTAGAATTGACACCCCATCTGACTTGACACTTCACTGGCTTTTACTAAGTGGCAATGTGACAGATGCCGTTAATGGTGCAGGACATGCTTTCCCTTCCGGAGCACCTGATGTCACTCCCAGTTTTTAATGGGAGTTTACTTTGCTAGTACTTCAGTTTCCGTGCTGTCTTGTTCTATTTTTGTTTAGTTTAAAATATTTTTTTTTCATTCTTTCAGTTATACGTGTACCATTGCGGCGTTTGTGTGTTGTGTTCCATTCTCATGGTTTTGTCTTTTCCTTGGATATCAAATTTACGTACTTTTCCCACTGTTTTGTCGCTTCGGTATTCTTTTGCCGACATTCTAATTAATTCACACATTCATGGTGAATTTTTCGAATTTGGTATTTTAAATCACATGTCCGTAGTTTTGGAGATATTGTTTACTCTTTTGGTATCTATGGTAGTCATAAAGGTGGCATGGGTTAAAAGTCATAATCAAACCTTGTTTTGTTGAGATATGTTAAATTTAATGCAGTCTTCCAGATTTGAAATGTAAGTTCAACCAACCCAGTCTAACTTTTTAATTCACTCGGACCTCAAAGCCACGTTATATATATAAGCTATTGTCAGCGCCTTGCATCCCTGGTTAGACCATTCATCTACTGAAATATCAAATACAAATTTATTGATACTGAACATAAATATCGAATATTGAGTACAAATAACTTCGTATTGATTACAAATATCGAATTATTGAACAAATGACTTCATATTGAATACAAATAATTTCATTTCATATTAGCATTTAATAGAAATATCAAATATTGTATAAAAATATCTTCATATTCAATAACTAGAAATAAAACACATATAACAAAATACTGAAATCCAATAACTTTAGATTGAAAATTCATAATGAAATATTGAATATAAATAACCTGGTTTTAAAAACAAATTATGTGACACTGTTGTCGAATTCAGATCACGTGGTTCTGAATATAAATAACTTGACCACTGGATTTTGCGCAGTTTTGAATGCCATAATTCATTATTGTTTCAATATTGTTCATGGTATACTTGTACTTATCACATATTTTTTTGAAATAACACCGATTTTGCATATGTAATAAAAGCATAATTTGAAGCATGCTGTTTGCCCCCGGGGCAATAAAATAATACGTGAACCTTATCGACGCCACTTCCGCCCAGCTGTAAATAATTGTCTGATCATTATTTACGGTATAAATTTTCTTAGCAGCTTCCAATAGACTTATAAAATCTATTTGTAGATCTCAGGAAAAGCACAGAAACTGAAGTTGCATTCATTAGTTTGACTATATACTAAAAGTGACAGAAATAACTGTTTACTAGCTGTAGTACTGTGAATGTGCACTTTATATTCATTCGCCACATCAGTGTTGTTCAAAACCTGACAGACTTGCTTGAAGACAGGAAAATCGAATTCCTCATTAAAATTATTTCTTGGTAGTGGCAAAATATGTGATAAATAGATTAAATTATTGTACATGTCTTTTTCATATTGGCCTTGTTATCAGCCCTCGGGGTCGATATCAAGGACTCGGGCTGATAACAAGGGCAATATGAAAAGGCCATATATTAATCTATAAATATTGTTACCAAACATTGAAACAAGTACTTATTGATCGGATCAGATCAGACCCTAATGTCTGCATTGTAACCAGTTACCAAGGTTCTATTGGACTTGTACTTTAATTTTTTTGTGCCTGTCGCAAGCCTGTATTTAACATGGTTGTCTCAATATAGTATTGTAAAAGATATTCTAAAAGGAGTTATAAATATTAATTACACCTGATATAATAAGAGTAGACACACTACATGTCTCGCCTGAGTATGCACATGGACACAGAATAATGGTTATCTAATACCCGACATTGTAAGTCAAAGGAAAATGCGTTAAAAGAAATAGTAATAATTTGTATGAAAAATCTAATGCATGTTTTTCAAGCCTAAAACTGTGTCCAAGGCGAGCGACTGGTATGTACCCACCAAGGAATATCTATAGACCAGATATGGGAAAACGAAAATACTCTTTTTTACCCTGACGATTCGGGAAATTCTGGTGACTTTCGTGTAAATGCCAAACAAAATTAGAAAGTTACAGTTTTTGATAAGCAGTATAATAAAAATCAAATCCGGATCAATCAAGTTAAATTAGGTACAGATGTGTTTTACAGTGTGTAAAATAAATAAGAATTTTATACACTTAGTGAGTTTATAAATAAAACGGTCAATCAACTGCTTATACTGTTTTTATTAGTCATTTAAAAGAACCCTAATGGCTTTTCATGATAAACAAAACATATGGTTAAAATGTAAAATGATAAAACTTATTTATACATCTGTATGTATCATTATTTCCGTTCTAATACCAGAAGATGATTTAACCATTTATTCTACTTGAATCTTTTAAAAGTGAAAGAAAATTGCAAACGTGATACTTAAAAGTGCACTGAATCTGGTTTTCGTTCAATTTTCGATCGTTTTTCAATTGTTTTCTTTTAAAGATATCCAAAATGACTTTTACGCTGGAAGACCAGAGAAAAAAACAAGAGAAGACAAAATACGAACTAGAAATACTGTGAGCAAAGCTCACTACTTGATACTCCGCCTTACATAAGATACATGAAAGGTGAGATAAGTTTCATCAAATTCCATTCAGTGGTTTAGGAGGAGTTGCGGATGGCATACTGGAATCCCCTATCACAATGAATGGCAAAGTCCATGTGTTGGTATGGGAAACCCCAAATGTTGGTCAGATCAAAATCTAAGATAGGAGGTGCACTACAGCATCATGCAATAAAGATCCTCTGAAAGTTTCATCAAATTCCATCCAGTGGTTTAGGAGGAGTTGCGGACGGCATCATGGTACCCCCTATCACATTGAAAGTCAAAGTCCATGTTTTTCTATGGGTAACCCCAAATATTCATCAGATCAAAATCTAAAATAGGAGGTGCACTATGGCATCATGTAATAAAGATCCTCTGAAAGTTTCATCAAATTCCATACAGTGGTTTAGGAGGAGTTGCGGACGGCATCATGGTACCCCCTATCACATTGAAAGTCAAGGTCCATGTTTTTCTATGGGAAACCCCAAAAATTGGTCCGATCAAATTCTAAAATAGGAGGTGCATAATGCCATCATGGGATGAAGAATCTCTGAAAGTTTCATCAAATTCCATTAAGTAGTTTAAGGGTAGTTGCGGATACAAAGGTCGGACGAACGGACGGACTGAGGGACACAACGAATACTATATACCCCGCTTTTTTCAATAAAAAAAATCGGTATCCTAACAAAATGAGAGGATACAGTGTAAATGTGAAGCAGAAATCTCTTATCAGAGCTAAACTGACCAAACATAGAATAAAACTGAGCATCTAAAGAATTTAGAGACAGCTCATGGAAATGACCAAAATATTGCTTGGGACAGGCACAAATAATATGGAATGCAGTTCATCTTGTTTTTGATGTCTAAAGTCAAGGAAGAAATAAAAACAGAAATAGATAAAAGAAACAACGGAAGTGTAAACAATGAATGGTTCCAATTACTGAAAGCAAACTAGAGACCATGCAAAAAACGGTTTAAAAAATTATAATAGCCAACACAATAATGAAAATGGACGCGTTGTTGTGCTACCTATACGCCCACTCGCCGCCAATCAATAAAAAAACCACTAGTTGCACACACAAGACGTGGGTATGGACTTCGAAATGAGCCATTACACTTGCAAATGAGCATGGAATTTGTATAATACACAACTACTTACATATTCCCAACTGCGATATCAAATATGAACACATCCACCCAAAAGATTAATGACTTGTTTTGTATACAAACTATTAAAAAAAGATCAACAAAATCAGGCAAAACATGAACAGCTTGTGGAGTACACAAAATAGTTAGACAACGGGTACGAAAAGGTCTATAATTCTTGCAACAATCAACCAACCATGAAATCGGTATATATGCACCTGGTCAGCGCATGCCTAAGGAATTGACAACTTGTTAAGAAAATACGCAAAAAGATAAATATTTACTTGTTAACACATTATATTCAGACAACATATATAGTAAGAGGCTCGGCTCTCAAGAGCCTATATCGCTCACCTGGATTTAACTGGTCCATCTTGAGCAGGACTTAAATTTAAGTGTAGCAATCAATTTGGCTGGTTTCCCAAAGGGTCCTTTGTTAAACTAAGTTTACTGACTGTCGGGGTCATCTGACATAATTCTAAAAGAAGATCATAAAAGGCCATTTCTGCAAAGTCTGGTTCCAATAGGTCAAGTGGTTTCAGACGAGAAGATTTTTCATTGAATTTTCCAATAGAGCCCTATGTTAAACTATGTTCGGCTCTGGTGGCAATCTTGGTTAAAAGTCGGGGTCATCGGACAAAATTCTGAAAGAGAACCATCTAAGGACTATTATTGCCAAGTCTGATTCCAATTGTTCAATTGGTTTCAGACAAGAAGATTTTTCATTTGGTCCTATGTTAAACCTAGTTCGGTTGTGGCGGCCATCATGGCTTTGTCGACATAATTCTGAAAGAGGATTATCTAAGGACCATTGCAGCCAGGTCTGGTCAAGTGGTTTCAGATAAGACGATTTTTATAATTTTGACGGGACATATAATGGTATACAAATGTCCGGCGTCCGTCTGTCCGTCGTAAACACGTCGCACCGTAACTTAAGAACAACTTATCCAAATTTCATGAAACTTAACATAATTGTTTCTTATGATGGTCAAACGATCTGTATATTTTTTGGTGAAAATAAGATTAAAACTTTTTGAGTTACGGGACTTTGTAATTAAAACAGGGGTGTGTTTTTTTCACATGTCGCGCCGTATCTCAAAAACGATTTGATTATTGCTTAAAACTTTACACACTTCTTAGTTATATTAATTTAAAGATCTGTATACTTTTTGGTGATGATTCAAAATTTCATTTTAGAGTTCTTGAGTTTTTTGTAAAAAAGGGGGGGGGGGCGGTTTCACATGTCGCGCCGTATCTAAGAAACTATTTATGATTATTGCATAAAATTTCACACACTTGTTAGTTATATTAATCTGAAGATCTGTATACTTTTTAGTGATGATTCTTTATTTTATTTCTGAGTTACTGAATTTTTATTGAGCTTTTTGGTCACATTTCGCGCCGTATCTCTATTACTTAAAAGTTTACACGCTTTTGTTTTACCGGGTTTCCATATAACATCCCACCAGCAGCTCCACCAAATAAAGGGGGATTCCAAAAACATTTATTATGTTTTTTTTCATAAGACGACGGGCGTATCATGCGCTCGTGGCGTAGCTGTTTATTCAATGAATTTTCCCATAGGGCCCTATGTTAGACTAAGTACAGGTGTGGCGGTCATCTTTGTTGACATTGAGGTCATTGTACACAATTATGAAAGAGGTCCATCTAAGGACCATTGCTACCAAGTTTAGTTCTAAATGGCTCAGTGGTTTCAGACAAAAAGATCTTTCAATGAATTTTCTCATAAGTTCCTACGTTTATATAAGTTCGGCTGTGGCGGCCATCTTGGTTAACAGTCTGGGTCATCGGACACAATTCTGAAAGAGAACGTCCTAAGCCATGTCAGTTGGAAGTCGAGAATGCCGGATACAATTTTGAAAGGGGACCCAACCAAGGACCATATCCACCAAAGTTTGGTCTCAATTGGCCAAGTGGTTTCAGAGACCTTTAATGAAAAAGTTTATACCAGACAAGTGATGGCAATATCTCACTTGGCCCGCTGGCGGCCATCTCGGATGACGGATCGGCATCAAAGTAACAATACTTGGTCAGCACCACATAAGGAGTACTCATGCCATGTTTCGTTTCAATCCATTCAGCGGTTCTCTAGATTTTTGTATGTATTTTCCATAGGGTTCTATGTTTAACTAAGTCTCCCGATGGTGGTCATCTTGGATAAGGGATCGACAACAAAGTAAGAACACTTGGCAAGCAGCTCATAAGGAATATTCATGCCATGTTTTGTTTCAATCCATTCAGCGGTTCTCTTGCAATACGGTTCTAGGTTAAATTAAATACCCGATAGGTGGCCATGTTGGATGACATTAATTACTTTCTTAAATCACCCTGGAATTTAACCAAATTTGGACAGAAGCTTGTTCATGACCAAAAGATAGTATCCAGAGGAAAATTTGGTTAGAATTGTTTTCCCATTTTCGTATTTTACTTATAAATGGACTTAGTTTTCTCCCAGTTAACATTACATAGTCTGCAGTTAAAGTTTTTAAAACATTTATTACTTTCTTAAACCATCTTGGATTTTTACCGAACTTGGACAGATCAATAAACACGTGGAGAAAAATTAGGTACATTCAACTACAAGTATTACAATGAAAACATAGACAACAGAGAAAGCAGGCGAGACATTGGGTAAATTTTTATTACAAATATACTTAAAAGTTTAAACTCCGGCTTACTTTGGTTGTGCGGAAAAGAAAGTTTTGTGTCTAACACACCTAAAATCTCCTTTTCAGTTTCTGCAATGCGTTATCCAGCGGTCGCTGTTTCGACAATAACGTAAAAGCATCTGCTGTAGTTAACCATGTTAATTTTTTATCTGAACTGTATATATTATGGTGGGAACACCAGAGATAAAGGTTGAAATAACCAATATGAAAACGGCTGAGCTATTTACTGGATTAATGCGAAATCCCTGATGAATATTAAACCACACTCAATAACACGGTGGATTACTACGCGATGAACTAGCCATGTACCGAAAAGAAATTTATAAATGCTGAGTGTGTAGTTTGTATGATATTGGTATCCTTAATACAAAGGTTTTTCTTTTAGATACATTGTACATGTCACGTTCACTAAAACCAGAAATGTTACTATATACTCGTGCGAATGAACAAATTGTAAAATGACTCGATGAGCGGAAGTCATATGAATCTTTACAACAAATTTCATCTGCAAATTTACTGCTGTTATGAGATTACTTAAAGCCAAAACATCACTTACGTAACTTATTGTTGCTAAAGTAATCTACTAGTATTAATGTAGATTTTGAATTTGTTTTGTCATCGCTTTGTCATTAATCATGACAAAAGAGAAACAAACAAGTCGGCCATGTCGCGGCTCACATAGAAATACAAACCACCTGACGACTTCTGTATTCGAATATTTATTCCAACTATTGAGTTCTTCTGGTGAGAGTTTAAATCATCCGAGGATATAATCAGCTTTTAATACTGTCTGAAGTAAAATTCATACTTACATATAATCCTTTCGGAACTGCTCTGATATTTATTTAGTTTTTGGTTCTCTGGCTTTAAATTTTGGTCTTGAACACAATTGTTGACATAAACATATCATATCAAGTGCATCACAATTGGTATCATAGACTATTGTCTGTGATCGGGGTTGTCTCAACTTCACGGTGCGGAATGGTAGCGGACTTTTTGGGGTTTTTTCCGCGTTTCCTGACTAAACGTGCTCAGCAACGGACTTTTCGGGGTGCAAAAATTTACCCCGTGTCAGGAAATGGACACAGGAGAAAAAAGACGTTAGTCTCCTTAAAACTATGATCACGGAATATTCCAATATATATTCTTTGTTTATCTATTTCTTTTCATCAAATGTCTTCAAAAAGGCCTACACAAACGCAAAATAAGACCAAACCAGTCCCAGGTAGTCATGTTTTTCCAGAAATTTATCGATTCGATGGACTTATTTTTCTTTGACATTAAACGTAATTCATAACTGACATAGCCAACAACATATAGATCAAATTATAAATGTGGTTGTTAGTTGGAAAAGAAATGGTTTTATCTAAACTCATAGACAACGGACTTTTTGTGTTTAAAGCACATGGCTTACTTTTTTGGCACCGGACTGGTGATCATTTGGCAACGGACTAATTGTGCTTATTTAATTAGAATTAAGAGAAAGAAAAGGTGGCTGAACAAGCCAAAAAGAAGAAAACATTACCATTATGATGCTACATCCGATAAGACATCATTATTCGTATGTTCCACATATTTAAGTTTTTATGATCAGTAATTCTGATGCATGATATCATTAGAAATGAATTACGTTTTCTAATCCTCCAGTTACATTCGTTTTTTACATCGGTAAATTATGTGTAATTGAATAACATTTCCAGGCCATTCATTCATGTTAAGATGAATTAAGTCGCATCACAAAAATCTTAAGAAGTAGCATTTATCTATATTATGATTGGTTGAATTAAGTTAGAAATAACATATCGGAGACGATGAAGAAACATAAAACCTTGATAAATATCATGTAAGATGTCAGATATAATGACCAGAACAAATAAAATAGTAGCCAAATGAAGAATATTTGATGATACTATTTTTAGCTCACGTGGCCCAAAGGGCCATGTTAGTTATTGCCATCACTTGGCGTCCGTCGTCGTCGTCGTCGTCGTAAACTTTATTTTAAAGATCTTCTCCTCTGAAACCACTGGGCCAGTTGGAACAAAACTTGACAGCAATGGTCCTCTTTCAGAATTGTACCCGATGACCTGGCCCGTCATCCAAGATGACCGCCACAGACGCACATAGTTTAAGATAGGACCCTATGGGAAATTTACTTAACGATCTTCTTGTCTGAAACAACTGGGCAAATTGGAACAAAATTAGCAGTAATGGCCCTTAGGTAGTCCTCTTTCAGAATTGTATCCGATGACCCCGCGCACCCGCCTTCCAGGCCGCTAGAGCCGAACATAATTTAACATAGGACTCTATGGCAAATTTACGTAAAGATCTTCTTGTCTTGCCAATTGGAACAAAATTTAGCAGAAATGGTCCTTGGGTGGTATTCTTTCAGAATTATATCCGATGACCCCACCCTTCATCTAAGATGGCCGCCAGAGCCAAACATATTTAAACATAGGACCCTATGGAAAATTTACTTAAAAATCTTATCTGAAACCACTTGGACAATTGGAACAAAACTTAGCATCAATGGTCGTTCGGTGGTTCTCTTTGAAATTTGTATCCCATGACCCCGCCCACCATTCAAAATGGCTGCCAGAGCCGAACATTTTTAAACATAGTACCCTATACCCTATGGGAAATTTACTTAAAGATCTTTTTGTCTAAAATAATTAAGTTTATTCAATCTAGGTAATAGTCATAGATACTTGGGGACAGGATAATTGTTTTTTGCACTTCCTCTTTTTTTCCAAAATCCAGTATTGTTTTCATTTTTTTTTTATTCTATTTATTTTTGTGTTTTATGTGTTAAAAATACATAAATATACCAGAAAAAGCATTTGTTTACTGTCAATGCAAGTTTACTACCCACAGTAATTACAGATATATGCATACATGGTATACAAGAGAGTCGACGTAGAAAGTATAAACTTACAATTGATAGTAAACAAATGCCTTTTCTAGTATATTTATGTATTTTTAACACAGAAAAAAAACACAAATATGAATGGCATAAAAAAATAACGGATTTCGGAAAAAAAGGGGAGTGAAAAAAATGTCCTGTCCCCAAATACCTATAGTAATAGTAACAAATTTACCGGTCGGTTACAGTAAACCTTCGCCATCTTGAACGCATTTTAGTATAGATTTAGGATAACTCGAATAGACTTTATGAACATGCACCAGTAAAAAGCAAGGTAATAAAAAGTATCATAAAAATACCGAAATAAATGCACTGTATGGCCATTTCGTTGGTTGACAACTCATCAGCAGTGCTCAAGATCAAAATGTTACAAATCCGGTTAAAGATATAATGATGAATTAATAAGCACAACCATCAAAAACCAAACAATTAAAATAAACATGAATTAAAACCCAGCTAAGGGTTACCTCTGCATCAAAAGGAAGAGCCTTAGAAATTTCTGGTAAATTTGTCAAAATTTTGAACGGAAAATTGAACTGCATTGAAGTAATTAATCATGCCAGGACAAAAATTCTGGCTACTGGGCTAATAATGCCCTCGGGGCTTACAGTCCACCAGTAATGACATAGACTCAGTAATCATGCCAGGACAAAAATTCTGGCTATTGGGCTGATAATGCTCTCGGTGACTTCTGTCCACCAGCAGTGACATAGACCCAGATAACGTACTCCTAAAAATTTCGATTAAGTTGAAATAGATTTGCTGGTTCCTATGTGTTCGTGAGACGCGTATACCTTATAATGGTATCAAACATGTACACTTATATTGTAAACATAACAAGTGGTTAATGAAAAGCTGTTTAAATTAACGGATCTATGACTTTTCTCTTCAGTTGAATATAATGTCTGGTGTCTAATATTTGATATAGTGTTAACATAAATTATCTTTTAAAGTTTCATGGTCCAGATACAAATCTATGCATACACACCAAAACGCCTTTTAATGCTTCCATGATGTAAAGTAAACACAGTTAGTTCAGTGCCACAAGCACTAATAGTCCGTTGCCATAAAAATCGTAGAAAAATGATATTTAACCGCAAAACAGTAAAGATAACATTATTTCAAGGTGAGGAAAAGTTTCTTTGTTTGCAAATTCGTCTATAAAAAGACAAAATATACTTAGAACCTTCAAACATATACTTAAATAATAGTTTTTAAGCAACAGGGCCCGTATTTTCATTCATTATGTTTGAATTGTGAAGATGATTAAAAAAAGAATGGACCTTCTCAAGCATATGTGTTAACTAATTCACAAACTAAAACACTTTAAAATTCCGTGACATTAACCATTTATGGACAAGTACAGGACAATAACCATATTAAGAAGAATTGTGATATGCCTACCCTCTCGTTTTTATAAACAAAAAATATATATCGAAAAGTCCGTTTGCTGAGCACGTTTAGTCAGGAAACGCAGAAAAAAATCCGAAAAGTCCTCTACCATTCCGCACCGTGAACCTTGCTGTAAGCCCTAAAGGTGTGATCATTTGGACCTTTGACTTTCAAGACAAAAGGAGTGAACACCCATCAATGTCTCGCCTATAATTTATTTTGTGTGGAAGAGATTTTGGTCGAACTATGAATACCAAAATAAAATAGACACTGGAGTCACACAACTGACCATCGAACGAAAATTTATATTAGCATTTAAAACCTCATTAGACCTATTATGTCAGACGGACATTCTGCTCAAAATATCAAATATTGATGACCAGATATGCATAGTAACTGAGGAACGCATCCATTCCTGAACACGCGACCTGGTCAGTGGAATGAAAACATGGTCACAACGTAAACGAAGTCTATGCCATAGGACAACCAGACAAAAATACACTCCTTTCAAGAGATCCGCAAAACAGACCTTATCCTGGATACACATGTAAATGAGGTCATTGTCATAAAAACTGTATCAGAAAGGGCACTCTTTACAATAAACCCACATACTAAATATTAATTCATAGGAACAGAACCAATACATTTTTGTGTAATGGATTAGTTGTTAATTTGGGTTTTATGCGACTAGCTGGATTCGAACTTACAAACGCAGTACTCATCAGAAGATACTGACATGTTAGTAATCATCAGTAGATATTGACATGCTAGTGATCATCAGTAGATACTGACATGCTAGTGATTATCAGTAGATATTGACATGCTAGTGACTATCAGTATATATTGACATGCTAGTCAATTCTAGTGGTCACAAGTAGCTACTCACATGCTATTGATCATTAGTAGATACTGACATGCTAGCGATCATGAATAGATACTGACATGATAGTAATCATCATTAGATACTGACATCCTAGTGATCATCTGTAGATATTGACATGCTAGTGATCATCAGTAGATACTGACATCCTAGTGATCATCAGTAGATACTGACATCCTAGTGATCATCATTAGATACTGACATCCTAGTGATCATCTGTAGATATTGACATGCTAGTGATCATCTGTAGATATTGACATGCTAGTGATCATCAGTAGATACTGACATCCTAGTGATCATCAGTAGATACTGACATCCTAGTGATCATCAGCAGATACTGACATGCTAGTGATCATCAGTAGATACTGACATCCTAGTGATCATCAGTAGATACTGACATCCTAGTGATCATCAGTAGATACGGACATCCTAGTGATCATCAGTTGATATTGACATTCTAGTGATCATCAGTAGATACTAACATCCTAGTGATCATCAGTAGATACTGACATCCTAGTGATCATCAGTAGATACTGACATCCTAGTGATCATCAGTAGATACTGACATCCTAGTGATCATCAGTAGATACTGACATCCTAGTGATCATCAGTAGATACTATGAACTACCCAGACCAATTGATGACCGCCACCTCCCAAATACTTATTATTTAAGAGTGGAAATGAGATTAATGTCATATATGATGTCAAATGGAAATTATATTTCTTTCCCTACAACAAAACCACATATCAAATATTGTTTACCTATTATGTGTCATGCATAGCTATCAAGAAAATTTAACATGGCCACAGGAAGTGTCAAGTGAGGTTATGGCATGTTATCATAATCAGAACAACATATGCTCATATAAGACATTATATGTAAAAATACTGAGGAATAGACCTAATCCTGGATTCTTAACCTTACCATAAGGGCGTGAAAATGAGGTCAATTTAGGCCATATGAAATGCCAGATGGCCATAAGGTTTTTACAATTCATCCAAGTGCCAAATATTGATGAACAGTCTTGCATAGAGGATCAAGTTTAATTCTGGAAACTTAACCTGACTACTGGAGCGTGAAAATGAGGTAAAAGGCCACATATATCCAATAGAAATGCATTTCTTTCATTTAAACGAATGCACATAAAAATATTGTTTACCTGTTACCATTTGAATATTTACCCCCAAACTTTTCTTCAACTAGAGATTACTATTTTTGAGCAGTTAAAATGAAGACAGAGGACATAAAATATTGTTCATAATTAAATTCTTAATACTAAAAAGACACTACTTAAAACTGGAAACCTTTTTAGACAGAAAATTGGTTATATTGAACAGATATATAATGGCCGGCAGGGGTATATGTACAAAATACCAGTCGAGAGATGGCAAATTTCCTCGACCCTTGAAGCAAGGAAATGAACTTCTGCATAGTATTAACTTTTAACTGCTTTCGTGGCGCTAATTAAGTTTTAACAAATTGGATTTCATATTAACAGGAGGATATTTTAGATTTTATAACGGATTATATTTTCCACGATATAGGATATTGTTTTATTGACTCTAATATTTTAACAAGACGTTAGTTACCGACTTCTTGGTGTCCCGGAGTGTAATTAATAAGATAAGAAGAATGGCGACTCGCACGAGGCATGGAGGAGGAAGAGATAATATTAATTTGGTGCACTTCTTATCTACTTGTGATGGTGTTATCCAGGATGTTGCTAGATTACTAAGAACTGATCATAGCGACATTAACTATGTTGATTCATCGCTTTTGCGAATGCAGACTCTTGCAACAAATCTGACTAGGGTTTGTCATAGCCATCCAGAAAATATGCAGTTATTGCATTTAGTACAGTTACTTCAGACTGACATCAAGGAATTGAAAAGGTCTCAAATTTTCATTTATTTAAAGGTTTATGTACCCTTCTTTAGACTTTAGACCTGTGTAATCATATTTTTTTTTAAAGTGCAATATTTGCCAACATTGGCAACAATAACAAAAGATCAAAATACTGGATAAAAGAGGGTGCCATTAACATTTGAGGCATTTGTAAATAACGTCAGAGTACTCAAGTCGCCAATGTGTACACAGATCGCCCACCCGGTTTATTTTGTCATGGTAAATGTTGATCCCAGTGATAGAAAATTTTCTTGTGTGGATGAGAGAAATGTTTTGTAGCTTTAACGGACAGGAACAAATTTTGCGCACTGAAGTCTGGGAGGGTCTATTCACTACCTCGAAAATCATGCACCCTCCTAAATGGGCGATATAATACAATACAACACAGTAACCTTGTAATTGATCATGCTTTTTATTGCCAAAATAAGGCACCTAGCTATAGCTTTCAGTTTTACAGCTAACCTAAAAGTACTCAAATTGCAACGAGTACCCAAATTACAATCATTTTGAAAAACCAGTAACAGCAGTTTTACAAGTTTTTAAAGAGATTAAATAATTTGTATTTTTAGAATTTGCAATTATGCATGTCTTGTAACATATCTAAATATATTTAAATATGCACAAAAGGCGACATCAACAGATGAGGTATCCAGCGAAAAAAGTAAAATTTATGGAAATGTCGTGTGCGACGTCTATAAAAAAGTCAACTTTTAAAAATGAGCAATATAAATATTTCGAAGGCATCTATTTCTTACAAAATTAATAGTTATATGTAGCATGGACTAGTGTCAAATTGTTCTAAAAATGTGGAGAAATTAAACAAAACATTCGCTATTTGATTTTATAGGATGAATTTAAGCATGGTTCCAATTTAGGTATTCATCATTACAGAATCTAATGTCATTTGGAGGTTGATTCAAACCCATTTTTTCTATTATTCAGTATGGATTCAAAATTAAATCTGTGGAACTATATAGTTATAAGGAATACATCTACAAAATAAACCCAAAATGATTTTTTTTTTCTTAATCTTAAATAAACTTTAGTGGAAAACTGTCAAAATATGTTCAATTTGTGTACCCTCACATTATATTTACTGCGTTTTAATTAACTCTAGTACATTTTTATCAAATTTTATTTGGAGTTTTACTGATTCCATTGATAAAGATTGGGATTTAAGTTTTGTTGTTCTTCACAATATTTAGTGACCATTTCTCACTACAATAAAGAATATTTGGGTTAACACAAGAATAAAAAGTTTCATGTGGGAAAAAACATCTGTGTGACTCTTACCTGAATATCACATTTTTTTATAATACAAAAAAATGCCAGAAGTCCATAACTCAGTTCTTTTGCCACTCCAGAGTTATCATGGTATTGGGACAATTAAGGTAAAAATGTGAAAATTTCTCTGTCCACAGTCCTACATTATGTCAAGTTTCTTTTGTTGGAATTTTATGAAATTTAATTAAAATATTAGAATTGATATAATTGTATTATATGTCTCTCTATATATGATGCAATGTAGAAGACACATGACTTTGTTTTTTTGACAGATTTCACTTTTGTCATTGTCGATTATTAAAGGGGACTTTATGGATAAACAATTTTAAATCTCTATATCCTAATATGAGTCAACATGATCAAAGTTTGCATTTATAGAATTTCGTGTAAGGATTTATGGAAGTTCATGCCATTTTATTTTTGATGGATTTAACTTTTGTCATTCTAGAGTTAATGGACTTTTTAAATTATATTAAATGGGGATCTTTCTGACAAGTCAGTTTTCTAGTTTTTACAATATATTTTTAGCTCACCTGGCCGAAGGCCATGTGAGCTTTTGCCATCACTTGGTGTCCGTCGTCCGTAAACTTTCACATATTGATCATCTCCTCTAAAACCAATGGAGCAATATTAACAAAACTTTACAGGAATGATTTATGGAAGGTCCGTTACTAAGATTGCCGAAATTTTTTCGATCCGCCAAAAAACATGGCTCCCAGAGCAGGACATATGGGAAAACATGTTAAAGTTCATCTTTTCTGAAACTACTTGAGCAAATTTAACCAAACTTTACAGGAATGATGTATGTAAGGTCCTTTACTAAGATTGCAGAAATTTTTCTCATCCGCCAAAAAACATGGCTGCCAGAGCAGGACATAGTTTAACATTGGACCCTATGGGAAAAACATATTTTGATCATAGGCTCTGAAGCTATTGAAGCAAATTGAATCAAACTGTACTTGAATGATGCGTGGAAGGTTCTTAAAAAAGATTGCTCATTTCGTTCCAATTTGACAACACACATAACCAACAACGAGGAACGTGGTTTAACATTGGAGCCTATGGGACAAACATATTTTGATCATCTCCTCTGAAACTATTGAAGCATATTTAACCAAACTGTTCTGGAATGATGTATGGAAGGTCCTTTAGAGGGATTGCTCATTTCGTTCGAATTCGACAAACATCATGGCTGACAACAGGAACATAGTTTAACATACATGCCTATGGAAAAAAAACATATTTTGATCATTTTCTCTAAAACTATAATAGCAAATTGAATAAAACTGTACTGGAAGGATGTATGGAAGGTCCTTTACAAAGTTGGCTCATTATGTTCAAATCTGAGAAAAACATGGCCGCCAGGGGGAAATTCTTTTAACATTGGACCCTATGAGAAAAATATATTTTGATCATCTGCTTTGAAACTTTTGAAGCAAATTCAACCAAAGAATTAATGGAAGTTTGTAGAAGCATTGTTGTCAGGTGAGCGATACAGGCTCAGCCCACTGAGCCTCTAGTTTTAAACAGTTAAAAATGTTTAATTTGGGAGTCCATTGCCTTGGTTTTTTAGCTCACCTGGCTATGGCCAGGGTGAGCTTTTGCCATCACTTGGCGTCCATCGTCCGTCCGTCCGTCGTTAGCTTTTCATTCAAACATCTTCTCCTCAGAAACCATTCGGCCAATTCCAACCGAACTTTGCATGAGTGGTGTATGGAAGGTTCTCAACAAATTTTCCTCATTTAGTTCTGATTGGTCAAGAAACATGGCCACCAGAGGCAATTCTTGTTTCTGATTGGTTGATTTTCAAAAATCTTCTCCTCTGAAACCGCTGGGCCGATTGGTTTGAAACTTAATAGGAATGATCTATGACATGTACTCTACAAACGATCCTCAATTTATTTTGATCTGACATAAAACATGGCTGTCGTAGCTAAAAATAGAAAATAGGGGTGGATGTGTTGTTTTTGGCTTGTAACTTAAAAACCGTTACAGATATCAAAAATCTGACAGGAGTAAAATTGATAAGCATGACGAGATCTACCTACCTTGAAATTTTGAAGGAAATTCCAAAACCCATTTAGGAGTTATTGCCCTTTTTTCGTCAAATTTTCAAAATTTTAACATTTTTCGTCATTTATCTCTAAAACTATATGAGATAGAAGTGAAATGTAAATTTGAAAAATGTTTACCATGTTGAGATCTACATACCCTGAAATTTTAAAGGAAATCCCAAAACCAATTTAGGAGTTATTGCCCTTTTCTGTCAAATTTTCGAAATTTTAACTTTTTTCGTCATTTATCTCCAAAATTTGGACAGTGTTCAAGATGACACGATAAAGTCTTTTGTTAGATTGAGATTGAATTAATTTTAATAGAGCCCTCAACAGAACTTTTGGAACGAAATAAGACAAACAGAAGAAAAAAACTAGCATTAAAACCCAAGGGAGACAAGCCTTGATTTAATCTTGTTGTAAATTTGAGATACAGAATTAAATTTATAGAAAAATTATGAGTAAACTAAAAGTGAGACCTACACCTTTATAATTTGAGAAAGTTGAAGAATCTGAGAAAAGATATATAAAAAGGTTATGGATAAAGCTGTAATGAAATATAAAACAGATACGAGTAAAAAATTAAAAAATCTTAGATCTCAAAACAGAGTATTGAAAAGTTTTGAATCTAAACAAATATTCAAAACAGCCTGATATTGATTTTGAGGTATAACTCAGTTTTTTCAATAATTTAAAATCAGGTGACTCAGATCCAATAGACTGATCAAAATGTAATGAATGAACTGAATGAAATTCTGAACAGTGCAATTACAAAAGATGAAATAATCAAATGTATTAAGAACCTAAAAAATAATAAAGTCAATGTTGATAATACATGTATGGTTATAAATGATTATATTAAGTCTTGATGTGATTTTTTCATTGATGTGTATGTTGAATTGTTTAATTTGATTTTTAAAACATTATCTTTCTTGGATGATTGGAACACTGATATATGGAGAATTAGGACGTTGTGAATGTCCTAGTAACTTGCATGATTTCATATTGGGCAAAGTTGATATTTACCAAACCTAGTAAATTATCTGTAATTACATACAAATTAATGTTGAGTTAATCATGGAACTATGGTAAAATTTAATTGGTTGAACTGTATAGAATCTATTTTTAATGAAACTGGTTTATCATCTGTATAGTTAACTCAATCTTGTATTAATGAAACTGGGATAAATACCACATTTAGGACATCTCTCCAAGATCAGTTTAAACAAATATGGTACTTAGATATTCAAGCGAACCTGAAAACATTGCATTGTTGCTTTTTAAGGATTTTTTTGGCTTTAAAAAGAATTGAGATATTTTTTAACTCTGATGTGTACACGTATGTCATGTTAGACTGGTTAATCATAAACTACAAATAAACTTCCAATACTGATTGGTAGATGGAAAAGAATTGAGAGGGTTAAAAGAACATGTGAACACTGAGGAAAGATCTTGGTGACAAATTTTATTATGTAATGACATACATTTATGACTGCAGAAAAAAAGTATATTGATTTTAAATGTATTACTTATCCAAATGCAATTAAATTTAAGGAAGTTATGAATGTTAAAATTAACTCCAGTGGGTGTTCTCCGGCAAGTATTCTAGTGTATTTCTGTAAATAGTGTACATAATCTGTGAAGTTTTCCTTTCTTTTGATTTGTATCTGTATTTGTAACACTAACATTATGTAACTTCTGTAGACCATTGTATTAACATAGGTTTATCCGAATAAAATTATATATAATGGACCAGTTTTTTTCAGGCGAAGATCAAATTTACATGTCAGTCAATCAGAGATATTTTTTTGTCCCCTACCCGCAAAGCTGATGGGGACTTTAGGTTTTCACTCCGTCCGTCTGTTTGTCTGTCTGTCCGTCAATCCTTCAGTCTGGCAAATCAGTTTTCCACACTTTTTTTCGCCGTGCTTGAAGATATTGATTTGATTTTGGTATATACATGTAGTTTTACTATAACAAGTTACAGATCAAGTTCAAATTTTGTTCCGGTCTGCTGATTTTTTGCAGAGTTATGGTTCTTGGCCGTAGAAAATTCATGCAAGTTACTAGTTTTCTGCACTGTTTTTTGTCATGATTAAATATATTGATTTGATATTTGGTTTTAGTTTAACCATGATAAGTTACAGATCAAGTTCGAATTTTGTTCCAATTCTTTGCAGAATTATGGTCCTTGACGCAAATAATCAGTTTTCTGAACTTTTTTTCGTCACGCTTGAAGCTATTGATTTGATATTTGGTTATATAGTTTAACCAAGACAAGTTACAGATCAAGTTCGAATTTTGTTCCTGTATGATGATATTTTGCAGAGTTATGGTCCTTGGAAAATTCATGGGAGTAATCAGTTTTCCACACTTTTTTTCGTCATGCTTGAAGATATTGATTTAATATTTGGTATATAGTTTTCTTGAAATGTGAAGAATTTGCTGTGAAATTTCAGCATTTTTGCAAAATGAATCTAAAATTTTTTTTTTTTTTTAATTTATAAAGTTTGAAAATCCAAAGAACGAAAAATCAATTTGATGTGGCCTTATATGTTCCAAATATGTTGATTTTTATGCCATGCCTGCGATAGTAGAGGGGCATTATATTTTTACAGTCTGTGTGTCTGTCCTCCAGTCAATCCCGAATTATGTTTAAGTTTTTGGTTAAGGTAGTTTTTGATAAAGTTTTAGTGGCATCAACTTGAAACTTGGTACACATGTTCCTTGTGATGTCTTTCTAAATTGTATGCCAAATTATGGTTCTGACCCAAATTTCATGGTCCACTGCACAGTGAAAATGATAAGTTTGATGTGGCATCAGTTTACTTTGGACAAATTTACTTTTTCAAATATCAATATCATTACTACACATAATAAGTCTGAATTTTTCAATATCTGAAAGAGTGGAAAAAGATTGTACAACCTCAATAATATAATTATATTTTTTGTTGTACAGTGCAGTACTGTACATGAAATAAGAAATAAGAATGAAATTCATCCTCTACTTCTAAATTGCAAATTTTATAATTCTTTCCTCAGTGGGAATGTTACAGCACACCATGGACAAAGAAGGAAGTGTTATATATATATGAAGGCTTATTTTGTGCCACGGTGGTTTTCTGGTGTTTTTCTTGAAGAGTTATATCACTTGCACAACACATGTTGGTGAATAAAATATTTATTTTACATTGTATCTGTGTAAACAGTGTATAATTTGAGTAGCACATATTCATTCCTATACATAATGGACAAATAAATTTAGTTTTGATTAGTTATAATTACATAAGATAGAATTATTACTAAACTTTAGTGTTGTGTATTTTATTTGGTCAGTTATTAAATGTACATGTATTAAACAGTTAAAGAAGTAATTATCTGTGCCTCAAATACTTTTATACTGACATATTGTTATTGCATGGTTTTAATAGATTGCTGAATAAAATATTGAACCTGGTGTTGGTAATTGATAGATGGCATTAAACCGACTTGTAACATTAACATGAAAAACAGCTTTGCTGGCTTATTATGCCCTGGGGACAAAAGGGTTAAAAGGGGGTATTAATGTAACCCCTATCTGTCTGGATATAGATACATGGTATGTCTGGCTATCTCCTACAGTTTTGGAGCTACATCTTTATATTTTTTAGAAAGTTATACAGATTACAGAGGTGTGCTTGTCCACACGGCAAGCTCCGCCATGGTTGGTTGTTAATTGTGATCGACTGAACTTTGAAAAACTTCTCAAGAACCGCTCAAGGGATCGAAGCAAAACTTAGTAGATATGTTTCTATCAATGTCCTGAAGAAGTGTTCGTTACTTTGGTGCCGATGGAAAATTCAAAATGGCCACCAAAGAAGGTTAAAGTTTTTACATAGAAACCCTGTGGTTTTTTTTCAATTTCTAATGATGTTAGGTGCAAACAATTTATGCAGAAATGATCATTAGAATGCTCATAAAGTGTCAGTCTTTTAGACTTTTTAGCAGGTACGATAAGGCTTCAAAGGGGCCCAAATGGGTCAATTTTGTCCAATTTTCAATGATCATTTAGTTGAGAACAGCATTATAGATTTAATCCAAACAAACAAGATATGTTCCTATCAAAAGGAAATAAAAGGTTAAACTTGAGTGTCAATCTTAAATTCAAAATATCTGCCAGTAAGTTTACATAGAAACCCTATATGGAATGTAACAAGAGTTGACACACAAAAATGTCTCGCCTGTCGTGTATTTCTAATGAAAGTAAATGCTATCACACCTATTGCATACAGTATTCGAAAAACAGGCCAAAACACAAAAACTTAACTATAACCATTGAACCATGAAAATGAGGTCAAGGTCAGATGACACCGGCCAGTTGGACATGTACACCTTACAATCCTTCCATACACCAAATATACTAGACCTATTCTTATAGTATCTGAGATATGGACTTGACCACCAAAGCTTAACCTTGTTCACTGATCCTTGAAATGGGGTCGAGGTCAATTGAAAACTGTCTGACGGGGATGAGGACCTTGTTAGGTATGCACATACCAAATATAGTTTTCCTATTACTCATAATAAGAGAGAAATTAACATTACAAAAAATCTTAACTTTTTTTTTCAAGTAGTCACTGAACCATGAAAATGAGGTCAAGGACAATGTACATATGACAGACGGAAAGTTCGTAACATAAGGCATCTATATACAAAGTATAAAGCATCCAGGTCTTCCACCTTCTAAAATATTTAAGAAGTGAGTTAACGCCGCCGCCGCCGGATCACCATCCCTATGTCGAGCTTTCTGCGACTAAAGTCGCAGGCTCGACAAAAATTATATATTGCACTTCTTATTTTTGATAAATAAGCGATAAAAGCAGGGTGAGCAGGTTGTACTAAAATTTATATGGATACGAGATGTGCTAAATGCAACTCAAACCTACTTTACTGATTTAAAAAAGTTTAGCAACATATTTTGATGAATAAAGCAGTATACGTCTAAATATAATATGTAAACACATTATTAAAACATAGAATAAGGTAAGATTGCAGAAAAAAACCCTCCGAAATTATAGAAATCTATCATTTTAGATTTATCATAATATCTTTGGGAGTAGATTAGATATACCTATTCGGGCTAACGCGGTGTATCTAATACATATAATTAATCCGATGAACATACAGACAACACTACCCATCTTTTATCCTATAAGAACAAATTTGTTTTTTGAAGATTTAAAAATGATTGGTGTAGATAGTAACACAAATTAATATTAATCAATATATGAAACATATGTTGTATAATAGGCGAGTGACATTCAGACCTAAAATAATATTTCATGCACCTACAATGTACCTAACACACAGCTATAATATATATATCATTTGAGAGAGAAAAATGTGTAGCTATCATTATATCTGGTCGTAAAAGTAGAAGATTGTGCTTTTCCTTTAATTCAGGTCAAAAGTCGTTCACAAAACTTTGAAAAAATAACATCATCTAGCATTATGGACTTATTTGAAGATGACGGCAATAGAATCACGTTGTATTTTAATTTGCAGGATACTATGACATCAGTTCATCAGTTTTGTGTAGGATTTTTTTATAAAAAATAACGGACGTTGGACCCAAAGTGATGAAAAAAGAATACGAATCCGTTTAAAAAAGATTTGAACATGCATATCACAAGTGGATTCTTAAAAACTTTACTACAGTATCTTAAATCAAAATATTTTGCTACATGATATTACAGAATAAAAACATTGGACTTCTCAACAATCTATACTTCCATACCACATTGTCAAAATATTGATTGAAGCAGGGACTTTCTATACTAAAGTGCCTGAATCAAGCAATTAGTTCATCAATGTTTTTTCCGACAAGAAAGAAGACACACGCTGATATACATTTCTAGTAATATGTATAGAAAAGTCTTATTTTGTGAAAAACAATTAAGACCAAAAGCATTGCTGGTGAGAAGTAGATTGGTACGTGTACACTTATTAACAATTCATAACTTAAATATATCTAGAACTGTTCACTGAACCCCGAGAACTCAACATCTTTCGTAAATACGGTCTTGGAAGTTGGATGGAGAGTTGTCTCATTGGCAATCATAACCCAATCTGTTTGTGTTTATATTATTAGAGCAGCTAAATATATCCAAACCAAAATTAATGCCTCTGTAAAATTTTATAAGTATTTACAGAGAAAGGGTTTAATATGTCTCTGGTATTTATAACATTTTGTTTTTACTCAAATTTGAGAAAATTTCAAATATTTCACCTTTTTTCGAAAGAAGCAATACATGAACATCAGTAAACAAACATTTAAAGAAATAATTTACAGATATAAGGAAGTTAAATTCTGAATAAACAAATAATTGTAAATAACATAGTAATAATTGTTTATTCTTCCAGCTAGACTAGGCATATAATTACTCCAGGCAATAGAGTTCGATGGAATTCGGCACGTGTCAAGAAAAATTGTAATAACTTCTTAACATTCATACATCAAATTTTACACAATGTTTTTTTATACTGTATATCATTTAAGCAAATGCGAAAAAGATAATAAATTTCCCTATCGATAAGTCTAACTGCTTTTTATAGGGCTAAGTGCACATAACCGGGTTACGCTGTATTTAGACATATCGTTAGATTGTAGAAAGTTGTTCCGAAAGTTTCACCTGAATTTAACATGCAAGGAAGATTTTGATTGGACAATGAAATCATTTTTGCCATATCATTAATGTAATTATGCGATTGCATAAACTTTTTTGGGATTGCATTAATAAAAGTGCGATCGCATAAATATAATTAAGCAATCTCATAAATAAATACCCAATTGCATTAATAATTACGCCATTCCATAAATACATTTGTGCAATGGCAAAAATAATTATGCGATGGCATAAAACGCCATTAATGCAATTCCATAATTATATATGCCATCGCATAAATGAATTATGCGATGGCATTAAAACGCCATTGTGACACTATTCCCGCGCCATACTGATGATCAAGAGACTATGAGAAATTGAAAACTTCATTTAGAAATGTTTTAGCACGGCCACCAATCGATCTAAGTCACAGCCAAATGCTGTGAAATAAAAACGTTTAGAGGAATTTCCGGTTGTGACTTGGAGGAAACCATTTACATGACCTTTTGCAGGTAGGTCGTACATTTATGGTCCCGTATGAGGTTTTTAAGAATGTCATCATACCCTTTAATAATTCCCCTGTCACATATTAGCAGTGTTTTTACATCTGTAATATTATGTTGGCGCTACAACTTTTGGCAGACAGAAGTTGCGGTGTTTCATGCTGCAGACGGAATTTCAAATCCTGTTTTCTGGAGCGAAATGGTTGTTTCTGGATAATTTTTTTATTCAAAAGGATTGTATTTGCTGATCAAACGTTCAAGTCACCTTTAATTAACCAAAGTCTTTGAATTGCCAACAAACACGGACATTTAGTGCAATGCTGTGACTGAGATAGACCTGTTGTGACTTGGAGGAACTAGATGTGATTTGGAGGAATCAATAATTAGTAAATTCAGTGGAGTATTATGTAATCATGGTATAAAAAGTGCCTTTCCGATATTAAATGTAATTTCCCCACAGACTCGACCAATCACAGGGTGGTATTTATACAGCATTCCTTAGCTGTGAGAAAACCCTTATTACATATTTTTGATCTGTGAAGGTTGAGAACGGATTGTAACACATATTTTATAGTGGAAACGATTACATATTACATGTATGTAGCAGAAAGATTTATATTCTACCCAATTCTCATGTCAATATAAAATATAGTAATTTATATGTTTTACATGTTACAAGTATAATAACAAAACATCAGCTGCCAATATCAAAATGCAGTAGAAATTTCTGTTAAACACTTGTTAACTGATTCACAACAAATTTTGTGTACAAAATCTCAACGCTGTAAGTAAAAAATAATTTTTTACTGAGTATAAAATGGTTTTATTAACCAACTAGGTATAATTATAGCTAAAAGGCATGTGTTTTACAAATTTCCTAACAGGGCCATTACGACAAAACAGGGCATTATTACAGGGCTGATTATGAAAAAACAGGGCCATTATGAAATCAGAAAATTAAAGATGGCTACACATTTCTGAGGATTTTGTCGCATGGAATTTGTTGTTGTTGATTGTGCTGATCGTAGAATTCCGTTTTATGGTATTGACTAGAAAGAATTTCTATTCAGCGGGAATTTGTTAAAAAGACTGTATTTTAACCTTTTTTCACACCGGAAACTGATAGAAATTAGCAGACGACAGGTAAGAAATGCAATGTCTGTTGACAATCCAGCAGAGTGTTTGCATTGCGAAATAGCAATCAACGTGTATCTACTATAATTGGGGGGGGGGGGGGGCATAACATTAATTAACACTTACCCTGGGAAGAGAAATTCTGAGACTGACTATTTTCAGTGAACTTATCCCATTTGTTACAGTTTCTATTGTTCAAAATCATATGGTACAATGAAGCTCTGCAGCATTTTTACCTAATTCTCTATTCAATACTTCATCAGACCTACATGTAGTTTAAAAATTAATTCTATTTCTCTTCTATCCCACACCCTTCATTACATTAACTGGTAGCAACGAACATATCGGATGTAGAATAACTCTTATGGAACAAACATTTTATAATAAGTTACAACTGATAGAAGTGTGTAATAGGCATAAAAATACCTCTAGTTACAACATTGTTACACTAAATTTGCATTTCATCGGTTGGTTAATAAAAGTATTAAGAAATGGGTGCTTTTATAATGGCCCTGTAATGTGTCCTTGGTCTGTAATAATGTAATGTAATAAGTAATTGCCTTGGGACATTACAACCTTCCTCGGGTCATTATTACAGACCTTGGACACATTACAGGGCCATTATAAAAACACCCATTCATTAATACTATAGTAATGCCCATTCTGGCTATAAGTTAGGGTTTAAGTTTCAAGAAAACTTGGAGGCAATCTTGATTTATCAAATGGCATAAGTGAAATGAATTGTTGACAATCTAATAATAAGTAAACATAACTGCATAATTAAAAGAATCATCCCACCATCAAATATTTTGAAAAAATTGTTAAATGGACAGTCAGAGAACAGTCTACCACAATACTTATTTCCAAGACAGGTGTGTAGTAAAATCTGTATTATGTAGTTCTGCTAGTATAAAATAAAAGAACACAACAGAGATTTGGCACTATTAGTTATAAAATCAACAAAAAATGACAAGGTTATTATAAAAATAACAAATAAAAATTTAATATCCAGTATCACCACATACTGCAGCATGAAACTGTATGACATCTGATCCATAGAATCCACTACAGAGAGGACATTCCACATATTCTGGTGACCTGAATTTTTCTGTAACTTCTACTACATCTGGTGATGGAGTTCTATCTTTAACACATGCCATTTTATGCTCAAAGATCTGACTTGCAGGAAATGATTCTGAAAAGACATAAACAACTGTATTCAAAACTCAAGGTAAGTCTGAGAAAAAAATCTTATTTACCATATCACCTACCAACTGACATACAATGGATCATCTTATAATTTTCTTACGTTAGCTTATAATGGAATGATGTTTATAATCTCTTGAATTTTATGCACTAGTATTTTCAGGGGCCTTTAAAGAGATTATTTTGAGTCTCACAAGTTACCACATGACTGTGACTTTTTTATGTGTTTACATTGCTTTGATGTTTGGTCTATTTCTAATTATCTCTCATCCCTTTCTTCATCCTTACAAGTCAGGGATCCTTTATTCAAGTGCAGCTGAGGGACCGTTGACAAAAATAGTATATACTGGTATAGTATGGGTGTTAAGGTGACTTCAATAGTAAACTATTCTGTGCGTGCCATGATGACCCACAAAGCCTTTTTTTTCATCCCAAAAGCACACTTTCAATGAAGGTTTAACAGACTACAAGTTGATTTGCATATTCAAGAGGTAGCATCTCCATCTGGGCACATGCAATTTTTCCACAGGTTCCATTTCAGAATGTCAACAGAAAATATATATTTGATTTGGAGCTATAAATTCTTTGCAATTAGGAAAATTTGATAACCTCAAAATATATACAATAACTAGAGGCTCTCACGAGCTTGTATGTCTAACACAGAATTAATACAATAATTAGAGGCTCTCACGAGCTTGTATGTCTAACACAGAATTAATACAATAACTAGAGGCTCTCATGAGCTTGTATCTCTAACACAGAATTAATACAATAGCTAGAGGCTCTCAAGAACATGTATCTCTAACACAGAATTAATACAATAACTAGAGGCTCTCACGAGCTTGTATGTCTAACACAGAATTAATACAATAACTAGAGGCTCTCATGAGCTTGTATCTCTAACACAGAATTAATACAATAGCTACAGGCTCTCAAGAACATGTATCTCTAACACAGAATTAATACAATAACTTGAGGCTCTCAGGAGCTTGTACCCCTAACACAGAATTAATACAATAGCTAAAGGTTCTCAGGAGCTTGTACCTCTAACACAGAATTAATACAATAACTAGAGACTCTCAGGAGCTTGTATCTCTAACACAGAATTAATACAATAACTAGAGGCTCTCAGGAGCTTGTACCTCTAACACAAAACTAATACAATAACTAGAGGCTCTCAGGAGCTGTATCTCTAACACAGAATTAATACAATAACTAGAGGCTCTCAGGAGCTTGTACTTCTAACACAGAACTAATACAATAAATAGAGGCTCTAAGGAGCTTGTACCTCTAACACAGACCTAATACCATAACTTCAGGCTCTCAGGAGCTTGTATCTCTAACACAGAATTAATACAATAACTAGAGGCTTTCAGGAGCTTGTATCTCTAACATAGAATTAATACAATAACTAGAGGCTCTAAGGAGCTTGTACCTCTATAACAGAACTAATACCATAACTAGAGGCTCTCAGTAGCTTGTATCTCTAACACAGAATTAATACAATAACTAGAGGCTTTTAGGAGCTTGTATCTCTAACACAGAATTAATACAATAACTAGAGGCTCTCAGGAGCTTGTATCTCTAACACAGAATTAATACAATAACTAGAGGCTCTCAGGAGTTTGTATGTCTAACACAGAATTAATACAATAATTAGAGGCTTTCAGGAGTTGTATGTCTAACACAGAATTAATACAATAACTAGAGGCTCTCAGGAGCTTGTATCTCTAACACAGAATTAATTTGTCATTCAATAAACTGTTATCACAGAAATATGTCTTGCCTTTTTTTAATTTTGATAATGGAAATGTTGAAATTAAAATAGCAATACTTTAACATGCAAGTTATGCAAATATTCAAAGTCGATGAACCACGACTGAAGGTACATGGCTAAAAAATCTCCATGGAATGAGATGTGCCAATGCTAATACAACTGCATACCAAATACCATTGACTTATTATAAGTAGTTCCCTTTAAACAAACCTAAACACAAACATTAACTTGTAAACTATGTAAAAGTTTCAAAGTCAATGAACCATGATCAGGGGTGGGGCTATATAATGTCCATGGAAACGATACTTGCAAATGCCAATAAATTTGCATACCAAATATCATTGACTTAACATTAGCAGTTCATGTTAAACTGATCTAATCACAAACTAATACATGTAAACTAAGCAAAAGTTTCAAAGAAAATAGACCATGACTGAGGGGGCGGGGCCAAAAATTCTCCATGGAAATGAGATGTGCTAATGCTTATACAACTGAACACCAATTAACATTGGCCTACCACTAATGGTTCCCCTTGAACTGACCTAATCACAAACTAATACACGTTAACTTAGCAAAATTTTCAAAGTCTATAGACCTTGACTGAGGGGGATGGGGCCAAATAATCTCCATGGTAATGAGATGTGGCAATGATAATACATCTGCATACCAATTATCATTGACCTACCATTAGTGGATCCCCACAAACTGACCTAATCACAAACTAATACATGTAAAGTAAGCAAACCATTCAAAGTCAATAGACCATGACTGAGGGGGTGGAGCCAAATAATCTCCATTGCAATGAGATGTAGCAATGGTAATACATCTGCATACCAATTATCATTGACCTACCACTAGTGGCTCCCAATAAAACTGAGCTAATCACAAACTAATACATTGTTGACGCCATCGCCGCCACCGCCAGAAACAGCATACCTATGTCGCGCTTTTTGACTCCGTCAAGGCGAGACAAAAATCATAAAAGGGAACTGAATATTATCAAAAACAGCCTGATCATCATGGCTGTGCTTTTTGCTCTTTTTAATAGCGGCAGTCATATTAGTACTGGTGGCCATATTTGTTGAAGGACTATTATATGATCATTCAGGCATAATATTTCTTCCATCTGTCAAACAGTTTCTGACAAGATGTTTGTATGTTACTTTCCCATAGGATCTGATCCCATGTTAAATGTCGCCCACCTTGGAATTCAGATCGACACAAAAAACAAAAACTTTGTAGAGGACCATGTAAGGATCATTCCTACAATATAACAATTCAACTGCTTTTGCAGTTTCAGAGAAAAGGTTTTGGAAATTTCAAGGTCCTTCTACTTACAGGTCATCATATTCTAAAATTCAGTGATTCTCTAGAAGATTTTTGAATGTATTTCCCATAGGGTCTTATGTTGACCTAAATCCTCTGTTGGTGGCCATCTTAAATGAGGGATTAGCACCTTATGAGGAAAGTTCAGGCCATGTTTGGTTTCAAGCAATTCTGCGGTTCTGTAGATTTTTGTTATAATCCATTGACACTTTCTGTCAAGTTTGGCTCTATTTGGCCTAGCAGTTCCAGAGAATTTTTTTTTTAAATCAACCAATGAAAAACATGAGTTTCCCATGATTTTGATGTTTGTTGCCCAATCGAGATGAAATGAGGATGCTTCCCGTCAAGTTTTGTTCCATTTGGCCAAGCGATTTCATAGAAGATTTTTTTTATATCAGCCAATCAGAAAAAAGATCATTCCTGCAATATAACAATGCAATTGCTTTTTTACTTTCAGAGAAGATTTTTTAAATTTCAATCAATCAGAGTGCATCAATGGCCGTGGCAGCCATGTTCAATTTTGGATCAGAACCAAAAACAAACTTTGTAGAGGACCATCCAATAAACAAGTTTGGTTTCAATTAGTCATGGGGTTTTGAAGAGGATTGAAATGTGAAAAGTTTACGGACGACAGCCGCCAAGTGATGGCAATAGCTGACCTGGCTTTTAGGCCATGTGAGCTAAAAATAGGCTGTGAGCACAAACATGTTGCATAAAACTTGATTGTAAAGACTCAACTGAACCTGTACATTTGTAGCTCATTCCTAAAGAGTAATATTTGTTTCAGATGCCTACATGTAGGATGGTGAATGTATAATTATGAGACTAAAACCCATAAACATCACATTAAAAATCACAAAAATGGCTACACTCAACTTTGTCCGAGGTGAGAAATTCCAGCAGTAATGCATATGCACAACATGGATTTCATTGCAACAATCATTAAATCAGCTTATACTAACTGCAGTAATCATCGTCCCAGCTGTCAAACCAACCGAGTGGGAGGGATTATCACAAGTTGATATAATTTGTTTGCCATCTTTCCCAATCCACTATAAATAAAGTAAATTATAACATTTCTCTTTTTAAATTGATTTTTTATATATTATATTTTATATACATTAGTGCATTTTTGAACATGAAACCTAGCCTCCTAGACTAGAAATACGCTGACCTGAACACCACTGAACCATCTAACTGCCATTCTTGTGTTATATACAAGTGTGATTTGATGATTCCAAACATTACTAAATTTCCACTTACTTCATCTTTAAGATGAAACTTATCTACTTTGAATCAGCCCTAAAGACTGTCTCCATTTGAAGTTCAAAAAACTTTTAGATGGCTTTATATTAGACTTACCATGACACTGAGGACATCTCTCAAATGACGTTGGTATAATTTCCCTTGCTGACTTCCCTTTTCCTCTGCCTCTACTGAAACAAAAGGTACTAAATTTTAAGTGTTTTGTCTATCAATCCACAAATGAATCTCATTATCTCAAAATCACTTGAGTTGAATTTTTTAAGTAGTCCCAAATGTTTTACGAGTGCAAATATATATGTATGTTGACTCCTGTTTAGTCTGATTTGCATGATCTTAATTTTCTTCTGTCTCAAACTAAATTCTGAGTCCCAAATTATGAAAAAAATGTAAATTTTATTATCATCTGTCAGAATATTACCATACCAATTAAATGTCTACACAGGTATGTTTTATTT
Source organism: Mytilisepta virgata (assembly GCA_028015205.1). Taxonomy (NCBI): domain Eukaryota; kingdom Metazoa; phylum Mollusca; class Bivalvia; order Mytilida; family Mytilidae; genus Mytilisepta; species Mytilisepta virgata. Next base: position 46,326,186 of record CM051520.1, read on the forward strand.
TAATTTAATTTTATTTAATTAGTGTCAATTTATCCACAAAGGCTGACCAAAGAGCAGAAAACAGCTCAAGGCTACCAATGGGTCTTCAACGCAGCTGGCCCCTAAACAATGATGTATACAATGTACTAGTGCAGCAAAATGGACGCCACACCTAAACTCCGAAACATAAAAATGAACCAAAGTTAAAAAAACACACAAGACTAACAAAGGCTAGAGGTTCCTGACTTGGGACAGGCACAAAAATGCGAGGGGGGGGGGGGGGGGGGGTGGGGGTAAACATGTTTTGTGAGATCTCAACCTTCCCCCTATACCTCTAGCCAATGTAGAGTAAACAAACACACAGTAAAACTCAGTTCAAAAGATGTCCAAGTCAAATGTTAGGTATACTATATATATACATAAATTATTGTTTTACTCTGCCACCTACAGAGATTTTAAATTTACTGGAAGTACTAAAATACCTCCCCTTACAATTTGTCAGGTCCTTTTAGTTTAGCTTGGCCTATCTCGATTTTTTGCAGTTCAAAGGACTTCAAAATAATGAGAGTTTACTGTATTTGTAAGGGTTGCTTCAGAAACTTGTATAGGATTGCTGGAATTCATGTTTTATTTTACCCCATCAGCCTATGGTTGATTTTTGAAAATTATACACAAATCAAATTCTAAAAAGCCCTTCAATGATATAATCACTTTGGGAACAGCCTGTATTTGTATGAATTTGTTTTATGGTTCACTTTTTCACAGAACAAAGATGTCCCATTTATTAACACAATGGAGAAATTGGGTGTGATTCATTCTGTTTTTTTTTTTTTTTTACCAATTTCCTTCCAAAACTAAGAAGTATTTCCCAAGTGCATACACATGTAGCTCTAACCTTAGATGTATTAAGCTTTACCATTTGGAAGTTTTTAATATGCTTTTCTATGTTAAGGATTATTGTTTAGGTTTTCCAGATTTTAGGCCTTGAGCACAAACGATGAGTCGAAAATAGACAAAATGTGAACATTTTCTGCATAAAAATTGGTATCAAAGAATTAATCATTATCATACTATTAAAAATCTGTTCTTGTGTGGTGATTTAAGTTAAGGGAATGAGAAAAAAAATTCATAATTGATCACCAGTAGAAATTAAAGAATAATTAATAATTGAAATGAATATGAAGCTCTTGGTAAGAGTCCTACCTAGTCTGTATTTTTACATCAGAGGACCGTCAGGGCCTCGGGTGTATTGCCATCGCCTAAATTTCCCGCTTATTTGCATATATGCATATATTTAAATTAGTTTTGGAATGATAACCGACCTATACAAATTATAGACCCGCGGACATTATATAGTGCAAAATAAAATTCCTTATCGCTTCTTTTAAATTCATGTTTTCAATGAATACTCAGATTTTTTTTTTTTAAATCCAAATTAATAATATGAAAATGTTTTGTCGTTAGAAATATTAGTATATTAATCAAACAATCTTTAATATCAATGATGTACCGAAAAATTGTTGTTGCGGATGAATTTACTACATATTATAGGAAAAGAGAGGTTCACGAAGGGTTAGAATGGCCCTAAATTGGTCAAGCGATTACAAATTTCAAATAGAAATACTTGTGATAATTCTATTAAGACTAAAATATACTATTTTGGCACCTACTATTAAATATCTTGAAGCTATGACCCCATAATTATACATTATTTGTATTTTTGGTCAATTTTGTCTGAAATTTATATGTTTTGGCATAATTAACCATTAATTATTAATTAAAATGATTGGGTGTTATGTAGGCAATTTTATAATTCAAAATTAAAATATTCTTGATTCACTTCATGGAAATAATAGCATTGTCTTTGTTGATTTTGGTATAGGTGTTCTTGTTCAGGTTGTCTTGAGAAAAACTCTATTTTGGTAGAGGAATGCTGTATTTCGTTGCTCTAATTTGCAAAAAGAGATGATTGGTCATTTGATGTGGCTTTTCTTATTAAGAAATGCTATTAAAGTGGTCTGATGTCAACTTGTTGCATTTTGTAGAGTGGGGAAGCATAGCAGTTCTTATATTTTATACATGCTGGATTTCGTTGCCCTAATTTGTGAAAAACTGCTATTAGACATTTGATGTGATCTTTCTTGTTAAGAGATATCATTAGAATGATCCTAAGTTAGCGGTTTGTTATATTGTAGAGTAGGGAAGCACAGTTCCATTAATTATCATAATTTTGTGAGGTTAAAGTGTACTGATAACGGGTCATTCACACCTCTAGTTTGTAAATAAATCATCAGTTACAGGTTGTGGAGCAAAGTTGAAGTGAATCAAAGAATAATATTTCTCCTCGCAGATATGTATTAGAAGTAAAAAAATAATCACTGGCATCTCGTCTTTATTTTTAATGAATAAGAAATGACTAATTAGAAAAGAGAGATATCTATTGTACTCGCGGAAAGAGAAAAATAATGTTATTAAGGTTTATTGTTTATTGACTTCATGTATTTAATAAACACATTTCGTCCTCCTCATTTTGGATTTTTACTTTTCTTTAAAACAGCTTGTGCATATTCTGGGAAGGATTGAATTCCTTAACTGTGTTGAGAGAGTGTGTTGCCTTGAGCAAGGAGTATAATTCTCGGTACCTGTTCCCCATACTTGTAGCCAGCACACACACATACAACAGTATCATCACTGGCTAAAATTAGACCAAAAAGCTCAGCGTAACAGATATATGAGTTTACTGTTCATGTGGTATCTTTCACCCAAATATTACAATTTATCTGTTTTAATATGATTGTCTTGACCTCTTTCTCATAATTCAGTGACTAGTCTAAAAAATATTTGCTATGTTGATTCTCTGTCATAAGTAATAAGCTAAAGATTTTTGCAAGTGTGCAACTATACGGTCATAATGCCAATCTAGCAGTTCTCATTTGACCACTTCAACATTTCATGGATAATTCACAAAGATAAGTTTCTTACTATAAGACAGTATCTCAGATATGATAGCAAATTATAGATATTATGTGTACTATACTGTAAGGTGAACATCTGTCTGGCAGGTACTATATTAACAATTGTCATTTATCAATAATCCAACATAACTTGAGGTCCTCTGATGTTCAGTACTTCAGTACTTTGATTATTATGATCAGGGCAGATATGTTGAACCCCTTTCATTCTTTCTTAAGTTCAGAGTACATAAATTTGCAAATAAAATGTCACCCTTCTTCTACAAGATTAAGTGAAAGCAAGAATTAAGTGTTAAATCAGAAATTTATTTTTTGGGCTAGAAATGATTGCTTTTTGAGCCACATCAATTGATTTTCAATTATAACTGGAACATGTATTAAAGTGCAAATTTCTATATATATATATATAACATGCAAATAAATGTTTCCTTGTGAATAGAGAGAAATTTATAATAGCAGTAAGTCCAACCATAGAGTTTTTATTAACATGATTCTTTTATGGCTTTTTCCAGAAAGTAAAACAACAATTTCAGTAAAATTTTTATAAAATAACATGGAAAGAACAAAAGATTATGTGAAAATACATGTTTCCATATAGTACTGAAAATATTTCATCTCTCTTTCACCAAATATTGTAAATAAATTGCAAAGAAGAATTAAAAATTACAATATATTGTAAAGCATGCGTGAGAAAGAAAGAGAAAATGATGCAGCCTTCTTAATATCACAGTTTTTTTATCTTTTTTATCAGAAAATAATAAATAAACTGTTGACAAAGAGATATGTCTCACCAACCGGCAAAACATTTGAAAAAAGACAATCTGATGGACGGCAACATTGCTGAATTGAAAGTCACTGACCCATTACCCATCTAGGCAAGGCCTCAAAATGGTTGTCAAACTGAGATGTACTGATAGTAATGCAACTTTATATGTAGTTCCTATCAAACTAACTTAAGCAGAAAACTTAACTTGGAACTTGAAAATTGCTAATTAATTGAAAGTCACTGGACCATGACATGAAATAGTCGTCAAACTGAGATTTTCTGATGGTAATGCAACTTTATAAAAAATATCATTGATCTATCACAAGTAGTTCTTATCAAACTGACATACAAATTGTAAGCAGAAAACTTAACAATTGTTGACACTGATGCCTTCGTAGACGCCGCCGGAAAGCAACACCTATGTCTTGCCTTCCACGACTTGTCGTAGGCAAGACAAAAAGTTTTTTGTAGAATTCTTAAAATAAGATTTCCATTTTTTTCAACTAAAATAGCTGTGTAAATATTTTATACAGCATTTAAAAGTATTTATCATAGAGTAATTACATTATGTGTATTGCATATTTAAATTAATTTAATCTTCATTCTTCACGTCACTTTTAAATTAATTTAATCTTCATTCTTTCAGACATTGTCTAGTGATAGATAAAAATGTGCACATGTTACTTTGTGTGGCAATCACAGGTAATTGATTTACAACAATCAAGTTGATAAAACCTTGACTGGGGTAATACCTCGGTTGTTTGAAAAAATATACATGTACCATGTGGTAATACATAAATAACACACTGTAACCCAGAGAAAACTTTGTCAACTGAGGCGAAGCTGAGTTTGACAATGTTTTTAGAGGGGTTACAATATACTCCGTCACCCTTTTATCAATCAAACTCTACGTGATATTGTTTCTGGTTGACATACATTTTCCCGTGTATCTATTCCTACTGAAACCGATCCTGAACATCTCCATAGGATATTGTATCTCATTGACCTTAATTTATACCGTCACCAATTCTGGACAAATCTGTTATGAACTAAAAAAACTCCCAAATTTCACAGGAAATGGTTAAACAATAATCAGAATTATATCAATTTGCAGACCCATTCACTTTCATACCAAACATATTGTACCATTCAAAACGAAGTTTTACCTGATAATGGATGCCAAGTCAACTGTCAATAGTCAGTTTGTGGGCAATCCACAAAGGAAATGGGCATCCTGGGATCTGCATTAAATTGCACTGTATGAATACTGTTAAACAAGTGTATAAATGATAGATAAATAAAATCTATAAACTTTTAGAAGTAATTTGGACAGTGATCACTGCACAGGCAAAAATTTGCCAAAGAGCTAAATAACCTATAATACAAGGATGTATTTTATAAAGAAAGGGTCTTCTCCAATACATGTACAACTTTATAAGGAGTTAAAAAAGACATAAAAAACAGTTAAGACAAAAAGAAATATCTAGAAAACTAGAAAATGTGTCTATAAGACACGGATGCCCCGCCCTTAAATCAATATAGGTGTTGCTGAACTGCGTTGTAATATACAAGAGGACTGTAGTGGTGAAATATCATTGATATATTACTATAGGTTTCTGAGAAATGAACCTCAACGCAAAACTTAACCAAAGTCACTAAAGCATGAAATGTAGGTTATTGCGATCCAAGTGTTGCTGAACTGCGTTGTACTATAAATGAAGGCTGTAGTGGTAAAATATCATTGAAATATTACTATAGGTTTCTGAGAAATGGAGCTAAACGCAAAACTTAACCGAATCAGGACGTACGGATGGACGGACAAGGGTAAATCTATATGTCCCAGCCACATTTTTCATTTAAAAGTGTACATCACACCAAAAGCAGAGTAACTGAAAATCCAAATAGGCACATAGGAAATACCTATCCTTTTGTGTTGTTTTATTTCTGTCAATATAACTAGTGATAAAACACAAATTTCTTACCTAGACCTAGTTTTTCCAGAAGTCACTGGTGAATCAGTTTCCAAAATTCGTGATACTTTTGATTCTTTTCTGCCCCTGGTCCCAACTGAATCTCTCTTCCTTTTACCTCGATTGCTAGGGGGTGTAAACATGACATTATTTCGTGAAGGATTAACTTTAGATAACCATTGATCATTTGTACTTGGTGAAACTTTGTTTGGTGACGTTACTTCATCATTACGCTCAGAATTACATGGTCCAAATGACAGAGATACGCCATATTGATTTACTTTGTATGGGTTTGTAAAAGCAAATGCTTTCCTTTCTAGATAGGACATATTATCATTTTTTGTTTTTTGATGCAGTTCATCATTACATGTTTGCTGTGTTAAGTTTTCCTCATAAGAATGAATGGATGATTCAGTTTTCTCTACTTTGGTTTTGAACATCTGTTGAGCTTGTTGACGAATCTGTTTCAGTTGATCCACCATACTTATCTTGACTGTTGATTCTAACTCAGATGTAGCTATGTTATTGTTGACTGGTGGGGACATATCACTCTTTACATTATCAGGCTGGCATTTCTGCTTCAATCTAGTTGTCACCCTTTCTTCTGATTTCTCTTGAATTTTTGACTCCCCAAAATTCACCTTTATTTCACAATTATTCACATCACATGACTTGTCCTCATCATCACTTTCACCAAATAATTTACAAATGTAACTTCTTGCTATTTCAGTAAAGGTTTTTCTCTCTTCTTTTTCCAGTTTCCTTCTCTTCTTTTTTTCTAATTTATGTCGAAGGTCTAAAATTAGAAATAAAGAAATGACTATAAATTTATTTGGCTTGGTTTGGCTTGCCTTGCAGCAGTAGATTTTAAAAAATGAAGTCAAGTTAACCTATAAAGCCAAAAAAATATATATGTCTGTTTTAGGGTTACACCATTCCAAAAAATAAAAGAAGAACATGTCCAATGGACACGGATGCCCCCGCTTTTAAATACGCACGAGTCAATGTATTAATTCAAACCTATTGACTTTTTTTCTTTGAAGCTCAATGAGTAAAAGTCCCTTTAGAAAAAATGTCAAATATTCTGACAACAAATATAACGAGATAGCACTTCATATTCCACACAATAAACTTAACATAGACAAAGGGAAGCCACTGAAAATATATGTAAACTGATTTCTTATGAGTTGTCTAACAAATTTTTCTCTCTTCTTTTTCCAGTTTCCTTTTTTTTTATTTATGTCGAAGGTCTAAATTTAGAAATAAATAAGTGACTTAAACAATTTTATTTGGCTTGCCTCATAGCAGTAGATTGTAAAAAATGAAGTCAAGTTAACCAAAAATAAATATATGTCTATGTCTGTTTAGGGTCACATCATTCAAAAGAAGCATTCTGAAAGTATTGCTAGGCAATACAATGTCCACTACCGACTTGAGCTGTGAGAAAACACACAAAATCTGTGATTATAAGCTCACATACAAACTAGAGGCTCTCAAGAGCCTGTATCGCTCACCTGGATTTAACTTTTCACCTTGAGCAGACCTAAAAATATAAGTGTTGTAGTCAATTTGGATGGTTTTTCTATAGGATTCTATGTTAAACTAATTTCAGCTGTGGCAGTCATCTTGGTTGACAGTCCAGGTCAACAGATACATTTCTAAAAGAGAACCATCTAAGGACCATTTCTGCTAAGTCTTGTTCCAACTGGCTAAGCGGTTTCACACAAGATTTTTAAATGAAGTTTGGTGTGGCAGCCATCTTGGTTGACAATCCGGGTGATTGGACACATTTCTGAAAGAGGACCTCCTAAGGACCAATGCTGCTAAGTCTGGCTCCAATATGTCAAGTGGTTTCAGACAAGAAGATTTTTCAATGAATTTTTCCATAGGGCCTTATGTTAAACTAAGTTCGGGTGTGACGACCATCTTGTTTGATAGGCTGGGTCATCGCACAAAATTCTGAAAGAGGACACGCTAAAGAGCATTGCTACAAAGTCTAATTCTAATTGGCTTAGTGGCTTCAGACGAGAAGATGTTTAAGTGGATTTCCCATAGGGTCCTATGTTAAACTAAGTTCTGCTGTGGCGGCCATCTTGGTTCACAGTCCACGAAATCAGACACATTTCTGAAAAAGGACCTCCTAAAGACCAATGCTGCCAAGTCCTGCTCCAATATGTCAACTGCTTTCAGACAAGAAAATTTTTCAATGAATTTTCCTATAGGGCCCTATGTTAAACTAAGTTCAGTTGTGGCGGCCATCTTGGTTGACAGTCCAGGTCATCGGACACACCTCTGTAAGAGGACCATCTAAGGACCATTGCTACCAAGTCTGGTTCCAATTGGTCAAGTGGTTTAAGACAAAAAGATTTTTCAATGAATTTTCCCATAGGGCCCTATGTTAAACTAAGGTCGGCTGTGGCGGCCATCTTTGTTAACAGTACGGGTCGTTGGACAAATTTCTGAAAGAGAATCTCCTAAGAACCATTACTGCCAACTTTTGTTCCAACTGGCCTTGTAGTTTCATATAAGAAGATTTTTTTTTTTCAGGTCAGGTGAGCTAAAAATAAGATCAGTTGGTTAAACAGCTTCTGAAAAAGGTCCCGAAAACTGAAGTGTGACTGATAGACTGACTGAAGGACAGACGGTATGACGGACAGACTGCAAACCTATAGTCCTCTTCGGCGTTGCCAGTAGTGGACCAAAAATTAAAAGAAGAATGTGTCGTACTGATCGACATGGATGTTCTTCTTTACTAAATTTTATGGTTGGTCTTTTTTTGTTAAATATGTCTTGATTCTGCAAAAGGGAAGGTTGAAAACTCGTTAAACCAGTTTAACCGCCTTTGTCAGGGGTTGTCAGTGTTGTTTCTGTATATTTAGAGCATAGGTTTTATTTCATACATTTTGTAGTTTTGGCTGAATTTATTTATATTTTGTTAATATGAAGACACTAAGAGCTTGTTATACATGCCCTACGTTGAGTGTTCTACAACAACCTCTTTTTATACTTTTTCGTTCCATTTTTGTGTTGTGTTGTCTCAGTGACATTTACCCATATCTCCTTTCATTTCTAATGACTTGGAACAGTTATATAGAATGTGGTGCAGATTAAGTGTAAGTTATAAACTCTCTTCCAAAGTCATGCTGGCCAGGTGAACTAAATACAGTGTCCCAACTAGACATAAATGGAGGGGCACTGCACCCTGCCCCCAAAAACTAGTACCTCTGTGCCCTCAACCTGCACCCTGTGTCCCTTATTTTTGAGGTATTTGAAGGGGCGTGGCACTGCCCCTGGGGCCCCCTACACTTGAAAAATGGTTAGGACAAACATCTCATGGGGTACTATCATTGTGCAAATTTGATTGAAATTGGTCAAGTATAAAGTACAAAAGTGCCCCGGACAAAGTTGGCGGCACGAGAAATAATAAGAAACCCAACAAAAACAATAAGTCTCCAAACTTCGTTTGGGAGACTTAACGAGATCCATACTTTACCACACATTGCCAGCCTCTCCCTGGTATTCCAGAAAAGAGATGTGCACCTTGGCAACATCAAAACTAGTGTAGACAAGACTCTCAGTTTATTGGAGAAGAGAAAGACCCAGCCTGGACCTTGGTTACTGAAAGAAACTCAACTCAGGAATGACACCAACATTAGCTTACCAGTACCCACTGACTTTGACTCAAAAGTAAGACAACCATTCCAAGACACTATGATCAACAACATTAAAAACAGATTCACCGATACTGACACCATTGACCAATTGGCTATCCTTGACCTCACAGGAACAGACACATTAGAGACCATGTACGGCTACACAGAGATAGAAGCACTTTGCCTGAAATTTGACACTGACCAAGAGACTCACCTACTTCAGTGGCAAGATTTTATCGAATTAATAAACTCAAAAGACTCCAGCCAACGTTCACTGCTCAACATAGAAAGATTGTTTCACTCTCCAGACAACAAACACCTCACCCTGAATGAGACATATCCACTGATATCAAAATTATATAGAATTGCAGCAGAACAACCTCTTAGTACTGCAGAAGTAGAACGATCAGTCACAGAAGTAACATCAAGACCCAGACACTGACAAAGATCGTGAACATAAAATTTAATTGTGACAATGACACATACTGGGTGACTGCATCAAGACCTTTTTTTCCAAGAAAGATAGAATTCTGAGCATTGACTAAAATTGATAATTAAAACATTCAAGACATTTGAAATAATTTATTATATGTTTGTAAATGTGTATAGTTGGTAAATTTTTCTTTTATCTTCATCTGTCTTTCCTACGATTGAAATACATGTATATATGTTGTTCCTAATGTCCTTTGCAGATGTGTATATATGTACTGCTACCCTTAAAGTTTATTAGTTACATGATTGTAATGAGATTTTGTTAAAAAAATAAATACTTAAAGAGTTAACATGTTCATTTTTACACAGCCTTAATAACAAGGGAACCATTTAATAAATTTATATACATAAACTACATGTAGTATAAATTATAGTACATTTCGTATTTATTTAATGGTGTCCCTTATTTTTGAAAAATGTTGAATGCACGAAAAATTGCCACTTTCGTCGAAAAAAGTTCATTACGCGCAAAAGTGCCCCTTATCATAGTTTAGTTTTAGAGGAAAAGATTTTTGAAAATTGGTTGATCAAAACCAAAGATGGCCTTTGCAGCCACATTGTTCCACCCATTAGAGCAAAAGGTGAATCACTTTATACATGTCCTTCCATTCATCATTAATGCTAACTTACAATCTGCCTATTAGTTTGCGAGCAAATGACACAAAAAGTCAGTAAAGCCGCATGTGTTGGGTGGGCGGTTGGATTTTTACCAAAAGTGGACCATTTGTACAGGATATTGCTGTCAACAATCCTGCAGTTTCAAAACATTTCAAATTGTATTTTCTTAGATTTTTGAAAACTGGCCAATCAAAATCCAAAATAGCCTCTGGTGACCATGTTGTTCATCGGACCAGAACCAAATTTCCTGATATTGTAAATCTGAGGGCCCAGACATAAATACTGAGTAAAGAACAAACTTAATTGAAAATTTTTACTGAAAAATTTGTAATAAGAATTAAAACATGCTATTGAACCCCGATATTGGTAAATGTATGAATAGATTCCTGCTTTGTAATTAGTTTTGGATCAAAAATAAAAATTTACATTTTTTCACTATGATCACAGAAATAAAAACCATTAGATAATAGATGTCCAGGCTATCACATTTTTGATACTGCATGTATGCTATCTCAACTAGATGTACTGTGAGCAAACCTCACAAAGGATACCCCCCGCTTTGAAGTCCAATTACCTCCCTTGTGTGATATCGGAAAGCAAAGATTTTTCTTCATGCACATCTTTGGATGATGTACTTCCTTTCTGTAAAGTTTCGTTGAAATCCATTTAGTGGTCTAGGAGGAGTTGCGCTTACGAGGTTCATATATAATGTATAAGCCAAAAAAAATAGAAGTCAAATTATCTCCCTTGTGTGATATCGGAAAGCAAAGATTTTTCTTCAAGCACATCTTTGGATGATGTACTTCCTTTCTGTAAAGTTTCGTTGAAATCCATTGAGCGGTCTAGGAGGAGTTGCGCTTACGAGGTTCATATATAATGTATAAGCCAAAAAAAATAGAAGTCAAATTATCTCCCTTGTGTGATATCGGAAAGCAAAGATTTTTCTTCATGCACATCTTTGGATGATGTACTTCCTTTCTGTAAAGTTTCGTTGAAATCCATTGAGCGGTCTAGGAGGAGTTGCGCTTACAAGGTTCATATATAATGTATAAGCCAAAAAAAATAGAAGTCCAATTATCTCCCTTGTGTGATATCGGAAAGCAAAGATTTTTCTTCATGCACATCTTTGGATGATGTACTTCCTTTCTGTAAAGTTTCGTTGAAATCCATTGAGCGGTCTAGGAGGAGTTGCGCTTACAAGATAGACGGACAGACGGACAGACGGACAGACAGACAGACAGACAGACGGACGGACAAGGTGATTCCTATATACCCCCCCAAACTTTGTTTGCGGGGGGTATAATAAATATACTGATTCAGATTAATTCCACAAATTATACCTACCCTTCACTGGTTGCGAACAGCAACATTTATGATATGATATTAAACTAGGAGCTTTTAGATGCATGTCAATAATGACAGCAAAAACTTAATCATTTAATAAACAACAATTGGAAAACAGTTGACTTATAATTTAAATAAAACATTTTCTCTTAAATTCAAGTTCTAGAAAATTTTAGGTGACTCAAGCTTTAAAACTTAATCACCACCTTGACTACAAATACAGATTTTGTTCTCCCCCAGGTGAATTTTTGGTTGCCATGAGTAACTGGGCAACTGCTAATTTCATCTCTGATTACAGATTTACATTACCTGCTATAGTAACTCTGTCTAACTCATCTTCTTTTATTTCTAATGTACTCAGAAAACTTTCTACTTCATCTTTAAACTGAAAAATATATATATATGTGATTTTTTTTGGCAAGAATTAATCCAAAATATCCCTTCTTTAATATTATATTGATAGGGTTGCCTGTCAAGCTGTATATAACTAGAGTTACTGTGGTCTAGTGGCCCACAAATACCCCCCCGCCAACTGCTTTGTAAACCTTTCCAAATAATCTGTCCTTAACGGACTATTGATACCCCCCGATCATGCATCTGTTGAGCCCTCTGCACTTTAGAAAGTAAAAGCTGTAAGATGAGTAGATGAAACACACTGAAAAGTTTCAGACCATTGATTTAAAGCTGTAAGAGGATTTGATTAGATTGTAAAACATGCCGAGTCAAAATTTATGGGCGTTTGCAAAGTCGAAAGTTCTACCATCAGTCGAAGTGCCGTGAGGATAAATCAAAGTTCTTAAAGGGGGGGGGGGGGGGGGGGGGGGAGACAATTGCTGGAAAAAATGCTGGAAAACTAGAGGCTCTCAAGAGCCTGTATCGCTCACCTGGATATAACTTTTCACCTTCAGCAGACCTAATAAATTGCTTCACTGAGCGCAACTGGATACGACCGCAGAGCTCCAACCCTGAACAATTGGGGCAAAAATGGACACAATATTCGCACTTGATACAGGTCTGAATTTGGATTGTAATTAAATATTTGACACATAATAGGTTTCTGACACAGAATAATTGTAATCAAAGAACTTAGAATTGGTCATATGATTTGAATTTATATTCAATTTTTTGCTTTTTGCACATCGACCCCCCCCCCCCCCCCCAAAAAAAAAAACAAAAAAACAAAAAAACAATAAAAATAATGGTAACAGCCCCCCCGCCTTTTTTTGCAAAAAAAATTTGAAATTTTCCTTTTAATTTCTGAAATCTGAAATGAGAAAAAAATTGCCCCCCAATTTCTCATTTACCCCCCCCCCCCCCCTAATTTTGTTTTCACACCCCCCCCCCCCCCCCCCCATTTCTTTATACATAATTTACGACTTGTAAGGGAGGTAATCGAATCATACACAACATTTTACTTTAAATGTGTTTGGATTACCTCCCTTACACCAAGATAATAACCAAAAATGCTTATTGGGCCCTTTTTTGGCCCCTAATTCTTAAACTGTTGGGACCAAGACTCCCAAAATCAATCCCAACCTTCCTTTTGTGGTCATAAACCTTGTGTTTAAATTTCATTTTGCGGTCGTATAAAAATTTAAGTGTTGCAGTCAATTTGGCTGGTTTTTCTATAGGATTCTATGTTAAACTAATTTCAGCTGTGGCAGTCATCTTGGTTTACAGTCCAGGTCAACGGATACATTTCTAAAAGAGAAGCATCTAAGGACCATTTCTGCTAAGTCTTGTTCCAACTGGCTAAGCGGTTTCACACAAGAAGATTTTTAAATGAATTTTCCTATAGGATCCAATATTTAACAAAGTTCGGTGTGGCAGCCATCTTGGTTGACAATCCAGGTGATCGGACATATTTCTGAAAGAGGACCTCCTAAGGACCAATGCTGCCAAGTCTGGCTCCAATATGTCAAGTGGTTTCAGACAAGGAAGAATTTTCAATGAATTTTTCCATAGGGCCCTATGTTAAACTAAGTTCGGGTGTGGCGGCCTTCTGGTTGACAGTCTGGGTCATCGCACAAAATTCTGAAAGAGGACCAGCTAAGGACCACTGCTACCAAGTCTAATTCTAATTGGCTTAGTGGTTTCAGACGAGAAGATATTTGAGTGAATTACCCATAGGGTCCTATGTTAAACTAAGTTCTGCTGTGGCGGCCATCTTGGTTCACAGTCCACGAAATCAGACATATTTCTGAAAAAGGACCTCCTAAGGACCAATGCTGCCAAGTCCTGCTCCAATATGTCAACTGGTTTCAGACAAGAAGATTTTTCAATGAATTTTCCTATAGGGCCCTATGTTAAACTAAGTTCAGTTTTGGTGGCCATCTTGGTTGACAGTCCAAGTCATCGGACACACCTCTATAAGAGGACCATCTAAGGACCATTGCTGCCAAGTCTGGTTCCAACTGGTCAAGTGGTTTAAGACAAGAAGATTTTTCAACGAATTTTCCCATAGGGCCCTATGTTAAAGTAAGTTCGGCTGTGGCGGCCATCTTGGTTAACAGTCCAGGTCATTGGACATATTTCTGAAAGAGAACCTCCAAAGAACCATTACTGCCAACTTTGGTTCCAACTGGCTCAGTAGTTTCATATAAGAAGATTTTTGAAATACATTCCCCCCACCCCCCTTTTTTTCTATTTTTAGTAACAGCAGCCATGTCGGTTGGAAGTCGGGGATGCCAGACATAATTTTGGAAGGGGGTCATCCAAGGACCATTCCACCAAAGTTTGGTCTCAATTGGCCCAGTGGTTTGAGAGGAAAAGATCTTTAAAGGAAATTTTATGCTGGATGCCGTCTTTAAAGGGCAAAAACTCCTATAAGGGGTCAATCAATGATTTTGGTCATGTTGATTTATTTGTAGATCTTACTTTGTTGAACATTTTTGCTGATTATAATTTGTCTTTATCTATTATAATATTCAAGAAAATAACCTAAAACTGCAAAATTTCCTTAAAATTAACAATTCAGGGGCAATAACCTAACAAAGGGTTGACCGATTCGTCTGAAAATTTCATGGCAGGTAGATCTTGACCTGATGAACATTTTTACCTCCGTCAGTTTTGCTCTAATTGCTTTAGTTTTTGAGATATAAGACAAAAACTGCAGTTTACCCCTATGTTCTATTTTTAGCCATGTCGGCCATGTTGGTTGGCAGGCGGCCTCATCAGACACAATTTTTAAACAAGATAGCCTAATGATGCTTGTGGCCAAGTTTGGTTCAATTTTGCCCAGTAGTTTCAGAGGAGATTTTTGTAAAAAAGGACGACGACGGACGCCAAGTGATGAGAAAAGCTCACTTGACCCTTTGAGGTGAGCTAAAAAACTAAGTCCAAACTTGAAAAAAATTTGGGCATAGTGGCCCCTAGAAAATACGCTTTTTAACCCCCCTTCCCATCACCCAGACCATAATAGAGGGATTTAAGAGAGAGAGTGAAAGACAAGCTGGGACAAATTTCATTCATCCTAATGAAATCTTACTTGTCTTTGTGAGAAAGTGTTTTTATGTTGATAGTTGATAAAATGATCTACATATCTGCAGCAAGTCATTAATCTGGAAACATTTCCTTAATGGAAATTGTTAGGAGCGGAGATGTACTAAATGGTAATTCATTTTGAGCTATGATTGTGCACATCATCAGCCGCCCTAGTTATGTCCTCTTCCGATTTTCGGCACTTTTCCAAATACTCGTGAGACTTCACCAGTAAAATTTACCCCCGTGAGCACATGGAAATATTTGTGAGACTTCACCGACTGACACATATGCGCAGTACTTAATATAAAGGTTTCGCCTTTTGATGAAGATTGAAGGAATTTCCAAAGATCAGTGTATTCACGTTTTGCTGGCATGTTTTTTACTGGCTTCATCATGCCGTCTTTTAATGATGCCGAGTCAAAATCTTATAGGCGTTTGCAAAGACGAAAATTCTACCATCAGTCAAAGCATCGTGAGGATAAGTCAACGTTCGTCCTTGAACTTTATGCCTGGGCATATCGACATGTCACGAAAGGTTCCGAGCGAATTTTGCGTTTTTCTTTTTTTACCGTTTTACTTAGTTGACGTAGAAAAACGTTTAAGAGGGGGAAGGCATAATTTGGGGGTCTGAAACAGACTGAAACCTATATACCCCCCTACACTTCGTTTTCGGGGGGTATAATTAAGTCATTGCAAGTTTCCTTGTGTTTGAGGTGAATACTCTTGTAATTAATAAGATATGGAGTATTTATTCTTTCTGCAGAAATGTCAATGAGAAAATAATCCTGAAATGGAATCCATAAAGTCCAAAATTTTATCACTGTTTATAATACCATGATAAGTGTACACCACAAAAAAAATCCAATCTTTTTTTACCTCTGGCCCATATTTCTGAGCTATTGTATCTGAGTAGAAAGGAGATTTATTTGGAGTATTCTCCCTTGGTTTATTTCCTGCTGAGGCTGCCAATACAAGTTTAGCTGTTCGAGACATAGCTCCTTCCTGTTCTGTACCATTTTCTGTTGATCCAGCCATTTTTAACAGTTTGGTTTTAACAAGACTGACGGGTGATTCACTACTGTAAATAAACATAAAAAAACCGGTTTCATTTTTATTCCTATATCTTGGTGTTATTGTTTCTCAATAATGTACCAAAATTTTATCCCAGTTCAGAGTAAAGTTAATACATATAAAAGATTATATTTTTGTTTTGTTTTATCTCCTGGTATATTTTTTTTTATGTTCATGTTAATTTTTTTTCAAACTTTATCATTTTGTTTTGTTTTGACAATGTAATTAAATAATGTGCTAAATTCTGACATGTAGAGTAATACATAACCAATTAAGTGTGAAAAAGCATGTACAGTGCATTAATTTCGCATAAATTTCATAAAAGTTATAAAAATTAAAATATCATTATCCAGACAAAAAATCAGGAAAAATTTTATGGATTGAGGAACCTGAGTGAGTTATCTTTTCCTAACCAATGTAGGTAAGGGAGATAATTAAATGCTCTCCCTTTTGTCCTGAGGCTAAAAGGGAGACAAATTTAATATCTCCCTTACCTACATTGGTTAGGAAAAGACAACTCACTCAGGTTCCTCATTTGACTAAAACTATTGAATAAAAATATTTCCATGATTTTTTTTGGAGTGTAAAGTCACGCTTTTAACGTGGTTCCAATTGTATGGACTATGGTTGTTTTTGGTTACCTTAACAACTTACATTTATAGATGGCTGACTAAAATGGGATGAAGAATTTTCCATAAAATCAATACAGTAGAACTTCAAAGGGACCGTCAAAATCTATATGAGTTAAATAACGATAGTTCTTGTTACTGAACTTTGTTCAAGCATGGAAAATTGCCCGTGCCATATCATATACAAGTTGGTATAGTTGATCATTACCATAAAATATCTTTTAATTAAAAATAAAACAGGTTTAACACTAATTCACAGCAATCATGACTAAGAAATATCTATTGACACAATACAGTGGGTCTAGGTATTACAGTTTCTGAGAAATGGACTTAACCACGAAAAAGTGACAAAGTCACTTGAGCATGAAATTGAGGTCAAGGTCCCAGGCCAGGTGTCAGACTGACATGCATCCACTAAGAACTATCTTTAGACCAAATCTGGTTGGCCTAGGTATTACAGTTGCTAAGAAATGGATTTAACCACAAAACTTGGTCGCAGATTTTAAATTCATGTTTATGAAGTCAGTGAACCATGAAAATGAGGTCAGAGTCACAAGACAAGTATACTGCCGCAAACCTTATACGATAAGCTATCTTGTGGACCATAAATCATAATTGCAGGTATTACATATGTAAATTTATTAAAGTTTTACAAAATTTACGCCGCCGTCGCCTGAAAGTAATACCTATATCTCGCCTCTGCGATTTTTGGTCGCAGGCGAGACAAAAATCTGCTCCTCTGAAACTAAATTATGAAATGGTTTGAATATTTGCAGTATTGAGATTCATCTGCTCAACCAACGTATGCGGCTGTTCAAAGTTTCCATTGAAACCATACTGGATGGCCTAATAAAAGCAAGGTGAGCCTTTATAATGAAGAACAATTTGTTTGAGGATTCCATAGTCTATGACCTATGTATATCTATTACCAGTAGAACTAGAACTGTCCTGAATAGGACTAATATGCCCTGCAGCAACATGTCTGTTCTGAAGCCTACACAAAGTTAAAATCATCAAATTTTTTCAAATAACTTGTCCAAACAGAAAATCCTGATAATATGCACAACTCCATAATGTGATCTAAGATTCCATAAAGTTTCATGAGAATCCTGCAAGAAATGTAGGAGGAGTTGCAGACAACACATGGAATGAAGTTTTGTTAAAAAATACCTAAGTCTAAACATCCATATCTTTTACATTTCTTGTCCAAACAGAAAATCCTAACAAATTCACATCTCCATAATGTGATCTAACATTCCATAAAGTTTCATGAGAATCCTGAAAGAAATGTAGGAGGAGTTGTGGACAAAGTTATTTCAGACAGATGGACAGACAGACTGAAACCTATATACACCCCCTCCCCAAACTTCGTTTGTGGGGGTATAATTAATTGAATGGTGGAAACTGTTGATTCTTTGTATTTCAATGCAGTGCTCCAGCTAGCTTAAAATAGAGGGGCACAGCGCACCCTGCACCTTTTCCAATGCACCCCATATGCCCCCTGCAATAAGTATAATACAAAATATAATAAATCACTTTTTTAATACACATAAATAATACTGAATTAATTGAAAATGAATTAAAGAGTGCAGGGAAACTAATATAAGTCTTACAAGGGCATAAGATAAGTGAATAATTGATATTATTTTCTTAAAAAATTACGATCTTTTTTGCCCTTTTTAAGATCTGGAAATGCATTAAAGTGCCCCTTATCCGAAATAAATTCGCCTCTGCCCTTAGATCCCAGCTGGAACACTGCAATGGATACCAGATTTCATAGTAATCTGATTAACTACAAATTAAAATATTCAAATAAACTAAAAATAATTGATCATAAATTGCTCAACAATGAAATTTTATTAAATTAGTATCCTTGGTATCTTTAGTAAATCACAAAAACTGATACCAACAAAAAAATTAATGATTTTACAGTAGGCTTACTTATATTTTTGTATTTTACCTGCTATTTGTTTTGCCAAAGAAATGTTTCTGAATCGATTTTATGGATTTTTGTGGTGCACCAGTAACTGCAGACTCTTCTGCACATTTAATATTATCTGATGTTTTAATACTCAAAAAAGACAGGCCAAACTGAACATCTTTCTTCAATGGTTGTCGACAGGTTATTCTTATTCTATCCCATTGTCTGGATGCCACAGACTGGTTGAAATCTTCTACAATACAATATTATTACATGGTTAAAACTGGACTAACTCATTAAAATTTTCTACATCAATCCTTCTTTAAATTACACAGTCAATTTGTTTAAAAATAATTTTTATTATTTACATTTATACTTTTAAAATATATAAGTCGTGTAATTACTCCAATGCTGTGATCAATATTAAATATAACATAACAACATTCATATCACACCTTTTATTAGCTCTAGGTATCAACCCTGATTTATGACTGATAAAGGGTGTGATAAGAAAAATGGCATGTTATGATCTAACATATACTTCTAGCCAAGCAAAGAGAAATTTTGGAAATGAACAAAGAGTTATGTGACATTGATTCCAAATATTGATGGAGATATGTGATCAATTCTGGAAGCAATTAATAAATGCATGTTATGATCCTCTTTCATGGTTTTCAAAATAACATAGAAAATTATTTATATCTGTAGTTTTATATAAAACTAGATGTACTGTGAGCAAAGCTCACAAAGGATACCCCCCGCTTTGAAGTCCAATTATCTCCCTTGTGTGATATCTTAAAGCAAAGATTTTTCTTCATGCACATCTTTGAATGATGTACTTCCTTTCTGTATAGTTTCGTTGAAATCCATTGAGCGGTCTAGGAGGAGTTGTGCTTACGAGGTTCATATATAATGTATAAGCCAAAAAAAATAGAAGTCCAATTATCTCCCTTGTGTGATATTAGAAAGCAAAGATTTTTCTTCATGCACATCTCGGGATGATGTACTTCCTTTCTGTAAAGTTTCGTTGAAATCCATTGAGCGGTCTAGGAGGAGTTTCGCTTACGAGGTTCATATATAATGTATAAGCCCAAAAAAATAGAAGTTCAATTATCTCCCTTGTGTGATACCGGAAAGCAAAGATTTTTCTTCATGCACATCTTTGGATGAGGTACTTCCTTTCTGTAAAGTTTCGTTGAAATCCATTGAGCGGTCTAGGAGGAGTTGCGCTTACGAGGTTCATATATCATGTATAAGCCAAAAAAAATAGAAGTCCAATTATCTCCCTTGTGTGATATCGGAAAGCAAAGATTTTTCTTCATGCACATCTTTGGATGATGTACTTCCTTTCTGTAAAGTTTCGTTGAAATCCATGGAGCGGTCTATGAGGAGTTGCGCTTACAAGATATATGGACAGACGGACAGACAGACAGACAGACGGACGGACAAGGTGATTCCTATATACCCCCCAAACTTTGTTTGCGGGAGGTATAAACTAGAGGCTCTCAAGAGCCTGTGTCGCTCACCTGTATCTAATGTGATTTTGGAAATTATGTAAAATTATATAATGATTGAGACCAAGATTGGTTTAATTTGACACAGTATTTAAAATTAAAAACAGGTCATCTTAGTGTAGTCTTACAATAGCTACTGAAGACATCTTGTCATTATTATTTTTGAATATGTGGTCAAGTTGTGACCATTCAGAATTTTTCATCTTGGATGATGGATCGCCAACAAAGTAACAACACTTGGTTTAAAGCACCTCATAAGGAACATTCATGCTATGTTTTGTTACATTCCATTCAGTGGTTCTCTAAAAGAAGTCATTTGTATGCATTTCCCATAGGGTCCAATGTTAAACTTAGTCCCCCGCTGGCGGCCATCTTGGATGATGGATTGGCTACAAAGTAACAACTCTTGGTCAGCACCTCATAAGGAACATTCATGCCAGATTTAGTTTCATTCCATTCAGTGGTTCTCTAAAAGAAGTCATTTGTATGCATTTCCCATAGGGTCCTATGTTAAACTAAGTTCCCCGCTGGCGGCCATCTTGGATGATGGATCAGCTACAAAGTAACAACACTTGGTCAGCACCTCATAAGGAATATTCATGCCATGTTTGGTTTCATTCCATTAAGTGGGTCACTAAAAGAAGTCATTTGTATGCATTTCCCATAGTGTTCTATGTTAAACGAAGTCCCCCGCTGGCGGCCATCTTGGATTATGGATCGGCTACAAAGTAACAACACTTTTTGGTCAGCACCTCATAAGGAACATTCATGCCAGATTTAGTTTCATTCCATTCAGTGGTTCTCTAAAAGAAGTCATTTGTATGCATTTCCCATAGGGTCCTATGTTAAACTAAGTTCCCCGCTGGCGGCCATCTTGGATGATGGATCGGCTACAAAGTAACAACACTTGGTCAGCACCTCATAAAGAACATTCATGCCATGTTTGGTTTCATTCCATTCAGTGGTTCTCTAGAAGAAGTTCAAAATGTAAAATGTTAACAACGACGACGGACGACGGACGCCAAGTGATGAGAAAAGCTCACTTGGCCCTTCGGGCCAGGTGAGCTAAAAAAGCTGTAAGCTTAGAGCTGACAAATACTCCTGTATTTGACGTGATGAACATTCTTTGTCAGTTTTGCTCTAAATTCTTTAGTTTTTGAGTTATTTATAAGTCAAAAACTACACTTTATCCATATGTTCTATATATATTCTGAAAGAGGACCAAATAAGGACCATTGCTGCCAAGTTATGTTCCAATTGGCCGATTGGTTTCAGACAAGAAGATCTTTAAGTAAATTTCCCACAGGTCCAATGTTAAACTAAGTTCTGGCGGCCATCTTGGATGACGTGCCGGGTCATCGTGATATAATTCTGAAAGAAGACCTTCTAAAGACCATTGCTGCCAAGTTTTGTTCCAATTGGCCCAGTGGTTTCAGACGAGATGATCTTTAAAGGAAAGTTTACGACGCCGGATGCCAAGTGATGACAATAGCTCACATGGCCCTGTGGGCCAGGTGAACTTATAAAGGTTACCAGTGGAAGTTTCTTGCTGTGCAGGTATATGATACATTTTGTATACTTACTTGATGAAAACATTTTAGTGCTGGAGAAGTTTCTACCTAAACTACAATCAACAGGAGTCATCATTATACAGGATGGAGCCAATGTTTCATATTCTTTGTCTTGTGGCCAGTCTGAACGTCCTACTTTTATTTCAATATTAGCACACCACTGTGTTCCTGTAAATATTATATTACACTCTCTGTATACATAAGATGGAACTTCTTTATTTGCATTCTGTCAGTCTAACCAGTCTAGATATTAAGATTAGCACAATAGCATATTAATACATTTATACCATATATAGCGTACTCAATCATGCAGTGGACGAGTGGTCTACCGTCTAGGTAGTTCGTCATGACTACTAATGATCACTAGCCTGTCAAAACTCAGGTTGCTAGTTCGAATATCACCTGTGACTAAACAAACAAAGACAAACTCAATCATGTGATTTCTATAACAGTTTGATACACATTAAAAAGTATAAACTAGATGTACTGTGAGCAAAGCTCACAAAGGATACCCCCCGCTTTGAAGTCCAATTATCTACCTTGTGTGATATCGGAAAGCAAAGATTTTTCTTCATGCACATCTCTGGATCATGTACTTCCTTTCTGTAAAGTTTCGTTGAAATCCATTGAGCGGTCTAGGAGGAGTTGCGCTTACGAGGTTCATATATAATGTATAAGCCAAAAAAAAAAAGAAGTCCAATTATCTACCTTGTGTGATATCGGAAAGCAAAGATTTTTCTTCATGCACATCTCTGGATCATGTACTTCCTTTCTGTAAAGTTTCGTTGAAATCCATTGAGCGGTCTAGGAGGAGTTGCGCTTACGAGGTTCATATATATTGTATAAGCCAAAAAAAAATAGAAGTCCAATTATCTACCTTGTGTGATATCGGAAAGCAAAGATTTTTCTTCATGCACATCTCTGGATCATGTACTTCCTTTCTGTAAAGTTTCGTTGAAATCCATTGAGCGGTCTAGGAGGAGTTGCGCTTACAAGGTTCATATATAATGTATAAGCCAAAAAAAAATAGAAGTCCAATTATCTCCCTTGTGTGATATCGGAAAGCAAAGATTTTTCTTCATGCACATCTTTGGATGATGTACTTCCTTTTTGTAAAGTTTCGTTGAAATCCATTGAGCGGTCTAGGAGGAGTTGCGCTTACGAGGTTCATATATAATGTATAAGCCAAAAAAATAGAAGTCCAATTATCTCCCTTGTGTGATATCGGAAAGCAAAGATTTTTCTTCATGCACATCTTTGGATGATGTACTTCCTTTCTGTAAAGTTTCGTTGAAATCCATTGAGCGGTCTAGGAGGAGTTGCGCTTACAAGATATATGGACAGACGGACAGACGGCACGACAGACGGACGGACAAGGTGATTCCTATATACCCCCCCAAACTTTGTTTGCGGGGGGTATAATGATACTAGATTTAAGAATACTGAGCAGTGTATGATTTTGCTTTCTAAATTTTTTTCAAATTATTTTCATGTAAAATTTGGCCATACTCTGGGCATGCTTCATACATTGCACACCAACTACAAAATACCTGTGGAATATAGTTACTTAGAATTTTACAACCAATAAAGAAACTACAAAATGTAGAGTCTCCTAGCAGCCTATATCGTTCACCTGGTCTATGTCTAGCCTGGGAAATTGATGTTCCAACTGGCTCAATAGTTTCAAACAATAAGATCTTTCAGTGATTTTTTCCATAAGGTCTTATGTTCTCCTCTTGCAGCCATCTTCAATGGAACAGGGTCATTGGATACAATTCTGAGAGAGTACCAACAAAGGACCATTGCTGCCAAGTTTTGTTACATTTGGCCCAGTTGTTTCACCCCAGTGAATTTCCCATTGGGTATTATGTTTAACTATGATCGGCTCTGGCGGCTACCTTGGATGGTGGGCAGGGTCATCAGAAACAATTCTGACAGAGGACCACCTAAGGACCATTGCTGCCAAGTTTTGTTCCAATTGACCTAGTAGTTTCAGTCAAGATCGTTCGGTAAACTATTTAAAACTATGTTCAACTCTTGCAGCAATCTTGGATGGCCAGCAGGGTCATTGGATAGAAAGAGGACCACATAAGGACTATTGCTGCCAAGTTTTGGGCCTAATGGTTTCAGACAAGAAGATCTTATAATAAGTAGATTTCCCATTGGGTTCTATGTTAAACTATCTTCATCTCCGCTGGATGATGGGCAGGGTCATCGGATACGATTCAGAAAGAGGACCACCTAAGGACAATTTCTGACTGACAACTTTGTTCCATCTGGCCTAGTGGTTTCAGACAAGAAGATCTTTAAGTAAATTTCCCATAAGGTCCTATGTTCAGCTATTGCGGCCATCTTGGTTGGTGGCAGGATCATCCTATAATATATACTTCTGAAAGTGAACCATTGCTACCAAGTTTTGTTCCAATTGGCCTAGTGTTTTCAGACAAGAAGATCTAAGAAGTAAATTTCCTTTAAGTTCCTATATTAAACTACATTTGGCTCTCGCAGCCATCTTGGATAGCAGGCCAGATCATCGGATACAATTCTAAAAGGGGACCACCTGTGGACCATTGCTACCAAGTTTTGTTCCAAATGACCAAGTGGTTTGAGACAAGAAGATCTTTAAATAATTTCCCATAGGGTCCTATGTTCGGCTGTGGTGGCCATCTTGTACGAAGGACTATTGCTGCTAAGTTTTGTTCATATAGACCCAGTGGTTTCAGAGAATATGTTTAAAAGAAAGTTTACGACGATGACAGATGACAGTGGCCTCATATGGGCCTTTGAGCCAGGTGATCCAAAAAGTAAGGCAGTATCGTTAAACATCAAGTTGATAAGCCACAGATACATAATTGATTCTCAACTTACAACTCATCATGGTCATTCTTCATACCAACTGTGAATTACAGAGATATGTCTCGCCTGCAGGCAGAAAATTGGAAAACTAACTTAAGCAGAAAACTCAACACTGAAAATTGATAATTAATTAATAATTATTGGACCATGACCTAGGTGGACAAACTGAGATGTACTGATAGTAATGTAACTTCATAGAAAATATCTCTGATCTATCAAAAGTAGTTCCTATCAAACTAACTTAAGCAGAAAACTTAACATTGAAAATTGCTCATTAATTGAAAGTCATGTGAATATGACCTAATGGGCAGGGCCTCGAACATGTTGAAATGGTAATCAAACTGAGATGTACTGATAGTAATGCAAATTTATGGAAAATATCATTGATCTATCACAAGTAGTTCCTATCAAACGGACTTAAGCAGAAAACTTGACAATTGTTGTCATAGTCAACGATGTCGCCTTAAAAGCAACACCTATGTCTCGTCTTCGCGACTTTCATCACAGGCGTGACAAAAATGAAAACAGTTTTATCTTGAAAAAAATAAACTTCACACACCAACAATTAAACTGCCTGAATAACAATGTTTTGAAATTTCAAAATAGGGTTATCTATAAAAATATTTTTCTAATTTCTTTTTAGTTTTGTAAACATTTACAGAATTTATAATGATGTTGATAATTTGTTCCAAAGAAATGGTACTGAATCATGTGAATACATGAAAGAATTAAATTTTATGTGTTTTTAAAAATGACCAAAGGACTAATATTTAAACTGAGAATTAACATCCTAGCCAGTGTTACTGGTGTATAACGTAATAATTAGATATCTACTGTACTTTCTGTATTATAAGATGTTTAAGTGTTTTAGTACAACATGTACAAGGATGAATAAGTGTTCATTGAAAATGCTGGAAATATTCATTTAAAATGTTTCAATTTTTAAGACCAAACTGCCTATTCAATTCTACAGGTGATTTTTGTTTCAAATTTTGTGTCAAAGTAATTTTTGATATGGAGAATCAAATGACTGAAAAAAAAAATGGGGTCACAGGACTAGTTTTGTCTCCATGGCAACTTTAATTTTGTGTGTTTTGTCTGTATTGCTGATTTGTAGTACTTTTTGGAAATAAACATGTTTTTGTAAAATATTTGGAACTTTTTTTTTGACATGATGAACACATTATTCCAGTCTATTGTTGTACGTGTTTATATGTTTGAAATTTAAAGTTTTTATAATTATACATAGTATTTTATTTTCTTCCTGCCAAAAAATAACAGAGAAAAGTAAAATCATTTTCCGCTATAAAAAAAATTCTGCAGGTGATTTTTTTCTCATATTTACCATAGATTTAGAACTTTTCAGGAGCTACATCCAATATTAATGTTTTTAATTTAAACTAACTGTAAGAACAGAGTTATCCTCTCTTTTTTCAATAGACTTGATGTCATCAAATTTCCTGCAATTTCTCTGTCAATGTTCGATGTGGTGAGAAAAACTTGAACATGCCTTAATTCCTCAAATAAAATAAAAAATAAACAACTTTTATTAATATTGATGCCGATACCATATGTACAGTATTTACTTTTTATCTATAATGTATTTCAGACATTATCAAATCAAGAGGATGCATATTCGGATGTTTACTGGATTATTTATTACGTTTATTGCTCTCTCACTTTAATAGAAAAAAATTGTATATAGAATCATATATGATTGTCAGACCTCAAATTCATTTATACATGTCAGATTTAAGGTTTCTATTTGTTCCCATACAACTGTCTTAATATGCCTTACCATTAATATGCTAAGACATAATCTTAAAATAACTACTTTTGATTTTTAGCACAAAAATTGGATAAATATTGAGTTTATAATCTTTTACTATAAGTTTTGGGGAACGATTTCAAGATTAAACAAAAGTTGAAACTATAATTCTTTGTATTTTGCCACTCCGATTTTCAAACTTTGTAAATTCACATAAATTCTTCATTTTTCAAGAAATTAAAAAGAAAAAGTGTTCACCAGCTCTTAAATTTTTGTAAAATATAGAGAGTTTTTCTCTTTTTTGTAATATTTTAATTAAAAATCTTTGTCGCACGTAATTTTGATCTTCACCCAAAGAAAAACTAGTCCTAAAATTTTTTTCTTCAAATTATACGAAATAAAAATACAGCTATATTAATTTTAAGAATTTTGCATACTTTACCTTAAAACAGAATGTTTTTAGTTTCATCATCAGATACATATATAATTTCATATATTTTCTAAAATAATACAAAAAATTTTCCCCCGAAACACAACACAACAATCTACCGCTTTTCGACTAGCAGAAAATAACGTCGTAGAACCTTTAAGTCATAATGTTGTACAGCTAGCTTGTGTGCAGAAACAATAGGAAGTTTGGTCTTAAAGCAGAGACTTTGACTTTGTTCACCGATGCCTGGTAGTACATTTTTTTAGCTGCTGTCTCAATTTTTAAAGTGCAATCTATTATCTCCATCTCCAATTCCAGGAACAGCTTTGAAAATTTGTTTCAATTACCAAAAATTTGGAAAGCTAATGAAAGCACTTTAAGCATGTTAATCACAAATATTCCCTCTTCTCATAAAATGTTCATAAATTAATTTGCTCAAAATATTTACATAAAACTAAATATATACATGCGAGCAAACTGTCAAAATGATAACAGCTATTACCTAGTGACAACTAGTCTTTTTAAAAAAATTATCAAACCGTTAACGAGTTGCACTTGCAGGTCAATACAATAATTCATATTGATTCAAATAAATGTGTCAAATTATCTCCACTTAAAACATCTGACCGGGACTGTTTTCTTCTAAGTGTTCACACAAGAATATATTGTACTACCTTTGAGTGAGGGTATGTAAATATCATACAAGTGTACGATATGCATCAAATAAATTCTTAATAAATGCTTAATTGGCACGTTTCCAGGGCCATTTAGTGCTAGTCTTGTGCTAAAGACTATTGCTCATTAGAAGCACACTCCTTGATGTAATAAATCTATTCCCAATGTTCAATCCTATGGTTTGATTGATCATTGGTTAACATCCATCGCCAACTATTACATGCATATCGAAAACATGTCGATGTGATGTGAACCCTGCTTTGTACAAGACCAAAACAACAAGCCGGATTTTTAATGTCACAACCCACAAGGTAACAGTCTGCAGGAAGGCCTGTCACACCACATGCACACATTATACTGAACAATCCTTGCTCTTTCCTAAGTGGAGAAGCAGCAAATACCAATAACAGTTTTTTGTTTGTCCAAGCTGTTGACTGAATCTGAGACCTTTCGAACTCAAGGTAAGCACACCAACATGAGGCCCAAAAGGTGGTTCCTATAGGAAGTACACGTGCTCACACTGACACTTATTACTTAATAATACATGTGTTTTTTATTTTAAACAAGTCAATTTATCTCTCTGTTAAGGTGAATTAAGAGATAACTGTATTGTATTTTCAAATTTCACGGCATCAATTGGAGATTTGATGGTCGCAAATTGAGTTTACTGGCGACGCGTCAGCGGAGCCAGTAAACGGGTATTTGCGACCATCAAATCGACAATTGATGCCGTGAAATTTTAAAATACAATACTGTTATCTCGATTCTAATGTAACTGTACGAAAAGACGTTAAAAATACGATTTTAAAATCCCAAAAATACAAGTGCGCATGCCTTGCAAATTTCACACCATCAATTGTGTAATTGATGCCGTGAAAATTTGGACGTCATCCAATCAAAATAGACGTTACATACAGTGTTACATTAGAATTGTCAATGAATTTCCCTAAACAGTTAAGGAGGACTTACACTTGCATAATTCAGGGGATTGATTCATGTATTTAGTACTCTCTGAAACCCTGAAAGAAAGGAGGTATAAATTAAAAGGTCACTTGTGCCTAGCACAAATGATAAGGTCTTTCCTTGTTACGTTTCCAGTTTTGCAATAAATGGGGTGCAGCATTTTATTTTTATTTCTCTAGATACACAAGTGGCAGTAAAAGTACATTTCTACTATAATGATTACTTCTATTTCAGGAACGCTGGATGACGTTGTGTAAGTCACGTTACGTGCATTTATATATGTCTGGACTTGGGTTATTTCTTTCTTTTCGAGAGAGGACGTCGTCGGGTGAACATGGCACAGGATAATGCATTTTACTGTTTGATGTGGAAATAGTCATAAATAGAAAACTGTATGTACGTGTACACATTTACTTATGTCAGATTGAAGATTCATGTAGAAATTTGATCTCACGATTTATTTATTTCGATTTCCGGTACCATTTAATAGGATGCAATAAATTGGTAACATTTGGACGAATCTTGTGTTTTCTGGCAGAAAATAGCTTTTTATTACTGCACTGCGCGAAAGCTATTTTCAGGAAATTAGTTGGAGATAGCGTCATAATTTTTTCTCATTAACAAAGCCCTGGATATCCCCTAGCTGTCTGCCAAATATCAGCCCTGTACGATTTGTACTTTTTGAGGAGATCCAATCAGATTTCCTATGGGGTCCCGCGTGGATTTTTACCGAACTTAGAAGAATTGTATTTACAATAAAATAAGTGGTTGCTAAGGACTTATATGTCATTGCTATGGACAAAAATTTCATTTCCAGTATTAAAAATGTCATATTTATATTATTCATAGCCTTCTAAGTTCAAAAATATATGGTTGTTAACGTTTTTTACGTCGTTGCTAGGGACTTTGACATTTGACCTTGACCTAACTTTGTAGATCGTATTATGCTGAACATTTTTGCGATTCAATGTTTCTTTCTATCTCTAACCTCGTTTGAGATATAAGCAAAAAATCTTCATTTCAGACCCCAAAAAACAGTTTTGGTGCCCTAGGTCCATAATGGTTGGTCCAATAATTTTGGACCCAATATAACAAATGTAGATCTTTATAAGACACACATTTTATTTTCTCCATTACATTTTATCAGCCAAATTTTAGTTATTGAGTAATTTCGATAACAAGCTAAGGTCAAAATCTAGGTCATGACCTTGACCTTTGACCTTGAGGCATTTTCAAGGTCACATGAATTAATGATCATTGGTGAAGATCCTAGGTGGCTACGACTTACGGTGTCTGAGTTTTAGGGGCCAATTGACATCCGTTAATTTCAAAGGGACATAACCCTACCAATGAGTCATTGAATCTTTTCAATCCAAATGTAACGAAGAACCAGGGTCTGGTCCTGAACAAATTCCGACCTTCTGTTTTTTTCTACCTATTATGGTTACGGTGTTTGAATGACAACAAGGTTTTCCGTGTTAGGGGAGATAACCGCTTTAAAGGAAATGTTACGGCGTGGTACCCTAACCACAAGATAGCTTTTGGTCAACCGATACTTGATACCTAATATCATTTCAACATGTCACATACTTTTTTTGGGAAATGTCGTTAAAGTTTGGCGGAAAAAGAATAATAATCAGAAGAAATACAGTAAGGTCTTTCCTTATAGTGAAAGGAAAGACCTTAATTAACATCTCAATCCTTACCTATATCTACGAAAGATATAACACATTCATTTTCTAACTGAAGTGTTACAGAAATCTCTCCACTTTTATCTTTTGGATTTGACAACCATTTCTTAAAACCATCAGAACTCATAAGATTAACAGCTTTGCAGTTTTCATCCTTAAATAAAAATAAACATGTAAAATTAAACACAAATGTAATTTAAATGTATGGTTTTTGCCCCAATTCCTTTATCCATGGCACAAATAAACAGAAATAATAAGATGAAAATTGAGGGAATCAAAATTATTACCTTGTCTTTTTCTAGCAGCCAATGTGGATAGGCTTGGTGGACACAAATACAAAAGATTTTGAGGGTTTATAGTGTTCTGAATTTTATGGTCATACTTTTTTAAAGGCTTTGGATTATTCACAATGATACATAAACATCTTTTACATTCCATACATTTATTTATTTTTTTGGCACAGAAGCTCTCTGAAAGATTATCTGTAACCCACTCATATGATTAAAGAAATGATAAATTATTATATCTAATAATTTCCCCATGAATGTTTGTTTAAATTAATTTCATTTTTATATTCAACCTTTGTGTATTTCATCTAATTGGTAAAAGAAATCAGGAACAGCCATGACTTATTTCCATATTTTATACACAGATTATTTTGAAATATATCTGGGAAATATACACATTTGTTACTGCAGTTGTATTTAGCATTAAAAAATCTCACTGTATATACCTGTTGACTTGTATGTTTATTCAAAACAATGAATTTAAGGAAAACTCCAAAACATACATGTAGCTTAGAAGATGAACCTATGACAGAAATACAATATCTAAATCATTGATTCCTGTGTGTGTTTGTTTACATTGAAACTGGAAATGACATCACAATCCTTGCAGAATGGAAATTTAACAATTTCAAAATTTTAAGGGTCATAAAAGGCATGCTTATTAATTTTCATGACTAACATGACTAATAAATTAACTTTTGTTATATATATAAGTATTATTACCTTAGGGGTTGGTCAATCAATTGTGCAGTCTCAGAGGCATTTGCAAGTTATTGATTCCTTAATTAGGAATTTATTGCAGTATGTGAAATTTTGAAATAAACATCAAGAAAACAAAAACAAAGATTTTGTCAAAAATAAAAATCAGAAGAGATAAAAATGAATCATTTTTATATTTCCAATAAATATTAAAAACTGTTAAAGAATACAAATATCTTGCATTGGTTTAACTTTTAATTTGCAAGGATGACGCCCGTTGCATAGACATTTGCCGAGGTAATACACACTTTTTTCATGTACTTCTTAACCATAATATTGTGCAGATTATCTGAAACATAACTTTCAGAGTCCAATAAAGTGTCATGCATTTCATGAACCTACAAACTGTTAGTTATATTTTCAGCATAACCTGAGTACATTTAGTCATAAATACCTTTCTCTCTTTTCCATATCTCCTTTCCTTTTTTCCCTATACTATGTTTTTTTCTTCAAATGTAAGGAATCCATTAATGAGCAAAGTCACAGTGAATTAAAAGTACACCTTATGCAATAACGTTAATTCTTCGGGAAAATGGAATAAGAGGAAAGATATGGACTATACCTAAAGATTTAAATGAAAACATCACTTCAAAACTTATGACCAAATATGGATAAACAAGAGCTGTAGAGATGAAAAATTGTCAAAAAAGGTAAAATTATTGACAACACAATACTCAAAACTGGTAAATTAATTGGCTCTTAAATGAGTTGAAAGTGTAGGCTGGAAAATCTTTAACATGAGTAAAGCCCAGCCTGAATTTTAAAAACGAGCTGAAGATCACATTTGAAAGAGTGTAAGTACCTATTTCTTCTGTAAAGACTTGATTTTTAGTTTTTCTGTACCTATGTAAATTCATTTAACAGACGTAGTTTAATAACGGTTGGTCAAATAGTATGAAAAAAGGACTCTGATTGGACGTCACAACAGTGGAAGATCGATGGGGAGTGCAACAATCTTCCATGGGTCATCTCCCACTGAAAACAACCAAGGAGACCTGTGTAAAGATTTAAATATCTATAACCTTGGTCTGCAATTGAATATGAAGAAATTCTAATCTCCTCTCTTGAATATCTGGATAATTATACACCTGGCACCTGGTGAATTGGTTTATCATAAAGAAACTCTGACACTTTTTTAGATTTGTACAGATTTTAAAGTCAATAGAACATATTTGACCAAACTATAATTATCATTGTCACGTTAAATGTTAAAATAAGCAATACGACCATAGGCTCTTGTCTCAGAGAAAAGAAAAGGTCCCAACTCTGGCAACACAGTTTTACGCACCTGCTTCGATTTCCAAAGAATTATCGCTTCCACCTTTCGGTCTCACTCAAAACTTTTAGATCAATAAAAAAAATATTAATTTATCAAAACAATGATGTATGACACGTCTACCTTACTTGCCATCAACAGCGCTATAGGCATGTGAAATCGGTCAAAAATGAATTATTGATCACTACTACAATGAACTGTAAATTTGACAAGGGTCAAATGAATTGCTGCCTTCTGATTGGCTAACTCAGTATGCTAAAATTAAAACATGGAAACTAGACTATTAATTTATAAATAAATAGAAAACCATCAACTCGTCAAATGTAATGGATTTATTTACCAGCAGCGATTTATTATTAATTCTTCATACCATTGTTTGTCAATTAATTAATCATGACAAAAGAACAAAGAAAACAATTTTTTAAAAAGTTCATTTTCTTTATTTTAATTTTTTTTATTTGCTCCTTGTCGTCAAATTTGCAGTTAATTGTAGTAGTGATCAATAATTCACTTTTGACCCATTTCACATGGCTATAGCGCTGTGGATTGGCAAGGAAGGTCCGTGTGTTATACATCAGACATTGTGTTGAAAAATTAACATTTTTTTTATTGATCCAAAGTTTTGAGCCAGATTGAAATGTGGAAGCGATTCTTCTTTGGAAATCGAAGTTGTGTTGCTAGAGTTGGGGACCTTTTCTTTACCTTGGCATATATACATGTAGTAATTTTATCAGACAAGAGCCTGTGCCCCTCTCCCATAATAGCGGTCATATGTCATTTGGAGATTCAAAATCTGCAATTTGCAATAAATACAATTTTTAACGTACGATCTATCATACAATTTTACTAGTATTTTTAAAGTCAAAGTTGGGGAGATTGTCCATATATCTGTGTGTGGCACGCCGGTGGTGATTTCAGAAAATTATTCAGTGATTTCTACTTTCTCCTCTTTGATTTTAAAGTACTTTACCTGTGATGTAAAAGAAACTACGAATTTAATTTTCACTGGTGGCATATTTTGGTTATATTTAAATAAATTCTTATCCTTTGAATTTCATTTCTCCGTGAAACTCTGATCTACTTTTATGATTTTAGCGGGTTTTTTAGAAACTGGTTCCCTAATTAGCCAGGCTGTGATATTCCAGTGTGAGAAAGGATCAAACAATTTACCAACAAGAATCGGAGCAATGTTAAGGTTAGAAAGTACCTATTACTCCTAAAAAAAATCCATAGTCATATGAGAAAAATGCATACTTAATATACATTTTTTTAATATTCGTAGTTGTAGCCAGTTACAAGTTACACAGGTCTTTACTCACATGATCTATGGAAATAACCAATCAAATACCAGGATTTTATGTTCGATCAACTGAAAAAACATGATTTGTCTCCAAAAATAACAGGGGAACCCAGGAACTGTATATGAAGTATTATATGATCCCTGGGGAACCTTAGAGTAGTTCACCGCTCTACCAACTGAGCTACAGTATTACTTCACTATTCATTTCCACTTCTATATATATATTATTAAGGCTTTTTTGCTTTTAATAGTAAAATTTGAATTTTTAATATTGTTGAAAAATAATTTAAACTGATTTTGAAGGAATTCTGACATCATTTTAATCGCATCAAATACTGACACTCCCAAAAACAGTGTTGTCCAAAGCTCTTACCACAAATTAAAAACAATACAATAAAGGCAAACGGTGCATCAATAATCTGTCAGCTTTTTTGTTTATTTACAATTTTAGGGATGATGATCCGATCATAAATAATGTTAAATGTTATTATTAATCAACATCTAGTTTATTTCTTTTAAAATACAAGTATTTTATAGTGTCCCAAAGTTTGAATTCTTTCCTGTTACCAGATAATGCTTTGGGTGTTTTTTTAAACCCACATTCCACCCAGAACAATTTCCTTTAATGCAGCTCTTCGTCATCACTTTCAATCTCCATGCAGCCATCCAAGCCTCGGGCAAAATTTTCAGAGGTGCACTTTATAGATTCTGTCATGTTACTAGCTATTGACCATTAATCAAATCGGCCAGATATTTAGAAAAGTTGTCATTTATATAAATCGTTATATTAATTAATTCAAAAATGACATTTGATTCACCACAGGGTATGGGGAAAGGGTGAAAAATAATATTTAAAAATATTAAATAATTCTATGCTGTTACCGTCTTTATTGTTACTGTAATAAAAGTAACAGGACAGAACAAAACTGGTAACAACACGGAAAGTATAATTTGTATTTTCATTTTATTTGAATTTAAGACATGAATTTTGATAAATGTTATTTATCACTGAGAGAAGTTCAAGAAAATGATATATTTTTTACATTTTGTGCTGAGGTTTTAGTTAGGAATTCGTGAAAAACTTTCTATTCTTATAATTTAATTTATTTAAAAAGGACAAATATACATAAGGACCAATCAAAAAACGTAATCCATTGGACAGACAAACCCGGGAAGACAAATGAACAACTACAAACACAACAAATAAACACAGAAAACCAAAACACAATGAACAACAAGAACTCCTATAAAAACCAGGAGTGAACCCATGTGTTCCGGAAGGATAAGCAGTTCCTGCTCCGCATACGACACCCGTCGTGAAGTTCAACAAAGTCTATCACGGGGAAGTCACAAATCGGTGGAGGCACATGAAAGGTTACGACAGTGGGAACAGGTCCAACATCATCTTAGATATTGGAACACTATAATGGTCAATCAATTCGTGATGACGACCGTAAAATTTCCTAAGTGATGACATTAACTTATCCCTGATAAAACCATGGTTAAGAAGCTTTTGTGACAGCAGTAATCCTCTTTGTCGAAAGTCGGGGTAACTCACGCATGCCCTTGAAAATCGGATAAGCTGAGAAACGTAGAAAGGCATATGCAGGTTATGCCGGTATATTGCAACTCAAGGAGGGAAATTTAACAATAGGAAAGTTGAAGTCATCACGTTTTTCATAAAGGTTTGTCTTCAAATGTCCCTCATAGTCTATTTCAAGAAACAAATCCAAATATGAAGCGGACTTTGGTGTATCTGTAGTATCCTTAATTTCAAGCTCACTGGAGTAGATAAGATGTAGAAAGTCTTGGAATTTGTCGTTATTTAACGACAACACGTCATCTATATAACGAAAAGTGAAATTAAAGGATTGGGCTAGTTTCTTTTTGTTTTCACGTAGTAACCCTTGAATGACGTCCGCTTCATATGAGTACAGAAAGAGATAGGCGATGAGAGGAGCAGAGTTGGTTCCCATTGGAATGCCGATTGTTTGTTGAAAAATTAGACCGCCAAATTCAACGAATATGTTGTCTATAAGAAAATCTAACATGTTTGTAATTTCATCTTCAGAATACTTTTTGTCGGAATCAGAATGGTTCTTCACGAAATAAGCCTTTTCTCTACCTAGAACTAGAAATTTTTACCTACGTGTGCATTTTTTCTTGAAAAAACATTGGTGAACTAGTTGCTGTAAGCGATCTTTTAATTGAGAATGTGGTATGGTAGTGTAGAGTGTAGAGAAGTCGAATGTTTTTATGATGTTGCATGTAGCCACAGATTTTGATTTTAGATATTATTGTAAATATTTGGAGTTTTTAAGAATCCACATCTGATTGACGCAACTGGTGGAATATGATGTTTCACGGTAATTCTGAAGGCCCTCTTTAATACATGTCAATATAAATGTTAAAATCTTTGAAAGAGGTTTTGTAGAGCAATTAGCGGACCCAGCAATGTACCTTTGTTTAAACGGATTCTTATGTAGTTCAGGAATCCAATAAAAATCTTCTTGTCTGAAACAACTGAGCCAATTGGAACAAGACTTGGCAGTAATGATACTTAAATGGTCCTCTTTCAAAAATGTGTTCGATGACCCGGACTGTCAACCAAGATAACCGCCACAGCTAAACATATTTAACATTGGACCCTACGGGAAAATTCATTAAAAATCTTCTTGTCTGAAACGGCTGGGGCAATTGAAACCTGATTTGGCAGCAAATGTTCTTTGAAGGTCCTCTGTCAGAATTGTGTCCGATGACCCAGAATGCCAACCAAGATGCCCGCCACAGCCGAACTTAGTCTAGCATACTAGTACATGTAGGACCCTATGGGAAAATTCATTAAAAATCTTCTTGTCTGAAACCACCAAGCCAATTGGAACCAAATTTGACAGAAGTAGTTCATAGGTGGTCCTCTTTCAGAATTGTGTCCGATGACCCGGAATGTCAACGAAGATGGCCGCCACAGCTGAACTTAATTAACATAGGACACTATGGGAAAATTCATTAAATAATCTTGTCTGAAACCACTGAACCAATTGTAACCAATGGTCCTTAAATGGTCATCTTTCAGAATTACCACAGATGACCTAGACTGTCAACAAAGATAACAGCCACAGCCGAACATAGATTAACATTGGACCTGTGGGAAAATTCATTAAAACAACTTCATGTCTGAAACTACCGAGCCAGATGGAACCAAGCTTTGCAGAAATGGTCCTTAAATGGTCCCCTGTCAGAATTATGTCCGATGACCCGAAATATCAACCAAGATGGTCGCAACAACTGAACTTAGTTAAACATTGGACCCTATGGGAAAATTGATTAAAAATCTTCTTGTCTGAAACCACTAAGCCAATTGGCCCAAACTTGACAGAAATGGTTCATAGGTGGTCCTCTTTCAGAATTGTGTCCGATGACCCGGAATGTCAATGAAGATGGCCACCACAGCTGAACTTAATTAAAATAGGACATTATGGGAAAATTCATTAAATAATCTTGTCTGAAACTACAGAGCCAATTGGAACCAAACTTGGCAGTAATGGTCTTTAGATGGTCCTCTGTCAGAATTATGACAGACGAACCAGAATGTCAGCCAAGATGCCTGCCACAGCTGAACTTCGTTAACATAAGACTATATGGGGAAATTCATTAAATAATCTTGTTGTCTGAAACAACTGAGCAAATTGTAACCAGACTTGGCACCAATGGTTCTTAGATGGTCCTCTGTCAGAATTATATCCGATGACCAGTACTGTCAACCCAGATGGCCATGTTCCGGTATTCTGGGTTTTTTCTTGCTATGTAGGCACAGAATTATTTTCCTCGTATATATTTGAAGTGTATGCTCTTATGATTTTGTGAGTTGTGTTGTATTAATTCTTGAGATAACCCTTTTATTTGTACATAATTTTACCGACTTTTTGGGTCTTCAATCAATGCTCCCAAATTATTTAACATAAATATATCGTGAAGTTCTCTGTGCATCCCGTCGTTGGTGGTCAGATTTCCGAAATCAGTACAAAACTGCATTTTACACGGGGCATCGTGGTGTTAAAATATCATAAAGACTAAAAGCTTAAGAACATACTGGGATAGAGAGCTACTGTATCATACCAACGTCAAAAGTTTATGTTAATAAAATTTAATGCATCTTAGAATAGACAGACAGCAACAATCACCCCTCTTTCAATTAGGAATGGAGAAATAAAAAAAACATTTAGAATACTTCAAAAGGACAGACACAACAATCAACCCTCTTTCAATTAGGAATGGAGAAATTAAAAAAAAAACATTTAGAATACTTAGAAAGGACAGACAACAACAATCACCCCTCTTTGAATATATTAGGAATGGAGAAATAAAAATACATTAAGTTAATGAATGAGACTCGATTTATTTTGCATGGCTATTTTCAACAATAAAATTTGTATTGGATTATTTAAAGCTACCAGAGTGGATGTCTATGTTCGTGGAGTGAAGACTCAGAGGGTTGCAGCAGCTCAGCTGCTAGTATTATAGTAACAGAAATTATTAAATAATACGATAAAAATAGCCTTAAGATGGCAAATTTGGCACGATCAATATTTTAACTTTGCCCTGGTCTTTATAAATACCGGTATTTATATGAAAATTTATCCTGTTAATAATTTAATACAGATTTTCAATAGGACAATACAGCTATCAAAGGTATTCCATACGGACCGGTTTTACAGACTATTTTCATACAGACTGGCTTGTCATACGAACTGGCCATATGGACGAGCTGTATAGACTTGCTCGTGATACGGACCAGATGTACAGACTTGCTTGTCATACGGACTGGCCATATGGACCAGCTGTAAAGACTGGCTTGTCATACGGACGGGCCATATGGACCAGCTGTATAGACTGGCTTGTGATACCGACTGGCCATATGGACCAGCTGTACGGACTGTTTGGATTATTTAACCAGAGGCTTATGAATCGGTACAAAATTAACATTTAGTAAGGATCTCAAGGAATTAAATTCAAATCCTTGGGATCTTTAGGAAAACAACTATTAAGTTTGGTTTCAATCAAGGCAGTGCTTCTTGAGTAGAAGTATCTGACAGATTCAACCAATCAGAGATTAGAAAAGACCTGTATGGCCGTGTTTTTTTTAGAAATCTACACCACAAATAACACTTGCAAAGACCTCAAAAGGATCATTTCTTCCAAGTGGTTTCAATTTATTCAGTGGTTTTCTAGAAGAAGACGTTTGTTAAACTGAGTTCCCGCAGACAGCCATCTTAGATGACGGTTGAGCAAAAAAAGTAACAACACTTGTCAGCATCTCATAAGGAGCATTTGTGTCATGTTTGCTTTTAGTTTTTCCAGGTGTTTGCATGTATTTCCCCTAGGGTTATATATTAAGGGAGCAACCATTTGATTATTATGGGGGGCACAGAAGTAACTTTCGATCCTGCCTTTCTTTTTCCGCATCATTTTTGGTCCTGCCTTTCTTCACGCCTAGATATTTTTTTCAAATTACAACATTATTTGAATCCAGTGATATTACCATTTTTGCCTGTTATTTCTTTACAAATTTGAGCCTGCCTTTTTTTACCCAAAATTTACATCCTACTCTACTCAGTCAGCACCTCATAAGGAAAATTCATGCCTTGTTTGGCTTCAATCCATTTGGTTGTTCTCTAGAAGAAGATGTATGTATGTATTTCCCACAGGGTTCTATGTTAAACTAAATTCCCCACTGGCGGTCATCTTGGATGACAGATCAGCAACAAAATATCAACACATGGTTAGCAACTGATAAGAACATTCATGCCATGTTTGGCTTCAATCCATAGTGGTTCTCTACAGGATGATGTTTGTATGTATTTCCCATTGAGGTTTTATGTTAAACTAAGTTCCCAGCTGGTATGTTATCTTGGATGACGGATCAGCAACAATGTAGTAACACTTGGTCAGCACATCATAAAGAACATTTGTGCCATGTTTTGTTTCAATATATCCAGTGGTTCTCTAGAGATGAAATGTAAAAGGTTTTCAGACAGCCATCTTGGATAACAGATTGACAAAAAAAGTAATAATACTTGGTCAGCACCTCATAAGGAACATTCATGCTATGTTTGGTTTTAATCCATTCAGTGGTTCTCTGGAAGATGTTTGTATGCATAGAGTTCTATGTTAAACTTAGTCCCATGTTTGCGGCCATCTCGCATAAAGGATCAGCAAAAAAAGTAAAACTATTTGGTCAGCAACTCATAAGGAACATTTGTAGTATGTTTGGTTTCAATCCTTTCAATTGTTCTCTAGAAGATGTTTGTATAATGGATAAGGGATATGGTGAACAAGATCCGAGACAAAATCTTAACTTGTACATAATTAAGTTGCAGCAAAGGAAAGCGCTATTATTGCTGTTCTTCATATTGAAAATTACAGCAAGATCTTCAACACGGAGAAATCATTCTCACCGCAATGCAAGCTTCCAGATGGCCCCTAGCACTGGTTTGAGCGTTATGTATTTCCCCTAGGGTTCTATGTTAAAATCAATATTGTTCAACATGAAAGGATTATCAATTTGTGATTTCAAACAAATTGTAATTAAGAAACAATAAGAATTTATGAGACAATCATCATTAATCAAAATCATTTGATTCCGCTAACAAGTAAAAATGATCAGAGGAAAGGAATATAGAAGTCATTTAGTGTATATCTCCCTTGTCAAAAACTTGAGAATTTCCAGCTCCTTTTTAGTCGAACATTCGCTATCCTGAACGCAATCCCATAGTCCCTTGCACTTCAATTTAACGAGATTCAATTGTATTTGTAAAAATGGGACTCAAGCCTAAAATTGAGGTCAATTTGGATATAGGTATTACAACTACATAAAAATGGACTTAATCATGAAAATGTGACTCAAGGTCTCAGACAGCCATGTACCACCCACCAAGCACTATCTATAGACCAAATATTGTTGGTCTATGTATTGCAGTTGCTGAGAAATGGATATTAGCCCAAAATGTGAAACAAGTCAGTCAAGCATGAAATAGAGGTCAATGGTAAGGTGTCAGATGTTAAAGTGGTATATACTAGATCTTCTATCAAGTATATATATAATTAGAACTTCTATCAACCAAATACTGTGGGTCTAGTTACAAATGTAGTACAGTTCCTGAGAAATAGACTAAATCATGAAAATTTATATTAAGTCACTCAAGCATGAAATTCAGGTCAAGTTCAGCTGACAGGTGTTAGACCAAATATGATGGGCCTAGGTAATATAGTTGCTGAGAATGGACTTAATCTCAAAAATATAACACAAGTCACTCAAGCATGAAATTGAGGTCAAGGTCCAGACAGGTGTCAGACTGGCATGTACCCACTAAGAACTATCTGACCAGATATGGTTGGCTTAGGTATTACAGTTGCTAAGAAAAGGACAAAATCGTGAAAATGTGACACAGGTCACTCACCAATGAAATTGAGGTCAAGGTCAAAACGACGTGTACCAACTAAGAACTATCTATTGACCAATTATGGTGGGTCTAGGTATTAAAGTTGCTGAGAAATGGACCTAATCTCGAAAATGTAACAGTCACTCAAACATGCAATTGAGTACAGAGACAGGTATCAGACTTGCATGTACCCACTAAGAACTATCTATAGCCCAAACACGGTTTGTCTAGGTATTACAGTTGCCGAAAAATGGACTTAATCAAGAAAGTCACTCAACCATAAAATTGAGGTCAAGGTCCAGAGACAAGTTTCAGAGTGGCATGTACCCACCAAAAACTATCAATTGACTAAATACGGTGGGTCTAGGTATTACAGTTTCTAAGAAATGTGAAAAAGTGACAAAGCATGAAATTCAGGTCAAGGTCCCAAGCCAGATGTCAGACTGACATGTACCCACTAAGAACTATCTATAGACCAAATATGGTTGGCCTAGGTATTACAGTTGCTGAGAAATGGATTAAACCATGAAACTTGGACGCAGATTTTACATTTATGTTTATGAAGTCAGTGAACCATGAAAATGAGGTCAGGGTCACAAGACTGCGGCAAACCCTATATGACAAGCTACCTGTGGACCATAAATCTTAATTGTAGGCATTACAGGTGCAAAGTTATTAATTTTCAAAAAAGTTTGAGCTGCCACCGCCGGAAAGTAATACCTATATCTCGCCTTGGCGACTTTTCATCACAGGCGAGACAAAAATCAGGTAGAGTAATAAATGTGAAACAAAAACTCAAAACAGACATTTCCTTGGTGCTTTAACATTGCAACCAAATTTATTTAGAAAGTATTACATTTCTTGACTGATCAGAAGGGAGTGTTGACTCATAATTTTAATAAACAACATGCACAGGAGATCAAATTATAATACTATTTACATCTTTCTTTTTTACACTTACTTCATAATACATGCATTATAATAATAAATTTCTTGAAACTTCATAAAAGTCTTGTTTCTTTCAAATGATTCCAATTTCCTGTGAAATTTGATTATATTTCTCGTCACAACGCATGGATGATACTGACTTCAGTGTCATACATAATATGGAACAATCTGCCCTGATTACTGATATTTATACTTGATATTTATGTCACTTCAATAATATCTAAACAATATCCATCTTCAAGGTCAAGATCAAATGGAGTATCATCCAAACACAGGTCTTCTCCATCAAAATATAGTTTTAAACATGATGGATCAATGTCCATTTGTATTGCATATTTCCTCACTAACTCATCAATCGGGTGACCCTAAAAATAGAATGATAAATGAAAAAAAAACTGATGTTATTATACAGGCATCAATCCTTTAAACATGAGTGGACACACTACATGTCTTGCCTGAGTATGCACATGGACACAAAATAACGATTATCTGATACCTGACATTTCAAGTCAAAGGAAAATGTGTTAAAAGAAATAGTAATGGCCAGGCGATAATTTGTCTGAAAAATCTCATGCATGTCATTCAAACCTAAAACTGTGCCAAAGGCAAGCTGACAGGTCTAAAATTCAAGTCAAAGTCTCAGACAGTCATGTATCCACCCAACACTATCTACTGACCAAATATGGTTGGTCTATGTATTGCAGTTGCTGAGAAACGGATATTATCACAAAACGTGAAACAAGTCAAATAGAGGTCAAAGGTGAGGTGTCAGATGTTAAAGTGGTATATACTAAGAACTTCTATCAACCAAATACTGTGGGTCTCGTTACAAATGAAGTACAGTTGCTGAGATATAAATTTAATCTCGAACATGTTACAAAGTCACTCAAGCATGCAACTGAGATCAAAGTCCAAAGACAGATGTCAGACTTGCATGTACCCACTAAGAACTATCTATAGACCAAACACGGTGGGTCTACTAGGTATGACAGTTGCTGAAAAATCAACTTTGCAAGAAACTTGGATGAAAGTCACTCAACCATGAAACTGAGGTCAAGGTCCAGAGACAAGTGTCAGATTGGCATGTACCCACCAAGAACTATCAATAGACCAAATACGTAGGTAAACCAAATACGTAAGTATTACAGTTTCAGAGAAATGGACTTAATCGCGAAAATGTGATGTAGGTCATTCAAGCATGAAATTGAGGTCAAGGTCAAAAGGCATGTGTCAGACTGACATGTACCCACCAAGAACTATCTATTGACCAAATATGGTGGATTTAGGTATTCTAGTTGCTGAGAAACTGGATGCAGATTTTACATTTATGTTTATGAAGTCAGTGAACATGAAAATGAGGTCAGGGTCACAAGACAAGTATACTGAGGGAAACCTTACATGTATATAATAAGCTATCTGTGGACCATAAATCTTAATTGTAGGTATTATATGTGCAAAGATATTAAAGTTTTAAAAAAGTTTACGCAGCCAGCCACCACTGCCGGAAAGTAACACCTATATCTCGCCTTCGCGACATTTCGTCGCAGGCGAGACAAAAATAATGCTACCTGTATAAAAACTAGAAGAAGAAAAATGCAAAACTGAAAAAAGTTTAAAGTCTAGCATCATTGTTAACCAAGGCATAGTTGATTATTATAAATATTCCTAGCTCTAACACCTGTGATCTAATTAGAAAAAATTTAATTCCCAATAATTTATAAAGCAATCTGAT
This sequence comes from Mytilisepta virgata, assembly GCA_028015205.1. Taxonomy (NCBI): domain Eukaryota; kingdom Metazoa; phylum Mollusca; class Bivalvia; order Mytilida; family Mytilidae; genus Mytilisepta; species Mytilisepta virgata. The sequence goes on from CM051520.1 coordinate 46,370,293, forward strand.
CTTTTAAATCAAATCTTAATCGGAAATTTTCCCATTTCATTAACAAGAGTGGACACACTAAATGACTCGTCTAAGTACTCATGTTTGGTCTACATATTATTTGACAGTTGTCAAACTGGCATATACCCATTAAGAATTACCTATTGACCAAATATGGCAGGGTCATGTATAACAGTTGGTAAGAAATGGATTTCCAAAAAAAAACGATGCAAGTCACTCAAGCATGAAATTGAGGTCAAGGTCTGGAGACAAGTAACTGACTGACATGTACCCATCAAGAACTATCTATAGACCAAATACGGTGGGTCTTGGTAATACAGTTGCTGATAAATGGACTTAACCATGAAAATGTGTCGCAGGTCACTCAAGCACGAGTCAAGGCTTGAAGACAGGGTGTCAGACTGGCATATATCCACTAAGAACTATCTGCAGACCAAATATGGGCATAGATATTACAGTTGCTGAGAAATGGATTTGATCATGAAACTTGGACACAGATTTTACAAATGTTTATGAAGCCAATGAACCATTAAAAAGAGGTCAAGTTCACAAGACAAGGATACTGCTGCAAAGTTTATATCACAATGTTTATGTGGACCAAATATCTTAAGTGTAGGTATTATGAGTACAAAGTTATTAAGATTTTAAAGAGGTTTTAAAAAGTTTATGACGCAGCCACCGCTTCCACTGTCATTGGAAAGTAATACCTAGTCACCTTTCGCGTCATTAGTCGCAGACAAGACGAAAAATTAAATAAAGATGATTTTGCAAACTGGTAAAAAAAGTAGATATGCTTTAATGGAAGCCATTTCACTGTGTGTTATAAAGAAATAGTAATTAACAAATCTATAACATAAACGTGACAAATTTAGAATGGGTATGGGTGAGATTTTGCTCATTTAAGGGTGAAATTGGGTAATTTTGTGTGAGATTTTATTGACATCAATATATAAGCTTTCACAATACAATATCAAATATCATATGGTAAATAATCGATTTAATCATTTCAACTATTTTTTGTAGTCCAAATTTGCTTTGTGCAAACATTGTATTGTTACTTTTCCTTTGTATGAAACAACATTGTATTGTTACAATTTCTTCATCATTATCCAAAATCAACCCCTCATAGAACTTTGGGATATATATATGTTATCAATGTTCTGTAATTTAGTGTAAACTTATTTAAATGTTTTTGAAATCTTTTCTTCTTATTTCTAAATAGGACAATTGTCTTTAAAACAAACAAACAATAGTGAAATATATTAAATTTATTCAATTTTTTTAATAATGCATAGCAAAAAATATTTTTATTAACAACTTTGTGAAATTAGTATAACAAGGGAAATAACTCAACATTGTTTACATACATAATGACAAGTTTACTGACGGTGATCGCTATTCAAGGACACAAGTTAGCTTTCAAATGCTAATTTCAATATGAAATAAGAATGAAATAACAAATATTTTCATGTCTTGGACGATGGTTAAAAGAAAAATATCCATTTACCATTTAAAGTTGTGTGGCTTTTGCAAACATTTTATTTTTCCACGAAAGTTAAGGTATGCGTGAGAATTGTTGCCCGCGCGTGAGGGCGTGAAATTAGTCCGAAATGCGTGACTCTCACGCACAATGCGAGGAATATCACATGTATGCTAAACTGCAAATGTTTATGCCCCTGCTGGAAAGTAATACCTAAATCTCGCCTTAAGTGACAATCGTAGCAAGAAAGAAATTTGAAATTATATTTTTCTTTTTCATGAATTACAGCTATCTTTTTTACCATACAAAAGGTGGAACCTTGGTATAAATCTGTTATTTATAGTTTATAGCCATGGTCATTGAGGTTGTACCATCGATCAACATCACTGGACAGACTTTGGAAAAGCAAAAGTGAAGGCTGTAAACTGGTACTGAAGGATGGTATGGTCTCAATGCCAATGGCTATAAACATACATAACTGATAATGTCCTCTGATTTTTAGCCCTGAGAGTAATATCAGTTATTTATGTTTTATAGCCCTTATTAAAAGTAGAATACAAATTTATCCACAGTTTGCCCTTTTCTTTCATACAAATACATTTTAACAAATATTGAATTTATACAGAAAATGCCCTCCTTTCCATATTGAGGTTGGTATTATTATGATTTTATATTAGAGACATGGGTTTTGAATCGAGATCACATTGGCCAATCAACAGATGGCATTTGTTCCTAGGATACTAGATAATCTCCATAAAATTACCTTTGAAATGATGAACTCTTGTTTTTGCTTTGTTTTTGCACTTTGCACAAACAGCTGTATACAATCTGGGGAAGACTCAGATAGACTGTCCTCTAATATAGACCTGTCCTCACTTCCTATGTGACAATCTGTAGACATATACATTATTTATATATAAATATCATTGATAAAAAATACAAAGAAATTCAAAGGTAAAAAAAAATGGATTATGTCGCATCACTAACTTGGATGAAGAAAGAAAAAATCATCCAATGAAACAATGGCCAAGTAAAACACTCAATGTGGACAAAGGTCAATACTTTTAGTTATGGTTCAGATTTTATTTTGGAACTGTTATTGATTTAATAAATTGTTCTTATTCATACTGGTATATCATTCTAGTATATTTAAAAAAAAATCAAATTGCTTTAACTTGCCTTGATAGATTTAATTAACCTATCATAACAATACTATCAACATTTTGAAAAGCTTACAGACATAACACTCATAAGGTGGCACTACTGACATTTGTCAGAGAGTTCTGCTTGCCATGATTTGGCTGGTGTTCGGGACATTTTGGGATTGCAGTGAGGTACAAGATTTTTTTCATGTAGAAGGGCTTGCTATGACTTTAGGATTGGTAAAAACAATGGTAGTGTTATTCCTTTGTTTTAATTTTGTCACAAAAATTGGGGACTTATAATCCATCATATATTGAAATTTTGTGTGTATGTCAGAGAAAGTTGCTTGAGATAAATTTCATATCATTTTTTTTTTATGGCCTGAGTGTTTTATTTAAAATCTTGTGCAGCAAATCTATCTTATTTGCACAATTAATAAATAGTCTACTGTGAAGTTATCTGATATATATTGTGATGTGCCTTACCATTTTTTGTAACAGTATATCTGTGATGTTTTTGTCTTTCAATGAGAGTCAGTTAGACATATTATGACAGTATTCATTACATTATTTTGCATCGTTAAATGTATTGTTAATTAATCTTGCAGATGTGTTTTTCAATAACACATATGTTTTATCATGTTTATGTCATGTAACTGCAGTTGTCTACAATTTTCTGTCAATCAAATAACTTTTTCCTTCTTTAATGTTTTTTGCTCTGTTACATATTGCCCTTAGAGGGCCCTTATATTGGTTAATAAACTTCATCTTATCATTATCTTATCTTATTGGACATGATCCTCATCTGGTGGGGAATAAAGCCACTTATTTTAATTTTTAAATTGCCAATAAAATTTTTCTCCATATTGAATGTTGAAAAAAAACTCCGATAATTCAATATTAAATGTAACCCATCTTCTGATTTGTGAAATCGTTTTAGTCTATCATCTCATATACCAAATATGATGTCAATAACAGGAATCCCCATTTTTTTAGGACTCACTGTAATTTTCTTTTCTGTCTGTTGAAAATATCCTCAATGTACATAATGCATTCTTCAAAATAACCTGCCAAGTAGGATATTCAGTTTGCACCACCTGATTGAGGTCATTTCTCATACACGACAAAAAATTACAGTCGATCCTTCCTTTGCTAGATTTTTTTAACATGATTATGTAGATTTTGTACCAAGACTTTATTCACCATGATCCTTCTTTCCCATTAATTTTCCCAATGTTGTGTCTTTTTTCAAACTGCAATATCTCAAATATTCCTTTAAAATGAAAGTAAAAGGTATTACATTACCTTTTGTTACCAATAGTTGTAACAAATTATTGTCTTTTCCACCACTGAAATGTCCCAAATATTTTACGAGAGCTGATTTTCCAATGTTTGTGTGTATTTCATGGAATTTTGCATCATGTATGACATCACAACATTTGAATGTGATGTTGCAGAATTTGTAAATGTTTTGTTTCCGAAAGTTTTATCAATGTTGACCTTTAAGATAAACCAAATTGTTAGATAAACCAAATTGTTATTTTAAAAGTAAAGAGTAGTAATGAAGTCCGGAGTTGTACATCATTAAATCAGTTGCCAAAGTATGGAAGACATACAGTAGTTTAACTACAAAAGTGAATATTTCCTTAAAAACTTCTTTTACCTTCACCAGACCCATACACTTACATATAATATCTGCCATTAGTAAACCAAGGCTCTTTGGTGAATCGTGTGAGTGAATGGTTTGATCATTTAACATCAATAAAACTCTGTTACCGTTCACTGTCAATTTATCTGCTATTTCACCAATAACTCGTTTGAACGGCTCATTCTGCAAATAAATTAACTTTCTACATTATGTATAATTCTACAACGTGATAATTACAGTATATATTATTACATAACTTCTCATGTACCTATCAAAACAAGCTAAATAAAAAAACAAAGTAACAGAAAAACAATTCTGCATGTTAAACCTGGAAATGTGAGGATGTCTTAGATGGATACAGTATGAAACATTTTTGTTGATGTGATAGATGAACACACATCATCATTTGATAGTTTATCTTGTTTTGCCATACATAGGCAAAGATTCGCAATAAATTTAGGGAAGAGATAAGTTTTTACATTCATTAGACTTGTTGATTTTCCACCAAAATCCATCTTTTGCTATTCGTTGAGGTTTTTCATTTGCCATATCTTATTCAGCTCCATGCTTTAGAATTTTGTTTTGCTAATATGCTTTTCAGCTTCTTATTATTAACTAGATTACCATCTTATAATTAAATAAGAGATTTTCTACAGGAATAGTCTGGGTGTATAGACTTCAGGTTATCAAAATTAATGTCATGCAATGATCGTTTGAAAGAGAAAATTTTGGTCGCAATGGATATTGCATAGAACTATGATGTGAGACAAATAGATTGATCTTTGAAAAATAGAGTTGTTTTATGACAATATATGTATATGTACAAATAAACAAATATAATTTTTTAATTTTCTGCTTAAAAAATTGAGCTTTGAAAAAATGAAATTGGAATATAGATGGTCAATGAATTAATGCAATTAGTTTTAGAGTCATAACCTAACTATCCCTGTACCTGCTTGCAATTTAGTAAGCACTGTTAACTAGGCAGGACATGCACACCCTTAAGCACAATTCACTCCCATTTTTTTTTTGGAGGGGGGAGGGATGGTTACAGTGCTTAAGATGGTACTGTTTGTTAAATTTTTCAATAAGTTTAAATTAAAAACACATGAATTTAATACCAGTAGTTATTTCAGCTTAAATAAATATCAGAAAAGAAAAAATATTGCTTGTCAAAATGTGGAAATATTAAAAACAGTTTTTTTCAAATTTTATCTAGATTGTATATTTATATTGTAAATAAGTATCTGGAAAAAAATCAATAAATTCCAAATAGATTTATCTAGGTATTTATAATTCCTAAAACTTAACTTCCAAGTTAATAAGAAAAAAACATTTTTTTCTGAAATTTACCAGCATATTTTCAACACTTAGGTTTGAGTGCTACACGGAACACTTGTGTCATCTCTCAAAAGTTTCTGATGAGGATGTCTATTGAACTAGGTCCTACCATAAAACAAACTTCAATTACAATACATGACAAAACAGAATGTAAAACAGACGAAAAGTATCTTTATTACAACACCAGATGTTATTAAACTTTACCATAGAGAAATAATAACCTAGGACTGTAGGAATTGACAATGAGCAACATGGCAGGTGTCTTAAAAACAGACAAGAACTGCTTTACCCTTCCAGACAACCTGTGTTTACTGTGTTCTTTGGTTGGGTCTGTGTTGCTTATTTAATCTTTTAGTTGTTTGTTCTCATCCTTGTCCATCTCACAGCTGTTTTTTGTCTCTGGATTTGTAATTAATGATTAGCACCTTGGATTTTCCATACTTTATTTTATTCTTACAAAAAATAAACTTACCTTCCTTATCTGACATCTGTATGTCTCTGTGCCATGTTTTATCCTCACAGGTAAACATTCCTCATCATCATCATCTAGGCAAACAATATCTGGCTCTTCTGGAGCTCTTATCCTTTCCTCTACAATATGTATTTTGGCTTCACAGATATTCCTGCAATGTTAAATACAGTTCAACAAAATAGGTTTAGTTCAAGTAAAAAGTGACCAAACTAAATTTTCATTATAGCCAAGGTTCAAGTAAGTTCATTTTCATCCCAGTGGGTATCAATTCTGCTCTGTCCTCACTTATCTATTTCTATACCTAATTACATTAAAATCAACAGCAAAATTTGCATTAAGATTTCAGACAAAAAAAGATGATTTTGTATTTGGTCGAATTTTACCATATATATAATAGTTTCAGAAGATTTAGAATATATTTTGACAGATTTTTCTAGCTTTAGTAACAGAAGGCACAATGGTCCAAGATCCAGACTCCCAAACACATTTCTGAAATGAGACCACCCTTTAAAGTTTGATCCTAATTAGTGCAGGGCTTTCAAAGAAGAGTATTTCAAATTTATTAAAGTTGATGTCGACAAAAAATCTTACCTAGATTCACCCATCCAAACTGTGGAAGCTATAAAAAATTAAGCCATTCCTATGTTATATGCCCTTATGTTTTTATAGTTTTGGCATACTTACAATAACTTCTCATATCTACACATCATACATGTAGTTTCTATTTTAGCTTGAACATTTATCTTAATTCACATACTAAATACCCAGTTCATATGTCTTTAATGCCAGGTTATCAAATGTATATCTTGGTATTCTATGTTATGACTGTATGCCTATTATGTTTCACATTTGCACCGTGAGATTGTTCGGGAAATTATAGGAGAATTTTTTAGTTTTCTCTGCCTATTACAAAATGTATAAACAAAAATGATAGCAATTTTAAAAATTAATTTAAAAATATATGTGTGGTTTTCCATACAAACCTGACAGCATATTTAATAAATACTTTCAATATATGTGTGGTTCTCAATTAACAAACCTGATAGCATTTTTGAGTCCTTTAGACATCCTGGTCTTCTTCTGATGTTTATATTCTGGAGGAGGTGATGGTGGTGGGGGTGGTGTTGGTGATTTTACCAAGTCAACTGTTGTTTTTGCCATTTTTGGTGTTCTATATACATATATAATTAAAAAATAAGATTACTACAACATAATTTAACTATATGTCAATTACCTATTTTATATACTTATAATAATGGGCTTAGCATTTTGAATTTTCATGCATAACATTTATGTTTGATAAAATATTGTCAGAATTCTCTGAATTAGAATTTATACTGTAACTTTACAAAAATATACAAATATTTTTCCAAATTCCAACAGAAGATATTTATAAACAATATTACTGGTGAGTTTCTTATTAGTAAATATTAAAGATAAAAGACCTATATGTTTTTATTTAAACTGTGACAATAGTGTTTTGTATTTTATATCATATTATAATTTTAAATGATAGGTGAACAAGTTTTCCAATAATTTATTTCATGGCTACTTAAAGATTTTGTCATGAATGGACTATCATTTACTTACAGAATTTATATATATATATATATATATTGATTTATTATAGTGCAACCTGATAAACAATTTTGTACAATTTATATACATGAAAAAATCAGCCAGCCCCCATAGGCTAATTATGATGCACTCTTCATTTTATGCATTTAAAGTCCATAATAAGTAATATTAAAACTATATTATGTGCAATAAAAGACTATCAATCAGTTTCTATTTGATAAAGTTTGTGCAGTATATTGAAAATGTCAATTATAAATTTGGCCAAAGTTTTTTCACCTGTATTCAACAGAATTTTAAGTTTGTCAGTGTCAGTTGTATTAGTAAAGTCACAGAAATTTTGCCGTTGAAAGTCCAGTAACATATTGTCTCTCTTTGTCGAGTAAGCCACACATTGTAACAAAAAGTGAGTTTCATCCTCTTCTGATCTACTCGCACCTTATTCTGGCGAGAACTGATCTTTCGTGTTTAAAATATTAGATATGATCTACGATTGCACACAGCAAACAGAGTTCAAGTTTTTGTAAGTCCTTAGCTTTGGCATCGGGTCAGTACTGTCAGTCCATTAAGGTTGGTGTTTATTTAAGAGAGTGTCTTTAACTATGGAGACAATAAACGTGTCACCTAGTCCATCTGTACTTTGAGAGCTGAATAAGTCTGTTAGTCCACAATTGTTCATAATCGATTTGACGTTATTACTCCATGGATCACTATGATTTTTTGAAAAGCAATGATCCCATAAGAATGTCCGGAACAGTATCCTTGTTCTGTACATTGTCATACACATAATACTGCACCACAGCTTTACCATCTGACAATGCCTCCGAATGAAATGGAATCAATCTCATTTCACCACTTAATGCGGGTATTGGAAACTCTAAGATATGAAGGAATAGCTCGGTTTTGAAGTCTGTCGAGACCTTCATACAATTTAAAACCCCATACACCAGAGGCATAATCCACAATAGGGTTGACGGTGCATTAAAAAATCTTTGTATACGTGTCAAAATCCAAACCGTTAGCTTTGTAGAATTTTGACAACAGTGACCCGAGCACATGACTTCCAGCTGTTAGTAGCTCAACACCAGTGGAGTAATCTAATGTTTCTGAAACTGTAAATCCTAAGTAATGGTACTGTGATGTATAGTCTACTGTAATTTCACCAAAGTTAATTCGATAGTTACTGTGCAGGACTGACGCTTTTCCTGCGTGTAATACCTTCATGTCGTCCGTGTTGACCTTTAAGTTCCACTTTGCCGACCAAATATGAAGTGTGTTTAGTTGTGTTTGAAGCTCCTCTGTTGAGCTAGCAATCAGTACAATGTCATCTGCATAAATCAAGGTACTTAACATAAAGTCTTTGTCCAGACGAACTCCACAATTCAAAGAGTTTATTTCCGGGACCAAGTCATTTATAAACAATGCTAGTTTATCACATTGTCTGACCCCTTTATTGACTGGTTATCACATTGTCTTATTCCTTCATTGACTGAAACCAATCAGTATATTGTTCGTTAAGGTGAATGCAACTTTTAAGTCCTGGTTTATACTTTGGCTATCAAGCTAAATGAATATATTTTACATGTATAACCAAATCACGTTAATGTCAATTAGTGCAATATACAACCTGACCTGCTCTCTGGCATGGGATTTATTGCTTATTGGTATGTACATATAATGTCACTTTATGTATTAATAGATACGTTTCTTCATGTTTTAAAGTTTTAACATATTTTCAGGCATCTTTCTATTATGAATTTACATGAAGTTCATTAGCAAGAATTAAATTGTGGAGGTTTCCAAAATATTAGTATTACAACCAATTTTCATTCATATAAAGCATTTTGATATTCTCATTAGCTTCTTTACATGTAAAGATGGTGGACAGCAATACATTCAGATGCCTCAAAAACATATCCTGCATTTTAAACAATCATGACCTTCTAATTTCAAATTTATTTTTATTTGTTCAATAAGGCTGGCTGATGTGGTACTCATCAACAATCATCTGATTAATGTGTTTTCTTCTTTATATAGTAATGAAAATCTTTATGTTCAGACGACGGAAGTGACTTAGAATGTAACTTAAGTTAAACAATTACCAGTATATGGGTAAACTGTTGTATATTTATATTGCATGGTCATATACAATGACATTGGTGTACCCATGGTTAGAATTCAGGGGAGCTAATAAATATTGGAAATAATAATTTGAAAGTGGTCAATTAAAATGTTAGAATACTCCATGAGTTGAAAGCTCAAAACAGATACTGCAACAAAAGGCAGGCCCACTAACACATAAAATCCATTGACTGTTAAAAAGATATATTGGGCAAACTTCGTACAGAGGTTCTTTGAGCGCCCATAGTAAAAACTATATACAAACTTAACAAACATCGTGAGAGCATTGCTGAGCAATACAATGTCCCCTACGGGTTGAGCTGTGAGAAAACATATAATAATAATAAATGAACCTAAACGCAAAACCCTAACAAAAGTCACTCAAGCATAAAACATGGGTCATAATGACCCAATTATTGTAGGACTGCTCATTACTACCCAAGGCACATCCACTGATGAAGTTTCATTGGTACACTGTGCTTAGTTCCAAAGAAATGAACCTAAATGCAAAACTTAACCAGAGTCGTTCAAGTACAAAATGTAGGTCATAATGACCCAATTATTGTATGACTGCTCATTACTATGCAAGGCACATCCACTGATAAAGTTTCATTGATACACTATGCTTAGTTCTAAAGAAATGAACCCAAATGCAAAAATTAACCACATAGAACTACATATGTTCAGATGGATGGAAGGACAAGGTTACTCTATGTGCCCCATTCATATTCGTGGGCAGGGCATAAAATTAAGATCACTTTGTATAAGGGTCTGCAAAACTAGAGGCTCCCAGGAACCTGTATTGCTCACCTGGAAATCCTTTGCAGAATAAATTGTTTTACTATATCCATCCTGACTGGCAGTCTGGAATATTGCTGTCATGTTCAAATTGGCTCCCTGATTTTTCCGAATTGTTCACTGGTTTCAAACTTTGATCTTTCACTGAATTTTACCATAAGGTCCTATTTTAAAATATGTTTAGTTATGCCGGCCATCTTATATAGCGGGTGGGGTCATTGGATACCATTCTGAAAGAGGACCAAATTAGGACCATTTCAGGATTTCTGCCAAGGTTTGTTCCAATTGGCCATGTTAAATTACTTTCAGACAAGAAGATCTTTAAGTAAATATCCCATAGAGACTTATGTTAAACTTTGGCCCTGGGGGCCCATTTGGACTGCAGGCAGGGTCATACATATGTAGGATGAAAGTCTGAAAGAGGACCACCTAAGGACTATTGCTGCCTAGTTTTGTTCCAATTGACCCAGTGGTTTCAGACAAGAAAATCATTAAGTAAATTCCCCATGGGGTCCTATAGCTATGTTAAACTATGTTTGGCTCTGGCAGCCATCTTGGATGACAGGCCAGGTCATCGGATATAATTCTGAAACAAGACCAACTAAGGACCATTGCTGCCTAGTTTCGTTCCAATTGGCCCAGTGGTTTCAGAGGAGAAGATCTTTTTAGGAAAGTTTACAACGACGACTACGGATGCCAATAGCTCACATAGCCTTTTATGCCAGGTGAGCTTAAAAGTAACACTAAAATTATCAAAAAACCCTTAATGACCCCCCCCCCCCAAAAAAAAAAAAAAAAAAAAAACAGAAGGAAGGGCGAAATCAACCCCAACCTTTGTTGTAAAATGTCATAAGGATATGTTCAATAGAACAAAAGTAAATGAACAGAAACCTAACTGGCAGGCGCCGATGTCGGTGATGATAGGCTCATACCATAATATAATCACAAATATTTGCTGTTGTATAAGAACCAGAAGGAGCCAGATTTCCAAAAATCAATCCAAACCTTTTATTTCTTATGGGGGACCATTGTGGTGCAAGGATCTAAAAAAACAATTCTACAAATTCACTGATGAAACAGAAATTTGCTGATTTTTCTCTATACACATGTTATTCATTTCATTGGTGAAACAGGCTTCTGCTGACATTCCTTACAGTCTATTTCACTGATGTAACTGATATTTGCTGATTCAGAGTTCGCAAATATAGCCAGTCCTGTCGGTCCCAACCACCAAAATTTCATTAAGTTCCTTATTTGAGCTTCTTGTGCTGGTCCAATTGTCCAAATGTTCATTCTGAGGAAAAAAAGTCCATTGTGGTGCGTTGGGGAATAGTTGGTTATTAGTTAGATCATAATTGAACTGGTTTGCTGCCATGTTTTTTTTTTAGCACCGTAACTTCCTATAGATACCAGTTCAATAAAAATTGATGGCAGCGTGGCCAATTCACTTTTCCGCTCATGCAAGACCAGGGAAACGCCCACATGATCTTGATATAAACATATAGGGCAACAATGGCTTAATCATCTTTGTTGTAAAAAGTTTTGCAAATTGAAGACCACCAATTTTTTTCTGGGACAGGCAGAAATTTGCATTCTGTCAGTCCTACATTGATAGAAAATTTGAGGTATTCGGGAAGTCTGCTGATTTCTCTACACATGTATGTAATTTATATAACTAACACATGACTAATGAAACAGAATTTTGTAGAAATTGATTAGTTTTCTTATTTTCCCTAGAATTCATTTCATTGAAGGAACAGATCCTAAGGACTACAAATGTTCTGCTTGACAAATCTATGACAGATTCTATGAATTAAACATACAACATGATTTCTTCCTCATCATCTTCCTCAACTGTAATTGGATTTTTGTTGTCAATGTACTCTGTATTTTCTTTCTCTTGTCCATTTATTACATTTTCTGCTATATGAGACTTCTTTAAGGATTCTAGAAATACATATTTTATGTAAACAAGTGTGAGTGAAAACTTCTTGTTAATTAACAGCTGTGCCACGAGCGCATGATACGTCCGTCATCTTGTGAAAAAACATAATAAATGTTTTTGGAATCCCCCTTTATTTAGTGGAGCTGCTGGTGGGATGTATATATGGAAACCCGGCAAAACATAAGCGTGTAAACTTTTAAGCAATAGAGATACGGCACGAAATGTGACCAAAAAGACTACCTTTTTTACCAAAAAGCTCAATAAAAATTCAATAACTCAAAAATAAAATAAAGAATCATCACAAAAAGGTATACAGATCTTCAGATTAATATAACTAACAAGTTTGTAGAGTTTTATGCAATAATCATACATAGTTTCTGAGATACAGCACGACATGTGAAAACCTGTACTCCCCTTTTTTACAAAAAACTCAATAACTCTAAAATAAAATCTTGAATCATCACCAAAAAGTATAAAGATCTTTAGATAAGAAGTGTGTAAAGTTTTATGCAACAATCATAAATTGTTTTTGAGATACGGCGCGACATGTGAAAAACTTAATAACTCTAAAATAAAATTTTGAATCATCACCAAAAAGTATACAGATCTTTAGATTAATATAACTAAGAAGTGTGTAAAGTTTTAAGCAATAATCATAAATCGTTTTTGAGATACGGCACGACATGTGAAAAAAACACACCCCTGTTTTAGTTACAAAGTCCCGTAACTCAAAAATTCTTAATCTTATTTTCACCAAAAAGTATACAGATCGTTTGACCATCATAAGAAACAACTATGTTAAGTCTCATGAAATTTGGATAATTTGTTCTCAAGTTACGGTGCGACATGTTTACGACGGACAGACGGACAGATGGACGCTGGACATTTGTATACCATAATACATCAACATTTTGATGGGCGTATAAAAACAAATAATAATTTTAAGATTCAAAACAGAAATAAAATTTTACTTTACTCTAAATTTTTACACTTCTCTTGAATACATTTATCAACCTTTGCATAAAAATATGAAAATGAAAGGATGTGAGGTAATCATTTAGGAGACAAAATCCTATAGTATTGAATACAGGAAAAAATTATGACATTCATAACATATATAAAAATTTTATTCAAAATAAAGTGTGAAACTTCAGTGTAACATTTGTCCTGGGCAAAAATAGACCAAACTCTCCATTCACCTTTTCAAAGGTTTTACAACACCGGTATGACTCAAAGTGTAATTTTGACTCCCTTTTCTGGGGTTACAAAATGTAACAAGGATAACTGAAGAGACAACAGAGAAAGTCATTGGGACTCATTACAAAGTACCATTTGTATATAAATTATCAATTTTTTTAATAGGTGTAGCTGGACATGCCTGGTATTTTCTCCAATTTGTAATGTGTCTTGAGGAGATTCTACCTCACTAGCCCAATCTCTGTATTTACATTTACTTACAAATTATTATGTGGCTTTCAGGGGCCAAAATGGATTTTTAAGGTCAAATATGGATTTTAACGATCTAGGGATAAACATTTCCAGTCATACATATATCTGCCATGCAAAATACTTAATATGTGATAAAGCTTAGAATAAGGAGATTAATCTCGACAAATCTGTCTTCCTTAATTGTATGAAACACATACAACATATTCTAACATAAGAACTTACACCAAGTTCATTAACCCTAACCATTACTTCATTCAAATACTCCTTCTCATCTGCTTAATCTCTTTCACAACGAGACAATTACAGCATTAATGATTCTTACTATGATCCAAGTTGTCTACAAGCCAAGTTCACCTGTATTCGTTCTCAGATTATTTGCCCTAGGCTTACTTTTGAAAACAAAATGGTGGACCAGTCATTCCATTATTACATGAATTAGGCGATTCCTTCCAAATTATTACATGTATTACATTTGTGATTTTAAGCATGAAAGGTATTATCTGATGACATAATGCAATTAATCAGATTTATAGGACTAAAACTTGGGTTTTGTTGAGAGCTGAGGTGAAGTTGAACACTAAAATGTGACTTTTTCACCCGAATTACCCTCTAGCTTGAGCCCTGTTTTAATAAATTCTTAATAATTAGGTACCTTGCTTTAATAATGAATTTACAATTGATTCATTGTTGAATGCTCCAAACAGTTTGGAAACTTTAGTTGAATAAACTGTAGCATTGTCAGATAGCGGTTCCGATGATTTACATGTCTTTAACCTAGCTGCCAGTCCTCTTCTTCTGCTGGATTTGGTTTTCGTTTTTACTGGTGAATCCTCACTATTGCTTCCATCTTGAAGTTTTTCTGGGCTCTGTAATCATAAACATGTACATTTCAAAGTGTATCTTAACTATAAAGTCATTTGGAACAAAGACAAACCACATTAAAACCAGAGCCTGAATCGATCACCTGGATTTTAGGTGACCACAACTGATTCTAAATAATACCTGTAAGGATTTGTTCCAGTGTGTCCAGCGCATCTAGATAAGATATGTAAATAATTCTTTCAGTGTCCAATGTTAAAAATGTTCAACTGAGTCCAAACGTGCCAGCTAGCTTGGATTTGACCGTGGTGGTACAAAAATCGTTGGTTCACATTTCTCCCAAGCTGGTATATTTGTTTTCCGGTACACCGGTAAACACGTGCTCAACATAACTGGTTTCCTGTTCAGTTATAATTATGACAAACAAATCGTATGTACCAGGTATCCAGTTTATTATCATGGTATCTCAACGGATTTAAATTCATTTACAATGATGCTACAAATTAATTTAATTAAAAGTGTAATGTTGAAGTTGAGAATTGTTTTATTCAAAGACCAGGCTGGTGATATTCAGATAAATCACGTGTGTCGATGTTGTTTCCATAATAGTTAGGTCAAGGACATTGAAAAGTTGTAAAGATGTCTTAAAAAGTTTCTCATCAGCTGTTCATATTTACTTGGTATTTGAGAGAACTCAGAAGTGTCAGAACCAAATGCAAAACGATGGAGAACAACAGATAATTCCTTATGTCCAAATGAAGTCCAAAAAGTGATAACACCGATATCGACAATTTCCATGACAAAAGTACTTTATGACTTTTAGCTTCCAAAGTTAGGCAATTAGATAGACCCAGAATGGCAGAAAGTATATATATGGCTCATCTATACACAATAAAAGAAAGGAAAACTGTTTAAATGGTGTATAAAATTTAACATGAAACCAAACAATGGGTCTTGAATCTTGACAAGCCAACCATGTACTTAGCTAGTAAAGCATACTCTGAAATTAAAAAAAAAAACAGATCTACCAATAAGTGGTGGCCACCTCTATAATCGCCTAGGTTGACATAGCTTGGCTTTGCAGCATGTGTAAAGACATTATTATTTTGTGTTGATCTCTGTTAAAATACCTCATCTATATATCATACTGACACTTCCACATTGCATTTAGTAGTAACCCCCGCTTTTTTGACTAAACATATTTTGTGACATGCTACGTTCAAGAAAATGTGCTATCCAAAATTTCTGGGGAGAACAATGAGAGGACCATTCAGGGCTTTATCTGGGTATTGTCAGGGGCCGAATATTGGCCCCAATCCCAACCTAAAAAAATGCATTTATTTTCCAAATCCAAGGTTCTACTTTCCCAATGGAAAGTGCACTCAGCGGTTAGTTGATAATCCAGTTTAAAAAAAATGTAGTCATATATAACACAGAACCAAGTTCGGATATCTGTAAAAGCGAACACCGAACTTGTCGGTGCTCCATCAGTAGGATAAAATTACTCAAAATTAATGTGCAACATGAACTTGAAGCATAACAGTAAATACTACCTGAAGAAAATAACAAAATTGGATGTCAAAGGGAACCCAAACATTACAACCTTTTTACAAAAACAAAGTAAAGAAACTGCTAGAAAATTGGATAATAATTCTACCGAAGATGAACATGAAGTACAAATGGAAACCAGTGATTATAAAAATTATGTCAATCTAGCCTGTTGTTGTTGACACTTCAGCGACTTGGCAGTCAGATTCCGTTTAATTACTGTCGTTTATATTTTCAACAATTTCTCTCATAGAAAATATAAATAGAGAAATTATTGAAAATATAAACGACAATGACAATCGTGAATCCTCAGAATCCCAAGAAACAACTGAAACTAGTGAAACCTACATTTATTAGTACTAATAGTAGTTTGGATCAAAGAAAATTTTGCCCTGTTGGGTATCAACAAATTTTCCCAATTGACCCTAAGGCGGCTTTTCCCAAAAGACCCTTATGAATCCCTGCCATTTAAGGACCATTGCTGCCAAATCTTGTTCCAATTGGCAATGTGGTTTCAGACACGAAAGTTTTAAAATTGTATTATGCATATATTTTCAAAATGATTTGAAAGTGCGAAAGGCCAGGGTGTTCAAATTTATAAACATTTTACTACACAGAAAAAATATTTACTGTTTGTCAATACATTTCTTATACACTCAATATTCGTATTTTGTTTCTTTAAATAAAAAAATGTCATTCACGCGCTATGATTTTTGCGCCTTCAAAATTTTCTGCTCTGGGGAGAACACTGAATTGGCTATATTCGATAGATTATTAATTATCCGAAATTGCGAATTATGTAAGATGGAGAGTTTAAAAAATCAACAAAGAATTTGGCTCATAAAACGAAGGCAAATGGTGCTACCTTTTCACAGTTTAAGTTGGTATTTTCCATTTCGTTTCGTTCGTGGGGATCTTCAAGAAAGGGGAGGAAAACGGAAAAATAATATAAGAAATCTGGACAACTCGTCCCTTAGAAAGTCGTAACATTACAAGTTTTTGACCAACCTTGTCTTTCGAAAAATAAATTGTTTCTCTTGCACTTTCGAAGAAAGTTCGGGGATATTACGACCGCCAAGTCGGCAAGTACGTGTCCGCATTTTGATCATTACTCAGATATTTTCGTTTTCGGAAGGCGACAAAGCACGTTCAGCAAGTCGGACTGCCAAGTCAATAATGACGTTTTCATTTATAGAGTCACGTGACTTTTCATTTGAAAATGGGTCATTTTTTGTAACGTAAATCGCCTGCCGGTTTTTGTAGAATTTGGTTTGTCTTATAATATTGAAAGTTTAGGATCATCAATTGTCCGAAGATAAGCTTTTGGTTGCAAGATATCGGTCCAAAAGGGATGAGGTCAATTTTGGCACCCGATATTAGATCATATTAGAGTTAAGCGCGAGTGTTTGTAAAACATACACCGTATATATCTACTTTCTTCTCAGTTTTATAAATTAATTTTGATATAACTTGGTCCCTTTATTATTACAAATGCAAATGAACTCACTTTGTTCACCAGAACAGACACCCCACACTTCACATAGCAGACACCCCAAAAGCTCCGTTGGACGCGGTGACACAGAGTGAAAGAGGTTTTGACGTCACAAGGAAGGGTGGCGGCTATATGAGGGTTTGGATGGGGTTAAATGATTAAAGAATAATGCCCTTAAAAAATGAAGATTAGAGAATAACGGGCAAAAAAATGAAGATTAGAGAATAACGGGCAAAAAAATGAAGATTAGAGAAATGCGTGGTCTAAAAATATAATAAATATTGAATAATTAATAAAAGAAAACGCTAAAAATAAATTAAGTGTTCACAGAATTTTCCCTTCTTAAAATTTAAAGAAAATTATCAAAATTATGATTGTAAAAATATAAAAGTGAAAACAAACTTGGGAAACCTTTTTGGTTTCGTGATAACAGACTATATTATTCAATCAATGTGAACTGGTTTCCGATACTTCTACTCGGATTTCGGATCTTTTCGGTTCATACTTCTACTCGGGTTATTTCGAATGTTATCGTCTATCTTTAAAGATGTCAGAGGTCATAGCAGACGAATTTGATGAAAATTCTGTTGTTCCATGTGTGTTTAGCTTTTATTCAAATGAAAAATCTGTGAAGGAGAGATTCCGCACTAGAATACCAATATGCTTCAAGAAGCACACCACTTTGAATGGATTTAATCAACATTTAATAGACTTTGCTGGCATCAAAGAACACGCAGCCTCCATAGGTGTGGGTTCTTTTGAACTAAAATTATACAGACTCGACACCAAAACAAATACAAACTACATTATACAAACCCAAAGCCAATGGGATTTGGAGAGACCACTTTAGTAGGTTCTCCGAGTGAAATAAATGGTAAGCACTTTGAGATACTCGATCAACTGCATATACACCCCCCCCCCCCCCTTTTCCACCTTTTGTGTTAGTAACAAATAAAACTCCATAACATTGACAACACGAACCTCTCAAGTTCATTTAATTAGACATGTTACGAAAAGGTATATTCTCGACGCTGGGGTTGACAAATTATACTTTAAATTTGGGGACGGTGTCAAAACATTGATTATAGTTTTAAACAGGTAAAATTTAAATCCTGTGCGTCTTGGTTAATTCAATTCACATTTATCTAGAATATCATTATGTAACATCCTATATGACAATTGCTTTTGTGATATCATTGCTGCAGGGCTATCATAAGACATGAAAGGTGTACGCGTGCAGGAGTGGGTGGGCTAGAAAAAGGGGGGCTGAGAGTTATACAAGATTCTAGATTGGTAATATATACATAGTAAGCCAGTTAGATATTAGTTTTATTATTGTATTACAGTTCCTGAAAAAGTTCAATCTGTCGCTTCACTAATCCCGCACAAAGCTCTACAGTCTTGTTGATTTTTTCTCTCGGGTGTCTCCATAAGCTTCCAATGACTCTGAAAGTTTTTAAGCGCCTCATAGCGTGTTCGACATAAACCCGACACTCTGATATATGCAAATTCATTTTTTTACATTTTCTTCTCACTGCTCGTGATTTAGCTCTTAATTGATGGCGTCTGTAGGGGGTAACGAGGGGCGATCGACATGGATAAATTTTATCCGCTAAGATGACAAAATTATGGGGGAAATCTAACTCCAAACCTGGCCCAATTAAAGGCAATAGATTATACTGTTGGGCATCATTTTGGTGTCCTAGGAAACCACTTCGAATAAATCTTACATGAGTTCTGTTGTCCACAATAACCTGTGTATGAATGCAATGTCTGTGTCTGTGTCCGGAGTAAAATTGTTCTTGAGGCTCCGTCTGTGGTCTGTAAATGGCATGAGAGGTTCCGTCGATTCCAGCTAACGCTGTGGGTAATGTATGCCTCCCACTGCGTAGTTGGCGCCAATTTTCTACGGTTGGCCAAGAAATATTGGGGGCATATATTTCCCAAAGAACTGGAATTAAGGCTTTTATTTGTGCACTGACAGCATGAACAAAAAAACGTCAAAGAGTAAAGACAGCATTACATAGCAAGGGTAGCTTCTCGGCCACAAAATTACCATCATTAAACGGTTGATTGGAGAAAGTTTATGTGGTCGTCCTGGGATATGATCGTGTATTCTATGTCCGATTACGCCTAACATTTCCGAGAGTGTTTCTGGTGTCTCTCCACATACCCGAAAAAATTCGTAACGGTGGTTGGTAAACATTGCAAACACACTTCTATGACAATTTATGCCAACAAAAGGCATGAAAACGATCATCGGTGTTAATTTTCCTATTGTCATTTTCTTATGAACATGATGAAACGGTTGAACATCCCTGCAGAGTTTCAAAAGCATTGCATAATAACTTTGCATTTACACCTTAACACCACCTTATGCAGATATTTTGTATTTTATAAATTCCTCAAACGTTTCGCCAATTCAGAATTGAAAAACATGCGCGAATTATAAATTTTTCTAAAACTATAATGCAACATGTTTCAAGTTGAAATTATATAAAAATCGTGTTTTAGGTGTTTTAAAACAGACCCCGTTAGATAAAAATAAAAATTTAGGTGGCAAACAACTGGATCAAAATACATACACTCCTTTGTTTGCTTTTCATAACTATATAAAAATGACCGTTACATATATATTCACGAGTAGGTATAAAACAGATTATAATACTTCAGATTATTTGCAAGGTCTATTAAGGGCTCGCCGAAGAATTCACACACGTATGTACCCCGTGTCTCCGTTGCCCCGCAAATCTACTGCATTTACATGACCGTCCCCATTTTTTTGCATGATAGTTTCTTAAAAATATTATGGAATTTATTAATATCTATTTCTTATATTTCTTATGGTACAAATGTTATTGAATATTCGTTCCATATGGAATTGCCTCCAAAAGGATCAATGCAGTTTTTAAATAATATTCAATGTATACACAGGTAATCTCTTTTGTGTTTTGACACAGTCCCCACATTTAAAGTGTAATTTGTCAACCTCAGCGTCGTGAATATACCTTTTCGTAACATGTCTATTACTGTATGGATCATTATTGAACGTCCGAACATATCGTGCATATCGTCCTATATCTAATTAAACCAGGGCCGGCACTGCATAATTACCAAGCGCCGAAAATTACGTGTTCACATTTTCACATGCTCCTGAAATAATAGACTGATTCCATATCTCCTCTATGACAGTATGCTAATAAATAGTATTTAGTGTTAGAACAACTGCAGGGTAAATACAAGAAAAAGGTTGAGTTTTAAAGAGGCTTACGTATATACAGAAGTCTTACTTAATGTTACTGTGTTCCGAAATACATTATAAGCTAATAATTTAAATAGATATTATAAAAACATCTATGATCATCTTTTGAGGATTTACCTTTCATTTGGCATTGAAAAGCATGTTATAAATTATAAACCTGACAGACAAAATAATTATTGTTCGTGATCACTAATAAGCAGTGCCGAAGGAAAGATTTATTATTGAGAGGGGGCACAATGTAAATTGAAATATAAACAAATTCAAGGATTATTGCATGTATTTCTACGGGCCTGTCAAGTAGGCTAAGATCAAACAATGCTCTTGACCTGTTAAAAGTTTATTTTATTAAATCATCTTGTTGTCAAGCCGTCAATATGATAATTAAAAGATACGGCAATATATGCAGTGCGTGTTATACATCATATACCTTATATTTGATCATATATTTTTAAAAGACACGATGATTGCTAACAAAAAATAAAAGTGCGGAAACAACTGTGTCAAGTGACTTTGGTTAAGTTTTGGTTATCAAATAACAATAACCGTGAACATCCATCAATTATATTTAGTTAATGTAAGCACTAGGGTCCATTCAAGGCAGCATAACCAGCGGACACAGGGTCGGATCCAGTCATTATTAAAAAGGGGGTTCCAACCATATGTCCCATACAAAAGCATTAGTTGTCAAACAAAAAGGGAGGGTTTCAAACCGTTTGAATTGTTTTACATTTGTCATTTGGGAGCCTTTTATAGCTGACTATGCGGTATTGGCTTTGCTCATTGTTGAATGCCGTACAGTGACCTATAGTTGTTAATTTCTGTGTCATTTGGTCTCTTTTGAGGAGTTGTCTCATTGGCAATTACACCGCATCTTCTTTTTTATATGTAGTCAAAATCACTGGAAAGAACTGATGAGAACTTGGACTTGTTACTTCCAGGAACTAGCACTTAAATCATGCAGAACAATACACATCAACACGTCATTGTTGAGAAACAAATGAAAACCTTGCTGTTGTTTGGAAATCACCGTTCTCATTCATTTAAAAGAATGTTTTTTACTTTTTTTTTAAAGATTAAAGAAAACTGGGGAAAAAATTAGAGAATAATGCGTAAAAAATCACTTTTGAAGAATAGACTAATTTTTTGAAGATTAGAGAAAAAAGGGGTGAAAATTAAATGTTTACAGAATAACAGACCCCCCTATCCAGACCCTCCTATATGTCCGGAGTTGATAACGACAATATTCTCGAAATTTCATCTGAAGGTGCAGGAATAAATATACAGACAGTAAAGTTTAGGGAAAAATACATTTCGCTTTAGACCTATTTAAAAGTTTTCTTTGTTTAGGAGAGAATACATTATGTAAGCTGGCAAATATTTTTTACACTATGGGAGCTGATTAGGCCTTGTTATCCTCGCACTTTCGAAGAAAGTTCGTGGATATAGCGATTGTTGTCTCAATTGGAATTCCGATAACTTGGCGATAAACGGAATCTCCATAGCGAACAAAAATGTTATCTACTGAAAATTCAAGTGCAGTTATCATATCAAATCAGGTCCAACTGACATAGTTCTTTTGTTTGTCGTTACTAAAAAATGACCTAAAAGAGTTTGAACATATATATATTCACATTTTGACTTTTAAATGCACATTTGATTAGGTATGTGAATTTTTTCTTAATGAGGCAACGTGGTATATAGTGTAGAAAAATCAAAACTTTGAACAGATTCGAAATCACCAATATGAGCATGTAATTTATCAAGTACTTCCAACGAATCTTTCACACCGCAAAAGTAATTAATACCACTATTTTCGTATACCTTATTTGAAAGTCCCCGGACCTCCATCTCATGTTCAGGTGTTCGAAAGGTGTACGCATGTCCAAGTTACCGTCATACAAATGTTTCATTTTGTGAAAATAAAGAGGTATCACTTTGTGCATAGGATGGTCCTTAGATGGTACTCAGCATTTTTGGACTACTCTTTAGACGCCGCTTGAACACAAAAATCAACGAAAATCGGTGAAATGTTCACATCTTGTGCATCAAACGTGATATCGTAGACTATCTATATATACATAGTAACTCGGCACGCGAGGTCAGTTCGTATAAAGGTGTTCTATGATATCGTGGTACTTGATATTTTGCGGACGTGTAATAAAATTACATGCTACCTTTAGGATGTTGATTTTCCATTTCAAATCTTTGTAACCTGGTCTACCCATCACTATGTATCACTTGATTCAACAGTCGAACCAAAAGATGGTGGATGAATTATTGTTTAACGTTCAGTGCCAACCATTAGGAGCATATTAGGACGAGAACAATCATGTTGATATGATATGAATATGATCCCTGCTTTGGATTAGAAAGACAGGCTGAGCTGGATTTTTAATGTGCTAGCTCACGAGGTAATTGTCCGTAGGAAGATATATGACCCCACCCAGACACATTAAACTGATTCCGAGCCGACTAGTGTTTTAATCACTACTTGGCGAAGAAGCAGCAAATATCAATTCTAATGCAACATAACATATAACGTCCTTTTTGATTGGATAACGTCAAGCGTAAAATCCACGGTTTACCGTCGGAACCATTGACGACAACGTTGCGCAAACGCATTTGACGTTTCCTGTTTAGTTTTTATTCTATTTTTTAACGTTTAACGGAGGTTGCATTAGAATGGGGATAACTGTATTGTATTTTATCAGTTGCCGACATAAACCGGTGGTTTTACCATCGCAAATATCCGTTTACCTGGCTCCGCTACGCGTCGCCAGGTAAACTCAATTTGCGACGGTAAAACCAGCGGTTTACGTCGGCAACTGATAAAATTCAATACAGTTATCCCCTAATTTTAATGTCTTAGGTTTGATCCGGCCGGGGTCGAACCCGCGACCTTCTGCACTCGAGGCGAGCACGCTTCCACGCGACCACCGAGGCGGCTCAAACCAAAAGAAGTTACAACTTTATTTAAAAGCACACTTAACATCTAATAAAAATGGTCCTCCCTATGATATCACAGCTTTATGTATAAAAACGGAATTCATTTCACAATGAGATGTCACAAATTCTCATAGCTAAATTTAAACACAACGGTGATTCGGGCCTTAATTTTTTTATACAATTTTAGACAAGCTAAATTATCAAAAATTTCGTGTGGTGAAAAAAAAAACAGTTGAAATGACTGAAAAGGCATCAGGCGAAAATGATTTTGTAAGTGATCGTTTGTTATCGTAAATTTTTACGTACCCCCCCCCCCCCAAAAAAAAAAAAAAAAAAACAAAAAAACAAAAAAAAAAAACAAAAAAAAAAAAGATTTTTTTATTGAAAACAATATGATATAGTCCTCATAAATATAATAACAGGATTGGAGGCGTGGAGCAACGGCTAGGGTAACTTATGCCCATGAGATCATAAAACCGGCGATACCATGCATATATAGTAATGGGGCGGACAAACTTATGACCTACGCAGATCAACAGAAAACACTTCTGAACAAGCAATAAAAATTTAAGAATCATTTTACCCCCCCCCCCTTTTTTTCTATCGGAGACCTCAAAACAGGTGTGCATTTACTACATCGCAACCGACGTCGAATGACCCGTTTTAGTGTAAGTTGTGGCCTCTGGTTGGAAGAATTAGACCATGCAGCTTCAAATTAAAACCATTTATACGACGAACCTTCGGGCCAATGGACCTTCGAACTAATGAACCTTCGGACCATTGGACCTTCGGACTAATGAACCATCGGACCATTGGACCTTCGGACTAATGAACCATCGGACCATTGGACCTTCGGACTATCGGACCTTCGGACTACAGCTACGGAACCTTTAATTTTAGGATGGATTTTGTAGGTCGTGACGTAATTTCATTTCTATTAGATGATTTACAAAAATGTAAATGAATTTGCGTGATACATGCAAGTCACATTATCCTGGGACTATTATACTAATAGTATACTAGTATACTAGTATAATAGTCCCAGCATTCTCACAGTATCCATGCACCATTTGAAGTAAAGGATTTTACAACAACATGCACTATATATCTAGATGTCAATGTATCGCAATCTTTATTTATTCCAAAAGGACCAAAGCTCCCCCTTTAAAAAAAAAAACTTTCCGTCATGAAACCCATTAAAACGCCACCCTTTAGAGAAGCCTAAAGCAGATACTGCTCATGCTTTCGGAGCACTTGAGTTCATCCCTGTTTTTGGTGGGGTTCCTGTTGCTCGTATCTGTGTGTACTTTTTAGTGTTTTGTATTATTTGTTGTTTGTCTTTTGACTCGTCTTTTGGTGTTCCCGGTCGTGGTGTTTTGTCCGCGGATTTCCCCTCTTTTGACACTTTGATAGGTATTCCTACCTTTAAATGAAGATATGAATTTTTGTATCAATTCTGTGTATTACTAGGTCTATACGGGTATCTTCTTCTTCTTCTTCTTCTTCTTCTTCTTCTTCTTCTTCTTCTTCTTCTTCTTCTTCTTCTATATGTATGTACTTCCAATTATGGAACACCTCCTCAACGGATATTATCCATGTGGGGAGTTAATGAAAACTTAAATAGTATGCAATAAAAGTTAATTCAACAAACAACTAAAAAAATCATAAAAAGGTTGAATAGCTTTTCTTACCCCTTGGACATTTTCGTAGGGCGAGATATTTGTTTCTTGTAAGGCAGTAGGTGAAAAAAACCATGATATTGCTTTTATATAATATACTACATTTGTACTTGTCTTTTTTATTGTAATAAATTGAAACAATATTCAAAAGTAAACCGAAATACTTTAATTCC
This sequence comes from Mytilisepta virgata, assembly GCA_028015205.1. Taxonomy (NCBI): domain Eukaryota; kingdom Metazoa; phylum Mollusca; class Bivalvia; order Mytilida; family Mytilidae; genus Mytilisepta; species Mytilisepta virgata. The sequence continues at coordinate 46,396,183 of CM051520.1, forward strand.
CTTCAAAATAAAAGATCTCTTGTTATATTCTTGTTGTATCTATATTAAGTGTATCCGTTTTAAAAGCTCATTCAAACTTATGATTCTATGTTTTATTCAAGTCTGAAATAAATTTTTCTTATATAAGTGTTCCATTATTAGCCCGTATTGTGTAAAAGTATTCAGCACATAATCTCTATGTCATTGTCTTACCTTCTCATCGTTTATATAAAAAATGTGAAAACCACCCGCTCTTTCAATAATTAGTTAGGGAACAACCAATTAACTTCAAGGGAGGTGGGGGTTATGGTTTTTGTCGATTCGCAGAAAGCTCGACATAGGGATAGTGATCCGGCGGCGTAACTTCTTAAAAGCTTTATATTTTAGACGGTGGAAGACCTGGATGCTTTATACTTTGTATATAGATGCCTTATGTTACGAAGTTTCGTCTATCATATCTACATTGTCCTTGACCTCATTTTCATGGTTCAATGACTACTTAAAGTTAAGATTTTTTGTAATGTTAATTTCTCTCTTATTATGAGTAATAGGATAACTATATTTGGTATGTGCGTGCCTTACAAGGTCCTCATCCCCGTCAGACAGTTTTCAATTGACCTCGACCCCATTTCAAGGATCAGTGAACAATGTTAAGTTTTGGTGGTCAAGTCCTTATCTCAGATACTATAAGCAATAGGTCTAGTATATTTAATGTATGGAAGGATTGTAAGGTGTACATGTCCAACTGGCAGGTGTCATCTGACCTTGTCCTCATTTTCATGGTTCAGTGGTTATAGTTAAGTTTTTGTGTTTTGGCCTGTTTTCGAATACTGTATGCAATAGTCTACTATATTTGGTGTATGGAAAGATTGTTAGGTGTACATGTCGAACTGGCAGGTGTCATCTGACCTTGACCTCATTTTCATGGTTCAGTGGTTATAGTTAAGTTTTTGTGGTTTGGCCTGTTTTTCGAATACTGTATGCAATAGGTCTACTATATTTGGTGTATGGAAGGATTGTAAGGTGTACATATCCAATTGGCAGGTGTCATCTGACATTGACCTCATTTTCATGGTTCAGTGGTTATTGATAAGTTTTTGTGTTTTGGCATGTTTTTCGAATACTGTATGCAATATGTCTGATAGCATTTACTTTTATTAGAAATACACGACAGACGAGACATTTTTGTGTGTCCACTTTTGTTTATATTGGTTTGAATTTTTTTTTTCAAGGTATGGACACAGTTTTATTTTTTTTTTCAACTACAATCAAACCAAATTGTTTTTTCTTCCCAAGTCGAATCAGAAATATTTTTTGGAGAAAGTGAAAGGTGTATTTATTCCTATGAAATCACTAGCAGTAAATAAAACTGGTATATACTATGAATTTGTTTTTATAATAAAAAATTTGCATATACTTTTCATTTGTAAATTTAAAACAAGATTAGTTCAGATCTTTGCAACACACATCACATGCACATAGGGCCATCTCGTTCTCAAGAAATGGAATATAACATCATTTTCTCTGTACTTTGTATTTTATTATAATAATCATAATTCCACAGTACTGGGTAGACACATATTGGGTATATGTACGTGTATGCATATTTTAAAAAAGGAACAATGCTTTGATTGTCATGATTGTTGCTCTTCATCTTGATGCTTAATCACTGAAAGGTCAAGTATGAGTGAAAAACTAAGGAAAATCTTTTATTATGTTAAAAATAAATCAAGTTAGGTTTGTATTAAATAATAGTCTAAATACAGTCGTTTGAATTTTAGTGTTAAAATATTAGGTTTTTTTGCCCTTGCTGCAACAGATTATTTTTTTCCCTTCCCTTTGGAATCAGAATATTTTTCTTTCACAAAAAACCATACCCCCCCCCCCCTTTTGAAGTTAAATGGTTGTTCCCTTAGCGACGCGATTATCTCCCCTGTAAAGGTATCGTATGACCTTAATGAGGAACTAGAGTGAGTTATCTTTTCCTAACCAATGTAGGTAAGGGAGATAATCAAATTCTCTCCCTTTTGTCCTGAGGATTAAAGGGAGACAAATTTATTATCTCCCTTACCTACATTGGTTAGGAAAAGATAACTCACTCTGGTTTCTCATTGCCAACTGATGTTTATTGTATACTTGGAAGCGAGGGTAAATATAAAACATAACATTAACAAATCGATTAACGTATTTTTTTAAGCAAATATATTTGAGTAGATCGAAACAACATTAAAACATGAAACGCCTTTACATCTCTAAGTGAGTAATCTGGTTGTAACTGTATCACGCATGTCCAAACAGTCCGGGGCACCTGTCTAAGCAATCACATTTGAAATGTTGGTAATTGCACGATGTACTACCTACTGGTTCACAGATTCCTATAATACAGAAACAACACATTTATCTTATGATTTTAATAATATCTTTGCTAGTAATAAAGGTAATTTTCAAACAACTCCAGTAATGTAATTCATTCAAAGATTCCTTTGATTAATTTAACTTAAAACAGCTATTTATCAAACACCTTCCTACAACATGTACAATTTACTGAAAAAAATAGTAATGTGATATTGCAGCAAGCTCATTTTGCAATTCATCTAAAGAAAAAATCAGCTTAATTTTTTAAATTCTTTACTTCAGATGTAACTTAACCCTAAAGGGGAATACGTAAAGTCCACTTATTAAGATGTTGAAAACAAATTATTGTATGGTCTGGGTCGTTTTATATTCAAATAATGCTCCTTTTGACAGTTTATTAAAACAACAACAAAAACAAGAACAAGGGACTTAAATGTAGATTTTAATGAACTTTTGTATGCAACTTAATATAATAAATATATCACAACTATATAAAATAAATCTAATTCAAAATTCTTAATCTGCCCCCAAAAAATCGCAATAATTTAACTTAGTTTAAACATATTTATTCGCATGTTAGTTTGCAGAGTACAAAAATTTACAAACAGGATTCGGAATCAAGCAAAGAATCTTATTTTTACATACGTATATATTAACATACAATGCAAGCACATGTCAGTGGTACTAAAATTTATAATATATGTTTGACGTCATAATATCTTTAAAAAATTAAGTATAAATTTGTAGAAGATAATTAATTGAATGAAAAAAACCAGTTGTAACAAAGAATGTAATTTATAGAAAAAGACAGAAAATAGCCGCAATTTTTTTTCTATGAGGATGTGAACCTCTTACTTTTTATAATAAACTTCTGAACATTTAGGAATAATTCTGTGTTTTGTATTAACTTAATTTAACTTAAAATAACTATTTCTCAAACACCTTCCTACAATTTTCTGAATAAAAAAAATAGTAGTATGCTATTGCAGCTAAAAGTTGTGTTTTATACCATATAAAAGGTCACCGATTCTTTCTTGCTTTGTAAATGATCCAAGTGCACGTCCCCGTGTAAAAACGGCAGAATCTTTATTGTAAAGACCGATCAAGTCCGTAACGTCATATCCGTTTTCATTTTACCTATTCAGCTATTGTAAATATAGTTAACTATAGGGACCAGGAGCCTGTATCACTAAATTAATTTAATTTTTCATACATACGTCATAAAAAGGAATTAAACAACATCATTAAAAGCAAATCCTCATCAATACTTTTTGGTGTGATTTCTGCTGCATATATTTCAATAGCACCGACCACATTGGTCCGTTGTTTGGACGGGGACCACTCTAGAACCGTTCAAACAAAGTTTGGTTTCAAATCCCTCAGCAGTTTCAGAAGAGAAGGTTTTAAAAATACTTTGACAAATGGTCTATTTTTGAAAAGATGGCCATACTGGTCAAAGGTCAGAAATTCGATTGGTACCGCCTATGGTTCCATTCCCAATTCAATAAGAATTGTCTCGATTGTCCAAGTAGTTTCAGACAAGATTTTAAATATAAATTACCAATTTGTTTATAGCCATATTGGTCCAGATCATTGACATAGGGTACGTACTGGTTGCTATATATGGTACGGAATGTTTGTGTAGTTTCTTTTTCCTTTTTTGGAATAAGAATTTGAATATATATACATATAATATATATATAAAATAATAACCAATATTGAATAAATCAAGTGAGACGATCCATATCATGAATCGGTTGGATATATGATCAATTCTTTAACAAAACGATTTTAAATGATTCATGTGAAAAATACATATGGTATGACACGACACCAGACTTTGGTAAGAAATTTTAAATTTATGGTACGAAATGGCAGATTGTGGCATGAAATGACTAGCTTTGATCTGACATATATTGTCCAGAACAAGTTCTTTGAATAAAATTATGTGAATTGTTTTAATTTTTTTGGGGTTATAAAGCATAAATTTCCTCTAAAAATGTTATATCCTACAATCTGTTTGAAAACTGAAACTATTTTGATAGGTTAAGAATTCTTGCAGGATTTCTGCTAATATTCGGTGTACTTGCCTGGATGACCAACAGGCTGCGGAGGTTGTGTATTTCCAGGTTTCCATTTACAGTTCGGATCCCCAAGCTCCTCTCCATTCGTCATTCCATCTTTATCTGAATCTTTTCTGCATATTACAGCATTCCATGTAAAATTATTATTTCTGAAATCCTAAAAAAAGAATTTCGTCTTCGGTATAGGGATTTACTCTGGATACTAAATGTATGTTCTAATGCGCCAAATACGATTAAGAATTGATGACTAAAACATCCTTTCCATGTGTTTCTCTCTCCTAGCCTATTGGTATAGTCCTTAACTGTATCCATCATGCAGTATTTTGATAACTGTTGTGTTTCAAGTTGATTGGCTGGGGCTCACGGTATCTAGGACCTTTTGCAAAAATATCTTGCCATTTTTTTATTGTTAAGTCAAATGAGGGAGACAAATGATTCTGGATGTACAGTAAATGTAAAATTTAGATTACTCCAACCATTTTACCTTTGGATGGATTCATTAATGTATTTACCACTTAGAAACAATTTAGCTGACGATGGATTTGTGTATACCCCATAACTTAAATAAGAAACAAAAAAAAAGTTGGTTTGGATTGAAAGTCGATTTTACGGAATTGTGCATAGTTTCGTAGAAGTGAAGAGATTTAAATGTGACAAAGTCTTCGTAAAAATATCACTACATACGAGACCAAACGGATTTTTTTTCATGGTATGATGTTCTGGATTATAATGTCCAACTGGATTCCATGTTGCTGGCCATCGGCAAGGGTTTGGAACTCTATTTCCATTTGGTATCAATGACTGAAACTGAGGTCTTCCTAGGATTACTGGAGCGAAGAGAAGTAATACCGAAATAATCAACATTATGCTGAAAAAAAAAGTGTCATGAAACAACTCGATTATTTGGTCACAATAATCCCAATTAAATCATGTTGTGTATATATATATATATATATATATATATATATATATATATACACACACACACATAAAAACGCTTCAAGCTGTCTTAGCGTTTTTACGTATAACTATCAATAGAGATTTCAAATATATATACATGTTATATTTCCCATTTTGTAAATTAGAAATTTCAAAATGCATTTATGACAAATACATTTGAAATCTCTTTTTTACTAAATGGGAAATATAACAATAACTAGACATTGAACCCGCGCGAGCGCGGGAAAATAAGCATTTTTTTTTTATTTTTTTTTATTTTGTGGTGGCCATATTGACTTTAAAAAGTTTTTGCGGCCATGGCATTCGTGGAACAGGAACTCAATGTGGATGTTGTGGCAGGCTTCCCATAAACTTTCCTGTCAAGTAGGTGGTATCAACTGATAGTTTCATGTTATATATGCTGTAGTATTCCAGAAATGGATGTTAATGCAAACTTCAACCAAAGTCAATGAAGCGTGAAATGTAGGTCAACGTGACCTAATTGTCATATGGTTGTTCGTTACTACCGAAGATGTATCCACTGATGAAGTAGACTGTATGCCACGTAGAATTACCAAGATGGACCTTAAGGTTCCATCATAGTCAAAATCTATGACGAAAATACAAACACATAAATTGTCAATATGTATGTTACAATTAATTCTGAACTGGAACTTGATGAAAAGCTTTCATTAAATACACATTTCATAATGCATTACCTTTTTCATTCAGAATAAATATGAAAAAGAATATGAATAAACATTTCCTTAGTGACGGATGAATTTTTCAAAAGATGCCGTGAATTAAATAGAGCATATTTTTGGAAAATAATTGTTCCAATTGTTCATTGTCATCATGGGCAGGGCAAGCGAGGCTTAATTTCACAAATAAATCCAACAGACGATAAAAGCATTTTTAGTGTGTGGCTGTGTATGCTGTCCACGTTTATAAAGATGTCCGAGATAAATTTCGTTATTAATGATAAAGATGACCATTTGTTAAAAATATTTTTATCTAGGGCTTACAGGGAATTGTATGGTAGAGATATATTTAGACAGGTCATATGACAAATAATGTAAAAATGGATAATGGTTGGTTTTATCACTTTGTGGAAAGTAAACATCCGAGCAATCCAAAAAACAACTAAGTTCTAGGAATTCCTCTGAACTTTGTCTTACTTCTTCATAATCTTCAAAGTTCATAATGTTTATAGTTAGGAGAAATTGCATTACTGTAGAAAAAACAATCCTGAATACATGAAGCGGAAACATCCCACTCGAAGGAGAATGTTTTTAATTTGTTTTACTCTTCTTCCGTAATTTCAAACAAAAATACATTTAAAATATGTGCATAATTGTTTATTTAAACCAATGTGTTAAAATGATGCATTCGAAAACCTTCTAAGGGATATGTTGGGAGAATTCATACCGGAAAAGTCCATGCAAATTCCATTTGCACATAAACAAAACTGCAGTTTAAATTTATAAATGCAGATTGTCAAATCCGATAATAACCTTTATAATCTGAACCATACATCGATGTGCATAATTGTTTATTTAAACCAATGTGTTAAAATGATGCATTCGAGAACCTTCTAAGGGATATGTTGGGAGAATTCATACCGGAAAAGTCCATGCAAATTCCATTTGCACATAAACAAAACTGCAGTTTAAATTTATAAATGCAGATTGTCAAATCCGATAATAACCTTTATAATCTGAACCATACATCGTTTATTTTGAACCACGCGTTTTGCCGCCTATTCGGCTAATTCGTAAATTTAGTATTATAGATATATCAGTAACCCAATAAACCTATACACAATGATGCATACCAGCAATAGAATACTGAGCCGATAAAGCAGCGATGAAAGTCGGTAAGACCGGCACATAGACAAACCTCAGGGTTGTAAACACAGCAATTAAATATACTGCAAAGATGGACTCATACAAAAATCCAAGTGCTCTGAAGAAGAAGCATGTCGTAATCCGAGTATATATCTGGAAATTCAAACCTTATCCAATCTTTAAAACATTTTCAACTAGTCGACGCAGTCCCGCTGCATATCCCCGCGCTACTCTTGTGTTTTTGAAATCCATACAATCCAAAATAGTGATGTTGCTTTAGTGATTACAAATATATATGGTTGCTAAGTAGAAATCACAAACAAACTAGTCTTTGAGTCTTTCAGGAAATTTACCAAAATTGGAATCGCATATTTTTGAAATACAAATGATAAAAAAATCTATAATTGCTAAGTAAAATTCCAAAAATAATAGTCTTAGACACTTTCAGGAAATTGACCAAAGTTGGAATCACATATCTATGATATCTAGATGATCCCAATATCTGTAACTGCTGATGTGATCCAGAAAATACATGGTTTATTGCCAAAAATTAAAAAAATGGTCTTTGAGACTTCCAGGAAATTTACCAAAGTTGGAACCTCATCTAAAACAATTATGAAACCGTTAGCACAATCTACATTAGTGGTACAATTACTGAGCCATCTTTCAGTTCCGTATTCCAAATAACACGAGAGGAGTTGCGTGGCAAAGGAATAATGTATCCTAAGGCTACCTCTGTAGCCCGGGGGCGCTATTCAAATTCTGAAACATTTGGCATAATCTACATTGGCAGGGCAATTACTGGGCCAATTTTCAGTTCCATATTCCAAATAACGTGAGGGGAGTTGCGTGACAAATGAATAATGTATCCTAAGGCTCCTTTGTAGCCGGCTATTCAAATTCCGAAACCTTTGGCACAGTCCACATACACAGTGCAATCAATGACCCAAGTTTCATCTTTCTGCGTCCAGTGGTTCCTGAGATTATCCTGGACATTACTAACGTACGTACGATCGTACGCCGGACATTAAAACAATATACTCGCGCTTCGTTGTCTGAAATTAAAGCATGTAAGCAATGTTCTGCTTGTAAAACATTGATTTGAAAAAAGAAATGAGATTTGGAGATTTTTTACCTCTTATTTCCGATATTATCATTTTATCTAATTTTGAAATCTTAATCATCGATTGATTAAAAATCTAATTTTTATCCGCCACATAATATAAATGAATCCTATAGATGTAAAACCCGAAGTACGAAATAAATAAGGGAAAACACGCAAAAATGTCTCGCCTGCCTCCTGTTAAGTTGAAATAAGGTCGAAATCAGACTATATAAGTTAGAATGACGTAGTAATGACTCCACGCACCAATTATATCTGACCTACCATGTATATATATAATTACTTAGAAACTGAGCTGATCACTTAACTTGACCCAGTTACTGAAGGATGCAATTATGGTCAAGGTCAGATTTTATATGTAAAACGAACATTTTCACCTAAAATTGATTCTTAATACACGTACCACATAACATTGATCTATTCATAGTTACTGAGAAAATTACTTAATTACAAAAAACTCGATCTTGGTCAGTGAATCGTGAAATTGAGGCCAAGGTCTGGTGACTTATTTCAGACAGACATCTACACCTATCAATGATTCTTTACAGGAAATAGCATTGATCTACGTATATAGTTATTGAGAACTGAGCTAATCACAAAAACTTGACCAAAATCAAGTTTAAAATTCAGGTCAAAGTGAGGTGACACTGACATGCACACCTGGAAGTGATTCCACAAGTCAGATATGTTGATCGATCATTTATACTTCCAAACGGGCAAAAGAATATCGAAGCGATAAGACAGGTGAAAGTCCGTATTATCAATATGCAAAGACAATGTGAATTCGTGAGAACAATCACACATGCAGAAATATAACTACAAAAATCGCACGGCCACACAGAGATGATAACCACAGGGGTCCGACTTCTGGATATTTATTTCTTTTTCATTTTATAATTTTTTTTGTTGTTGTTTATATCATGAGTACTGTTAATAAATATTTACTATTACAACGAATATTCTGCGTTTATTATCAATGTGCTATACACTATCCACGTCCTTATATTAAAAAATCCTAAACGGATATAAGCCGCCATTTTGGATTACCTACCCCTGCCACGATTAAAATCAATTAAAAATACTTCCATGTGACAATGTATTTCATATCTGCCCTCAGTCTCTTCCAAAATGAATGATCTTCAACATCCAGTCATCATTTTACAAAGATGCGGCATCAAACTCTTTAACTCGACAAGCAAAGTCAAAAGTTCGCGGATTTCGGATCGAAAGCAACGTTTCTATATATAGGTCAATGAGAATCGGAGTTGTTTCCCTTTGACGGGCAATTTTAGTGAAGTAACGAGGAACGTTGCTTTCGACGCGAAATATGACAATTTTTGACTTCGCTCGTCAAATTATCGAGTCGAATGTCGAATCTTGAATTTTGTCTACCAAAATGAATTTTGTCATTACAAAATTGAAGTTCTCATAAAACAAGTCTGCATCACATAGTTTTGTAAGACAAAAATGATTTTGTTATGACAGAATTGAATTTTGTGTACACAAATTGATTTTGATTACAAAAAGTTCAAGTCCCATTCGGCGCCCCTTAAGAAGCAGATCTAGGACTAAAGCTATATAACATTGTAATATATACGATGATACTGAGGCATATCATAAAAAATTGATAATGAACAAAAGTCAAGGAGACCACATTCAATCTCATAAGTGAACAGGCTAAAATATGCACAACAAACTATATATACTGTAACATTTCTTTTACTAGATGGTGGTCTAAATAAAATTTTAACTGGCATTACGGGACCATAATTCCGATGACCGGAAGTCTAAACCCCATAATTGCTCCTGTTCGATATTCAATCATAGTTCTGTGTGTCATGTTATCACTTGAGATCTTAATCTAGTTGATAATCAAAAGCTAAAAACTATGCTATCCAAAAGTCCCAAATACCGAGAACCTCAGCCAATTAATTGGAAATATAATTTCAAATTGTTGATGGATTCTGTTGAGGGCTATGCCAGAAAATGGACTTCAATGGAACAGGAACCTGCTGAAACATTTTCAGAGTGGGTGAATGCTATTAGGTCAATGATACAGGTCCAAATTAAAAACCCCCAAGGGCCTATGAGCACAAAAGCTACACCCATCTTTAGAGACCTGACAAATATATAATTATCCCAGCGGACAAAGCCCCCAGCTACATCGTTTTTGTCTGCAAGAACTATTATTTCGAGTGTCTTAGAAACGAGTTGGGAATAGATAACACAGCGAGTAACCAAACATACACCCACCACAATCACTAAGCAGGAGGTCCTTGATAACCACAAGGACGTTCTTCATTCCTTTGGAATTTCTACAAAGGGCGAAGAAATTGACCTTCCTCCTCTTGAATGGATTCCTAAACTACATAAGAATCCGTTTAAACAAAGGTACATTGCTGGATCAGCTAATTGCTCTACAAAACCTCTTTCAAATAGTTTAACATTCATATTGAGATGTATTAAAGAGGGCCTTCAAAATTACTGTGGAACATCATACTCCACCAGATGTGGATTCTTAAAAACTAAAAAAATTTACTACAATGTCTAAAATCAAAATCTTTGGCTGCATGCAACAGTATAAAAACATTCGACTTTTCTACACTCTATACTACCATACCACATTCCCAATTAAAATATCGATTGAAACAACTAGTTCATAATTTTTTTTTTCAAGACCCATGGCACACGCAGGTATAAATGTCTAGTTTTAGGTAGAGAAAAGTCTTATTTCGTGAAGAACCACTCTGATTCTGACAAAAAGAATTCTGAAGATGAAATTACAACAATCTAATTAAAATTAGATCTATTAATTGCTCCTTTCAGTCACTGCATGTAAACACTCAATTTTATTTTCTGTTTGATGACCTTTCCAACCAACCAATCATATTTCAGCCTTCATAATTTTGAAGGCACTAGCCTAAGGATAAAGCCCGAGGATTCTCACTAGGTCATCAGAACAGAAAGTAAAATGGAGTGACTGAAAGAAGCAATTAGTAGTTCTAATTCTAATTAAATTGAAATTACAAACATGTTAGATTTCTCATAGACACCATTTTGTTGAATTTGGCGGTCAAATTTTTCAACAAACAATCGTCATTCCAATGGGAACCAACTGTGCTCCTCTCCTCACCGATCTGTTTATGTACTCATATGAAGCGGACTTCATTCAAGTGCTACTACGTGGAAACAAAAAGAAACTAGCCCAATCCTTTAATTTCACTTTTAGTTATCTACTTGACGTGTTGTCGTTTCCAAGACTTTTTACATCTTATCTACCACAGTGATCTTGAAATTAAGGATACTACAGATATATCGAAGTCCGCTTCATATTTGGATTTGTTTCTTGAAATAGACAATGTGGGACTTTTGAAAACAAAACTTTATGACAAACGTGATGACTTCAACTTTCCTATTGTTAAATTTCCCTCCTTGAGTTGCAATATACCAGCATAACCTGCATATGCCATCTACGTTTCTCAGCTTATCCGATATTCAAGGGCATGCGTTATTTACCATGACTTTCGACGAAGAAGATAACTGCTGTCACAAAGCTTAACCTAGGTTTTATCAGGGATAAGTTGATGTCATCACTTCGGAAATTTTACGGTCGTCATCAAGAATTGATTGACCGTTACAGTGTTCCAATATCTAAGATGATGTTGGACCGTTTCCCACTGTCGTAACATTTCATGTACCTCCACCCGATTGACTTTGTTGAACTTCACGTTGGGTGCAGTATACGGAGCAGGAACTGCTTACCCTTCCGGAGCACCTGGGTTCACTCCTGTATTTATAGGAGTTCGCGTTGTTCATTGTTCTTTAGTTTTAAGTGTTCATTTGTTGTGTTTGTGGTTGTTCATTTGTCTTCCCGGGTTTGTCTGTCTAATGAATTGCGTTTTTTGGTTGCTCCTTAGGTATATGTGTCCTCTTTAAGTTATGAGATAAACACTAAATTAAGAAAAATCCAATAATATTGAATATTCAACTCACTTGATTCCTGTCAGAACTTTCTATATGTCAGAAATTTATATCTGTGCATTCAGATAAGATACCAGTATAAAGTAATGAACTTGTCACCTTCTCTTGTCTGATATAGTAATCTTCTAACAGTTGTACTATTCACAGATTTGCAAATTGATCAGTCAAGTTTCGGTTGTATATATATATATAAAAAAAGTTATGAATATAAAAGCTTGTTTTAACCAGTGCCATGGCTTCCATTGAGGCAGTTGCCTCACCCAAAATGTCTGAAAATGTTGAAAATATCCAATAAAAAAATTAAAGTTACATGTAAAAAACGTAGTTTTAATAAGTGTTATTTTTACTCGACTTGCTAAATGAAATTTATTGAGATAACTGGTGTAATCTAGAAGAAGTGGACCAAAACGTTTCCCTGTTGTGCTTGACTTCTCTCATTTTAGAACATGAGGGAGAAATTTAAAAAAAAATCTATAATGTAGCAAACGGGCAAGTGGGTGGGTAGGCTCTGCTCTTGTTTTGCTATCATAAGTAATTCATTCCCCCAAGTTTGGCGTTGTCCCCTCCGGGTATCTTTCTGTGGACATGAGGTTAGGGTACCCATAAAACCTGTTTAACTCCAATAATGTTCAGTATCTGCACACTTAGTTAGATTATCCTGACCCTTTTCTCTGTATATGTTTGTGTTTTGTGCTCTTGATGATATTTTTTGTCCGAGGTTCTGTCTGTTGGGTGGCGTTGTCATACCTTTCCTGTTATCCTTTTTCTTCTTGTTAAGATCATGAATTTAAACCTTTAATTTTGATTGCGGATACTGATTTCAGAGAAGACTGATATAAAATACATAGAAAGTTGATAAAAGCAACATTTTTTGTTTATAAAATCACCTTGTAAGATGCTGACCTTCCGAACCCCAGTGTTTACTTATATAAATCGCTTTCCATTATATTCAATATAAAATATAAAAAGGCAATCCCACATACAAAACAACAACTTTTTCGAAGGATGAAATCATGGAAAACCACAAATCGGTTCTATCTTCCTTTGGTGTATCCACGAAAGACGAAGATTGTGATATTCCTTCTTTGTACTGGATACCAAAACTTCAGTAAGTGTCCATACAAAAAGCGTTTCGTCACAGGGTCTGCTAAGTGTACTACCAAAACCCTTTCTTAGCTGCTTACTTTCATCTTGACAGCTGTGAAATCGGGCCTCCAAAATTATTGTGACACTTGCTATGCCATGAATGGCATTAATCAGATGTGGATTTTCAAAAACTCGAAAGAACTTACATCCAGATCTCTTTCTTCGTGTAACAGCATTAAAACCTTTCTAAAAGAAAGATTAAAGATTTTAATTCAACGCTGATTTTTTTTTGGAAAAATGGGAAACGAAGGTATCAGTACATCGTTATAGACAGAGACAAGACATACTTTGTTCAAAGCAACTCAAAGTCCAACAACAAAAACAACGATGATGAAATCATCACTATGTTGGATTTTTGATTGACAATATATTTGTCTAGTTAGTGGACTAGTATTTCAACAGACAATAGGCATTCCGATGGGCACCAATTGTGCACCTCTGGTTGCTGATCTTTTTCTCCATTCATATGAGGCAGACCTCATCCAAACCTTACTACAGAAAAAAGAACGTAAGTTAGCCCAGTCTTTTAATTTCGGCTTCCGTTATATAGATGATGTTTCATCACTAAATAACCCTCGATTTGGTAAATATGTTCACCTCATCTACCCCTAAGAGTTTGATATTAAAGACATTACATCTAACATTGATCTCGAAATAGACAATAGAGGGAAGTTAACCACTAAACTCTATGAAAACGCGACGACTTTGATTTTCCCATTGTCAACTTCCAATTTCTGTGCATAAACATTCCAGCTGCCCCAGCCTATGGAGTATTTATCTCTCAAGTCATACGTTTTGCTATAAATTATACCGACTTTCTGGATAGGGCTCAGCGGCTTACGCAAAAGCTATTAGGACAGGGTTATGTTGCACAAAGATTGAGGTCGCTTCGAAAATTCTACAGTCGTCACCACGATCTGATTGACCGCTATGGAGTGTCAGTTTCCAACATGACAAAGGACCTCCATCTGTCATAGATGTTCTTCCTCCTTCACCACACATGACCTTCAACGAGCAGCACGACGGATGTCTTGCAAGAAGAAGGAACTGCTCACCCTTTCAGAGCACCTGAGTTCAACAACGGTTTTTGGTGGGGTTCGTTCTACTCGTTTCTGTGTGTACGTTTTGGTTTTTTGTGTTGTTTGTTACTTTGTCCTTTGTAGTATTTTTGTAGACTGACTAGTGTTGTCCCCTTGCTTACTACGCTATGCTCTGTTGCGCTCCTGTAAGATTTGAGGCTCGTCAGTCTAGTCTTTTTGGTGTTCCTGGTTGTGCTTTTTGTCTGCGGACTTCCCCTCTTTTGACACGTCGGTATTAATACTTTTCATACATCAAAATAATTTAATAGTACGTAAGGTGGTCAGTGTGGTTATTTAAAATATCTCCGTCATTTGTACTGAAATTTCTTGCACGATATGACAGTTTTATGGGCTTATCCTTTTCTTCAAATTATCTTCTCCGCCTGCAAATATAAGCGAAGAAGAATGCAAAGGTAATGAAACTGATTAATCTATACCTCCATTTATCACTGAATATTTACAGCATAAAATGTATAAAAAATTGTTTTGTGAAATCTATGTAACCGCTTCTTGAGACCAACAACACTTTCAGCAGTTATCTAATTTCGTAATGACAGCATTTTGTGGAATTAGTTAACATTCTATTTTCTCCTATTGAAATCGGAAGATTTCAATGAAAAAAAAAACAGATTTAAGGTCAGTCATAGTAAAAACCAAAATATCTACGATCGAGATCAATCCGCCTTTAAACATTAAAAAATTAACTTAGTTCTTATAAAATACTAACTAAATTTTTAAATTCTGTGAGCGTCTCCTGCTAGTCCTTATAATAGTTGTTGTAAACAATCTCGATACGACACTGATACAGTTTCAGCAGGAACCGTGTGTATTTTAAGTTTGTTTGTTCTCTACCTATTTCTGTATATATACTAATGTTTTTATTTGGGATTTTTGGTTATTTTTGTTTAACTAATCTCACATTATTTCTTGAGCCATTGAGTACTTGTTTTGTGGTTGCTGTTGCAAACACCATATAAAATAGTTCGTTCCCTTTTCAATTCTATGCAGTGTTGTCTAATTGATGATTAACCCATATCTTTACTTTTCCTTACTGATTTGAAAATTTGCAAGATTGCTGATATCAGCTGACGGAACACCAACATTTCTAATAGATGTTTTTTTTTTATCTTTGCCCATCCAATTTCTGCTGATTCCCTGATTCTTCTGTATCTTTCACATTTTTGCATTAGCCAACATACATTCGTTTTGTAAGTAAATGTCAGGGGCGTTTCCAGGATATTTGAAAGGGGGGGCGTAAAATAAAACTTTCGCCGAGCTAAAAAACATAAAATAGTTGTGAAATGCACTAATGTAACGATTCCTGACTTGGATCATGTATATTTTATAGTTAAAGTGTTAGGGTTTGATATTTCTTATGCCGAATTCTCTCCATTAATTGTCCATGGTATATTAAAATGATTGGATTGATCATAACATCAGTAGACCAATAACGAGAAATTCCAAATTCTAGGGTATAAGGCGTTACTTAACATTTCAATAGTCCTAGGCCAGGATTTTATGAAGGGAAGGTGTTACTACGGTTGCCCTGGTAGAGGGTCCATGGGGAAGCTCAGAAGCTCCTGGATTTCAACAATTTAGCATCAAATTATGAAGTAGCCAGACTGATAAACATCTCTCTATTTTAGATTAAAAAGAAATCAGAGTATGTGTTTAATTAATGAATATGATAAATTGCCATATTCAATACAATATAAGCAGGTTACGATAGTTTTTTTTTTTTTTTGAAAAAGGGGGGGGGGGGGGGGGTACGCCCATTACGCCCTCACCTGGACCCTCACCTGATTTTGTCAACTGTCCTTTCTATATGATTTCAGAATGTTGGATATTTTAATAAAATGTTATTTAGAAATGGAAGGTCTTTATCAACAAAAAAGACAGAACACGACGTTCCTAACACAAAATCACAACAACGTTAAAGCAAGGTTAAGTTTTAGCATCACAGTGAGACTTCAAAATAGATAAAAATCTCACACTTCACTGTAAATAAAAGACAACCTTCTTTTTTTATCAAAATATTCATAAGCGCAAGCATAAATTTCTGGAAACATATATCATGCATGTTTCTCTTTTTCAGATATGATTAAGATTATGCTCGGGGGAGGGGGGATAACTAGACCATTCTATGACGGGGGGTGCGTCGGTGAACTCGAAACCCTAAGATCCATAACAAACTTTGTGGTATTTTACAACAACTACATTGCTGGTGTTCACAAATTTAGATTTATCCAGCCAAACCTTGAATACGGTGCAAAAGTTTCATTTTATTGTTCATAATATATAGTCAAATCTCTGACAAATGACAATTTTTTAATACGATCTGTTATCATGGTCGTTTAGTGCTATGATCCTGTTAAATTTTTCGGAATATTGGCGTCTGTAAACTGTTAGTTTTTCGCTAATTAAGTATTGCTTATTTAAATTTTGTAACTGTTATACGCTATATCATACTTTGAAGCAGTTTACGTGAAGCGGTTCTTGTAACCAAAATAGGTTATATATTAAAGTATGACCTGTTTCAAAATATTAAACAACCAGGTAGAATGATTTGAATAACTTGATATTTAGCTCAGTATTATTTAAATTGTGGTCTGCAGAGGAACGAACCAGTTCCCAAAGTAGGTTATACAGTATATGCTAACTTTCTTAACCAATCAAACTGTTCTTTTCGTCTAAAATTCAATTTTGCCACTATTGTCACTATTGCCTTCCATAACATAAACAGGTTGTGATTGCTTTTTGAGGAATATGACCGCTCTGTTTTTCCGAGGGTCGATAAGGGTTTTAAACAATTTTGGTATAATTATTTTTTCGTCTGATTTCAGTGATGCTTGTTTTATTATGTACTTTGCTGAAATTTAAAAAAAAATCTCTTCTCATCCGTGTTTCACTATCTCTTAGTGTTCCAAAGATATAAGGGGCCGCAAAAAAGCTCCAGTTTAGAATCTTTTATTCTTTACTGGATTTCGAAGATTAAAAAAAAAACACCATTAATCCCATAAATTTTGAAAAAATTACTCTATGCAGGACTTATCGTTTCCAAAATGAGAGAGGTCGAAGGTGACGGAAGTCAATTTGATAAGTACTTGAAGAAGTATGTCTTCGGATTTCGTCTATCTTTTAATTTCATCGATATGCAATGGGTTAAAGCGGTCAAAAAGGTATCTTAATGTGATTTTTTTCTCTTTTAATACATCTTGATGAGTGCTATCATTCCAAAATATGTCACATATTCCCTCTATCTTTTATGCACCACGTGACTACCAAAGATTTGGACGATACTTACTAAATCGATTTTACGATGGTTGCAGACATCGACGGGTCTCGCATTTGGATGACTGCTGAAAATTCTCTCCTCAGACAAAGATAAGTGTTGACATTTTTGCAATTTGTATTGTTTTCCAGGTTGAGTCTCATAATTATATATCGACCATCCAACGACCCATACATGGGTCATACATGTGGCCGTCCGAAAACAAATGTTGTACACTTTCGAACGAGCAACAAATCCGGTAAACATTCAAAGAAACGGAGTGTCAACACTCGACTTCGATGCAACGTGTTCATGTTCAGAGCTTGTTTTCAGTCAAGACAGGATTGATTGTACTCTTTATATTTGAATATCCACCGCTCAAACAGTATATTTACCGTTTCATTTTGTCTAATTACTTGGGGAATGCATTATAACTGCAGTAAGCATCGTGCCATGTCTTTTCCGAGATGCTAGGGGTAAAATGGTCACCATAGAAGTACATGTATAAGTAAATTTTAGTTTTTTCATTTTTATGTCAACAGATTTCTTCTTTCTTTTGCAATTTTTAGTATACAAGGTGTCCAAGGAGCCGAAAGAAGCAATGTTGAAGGGTGTTTAAATTGTTTATTTTTTACATCTATTTTTCATGTGTTTTCTTTTTTGTTACGCTCAAGCGAAACGGTGTTTCAACAATTGCTTCAACGTATTACATGTATTACCTTGTAAAATGCTACAGACGTAAATCCTATTCTGGTAAAAGAGATTCCGCCTGTTTTAGCTGAATGATGTCATTCGATGGGACTGCTATTCCGTGACATTTTCCGGCTAATTTTCAATATCGCACCTGATTGTTCTTAATATTATAATCCACTCTGAATGTAATAAGGAGTGGCAGTCAACAGTGCACGTACACCGTGAGACAGTCCACAGAGAGACAGTCAGACACTACAGGACAAGAAGTACGTCATCGATAAAAGCATAGCATCATGGAATTTATTTATAGATTACCTACTAATTTCAGTAGGGAGAAAAATTAATGAGGTGGCGTTTGACATATCGAATATGAAATGTGTTTAAAAGATAATAAAATGATACGCATCAAAGCATTTTGTGATTATTAATCGTGCCGGGATGCACTAAATTAGGTTTGAGCTGGTGTAAACTATAAATAGACCAGCATCGTTCCATTTTAATTTGTGTGTTGGGGTGGGGGGGGGGGGGGGGTAAATTATATTAATCTAAGATTGAAGGGGGTCATTTTTTCATTTATCAGATAGGGATATCACTATTGTTTTTGATAGATGCTGTAAGAAAAATTCCAGACCCCTCATATAATTATAATGACCGGCCCTCGGTGCATATCTTTTGACATACCACGCGGAAGAAAACTAAAATGATATTTAAATTGAATGCCAAAAGTTAATTGTCAAAATTGAAAGCAGATGTAATATAATTTTATGATTATATAAAAAATGATCCTGGTACAATAAACATGTAAGATTATATCCTAACATTACTGTTACATTTGAACCATTTTTAGTACAACTAGATAGTCAGAATTCAGAATCAAAAAGGGACAGAGCTTTTATTGTCTTCCAGACTGAGAAAAAAATCACACTCCAAACTGGGCTGAAAATTCAAGACTGCTCACAAATATTACAGTAAGCTCCTGAATATTAGTTTTCTCCTTTTATAATAATAGGAAAATATTAAAACACTTACGAATTTCAGTTTATATGCCTTAGTACATAAAGAAGTCAAATAATGAAATCACATTATTTTATGGTTGAAAGCTTAGAAGGATTACTTAAAAAAATATCAAAAGTACCGCAGTAATTGGTCACTCTGAAATATCTGTTAATATTTAGTACGATAGGAAATTAAGGTACATGCAGGAGGTACCTAATTGTGCTGTATTTCAGATTATTTTTATAAAATTTTGCATGCAACTAAAGCATGTTAATCTGTAACTGAATATAAAAAAATGTTTATCTTTTTAACACTTCCTGGAAAATGCTGTATCAAGTTTTGGCAAATATAGAATGTGTAAATACATAGAATACACGTCGATATCGCTGCAAAAATTCAATTCTTTAGACTTTAAATTATATATTATTATATATATATATATGTATTATTGATATAAAGTTTACTAGGGGTCACCAGATTTTTTTTCGTATATTAAATTTATTACTATATGTAGAGAGGAAAAAAAACGTCAAAAGGCCCAAATAAGGTTAACGTCGTAACGACGTCGCAATGGTAAATGTAGATTTTTAGTGATTTTACAGACAGGGCATAAGTTTGAATGATTACCACAGCAAAAACGAAGGGATGACCCTATATTATTTATCATCAATAAAATGGAATAGCTGACAGCAATTTCCATATCATTTTATAAAAATTTCTAGGGATAAGTTTTTAAGAAATGACGATTTAAAGTGAAATTATTTTCTTCGGCAGTTTTTATATGAATTCTACAGTGAAAGACATTTGTTTATTTTAAGGATATTAATTCAAATTTATTGAAGAAATATAAAAGCTATATTAAATTTTTTCGATATTTAGATGCAATGTCGAAAATTCTACCTGTGTATAAAATTTCATTAAAATCCATTATTTAGCGGATTCAGACAACTTAAATGGACCTGTTCCATTGATTTTGTCCATTCCTAATATCGAATTTGACATGGGCAGCATGGCGAGTGTCCTGCAGGAAGCACATACTGTTTACTCTTCCGGAGCACCTGAGTCTACGCCAACGTTTTTATACCCCCGCAAACATAGTTGGGGGGTATATATGAATCAGCCTGTCCGTCTGTCTGTCTGTCCAGAATTTTTTGTACCCGCAGTTTCTCAAACATTCCTTATCAGAGGTTAATGAAACTTTGTATACTGTTAGATCCTAATACGTATATGTTCGCATGCGAAGTATGTCCTGGTCCAATACTTTTTTCCCATAATTTTATATCCTTTTGGACTTAGAAATTCTGTCTATCCCCCATTTTTTTCTGTACCCGCAGTTTCTCAAATATGCCTTATCAGAGGTTTATTAAACTTTGCATACTATTAGATCCTAGTACGTAGATGTGCGCATGCGAAGTATGTTCTGGTCCAATACTTTTTTCCAAAACTTTATACCCTTTTGGACTTAGAAATTCTGTCTATCCCCCAATTTTTTTGTACCCGCAGTTTCTCAAGCATGCCTTATCAGAGGTTAATGAAACTTTGCATACTGTTAGATCCTAGTACGTAGATTTGCGCATGAGAAGTATGTCCTGGTCCAATACTTTTTTCCATATTTATACTCTTTTGGACTTAGAAATTCTGTTCTGGTCCAATACTTTAGTCTTTTATTAGATATGCACATAGGATTTCATTGATCAATTAGCCCCTCATAGCTTTGTTAAATTGGGCTTCAAAATTTTATAACACAGATTTGATATCAGTTTTTTGTAAATTAACAGCAGCGGGGGTATAGTTAGTGAGGTCCCCTCGCAGTTTTAGTTTTGGTGGGGTCCATGTTGTTTATATGTTTTTAGTTTTTAAGTGTAATGTTTGTATTGTTTCGGTCTTTTCTTCGTTGTTCTCCGGTGTTTGTCAGTTATTTTCGATTTTCCCCTCCTTCGAATATCCTTTTGATATTTCTTGACTTTACTTAATTGACCAGAAAGACCAAAAACGGCTTTAAATCCATTTTTGTAACGTTATTTTATTCATTACGCCACTTTCTGTAAAAGGAAGAAATAAAAACTAATGGATAAAGGGGTTCTAGATTGCATTATTACACTCAAGAGTTATTTATTTATCGTTGGACAAGAACTTGAACTTATTTATCTCTGTGTTTACAAATATTTTTGTACTTGATTTGATGTCACATCATTCGCCTTGACCAGAAATAAAGGAAGGTTTTGGATCCAACAAATTAAACTAGTTATGTTAGTCTGTCCCAAGTCAAAAATATTTTGGCTACTGTCCAACTTTATTTGATAATTAAATAACGATAAATAAAGATTGACTATTTATTCGGGGCTATTTATTACAATTTGTGAGGATTCCCACTGTGTTTGAGACCATCCCTGTGGTGAATAAACTATCTCTTATATCCAGTTTTGAGATTTGCTATAATCGCGGTTTTTACATATTCTTATGCCCTAGATGAAAATATTTTGTAAATGTTGCTACATGTAGGAATATAGCATATTATAATTTTATTCCCTGGTGAAGTAGGCAAAGGGAAAATAGTATTGTACCTTGTTATCAGGCATTATTCCCCGTATTTCGTTAAATCCGCGAATAACAAATACATTTATATTTTGACCAATATTAGCACAGCAAATGGTTATCAAAACAAATTCAATCTTGATATCTTAGTATTTAATCCCGTTGACATTTTATTACACATTAAAATCATGCAGTTTTTGATGTTTTATATCGACACCCCGACTCGGCCGACGTTATCAGCACATTAATTTAAAAAAATTAATTAATTTAACTAGGTGAAACAAATATTCGAGTTAAGAACCAGAATGAGAATACCGACGCTATAAGACAGTGGGCAAAAACAAGGCGAATACAACGTACGTGAGAATACTAAAATCGCAAACAAATACTATACACACCCAAAGGATGGAATCAAAATATGTATATAGACTATGGTTTGTGGTGGATGTACGTGTTTCTCATTAAAATACATGTATATAGACATTGGTCTGGTGTGGGAACTACCTACAATACAGTATAGTACATGTATTTAAACATTGGCCTGGTTGTGGATATACGTGTATCTCATTAAAATACATGTATAGAGACATTGGTCTGGTGGTGGATGTAACCATTTCACACTACAGTACATGTATATAGACAATGGCCTGGTTGTGGATATACGTGTATCTCATTAAAATACATGTATAGAGACATTGGTCTGGTGGTGGATGTAACCATTTTACATTACAGTACATGTATATAGACAATGGCCTGGTTGTGGATATACGTGTATCTCATTAAAATACATGTATAGAGACATTGGTCTGGTGATGGATGTAACTATTTCACACTACAGTACATGTATAGAGACATTGGTCTGGTGGTGGATGTAACTATTTCACACTACAGTACATGTATATAGACATTGGTCTGGTGTGGGAAGTACCTACAAAACATTATAGTACATGTATTTAAACATTGGCCTGGTTGTGGATATACGTGTAGCTCATTAAAATACATGTATAGAGACATTGGTCTTGTGGTGGATGTAACCATTTCACACTACAGTACATATATAAAGACATTGGCCTGACGGTGGATATACGTATACCACACTACAGTACATATATATAGACAATACCCTGGTGGTGGATGTACGTGTATCTCATTAAAATATATGTATAGAGACATTGGTCTGGTGGTGGGTGTAACCATTTCACACTACAGTACATATATAAAGACATTGGCCTGACGGTGGATATACGTATACCACACTACAGTACATATATATAGACAATACCCTGGTGGTGGATGTACGTGTATCTCATTAAAATATATGTTTAGAGACATTGGTCTGGTGGTGGGTGTAACTATTTCACACTACAGTACATGTATATAGACATTGGTCTGGTGTGGGAAGTACCTATTAAACATTATAGTACATGTATTTAAACATTGGCCTGGTTGTGGATATACGTGTAGCTCATTAAAATACATGTATATAGACATTGGTCTGTGGTGGATGTACGTGTATCACATTACAATACATATATATAGACATTGGTCTGGTGGTGGATGTAACCATTTCACACTACAGTACATGTATATAGACAATGGCCTGGTGGTGGATGTACGTGTATCTCATTACAATACATGTATATAGACATTGGTCTGGTGGTGGATGTAACTATTTTACACTACAGTACATATATAAAGACATTGGCCTGGCGGTGGATATACGTATACCACACTATAGTACATATATATAGACAATGCCCTGGTGGTGGATGTACGTGTATCTCATTAAAATACATGTATATAGACATTGGTCTGGTGTAGGAAGTACCTACAAAACATTATAGTACATGTATTTAAACATTGGCCTGGTTGTTGATATACGTGTATCTCATTAAAATACATGTATACAGACATTGGTCTGGTGGTGGATGTAACCATTTCACACTACAGTACATGTATATAGACATTGGTCTGGTGTGGGAAGTACCTATAAAACATTAAAGTACATGTATTTAAACATTGGCCTGGTTGTGGATATACGTGTATCTCATTACAATACATGTATAGAGACATTAGTCTAGTGGTGGATGTAACTACTTCACACTACAGTACATGTATATAGACATTGGTCAGATGGTGGATGTAACTATATCACATTACAATACAAGTATATAGACATTGGCCTGATAGTTTGTTTGTTTGTTTAGTTGGGGTTTAACGCCGTTTTCAGCACATTTTTGCCATTTCGCGGCGGCCAGTTTTTATTGGTGGAGGAAGCCGGAGTACCCGGAGAGAACCACCGAGCTTCGGTAGAAAAATTGGCAATCCTTGTCAATTAAGATCGGAGTCGAACACACCCCGCCACAGGTGAGATTCGAACTCACAACCCCAGCGTTGACAGGCTTGTGATCAGTAGTAGTCATGGCGAACTACCTAGACCACTCGGCCACCGAGGCCCCCTGGCCTGATAGTGGATGTACGTATATTACACTACCGTACATGTATATAAACATTGGTCTGATGGTGGATGTAATTATTTCACACTACAGTACATATATATAGACATTGGTCTGGTGGTGGATGTAACTATATCACACTACAGTACATGTATATAGACATTGGCCTGATGGTGGATGGACGTATATCACAATACCGTACATGTATATAGACAATGGCCTGATGGTGGATGTAACTATTTTATACTACAGTACATGTATATAGCACTGGCCTGATGGTGAATGTACGTATGCTTGTACTGTAATGTGATATACTTACATCCACCATCTGACCAATGAGATACACGTACATCCACCACCAGGCCATTGTCTATATACATGTACGGTAGTGTTATATACGTACATCCACCATCAGGCCAAAGTCTATATACATGTACTGTAGTGTGATATAGTTACATCCACCACCACACCAATGTCTAAATACATGTATTGTAATGAGATACACGTACATCCACCACCAGGCCATTGTCTATATACATGTACTGTAGTGTGATATACGTAACTCCACCATCAGGCCATTGTCCATATACATGTACTGTAGTGTAAAATATTACATCCACCTCCAGACCAATGTCTGTATACATGTACTGTAGTGTGATATACGCACATCTACCATCAGGCCAGTGTCTATATACATGTACTGTAGTGTGATATACGTACCTCCACCATCAGGCCATTGTCTATATATATGTACGGTAGTGTGATATACGTACCTCTACTATCAGGCCATTGTCTATATACATGTATTTTAATGAGATACACGTATATCCACAACCAGGCCAATGTTTAAATACATGTACTATAATGTTTTGTAGGTACTTTCCACACCAGACTAATGTCTATATACATGTACTGTAGTGTGAAATAGTTACATCCACCACCAGACCAATGTCTATATACATGTATTTTAATGAGATACACGTACATCCACCACCAGGGCATTGTCTATATATATGTACTATAGTGTGGTAAACGTATATCCACCGTCAGGCCAATGTCTTTATATATGTACTGTAGTGTAAAATAGTTACATCCACCACCAGACCAATGTCTATATACATGTATTATAATGAGATACACGTACATTCACCACCAGGCCATTGTCTATATACATGTACTGTAGTGTGAAATGGTTACATCCACCACCAGACCAATGTCTCTATACATGCATTTTAATGAGATACACGTATATCCACAACCAGGCCAATGTTTAAATATATGTACTATACTGTTTTGTAGGTACTTCCCACACCAGACCAATGTCTATATACATGACTGTAGTGTGAAATGGTTACATCCACCACCAGACCAATGTGTCTATACATGTATTTTAATGAGTTACACGTATATCCACAACCAGGCCAATGTTTAAATACATGTACTGTACTGTTTTGTAGGTACTTCCCACACAAGACCAATGTTTATATACATGACTGTAGTGTGAAATAGTTACATCCACCACCAGACCAATGTCTCTATACATGTATTTTAATGAAATACACGTATATCCACAACCAGGCCAATGTTTAAATACATGTACTATACTGTTTTGTAGGTACTTCCCACACCAGACCAATGTCTATATACATGTACTGTAGTGTGAAATAGTTACATCCACCACCAGACCAATGTCTATATATATGTATTTTAATGAGATACACGTACATCCACCACACGCCATTGTCTATATACATATTTTGATTCCATCCTTTGGGTGTGTATAGTATTTTTTTGCAATTTTAGTATTCTCACGTACGTTGTATTCGCCTTGTTTTTGCCCACTGTCTTATAGCGTCGGTATTCCCATTCTGGTTCTTAAATCGAATATTTGTTTCACCTAGTTAAATTAACTCATTTTTTTAAATTAATGTGCTGATAACGTCGGCCGAGTCGGGATGTCGATATAAAACATCAAAAACTGCATGATTTTAATTTGTAATAAAATGTCAACGGGATTGAATACTAAGATATCAAGATTGAATTTGTTTTGATAACCATTTGCTGTGCTAATTTTGGTCAAAATATAAATACCTTTGTTATTCGCGAATTTAACGAAATACGGGGAATAATGCCTGATAACGAGGTACAATACTATTTTCCCTTTGCCTACTTCTCCAGGGAATAAAATTAGCATATGCTATATTCCTACATGTAGCAACATTTACAAAATATTTTCATTTAGGGCATACGAATATGTAAAAACCGCGATTATAGCAAATCTCAAAACTGGATATAAGAGATAGTTTATTCACCACAGGGATGGTCTCAAACCACAGTGGGAATCCTCACAAATTGTAAAAAATTGCCCCGAATAAATAGTCAATCTTTATTTATCGTTATTTAATTATCAAATAAAGTTGGACAGTAGCCAAAATATTCCTGACTTGGGACAGACTAACATAACATGCGTTGGGGTGAAACTAGTTTAATTTGTTGGATCCAAAACCTTCCTTTATTTCTGGTCAAGGCGAATGATGTGACATCCAATCACGTACAAAAATATTTGTAAACACAGAGATAAATAAGTTCAAGTTCTTGTCCAACGATAAATAAATAACTCTTGAGTGTAATAATGCAATCTAGAACCCCTTTATCCATTAGTTTTTATTTCTTCCTTTTACACAAAGTGGTGTAATGAATGAAATAACGTTACAAAAATGGATTTAAAGCCGTTTTGGTCTTTCTGGTCAATTAAGTAAAGTCAAGAAATATCAAAAGGATATTCGAAGGAGGGGACAATCGAAAATAACTGACAAACACCGGAGAACAACGAAGAAAAGACCGAAACAATACAAACATTACACTTAAAAACTAAAAACATATAAACAACATGGACCCCACCAAAACTAAAACTGCGAGGGGACCTCACTAACTATACCCCCGCTGCTGTTAATTTACAAAAAACTGATATCAAATCTGTGTTATAAAATTTTGAAGCCCAATTTAACAAAGCTATGAGGAGCTAATTGATCAATGAAATTCTTATTATGTGCATATCTAATAAAAGACTAAAGTATTGGACCAGAACAGAATTTCTAAGTCCAAAAGAGTATAAATATGGAAAAAAGTATTGGACCAGGACATACTTCTCATGCGCAAATCTACGTACTAGGATCTAACAGTATGCAAAGTTTCATTAACCTCTGATAAGGCATGCTTGAGAAACTGCGGGTACAAAAAAATTGGGGGATAGACAGAATTTCTAAGTCCAAAAGGGTATAAAGTTTTGGAAAAAAGTATTGGACCACAACATACTTCGCATATGCACATCTATGTACTAGGATCTACTAGTATGCAAAGTTTAATAAACCTCTGATAAGGCATATTTGAGAAACTGCGGGTACAAAACAAGAGGCTCGCCAGAGCCTGTATCGCTCACCTGGAGTCTGGTTTTCATTGGACAATTAATCAACTATTTGACCAAGTTTGTTGCAATTGGTTCAATTGTTCAGGGAAAATTTGTTGAAGATTTATTTTTCATAAGGTTGAATGTTAAAATATGTTCCCTGATGGTGGTAGTCCTGGCAGGAAGTTGACAAAATTGACCAGGAATAAGGGTGAACCTTAAATAAATGTAACAGAACCCGACCTCAAATTACACAAACCAATAACTCCTAAATAGAATTTGGGATTCCCTTCAAAATTTCAGGGTAGGTAGATCTCAACATGGCAAACATTTTTCAAATTTATATTTCACTTCTATCTCAAATAGTTTTGGAGATAAATGACGAAAAACGTTAAAATTTTGAAAATTTGACAAAAAAAGGGCAATAACTCCTAAATGGGTTTTGAAATTTCCTTCGAAATTTCAGGGTAGGTAGATCTTGTCATGCTGATCAATTTAACCCCTGTCAAATTTTCGATATCTGTAATGGTTTTTGAGTTATTAGCAAAAAACAGCAATTTACCCCTATGTTTTATTTTTAGTAACAGCGGCCATGTTTTTCGACGAATCAAAAATCCCCACATCAGTTCTATGCAGGGTACCCCAAGGAACATTCATACCAAGTTTGGTTCTAATTAGCCAAGTAGTTTCAGAGGAGAAGATTTTTGAAATAATAACATAAAAAAAGCCAAAAATGTCAAAAAAGGGCAATAACTCTAACATCAGTTGACAGATTTTCACGAAAATCAGCACACAGGTAGCTCTCATCATGCTGAACACTTTCATCCTGCCAGAATTTGCCGTAATCTAATGATTTTTGAGATATTTGCGAAAAACTGTTGTCTGACCCCTATGTTCTATTTTTAGTAACAGCGGCCATGTTTTTCGACGGATCAAAAATCCCCACATCAGTTCTATGCAGGATACTCCAAAGAACATTTATACCAAGTGTGGTTCCAATTGGTCAAGTAGTTTCAGAGGAGAAGAGTTTTGAAAAATTGTTAACGACGACGGACGACGACGACGGACGACGACGCCGGACGACGACGACGACGACGGACGCCAAGTGATGGCAATAGCTCACATGGCCTTTGGCCAGGTGAGCTAAAAATGGGGGATAGACAGAATTTCTAAGTCCAAAAGGATATAAAATTATGGGAAAAAGTATTGGACCAGGACATACTTCGCATGCGCACATCTTTGTATTAGGATATAACAGTATGCAAAGTTTCATTAACCTCTGATAAGGAATGTTTGAGAAACTGCGGATACAAAACAATTCTGGACAGACAGACAGACAGACGGACAGGCTGATTCATATATACCCCCCAACTATGTTTGCGGGGGTATAAAAACGTTGGCGTAGACTCAGGTGCTCCGGAAGAGTAAACAGTATCTGCTTCCTGCAGGACACTCGCCATGCTGCCCATGTCAAAGTCGATATTAGGAATGGACAACATCAATGGAACAGGTCCATTTAAGTTGTCTGAATCCGCTAAATAATGGATTTAAATGAAATTTTATACACAGGTAGAATTTTCGACATTGCATCTAAATATCGAAAAAATTTAATATAGCTTTTATATTTCTTCAAAAAATTTGAATTAATATCCTTAAAATAAACAAATGTCTTTCACTGTAGAATTCATATAAAAACTGCCGAAGAAAATAATTTCACTTTAAATCGTCATTTCTTAAAAACTTATCCCTAGAAATTTTTATAAAATGATATGGAATTGCTGTCAGCTATTCTATTTTATTGATGATAAATAATATAGGGTCATCCCT
Source organism: Mytilisepta virgata (assembly GCA_028015205.1). Classification (NCBI taxonomy): domain Eukaryota; kingdom Metazoa; phylum Mollusca; class Bivalvia; order Mytilida; family Mytilidae; genus Mytilisepta; species Mytilisepta virgata. The sequence goes on from CM051520.1 coordinate 46,425,900, forward strand.
TCGTTTTTTGCTGTGGTAATCATTCAAACTTATGCCCTGCTTGTAAAAACACTAAAAATCTACATTTACCATTGCGACATCGTTACGACGTTAACCTTATTTGGACCTTTTGACGTTTTTTTCCTCTCTACATATAGTAATAAATTTAATATACGAAAAAAAATCTGGTGACCCCTAGTAAACTTTATATCAATAATACATATTATATGGCAATAATATATAATTTAAAGTCTAAAGAATTGAATTTTTGCAGCGATATCGACGTGTATTCTATGTATTTACACATTCTATATTTGCCAAAACTTGATACGTACATATTATCAGGTTTTCTGCAAACGTATATCGTAAAATATCAGCCGCGAGACACAATGTGAAGCTTTTTCGGCGAGTGAGCGTAGCGAACGAGCCAAAAAGCTTCATATTGTGTCGAGCGGCTTATATTTTACAATATTTGTTTGAAGAAAACTTGATGATAAATTTATCGTATTGTTAACTAGCAATCTTAATGGAATTTCTTACTTTTCAATGGCCATCCGCCTATAACCGGATGTTTTCCTGATATATTCGGGTCAACGTTGGGTCAAACATTATGACGTCGCTGATATATTCGGGTCAGCTCATATTAGGGTCGGGTCAACTCTTTACGACGTCACAGTGCCGAAATACGGGAAATTCTGAAGGCCTCAGCAGTACGATATAGCCATAGGGAAATACGATAAAGCATTTTCTGGGAAGTGTTAAAATGATAAACATTTTTTTATATTCAGTTACAGATTAACATGCTTTAGTTGCATGCAAAATTTTATAAAAATAATCTGAAATACAGCCCAATTAGGTACCTCCTGCATGTACCTTAATTTCCTATCGTACTATTAACAGATATTTCAGAGTGACCCATTACTGCGGTGCTTTTGATATTTTTTAAAGTAATCCTTCTAAGCTTTCAACCATAAAATAATGTGATTTCATTATTTGACTTCTTTATGTACTAAGGCATATAAACTGAAATTCGTAATTGTTTTAATATTTTCCTATTATTATAAAAGGAGAAAACTAATATTCAGGAGCTTACTGTAATATTTGTGAGCAGTCTTGAATTTTCAGCCCAGTTTGGAGTTAGATTTTTTTTCTCAGTCTGGAAGACAATAAAAGCTCTGTCCTTTTGTGATTCTGAATTCTGACTATCTAGTTGTACTAAAAATGGTTCAAATGTAACAGTAATGTTAGGATATAATCTTACATTTTTATTGTACCAGGATCATTTTTTATATAATCATTAAATTATATTACATCTGCTTTCAATTTTGACAATTTACTGTTGGCATTCAATTTAAATATCATTTTAGTTTTCTTCCGCGTGGTATGTCAAAAGATATGCACCGAGGGCCGGTCATTAATTATATGATGGGTCTGGAATTTTTCTTACAGCATCTATCAAAAACAATAGTGATATCCCTATCTGATAAATGAAAAAAATGACCCTCTTCAATCTTACATTAATATAATTTACCCCCCCCCCCCCCCCCACCCCAACACACAAATTAAAATGCGTATTCATTATAGTATTTCCATTTAAAGCGGTTCGTTCCAGGTGATAAAAGATGTGATATGATTATTGAAATCTTCACTGTCTTATAGTTTTGTGATGTTTTAAATATATCCCTTGTGACGAAAAATGACTTTGAGGTATAAGGAGTTTTGAGATAAAGAGAGTACATCAGTAAGGGAGCAACCATTTGATTTATAGTGGAGGGGGGCTGCGCATGGAAGTAATTTTATTTTTTCTGAGGATTTTTGGTCCTGCCTTTTTTTTCACCAAATTGTGCATCCTGCCTTTTTTCAAATTCCTTCCATGCCCCCCTCCCCCCCCCCCCAATAAAAATCAAATGGGTGCTCCCTAATAGCTGTACGTTTGTTGTCAACATTACAGAATCATGTAGATTGTTGCATTGTGAAAGATTTATTGGAAGCAAGAGAATGCTTTATTCCTTCAAAATTTATTTCACCTCCACCTTTTTGAATCATTTAATAATTGTAATATATCTCTTCTTCCACCATTCACTGAATTTTCAAATTTCGGTTTTTTTTTACCAAGAAAAATAGAATGGATTGAGATCTTGCAGAACAATTTAATTTTTCAAGTGATGGATTCAGCTTTTCATAATATATGCATGAATTAAAATTATATTTTGACCACAAGCAAATGAACGAACAGATACAGCTTGACAAATTCCCATTTTTACCACTTGTGGTAGATAATATATTACCCACAGATAATTATTCAACAAAAGCATTAATCAAGACATATTTTATGTGTCATCTCAAGAAATGACAAAATTAACATCACAAAATTCAAAATTTTAGCCCTCTCCGAAAATGTTTTATCCCGTAAATTTGACACCCCCTTATAATAATATATGTATGACAAATATCGCCCAGAGGTCCAATGTTACAGGACGAGACTCCCTAATATTATCCAGACCCCCTCCCTCCCGGTTGGTAAATAAAGAAGGCCTCTGAAACCCCGCGAAGCGTACTTGCAAAACAAAAACAAAACAAAAACAATAACGGCTAAATCATGATTAAAAATAATATTGTTTAACAGATGTAGATATTAATTAATTTCATTGTTATAAATCATGTTATAATACTTTTATATTATTTTTTCCTTTCGTGAAAACCAAAATATAAATGTAGCGTGCGGTGTTTATTTTTATCTCTGAGCATATTCATATATTTATTTATAGTATGATGACGTTTGGCCTCACTGTGTACTTGGTCTCTGTGTGTACGTTCCCCGCGTGCCTGCGAACTGTTAGATGCTATTGGTAATAAGTAATCGCCTCGGGCTATAAATACAAATCAAAGTACTGAAGTACTGTTTACTCAGATGGCCTCGTGATCTGATTACTGACGAATAAATGATAGTGATTTAAACCTAACTGTATATATGGTACAAACTGTTTGACAGGGAGATATGTTTCACCTGTATCCAATTTTTCTAGTATAATTCAAATGCTGAAATATATAAGGCATTTCTTAAACATGTGAATAATGCAATACTTTCAATTGTTGACTGTTCCACATAGACTTTCACAACATGTACAGTATAGTGAAGATTCATAGTCACTAGAATATAACTGAGAGGGTAAAGCCAAAAAATTGTCATGCGAATGCTAATTCAACTACGTAACAAATTCATTGGCTGTCTATATGTGGTTCCCCATTAACTGACCTAATCACCAACTATTAATAAATTGATGATGTTGTCCTACGAAATAGCACATCTTTATGACTTTTGTGAGGCAAGGCAAAAACTGTAGTGATGTAGTGATGTAGCACTTTAGACTGCTTCCTGCTGTGTTTACTGTTTATGTCCTTTATATAGTAAAAGGGTGATATTTTGTACAATGTCGACTTCAAGTTGGCTCACTTCTTTCACAATCAGAGGTTCATTTAGGAATTAGAAATAAGTTTGAAATTTGTGTTACCATTTAAATGGCTATCAATGTATCAATTTGAGTTGCAGTATAAAAACAATATTTGTTCAATGTCAGTAAAATATAAACTTTTTTTATTCGGCACGAAACGGTACAAGGGCAAAACTCGCCCTTCCTAAGTTTCTTGGCCTCATACAAAAATGTTTATATTTTTCTGACATTGACCTAAATGTTACCCAACTTGGCAACAATGTAAATATGGTTACACCCGACTTATCAACAATGTATATATAGCTGCACCCTACTTGGCAAAAATGTACATAGAGCTACACCAAACATGGCAATACATTATGGAATATATATATATATATATATATATATATATACATGTATTCCAGAATATCAATATTTAAGTACGATAAATTTAACATGCACGTATATAAAAATATTTCTGGATTGTTACATACTTATGTAGGAAATTGATCAGTAATTATAACCAATGTTACCATATATATGCTGCATCTGCACACACAAACATTATTTGTGCATTATGGAAGATTATGTAACTGAAGATATTTTTAGAAATGAGTAAAATGGCCAGGTATGATAATCATCATAATAACATATGTATTAATCTCAAATAACAGTATGATAATGTTGTCATTAAACTGCATTATATTCGCTCATGAAAATCATTTACAATTAACATGGTTTCGAAACCTCAAAGGGAGGACACGGTTGTTAACTTTAACCAAAATGACATTCTTATCAGCTGATATCTATTATGGCGACAGGAGATGCCGAAAAAAATTGTACCCGATTCAATAATCACTGCTCTCCTTCGACAATATCTCGTAAATATATATTATATTAAAACTATGATTAATGCTAAAAAGATTTAATTCTATCAAGTATAATATAAAATTGTGTTAAAATAGTTACTAATCACCCTCTCACTTCCTCTTCGTCTAACCTTTGACTGCTGAAGCTAATCAAAATATGCATCACCAAATCAGGAATCCAGCCGCGTTTATTAATATATATTATTCTCGGTACAAAACATGTTGATATATAAAAACATTTCATAATAAATATGTTCATGAAATTGTTTTGATAGCAAGATTCAAATATATGAGTTTATAAAGAAATCTATTTTGCACTAGATAATGCCAGCGTATTAACAGAGTAAACTAGAGGCTCTCACCTTGAGCAGACCTAAAAATTTAAGTGTTGCAGTCAATTTGGCTGGTTTTTCTATAGGATTCTATGTTCAACTAATTTCAGCTGTGGTAGTCATCTTGGTTTAGTCCAGGTCAAAGGATACATTTCTAAAATAGAACCATCTAAGGACCATTTCTGCTAAGTCTTGTTCCAACTGGCTAAGCAGTTTCACACAAGAAGATTTTTAAATGAATTTTCCTATAGGGTCCAATATTTAACAAAGTTTGGTGTGGCAGCCATCTTCGTTGACAATCCAAGTGATCGGACATATTTCTGAAAGACAACCTCCTAAGGACCAAGGCTGCCAAGTCTGGCTCCAATATGTCAAGTGGTTTCAGACAAGAAGATTTTTCAATGAATTTTCCTATAGGGCCCTATGTTAAACTAAGTTCGGTTGTGGCGGCCATCTTGGTTGACAGTCCGGGTCATCGGACACACCTCCGTAAGAGGACCATCTAAGGACCATTGCTGCCAAGTCTTGTTCCAATTGGTCAAGTGGTTTCAGAAGAGAAGATTTTTGAGTGATTTTCCCATAGGGTCCTATGTTAAACTAAGTTCTGCTGTGGTGGCCATCTTGGTTCACAGTCCACGAAATCAGACACATTTCTGAAAGACGACCTCCTAAGGACCAATGCTGCCAAGTCCTGCTCCAATATGTCAAGTGGTTTCAGACAAGAAGATTTTTCAATGAATTTTCCTATAGGGCCCTATGTTAAACTAAGTTCGGTTGTGGCGGCCATCTTGGTTGACAGTCCGGGTCATCGGACAAACCTCTGTAAGAGGACCATATAAAGACCATTGCTGCCAAGTCTGGTTCCAATTGGTGAAGTGGTTTAAGACAAGAAGATTTTTCAATGAATTTTCTCAAAGGGCATGGGTGTTAAACTAAGTTCGGCTGTGGCGGACATCTTGGTTAACAGTCCGGGTCATTGGACATATTTCTGAAAGAGAACATCCTAAGAACTATTACTGCCAACTTTGGTTCCAACTGGACTTGTAGTTTCATATAAGATCTTTGAAAGTCACCCCCCTTTTTTTCTATTTTTAGTAACAGCAGCCATCTCGGTTGGAAGTCAGGGATGCCAGACATAATTTTGGAAGGGGGCCTCCCAAGGACTATTCCACCAAAGTTTGGTCTCAATTGGCCCAGTGGTTTGAGAGGAAAAGATCTTCAAAGGAAAGTTTACGCTGGATGCCATCTTTAAAGGGCAAAACTCCTATAAGGGGTCAATCAATGATTTTGGTCATGTTGACTTATTTGTAGATCTTACTTTGTTGAACATTTTTGCTGTTTATAATTTGTCCTTATCTATAATAATAGTCAAGATAATAACCTAAAACTGCAAAATTTCCTTAAAATTAACAATTCAGGGGCAATAACCCAACAAATGGTTGACCGATTCGTCTGCAAATTTCATGACAGGTAGATCTTGACCTGATGAACATTTTTACCCCGTCAGTTTTGCTCTAATTGCTTTAGTTTTTAAGATATAAGACAAAAACTGCAGTTTACCCCTATGTTCTATTTTTAGCCATGTCGGCCATGTTGGTCATCGGACACATTTTTTAAACTAGATACCCTAATGATGCTTGTGGCCAAGTTTGGTTCAATTTGGCCCAGTAGTTTCAGAGGAGAAGATTTTTGTAAAAGTTAACGGACGACGGACGACGACGGACGACGGACGCCGAGTGATGAGAAAAGCTCACTTGACCCTTTGGGTCAGGTGAGCTAAAAATGAGTAATTTTGTGTTAAAAACAACCCGGAGTACGACTGGTTTCTCTCTCTTCGAAGTGAGCCAACCTAGTTTCTAGCGGAAGTTGATCAGCTTGAGATTAAGATACAGGGCGACAGCTATACCACAGATAGCCATCCTTGTAAAAATATGTAATAACAACTTAGGAATATAAATTATTGACTACTCGAAAATCGAAAGAAATGAGTATTTTGTCCATAGAAGAAAAGATGGGGAGGAAAGGGGGAGTCATTTCCGTGTCGTAAATTGCAATGGAAATCTGGAGATAAAAATCACTCAAAAAGTGACGTTATTCAAATTGGAAAATTTTAGATTAAAAAAAAAATTACAAAATTTTAAGAATACCTTATTATATTTTGTATTTAAAAACTTTGCTGACATCGTCCAGTATATATTTCTAGTTTTGTAAGAAACTAATTTTATTGTTATATATATGTGTTTAAAAATCTCTTGAGCAATTGTTTTCAGTACTCATTATTACTGACAATATGCCACAGTAAAACTTTACGGTGGATTCATAACGACTCTTTTAAAACCAAAGGCAAATCAGAGGTATAAAGCATTTTAATAAAATTTTAGCCGAGTTAAGGTAAACTGCTTCTGTTTCTTGCGAAAATTCAGACAAATTGTTGATATTAAGGACGGTGCATCGACTGTAAAGTGATGGAAACTGACCCGAATAATGAGTTCGGAGGGATGGAAAAAACCTATTTGATATACTGACTTGTTTGATTGATTTTCCGTTGATTACCTAGTCTCTGGTGCAACAATATTACTTATCAAGGATTAACGGATATAAAACAAAATCCCTTTCTGTAAACAGTATCTGATAGCGAAATGTTTTTAAATGATCGATTAGACATCCCTACTTGGGCCTCTATTATGTACATATAATTTGATCATGATGATGATAATGATTAGGGCAAATTACGGTTTAGTGTTTTTCCCTTCTTTTTGTACTTTCACTGTACTGTATATTTTGCTTAAGAAATGATGTGACGTGACAACATAAAAAAACGTTCATAGAGTTATATAATAAATTTGATTTGGTAATTAATATTCCCACACTTATTCATTTTTGTCATTTCATAATTAAAAATATATATTTGCATAATATGACTCATGTCTTATTAGTGCATATTAGGTGCATGTCTATGAAATATTACAGAAAAAAATCCTTAGTTTTTATTTTTAGTTAATTCGACCTTTGATCACGTTGATTGACTATCCTCTTTATCAAATTCAGGACCTACAGGCCCAAGATGATTGCCGAACATTTGTTAACAGAGTTTTATAAATATTATTATTATTATAATATAGTATATAAGTTTGCGTCAGTGTAGTGATATGTCTGACACTGTGACATTTCAAATGTTTTTGTAACCGGTTTTGATGTAGATTTAATTTACAAGTGACAATGTGAAGAGGTTTTCGTGTTACACAAGATTGGAAGGAATGCTAAAGTAAGGTATGGTTGCAATAATTCATTTATTGACACAGAATTTTTGTTTTAAAACTGTTTTTAAAATCACGCTGAATATCAAATGATTAGGTAAAAGACTTCTGGTACCCTTTTCACAAAACATCCATTATTTTAATCACCCTTTAAGTTTCTTCAAACAGTTAATGTTCTATCATTCACACTATTTTGGGTGTCTTTTTGGTTTTCAAAGTTTGGTGAAGGTCATAGTTCATACAAAAAACAACTGACAAATGCGGGAGTATTTTAAGCATTGTAACTCGTTCTGCAGTTTATTTAAATCCCAACAAAAATGAAATGATTTTTTTTATACTTTCTTCTATTCGAGATATCCATTATTTGCACCCAGCCTCGACATGCTTTATCCTGTCTAAACTGAGATTTTACCAGTTGCTACTGTGGGCCTTAAGAAAGACGTAAATTTGAACTGTATTGTTGGCGATACAAGACTATTTTAAATTATATAGAATGGTGTGTTGAAAATTATTGTAAAACATTTGGAGCCGATTTGTTTCCCAACTTTTTTGGTTTTTGTTTTGTTTTTGTTTTTTTTATGGGGGTTTAGAGTCTAGTGTATATTTACAAATTTGGGTAATCCAGAAATAGTCCTGGCAACTTCAACTTTGATTTACCAAGATTACTTGTTTTATAATATAACGCAGTTATCCCAACCCTCATACGCGTATGTGGGATATATAGCAGAGACAACTGGGAAATTTGTTGATTATCGAGTTTCCTGCAGATTGATATCAGACGCCAGTCATCGAGTGAGGCCTTATCAGCGAGTGAGTGTAGCAGACGAGCTAAAAGGCATCATATAGTGATGAGTGGCTGATATTTTTGAATATTTATATCCAAAGAACCCGATAATACGTTAATTGTATTTTTAATGGGTGATTTTCAGCCGAAAAACTATAGCTTTTCTTCGTTTTTTTTTTAATCCGCCATTGCTGCTTATATGTCCTGACATCAGAACATGACGTTGAAAAAAACGTTAAAAAATTCCCCCAAAGTCTATAATTTGATTTCGTTCCTTTATGCATTGGATTCGTATGAGTCTCTTTCACTTCTTATTCTTGTTATGAACTTTAGAAAAACTTATTGTAACATTCCAAATGTGTATCTTTGATTTAGCGATGGTATCGATCTTGATCGCCTTAAGTGATGAAGGTTGAAAATTATACCCTCGGCCTGGTCAAACCAAAGAGTTTAAAGGTATTATTTGCCGCTTCTCTTCCAAGCGAGCGGCGGTTGGAGGAGTCAGAGATGGGTGGATTACTGGTTAACGTCAAGTGGCAATGATTACATATATATAGGACAAGAACATGATGATATGAATATGAATCATCGTTTATACTAGACCAACACACTCAGTTTGATTTTTAGCGTGCTAGCTCAAGACGTAACATTCTGCAGAAAGACATATCACCCCACCCGGACACATTATTCCGACTCCGAGCCGACCAGTCTTTGTTCTTACTGATAAATACCGATTGCTTGGCGGAGAAGCATAAGATACCAATTTAAAGTCTTTGGTTTGACTCGGCCGGGGACCGAACCCGACACCTTCCGCATTCGAGGCCAGCATGCTACCACGAGACCACCGAAGCGGTCGGGGGAGCAAGAGCAAAGACTGGATGCCTCTGAATCTGAATAATGTGTCAGGATGTGGTGACATGCCAGTCCTCGTGAACATGTTAAGAATTATATTCATATAAAATCTGATCTCCATGTAAGATTTGCTAATAAAGGTTAACCAATCAATCGGTCAACTGCTTTTTAATTTGTATAGCAAACTGCTATTGTCGCTTTAAAGTCTACTTGTGAACAATTCATCTTACTAAGTTTTATTACCTTAATGTACTGATTTAATTAATTACTTTTTACTTTAGGAGCATAACAAGTTTAAAATTGATTATGACCTGAATTATGAGTATTAGACCCAATACACCGTCTGTATTTTTAATTTTTTAATGAATTCGTTGACAATTATTCTTAGGAGGATTTTAAAATTTTACTATCATATCAGCAAAAATTACGCTCACTTTTAAATTTTTCCAGTGGGTGACCTAAACCATTGACAAAATTACTGTGCTACGCATATCTTTATTTTTATTTGACAAACCGGTTAATACCTACCCAAAATCCTAGTGTTCACTCAACTGTGACTCCAAATGTTAATTTACTCAGGTATATGTAATCGTAAATCTTTCATAAGTGTGTTTTCTTTACAGGTAACGACAGCTGAAGTGATTTAAATCTGTAAACTTTAAAAGGAAATATTTTAACGTAAATTTGACGATTTATTCAGATTTAGTGTAACCTATGTAAAAATTTAACAACTGTGATACAAATGGACAGTTCCATGTGAAAATAATTCGTAATCTTAGTTCTTCAAAATGGAGGGAGTTTATTTTGAGAGAAAATGTCACTACATGGGATTTTGGAAAGATGATACAGTGGCTGATAACGTCATTCGCCAGATGGCGGGTATGGTTCGAAATGGAAAAGGAACGAAGTGTAAACTACATCTCTCAAACGACGGGTTGAAGGTCACTACTTCTTCCCCACTAGGTGGAAAAAATATTAAAGATATTGTTGCCTTTGGAGATATATTTTCTGTAACTGTGAATCAATATCACCTTCAATGTGTTTTATTTATCACAAAGGATGAGCGTAGGAAATACAGAATAATTGGGATACGATGTGCGAATACAACGGACGCCAACCTCTTCGTCTCTTGTTTCAAAGACTTAAACAATGTTTCTAAATCTGTGGGTATAGGAAATGATTTGGAACTTCAACGGGTTGAAAGTGGAAATTGGACACTACGTGCAAAACAACCAGTCAACCAAAAACGTCAGCTAACTTCAATGGTAGACATGAATGCGAAAAAGATGTCTGACCGTCCCATGAAAAATGGGGTGATGAAACAAATACATACTGACATAAATTCAAATGTAGACATCACCGTGGAACCTGCTGAAAAAGAGAAAAATAATATGTTACGAACAAATGGCTCTCGCGTACAAGATACTAATACTGCTGCAATTCACACTGATTCACTCGAGGAAAAATCTGAGGCCGTGTCAGAAGCTGGACTTCGCGACGAACTTGATCATTTATCACACGAAGTGAGAGAAATAAAACTGATGCTTGAGACATCGGCAGGAAAGGGTGCTTATGAAACACAAGATCAATATAAGGAAGTGGAGTTGATTCAAAATGAGGTCGATGAAGTTAAAGAACCAATATCCGCTATGGTTTTAGATGATGATTCTAGTGAGGAAAATGAACAGATCGAAACTTTACAAAACAGAAATTTGAATGAATCAAAAAGTACAGAATCAACAAACTCAGACGAGATCAGAGTTTCTGTTCCAGATTATAGACATTCGGGGACAAAGTATATTCGAAAATATGTTCCTAAAGAGAAAAACCACGCTACAACAATGGTAAACGATACAAATGGGGAACTAAATTCGCCTAGGCTATCCACGACATCGTACGACACGTGGAAAGAAAGTGTTACTTTGAGAACTCGTATGGCACGCCCAAGATCTGCTCATTTGAGCACATATAATACGAGATTAAGTTTGCAAGGCAGTTTAAGGGATCACAATCCACGCGATATATACAATACCACTTCCAAAACACACCGTACCTTGCCACAATACTCTCATAAAGTTCCTTCGATGCGATCAACAATCGAAAGACCGATTGAGAAAGTGTACCCAAGACCCCGTTCAGTTCACGGTTCCATTGTTTATAGACCGGTAGTTGTGAATCAAACAGGAAATATATACAGCATTCCAACAAAGCGAGTGCATATAGACAAAATTCAAGATGGAGGTCGATTAATTGGAATGAAAGAAAGGAAAGAAGAACCTGTCACATTGAAAATATAACGATTGCCAAACATATATACAATATATATATCTGTAGTGTGGTATCGAACATATAATCTCATTAATTATAATAGTACATAAAACAGTGGTTAAAATGATATACCCGTTGGTTTTCCCACCAAAAGACTTAATGGGATAAGTCTATTGTAAACAACATGTACTTCTGGGAAAAATATGTTTAAATATAGTTCATGTCATTTTCTCGAACTCGATTATAATTCGAAATTTCAGATAAGCTGAAAATTTTCTGTTGACACAAACATGTAGAGACTTTAGGAATCGAAACTTCGACAATGTCTAATTAGAATTAAGGTCCTAGAGTTTAAAAAAGGGTATTTGAATTCGATATATGACATCATGAAGGTCTATGTGAAATAGACTTGGTGATAAAACAGTTTATAAATTTCCCGACATCTGAACATGTTGTTAACTTATGATACCCGAGAACACTTTAATCAGCAATGAACAGCAAGTCTCTCCCTAATTTACCTGAGGTTTTCCTTTAGATACTTGTGAAAATGTTACAGTTCTCCCGTTTAGCCGAACTACAGCTATCTCACTTTTCTCTCTCGCTAGGACGCGATAACGAGAGTTGACTGAGATTATAGATAAGGATTTGTTATTTAAATGTATTCCAGTTCATTTATATTCTATTTTGTTAGCACAGTGGGTGGCTCATTGTCATTACAAAATAAATATTCTTTTGTTATAAAACAATATTGACATAAAATGACCTGCGAACAGAAAGTTTTTACAATCTATGATCTTAAATCTTTCAATGTAGAGAATATTTTTTTTTTGATTTTTGAAAAGATTAAATTGATTTCAAGTATTAAGGCAAAGTGTTTTTATATAGAATGTTTTGTTATTGTTAAATGTTTTGTTAATCATACAAATGTATTTGTACCACAGACGTATACAGGTATAAATGTATAAACTTTAACTCTGATAGATTTTTTTTATTATTTGGATTTAGATTCCGTCTCAGGTGTGAACATTGTCGGACAATTTTATAAAAAGACACAGTACGCAATCCAAGTAAAAACCTCGTTCTTGCATGTTTTTAACGGAAGCACCCTTTTAGCGCATGTCCTAAAGGGCAAATAGAGCTTTTGCCATTACTTCAACCTGCCTTTAAAAATCACTACCTGAAATCATGGACAATTTTGACCCAGACATTAATGGTACCTTCACATACACGGATTTTTGTTACGAATCCTTACGTATGGCACAAATTCGTAAAAGTACACGGATCCTTACGATTTGGCCACTTTTATGAGCGATTTAAAAGTCTTTACGTTTTTTTTGCTCTAAAGTATGCAATTCTCTATGTATCATCATTCGACAACTGCCATCCAGTTATACCTTTCCTCAATCGTAAAGTATACGTATGTATTCGTAAAGTACTCGTAACTATACGAACAGTGCTCGTAATAACTCTTAACAATCCAAACGCCATTGTAATACGCCGTGTGAGGGGGTATAATGGAATAGTCCTTGATGTGCACTTTCAAAACGTACCTTAAATCAGTATGCAACAGTTACTGAAAAATGAGAACTTTGGTTGAATGGTCCTTGGATATTTTCCTTCCAAAATCGTATTTGAGTTCAAACACTGGACCAATATGGCCCCTTTCTTTAAATAGCAGAGACAGAAAACAGTACAGATTATGATCCACAGAAAATTTGTAATAGAGTATGTCACTCCGTGCGTGCGTGTGTCAATTTGTTCTGATGAGTGATTCTAAGACTAAAAAGGTCACAAGATAAAAAAAAAAGCGCGGTCGCTGCTAGTAGCTTGTATCCCTCACTTGGTTTTTGTGCATACTATTAAATAGCGTTTTTTCCCAAAATTTCAAAATGGGTGAGTTTCATAGGGCAGATAGAACTAGAGGCTCTACAGAGCCTGTATGGCTCGTCTGGATTTATTTTCCAGTATAATGCAAAACTAAATGGTTGATTGTGTCAGAAATTGTGTTAATTGATTTACTTTTGAAAGAGGACCACCCAAGTTTAACTGCTGTCAACTTTGCTTCCAATTCACTCAGTGGTTTTGAACAAGAAAATCTCTAAGTGCATTTTCTTATGAGGTCATTTTTTAAACTAAGTTCAAAATAAATATCGGTTATGTTGGCCACTTTTGGTTGGCAGTTTTGGTCGCCAGAAATATTTTGAAACTAAGAACTATGGCTGTCAAGTTTGATTCCAACTGGCTTTGTTATGTCAGAACTTTAAGTAAAGTTTCCCATAATTTGCTTTTCCAAAAACCAAGTTCGACTAAGGCTTGGTTGAATGTGTGGGTCATCGGATATATTTTTGAAAGAAAACCTAAAAAACACGATTGTAAATTTTTGTTACACAAAGAAGACCTCAAAATAATGATAACGGGTTACAGGCATAAAATTTTGGAAGAAGACCAACCAAGGGCTTCCAACTTCGATTCCAGTGGTTTAACAAGTAAATTTCCCTGTAGTGTTCTTATAACGCCCTTGGCGTCTATTAGGTTAGCTGTTATATAAAATTTTGAAGGACAATGGCTGCCCAAGTTTAATTGCAATTAGTTCAGTGGTATCAGGAAAAAAGATCTTTAAAGAAGTTTCCCTTAGATCTTATGTGTAACTAAGATGTGCTTTGATGGCGACCGTGTCTTTCAAAAGTAAAATGTCTTTTGTCCAGGTGAGCTTAAGAGTTACTTTAAACAACAGTCACCCACTATGAAGGGGCACATTTTTAATTAAAATACTCAAACATGCAATTAAAACCCAGAGCCCTATCCATAAAAATAAAATTAGCAGTGGTGCTAAATCAGTAATACTGCTGAAAAACTTAAAATTCTGACGTGTATTATTTCCAAGATTTGAGGCCAAAAATTAAATTATAACACACGTGTTTTTTTCTGATTTTCCAGCCTTTCGATAGTGAGCAGTGACGTTTACTTTGGCAATGAGTAATTAAAAATCTCTTATGTGTTATGTTTTAACTGATATACTTTGGATTTAATTACAACTCAGTTGGTCTTAGATGGATGGATGAATTATTGTTTAACGTCCAGTGGCAACCAGGTGCATATCAGGACGAGACCATGTTGATATGATAATGAATATGATCCCTGCTTTGTACTATTCCGGCACGCTAAGTCTGATTTTTAATGTGCTAGCTCACGAGGTAACTGTCCACCTTAAGACATATCACCTCACTCGGACACATTATACTGACTCCGAGCCGACCAGTCTTTGCTCTTACTCCTAGATGCCGCGTGCTTGGCGGAGAAGCAGCAAATACCAATTTTAATGTCTTTGGTTTGACCCGGCCGGGGATCGAACCCGCACTCGGGGCGAGCACGCTACCACAAGACCACCGAGGCGGTTTGGTCTTAGATGTGGTATCTGCTTAATTGTTAAATCGTTCTAGTGGACAGTGAGCTTATAAAATTGAGTAATGAGTAATTAAAGACACTAGTTAGTTTGGTTGACTTACTTTTCCAAAGTTTTACTTACGAGCGGCATTATCGATGGTCAACCTTGAAATAAGCATCTTGTGAACAAGAAAGTATTTGAGTTTCTGTTGATTAACACTTCTCTAGTAATTCCATAGGAAGTTTTATTTTAATATTGATAAGAACTAACACACTAATTTTTTTAGTTTCTCTAATATTACTATAGCAAAAAATCCTTATTACGGACATAGAATATTTATATTACGTGTTTCTGTAATATTACTATTAGTATAGCAAAAAATCCCTCTAAGGGACATAGAATATTTATAAAACGTTGCTTTTTTGGTAATATTACTATGAGTATAGCAAAAAATCCCTATTACGGACATAGCATATATTACACTACAAGACGTAAATATAATTATTACATTGAGTGTGGTGAAATATTGCTATTTCCGAGTGAATTCAAAGCCGATAATTCACCCAGTGAAAGTCATATTTCAGTCTAGGAAGTGACGTAACAATAGCCGTCGCCAACGATGTTGCTATACAAATGTCGTCGCGTAGTCGCATAAAAACATAATCCCTTGTATTTTCTCGTTACATTTTGTGAATAGACGGAATATGTCAAAGTAATAAACAGAATAACTAAGCTCGAAATTCGAATACCAAAGATCTACAACTCGTGACCGAAAAACACTAATAATTCCCTCGTGCGCTACGCGCACTCGTGAATAAATGTGTTGTTTGGTAACTCGTTGTAGATTTTTAGGTATTTCAAAATTAGTTATACTATAATTATAACATAAATACATTTCTACAACATCAAAACAGTATTTCTAAATTTTAACTTTTAATATAATCCTCTCTCATCAGTACAGAAGACTCTTCAACTGCTTTAATTTCTTCAGGCGTTTCAGGGTGTAGAATCTTTTCATCTCATCTAAATCTGACAACTCGTCATATTTACTGTAAATCGAATTAAAATGAAATAAAATGTTTCGTAAATTTTTATATAATGTGCAATGAAGAAAATAGACATTCATCTTCAATTTTATTATTGCAGTTATGAAATAATCTTTCTTGTCCGAGTAATTTTTTATAAATTTTTTATTAAGTTTGAAAGCATCTTTCAGTAATGGGTCCAGACTATGAAAATGAAGTCTAGCAAGATATAATATACATTGCATTAGGTTTCACAACAATGAGTATCTATTAATATCGGTTGCTGTCAACTATGAGTGGCCGTTCATGTCAAAATTGCGATACTTTTATTGCGTTATTTTTTTCTATCAGCATACTTTCAAAAAGTATAGCGATAGTTTTAACAAGTAACAGCTTACTTTCAACAAGTATCGCGATACTAATCAAAAGTAATGGCTTACTTCTCAAAAGTAAGCCGATACAAAAAGAGTATGCATAATGAAAAAAGTATCGGCTTACTTCTCAAAAGTAACGTGATACTTTTTATCTTTGCATTATATTAGTCCGATATTGCTCTGACGTCTGACGGCCTTTTTGTGATGTGCTGGGACCATGGGATTTCAGAGCGCACTCCATATAGAAAACATGGAAATTGCCGACCCAGACTTGGGGTGGCAGTTTTAAGACTCGAAATTTTAATATATCAAATTTTATGTAGACAATCATACATCAATCGATTCCTTATTCATTTTTCTCTATCGATTATTTAGTGACGTTTTATTTTTTTTGTAGTTGAGGAAAGTGGGTGGCACTTAAAGTCGTTGAAATGATTGCATATCAATTTCCGTTTACCCCGACAGAGACGACAGATTCGTTAAAACAATTCAATTATTCAGTGACATCCTTGGTACAAAAAATATAAATGATAGTGCTCACTGAATTGCCTACACAATTTTATTTTGATATATATTTTACCTTTATTCTTTGCAATCAGGCACGAATTTGCTATGGTTATTATTCAATTTGTCCAGATGAAATTTTTTTCACCTCATCGCATATTTCGTATAATCAGCATGAAACAATATCCCAGACTGCTGTGTTACTCTATCAATTTTTGTTGTTTACGAATTGTAAAATGTAATACAGAGTATTATTGTTTTTTGTTTTTTTAATTTTCAATTGATCTATAGTTTGCGCTAATCCAGAAAATAAAATAACCAAGTTTACAGATCTTTACAGGTCTTTGAGGTTTTGGGCGTGCAGAATTATAAATATTTTTGTGATTATGTTCATTAGGGAGCAACCATTTGATTTCTATGGAGGGGGAGGGGGCTAGGATCAAATTTGAAATAAAAAGGCAGGACCAAGATTTTTGCAAAATAAAAAGACAGGATCACTTTAGTTCCGAAAAAAAATGCAGAACCTGTGTCAATCAGATTTTGACTTTTATTGGGTTATAAAACATCACTTTCAGAACCACGTGACTATCGTCTTCCAATAAAAATTACGGATTTCAATGAAAGAACAAGTAATGTAATTATTAACAATTTGTTATATCGACAGAGATCTGTAGAATAGGGCACGCACAAGGAGTCCGAAGTATGTTTAAATCTTCAAAATTATGAGGAACTGGACTAGCACACTTAGTCAAAAGTATACTGAACTGTACATTAACATTTAGTCAATAGAAAGTTTAACTGTGCATGCATAGTTAGTCAATAGAAATGTTAACTGTGCATGCATAGTTAGTCAAAAAAATGTTTAATTGTGCAAGCCCAGTTCGCCAGAAACCTCTAGGAAGCCATAGAGTATCTCATTAATTGTGATACGAAGACAGCATAGGCTGGAGCAAAAATATTGCTGCTCAGAAATGGGAAGTTGACAATTTGAAAACAGAAACTATCCCTTTTGTCATAGATCTTAGTTTATAGTACACAGTAATTTCTATACAGTTTCCTTTAAAATACCAATTCTCATTCTTGCTTAACTGACCACCTTATTTTAAATACAATTTTGGTACATATTGACATTCATGGCGTATCAGCTGCAAGTGACAGATCATACTAGTACGTAGATTAATTTATTATTTATCAACACATGAATCAGTTTTCAAGAATCTTTGCTTTTTCTTTTGTTCTAAATTTATTTTAGAAATTGATATATATATAGTAGCAATCGATTCCAGTTTAATAAAGAGTTGCTTCCCTTTGACTTTTGATAAGCTCATTTTTATTTCGTCCAAGATTCCATTGAGGTCAAATTACCTGCATTAGAATTGGCTGGTCCGGTCCCATGCAAATTCTGCAACAGGCCGTTTGATGTCAAAGAACTACTTCAATTATTACTGACAGAAAAATACGAAATCATATCGTGTTCTGTATAAATGATAGTACTCAATAACTTTCATTTCCCTAATTTATCATCTTACAGTTTTGTGTTTATAAACTTTTATAATTGAAAATCAGTACTTTTAAACACATCATGCCTTTTCTTCTATATCCGAAATAACTATGTTGTATTGTGTTTTAGTGTCCGTGTATAAATGACAGCGAATGGTCCAATTTCGCGTAGTGAATTTGTTAAAAATGTAATTGTCCAGTCTATATATTCTTATGCTATATATGAACTTTATTATTTCTTTTTCGATGATTAACGATATTTACGATATAAGGAATGTTAGCTGTATCCACAAACAATGTCAGCTACATCCATAACTTGGCTATCCGTGGTAATGAACCAATATTCAAAGTACTTTTATTTTCATTTTGATCATGGTAGTATATGGGGACAGTTCAGGTCGCATTTGTGGTGGAGCGTGGTGGAGCCGGAAGTGACCTCACCGGAATCGGAAATGACGTCGCAGGAAGTCACGTGACCGAAATCGGAAGTACCCGGAAGTGGTTTGCGCGCATGCGCTACCGGAAGTAACGGTTTTCCCGCCATTTGTTGACGGAAGTGACGTAAGTCACGTGCCGGAACCTGGATGTATGGTCAGTGCATGTGTGACCGGAACGGGAAGTACCAGGAAGTGATTTGCGCGCATGCGCAACCGGAAGTAGTGGATTTTCCCGCCATTTTCCATTATTTGTTGACGGAAGTGACATCAGTCACGTGGTGGTGCCCGAAGAGCCATGCTTGACCAGAATTCTGATTGGATTATCTTCCTTTTCCCGCACTTCTCGGTCGTCTCTGGATCTTTCATCGGTCTGTATAGGTAAGGGTCTCGCATCGAGCCTCTGATACTCTCACTGTTATGTCGAAGTCCGAGAGTAATCGAAGTACAGAGATACTGTTGGATTATCTGATGCTGTCACCATAAGGTCAATGGAGTGGTGTCCTTAGCAACCGCCTTAGCAACGGCGGTCCATTTCACTGCTCTATGATGCACTTCGTTTCTCTTCTCTTGCTCCATGCCGCTCCTCGCTGCTCGTCGTTTTTCATCGCTACTCATGACCTTACTCGCGTGCTCATTTAAGTTTTTTGGGGGGCTACTTGTCACTATTTTCGCTGCTGCTGCTGCTCCTGGTGCTCGTCGCTGTTCGTCATCGCTGTTCGTCATCGCTGCTCTTCTCTTGCTCATCGCTGTTTTTTTCTTATTCTTTGCTACTCATTGCTTTTTCTCTTGCTCTTCTCTTGCTCATCGCTATTTTTCTCTTGCTCTTTGCTGCTCATCGCTATTTTTCTCTTGCCCTTTGCTGCTCATCGCTGTTTTCTTCTTGCTCTTTGCTGCTCATCGCTATTTTTCTCTTACTCTTTGCTGCTCATCGCTGTTTTCCTCTTGCTCTTTGCTGCTCATCGCTGTTTTTCTCTTGCTCTTTGCTGCTCATCGCTGTTTTTCTATTGCTCTTTGCTGCTCATCGCTAATCATGACCTTACTCGCGTGCTCATTTCAGTTTTTTGGGCGCTTCTTGTCATTGCTGCTGCTGCTCCTGCTGCTTGTTTCTGTTCATTATCGCTGCTCTTTTCTTGCAATATGGGAGGTCCTTTATTAAGTTTCCTCATTTTGTCCCAATCGGACTACAAATATGGCCGCATGGGCAGTTCTTGTTTCTGATTGGATGATAAAAAAAATATTCTCTGAAATTGCTTGGCCAAATGGAACTAAACTTGACAGGAAGCATATATGGGAGGTTGTTTACAAAAATTCCTCATTTCGTCTTGATCTGACAACAAACATGGCCGTCTACGGGAGGTTCTGTAAAAATTCTCTTCATCTTGTCCCGATCAGACAACAAATATGGCCACCATGAGCAGTTCTGGTTTAGATTAGCTGATATAAAAAAAAACCTCCTCTGAAATCACGGGGACAAATGGAACGAAACGTGACAAGAAGCATATATGGGAGGTCCTTTATCATTTTTACTCATTTTGTCCTAATCGTACTACAAATATGGCAGCCATGGGCAGTTCTTGTTTCTGATTTGATGAAATAAAAAGAATCTTCTCCTCTGAGGCAAATGGAACGAGACTTGACAGGAAACATCTATGGGAGGTTCTTTACTAAGTTTCCTCATTTCCTCTCGATCGGGCAACAAACATGGCCGCCATGGGCACTTCTTGATTCTCATTGGTTGATTTCAAAAAAAATTCTGGAACTACTTTGCCAAAACTGTCAGCCAAACTTGACAGGAAGCATCTATGGAAAGCCTTTTATGATTAAATTTTTAGCTCACCTGGCAAAGCCATGTGAGCTTTTGCCATCACTTTTTGTGCGTCGTCCGTCGTCGTCGTTAACATTTCAGATTTTGATCGTCTCCTCTGAAACTACTGGGCCATTTGGAACCAAACTTTGCAGGAATGATGTACTAAATGTCCTCTATGAAATTTCCTCATTTCATTTTAATTGGACGAAAAACATGGCCGCCATGGGCAATTGTTGTTTGTGATTGGCTGAAACTTAAAAAATCATCTCATCTGAATCTACAAGTACAAATAATTTGTAAGTTAATAAAAATGATGTTTGTGGAGTCCTGTACAAAAAGACCTAATTTCGCATTGATTGGACGAAAACATGGCCGCCATGGGCAATTCTTGTTTCTGATTGGCTGAAATTTGAAAAATCATATCCTCTGAAACTATAAGTGCAATTGATTTGTAATTTGATACAATGGATGTTTGGGAGGTCTTCTACAAAGATTCCTCATTTCAACTTGATCCGGCAAAAAACATGGCTGCCATGGGCAATTTTTGTTTCTGATTGGCTGAAATTTTAAAAATCATCTCCTCTGAAACTACAAGTGTAAATGATTTGTAAGTTAATACAAATGATGTTTGCGATGTCTTCTACAAAGATCCCTCATTTCAACTTGATCCAGCAAAAATCATGGCTACCATGGGCAATTCTTTTTTCTGATTTGCTGAAATTTGAAATATCATCTCCTCTGAAACTACAAGAGCAAATTATTTGTAAGGTGATAAAAATGATGTTTGTGAGGTCCTGTACAAAAATTCCTCATTTCATCTTGATCCGGCAAAAAACATGGCCACATTGGGCAATTCTTGTTACTGATTGACTGAAACTTTAAAAATCGTGTGTCCTGAAACTATAAGTGCAAATGATTTGTAATTGGTACAAATGATTGTTGTGAAGTCCTCCACAAAGTGTCCTCAAATCTTCTTGATATGACTAAAACATTGCCATTGGCAATTTTTGTTTCCAAGTTGAACAAATCCAAAGCTTTGTTAATTGGTACAAATGATGTGTTTGAGGTCTTCTACAAAGACTTGTCATTTCATCTTCAAAAATAGACAGGCTAGTCTCTAAATGAGATTTTTGGGGCTATTTGTAAACCAGGTGAGCGATACAGGCTCCTATGGGCCTCTTGTTTTCATCCCGATTGGACGACAAGCATGGGTGCCATGGGTAATTCTCGTTTCTGATAGGCTGATATAAAGAAATCTTCTCTGAAACCGCTTGGCCAAATGAAACGATACTTGACAAAAAGCATCTGTGGGAGGTTTTGTAAAAAAAAATTCTCATTTTGTCCAGACCATGCGACAAACATGGCCGCCATGAGCAATTCTTGTTTCTGACAGTTGAGCCATACAGGCTCAGTCCTTTTAGTCCAGCTAGTTTAAATATGCCTACATGTACATATGACTGAAAAACTAAGGAAAATCTTTTTGTTCAAAATAAATCAAGTCAGGTTTTTATTAAATAATGGTCTAATGCTTGTGATTTTTTAAATTAACTCTCGGATTCATTTTGTTTTTAAACCACAATCGACACCATCACCACCCAGAGGATATCATAGAGACTACTAGTATACTATTTATTTACGAGATGGCCCTATGTGCATGTGATGTGTGTTGCAAAGATCTGAACTAATCTTGTTTTAAATTTACAAATGAAAAGTATATGCAAATGTAATTATAAAATATGTATAATATAAAAACAAATTCATAGATACCAGTTTTATTTACAGCTACTGATTTCATAGGAATAAATACACCTTTTACTTTCTCGGCATTGCTCAAAAAAAAATTATGATTCGACTTTGTAAGAAAAAAAATAAGTTGGTTTGATTGTAGTCGAAAAAAAATAAAATTGTGTCCATACCTTGAAAAAAAAATTCAAACCAATATAAAAAACCATACCCCCCCCCTCCCCTTTGCAGTTAAATGGTTGTTCCCTAATCAAAGCCTGGTTTAGGATATTGAGTATAGTATCTAATCTTAGATATTGAACACTGTAATGGTCAATCAATTCGTGATGACGACCGTAAAAATTCCTAAGTGATGACATCAACTTATCCCTGATAAAACCATGGTTAAGAAGCTTTTGTGACAGCAGTAATCCTCTTTGCCGAAAGTCAGGGTAACTCACGCATGCCCTTGAAAATCGGATAAGCTGAGAAACGTGGACGCCATATGCAGGCGATGCTGGTATACTGCTACTCAAGAATGGAAAATTAGCAATAGGAAAGTTGAAGTCATCACGTTTTTCATAAAGTTTTGTCTTCAAATGTCCCTCATAGTCTATTTCAAGAAACAAACCCAAATATGAAGCGGACTATGGTGTATCTGTGGTATCCTTAATTTCAAGCTCACTGGGGTAGATAAGATGTAGAAAGTCTTGGAATTTGTCGTTATTTAACGACAACACGTCATCTATATAACGAAAAGTGAAATTTAAGGATTGGGCTAGTTTCTTTTTGTTTTCACGGACTAACCCTTGAATGAATTCCGCTTCATATGAGTACAGAAACAGATCGGCGAGGAGAGGAGCACAGTTTGTTCCCATTGGAATGCCGATTGTTTGTTGAAAAATTAGACCGCCAAATTCAACGAATATGTTGTCTATGAGAAAATCTAACATGTTTGTAATTTCATCTTCTGAATACTTTTTGTCAGAATCAGAGTGGTTCTTCACGAAATAAGCCTTTTCATACCTGCGTGTGCCTTTTTTCTCGAAAAAAATTGCATTTTATTTTTTTATAGTATGTCATGTACAATATGTAGATGTGCAACAATGTTTAAGGGTTTTAATTTTCTAAAATTGGGGCCAACATGGGTCAGATTTCCAAAATGGTCTATTTAAGTTTGTTACATAAACTTCTCCTTCATTTTCCAATCTATGCATTTTTTTTTCTAAACAGTATTGTAATGCTGTCTTTTCCGACTGCATCCATTCAGTTT
This sequence comes from Mytilisepta virgata, assembly GCA_028015205.1. Lineage (NCBI taxonomy): Eukaryota > Metazoa > Mollusca > Bivalvia > Mytilida > Mytilidae > Mytilisepta > Mytilisepta virgata. Next base: position 46,449,702 of record CM051520.1, read on the forward strand.
ATTATTATCATTATTTTTTTATGGAAAGCCTTACTTTTCATCTAATTGTCGGAATGTAAGTGCTGAGCCGTCTGCACTCAACTGAGTATTTTGATTTTTGTCATTGACCCTATATGTGTTGTGAATGTCGTCAAAAATTGTCGCTGTCGACAATATTTACCGCAAAACGGTGACTTAAAGGATAAAGCGCCGTTTGCTTATACTTGACTCGCCATTTTCAGGGATTAATTATCAAGAATTAATGTCCTTTCTTATTATTGCTTTCATCTGGTCAGAATATGATACATTATTTTGCAATTGACTCCCATTGTGGTATAAAACATTATAGAAATGCAATATTCTATATGATATAGACATAATCTTTCGATCAGTTTACTTGAGGTCTGGAGCTGGTATGTCAGTAACTGCTAGTAGTCCTTTGTTAATATATATTGATCATTTTCATTTTGCTTAGTTTCTTCTGGTACCTTTTTTAAAATCGGACTCGGACATCTTTTGAAATGAGTTTTACTGTGTGTATCGCTGTGTGTTTGTTTATTCCACATTGGCTAGAGGTATGGGGGGGGGGGGGGGTGGGGTTGAGATTTCACAAAACATGTTTAACCCCTCTGCATTTTTGCCCCTGTCCCAAGTTAGGAACCTCTAACCTTTGTTAGTCTTGAGTATTTTTTTAATTTTTGTTAATTTTTATGTTTCGGAGTTAATTGTGTCGTCCATTTTGCTGAACTAGTATACATTATTGTTTAGGGGCCAGCTGAAGCCGGGATTTTCTCGCTACGTTGAAGACCCATTGGTAGCCTGTTTTGTGCTCTTTGGTCGGGTTGTTGTCTCTTTGACACATTCCCATTCTACACAATAATAATAAAGGGTTTCAGCATTTATAGCTGTCATAAGCAATGCCACAATATGATTAATATACAATTGTATGTATTTTCCAGTGCGTCAATAACCTTAGACTCGACATATTAATGCGGTGGTAAAATTCATTTTGAATTGATCCGGCAAATTTTCAGCATTTTTTTTAAAATAAAGGACTTCGCTAAGTGTAGCATGACACGACCGTAACGTATTGACAGGTGAACAGTTGAAGTAATTGAGGCCACACTATTATGCTTGACCCAATTAAGTGTTGACATACTGAAAGCACTCATCCAAGTGAATTGACAGAAAAATTCTCCATTGAAATCAGATGAAAAATATACATTTTACTTTCCACCAAATTGTTGATTGTAATCCGTATGACCGTTTGTATCTCAGAAATGATAAATATAGAACAAATTTGATAATACTAATAAAAGCACTCGTCAAGCTGAATTAAAATAAAAAATTAAACAGTAATATATATATACAAGAACCAGATGAAGAAAAATATAAAAACTACATATCAAGACACATTGCTTATTTGGTCCTTTTAACCCCTTATATATCGAAAACCGTAAAAGACTGAAAAATGAGTTGTCAAAGTACAGAAGCAATCATCAAGATAAATTAAAAGAAAAAATCACCATTGAAATCGGATGAAAAATAAAAATTTTAGGTTTCCTGCAAAACGGCTAATTTAGGCCCCTTTAATCCCTTTTATCTCTGCAATGACAAAATATACACAAAAATGCCTTGAGTAATTTTTGTTGTATTTTTTTTTAATTAAAAAACATTTTAAAAAAATAATCAAAATGGTATGAGAAATAAAACAGTTTCCAAAATTAAGGCATGACCCTTTTTGGCCCCGTATATATATCTCTTAAAGGTAGTGAAAAAAACATATGAAAGAATTTTTTCCATTTTCAAGAAGGAACATTAAAAAAGAAAAATCATAAAAATTGGATAAAAATTTAAAAATTTACAGGGGAAAAAAACCTTTATGATCGCCAGAAAAAATTTTATGGGGGACTATCTAGGTAAAATATTACGAGGATATGTTCAATAGAACAAAAGTAAATGGACGGAAACCTAACTGTCTACAGAGCCGACACCTACGACGACAGGTTCATACCATACTACGACCATAAATATTGGGGGTTGTTAAATTATAAAAAAAAATCGTTCGAATCCTGAAAATTCTTTTTTTATATATTTTTCCCATTTTTTAAAACGAAGAATTTAACATTGAATGGGGATCCGATTTAGTGGTGTACCTTCTTGTAATATAGCACAGTTCAACCTAAAGTCACTTTGCAAAATACCACAAATTATAACAAAAAATGTAGATCGTAAAGTGCAATTTATGAAATAAGAAAATAGAAACTCCTAAATATTTAACTGTACTTAATATTTAAAAGCTGCAAATAAAAGTTTGACGGGAAATTTGCTGAATGAATACGAACAAAAGGTACAGTGGTCAACCTTCCGGTCACTGTATGAACATAAAAGAATTGAATAGGATGATCTGAACAATTGCTTGAGGTTACTGAGTTAAAAATTTGTACAATTTAAAAAACTTATATTTTTCTAGATATATAAATTATTTATTTGGAATTTCCTATTTTCGCAAGGAGTGTCATTTATTCATACAGAACTTCATGTAAAATATATATTAAATAATTTGTATTTGATTTCCCGATTGCTCTATGGTCTTAATCGAGAAACATTCTGTGAATTTAAACTATTATAATTTTATTATATATTGTAGTAGTTTATTGTATAACTTTTATACATGTACCAAACTTTCTATACAAAATTCTAAGTTTAAACTAAAGATTTTATGCTACTCTTAGAATATTTTTAATGACCGTATTATACATGGTATGAATTCAGCGGTGTAAAACACAGTCGTATATGTAAATTGGTTAAGATATTCCTTTAATCATAGAAGATGATTCACTGACAATTAGAATTGTTGATAGGTGTAAAAAGAACCTCCTTAGCTTCAGAAACTCCACACAACACATTTTCTGCAATTACGCCCACAACTGATGATGAAGTAGGTTGCATCAATTGTCAAATTTACACACAGGTGTTTGTGTTTTCATCTTGTCGCACATATAAACAGTTTACCTGTAAAACTCCTGGGCATCCTATTGTCTAAAACGTCAATCAAGTTAATGAAATCAACACACAGATCATTGATTTTATTGTTAACACAAACAACGAATCGTAAATATCAGATCTCGTGTCATTTTAAAAGGAAATCAACATTTGTTTCATTATTATGTATATGTTTCCCCCGAATTTACCTTAGCACAAAGGTATATATTAATTTCTTGTTAGAATTACTTATCCACCTTGAACTTTATATTCAGATGTTTCGCTCCAGTGCAGTTTTATTTTTAAAGGACATCGACAAAACCGGTTTTGAAAAGACAATTTAAACACAGTCATCCGTTTATTGACAGACCGACGTTTGCATATGAATGTAGTTGGGACCTATGGGTTCAACGATTTCAATAAAAATTTGAAACATTTTGTTAAAGTGACGTAATTGTAGTTTGAAATAATTGATGAAATTGTGAAAATTGGAAGCTTTCCCATATTTTCGTTCAATGGAATAGAAATATTGTGGATCATTACACCGTGAATTTAGGAATCGGAAAAATTAATACCATGTTGTGAACTGGAATTCGCTCTGAAAAGGTAAATTAACTATGAATGACCCCGTTAAAGATCATATTTCATGAATCTAATTTCCTCGTTACATGGCGGACGCCATTGAATTTTAATAGTGTGTTATCTTAAAGTTGTTTTTGATGTTTTAGTGAAACAGAATGGTAATCCAAAGGGAAGAACCGGCCCAAGTCATGGCCAAGCGACGTGTCTTGTATATTGGAAGTTCAGTACCCATTGAAACTATGGAGGGTCTTGATGCAGTTCAACAGCCCTTAAGGGACCGATATCCGGTAGGTGAAAATGCTCAGTTACAAGGAATTGACTCCACTTTAACTGTACTAAACACTGGTTTACAAATTCAGTACGTTGATGACCCGGACACCATCGTTTTCTTTCCTATTTCAACACTAACATTATGTGCTGCTGTCAGGCCTGTTAATGCAATAAATGCTCCTACTGGAGAAGTTATGGCAAAGTTCGTTTCTTTAAATTCTGATTTGGCAGCACAAAATGCCAAAAATCCAGCGATTTTCACCGCCATTACTCGTCGTTCAAAAGGTCGTAAGGTACTGGAATGTCACGGATTTGTATGTGCTTCAGATCAAGACGCTTTAGACATTGTAAAGGCAACATCAGTAGCTGATCAGAGGAAACGACAAACGGGCACAATGAAAAATGGTCCCGGTCCATATAGAGTGATAAATGGAGCTGTCCCTTCACGGAACCGACCTGGATCATACAGAGTAGTTAATGGGACGGTACCTGTCGAGACCACTGCGGTGGTTAATGGGACATTGCAGAGGGTTATTGTTGAGAAACCAGTTTCGGCAAGACAAAACGTAAGATTGTCGGCAGGAGAAAATGTGCAGTCATCTGTAGATGACGTTCCACAGGAATTTTATGATTCACCACCTCCTCAGGGATACTTTTATCGTCCAAGTAACGTGCAGGCTAAAAACTTTAAAATTGAGAAAAAAGAACCCCCGGTGTCTTCCCGTTCACGAGTTTCTGGCACCTTTGTTCAACCAGCAGAATCAAATGTTTTACCGCAATCTCCACCGTCACCCCCGGCTGAACCAGCACCGGGACCTCCGCATAATGACACAAATAAACCACCGGAGCCATCGGTAGCTCCTGGATATCAGCCGTCAACTGAACCACAATTTCAACGAGAGGCACCAACTCAAAATGGTGTTCCACATCCACCACCATCAATGGGACGACCACGGATGTACATGCCCGGTCCTTATTATCCACCACCATCCTATGCAAGACCGGGTTTTTATCCACCACCACCACCACCAATACAAAGACCAAGATTTTTCTCTCCTCCGCCATTAATGCGTGGTGCGCCTTATCCATATCCGTATCCATATCCGATGTATCCACCTTTTATCAAACGCCGACGTCCAAAAAGGCGAGAATCGGAATCCCCAAAGTCAAAATCATCACACAGTAGACATTCAAGCCCAAAGTCTCCAGAAGAGACTGAAAAACAAAGAGTCCCAAATGGAGATTTTGATAGTGATAGTGATGATTTTTTCAGACCTAAAACGCCACCTAGGGATTACGATGTAAATGGTGATATCAATTCTCATCGAAGAGAGCGTTTGAGTCGTCGCGAGGAATATGAAAGGCGGCGGAATCGACGAAAACATGACAAGGATGATAGAAGTCCACCGAGAATGATGTATAGTGGCTACCGACCATATTACATGTATCAACCGCAATCGTTTGGACCATACATGGCACCAGAAATGGGTCGCTTCCCTCCTCGTTCTAGTTCCGTTCCTCCACATCTTCGATACTCATCAAAAGACAGAAAGGCCGAGAAGAAAAAGCAAAAGAAAAATAAAGCTAAAGGGAAAAACAAATATCGTGGAGGCGTTCCACACTATCCTTATCACGGTCGGGAGGATATTTCGACGGAGAGCGCTAGTGTGTTGGGTGGATATGCCTCAGAAGTACCACATGGGGCGTATCCGGTGGACGGATATTACTATTATCCACCTAGACCGCCTCGTGACTTCAGAAGGGAGAAAAATCAGTTTATGAACGAAAAATCGTTTTCTCGAAGGATGCAGGAGGAACACAGAAAATCAAAAGGAAAAGAGGAATATTATCCTACAGCGTATGAATTAAACGATGCACAGGCAGATGAGCGTTTGAACGAACCAGATTTTACGATGTATTAATAATGGGAAATAATGAAAACAATGTAAGAGGTGTTTTTGATGATTTTGAATCAAACAAAGATACGTATTATGATTTAGTGAATGAGGCAAAAAATCAAAAGCAGGGTGAATTGAGTGAGTAATGTAAATAACAACGTCAAGTTTTATCTACTCCAAATGGATCAGTGATTTTATGAAAATATGGGAAATTCCTCTTATGGAGAGCAGTGATTGTTAAGTAAATAATTATTACTGTCCAAGTATAAAGTACTAATAATATTGTAATGTGTTAATTATATGCACATGTTATGAATTTATAATTATCTGTTTGTGTAGTATGTTGACAATTTGGAAATTGCTAAAGCCTTCATTTTAAGAGTATTTTACTCTAGAAAAAAAAATACAAATATAGATAAAATGTCTAAATAGTCAGTCAAATATTGTAATTATTACTGATTTTTATAACCCGGATTTTATTTTTGGTATCCGTTCACAAAGTGAAAAGTTTTACCGACAACATTATTTTCACACTTTTCGTTCTAGCGTTCTCGACTTTATTTTCACTTCAAATGATAAACTAATAATGATTTATGTGTTCCATAAAATTTACAAAGAGAGGACACCTCCCTTTTGATTTGTCGTTCCGCTGTTTAATCCTGCAAAAGTCAAAGTGACACACCCAATACAGGCAACTTTCCTTTCAAATGTAACTCCATGGCTCCAAAATAATAAAAACAAAATTATTTTTTGTTAACTTTAATGATAACTCAATATTAATATAGCCTAGTGACATGAATATTTTTCATGAAATGAGTGCCATAACTGTTTCAATTATCCCCCGTTTCGATTTCGACGATTTTTTGGATTTGTCATTCCACACTAATTGAAAATTGAATTATCTAGAACTTGGTAAATGTTTATTTGGGCAGTGTCTGTATCTACTACAAACGTCAAAGAATCTTCATTTAGTAGATTTTGAAAAGTTCTATCTAGAATCACAGTACTTGTGTTATATTTCCCATTTTGTTAATTACAAATGTATCTATAACACTTATATAAAAACACGCCAAAGCTGTTTATTATTTTTTAATTGTTATCTTTATTTTTTTCATTTGAGTTTGTACATTTTTGTTAACACATGTATAAAATAATTATGTAATGTGATATATAAATAACGCTTGAATACTTATATTTAATTCGTATAAACAGACGATTATTTTAAAATTATATAAGTGTATCTCTTGGTAGTAAGATAAACATGTATAGATCTATTTTCCTATTACGAATTAATACTATATCATCAATAGGCTGTAAAAACAACATTTTATAAGATCAGATTTACACAAGTTTATATAATAGTTAAACAACAGCAAAAGATATTCGTTTAACACCAAGTTATATTTAATAATGAAATGTAAATATATTAGTGATGCTAATTAGTTTAAGAAATAAAAAGACGAAATACGTACATGTCTTTTGTTACAAAAATATTTCTACATGCATTAGAAATAGGAAGACAAGCGAACTTTTATATTTTAAAAATGGAATAAGCCATAAAGATTTTTTTTTTGCATTGATATCTTAGATATTTTCAGTTTCTTTTTTGAAACGAAAATCACACTAATTCTAAAACGTTCAAATTTAAAACGAAATCAATATTTCTCGCAGACTGAATTGATTTATCACTTTTTAGCCTGGGTTTACCATCTCATTGATCCGTTCGGGTATCAATTTTTTAACAGCTGTTGATCACATTTATTGATTGATGATATTCGTCTTATATGACCTATATATTGAACTTTTAGTACTGTAATTGAATTCATTTTAAGGATCTTATGTATATTTTTTGGAATTAGATAGAGTTACATATGAATTGTTGAATCTGTATAGTTATTATAGTAAGTAAGTAAGTAATGTCTTTATTTAAAGAGGGTAACACAGTTAGTATTAAAATACTAATCTTTCATAAGGCCCTCAACTTAAATCCCCCCTTTTTAACAGAAAGATTTCCACAAGCTTCCTTACTGCGATAAAATATAAGTGAAATGCAAAGCGAGATTTTATCTGTAAGATTATACTGAAAAAAGAAAAAAAAATACCACCCTTTTTTAAAGGCTTCCCTGAGGCCCTCAATTAAAATATAAATTAATAAAACACACACAATAAATTAATCTAACATTATACTGCATATTAATTGTCTTGGATCTAAATCATCACGTTTCTATTCTCAATTTAATGGTCATTTATTAAAAAGTCACAAACCAGAAGCTGTTTACATGATTATATTACATTTTCCCCGAAGATTTAGGAAACATTTTTTTCCAAACATTCGTTATGTTTTTTCTAAGTTATCCTTTCATTTCCATTGGTGATACAATGAGTTTTAGATATGCAAAGAAGAGAGATGTTTATCATGTTTATATTCTATTTTGTTTTGTTTTTTTTTCGGATAGCATCGATTTGTTCCATTTATTTCTCATTTTATTTATTAATTCTAAACTTAAATGTAGGTTATTGAAACTAATTATAGGCAGTCGGATATATATACTGACACCGAGGATAAACTAAGAGGGGCCACTTTTCCCTTTATTCACTCGTAACCCCGGCTCATAACTTACTGTTCATATAAAAATATATATATATTATTTGCTAATTTTTATTTTAAACGACGATTTGTAATTTATATGAATATTGAATAGCAGAAATTTAAAGCTTATTAATTAATATTGTCGAATTTTCTATCGTATGTTTAGTTACTTATTTAATAGTTGTTATTAGTTACTTAAGAGGACACATACCGGGCGTTGTCCTGATAGATTTCGACTATCATTGGAGTACTTTTTGAAAGTTGCCCTTGAAGTGAAAAAAAAAATGATAGGAAAATGGCCCTACCTATTAAATATTAGTTTATAACTGAATTTTAACATCAAAGGGAAGTAACCACAGTTAATTGTATTATTCAAAGGGTGTGAGGAGTATGGGAAAAAACATTTGGAAACCACATTATGTCGAATATTTGAAGAAAAAAGCAATGGTCAAAATTTTGTTGTTTTTGAAAATGAAAACCTCAGTCTTCTTTAATTGTTCGTCAGAACCTTCTTTTTGCTGGAAAGAATGCCACCCTTTTTTAAATTAGCTGTATCCGCCATTTCGTCTTTATAAGGGACAGAATAATTTGTAAATCTACCACCCAAGTTTTAGATTATTTTGCCATTACAGATCCGATGGAAAGGGGGTTTCATGACATATGTAACGATAGAAGGCAACTGAACCAGTCAGATATGTAATTACATATAGGTAATTTAAATATTATTTGTTGAGAAGACGAGATTTTTGTCAAAAAGATGAATAGCTCTATAAAATATTTCAATGTAAAATACTTTAAAATGACATTTAAGGCGCGGTTTTTTAAGCAATTAAGGTCAGGTTTTGTACATGGAAAATGACGGATTGTGTGGATTCAACGTTTTGCAAGTGGAAATGGAAATATTGTTTGAAAATGTGCTTAAATCCCCCTTTTTAACAGAAAGATTTCCACAAGCTTCCTTACTGTGATAAAATATAAGTGAAATACAAAGCGAGATTTTATCTGTAAGATTATACATATGTATAATAGAACATTCCAACTAATATAAAAAGATATCCTTCCTGATGGGTTACCACGCAAATTTATCAATATATCAAGCATATAACTTTTGTTAGGGATGCGTGACAATGTATTAAAACATTTAAGTCAAAACACAAAGGGTTATATTAAAGAAAAGGTTTGCATTAAAAAACACAGGTAGTAACATTTTGGAATAAAATATCTCTTGCCATACCAGCTGTATTAATATCTCTAGCCATATCAGCTGTATTAATTCATGTATATATTACAGAATTAAGTTATCAATATTCAAGATTCACCGAATTCTTCGTGCATAAGGAAGTTTGGATGCATGTTTTATATATCAAATTCAGTTACATCTCGCTTGAAAATTAACAAATTAACTAAAGATGCTATTTTTTAATTATTATACAACAAACCGCTAGAAATTATTTTTTAAATAATATTATAAATTAACCTATTTTAACTTTTTAAAGTTTTTTTCCTGGCCGAATCCACATTTGAAAGTTGTAGTTTCTCCTTAAATTCTAAAACCTTTTCACCTTTGACATTTTTCGTGATTTTCAAGCTCGAAATGTATGTTCTAAAATAATAATATAAAAACATTTCCCATCGGTAAAGTAGAATTTGTGGATTTTGTAATACTTGAAAATTTGTTAATTTAGTCGAAATTTTAAATGACAAAAATGTAAATTAGCTCTTCTTGTGGAAAAATTCGTTTGATCTACATCCATCTTCCCCCTTTCCACAATTTAAATGTCACAATGCATATATTCAAATGATTGGCCTTGTCATGAAGAGCTCTTAAACATGCATTTCAATATCTTGAGAAACTAGTATTCATCATTATTGTAATTCTCCATAGGTTATCATACAGTCCAGTATGTTTTTTTGGAGGTTTTTGTATACATGTGTATATATGTACATATTACCATTTTCTTATATATCGAATATATTAAATATATTCCAAATCCGCACAACCATGCACTCAGTTTTTATACTTTTAAATTAACAATGAATCGTATAATATACAGTATGGTTGTTGGTTTGGTTTGTTTGCTACACAGTATGTTAAAGACTTTATATAAAAATTGTTAAATCAATTTCATATCTTTAAAAATATGTTAATTTTATTAAAACAAATATATATCTGTTTTATATTGAATCTTTATCCCATATACTAGGTTAGTAGAGTTAAATACTCACAGTAGTTCAACCCCTCCTCAAATTTTTATGCCCCTTCCATGAATATAGATTTACCCTTGTACACCCGTCCGGCTTTGTTAAGTTTTTGGGTTTAAGTTCATTTCTCATAAATGTCTTAAAGACACACGATATCTACTGTAGTTTTATGTGCTTTCTCAAATCGGAGGTTTTAGGTCTTTATATGTTAATTACGATGGGGTAGGTCAGAAATAATTTCTCAATGGTGTATTTATTTACGTTGAACCATAAGAACTTGTTGAAGGTTGTATGGTTTCTGTTTGCACCTTTCGGAATCCATTTCTGTGTTGTTCTCATCTACATTTACCAAAAGGCTGTTGGACGTCCAAGAGTAGATTGTTAGAAACCATTTTTCCGTTTCACAACTCAGACATGTACTGAAACTATTATTTTAAGGGATTATTTTCCCTACTGGTTCGCGACAATGGAGACTAAAGGGTAAGCATTTTTAAGCCCTGTTGATTTGTGCATACGTTTTGGGTTATATATATATATACATATCAGAAGTATTATTTTTGCTTAACATACTTGTAATAAAACGTGGCTATAAAGTTTAAAATGTGTGTATATTCACGTTATAACGAATTTTCTGTTTAACTGGTCGTTGCTCTGCATTGCCTAGAATCAGAAGCCAGAAATAACAAGTATGGAATGTGTTTTTTTATGCCCCACCACGAATGTGGCCGGGGCATATAGATTTATACTTGTCCGTCCGTACGTTCGTATGTCCCGATTCTGGTTAAGTTTTGCGTTTAGCTCCATTTCTCAGCAACCTATAGTAACATTTCACCACTACAGTCCTCTTGTATAGTACAACACAGTTCAGCAACACTTGGGTTGATATGACCTAAATTTCATGCTTCGGTGACTTTGGTTAAGTTTTGCGTTTAGGTTCATTTCTTTGGAACTGAGCATAGTGTATCAATGAAACTTCATCAGTGGATGTGCCTTGGGTAGTACTGAGCAGTCATACAATAATTGGGTCATTATGACCTTTTTTTTTTAGCGACTCTTGTTAAGTTTTATAATAGGTTCATTTCTTTGGAACTAAGCATAGTGTATCAATGAAACTTCATCAGTGGATGTGCCTTTGGTAGTAATGAGCAGTCATACAATAATTGGGTCATTATGACCTACATTTTACGCTTGAGCGACTCTGGTTAAGTTTTGCGTTTAGGTTCATTTCCTTGGAACTAAGCATAGTGTATCAACGAAACTTCATCAGTGGATGTGCCTTGGATAGTACTGAGCATTCATACATGATGACCTACATTTTAGGCGGAGCATCCATGTCTTACAGAGACAATTTCTAGTTTAAACCATATTCAAGCAACCGAAAAAAAAGGTTTCCACAAAAAGGCTATAGCCAGGTGATTTTTTTAAACAGTTTAATTCGTTGATACTTTCTACTCATAAAAATGAAACGGTTGGCTTCTTTTAGGAATCTATGGACATATTGAAGGTTTTCAGGAAGTATGATTCTATTTGATGATTTTCTCTAAGATTTTCCTTGTTGTGGGACTTGTTCATTACTTGTTCATTATTCCCTAACGTCGTTTGTGGATGGTTCTTATTTATTTCGATCAGCTCCACATCTTTTAACTCGGAACTTTTGAAATTTTGCAAAATGTGCGTGGACATATTAAATACTCCGATGAATATGAATGATCAGATAATCAGATTATCAGGTTGTGGTTTTGTAAATGTATTTCCCGGGTTTAAAGGTCATTGATATCTTTGCTTCTCAATGTAATTAATAGGGATTATGAGAAATGTGCTTGATTTTCAAGTGATGTTTTAATGATACATGCAATGTTTGGTGTTCAGCTTGTCTCATTAATATTGTTACTGATCATCGTAAACTGATAAAACACAGAGATACACATTAAACACAACACGAGTCTTTGACACTTTTTTTTCTAAGATTTTGCTAATTAATCTAAGCAAGATCCATAAGCCAACTCTGTTTTGGAAAGGACCTGCTACTAAATGTTGGTACAAATTAGCCATAGAGGAGGGTTATAAATACTTTTTAAATAACGATGGTGATATTGTAGTTTTGTCGTGCACTGATTGATTTATAATAGCTTTATTTGTAATAAACAAAGGGGATTGGACACAAGCTTTTCCAACTTATGAAGTCATCTTCCAGATAATATGAGTAACAAATAGTAAAATGAAAAAACGAACATAGAGAAAAGAGTATACATATACAAACTCTCTTAAAATATTGACAAATTGAAGAAAAACTTACATATATTGCTTAACAATGTCACCTTACTATTTTCACCATATTTATATAATACTAGTAACGTTGTGTTTATGGCACGTCGTTGTTATATTTATTCAATTTCGAGATATCTTATTTAGTTAAATAAGATATTTTATAAACTAATAGATATATCTTATAAATTAATAGAGATATCTTATTAACTAATAGAGATATCTTATTAACTTATAGAGATATCTTATTTACTTTCAAATTAAATAAGATATCTTATAAAAATTAAAGATATCTTAATACTTAATAAGATATCTTGTTAAATAAATAAGATATCTTGGAATTTGAATAAATATAAAAACGGCGTGCCATATGTGTTTAGCATTACCTATGCGAAAATAGTAGCAAAGCTTTAAGACATAGTGCACAGATTACCTATCATAAAATGCTTTGAAGATTCAGATATGAATAATGATTATCTCCGCCTACTCGAGTGAATAGAATGCTGATTGACATATCAGGCCACTACTATTGAAGACAGCAGTGGTGACTATCAGAAGATAGATCAAATCTATGCAAAATTAAAGTATTCTAATTATCAAAGGACATATCTTACAGGAAGTATAATAATTAAAAATACTGTCTTAAATTTTTGACCTGTCTAAAATGTCTTTGAGCGGGAGTATTTTTAAGCTCTAAGTAACAGCTCTTTCATTAACTTTGGTTCAATGTTAATCATGATTTTTCAGGAATAGGGCCACTTTCCCCTGTATTTGGTTCACTCATCACCACTGATTTTTTTAATCTTAACTATTTACCTACGTTTTGGTTCTGAGTGTCCTTCACGTTGAAAAACTGTCTTAAAAACGTCAATTTGGTGAATTGGTAAAACTGTCTCCCAAAGCGATATTCAGGTATATGTAGAAAACTGTTTAGTAACTTCTTTGTTCGTTATTATTAGCAAATCTTTACATACCACATACCATGCGATGCCCAGATATTTTTAATCAATTAACAAATCATGCAATGTCCACACCTAAATTTTCAATCCAGTCAATCGAATCAATGACCCCACCCTACCTGTTCAATACTGTCAATAAATTGTTATCAGATCAAGTTTAAGTATTTATGAGATTGAGACAGCTAATATAGTATTTCATTTAAATTTTGTCTTGTAAATTCGTCACACTATAATTTTTCTATCAACATGGCATTACCATCATTTTTAACTTATTGCAAACTTTATCGCTCTTTTTAAATTCGGAAAATGTGATTTCTATGTACCCTTGAAACATTGTTATGAATAAAATACCATATATAACGTTTTTTTTTACAATATGGTAAACATGCATATATTGTATCAACATGTTATGTATAATGTTTCCTGAGTATCAAAACCAATAAATAAGCAATTTAAAAGTATATTACATTTATAAGATGTTATAAAACATTTGATTTGCATTTAAATTTCAGTAATTCTTCTAAAAAATTTGCATATTCAATACCAATACTTAAGAAATATATGCATATTCATGAGTGTGATGATTTGTTCTCAGCTGCCTTAGTACTACACATTTTTTTCATCTGCTGTTCATTCAGTATTCCTTTTTTAAAAAATGTCAATGACAATCATCATGGTTTTTTGTTTTTGTTTTGTTTTTTTTTATGTCAATTGTTAGGATCATTTTTTGTTCTTATTATAGTTGTGAAATGTACAAATGTATGTTGTGATTAAGGGAAAAAGTCAAAACATTTAAAAAAATTATTATGAGCTTGTTTCGAATAGGACTACTTATAATTATAAATTTATACAACAAATTTTTATTGCTCAATAAGATTTTTATACTCAATAAGGAGTTTTTATAAGATCTTTTTGATAGTTATTATTTATGTTTTGTCTCAAAGATTTTTTTTTGAAACATTCCTCTTATATTTTAACAGGTTTATAAAGTTGGTTTTTTTTTCGTCTTGTATAAAAGCAAATGTTCATGCACGTAGCCAAGAGTGCTATTTATTCATAATGTAATTGTTTTATCATCATCATTCATGTTTTGTATAACTTACAGACACTTTTTCTGATAGGTTTAAAGTATTAATATTGGTGCAATTTTTACCTTTTGATAAACATTGTTTAATTTTACCAAGTCGTTGTGATGCTTATGCTGCTTTAATCTGATGTCTAAAAAATGACTATATATATTTTTTTTCCAATGGGGGGGGGGGGAGAGAAAAAATACAACAAATGTTTTTAACTTGAAAAAAGTGTAAAAGAACTATTAAAATGCACATGTTTATCTTAATAGGAATGTTTCATCGTAAAATTCCTTACTTTCTAAAAAGATTGTTCATGGTGAAATAACTCCATTTATGTGTTCTTGTATAGCCATCAGATAGCTCCACTGTCTAAGGGATAATGAAATACCCTTTATAGTTGACTTCTGGTTGAGAATTTGACGTAAATCAATTAATGTTCTGCTATCAATTTTACATACAGTCCCATAGTATTCGTTTGGGAGTTGAAAAGACTTTATAAAAGAACATAAGGTTTTATTAAATCTTGGTGCTTCTTGGAATTTGATGCAGTCGGTGGTATTCCATTGGTGGTGCTGATTGACTTTGTACAAATTGGTAGTTATTCCAATGGTTGTAGCCATCATACTTAAAAGAACAATAAAACTAGTCCATTTCAAAATATTAATATTAATATTATATTGATCATAAAGTCTATACAGACTAGATGACCAACTATCAACTCTTGTGGAGATTCTAGGAATTGAATTAATATTTGGGAGGGATGCCATGTCGTGACCTGTATGACTGTATTAAAATGAGAAATGTGATATAAGCATCATTCTTGAAAGCAATCTTCTTCCTTTAATCTATTGTTCGAGATCCAGATCTAAGTTAAACCCTACAAATAGTGGACCCACCCTCTCAAAATATATTCAAAGACAAATTAAGGACTTTATGGACCCACTTTAGACCCAACTTCCACTGGACCCACTATGGACCCACTGTGCATACATACACTTTATAACTACTGCCACTTCCTCTTCAACTGAAAAATAAATAAAAACATCAGAAATTAATTTGATTGAACAGACTTAAATGAAAATTGAAAATCAAGATGAACAGTCTAAACTTAAATCTATTCCGAATCCAGGTAACAATGAACAAGTTAAGTTGCTTGATTCCTTTCTTTTTTCTTTTTTTAACACTTTATTAACCTCAAACACAGTGTACAAGAGGACAAATATGGCGCCACAATTATGGCGATTTTACACAATATAACATAGTACATCACAAGCCTTTACAAATTAAAGTAAATGGACGTATACATGGACATATACGAAACATAATAGCAATAAACAAGTCTTACAATAACTTTGTAATATTCTTTATAAAAATTGATAGCTTATAAAGTTGAACATGACATATTGAGAGTAAACCATACATTTTATTTTCACTTGGGTATTGTAAATAATATTTCGGAATGTACTTCCCTCTTAATTCTTTAATCCTTGTATTACTACAAACAAAAGGATAGTGAAATTCATCCCCTATTCCAGATTAACATAAAAGACATATTCGTCTATCCCTTTCAATGCCTTCCCATCTACCCGTTTCTATAGGAATGTTCAAACTAGAGCACCTTAATTTAGTAATATGAAGTCGCACATAGGATTTAGTTTTACTAAGTAATCTTCCAATGTAAATTCTGTTTTGAACTTTGAATAAAACTCGCCCCTGGAAGATGAATTAATCTGAGAAAACCAGTGTTGAATGAACTGATCTACCAATTTTTGTTTCAAAAGATTTTTCAAGATTAACTCATTAAAATGTATTTGATCATTCCAAATATAACTAAGTCCCAAATCATCTAGTATAGATTTAACATATGATACCCATTTGATACCCTGTGTAAATTAAAAATTAATTTGAACATAATACTTGACAATTTATTTGAATCACATATCAAGTTATTCCAAAATAAAACCATTCTCTGTTTAATTAATATTTCCAAGGGAAAACGCCCCAATTCTCCATAAACCATATAATTTGGAGTGGTATTGCGAACCTTTAAGACATATGGCAAAATTGCTTGTACTTTGCTAATTTGCATAGCGGCCATTTTGGATTTCTCTGACGACATATATTAAAAAGCATTATATTTGCCGAAAAAATAAAAATGTAAATATTCAAATTCTTATAACTAATAAGCAATTTGTCCGCATATAGGTAGATTCTACACAATATTAGCTTTCCTTTCGTGTGCCAATGAACATTGTCAGCATTGAAAACTTTCCGCCAATTCAGTTTAAAAAACTGAAGCGTTACCGTAGTATAACTGCTATATGAATTAAAATTAGTTAAAAATGCAAATTCAAACTACAGATACAGATACAAGGCGAGATCATACATAAATTGTCCGCATATAGAGAACCACTTTGAAGGATGAATTTTATGAGGAAATAAGTTTTATCTCACCTGCTTTCATAACTTTTCGGCCAAAATGTTTTTAAAACATGATAATTTCAAGTCTCCCATAACCTAATCCTTCAAATATGAAGCCTATTCTTACATTTTCTTTTTCTAAATATAACCACTTTTGTTTTACTTGTATTAACTTTAAGCTTCCATGTTGTACAGTATGATTCAAAAATTGATAATGCATTTTGTAGTCCTTCATAGCTTTCATTCAAAATTACTGTGTCATCAGCGTAAAGAATGACAAATAGTCTAATAATCAAATCTATATTTTCTTGTCACAATTTTGAAATTTCTCTTCTATATCATTATCAGCAAAAAAATTCTCAATATCATTTAGAAAAATGGAAAATAAAAAAGGTTAAACATTTTCACCCTGTTTTACCTCAATATCACAATTAAAAACTGCTGAATGTTCTTCTCCCATCCTCACACAAGATTTAATGTTTTGGTACATAATATATATGATTCTAGAAATCTTTCTTCTAATATTTAATTTTTGAAGTTTTTGCCAAAGACCCACCCTCCAAACAATATCGAATGCCCCCTTGAAATCTACAAACGTGCAAAATAGTTTTTTCCCTAAAGCAAAATAAATAGTTATCAAAGCATGCATAAAAAAATATTATCAATAGTTGCATGGTGCTTACGAAATCCTGCTTGTGCATTGGATATCAAATCAAATTCTTCTGCAAGATTATTCAACCTGTAATTCAAGATAGAAGAAAATGTTTTGTTAAGGCAAGAATTAAGAGTAATGCCCCTGTAATTGTCTGCTTCTGATTTTGACCCTTTATTTTTTAAAATTGGAATAAGAATACCAAGCGACCAGTTTTCTGGAATAAGAACTTCATCAAACACAAAATTAAATAAACGTACCTAAAAAGGCATCAACTCATTCAATGTACTTTTAATATATTCATTTAATATATTGTCATATTCGGTGGCTTTACCGTTTTTCAAGTTTTTCACTGCTTTTTCGATTTCGGTTTCGGTAATAGCACCGTTCAAAATATTATCTATGTCCTGCGGTAAATCTTCTAGTTAATATCAATTTCAACATCGTCCTCAGTATTATTATTTTTATTTATATTCTTGAAATGTTCGTATAACGTTTCTAGAGAAATATGCCTATTTTCTTGTTTTTTCTTTCCGATATCGTTTAAAATTTTCCAAAAGGCTTTACTATTAGTTTTTGCAATAATACGTAATTTATCTGACAAATTTTGCTGATGCGATAAATACGCATTATTTACCTCTAATTTATATTTTTTTGTAGCAGCTTTCATCGAATTTCTATTTTCCGCGTTTTTTTTTTTTTATAAAACTGTATCTCTTACGAGCCTTATGAAAATTTTTACGGCTAATGTTAAACCACGGCTTTGAATCGGCCTTCACAAGATTTTTACCCTCGTTTAGCTCATTATCATGATGGAGATCTAAAATATCTAATAATGACTGATCTGGAATAATAAAATCCTTAAGTTTACCTGTTTTCCATTAAAATCTCCAATTAATGAAATATTATATTTCTGTTTTTTTTTTTTGGTTTTTTTGGAATACTTAGAAATTCATTTTCAATCTCCTCAAAAGCATCGGAAGATGAATATAATGTATTTTCTGGGGGTATGTAGACACAAACCAAAATTGTATCAGTTTCCTTAACAATAAGATTTTTTGAAATGTTTAACCATTGAACATATTGACAATCTGTTGTTCTGAAGTCTATGTATTTTGACAAACATTTTCGATACATAATTTAAAGATATGCCACCCGAGGATTTTCGACACTTTTTACGATATTTTGTAAATGCTACATAATTTTCTGGTAACTGTAAAATATCAAGATCTGAGAGTTTGCTTTCAACAAAAACATATATATCATAGGATTCAATCAAATTTACAAATTCTGGACAGTATAGATTTTAATCCACAAACATTAAGACAACACAGTTTTATTTCATCATCATTTTCACAGTTTAACAGCCGGAACTTTCTTTATCTCTTGTACACCCATACTAATTCTGACGCCCCGTGAAACCCTGGGGTTGGGGCGGAGGTTGTAGCTGCCCTGGTGGTGGAATATAGCGTCTGTTGTTCACATAAAGTTTGTCATCTCTCAGTGTAGCATAATGACCTTGGTTCAGTGCATCCATCATAACTGGTATTAACTTTTTCCGACGCTCAATAACCTCTAGTGGATATTGTTCGTGTACTGCAAATCTAGGATGATCTTTTAACTTTTCTCGAGCTCTCGTCAAAACTATGTTTCGATCTTTTCGCCTCTCGAATTTAGCAACAAGGCTACGAGGTCCACCGTTTGGGCGTGGTTTTAGTCTATGGACTACATGAAATTGTATATCATCCCTAATTTCCAGCTCTCTGGCAATGAACTATTTCACTTTAGCTTCGGTATCTTCATTTTCTTTGATGTTTTGTACATCATTTATACTTCTGAATAATAAATTATCCCACATTGACCTCGTCTGCGCCTCGATAATTCTCTCCCTGGTTTCAGTATTTTCTCTCATTAGACCTTGAATCGTTTCTTGCATATTGCCAACTTTGTTTTCATTCTCAAGCGATCTTCTGTAGCATTCATCAAGACCACTGCCCTGATTATTAATCTGCCTTCTCATATCACTGGTTTCATTATTTAACAGTTTCCATTGGTTTTCTATTTCTCCAGTTGGATCGAAAATACTGTCTAACATATCTAATTTTGATAACCTCTGACTTACTTCAGTCATAAAACGTTCGAGTCGTATTACTGCTTTTGCAGAGGAAAATAAAGATGCTTTTCAAGATGAAGAGGAAACAGAAAAGTATTTTTCAGGTTCCTACGCTTGATGACATGATTGAAAGATGTTTGGTTTACAAGCATGGAAGACCCCTTTGTAAAATCGGGCAAAAGATTAAATACACAACCCTACAAATTGGTTGATAAAATTGCCTATTGTGGGCAACAAGCTGCATATATGGGAATATAATGCAAATGTATATACAGCAAAGTTTTGGGTACTTTAATTGAAACTTTGACAGAAGGAGAACCTAACTTATATAAAGCTATCCCACAAGTGCGGGACACTTTTGCCATGTCTACAAAATGTCTTGACCAAATTGGTAGAACGGGTGCTTTACATCATATAATTAGAAGACAGTTAGCAATGACAGATACTTCTTATACAACCTTGGAAGGTAATAGGGATATATCTGACTTGCCTTTGTCTTGTAAAGGTGTATTTGGAGATCAGCTTGAATCAACATTAAATTTTAATAAGGAAAAGAAAAAGACTCTTGATGATGTATTGCCTAAGTTTGAGTCTTATGATAGGAAAAGAAAGATCAAACAAGACAATGACTCTTCAAATAGTAAAAAACCTTGTGCGAGTACTGCAGTAAAAGACAAAGCAAAAACGCATTCTAGTGATTTAAGCTCTGTTCGTATTCCAAGAATTCAAAGGAACAACACTGGTTTCGACAAGAGAAACAAATCCCAAAATCAAGGACAGCAGAAAAAGTCCGACTTTGGTCAGAAGAGATCCTCTTGACAATCTGGATTCAGAGGAGGGAAAAGACAATGACAAGGTGAGAAATTTAATGTTGTGTCCAAAGATACCAGTGGGAGGTCGACTGTCTCATTTCCTTCCAGAATGGTAGAAAATAACATCAGAAAAATGGGTCCTCTCCATAATAAGAGAGGGCTACAAATTGGAATTTATTCAGAAACCGCCCTTTTTAGGCATAAAGCAACGCTTGTAAATGTAAAATTTTACAAAAAAAATTTTAAAAATTATTAGAAAAAACGTAATAGAACTAGAAACAAAAAAACAAGCTCAATGTGGTTTTTACAGCACACTTTTCTGGTGCCAAAGAAAAATTGGGAAATGAGACCAGTAATTAACCTTCGGCCTCTAAATATGTATCTTCGGAAACAACATTTCAAGATGGACATTATGTCAAAGGTCCTGAATCTAGTCAAAGAAGGAGATTGGGGAATAACGCTCGATTTGAGAGATGCTTATTTACATGTCCCCGTCTTTCCGAAAAACAAAAAATATTTGAGGTTATGTGTTCAAGGGAAAATATATCAATTCAAAGCCCTTTGTTTCGGACCGACAAGCTCTCCGATAGTATTCACAAAGTTAATTTCAGTCATTGCAGCCCATCTAAGAAAACAGAGCATAAGGCTGGCAACTTATTTAGACGATTGGCTAAGTGTAAATCAAAAGAGAAAAATGCTTTTTCAAAATCGGGAAATAGTCCTGAATCTCCTTGCTCGATTAGGTTTTATAGTAAACATAGAAAAGTCGAATTTAATACCAACACAAGATCTAATTTATATAGGATGGAGGTTCATATTCGATCTGGGGAAAGTGTATCCAACAGAACAGAGAATACAAAGTCTAAAAGTAGAAATTTGCAAACTTTACAAAGGTCAAAATTTAGCAAGACAATATCTAAAGATTTTGGGAATAATGGCGTCTTGTCTGGAACTGATCCCGAACGGTCGATTGTACATGAGACCTGTACAAATTCATCTTCTCCAACAATGGACCCATCCAAAATGAGTCTAGATTATATAATCAGCCCTCAAGATGCACCTGAGTTGGTGGTTGTGCAAACAAAATACAATGAAGGGTCGTACGATAACACCTTCTCAAACATCAGTTGCAATCACAACAGATGCATCCATGATAGGATGGGGAGGTCACATGAACAATCAGACAATTCGGGGTCTGTGGTCATACGAGATAAAGGCATTTCACATAAACAATATAGAACTTCAGGCTGTATACTTAACAATAAAACATTTTTTACCTCAACTACAAAATAAAACTCTTCTGATAAGATCCGACAATACAACAGTTGTACAATATCTAAACATGGAGGGACAAGATCAGTACAGCTTTGTCAACAGACATGGAATCTATGGAACTTAGCCATAGAGAACGATATCATAATAAAATCTGCACATATTGCAGGTGTAAAGAATGTCCTGGCAGATCAGTTGAGACGGTTCAAGGTGAAAGCAACAGAGTGGTCCCTGAACTCATCAGTAGTACAGAAGATTTTCAGTCTTTGGGGGAAACCACTGATAGAGCTATTTGCATCGGCAGAGAATCAGAAAGCTCGTGTGTACTGCACTTGGACGATAGTTCCAAAAGCATTTGCACTGGATGCACTGTCAATACCGAGGGAGAATATGTCGGCTTATGCATACTCACCACGGTCTCTAGTTCCCAAAATACTGCAACACATGCAGAAATATCAATGCAGGCTAATACTGATTGCACCATTTTGGCCCAGACAAACACGGTATCCTAACTTTTAAAATTACTGATTGTTGTTCCAATGAAACTCCCATTACTACAGAATCTTCTGACAAAGGGAAAAAACAAAATTCATCCAGTTCCAGAAGTGTTTCAGTTGACTGCATGGCTGCAACAGTTTCAAAACAAAAGGCTTTTAAAAAAAATACTAGGAAATTGTTGTCAAAGTCATGGCGGTCTGGAACACAGAAAGATTACAAGAGCAAATTCAGAAGATTTCATAGTTGGTGCAGTGAACGGGAAATTGATCCCTATGATGCAACTTTAGAAGTTTGTGCAATTTTTTTAACAGAACTGTTCGATTTAGGTTTAAAATATAGAACAATTGCAGGCTACAGATCTATGTAGTCATCAGTATTAGCTTTTATTGAGAAAACACCAGTGGGTCAACATCCTTATATAATAAGGCCATTGAAGGGGGTCTTCAATTCAAGACCACCTGAGCGTAAATTACTTCCTGAATGGGATTTACCGCTTGTGTTAGGAAATGCTTAGACAACCACCTTTTGCACCTTTGAATTTTTCCAATTTGAAATATTTGACAAGGAAAACAGGTTTTCTCATAGCCATTACAACTTTTAGAAGATGTAGCGATCTTCAATCTTTAAGGTTGGGGAATGGATCTGTCAATATTCAGGAAAAAAGGAACTACGTTCATTTGACATGGTCTTTCTAAACAGGACCGTGCATATCATGAAAATTCAAAAATATTTGTAACAGCATTTCCAAAAAATACTCTTTTAGATCCCAAAAGAACTATATATGCTTATTTGAAAAGGGCCTAAGATTTTAGAGACAAAGACGGTAAAGAAACAAAATTGTTTTTGGCTATTAATAAACCAAATAAACCTGTTTCCTCTCAAACTATTTCAAGATGGATTGTTCAGGTAATTAAAAAAGCTCATAAACAGAAAAATAAAAAAATAGGGAAGATCGAAGGACATTCGACTAGGTCTTCGGACCATCTTGGGTTTTATTTAAAGGAGCTTCAATGAAATATTTTCTTGATAGTGCTGACTGGAGTCAACCAACAACTTTCACAAATTTTATTTGAAAAATGTGAATGTTGATTTTTTAAATGTATAATTTCAGAAATGAATTCTTCCCCGGCAAGCTGGAGGATATTGTAAATAGGTTTGGTGGATATTGTAAATAGTTTTGGTGGATTGGTTTTTAACGGCTAATTACAATGTTCACATGTGATTTATTATAAATACAGAAGTGTTTTATTTATTGTAAGCAGCAGTAATAACAGACAGAAAGTCAACTATAACTTTACTAATGGAATGTACTATATAAAAGAATAGAACTGAAAAGCAGTCTAACAACCCCATGATGAAACCGCAGATATAATTGGAAGGCTTTGGAATCAAAATAAATCCTATGGTACATATGTCATGTAGGTCGGTTAATTTATGATATAAATTAACAAATTTGTTCTCAAATTAGAATTTTGTGAATAAATTATACATACCTGACATATGTAACAACCCATCCAGCCTCCCCTGTTTATGTTTCGGTTTTGTGTTAGGTGTCTTTCTAGCGCCTAGAAAACAGAAGCAGACAGGTAAACCGGAAGTCAGGTGAGTACAGCTGATCAGCTGCTTTTGACTTCCGGGCGAGCTGAATACCGCAAAGAAAGAAATCCTATGGTACATATGTCAGGTAGCTATAATTTATTCACAAAATTCTAATTTGAGAAGAAATTTGTTAATTTTAGAATATGTTGACCTGTAAGTAGAAGGACCTTAATGCAGAAAAAAGTTGGTCCCTACAAGGCTTACCGCACCTTTTTAATGTACATCAATAAAAACGACTTGAAATCATGCCAGGTGAGCCTCTAGTTTAATTTTTAAAAAATATAACGCAGGTAATATAAAAACAAACTTCTTTATGTCTTATGGGTATAAATAATTCCGTCAAAATTTGAGAATAGACAGAACAGGCTATGTTCTCCTTCGCCTTGACCATCCGAACAAAAAATATTTTTGATTCTTTAAATAAATATCAGTCTTATATTGTGATGCACAACAAGCCGTTTTATTTGTATACAAATAAATGCATTTCATTTCTATAAATATGACAGCACCAGTCATACAGAATCATCTGCAAAGAAAAGAATATGAATAAGAAAAAGAACACGCACACAACTGTTCTTATAACTGTCTTGTCGCACTGGTTTAATGTGAGAACATCGATGAAATGCGAAGTCCGAAGTAAACTCATTTATAGTCCAAAACCGAACTGCAACTGAAAACATCCACATAGAACACAAAAATTTAAACCAAAAAGGAAAATTTGTGTACTTTTGTTCAAATTGTGCGGACCCACTTCTGCTTAGTATCTAGACTTGTACATAGACAGGAATGGGCGATTGAAATCAAAACTTTGACAAACGTGATTATTTTGATTTTCCGGTTGTGAACTTCCCATTACTTAACAGTAACATACCAAGGTCTCCAGCCTGTATTGGGCACATTTCACAGTTGATTCGTTGATATATTCGACTACTTTCTCGGCAGAGCGATATTGATGTCACAAAAACTTCTAAGACATGGATGTGTTTAGTCTTTGTTAATTTTATCACTCCAAAAATATTAAGGTCGTCACCAGGAATTGATTGGTTGATACGAAATTTACATCTCAAGTATGAGACTAGATATCTTGAATTAGATTTCAAGTTCTTTTGGAATTGACACTTCACTTGATTTTACTGACTGGCAATGTGGCGGGTGTCTTTAACGGAGCAGGACATGTTTGCCCTTTTGGAGCCCCAGATGTGACTCCCGGGTTTAAGTAGGAGTTCACATTGCAAGTGCGTTAGTTTCTGTACAGACTTGTTCTAATTATGTTTAGTTTATTATGTTTTTTATTCTTTTAGTTCTGCATGTATACTCGCGGTATTTGTTCGTTATATTTCATTTTCATGCGTTAAATATTTTTCTTGCCCTTGGATTTCGATTTTACGGTCTTTTCCTGTTGTTTTGTCTCTATGGTATTCTTTTGCCGATATTTAGATCCAGTTTCGAAAATTCTAGCTGCATGTAAAATGTCATAAAATGCGTCATTCGGGGAATTTAGGTACCACTTACATTAACGAGGGTTATTAACAAAATTTGATGAAGTGGTTGCTTATAAGCTCGGGGCGGCAGCCTGTCATTTTCATCAGACCTTGACATTGTTTTCAAATTCCAGTGGTCAGATTAAAGTTTTTAGATTAAATCTGTTTCTTAGTAATAATGCAACTATATTTGGTATATGTAGATTAGTTGCGAGTAGTGCACGACTGTTCTACACTACAGGTGTCCCATGTCCTTGACCTCGTTTTCACACTTAAAGTGGTCAAGTTTAAGTTTTTGGATTAGGTCTGTTTCTCAGTAACCAGCTCATGATAAGTCAACTATATTTGGTATGCAGATTTGTTAAAAAGAGTTTATGTCGGTCCGACAGGTATTGCAGGTCGCTGACCTCTTCCTCACACTACAGTTCTCAGGTTAAAGTTTTTTGGATAAAATACGTTTCTCAGTAACTATACATGATAGGTCAACTATAGAAGTTGTTACGAGGAGTAAATGTCTTTCCTTGACCTCATTTTGACGCTACAGATGTCAGGTTGAAGGTTTTGGATAAGGTCTGTGTATCATTAACAATAGATGGTAGGCTGAATTTATTTATGGCAAGCCGTTCTCGTCAAAACTATGTTTAAAACATTTTTCGAAAATTTTACACACTGAGAATTTAAAAAAAAACACACTGAGAATAAGAAATTACACACTGAGATTTCATAAAGACGCATTGAGATTACGAAAAATGAAAAACACACACTGGGAATTGAAAATTACACACTGAGATTTCAAAAAGACACACTGAGATGAAATAAACTGAAAAACACACACTGAGAATTTGAAATTACACACTGAGAATTTAAAATTACATACTGAGATTTGTGCGCATTTTTTATACGCACATATCTAATTAGCATACAAGCTTAAAACAACTAGGGGACAGAACTCGTTAGTCCTTCACTCTGACGCCAAATGTTTTATTTAATACATTAGAAATACAACGTAAAAGACCAATAGAACAAGAAAAATACCCACTTTCTCTCTTTACAAAATATAACCAGAGACGGCATGTATTATATGTCTCTGATATGACCAAATGGTGAAAAACTTTAATAAAATTATGAGTATGTTAAGTCTTGAAATTTATTATGAATGTTGGTTGAAGGAACCGCATTTCATTATAATGACAAAAGTTCTGGAGACCAAGATATTAATCTGTTGAATTATTCATCTCATGAATATTCATTAGTAAATTTGCATATTAATCTCAATGTGTATTTTTGAAATCTCAGTGTGTAATTAACAATTTGCAGTGTGTGTTTTCCAATTTATTTCATCTCAATGTGTCTTTTTAAAATCTCAGTGTGTAATTTTAATTTCTCAATGTGTGTTTTTCATTTTTTTTAATCTCAGTGTGTAATTTCGATTTCTCAGTGTGTTATTTTAGGTTTTTAAATCTCAGTGTGTAATTTTTTCGAAAAAAGGGTTTAAACATAGTTTTGACGAGAACGGCTTGCCATATTTATTTGATATTTCTGCAATTCCTTTAGGAAAGTGTATGTACGTCCGACATGTGTCGCATGTCCTTGACCAAAGCGTCAGCTCCAGTGGTCATGTTAAAGTTTTTGGAGTACATATCGAACTATTTCGGTCATTTCATGTTTGATAACTCTGTATTAAGTATAGCAAGTACTCTCAAACAAATAAAATTTATATTCACTTTTTCCAGCCTTTCTAAAACTTTGTTTTGAAACGTCTGGTAGGACTTCATGTTGATTCTATGATTGTTTCTTACATCGCCACGGGGTCTCAAGCACCGACCCTTTTTGCAATCAAACACATTATGAAACCTACATACTGAAGTTTGCATAAGATGCGTCTAGCTATGGTGTTTTTCTGTACCAAGTTTCCTCAAAGACTTTTCCAAGATGTCCGCATTTGAAATTTTCAAAATGGCTGCTATGCAAGATGGTCGCTAATTTTAGAAGTATGCAAAAGACGCGTCTAGAAAAGATCTATAAGTGTTTAAAGTTTCATCAGAATTGGTTGAACCATTCCCGAGGTATCGCAATTTGAAATTTTCAAAATGGCCGCAGTGACCTAATTTTTTAAACACGCGGTAAGTAGGCTTTGTGTTCTGCTATTTAAAGAAGTTTAAACTGAACCAAAGATATGATCTGTGATACAAGAAACCGAGTAAAGACAATATAATCCCTTAAACTTCGTTTGGGGAACATAATAATAATAACAGAGTAAAAAAAATATGTTTCCCCCAAACTTCGTTTTAAGGGAACATAATTATGAAATTATGACAAAAATTAATGTTATTATGAAATTTCTTACAGTATTATAAGAACATGGAAAAAATAGTTGATGATGGTGCACATTTTTTACTCGCGATGAAAGCGAATTAGTTCTAGGTAAAAATTGTGTGATTTTTATCTGAAATCAATTTACAGGTAAACAAATTTGTTCTCGACACCATGGGTGTCATCCCAGTTGTCCCACATTTTATAATAACAGGTAAAAATGTGTGGGACAAGTGGGAATTGTGTACATGTTAATTAGTTGTTTTCACACCCTTATTACAATAGGTAATTATGTATAGTCTTTTTCTGAATATTATCTAATTGTATTATGTAGTATCTATAGATAAATTGTTCCTGAAGTATATTTATTGCTATAAAATGTGTAACTTATTATAAAATAAAATAGATCTTTTCCAATCCTTTGTACTGATGCCTGGTAACAGAGGGAGATATTCCATGTGGATAGTTTGTAATGCATTTTGCTTTTTGATGATGCTTTTTCCATATTAATATTTTTCTCCTTGGGTGATAATTGAAACAACAATATTTTTTTCTAATATTTATTAATTGCTTTTTAATTGCTTTATGATATATTTCAATATTTATGAAAATAACAAGATTCACAAAAATTAACAGAGAATGATAATAATGCACTATTACAGTATAAAACAAACAGTAAAATGTTCATACACTTCTACCCAAGGTGAATAAGCTGAGATGCTGCATCTGCATAATTGATAACTGTGATTTCCCCGTTGCGTAGTCTTTGTTTGAGTAGTTGCAGTCTGTTGTCAATATTTCTGTATTTGCGGCCCTTTCTTGTTGGTAGCCCCCCTGCTCTAATTTGAATGATATTTACTTCATTGGCTGACTGGATCTGCTTGAGATGAGTAATGAATGTGTAGATGTTCGGATGTGCCTGCTGTATTTGTTTTTTAATCTTGGAATGCCATCCCTCTAAGTGGTTGGTTGTTCTGGATTCATCATGGTCAAAGTGGTTCCAGATTTGCTGATCAGACTCTACCCACTGCGTTGTTACATAGTCTGTAAATGGTATTGTGTTGATGTTAATATCGGCATTTTCCAAGTCAGTCAAAGCATTAAACCACACATCTTCTACACTCTGCAGAGGAACTAAGGGTAGCACTGCTGCTCTGCGTACCAGTGTCTTGATGACTTCATTTTCTTTGTACTGTGTTTGTAGTCCTGATTGCTGTGTCTTCCTCCAAATACACTGGGTGAAATGAAAAAAACACCCTCGAATTGCAATGTTAGGAAAGACAGTCTTTACTGCATTGATTGTTGCAGTCTCGAAGTCCAGAACAAAAGTTGAAGGCTGAAGTTGAAGTTGCTGGTTTGTGCAGTTGGTATGTACAATACTAAAATACCTTCTGTAAACGTCTTCACTCTTGCCAGGGAGTAGACCATAAACAAGAGGATACAGCTCTTGCTTCTTCTCTACATCTTTTTTTGATTGTGTTTAACACCTTTGCTGCCTCTAACTTATATGGCTCTGCTCTGTGATTGTGTTGAATGTTGTAACCTACTGGTATATTGTTTAAGGTTCTTATAGTAGCTGGGCATGTTCTGACAGCACACCGCCAGTAAACCCTCTCTTCACGACGATTCTTTACCTGGAAACGGTAATTGTTGTGAACAAGACTTTGTCCACCTCTACTGTTCTCTATGAATTCTATGTTTAGCTGTGCATTAGCCATTTTGACTTTGATACAAGTTGACATTTTTACTTTCTATATATACCTCTTTTGAGATGTGTTCACATTGATTTCAACAAGCTGAAGTGGCATGTTGCTCATAAGCAAGCCCACTTAGAAAGAAATTGATTAGCCAATTAATGTTGTCAGTGATTAAAAGTTATTATATGACTGCTGGTTTAATTAGTTAAAATAATTAACTTCACTTATTATTTTTATTATTATTATTTTTGTTTTTAATTCAAATCAAAAATATGTATCTACATGTAAATTACTAGATGGTGATAGTGGAGTACTAGAAATAGACTATAACTTTGTCAAAACACTAATTAATTATTTGTTGTTATAAGAATGTTGGACAACTGGGAATATAGTTTTTTCAAATGTGGGACAAATGGGAATAAACCACACCATGTGGTGTGTTTAATCTAATTAACTAATTAACGATTTGAAATGTTATTGTTCTAAACCTTTAGGTACACATATATGTATACCTGGCAGGTAAATCGTTTTGATGATTTCAAAATTTGATAACCTACATTTTTTAATAATTTAAGCAGCAGTTTTTTAAAGGTGTGTTTTTTAGAAGGGGAGAATGCAAATGGACAGATGAATTATTTCAAATGATATAGCTACATGCATGTAAATAGATTTTATTTTAGATTAATAATTTTTTTTACTTTTCAGAATTTATATATTGGTAACATTACTATAGATGCTTTATATAACTAATTTTTATTTGCTTATGTGACGATGTTTACTTTGTTTTGATAAGGTAAATGGATATTTCCACTGAGTGTCGCCATTTTGAAATATAAGACAAAACTGATCGAAAATGACAAATTTTCAAATGAAATGGGCGGACATAGATGTAAAATTAAACATTTGAATTAGCATTGGTTTAGGAAATCCAAACTGAAACTATGTGTAGATAACACTGTACAAGCGATATTGTGTGTATGAAAGAAATTATGGGTTAAATGTGGTGCATGTCAAAATATTCTGATTCCAAAGGGAAGAAAAAAAAATCTGTTGCAGCAAGGGCAAAAAAAAACTGTTTTACAAAACTATGGAAAAAAATTCTGGTTAAGATATATTTTTTCAGAAGAAAAATAATTGAACTCGAGAGTTGATTTAAACAAGAGGCTCAGTGGACTGAGCCTGTATCGCTCACCTGATAGTCACAAACTTTTGATTTGATTTGACAGACTAGTTTGATTTCTGGAAACTTTGTAAATGATCTTCTATAAATGCTTCATACCAAGTTTAAGTTCATTTCAGAGGAGAAGTTTTAAATTTCGACCAATCTGAACATATAAAGGTTTCTGGTGGCCATTTTGTTTATGGACTAGAAAGATTTATGCAAAGTTTGTAAAGGACCTTCCATAGATGCTCCATACCAAAAATCAGTTCATTTGGCTTTACGGTTTCAGAGGGGAAGAAGTTCGACTAATCAGAACATGTAAATGCTCATGGCAGCAATTTTGATTCACGGACCGGGATGATTTATGCAAACTTTGTAAAGGACCTTCCATAGAAGCTACAGGCCAAGTTTCAGTTCTATAGATCCAGGGGTTACAGAGGAGAAGATGAAAATTTACGGACGACGACAGACGGACGACAGACGCCAAGTGATGACAAAAGCTCACATGGCCTTTGGCCAGGTGAGCTAAAAATCACAAGCATTACAAGAAAAGCTTTAGACCATTATTTAATACAAACCTAATATGATTTATCTGGAACATACAAAAAGATTTTCCTTAGTTTTTCAGTCATACTTGACCTTTCAATGATTAACCATCAAGATGAAGTGCAACAATCATGAAAATCAAAGCATTGTTCCTTCTTAGCTCACCTGACCCGAAGGGTCATGTGAACTATTGTCATCACTTGGCGTCCCTCGTCCACAATTCACATTTAAATCTTCTCTGAAGGTACTATGCCAATCTCAGCCAAACTTTGCTGAAATGATCCTTGGGTAGTCCCCTTCCAAATTTGTGTCCGGTGGTCCCAGCATCTGACAAAGATGGCCACCACAGCGGAACTTAGTGTAACATAGGACCCTATTGGAAATTCACATAAAAATCGTCTTGTCTGAAACTACTTGCGCAATTAGAACCAAACTGTGGTGGAATAGTCATAAGGTGGTCCTCTTCCAAACGTGTATGATGGGTCCGACCAAGATGGCAGCCACAGCCGAACTTAGTTTAACATAGGATCCTATGGGAAATTCATTTTAAAATCTTCTTTTCTGAAACTACTGCGCCGAGTACAACCAAACTTAGCAGCATTGGTCCTTAGATGGTCCTCTTTCAGAATTGTGTCCGACGAACCGGACGATCAACCAAGATGGCCACCACAACCTAACTTAGTTTAACATAGGACCCTATAGGAAATTCATTTAAAAATCTTCTTGTCTGAAATTACTGAGCCATTTGCAACCAAACTTAGCAGCAATGGTCCTTAGATGGTCCTCTTTCAGAAATATGTCCGATGAACCCGAGAATCAACCAATTTGGCCGCCACAGCCGAACATAGTTTAACATTGGACCCTATGGGAAAATTCATTAAAAAATCTTCTTGTCTTAAACTACTGAGCCAATTGGAACCGGACTTGACAGCTATGGTCCGTAGATGGTCCTCAGTCAGAAATATGTCCTATGACCTAGAATGTCAACCAAGATGGCCGCCACAGACGAACTTAGTTTTACATGGGACCCTATGGGAAAATTCATTTAAAAAGTCTTCTTGTCTGAAACCACTTGGCCAATTGGAACCAAACATGACAGAAATGGTTCATAGGTGGTCCTCTTTCAGAATTGTGTTCGTTGACCCCGAATGTCAACAAAGATGGCCGCCACAGTTTAACTAGATTTAACATATGACCCTATGGGAAAATTCATTAAATAATCTTTTTGTCTGAAACAACTGAGCCAATTAGAACAAGACTTGGCAGCAATGGTCCTTAGATTGTCCTCTTTCAGAATTGTGTCGGATGACCTGGACTGTCAACCGAGATGGCCGCCACAGCCGAACATATTTTTAAATTGGACCCATGGAAAATTCATTAAAAAATCTTACCTGAAATTACTGAGAGGTTTGGACCAAACTTAGCAGCAATGGTCCGTAGATGGTCCTCATTCAGAAATGTGTTCCTTAACCCAAACTATCAACCAAGAAGACCACCACAGCCGAACTTTTAACCGCGTGGGAACTGGTCGCTATATGTAATAGGCAATGCACTGTCAGGTGAACGATACAGGCTCCTGACAGCCTCCGGTTTAAATATGCATACATGTACCCAATGTGTGTCTAATCAGTACTGTGTGGAATTATGATTATTATAATAAAATACAAAGTACAGAGAAAATGATGTTATATTCCATTTCTTAAGGAATTAATATTTATTTACGAGATGGACACATGTGCATGTGATGTGCGTTGGAAAGATCGGAACTAAACTTGTTTTAAATTTACAAATGAAAAATATATGCAAATGTTTTATTATAAAAACAAATTCATAGTATATACCAGTTTTATTTACTGCTAGTGATTCCATAGGAATAAATACAACTTTTACTTACTGGGCATTGCTCAAAAAAATATTTCTGATTCGACTTAGTAAGAAAAAACACTTTTGGTTTCATTGTAGTCGAAAAAAAATTAAATTGTGTCCATACCTTGAAAAAAAAATTCAAACCAATATGAAATACCATAACCCCCCCCCCCCCCCCCTTTTGAATTTAAATGGTTGTTCCCTAACATATATACATGTATAGAAATCTTACAAAAAATTTTAATTGCGATTATACGGGACTAAATCATGATTTAAGCTGTTCTTATGATCTTATGTCGATAAATATGTAAAGGAATATTTTATTTACTTGCATATAATACCGACTTGTTTAATAAACATTTTTTTTCAAGTATCTGTAAATTACCGATCTTTGGTCTCATTTTCAGGTAAGGTCTATTTCTCAGTAACTACACTTGCTAGGTCAATTATATTTTTTAGAGAAGTATATGTCCGTCCTGCAAATGCCGACCTCATTTTCACACTCAACTGTATTTAGTCTGTGTATTTCCTGCAAGGTATACATGGGTGTCTGTTATATGTTATCTCTTGACCTCATTTTCGGGCTTCAATGAATTATGTAATTTTTTGGTTATTTTCTCAGTTCTTAGGAACTATACATAGTAAGTCAGGATATTTAGTATAAGAATCTTTGTTGGGTGTACATGTCTGTCTTACATATGCCACATTACTGCGGTTCATGCTTTACAGTTGTAGCTAAAGTTTTTGTGAATATAAAAAATTCTTAGTCTACCTTTTAATTCAATTAATCATTGCCTTTTTCCACTTCTGAAATGCCTCAAATATTTTACGAAAGCAGATTTTTTATTTTTTGTGTGCAGTTCATTGACTTTGCGTAAAAATAAGGCATCACCATAAGCAAATGTGACGATGCTGGATATGTGTAGGTTAAAGTGCCTAAAGGCTTGGACCATGTTGAGTTTTGGGACTTTTAAAGCCTACCTAAGTAACTTTCTCAATTCATTATGATTATTCCTTTCAGTTATTCAAAACACTGATTGTGTCGTCTACAGTATCTGCAGCTAATGCTACTTTTTCCGGAAATGAACGAATGCATTGCTAAAACTTACGAACATTGACGAAGAAGCATGTAATAAATTCCAGAATTTATCGCCCCGCTTAAAGTGCTTTATCAGCTGAATCAGGAATTCATTAGTTTATCAGCTATTTTTGCAGTTTTGTCGCATTGTTAACATAAATTACTCTTTTAAACCAATTTATTGTTGACGGAATAGGTAAATAATGCAAGTTTCAAAATTTATATAATTAAAAATTTTGCTTATAAAATGCGCCAAATATTGGGAATAAATTAAACCTTTTCTTTAAAAAATGGATAATCGGCAAAAATTTTAGAAAAAAATACCGACAAAATTTGATGTAAAAAATATGCGCAGATGCAAATATTTTCCGCGCAATTGTGTTGACAATCCGCACAAATGTAATGTACCGAGTTATGCTATAAATGATATATGCCGCATTTTAACTGTCAAGATTCTGTGACTTTGGAAAAAATATTGGCTACAAATTTTGATGCAAAAAGACCATCTCAAGAATTGGTGAAAGAAAAGCAATTGGCATGGAACCAGATAATTGTTCATAGGTCTACGACAACAACAATAAAAATCTGTTTCTAGATTTATGAGCCGTTACATAGGTCAGAACTATTTATTTATTCATCGATTATTCTCAAAATTTTCAGTTTTATATATGGACTGCACTCTGGCGTCGTTAGGTTCCACCCAATTCTAAATCAGACCGTTCAGATGGGCTAATTTATCAGGTATTTTCCTAAAAGTTATTAACACAGACAATATTAATCGTATTTTACCTTATTTTATTTTCCATTTAAATGTTGAGATAATGCGAGATTAATCAATTATACAAGTACAAACATGGAGAAAAACTATTTATCTTAAGGGGTGAAAGGGGTGAGGGAATTTGTAAAAGGCTTACCCCCAATTTTGGTTGAATATGAGAATTAAATACTACTTTATTTTTAAAAAGATAATAAGGGTGCCAAAAAAGGCTCATGTACGTGCTTGGGGGGGGGGGGAATTCATGATCATTAATTCCATCCTCAAACTCCATGCACTCCTCCAGTTAAATTAAATTGGATCTTACACCTACAACATAGTTACATCCCTCTGGAACCTCAAAATGGACAATAATTGCAGTAAATTAAAGATCGAACGTCGTTATAAAGGGGGCACTTATCCGCAGTATTGATTGTAAGATGGTATGAAATACATACATATAATTCAGGCAGTGACAGGGCAGGTGTTATACCGTACATTTAAATACACGTATTCTCTCAACTGCATCGAAATCAACAACACCCTTATACTTAAAACGTGATTTCAAAGGAATGTAAATTTCGAAAGATACACTTAGCCCGGAAGCAGATATTCATTTTATTTGGATATATTTTTGCTACTTGTATATACAGGTAAGAGAGGATTAATAAGTTGTTTTGTTAATTAGCTTTGTCAGAATCAACTGTTTGCCTATATTTACCTGGAATTCTACCTGTACAGGAGTTTTATCTACTATTTTAACTGTGTAATGTTAATATAATATCACGTCAGAAGTGTCTGTTCTTTTGAAGTAAATTAATACACGAGGAATTTGTCAAGAAGTCAGGTTTTCTACCGTAGACTTGACCGCAAGACAAGTCAAGCGTAAAAGACATTCGTTACATGTAAAGAGTTCAAACAGGATTTATTTTTAATTATAAGGTGAGATAGATATTTGTTTCATAAATCATATACATGTATACTTATTATGTTTATTACCATGTATATACATTCTTATTTCGAAAATTCGCAAAAATCCGGAAGTACTAACAATACGATTGCATTCAGGGTGGGGTAGCTGGGTATTGATAAATCCGGATAATGTCGTGATACGAATGTGTCACGTGGGCCAGCAATTTTTTTTATGATACATGAGTAAGGGTTTCCTGTGGTAAAATACATGTTTAATTGTAACACTCTCAACTTCTATCCAGAAAATTTTCTCCGTGTACTCATACTATCGCTAGATTGTTAGTGTGTACATATATATATTTTTTTATAATTATAGTTCAGTCAGTAGGGGACAAGGAAGAAATTTGACAAAATTCCCAGATTTCAAAATTTGGGAAAGAAAGCATGCTGCAAAATGTGAATAACGCTGGACAGGATGGGTGGATTATAGTTTAACGTCCACTGGCAGTTATTAGGTATCAGGACAAGAAAATGATGATGCGATGTGATTTAATATGATCCCTGCTTTATGCTAGACCGACACTCAGAGCCAAATTTTTAACGTGCTAGCTGACGAACTATCAGTCCACAGGAAAACATATCACCCAACCCGGACACAATATTCTGACTCCGAGCCCGCCACCTTCCTCAGAGACTACCTAGGCCGTTCTAATATCATAAGGTATTCCTTGGAATCAATAACAATATTCTATGATACCAGTTTAGATGTACAAGACATGGCATATTTTGTCGATTAGAGACTCATCAGTTGTTCTCAAGGCCGAAAATAGCCGAAACAATAAGGAAGCAACCATTTGATTTTAAGGGGGGGGGGGGGGGCATGGAAGGAATTTAAAAAAAAAAAAAGCAGGATGCAAATTTGGTGAAAAAAAGGCAGGACCAAATATCCTCAGAAAAACGAGGCAGCATGAAAAATGTAGTGAAAAAGGGCATGCACCAAGGAAAAAAGGCAGGACAACACCAGGTAGTAACAAAAAAAGGCAGCCTCGAAATTTTGCTGGAAAAAAGCCAGGACTTAAGATTACTTCCATGCCCCCCCTCCAAGGCCTGTTTATTATCCTTTTCCCTTGCAAATTTATATTCCACTATAACTGTATTTGAATATTCACGAGATAGTATCTCTGTGAATGGACACGCGATGTTAAGCTCATTAAGAAAATGTAAAATTTTGAGTTTGGAGCTATAGTTTCTTTCCAAGTTAGGAATTTAATAAACTTTTTTTTAATTCAAAAGAAAATTTAGGCAACGCCCGTAATATTTGAAATGTGGTTGTCAGGGGTCCCACGGTCGTACAGGGACATAGGAGAATTGACTACTGATAATGGTCGGTCTAGTACAAGCAGGGTTCATATTCATATCCCATCGACATGTTCTTGCCCATGCATGCATGTAATAATTACCAATAATGCTTTGAGAGAAAAAAATTAGGATTCGAGACCATTGTGTTGCCTCCCCTAAAAATTAAATTATATATTTACCGTCGTTATAAAAGTATATTACGAACTTGTGTACACCGGAAATAAAATAGTGTTACAAAGAGAACGTTTAAATTTTCATGTAAAGTTCACTTTTAATATTCTACTGACATTTATTAGTGGCATCTTCCTGCGTGCTGTTTAAGAACCATTTATCACATACATCTACTGCAAGTGTCTTTGTCTACTCAAACTAAATTGTATATCGTCTTTTGGCTTTAAGGACAAGCCACTTTTTTTTTGGTTATTTTATCATTGTACGACAATACCCCCAGCAAAGGCATTGAAAAAGTGTACTCTAACGCTAGTTGCACGGACACTTTTTGTGAACTATTTTAACTGTTAAAAATAAACCAAACGACAAAGAACCCATAAAGATTTTGTTGAGATTATTTTTAGCAGTTGAACTTGTTTACAAAAAGTGTCCATGTTACGAAGATTAGAATACTCTTTTTCGAACAAAACTTTTTAGCCGGCTTGGCCACAAGTTTTAATACCTGCTCAATTTTGTGCAAATTATTTAAAGAGACGAGTCATTTTCTGACAATTAATTTTTATGGTGCAAAAATGATATCGTTTTATTGTCAAAATAATGGAATAACGGTTCATATTACAGTGCAAATGTGCAAGATGTTTCACGAAAAAATCGGCCTTGGTCATCGAGAAATTTTGAAATCCTACTTTTACGCTAAATAAAAACAGTAAAATGAGCCAAAAAAGATATCGCAATTTTTTTAACTCATTTTTTTACATAAAACCAATACTAAATAGTTTCAGTGTAGTCTGTTGTTTTTTTTTAATTTCACAATATGTTACGATGTTCATTTTGAGTCATAATTTGTAAATTATATGTGTAAACCCGATCATTTTACGGCACTCTTGCTCTACGTTGTAACCGTTTATACATGAAGCAGAAAAAAAATTATTTTGTTGTTTATATGAAATTCAGTAATTCTATTCGCCGGTTTGACCCTTTCATCCCCGTTTTTTTTTTTTTTTATAAATATAACAACTTTGTATTGGACTTCAATAAGACAACCGTTATTTTGGTGAGTTGACCAAAAGTGTTTAAAGTTTTACAACCTAATTCATTTTCAGATGAATACATTTTAAAGTAGTATTCCTTTTTGTAAAATAATTAAAATAAACAATACCCTTCCAGAAAGTCGCATTCTTCTACCCGATATGATGAGTGCAAATATTTTCCATGGATATCTGAATAGTGTGGATTTTCGTACAAGTCATATACAGTACAATGAGAACAAAAGAAGTGTCCTTAGTATGTGTAAGAGAATGATAATACCTTTCTTCGTGATTAAGTACGAGCGTTAGCGAGTGCTTATCATGAAGAAAAGGATTATCATTCTCTTACAAACTTAGAATATTGTAAAGTGCTCAAGGCTCAAATGACCTCTTGATTGGTTTTAAGTATAATTGTTTTCAAGGTCAGTGCAAAGTTAATGCATGATTCCTTTTAGACATTTCATTGATGAATTAGTCATAGTGATGTAAGGCGTTTCTAATAATTTGGGAAATTTTAATTAATTGCATTTTAAACATTCACAGACACAACATTTCGATGCAATGCGAGTATGAATGTAAACCAAGTAACATTTCAGTAAGGAATTATCTTTTTGTTTATTTACAGTTTAAATAAATAAATTTCAAAATATGAGTTGCAACTATATTTTTTCCACCGCGAGGGAATGCCATAATTTAAATACTACTTCATATATAATATAATTAGCTAAAATTTAAATGTTCAAACCAATCAGCCTTTTATATATTAATTATAATATTAATTTTATCTCCTGTTTTAATTATATCGGAATACTTGAAATGTTGATTCTTACCTTTCACGGGTCAATTAATCTGAGTTTAGAGTATTCATGCTTTTTGATAAGATGTAGGTAACATTTAATTATTAATGAGATGTTACTGATATTAAAATCTACAACAGTTACTTTTAAAATTATTAGGTCTTTCCACTTTCCGTGGAAAGACCTTTTGCTTTTGTTCTGATTATTTTTTTTTTTTTTTTTTTTTTTTTCTTCTGCCGTCTAGGATGTTTTTTTGTTACTTGACATATCGAAAGGATTTTTGGCCCATGATATCGTACAGTGATTGCGATTTCACCATTGACCCTGTGTAACCGAACACTTTTTTTTATAGGAGTTATCTCCCCGCGTCCTCCTTTTCTTGTTATCTTTATTTCTCTGTAACCGTAAAAGATATCGACCTAAAATCTTTTGCAATGTCTTCAGTGTATCTGTGCGCAACTTTGTTCCATTTGGTTGGAAAGGATCTGACGACATTTCATAGGAGTTATTTCCCTTCAAACGACTTTCACTTTTGGTGTATCATACAAATTGTTCTTTAGAGTTGAGATATCAACATGAAACTTTGTATTTAGGGTCCATGACCCCTAACAAGTAAAATGAGGTCAAGGTCAAAGGGCAAGGTCAAGTTCTAAATTTTGACTTTTGCTTGTTATCGCTTCTCCTCTGAAACGGTAAAAGATAGCTGATAAAATGTAATGGAGAAAATGTTAAGGACGTTGAGACCGAGCTTTGTTACATTTGCATAAAAGTTGTATGACGTCATTTTATAGGCGTAATTGCCGTTAGAACGTTTAAATTTTCGGTTTATCGTTTAATTCTCAACAATGGTACATGATAAAGGCATGGGGTCTTTTGGTCTGACATCAAGGATTGATAACCTTCAAATTGGCATCAAGGTCAAAGGTCAAGGTCAAGTTCTAAATTTTGACTTTTGCTTGTTATCGCTTCTTCTCTGAAACGGTAAAAGATAGCTGATCAAATGTAATGGAGAAAATGTTGACGACGTTGAGACCTAGCTTTGTTACATTTGCATAAAAGTTGTATGACGTCATTTTATAGGCGTAATTGCCCCTAAAACGTTTAATTTTTCGGTTTTTCGTTTAATTCTCAACAATGGTACATGATAAAGGCATGGGGTCTTTTGTTTTGACATCAAGGATTGATAACCTTCAAATTGGCATCAAGGTCAAAGGTCAAGGTCAAGTTCTAAATTTTGACTTTTGCTTGTTATCGCTTCTCATCTGAAACGGTAAAAGATAGCTGATAAAATGTAATGGAGAAAATGTTCAGGACGTTGAGACCTAGCTTTGTTACATTGAGAAAAAGTTGTATGACGTCATTTTATAGGCGTAATTGCCCCTAGAACGTTTAAATTTTTGTTTTTCGTTTATTTCTCAACAATGGTACATGATAAAGGCATGGGGTCTTTTGTTTTAACATCAGGGATTGATAACCTTCAAATTGGCATCAAGGTCAAAGGTCAAGGTCAAGTTCTATTATTTGACATTTGCTTGTTATCACTACTCCTCTGAAATGGTTGTGGATAGCCAAGGAAATGTAATGGTGGAAATGTTTAGGACATTGATGCGCAACTTTGTTACATTTGAGTTCAAGTTGTATGACGTCATCTTTTGAGAGTAATTGCGCCTAGAACGTTCAAACTTAAGGTTTTTCGTTTATAACTTGACAATGGTACATAATAATGGCATGGGGTCTTCTAAAATGACCTCAATGACCAATGACCTTGAAAAAGGTCACAAGGTCAAAGGTCAAGGTCATGACCTATATTACGTATTTTGCATTTTTTTCACACTTTATAAGGTTTTTTTCAGATTTTTAAAGCAATTAAAGCTATTGAAAGCGTGAAATTCAGGCACTACTTTTGCTGACGTCATTTCTGGCAACGTCATTATTTCTGTAGACGTTTTTAGACGTTTTGGATATATTGGAATGTTAATTAATGTGACAATGTTACAACCCATGAAAACGTCTAGAATTGTCAATTTGTAAGGTTACATTAATGCCGTTTTTGATGTTTATAGTGCAAAACAGTATAATTCATCACAAACATTTAGTTAACCAGAAATAAACATTTTTCTTAGTTGTTCAAACTAGCAGTCCATA
This sequence comes from Mytilisepta virgata, assembly GCA_028015205.1. NCBI lineage: Eukaryota > Metazoa > Mollusca > Bivalvia > Mytilida > Mytilidae > Mytilisepta > Mytilisepta virgata. The sequence goes on from CM051520.1 coordinate 46,491,181, forward strand.
TATTTTTTTTTAAAAATTGTGAAATTACCTATCGTATCAAACCAGAAGTGATATTTGTAATACGGGAAGTAGCATAATACCTCCCTTATTTCAGTACATAGAACCATATATCTTTGAAATCACTGAAAGTTTAGCTATGCTCTTAAACCAACAATTACATTTTAAACCTCATTTTTTTTATCAACAAATCTGCAATTGAGGTGGAAAGACCTTCAATTGTTTTCTGAACAATTGGTTTTTAATTATTATTATTTTTTTTTTCAAATTCAAATTCAATTTTTAATAAGCTCCACGCCCATAAATGTGCTTCGAGGCAGTTATAAGTAAAGTCAAGAAATACGAAAGGGATATTCGAAGGAGGGAAAAATCGAAACAACTGACAAACTCCGTAGAACAACGAAGACAAGACCAAAACAATACATGCATTACAATTAAAAACCAAAAACATATGAATAACATGGACCCCACCAATAAATCGAGGGTAGACTCAGGTGCTCCGGAAGAGTAAGTAGTCTCTGCTTCGTGCAGGACACCCGCCATGCTGCCCATGTCAAATCCGGTATGAGGAAAGGATAACATCAATGGAACAGGTAACTCATTTATAGGAATTCATTGTTTTGAATTTTAAGAAAACAATAGGATAATCCCTTACTAAGAATATGTTTTACATTCATTCTTCACAATAAAGAAACATCAAATCCTATAATTTCATTGGTCGAGAGCACTTTGCTATATTCTAAATAAGATGTAAGTGAATGCTTTTTATGCATTCGTATGCTAACGCTTATGCCCTTGACATGAGTACTCGTGCATAAAAAGTATCCTCTAACGTATTATAAAGGCCACCTTTTATGTTCTCATTGTACTGTAACTATTACATATTGGTTCCGATTTCATTTTCCTATGGTCTTTACATTATTTACACCAAGTTAATTTTTGTTTTACTTATTCTTTCAAATCAAATCAAATTTTCATTGCTCATTTAAAGCGAATAAAGGGTCAAAGGCACAAAAAAAAAACAACATAAAAAACAGTCATTTAGTATAGTAAAATTGACTAAAAGGCCTATGTCCTCTGGTCTAGCGACTGTTTAATAAAGAAGCCTAAGGATTTCACTTGTCCAGTAGAAGCAGGATTTGAAATATGTTTAATTTTTTAGCCATCAGAGTCTTAAGGCTGTCAGGCCAAGCCTGTCTCAAATGTTGGTTAGTTTTACAATAAATGAAGAAATGATTTTAATCTTCAACCGCCCATTAAACAATCTCAATTCCGTTAGTCTATTTTATATCTTTCGGTTTCGATAGCAAATGGGTGGTCACCCAATCTAAATTCACTTATATATCTTCTAATTTCAAAAACAGGAATTCTGATTTATAATACATTTTAACTTTTTTTAAACAATTAGCGTACTATTATTATCAATAGATGTAATTGTATTGTTATAAATATCTTTATCATATCCTTAGTACTAAATATGATGGTTTTTGCACATGTATAACGACCGGAAGTGAACAACCCATATCTTCACACCCAAGCATAACGCATTATTGACGTGCTATTTGCTAGGCACCTGTGATGAATCACGGGGACTCAACCCATTGAGCTGTCCAGCGCGTCCCTTGGTGGCGGATAGGGGAGACCCTCTCGTTGGGGGTTGTTAGGTCATAATACGGAAAGCCTGGCCGCGGACCATAGTGGGTAACGTGTTTGGAGAATGCCACACTCCCTGCACGCTAAAGACCCCTTCTGTAGTTTTCGAAAAGAGTATGCTGATGGCCGCTACAGAAGGCTAAATTATCCGACCCTACCCAACCACCCCCCTTTTACAGTGGCAGTCAAAATTGGTTCCCCTTTGTGTCCTGACCCACCTCTGTTTGAATTATTTGATAAATTGAACTGGTTCTCGTCCTGAAGAAACATGAAATATTTGCCACTGGACGTTAAGCAACAATCAATCAATCAACTGCTATTTGAACGTACCCGGGCTGATATGGCCATATCAGACCAGTTCAGTCACGTGGTCAGACTGGTATGGCTATATAAGATCGGGTGGGTTCGGAATAAGTACTTAGGCAGTATATGATAAATAGATTAATACCTGACCTAATCCATATCGGACCGAGTATTATCCCTCGACCAATATCGGACCTCGGAAAAGCCCTCAGTCCGACGATATGTGAGTTTCAGGATGATACCCGGCCCGATATGGATTATGTCATGTATTTAATCTATAATTATATTTTCCCTCAATATTATGTCTATAGTGTTTTCTTAATATAATTTTATTTTGGATAACTTTAAGATTCAGTTCATTTTCATCTCTGATGTGTTTCACGTAAGTATGCCATGAGTAAATCCCTTCAACACGGAGAGATTTCGATAATGCAAGAGATTCTTTGAGAATTTCTGGGATGTCATTTTGTTGAAGACTTTTTTGTTTGTTTTATAAATCTAGGAGCATGTTGGATTTGTCATTCCACAGTTATTTACCTTGATTTTGTAGCCATGAAGTTATCGGTCTTGAATAATTGATATAAGGGGATGCACGTGATACAGATGTACGTCATAATTTTTTTTTAAAGTAAAATTGGTCTAAGGAACCAAATCCTGTCATCAAATAAAAGTGCTAAAAGAAGGTGTGCAACTAAATACTACACTTAATGCTTGATTTGATTTGATTTTTATAATCTATGTCTTTCATACTTTAAATCTTAAAAGCAGCTTACCTGCTGCAGTCCTTTCACTCGTTTAAAGCTGTATTTTATAAAAGTCTGACTCCACCCCTTTCTTTTTAAATAAACATTTTAATGCACAATTCTAATCGACTCATACTTTAACTAACCATATCATTACATACCACCTTTTAATTTATTTGGGAAGGGATACAGTTACAGAATTAACATAGAAATAAAACTGTTATCTTTCTATATAACGGATCATATTCCATGGGTTTGTAGAGTGTATACGAGACAGTGTAAAACTTAACAATATGATCGATGGTGAGTTCTACATAGCAGTCTTTACAGAAAATAGTCCAAAGCAGGTTAGATCTCCATAAAAGCCTAATATGAATTGTGTATAAGATATAGAAGGATATTTCTGTATAACTATCTTAATATGTTAGTTCTGCATTACAATTTTTACACGAAATGAGGAATTACTAGATATCAATTTAATACTGCATTACAATTTTTTACAGGAATAAAAAGATATTACAATCCTTACAGAAATTACTAGATAGCAGGGTAAGTTTTGTATCTACGATTTTTGCAGAAATTACTAGATAGCAGGTAAGTTCTGCTTTAGAATCCTTACAGGGATTGCTAGATACCGGGATACTGCATTACAGTTTTTACAGGAAATATTAGTTCTGCTTTATAATCATTAGAGGAATTACCATATATCAGCTTTTCATTACAATCTCTTAAAATAGGAATTACTAGATATCAGGTTAGTTCTGCATTACAGTCTTTTCTGGATTTACTAGATATCAGGTCAGTTCTGCATTACACTTTTTGCTAGAATTATTAGATACATGTATCTGTGTCTTTACAGGGATAGATACATGTATTAGATTAGTTCTGTATAACAATCATTATAGGAATTACTACAGGTTAGTAGATCGTAAACATCTTTACAAGAAGTTCTAGATAGCAGCTGAGGTAACTTCAGCATAACAAACTTTACAGAAAATGCCAGAAAAATTGTTAATTCATAATATTATTTTATAGGAAGTATTAGCACATTATTTGGGCTACTTCAGCATAAGGAAGCAAACACGAGATTTTTATGTGGGGGAATGATCTTCTATCATGGAATTGCTTTTCGTGGCATATTCGAGCGTGCCTTTTTTTCGGCACACAAGCGACAATTTTTTAAGCTCACCCATTTCCGAAATCTTTTACATTTTAATCTTCTCCACAGAAATTCCGGGCCAATTGGGACCAAATTATTTTTGAACGGTCCTTGAGTGATCCCCTTTTAAAATTATATCCGGTGGTTAAGACCTCCAACAAAACCATCTTCCTGTATTGAAAATCAGCAAAATATTTTAAAATGCTCTCTGACAGTATTGGGGCATTTGAAATCAAACTTTGATAGAATAACTGGTCCCCCATTTATGACATCCGTAACTAAAAAGAAATCAGCAAATATATCGAAAAGTCTTCCCTTTTGAAACCACCGGGCTAATTCTAGACCAAATTTGATGGTGTGGTGCTTAGGCAGTCCCCTCCCAAAAGGTTTTCCTACCTCAGACCAATATGACCCTTAACTTTTCAATATCAAAAGATAGCGGATCGACCTTCCCTATCCGCAACTCTCCTAAACCAGTGAATATATTTCCATTTAAACGTTAATTAATGGCATTTTGCCTTTCCAAATTGATTTTTAAATCAGAACGAACTTTTAGGTTTCCCATATCCTTTATACACAACTCCTCCGGAACCAGTGGATGGAATTCCAAAAAACTTTCAGGGAATCTTACTACTTTGTGTCATTTTTGTCGAGCCTTCGACTTTTGTCGAAAAAACGAGACATAGCGATCCTACATTCCGTCGTCGTCGTCGTCGTCGTCGTCGGCGGCGGCGGCGTCCACAAATATTCACCCTGTGGTTAAAGTTTTTGAAATTTTAACAACTTTCTTAAACTATCCTGGATTTCTACCAAACTTGGACAGAGGCTTGTTTATGATCATAAGATAGTATCCAGAAGGAAATTTTGTAAAAAAAAAATTCCAGTTTTTCCGTATTTTACTTATAAATGGACTTAGTTTTTCTGCCAGGAAACATTACATTCACTCTGTGGTTAAAGTTTTTAAAATTTTAATAACTTTCTTAAAATATCCTGGATTTGTACCAAACTTGGACAGAAGCTTGTTTATGATCATAAGATAGTATCCAGAAGTAAATTTTGTAAAATAAAAATTCCAGTTTTTCTGTATATTACTTATAAATGGACTTAGTTTTTCTGCCAGGAAACATTACATTCATTCTGTGGTTAAAGTTTTCAAAATTTTAATAACTTTCTTAAACTATCCTGGATTTGTACCAAACTTGGACAGAAGCTTGTTTATGATCATAATATAGTATCCAGAAGTAAATTTAGTAAAAAAAAAAAAAAAATTCCGTATTTTACTTATAAATGGACTTAGTTTTTCTGCCAGGAAACATTACATTCATTCTGTGGTTAAAGTTTTCAAAATTTTAATAACTTTCTTAAACTATCCTGGATTTGTACCAAACTTGGACAGAAGCTTGTTTATGATCATAATATAGTATCCAGAAGTAAATTTAGTAAAAAAAAAAAAAAAATTCCGTATTTTACTTATAAATGGACTTAGTTTTTCTGCCAGGAAACATTACATTCACTCTGTGGTTAAAGTTTTTAAAATTTTAATAACTTTCTTAAACTATCCAGGAATTTTACCAAATTTGGACAGAAGCTTGTTTATGATATAAAGATTGTATCCAGGAGAAAATTTTGTAAAATATTTATTTCTGTTTTTCAGTTTTTTACGTATAAATGGACTTAACATTGCATTCTATTATGTGCATTCACCTATCACACTGAAAATATAGACAACATCAAAAGTAGGCGAGACACTGGGTTCCGCGGAACCCTTACGAATTTTTATATTAAGCAAACCAAAGCAAATTTTTTATTGCCATATAAACTAATCATAAATTTTTGACAAAAAAACATGCACATAATAAAAAAAAACAGTAGTCAATATGGAAATACTAGTCTCCCATCCTCAGTTCTAATGCCTGTCTTATAAAGGAAACTGTAAATTTCATTTGACTTATAGAGACTGGTTTAATTGTAGCCTTCAATTTATCTATATCAATCTGTGTGTAATTTAGAAATTTCATCATAAAACCTCTTTTTGAGATTGCAATATTTAGTACAATATAAAAAGAAATGTTTTTCATCTTCTAAAGAGGTACGCAATTTGCAATGTCTATCTTCTCTGGGTATCTTAGAGTGTCTACCTTTTTCTATATTTAATGGATGTTGACTTATCCTGTAGCGTGTTAGAAAAGTCCATTTTTTACAAATACATTCTTTTATAACTGCAAGTCGTTTTTCGGGAATATGTCGAATATTTTTTCAAAGCAAAATGAAAACGTTTTACTATACCTGTTGGTTTTAATACCGTAAATTGGGATATTGTGGTTGTGATTATATTTTGATTTATTTGGTGCATGTTGCAAATCTGTTAAAATTAAACACACAAAAATAAATCAAATAAAAAAAATAAGCTTCCAAAATGATTTCAAATTTTTGTAATCTGGAAAAATTATTGTTGCAATGTTTTTATTAATTTGTGGAAGGCAAATTGCTGTAATCATATTTCTATGATCAAAACAATTCAATCCATAGAGATTTTTAAAAGAACAATAATTATATTTTATTAGTTGTCTATCAGTGACTACGGAAGCTTATTTAGTGACATTATTACCATTACTCAATAGACTGCTAATCGTACAGATTAATCATACTGTTATCTCATTTAAGTTTTTTTTATCTGTATTTTATATTTTTCCGAAACTACCAAAATTAAGCACAGTACTGACACAAAGTGCAAAAATTTTAAAGCACCAAAAGTTAACCTCCATGTTTTTAGCAAAATCCGCCAAAATATCCCGATTTATACGGAGTCGTTTTTATACGACCGCAAATATTTGGGGACGTATTATGGCATCAGACTGTCGGTGTCGACGTCGGCTTAACATTTTTCCAGATATGCTGGTTGAAGGGACCAAAGAAGCAACGCGATTGGATTTCTTCTATCGTTACGGTTTTTGAGATATAAGGGGTTAAAAGGACAAACACAATCATCCGATTTCAGTGGAGATTATTTGTTTTAATTCACCTTGATTACTTGTTCAGTAGTATGTCAACAGATTTTTAGCTCAGCTTTCCTAAAAGGGTATGTGAGCTTTTGCCATCACTTGACGTCCCTCCGTCGTCCGTCGTAACAAAGATCTCCTCTGAAACCACTGAACCAATTACAGCCATATTTAGTCTGAATATATCTTGGGGTATCGAGAATAAAATATATGTTTTATTTTATTGTCCGTTGTGAAACATGGCCGCCATGGCTAAAAATAGAACATAGGGGTTAAACTAAAGCATTTAGAGTAAAACTGACACGGGATAAAACTGTTCATCAGGTTAAGATCTACCTGCAATGATATTTTCAGACAAATTGGTCAACCCTTTGTTGTGTTATTGCCCCTGAATTGTTAATTTTAAGGAAATTTTGCAGTTTTAGGTTATTACCTTGAATATTATTATAGATAAAGACAAACTATAACCAGAAAAAAAAGTTCAACAAAGTAAGATCTACAAATAAGTCAACATAACCAAAATTGTCAATTGACCCCTTATAGGATTTTTGCCATTTAAACACAATTTTTCACATTTTTTTCGTCATCTTTTGTAAACTTTCAAAAATTTCCTCTGATACTACTTAATCAATTTCAGTCAAACTTAGGCCGAAAGATCCTTAGGGTATCTAGTATAAAGCTTGTGTTTTATTTTTTTTTTTTTTTGTCCATCGAGAAACATGCCATGGCTAAAATAGAACATAGGGGTTAAACTGCAGTTTTTGGCTCATATCTCAAAAGCTAAAGGAGCTGAAGCAAAACTTACAAGAAGTAAAAATATTTATGAGGTGAAGATCTACATGCCATGATATTTACAGACGAATATTAGTCAACCCATTGCCTGAATTTTTAATTTTAAGGAAATTTTGCAGTTCACTTAAAATATTACTAAAGATAAGGACAAACTTTAAACAGCAAAAATGTTCAGCAAAGTCAGATCTACAAATAAATCAACATGACCAAAATCCTCAAGGGTCAAGGTCATTGAAAAAGTCCATAGCAACCAATGAAAAAGTCCCTCGCAGCCATATATATTTGGGTTAAGGACCCTATAACTTACATGTACAAGTCAAAAGTCAAAAAGAAAGGCCAAGAGTCAAGTAAAATCCCTAGCAACCAGATATATTTGGTTCAGGACCCTACAATTTACCAATTCAAGTCAGAAAGAAAGACCAAGCGTCAAAGTTCATAGCAAGCGATGAAAAAGTCCCTAGCAACCGTATATATTTGGGTTCAGGATTCTGTATTTTAGCTGCACAAGTCAATATTTAGGCGAAAAATGCAACAGTTTACATTAAATAGCACAACTAATCATTGATTCAGGAGATACACAAAAAGTAACAGGTGAGCGATTCAGGCTCTTGGGAGCCTCTTGTTAGCTCACCTTGCCAAAGGCAATGTGAGCTTTTGTCATCACTTGGCGTCCGTCGTCGTCCGTCTCTAAACTTTTACATTTTCATCTCTGAAACCTTGGTCCTATTGAACTGAAACTTGGCCTGAAGCTTCTATGGAAGGTCCTTTACAAAGTTTGCATAAATCATCCCGGTCCGTGAAACAAAATGGCCGCCATTAGCATTTACATGTTCTGATTGGTCCAAATTTAAAACTACCGTAAAGCCAAAATGAACTGATTTTTGGTATGGAGCATCTATGGAAGGTCCTTTACAAACTTTGCATAAATCATCTCGGTCCGTGAAACAAAATGGCCGCCATAAGCATTTACATGATCTGATTAGTCGAAATTTAAAACGTTTTCCCCTCTGAAACCGTAAAGCCAAATGAATTGATTTTTGGTACGGAGCATCTATGGAAGGTCCTTTACAAAGTTTGCATAAATCTTCTTGGTCCGTGAAACAAAATGGCTGCCATGAGCATTTACATGTTCTGATTGGTCGAAAGTTAAAACTTCTCCTCTGAAACCGTGAGCGATTCAGGCTCTTGGGAGGCTCTTGTTAGCTCACCTTGCCAAAGGCAATGTGAGCTTTTGTCATCACTTGGCGTCCGTTGTCCGTCCGTCTCTAAACTTTTACATTTTCATCTCTGAAACCCTGGACCTATTGAACTGAAACTTGGCCTGAAGCTTCTATGGAAGGTCCTTTACAAACTTTGCATAAATCATCACGGTCCGTCAAACAAAATGGCCGCAATTAGCATTTACATGTTCTGATTGGTCCAAATTTAAAACTACCGTAAAGCCAAATGAACTGATTTTTGGTATGGAGCATCTATGGAAGGTCCTTTACAAACTTTGCATAAAACATCTCGGTCCGTGAAACAAAATGACCACCATAAGCAATTAAAATGATCTGATTGGTCGAAATTTAAAACGTTTTCTCCTCTGAAACCGTAAAGCAAAATGAATTGATTTTTGGTATGGAGCATCTATGGAAGGTCCTCTACAAAGTTTGCATAAATCTTCTTGGTCAGTGAAACAAAATGGCCGCCATGAGCATTTACATGTTCTAATTGGTCGGAATTTAAAACTTCTTCTCTGAAACCGTAAAGCCAAATGAACTGATTTTTGGTATGGAGCATCTATTGAAGGTCCTTTACCAAGTTTGCATAAATCTTCCCGGTCCGTGAAACAAAATGGCCAGGTGAGCGATACAGGCTCAGCCCACTGAGCCTCTTGTTTCTATCTTTTACAGTTTTGTAGATATACTGGTTAAAGGGGCCCAAATAGCAACGCGGATTTATTTCTGCATTTTGTTTTTTCGTATGGTTTTTGTGATAGGTCCAATATTTTTATGTAATATATGTTATGATATCCAACACTTTATGGGCCAAGCATAATAGTGTGTCCAATTCTGACCTGCCAGTTTGTCATATGATCAGAAATCCGATCTGCCAGTTTGTCACATAATGAGAATTCTGACCTTCCCGTTTGTCATATGATCAGACATCTGACCTGCCAGTTTGCCACATAATGAGAATTCTGACCTGCCAGTTTGTCAAACCTTTAACTGCTGCTTTAGTTTACATTTTCATGTTCTTTGTCTGGCATATATGTTTCCATAATTATGTTAATGCATTATTCCAGAAAGGTTTAAACGTTTTTTTAGTTCTATTTGAGCTGTCAGTTTGGGGCATTTTGTCCTCAGTTTCTCGAAAGATATTGTCTCCAAGGCCAGTCAGTTTCCAACTTTTACTAGTTTTATGTTTCTACGACCGCTGTGTTGTTATTATTAAGTTACGATAGACAAGAAAGAATATGAATACAAATAAAGTATGGAACAACGCTTTGTTGTACAAGTTGATTATCTCAGTGCTACAGCGAGGCTTTCCAAAACCACGCTAAAATCAAGACGAGGTCGTTTGTTCTATTACTATGTATGCCATGAAATCCGTATGGAGAAAGTAGCATTACTTTTGGACAAAAAGGGCCCTATTCGATTTACATTTTACGTCATAGAAATCTATAGATTTTCATGATAGTGATGCAATGAATCCTAACTTTTATCTTTTCGTTAGATAATATAAGTCAGCCCATTTCGTACACAATATCGACATGGAAAATCCATTTAATTTCTCTTCCACATATAGACAAAAAACTGATGTGGGAAAGATGAAGTTCTTCGTCTTAGAACAGAAAATGTGGTTTACATAAGTTCCAGGACATGCCTTCATTAAACAATAAGATGTCAAAGCACCTACAATACTTATATAGTATACAGAGGAAATTCTTTAAATTGGCTCCAAATTTGAATGGGTTCTTCTACTACTGGCCTCCATGTCCCCGAGTATATCATCGATTCATTTGCCAGTATTTTGAGCATTAAATTGATGTTTTATCATTTATTGTTATAAAACTGTTAAATTGTATAGAACCTAAGGAATATCTCCCTGATACAAAGCTGTATCTCTAGGCACCAGTGATGGATCACGTGCGCCCAACCCACAGAGCTGCCTAGCGCGTCCCAAGGTGGCGGATAGAGGAGACTCTCGTTGGGTGGAGGAGTTTTGTCAAAATACGGAAAGCTTGACCGCGGACCATAGTGGGTAATGTGTTTGGAGAATGCCACGCTAAAGACCCCTTCTGTCGTTTTCGAAAAAGAGTAAACTAAAAGATGCTACAGAAGCCTTAATTATCCGACCTTACCCAACCATCCACCCTTTTTCTGTGGCAGTCTAAATTGGTTCCCATTTGTGTCCCATCCCACTCCTATAAGAATTGTGTTTAATAAATTGTTAAACTGGATCTCGTCCTGAAGACGCACGAAATATTTGCCACCATACTTTTTACTTTATCTTTTTGGTAATTTTGGCATTTGAATCTTCTCAACAATAAGTTTTGGGTTAACATACCGGCTTTCTATGAAGAACATTATTTAACGAAGCAAACACTTAGATTCAGTTAAAGGTAGGGTAAAAATTACTTTTAGTGACATAAATATAATAATATATTGCATTTAAAAAATATGAATATTGCCTCGTTATACGGTTGAATCTCAAACCTGTCGAAAATCTTTTTATAACAAAATATGGCTATGGCGGGAGTTAATATCGACTATAGCCTTTAGTTTTTTAAGTAGACCTTTAAAACAATTGTAGTACAGTTTCTTGGTAAGTTTTATGCACTCGGGCCCTGGTAGTTTTCAAATATATGTCGATTCTATCTTTAATCGTAATAGTGTTTATTACATAACCGTTGTTTTTTATATATTTTTCAGGACCTGATGGTACTCTGACACCCCTTCTTCATATAAACATGAATAATGTACAGATAAGCGTAGAAGTTTTGGGAGCAACAATCCTTTCCAAAGCTACAACATCAGGTTTGGGGTCTATACAGAAACCACTGTATGACAAATACATACAGTACAGGAAGTCTGGAAAGGGAAAAAAGTCAGTACCCGCATGGTTAAAAGTCAGCGCTGAAGGAATTACTGTTATATTTCCAACAGATGAACCAGGCCATACACAAAATTATTTTTATGAAAGAAATTCTATCAACTTTTTTGAAGGAGTTCGATTCACAGCGACTAAAGGAGGCGATAAAAAGTATCAGTGTGGATTTTTGCCCATAGACGAAAGCAGAAGTCTTAATCAAGGTTATGAAAAATTGTTTTCACCACTGGAAAAGAAACATCACAATCTAGCCAAAATGGAACACCCGGCAATCATTGCATGTGTCATGCGCAGACCAGTTGGTGTACGATCCCTTGACTGTCATGGTTTCGTTACCGAAAATGATAATGACGCTTATCGAATAATGAATGCATTTTTCTCGGATCAGCACACAGAATATAGACACCTTGGGTCAGACAGATCAGATGAATATGGAGGTCGTTACCAGTTTAGGCCTCCGTCAGAAAGCCTTAAACCCGACCTAATTCAAACAGAGTATGGGCCTTATGGAATTTACAAGGGTGGAAAACCAGTTAGTTTATCTGACGATCATTTCCGTGGAAATTTGCGCGATTCAGATAGACGAAGTTACAACGAAGAACCTGCAGTGGCTGATAGATATATCGGAAATATTGGGAGGGATGAAAAAAAATCAAATTCTAAATATGATTTCGAAATCAGAAATGAAAGGATGGAATTTGAGGACGGTCGGGCAAGATCTCAACCTATATATTCCAAAATAAATAGACATTCAGCGGAAGTGCAACATGAACGACAACGATCAGGCGAACTTAATCGTGAAATTGAGCAAAATATGCACTTCCGTCAACGTTCCGGAGAATATGGAGGGAACGATAGACTCAGTGCTGATGCGAATATACATTTCAAACAGCGCTCAGAAGAGGCTGACATGAACAGATATTTTGAAGGACGCGGTAGAATACCGACAAGGGAGGAAGCTCCTATTAGAATTCCAAGGCCTATGTCACCGCTTCGAAATCAAGGACCAGCGACTGCCCCAAAACCAAGTAGGGCATTATCACCTGAACCGAAATTTACTAGAGAAAATTTGCGATCTCCAGAAAGTCCAAAATCTCCGCGTGTGGGGTTACGTGATTCAGGAAGAGAGCCGCCTTTATCCCCTCGCGAATTTCCGACCTCGGGACCAGTTTCCTCAGTGTCTAACTTAGAAAGCCGACAAGAAACTATAAAACCTGTTGCCAAGGTACCGCCCCATTTGGTTGCAGGCATTAAAGTCTTGCCAACAGGTGTTTTGCCAAAATTAGACTCTCCGAAAACCCCTAGGCAGGATATTATTGGGAACGTTGAAAATTATTACACAAATGAAGAAGATCCATATGACAATGCAATGTCTAGAAAAGACTATTATAATGGTAGAAGAAATGTACATTCAGAGGGATTTGATGGAAACGAAATGAGGTATCATCATGAAACGGAAAGTCGTCATTATAACCCGCCACCAGATGTCCTTCCAGTAGAGGAAAAGCAACAAAATGATAATAGATGGAGATCTAGACCGGAAAGTCCCAGATATCAAAATGAACACCAAAGTAATAGAAATAGTGCACCAGTCGGTAACTATGGTAAGCCATGGTCATATGGTGAACAACTGGAAAAGTTCATAGATAAAGAACAAAAAGAAAAATCATCCTTTAACCTCGATTTGGAACCACAAGATTCGGGGGGTAAAATGGTGGTTGATAGAGATGGGGCGAAAATAGAACATGACTACGCAAACATGTTTTCTAAAGTGAACATAAAAGATAATAACAGTCAACTTCATACAGCAGGAACGAACTTTGAATCCTCATTAGGATACTTTCCATAAATGTATTAATCTATTACCTAGAGGTATCGTAACGACAGATTTCAAATTGGCACAATAATATGATTTTTTTTAACTTTCCCCGCACTTTTGAATAAAGGTTCGGCATGTTTCGTTGTTTCAAAATGGGATCCACAGGGTCGAATTTCAATACGTTTCTTAGAGAACAATATATATATATCGTTTAATGAAGATTATTGTATATAATTATTGGACAGACACTGAAAAAACCGAGAAAAATTATTCAGGGATGGGCCAAATATACCGGTGATAACTGTATTGTATTTTAATATTTGACAGAATTAGTTGTGGATTTAATGGCTGCGTATTGAGTTTACTGTTGACGCGGTAATGGGTATCCATCAGATCAGTAATGAAGGCGGCAAATATTAGCAAACGGTTATATCCAATATAATTTTCGTCCTTTAGTAGTAATGAAAAGAGAAAAACGTTCAAAAAGTATACAATGATTTTTTTAAATAGGTTTTTAACGAATTTTTAGTCTAAAAAGTAACATTTAACGAAAAGATTTCAAACATAAATGGATGAATTGCAATTGGTCTTTTATTTTTTATACGACCGAAAATATTTGCGTATTATGGTATGAGGCTGTAGGCGTCGGCGTCGGCGTCGGCGTCGGCGTCTGTAGATAATTAGGTTTCCGCTTATTTGCTTTTGTTCTATTGAACTTATCCCGATAATATTTTATCACAAAGGTCGCCCATAATAAATAAAGGTTGGAATTGAATTTTGGAAAATCTGGCCCCTTGGTTTTTTTCTGGGGGTTATTATATAAGGGTTAAGAGTTTGATAATTTTATTGTAAAATTTTTAATTTTTAGATTGTTGTTTTTTAGTGTTCCCTGCAGAAAATGAAAAAAAATTACTTTGATCCGTTTTCACTATCTATCACGCCGTTTTAGAGATATAAGGGTTCGAAAAAGGGACACGTCTTTATTTCGAAATCTTTTTATGTCTTATCCGATTTTGATGATTAATGGTTTGTCAAAAGTTACAAAAGGCGTTTTTGTATAATGTTTATCGTTTCAAAGATAAATGGGATTAAAGGGTCGAAATTAGCCAATTTGGCTGACATTTAAAAAAAAAATGTATCTTTTATTGTCTCCGAGATACAAGGGTTCAAAGGGGTCAGAGTTGAATTTTGGAGGACATGTAAAATTTTTATTTTTCATCCGATTTTAATTGAGATTTTTTTCCTTTATGTAATTCATTTTGATAGGTGTTTACAACACATTTGTCCTACATTTTTGTATATTTTACAATTTTTGATATATAAGGGTTTTTAAAGGGACCGAAAAAGCAACATGGCTGGATATGTATATTTTTTATTTTTATTGTTGTTTATCGTCTGGTTTTTGTCGAGCCTGCGACTTTAGTCGCAGAAAGCTCGACATAGGGATGGTGATCCGGCGGCGGCGGCGGCGGCGGCGTTAACTCACTTCTTAAAAGCTTTATATTTTAGAAGGTGGAAGACCTGGATGCTTTATATTTTGTATATAGATGCCTTATGTTACGAACTTTCCGTCTGTCATATGTACATTGTCCTTGACCTCATTTTCATGGTTCAGTGACTACTTGAAAAAAAAATTCAGATTTTTTGTAATGTTAATTTCTCTCTTATTATGAGTAATAGGCTAACTATATTTGGTATGTGCGTACCTTACAAGGTCCTCATCCCCGTCAGACAGTTTTCAATTGACCTCGACCCAATTTCAAGGATCAGTGAACAAGGTTAAGTTTTGGTGGTCAAGTCCATATCTCAGATACTATAAGCAATAGGTCTAGTATATTTGGTATATGGAAGGATTGTAAGGTGTACATGTCCAACTGGTAGGTGTCATCTGACCTTGACCTCATTTTCATGGTTCAGTGGTTATAGTTAAGTTTTTGTGTTTTGGCCTGTTTTTCGAATACTGTATGCAATAGGTCTACTATATTTGGTGTATGGAAGGATTGTAAGGTGTACATGTCCAACTGGCAGGTGTCATCTGACCTTGACCTCATTTTCATGGTTCAGTGGTTATAGTTAAGTTTTTGTGTTTTGACCTGTTTTTCGAATACTGTATGCAATAGGTCTACTATATTTGGTGTATGGAAGGATTGTAAGGTGTACATGTCCAACTGGCAGGTGTCATCTGACCTTGACCTCATTTTCATGGTTCAGTGGTTATAGTTAAGTTTTTGTGTTTTGGCCTGTTTTTCGAATACTGTATGCAATATGTCTGATAGCATTTACTTTCATTAGAAATGCACGACAGGCGAGACATTTTTGTGTGTCAACTCTTGTTATTATAGGTCCAGTATTGATAATTATATTACAATAGCCAGCCTTTTATTGTCTCAAGCATAATAGTATTTCCACACTTAGGGAGCAACCATTTGATTGTTATGGGGGAGGGGAGGAGGGCATGGAAGTAATCTTAAGTCCTGCCTTTCTTTTCAGCAAAATTTCGAGACTGCCTTTTTCTTACTACCTGGTGTTGTCCTGCCTTTTTTTATCTGAGGAATTTTTGTCCTGCCTATTTTCACCAAATTTTGCATACTCCCTTTTGAAATTCCATTTTTTTTTTCAAGCTTTACCACTAAATGCACTTGTGATGACTTTATCACATTTCAGCTGCAACATGAAGAAAATTGTGACAAAATATGCCCCCTCCCCTGCCTAACCAGAATCCCAAATATTGGCTTATTTTAGACAAATCTAGTGATAGTACACGTTGTATGTGCATAATTTAGAGGTGCTTTATTACAGGCATTTAAAAGGGTGTATCAATCTGTTTAAAAAATATAGTTTCAGGGTATATTCAATGTTGGATTATCCCTCTGCTATAATCAGGATGTTATAGAGTTGCCTGCCAGAATTCCCTACTCATTATTGATAACTTTGGGGAAAATCCTCTTTCCTTTGGGAAAAAAGTATACGAAACTTTTGTGTGTATCCTTAGTTTAACAAATAATCCTATTGGAAATTCACTTTAAAATCTTCTTGTCTAAAACATGTCGGCCAATTAGAACCAGACTTGGCCACTATGGTCCTTAGACTGTGCTCTTTCATAATTGAACTCGATGACCTGCATCGCCATCCAAGATTGCTGCCAGATGCGAACTTAGTTTAACATAGGAATCTATGGGAAATTCACTCAAAGATGTTTTAGTTGGGAACCACTGAACCGATTGAACAAAAATTGGCAGCAATTCTCATTAGGTGGTCCTCTTTCAGAAAAATATCCGATGAACTGGACAGCTATCTCGTGTGGCGGCCATAGGCCAACTTATTTTAAAGTATGACTATGGGAAAATGCATTTTAAAAACTAGTGGGCCAATTGTAACCAAATTTGGCTGCAATTTTCCTTAGATGGTCTTCTCAGAATGTATTACATGACCCTGGTCGCCATCCAAGATGGCCACCTCAGTTGGACATAGTTTTAACATAGGACCCTATAGGAAAATTCGTAAAATTCTACTTGCCCGAAACCAGTGAACCAATTGAAACCCAACTTTACAGCAATGGTCCTTGCATGCTCCTCTTTCAGAAAGTTTCCAATGATCCTGCCCGCCATCCAAGGTGGACACCAGAGCCGAACGTAATAACACAAGATTCTATTGGAATATTCACCTAAAAAATCCTCTTGTCTGAAACCAGTGAGCAAATTGGAAACTAATTTGGCAAAACCAGTGACCCAATTGGAACCCATCTTGACAGTAATTTTGCAAACCGCCAACCAAAATGGACATAGTCAAACAATTTATTCTGTTTGAAGTCTTCAAATAATATCCTAGTGAGCGGTACAGGCTCCTGGGAGGCTCTAACTATAATTCGTAGGATTTAGTCATGTTTTTTTGGAGAAAATTTGAGCAATGCGTATGTATCTAGAAATAATTAAGTATGGTGAGTGTAGTTGTAAAAGAAATATGAATCACGATTATCATTTTTCTTATATCGGCATTTCATATACTAGTAATCAAGACACTGTGGCATGTCTGTTTAATGTCTGTTTAATCGGCTAGTGTATGTGTCATTCATATTTCTAACTTTTTTAGTAAAAGTAAACTGGGCACGACGTAACCGTTGAAATTTTGATATTTGTACATTATTATTTTTTATGAGGTTGTCTAGCTGAATTAGTTGTAAAAGAGTTGTAAAAACGTGTTTTATGTATCATCAGAATTCCATGGAAGGAAATAAGCACCTTTAAATTTTGAGGAAAAATGGCATTATATAATTCTTTATTAAAATATCAGTTGTGCATTATACAAATGTATATTAATACTATTAATTGTTTTGATTGTTATTAAAAAAAACCAATTGGTCTTCTGTAGCATGCGGATGGTAACTTGTAGATCATTCAACTAATTGTCTGAGGTATTGATTGCAAACATACAACCCATTTGGGTTGGGGCAATACAAACGGAACACATGATGAAAAAAATAAAATATTTAAACAGTTTATGTATAAAATTGCCCTGCAAGCCGGAAACCAATTATAACATCTGCAATGCATTATGAAACTTATTGCAATAACAAATTAAGTCTGAAGTTTGTCTTAGCCGTTGCTAATATATCGTTTTGAGAATTTAGGAAAACTAAAAGTACCTCCTGACCATATGATGATGTTTGGTTCAACCTTTTTAGTTCTAGTACCCTCGGCGTCCTCGTCCGCGTCCACAGCCAGTTCTCAATTACTAGTTGACAAAGGGTCATCTATTTTTTTGTGCAGGTGCACGTTGAAAAGACTGACCATGTGACGTGAGATGGAGGTCACATGACCGATATTACGCGGTAGACTGGCTTTTAAGTTTTATGCCAAAAATCAGTTTTAAAATACAATGTGACCTACAATCATATTACTTGTGTGAGGATGCATCTCGGGAGTAATACAGACTCCCACCAAAATTAGGTCACTCTGACCTACTTATCGGACTTCCTTCACTAAGGTTAAGTTTTACATCCGAGTTCTGTTTACCGATACCAAGGGACCTACAATCATATTACTTGGAGTGAGGGTCCATCTCGGGGAGTAACACAGCCTCCTACCAAAATTAGATCACTCTAGCCTACTTATTCTGCTTCATTGCCTTAGGTTAAATTTTACCTCCGAGTTCAGGTCCCTGATACCAAGCGACCTACAATCATATTACTTGCTGTAAGGATGCATCTTAGGAGCTACAAAGCCACACACCAAAATTAGTGGGGGAACGAGGCGAACTTTGTAATGGTAGATTTCTGGTTGTTTCTGTTGGCATATTGAATTTCATCTGCAATTTGTTAGGGGTGTTTTTTTCAGATTTAACTTTGATTTTGTAACTGAAGAATAGTTCGTATATGGCAGATTTTTCAACCGAAAAAATTCGGTTATTGAATTGACAGCGTACGATAGTTTCAAATAAAAATGAAGTGAAATCTGGTTTTCTGTCAATCTGGCAGCTCATTTCTTGCGTTTAAATATTTGCTGTAAAACTGCTTTCAAAATTTGATAAAAGGAGTTATTCTTCTTGGCCACCGAAATAACTGTTACCTTTTTTCAAATTGTATGATTTCAGGTTTATTTTGGGGCCTAGTGCACTTTTGATGAAATAATCTGTTAAAATGTGTACACCATTGGGACGCTGATCTGTTCCATCTTTTGCTGATTCACAATTTAAGATGCATTAAAATTATATGTTACATACATGTATTCAGGAAGATTCCAGCCCTGCAGGCGTTCAGTTATAATCCCTCAATTGCTTGTATTTTGGTAATGGCCGTGGAATTGAAACTACACAATTATTATTGCTATAAACTAAAATTGATAAAATTTTTAAATCTAAGGCGTATTTCCATCATGCAAAGCATTGTGTTCCAGTGGTTTTTTTTGTCCTACCCTTTTCGGCCTTTCTGGCATATGAATCTGCTTTACATTGTTTTTTTGTGTATTGTTTCAGATTTCCATATTTTCGGCCTTGAGTACTGCTAATAGGGCAAAAATTGGTAAATATTCATATACATCAATACTATCTTCTCAACATTGACTTAACAGTCAAACACATAAACTGGATATCCAAACCTGCGCTTCCTCTGTTAATGAGCAGGATCATCTTTGCACCAACGATCATCAACAGAGTAAAACGAACCTGTCTCACGACGGTTTAAACCCAGTTAATGATCTCTATTACTATATGAACAATTAAAGCCTGGTGAATTCAGAATGAAGGATCAAAAACAATGTCGCTATATGACCTGTTTACCCTGGGTTAACATTTCTGGCACTTAGAGGCAAAATACTTTCATACCCTGTATTCGTTTTGAAAATCAAAATCAAGTGATGTTTACGTTCTGGTTGTGCTGGCCAAATGATGTGTATTTCATTGAATACGGTATATTTATAATTTCTGATTCATTGATTCAGAGGCTTTTTAAGGCTTAAAAATGGGTAGTTGCTCCCTCATGAAAATAAAATGACGATCACTAGATGAAATCATTGTACTGTGGAATGTTGTCTAATTTGCGCTTAGATTGTATCCCTACATATACACATGTAACAGGATAATTGTTTATTGTTTAAAGCGGTTTGAAAATACATTCTTTAATACCAATTTTGAAACACGAAAAGCAAATTCAAAAACGCCAAAATCACCGAAAGGGTGAATCCAAGTACATATAAGGTCGGAGCTATGCATGATTTATATCAACTTTTGCTAATCCCTCTCCACTTGCCAGGTGCGAGAGCGGCCCCTGTGTTGGCATTTGAGCCTACTCTTTTTCGAGATCTAACGCGCTAAGGATTTTGCTCCCTTAACACGGGACAGCCTTTTTTCTGAACAATCCGACGAACAAGAACCTTCCCAAATGTCTTCGATAGGATGTCGAAATTTGATCTCTGAAATGTTCATCCCAAACTGGAATCGAACCAAGCACCTTTGGTTTCATAGTCCGATGTGCTATCCACTTTACCCAACTGGATGTAGTTATGTCCGTCAAATTGGATGTAGCTATATTCTCATATATCTGGATTTAACAGTATATGTTCATGTATTTGTCCCTATAACTGGATGTTGTATGTCCTTGTAACTGGATGTAGCTATTTTTCCGTTTAGCTGGATGTGGTTATTTGTCCGTGTAACTGGAGGTAGTTATTTGTCCGTGTAACAGGAGGTAGTTATTTGTCCGTGTAACTGGGTGTAGTTATTTTTCCGTGTAACTGGATGTAGTTATTTGTCCGTGTAACTGGATGTAGTTATTTGTCCGTGTAACTGGATGTAGTTATTTGTCCGTGTACCTGGATGTAGTTATTTGTCCGTGTAACCGGGTGTAGTCATATTTCACTGTAACTGGATTAGTTACAACGGGGATTCAAACAGTCTATCCAAATGACAAAGCCAATTTTATTGGCGATTGCAATAAATGGCTTTTATTAACACGCACCTTTTTACTTTTGACAGTTCAACTGATGTTCAGCGTGATACCTTCATGTAATAAACATCCCCTAAACTCAGGAATTTTGACCGAGTTCACGTCGTTCCTATATTTAGCTAGGGAACGACGTCAACTCATAATTAACTCCTAAGATGATGATAGTAAAGTTTTCACGAGAGTAGTATAGTAACTGGTTTGATGGCGTTGGTAGTAAAACCCTTTATGGTAATAACTGTCGTTGACTTTGGCTACAATTTATGTCATATATATTCCGTATTTCTTTCTGACGTATGTACGTTAAATCGATAATGAAGTTACATGTATAATTGTCAAAGGAATAAATAAATCATAGATCACCTCCGCTGTTAATACATATGCGCAAGAAAACAATATTTGTTTATTTTATGATTTAATACCGTTTTACAATTTATTACATAACATTTACAATGTAACAATGTAGTTTTGCTATCTCGAGAGAAAAGAAAAAATGATGACATAGTACAATCACAACGCCTGGTCGAATTCATATGTGATCATAATTAATTTTGGCAAAATTAAACACTACAGTCACATATATTTTACTTTCTCTATAACATTAATTATAATCCCATTTGCAAAATTAATCACATTGTTCACATATATTCTACTTTCTTTATCATATATAATAATGGCTCTCTAAGAGGGTGACATCCAGAATTGTCAGTATGGCAAAATACATATATACATATATACCCACAGAGACATGTAATGGCAGATTTTGTAGACCGTTTTGTGCTTTGTGCATCCTTGTCTGTAAGTATTCTCTGGAGATCTTCGTCAATTGACGCGGCGGACCGCTTCCCTGACATGGACATGTTGAAAATGAAACCATCATGTGAACAGAGGAAATGGGGATGTCGAGGGGAAAATATAGATGTCGGGGGAGACAATACTATTGTCACCATCGAGTGGTGATTTTTCCGGATTCTCAGAGGAAACATCCCAATTGTAAATGTCACGTGATGAATTATCTAGCCAATTAGATACTATTTTACATAGTGAGGTTTAATAAAATTTATAATTACTTTGACACTAAGTTTATACAACACATGTTTTTTACTTTCTTTATAACATTTATTACTACATTGATACTGAACACTACACATGTATTTTACTTTCTTTATAACATTTATTACTACATTGATACTGAACACTACACATGTATTTTACTTTCTTTATAACATTTATTACTACATTGAAACTAAACACTACACATGTATTTTACTTTCTTTATAACATTTATTACTACATTGATACTGAACACTACACATGTATTTTACTTTCTTTATAACATTTATTACTACATTGATACTGAACACTACACATGTATTTTACTTTCTTTATAACATTTATTACTACATTGATACTGAACACTACACATGTATTTTACTTTCTTTATAACATCTATTACTACATTGATACTGAACACTACACATGTATTTTACTTTCTTTATAACATCTATTACTACATTGATACTGAACACTACACATGTATTTTACTTTCTTTATAACATCTATTACTACATTGATACTGAACACTACACATGTATTTTACTTTCTTTATAACATCTATTACTACATTGATACTGAACACTACACATGTATTTTACTTTCTTTATAACATCTATTACTACATTGATACTGAACACTACACATGTATTTTACTTTCTTTATAACATTTATTACTACATTGATACTGAACACTACACATGTATTTTACTTTCTTTATAACATCTATTACTACATTGATACTGAACACTACACATGTATTTTACTTTCTTTATAACATCTATTACTACATTGATACTGAACACTACACATGTATTTTACTTTCTTTATAACATTTAGTACTACGTTGACAGCATAAATTTTACTTTCTCTTCGACATTTATTACTACATTAACAAAACTGAACACTACAAAATTATATTTTACTTTCTTTACAACATTTATTATACTAGCTTTAATTTCAATCAAAAGATGCGATTCTAATAGCACGCATGTACAATTAAAGCATTTGTTGCATTCCATTTCCAGAATCCCATAAAAACAGTTGGCTGAAATGTCTAAAACCGTCTCTATTCACGACCTTTTCGGGTAGAAAACACGAGCTTATTAATGACTGAGTATTAAATATCTGTTTGTTAACATTCAACTACGTACCATACTGGTGTCTTAATTCTTGGAATGCCAACATTTATACAAAAATATATATATATATTCTTGGAATGTCAACAGAATAAATTCAGTAGGTGTTATTACACGAAATAGGTGTTGTTTTAAGATAAATAACACATTTCATAATAAACGTAATGTTTAAATTTAATAAAATTACAATTATTTTGAAATAAAAGATCAATTTATTTAAGTTGTAAATATAAATATAAAAAAGTTCAGAAATATAAATATAATAAAATAATAAATTTGACTATGATAATAATCAAAGCTAATTATAATGGAATGTGCTACTATGAACATTCCAAGCTGGTGATGAAGAAATATAGATAAATAAAAATAATAAAATATTGGGTAAAGGAGGCCGTCATTTGTTGAACCACCACCAAACCAGACGAACCAAGAACAACTACCAAGAATCTAGAAGGCTAGCACTCCAAGATGAAGAAACTAGTGCAGCCCCCACACCCCAATATATATCGCATCATAGAGTTGTTGCAGCAGCAGGATGCAAGGACTCAGTGCAGACTAGCTATTATAGTATTCAGTTGGTGGAAAACGTATTCCATCATTGACGATAAAATTGACAATTTTTGAAAATCTTACAAATCAAGAGATATGAGAGAAAGAATACAGAGAAAAGTGTCCTTCTGGATCACATACTGGTTAGATATGAGCAAATTCAAATCTTTCAGACTGTGGTCTAGTTTCTTCTTTATCGTCATCATCTTCACTCAGGGATGTAACCTTTGACATTTGTGTTGTAGTTACTGCTCTACTTCCTCTTCTGTTGCTCCTGCAAAATGAAGAGAATATAGTCTTTCTTAACACACCTATATTGTTCATGTGACATTTGAGAAAACTTGCATTGCCAAAAATACTTATTCTATTTGAAAACATGACTTTCAACTACCTGTCATATATTCCTAGCCACTCGAAATTTGCTCTCTCATCATGAAGAAAGGGCCTTTCTTACTCACCCAGAAAATCATTTTTACTTTTTTTCAGAATGAATCACAATATAGACCCCAGCTCTACATTGTATAATCTATTTCAGCATTATTTCGAAATGTTCTAAAACATGTAATAGTAGAGATTTAAACATTTTACACTGAGTATATTTTTACCGAAGCAACAATTGCAATGTGCCATCTACAATTGGGCAACGAGTTTCCAAATATGAGCATATTTAATTTTGAGGATAAAGAGAAAATATAATTTATAGATAAAGGTAACGTTTATTGAAAAGAGTAAAACTTTCGTAATAAGAATACGTTCGAAATAAGTTGTATCAGGATTTATCAACCTATTTTCAAGGGTTGATAAATCTGACAGTAACCTATTCCAAAGTGTGTAATTGTTTTATTGTCTGAATCAGGCAGTTGTTTTTTGTTTTTTGTTTTGTTTTTTTTTTTTTTTTTGTTATGAACAAAATATGTATGAAAACACAAGAACGGATTTTATCTTCAGAATTTACTCAATACGATTTTTGATTTCATGCGTTGACAACAATGATGAAAATCATACAGTGACCAATTCTAATGTTTGTAATTGTGTTGGCAAAAATATTTTAAACTATAGTCTCTCATGGCTAAATTGGTTATTTATATCACAGTACCTTCCCATTTATGTTAGGGTAATTTTAGGTCAAAACATGTAGACGTAATCTGTGTACTATATTAAGACACTAGATTAACTTAGGTACCATTGTGAGTAATCATAACCTGGCAGACGGTTTTCAACCAATCAGATAACAGATAACTTTTAATCGTGTAATATTATAGTGTTATTAACTGGCTGTTTCTGTATTGGCACTGGTATAGATTCAAGGTTTACAGCCAGTTCATAACACTTTTATTAAATAATCCAACTTTTTCAATACAGACTTGTTCTGAATGCTGTATTACATTCATCAAATGTGAATATAGGGCCCATATTTCCAATACGGACTGGCAATGATGTGAATATAGGGCCAATATTTCCAATATGGACTGGCAATGAAACGACCGGAAGTGAAAAGGCTGTATTAGCCCTAGGGCTCATACGGCCTTTTTCAGTATTGGACCGGGCGGAAAAGCAATATAGATCACGTGATTTATATGACCAGGACGACGTCACAAGTATGACACATGCCATTTTGGTTGTATTAGGGCTGTTTTAATCGTATTATTTAATAAAATATTATATTAATACCAGTTTAATGTTTTGATTGTCTAAGGTGACTGTATGAAGTATGTAACTACATTTAAGGATTCCGATATAAATTTGGCAAACTCGACAAGTTGTGTCTTGTTAAAAGTGTTAAAGACACAACAGAAGAAAAGAGCAGAAGAAAATTTTAACATGAACTTTATTTTTATTTTACTTAATTCGAAAGTAATAAAAGTTATTTTGTACGAGCTTTGATGTTTAAACGCGCTCGTTTACTAACAAACTAGTCGGTCGTGTTTACATTCCAATAAACACCTTAGAAAATTGATACTTTTATGTAATCTATGCATTAAAATATAACAATGTGTTACTTTATACACAATCAAATAATATATGATACTTATAAAGTATATGTCGCCTATAACAAAAACGTTACTTACTTTGTTTCTAAATCAGAGGAACATCTGAAAATATGATAAAAAGTTCTTTGAAATTGTTTGTTTGTCAACATGTAGAGAAAGAAATTGGCTGCGTAATTAGAAAACTGTAAAAGATAAGTTGCAGCCCATGCAACGTCCATTTTTGATAAGGTCGTGTCATCTGCTTCCGGTGCTAGATAGGAATCTATGATAAAATAGATAGAAATAGGCACTGTTGTAATAAGGAAGTATGTGCTAGTAAACAGCAACATGCGGGTCAAAACTCGGCTGAATTTTCCAAGTTGTTTCCTTGCAGACATGTCCGATACAGCTACTTTTTGAAGATTTTTTGATTCATTTAAAACTTTTTGTATGTTGATATTCATAAGAACCATTACAAAGAATGGAACAAATGATAGGACAGTAATGTCAATGTATGTATATACGAATTCTTCAAACCAAAAAAAATCTTCATTAATTGCTTCACACGAAAACTCCTCGTCCACCTCAACCAGGCCGTTTGTGACAAACCAAAAAACATTCAGAGCAACCAAAATGAAAAGACAGGAAAACACTAATACCGTAGTCTTTTTTACTGATACAATGCTGTTGTAGTGAAACGGAAATCTCGTTTTCAAAAATCTTTCTAGTGTTACCGCCACCAGTATCCACGACGAAAACTGCATTGATGTGTAAATAACGAATACATTAACTTTGCATCCAAAGTTAGACAACGATCGAATGTCAATGCCAAATACTTCTCGAGTCCAGTATCGGGAAAGTCCAACACATAAAACTATGGTATCTGAAAATGCTAAGACAACAAGAAGTATGTAAGTTGGTTTCTTCCAAAACTCTAGTTTGGTAAGTATTGCCACAATTGTCATGTTTCCAAAGAGACCAGTTACAAACAGAATTGGTGAAACCAATATCCAAAGATAACTTGTTACTGTATTAAAACGTTCAAGAAGGTCAGTTTCGTTTTCAATCAAGTTCTTGCAATCGGTTGTCGGTGAATTGGTAGATCCCGAATGATTGGTCGAATTCATTCTATGTTTGTTGTTTCTAAATAAATGAAGATGGCATCGGTTTTGATTTGAAGACATCTTATATACTAGTGATACGATTTTATTAACCGTTTGTGCTATGAAAATTAATGACTCTAGTGATATTTGAAGTTTAAAATGCAGATAATGGATTTTGAAAGGAACTAATTTTAAGCAATTTGTTTTTATTTTTTTTTTTGTATTTTGATGTAAATAAATAAAACGACAATAAACTGAAATGTAAAACAAAAGTTTTTAGAAGGATTTAAGCTACTTCAACATCATCGTTTCCATCTAAATAATGATCAATAATGTGTCCGCATAGGAGGATACCGAGAAAGCGGAATATATATTAATTTTGTTGTTATTTTTCAGTTATAAAATAGATTATTAAATGAACAAAAAAAAATTTGCAAAAGTGACACCAGTTACTTGCCTGGGATCGGTTTTCAGCAACAACAACAACAAAAAAAAAAAAAAAACAAAAAAAAAAAACCAAATGAGCACGAGAGTATAGTCCCGAACAGTGATGAGTACAAGTCCAAGCAGCAAGGAGCATGAAAAGGGCAGTGTGATATTGGACTGAAATCGAGGCGTGTACCCGTCAGCGATGAAGAGAAAGGACCTTCTCCCTTCTCATCCAACACAATAAGAAACAAGGACAGGCAATTCCGAACCTTCGATTATTCGACGCCTGCATAATATCTCCCGGCTAAATGAACACGGAGAGCTAGACGACAAGAAGACAATGAACATCCTTCTCCTCCTCATCACCAGCAGCAAAAATCCCTCCCTACTCTTCCTCCTCCTAAGATGCATCAATTTCTCCATATTCCTTCTCATCAGCATCAATCACTCCTCTGCCTCCCCCTTTATCCTCTTCAGGAGCAGCAGCAGCAAAAACCAAAATGAACACAAGATTTGGTCCTAAACAGTGATGAGCAGGGAAGAGATGCACGGAGCAAAAGAAGTAAGGACCGCCGTTGCTAAGGTGGTTGCTAAGGTCACAGTCTTGGTTGACAGTCCAGTCAGCGGACACGATTATGAAAAAGGACCATCTAAGGACCATTGATGCAATGTCTGGCTCCAATTGGCCTAGTTGTTTATAAACAAATTTTCCCATAGGTCCTACGTTAAACTCAATTCGGCTGTGGCGGCCATCTCAGACCTAACCGTACATCATCAACCTAAACACTTCAAATGAGGTAATGGGATATAATCAAATCTTGCAATAAAATTACTTCCTCGGCCCTTGACCTGAGAATTTAAGTCAAGAGTCTATAGACCACACGGTACGAATAATGCGGGGAAAGCATATAATCCAATCCGACTTCCGGACATCCGTACCCTTTCGTCCTTATACACTTCAAAAGGCAAGAAGACAACATCCGGGATTCAGGTCACACCTTCATACACGTCACTGGTGTCACTTAATTACGGTTACATCGCAATAGAAAATGGAGCGAAAACCTGTCATTTCCGGTTGTGCGTAGTACGCGTACGAACAATAAACTTTACACATACGACTTGAAAAACTAAAGAAGATACTCCGCAAGTTTTTTTTTTATTATTATTTAAAGATTCATATAAGCTTGATGTATGAAGGAAAAGAGTCACTTTATTTGATATCAAAAATAAGATTTCCTGTTGTTTCATACTTCTATTTTGCTTCAAAAAAAGAAGTAGGTTCCGTATATTTTACCGTTTGACGCTTATCAGCTCCAAGCTTTCCTTGCAAGTGAGAATTGTTTGTTTTCGAAGAACATTCAAGGTAGCTATATATTTTATATGTGCTTTCACTCTAACAGCTGTGTTAATGTAATTATAACTATCAGTGTCTGTACAAAGTCGGACTATCATGACTTCTGGTTTTGTATGTGTTTTTGTATTTATCTAATAGTTTCATAAATTTCTTTTCGGTACATGGCTAAATCTGTAGAGCAGTGTTCAGTGTTACGCACGGTAGTTTCTACCCAGGACAGTTACCAAAGGCGGGAATAGAACTCATTCGAGAGTTTGCATTTGTCCAGTCCAAAGCTCGTAATTTGCTCCTCAAAACCATGAAGTTTCAGTTTAAATTTATTTTAAATAAAAAAAAAGAAAAAAAAAGGCAGTGACAGAAAACGGGATGTTTGCATACATGTACACTTTATCATGTTTGAACAGTCAGACAAAACCATTATTATAATGATGTCTTAAAGCGACATTTCATGATATTTAATCATCACACTGTTCATAACTCAGATGTTGGTAATAGAAACCATCAAAACATTCAAATATCCTATCTTCCACAGAGCCCAACAGATGCCTCCTGGCACATATAATTTTTCCTTTCTATAGTATTTATCATTATTTTGTAGATTGCAGATGTTAAATGCAGTAATAAGAGAAAGACTGGTTTTTTGGAGATGTTAATGAAAGTGTGAAGAATTTCTTGGACTATTTTCTCGAATATTTTATATCACTTCAAATATTGTATATATTATTTCATCAATTAAATTGGGTGACTGGACAATGCTTGCTCGCCATACCAATGGAAATTGTCTTGTATCATTTATCCTAGTATAGAAAAGAAATGCTTTATGTTCGGTTAAAAAAAAACATAAAGTAAATTAACAAATGGGAACTTTGTTGCCAAGGTAAAACCAAAATTCTTTAATATCCGAAATTAAAGAAGAAGGCGTATACTTTATTTCTGCATTTCATGTATTTTATACCGGCATGAGTATGCAGGCGTATTTAAGTAGGACCCCCGAAATTGTGGTATTTTCGGATTTCGGTCATCTCTTTTTCTTGTTTTTTTTAATTCATATTTTCTCATTACCTTGTAATGTTTTCACAGCCATGGACAAACATAGAATTTTGACAATAAATTACTGTTAAATTATCTTGCAATGTCTACAAACTATGCATCACACCAGCAATTAGATGGAGATGAAATGCGATTGTCGTAATTTCTCGACTTGTGACAACCTCTTTTTTCTGTAGTTGTGATCAAATACTATTTTGAACTTTAAAAATGCAGATAATGTATTTTGAAAGAAACTAATTTTAAGCATTTTTTTTATCATTTCTTTGTATGTTTATGTAAATAAATAAAACGACAATAAACTGAAATGTAAGACAAAACCAAGTGTTTAGAAGCTGTTACAAATATATCTCGTCTATATCAAAGGTTTTTGGTTGTTTAAGGCGTGTTTATTTGATAGATACTGAGCCCCCCATCCTGTTTCTATGCTAATTATTTAATCACAGTTTAATTTTAAAAGCAATTTACACCAGCTCGAAAGTTTTCGAAATCTAAAATAAATTATTAATAATATTTACGATCTGTCAATTAAGTTTCATGCCACGTCTATATATTAATGCCCCAAGTAAGCTTTATGTCGTTATGTACCGTTTAATTATCTTCAAGTTGCGCCCAAAGCTGCATTGCATTGTTATTTTGTAGCTTTTAAGTACACTAGAAGATTGAATTTATCTAGATTCATTCCTTCCGAGATGTGTTGTGTACATCATCCCCTTCAATCCATCCCTTCTGACGTCAACCGTGTAGTTCATCCCTTTCGACGTCATTTTCCGACGTCAGCTGTGTATACGTAGTCCACCCTTCCCGACCTCGAGCTCAACGATGTAATCAACCCCATTCGACGTCAGTTGTGCAGTTCATCCTTTCCGACATCAGCTGTATAATTATATATATATATATATATCCAACGTCAGCTGTGTACATAGTTTATCCTTCCGATTTCACCTGTTATGCACACCTTCTGATGTCAGCTGTGCATTTCATCTCTTCCGACTTCAGCTTTGTAATCAAAACCTTCCAACGTCAGCTGTGTAGTTCATCCCTTCCGACTTCAGCTGTGTAATCGAAACCTTCCAACGTCAGCAGTGTAGTTTATCCCTTCCGACTTCAGCTGTGTAATCCAAACCTTCCAACGTCAGATGTGTAGTTTATCCTGTGTAATCAGTCTCTTCCGAAGTCATGAATGTAATCTTTTCTTCCGATGTCAGGTTCATCCCTTCAAACATCGCCTGTGTTGTTCTTTGTCAAACGATCATTCTTGGTTATTCCGAATCTCCAAACACACTTTATTCGATGAAATAGTTTTATGAAGAATATAATTGAATTCGAGTCAAGGAAATTTTCGTCAAAGAAAAACGGTAGTAAAAGAAACTATTAGTTATGAGTTTTGTGTTTAAGTTTTAAGTGAATTTAAATTTTATGTTAAATTTGAAAGTAATGTAATCAATTAAGATACTTTGATGTATACTAACTGAAATTTTATGACAAAGATATAGATTTTAGTTTAGCATTTATATTGAGCTTTAATGACAAGCCAGTGTTTTACTTCATATTGTCAATATAAACAATATATTCAAATTCGAGAGAGAGAAAATATATTTTGAACAATTGACTGGTTCTTGCACGGAAAACACTAACAGCTATATAATTAAGCTTATCACGAAAGTCCCAACACACCTAGTGGGTCCCTTTCCAATGTAATCATTGAGATTTAATATTCCACACTCATTTTTATTACGTTTGTTTGGTAGATTGTCCCTACTATACACCCCTCTGAAATGATTAATACCCAATTTGTCAACCCACTTTAAGATATCGAAGTTGTTTAGCGATTTAAACGTCTTTTTTTGCATTACATATGGTCTTCTAACGCTGTCCACCTGTAATCTTCTACCAGACGGGTGCTCTACCTGTATATCCTATTCCAAATAAACGAGCTAACATTGGTACTGCTAAACTGGCAAACATAAGAAGGAATCCACCAGTCTGTTGTCTTCTTGTTATTCTAAGTCCAGTTCCAGTCTTGAAGTTGGTCTTTCTGTGTTTTTGTCAATTGGTCAAGATAAGGTTTGATTAATAAGATAGAATATTATTGTATGGTACTTTTGGTGTTTGTACTGGTACACTTCTAGCTCCACTACTAAGAACTTTCTTTACCCCTGTCTCGGCTAATGCGCTGATAGCTCCAACGCCTGGAGCGGGTAATAATTTAGATGCTGCAGTCTTCACGAGCGGAAGTACAAGTTTAGTAAGAGCACCAAGGAATCCGCCATTTTGTGATTGGGCTCTCATTTGTATCTGTGTGATAGTTAGTTGAACGCCATTCCCAGATGCTTTAGCTTTCTGTATTCTATTTACTTGCGTTTGCGTTAACGCCATTGGAAAGTCACCTGTTAATTGAATATTAATTAATCTTAATGTAAGGCACGATTTATTCTCATATGCCTTTGCTAAATTTCTTCGTTGACCTTCGGATAAACCGACGTATTTACGTTGACGTATTTACTAATTTTCATTTCCTTATATAATTACAATATCATTTCCATAAGTGTCCAGAATTACCTCTTCCTCGTTTAATACAAGGGCGTAAACTCGATAATCATCCGCAGGGGTGCCAGTCAATTTGTCAAGTGTAAGAGATGTATTCTCCATGCTCACTCTTTCATCTACATAAGTCAAATCAAAGTAAATAAGCTCGTACAGGGACACAAATTTGTTAGGGGTCAGCATATTCCCTTTATCATACTCGTTATTAGCATTAGGCTTGAAATTGTAGACACCATCGAAAATTCTGCTAATTTGATTTGAGCTGTATTCAGTTTCCGGGTAATATATTCCAGACCCAACTTCTAGTCTGGCTGTAAGGAGCTTACGATCTGCATCTGCTTTATTTACACTGAAACTATCGAGTAATAAAGGGTTTTATTTCTGATCAGCGTGTTTGCCACCTATTTGCATGAATGCGATTACGTGTTGTGGGTGCTTTATTCCTGTTTTAATACGATATGTAAGTTCGGATGCTTTAGTTGAACCACTAGTGTGATGGATTCTCTCAGGTATGTCCATCGTCTTGGTTTCATGTAATTTTGAAGAACGGCGGATATACCATCAGAATTGAATTTAATTCTTGGAATCCAGAGCTCAAAGTGTGTAATTATGCTTACATCATCACCAGTCCTGAATACTAGTATTAAGTAATTATCGTTGCTAATCTCTATATTAATTCCCATCTGAGCTGGAGGCAATAGATTTTGTTCTAGCAACTGAAAGAAACTGAACCGATTTAGAGGTATTTTTGCTGTTATTTCTGCAAGGGCATTTGTTAGTGTAGCTCTTGCCGCAAATCCCGTATTTTCCGCAGCAGCAACTTCAGTAATATCAGGGTAAATAAAGCTGTTTTACCAACAGAATTGACATCGGACAAAGTAAGTAATTTTTTAACGTGATTTGCTAATGACAGATTGTTACAGTCGTATACTATTTTTCCGTTTTGTTTAACTGTCATTTGATTAAGAAAATTTGTGGCATCTGAAATAACAGATACCTCATTATTAGTCGGCGCCGTACCGTCTGCTTGTTTTTCAATCCTGAATTTTATTAGGAAATAGCCATTATACCAATTATAGAAAGCCGCCTTGTCGCTTACCGTAAATTTATAATCTGTCTTGATCTGTTGTTCTGCGTTGGGAGGAAATCTTAACGGAGTATCTAGTTGAATGCTACAACACTCGTACCTTTCGAGAAACTTTTTTCCCCTAAACATCTTTTTCTTACAGTATTATTTTTCTTTATACATATATATATATAAATGAGCCGTTACTGTGTGACAGGGCAAAAGACCACAGACTCTCTCTCTTCCCAAGGGTGGTAAGAACAAACAACGGAAGATACATGGAATATACGTGTGCTAGGTGCGGAGTCACTAAAACAAGTTTTTCTCAGGAAAAAAGGGAGGAAAACTGGACATACACAAAGCGATTAGACCAATAGTACCAAGTAAAGTCAAGAAAGGGATATTCGAAGGAGAGAAAAATCGCAACAACTGACAAACTCCGGAGAACAACGAAGACAAGACCAAAACAATACATGCACTACAATCAAAAACTAAAAACATATTAACAACATGGACCCCACCAAAAAACCGGGCGTAGACTCAGGTGCTCCGGAAGAGTAAGCAGTCTCTGCTTCCTGCAGGACACCCGCCATGCTGTCCATGTAAAATCCGATATGAGGAAGGGATAATATCAATGGAACAGGTCCATTTTCATTTGGGAAACGGTTTTTTAATACCTGTCAACCAAGTCATGATGACGCCCATAAAACTTTAATAAGGATGACTTCAGCTTAGGAGCAACGTACCCCTGTTTGAGCAACTTTTCTGTCAGAAGCCGGGCTCTGTCCAGGAGGTCAATGTATATGTCACAAGCTCTGAAATAACGAATGAGTTGTGAAATATATACTCCATACGCCGGCGCTTCTGGAATATTGCCGCTCAAAAATGGGAAGTTGACGATTGGGAAGTCAAAGTCATCCCATTTGTCGTAAAGTTTTGTATTCAACCTTCCTCTGGTGTCAATTTCGAGTTGAAGGTCAAGATAAGATGCAGACTTGGCAGTGTCTGTTGTATCCTTAATTTGGAGCTCATTGGGATAGATGAGATGTAAGAAATTCCCAAAACGTGAATTGTTGAGTGATAAGACATCATCTATGTAGCGGAAGCTGAAATTAAAGGTACGGACTAATTTCTTCTGTTTTTCCTTAAGAAGCCCGTCAAGGAAGTCTGCCTCATATGAGTAAAGGAACAAGTCGGCCAGTAGTGGCGCACAATTAGTACCCATAGGAATGCCAGTTGTCTGTTGGAAAACACGTCCACCAAATTGAACAAATATGTTGTCGATCAAAAATTCAATCATCAGGACAATTTCGTCCTCTGTATATTTTTTGTTAGATTTAGAGTGGTTTTTAACAAAGTATGATTTATCTCTACCAATGACAAGGTATGTGTATCTGTTGTTGCCATTTTTATTTTGAAAGCATCGATGGATTAGATCTTTCAACTTCTCCTTCAGTTGTGAATGAGGAATGGTGGTATAGAGGGTAGAGAAATCAAATGTTTTTATGCTGTTACAGACTGAAATGGACCGAGATAGTAAAATATCCTTTAAGTCTTTGGAGTTCTTTAATATCCACATTTGATTGATACCACTTCTTGAATAGCTTGTCTCACAATAACTTTGGAGGCCCGTTTTGACAGCTGTTAAAATAGAAGTTAGGTGGGATTCCCCTACCAGGAACAATTTAATGTGGACCTTATAATAGAATGGATATACCCACCAGAAGTCACGATCTTTGTTACTCCAATTTTCCAGGAAGAAAACAAGATTGTGACAAAAAGATGTTGTCCGAATTAAAACAAGTAAAACCCTCGTCTGTCGGAGAGGCCGTGAACAAAAAAGATGGTCTAGGGTGTAATAGGAACCAAGAGTAAATTGGGACTCGGAGTAAAAAAAAACGATATAGAGATGTACCACACATTCAATCAAGGAAAGGCCGTAATTATAGAGCGCCTCAATCTCACCCTGAAGGGTAAGATATTCCGCTACTTTAGCGCTAATAACACCTATAATTATATAGCGGTACTATCAAAACTCATAGAGCAATACAATAATACGAAACATACTTCGATAAAAATGAAGCCAGTCGAGGCAAGTAAAGTCATATACTATGTAGAAATTACAGTTTAGTCTACAATCTTTGGGTATCCGAAAATAAGATTGACTAAGATAAATCACACTTAATTTTTTATGCCTTCTGCCTATGAAGTACTTGGACATTGGAGATTGAAATATAGTCATCA
The DNA here is from genome assembly GCA_028015205.1 of Mytilisepta virgata. Taxonomy (NCBI): domain Eukaryota; kingdom Metazoa; phylum Mollusca; class Bivalvia; order Mytilida; family Mytilidae; genus Mytilisepta; species Mytilisepta virgata. The sequence goes on from CM051520.1 coordinate 46,526,677, forward strand.
AAGATTACAATCTTCTGCCAATCTTCTGTCATTGACTGTATCAATGTCTTCGACGTCTTGATTTGAGACTTGCAGTAAATCCTCCAAGTCCACTTCTATTTTTTTTTGCAATTTCCTCAAATCGTTTGATCATTTTCTGGTAGTAATGTTGTTCCAAATTCTTGGCGTAAAGAATGACCTTGTAAAAATACACTAGCGGTTTGAACAAAAGATGCACAAAAGATGAACAAATTAGTCTTACCAGATCCGGACGGTCCTACAATGAGCATACGGAAAAAATCTCTTGGCATATTGTTGACTCCTTCTATTGTCTTGAAGATATTATTTTTATTCCCCATTTCAGGGAAGTATTGTGGTAACGACGTCATTTTTATAACCGATAGGAAAAGATTTATTTTTATCTACGAAAATTCTTCTCTTGTATTCGTTCTTATTTGCGAGTCTCTCTAAGTTCTTTATATGAAGAATACTGAAATGATCGATCCCTTGCTCCCTCGATGATCTCTTCAGACGTACCTTCTTCATAGAGAAATCGCTTGTGTTCTTCACTTCCTCACCCTGCAACATCCTTTGAAAGTCTTCTTGTGTTAACTTGGAGTTGTCCAACCGTTTTCCCTTTGTCTTAACGTTAATTGCATTATCGCTATCAATTGTAATAACCATGTACAGCTTTGGAGCGAGATATATATATATATATATATATATATATATATATATATATATAGTCTAAAGATTTGCACAACGGTACAAATATAAGATGGTAATATACGAAGATGATGTTATAAAATAGTAGTGACAAATATTTCGGCCTAACAAATAGCCTTCGTCAGTGTCAATAGTTTTTACAATACATATTATATATATATATATATATATATATATATATATATATGGCCTTAATATCTATGCGTCCTTCTTGTAATCATTCGCCAGGTCGCCCAAGTTATTCCCGTTGTAATCGTGTATAAGTCTCGCCTGATCTCCCGGCACGTGTAAACTATCAGTGTCCGTGTAATGAAAGTCCTCTTCCACTCTTTTATTTGGGTTTAAGATCGTCATGTGGTCGTACATGATGTTGTGACTGTAGGCAAGGACGAAAGCACCCAAATCCGACGGTTTACTAATTTTATTTATCGAATCAGTCTCGTATCTGAGATATCCGGAAATGTACCAAGTCCTAGAGACCAGCACGAGATCGGTGACCACATACTTGTGGTGAAACTTCCAATAATCGTTGTTATCCTTGATGATCTGAGGATGATTATATATCGGTCTTTGGATCATTTTCCCGTATTTTACGTTCATCAGCAGTTTTGCTAACGTGTACTGTACGCTTCCCTTTTGGCTACTCTTCTTGAGCCCGAAGAATTTTTGTATATGATTATAGAAGACCTTACTCGATTCTTTTCAATAGTACCCTTCGATTATTTCGACTTCGTATCCGTATTTCGTCATCTGCTCGATATCGATTGAAGTATACCAGCCCTCCGAACTTCTAGGTCCCACTTCGTGAAACCCTTCGTATTTTTTCTTACCACGACGGGGTGCAACAAGGTCTTATCTGCTTTATATCTGACTTTATATACTCCTATTTTACCCTTCATAGTGTTATCCCTCGTGTAATTTCGCCACCCGACCGGGAACTCGTTCAACATGGAAGTAGGATAAAGGGACACGACGTCGACATTTAATAAGAAATTGTGAACATCCTCGTACTTCACTTCCCCTTCGTTACCCCATCGTATTGAATGGACACGAAATCGGTTTTGATCTTGTAACACCGACCGCCGTATATACTCTTCCTGATGATTTGTTTCTATTTCCGTAGATTCCGATAGATCCACCTGAACCCCTAGGGGATATAATCGCACCATACGTCGAACCCCATCGAACTAGTGGAAGTAAAATTTCCTTACCGAAGGCCTTGAAACACTGTTCGTTCAGCTTATTGTATAACTCTTGCAAACATCAGACCTGAGGTATCGGAGGCACTTTCCCTCGTATCGGGTGTCATATTTTCCCATCTACAGGCCTTATTATCGTGATCGAAAGTTCCCTTTTGCACGTCGCATTTAAAATCAGAGAGTGCTTGGGACAACCCTAGTCTATTCATACTCTTGAGTAAATGGTAGTGATCAAAGTTACTTCCGTTGTAGGCGTTAACGACGAGATTCTCTTCGTCAATTTGCATTAAATAGAGGACGAAGTCATTGGCACACTTGTCACTGGCAAAATATTTGAAACCCCTCTTTTTCCACAAATCCCAGAACATTTTTCTATATTACCGCTTCATAATAGCCAAATCTGTTGTCGTTACATTTGTGCTCTGTACGTCTTATATTTCCTTCCACAATGGGGGCAGATGATCGGACAAGTATGTTTTTGATCCTGGAAATAAATCTCATCGCAGGACTCACACTTCATTTTCTCTTGAGCATAAATGAGGGTGTTATGTCCCTTTGTCAGCTCTATTAGTGGGGCATCCCCTGTTCTTGTGTTCTTTTGTTTCGGCGCAATATAGACCGATGGGGATATTATTCTGCTCTATTACCTCCAACACCATTGGGAACGGGATCGGTGTTCTAGGCGCTAGATTGTAATCCCGCCTTATCGAATCGCACAATGTAATTGTGGGATTAAAACCCGGTAATAATTTCTCCAGACAACGGAAGAAACAATTGTTATTGGTCGATTTCTGATATTTCTCTTTACACATCCGTTATCTTCTCTGACTTTTCTCTGGACCAACATCCGCCGTCTGGAGTCCTCGCTACTTTAATTCTGATCTCTATTATCTCGTACACGTAGTCCTCGTTAGGTGCGAGATAAATATCCGTGTAGCTCTGGTACAGGTCAACGAAATCGGCAAAATTGCTGATGAGAAACGAGTTCATACTCTTGGTATTATATCTATAGCTCGGCGTACTACCGCGATAGACAAAAGTCACGTGAGCGTCAGCGACATCGGTGAAACCGTTCGCAGCCGAGTGATCTATTCTGTATCTTATCAAGAGAGATATTGCCTCCACCTCGTCACTCGTTAAAGAACCTTGGTCACCTTGGGGATAACCGACTCTGTACGATCTTGGTAGTTCATCTGTTGTACCTTTTATCCCATTTTCTATTTTAAAATTGGAGTCAGGTATAATTGCCACTGCACGCTTACAATGCTAATTAGATCTATAGTGATACTTTTTTGCTGTCATACAAAGAAGTTTATTACAAATCTCACAGTAGAACTTGTGAGAGTTGTAGTACTTCTTTGTGGCTTCTCTGTTGTTTTTTCTCCTCATCTGTTTGGTACGACATTGTCCTCCTTATTTTTGTATTACTTGTTACTATTTATAATAATCTATTATCTAATTATCCTTCTCTGAATGCTTCGCGGAGTGCTTCGCGGTGTGTCCTTTTCCAGTAACCTACCGATTTTTTGTCGCAGAATCATACTTTTTTATCTCCTTGATTAACGCCCCTGGTTTTGGTGCCTCCGGCACGCGTGTTGGGATTGCCGTTGTTTTAGGAGACGCCTTGTCACGTATTGTCCAACCTTTTCGCCTAGTTTTTTACTCCCGATGTCTAATGCCGCGGTTGCTGATTTTTTTATTGTCTCTTTTGCTATTTGTTTTACGGTCTGTTTCGCTGCAGCACTAAATATACTATCTAATAGACCGTCACCCTGCTGCGCATTCTGTTCTTCCCTCGTTATAGGGTCAAAATATTCATATATACCCAACTCCTTATTGTACACTCTCTTCATTTTTTTTACTCTATATTTCTCTGAGAATAAAAGTAAAGCTACCATCAACACCATTTAGATCTATATTTCTCTCATTTACATCAGTCACCCAAACACGGATAGAATCGATTCTCGTCTTTCCTCTCGAATATCCTATATGGTACGATTCTCGTTCAAATGGGTAACTCCTAGACAAATTTGCAGTACTAAATTCGTAGATCGTGTCACCAAACTGCCCATCTACAACGGAATCTATAATCAGATCACAATGTATGTAAATAGAGTCAATCCAATTAGTTATATTTACTACCGTCACTATTTTGTTATCAAACCCGATTAAATCAGCAAAGTTCCCCTCTCTCAGATCCAGTTGAGTATTGGCGTTTAGTGTGATTAGTACATTGAAGCTCGTTAAATCATAGTTTAACATAATTAGACTATCTTCCATTTTATCTTCGTTTTTGTTTGCAAGAACTATTATTTTGAGTGTCTTAGAAACGAAGTAGGAATAGATAACACTGCAGGTAACCCAAGTTATACACCGACCACACTCACTAAGCAGGAAGTCCTTGATAACCACACGACCATTCTTCATTCCTTTGGAATTTTTCTACAAAGGGTGAAGAAATGGACCTTCCTGCTCTTTATTGGATTCCTAAACTACATAAGAATCCGTTTAAACAAAGGTACATTGCTGGGTCAGCTAATTGCTCTACAAAACCTCTTTCAAAGATTTTAATATTCATATTGATATGTATTAAAGAGGGCCTTCAGAATTACTGTGAAACATCACATTCCACCAGTGGCGTCAATCAGATGTGGATTCTTAAAAACTCCAAAAATTTACTACAATATCTAAAATCAAAATCCTTGGCTACATGCAACAGCATAAAACATTCGACTTCTCTACACTCTACACTACATACCACATTCTCAATTAAAAGATCGCTTAAAGCAACTAGTTCATCAATGTTTTTTCAAGAAAAATGGGACACGCAGGTATAAATTTCTTGTTCTAGGTAGAGAAAAGGCTTATTTCGTGAAGAACCACTCTGATTCTGACAAAAAGTATTCTGAAGATGAAATTACAAACATGTTAGATTTTCTCATAGACAACATATTCGTTGAATTTGGCGGTCTAATTTTTCAACAAACAATCGGCATTCCAATGGGAACCAACTATGCTCCTCTCCTCGCCGATCTGTTTCTGTACTCATATGAAGCGGACTTCATTCAAGGGTTACTACGTGAAAACAAAAAGAAACTAGCCCATCCTTTAATTTCACTTTTCGTTATATAGATGATGTGTTGTCGTTAAATAACGACAAATTCCAAGACTTTCTACATCTTATCTACCCCAGTGAGCTTGCAATTAAGGATACTACAGATACACCAAAGTCCGCTTCATATTTGGATTTGTTTCTTGAAATAGACTATGAGGGACGTTTGAAAACAAAACTTTATGACAAACGTGATGACTTCAACTTTCCTATTGTTAATTTTCCCTTCTTGAGTAGCAATATACCAGCATCGCCTGCATATGGCATCTACGTTTCTCAGCTTATCCGATTTTCAAGGGCATGCGTGAGTTACCCTGACTTTCGACAAAGAGGATTACTGCTGTCATAAAAGCTTCTTAACCAGGATTTTATCAGGGATAAGTTGATATCATCACTTAGGAAATTTTACGGTCGTCATCACGAATTGATTGACCATTACAGTGTTCCAATATCTAAGATGATGTTGGACCTGTTCCCACTGTCGTAACTATACGGAGCAGGAACTGCTTTCCCTTCCGGGGCACCTGGGTTCACTCCTGGTTTTTATAGGAGTTCGTGTTGTTCATTGTTTTTTAGTTTTCTGTGTTTATTTGTTGTGCTTGCGGTTGTTCATTTGTCTTCCCGGGTTTGTCTGTCCAATGGATTACGTTTTTTTTTATTGCTCCTTAGGTATATTTGTCCTTTATTTTACCGATAGGTACTCGGCTATATATGTGGATATGTCCTCGTAACTATAACTTACGTTGGCGAAGATTACTTCATTAAATGTTTTCCCAGAGTCAACAGTGTATTTCAGTTTCTTATTATTATAGGACTCGATCAGATATTTTATACCAACTGTACGTCATAGTATTTATCCGATATTGACCAAATTCGTATTGTTTATTCTTATTTAACACGAGCGGTTCTGCAAACTGTGTCACAAAATTAAAGGGGTATTATCTCCCCTCGTTTGTCTTCCAAGCTCTCTATTATATTTTTGTGCGTCTTTAATCTTATCTCTAGTGCCTAAGAATGTATCGCCTTCATGTTGTTTATCAGCATCAAGATTTTCGAGGTTCATGCCAGTCGGATCAATTCCAACGGCCTTAAATCCTTCTTCTCCCTTTTCCTATTCCTCCCCAGGTACCTCTATTTGCGGTAGTGCTTCTTCCAGTATTGGTAAGGGTTGATATACGAGTACTAGTTGATTGGCCGCTGGTTTAGGTGCCTCCGGTATTTTTTTCTATTGCCTTTGTTACTGGCTCAAAGATCTCTTTATATCTATCTGATTGTACACCTTTTCTTATTTTTTCTTGCTCCTTCCTTAATCTAAACTCGTTTACTGTTTTTTCTGCTTTGGACTTTTTTAAAGCCCTCTCTCTCAATTCATCCAACATTATTTTTCTTTTCTTTATAAAATAAAAAATGGGTATCTTTAACGAAATATCTCAGGTAGGGTAAGATTTTACATTCTCACTCTTTCCAAATTTTAAAATTCAAGGATATAAGTGTAAACCCACATTTACTATTCGCCTATTCGTCGGCGGAGGTGGAGAGGCTGTATCAACTAAATACATTTCATGTTATAAAAAGGAAACATCAACTACTCAGAATATTTGGAAACAAGAAATTTCATAACTCATGATTATCAAAACGAGATTGAATTCTCATGGGAATTTGAAAAAGATGAGATATTCATTGAAGAGGTATTTCCTAGTGGAATTACTTGGTTGGTCTCTCCTTTAACTTTATCGAATGTTATTGAGGTAGATATCAGGTTTGTAGAGGTCCCTTGACATTTTTATCACTCTGTCCCAACCGACTAGTAATACAGCTGTGATAAACCAACTTCTGTAAAAAATCACAAGGAAAGGGGTAAATAGCTACATGGCTATTTTTGGCGTAGGTTTTAAATGTACCCTTTGATCTTTGGATTGAAAAAGTACAAAAAATCACAAAAAAGAGGGGCGAAATAGCCATGTGATTATTTTGGGTGGATTTCAAACGTGCCATTGGGTCTTTGGTCAGTAGAAAGTACAATTTCGGGTGGTAGCGGTGATAAACCAACTTCGGTAAAAAAAAAATCTAAAAATCACAAGGAAAAGCTAAACTCTATTATCGTTCAATTTTTATGCATTTAATTTCTATACAGTATTTTCACACATTATATGTAGATGTGCAATAAGGTTTAGGAATTTTGACTTTCAGAACTTGAGGCCCACATGGGGCAAATTTTAAAAGTTGTAAATTGAAGCTTTTGATCTAACCTAGACTTACATTTTACATCTTATGCATTATTTTTCTTATTGTATTCTCATAAATTATAGGTAGATATACAGTAAGGTTTTAGAATTTTGATTTTCAAAACTTGGGGTCCATAGGGGTAAATTTTGAAAATTTTGAAATGCTTCTGACCTAAACTCCTCTTTCATTTTTCAATTTATGCATTTTAGTTCTAATTAACAATATTGTCCTAAATCATTATGTAGATGCGCAGTTATATTTCAGAATTTTGGTTTTGAAAACTTGTGGACCATAGCGGAGTAGAATGTGGAAAATTGTCAATTTAAGCTAAATTTTACCTAAACTCCCCTTTATTTTTCAATTTATGCATTTCGTTTCTTTACAGTGTTGTTGTAAACCATATATAGATCAACCATAAGGTTTCAGAATTCCGACCAGAGCCCACAGAGATTGAATAACTTTGTGACCTGATTTTTTTTCATTTTTTATTGCTTTAATTTCTTTATAGATGATCACATACTATCTTTAGATGGGCAACAAGATTTTATATTTTTGACTGTTGGTAAGTGTCCCTATATTTTTGACTGTGAATATGTGTCCCTATATTTTTGACTGTGGGTAAGTGTCCCATCAACTTGCAGTTATTCCAACAGGAGCTTTATAGTTATTTCAGCATTCAGATTTCCAAAATGGCCTAAATTTCATCAAATTGACTGGGACAGACACAATAATATTTCTCAGAAGCCAGTTATGAAATATATTTTAGTACCATATCAGTCATCATGATCTACATTTTACATAAATTATATGAATAACTACATTAAGCTATCATACATTAATCAATGATAATTTGTTATAGATACATTTTGAAATGCATCTGTTTAATTCTATGTTCTATTTTCAGAATTTGTTGTTTGAAATTACTTTACAGTTATTTGTTTATTTTGTTATTATTTTATTATTCAATTAGATGGAGATTTCCAAATAAAAGTTACTTTTATATGGTAACTCTTCTTCGTTTTTACTAGGTGCCAATTAAAGTCCTTTAGGATATAGGCAAGAAGTCAGTACAACACTGGTATTGTGATTTCGAATACACAACGTCACACGAAATAATATTCATTACATTAAATAAATTATCACCACCCTGAAAAAGATATTACGACAAATTCACCAATACAGTCTCCAGGCAAAATTTTAAATACACTTTAGCAACATGACAAAATTTTAAGAAGAAAAATCATAGGCTTGGTAGTATGCATGGAGTCATGAATGAAGATAAACAAGGTATCATTAATTTAATCTTTTCTAAATACAAAATTACATAAAAAATATTACATGTAACATAACAAATATATGTAATTGACAAGGACCGTAAACCTTAAAAAATATAGTACCACTGATTGCTTCTTTGAGGAGAAAATATGGTAGGTAATGTGGGTTATATTTTCTTTCATATTTATCCCATACTTTCAAAGAAAGTCTGTCTTTCCATTTGTCCACCTGCCACACTTTCTTGTGACCTGACTTGTTCATTCTTCGATCCATTTTATTTCTATACAATACTGTCACACACAATGTATGTAGATACGCAATAAGGTTTTAGCATTTTTGATTTTCAAAACTTGAGGCCCATGGGAATCAAATTTTAAAAATTATAAATTTAATCTTATGACTTAAACTGTTACATCTATTTCATTTTTCATTTTCTGTACATGTATTTTATTCCTATACATTTTTGTAAGACATTGTAAGTAGATGCATGATAAAGTTTTAAAATTTTGATTTCAAAACTTGGGGCCCACAGGTGTCGAATTTAAGTTACATTAAGTCCTCTGTAATTTGGAAATTTATGCATTTTATTTCTTTGCAGTATTATCATACACTGCATTTAAATGTGCAACAAAAGGTTTAGGAATTTAAATTTTTGAAAATCTGGGGCCCACAGAGGTCGAATTTCAAAATTTGTGTATTTAAGCTTTTGACAGATGGACAGACGGAGACAATCAAAATATCAAAATACTTTCAAAGTGTTAAAAATTAATGTGGAAATTTGAATGCCAAAATCTAATCATGGTGACCAAAAAACACTAATTCACCCCTACAGTACTACTGTATTGCCCATATACTTTGATCAGAAACTGATTTCTTGATAAAAAAAATTTAGTTTGCTATTAAAGATTTAACACACCTAAAAACAAAAAATAAACATGTTTCAAAAGTTAGAACAGTTCAATTTATTAGAAAGAAAATGTGCACTTATTCAACTATGCCACATCTGTTTTGTGACTATGTTTTGACATTAGAATTTATACAGGAAATTGAAAGTCTTCTGTTGTTGAATTTTTGAGTCATCTACGCATTTGAAAAAGCAACAATTATTAATACTAAAGGGCACAAATGGTACAGCAATGGTAGTCCTTTTAACAGTTTGTTTCAATTTTCCACATCATATGAATATTCCTTAAGTCTTTGTTAGACAAGACTCTTTGATATAGCACCTAGTATATAATCAGTGTTGGTCTTCTCCTTCAGATAAAAATGTCCACCAGGTAAAAATTGCAAATTAAACGTACCACTGGTTAGTTCCTTCCAGGCTAGAAAAAAAATATAACATTTTTAATCTTATTTTTATGTTCATGATATCTATCTTCCATTATGTAACATATTTGTCTGGTTTTCAACATGCATGTAAGATATTTAATTAGTTACAGAGTTTTTATGTCAAGAAGCCAAGATAAAGTTTACTCATACATTGTATCATATAATTTCACTATTTAAAAATATTACAATGGCAAGTTCCACTGTTGTATCTGAATTCAAAGTAACAACATTAAATGTATGTTAAAAGTATGATTTGTGTCTGTATATCTGTGTACAGTATTCAGTGACAAGTAAGTTTTCATAAACTTTACAAGTAACCAAAATTCTAGTATACAAATTTAGTTAAGTTCAATGAAAATGTGCCTCTTGCACGAAATGCTAATTATGCATTTTTGTTCGCTTTTCTTAGCTTAAACTAATAATGATGCATATTTATATTAATAATATTTGTGATCACAAATTTTTTACATGGAGTACATTTACCAATGAAAGTTGATACTTTCTCACACAAGTAGTATTAGTATATATGCTGACTGTAGTGCTCGTCAATTTTTATTTGCTGCTTCATCAACACAAGAGTTTTGGTGATTTAGATAGTTTAATATCATATTTAAATGTGTTTATTTTATAGTACCAAGGTATGTAATCAAATAGATATACATGGCTATAAAGTTGTAATATGAATGAAATAGTTATACATTATTTAGACAGATTATCAACTTTGTTTAATTTAACGTAATTTTGTTTCATATGGCATCTTGTTATTTTGTAACTTCTGTGTTGGAATAAATATCCAAGAACCCATCCTCAGTTATTAATTGATTTATTAAAAGTCTGAGATTTCTACTTCATCATAATGATCCAATTCTGTACCAAGAAGTTATTTCACAATTTCCACAAATATTTCAATTTTCATTTATCTACCTATTATTGCAAAATACTATTCAATTAGTGTATGATGAGTGCATTTGAACAGGTGCTTCCTTATAACGAGTATATTGCTTTATCTTATTAAGTAGTATCAAGCTGTTAACAGGACATTTTATTCCTGAAAGGTTTCTCAATATGCATTATAACTGCATCAATTTATTTTCAATTCTTTACCTTCATCATCATGTTTTTTATCTCTGTCTCCATCAAACATATCAAATGGACAGGTCAGCACTGCTTTCCCTGCTTCTGGCTCAAAACTGAAATTATACAGCTTTGTGTTTTATTCAATTTAGAGGAAACTAGAAATTGTGTCTGTAATACATGAAATCAAGTTTCATTGATACACTATGCTTAGTTCCAAAGAAATGAACCTAAACACAAAACTTAACTAGAGTCACTCCAGCTCAAAATGAAGGTCATAATGACCCAATTATTGTATGACTGCTCATTACTACCCAATGCACATCCACTGATGAAGTTTCATTAATACACTAGAGTCACTCCAGCGTAAAATAAAGGTCATAATGACCCAATTATTGTATGACTGCTCATTACTACCCAAGGCACATCCACTGATGAAGTTTCATTAATACACTATGCTTAGTTCCAAACAAATGACCCTTAATGCAAAACTTAGCCACATAGTTTGGACGTACGTACATAAATGTACGGACAAGAGTAACTCTATATGCCCCATCCACATTTGTGGGTGGGGCATAACAAGGACAAGATCATTTGAAATAATTCTGAAAGACAACCTGAGAGCAATAACTGTTAAGTCTGGTTCATATTGTTTTCAGGGGAGGCCTAAAATGTAAAATTTCAGAGAAAACATAACCTGTCAAGTGATGACAATATATCAACTAAACTTCCTGTCCAGGAGAGCTAAAAACAACTGTTTACAATAATACTTTATATCTGAAGTACATATTATGCTACTTATAATACAAAACAAAATAAATTTACAGCATATTATCTTCATGAATTTGCATAATTATACTTACTTGAACTGGTCTAACATGCCATAGTCTGCCTTGAGAGCTGGTAAATACAACTGCATCAACTCATCATTATCTAATACTTCCTTTGGTGTTCCACCTGTATGAATTTTTTTATTTCGATCAAGACATCATATACATTAAATCTTAAAATTTTGTAAAATTTAAGAAAATTGATGTATGACACAAAATTGCAGATTTTGGATAAATGAAGTCCAAAAACTATGACACTCAAATCCAATATCATCAAAATTGAAAGGAGGCATTCTACCATCAATCCTAATTATATGTGTAAAAGTTTCCTATATTATGAAGTGTTAAAAGTGCTGAATTTTAGAAAATTTAAGTCCAATAGGTCTGGAACCACACATCTGAAAATCCTCAAAAATTTAAAGGGAGTGAGCTTTTGCTGATCTTTATGTGGTGTAAAATTTGATACTGATTAGGGCAAACTTGGATTTCATATTAAGTGTGGATAAATGGAGGGATAGTAGTGTAACATTATATGTCTTTTGAGGACAACTGATCATTCGAAAATCTACGAAATGTGCACATCTTGTGCATCAAAACTGGTATCAAAGAATTTTATTTAGTCCATCTAACAGTTGAATGTCTGATTCTCAAAACCATTTTCTCTGTAATATTGGGACAGATTTAACAAAACTACAAATTCCTGTGTATTGACAAATATTCTCTGAACATATATTGCTTTGACAAATATTACTTGACCATATCTCTGAAGAATATTATTTTACCTAGTTTTTGTAGAAATAATTTAAATTCTGCATCTGTCATACTTCTGAACTTTGGATCTTGCGTCCTGTAAGAGGACTGAAAATAAAATCAATAAATCATGTTACTGTTAATACATGTACTTTGAAGCATAATAAAGTTGCAGACTGGATTTCGTTTGACTCAATAATGTGTTGGCTTAAGAAATTTTTTATCTGCCTACAACATTACAACATTTGAATGGACGACTTTGGATCTCCATTTACTCATATAAGAATTTGTACATTTTACCATGAGAAATACTAATAAAAGGTTTTGTAAAAATAAATAAAAGAAATATACAGAAACTGAGTAGTTATAAACAACAGCTTATTCAATTATCTTATATCAGAGTACGATCTGAATCTGAAATAAACATTCCATATGAATACAGTAAAATACAATAAAGTAGCATTATCTGCACAAAAAACAAGTCAAGTAGAAATCAAACAGAATTGATGATACTTGTGTACTTTCCACATGGTTCTTTACTGTATTTACTGTATAAACATTCTACATGGTTCCATACTGTATTTACTACAAATACATACTTGTGATGGGGAGGCTTCTGATATAAACAGTCTACATGGTTCCATACTGTATTTACTACAAATACATACTTGTGATGGTGAGGATCCTGATATAAACATTCTACATGGTTCCATACTGTATTTACTACAAATACATACTTGTGATGGGGAGGCTGCTGATATAAACAGTCTACATGGTTCCATACTGTATTTACTACAAATACATACTTGTGATGGGGAGGCTGCTGATATAAACAGTCTACATGGTTCCATACTGTATTTACTACAAATACATACTTGTGATGGTGAGGATCCTGATATAAACAGTCTACATGGTTCCATACTGTATTTACTACAAATACATACTTGTGATGGTGAGGATCCTGATATAAACAGTCTACATGATTCCATAGTGTATTTACTACAAGTAAATACATGTGATGGTGAAGCTCCTGATATAAACAGTCTACATGGTTCCATACTGTATTTACTACAAATACATACTTGTGATGGTGAGGCTCCTGATATAAACAGTCTACATGGTTCCATACTGTATTTACTACAAATACATACATGTGATGGTGAGGATCCTGATATAAACATTCTACATGGTTCCATCCTGTATTTACTACCAATACATACTTGTGATGGTGAGGATCCTGATATAAACATTCTACATGGTTCCATACTGTATTTACTACAAATACATACATGTGATGGTGAGGCTCCTGATATAAACAGTCTACATGGTTCCATAGTGTATTTACTACAAATACATATTTGTGATGGTGAGGATCCTGATATAAACATTCTACATGGTTCCATACAGTATTTACTACAAATACATACTTGTGATGGTGAGGATCCTGATATAAACAGTCTACATGGTTCCATACTGTTTTTACTACAAATACATACTTGTGATGGTGAGGATCCTGATATAAACATTCTACATGGTTCCATACTAAATTTACTACAAATACATACATGTGATGGTGAGGCTCCTGATATAAACAGTCTACATGGTTCCATAGTGTATTTACTACAAATACATACATGTGATGATGAGGCTCCTGATATAAACATTCTACATGGTTCCATAGTGTATTTACTACAAATACATACTTGAGATGGTGAGGATCCTGATATAAACAGTCTACATGGTTCCATAGTGTATTTACTACAAATACATACTTGTGATGGTGAGGCTCCTGATATAAACAGTCTACATGGTTCCATACTAAATTTACTACAAATACATACATGTGATGATGAGGCTACTGATATAAACAGTTTATATGGTTCCATACTAAATTTACTACAAATACATACATGTGATGGTGAGGATCCTGATATAAACATTCTACATGGTTCCATACAGTATTTACTACAAATACATACTTGAGATGGTGAGGATCCTGATATAAACAGTCTACATTGTTCCATAGTGTATTTACTACAAATACATACATGTGGTGGTGAGGCTCCTGATATAAACAGTCTACATGGTTCCATACTAAATTTACTACAAATACATACATGTGATGGTGAGGCTCCTGATATAAACAGTCTGTATGGTTTAATACTGTACTTATTTTAAATATACATGTGATAGTGAGGCTCCTGATATCACCCGTCTACATGATTCTATACTGTACTTATTATACATATACATGTGATGGTGAGGCTCCTGATATAAACAAGTCTACATAATTCTATACTGTATTTACTATAAATACATACACAAGGCTCTTGATATAAACATCCTAAATGGTTCAATGCTGTATTTACTATAAATACATATATCTGATGGCTCCTGATATAAGCAGTCTTTATGTTTATTCTTTGTAAGTGCGGGGATATAGCGCTTGTCTCCATCCATCTGTCTCTCCTTCCGTCAGTCTGTTGGTCACACTTTTCAGTGACATCAACTCCTCCTTCACTTTTGGATTTAGGAATTTTATTCTATATAGGATGGTTGTATACCAATTGTAGATGAATAATATGGTTTTAGAATTTTGATTTTCTAAACAAGGGGCTCACAGGGGTCTTATTTCGAATATTGTCAATTTAAGCTTGTGACGTAAACTGCTCTTTCATTTTTTAATTCAAGCATTTTATTTCTATACAGTAGTGTCATGCACAATATGGGGATGTGCCATAAGGTTTTAGAACTTTAATTTTCAAAAATTAGGGTTAATAGGGGTGAAAAAATGATGAATTTAAGCTTGTGACCTAAACTTCTTTTCATTTGTAATTGGAGCTATATTGACTTAATTTCTTCATAGGATGATTGTATAACATTTATAAATGTGCACAATGTTTTAGATTTTTGTCCCAAATAATTTCAGGGGTGTAGGGATAAGTGTCTATTCTGACAGTCAAGCTTTCTAGTTCTATACTGTATTTACTATAAATACATATATGTGATGGTGAGGCTGCTTATGTAAAAAGTATACATTGTTCTAGACTACTATTGTATTCACTATAAATACATACATGTGATGGTGAGGCTGCTTATGTAAAAAGTATACATTGTTCTAGACTATTACTGTATTCACTACAAATACATACATGTGAGGTGAGGATCCTGATATAAACATTCTACATGGTTCCATACTGTATTTACTACAAATACATACTTGTGATGGGGAGGCTGCTGATATAAACAGTCTACATGGTTCCATACTGTATTTACTACAAATACATACTTGTGATGGTGAGGATCCTGATATAAACAGTCTACATGGTTCCATAGCGTATTTACTACAAATACATACTTGTGATGGGGAGGCTGCTGATATAAAGAGTCTACATGGTTCCATACTGTATTTACTACAAATACATACTTGTGATGGTGAGGATCCTGATATAAACAGTCTACATGATTCCATAGTGTATTTACTACAAATACATACATGTGATGGTGAAGCTCCTGATATAAACAGTCTACATGGTTCCATACTGTATTTACTACAAATACATACTTGTGATGGTGAGGATCCTGATATAAACATTCTACATGGTTCCATACTGTATTTACTACAAATACATACATGTGATGGTGAGGCTCCTGATATAAACAGTCTACATGGTTCCATACTGTATTTACTACAAATACATACTTGTGATGGTGAGGATCCTGATATAAACATTCTACATGGTTCCATACTGTTTTTACTACAAATACATACTTGTGATGGTGAGGATCCTGATATAAACATTCTACATGGTTCCATACTGTATTTACTACAAATACATACTTGTGATGGTGAGGATCCTGATATAAACATTCTACATGGTTCCATACTGAATTTACTACAAATACATACATGTGATGGTGAGGCTCCTGATATAAACAGTCTACATGGTTCCATACTGTATTTACTACAAATACATACTTGTGATGGTGAGGATCCTGATATAAACAGTCTACATGGTTCCATAGTGTATTTACTACAAATACATACTTGTGATGGTGAGGATCCTTATATTTTCCCGCGTTTCGTTTTAGTATAGCGGGAAAATAATGTATTGACGGGATAGATATTTTGAATATTCATGAGGTTAATTAGGGTTAGTCCAATAGGATTGTAGTTTGATAGTTTGGGTGAATCACTTTCTAGCTGCCGTGCCAAGAGTGAACACTTAAGTTTCCAGTTTTTATGTAAACATGATATAATTTTGTGATATAAAATTTGATCAAAGGTGTAGGTCCGAACACCTTATTCCTGAGACAGGATCGTGCACTTGGCATCGTTGACACAGGTTTCTGGGGTTTTTATTTTTTTTTGTAACTGTTTATTATGCTAGTATATAAACGAGTTACCTCCAGTTTTTCCTGGCCGGCCTTGACTGTCCATGAAGGAATAATGTGATAGTCGTGTATGTATATCGTTGATCTGTGAATTTCATGAATTCGTTAGCAGAGACACAGATATTTTGTGACAAATGTATTGTATATCCTGTAATGTGTTTACTGATTAATAATAATTCCGGCGTCCATCGAGCACGGCGGGCTGTCGGCAAAATGATATAGTCGTTTTTTGTGTTTTTGCCTATTTCAATAGTATTTCATAGTTAATACTGATATAAACATTCTATATGGTTCCATACAGTATTTACTACAAATACATACATGTGATGGTGAGGCTCCTGATATAAACATTCTACATGGTTCCATACTGTATTTACTACAAATACATACTTGTGATGGTGAGGCTCCTGATATAAACATTCTACAAGGTTCCATACTGTATTTACTACAAATACATACTTGAGATGGTGAGGATCCTGATATAAACAGTCTACATGGTTCCATAGTGTATTTACTACAAATACATACATGTGATGGTGAGGCTCCTGATATAAACAGTCTACATGGTTCCATACTGTATTTACTACAAATACATACTTGTGATGGTGAGGCTCCTGATATAAACATTCTACATGGTTCCATACTGTATTTACTACAAATACATACTTGAGATGGTGAGGATCCTGATATAAACAGTCTACATGGTTCCATAGTGTATTTACTACAAATACATACATGTGATGGTGAGGCTCCTGATATAAACAGTCTACATGGTTCCATACTGTATTTACTACAAATACATACTTGTGATGGTGAGGCTCCTGATATAAACATTCTACATGGTTCCATACTGTATTTACTACAAATACATACTTGTGATGGTGAGGATCCTGATATAAACATTCTACATGGTTCCATACTGTATTTACTACAAATACATACTTGTGATGGTGAGGATCCTGATATAAACAGTCTACATGGTTCCATAGTGTATTTACTACAAATACATACTTGTGATGGGGAGGCTCCTGATATAAACAGTCTACATGGTTCCATACTAAATTTACTACAAATACATACATGTGATGGTGAGGATCCTGATATAAACATTCTACATGGTTCCATACAGTATTTACTACAAATACATACTTGAGATGGTGAGGATCCTGATATAAACAGTCTACATGGTTCCATAGTGTATTTACTACAAATACATACATGTGATGGTGAGGTTCCTGATATAAACAGTCTACATGGTTCCATACTAAATTTACTACAAATACATACATGTGATGGTGAGGCTCCTGATATAAACAGTCTGTATGGTTTAATACTGTACTTATTTTAAATATATATGTGATAGTGAGGCTCCTGATATCACCCATCTACATGATTCTATACTGTACTTATTATCCATATACATGTGATGGTGAGGCTCCTGATATAAACAAGTCTACATAATTCTATACTGTATTTACTATAAATACATACACAAGGCTCTTGATATAAACATCCTACATGGTTCAATGCTGTATTTACTATAAATACATACATTTGATGGCTCCTGATATAAGCAGTCTTTATGTTTATTCTTTGTAAGTGCGGGGATATAGCGCTTGTCTCCATCCATCTGTCTCTCCTTCCGTCAGTCTGTTGGTCACACTTTTCTGTGACATCAACTCCTCCTTCACTTTTGGATTTAGGAATTTTATTCTATATAGGATGGTTGTATACCAATTGTAGATGAATAATATGGTTTTAGAATTTTGATTTTCTAAAGAAGGGGCTCACAGGGGTCTTATTTCGAATATTGTCAATTTAAGCTTGTGACGTAAACTGCTCTTTCATTTTTTAATTCAAGCATTTTATTTCTATACAGTAGTGTCATGCAGAATATGTGGATGTGCCATAAGGTTTTAGAACTTTAATTTTCAAAAATTAGGTTAATAGGGGTGAAAAAATGATGAATTTAAGCTTGTGACCTAAACTTCTTTTCATTTGTAATTGGAGCTATATTGACTTAATTTCTTCATAGGATGAATAACATCTTTAAATGTGCACAATGTTTTAGATTTTTGTCCCAAATAATTTCAGGGGTGTAGGGATAAGTGTCTATTCTGACAGTCAAGCTTTCTAGTTCTATACTGTATTTACTATAAATACATATATGTTTTGGTGAGGCTGCTTATGTAAAAAGTATACATTGTTCTATTACTGTATTCACTATAAATACATACATGTGATGGTGAGGCTGCTTATGTAAAAAGTATACATTGTTCTATTACTGTATTCACTATAAATACATACATGTGATGGTGAGGCTGCTTATGTAAAAAGTATACATTGTTCTAGACTATTACTGTATTCACTATAAATACATACATGTGATGGTGAGGCTGCTTATGTAAAAAGTATACATTGTTATAGACTATTACTGTATTCACTATAAATACATACATGTGATGGTGAGGCTGCTTATGTAAAAAGTATACATTGTTCTATTACTTTATTCACTATAAATACATACATGTGATGGTGAGGCTGCTTATGTAAAAAGTATACATTGTTCTAGACTATTACTGTATTCACTACAAATACATACATGTGAGGTGAGGATCCTGATATAAACATTCTACATGGTTCCATACTGTATTTACTACAAATACATACTTGTGATGGGGAGGCTGCTGATATAAACAGTCTACATGGTTCCATACTGTATTTACTACAAATACATACTTGTGATGGTGAGGATCCTGATATAAACAGTCTACATGGTTCCATGGCGTATTTACTACAAATACATACTTGTGATGGGGAGGCTGCTGATATAAAGAGTCTACATGGTTCCATACTGTATTTACTACAAATACATACTTGTGATGGTGAGGATCCTGATATAAACAGTCTACATGATTCCATAGTGTATTTACTACAAATACATACATGTGATGGTGAAGCTCCTGATATAAACAGTCTACATGGTTCCATACTGTATTTACTACAAATACATACTTGTGATGGTGAGGATCCTGATATAAACATTCTACATGGTTCCATACTGTATTTACTACAAATACATACATGTGATGGTGAGGCTCCTGATATAAACAGTCTACATGGTTCCATACTGTATTTACTACAAATACATACTTGTGATGGTGAGGATCCTGATATAAACATTCTACATGGTTCCATACTGTTTTTACTACAAATACATACTTGTGATGGTGAGGATCCTGATATAAACATTCTACATGGTTCCATACTGTATTTACTACAAATACATACTTGTGATGGTGAGGATCCTGATATAAACATTCTACATGGTTCCATACTGAATTTACTACAAATACATACATGTGATGGTGAGGCTCCTGATATAAACAGTCTACATGGTTCCATACTGTATTTACTACAAATACATACTTGTGATGGTGAGGATCCTGATATAAACAGTCTACATGGTTCCATAGTGTATTTACTACAAATACATACTTGTGATGGTGAGGATCCTTATATTTTCCCGCGTTTCGTTTTAGTATAGCGGGAAAATAATGTATTGACGGGATAGATATTTTGAATATTCATGAGGTTAATTAGGGTTAGTCCAATAGGATTGTAGTTTGATAGTTTGGGTGAATCACTTTCTAGCTGCCGTGCCAAGAGTGAACACTTAAGATGGACGACGCGATCCGGACAGAAATTCAAAATGAAATCCAGTCGGCAGTGCATAGTTCTCAGACAAACATATTGAACAGTATTACAACCGTAATAAACAACCGTTTAGATGATTTCCGCGAAAGTTTTCGTACTACACAGAAAGACCTAGCTGATTCTCAGATGGCAAAAATTGATGAAACTTTATCAGACAACTACAAGTTTAAGAAAAGAGGAAACGAGGAACAACATAAACATAACAACAAAGTTTTCGTGAAGCTAAAGGAGGCGAAGAATCGACTGGAGAGTGAAAATCTGAGCGCAGAAAGTGTCAACACAGCCAAAGAGAGGATCACCGAGGGTATGGAACTCATTAGAAATCGTCAGAAACTCATCAAATTAGCTGATTCTTCAGAAGCGGGATGGAGAGTGGTCGCAGAGTATACAACTAATCCGCTAGCGGACGACTCTGATGACGAGAAGAAGATTTACAAGGCACAGATAAGAGCGGAGTCAAAAATCAAGAAAGAAAAAGCCAAAAGGAAAACCTCAACAGGACCCGCCTCATACATACCAACTTTGAAAATGCCCCGTATCGAAAGGCCAGGAAAGTGTTTTAACTGCAACGAGAAGGGTCATTGGAGAAGGGAATGTCCTCATTTGACAAAAGATACAGAGACACAGATTAAGATAAGTACTAATACAAATTTTAGTAGTACGTTAGATTGTAAACAAAATTTAAGCACAAAATCGGTACATATTACCGACGATTTTATTTTGAGACAGTCCCCACATACCGGGGTGAACTCTATTACAAATGAAAATACAATCGACAATACACATACAATTGTAAACAATGAGTCTCCAGCAGGGAAACTGAAAACAAAGTTAGACAAATGGAAATCCATAGGTGCGAATGAATATATCATAGACGTTATAGACAAGGGTTATAGAATTCCTTTCATGACTTTGCCTGATAAAGTTATATTAGAAAACAACAAATCAGCTAGGGATAATTGTCAGTTTGTCAAAGACGAGATTATGAAACTATTATCAAAAAACTGCATTAGTGAAGTATATGACATACCACACGTGGTTAATCCACTAACAGTGGCAAACAACAAGAGTAAGTTAAGGCTTGTATTAGATGCTAGACACATTAATCCGTGTTTATTTAAATTTCGTTATAAGTATGAAGACGCTAGTACAGCTAGGCAAATGTTTCAACAGGGTGATTTCTGTTTCACTTACGATTTAAAAAGTGCGTACCATCATATACAGATTTTTCCTTCAGATAGAACATATTTAGGCTTCAAATGGGATAATAAATATTATGTTTTTAACGTTTTGCCATTTGGCTTAGCCACAAGTGGTTACATATTCAGTAAGGTTGTAAGGGAAGCAGTGAAGCATTGGCGAAGTAAAGGCTTGAAAATTATTATGTATTTAGATGATGGTTTAGGTGGAGGTAAAAATTTCAGTGAAGCTCGGGAGACAAGCGAAATCATCAGAACCGAATTAGACAGTTTCGGTTTTGTCATTGCACATGAAAAATGCAACTGGTTGCCTACACAGAACTTTATCTGGCTTGGTTTTCAGTGGGACATGGAAAAAGGTCTTGTTCGTCTGACTGAAAACAGAGTATCAAAACTGAAAGAGGGTATTAAAAGCCTGTTTTTGCAAGTACAAAAAGACCCATTTACTTTGGTAAAAGTTCGATTTCTTGCTTCAATTGTTGGTCAGATTATTTCTGCTCAAGCCGTATTTAGGGACGCAGTGCGTCTGAGAACGAGATTTTCATACGACTGCATTTTGGCTAAGGCGAGCTGGAATTCTTTGATCAAAGTAGACAATGAGGCTTTGAAAGAAATGGTTTTCTGGCACGAAAATATAGATAAGCTCAATGATAAAGGAGCTAAATTATGTCAGTTGACAGATCTTACAGAGAGAGAAGTAAGTATATATTGTGACGCCTCAGATGTAGGCTACGGCGGTCATTTGACAATAGATTCTATAGATGAATCTGACAGTAACATGTATGGAAGTTGGTCAGAAACAGAGAAAGAGAAAAGTTCAACTTGGAGAGAGTTGGAAGCAGTCGACAGAATGCTAAAAAATTCTGTGAATAAAATACAGGGGAAATCTGTCAAAATTTTCAGTGACAATAAAAATGTCTCACACATTTTGAATGTAGGAAGCAGAAAAAGAGGTTTACATGAGATAGCAATGTCAGTACATAACACTTGTGACACACAATCCATTGATTTCATGTCAGAATGGATTCCGAGAGAGTCAAACAAACAAGCAGATTTTTTAAGCAGAACGTCAGATTGTGACGACTGGGGTATACAAAAGTGGGTTTTCGACTACCTTGACGAATTATGGGGTATACATACATGCGATCGTTTCGCAAGCGATTACAACAAAAAATGCGAAATGTTCAATTCCAAATTTTGGTGCACAGGTACCGCGGGGATTGATGCTTTTAAACAGATATGGACAGGAGTTAACAACTGGTTGGTTCCTCCGCCCTGTCTAGTTTCTAGAGTGATTAATAAAATGAAAGCAGAAAGATGTGAAGGTACTCTGATCATTCCAGAATGGAAGTCCGCTTCATTCTGGCCCATGCTTATAAACAAAGATTCAAAATTTCAATATTTCGTTACAGATCATAGATTTTTACATGGATTTAATATTACGCAAAAAGGTAGAGGCCATAACGGAGTTTTTGGCAAAAGTTGCAAAAAATTTCGATTTGTAGCATTAAGAATCAAGTTCTGATTTTTTATGTTTTTTAACAGGTATAAAGATTGACAAACATGTGGCTGAAGCAATAAGAGAAAGTGGTGTGGAAGAAGACAGTGCTTTATTCAAACTGTGTCCGAAAATGTGTAAACTTTTGTTAGACAGTAGAAGCGATAACACGACAAAATCTTATTTTTATGCATTTAAGCGTTTTGAAAAGTTCATAGTTGAGCATGGACATTCACCTCTACCTGCACAGCCAATACACGTTGCTCTTTATTTTACTCACTTACTTGATCAAGGATCAACCTTTCATCCTATTAACAATGCTTTGTATGCTATAAAGTGGGCTCACGAGATAAACGGTTTAAGTGATCCGACCCAGAACTCTTTTGTAACATCTATACAAGAAGCCGCTAAACGTGTCGCTTACAAGAAAGTTGTGCATAAAGAACCTGTTACAGTTAATATGCTTATTGAACTTTGTAAAAAATTTACTCATTCTAAAGACTTACTTGTAATCAGGGATCTTACAATGATTTTACTTAGTTTTGCGGGTTTTCTTAGGTTCGATGAATTAAGTTCTTTGAAGTTCAGTGATGTAAAAATAGAAAAAGAATTTTTGGTTTTGCACATAAATAAAAGCAAAACCGATCAGTACAGACAAGGGAACGAAGTTCTTATATCCAAAGGAGTTACAGAAGCTTGTCCTTACAATATGTTTTTAAAATACATTAGTTTGACAGATTTTGACCATTGTTCTGAAAAATTTTTATTTAGACCAATTTTTAGGTCTAAGAAGACTTGTAAGCTTATTTATAAAAATAAGAAGTTGAGCTACACGGCAGCTAGAGAAAATATTATTTCTAGGTTAAAACTGGTTTCTGAAAATCTTAACATAGGATTACATTCACTTAGGTCAGGCGGAGCGACAGCCGCAGCTAACACTGATGTCGACAACAGGTGCTTAAAACGACACGGGAGGTGGAAAACTGAGTCGAGTAAGGACAGATACATAGTTGACTCTGTTGAGAATAGGCTCAGAGTATCACAAACTTTGGGTTTGTAGAGGCTTTTTTCTCTCAGCTTTTCCCCCGTTCTTTGTTGTTTCTATCGAGCACGGCGGGCTGTCGGCAAAATGACATAGTCGTTTTTTGTGTTTTTGCCTATTTCAATAGTATTTCATAGTTAATACTTATATTTTCCCGCGTTTCGTTTTAGTATAGCGGGAAAATAATGTATTGACGGGATAGATATTTTGAATATTCATGAGGTTAATTAGGGTTAGTCCAATAGGATTGTAGTTTGATAGTTTGGGTGAATCACTTTCTAGCTGCCGTGCCAAGAGTGAACACTTAAGTTTCCAGTTTTTATGTAAACATGATATAATTTTGTGATATAAAATTTGATCAAAGGTGTAGGTCCGAACACCTTATTCCTGAGACAGGATCGTGCACTTGGCATCGTTGACACAGGTTTCTGGGGTTTTTATTTTTTTTTGTAACTGTTTATTATGCTAGTATATAAACGAGTTACCTCCAGTTTTTCCTGGCCGGCCTTGACTGTCCATGAAGGAATAATGTGATAGTCGTGTATGTATATCGTTGATCTGTGAATTTCATGAATTCGTTAGCAGAGACACAGATATTTTGTGACAAATGTATTGTATATCCTGTAATGTGTTTACTGATTAATAATAATTCCGGCGTCCATCGAGCACGGCGGGCTGTCGGCAAAATGACATAGTCGTTTTTTGTGTTTTTGCCTATTTCAATAGTATTTCATAGTTAATACTGATATAAACATTCTATATGGTTCCATACAGTATTTACTACAAATACATACATGTGATGGTGAGGCTCCTGATATAAACATTCTACATGGTTCCATACTGTATTTACTACAAATACATACTTGTGATGGTGAGGCTCCTGATATAAACATTCTACATGGTTCCATACTGTATTTACTACAAATACATACTTGAGATGGTGAGGATCCTGATATAAACAGTCTACATGGTTCCATAGTGTATTTACTACAAATACATACATGTGATGGTGAGGCTCCTGATATAAACAGTCTACATGGTTCCATACTGTATTTACTACAAATACATACTTGTGATGGTGAGGCTCCTGATATAAACATTCTACATGGTTCCATACTGTATTTACTACAAATACATACTTGAGATGGTGAGGATCCTGATATAAACAGTCTACATGGTTCCATAGTGTATTTACTACAAATACATACATGTGATGGTGAGGCTCCTGATATAAACAGTCTACATGGTTCCATACTGTATTTACTACAAATACATACTTGTGATGGTGAGGCTCCTGATATAAACATTCTACATGGTTCCATACTGTATTTACTACAAATACATACTTGTGATGGTGAGGATCCTGATATAAACATTCTACATGGTTCCATACTGTATTTACTACAAATACATACTTGAGATGGTGAGGATCCTGATATAAACAGTCTACATGGTTCCATAGTGTATTTACTACAAATACATACTTGTGATGGGGAGGCTCCTGATATAAACAGTCTACATGGTTCCATACTAAATTTACTACAAATACATACATGTGATGGTGAGGATCCTGATATAAACATTCTACATGGTTCCATACAGTATTTACTACAAATACATACTTGAGATGGTGAGGATCCTGATATAAACAGTCTACATGGTTCCATAGTGTATTTACTACAAATACATACATGTGATGGTGAGGTTCCTGATATAAACAGTCTACATGGTTCCATACTAAATTTACTACAAATACATACATGTGATGGTGAGGCTCCTGATATAAACAGTCTGTATGGTTTAATACTGTACTTATTTTAAATATACATGTGATAGTGAGGCTCCTGATATCACCCATCTACATGATTCTATACTGTACTTATTATCCATATACATGTGATGGTGAGGCTCCTGATATAAACAAGTCTACATAATTCTATACTGTATTTACTATAAATACATACACAAGGCTCTTGATATAAACATCCTACATGGTTCAATGCTGTATTTACTATAAATACATACATTTGATGGCTCCTGATATAAGCAGTCTTTATGTTTATTCTTTGTAAGTGCGGGGATATAGCGCTTGTCTCCATCCATCTGTCTCTCCTTCCGTCAGTCTGTTGGTCACACTTTTCTGTGACATCAACTCCTCCTTCACTTTTGGATTTAGGAATTTTATTCTATATAGGATGGTTGTATACCAATTGTAGATGAATAATATGGTTTTAGAATTTTGATTTTCTAAAGAAGGGGCTCACAGGGGTCTTATTTCGAATATTGTCAATTTAAGCTTGTGACGTAAACTGCTCTTTCATTTTTTAATTCAAGCATTTTATTTCTATACAGTAGTGTCATGCAGAATATGTGGATGTGCCATAAGGTTTTAGAACTTTAATTTTCAAAAATTAGGTTAATAGGGGTGAAAAAATGATGAATTTAAGCTTGTGACCTAAACTTCTTTTCATTTGTAATTGGAGCTATATTGACTTAATTTCTTCATAGGATGAATAACATCTTTAAATGTGCACAATGTTTTAGATTTTTGTCCCAAATAATTTCAGGGGTGTAGGGATAAGTGTCTATTCTGACAGTCAAGCTTTCTAGTTCTATACTGTATTTACTATAAATACATATATGTTTTGGTGAGGCTGCTTATGTAAAAAGTATACATTGTTCTATTACTGTATTCACTATAAATACATACATGTGATGGTGAGGCTGCTTATGTAAAAAGTATACATTGTTCTATTACTGTATTCACTATAAATACATACATGTGATGGTGAGGCTGCTTATGTAAAAAGTATACATTGTTCTAGACTATTACTTTATTTACTATAAATACATACATGTGATGGTGAGGCTGCTTATGTAAAAAGTATACATTGTTCTAGACTATTACTGTATTCACTATAAATACATACATGTGATGGTGAGGCTGCTTATGTAAAAAGTATAAATTGTTCTAGACTATTACTGTATTCACTATAAATACATACATGTGATGGTGAGGCTGCTTATGTAAAAAGTATACATTGTTCTATTACTGTATTCACTATAAATACATACATGTGATGGTGAGGCTCCAGATATAAACATTCTACATGGTTCTTTATTGTAATTACTCTTCATCTTTCTGGCAATTTCAAAACTTAACAAAGAACCAAAACTGAAATAAAGATACACAAGAAAAAAATTTTTAAAAGTTATAGTGTAATTTCACTTATCCCTACAGTCATTTACCTAGAGTTATTATTGTGGGAAGTTATTTCTGATAACATATAATATATAATAAAATAATGACAATACTAAATAAATTGTGTAAAAAAATGCAAAGTTTTTTGCTCACATCTGTAACAGAAATTTTCTTCCAAGTTTTTTTTCTTTTTTAAATTATATTCGTCAGTATTTTGAGTCAGCACATGATTTAATTAAACTTTAACAATAGTACAATAGGCCTACTGTTGTCAAAATCATGCGGAATGTACGTTAAAAAAGTGTCGATGAGGCCTGGGACTCATCAAAATCAGCTGGGACTCACCATTCTGAAAAATGATGAGAACCCAGATATATACTGTATTTTCTGGACTATAGGTCTAATAGATACTTTCTCCATACACTAATAATGGTAAAAAGACGGGTTATTAGCCTTTGATATGTGTGAATATGGCTTATCACATATTTTATTGCAATAACGCCAATTTTTCATATGTAATAAAAAAATCTTATCTGAAAATATTTGGTCAATTAGAACCAAACTGTGACAAAATGGTCATTAAGTGGTCCTCTTTTAAATGTGACCTCTGACCAAGATGGCCACCACAGCGGAACTTAGTTTAACATAGGACCCTTTGGGAAATTTATATAAAAATCTTCTGGTCTGAAATTAATTTCTCATTTAGAACCCAACTGTGGTTAAATGAACATTTGGTGGTAATCTTTCAAAATTGTGTCTGATGGTCAAAACGTCTGAACAAGATGACTGTCACAGCCCAGCTTAGTATAACATAGGACCTTATGGGAAATTTACATAAAAATCTTCTTGTTTGAAAGCAGTTGCTCAATTAGAAACAAACTTTGATGGAATAGTCATTGCATTGTATTCCTCCAAAATTGTGTCCAACTCTCCTCTCTTTGACCAAGATGGCCACCACAGCCAAACTTAGTTTAACATGGGACAATATAAGTTTTCACAAAAAAAATCTTCTTGTCTGGAACTAGTTGGTCAGTTAGAACCAAACTTTGATGGAAGTTATTTGATGGTCCTATTTGAAAATGTTGTCCTGCAGTCCTGCCCTTTGATCAAAATGACCTTATTTTATCATAAGATTGTATATTCTGGTCATTTGTTGTCCACAATTCATATTTCAATCTCATGCTCTGAAATCACTGGGGCAATTGAAACTAAATTTTGGTGAAATGGTTCTTTTCAAAATATGTGTCCAGCAGACCCAACATGGCAACTTTTACTAAAAATAGAAAAGTAAGGCACAAATTATTTTACTAAATCATATTATTATCATGACACTGTAACTGAATGCTTCTTTCAGATGTCCCAAATTTCCCAAAGCAAGCTGCTGTACAGCACAGGCAGTGCTATAGTTTACATTGTCATAGCCACAGACGTTTATGTACTTTTACACTTAACCCTGTGGGAACTGGTTGCAATATGTACTAGGCAATGCACTCTCAGGTGAGCGATAAAGGCTCCTGGGAGCCTCTGGTTTCTTTTATTTCATACCTTATAAAATGGTGTACCTTTCTAAAATTATAATGTACTGCACACTTTGCATATTTTTTTTTAAATAATGAGAATTAATATTTAGAGATTCTCCATTCCCTCTTTGTAGATTTTTATGTTTAGGTATATTTTTTTCTAAACTTTATGTTCGACCTTCAACAAAACGGAACAGCTTCACGTCTGGTGGATAAAGGTAGGTTCATGTATACACCTTGGTCAGGTAAATGTATAATAAACACTGCTGTCAAAAATTAATCTGTCCATTACCTTATAACAATTTAAACGAATCTCCTATTTATTACGTTTATCACAACACGATAAAAAGATGTATTGACACTGACATTCTCAAAAACGTAACTCACCTGAACAAGATACTAATTAGCATGTAGCTAATCAGTGCACTTTATTATAAAAAAATAAATAATTGATCATAATTACATTGAAAAACAGGTGAAGCAATGGACTCATGCTTTTACAGGAGTTAAATATAAGGCCAAACAAAAAAGTATGTGTGTTTACTGTCTCATGCTGAAAAAAAATAGGGTAGGTAGGTAGGGATTTTTAAAAAAAAAATTTTATTTTTTTACATTGAGTCTATGGGAGCAACATTGTGACTTTAACAGTGCTTAATCAGAAATGGTCAAAAAAACTTTAGGGTAGGTAGGCATACAAGTAAACACACATACTTTTTTTTGCCTAACAGTGGGCAATTTAATAATACTGCAGACACCAAAATAAACAAGTATACATTTTATGACACACTTGAACACCTGGGATTGTTAACATAATAATCTCTTTAAAAAGACGTTCAAATTTATTCACATTCGTCCAGTTAACCCATATATTTTTGCATCAGCGATTGTATCAATCTGCCCACTGCGTTTGTCCATGTACAGTGAGAAGTGCGCTTGAAGGGAAATAGGATTTTGCACGAAAACGTAAATCTTTGTACTGTACCTATGACCAAAGAATGCAAATTTCTTCTTAGAAAATTTACTGTATATTTTTTCCACCAGATCATCCACCAATGAATTCAGTTCGGTCAAACATGGTTCTTTAAATCTACTCTCTCTTCCTGGTAAAGTTATGGCATGAACTGCAAAGTATAGTTGTTATACCATAACATAACATATCTTTTATTGCCAAATCAGGAGCCCACAAGGGACAAAAGAGCAGTACATATATGTAGAGAAAAGAACAATGACTGATACATTTGTTGTAGATGATACAAATAATAAATATACACAAAACATAACAATCACATCATACAAAAGTACATAAACTTCCATTAACTGTGGTCTCTAATAAATTTTGCAACAGTTCACAAGACTTGATTATCTTCATTGCTAAGTAAATAAATAAGTTTTTGTTCATTACTAAGACTAAAAAAAATTGGACATTATTTTGCTATAAAACTACATTTGTAAATAAGTAATTTCTTTGAGAATCAAATTTTGAACAGACACATAAACTAGAGGCTCCCAGAAACCTGTATCACTCACTTGGACTATGTTCATCTTGACTGGCAGCCTGGAATATTGCTGTTAAACAAAACTGGTTTCAAACAAGAAGATCTATCAGTAATTTTTCCCATTAGGTCCTATGTTAAAATATGTTTGGCTGTGGTGGCCATCTTGGATGATGGTGGCGTCATCGGATAATTCTGAAAGAGGACAAACTAAGGACAATTGGTGCTAAGTTTTGTTTCAAATGGCAGAGTTGTTTTAAACAAGAAGAACTTTAAGTAAATTTCCCATAGGGTCCTATGTTTAACGATGTTCGGCTCTGTCGGCCATTTTGGATGGTGGGCTTCATCATCGGAAACATTTATGAAAGGGAGCCACTTAAGAACCATTGCTGTCAATTGTTTTTCAAATTGGCCAAGCGATTTCAGACAATTCCTGGTAGGGTCTTATCTTAAACTATGTTCCGCTCTGGCGACCATCTTGGATGGTAAATTGAGTCAATATATAATTTTAATAAGGACCACCTAAGGACCATTGCTGCTAAGTTTTGTTCCAATTGGCCAAGTGGCTTCAGACAAGAAAATCTTTAAGTCAATTTTCCATAGGGTCCTATGTTAAACTATGTTTGGCTCTGGTGGCCATATTGGATGACGGGTTGGGTCATTGGATATAATTCTGAAAGAGGATAACCTAAGGACCATTGCTGCTAAGTTTTGTTCCAATTGGCCAAGCAGTTTCAGACAAGAAGATCTTTAATTAAATTCCCCAATGGGTCCTACGTTAAACTATGTTTGACTCTGGCGTCCATACTTGATGACGGGCTGGGTCATTGGATATAATTCTGAAAAAGGACCACTTTAGAAGGACCATTGCTGCCAACTTTAGTTCCAATTGGCCAAGCAGTTTCAGAGGGGAAGATTAAAATGTGAATTGTGGACGGACGACGGACGCCAAGTGATGGCAAAAGCTCACATCGCCTTTTAGGCCAGGTGAGCTAAAAATGGGTCTCATCTTCAACTAAACCACTGGAACAATTCCAGTTATATGTATATCAGTAATGATAAAAAAAAATTCATTGTTAAAATATAACAAAATTACCATGATAGTGTTCAGCCTTTAATACCTTTTTGTACTAAGGATATCAATTTTCATGGATTGAAAACAATTTATTTTTTTATCATTGTTTTCATCATTTACAAAATGGGAAATCTTATTCTCTCAATGGGAAACCACAAAAATAGATGTCCAACCAATAAAAATCTATGTAAAAGCTGGTTCCATCAGAAACTAAAACTGCCTTACAAACACCACATAACCTTTCTTTAAAAACCAGAGGCTCTCAAGAGCCTGTATCGCTCACCTGATATATCAAAAACATTTTGTAGAAGACTCTTAAATGAGGTTTCCAGCAAATTTTGTTTTTAAATGCTTAAGTGGTTGAGAGAAGGAAGAATTTCAAAACATTTTCCCCATATGGTCCAATGTTAAACAATAATCTGTGGTGGTGGCCATCTTGAATTTCAGATCAGCGCAAAAAAACTCAAAATTAGAAGATATCCACCCTAGTATTATTTGAGTACGATTTGGTCTAAATCTGTGGAATGGCTTCCAAGAAAAAATCTGTTTGTATGTATTTCCTATATATATGGTTCTATGTTAAACTATGTTCTGTGGTGGTGGCCATCTTGGATTTCAGACAGATTAGCACCAAAAACTCTAAATCAGGAGAGGACCACCCTAGTATCATTCATGCATGATTTTGTTTAAACGGTTGAGACTGTTTCTGAGAAGAAGCTGTTTGTATGTATTTCCCATAGGGTTCTGTGTTAAGCTATGTTCCACAGTGGCGGCATCTTGGATTTCATATCAGCACCAAAAACTCAAAATTAGTAGAGGACCACCCTAGGATCATTTGTGCATGATTTGGTATGTTTGTGTTAGACCGTTTTTGAGAAGAAACTATGTGTATGTATTCCCCATAGGGTTCTAAGTTAATCTATGTAACATGGTGGCGGCCATCATGGATTTCCAATCACCACCAAAAACTCAAAATTAGTAGAGGAGCATTCTAGTATCATTTGTGCATGATTTGGTTTAAATGTATGAAACAGTTTCTGAGAAGAAGCTGTTTGTATGTATTTCCCATAGGATTTTCTGTTAAACTATGTTCGACGGTGGCAGCCATCCTGTATTTCGGATCCACACCAAAAACTCAAAATTAGTAGAGGAACATTCCCACAATATCACAATTCAATCTGCCAAGAAGATTTTTGAAATTTCAGCCAATCAGAATGCATTATTGGCCCTGGCAGCCATTTTCAATTTCCGATAAGCACCAAAAACTCAAACTTTGTAAAGTACCACCCAATGAACATTCTTGCCAAGTTTTGTTCCAATTGGCCAAGTGGTTTCAGAGAAGAAGATTTAACTGTGAAAAGTTTACAGACAACATGGACGACTATGACAGAATTCGAAGCAAAGTGATGACAATACCTCACATGACCCTTTGGGTCAGGTGAGCTTAAAAATGAAAACTTTATACTGAACTATCCAGAGATGCCCTAGTGCATTGTACAAAGCAGATAATTAATAGACTGATTATTAGTTAAGATCCATTAGCAATTATCAAATTCATATTCAGGGTTAGAACATGTTAAATGTGACAGGAATGCTTTGTACAAAAATAACATGCTGAACAGGATTATTAAAGTACTTAAGCTCACAAGGTACAAGTCTTCAAGGAAATCTGAATCCACCTTGACCAGTTCCTGGCTCCTAAAGGTTACCTGATTAACTTAGGAGCAGAAAATAATAATACTGAAGTATTTGGTTTTATCTGATAAGGGATCAAACCTCATAACCTCCCTCACTAGAGGCAACAGCACTACCATGAGATTACCAAAGAAAGAAAATTAATAAATTGTTCATGATAGCCACATTTGCTGTAAACATGTACATGCATGACCGAAGAGGCTCTAAGAACTATAAGATTATAATGCTCTGAGTTTTCAGAAGAGAACATTAGAATATGGAGAGATCATAAATGTACTCAGCAATGCACATCAACTTATACTACAATAGCTCACATCATCCCCCCCCCCCCCCCCCCCCACCCCCCCAATATTTGGTTCCTTCCAAATAAACCCAATGCAATTGCACATGTTTGCAAAAGTGTGTAAAATGTCAAAACAATATTTTATATTAACTAAAAAACCTTAAATACTAATTTTTAAAAAATCAACCAAAACAACTGTATTGAATCATGAATGAAATACACAATTGTGATGAGAGTGCCCACAAAAATGAAAATAGAGAATTTCACCTGGATTCTTCTTCTCTGCAGCATTATTTAAATTCTAGTTCATTAGCAAAAAATATAGTCTCTAAGAGGAATGTAAACTGAATTTTCAATTGGAAAACAATCTGTTTATTAGTTAACTGAGATATGATTAGCAGACAGTCCCAAAGGAGTGCTGAAGGAATCTCTGGTTAGCTGTCAATAACAGAACCTCTTGTTTTAGAGCAACCAATCAAAATCTATTATCTACATGTACTATGGCTACCATAAAAATTTTCCAATTGAGAGAGAATAAGTATAGTTCATTGACAGTTACCCATGTCATTGTTTGAAACCCACATTAATATAGCTGAATCAACCATAAAAATTGTTCCAATTGAGAGAGAATAAGAATATGTCATTGACAGTTACCCATGTCATTGTTTGAAACCCACAGTAATGTAGCTGAATCAACCATAAAAATTGTTCCAATTGAGAGAGAATAAGAATATGTCATTGACAGTTACGCATGTCATTGTTTGAAACCCACAGTAATGTAGCTGAATCAACCATAAAAATTGTTCCAATTGAGAGAGAATAAGAATATGTCATTGACAGTTACCCATGTCATTGTTTGAAACCCACAGTAATGTAGCTGAATCAACCATAAAAATTGTTCCAATTGAGAGAGAATAAGAATATGTCATTGACAGTTACGCATGTCATTGTTTGAAACCCACAGTAATGTAGCTGAATCAACCATAAAAATTGTTCCAATTGAGAGAGAATAAGTATAGTTCATTGACAGTTACCCATGTCATTGTTTGAAACCCACATTAATATAGCTGAATCAACAATAAAAATTGTTCCAATTGAGAGAGAATAAGAATATGTCATTGACAGTTACCCATGTCATTGTTTGAAACCCACAGTAATGTAGCTGAATCAACCATAAAAATTGTTCCAATTGAGAGAGAATAAGAATATGTCATTGACAGTTACGCATGTCATTGTTTGAAACCCACAGTAATGTAGCTGAATCAACCATAAAAATTGTTCCAATTGAGAGAGAATAAGAATATGTCATTGACAGTTACCCATGTCATTGTTTGAAACCCACAGTAATGTAGCTGAATCAACCATAAAAATTGTTCCAATTGAGAGAGAATAAGAATATGTCATTGACAGTTACGCATGTCATTGTTTGAAACCCACAGTAATGTAGCTGAATCAACCATAAAAATTGTTCCAATTGAGAGAGAATAAGAATATGTCATTGACAGTTACCCATGTCATTGTTTGAAACCCACAGTAATGTAGCTGAATCAACCATAAAAATTGTTCCAATTGAGAGAGAATAAGAATATGTCATTGACAGTTACCCATGTCATTGTTTGAAACCCACAGTAATGCAGCTGAATCAACAAATTATAAACCCGGAGAAGCCAATCATATCAATTTCTATTATATGGTAAAACAGGGACAAAAGAAAACTGAGACTCCCAGGATCAGAATTAGGTACATGTACCTTCTTAAATTAAGTTGAATCTACAATATTTTTTTTTTGTTTTTTTTGTTTGATGATTCTAGCCATTATTCTGAGATATTAAAAATCCTAGTAAGTTTTAATTTTTTATGATTTAAACTTACCTTCAATAAAATCAGGTAAATCTTTTCCCCACAGTGCAAAAAAATTAGATCCTCCTCCAGCCCATGGGAAACATATGAGATTCACATTGGCAAATTCTCGGGGAAATCTACAGTTAAACAATTTGTCAGCCATTGTCTCTGTTAATAATAAAGCAGATTAACAATGACATTTTGTGCCCCAAGCTATATAGCTATTTATAGGTACATGCATGTATATACAATGCTTGACATGGAATCATCAGTGATTGCGATATCTAAATAATCTACAATTATATACTTGTAAAACCTTTTTTGGATATAAACACATGTAACTGTAATGTTTGAAAAATATTCATAGAAAAAGATTTAAACTGGTACATTGATGACATTCAAAAGATTATTTATGGTTAAAAATTCTGACTATAAATGAAATCTCGAATTGTTTGTTTTGGCTTAAAGTAACATATTTATTGATTTCTTAATTTCTTTTCAACTTAAGTCTTTTTTTAATTACATGTATCTGCAATTTTTTTCTCCATTTTTTACCCTATAATATTATCATTACATTGTAATATTCAAATTAAGTTGTTTATTAGTTTTAATAAAAATAAAATTCTTTGATACCAATTTTGATGCACAAGCAGTGCACATTTTGTCAATTTAAAGACTCATCAGTATATTGCTCAAGACATAAAATTTTGAAAACCAAAACAACAATCCAAAAAGTTCCAGAGCAATTTCAAAAATACCAGAATGACCCAAAGGGGTAAAGCCAAAACCATTAGAACAGAGCTATGCCTGAGGGAGATAATCCTTACATTTTTTAACAGTAAATTTTAAGTATTAATTTAGGGCTACTGTCTGGATACCACAGTTCATAAAATGGATTTTTTGCATTTTGAAAGTCTAAACGTATGAATTATTAGACAATCTTTTGTTGGATAATTAACCTTAGTGAGTCATCCAAGAAAACATATTAAATGTAAAGTTGGTTTTTTTATGGTTGTATACCTCACAAATGATTCTAAGTGGGAAATTTCCAATAGAAAAAATAATGCACTTGAAAATTTCAAAAAATTAATAATTTGAATTTATCAACCCAGACCTACCCTAAAATTTGTAAAATTATTTTAAATAATTTTAATGCACTTTGTGCATATTTCATGCAATACAGGGTTGCAATACTTAATTTTATAAAATTCTATAGGAAGAGTTATGTCCCTTTTACATAGGCGGATTTTTTCAGTTTCTCTGGAAGACATGATTGAACAAAATTAGGTAAGTTCAATTGTTTCAGTTACGACTTAGCTGATTGCATCTTTCACACAAGAGACTAAACAATTCACATAGATTAAGGTATTCAAATTCTGAAAAATCCATTTTACGAATCAGTAGTACCAAAATACTAGCAGTGACACCCATTTACCTCTGAATGGTTGTGGCAAGACTCAAATTCCCAGGTAAAATGAGCACAATTATGTAATTCCCCAAACCCTCCTGTTATCGTGTCTCGCCTACACAGAACACTTACCACACCAAGTGTTATGTAACGGTCCAGTTTGTTATATCTAAAAATAGCTTCGCGAAATTTCCAGCTGTTCGGACACCTCTAATTCTTGAGCTGGTTCCCTAAATCAATTTAAAGGAAGACATCAGAGAGGTCCGAAAAATTGGAATTAGAATAGCATGTGAGACTATCGAAACAACGGTAACCAGATTTGTGTTTGTGTGACGCAATAGCCATAAATAGCGAGAATTTTTCTCCTTGAAAATGTAGCAAAAAAGTCATGTGGAGGTGTTTTAGCGGATTGCCAAGAGGTAAGAAACACTTCCAACAAGGTGAACGTTTTAGTTTTACTAGAGGATGCGATTATTACATGACACAGCTGTTTTTTAATGTATAAACAAGTAAAACAAAAAGCCCAAGTCTTCACCAAGTGTTGTTGGGTCTGAAGGTCGCCATTTCAGTTTTTGAAAAAAGAAAGAAAACTAGACTAGTGTGTCTAATAAATCGGGTGATGGCAAAATTTCTTGATAAAATAAAAAAAAATCCTTAATCCTAAATAAAACTAGCTGTTAACTATAGTCTTTTGACGGCTGTCCTCTTTTATTTAATTTGTACAATGTCAATGTATCTTCAATTGGCCATTGGCAATTTTTATTTCAAATTGAACAAATCCAAAGCTTTGTTAATTGGTACAAATGATGTGCTTGAGGTCTTCTACAAAGATTTATCATTTCATCTTCAACGGGCAAAGGCTAGTCTTTAAATGAGATTTTTTGTGGTATTTGTAAACCAGGTGAGCGATACAGGCTCCTAGGAGCCTCTGGTTAAATTGTGAGGCTTGTCCGGGCAGTTTAAGAAATGAAAATGTAATTATCGAGAGAGGATAAATTTCATAATTAGCATGTCAACTAAATATCAGAAATTAGGACTTATCATTAATACCAAAATATACAGTTTAAACAATAAAATGTAATGGATTAATTTGGCAATGGCTATTATCGTGTATAAAAGGCCAGTAAAAATTTCATAGTTAAGTTGTTACAGTAATTATACGGTTTCATTAGTTAGATATTAAATCAACATTACCCTTGTAGACTATTTCTTTATATGACTGCAAATATTTGTTATCGTATTATGGTATGAGCCTGTCGGCATCCGTAGACAGTTAGGTTTCCGCTCATTTACTTTTGTTCTATTGAAAATATCCTTATGATATTTTACCAAAAGGGTCTCCCATAAGAAATACAGGTTTGGGTTGATTTTGGGAAGTCTGGCCCCTCCAGTTTTTTCTGGGGGTCATTAAATAAAACAGGAGTCAGTTTCACAAAAATTCTTACGACTAAAGTTGATCGTAAGTCATGAACAATTAAGTATATTTACGATCAATCTTTGTCGTAAGTTTTTTTGTGAAACCGACTCCTGTTTTATTTCTTTAAATGTGATGAAGTTATTTTATGAAATTTTATAAAAAAATTACACATTTAATATTACAAACAGATTTTTTGCTTTAAGTGAAATATATGATCAGCAAAAAATAAAGATCTGGAATGTTACACTGAAGATAAAAGTTAATCAATAATTAATCATGATTACAGGGTTAAATTAATTTAATTGATTAAATTACAATAATGTGTGATCTAAAAAATGTCTTGATTACAGATTACATTAGATTTGTTGAAAAAATGTAAATGATGATTATCCAAGATCCCATATAACATCTATGTGGGCACACTAGCAGTAAATCATGTAAATGTTTAACTCTTTTTTATGCATTAGCAGGAAATGGTCATTCAGATGAAAAATATAGATCTCATGTTTTAGCTGTCTGTAATAATTCAAAGTAGCCAGTTCTAAATGGTGTTTTGTTTGAAAGTCAAATAATATTTAATCATTAAAAAACTGTTACTCTGCCTTAATTAATACAGCTGTAGCTACCAAAAGGTGAAACATATTTTTCAGTGAAATTCTTCTTCAAAGAAAAATAATATATAAACAGAGTACATACATGTAGATGTTTATTTTATATATTTTAGCAATACGTCAGCATTTTCATGGGCCAAGGGCATCAGCAACAGGTGCTGTAAGAGAAGATGAAGTAGAACAATGCAAAGATGTTCCAAAGAAAAGAAGTTTGTTTGACCAAAACAATTTAAGACTATTTGCATACAGGTAACATAAATAAATTAAATTTGTTAAAAAAAATTAACCCTTAACCTTATATACATGTACAATAGATTTACATGTAAAGACATATAAATTCACAACAGGATATTGTTCTGAGGACTGGTGCCTAACCCTAGTCTTGGATTCATGTGATGTCAAGTGGCCTATTGTAGTATTTCTATTGGCATTGACTATGAGACATCAGACTACTGTCTAAATGTAAAACAGTAAATTTTTCTGTCCAGAATTGGCCATTTTCATTGTTATATCACTAATACATTGAATTTCTACCAAGAAAGCCTTAACATAATAATTTTATCCCAATGGGCCAAGTATATATCATAAGTAAAATGCGGCATTTGATGTCAGAGAAATCTTGAGCTATCTAAGTTCCTCAAATTTGCACAGTTTGTAAAACATTTTGGGAAATCATATTCCTTTTTAAAAACCATGCAGTGAAGTCATGATATTATTAACTGCAACTGTGTTCTTTGACAATTGTATTTTAAAGATATCAGTTTTAAGAATGTTATAAACATTATGTGGGTTTCCCAGTATATTTACATGTGTATATACATATTCATTGATTGCTTTGCAGAAAAAATCTTTAATTTTTGTGGATTTTTGCAGTCATGGATTCGAGGAAGATAGGTCTAAGCAAGGACCAGACCAAGATAAATGGTATAAAAGTTATACCAAAGATTTTTATTCATTTTTAAATGGGAACCACAATGCATTGGAAGCTTTGGGTTGGGTGAGTGTAAATTCATGAATTCTTTTACATCTCTATGTTATTGCAGGAACATCTCATTTTTCTATACTTTCTTTTCTTTATCCAGTGAATTTGATATAACATATTTTCAATGACTTATGTGAACATAATATTTAACATGAATATAATTAACTAAGGAGTATCAGTATCATGCTCTTTGGGTCAGTTTTACTTTTTTGTTTCCATATTTCGTGGCATTTAAATATTCTTGACAATAATATTTTTGGTTTTGGTTTTAAGTTTTCAAATTTTTGATCACTACTGATGATTGGTAATTTTACAGCAGTTCATATACATGTACATAGTACGTCAACATTGAAATGATCAAATTGAATTACACTAATGAACTAAGAATATCTGTGAATTATTACATTTGTAGAATGTGCTGGACCATCTTCATCTTGTTTTCATCTGAAATTTTATTGAGATCATGTTAAGATAGTAAATGATGTAGGTTGCCTATGTATGTTAATAATTAGTTTAATTTAACTTTGTTACTTAATGTATTCTGTAACTCTGTAATCATAGTACCAAGCATTTTCAACATTAGAAATATATCTGTAACTCTGTAATTATAGTACCAAGCATTTCCAACATTAGAAAAATACAGTTCATGTGGAATTGTCAAATAATTACAGCAGTTAAAAAAGGAGAAAAGATGACAATGTCAGGAGATATTTTCTTAACTGATTTCAGGGGGCTGCTGTGATTCTTGGTATCCATTTGTCAAAATGTCCAATACAACGAGATGGCAAACATCGACGTAAGAGGTCAACAGATGCCTCACAAAGGTGTATATTATGGCAGGTTGCTTTAACCATACCAGACAAATTAAGGACAACAACCAGCAAATCAGTGGTCAGATCAGTCACTGATTGTGAGATCAAGTCTGGTATTACCTCAATAACATGTAAGGAGCCAGAAAAACACACAGAAACTGTATTGAATAAACAGGTAATAATCTTGTAAACAATCGTGTCATTATAAAATAGAGTTCACAAATAATCATTTCAGATGTCTTACTGCTTTCTCATGGTATAACCATTAAAGTAAATGGTAAAAATTGAGCATCAGAAAGCTTAAC
Organism: Mytilisepta virgata; assembly: GCA_028015205.1. Lineage (NCBI taxonomy): Eukaryota > Metazoa > Mollusca > Bivalvia > Mytilida > Mytilidae > Mytilisepta > Mytilisepta virgata. Next base: position 46,567,673 of record CM051520.1, read on the forward strand.
AATAACAGTATGAAATATATAGAGACCTTTCCTAGGGTAAAATTACAAACACATACAGACAATACATAGACAATAACAGTGCATTGACTTGATAGAAAATCGATATATGGATGAGGCTAAGAATCAGGTGAAAATGCGAGGATTTCTTGAGCATTTTCCCTTATATGAGCCGAATTCGTTTATCGAATTTTATTTCAAGTCAGTGCACTGTTATTGTCTTGATACTGCAATCTTTTGTGTTATTAGTGCATATTACTACCAATTTCAAAATTATTTAGAACGTTTGTTATCTTCAACATGCCCCAATTGATAGTCTAATAAGATTATTTAAAATAAAATAACATTTGGCTGCATATATTTTTTTTTCAATAATAGTAAATAAGTAATGAAAGTCAGTAAGTTTTTTGTTTCAGTCCCATCAATCAGGTCAAGTAGGTGTGCCCCAAATGTTATATACTGTCAGTGACCATCTATCAGTTGTAAGTATACTGTCAATGCATTTTGACTGCTCCAATAGAATGATTGCAGTATAAAAGAAGTAATTAGATCAGTGACGAACAAAACATAAGTTTATATATGCATCTGTATTGTCATGTGTTAAGCAGAAAAACCATAGGAAGAAAATGTTAATTTGATGATTTCCTTTTTGTAAAATTTAATTTCAAACACATATGTCATTATTGAAGTAGAAGTAGAGTGAGTTCACTCAACACCACAAAAAAGTAGTTATTTTGGCAAAATTTCCACATATTTCTAAAGCTCAGCTAAATAAAATTTATATTTTCTGACAGTGTATGTATATTGTATCTTATAGTTTTGTTCCAATGAACAATTATTATTGAAAGATATGAATATGGTGGAAAATGCAATCATTGAGCTCAAAAATGTATTTCTGATTAATCGATAAAGTTTTACCTCCCAGAAAAAGGTCAACACATTTTCTTTGCAAGTTTATGTGTTTGAAACAAAGCATGAAAAATGTTAAAAATATTTCTCCTGATGAAAATATGAAATACTGAAATACAATTTTGATACACCTTACAATGAAGTTAGAAAAATGACCAAAATGAGATTTTGTATTTCCATTATTAAATCATTATTATTATTTTCTTTGTATCGATAATATTTACTAAACTATAACTCCAAGTCTATTCACTAGTATCTTTATCCTTTAAAGATTAATGACATAATTCAATTATTATTGGTGTTTTTTTTTCAGAAAAATGATATTGATGATCCACTGTACAAAGTAATGGATGAGTTCGAAGATATTTGCAAAAAATATACAGCAATTGGTAAAAATATGCAAGGCCTTCAACAAGCTGCTAAAAGTCATATGACAAAGGCTGTTAGTAGCTGGATAGATGCATCACATCTTGGATACACAAAGGCACAGTTTAATCTTGGACTGTGTTATGAAACTGGACAAGGGGTTAAGAAGAATCTTCAAAAGGTGAATTTTTTGGTATCTAATGTGTATTAATGGTAACAGTTCCAATAAATGATTTAAATTTTAAATGGAACATTGCAAAAATGTATATACAGTAAAACCTGTTTATAACAGTCTTTGTTGGGACTAAGGTAACGTGGCCAAAGGCTATGTGAACTTTTGTCATCACTTGGTGTCCATGTGTTGGTCTGTTAACTTTTCACATGTTAATCTTCTCCTCTGAAACCATTGGGCCAAATGGAAATAAACTTGGCATTAAGCATCTATGTAAGGTCCTTTATAAAGTTTGCTCATTTCATCCCAATGGGACAACAAACAAGGCAGCCATTGGAAATTCTTGTTTCTCATTGGTTGATTTAAAAAAAAAATTTCTCTGGGCCAAATTGAACGAAACTTGACAGGAAGCATCTATGGGAGGTTCTTTACAAATTTCCTCATTTCATCCAAATTGGACTACAAATATGGCCACCATGGGCAGTTCTTGTTTCTGATTGGCTGATATAAAAGAATCTTCTCTGAAATGGCTTGGCCAAATGGAACAAGACTGGACAGGAAGCATCTGTGGTAGGTTCTTTACACTTTTCCTCATTTCGTCCCAATCAGGCAACAAACATGGCTGTCATGGGCAATTCTTGTTTCTAATTGGTTGATTAAAAAAACATTTTTTCCTGTGCAACTGCTTGGCCAAAACTGTCAGCCAAACTTGACAGACAGCATCTATGCAAATTCTTTTATGAAATAAATTTTTGTCATCCTGATTGGACGACAAGCATGGCTGCCATGGGAAATTCTTGTTTCTGATTGGCTGATTTAAAGAAATCTTCTCTGAAACCTCTTGGCCAAATGGAACGAAACTTTACAAAAGCATCTGTAATAGTTTTTTTTTTTGCAAAGTTTCCTCATTTTGTCCAGATCAGGCGACAAACATGGCCACCAATGGTAATTCTTGTTTCTGATTGGTTGATTTTAAAAAAAATCTCTGAAACTGCTTGCCCAAATAGATCTAAACTTGACAGAAAGTGTCTATGGCATATAACAAAAATCTACGGAACTGCAGTATTGCTTGAAACCAAACATGGCCTGAATGTTCCTCATAAGGTGCTGACCAAGTGTTGTTACTTTGGTGCCAATCCCTCATTCAAGTTGGCCACCAGCAGAGGACTTACATTAACATAAGACCCTATGGGAAATACATGCAAAAATCTTATGGAGAACCACCAAATTTTAGAATATGCTGACCTGTAAGTAGAAGGTACTTCATGAAGAAAACCTGGTTCCTACAAGGCTTACCACACTTCATAATGATAGGGAGAAGTGACTTCTCTGAGGTACATCAATAAAAACGGCTTTCATGCCAGGTGAGCGATACAGCCCTCTGAGCCTCTAGTTTTCTTTGTTCCTGAATGGTGGCAATTTTATCTTTGCCAAACACAAAAACATGGTGATTCTGAAGTGACACATTGTTTTTCTAAAATCGACCTTTTACGAACGTCTATCCAGATTATCCGAAAGATTAGTTTGATTTTAATGGATTGTTCTAGTTAATAGTTGTGTAAACTGTGGGTTAAACATGCACATTAACTATAATATATTATTAATGTGCAATACACAAACTTTACATTTCCAGGCAGCAAAGTATTACAAGTTAGCAGCAGAAGATAACCACCCACAAGCATTATACAATCTAGCTTTGATTTACCTGAAAGGAGAAGGTGATATACAGAAAAATGTGCAGTTAGCTTTAGAACTTTTGCATAAGTCAGCTGAACATGGACTAGGACAGGTGAGTGGTTTTATTTGATATGAAATTTCTTAATTCTCGAATTTCCCAAAAAAGAGCCATCTAGCGCTATAACGGGGGAGATAATCCAAATTTACGTGTAAGACTGAGATAATTAGGGCTGTTCCAGAAAATATATTCTTCCCCCTTCTTGTTTCTGATTGGCTGATATAAAAAATATCCTCTGAACTGGCTTGGGTAAACTATAAATATGGATGCCATTGGCAGCTCATTTTTTTGATTGGCTGGTATAAAACAATCTTTTCCTCTGAAGTCGCTTGGCCAAATGGAACGAAACTTGACAAGAAACATCTATGGGAGGTTCTTTACAAAGTTTCCTAATTTCGTCCTGATTGGGCAACAAACATGGCTGCCATGGGCAATTCTTGATTCTCTTTGGTTGATATAAAAATAAAAAAAAATTCTGCAACTACTTGACCAAAACTGTCAGCTTTCTATGGAAAGTCTTTTATGAAATTCTTGATAGGCTTATATAAAGAAATCTTCTTCTCTGAAACTGCTTGGCCAAATGAAACAATACTTGACAAGAAGCATCTGTGGGAGGTTTTTTATAAAGTTTTCTCATTTTGTCCAGATCAGGTGACAAACATGGCCACCATGGGCAATTCTTGTTTCTGCCGGGTGAGCGATACAGGCTGAGCCCTCTGAGCCTCTAGTTTTTAACCTCAACCACCCACAGAATTTTACTAAATGACCACAACCCATAGATGTGTCACACATTAGGTTGAAATCTATCTTGAAGGTTCAAGGTTACAAACTTAGTTAAACATAGCAGACCATAGGTCAGTGTTCAGAGATTGGCTCATAATCTCTTGTGATATTTGGAAATGATTAGGATATTTTGAATGTTTGTTCTACTAGTTGTGTTGTGAGTCAGGTTGAAATTTCTATCTTGAAGCTCAGGTTAAAATAAAGAGTTTAACCTTGCAGACCATAGGTTTGTATTATCATGTCGACAATGTGTCTTATGTTCTGCATGTGATTAAATGGTGACACTTTGTATAAATGTTAACCGTAATAAGAAGGTGTATTGCAAATTAGGTCGAAGTCTCTACCTTGAAGTTCAAGTGCAAATTTTATGATTCTTATATGTACAGTGATGTTGAAGGCTGGTACCTCAATGCCCATGCTTATAAAGATAGATTACAGATTTATCCCCGGTTTAGCCTTTTCTATGGTAAAAATATATATGGTCATCAGTGGTAAAGCAAAGAAAGATGTGATGTCAGTGTCTTTATGCATTTCAAACAGACATTAAACTTATGCCGAAAATTATCTCCTTTCCGTGTCGAGGATGGTACCTATGGTACTAATCTCAGAGTTTTGTGGTTTTATTTGATTTTTACAGGTTACATTGTAAATGGTGTTGTTTTATTTTTCCCATGAAATTGTATGTTTTACATTAAAATAGCTTTGATGTCATTTGAAAGCAAATTATCTTCTTGATCTTGAGCAACATAATGTTCAAATGTATAAATATAATTTTACTTAAGCTTAGAGATACAAATAAGACATTTTAATGTGGTAACCAGGGTACTTCACTATGATGTCATGTTAGCCAATCAACAGCTGACATTTGTTCCAAGTCGAGTATAAAGTGTAATGTTTATAACATTAGGGGGCATACACTTTAGGGTATCAGCATCTTCTCCATCTCTATCTAGTATAAATAAGTAATTTTAACTTACAGAATGAGGTTTGGAAAAAGTTGTTGATTTAATGTCAAAATTGTTTTCTTGCTTTTTTAAACAGGCACAGACGTATCTTGGTGTTTATTATACAGAAGATGAAAACCAAGATTTGGAGAAGGCAGTGTCATTTTTTAAAGCTGCTGCTCAACAGTCTGTTAGTACAAATGTATATTGTTAAAATTACATTGAAAAAGGTTACCAATACAATTTACAAAAGTGGACTTCATCATCGTTGTTAAAGGATTAAACTTCATCACCGTAGTTAAGTAGTTAAGGGATTAGACTTCATCACCGTAGTTAAGGAATTAGTAGGTTTCTGTTGAAATTTCATATTTTTATACGACTGCAAATATTTACAGACATTATGGTATGAGCCTGTCGGGGTCTTTAGACAGTTTAAGGTTTCCGCTAATTTATGTTTGTTGTATTGAACTCATCCTTATAATATTTTAACACAATGGTCCCACACAATGGTCCCACACAAGGCTCCAGAATCAGTTATATTTCTCGGTCATGTCCTTTTTTTTTTTTAAAAATGACCGGTTACACTGACAGCCAACCAGACATCAGAAATAGGTTGTCTGTATTTTTACAGTTTGAAAATTCAACAAACGGACATTTTTTTAGCAACATATCTATTAAATGTGAAAAATGTTAATCAGGCAATTGTCATCTGTATTCAACAAGACTTGAAGCCATAAATCATTTTAATCCACCAGATTAACCTCAGGCAATACCCTAATTAACCCCTGACATCGACTGCTGTTCACACCTATGAAATCACTTAATGAAGTCAACAAATTAAGTTAATTGATACAGGTGACAATTTACCTAGCAAATAAAAAGAATATTTTGTTAATGTTAATTACAAATTAAGCAAAAATCAAATACTAAAACTATTTAAAAAAATATTTCTACAATTTTACAAAACCACGTGAAAAGTTAAACGCATGCGCTATTTATTGACATTTCCTGTATGCTTTTTATATTCACAGTAGATCTACCAAAGTCCAAATAAACTTATTGTTTGTACAGATCTGGGTAGAAAACGTAGTTCCCTTAAATCAAACTAGATTAATGTGGTCTATCATCGCGAAAATTGTTTACATTACCGTATAAAAGTCATTCTTGTTCTGAACTTGCGTGGTACCAGAATTTCTTTCAGACTTCCTGTGAACAATTTTGACGGTACAAATTGAATATTTTTTATCAAAGCATTGTACACACAACATGTCATTTCATAATAAAGTTGGAACAGACTTGCCCATGCCTTAATATCAATATTTCATGAGCTTTTTAGTGAATATTTCCTCACTATCCCGCCGTCATTGTCAGTGCAACTTAGGATTTGACATAATTTCCGTGTGTGTCATTTAATTAAAATAACTGCAAAACAGTATAACAGGCGGAAAATTTTACTCTTAATTTCTTCACCAACACTTCCAAAATCGGCTCCAGCAAAAAATGTCCGGCTGTCTGCAGAAATTTTCTGGAGCATTGGTCCCCCATAAGAAATACAGTAGTATGGCAACAGATTTTTCCTATCTTTTACAGTTTTCGAGATATATGGGGTTAAAGAGGTCAAAAATTTAAATAAAATTGGCTGGATTTCTAAATTTTGTTTTTTAATCAGGTTTTTGTGGCAGGTCCAATATTTCTGTGTGATTTATATAATAATATCCAACAATTTATTGGGTCAAGCATAAAAGTGTGTCCACACTTACTTTAATTGTTTACCTGTCAACATTATTTTGGTAGTATCATGCTGTGCTTACCAAAGCCCTTTTTTAACTGCTGTTTGTTTTGTTTTGCAAGAAAAATGTAATTCTAAGCATCACTGCATTTCAGTATGTAATGTAAACATCCATTTAAACATTACTATATTTTTGAGTTGGTAATTACAGGATCCTGAAGCTCAGTATTTCCTAGGAGTATGTTATGAGCAAGGCTGGGGTGTAGAGATAAACGAATGTAAAAGTGCTGAATTATACGCTCAGGCAGCTTCTAGTGGCCATGATGGTGCATTGTATAGTCTGGCTTACTTCAATCAACATTCATTAGGAGGTAACAATATATTATCTATAATTTTAATGTTACTAGATTTATTGAGTAAAAATTTTAATTACTATAATTATAGACATGGGCCATGTGAGCATTTTTCTGTCTTCATAATCTTTCCTTTAAAAATCCTCTTTGAAACCACATCTAACAAATATAGCCATTCCAATTGAAAGTAGAAAAATAAGCAGAAAAATATTCTGAATTTTCTGAAACTGCTTGGCAAGTTGAGACCAAAAATTTATTGGAATGATATTTGAGTTGTACCTTTCAAAATTGTGTCAAGGGATTCTGACCTCAAACTCATACATGTATGGCCGCATAAAAACTAAAAATTTTAAAAGAGCAAAAATAAACTAGTGGAACCATTAACAGAAAAATTTGGTGAAATAATTTATAAAATCATATTGCTTTTCAAAATCAGGGGTTGGAAAATGACCATGAATACTAAAAATTAAAAAAATCTACAAAAGAAAAATTTAAAACCATCTCTGCTAAAACTAATAGAGCCAAATGGCCATGTGAGCTATTGCCATCACTTGGCATCCGTCAAAAACTGTCCTTTAAAGATCTTCTCCTCTGAAACAATTGGAACAAAACTTGACAATAATGGTCCTTAAGTGGTCCTCTTTCATAATTGTATCCAATGACCCCACCCGCCATCCAAAATGAGCACCAGAACAGAACATAGTTGAACATAGGACCCTATGGGAAATATACTTGTGTGTAATCAATGGGTCAATTGAAAGAGTTCTCGGCATCAATGATCCTAGGGTTGTCCTCTCTCAGACTTGTATCCAATGACCCCACCCACCATCCAACATGACCCACATGAGCCAAACATAATTTAACATAGGACCTAATGGAAAACTTACTTAAAGCCTTATAGTCTGAAACCATAAAGCCAATTGGAACATAACTTTCAGAATTATATCCAATCACCCTGCCTATCATAAGATGGCCACCAGAGCCAAATATATGTTAACATAGTTTCCTTTGAGAAATTTCACTAAAAAATCTTCTTGTCTGAAATCATTATGCCAATTAGAACCAGCAGTGGTCCTAAGTTGATTTTTTATCGGAATTGTATCCAATGACCAAGACTGCCATCCATGATTGCCTCCACGGGCGAACTTAGTTTAACATAGGACCCTTTTCACTTAAAGATTTTCTAGTCTGAAACCACTTTGGAACCAAACTTGGTAGCAATATTCTTTAGATTGTCCTTTATCAGAATTATATCTGATGACCTAGACTGCCATCCAAGATGGCAGCCACAGACAAACTTGGTTAAACATAGGACCCTTTAGGAAATTCACTTAGAGATCTTCTTGCCTGAAACCATGTAGCCAATTGGAACCTAACTTGGCATCAATGGTCCTTATATATGGTCCTCTTTCATAAATGTATCTTAGGACCCCTACTTGCCAGATCTGAACATAGTTTAACAGGAAAGTTGACTTAAAAATCTTCATATCTGAAACCAGTAGACCAGTTGGAACAAAAATTAGCAGCAAAAGGTGGTCTTTTACCAAGATGGCTGCCACAGTCAAACTTGGCTTAACATAGGACCCTACGAGAAAATTCACTTAAAATATCTTCTTGTTTGAAACCATTATGCCATTTAGAACTTGGCAGCAAAGTTCCTCCAGACTGCCAGCTTGAAATTGATTTCCAGGTGAGCAATACAGGCTCCTGGGAGCCTCTTGTTATCAATATTCTACTCTGAAATGGCTAAGGCAGTTGAGACCAAACTTTGTTGAAATGGTCTCATGGCATGACTTAAGATTTTGTTTGAAATCCGGAGCCAACTGGAATTGAAATCAAACTTGGCAGCAACATGAGCAATGGTCCTTAGGTGGTCCTCTTTCAAAAGTGTACAAAATGTATAAGTTTACGCAACCTTGCAGCTATAGTCTTTGTAATTCTTAGATTTAAATTGGAAGAATGAATTCAAAGAAAAAAACCTAATCTTATGATTGTATTTGGCAGGTTTACCAGAGGACAAGGTGATATCTGCAGAACTATATGAAAAAGCTGCAGCAGCAGGAAATGAAGAAGCCAAATTTCAGTTGGACAAGATCAGAGCTGAGTCTGCTGTGGAGGAATATAGATGTATGATGATTTACATATATATTTGATGAAAGATTTCCCCTTGAAATTCTCTAAGTTGGGGCTATTGATACCAAACTTTGATGGAATGATTCTTAGATGGTCCTATTTCAAAAGAATGTCCAGAGACTGTAATGGAATGGTCATTAGGTGGTCCCCTTTCAAAATTATGTTGGGATCCAGACATCATACCAATATGGCCACCATTTACTCGTTAAGAAAAATAGAAAAATCCACAAAAAAGTATTTTAATATCTGAAACAACTGAACCAATTGATACCAAACTTTATCGAATGGTACATATTTGGCCATGGTACCCTTTAAAAATTTGTCCAGTTGTCCAATTTAGAGCAAACTTTGATGGAATGATCTTCTAAATTTTTTCAGGGGTCAAGACCATGGAGCAATATGGTCACTGCTGTTAATGATATTATTTAAGTCCCTTTTATGATGTTTAATGTCAAATAAATTCCAGATGAACGATGCAGACCACAGGTTAAACTTCATGGAATCTTCAGTATACAGTCAAACCTTGGTAGCTCAAACTCCAATCACTAGAACAGTTTTGAAAGTCCCATCAATTTGTCACTGATGTTTAGGGCGTTATTTGAAATAAATCAAATGGTAGCAGTACAAGTAAAATGGAGCGTCAAGTGTCAAGGTCATTGAAAAATTCCATAGCAACCGATGAAAAAGTCCCTAGCAACCATATTTATTTGGGTTAAGGACCTTATATTTTACCTGTACAAGTCAAAAAAAAGGTCAAGGGTCAATGTCATTGAAAAAGTCCATAGCAATAAATGAAAAAGTCCCCAGCAACCATATATATTTGTGTTCAGGACCCTACAATTTACCTGTTCACGTCAAAATGGAAGGTCAAGAGTCAATGAATTCCATTGAAATAGTCCCTAGCAACCTTATATATTTAGGTTAAGCACTTGATAATTTACCTGTACAAGGCTAAAAGAAAGGTCAAGAGTCAATGCCATTGAAAAAGTCCATAGTAACAAATGAAAAAGTCCCTAGCAACCATATATATTTCAGTTCAGGATCCTACAATTCAAAATTGAAGGTCAAGAATCAGTGCCATTGAAAAAGTCCATAGCAACTGATGAAAAAGTCCCTAGCAACCATATCTATTTGGGTTCAGGATTCTATATTTTAGTTGTACAGGTCAATATTAAGGAGAAAATTGTGACGGTATACATTAAATAGCAAAAATAATCATTGATGCAAGATGTACTGGTACCCAAAAGATAACACGTGAGCGATTCAGGCTCCTGGGAGCGTCTTGTTAAATTTGAAAACCACCAAACAGAATTTGACCAAACTTGGTAGAAATGTTCCTTGAAAAGTCTTTTGTAAATGTTGTTACTTTGGTGCCAATTAGACAAGAAACATGACTGCCAGAGCCTATTCTAATTTCTGATTGGCTGAACTTTAAAAAATTTCTACTCAAGAACGATATACCCCATTAAGGGAATACGATACGGTAACAGGGGGAGATAATGATGTCGCCAAGAGATACACATTATGACGTCATAGCATCCTTCAAGAAAAACCTTTATACCATTCTTAAATTTGGGGTTTTTCTCAAATAGCTCTGCAATAAGCACATTCACCCCACCTTTTTTCTGTTGCAAACAGAAGCTCATTACTTAAAGTTAGTATACTAAAATTTAAAGAAAAATCAGTAGAGGATTTTTTTCTGCATGCATATAAAGTTACCAAATTATTATCAATATTCCTTATTTGACTTAAGTTTGCATAATTTCCTAATTAGTTTATAAATCTTTTTCATCAGGTATTTACTAGAAGACAATGTCTATGTAGTTTGGAATATTTTACAAAAGAACTGGTGAAGTTATCTTTTTTCGTTAAAAAGTTAGAGACTTTTTTGAGGCACTCTGGAAAAATGAAAAAATTGGGGTTTTTGGCTCAAATATACCAAAATCAGTGTTGATTATCTTAAAAACTAAGTCATGAAGGTATGTTTTTTTTATACATATTTGAAAAGTATACTGAAAAATTGACCATCTGGTAAATTTTCAGCAAAAATTCAGTTGAGGAACCTTTTTGTATCATATTCCCTTAAACCCAAACTTTACAAATATGTTTCTATAGAGGTCCTAAACAAGAGTTACATTGGTGCTGATCGGAAATCTTAGATAGCCACCATGTCTGAAATTAGTTTAACATAAGACCCAACCAAACTTAATTTAACTGAGGATTATTTTTTGAAAGTCTTCTGTGAACCACTGCTCCATTTGAGATTAAACTGTGGTTTGAGTTCTGCTGAAGTAAATCAAGGTGAGCGAGACAGGCTTGCGGCATGGTGTGGTTTTCCAGCATTGAAGACCATGTTGTAAGCTGGATGTTTATTTAATTATACACTTGTGATTTTGTACTTTCTTTGTATCTTCATTCCATATACTTTTTACCTCACATTTTAAAAGATTATTAATTATATGCCTCTCTTGCACAATACATGTAGTCTTTTGAAATAGTTACACAATTCCAATGAGTCATTTTACCACATAGGAATTTTAAAATCTCAATCAAACTTCAGCTTAACCAAAGGTAACAAACCAAAAGGATGTGTAATATGTTACAACATGTATTAATTTCAGGTTTGTATCCAAATGAGGATGATGACAAAACTTTTATACATTTCTATCAAAAAGATCAAGTAAAGGAGGAAGAAAAAGACGGAAAGTCCATCAAACTGAATGTCTCCATTTCATCACCAACGCTTACTGATTATGTCCGAAATCATCTCAGTTCATTCACATCATCGACTGAAGAAATACCCTTTAACTTTCGAGCTCCATTTTTTCCTGCAAATACAACCAGTAGTGTGGACTTGCCACAGCTATTGCAAAACTTTGTAGCCTTGAATCCAAATCAAGATAAATCCAGCAATGCAGTATCTTTTGATATTGGTGCAGATGAAGATGATCTCCATGGTTTATATTCATTAGATTCAAGTTTAGACAGTGTTACAGAACATCCACAACAAATTCACCATTTTTGTTCCTTCATTCAAAAGAATTCCACCATGCCAGATTTGCACTGTGTGTCTTGCAATTGATAAAAAAATGGCATGTAGTGATATGAACATTTGTCATTGAAACGTTGAGACAATATCCCAAGGGATTAAACAGGGGGAAAGAGTGATTACTCAAAGGCTTATGTGGCCTTGTTTCCCACATAAATAGAAAGTTTTTTCAGTGTCTGTAAAACATTTAAAAAATGTTAAGTCCACCTTTGTTTAGTTTTGTCATTATTAATTATTATCTTCTCCCATGGTACGATGCCTCAAATCTTAGTTAGGTCACATTTTCTATTTTCTGTGTACAATTCATTGGTCATAAAATGTCACCACATAAAATTTGGGTGCTTTAAATGCATGTTTTACCTCAAAAAGTTTGAACCATGATGATTTTCATGATATGTCATGTCCTTGTTTGGAATATGTAACATTTTAGCAAAGTCATGGCTATTTCAATTAAGAAGTACCCTAGACACATAGTTCATATATTGAGCACACACATGGATCTCCCAATACATGCCTTTTATATTTTACAGTGATATAAAATGAATTTCAGGATGTTCATTTATTTACTGTGTGTCCCACATACCTCCCCAACTGCTTCTAGATGACAAACTCCAGTTTTGTACATTTCAAAAAAGCAATTAAAAGACAACTTAGTTCAAACTTTTGAAAATACAACTTGCACATATGTAGCAATGTCTCATTTGTTTGTGGTAATGCCATATTTTTCACAAACATCAATGGATTGCACACAAAAAACGGAAAATCTGCTATGTCAGTCGTAAAATATTTGCAGCATTTCTACAAATATTTTAAACAAACGATAGAGTATTTTTTTTACAGGAGACTTTTGAGATATTCCCAGGAAACAACTTGCATTTCATAAAAGATTCACAGTGATACATTTTTTTCACTCATATTAAACACTTTGTGACAGACATTGACTGAAGTATTTTTTTTTTACTTTTTCACTACCATACATGTATATACAGATATGATCACTACATTGTCATTTTATATTTACATTATTTCAGTTACATTGTATATCAATAATAATAAACTCTGAAACAAAATATTTGTATTACACAAAATACAAGTAAGTATATACCTGTATACTGATCATTGGATTGCTGTGTATTGAATTTTATAAAAATATATAATGTTTCTGCGTGGTATGTGCCAAAAAATACTGCACGAGAGGCTGGTGAATTTCCCGAGCCATTTTTGGTATATCCTACCAAATATATATTCTTATCTTGCTTTTAAACAGAACAAATGTTTATTTTTCTTAGTCTGGTAGCTCATGAAATTTCTCCCTTTGAAATTGAACCTGTTATTTTGCAAAAATACCACATCTACTAACATTTTGTATTTCTGTAAATATTTTTCACTGTATTTTCTTAATACACCAGTGACTATACTAATAAGTTCAACCATTACTATTTTTAGACATGGTATTTTCCATTTAGCGTTGTATTCTTCCCAGATACCATGCTTTGTGGAATTCCCTCGAAGCAAATACACAAAAAATATTGAAATTCATTAAATTTGCAAACAAATACAACTTATCTTAACCAATCAAAATACAGCATACTTATATAAGGTGGAATTAATAAATATTATTTTGTCATTAATCATAATCAAATCAGAAATACATATACACAGTTTAATAACATAATGTGAAAATGTCCCACATCAGAATTGATGAAAAAATTTGATTAAAAGAATTTATATGACTTACAGGTTTATTTCCACTTTTTACTTTCTGTCAAACATTTTTGTTTGGGAGGTAATTTTTTACACTTGTATATGCAGAAATATTGATTATCAGATTAGAAATCAAAGTATTTCTTTCAGAATGATTTACATTTTGTACATGAAGTACTTAGGAAGATTACATTAAGTGTATATATCTGTTATGTTATTCAACCAGTAATACTTCCTGTTAAAGTGCAAAGCATTTAAACATTTGAATTAACATGACCTATATTTGAAACACATTCAATACATACATACATACATATATTTGAACAATCATGAAAAACAAAATCACAGTGCAGATATTTGATTTCTTTGATGGCCAATGCAACTTAGAAAAATTAATTATACCCCATTCTAAAGGAAGGGGGGTGGTATACTGTTTTACCCTTGTGGTTTTGTGTATCTGTAACAAGATTTTTCGTCTCACTTGATATGTTGTCACAATCCTTCTATAGGTATGCCATATAGTGTGATACGTTTACGGACCAAGGCGACTTCCTGTTTGCATTGACGACTTCATTTATAAGTGTATTGGATTATCCTGAAATGCTGCCCACAGGCGAAGTTAGTTTAACATATAACCATATAGGAAAAAATTTTAAAATCTTGTGTGAAACCAATTGGAACCAGATTTGACTGCAATGGTCCTTAGATGGTCCTCTTTCAGAAATATTTCTGATGACTGTCAACCAAGATGATGGCTGCAAAGCCAACTTGGTACTTATTCTTAATTTAGTGATTTATTAATAAAGCTGCCTTTCATTTTTAGCTCACCTGGCCCGAAGGGCAATGAGAGCTGTTGCCATCACGTGTCCTCCTCTTTCTGAAATATATTTGATCACCCTGACCGCCTTCTAAAAAGTCGTTCACAGGAAAACTTAGTTTAACATAGGATCCTATGCGTTAAATTCATTTAAACCTCTTGTCTGAAACCACTTAGTGAATTTTAACTAACGTTGCTACATGTAGCAATGGACCATAGGTGGTCATCTTTCAGTATTATATCTGATATGGACAGCATTCAAGATGGCTGCCACAGGTGAACTTAGTTCAAAATAGGACACTATGGTAAAATTCACTTTAAAATCTTCTTCTCTGAAACTAGCGAGCCAACTGGAACTAAACTCAGTAGTAATGGCCCTTATATGGTCTTCTTCTTAAAAATATCTCTGATGACCCTGCCGGCATTCAAGATGGACACCACAGTTGAAGATAGTTAAACATACGACCCTGTGGAAAGTCACTTAAAACTTCATGTCCGGACCCGGTGAACAAATTGGAACCCAACTGAGGCAGCAATGGTCCTTAGGTGGTTGACTTTTCAGAAATATCTCCTTTGACCCTGCCCTCAATCCAAGATGGCCACTAGAGCTGAGCTTATTTTTAACATAGGACCCAGGGAGAACATTCACCTAAAAATTTAAGAAAAGTTTTGATGGATCATGTTTTAGTTATGACAAATTAAAGGGTTGATAATTTACCCTAACCATGGTGTTAATTGTTGCAATTTTCCATTCCCCTCAGAGTTTTATCTTTGAAAATTATTATACTAGTATACCTTAATTTATTATAATAACAGTAGATATCATTATTTCTACTCCAAAATATAGATGTTTTGTTTTGAAGTAAACGATTGTGCTAAATATGTTTTTTTTTAGAGTATGCCAAAATGTGTATACACAGAGTTATTGTTCCAAAGATTATTTGTCATAATTACTGGTCTGTACCTACTATAACTAATTATGTGTGAATTTGTTTTAATTACCATTGGCTTGTTATGGAGTATAGTATGATATTTTATGTGTGTTCAAACTTGTTAAGAGTTTAATTGTTGACATCTTTCTTTTTTGTATATAATAAAAACTTTGTATGTTTGTATGTGTACATTTTTCCTTAGCTTTGCCTTGGGTGTAAGATTTTTGTACTGCATTTTCCATGGTGTATCAAAAGAAATGTCCGTATGCATATATATATAATATGCATTTTTTGTTGTTGTAAATAGTATAACAGAATTATAGTGCTCAAAATACACTGATTTCTTTTTATGAAATACTCACACCCTGATATCTCAAGTAAATTTTAGATATACTTTATTCTGTCGCAGTATCAATTAATTGCAGGTTTTGTCTTATTCCAGGAATATGACTTAGTATAATACACAATACATTCTTTGATACCAATTTTGAAGCACAAGATTTGCACATTTCGGTGATTTACAACTCGTCATTTGTGCTCAAGGCCGTCCCTAAGCCACCTAAGATGTTGAAAACTAAAACAATAATAAAAAAAGTTGAAGAGAAAATTCAAGAATACCAAAATTACCAAAAGGGCAGGGTTGGGATCGTTAACAATGTAATTAATTACATTACCGTTACTTCTGAAATTCTGAATTTCATTACCATTGACAGGAAGGTTTTTTACAAAGTTTCTTCATTTTGTCCAGATCAGGCGATAAACATGTCTGCCATGGGCAATTCTTGTTTCTGATTGGTTGATTTAAAAAAAATTTCTCTTAAACTGCTTGGCCAAATAGAGCCAAACTTGACAGAAAAATTCTACGACATATAACAAAAATCTACAGAACCGCAGAATTGCTTGAAACCAAACATAGTCTGAATGTTCCTCTTGAGGTGCTCACCAAGTGTTGTTACTATGGTACTGGCCCCTAATTCAAAATGGCCTTCAGCAGAGGACTTAGATTAACATAAGACCCTATGGGAAATATATGCAAAAATCTTCTGGAGAAAGGCCAAATTTTAGAATATGCTGACCTGTTAGTATATGGACCTTGAAGAAAAATTGGTTCCTACAAGGCTTACCACACTTCATAATGATACGGAGAAGTGACTTCTCTGTTTGAGGTACATCACTAAAAATGGCTTTCATGCCAGGTGAGCAATACAGGCTCAGCCCTCTGAGCCTCTAGTTTATTTAATCAAGGCTATTCACTAGTATTCAGAATGTTAATTATCTTTCGACAGATTATATTGTTAACAAAACAAGATTAAATATTTGTTTTACTAATAAGTGGTGTCACAAATTTATAACTTATCACCCACAAATCTAACATCTGTAGCACCTATATATACACATCTGTCCATATAATGCAAATGTAATTCAAATGTATAATGCTCATAATATGCTTTTTTTTGTATGTAATGAATTACGTTACCATTACATGTAATTCAAAAAGACCTTAATTACACATTACTTTGAATTACTTGAAATAATGTGATCCATTACAAGGCATTATCACTACTTTTTGCATAACCCCAACCCTGCAAAAGGGTAAAGAAGCCAAACCCATATAAAGACAGAACTATGCATCAGGGAGAATAA
The DNA here is from genome assembly GCA_028015205.1 of Mytilisepta virgata. Taxonomy (NCBI): domain Eukaryota; kingdom Metazoa; phylum Mollusca; class Bivalvia; order Mytilida; family Mytilidae; genus Mytilisepta; species Mytilisepta virgata. The sequence goes on from CM051520.1 coordinate 46,584,940, forward strand.
TATGGTAACCTCCCAAATTGCAGACTCTAATTTGCTGAATCCAAAATTGCCGACTTTTTCTGATTTCGATTCATCAACCTAATTCCAAGTTGCCGAACCCATATTCCTGAATCTCAAATTGCCAATTCCCAGTTTGCAGGTTTGCCAACATTTGCAGAAGTAGAACGACGATACAATGAATACCAAATTTACGACGATACATCTAAATACCGAATTCATAATAATTTTTTTTTTGAAATTTTGATTGTGTCATAATTTCAGGATTAAAATGGTTAATTAGTAAGATTAATAGTTTTTGTAAGTGTAAGTCAAGGGTACCTTGAGTTGGGTTCATTGTTAAATAACTTCTGAAAAGGTGATTAAAAAATATTGTGAAATTAATTGATGCTTCAAAGAAATGATTAAGTGCTTATTTATTAACGCAGACAAATTAAATTATTTTATTCCAAACATAAGGTATGTCAATATTGGAGGAATATATAGTAGAATTGTATGAGCTGTTCCTATCCTTTGATGTGTCATTTTTATTAACTAAAATCTGGTTCAAATTGGCTTAAAACTGGGACTTAGATGTACGTGATCTGATATCATGATATCCCTCTTTCCCAAATTATCAACTTGATCATCTTGATCGTTGGAATTTCGATCCCTAATGGTGAATATAACTAGAGGCTCTCAAGAGCCTGTATCACTCACTTGAATGTAACTTGTCCACCCTGAGAACTCAGAAGGACTAAAAATTTTAGTAGTCTTCTTGGCTGGTTTTCCCAAAGATTCTATGTTAAACTAAGTTTGGCTGTGGTGCCCATCTTGGTTGAAAGTCTTGGTCATCTGACACCATTCTGAAAGAGGAAAATCTGAGGACCATTGCTGCCAAGTCTGGTTCTAATTGGCAAAGTGGTTTCGACCAGAAGATTTCTAAATTAATTTCCAAAAGGATCCTATGTTAAACTAAGTTCAGCTGTGGCGACCAACTTGAAAGACAGTCTGGTTCATCCGACACAATTCTAAAAGAGGACTATCAAAGGTCCATTGCTGCCAAGTCTGGTTTCAATTGGCTAAGTGGTTTCCAACAAGATTTTTAAATAAATTTTAAATATATAACAGATAAACAGTTCATTATAACAACACAAGACAACACAACTGTTGGAGTAGTCTCCCTTATTACAATAAGTGATATTTTCTCAAAGTCTATTTGACTCAAACAGCTTCAATGTTGCCTGTTTCTCTATTTTTTGTAGCCATGGCCATATCAGATGGAGACCTCACCCATAAAGACAATTCTGAAAAGGAGCTTAGTTCACGCCCTCTTGTGGGGGCAACGATTTCTCACGCATACTTAACTTCTGTGGAAAAATAAATTGTTCACGAAAGCCACACAACTTTAAATGGTAAATGGATATTTTTCTTTTAAACATCGTCCTTGACATAAAAAATATAGAAATGTTCGTTAATTCATTCTTATTTCATATTGAAATTAACATCTGAAAGCTTACTTGTGTCCTTGAGTAGCGATCGCCGTCGGTGAACTTGTCATTATGTAAGTAAACAATGTTGAGTTATCTCCCTTGTTTAGACTAATTTCACAAAGTTGTTAATAAAAATATTTTTTGCCATGCACACTGTTAAAAATTTAATAAATTTACTATATTTCACTATTGTTTGTTTGTTTTAAAGACAATTGTCCTATTTAGAAATAAGGATAAAATATTTGAAAAAACATTTTTAAAAATGAATTAACACTAAATTACAGAACATTGATAACATGTATATTTTCCAAAGTTCTGCATTTGTAATGATGAAGAAATTGCAAGAATACAATGTTATGTCATACAAAGGAAAAGTAACAATACAATATTTTTTTCATATCAATTTAATTCACAAAGCAAATTTGGACTACAAACAGTATTGGAAATGATTAAATCGATTATTTACCATAGGATATTTCAGAATATTTTATTGTGAAAGCTTATATTTTGATGTCAATAAAATGTCACCCATACCTATTCTAAATTTGTCACATGTATGGAACTACCCAAGACCATTTCAACAACCTTTGGTCCCTATTGGCAGGAACTGTATATGAAGTATTAGTATTATATGATCCCTGCTATTGGCTACTCGGAGAAGATTAAAAGATAATAGTTTAATGGCAAATGCTGTGTGTAGATTAGGCCAAGTTTCATTTTGACAACCATTACCTTTTTACATCCCGGAAATGTGGAACTATTTTAAATTTTGATACCTTGTTTTAGTGGTAAATTGGGTTCCCGTTTGATTTTGAAAATCAACACTGTTATTACTACTATTGTCATTTTAGAGTTATCCACCTTGATTGGGTCTCTGAGAAGTTTCAATGCAAAAAATGCTCAAGCGATCTTAAACAATTTTTTATTTACTGAAACAGAATAAGCAATTTAACACTGTCTGCAGCTATGACCCATTATTGAAATAAAAATTTTTAAGAGTTCAACTGAACTCAGTGTCTCGCCTACTTTCGCTGTTGTCTATGTTTTCAGTGTAATAGTGGAATTTACATAATATATAAGGTTTTTAAGGGTGTGTTAAGGGTAATAATTTTAAATTACATATACTGTTAATGGGATAAAAGTTATGCAATGTATGAAAAACTTAATGCTCGTAAAAAATGAAGTATGCAATCAAAGTTTTTCTATTTATATTTATCAAAAACACTTTTCTCCCTTGATTTTTTCCTAAGGCCATTTATTTTTAATTAATTGGTTTACGGATTTTTTTTTTAAAAATAGGGTCGGTCGGTCAGGAAAAAAAAAGAGGGAAAATCGTGTACTTATGAACAATCTTTGTTATATTGCCAAATATACAAAGGTTGCAAATGATTTGAAACCCAAATATCAGAACATCTATCTTGAAAGGTGTTGTTCAGTATCCTATTCCCTTTTTAGCTCACCTGGCTATTGCCAGGGTGAGCTTTTGCCATCACTTGGCGTCTGTCGTCTGTCCGTCGTTAGCTTTTCATTCAAACATCTTCTCCTCAGAAACCAAACTTTGCATGAGTGGTGTATGGAAGGTCCTCAACAAAGTTTGCTCATTTAGTTCTGATTGGTCAAGAAACATGGCCACCAGAGGCAATTCTTGTTTCTGATTGGCTGATTTTCAAAAATCTTTTCCTCTGAAACCGCTGGGCCGATCGGTTTGAAACTTAATAGGAATGATCTATGACATGTCCTCTACAAACAAACCTCAATTTAGGAGTTATTGCCCGTTTTTCGTCAAATTTTCAAAATTTTAACATTTTTCGTCATTTATCTCCAAAACTATTTGAGATAGAAGTGAAATGTAAATTTGAAAAATGTTCGCCATGTTGAGATCTATCTACCCTGAAATTTTAAAGGAAATCCCAAAACCAATTGTAGCAGTTGTTCCCTTTTTTGTCAAATTTTTAAAAAATTTTCATTAAAAAATCTTCTCCTCTGAAACCGCTGGGCCGATTGGTTTGAAACTTAATAGGAATGATCTATGACATGTACTCTACAAACGATCCTCAATTTATTTTGAACTGACATAAAACATGGCCGTCGTATCTAAAAAATAGAATATAGGGGTGCATGTGTTGTTTTTGGCTTATAACTTAAAAACCATTACAGATATCAAAAATCTGACATGGGGTAAAATTGATCAGCATGACAAGATCGGCCTACCCTGAAATTTTGAAGGAAAACCCAAAACCCATTTAGGAGTTATTGCCCTTTTTTTGTCAAATTTTCAAAATTTAACATTTTTCGTCATTTATCTCCAAAACTATTTGAGATAGAAGTGAAATGTAAATTTGAAAAAAGTTTGCCATGTTGAGATCTACATACCCTGAAATTTTAAAGGAAATCCCAAAACCCATTTAGGAGTTATTGCCCTTTTTTGTCCCTTGAAGAATACTATCCAGCATGTCAGCACTCCAACCAGGACTACCACCATCAGGGAACATATTTTAACATAAAACCTTATGAAAAATAAATCTTCAACAAATTTTCCCTGAACAATTGAACCAATTGCAACAAACTTGGTCAAATAGTTGATTAATTGTCGAATGAAAAACAGACTCCAGGTGAGCGATACAGGCTCTGGTGAGCCTCTTGTTAAGGGATCTGACTCGTCAACTACAACAACATAAAAAGAGTGGATTAGATATCTTACAGAATCAAGATATTCATACAAAATGAACTGAAAAGCCGCATGGATTCTAACAGGAAATTCGTTTCGGAAATTGGCACCAACTAACGGCTATGAATAGATTTTTTTTTTGGATCATGTTTACAAGTATTTTATTAATGGATAATCTATTTTTAGACGAATTGGAACATAATCTTTAATGAAATTTTGATGCAAAAAGGATTTTAATTTATTTTTATTTTTGGGGTGGCTGATTTCAGAGGGTTGGCAGTAATAAAAAACCAAAATTTTCAATTTTATTATTTTTTTTCTTTAAATTGGCAAAATCGGGTCGGTGGATCCTTAAACCAACTAATTAAAAGTAAATGGCCTAACCTGTTACATTTTAAAAATGATTTTTCTTGAATGAACAAATAATTAAATAGATGATTTACATTGCTTGCTGATTTATCACTCGATTCATTAATAACAATGCATGTAAATAGTACCTGTAGATGCAATTATAAAATTTTGTGCAAATTAAATGATGCAATAAAAAAGTAGAATATCTTTGCCAATAAGAAAACTGTGTTTTATAATAAATATGGGAAATCTGTTTCGCATTTGGTTCAGTGGTTTTTAGCTCACCTGGCCAAAGGCCATGTGAGCTATTGCCATTACTTGGCGTCCGTCGTCGTTAACAATTATACAAAACTCTTCTCCTCTGAAACTACTTGACTAATTAGAACCAAACTTGGGGTACCCTGCATAGAACTGATGAGGGGATTTTTGATTCGTCGAAAAACATGGTCGCTGTTACTAAAAATAGAACATAGGGGTCAAACAACAGTTTTTCGCAAATATCTCAAAAATCATTAGGTTACGGCAAATTCTGGCAGGTTGAAAGTGTTCAGCATGATGAGAGCTACCCGTGTGCTGATTTTTGTGAAAATCTGTCAACTGATGTTAGAGTTATTGCCCTTTTTTGACATTTTTGGCTTTTTTTTTATGTTATTGTTTCAAAAATCTTCTTCTCTGAAACTACTATTCAAAATCAAATGAAACTTGGTAAGATTGTTCCTTGGGGTACCCTGCAAAGAACTGATGTGGGGATTTTTGATTCGTCGAAAAACATGGCCACTGTTACTAAAAATAGAACATAGGGGTCAAACAACATTATTTCGCAAATATCTCAAAAATCATTATGTTAGGGCAAATTCTGGCAGGTTGAAAGTGTTCAGCATGATGAGAGCTACCCGTGTGCTGATTTTCGTGAAAATCTGTCAACTGATATTAGAGTTATTGCCCTTTTTTGACATTTTTGGCTTTTTTTTTATGTTATTATTTCAAAAATCTTCTTCTCTGAAACTACTATTCAAAATCAAATGAAACTTGGTAATAATGTTACTTAGGGTATCCTGCAAAAATTTAATGGTTTGATTTTTGATTGGTCGAAAAACATGTCCGCCCTTACTAAAAATAGAACATAGGAAAATCAAAATGTTGTTTTTTGCTATTTTTTCCTGAATTATAGAAAGAAAATGAAGATGAAAGCTACTTTCAAGGTAAACATGGTATCCCGAATTGAATGGTGATGATGAAAGTTTGTTTTGGACGGCCATTTTTAAATGGCTGCCATTTTCCCGCAATTTTTTACACTTGCTCAGATTTCAACAATATTTGGTTTTTAAAGTAAACATGGTATCCTTAGTGAATGGTTATGATGAGATTTTTTGTATGGAGCATCTATGGAAGGTCCTTTAGGAAATTTGCATAAATCTTCCCGGTCTGTGAAACAAAATGGCCGTCATGAGCATTTACATGTTCTGATTGATCGAAATTTAAAAGTTCTTCTCCTCTAAAACCGTAAAGCCAAATGAACTGATTTTTGATATGGATGATCTATGGAAGGTCCTTTACAAAGTTTGCATAACTCATCATGGTCTGTGAAACAAAATGGCCGCCATGAGCATTTACATGTTCTGACTGGTTGAAATGTAAAACTTCTTCTCCTTACAAACCGTTAAGCCAAATGAACTGATTTTTGATATAGAACATCTATGGAAGGTCCTTTACAAAATTATGCATAAATCAGCCTGGTCCGTGAAACAAAATGGCTGCCATGAGCATTTACATGTTCTGATTGGTCAAAATTTTAAACTTCTCCTCTGAAACCTTAAAGCAAAATGAACTAATTTTTGGTATGGAGCATCTATGGAAGGTCCTTTAGGAAGTTTGCATAAATCTTCCTGGTCCGTGAAACAAAATGGCCGTCATGAGCATTTACATGTTCTGATTGGTCGAAATTTAAAAGTTCTTTTCCTTTGAAACCGTAAAGCCAAATGAACTGATTTTTGGTATGGAGCATCTATGGAAGGTCCTTTACAAACTTTGCATAAATCTTTCTAGTCCGTGAAACAAAATTGCCACCAGAAACCTTTATATGTTCTGATCGGTCAAAATTTAAAACTTCTCTGAAACCGTTTGGCCAATGCACTTATACTTGGTATGAAGCATTTATAGAAGATCATTTTCAAAGTTTCCAGAAATCAATCTATTCTGTCAAATCAAAAGTTTGTGACTGCCAGGTGAGCGATACAGGCTCAGCCCACTGAGCCTCTTGTTTTTAGAAGATTGAAATGTGAAAAGTTAGTGGACGGCCACAAACTGATGGCAAAAGCTCACCCTGGCCATTTATCAGTAAAATACAGAAATGTGGAAATTTTCAAAATTGTTCTCCACATGTTACTTATTGATAATGAAGACGCTTCTGTCCAAGTTTGGTAAAAATCCAGGATGGTTTAAGAAATTAATTAATGTTTTAAAACATTAACTGCAGACTGTGTGTAATGTTAACTGGGACAAACACTAAGTCCATTTACAAGTAAAATACGGAAAAATGGGGAAAAAATTATTACAAAATTTACCTCTGGATGATCTTGAACAAGCTTCTGTCCAAGTTTTGTAACAAGAGGCTCCCAAGAGCCTGAATCACTCACCTGTTATCTGTACCAGTAGATCTTTCATCAATGGTTATTTTTGCTATTTAATGTATAATGTCACAATTTTCTCCTGAATATTGATCTGTTCAGCTAAAATATAGAATCCTGAACCCAAATAGATATGGTTGCTAGGGACTTTTTCATTGGTTGCTATGGACTTTTTCAACGGTATTTACTCTTGATCTTTCTTTTTGACTTGTACAGGTAAATTATAAAGTCCTTAACCTAAATATATATGGTTGCTAGGGACTTTTTCATCGGTTGCTATGAACTTTTTCAATGGCATTGACTCGACCTTCCATTTTGACTTGAAGAGGTAAATTCTAGGGTCCTGAACCCAAATATATATGGTTGCTAGGGACTTTTTCATCAGTTGCTATGGACTTTTTCAATGACCTTGACACTTGAACTTTCTTTTTGACTTGTACAGGTAAATTATAAGGTCCTTAATCCAAATATATATGGTTGCAAGGGACTTTTTCATCGGTTGCTATGGAATTTTTCAATGACCTTGACCTTGATGCTCCATTTTACTTGTACTGCTACCATTTAATTTTTTTCAAGTAATCTCCTAAGCATCTGTGACAATGTCAGACCATTATTTTCTGTTTACATGTAAATACTCTTTCAAGGGCAAAAACCCCTATAAGGGGTCAATTGACAATTTTGGTCATGTTGACTTATTTGTAGATCTTACTTTGCTGAACACTTTTGTTGTTTTGCAGTTTGTCTTTATCGATTATTATATTCAAGACAACATAAAACTGCAAAATTTCCATAAAATATACAATTCAGGGTTGTCCGATTCATCTGAAAATTTCATGACTGGTAGATCTTGACCTGTTGAACATTTTTACCCCCATGTCAGTTTTACTCTAAATGCTTAAGTTTTTGAGATATAAGCCAAAAACTGCATTTGACCCCTATGTTCTAATTTTAGCAACAGTGGCCATGTTTATTGCTAGATCAAAACTTCAGACATACTTTATAAACTAGATACCCGAAGGGACATTCATTTAAAGTTTGAAGGTATTTTGCCCAGTAGTTTCAGAGGAGAAGATTCTTGAAATAGTTTACGATGATGATAACGACGATGACAGACGCCAAGCGATGGCATAAGCTCACCTGGCCCTTTAGGCCAGGTGAGCTAATAAACAGCTGTGCCACGAGTGCATGATATGCCCGTCGTCTTGTGAAAAAAACATAATAAATGTTTTTGGAATCCTCCTTTATTTATTGGAGCTGCTGGTGGGATGTATATGGAAACCTGGCAAAACATAAGCGTGTAAACTTTTAAGCAATAGAGATACAGCACGAAATGTGACCAAAAAAGACTACCTTTTTTACCAAAAAGCTGAATTAAAATTCAATAACTCAAAAATAAAATAATCATCATGAAATAGTATACAGATCTTCAGATTAATATAACTAAGAAGTGTGTAAAGTCTTATGCAATAATCATAAATCGTTTTTGAGATACGGTGCGACATGTGAATACCACCACTTTTTTTTACAAAAAACTCAAAAACTCTAAAATAAAATTTTGAATCATCATCAAAAAGTATACAGATCTTTAGACTAATATAACTAAGAAGTGTAAAGTTTTAAGCAATAATCATAAATCGTTTTTGAGATACGGTGCAACATGTGAAAAAAAATACACTTCTGTTTTAGTTACAAAGTCCTGTAATTCAAAAAGTTTTAATCTTATTTTCCCCAAAAAGTTTACAGATCGTTTGACCATCATAACAAACAACTATGTTAAGTTTCGTGAAATTTGGATGAGTTGTTCTCAAGTTACGGCGCAACATGTTTATGACGGACAGACGGACAGGCGTACGCCGGACATTTGTATACCATAATACTTCCCATCAAAATTTTGATGGGCATATAAAAATCGAGGATAGTTTAAGAAAGTAATTTAATGTTTTAAAAACTTACACCACAGAGTGAATGTAAATTTTGATGTCACAGGAATGAAGGATCGCTGTGTCTCGCATCCTTGACAAAATCACAGGCTCGACAACCAGAGGCTCCCAGGAGCCTGTATCGCTCAGCTGATAGTGCATTGCCTATTACATATAGTGGCCAGTTCCCACAAGGTAAAAGTTCAGCTATATTGGTTGATAGTTTGGGTTTACGGACACAATTCTGAATGAGAACCATCTAAGGACCATTGCTGCTATGTTTGGTTCAAACCTCTCAGTAATTTCAGACAAGAAGATTTTTTAATGAATTTTCCATGACCAATGTTAAACTATGTTAGGCTGTGGCGGTCATCTTGGTGGACAGTCCAGGTCATCCAACACAATTCTGAAAGAGGACAATCTAAGGACCATTGCTGCCCAGTCTTGTTCTAATTGGCCAAGTGGTTTCAGATGAAGATTTTGAAATGAATTTCCCATAGGGTCCTATGTTAAACTAAGTTCGGCTGTGGCTGCCATCTTGGTTGATTGTCCCGTTCATCAGACACAGTTCTGAAAGAGGACCATCTAAGGACCATTGCTGCTAAGTTTGGTTGCAATTGGCTCTGTAGTTTCAGACAAGAAGATTTTTACATAAATTTCCCATAGGGTCCTATGTTAAACTAAGTTTGGCTGTGGTGCCCATCTTGGTTGATCGTCCGGTTCATCGCACACAATACTGAAAGATGACCATCTAAGGACCAATGCTGCCAAGTTCAGTTGCAATTGGCTAATTAGTTTCAGACAAGAAGATTTTTAAATGAATTTCCCATAGGGTACTATGTTAAACTAAGTTCGGCTGTGGCAGCCATCTTGGTTGACCGTCCAGTTCACGGGACACAAATCTGAAAGAAGACCATCTCAGGACCATTGCTGCTAGGTTTGGTTGCAATTGGCTCATTAGTTTCAGACAAGAAGATTTTTAAATGAATTTCCCTTAGGGTACTATGTTAAACTAAGTTCGGCTGTTGCAGCCATCTTGGTTGATCTTCCAGTTCATGGGACACAAATCTGAAAGAAGATATCTAAGAACCATTTCTGCTAAGTTTGGTTGCAATTGGTTCAGCAGTTTCAGACTAAGAAGATTTTTAAATGAATTTCCCATAGGGTCTTACGTTAAACTAAGTTCGACTGTGGTGGCCATCTTGGTTGATCATCAGGTTCATCGGACAAAATTCTAAAAGAGGACCGTCTAAGGACCACTGCTGGTTGCAATTGGCTCAGTAGTTTCAGACAAGATTTTTAAATGAATTTCCCATAGGGTCCTATTTTAAACCAAGTTCGGCTGTATCAGCCATCTTGGTAGATCATCCGGTTTATGGGACATGCTTCTGAAAGTAGACCATATAAGGACTACTACTGCTAAGTTTGGTTTTAATTGGTTCATTAGTTTCAGACAAGAAGATTTTTAAATGAATTTTCCATAGGGTCCTATGTTGAACTTAGTTCGACTGTGGCGGCCATCTTTGTCAGAGGTTGGGGCCATCACACATATTTTTGAAAGAGGACCACCTTATGACCATTTCACCACAGTTTGGTTCTAATTGGGCAAGTAGTTTCAGACAAGAAGATTTTTATATGAATCTTCCAAAGGGGGCTATGTGGCGGCCATCTTGGTCAGATGTCGGGACCACCGGACATAATTTTGGAAGGGGACCACCCAAGGACCATTCCACCAAAGTTTGGTCCCAACTGGCCCAGCAGTTTCTGAGGAGAAGACTAAAATGTGAATTGTGGATGACGGACACCAAGTGATGACAGTAGCTCACATGACCCTTCAGGTCAGGTGAGCTAAAAATGGACTGTAACAACTGTTTCTAATGCCATCTAGTAACCACAAATAAGGCTTGATTATGATTGAAATTTGAAGTAATCTATAATATGAACAGAACTTCATCAGATCAAAGATGTGGTATTTGAGTGCACATTTAAAGTACAATAACAATATAGGTGTATTATTGGGACACTACAAAACTTGCAAAATTTCCTTGTTGTATAAATTGATATCAAAATACCAAAAAGTCAATACTTTATTTAACAATAAATTCAGTCAAAAATGTAACAGTGATGAGAAATTTGACATGATTTCATAGTTTATATAGAAATAGCAATGATAACTAAAGTTACATTACTAATGTCATAGTTTTATAAATACATTAGGATGAAAAATTTCTTGGGTCTTTTCATCTGTACATCCAATCACCATAGAAAATAAAAAGATCCATTTTGTTTAACCCCCTGGTGTTCATCAGTAACCATGTGATGGGTTTGAGGATTTCCCTGAAAAAGAAAAGAAACAGTGCAGTAAAAGAAAACAAAGCATCTTGACTCCAAACAGCCAAAACTACTAGTCCTCATGTTCTATTGGCACAACATAATATTAATATTACTGTGTTTGTATGACATAAATGATTCCCCCCTTCCCCTTTTGATGAAAGACCCTGCATATACTTTGGCACTTAATGACAAATTCAATTTTAGGAGTGATATTAGTCAACAAAACCATATGTTTTCTATGTCAAAACAGCCATTTTCTGTCAAAAATAGGTCAACTGGAAATACACGAAGTGGACCTGTGACTGCTAATTACACACTAACTAGAGGTACTGTGAACAAAGCTCACAAAATGATACCCTGCCACTTGCAATGTAAGAAATCCATGTTTTGGAAGAAGAAACCCCAAAAATTATTTTGACCAATAAACAAAATAGGAGGTGCACAATGGTATTATATGGTCTTTATTGGTGGAGGAAGCCAGAGTACCCGGAGAGAACCATCGACCTTCGGTAGGAAAATTGGCAATCCTTGTTAATTAAGATAGGAGTCGAACACACCTCACCACAGGTGAGATTTTAACTTGACAGGCTAGTGATAATTAGTAATCATGACAAACTACCTAGACCACTCGGCCTATCCCCCATATAAGGCAATGGCAAACTCCATGTTTTGGGAAAAGAAATCCCAAAAATTATTTTTACCAAATAAACGAGTACTGTTACGAAGTCTCCCAAACGAAGTAACTGATATCTAGAATGCCTTACATTGTATTCAATAAATTATTTGTTTTTCAGAGACTGAAATAGGGAAATTGTTCCTATAAAGTTTATGCATACTTTATGGAAAGGTTACTTGAAAATAGTGACATGAGTATTTTTTGTTACCAGATTTTTACAGTCATACAATGTCCCATTTGATCAACTTTTGCACGTCGACATGCTGCATTGACACAGATATTTCCCAATATTTCTGAACCGTTTACGAGAATTGATTTTATTGTATGGTGTTTCTACGTTGTAAAATGCATTCGATTGGTTTCATTAAATAAAAAAGACTTCTTACCTGCTAGATAAGTCCTCCCAATATCAAGTCAGTGTACTTTGAATCATATTTATATAAAATTATCAATTGCAATACAACAAGAAATTTTTTTAATTTATGACTAAGCAAATGACATAATATCTATTATTACATATTATGTCTGATACATTTATGTCTTCCTTTTATCAATATTGTATTAAATCTACAATATGATGTAAGGACAGAAAATAAAATAATTAAAAGATAAAACACCACATTAATAATAAAAAGTATCTTGAGTTTGGGCATAATGATTACCCCGGCCAGCAGTTTTCGAAGCTATATCCAGTGTTTAAAAGTGGCATGAACTCTGAGGATATCCAAGCTTTTCACAAAGAATAAAAATGTTTATAATGAAGGGCCCAGGATCTCAACGCCTTTTGTTGATTTTTTATGAGGGAATACCCCCATTCCCCGGGCAATGTGTAAAATCATTTATTGCGTATCCTTATAGGCAATTAGAAATATATGTGGTTACAGGGTATGGAGTTAAATGGTTTATGAGATTTGAACATTGCATATTAAAATGTGTTAAAAGGATAACATTTTTTACGGGATTTTGAAATAATTAAAAATTATTGATTTGAGGGCGAGGATGACCCCCGCCACCCTCCTTTGGTCAAGTTGTTAGGTTTATATCAATTGTTAGTCTAATCATGGGGTCGACAAGGGCGATAATAGTGTCTATTTGTAGAAGTAGTCAAACCTACTCTAATGGGCACCTCTACATAGCAAATCACTGTCTATAAAGGGCACAGTGAAAAAGTCCTATTCATGAACAGTCTGTAAAATTAACCTCTGTATTAAGGGCACCTGCTCATAAAAGGCACTTTTTTCTTGTCCCTTTATATACAGGTTTAACATGAATGTATTTAGTGCCAAGAATATAGTCTGGTGACCCATATAACATTGCTGTTTGTTATTCAAAAGCAAATTGTTTGGACAATTCAATTTGAAATTGTTTAAAAAAATTCAATAAGCCAATTTGTTGGAAAAATCAAGGAACTTATGAGATTTTGAGAACTTCCCTTTTTTGTGTGTGCAAATTTTGAAGGTTTTGATGGAGAAATTCAATGATATGTATCACTGGCACTCCCATCAAATCAATAATGTTCAATCATCTCATAAATTTTCTACGATCAAGCGCGATGTCATAATGAAGAAACAGCGCTGAGAGCAATGCGTATAAACAATACTGTGATTCTCCTTTAATCTTGAATTATATAAAATTATAAATCTGTAAGAAACTCGACACCTAAACCGTCGAGGGAAGCGAGGTATGTGTCATTTGGTGCATCTTACCATGGGGAAAAAAAGAAAATATATCTTTTTGGGGTGGGGATTTTAGCAGTTTATGAGATAATTGAACATTATTGATTTGATGGGAGTGGTGATAACCCCTGGGGAAGCGAGGTATATGTCATTTGGTACGTCTTACCATGAGGAATAAGAAAATATATGGTTTAGGGATGGGGATTTTAACAGATTATGAGATAATTGAACATTATTGATTTGATGGGAGGGGTGATAACCCCCTGGGGAAGCGAGGTATGTGTCATTTGGTGCGTCTTACCATGGGAATAAGAAAATATATGGTTTAGGGGTGGGGATTTTAACGGATTATGAGATAATTGAACATTATTGATTTGATGGGAGGGGTGATAACCACCTGGGGAAGCGAGGTATGTGTCATTTGGTGCATCTTACCATGGCGAATAAGAAAATATATGGTTAGGTAGGGGTAGAGATTTTAACAGTTTATGAAATAATTGAACATTAATGATTTGATGGGAGTGGTGATAATCCCCTGGGGAATGGAGGTATGTGTCATTAGGTGCGTCTTACCATGGGGAATAAGAAAATATATGGTTTAGGGGTTGGGAATTTAATGGTTTATGAGATAAGGCCATTTATTTTTAATTAGTTGGTTTATGGATCCGCCAACCCGATTTTGACGATTTGAAGGAAAAAAAATAAAATTGAAAATTTTGGTTTTTTATTACCGCTGACCCTCTGAAATCAGCCATCCCCAAACTAAAAATAAACTAAAATCCTTTTTGTATCAAAATTTAATTAAAGATTATGTTCCAATTCTTCTGAAAATAGATTATCCATTAATAAAATACTTAATAAAATCTATTTATAGTTGATGCCATTTTCTGAAACAAATTTTATGAAACAAATTTCCTGTAAGAATCCATGCAGCTTTTAAGTTCATTTTGTATGAATATCTTGATTCTGTAAGATATCGAATCCACTCATTTTATGTTGTCGTATGTTTCCTTAAAAAGGGAATGGGCTACTGAACAACACCTTTCAAGATAGATGTTATGATATTTGGGTTTCAAATCATTTGCAACCTTTGTATATTTGGCAATATAACCAAGATTGTTCAAAAGTACATGATTTCCTTTTTTTTTTTCCCAACCGACCGACCTTATTTTTAAAAAAAAAAAATCTGTAAACCAATTAAAAATAAATGGCCTAATTGAACATTGTTTATTTGATGGGAGTGTTACGGAGAATAATAAAATATATGATTTAAAGCTATGGATTTTAATTGCATATGAATTTTTCAAAATTATTGACTTTGAGGGGTGGGGATGACTCCCCTAGAGGAAAGAGGTATATGCCATTTAATAGGTGCAGTCACAGTGTATAATAAAATATATGATATGAGACTGTTATTGGTCACTCTCATAGTTTTTTTCGATGAAAAAAAATTTCCCCATAGGGTCCTATAGTAAACCCCTTGCCTCTTTGAACTCCTCTTTATACATCTCAGGGACCCCCGTCAAAAAATGAATAGTATTAGGCACATCTAGAAACATTGATCTTTCATCATGGAAAATCTCAGATCCATATCTCTGACGGTTATTGAGAACTCGAACGAACAAAATCGCAAATCAAAATCTACAAGTCTCCCACTCTCAAGAGCCTGTATCACTCACCTGGATGTAACTTTTCACATTCAGGACTAAAAATTGTGTAGCAGTCAATTTGGATGGTTTTTCTATAGGGTTCTATGTTAAACTAAGTTCAACTGTGGCAGCCATCTTGGTTGACAGTCCAGGTCAATAGACACATTTCTAAAAGAGAACCATCTAAGGACCTTTACTGCTAAGTCTTGTTCAAACTGGCTAAGTGGTTTCAGACAATAAGATTTTTAAATGAATTTTCCAATAGGGTCCTATATTAAACTAAATTCGGTTGTGGCGGCCATTTTGGTTGCCATTCCAGGTCATCAGACATATTTCTGAAAGAGGACCTCCTAAGGACCATTGCTGCCAAGTCTGGTTCCAATTGGTAAAGTGTTTGGTTCTAATTGGCCTTGTAGTTTTTTTTTAATTCATCCCCCCTTTTTTTAATTTTTAGTAAGAGCTGCCATGTCGGTTGGAAGTCGGGATGCCAGACATAATTTTGGAAGGGGGCCACCCAAGGACCATTCAACCAAAGTTTGGTCCCAATTGGCACAGTGGTTTCAGAGTAGAAGATCTTTAAAGAAAGTTTACACTGGACAAAAGGGCAAAAACTCCTATAAGGGGTCAATCAATGATTTTGACTTATTTGTAGATCTTACTTCGTTGAACGTTTTTGCTGTTTATAGTTTGTCTTAATCTATAATAATATTCAAGATAATAACCTAAAACTGCAAAATTTCCTTAAAATTAACAATTCAGGGGCAATAAGCTACAACCCAATAAAGGGTTGACCGATTCGTCTGAAAATTTCATGGCAGGTAGATCTTCAACTGATGAACATTTTTACCTCAGTCAAGTTTCGCTCTAAATGCTTTAGTTTTTTGAGACAAAAACTACAGTAGTTTTTTGAGACAAAAACTACAGTTTACCCCTATGTTCTATTTTTAGCCATGGTGGCCATGTTGGTTGGCAGGCAGGGTCATCGGACATATTTTTTAAACTAGATATCATAATGATGCTTGTGGCCAAGTTTGGTTCCATTTGGCCCAGTAGTTTCAGAGGAGAAGATTTTTGTAAAAGTTAACGGACAACGGATGACTATGGACGACGGACGCCAAATGATGAGAAAAGCTCACATGACCCTTTGGGTCAGGTGAGCTAAAAATAGGAGGTGCACAATGGCATTATATGATAAAGAATCTGAGAAAGTTTCATTAAATTATAATATGTGGTTTAGGAGGAGTTGAGGATACAAAAGTTGAACATATTGTTACCGGACAGACAGACTCCCCCATTGCTATATACCTTTGCTTTACAAAGCGGGAGTATAAAAATATTCTGAATATTTACAGTTGTTTAGAAAACTCAAGGCTCTCCCAGGCGTGTATCACTCACCTGAAACTTTTATGCAAATCTTAATCACATTGAAATAATTTATAAATGGTTATGACCTACAGAAGAAATGAAAAAAGACTCCTTTGATTTGTTATATCTGGCCATTATCTTTGATGAATCAGCTATTTCCATAACCTAGAGGACTTAATTCAAAATTTTCCTGTAAAACTTTCATGAAGTCCAACAGTCTGAAGATTGAAAATCTTAGCCTCAATTTCAGACAGTTATACTTTATATAAACTTTCACAAAATTCATTAAAAATTTGCCTCATCAGGAACTAGATTTCGTTATTGCTACCATATTTTTTGTCTGATCAGAATGAAAATAGACATCGCACGGAGACTTTTCAATATATAAATGTCTAATACCTGGTTTAAGGTGGAAAGACCCAGTGGCTTCAGAGGAGAAGGTTTTTAACATTTGACCAATCAGGAGCTAGTACCAATAATACTACAATAATAGCTCACATAGATCTAGGAGCCCGGTGAGCTAATATCAAGGTGAATTCGTAAGAACACTAACACAGCAAAAATACAATAAAAATACTATGTGATGGCAATAGCTCGCATTGCCCTTTGGGCCACATGAGCAAAAAGTGAAACCTATATAATATGTTACCACTGTGAAAAGGAAATAACAAACATTGCAGCTCTATTACATATGTATGTGAAATCTATGTGAAATCTACATAAATTAGTCTGAAAATATCAAACTGTATTCTTAAGTTATCTTATTTAACACTAAAACCTTCTATCTTCAGTAATATGTCACCAGCAATGAAATAAGGCTTTTTTGAATTTTGAAAACAATATTCAGACAATTCAGATTTTAGGCTGGTGAGCTAAAAAGGGCCATCTAAGGACCATTGCTGCCAAGTCTGGTTCAAATTGGTCAAGTGGTTTCAGACAAGAAGATCTTTCAATGAATTTTCCCATAGAGCCCTAGTTTCTGAAAAAAGTGTGATGGAAATATTTGTTGGACGAAGGAACAGACGGACTGATGGACGGACGGACAAGATGAATGCAATATAGGGGTATAATAACTCTGATGACATTAAAAGGGCTGTTAGTCCAAACAAATCAACAAACTGTGAAATTGTATAATATGGGCATGTTCAGGTCATGCCCAACCATCTACAAAGATGAACAAAATTGGCCAATGAGAAGTTGCGTACTGAAAATATGCGTGACAAACATACAAGAGTATTCCAAGTATAGTCACCACTCTGCGAGTGTGAGTATAATAAATTAATTTCAGCTAAGCTTAAAATAACAACATACTTTAAAGAGAAAACAAAAGATTTTGACTACATTCATATCACCAGGAAAACTGAGAAACATGCCATTTTTTTCTTTAGAAATATAGTTACATGCAGGTCTGGGTGACCATTTTAGGACTAAATATACATTATGGAATTGAGTTACATGTTTTTGCATTTTCCATCTTTCTCTTTCAATGAAACTAGCTTTATATAGTCAAAATATTTAACCGAATTTCTTTTCGATGTGCAAATTATTAAAAAAAATTTAAAAATTGTAAGAAGACTTGAATAATATATAAATGAAATTTCTAATTTTTTAAATAAATTGTCCTAAAATGATTTACAAAAACTAAGACTATCTACTGAAATGGAACTTCCACTTCATATTTACACTCTCAGATTCCAAACCATAAAGGTAGGTTGAAAACACCACACTGGTTACCTGTATAATAAGATCCATATGGAAAGGCTGATTGTTGTTGTGTGGTTAAAGGTGGATAAAATCCTGTAAATTCACCAAATAGAGAAATTACCTTTCACTTTAATGTGTTTTCATTAATCAAATTTTTGTAAAAGTTCCAAACCGTACACTGAGATCCTTATTAATAAGAATCAAAATATATGCAGACATTCTTAGAACAACTGACTGTATCATGGCAGTCAATATATTTTATTGTATGTCGAATTAACCATTAATAAAGGGCTTCGCTAAGCGCAGCATGATACAAAGGCAACATGTCAACAGGTAAAGAACTAAAGTAAATGTGGACACATTATTATGCTTTACCCAATGAAGTGTTTGATAATATACTATACATTACACAGAAATATTGGAAATACCACAAAAACCATATGAAAAAAAAAAATTTACAACCAGTACATATCAAGCCACATTGCTTTGTTGGTCATCCCTTATATCATCAAGGAACACTAAAAACCAAAAATCATAAAAATCAGACAAATATTTTAAAAATTGCACCAAAATTATTAAAAAACCCTTAATGACCCCCAGAAAAAAACAGAAGGTGCCAGATTCCCAAAAATTAATCTCAATCTGTATTTCTTATGGGGGACCATTGTGGTAAAATATTATAAGGATACATATATTAGAAGAAAAGTAAATCAGCGGAATCCTGACTGTCTACTGACGCCAACAACTTTGACAGTCTCATACCATTATACGTCTACAAAAATTTGTGGTCGTATAAAAACCCCTTAATGACCCCCAGAAAAAAAAACAAGAGGGACCAGATTTTCCAAAATCAATCCCACCTGTATTTCTTATGGTGGAAAATTCTGGTAAAATATTATAAGTATACGTTCAACAGAACAAAAGTAAATGAGCAGAAACCTAACTGTCACGGAAGCTGATGTCGACAACAGGCTCATACCATAATACGTCCGCAAATATTTGTGGTCGTATGGAAATAACTGATCTTTGAAAAAAAATTTCAATCCTTATCAATTAAGATTAAAGCTGAACATGCCTCATCATGAGATGGTTCGGACTCAAAACCTAAGTGTTAACTGTCCAGCAATGGTAAGTAATAAGGACAAACTAACTGGACCATTCAGCCATCATGGCCTCTGTGTAGGTAATAAGATAATACAATATTTCTTTTTGATCTGATACATGTATTTGTTCAATTGTTTCTACATATCCAAAGAAAACAAATTAAAAATAAATGAAAATACAACTGACATAATTGATTTTTTTTAATTTTACAAGAAACTTTAAAATCTGGACCTGGCCTTCAACTACATCTTGCATATCAGCACTTGTGTATATTTTTTTGCTCTTAAAAGAGAGGAACAGAAAACGCATTGTAGAGTGAGGATATTAACATGATATTAAACACAATATACATGATATACGATCTGAAGTTTTTGTGCTGTAAAAGAAATTCCATGTTTTGTAGCAAGTATATATGTGACTGAGGGGTTGAGATCCCAATGGGTTTTTTAACATTTTCATCAATAAAACTATCTTTCATACAGAGAGATGTATGATAGATAAACTTCACCTGAGGCTTGCTATACATCTAACACTGTCTACTAAAGAACTAAATGCTCTCAGGCCTGTATTGCTCACTTGGATTTCATTTGCCTACATAAAGTAAAACTAAATGTTTGATTTTGGCAGTCTTTTTGGTTGGTGGATCATGTGGATGTATTTAAAGGAAATGGGACCATTGCTTGTAAGTTTGATTCTGTCAAAATTGGTCCTACAATTTGACCATTAAATTCTATTTACCTGTAAGGTTTTGTAAAGAATTCTGTTGTCCAGGTAACAATGGACTGTTGGGGACATAATTACTACCAGCTTGATGAGGCATGCCTGAAATAAAACTAAACATTTACATCCAATGTATGAAGTGTGTGTAAATACATGTATAACTGCAATAACTTATTGTATATTGAATATTGTATCATGTGTATATTGTATATTATATATTGTATAATAATAAGTTTTCTTCTGGTAGATATATTTCTGAGTTAAAGTCCATGGATATAAAAAATTTAAGGGGCCACAGTTGTTGAGAATCGTAATGCAGATTTCAAACAGAAGAAAAATAGTTCTATGTACGTACATAATATATATACCTGGACTTGGGCTAAACTGTTTAAGCCTGGTTGGATGTACTGCTCAAAATGTTCAGATGTTTATGTTTTGGCTACAAGCATACCTGATCAAGGTTTATCCAGAACTGTGCATCATACCGACTTGATCTGTAGCTCATCATTATAAGCTCATTTACCAAAATTAAGATCAGCTGGTAAAGTGTTTGCAAAAAAATCCAGAAAACTAATATTTTGATAATAATTCCTATATCAAAGTGCAATAACCCTCACAATCATTACATGATCAGTGTGAAACTCAAACCTAATCTGTAGCTCATCATTATAAGCTTGCATATCAAAAATAAGATCAGTTGGTATAAGGGTTTGCAAATAAAGTAAAGATAAACTGTTATCACAGAGATATGTCTCGCCTTTTTGTAATTTTGATTATGCAAATGTTGAAATCATAATAGCAATACCTTAACATCTTACACAAGTTACGCAAATATTCAAAGTCAATGAACCATGACTGAGTTACATGGTTAAACAATCTCCATTTAAATGAGATGTGTGAATGCTAATACAACTGGATACCAAATACCATTGACTTATTATAAGTCGTTCCCAAACCTAAATACAAAAATTTTGTGGGAAAAATTTGGTTGATTATATAGGGAATCACTGATGCGTGACTGGAGTGGCCCCCCCTTAGGTCAGTCAGTGCCCCCCCTCCCCCTCTCTTACAAAAAGTTCTGGATCCGCCACTGATAGCAATACTTTAACATGTAAGTTATGCAAATATTCAGTCAATGAATATGCACGAATTAGCATACCTATGTGTAGCTTTTCAACCCAACCTCATCATGGCGAGACAAAAATCTTTTTGCTTGGCTTTGTGTCCAATAAAATATAATTTTTTTTGTTTACTCATAGTTACTTATAGTTGATTTCCAGTACAGGATCCCTCAAGGTTCCTCTGCACCAGACTCCATACTATATGTAAAGTAAGCAAACCATTCAAAGTCAATAGACCACGACTGAGGGGGTGGAGCCAAATAATCTCCATGGCAATGAGATGTGGCAATGATAATACATCTGCATACCAATTATCATTGACCTACCACTAGTGGATCCCCATAAACTGACCTAATCACAAACTAATATATGTAAAGTAAGCAAACCATTCAAAGTCAATAGACCATGACTGAGGGGGTGGAGCCAAATAATCTCCATGGCAATGAGATGTAGCAATGGTAATACATCTGCATACCAATTATCATTGACCTACGACTAGTGGATCCCCATAAACTGACCTAATCACAAACTAATACATGTAAAGTAAGCAAACAATTCAAAGTCAATAGACCATGACTGAGGGGGTGGAGCCAAATAATCTCCATGGCAATGAGATGTAGCAATGGTAATAACATCTGCATACCTATTATCATTGACCTACCACTAGTGGATCCCCATAAACTGACCTAATCACAAACTAATACATGTAAAGTAAGCAAACCATTCAAAGTCAATAGACCATGACTGAGGGGGCGGAGCCAAATAATCTCCATGGCAATGAGATGTGGCAATGGTAATACATCTGCATACCAATTATCATTGACCTACCACTAGTGGATCCCCATAAAACAGAGCTAATCACAAACTAATACATTGTTGACACCATCGCCGTCGCCGCCGGAAACAGCATACCTATGTCTCGCCTTTTGACTCCGTCAAGGCGAGACAAAAACTAGTATTTTGGCAATAATTTCTATATCCAAAGACAATAACTCTCACAAAAATTAACAAATCAGCGTGAAACACAAACTTGATCTGTAGCTCAATATTATAAGCTAACATACCTAAAATAAGATCAGTTGGTTAAACAGTTTCTGGAAAAAGTCTCGAAAACTGTAGTGTGACTGACAGACGGATAGATTGACGGGTGCAAACCTAGTCCCCTTCAGCGTTGCTGGTATTGGACTAACACTGTCACTAAGACAACAAAAATTTAGTAACCTTCACATTTTTCATTTTTAAACCTTATCCAATCGTTACATATGATGCACAGTTAGTGTGATTTATACAAAAGTTTTATGCATCATAAGGCTCACATGAGTACAAAATGAGACATTTTTCCAAGACAAATATTACTGCTTGATATTTATATTGAGATCTTTGCAACGTTTTATTGACAGAATTAATCTGGGTGATAGGTTTATCTCTCAATTTTTTTTGTGTCCAGCATTTTGAAAACCCTCCAAGCAAATGGAAAGCAGCAATAAATCAAGTGTGCTTATCCACTCCTGACAGATGAACCTTATTAAGTAAGCAGTATGTCTTCCTAGGTGGATATCATTTATTGTTTTTCTTAAGAACTATAGACTCCCAGGAGCCTGTATTGCTCACCTGGACTATGTCCATCTTGACTGGCAGCCTGGAACATTGCTATCAAGACAACTAGCTCACTGGTTTCAAACAAGAAGATCTTTCAGTGATTTTTCCCATTAGGTCCTATGTTAAACCATGTTCGGCTGTGGCAGCCATCTTGGTTGGGATTATCAGCCATTTTGGATAGCGGGCATGATCATCGGCAACAATTCTGAAAGGAAGCCATTTAAGGACCATTGCTGCCTAATTTTGTTCCAACTGGACAAGTGGTTTCAAACAAGAAGACGACGAATGTTGGACAATGGACAGACGGCGAACGCCAAGTGATGGCATTAGCTCACATGGCCTTGTAGGCGAGGTGAGCTAACAATAAAAACTGTGAAAATGCCTTTTTGCTATAGATTTTCTTGAAAATTAATGCAGACTGCATTAGATGCACTAAATTTGGATTCCAGCATGCCTAGTTCTGTAATCAATCAAGCATACAAAGTGTTTATCGTTTTTCATTCTTGAAAGCACATACATCATTTAATGATTGACTGTAATTTTTCTTAAGTCTACGAAGAAATAACCTCAATCATAGCGGGTTATTTGAAAGTGTGCATTGAGGTTATTTCAAATAGACTGAAAACAAAATTAGTCAATCCTTATAATTTAATTCCAACGGCTGTTTTGATATCTAAAACGTCAGGATTCCCTTTAATGACGTCATAGTAGAAAAGAAAATTTAGTCTGTGATATGACAAGACAAAAAAAATTTGACCCATCAAATGATACGTAACATCCAGTATTGAATTATTGAAACTTAGCTTAAGTAATTTTATCCTTACCATAATTACTCTATTTATTGGAAACTAAAATACACCTATTTTCTGGGAAAATTGTAAAATTGTCAAAAAATAGTTTTCGTATTTCTGTCCACATCGATGTCATTTTTTAACTCTATATGATCGACCTGGTCAATGTACTTTAAGAATATGCAATCAAAATAATGGTTCATACTTGGTATTGTTATTTGATTTTGCTTTCATGTTTTACCTTTTTGTACTTCAAATTAAGTTAATTGAATGTTGAAGACAAAAACAATAGCAAACTTCAATTGACCCGCCATGTTGTTGACTAATATGTGGACATCTCACAAATTATTTTTACGATCTGGATTTGAAGCATCTCACAAATGATTTTTACAACACATGTTACATTTGTAGTCTCATCGTCTTTTTAGAACATATTATAACTTTTACATTTAAATGTCTTATAAAAAATGATTAAAGGATTTGTTTTGTAAAAATATTATTCATTTCATTTCAAATTTGTTAAATTTATCTCTGAGAAACGCTACTACGCAATTCCGTTCCGAACTCGTTTCGGATTTCTTTTCAAAAGTAAACTTCCAGGTAGGAAAAATTCAATAAAATTTACTTAAAAATCGATCTTGTTTCAATCAAATTTATTAAGATAGATAGTTTAAATGGTTTAGAAAGACGAAATAAACACTTGATGAGGACTGAAAGTAATTAACTTACCTAAGAAGTTAAAATTACTGACTGTCACCACCTGAGAACAACGATCGTAACCGACAATTTTGAAATCGTCGAAAAAATAGAGTTATCAAAAAATTCAATTTTCCTTGAATTTTCAAAAGTGTTGAATAATAAGGCCGTCCAATAATTATAGTATAACTAATCTAAAAATGCGAATACCTAACAATCTACAAAGAGTTACCGAACAACACATTAATTCACGAGTGCGAGTAGCGCACGAGTGAATTATTAGTGTTTTTCCGTCACGAGTTGTAGATCTTTGGTATTCGAATTTCAAGATTAGTTATTCTGTTTATTACATTGAAATATTCCGTGTATTCAGAAATTTTAACGAGACAATACAAGGGATTATGTTTTCATATGATTACGTGTCGACCATTGTATAGCAACGTTGGCGACGGCTATTGTTATGTCACTTCCTTGAGTGAAATATGACTTTCGATTTCACTGTGTGAATTATCGAATTTGATTTCACTCGGAAATCCCGGTATATCACAACACTCAATGTAATAATTAGGGTTATTACAGTATATAAAAACTATAATTTAGAAAATACTGTTGCTAAATTGTTTTGTTGAGTATATACAAAATATTTATTTAACATACCCTGAGATGTTTGGTTATATAATGAAGATTTCATTGTTGGAGACTGTGCTGGATTTTCTGCGGATTCTTTACTGAAATTTGATAATTTTATA
This sequence comes from Mytilisepta virgata, assembly GCA_028015205.1. Taxonomy (NCBI): domain Eukaryota; kingdom Metazoa; phylum Mollusca; class Bivalvia; order Mytilida; family Mytilidae; genus Mytilisepta; species Mytilisepta virgata. The sequence continues at coordinate 46,610,158 of CM051520.1, forward strand.
CTCTGGTATCCAGGAACTGGCTTGGGCATTCCTGGATGAGGATAAGATGAAGGTGATGTTGACTGCATTTGTTTTCCTGGCTGTGACTGAACAATTGAACTCATACTCCAAATTGTTGAAGCATCTGCTTTATTCTGAGGTAGAGTTGATCTACTCATTACCCCTGATGGTGATGGGGATTTTTTATGTTCAGCATGAGCCTGGTCTATTTGACCAAATAAACTCTGTAAAAGATTTGTAGCAGTAACTTCACCCTTTGTAGGACTAGTCAGACTTGACAGATTATAATTGTTATTTAATTTGGATGGTGACTGCCTTTGACCTGCACTGAGTGAAGACATAGGTGAAACTCTTTGACTTGAATTATATGATGATGTTGGTGAAATCCTCTGGTTTCCAGATGACACAGTTCCCTGAGAAATAGAACGCACTAATATTGGCTTTTTAGCACTATCTTGATTTGAATTTGTAGCACTTTGGGATGTAAATTTTGTCCCTGGTGATTTGCCATGCATGGAATTAGAGGATCCTGAGGTTGAATACACAACTATTGTTTTTGGTTTATTAATTCGCTGAGTTGTTACAGGTTTTGTTTTTCCCTCCCCAGCACCATGGTAGTTTTGAGGAAGCTGTTTCTCACGATTTTCCAAGAATTGTTTATATGCATCCTGATTCATTAAAGGTGGACTTTTCCCTGAAGATTTCTGTGCAAGATAGGAAGCTAACTGTACATTTGCCCCGTGTTTCTGATGTGCCTGCGGAGGACCTTGTTTCGAAATTTGAGCAGCCTTCATTTTCTGAATTATCTGTTGTGCATCCTGTGGTTTTATCTGAAGGCTAGGTGAGATATGTGATGGATGCTGTATATTTTTAGGCGGTGATGTTTTACTGTCATCTTTACCAAGCTGCTGCTGGAATACTGACGATGCATATTTCTGAAATTGTGCCATAAAACTTGAATCACTTTTGTGTTCTGCTTGTTTCAAATTTTGCGGATTACTTGGTGAACTTGCTCCTGTGTTATAAGATGACCTCAAAATATCCGACACAACATGATCCCAACGTTCTCCCATATATTTCTGCGAAGCTGCTGAAGATGCCAGTAGGGAAAGTCCAGGAGATAGCGTGTTACCTACAATACTTCCAGTCTTTGTGTCAGTATTACTTTTACTCACTGTCACTTGTGTGTCCAAAGCTAATTTTGTGCTAGATTGTTTGTCACCAGCATAATCTAGTAAGGTTGGAATAAGTCTCCCCCCGTCCCCTGAACCAACACATCTAACTGGAGTACTGCCGGGGGCAGCACCAGATTTCTGTGTTCCTGATATCGGAGTAATTCCTTGTTTTGTCACCATCAGAGGGGCACTCGCAGGAGCACTTGAAGGAGCAGTGAGTTGCTTTATTGCATTTACTGGAGTATTAGCAGTAGAATTTGAAGTTTTATTTATTACTGGTACTTTCTTAATCTTTGTGCTGAAAAATAAACAAAAAATATTTTAATATACATAATCTTTTAACATGTTGTTTAACAATTAGACGATTATATCTGTCTTAATGGATAATTTATAAATAATCTTATTTTCTCAATTTTTATGTGTCTTACAGAATTACTGGCATTTCCTGAAGACCGTCTTTGCTCAATGTCCAGAGGCAAATACTTCCATCAAGAACCAGTTCAAGAATAATTTTAAGTAAACTAAAATCTTTATCAAGACAATGAAAAGGATGTTGCCAGAAAAAAAATTCCTGATGTTTAATTCAATCTAACCAAGTATATCTTTTTTTTATCTCATTATGGAAGGCCCGGAACTAATACATATATTATTTATTGTTTATTTATTAATCTTATTGTAATCCATAATTCTTTTAGTAGCAGTGACCTTGACCTCTGAACTAATGACCTGAAAATTAATAGGATTATTCCCTTCTGATAATAGGAAAATTATTAGTCCAACTTTGGTTTCCACAAATACTTCTTTATTCTCAAAATAAAAAAATATATTTCTAGTATCAGTGAACTGGGCCTATGACCCCAAAATTAATATCCCCTAGAGCCATAATAAACCCACCTTTGGTTTCCTTACTCAAGTCATCATCCAAAAACTACTTATTTGGGACACACAACCAAACCGATTGCTAATTTTTTTTGGGGAGCATAATAAAGTATATTTATGGAATTTGGTTGGTTTAATACTTACGGATTTGTCCAAGCTACATGTCCTGGTCTACTTTCTTTAAAAAGAACACTGAAAAAAAGGTAGGTCAAATAATATAAATATATATCACCTGGTATCCATTATTGATACATTTTGTAAAATTTGAAAAGGTCATTCATTTCAAGAGGCCATATTGGTATAGAATCAGAATCAGAATATTTATTGGTCCAAAATCCAAAACACAAGGATTGTCACCAAAATATAACAAACAAGAACATAAACATGATTCTTTAAACAAACATACATAATATGTGCAATATGCATATTTTATTATGGTAATAATAGTATCGTATGGTCCGGAAGGCCATCTTGGTGTAAGGTGTGGACTGCCCAAGAAATGACCAATAAACCAAGTTACTTCAAAGGAGATGATGAAAACGTATAACATTAACATGATTAACAGATATCATGGATGAGAAAAAAGAGAGTTTATTGTCAGTGAATGCAATAGCTCATATGGACCTTTGGTACAGGAGAGCAAAATATTTAAACAAAATAGAATGATCTTTTCAAAATATTAGGGTCTTGTGACAAGTACCTTCACATACAAATGTAAAATATATCCCAGGTCATTAAAATGTCACTAAGACAAGTCAAAAGACCCTACAATTGGTGCTACTTGCTGATTTTTTTTTCAGTCACAGTGAATACACTGGTCCACAATCTAGACCCCTTGACTTAATTTTGAAGAAGGATCACATAAGAAATACTTCAAGTTTGGAATAAATTGCCTCAATAGATTCACTGAAATTCAGAAGATTTTTTTATAATTCAGTTTGCTTATCTTCACTTAAAAGACAAATCCATCTATTCACTTCTGACGTTAGGAATTTCTTTAAAATCAACCCTAAGATATTTTAAATAATACTGATCAAAATTAGGTTTTAAAAAAATGAGTTTACTGGACTCATTTTCATGTTATTCCATCTCAAACTTTTCTAGTTTTAAGAAATCATTTAGAATAACGTGTCATTTTCAAAGGATTGCTATTCTTTTGAAACATGACAGAAATTTTACATTTTGGTACCAGAATTTCCAGAATTTCTTACATTTCAAGATTTTTTTTTGATTTAATAGTTTGCTTTGCTCTAATTGAGGAAATTGTATAATAAATAAAAAATAAAATAGTCGTATCCTTTTTTGTACAAAATGATATATAGAAACTTTTGATGTTAAGAATTTTCTTAAAGTTGGCATGGAAGAAGAAAATAGCACTCTTTAATGAATAAGCTTTTAAAAAATATAGGTCACGGCCTTTTAAGAAAGAAAAATTAATTTTCATTCATTTTTCAATGAAGATTAGATTTATCTTCTCTTGCAAAAACTGTGTTTGGTGGTGATAAGCATTGTGTACAATTTTCATAACATTTGATTGAGGCAAACTAAAGTTAGAGAACGGAAACCTATTTTGGGACATATGTATTGATAGACAGACAAGGGTAAACCTTAATGCCTCCTTCGCCTAGAGGTGGGGGCATAAAAATTTGTGCCATACATAAATTTGATCTTCACCTGAAATAAATAGTCCTCGAGAAAAAAAGTTAAAATTCAAATGTTACTCGTTCGCACCTATTTTTGCCATAAAAAAAACACCAAAAGAACTAAAAAGCATTTTTGGTGTGGCCTTATCTTTCATTTACAGTTTCTTAGTACAAATCGCTAAACTATATATGCAATGTGATGGGTGCCGTTAATGGAACATGACATGCTTACCCTTCCAGAGCACCAAATGTCACTGACAGTTTTTGTGGGAGTTCACGTTGCCAGTGTTTTAGTCTTTGTTCTATCTTGTTCTGATCCTCTTTGGTTGCTTTGGTGTTTGTTTTTGTAATACTTGTATGAGTACTTTCACATTGCTTTGGTATTCTTTTTTCTGATATTCATATGATAAAACATTCAATTGTTATGAGCAATCATATCTGGAAAAAATACAAAATACATGGTAATGAATTTATTTGTACCTTGTTTGCATCCATCCTTTTGGCCAAAGAACTTTAATATCTCTTTCTAAAAATGCCTTCAAATATTCCTCTGCAGTCTGAGTTCTCGTTTTCATGTAATTGTATATCTTCATTTTTACTCGAACAACATCACAAAGTAATGTCCTATAATGAGAAATATTAGTCACAATTTTCAGAACTAAAGTCAAACATTTTTGTCTCGAACACTCTTAATTTGAAATACGCAAGTTTGTCAAGGTTACTGATGGACCCCATTAATTCCAAGTTAATTCAACATTGTTTTTTTTAAGATTCTTGAGTGAATACATCAGTTGTGTCAAACTAATTGTATAATTCCAAAAGTGATATAATTTTACCATTTGTAAAAGGAACTTGATAGCTTACATGATCAGTTGTGTTTTATCTTTCATATAACATGTATAATGTAACTTTTAAGTCATTATTTTAATTGTAAAGATTGTTGTTTTAAAAAATCATTGACACTGATTTAAATTCATTGTTTTTTTTTCACATTTTTTTTATCATTTCAATAAAAGGACATTTGTGTAAACAAATAAAAGTCACAACATCATGTGTGTGTAAATTAACCACAGATTAAACTGGAAGTAAAAAACTGAATACCGGATGACTCGAAGCACTTGATAAGGTGAAATTTTCTTTAAGTACCCTGAAGTTGGACACAGGTGAGTTTTACTGTATTTTGTTTACGGGAAGTGACATAACATTACTATTAATTTTGAAAATGTTGTATTATAAATTTTGTAGATGAATGTCCAAAGTAACAAATTTAATCAAAGGTTGACACACAAATATTTCATATCTGTCTATACTACCGTAATTTCTCTAATCTTTCATCGGCTTAATTTTTAAGCACTTTTTAAATATCGTGGAAAAGCAATTTTTTTAAAATCTCTAATTTTTCATCATTAACGAAATTTTCAAATCGCATTTGCCATGAAGTCAACATTATTTTAGAACTGAAGTCATTCTGGTCATCATAAAGTCTTTAATTCCTTTAGACAAATAAGTTTATTCATCCAAAACATGAAAAATAAATGTAATAATAACAAATTTTAAACAAATTTGATCGATTTTTTTGGATAAGATAGAAAAAACAAACTCAAGTTCGGTATAATTACATTTCTGATTCCTGTTATCTACATGTAATAAGGAACAAACTTTACTTCATAATTCCTTTTCTTTAACTTATAATTTCTAATGACATTGATCTTATTCTAAGAAGTAAGAAACAAACCCAATAAATATTTATTATGTATCATTCCAAATCTGGATTACGACCACATGTTGTTGCCCTCCTGTTGAAATAAGTTTGTCATCCTTGTTGTTTTTTGGATTTAAAATGGCAGTTTCGTGAAAGTTGATGACCAATTAATAAAAAACAAACAAAGCAACAAGTCTGCAAGTATGGGGTTACATATCTTCTTTTTATACTTACTATTCATTGAGCAAGTCAATCTACAAATGTATTTATTGGAAGTCCACAACTGTCCCATAACAACAGAAACTTAATTTTTCATCATTTTTCAAATTTCCTCAAAAACATTTTTTTTCAGTGAGGAGAAATTACGGTTCTGCATTGAAAAACATGTTATCAAGAGGGTGAAAAGTTCTCTTGTAGGGTTTTATGTCAAACTATGTTTGACTGTGGCGGTTGTTTTGGATAACATCGGAGGTCATTGGATGTAACTCTGATAGAGGACCACCTAAGGACCATTGTTATAAAGTTTTCCAAATGGATCACTGGTTTCAGAAAAGAAGATATTTTTAAGTGAATTTTGCCATAGGGTCCTAAATTAAACTATATTTGGCTCTGGTGGACATCTAGGATGGTGGGTCATCAGATATAATTCTGTAAGAGTTAAAGGGATATAACCACCCAAGGACCATTGCTGCTGATTTTGGTTGGCTAAATGGCTCGCATGGCCCTTTTGGTGATGTTAGCTTTTAAAAGATCTTTTACATGGGCCTTTGAGTCATGTTAGCTTTTAAAAGATATTTTACATGGGTTTTTTGGGTCATGTTAGCTTTTAAAAAATATTTTACATGGGCCTTTGGGTTATGTTAGCTGTTAAAAGATATTTTACATGGGCCTATGGCTCATGTTAGCTTTTAAAAGATATACAATCACAAGAACTTTTATTTCATCAAAATATAGAACTTAGTGCATTCAAACACTAAAATAAAACAATTTCACCCAATGTCAAGTTTCATTTTTTCCTGGTACATTTGGAACTGTTGAAGACTTTATTGATAAAACCTTGATTGCATGCAAAAATCTGAAGGGTATGGATTTCAGTTTTATCATGTTTTATGATTTATACTCCCATAGAAAGTTTCAAAATTATTTCAAGGGAGACTGCACATGTTTGTCTCACCATAGGGTAAAATAAATAGTATCTTTCACCCTTATAAGGGCAAGACATATAGTATCTTTTACCCTTATGAGGGCAGAACAAGGCTAGGTCACACATGAGGGTTCAAATATTTATAGTCTCAACTGAGGCTCTGCTAAGGTTGAGAAATAGAAATATTTGAGCCTAATGGAGTGAGATACATTTTGTAGCGAGGTCTGTCCAAAACAATGGTGACTGATACTTGTTCTCACAATTAGAACTATGTTTACAACTGTTGCTATGGGAAAAGGGTCTCACACTCTAGCAACAGCATGATGTCACTGTTTCAAATGCGAGAAAAGGCCATTGTTCACCTGAGGGCTCAAATATTTCTTGTCTCAACAGAGGCTTTGCTACGGTTGAGAACTACATGTATTAATATTTGATCCTAAGGTTGTGATAGTCAAGTCTGGTCAAAATAGGGGTGACTGATACTTTTTCTGACATTCACAACTACTTTTTTTAACTGTTGCTATGGGCAGAGGGTTAGACACCCATGTGAGGGCAAGATAAATAGTATATTTCATATCTATGAGGGAGAGACGGAACCATCTCACCTGAGGACTGAAATATTTCTTGTCTAAACAGAGGCTCTGCCAAGGTTGAGAAATAGAAATATTTGAGCCCAAGGATGTGAAATAGCCAAGTCTGCCCAAAATAGGGGTGAAATATTTTCCAAATTTAACCGAGGCTTGCTGAGTTTATGAATTGAAAATATTTGAGAACGAAGGTGTGCGATATCACATCTTGTCCGAAACAACTGAAAGATACTTTTTCTCAATGAAAAATGCTTCCAATGAACTTTTGCTAAGGAAGGAGGGTGAGATATCTCGCACGTAGCAACCATGACATTTTTATGTATCAAATGTGAGAAAGCACTATCTCACACACAAACAACTGTGTGACGTCTGTCTCAAATGCGAGGAAAGAAAATCTCAACAGCAAATATGAGAACTGCCTTGTAGCAAAAATGAGAAATGAACTAAGATGTAAAACTTAAACATAGTCAGAGAAGAGTGAATTTATATTCACCTTAATGTTTCATTCCATTCAAACTTCTTTTTTGGTGCTGCAACTTTTTTCTTGCTAGGTTCCTGGCTTCTCTTTTCCCCTTCTTCCTCCGAGTCTTCAGTATCACCATCTTTTATTTCTACCTTGCTTTCTTCCTTATTAGTCTCATTTTCTATTTGCTTTTGTTTCCTACATTATTATAAAGCATAATGAACCAGATTTAATTACTCAGTAACAAAACAATAGAAAACTAGAGCAAATATTTCATAGCAAAGCTCACTACTTGATACCCCCGCCTTACATAAGATACATGAAAGGAAATGTCAATATTTTGGATAGGAAAACTCCAAAAGCACTGAGATGAGTTTCATCAAATTCCATTCAGTGGTTTAGGAGGAGTTGCGGATGGCATACTGGAACCTCCTATCACAATGAATGGTAAAGTCAATGTGTTGGTATGGGAAACCACAAATGTTGGTGAGATCAAAATCTAAAATATGAGGTGCACTACAGCATCATGTAATAAACATTTTTAAAATCTTATTGATGTCCATTAAGGCTTTGAATTGGTCATTAACAACTGACTCCATTTTTAAAATTCATTTCTAAAACTATGAATTCATAATTCCTTGATTATCCTTGATTCAGTTAACCAATCAACAGCCATAAAAGCAGTGATTGGGATCAACGGAAATTTTTTTGAATTTTAGATGATCTACATGTAAATACAACTGCTGCCAAAATTTGTTTAAACTGGATCAAGTTTCAAAGAAGCAGTCTTTATGAACTGAATTTTCTCTATTTAAGGCATTGGTATCCATCTTAGCTGACAGTCTTGGTCATAAGATCACTTTTGCTAAGTAGTTTACCAATAAGCATTTCATGTTATCAGCTATAATTCTGAAAGAGGACTATCTAAGGACAGTGTGCGACATCAATCACAACTCTGAAAGAGCAGCATCTATGGACCATTGCTGCCAATTATGGCTTCAACTGGCTAAGTGGTTTCAGACAAGTAGATTTCAAATGAATTTTCCCATAGGGTCCTATGTTACGCTACCGTAATAACCCTAAATAGTTGATGCCCTAATTTTTTGACACTTTCAAAATTGTCAAAGTTATGGTCAGGCGGTAACAGTCAGTAATTTTAACTTCTTAGGTAAGTTTATTATTTTCAGTCCTTACTGAGTGTATATTTCCTCTTTCTAAACCATATTAACCATCTATCTTTATAAATTTGATTGAAACATAATAGATTTTTAAAGCTAAGAAAAAAAAACTGCTAGGTTCTCAGGCAACACCGCATCTGAAAAAACCTGCCGCATCGGTGGTTTTTATTCTTAGTAAAATCCAGAATTTTTTCAAGTCTCCTCCAGAAACGGTTGATATTTATTATTTCATACATACGAAATATATAACTATTATAGTTCTCTAGTTTGCCCTAAACAAATGGGAGGGCTGGTCACTCTTGATGCCCTTAGAGTCCCAAAAATGTGCCCTATCTTTTAGAACATGTTTTTGTTGTCATTAATTGACCTAATTAGAGTTCAAAGCTTAAGTGCTGTTACAGAAAAAATTTGCAGAGTTGCTCCCCTTTGATTGTCAACTCTCTTTTCAAATTTTTTAAATTGATTGAAAGAGCATTCAGGGGATAGCATGGCATCAAGAAATCAGCTGCTTGCAGGCAATACAACATATTATGTTTGTTATATATGCACATTTTGAATTTAATGAAAATCTGCCTTCACCAGAAACCATCCATGTTCATTTTAAAGCTGAAGCACTGAATAAAATGAATTGGGATTGCAACAATTGACATTGAGACAGGACATGGTGACATCTAACTCATTTTTTAAATCAGCTTGTATAACAATATCACATAAAAATCTTGATAAATAAGGTCAAGAATGATATAAAACAGAATGAATCACATATTTGGTGTTTTTTTTTTAATTTTTTGCTCATACAAAAATGTCAATTTCAAAAACAAAACAAAAAAGCCTCCCTCCCTCATCCATGTTTTTTCAAAAGTGGCCTGAGAACTTAAGCATCTTTTTTGCATGGCCTAAGTAATTTTTTATTGAATTTTTTCTACCTGGAAGTTTACTTTTGAAAAGAAATCTGGAACAGAATTGCGTATTCACGTTTCTCAGATGAATAATTTTGAAATACTTAAATGATTAAGAAAACAAATCCTCTTATTAGACATTTAAAAGTTATAGTTATAATATATTCTAACAAGATGAAGATACAACAGACGTTGAACATGTGCTGTAAAAATCAATTGTGAGATGCTCAGAATCCAGATCACATGCTGCATATTTGTCAACAACATGGCGGGTCATTTGATGTTTGATACTGATTTCGTCTTCAACATTAAAAAAACTATTTAAAGGTACAAAAAGAAAAATTTATGAAAGCAAAAATGAGATAACAATACCGCAAGTATGACTCATTATATCGATTGCTTATTCTTGAAGTCCATTGACCAGGTTGATCATATGGAGTAAAACTAGAGGCTCCCAGGAGTCTGTATCGCTCATCTGGACTATGTGCATCTTGAATGGCAGCCTGAAACATTGCTGTCAAGTACTAATTGTCTCGATGGTTTCAAACAAGAAGATCATTCAGTGAACTTTCCCATAAGGTCATATGTTAAACTAAGTCTGAAGGGTCATCGGATATAATTCTGAAAGAGGACCACCTAAGGACCATTGCTGCCAACTTTTGTTCCCATTGACCAACTGCTTTCAGACAAGAAAATCTTTTAGTAAATTTCCCAAAGGGTCCTATGTTAAACCAAGTTCTGCTCTGGGGGCCATCTTGGATGACGGGCAGGATTATCAGAACAATTCCGAAAGAGGACCACCTAAGGACCATTGCTGCCAAGTTTTGTTTCAATTGGCCAAGTGGTTTCAGAGGAGAAGATTATTAAAGGAAATTCTGCGACAACGACAACGGATGACGGACGCCAAGTGATGACAGTAGCTCACATGGCCCTTTGGGCCAGATGAGCTAAAAATGAGGCGGGAAAGCCAAAACTCTAACTTTTCAACAATTTTCCAATTTTCCAAGAAAATATGTATAAGTTAAAGAAAAATTGGAGCAAGTAACAGTAAGTTTGGATTTGGTGACAATCTTGGTTAACAGTAGAGGTCACATTAGTTTTGAAAGGAGACAAGGGGACCACTTAAATAGCATTCCATCAAGTTTGATCTCAATTGCCCTAGTAGTTTCACAGGTGAAGATTTTTATATACTTTTTGGCTGATTTTTCTACTTTTAATTTTGGCAGCCAAATTTGTTGGAGATCCAACACCAAGTCACAGTTTTGAAAGGGGACCACATGAGGAATATTCCACCAAATTTTGGTCCCAATTGGCCAGTAGTTTCAGAGGAGAAGATTAAAATATTAAAGTTAAAATACAATGATGAATGCCAACTGATGGCAATAGCTCATTCTAATAAGCTGAGAGTATACATACCATATTTGACATTCAGCTTCATGTCTCTCTATCTGTTCTGGCATTGCAACAGTAATAGCTGAAATGTTTACGATCATTTTATTAAATACACATCTCTTTCCATAAAATGGATTTTATAAATCTGTAGATTTACTGACCAAACTAAAGTAAAATTTATATTTATTCGTCGGCCTATTTAGTCGTCACTTTTAGAATATTGTCGTAAAATGTATTTTTTAAAATCTCTATTTTTTTGTCACTTGCGAAGTTTTCAAACCGCAATCGTTGTGAAGTTTGAATTTTCAACATTTATCATGAACTGAAGTACTTGTCAGCATAGAGTCTTCTATTCCTCAAAACAAATAGGTTTCTTCACCCAAAACATGAAAATAATTGTTATAAATATAAAATTTTAAACTTATTTAATCAACTTTTGCACCTGAAAGTTAGGTTAAGATAGTAACAACAAAATAAAGTTTGGTATAACTACACTTCAGATTACATGTTTGATAACGAGGATACAATTTTAATTAATATTACAATATTAAACATATTCTACTTTTCTTTAACCTATAAATTGAATTGACATTGATCTTATACGAAGACAAAAGAAATAAATTAAAGAAATATTCAGTAGGTTCCATTCCGATTCCGGATTATGACCACACGAAAACAAAACAACGATCCCACAACAACAAAAACCTATTTTTTCGTCACTTTTTCAAATTTCCTCAAAAATAAGTGTTTTTAGTGACGAATAAGTAGAGATATTATGGTACATGTAAAGACATAACAACCCATTGCTAAATGGTAATCTGCCTGAACTAAATGTCAGTTGAGTAATTTTAATCACATATATGCTCAATTGAACTTGTTGCTATTTACACCATACAGAAAAACAAGATATATGAATCCTAGAATAAATCCTTTGAAAGGCAATTTTCCATCTAGTTTATATTTCAGGGCAGGTCATGACTCCAATGAAAATACTGTAACAGCAGAAATATTTGTTAGGGATTAAATTCTGTTAATTTAATGGGTAAGTATTATCAATGAAATTTTACCTTAATTTAAACCCTTGTTAATCTATCTTTTTTTTATCACCTAAACACAACAAAAATTTAATACCATGAAATTATTTTCAGGATGAAAACCAACAAATTTTGCTGTACAAGTAATTTGAACCTGAGGACAGGAAAATCATTAAATTGGCAACCGCCTATATAGCCCTTCTGGTCTCAATTTTTAGAGAAACTAAAACCATACCATCTTTTAACTTAGATATTGGTCCTTTAAGCTGATCATCCTGACGTTCTAATCTTAATTTCTTTGCTCTCTTAAGTAAAGTATCTTTGGTACAAGGTAGAAATGATGCTAAATGACCAAATATGGAAGACCTCTGACTGCATGGCAGTTGTCTTGTCGTTAACTCCACACTACAATCAGATAACGTTCCCATTAATAATGTGCATATATTATATAACAACAAGGTTTCATATGAATAGGTAGTATTACATGTATTTTAAAACGTGTCATTTTTCCTAACCAAAACTACATATAGCTTGTATGCTAGCATTTAAAATTTTATGCAAGTTTGCACTGTCCAGACTTTGATGTAATGTTTTATATTTTTTTTCCTGATACTTTGTTCCACATAGTATGGTCATTTTGAATTTCAGTGTTTCTTAACGTTCTATTTTTTCGTGGTATTTATTTAATCTTTATTCATTAAACATGAGAAATGTATAAATCAAATGACAGCTCTTTTCAGCTTTAATATGATAAAGTAATATTTTGCAGCAGTTGTAAAATAAAAACTTTTTTTTTATTCCTACTCTGGGAAAACAAAAGAGAAAATAGTAAAAAAATTAAAAGGTAATATACTGCTACAAATCTTCAAATTTTGTGAATTTTTTAACAAATCAGTATGAGCAAAGTTGAGTTATTGTATGTAACACAATTTTTTCATTAAGAAAGTTCTGTAACTTTCAGATGACGATGACAAATATTTTCATATCCTATGATTGACAGGCATATAAAAATGAAGGATTTGTATTTGACTCCTTCAAGACTCTTATTCCTATTTTTCATTTATAAATAAAACTACTAATCAAAACAATCAAGTGAAGCAAGAATGTATGTGCTACTACATACAAAACCTCTATTATTGCCACTTAAATATTTGTGAAATTTTTAATTTATTAAACTTTGCCAGATATTTTTTGAAAGACACAAACTGTCAGTTTATAATCATTTTCAGAAAAGGTAAATGTGATGTGTATCTGCTGTTTTATCATTCAATGTGTTGTTGTTTTTAAATAATGTCATGTTATAGGCGTCATTTTCGAGGCCCCCGTTTAATACGTCAAAATATTAATGGATATTCATATGAATAGATGATAATACAGGTATGATATAAACAAAGCCAAAGATCAAATAAAAATGTCATCAGTGATGCATAAAAATAAGAAATTTACCTGCATGGTGCAATTTTCATGTTTTGCACAATAAATGGTGAATAACAACCTATCAGAAACTACTCACATGGATTTACTTTGCCCACTTTCAGCAGAACTCAAAATTTGACTGATAGTCATACTGGTTGGTGTGAGTTACATGTAACTGGTGCCATCTTACTGCAGCTAAGTTTGGTTTAATTTTGAATTATGGTGTCATACAAGAATTGTTTTTTTAAGTGAATTTTCCTATAAGGACCTATGATAAACTAAGGTTGGCTATGGCAGTCACCTTGGTTGGCAGTCTGGATCATTATACTTTTGATAAGGAATGCATTAAGCCCATTCTACCACAGTTTGGTCCCCTTTGGCCCAGTGGTTTCAGAGGACCTTAAAAAAAATTTCCAATAAGCCATCTTTTGCGTCTTGACCTAATTTTGAATCAGACCCACTTAAAAACCATTGCTGCCAACATTGGTTCTGTTTGGCTTTTTAGTTCAAGAAGATCTGTGAGTGAATTTTTCCCACAGAGTCCTATGTTAATCTAAGATCCAATCAAATTGGCAGCCATTTTGGTTGTTGAGCCAAGTAATCGGACATACTTATGAAAGGGAATCACCACAGGCCAATTCTACTAAGGTTTGGTCTCAGTCTGCCCAATGGTTTCAAAAACCTTCAAATAATTCACTGAACACGATTTTGGAAGGGGCCACCTAAGGCCCATTCCACCAAAGTTTGTTCCCAATGTGACCAGTGGTTTCAGGAGATCTTTAAAAGAAAGTTTACGCCAGATGATGAGATGCCAAGTGATGGCAAAAGCCAACATGGCCATATTAGCCAGGTGAGCTAAAAATGGAATTTTGGATGTCATTCTGACCCTTTTCTAAACAAATAATTTTTTATTTGGACATGTCCAATACAAGGTTTTCCAGATCCTTGCACAAACCCACCAACTCTGATGAGATTCTAACATTTGTCTTATGTAGCTTGTATTTTATATCATTAGTCTTACTCTAACTTTGCAAGTATATTATCAGAAGACTTACTCTAACAGCATCTCATTAACCTCATTACTGAAAAACTTTCCTTTCCCTACACTGGAACATCTGGCTGCCTACAGATACAGTAACAATACATTTTAGACACAATGCAGAAATAATATTACTTTTCAAATTTAAAAAAATATTAAAAACTAAATACAGAACTAATTTGGTAATTACATGATTAATTTTCATATATATGTCAGAGTATAAAGTCATTTTGTAAGGCTGAAAATTTAACAATTAACATTTCATCTAAATATGGTGTCTACGATGGGATTCCAGGATTTTTTAATTTAGGGAATAGAAGTATTGTATGTGAAGAGTTGCTGCTATCAGTCCTAAATACAGTTTTACTTGTAAATGTTTTCTGTAATTATTTACTTATCTGATCTACAACATTCTAGGTTATGGTTTCAAACACTACTGACTATACAGTATTTATCTGGTACATCAGAAAATGTTAATTACCCCCTTTATTTTATCAATTGTCTGCAGAAATTCTGGTTTTAAATTTTCCGGTAGTTTTGGTATGGATTCTGGTTTCTCTCCATCATCTTTACTGTTAGAGTCAGTCATGCCAATCACTGAATCAAATACAGCCTCCAGTTTGTTATCTTTACTCATTGCTATGACAGAGTCAATGACCGAGTCGATACCCTCGTCCTGTGAAGATTCATGACCATCGTGTGATGACTGACTAAGTACGTCAGGTGTTGTTCTTCCACCGGCTGTTGATTCACTTTGTTGCTTCAGTAAATCAGCAACTGTAGGTGACATTTTCTTCCTGTTTATATAACAAAGAAAAAACAAACATTCCAGAAAATCTGCATATCATTCAATTTATTTCTGGACGCAATTCTACCATGTGCATTGTACCTCATTTGTTAGAATTTGCTGCTGGTTGAAATACACATAATTTATCTTATAATGTCTATGAAAGTCTGTAAATATGCACCTGTTGTCTGAAGTTAACACTGAGCTTATATGTTGACATTCATGTAAGACTCATTGTTGTGTTTATGTTTGTGTTGTGTGCTCTTTTTTGTTATTTTTGTATGTTGGGTGAAATTTTTTTATTAGTATGTTATTATCGGTTATTTATGTAGCGCTTGTCACTTTCGTCATTGACGAATTCATTTTGAAAGCGACTAATGAAACTCTAAAAGTAGATTTGTCACTTTGTTTTTGCAGCAATTATTAAAATTACAGAAAATCTTAACAAGCTACAGAACCAAATTGATCTTACCAACTTTATAAAACCTTTTACTGATTTTTTAACAAGTTTCAAGTTCATTGTTTGATAAATAGGGCTGCAACGATACATCCACTTACGATTTGATTGGATTTTCGAATTTTTTTACTCGAATCCGTTATTTTTTATTCGATTCAATAATATTTATGGTAGTAAATTTCATCGATTAACAATTTTCACTTGGCTTTTTTTGTAAAGTTTGATATGTTTTTCAGAAGTGCAGATTACAAATAGTTTATGAAAGATTGAAATTTTACTCAAAATCTGTCAGAATTCATAGTTTACCTAATTAGTTAAAGTGCTGTGTAGTTTTGATAGTGAGAACAGAACAGGGTTACCGAAATTTGTAGAATTTTGGATCAGAACCAAAAACAAAAATTTTGTTCAGGACCATTATCTGATCATTCAGGCATATTACTTCCATCTGTTAAACAATTTCTGACAAGAAGATGTTTGTATGTATTTCCCATAGGATCCTATGTTAAATGTGTCCCGTCTTGGATTTCAGATCGACACAAAAAACAAACTTTGTAGAGGACCATGTAAGGATCATTCCAGCAATATAATAATCAATTGCTTTTTTAGTTTCAGAGAAAAAGATTTTTTAAATTTCAGCCAATCAGAGTGCATAAATGGCCATGGCAGCCATGTTGAATTTCAGATCATCACCAAAACCATCAATTTTATTAAGGACCATTATCTGATCATTCAGGCATAATATTATTTAAATCTGTCGAACGGTTTCTGAAAAAAGATGTTTGTATGTATTTCCCATAGGATCCTATGTTAAATGTGTCCCATAGTGGCGACCATCTCAGATTCAGATCAGCACAAAAAACATAGACTTTGTAGAGGACCATGTAAGGATCATTCCTGAAAATATAACAATTCAATTGCTTTTGTAGTTTCAGACCTTTTAGGTCAGGTGAGCTAAAAAATTGAGGATTTTATTTACAAGAACCACTGATGTATTCCCCACGGTTAAGAAGTTACTTCATATGTTAAAATAGAACAAATCAGAGTGTTATAGATTATATTAGCACTAGTTCAATAGTTATTTATTTTGATGCTTGATGCTTATGACAGAAATTTGTAAATAGTAGGATATTTATAAATATATCATAATATGGTTATTACATGAATATTGGTGAATATCCAATTAAAAATAATTTTTTTTACATCTTATACAACTAGACATAGAAGACATTCCAATGTACATTATAGGAGATTTTGTTATGGACAGATTGACAATATGTCTCCCCTTGAAAGGGACATAAATATTTACTTGATTTTCTCAGGATTTTGTTTCTTTGGTTTTTTGAAGTCTTTATCATCACCATTTAACATTTTCTTCTTTTTCTTTTCATTTCCTTCGATAACATCTTTCAGTTTCCTTTTCTGTATAGTATTGAAACATAATTTTAGTTAAATGCTACTTGAAAATAAACATTCTGTTAAAAGTTTGTATGCAAAATCTTACATGATGTTATGTCCATAAAACCCTGAAGTTAAGATTAACAAATAACGATAGGAGTTTTGTATTGCTCACATAGAACCTTTGTGCAGATTTCTACAATAGTCTTCAATTTTCTCACATTTTTCAAAATCAATATATTTTTGGTACAAATGTACAGATATACAGTTGCAGTATGACATGTTACAAAACAAAACTTTGATATAAATACATTCGACACTCGTTATCTCAATGTCCTTGGACTGCAAGAAAAATTTGAGATACACAAAATTGACTATAAGGAAGCTGACCAATTTTCCTAGTTATAAAGGGGAGGTAATTTACTACTTCTGGTAAATCTAAAATCCCTGTAGGTGCAGGAGTAAAATGATGTTTTCCGCACTATCAAGACCTTAATTTATTTATCAAAGTTCAGATACTTATATAATGAATGTAAGATGTACTTTGTATAACATTTAATTTTTGTTTCGAATAATAACGAGTTTTGATTGTAATGTAAAAATTGATTACATTAGATAAACTAGAGGCTCCCAAGATCTGGATTTAACTTCTCCACCTTGAGCAAGAGTGTAGCAGGCATCTTGGCTGGTTTTCCCATAGGGTCATATGTTTACCTACATATAAGTTCTGTTGTGGTGGCCATCTTGGTTGACAGTACGGGTCATGGGACACAATTTTGAAAGGAGACCATCTAAGGACCACTGCTGTCAAGTCTGGTTCCAATTTGCCAAGTGGTTTCATACAAGATGATTATTAAATGAATTTTCCCATAGGGCCCTATGTGTCAGCCATTTTGGATATTAAATCGGCTCCAAAGTATCAACACTTGTTAAAGACCTCTACAGAAACATATTTATAAAGTTTGGGTTCGACTGGGTATCTTGTTCTTGAAGAAGTTTTTCATAGTTCAGCCAATCAGAAATTAGAATAGGCTCTGGCTCTTGACCAATCAGCATGAAAGTACCAATGCATGGAAAGGACCTTACAAGGAACATCTATGCAAAGTTTGGTCAAATTCTGTTCAGTGTTTCTCAAGAAGTAGGATAAAATGTGAAAAGTTAACAGCCAAGTGAGCTAAAAACAACTGGAGCTACTTGTATCATGAATAACATATGCCTGATCAATACTTTTATAATAGATCTGAAAATTTTTTGTTTTCACATACTTGTTAAGGGCCTGGATTTGTGAACACCTCTTAGAATATATGACAGCTACATCAAGATAACAGGTCTTTGATTTCCACTGAAGGCCTGGTCAACTTAGAATTTTTTTTAAACCATACATGTATATACATATCTACACCGTTTATTCAATTGTACAAGACTTTATTATAATCTTTGATTTAAAAGTAACTCATAAAAAGACATAAAATAATTAATGAAAATTCATGTGGGTTTTTTTTAATTCTACCTTTCAATAATCACTCATAGCTGATTAATATTTGACATCCACCTGCTGAAATACACATCCCCTGAATACCCCATGACCTTGATAGTTTTGTGGCACACGACACACAAGTGTATGACAACTGCAACTCCATACAGTCTCACCCCAAGATTTTAGAAAGATCAAAGAAATTAGGGCAATTGTAACCACAAGTCATTTCTACAGACAAATATTTTAGTAACGGAGGGGGATAATAGGTGTCCTAGTGTATTTTGTATGACAATATTAATCCTGTACCTTCATTTTCTTCTCTTTCTTTTCATTGTCAGATTCTGAATCGGATTCAATTTTCTGAAATCAAGTAAAAGACATTTCTAATATACCAATCATTACTGTAGCCATTTTCAGAAACTCATTTCTGGTATCACGATTCTGACTCTAAAATTATTTGAAGCAAGTTATTTCCCTTGCTGGGACGTAGTACTGGTTTGCTGCAATGAAGAGAAATGAATTAACCGCTATTAAAAACTTGTTAATTTGAACGTAATGTTTGGTTTATATAAATTTGGGAACTACTTAAGATCTTTTTGCTTCCAACATACAGTTCAGCATTCTCCCCAGCCCCCTATGGCGCTGTGGTCGAGCAGCAAGTTATTTCCCTTGCTGGGACGTAGTACTGGTTTACTGCAATGAAGAGAAAGGAATTAACCGCTATTAAAAACTTGTTAATTTGAACGTAATGTTTGGTTTATATAAATTTGGGAACTACTTAAGATCTTTTTGCTTCCAACATACAGTTCAGCATTCTCCCCAGCCCCATATGGCGCTGTGGTCGAGCAGCCTTTGAAGTTGTCATTCACCACAGCATCTTAATTGTTGACAACATTCAAGCCCTTCTGTTTGCATTGTAATTAATAGATATTTAAATTTACTTGTCAATAGATTTGTAGAATTGGTAATTATCTATTATGAGTTAGCCAAAACACGTGTATTTCCACTGAAGTAGAAATAGATCAACGTTTTCTATTGGTTGGAAGTGATGACATTTGACCTTAACACTTCTATTTTTATGCAGACTGTTCAATACAAAAAAGCATGATTAAACTTCTAGAAAATACGGATTTAGGGAAATAATTGCACTTGTGTAAGTTTTTGCGTGTAGAATAGATGTGAACACAGATTAGGTAAAATTCACCCGACATGAAAATCCGATGTTTTTTAAAAGCCGTGGAATATTTGAGAATTATTTCGGAAATCTTGGCATTTGTGACAAGTGAAGAATATATGATTCTAAACACAAGACCCAAAACCATTCTTCACACAACAAAATTTTGTAGTCACAATAAATAAAAAAGGATTTAAACGTTCAATTGGAGGGGGGATTAAGATTTTTTTTTTCAAATTTTGCATTCAAACAAGGAGAAATCGTTTGAGCATTTGATAAGAGGATACTATCCAAAATAACAAATAACTTGATTATAACATGTATAAAGATGGAAATATTTGTATATCAAAGTAATAAATAATTTCTATTCACTTCCTACTGGTTGCTCTGCACTGCAGCAAACCAGTACTACGTCCAAGCAAGGGAAATAAGTTGGTTCAAATTATAATTTTTGAGTCAGCGTCAAGATACCGGAAATGAATTTCTGGAAAGGGCTATACATTAAAACAATTTCATTTATTCAAACTTGAACTATTCCAGCTACAGTCTTCAGGACCCTCTATTACTAACTGATGTTAATTTGCATTATTTTCCAGTCACATTGCAATACAAGGTCCAAGGACATGAAAAGAAACCATTCAAGGACCGTTCAAGCAAGTTTGGTCAAGTGACAAATTAGTTATACAGAAGATTTTTACCATTTTTAAATCATGACAGTCTAAACCCCCAGATATAATTTTTAAAGAAAGGTGTAAGGAAACAAACTTCGGTCTCAATTGGTCCAGCATTGTTACAAAATTATTTTTTTCAGCTAATTTTTTTATTTTTAGGTCTGCTAGCCTGTAGTTCCAAATGAATTTATTTTTGCTATGATTTTATTTACAATGTATGGTACATGTGGTAATTGATTTTAGAACAGAAACAAAAATCATTTATAGAAACCAGGTAAAACAGAACACAGATATGGAAACTGAATTTGGCTAGCTCAAGTAATTATATGAAGTAAAATGTTTTGTCATTTGACAATTGTGTGTGAGTGTGTGTTTTTTTTTTTAGCTTTTTTAGCAGTGATTACATATATATTCTAATGTCCTATATACATCAGAATAGTTTTTACAATTTGAATTTTCATCCCTACTCTTTTCTTCTTTTTCTTTTTAAGAGTTCCAAGTTTAAAGTCATCATCAGAATCATCAGAAATTTCCTTGAAATCCAATTTTCCACAATTGATGTAAAATCCTCCTAGTTTTGTTGTCAGACAGGCTGGGACTACTTCATCATACTGTAAAAAATATTTCATATCGCCACATAAATAAAACATTTGTACATGCTTTTCATACATTAGATGCTACGATACTTTTACAAAATTCAACCAAACACAACATAGTTTACTGTAGCACAGTACATGTATATTATCTTCAGAGATTTTTTGTCATCTGAAATAAATGTACATGTAATCAGCTTTATATCCATCACTATCATGACAATGTTTAATTAGTGTTTCACTCAGTGTAACATGATATATCTGTAGAATGTCAGCTCGATCAGATGCAGTAAGCTCTTATAATACTTAATACAATTAAGTGTTTAACACAAATGAAACTGCCCCATTATTTTTGCCTGATACAAAAATTTGCTGAATATTGTAAAAATTTGTAAACATACTTTTCTGATCAATGAAAATTCTGAAATTGTTGAGATATTTTACATTTTTTTTTACATGTCAAAGGCCTTGCTGGCACTTCATGGTGAATAATTGTAAAAACATTGTTCCTCTGCGTGAACTTATTTCTAGCTTCAGAGGATTACCAAACTTCAAATAAATGAGACTGTGATTTAAGTTAAATGATCCTATCTTTCCTATTTGAGGACAATTTTTGCCATTTCTTGGATACTGTTAAATCTTTAATTATGGATTTGAATTAAAATGCTAATTTTCAAATATTCATTCTCTACTACTTCAAAAATTTGTTCAAGCTGCCATGTTTTTCTTGTCACAGTATGGTAGAAAAAACCTACAGCTTCTGTGTTGTCAATAAAATCATCTGTTTCGTCATAACCTTCACCAAGGTCAACATAGTCTTGTATTCTTCCATGCTTTTTCTTCCATTTTGTGTTTTTAGGGTTCTGAAATAAATAAAATTTTAATTAATAAATTTTAAGTAAAGAAAAAAATTATACATTTAGCAATTATTTCTAAAATTTAAACTTTTTTTAAAAAGGAGCGGGATCTACAACATGTATATAGTTCTGAATCTGAACACTAATACGAAACAATACCAAACCATTTCAAATTAGATTTGTAACTTGTTGCTTATTTGTCTGTCTTCAACAAGAGGCTCAGTGGGCTGAGCCTGTATCGCTCACCAGGCAGATTTGATTTGACAGACTAGATTGATTTCTGGAAACTTTGTAAATGATCTTCTATAAATGCTTCATACCAAGTATAAGTTCATTCATCAAATGGTTTCAGAGGAGGTTTTAAATTTCGACCAATCAGAATTTATAAAGGTTTCTAGCAGCCATTTTGTTTCATGGACTAAACAGATTTATGCAAAGTTTGTAAAGGACCTTCCATTGATGCTCCATACCAAAAAATCTGTTCATTTGGCTTTACGGTTTCAGAGGAGAAGAAGTTTTAAATTTCGACCAATCAGAACATGTAAATGCTCATGACAGCCATTTTGTTTCATGCACCGGGATGATTTATGCATACTTTGTAAAGGACCTTCCATAGATGCTCCATACCAAAAATCAGTTCATTTGGTATTACGGTTTCAGGTGAGAAGTTTTAAATTTCGACCAATCAGAACATGTAAATGTTCATGACGGCCATTTTGTTTCACCGACCGGGATGATTTATATGCAAACTTTGTGAAGGACCTTCCATAGATGCTCCATACCAAAAATCAGTTCATTTGGCATTACGGTTTCAGGGGAGAAGTTTTAAATTTCGACCAATCAGAACATGTAAATGCTCATAGCGGCCATTTTGTTTGACGGAACGGCATGATTTCTAAAATGCAAACTTTGTAGAGGACCTTCAAAAGATGCTACATACCAAAAATCAGTTCATTTGGCTTTACCGTTTCAGAGCAGAGGAATATTTAAATTTGGACCAATCAGAACATGTAAATGATCACAGCGGCCATTTTGTTTCACAGACCCGGATGATTTATGCAAACTTTGTAAAGGACCTTCCATAGAAGCTACAGGCCAAGTTTCAGTACAATAGGTCCAGGGGTTTCAGAGGAGAAGATGAAAATGTTAAAGTTTACAAATGGACGGACTGACGACGGACGCCTTTGGCCAAGTGAGCTTAAAATTAAAACAGCATCCTTTACAAACTTGTCTTTCACTGAAAATGCCGATCTAAAGAATAAAACCCCTGCTGGCACACACATTCAAATAATGTTAACAATGTAAATTAGAACAAATTTTATTTACAAAAACCACTCAGATATTTCCCATGATTGGACTGACTTCATATTTGGGCCAAATAAGAGTTAAATTGTTCAGATTCACACTAGTTTAATATGTTATTTATTTTGAAATGCTGCTTAATACTTTTGACAGAAATATATAATAAAACAGTATTGCATGAATATTGTCAAGCCCATGAAATATGAAGTCTGCTCAGGCCAATATTCATAAGTTATAATTTTATTTCTATTAATTATAATAATTTTTTGGAATATTATATAAAGCTATTTCCTGCATCTATAAAGAAACCATAATCATGATAATGGAGGAATCTGGTCTGCCAAAGGCTGAATTTCATTAACCTAGAGGCTCACCTGGATTCAATTTGCCAATTAACAGCCGTAAAAGCACCTAAGAAACAAACGTCTGTATAATTGGACATACTTTTGAAAAAGAAGACAATCTAATAACCATGACTGCCAAGTCTGGTTCCAATTGGCTGAGTGCTTTCAGACCAGAAGATTTTTTAAATGAATTTTCCCATAGGGTCCTATGTCAAACTAAGTTTGGCTGTGACGGCCATCTTGGTTGATCGTCCGGGTCACCGAACACAATTCTGAAAGAGGACCATAAAAAGACCATTGCAGCCAACTCTGGTTCCAATTAGCCATGTAGTTACATAGAAGATTTTTTAAATTCATCCCCCCTTTTTTCTATTTTTAATAACAGCAGCCATGTCGGTTAGAAGTCGGGGATACCAAGTTTCTTTCCATTCGGCCAAGCGATTCAGAGGATAGAAGATTTTTTTATATCAACCAATCAGAAACAAGAAATGCCCATGATGGCGGCCATATTTAAAGTCCAATCAGGATGAAATGAGAAAAGTTTATAACTATTTTTAGAGGACCTCACAAACATCATTCCGCCAAAGTTTAGTTCCAATTGGCCAAGTGGTTTCAGAGAAGATCTTTAAAGGAAAAATTTAGTCTTACATGGTCTTTTAGGCCAGGTGAACAAAAAAATCATGCCTGAATAATAAATTATTCTGTTAATATTTAATTTTATTTTCATTAATTTAATTTCTTATTATTTTAAATATACTCCATTTAAATAATTTTCTTCTATTCTATTTTTCATTCCATCTAATTCAATTTACCATCACATTATAAACCAAATCTGACACATTTCAAATATAATACTAACATATTTTTCTTCAAACTTCTTTGCAATGGCTGCTAGAGCTTCATGATCTTCATCTTCACCAAAGGGATCATCACCATTCTCTACAGTCTTCTTTTCTCCCTGAACAGAGAAAACTCTATCTATAGATTTCCATTTATTGCTGATTTTAAGTATAATATTCAGTGTCATATGGTTTAATTAATTTCATGGTATACATGTTTCCTTCACCTGGATGTCCAAAACCTATGTCGAGCTTTCTGCGACTAAAGTCGCAGGCTTGACAAAAATTAGAATTTCACAAAACGAAAATAAAATTAGAACTGTCTAAAATAAGAGATGACAACTCTGGGAAACTTCTATTTTTTTGTAAAATTTATACTGAGTTTAAACAACAAGAATATTTAAACTTTAATGTTCCAAAACATCTTAGGAAAATGCTAACCAAACTAAGAATAAGTGCATACTCATTAGCCATAGAAACTGGTAGATATGCAAAACCAATAGTACCCTCTAATGAGATATTTTGTAAATTTTGCAAAGGAAATGTTGAAAATGAGATACACTTCTTGATCAAATGTCCCCAATATTCCAAAATTAGATCAAAATATAAATTCAAAGAAATAGATACAAATAATCTGAAAGAACATTTTAGCAAAATTTCAAATCCCAATTCTGAAAAAGAATAAAAATCCATTTGTACGTAAAATGTATATAAAAGAAGCTCGATTATAGAGACCACCATACTGTTTCACCAGATACCACTCCTTTATAGCACTTGTGCATATGCGTATATATATAATATGAATTGAATTATAGGCAGTTGTCCCCCCCCCCCCCCAACCATACAATAATATCAATATTTCATTTCCAATGAAGGGCCCACTAGAGACAGAATATTACAATGATTAAACAGGATGAACATACAACAATGATGTAAATAGATAATTCATACACATTTAACATACAGCACTATATATGAAGTAATTGCAAGTGACTAGAATTTTAGTAAAATGACTAGATACATTGTACCAGAGCTGCATCAGACCACCTGGGGAAAAAAGAAGTAATTAAATAAATAATTTTTTTTAAATTCTCTAGTGTTCACTGCAATTTAGAAAAGCACTATGTGGTCATGACACGTATTTGTTCAATATAAAAATACAATATATGTTAAATATTTTTGTAAAGACCAATAAGGAGTTATAATTATAATAACTAGTTACACTTAGGCTTGTTATGGTCCTCCTCATGAGGCCAAAAAAAAAAAATAAATAAATGCATGTTAAGGTTACCCTACCTACCCTAACCCATTTTATTCCCATTTTAGGACAAAAATGTCGCTGATAACATTATTTCCCTAATAAAACATCCATTGACAATTTTTTCTCCCATAGGGGTCTACGTAAAATAATTTTTCAAATAAAATGATTTTGCCTACCTACCTACCCTATTTTTTGTCACAATGTAACCGTAAACAGATGTACATGTACATATTTTGTTTTGGCCTGATCAATGCACAAGGACTTTCAAGTCGTCCAAATGCAGAGATCATCAAGGGCCGGTGCTAAAGAACACTTAATATCCCATGTGCCAAGCACAATTTAACCACTTGCAGTGTTTATTACTTTAATAATAATTAGAAATTTGTTTAAAGAGACAAGTCATCTGATACTGCTCTATAATTCAATGAAATATGCTCCAGTAGAAATTAGCCAAGTTCTTATTTACTGGGTACAAATTTTGAGATAGTCCCACAAGACTCAAGAGTATACACGACTTCAGTGTTTTCAGTATTTAGTATTTCATGGACATGTTTTGTTTAAACTAGTTAGGATATATATCATGTTATTTTTGTAAAGTTGTAGTAAATCTTATGCAGATGTGCCCTTTCTACTTAAAATTAGAATGAACTTTTATCCCTCATATTATAAAAGGTTTGTTTCCAGTCTGTTTATGTCCTTACAGATGGAATTTTAACTTTAAATCCAAAGTTTTAAAAAAAAATCCTGATGTGACCGTTTTAAATAGGTTACATTTGTTTAAAGCGCTCCGTTAGAGCCTCAATACCAATAATCAATCACACGCGCGCCTAATTAATTGTAATCAGTCGACAAAAAAAATAATAAGTGTCCCTTTCCTACCTGGTTTATCGTCTATGCTGCTATCGATTCGATTCTAAAAATAGAACATGCTTATCATTCGTTTAAGTTCACCGAACCATATCAAAACTTACTAAACTTTGACCCTTGTATTAACATATTCAGCTTATTACAGTTTCACTATTTTGTCAATAACACTTCAATATTGACGCAAATTATACATGTTTTTCATTTGGATGACCAATTACATAATCTGAAATAACAATAAT
The DNA here is from genome assembly GCA_028015205.1 of Mytilisepta virgata. NCBI lineage: Eukaryota > Metazoa > Mollusca > Bivalvia > Mytilida > Mytilidae > Mytilisepta > Mytilisepta virgata. The sequence continues at coordinate 46,636,972 of CM051520.1, forward strand.
ATCACATACATGGTGGCTATTCATGTTTTTTAAGTTTCTTTACCATAAGCTGTGGAAACCCGTAAAAATTTTTCATGTCTTATTTGCTTTATCTAATGACAATTTTTCTTAACGCACACACTTACGACCCAGATCAAGCATTGTAAATGTGTATTGCATACCAAAAGCGGTCGTAACAGTGATAAAACACACAAATAATAGTGTAATTAATTCACATTTTTTATTTCATTTCAATTGACTATTGCCGAGTTCGCAAAACTACTTTTCTTCAAGAAAAATATTTTACAACTATATTCTTTCAATTTTGTAAAATGGTGCTTGCTGCTGAACTTTTTCCTGCGTATATCTTTCATCCAAATTCGAATACCTTTCAATCGACAATTGCAAACATAACAAAGATGGCGTACATTTAGGTCTGGATATTTTGTTAGGCTATATAGAATGTTATGTACAACGAACATCGACAAGAAGGCAGTTTTACACGTAGAAAATATTACTCAGGTCTGAACAAAATTTACTCAGTCTTGTGTATGGGCGGTGAGGATTCCCCGCTATAATAATGATTAACAAGACAGAAAAAGAATAAAATATTACAAAAAATTGTAAATAAGATATAGTTTTTATTATTTTTCCACTTGCTGTCATTTTTTCCTAACTCACCAATGACTTTTTCAGTAAATCTGTGTATGAGAATTCTGCACACTGCTGGTCGTTAGATCCGTCGAGGGACAGTGTGAAACGAACAGTTGGGGGATCCTTTTCCAGCTTGTTATCCCTTTCTGAGTTATTGATAGTAGTGAATGGAAGTCTCTTGGGTTCCGTCATCTTCCCCACTTCAGAGATCCTTCACCATACAAACTTTTTTCCACAAAATTCTGCATTACTATCACAAATCGAGGATTATACCGCCATTTTGTTCTATTTGACGTCACACGACTTTTGAACCCGGTCATTTGAAGAGTTCATTATTTCAGTGGTAAAAAAGACGGTGTGAGGTTTTATGATATTTATTTTTCCTGACACAATAAATTATAATGATGGGAAGTGTAATCAACAATACATTTTAACCATAAGTATAAAGTTTTACCTTTGAAATTTGTATGATTGCAATAATGAAGAGTATGTTATACTTGGTCGTTCCACAATAGTGGTACGATCCATTTGTAATGAGAAAACCCGTGCTAAAAATAACTATCCAAAGTGTTGGGAAAGGGGGGTTAAAAATTGTGGTTGTGACTGAAATGATTAAAACAATACAAACAGGGGAGAGGGGATTCAAATAAGCACGCCAAAAATAGGAAAATTGGACTTGAAATCGAGTGAAAAATGACGAGAAAATTTATTTTTGACTAAAAAGTTAATTTAAGTCGTGCATTTCATTTGCATCCACTTAATTGTATCCTTCGGGAACTAAAAATTGTGGTGGGTACAACATCCCTTTATGGGAGATCGTTCAACCAGGGCGGGAGTGCGATCTTTGTTTAAAAAAATACTAGAGAAATTTTCTTATTGAGGAAAGTTACCAATAATTACATATTACATCAGAAAAGTGGTATTTTATATCATCTCAGCAATTAATCTGTTTTATTCATTTTATCAAAACTGCTCATATGGGATGTTCCTTCCCATTAATATAAAATATCCATCTATTATCAGCTGATTATTAATAAGGAAAAACCATTTAATCTGAGAATTATACTTTAAACATACCTTTAAATGAATGTTATTGCCTGCTCATATTATTATATTAGTTATGATTAAAAAAACAACAACAACAACAACAAAAAGGAAAACAATCTACTACATAATAGTTATTTTGGTGGGTCTATCAATTTTTGTGGACGGTGGTGGGTATCTTAATTAGGATACAGATTATGGATTCATCGTTTGCTCATATTTGAGTCACTAAATAATCTTATTCTACTGCGTATTTGAAATTCATACTCTCCAATAAATTAAAAATCAATATAGTTCTAAATTACGTTTCTGACATTTTGACTCGAGTTATGGTGACCCAGGTATTGTTTAATAGTTTTGACATATTCAATATGATTGCTGTGCTATATTATCATAGGTTTTGAGAAATCGATAAAAATGGAAAAAAATAACTTTATAGGTACCTTTATTAATCAAATGCATATTTATACCCCGAGAGGTTGAAGGCATATAGAAAACAAACACAAACAATAAAATAAACACAATAGACAATAATTTAACTACAATTATGCAGGTCCTATAGACTTTTTAATGAATGGGACTGTATACTGCAAAATTTGTGGTAATGACAGAATTAATTGTAATCTGTTAGTTTCATCATATTCATCAAATTCACCCGGACAGACACTTGCTATGCTTTCATTTAGTTTACATCGCAAAAGTATGGTACTTTGGACATGTAAAGAAAAAATGATATTCATCTTCAAACTACATTTAAATGGCAAAGTTTACATAACCGATCTTCTCTTTTAATTCTTGTATGCCTTCCTCTTTCAACTTGAAGAAAATTGCCAGACACACGCATTTTACATATAAGTTTTCCATTTTCAAAATCGTTATTAAGAATATAGTTAATATTGATTTCATATTTTGTCTTAATTTTACTATATAGAAAGATTTTACTGCTGTGTGTAGTTGATTTTAGTTTTTCAAAAAATAAGTTTTCATATTTTCTCTCTAATGTCTTTATTTAAAGAGGCATTTTTATGAGAAATATGGACATCTTGTATTTCATTTAGATCTATATCATCAAATTTGCATATGTTTTTAACATAGGAGAACCATGAATAATAACCAAAGTCACTCTTCCACAAAATATAGGTTAAAGTTCTTTGAAAATAAACCTTGGTGCACAAACTATACCAAAGTCATTCAAGGATAAATTTAGGTCTTGATAACCCAAGTATTTCTGACTCGTGTTGAACTACATGAGATGACTGACGTAGTTCAATATCATTGATATATCTCAATAAATTTCTTAGAAACAAACCTGGACTCAAAAACTGAACCACATCACTCGAGCATGAAATGTAGGTTATAGTGACCCAGCTGTTGGAGAAACTCATTAGGCATGTATAATATGACAAAGTATCATTGATATAACACCTACTATAAATTCAGTTCAATACAAAACTTTATCAAACTCACTCATGCGTTAAATGTAAGTCAAGGTGACCGAAGTGTCGTTGAACTGTATTCTGTGCTAATAAGAGAATTGTAGTCATACGCGCAAAAACTTGACCAAGTCACTCGAGCATGAAATATAGGTCATATTGACCCTATTGGACAGACGAACGGACAAGAGTATAAATGTATATGCCCTTCTAGTAGACCCATAGAACTAGATAAAACTCATTTGAATAATAATCCCCCCCCCCCCAAAAAAAAACACAATGTTCCTTAACTTCATAAATTGTCATATTTCTCCAAGTTATATAAATAAATAAAATAGGGGATGCAAATACAGTATCCATACCAACTAGGTATTATTTTGACATTTCTTAAAGATTAGTAGAAATCTATAAACTATAAACTTGGGTTTTAAGGAATGACCGTCATTATTTTTTTTTTGTTCATGAAGAAATAACATAAAAAAATTGATGCGAAGCGGGTTATGTTCAGTGTGCATCACATTTTTTTATGTTATTTTGAATGAAAAAAATTACAGTCATTCCTTCTAATTTAATTTAAAAATAACGTGTGAAGTCCCCAAAAAATGATTTTTAAGACGGCGTAATAATACAAAGAGAAAATTTCGTTTATTTCAACAATAAACACAAAAACCTTTACCAATCAGCAACGACGTTGCATCCAAAATTAAATAATATTGAAGTGAAACCTGTATTTGTTGAATATAAACCTTTAAGTCGTAACATTGATACCAGTGTAGATTCTAAAGAGCCTCGGCAAATTGCCAATTTTCTATATTGAGTGAGTCCTGATGTCACACGACCATGTAGCATCTTCTAAAATAAAGACCGTTTGGCATCAGAGGAATTTCTGACTACTTGAAGCAGTGATTGGCATACACGTTTTACTAATACATGTATTATGTTGAACTAAAAAAGGGCCCTGGATCAAAGAAAAACAACAGAATGAAATGAACTATATATATGTACATTGTCAGAAAATATAAAGTTTATTTGTACTCGCCGCGAAACGGGCGGGAAATGCTCGATTGTCAGAAAATATAAAGTTTATTTGTAAACGGGTAGAAATGCGAGGTTTACCGAGTATTTCCCGTCCGTTTCGCGGCGAGTACAAATAAACTTTATATTTTCTGATAATGTACGTATATTGTTTTTATCCTGCAATACTAAATTGTCTGTTTGAGCGTAAAGGCAGGAAATGGGACATTTTTAGTTGATTTGAAGAAGGACCGTTTTTGGCGCGTAATCTAGGGAAACACGACGGTACAAGAACGCAATGCAAAATATCGTTGAATATGAGGACATGGGTAGCAGGAGACTATATTGGGCTACTGACCCAATATCGAAAAACAATATTGGGCAGGCTATATTTGTCCTGAGACTACTATAACACATTTGTCAGATAAAACTGGGACTATTATATTAGTATAATAGTCCCAGGATAAAAGCGTAGTTGCAGGATAAAATATTTTATAATAAACAACAAAATGGATAACAGGAAAAACCAATCAATCAATGCTACCCAAACGACAGAACCCAGGACAAAAATAACACAATTCTAAGAGCACAAAAGAGAGACATAAAAACGACAGAGAGTCGGGATAGACACTGAACAGTTGTGGGGTTAAACCAGTTTTATGGATACCTAAACACCGCCCTTATCTATCGGTTATTCATTTGTCTTCCCGGGTTTACCTGTCTGATAAATTTGTTTTTTTTGGTTTGCTCCTTAGGTATATTTGTCCTCTATATTAAATCAGCAATTTTAATCTGTATTCACAAATGAAACAGATCTTTAAATCCCAGATAAGGTAAAACTCCTCATCCACAAATGCCTAGTATACATATATCTGAGGCAGATATTGCGACGTTGTTATCAAACCTCAATCCGCATAAGGCTATACAACATCAACAACCGTGTCTTAAAAGTGTAAAGAACATAATGCACCTATTCTTACTACAATCTTTAAAAAATCTTTCGGAAAACATGGAAACATACAAATGTTGCTCCGGCATTCAAAATGGGGAAAAATACAAACCGGTATAGTACACAATTCTGTAAGGGGACAACCTAAGGACCATTGCAGCCAAGTTTGGTTACATTTGGCCATGTAGTTTCAGAGATTAAAAAAAAATTATTTCCCCATTTTTCTATTTTTAGTAATAGCAGTCATGTTGGTCGAAGTTGTGGATGCCAGACACACGGTCTCAAACGGGGCCACCCAATGACCATTCCACCAAAGTTTAGTCCTGTTTAGCCCAGTGGTTTCAGAAAAGATCTGAAAAGGAAAGTTTACAGCAAACGACAAGATGACAAATTGGCCAGCTGAGCAAACTATGGAAAATTTTCTTCAAATGGAATACTACATCTTCAATATGTCTATAACATTCTGCAAATTTCCACAGACCTGGGGTTAAAAGCTGTAGGAGTTGATTACACAAAATTGGTACCCTCCATACACAATGTTCCAAAAAATGACTAAATTCCACAAAATAGAAAAATCTGGAAAGAAATTTTCAAATTACATCATACTCCATGCAGTTTCAAACGTCCATAAACATTCTAAAGTTTCAACAATCTGGTTCAAAAGTGGTAGGATGAGTTGACTGAACAAAATAGATATTATAAATCAGAGCTGTACAGTGTTCTATGTTGGCAGTTTTTTTGTTGTTGTTGGTTCAACATATTACTGTGTCATGTATAATGTACATATATTATGACACGCTTTCTTCAATTGCACAAAACAAAGCCCCTTTTTTCAATGTATGTCATTTGTTTATCATTAATAATTTTGTTTTCAATGCCTTGGGCAAGACTGATAGTCGTAAATTGACAAAATTTTGCTTATGTTGAGCATAAAAATTTGTATCGTAGAATGTATTCACCTGCCATTATCACGTATGTAAAGGAAGGAAAGAGTACTTGTAACTATACCTTAACACAGGTTCCTTTGTCAGTGGCTGTAGGTTTCTATATATTACACAATTATGATCAACTCTATCAATGAATCCTCTTTCCCTCTTTTTTGTCTCGTATGTTGTATCCTTTATACTTATTGCCCTTTTAGGGCCCTTTGATTGGAAATAAAACTATCGCTCACCTGGACTATGTCCATCTTGACTGACAGCCTGGAACATTGCTGTCAAATTCCAATTGTCTCACTGGTTTCAGACAAGATCATTCAGTCAACTTTCCCATAAGGTCATATGTTAAACTAAGTTCTGATCTGGCAGCCATCTTGGATGGTGGAGAGGGTCATTGGATATAATTCTAAAAGAGGACCAACTAAGGATCATTGCTGCCAAGTATTTAGAGATTGTGGGCACATGCTGAAAGAAAACTAGTATTTGTGTTAGCCGGATTCCTTTTTTGCTCACCTGGCTAAAAGCCATGTGAGCTTTTGTCATCACCTGGCATCCGTCGTCCGTTAACTTTTCACATTTTAATCTTCTCATCTGAAACCTCTGGGCCAAATGAAATTAAATTTTGCAGGAAGCATCTATGTAAGGTCCTTAATAAAGTTTACTCATTTCGTCCCAATTTGACAACAAACATGGCCACCATGGGCAATTGTCCATCTTGATTGGCTGTGTTTTCAAAAATCTTCTCCTCTGAAACTGCTGGGCCACATGGAAGAAAACTTGACAGGAAGCATATATGGGAGGTCCTTTATAAAGTCTCCTCATTTCGTCCCAATCAGACTACAAATATGGCCAGCATGGGCAGTTCTTGTTTCTGATTGGTCCCTGGCTGATATTAAAAAATCTTCTCCTCTGAAATTGCTTGGACAAATGGAACTAAACTTGACAGGAAGCATATATGGGAGGTTGTTTACTAAGTTTCCTCATTTCGTCCCGATCAGGCAACAAACATAGCCATCATGGGCAATTCTTGTTTCTCATTAGTTGATTAAATTTTTTTTTTTTTTCTGGAACTGCTTGGCCAAATGGAACGAAATTTGACAGGAATCATATATGGGAGGTTCTTTGCAAAGTTTTCTCATTTCGTCCTGATCAAGCAAAAAACATAGCCACCATGGTCAATTCCTGATTCTCATTGGTTGATTTAAAAAAAAAATATATTCTGGAACTACTTGGCCAAAACTTTCAGCCAAACTTGACAGGAAGTATCTATGGAAAGTCTTTTATGAAATTAATTGTTTTTCATGCTGTTTGGAGGACAAGCATGGCTGCCATTGGCAATTCTTGTTTCTGATAGGCTGTTATAAAGAAATCTTCTCTGAAACCGCTGGGCCAAATGAAATGATACTTGACAAGAAGCAAGTGGGTTTTTTACAAAGTTTTCTCATTTTGTCCAGATCATGCGACAAACATGGCCGCAATGGGCAATTCTTGTTTCTGCCAGGTGAGTGATACAGGCTCAGCCCTCTGAGCCTCTAGTTTGGATTGTTGTCTTAATTAAATGACATGTACCAAAATTATTAAAAGCCAACAATTATTCTATTGAAATGTTCTCTATTTGAAATATTATAATAAACAACATTATTTTGTTCCTAGTACAGTAGACTCCTGCTAATTGGATATCAAAAATGTCAACAAAAAATATCCCAAGATATTCAATTAGACAGAAACAACAATTCTGACAAAAATCAGCCATTTTTCATTTTTATATATTTTGTGTGCATATTGTGTCCTATCTTGTGGCATATTTCAATTTAATGGCATTTATTTGAATTTTAAGGTGAACTAGGTCATTTGAATAAACAAATAAGTTCAAATATCATGAAATTTGTCTTCTTGAAAGAAAATTTGTTGACTCAAGAAGTCATTTCTTGTACACAGAAACAAAAATATTCTATTATAATGACATTGTTAGATGAAAATTCTATCCAATTAGAAGGAGTACTCTATTATCAGGTATGCAAATATCCAATACATTTAACATAGAATAACTAAGAAATGGTTTGGTGTTTGAAATTATATTCCATTATCATATACTTATAGAAAATAAAAGTTAAATTTTACTCTATGATAAAATTTGAAATTGTACATACAATGTATTTCTCCCCAAATCTTATAAGAAACGGCTTAGCAGGCTGATATGACTTTGTTATCATCTGTTCGGGTTTATATGAACTGCTTCAGTTTATTATCACATCCCTAATCGTGTTATCAGTCATTTCCGTCATCGATTCTAAACTTACTAGCACATAGTTACCAAACATAAAACATGGCACACAATAACGGGACAAAACTGTTGATGATATTAATTCACTAAAAAATGTTAAACAGAAAAAAAATTATTTTATAAAGGGACTTAAACATTTTGACTACGGTAGTAAATGGATGAGGGGCAATGACGATTTGCGGTGCCTTGTTATGGAGTTGGACAAAATCTTCGCAAAATTTTTTTATGCAAATAACAAAGAGGACGGCACTCCATATGAACCCAATACAATCCAATCATTTCAAAGTACCTTTCCCATGTAAAAAAAACTTTTATATTTAGTGATCTTTTATATTTAGAAATCATTGAGATAAAAAATTTTCACGGAGACCTATAAAACACCAATATTGAAGTATATGATGAAAATATCATAACATGTCATTTTTCATGTCAGACCCATTATAAGCCCATGGTCAATATAATATCTTGAGCCAGGCGGCTGATGTCATGACCTAGGGATGATAATAGGTCTGATATGAAAATGCCATGTTATAATCTACAATTATCAGATATCCTATTTCATGGAGTCTACTGTATTTTCCACCTAACCAATTTGTAAAATAATCTTAATACCACAAACAAGTGTTCAAAAATTTGTTACAAAAACAATCTGACCAAATTTTGGAGCAAAAACTTCTGAAATTTTTCTTTATTTTAATGCAAAATGGACATTCATATATACAGAGGTCATAGTAACTAAGTGATCTATAAAGCAGTTCCTCAAAGTTCCTCTGATGATCTCCTGCTTATCAACACTGTAGATTGGGGTTTGAACCCTGCACTGGGAAAGATGTGTGTTTGACTCAAAATCTTAATCGAAATAAATTTCATTCAAATTTCATTGAATTAATTTTGTACACATAAACATCAAAGTTTAAACAATTTTTTACAAATATTTAATAGAAGCTTATCAAATGCCTAATGTACAAATAGAATGTATTTTTCCCAAAAAATCATGAAAATTATATTTCACTTTCAGTCAATATCAACTCAAGTGAATTACATGCTCAACCTGACAATGACAGAAAAAATAATGCTTTTTATACAAGATATGATTTTTTTTTTAAACATTTCCCAAAATTATATCTTCTGCTTGGCAAACTCTTTGCTTAAAATGCTCATAACATCTGCATGTTTCATAGACTTCTCCCTGTTTCTGACATCCTTATAATGTTCCTTTACAAACATAGCAAACTTGTTAGGTGTTTTTGGAGTAGTACAGGAAGCTCTTTTGTTGTCCAATAAAATAAATTTTCCCATACAATGTCCACATACTTTCTTCTCTGTGTCTAGTGATTTGGAGTGCCTTCCAATTCTAAAAAATTATAATGAAAACAACTGATTTGTCAAAAGTATTCTTCATATATTGTTGACAGCAGAAACATCTGAAAAAATGTTATTTGTCATTCCATTTTTCAACTTTTAGTTAAATATTCAACAAAAATAAGAAAGATTAATTTTAGGTATCAAAATTAACTTAGTGACATTATACAATAATAGCATGCTGACCAAGACAGTGCGATAAAATCATGCTACAATTGCTTTTTTATTTTCAATATTAAATCACAATTTTTGAAAGTGTTTGATATTCCAATGAAGTCTTTAAAACAAAAATTTTATTGATACTTGAGAATAAGTTAAGAAAACTTAAAATAAATTTTCAAACAAAATGATGTTGACTTGTTTTGCTCGTTTTATTTCAAATAAAATTATAATGTTATGAATTATGTGCAGTGTTAATACAAACAATCTCTATAGGTAACACGTCATAGACTTGGTGTTATTCTAATATGGTTATTTTTGGAAATCCCCAGTCTGAAAAAACTGTATAGCATGGTATAGCAATGTTTTTTAGTTTGTCACGTGTCATGTTCTAATCCAATAGAAAAACAGGATTTATATAGAAAAATAATAAGGCTATTTTTGGAAAACCCCAGTCCGCAAAAACTGTATAGCATGCTGTACATGTTTTTCTAGTTTGTCCCTTGTCATGTGCTAATCCAATAGAGAAACAGGTTTTATATAGAAAAATAATAATTTCTTTTATTTTTAAGATTCCATTGAAAAAATGTTGATTGGTCACATTGGGTTTGTTTGAAAACTTTTATATCAACAAGTAAGAATTGTTTCAGTAGAACTAAATATAGTCTCCCTTTCTTACATATGGATAATCTGCAGCTTCATTCTTAACATATGTCTATCTTAAAAAAAAAAAACTTATGACCCAAACAAGGATATTTCCCCAAAAATCCTACTTGTTTTACCTTGGAGTAAAGGTCAAATGAAGAAAACTATCATATGCAACAAATCGTCTTATTAAGACACATCTTCATTTTTAATATAATATGTCGATCTTAAAAAAATAATTATGGCCTGGACATAAATACAAAAATATTTCCAAAAAAGCTTATTTTTTTACCTTGAGGTCAAGGGTCAAAGTCAAATGAAGAAAACATTGATTTGTTCTATCTTAAAGAACAAAAAGAATTAGGTCAAAGGTCAAAGTAAAATGTTGATCATATATGTAAAACACTTTCTCATAAAGATACATCTACATACCAAATGTCATGAGTCTAACTCAAAGGATAAAAAAGCCTATTATTTGACCATGAGATCAAAGGTCAAGGTACTACATTAATCATGATGATATGTGACACACCGTCTTGTCAAGATCCATCTCAATACCAATTATCATGAGTATAACTCAATTTGACAAAGGATAAAAAGTCTATTGTTTGACCTTAATGTCAAAGGTCAAATGTTGATCATGTTGATTCATTCAGATATATTTACATATCAAATATCATGAGTCTAACTCGAAGGATAAAAAAAGTTATGGCTCAGTTAATCATATTGTCTAAACAAAAGTCTCCCAAGAGCCTGAATCGCTCACCTGTTATTTTTTGTGTAGATCTTGCATCAATGACTATTTTTGATAATTAAATGTATACTGTTGCATTTTTTGCCTATATATTGACTTGTACAGCTAAAATATAGAATCCTGAACCCAAATATATATGGTTGCTATGGACTTTTTCAATAGTATTGACTCTTGGCTAACATTTTGACTTGAACAGGAAAACTATAAGGTCCTTAACCCAAATATATATGGCTGTTAGGGACTTTTTCATTGGTTGCTATGTACTTTATCAATGACCTTGACTCTTGACCTTTCTTTTTGACTTGTACATCTTAATTATAGGGTCCATATGTTTGCTAGGGACTTTTTCATCGGTTGCTATGGACTTTGTCAATGGCATTGACTCTTGACATTCCTTTTTGACTTATACAGGTAAATTGTAGGGTCCTTAATGCAAAAATATCTGATTGCTAGGGACTTTTTCATTGGTTGCTATGGACTCTTTCAATGATCTTGACATTTGACCCTCCATTTTAGTTGTACAGCTACCATATTATTAATTTCTTAACATCTGTGACAATATGTCAGACCATTGTTTTTACTGATAATTAATATTTACATGGAAATAATCTTTCAAGGGCAAAAATATCGCTCATCTGGATTCAAACTGCCAATAAAAACAGCCATAAAACCACCTAAGAAATAAACGTCTGTATTAATTTTTTTGGCTGTAGCGGCCATCTTTGTTAACAGTCCGAGTCATCTGACAAAATTCTAAAGGAGGACCAACAAAGGACCATTTATGCTAAGTTTGGTTCCAACTGGCTCAATGGTTTCAGACAAGATTTTTTATTAATCTTCCCATAGAGTCCATGTTACTAAGTTGGGCTGTGGTGGCAATCTTGGCTGATCATCTGGGTCATCGGATACAATTTTAAAAGAGGACCATCTAAGGACCATTGCTGCCAAGTTTTGTTCCAATTGGCCCAGCATTTCCAGAGCAGAAGTAGTTTCAGTCAAAAATATTTTTAAATGAATTTCCCATAGGGTCATATGTTAAACTAAGTTTGGCTGTGGCGCCAATCTTGGTTGATCGTCCAGGTCATCGGACACAATTCTGAAAGAGGACCATCTAAGGACGACGGACGCAAAGTGATGGCAAATCCTCACATGGCCTTTTAGGCCAGGTGAGCTAAAAAAGTCCACTAACCTAATTTAACCTTGAATTATATTTCAGTAGAGCTTGAAAAAAAAATTCTGGTTTAAAGATTCATGAATGGTCTTAAAATTAGTTAGTGCTACATAACAAAGGGGTATAACCTCCATTTTGACTATTTTCCATATTTAAAAGGGACAAATCTCATACTGTGGATTCATTATTATTTGTTGTACATCAATTGTCATGGTTTCGTGGGTCCCAGTAAACCACAAATTTAAATATCCAACAAAAATAATATGTTAACTTTAGCTTGAATGCACTGAAGTTTTGATGTATCTATCCACAGAGGATACAGTGTTTCATGTAATTTTGTGTTTTTGGTAATATATAAATGCCCAAACAATTTTCTTTAAAAATTTTGATTGTGTAAATTGTTGCTGAATTCCCTTTTTTTTTCTTTTAATCAAGCATTCAAGGAACATATTTATCCTAAGTATGTTTGTTTGTTTAGTTGGGGTTTAAAGCCGTTTTCAGCACATTTCAGCGGCCAGTTTTTATTGGTGGAAGAAGCCGGAGTACCCAGAGAGAACCACCAACCTTAGGTATATCCTAAGTATGTCTTAAAAATATAGACTTTCTCATAAATTACAGTAAAAACATCTTGTAAAAAGATAATAAAGCAAACATTACTGATTGTAATCAGATTAAAAATATGTATGTATATGCCCCGACTAAGGTATTTCGTGACAAGTGATTGCAATTTCATCAATATAAATTTCACACCAGATTATCCTAGCAAGTAAATAATTACGGATTTTGTTAATCTTGTTAAATTCATGACAAGCTTTGTTCCGTTACATATTTGAAAAATATGTTTATTGGAATTTTGTTTTATAAACGCTTTAAATCAATACTTTACTGTACAATATCAAAGTATGATAGGCAAATGTTGTCACAGTATTTTCATATCTGATGTGCCAAACAACAAATTTAAGTATTTCAACAACTTTGTTTAAATTTTTACATCAGAGGACCGTCAGGGCCTCGGGTGTATTGCCATCGCCTAAATTTCCCGCTTATTTGCATATATGCATATATTTAAATTAGTTTTGGAATGATAACCGACCTATAAAAATTATAGACCCGCGGACATTATATAGTGCAAAATAAAATTCCTTATCGCTTCTTTTAAATTCATGTTTTCAATGAATACTCAGATTTTTTTTTTAAATCCAAATTAATAATATGAAAATGTTTTGTCGTTAGAAATATTAGTATATTAATCAAACAATCTTTAATATCAATGACGTACCGAAAAATTGTTGTTGCGGATGAATATATATATATATATATAGATTTTTGAACTAAAACTGTATGCTATGAACTACTGTTTGGATATATATATGTAGACAAGATTGTCAATGCATGAATAATGCTGTTCTCATTCCCAATGCATCTATACTAGTCATTACAATGTTAATGCCCTTTTTGCTAAGCCGATGGGGGCAGTCAATGTTACCGTTGTCTGTCTGTATGTAAATCTCTGTTCATCATGAAAGTGATTTCCGTTTTATAATATTAATATGGCTCGACTGAATGTTATTAAATATATAAACAATGTTTATTATCACCAAAAAAAAAACAGATAAATTTAAAATTTGGATTGTGTCCCTCTTATCATTATAGTTATATTTCCATTTATATGTGGAAATATTTTTACTATCTTAATAACATTTCGAACTCTTATTTGCCGCAGACAAATGTTAAACAAAACACTATTTATTTTAAAGTGCTCATTCCCACAAAAAAAATAATCAAACGCAAAATTGAATGGTGATTCTTTCACTATTCTAGAGACGTGTCCCATAGTAACTAATATGCAAGCAAGTACCACTGATACATTCACAAATTATTTACTGTTATATATAGTTTAGAGTTATGTACAACTACATGTATACATGTATATGCTATGCGATGTGATGAACTTTTTGAAGTTTGATAAATGATTAATTTTTATGAATAATGTATATATGTTAGTCCAATGTATATATTTATAGTTTTTTGCATTTTTTACTATTAATAATAGGTATAGATAGTCTATTGAACTGTATTAAATGGAAATAGCATGAATTCAATGGATAATACAATAATAAATCCAAATGTTTATATATACCAGTTATGACATTTTTTAAAGTTATCTTATGGTCAATCCAAAGTTTGATTGTAACACATGTGATCCTTTTAATCCATTTTAGAATATTAAGAGACTATACAAATGCTAGCCCAGCATACAGATAAATGATTTGAAAACATAACAGATATGCTAAATAAATAATAAAATGCTCAATTCTGTTTCTTATAATATAGTCCTACATTTGAAAGTCATTATAACTGTATGCTTAGCATATATATAACTGGATTAAATCAAATATATGGGATCATGTAAAATGTTTCTCGTTAAATGTAATATAAAAAAATGTATTTTGGTATATGTGAATATTTTAAGGTATCCGGACCATAATAGATCATGAACGAAAAGTGTATCTCTTTTTGACCGTGAATGGCTGAACCAAAAAATTTAAAGCTGAAAATTTTGTATATATATTTTTCTAAAGTTGAAACACACTCTGTTGCTTATATGCAGTTTGTAAAAATAAGTTAGTTATATTGACATTTCCGAAGTTTGCCGATAATTACCGAGGTCATTTCAATTGCGTTGTATGGAACATCCGGGAACTTTCGAATAATCACGTGGTCATTTATGGTCCGGATACCTTAAGGAATATAAAATAGAAATTTACTACATATTATAGGAAAAGAGAGGTTCACGAAGGGTTAGAATGGCCCTAAATTGGTCAAGCGATTACAAATTTCAAATAGAAATACTTGTGATAATTCTATTAAGACTAAAATATAATATTTTGGCACCTACTATTAAATATCTTGAAGCTATGACCCCATAATTATACATTATTTGTATTTTTGGTCAATTTGGTCTGAAATTTATATGTTTTGGCATAATTAACCATGGCTGCCATATAATTCCGAAAAGTTTTTATTTTGATGAATTTTTTATCAAATTTTGAGTCTTTTGGTTACAAAACATTTTGGATTGTAGATGGTGGCCAAATTTTCCTAAAGCTTTCATGTCTGAAAATTGCACCAAATCATTATATTTGGACAAAATGGGCCTAATTTGGAGAATGTAATGTACTATTATGAAAGAACTGATTTATTGAGCATTAATACATTTGAAATCGACCAATTTACGAACCAAATTGTGAACTATTTGGAGTTTAATTGTAAGATTTATATTTTAGACCGTTTTGGGCTATAAATGAACTGTGTCCTTTGAATAAGTGATATCACAATAACCATAATACTAAGTACCTGTTAGAAAATAGCACTTTTACAGTACATTGTTAAAGATGAATACATTCCAACAATGACCAATATTAATGATTATATATATATACTGTTTTATATTGTTACATATATAAATGAAAATTGAAACCAAACTGTTGTCATTATTAAAAAAAAGAAACGAAAAGGGAGGTATGATTGGTAATCAGACACAGAAACAAAATGATGAAAAAGAAATAAAGTTAACCATACAACATCTAGTTTACAATCAGAAAAAAAACTATATTAAAATCAGTTAGAAATAGCCATGAAATGACAAATATTAAACAATATAAATCAGAAAACTAATGGCCACATCAATGTACAAACAGAAAATCAAAAGATATACACCAAAGAATAACAAGCCCTGTTTTATAGGCCTCTAAGGACCGACGCATTCATATTGTAGTTGTGATCTATATGTATGGTGCAAAATCATCTCATTGCTACTACCCATCCAGAGCACTTGAGATCACCCCAACTATTGGTGGGGTTAAGTTGCTCAGGCTTTAGTTTTCTATGTTGTTTCTAGTGTACTCTTATTTGTCTTTTTCAGTTTTAGACATAATATTATCGATATATGAGTTTACTGTTCATGTGGTATCTTTCACCCAAATATTACAATTTATCTGTTTTAATATGATTGTCTTGACCTCTTTCTCATAATTCAGTGACTAGTCAAAAAAATATTTGCTATGTTGATTCTCTGTCATAGGTAATAAGTTAAAGATTTTTGCAAGTGTGCAACTATACGGTCATAATGCCAATCTAGCAGTTCTCATTTGACCACGTCAACATTTCAAGGATAATTCACAAAGATAAGTTTCTTACTATAAGACAGTATCTCAGATATGATAGCAAATTATATTATGTGTACTATATTGTAAGGTGAAAATCTGTCTGGCAGGTACTATATAAACACCTGTCATTTATCAATAATCCAACATAACTTGAGGTCCTCTGATGTTCAGTACTTCAGTACTTTGATTTTCTAAGCTAGCAAACCATGAATTTACACATCCCACAAAATGCCCTTTTTTTTTTATCTATTCATGAAAATAAATGAATCCACAGTATCAACAAAAGTGAAACATGAAAAATTGTACTTTGACATAATGTTTTTCATTGTCCCTAGCAATAGTTCCAAATTCCAATGATTTGGTGTAACAATACTCAAATTACTGTAAAGAAACCTTAATTTTGGCTATTTTCAACACCAAGGAGTATAACTTGGAAACAACAAAAGTGAAAATGTCAAATTCAAAGTCCATCTGTGTTTAATCGTCACTAACAACATTTCAATCTTTTTTGATTTGGTGAAACAATACTCAATTTAATGAATGAAAACTCAATTCTGGCTGATTTCCACATTTTGGAAATAACTCAGAAGAAAAAAGTTAAATATGAAATTTGAACTGGGCCTGTGTTTAGTGGTCCCTAACAATATTTCCACATTTCAAATGATTTGGTTATACAATACCCACTGTTGAATTAAGACCCCAATTTTGGCAATTTTCAACATTAACTAGAGGCTCTCAAGAGCCTGTATCGCTCACCTGGATTTAACTTTTCATCTTGAGCAGACCTAAAAATTTAAGTGTTGCAGTCAATTTGGCTGATTTTTCTATAGGATTCTATGTTAAACTAATTTCAGCTGTGGCAGTCATCTTGGTTGACAGTCCAGTTTCTAAAAGAGAACCATCTAAGGACCATTTCTGCTAAGTCTTGTTCCAACTGGCTAAGCAGTTTCAGACTAAAAGATATTAAACAAAGGTCGGTGTGGCAGCAATCTTGGTGAACGGACATATTTCCGAAAGAGGACCTCCTAAGGACCAATGCTGCCAAGTCTGGCTCCAATATGTCAAGTGGTTTCAGACAAAAAGATTTTTCAATGAAATTTTCCATAGGGCCCTATGTTAAACTAAGTTCTGCTGTGGCGGCAATCTTGGTTCACAGTCCACGAAATCAGACACATTTCTAAAAAAGTGACCTCCTTAGGACCAATGCCACGAAGTCCTGCTCCAATATGTCAAGTGGTTTCAGACAAGAAGATTTTTCAATGAATATTCCATAGGGCCCTATGTTAAACTAAGTTCGGTTATGCGGCCATCTTGGTTGACAGTCCGGGTCATCGCACAAATTTCTGAAAGAGGACCATCTAAGGACCATTGCTACCAAGTCTAATTCTAATTGGCTTAGTTGTTTCAAACGAGAAGATTTTTGAGTGATTTTCCCATAGGGTCCTATGTTAAACTAAGTTCTGCTGTGGCGGCCATCTTGGTTCATAGTCCACGAAATCAGACACATTTCTGAAAAAAGACCTCCTAAGGACCAATGCCACCAAGTCTGGCTCCAATATGTCAAGTGGTTTCAGACAAAAAGATTTTCAATGAATTTTCCTATAGGGCCCTATGTTAAACTAAATTTGGTTGTGGCGGCCATCTTGGTTGACAGTCCGGGTCATTGGACACACCTCTGTAAGAGGACCATCTAAGGACCATTGCTGCCAAGTCTGGTTCCAATTGGTCAAGTGGTTTAAGACGAGAAGATTTTTCAATGAATTTTCCCATAGGGCCCTATGTCAAACTAAGTTCGGCTGTGGCGGCCATCTTGGTTAACAGTCCGGGTCATTGGACATATTTCTGAAAGAGAACCTCCTAAGAACTATTACTGCCAACTTTGGTTGCAACAGGACTTGTAGTTTCATATAAGAAGATTTTTGAAAATCAACCCCCCTTTTTTTCTATTTTTAGTAACAGCAGCCATCTCGGTTGGAAGTCCGGCATGCCAGAAATAATTTTGGAAGGGGGCCACCCAAGGACCATTCCACCAAAGTTTGGTCTCATTTGGCCCAGTGGTTTGAGAGGAAAAGATCTTTAAAGGATAGTTTACGCTGGATGCCGTATTTAAAGGGCAAAAACTCCTATAAGGGGTCAATCAACGATTTTGGTCATGTTGACTTACTTGTAGATCTTACTTTTTTGAACATTTTTGCTGTTTACAATTTGTCTTTATCTATAATAATATTCAAGATAATAACCTAAAACTGCAAAATTTCCTTAAAATTAACAATTCAGGGGCAATAACCCAACAAAGGGTTGACCGATTCGTCTGAAAATTTCATGACAGGTAAATCTTGACCTGATGAACATTTTTACCCCATGTCAGTTTTGCTCTAGTTGCTTTAGTTTTTGAGATACAAGACAAAAACTGCAGTTTACCCCTATGTTCTATTTTTAGCCATGTCGGCCATGTTGGTTGGCAGGCGGGGTCATCGGACACATTTTTTAAACTAGATACCCTAATGATACTTGTGGCCAAGTTTGGTCCAATTTGGCCCAGCAGTTTCAGAGGAGAAGATTTTTCTAAAAGTTAACAGACGACGACGACGGACGACGACGGACGACGGACGCCAAGTGATGAGAAAAGCTCACTTGACCCTTTGGGTCAGGTGAGCTAAAAAGGGGGTATAACTCGTAAGCAAAAAGGGCAAAATAAAATCCAATTCAAACCCCATATGTGTTAAGTGGTCCATAACATACATTTTCAACTTTCAAATGATATGATCTAGAAATTTTGGGACGTATTGATGGAAGAATGGATGTACAAGGTTGCTATTGGCAGGGGACATAAAAATATCCAGGAACAGAGTCCCTAGTTTAAAGAGGCATAACTCTTAATACCAATTTGATTGACCTAGAAATGATAAAGTTTTGGGTAATCTGGGATCCGGAAGTGTAATCATCGTTGTCCAAGTGGCCTACCTTCGGATGTACACTTCGGTCATGGAGAATTAATACCACGAATATATTGTAGTATTATCCCTTACGTCAACGGAAATAAAAATTAACTGACAAAATACAATTTCAGATATGTACATATTATCAGGTTTTCTGCAAACGTATATCGTAAAATATCAGCCGCGAGACACAATGTGAAGCTTTTTCAGCGAGTGAGCCTAGCGAACGAGCCAAAAAGCTTCATATTGTGTCGAGCGGCTTATATTTTACAATATTTGTTTGAAGAAAACTTGATAATAAATTTATCGTATTGTTAACTAGCAATCTTAATGGAATTTCTTACTTTTCAATGGCCATCCGCCTATAACCGGATGTTTTCCTGATATATTCGGGTTAACGTTGGGTCAAACATTATGACGTCGCTGATATAATCGGGTCAGCTCATATTAGGGTCGGGTCAACTCTTTACGACGTCACAGTGCCGAAATACGGGAAATTTTGAAGGCCTCAGCAGGTCGATATAGCCATAGGGAAATACGATAATTATCAGTACTGTTACTTTCAATTTTTAATTTTGTAAAGATTTTAAAGTAAATAGATAGTATTTCACCAAACTTCAATCTAGTTTCATTCAGTTTAACGTTAAAATAAGTATGAGGACGTCACTTCTGCCAATGTTTTATACAATACAAAGACGTCACATTAGTTGTCATGGAATATAAACAATGACATTAAATTCGAATAGAGTTTTCCTCATTCCAACAATAGGAATCACGTTATGCACAAGTATTAGATTCAAAAATGTGTCTGAATAGAAACCAATGAAAGAGATGACACCGTTGTCCCTGACCTGGTGTTATATTAAGTGAAGTTAGCTCAGAGAAAAAAATTTCACCAGGGTACCTAGAAATGTCATTTGGAGCTTTATTCACAGTAACTGAGAAAACTTATGACTACAAAAATAAATCCAGTATTCAAAAGGAACAATTTACCAGCCAATCTGGATCTTTGACAAGAAAGGGAATATAATAATATAATTAAATCTTAATGAATCTCGACTTACTGATATTTACACTGACTACACTGGTAAATGTATTTAGTTTGTATACTATAATTGTGACAACGAGTAACTACAGGAATCTCAGGGTGAACTACATTTGTTTTTCTAGCCCTGGAATTATAAAAAAATAATGACACATAAACAGATTTGTTAGTAAATTTATGGTGAGTCTATTGACACATAAAAAAAGAATTGTCAGTAAATTCATTGTGAGTGTATCAACACATAAATAGAATTGTCAGTAAATTTATGGTGAGTGTTTGACACATAACAGAATTGTCAGTAAATATAGGGTGAGTGTATAAACACATAAACAGAATTGTCAGTAAATTTATGGTAGGTGTATTGACACATAAATAGAATTGTCAATAAATTTATGGTGAGTGTATTGACACAGAAAATTGTACTGGTAGATAAATTAATAAGACATTTTGTAGTTATTCAAACTGAATGTGTATCCTACATAACTGTAAACTGTTTTTTTTACAGAAATATATTAATGATGTCAAAAGTGGATTGCTTGTAGAGGGTATTGTTGTCATCAATCCTGCAAAGTTTCAAAAAATTTCATGCTATATTTTAAGGGAAGATATTTGAAAATTGGCCAATAAAAGTAAAAGATTATACTGTTAATCCAACCAGAACCAACGGTGGATCGTTTGTAGATGTTCTTCCACACATCATTCTTACCAAGTTTGCTTACAATCTGCCGAGTAGTTTCAGAGGAGAAGATTAAAATGTGAAAAGTTTACAGATGCAAAGTGATGACATAAGCTCACATGGCCTATTTAATAAAGGTTTAATAACATGGAGTCATTATAAGAATAGATCAAATTTGCAAATGTGCAGAAACAAATTCAACCAAAAACTATGTGAAATTTAACAGGTAAATGCGAACAAGAAATATCTTAAAAAACAAAAGAACACTAAGATGACACCTAAACTGAGTTAACTTGATAAATTTACAATTATGTCAGTAAATATCCATTCCCTAGCAGATTTTTAAACTAAACAAGAGATTGTGTATCTGTAAGACACAGATGTCCCTCCTCCTAAACATAGAATTTCCATCTATTATTTATGACGAGAAATTGTTTAGAAAATTATTTTAAATATATGAAAGTTTCATAGTATATCCTGCTAGTAATAACATAGTTCGGTTGTGGCCACCATCTCGGTTGACAATCTGGGTCATCCGACACAATTCTGAAAGAGAACCATCTAAGGACCATTGCTGCCAAGTCTGGTTCCAATTGGTCGAGTGGTTTCAGGCAAGAAGATTTGTCAATGTATTTTCCCATATGGCCCTATGTTAAACTAAGTTCAGCTGTGGCTGCCATCTTGGTTAAAAGTACGGGTCATCGGATAAACTTTTGAAAGAGAACCTCCTAAGGACCACCATTACTGCCAAGTTTTGCTCCAAAACCTTGCAGTTTCATAGAAAAAGATTTTGAAATTCATCCCCCTTTTTAAAATTTTTTGTAACAGCAAACATGTTGGCCGGAAGTCGGGGATGACGGACATAATTTCAGAAGGGGGCCACCAAAAGACCATTCCACCAAACTTTGGTCCAAATTGACTCAGTGGTTTCAGAAGAGAAGATCCTTAAAAGAAATTTTCCGCCAGATGTCGTCTTTAAAGGGCAAAAACTCATAAATGGGGTCCATCAATGATTTTGGTCATTTTGACTTACTTGTAGATATTACTTTGTTGAACATTTTTGCAGTTTACAGTTTGTCTTTTTCTATATTAATATTCAAGATAATAACCTAAAACTGCAAAATTTCCTTAAAATTAACAATTCAGGGGCAATAACCCAACACAGGGTTGACTTATTCATCTGAAAATTTCATGGCAGGTAGATCTTGACCTGATAACCATTTTTCCCTCTATGTTCTATTTTTAGCAATGTCGTCCAAGTTGGTTGGCAGGCACCCATTGGACACATTTTTTAAACTAGATACCCTAATGTTGCTTTCGGCCAAGTTTGGTTCCATTTGGCCCAATAGTTTCAGAGGAAAAGATTTTTGTAAAAGTTAACGGATGATAATGACGGATGCCAAGTGATGAGAATAGCTCACGAGCTAAAAAGTATATATGGTGTGTATAGGTATTACACATACAGAGAAATGGACTTAAACATGAAAAGAGAGAAGTCATTTCAACCTATCATGAAGTGTGGTAAGCATTGTAGGAACCAATTTTTTCTTCATCATATGGCAGTTCTCCAGGAGATTTTTGGATGAATTTCCCATAGAGTCTTATGTTAACCTAAGTCATCTGCTTAAGGCTATTTTGAATTAGGGATCGGCAGCACCAGAGTTACAAAATTTGGTGAGCACATTAAGAGGAACATTCAGACTATGTTTGGATTCAAGCAATTCTGCAGTTCTGTAGATTTTTGTTATATGTCATAGACCCTTTCTGTCAAGTTTGGCTCTATTTGGCCAAGCAGTTTAAGAGAAATTTATTTTATTTTAAATCAACCAATCAGAAACAAGAATTGCCCATGGTGGCCATGTTTGTCGCCTAATCAGGACGAAATGAGGAAACTTTGTATAGAACCTCCCAATTAGATGCTTTCTGTCAAGAATTGTTCCATTTGGCCAAGCGACTTCAGAGGAGAAGATTTGTTTTATATCAGCCAATCAGAAACAAGAACTGCTGATGGTGGCCACATTTGTATTCCGATCGGAACAAAATGAGGAAACTTTATAAAGGACCTCCCATATATGCTTCCTGTGAGGTTTCAATCAATCTGGGCAAGCGATTTCAGAGGAGAAGATTCTTTCATATAAGCCAATCAGAAACAAGAACTGCCAATGGTGACCATATATGTATTCTGATCAGGATGAAATAAATTTTGTAAAGAACCTCCCATAAATGTTTCCTGTCAATTTTCATTCCATTTGGCCAAGCAGAGAGAACAATTTTTTTTTATCAATCAATGAGAAACAAGAATGTTTTTCAACCAATAGGGACAAAATGAGGAAACTTTGTAAAGAACCTCCCAAAGATGCTTTCTGTCAAGCTTCGTTCCATTTGGCCAAGCGATTTCAGAAAGGAAGATTTTTTTTATATCAACCGATCGGGACGAAATGAGCAATCTTTATAAACGATCTTACATAGATGCTTCCTGCCAAATTTAATTCCATTTGGCCCAGTGATTTCAGAGAAGAAGATTAAAATGTGGAAAGTTAAAGGACAGATGGAAGACGGATGCCAAGTGATGACAAAAGCTCACATGGCCTTTGGCCAGGTGAGCTAAAAATGGACTTAATCACGAAACTTGGGACTCATATTTAAGAAAGGTTTATTGAACTCAATAACCCCTGAAACAAGGTCAAGGTCACAAGACAAATTTCACAAGTATACAAGTTACAAAGTTTATTTCATGATGTATCTGTGGACCAAAGATCTTAACTGTAGGTATAATGTGTGCAAATTATTATGGTTTTAAACCAGAGGCTCCTAGGTGCCTGTATCGCTCACCTGGTTTACAAATAGCCCCAAAAATCTCATTTAAAGACTAGCCCATCTATTTTGCTCTTTGAAGATGAAATGATAAATTATTGTAGACGACCTCAAACACATTATTTGTACCAATTAACAAAGCTTTGGATTTGTTCAATTTGGAAACAAAAATTGCCAATGGCAATGTTCTAGCCATATCAAGAAGATTTGAGGATACTTTGTGGAGGACTTCACAAGAATCAATTGTACCAAGTTACAAATCATTTGCACTTATAATTTCAGGACAGAAGATTTTTAAAGTTTCAGTTAATCAGTAATAAGAATTGCCCATGGCAGCCATGATTTTTGCCCGATCAAGTCAAAGAGGGATATTGGTAGAAGATCTAAAAAAAATCACTTCTATCAAGTTACAAAACGTTTGCACTTGTAGTTTCAGAGGAGATGATTTTTCAAATTACAGCCAATCAGAAACAAGAACTGCTCATGGCGACCATGTTTTTTGACCAATCAAGATAAAATGATGCAGATTTGTAGAGGACTTTATTAACATCATTTGTACCATGTTACAAATCAGTTGCTCTTGTGGTTTCAGAGGAGATGATTTTTAAAATTTCAACCAATCAGAAACAAAGAATTGCTCATTGTGGCCATGTCTTTTGCGGGATCAAGTCGAAATTATTAATCTTTATAGAAGACCTCACAAACATCATTTGTATCAACTAACACATCATTTGCACTTGTAGTTTCAGAGGAGATGATTTTTAAAATTTCAGCCAATCAGAAACAAGAACTGCCCATGGCAACCATACTTTTTGACCAATCAAGATAAAATGATGCAGAGGACATTGTAGAGGACTTTATTAACATCATTTGTACCAAATCAGTTGCACTTGTGGTTTCAGAGAAGATGATTTTTAAAATTTCAACCAATCTGAAACAAAGAATTGCTCATTGTGGCCATGTCTATTGCGGGATCAAGTTGAAATAAGGAATTTTTGTTGAAGACCTCACAAACATCCATTTTATCAAGTTACAAACCATTTGCACTTGTAGTTTCAGAGGAGATGATATTTCAAATTTCAACCAATCAGAAAAAATAATTGCCCATGGCGGCCATGTTTTTTGCCAGATCAATACGAAATGATGAGTCTTTGTACAGGACCTCACAAACATCATTTGTATTAACTGACAAATCATTTGTACTTGTAGTTTCAGAGGAAACGATTTTTTAATTTTCAGCTAATCATAAACAAGAATTGCCCATGGCGGCCATGTTTTTTGTCCAATCAAAATGAGGAGTTTTCATAGATGACCTTTTTTAGTACATCATTTCTGCAAATTTTGGTTTTAATTGGCCAGTAGTTTCAGAGGAGATGATCAAAATCTGAAATGTTAACGACGATGATGGACGGACAGACAACAGATGCAGAGTGATGGCAATACCTCACACGGCTTTGCCAGGTGAGCTAAAAAGTTTACGCCACTGCTGATGCCAGAAAGTAATACCTATGTCTTGCCTTTCGAAATATTCGACGCAGGGAAAACAATAAAATTATAGGTGACTAAAATAGCTTTATAGAAAATTGATCATAATTGATACTTTACTCTAACCTTTTCTACAACAAATAAAAACTAACTAATTGAATTACAGTAAATATGGAAATTATTGCAATGTTTTTATTATTGCAAAAATTGCATACGGTGGAGGATTGCAATATTAAACATCTGGAGACAGGTTAATTGGTAGATACGTAATTGTAGTTTTTGTTTTGGCAGCAATTATATATATAAAATAACATTTTGAATTCAAAACCATTAATTAATTAGTAACTCTTAATTGTCATAATACTAAATTTCATAGTATGTGACACAACATAACAAAATGAAAACAACATCAACATGATCAATTATATACAATGTGGAGTAAATTTTCAACAGTCCCCTGTCCTCAGCTCTATCGACTGTTTTAAAAAGGAACCAAGCTTATTTACTTGGGTTGAGAATATATATGTAATTTTATTTATATCATTTAAATCTATAAATTTTGTGTTCTCATTTATCAAAAAATCAAAATAAACTTTTCTAATATGACTGTTAATATCACAATATAAAAAGAAATGAATTTCATCTTCAATTTTTTTGCAGTTTTTGCATAATCTTTCTTCTCTTGGTATTTTAAGATATCTCCCCTTTTCTATTAGTAATTGTGGTCAATTTTTCTAAATTTTGTTATCAGTTTTCTACATTCAAATATTGAGCAGGTTGAATATTTTTCTTCTGTAGTATTTTGTTTTACATGTTTATAAATAGTGAGTTTGCTGTTGTCCTTATATATCTGTTATTTTATCATTTATTAAATTTTCATAAAATTGCTTCAATTTTAATATTATTTGTTCTTTTATATTTTTAGTTATCTTATGTGAGGAATATTGAAGGATTGTGTCCAAATCCATACCTGTTTCTTCTAACACATGTTTTACATATGAAAACCAAGAATAAATTCCCAAAGAGTTGAGGTTTTGAGTCAAAACAAACAAAACGATTACATTAATAAAACATCCATCTTCAGTTTTTACATGATCTCTGATAGCAATAAAAAAAATTTTTCACATGGTCGTCAATCACAATTTTGCCTGAGGAAGAAGAATAGCAATAATAAAGGCATGCGAAAATTTCCGAATTTACAGTAACTGTCATACCAATATTTCCAATAAGGACCATGGCTTTCTTTTACACCATTCAATATCCAAACAGCAGCATGACACAGTTCATGTAACAAGGTATCTCTTACCCTCTCTGTTTTAAAGAAAAAATATATATGTCATTAAGTTATCTAATAATTTTCTGGCAACAAGATAGGGATGGTGATAGTTGTTAATGAAACTTAAAAGCTGTTTGATCTCTGCCTAAAAGTTATTTAACAGTGCAGTATTTACCATTAAAAGTACTGTGACGGGTCATGGGTCTATCCCATATGTTTTGCAGTGATGCCCTTCCCCTTTATTTATTTCAAAATTGCTTTTGGTCACTCAGTCTCAGAATGAAATCATTTATTTTAAATTGTGAAAGATGTTATAACACAGGCAAAGTTTTACTCCTCAAATTTTCTCTACGGGTGTATTTTATACCAGCAGGCGTATGTAAGTAGGACCGCAGTTTACGACATGAGAAGCAAGTATATATGGCTGAATTGACATGACAAGTTGAGTCTCCTGAAACTTGACCTGGTTACCAAAATCACTAAATAACATAATATATTTACATTAAAACTATATTCAACAATAATTGACAAATATGCAGGAGTAAGTGAAAACTTTCTAAATTGTGACACTTCCAAACAAGAGGCTCAGGAGAATTGAGCCTTTATAGCTCACCTGACAGTCCCACAATCAATACATTTTATTTCAAGTGAAAACTATAATGGAGCTTCCATAGACGAGAAGATTTTTGAATTTTGACCAACTAAAAATAAGAATTCATCATGGCCGCCATATAAGCTATCCAACCTGGACAAAATATGCAAACTTTCTAAATCTCCTTCCACAGATGCTTCATACCAAGTTACAGTTCAGTTGTCTTTGCGGTTTCAGAGGAGAAGATTTTTGAAATTTCGACCAATCA
Source organism: Mytilisepta virgata (assembly GCA_028015205.1). Lineage (NCBI taxonomy): Eukaryota > Metazoa > Mollusca > Bivalvia > Mytilida > Mytilidae > Mytilisepta > Mytilisepta virgata. Next base: position 46,664,622 of record CM051520.1, read on the forward strand.
GAATATAAGAAATAAGAATTCAGCATGGCAGCCATATTAGTTGTCTGACCAGAACAAAATATGCAAACTTTTTAAAAGTCCTTCCATAGATGCTTCATACCAAGTTTCAGTTCATTTGGCTCAGGGGTTTCAGAGGAAATTAAAATGTAAAAGTTTACAGATGGACAATGGACGGTGACGACACCAAGTGATGACAAAAGCTCACAGCTAAAAAAAAAGCGAAATTAAGGGGACTCCGGCCCCATATTACAATCAATTCGTCCCAAGTTCAGAAATTAACAATGTAGCACTGAACATAAATTATATATGAATATCAAATTTTGATATTTTTTTCCCATTTATTATGATATCATTGATTAGGTTAAGAAATTTTAATCAACAACGATTCTGAAAGTACTGCTGGCCAATACATTTTCCCCTACCAGCTTGAGCTATCAGAAAACACACAAAATCTCCTTAAGCATGTGAATTGGATGAAGACGTAGTGACAAGGTGCAGAAAACTGATTATTTGCATGAATTTTCTAAGTCCAAGGACCATAACTCTGCAAAAAATCATCAGACCAAGCATGACAAACTAGAGGCTCCCAGGAGCCTGTATCGCTCACCTGGACTATGTCTATCTTGACTGGCAGCTTGGAACATTGCTGTCAAGTTCCAATTGTCTCACTGGTTTCAACAAGAAGATCATTCAGTGAACTTTCCCATTAGGTCATATGTAAAACTAAGTTCTGCTCTGGCAGCCATCTTGGATGGTGGACAGGGTCAATGGATATAATTCTGAAAGAGGACTAACTAAGGACCATTGCTGCCAATTCTTCCAATTGGCCAAGTGGTTTCAGAAAAGAAGATCTTTAAGTAAATTTCCCATAGGGTCCTATGTTAAACTATGTTCGACTCCATTGGCTATCCTGGATGGCAGGTCGAGTCATCAGATATAATTCTGAAAGAGAACCACCTAAGGACCATTGCAGCCTAATTTGTTCCAATTGGCCAAGTGGTTTCAGACAAGAAGATCTTTCAGTAAATTTCCCATAGGGTCCTATGTTAAACTAAGTTCGGCTCTGGCTGCCATCTTGAATGACGAGTGGGGTCATCGGATATATATTTATGAAAGAGGACTACCTAAGAACCATTGCTGCCAAGTTTTGTTCCAATTGGCCATGTTGTTTCAGACAAGAAGATCTTTAAATAAATTTCACATAGGGTCCAATGCTAAACTAAGCTTTTGTTCTGGTGGCCATCTTGTCTGATGTGCGGGGTCATCGGATACAATTCTGAAAGAGGACCACTTAAAGACAATTGCTGTTCCCATTGGCCCAGCATTTCCAGAGCAGAAGATTAAAATGTGAATTGTGGAAGGATGGAAAATGGACAACGGATGACGGACGCAAAGTGATGACAAAAGCTCACATGGCCTTTTAGGTCAGGTGAGCTAAAAAAAATGTGGAAAACTGATTTGCCGGACTGATGGACGGACAGACGGACATACGGAAGGTGTGCAAACCTAAATTCCTCTTCGGCTTCGCTGGTAGGGGACTAGTAAAGTACATGACAGCCATAAATGTCAACATTTAATTAATTAAATACACAGCACTTAACACCGTTCAACATACAGAAATTGGGATGTTTTGACAGCGTTTTCACGATAATTTGAAGCCAATTAACTCTAACTGAATAACTAGAGGCTCATTAGAGCATGTATCGCTCATCAACTAAATACTTGTCAACCTTAAGCATGACTAAAATCTAATTATAACAGTCAATTTTGCTGGTTTTTCCATGCAAGGATTATGCCTCCAAGTCTAGTTACCATCCATTGTCTTAATGGTTTCAGACGAGAAGACTTTTAAATAAATTTTCCCATTGGGTCCTATGTTAAACAAATGTGGCCATCTTGGTCGATAGTCTCGATTAGTAAAATACAGTAGTTTCACTGTTTAGAATAACTGTATTCAATCACAGGTCCTAGATATCACTACACAAAATAACTAGAGGCTCCCAGGAGCCTGTATCGCTCACCTGGACTATGTCTGAAACTTTTCACCTTGAGCTGGACTAAAAATTTAAGTGTTGCAGTCAATTTGGCTGTTTTTTCTATTATAAGGGTTCTATGTTAAACTAAGTTCAGCTGTGGCAGTCATCTTGGTTGACAGTCCAGGTCAATGGACACATTTCTAAAAGAGAACCATCTAAGGACCATTTCTGCGAAGTCTTTTTCCGACTGGCTAAGTGGTTTCAGACAAGTAGATTTTTAAATGAATTTTCCTATAGGGTCCTATATTCAACCAAGTTTGGCTGTGGCGGCCATCTGGTTGACAACCTGGGTGAATTGACACATTTCTGAAAGAGGACCATCTAAGGACCAATGCTGCCAACTTTAATTCCAAGTGGCTCAGTAGTTTCAGACAAGAAGATTTTTGAGAGAATTTCCCATAGGGTCCTATGTTAAACTAAACTAAAGAGGACCTCCTAAGGACCATTGCTGCCAATTCTGGCTCCAATATGTCAAGTGGTTTCAGACAAGAAGATTTTTCAATGAATTTTCCCATAGGGGCCTATGTTTAAGTTCAGTTGTGACAGCCATCTTGATTGACAGTCTGGGTCATCAGACAAAATTCTGAAAAAGGACCATCTAAGGACCATTACTGCCAACTTTGGTTCCAATTGGCCTTGTAGTTTCATAGAAGATTTTTTAAATTCACCCCCTTTTTTTCTATTTTTAGTAACAGTAGTATGTCGGTTGGAAGTTGTAGATGCCAGACATACTTTTGGAAGGGACCACTCAAGGACCATTCCACCAAAGTTTAGTCTCAATTGGCACACTGGTTTCAGAGAAGATCTTTAAAGGAAAGTTTACGCTGGATGCCGTCTTTAAAGGGTAAAAACTCCTATAAGGGGTCTATCAATGATTTTGGTCATGTTGACCTATTTGTAGATCTTACCTTGTTGAACATTTTTGCTGTAGCAGTTTGTCTTTATCTATAATAATATTCAAGATAATAACCTAAAACTGCAAAATTTCCTTAAAATTTACAATTCAGGGACAATAACCCAACAAAGGGTTAACTGATTTGTCTGAAAATTTCATGGCAGGTAGATCTTGACCTGATGAACATTTTTACCCCATGTCAGTTTTGCACTTAATGCTTTAGTTTTTGTTTGTTTGTTTGTTTAGTTGGGGTTTCATGCCGTTTTCAGCACATTTGGCTATTTTGTGGCGGCAAGTTTTTATTGGTGGAGGAAGCCTGAGTACCGGGAGAGAACCCTCGACCTTCAGTAGGTAAATTGGCAATCCTTGTCAATTTAGATAGGAGTCGAACACACCCTGCCACATGAGATTTGAACTCACAGCCCCAGTGTTGAAAGGCTAGTGATCATTAGTAGTCATGACGAACTATCTAGACCACTCGGCTATATAAGATATAAGACAAAAACTGCAGTTTTACCCCTATGTTCTATTTTTAGCCATGTTGGCCATGTTGGTTAGCAGGTGGGGGTCATCGGACACAATTTTTAAACTAGATACCCTAATGATGCTTGTGGCCAAGTTTGGTTCCATTTGGCCCATTAGTTTCAGAGAAGAAAATTTTTGTAAAAGTTAACGGACGACAAAGGATGCCAAGTGATGAGAATAGCACACTTGACCCTTTGGGTCAGGTGAGCTAAAAACTTGAAATGATAAATTAACTTTTCTTTTAATAATAAACTCTCTTACTGATTCTGATATACTCACACTAATATATTTCAGTAAAAATCAAATGGAAACAATGTGTTTAACTTAGCCGTCACTAAACTTAAAATCAATAAATATAACCTGCACAATCACAAACTTTGGTTGACAATTCTATCCTAACAGTTCTATTATCTCCCTTTGTTTCTCTCTTGTAGATACAGTATCCAGCAGTCTTTAACATTCGTTTGTTCCATACAATAGGCAGATCTGCTGGAAGCTTTAAAACAAGGAAAAAGATAATGAAATTTAACGTAAATGTTTTGGACATAGGAAAACTTTTCCCCTAATGTGCTTATTGCATACTGTAGCACACATAACCACATGTAAAGATTAGCATACCATAAAAAATATAGAGTCGAATCTCGTTTTCTTGAAGTCCTTCGGAGATAAAAGTTGACTAAAAGCCGGCAAATTTCCTAGGTATCAAGGGGAGGTAATTTACTACTTCTAGTAAATCTAAAAATCTGTTCAGGTGCCCAAGTAAAACCATAGTTTATATGCACTATCGAGACCTTAATCTATTTATCTATATATATTATATAATGCATAAATGTACTTTGTGTAACGTTTTATAACTTTTTTGAAAAATAAAGAATTTAAGAAAATTGATTACAATTGATAAATAAAAGATATGTCCATGGGACACAGATGCCCCTCCTCATAAAGGGTCAATGTACTAATTCAAACCTACTGATTTGTTTTCTTTGAAAATCATAGAGTGTGCAAAACAATGAAGGTTTTTGTTTGTTTAGTTGCGGTTTTATGCCGTTTTCAGCACATTTGGCTATTTCGCGGCGGCCAGTTTTTATTGGTGGAGGAAGCCAGAGTACCTGGAGAGTACCACTGACCTTCGGTAGGAAAATTGGCAATCCTTGTCAATTAAGATCAGAGTCAAACACACCCACCACAGGTGAGATTCGAACTCGCAACCTCAGCGTTGACAGGCTAGTGATCATTAGTAGTCAGAACGAACTACCTAAACCACTTGGCCACCGAGGCCCCAACAATGAAGGTAACGGTACTCAAATTTGAATTTGATCACTGTTTGGTGGTAATAAGCATTGTGTATTAGTTTCATAATATATGTTAATGTCTGAGGCAAAGTGAAGTTAGAGTGTAGAAACAGCAAATTTGGCAATTTTTTAATTTATAAAGGGACATATCTCAAGAACAGTAAAACAAGCGCCACCCAAATTTGAACTTGATTTGTTTTTGGTGGTAATAACCATTGTGTATAAGTTTCATCGCATTTGGTTGAGGCAAAGTAAAGTTAACTTGCGGAAACATCAGATTCAGCAATTTTTCCATTTATAAAGGGACATAAGTCGAGAACGGCGAAAGTGACGCCATACAAATTGAAAATTGATCTGAGTTTGGTGGTAATACGCACTGTGTATAAGTTTCATAACATTTGGCTGAAGCAAAGTAAAGTTAGAGTGCGGAAATGGAAAATTCGTGATATGTTTGGTAGTACCATAATAAGCATTGTATATAAGTTTCATAATATTTGGTCGAGGCAAAGTAAAGTTAGATTGCAGATATGGCAAATTCAGCAATTTTTCCATTTATAAAGGGACTTAACTCCAGAACGGTGAATGTGACGCCAACCAAATTCAAACTTGATCTGTGTTTGATGGTAATAAGCATTGTGTATATTAGTTTCATAACACTGAATTGAGGCAAACTAAAGCTAGAGAATGGAAACCAATTTCGGGATGCAAGTACGGATGGATGGACAAGGGTAAAACTAAATGCCCCATTCGCCTAGCGGCATGACCGTACTTTGACATAATTTGTAATGTATATACCCCAACTACAAGATGAAAAATAAATCATTAAGTTGATTAACTTGTTGATTATAATAAACATTTGCAGAAAATTTGACACTAATTAACTATTTTTACAAATCAAGGGGAATTAACAACAAATCAATAGCAAGAAAAATCAACAGAAACCAATTGTCAATTCACACAAAGTAAAACTTACCTGTGAAGGCAATTACTGCTGATCTGCAAGGTGATGTTTTGACAGATAATGACGAATAAAATTTTGATGTTTTTGTCTCTCCTGCGACAAATAATCGCGGAGGCGAGATATTGGTGTTACCCGGTGGCGTAAACTTTTTAAAAACTTTAATAACTTTGCACATGTAATACCTACAATTGAGATTTATGGTCCACAAGGTAGCTTACCGTATAAGGTTGCCGCAGTATACTTGTCTTGTGACCCTGACCTCATTTTCGTGGTTCACTGACTTCATAAACATGACTTTAAAATCTGCATCGTGGTTAAATCCATTTCTCAGCAACTGTTATACCTAGGCCAACCACATTTGGTCTATAGATAGTTCTTAGTGGGTACATGCAAGTCTGACACCTCTTGGGACCTTGACCTCAATTTCATGCTCAAGTGACTTTGTCACTTTTGTGGTTAAGTCCATTTCTCAGAAACTAATACCTAGACCCACATATTTGGTCAATAGATAGTTCTCGGTGAGTACATGTCAGTCTGACACCTGCCTTTTGAAGTAACCTCAATTTCATGCTTGAGTGACCTGCGTCACATTTTCGTGGTTAAGTCCATTACTCAGAAACTAGAATACATAGACCCACATATTTAGTCAATAGATATTTCTTGGTGGGTACATGACACCTGGTTTGGAACCTTGACCTCGATTTCATGCTTGAGTGACTTTTTCACTTTTTCATGGTTAAGTCCATTTCTCAGAAACTGTAATACCTAGGCCAACCAATTTTGGTCTATAGATAGTTCTTGTTGAGTACATGCCGATCTGACACCTGGCTTGGAACCTTGACCTCAATTTCATCTTTGAGTCACTTTGTCACTTTTTCGCTCACCTGGCCAAAGGCCATATGAGCTTTTGTCATCACTTGGCGTCCGTCCGTCCGCCTGTAAACTTTTACATTTTCATCTGCTCCTCTGAAACCCCTGGACCTATTGAACTGAAACTTAGCCTGTAGCTTCTATGGAAGGTCCTTTACAAAGTTTGCATAAATCAATCTAGTCCGTGAAATAAAATGGCCGCTATGAGCATTTACATGTTCTGATTGGTCGAAATTTAAAACTTCTTCTCCTCTGAAACTTTAAAGCCAAATGAACTGATTTTTGGTATGGAGCATCTATGGAAGGTCCTTTACAAAGTTTGCATAAATCATCCTTGTCTGTGAAACAAAATGGCCGCTATGAGCATTTCCATGTTCTGATTGGTCAAAATTTAAAACTTCTCCTCTGAAACTGTAAAGCCAAATGAACTGATTTTTGGTAAGGAGCATCTATGGAAGGTCCTTTACAAAGTTTGCATAAATCATCCTGATCAGTGAAACAAAAACGCCGTCATGAACATTTACATGTTCTGATTGGTCGAAATTTAAAACTTCTCCTCTGAAACCGTAAAGCCAAACGAACTGATTTTTGGTATGGAGCATCTATGGAAGGTCCTTTTACAAAATTTGCATAAATCTTTCAAGTGAAAACCTTTATATGTTCTGACTGGTCAAAATTTAAAACTTCTCCTTTGAAACCGTTTGGCCAATGAACTTATACTTGGTATGAAGCATTTATAGAAGATCATTTACAAAGTTTCCAGAAATCAATCTAGTCTGTCAAATCAAATCAAAAGTGACTGCCAGGTGAGCGATACAGGCTCAGCCCACTGAGCCTCTTGTTTATGGTTAAGTCCTTTTTTCAGCAACTGTAATATCTAAACCCATCCGTGTTTGGTCTATAGATAGTTCTTAGTGGGTACATGCAAGTCTGACACATGTCTCTGAACTTTGACCTCAATGTCATGGTTTAGTGACTTTCATACAAGTTTCTTGATTAAGTCCATTTTTCAACAACTGTAATACCTAGACCTACTGTATTTGGTCTATTGACAGTTCATGGTGGGTTCTTGGCGGGTACATGCCAGTCTGACACATGTCTCTGGACCTTGACCTCAATTTCATGATTGAGTGACTTTCATCCAAATTTCTTAATTAAGTCCTTTTATCAGTAATACCTAGACCCATCATATTTGGTCAATAGATAGTTCTTAGTGGATACATGTCGGTCTGGCACCTGCCTTTTGACCTTGAGCTCCATTTATTTTAATGCATTTTCCTTTGACTTGCAAAATGTCGGGTATCAGATAATCACTATTCTGTGTCCATGTGCATACTCAGATTTGCAAATTTGACTAAACACAAGTCTAAATACATATATTTGTAAAACATTTGAAACCACAGTAAAAGTCCAATTCAAGCGAGTTTGGGATAACAAGAGTCAACTGTAGTATTTTACGATCACATGGTTTGCCTCCTCCCCCAGTTTAATCATAAGCAAGAGTGAACACAATAAATGCCTCGCCTGAATATGCAAAAATGGACATAGAACAAAGATTACCTGACATTTAACATTGCAAGTCAAAAGGAAAATGCATTTACAGAAAAAGTTATGGTCAGGAGACATTTGTCTATGCTTGTCTCTCAAGTCTAAAATTGATTGTGTCCAAAGTCAGCTGACAGGTCTCAGAATGGTATGTTCCCACCAAAGAACATCTATAGACAAACAAAAGTGGACACACTAAATTTCTCGTCTAAGTATGCACACAGACACAGAAAAAAAAATTATCTGATACCTGACAATGCAATTCAGAGGAAAATGCATTAATATAAATACTAGTAGTAATGGTCAGGCAAAATTTGTCTGAAAAATCTCATGCACGTCATTCAATCCATTGTCAGCTAACAGGTCTCAGTCTAACATGGTGGGTCTAGGTATTCAGTTGCTGAGAAAGAGACTTAATTGCGAAACTTAAACACAAGTCACTCAACCATGAAATTGAGGTCAAGGTCCAAAGAGAAATGTCAGACAGGCATGTACCCACCAAGAACTATCAATAGACCAAATACAGTGGTTCTAGGTATTCCAGTTTCCGAGAAATTGACCTAATCACAAAATTGTAACACAAGTCATTCAAGCATGAAATTGAGATCAAGGTCCATAGACACGTGTCAGACTGGCATATACCTACTAAGATCTATTTATTGACCAGATATGGTGGGCTTAGGTATTACATTTGCTAAGAAATGGACTTAATCATGTAACTTGGGATGCAGATTTTACAATTTATGTTTGTACGGTCAATGAACCATGAAAATGATGTCAAAGTCATAAGACAAGTATACTGCTGCGAAGACTATATCATAATGTATCTGTGTGCAAAGTTATTAAGGTTTTTCCAAAAGTTTATGCTGTCATCAATACCTATGTAGCAGGTGATACAAAAAGCCCCAGATCTCACTGATTTCTCGAAAAGTTGAACAAAAACTTTGGTCCCAATAATTACAAAATTATGTATTTTACCATGGAAACTTTAACTCATTAATCAAATGGACAAGGGTGTTAACAGATACTTACAGGTGTGATAAAAATAGATTGGCTGACAGGTAAATGTTTACAGTTTAGTGATTAACCTGTTTAAATTTTAATTAAAAAATATTCCATGGTAATAATCAGCTATACAATATACTATATGTGTATTTCATGCTAATTTAAAAGAAAGAAGTTTGTGTTTACACAATTGTCCACCTGCATTCAGTTTGATTAAATGCACTAGCTGAAATCCTGTTTAAAGAGGTGGCCAGTTATTTAAGGTTATAGTATATTTTATTGCAAACTGGCAGGCACACCAGGAGTCAGATGATATATAAAGCTTATAACTTTAAATGTTAAAGTTATCTAACATCTAATCGTGTTACCTTATTGGCCATTGTTAAGTTATCTAACATCTAACCATGTTAGTTTATTGGTCATGTTAAAGTTATCTAACATCTAATCGTGTTACCTGATTGGGCATGTTAAAGTTATCTAACATCTAATCGTATTACCTTATTGGTCATTTTAAAGTTATCTAACATCTAATCGTGTTACCTTATTGGTCATTTTAAAGTTATCTAACATCTAATCGTGTTACCTTATTGGTCATTTTAAAGTTATCTAACATCTAATCGTGTTACCTTATTGGTCATTTTAAAGTTATCTAACATTTAATCGTGTTACCTTATTGGTCATTTTAAAGTTATCTAACATCTAATCGTGTTACCTTATTGGTCATTTTAAAGTTATCTAACATCTAATCGTGTTACCTTATTGGTCATTTTAAAGTTATCTAACATCTAATCGTGTTACCTTATTGGTCATTTTAAAGTTATCTAACATCTAATTGTGTTACCTTATTGGTCATTTTAAAGTTATCTAACATCTAATCGTGTTACCTTATTGGTCATTTTAAAGTTATCTAACATCTAATTGTGTTACCTTATTGGTCATTTTAAAGTTATCTAACATCTAATTGTGTTACCTTATTGGCTATTGTTAAGTTATCTAACATCTAACCATGTTACCTTATTGGCCATTGTTAAGTTATCTATCATCTAACTGTGTTATTGGCCATTGTTAAGTTATCTATCTGACATCTAACCGTGTTACCTTATTGGCTATTGTTAAGTTATCTAACATCTAACTATGTTACCTTATTGGCCATTGTTAAGTTATCTAACATCTAATTGTGTTACCTTATTGGCTATTGTTAAGTTATCTAACATCTAACCATGTTACCTTATTGGCCATTGTTAAGTTATCTATCATCTAACTGTGTTATTGGCCATTGTTAAGTTATCTATCTGACATCTAACCGTGTTACCTTATTGGCCATTGTTAAGTTATCTATCATCTAACTGTGTTATTGGCCATTGTTAAGTTATCTATCTAACATCTAACCATGTTACCTTATTGGCCATTGTTAAGTTATCTATCATCTAACTGTGTTATTGGCCATTGTTAAGTTATCTATCTTACATCTAATTGTGTTACCTTATTGGCCATTGTTAAGTTATCTAACATCTAACTATGTTACTTTCTTGGCCATTGTTAAAATTATCTAACATCTACCTTATTCTCAAAAACAGTTTCATTGTATATCTCAAACAGTATTAGTATCAACTCATCTTTGGTTCTTGCAAAGTTTTTTAAATATCTGCAAAACAAGAGATAATTTCATGATGCATGTACCATCTAAATAGCATGAATTGCTAAATTACCAGTCCTAAAGGTTTTTTCAGTGAGAAGAACATGAAAAAATATGGATAGAATATGTTTTAAAGCAACACTGGATAAAACATTGGTGAATTGTGACCAGTACATAGACTTTATGGAAAAAAAGTAAAGACAAGTTCTATTTAAACTAGAGTGGTATTGTAAGTTTAAGTCATGGCCTCCAATTTTTTTTAGACCATCAGGGAATTTTCCAAAAGAACTTTTCACTTGTCATATTCTTGTGATTTTTGTAACATAACTTTCTATGAATTCTATCAATCTATTGCAATTTAGTTTTCTGTTTGTTCTCAACATTTATCTTGTTTACAAAAACGTCATGTCTTCACTTTCACCTATAGTAGAGTTCCCACACTTTCATGACTATCCCAGGACTAATTCAGAATTTTTCCATTACCTTGTGATATCAATGTTAAGTTGTCAGTGCTTTGTACCCAGGGCCCAGTTGTTCAACACATATTTAACCCAAAGTTAAATTTAACCAGGGGTTAAATTGTATAGAAAATCACAGAGTTTAACCTGTGGTTAAATTTAACCCTCGGTTAAACGAGTTGAACAACTGGCTCCAGGTTTTTTAATCAGGGTATACAATGTGTTACAATGCCAATGTCACTTCAATGAACCAATTCTTTATTGCTTATGAAGGGAATTCTATGCACAACTTTTCAATGAAAACAAATTTCCAGTACTTTTCAAAGATTCCATGACCTGTGCGACCTGTCTACTAAGTCAATGTAATATTATTAACCTATCATTTGATGCTTTTATTCAAGTCTATGTGACCTTGATATTCCTGTTCCTTGAAGCCGTTAATCATGATATTAAGTGCTCATCCCTAAATCTGAATATAATTCAAAAATATATATAACATAAGTAAAGATTGGAAACCAACTGGAGTTGGAATATATGTGTAAACTTTCTCTGTATGAATTACACCTGTTTGCCACCTTACATTTGAACTCAATGTCTCTCATTTCATAATCTTATTCTTAAGCATATGATTTTTGCCTGGATCATGAAGATACAAAGCAAATACTCTTATGGTGAAGCACTTGTATACCAAATATCATAATCGAAGTTCAAACATGAAATTAGAAGCTTCCAGGAGCCTGTATCAATCACCTGGATTTAATCATAAAACAAAATTAAACATTATTTAAAACAAAAAATATGCTTTTTTAATTTTTTTTTTAAATAGCAGTGACCATATTGTCTATGGACAAATTAAGATTACTAGGAACTGTTTTGACTGAAACATATGTCTAGTACCCTTTCTACATAGGAATAATCCACATCTTCATTCTTAATATGATATGTTTATCTTACATAAAAAATGTTATGGCCTGGACAATGATATTGCACTAAAAAAGCCTTTTTATCTGTGAACTGTAGGTATTATTTGAGCAAATTCATTAACGTTATAAAAAAGTTTACGCAACCACTGGAAAGTAATACATACCAATATCTCTCCTTTCATGACATTCATCACAGGCGAAACAAGTATCAGCTAAATATTAACATAGATAGTCATCAAAAATTCACATTTTCACTATGTTCTAGTTATAGCAATAGCAGCCATGTTGGTTGGTGGCATCATCAGATATACAGTCTATGAAACTAGACACTGTAAGAATGATTCTGGTCAAGCTTGGTTCCTACTGTGGTTTTAGAGAAGATGTTTGCAAAAGTGTATGGCTTGACTATGGATGTTAAGTGATGGCAATAGCTCACACTGGCACATTGGGCTAGATGAGCTATAAAAAGTAATACCTCAGAAAAAAATGTATGAGAAGAAAAAAAAAAGATAAGGATGCAGAGCATACTTGGCAACACAGGTAAAAAGGAGGACATACTACCTCATAGCATCTAAATCACACAATTCCGGAGATTGGCTTTTACTGAGTGATTTTAGGAAGGTGTATGTTTGTCTCCCTTCTGCTTCAAACCTTTTCCCTGTTTTCAGTGGTGGTTTATTGTCTTCTACAACCAGAAGTTCTCTCTGATTCTTCTTTGGTGCTGATTTTGGAATATCTACAAAATCAAAAGTTTATCTTATGTACAAAAAATAACTGAGATGTCCAAAATGCCCTTCCAACAAAATATGGTCTAATTGGCTGAATGGAATTAAATAGAGGACTTTTATAATGGACAGGTGAGCTAAAAATTTTACGAAATCAAAATTTCATGGAACATGTACCTGGAAAATATATGCAAACTATATAAGCTTCCAGTCAAGTTTCATTTCATTGCACTCAGATTTTACAGAGGAATACACAAAGGGATAATGCTAAATGATGTCAAAAGCTACTATAGCCCTTTTGCCCAAGTGAGCTAAATATGGATTCAGGACAAGCATTCATGCCAATTTTGGTGCTTGTATCTCTTAATGAAAGATTCTAAAAATAATCAGCTCATCTATTCACTATAAACTAGTATAGGTCATCTGGACACAATCCCTAGGGAAATGTTATCAAATCTCATATGCAATACCATAGAGGTAATTAAAATTATAATCTAAACCGGAATGGACCAATAACTCTATGTACAAAGCTTTATCTTACTGCAATGGGATCTTGATAAAATTACCTGGTAATTCCTCACAAGATGTATCTGAACTTAGTATCTCTATTGTATCCATTATTCTGAAAAATGAAGACAAAATATTTCTTTAGTCAATATTGTGAAAATATGTTAGGTGGCATAGTTAAACAGGTATAAAATCAGTACCCACCTTAAAACTCATCATGGTCATGCTTCACACCAACTATATCAATTATCTGTTGACTAAGTTGCTGAGAATTTAAGCAAACAAATATTTTTATAGTCCATAAGGTGAAAATATGTAAGGTGGCATCGTTAAACAGTGGCTGTGTGACAGGTATAAAATAGAAACCCACCTTACTAGGAACAACTCATCATGGTTATACTTCACATCAACTATGAATTAGCTGTGGCCTACAGTTGCTGAGAATTTTGTGGCCAATACATTTTCGGTACGGACAGAGCAGGGGTATAATGAATTCAATGAATATAACAGAGAAATAATGCAGAAAATGGATAGATTTAGTAGGTGCAATATCACTTGTAGTTCTTCTATTACAACAGCAACAGTATTGTACTATGGAAAGCAATTTCACAATTCTCATATCGTAATTTTTGGACTATAGGTCAATGGGGACAAAAGGTCGATCGGCCATTTTTCAGTAAAAATTTTGGAATGCAGCCATTATTTATTGAGAAACTGTACTACTCATGTGTGCAAACAGTTACTTGTATATACATTTGTCCTGTTGAAAGGAGCACACCTAAAAAGACGACAAGATAACATGAATATTAACAATTTTATTATTTTATTTACATTCCATTAAACAAAATAAACACTAGAGGCTCTCAAGAGCCTGTATTTCTCACCTGGATTTAAATTGTCCACCTTCAGCAGGACTGAAAATTTAAGTGTAGCAGTTAGCTTGGCTGGTTTTCCCACAAGTACAATGTTAAACAAAGGCTGTGGTGGCCATCTTAGTTGACATTTTTAATGAATTATCCATAGGGTCCTATATCAAACTAAGTTGGGCTGTGGCAGCCAACATGGTTGATCGTCTGGGTCATCAGACTTAGTTCTGAAAGAGGACCATCTAAGGACAATTGGTGCCATATCAGGTTACAATTGACTCAGTGGTTTCAGGAAACTTCCCATACTATTTATGATAAACTAAGTTCAGCTGTGGCAGCCATCTTTGTTGACATTCTGGGTCATTGGACACAATTCTGAAAGAGGGCCACTTTGAACCATTTCAGTCAAGTTTGGTTGCAATTGACCTAGTGTTTTCAGACAAGCAGATTTTTTAATGAATTAAAGGGTCCTATGTTAAACTAAGTTCGGCCATCTTGGTTCACATTCTGGGTCATCGGACATATTTCGGACAGAAGACCATCTAACCACCATAGGTCACTATGTTGAACTATGTACAGCTGTGGCAGCCATCTTGGTTGACAGTCCAGGACATCAGACACATTTCTGAAAGAGGACCATCTAATGACCATTGCGGCCAAGTCTTGATCCAATTGGCCCAGTTATTTCATAGAAGATTTTTAAATGAATTTCCATATGGTCCTAAACTAAACTAAGTCCGGCTGTGGTGGCCATCTTAGTTGATCGTCCAAGTAGGTCAGAGTGACCTAATTTTGTTGGGAAACTGAGTTACTCCCTGAGATGCACCCTTACACCAAGTAATATGATAGTAGGTTGCTTGGTATCGGACAACTGTACTTGGACATAAAACTTAACCTAAGTCTATGAAGCACGATGAGTAGGTCAGAGTGACCTTATTTTGCTGGGAGGCTGTGCTACTCCCGGGATGTACCCTGACACCAAGAAATATGACTGTAGGTGCCTTGGTATCGGAGAACTGAACTCAGACGTAAAACTTAACCTAAGTCAATGAAGTGAGATAAGTAGGTTAGAGTGACCTAAGTTTGGTGGGAATTGAATCCCTTATATCTCAAAACCATAGCAGATAGAAGAAATCTATTGACATAGTACTGGAAGCACTCATCAAGATGATCAAAATAAAAAAATCCCAATTACTATAGGATAATAAATAAAAATTTTAGGTGCACGGCAAAATGGCTAATTTTGGCCCTTCAATCTCGTTTATCTCTGCAATGTAACACAAATATGCCTGAAGTAAATTTTACTATATTTCTTATGACAAACCACTTAAAAAAAATCATCAAAATTGGATAAGAAATAAAAAAGTTTAGAAAATTAAGCTGAGTCTCTTTTTATCTATAAACTGGAAAGAGATAGTGAAAAATTAATCTTAAGAAGTTTTTCCACTTTCATTAAGGAACATTTAAAAAATCATAAAAATCGGACAAAAATTTAAAACGTTACACAAAAATTATCAAAAAACCCTTAATGACCCCCAGAAAAAAATCTGGAGGGACCAGATTTCCCAAAATCCATCCCAACCTGTATTTTTTAAAGGGGAACATTATTGTAAATATTATAAGGATATGTTCAATTGAACAAAAGTAAATGAGTGGAAACCTAACTGTCTACGGACGACGACTCATACGGCGCCGCCAACGATGATAGGCTCATACCATAATACGACCACAAATACTTGCAGTCTTATAAAATTTAAGATATTTGCCATTTCTGTGTCATCAGTGCTCATTTTAAAAATTCAAGACTTGATACCATTGTGCCTTAATTATATCTACTTGAAATTTCCTTGAAACAGATCTTTCATTTATAAAAAAGTTATGTTTTCCCCAAAACTATGGTATGTATTCACAACAAGGTCAATGCCTTCTGAATCTTACATATTTTAACATTATATTATCATTTATAGAAATCATTTGAGGAAGACTAATGGTATTGCCTGGAAACGGAATTGTGGATGCCTTTAAATACTTCAAAAAACCAACAGCTGAAAGCAGCTTTGTTGTAGCTTGCCTACAATAAACTAGAGGCTCTCAAGAGCCTATATCGCTCACCTGGATTTAACTTTTCACATTGAGCAGACCTAAAAATTTAAGTGTTGCAGTCAATCTGGCTGGTTTTTCTATAGGATTCTATGTTAAACTAATTTCAGCAGTGGCAGTCATCTCTGCTGACAGTCCAGGTCAACGGATACATTTCTAAAAGAGAACCATAAAAGGACCATTTCTGCTAAGTCTTGTTCCAACTGGCTAAGCGGTTTCAGACAAGAAGATTTTTAAATGAATTTTTCTATAGGGTCCAATATTTAAGAAAGTTCGGTGTGGCAGCGACCTTGGTTGACAATCCATGTGATCGGACACATTTCTGAAAGAGGACCTCCTAAGGACCAATGCTGCCAAGTCTGGCTCCAATATGTCAAGTGGTTTCAGACAAGAAGATTTTTCAATGAATTTTCCTATAGGGCCCTATGTTAAACTAAGTTCGGTTGTGGCGGCCATTTTGGTTGACAGTCCAGGTCATCGGACACACCTCTGTAAGAGGACCATCTAAGGACCATTGCTGCCAAGTCTGGTTCCAATTGATCAAATGGTTTAAGACAAGAAGATTTTTCAATGAATTTTACCATAGGGCCCTATGTTAAACTAAGTTCGGCTGTGGCGGCCATCTTGGTTAACAGTCCGGGTCATTGGACATATTTCTGAAAGAGAACCTCCTAAGAACCATTACTGCCAACTTTGGTTCCAACTGGCTTTGTAGTTTCATATAAGAAGATTTTTGAAATTCACCCCCCCCCCCCCCCAACTTTTTTTCTATTTTTGTCGAGCCTTCGACTTTTGTCGAAAAAGCGAGACATAGCGATCCTACATTCCGTCGTCGTCGTCATCATCGTCGTCATCGTCGTCGTCGTCGGCGGCGTCCACAAATATTCACCCTGTGGTTAAAGTTTTTGAAATTTTAATAACTTTCTTAAACTATCCTGGATTTCTACCAAACTTGGACAGAGGCTTGTTTATGATCATAAGATAGTATCCAGAAGGAAATTTTGTAAAAAAAAATTCCAGTTTTTCCGTATTTTACTTATAAATGGACTTAGTTTTTCTGCCAGGAAACATTACATTCACTCTGTGGTTAAAGTTTTTAAAATTTTAATAACTTTCTTAAAATATCCTGGATTTGTACCAAACTTGGACAGAAGCTTGTTTATGATCATAAGATAGTATCCAGAAGTAAATTTTGTAAAATAAAAATTCCAGTTTTTCTGTATATTACTTATAAATGGACTTAGTTTTTCTGCCAGGAAACATTACATTCATTCTGTGGTTAAAGTTTTCAAAATTTTAATAACTTTCTTAAACTATCCTGGATTTGTACCAAACTTGGACAGAAGCTTGTTTATGATCATAATATAGTATCCAGAAGTAAATTTAGTAAAAAAAAAAAAAAATTTTCCGTATTTTACTTATAAATGGACTTAGTTTTTCTGCCAGGAAACATTACATTCACTCTGTGGTTAAAGTTTTTAAAATTTTAATAACTTTCTTAAACTATCCAGGAATTTTACCAAATTTGGACAGAAGCTTGTTTATGATATAAAGATTGTATCCAGGAGAAAATTTTGTTAAATATTTATTTCTGTTTTTCAGTTTTTTATGTATAAATGGACTTAACATTGCATTCACTATGTTGTGAAAGTTTTTAAAAATTTTAATAACTTTATTATTTTTATTAAGTTTGCATTCACCTATCACACTGAAAATATAGACAACATCAAAAGTAGGCGAGACACTGGGTTCCGCGGAACCCTTACGAATTTTTAATAACAGCAACCATATCGGTTGGAAGTCGGGGATGCCAGACATAATTTTGGAAGGGGGCCATCCAAGGACCATTCCACCAAAGTTTGGTCTTAATTGGCCAAGTGGTTTCAGAGGAGAAGATCTTTAAAGGAAAGTTTACGCTGGATGCCATCCTTAAAGGGCAAAAACTCCTATAAGGGGTCAATCAATGATTTTGATCATGTTGACTTATTTGTAGATCTTACTTTGTTGAACATTTTTGCTGTTTACAATTTGTCTTTATCTATAATAATATTCAAGATAATAACCTAAAACTGCAAAATTTCCTTAAAATTAACAATTCAGGGGCAATAACCCAACAAAGGGTGACCGATTCGTCTGAAAATTTCATGACAGGTAGATCTTGACCTGATGAACATTGCTAATTGCTTAAGTTTTTGAGATATAAGACAAAAACTGCAGTTTACCCCTATGTTCTATTTTTAGCCATGTCGGCCATGTTGGTTGGCAGGCGGGTTCATCGGACACATTTTTTAAACTAGATACCCTAATGATGCTTGTGGCCAAGTTTGGTTCAATATGGCCCAGTAGTTTCAGAGGAGAAGATTTTTGTAAAAGTTAACAACGACGACGAACGACGGACGCCAAGTGATGAGAAAAGCTCACTTGACCTTTCAGGTCAGGTGAGCTAAAAATACTAGCCTTCTTTTCACTTTTAGATTATGAGTTACTGGTGTAGGTGTATAAAATGCATCATCATCCTCACTGCTCACTTCAGAGTCTTCCACTATAAAACTGTCCAAACTGCAAAAACAATACATACAGAATAATTTAAGTTTGTGATATCTGAAAGCAGGGATGATATGTGTTCAATCATACAAAGGACCACTAATTGAAATTATATCACATACTTTGTTAAAATGAATAAGCTGACATAGCAGTACAGACATAAGTTTTCACAAAAGATACGAGAGAATCGAATGAATAACATGTATCATTTAAAATGATATATGACTCATAAATAAAATGTAATTCATTTTCCTGAGGCGGACTTAAAAATAATAGGAACCTCACTATTTCGTGTATAAAAATAACCACACATTCTTGTATATGATGAAAAAGGTAATTCCTGGTTTTTCTTGCAAAAATCATGTTTGTAAAACAATGTACAGTCTTCGAAAAAACAAGTTTTTGAAATCTAGCGCAAAAAGTCATTTTTAAGCAACTGCTGACCCAGATTCAATTTTCAAGAGTTTTGTAACATTGATCATGTCAAAAGGAAAGTAAGAAAATGATCATCTTTATTTTGTGATTTTAATTTGTCATTGATATGCCAGCCTTCTGTATATATGCCAAACATCAAAGGAATGAATGGTTTCAAACAGAAATTTAATGTGGCAAAGATAAACACCTAAGCTGAAAATCCCAGGCCATTTTTGCTAGGAAATAAACTAAAAAATAAAATCCCTACCTACATTACCATTTTTAAAACATCAATTGTCTGAGAACCATATAATCTATTTTAGATGACCTAAATGAGCTGTTTTTATATAAAATAAATTAAGTTTCTATTTGAACACCTGTAATCTGAAATATTTTCTTTTCAGTCACTTGAAACTTATTTGGGGTTATCCATAATTGTCAACCTTTTTCACAAGTTTACGAAGTGCACTCTTTTCGGAAACCCCCATCCTCCGTCAAAAAATGTACATTGTTGCTGGCAAGCTAGATCTACTAATTGCATGCAGTGACTGAAAGGAGCAACTAGTAGATCTAATTCTAATTAGATTGTGTTGCTGCAAACAGTTATCACTCCTTACTTGGAAAGAGGATCTACAGACATTGCTACATTCCTTGGAAATGCACGTACCAAGTCCAGTGCATGATTGATATGTTAACATGCTCAAGCACAGGGGCTCGTATCACAATGTAGAAGGCATACGACTGGCACATATTTCCGTCCCAGAAACATCTATGATACGAGTCACTGTGGCTCTAGTGATTTGCACATGGAGGCTTTTTTCAAATCATATACCGTTCAGAACTTTGTCATCATCATGAATTCTATTCTCTATTTTCAGGAATATCGACATAAGTGACATATTAATTTTTTTAAGCGTACACTAAAAATGTTGAATTTGAAACCCCCTCTGCCCTACATGCATTTTGTAAACTCGTGAAAAATTATGACAATTATGCATGACCCCTTATTAAGGTGGCATTAAAAGTAATAAATAATAACATGACAACTTATAAGTGCCAGGAAACTATTTATCAAAGACAAGAGGAAGTAATTAACATTTTTAGACTGCTGAGAGAACAACATAATTTTCAGGACTGTATAATGAAAAAGATCTTTTCTGGTATTTTCTTGCCAAAAGCATGTTTGTAATCAATGGGAAATGTAATACATGTATGCACATAAAGTCACAAAAAAACAAGTTTATTTGGTTTCCAAATAAAATATAAATAAATTAAGAACACACGAACACAGAATCATTTCCAGACATTTGTGCTGAATATTTTCGCAACATTAGCGGAGAGAAAGCAACTTTACAGGAAATAAACCAACAGTCCAAAATTTTCGCATAGTATACTGGTGTCTTTTATTGTTTTAATCTAAAGTGATATATATTAACAATGTTTACTTAGGGAATTTATATTAATATGTTAACAATGAGAACTGTTTCCGAAAACTGTATTCATTTATAAAGAGCTTTCCAGTTTCCTCCTACATATACTGAATTAATTTTGGTGATAACTGTTTTATATTATTATCTTTGTTAATGCAGGCTATCTATAACAGTAATGAGTTTAAATGACAGTTTGATTAATGAAATGAAAATAAAAAACAAGAAAATTATAAATACTGTCAAATGTTGTTATGTTGAGGTCCATTTGTCCAGACCAGTCTATTCAACTTAGCCAAGGTTCGAGTTATCGATATAGAGAATCATCGACTGTTGATACTGTAAACCTGTTATATTTTATTTTAAAAACAATATAAATTTCATCAGAATACATGTTTTGTAAACAACCAACTTCAAAGTAGGGCTTTATTACCAGGTCACATATCAATACACAAAACAGAAAACATGAATGAATTTCGAGAGATTGACTGATCAATAAAACATTTGTAATCCATTTAATTCTTTTTTTTCCATAATGAAGGAATTTTATGCTTGGACATTAAAAGTTGTTTTGTTATCCCAGTTGAAGTTTGTTTAGTAAATAACCATGCTTGATTGATTATCAAACAAGAGGCTCCCAAGGAGCCTGAATCGCTCACCTGTTATCTTTTGTGTACCAGTAGATCTTTCATAAATGATTATTTTTGCTATTTAATGTATACCATCGCAATTTCCTCCTTTATATTGACCTGTACAACTAAAATATAGAATCCTGAACCCAAATATATATGGTTGCTAGGGAATTTTTCATCGGTTGCTATGGACTTTTTCAATGACCTTGACCCTTGACCTTTCTTTTTTGACTTGTACAGGTAAATTATAAGGTCCTTAACTCAAATATATATGTTTGCTATGGACTTTTTCATTGGTTGCTATGGAATTTTTCAATGACCTTGAACCTTGACGCTCCATTTTACTTCTACAGCTACCATTTAATTTATTTCAAGTAATGGCTTAAACATCTGTGACAATGTCAGACCATTATTTTCTGTTTACAATCTTTCAAGGGCAAAAACTCCTATAAGGGGTCAATTGACGATTTTGGTCATGTTGACTTATTTGTAGATCTTACTTTGCTGAACATTTTTGCTATTTAAAGTTTGTCTTTATCTATAATAATATTCAAGATAACAACCTAAAACTGCCAAATTTCCTAAAAATTAACAATTCAGGGGTAATAACCCAACAAAGGGTTGACCGATTCGTCTGAAAATTTCACAGCAGGTGGATCTTGACCTAATGAACATTTTTATCCCATGTCAGTATTGCTCTAAATGCTTTAGTTTTTGAGATATAAGCCAAAAAATTCAGTTTACCCCTTATGTTCTATTTTTAGGCATGGCAGCCATGTTTCTCGACGGACAAGAAAATAAAACAAACCGTTTATTCTAGATACCCTAAGGATCATTAAGACAAAGTATGGCGGTAATTGGTTCAGTGGTTTCAGAGGAGAAGATCTTTGAAAAAGTTTATGACGGATGGACGAAGGACGCCTAGTGATGGCAAAAGCTCACATATCCTTTCAGGACAGGTGAGCTAAAAAGTTATCTCTTCCCAACAAACTGTATCTATACAACATATTTAGAAACTTCAAACTGGAGCTTTTATGTAGAATTATGCTGCAAAACCTATATATGTTTACTGCACATTAATTCTGCAGATAGAAGTCAAATGCACATTTTTAAAGGCTACTTTTTAATTGGATCTAAAGCATCTGATGGATTGGAATGTTTTATTTACACCCAGTGTGGTGAACTGAGATTTCCAAGTGAAAGAAAATCTGATAATTAACCAGTAATACAGAAGTCATATTTCACTCCAGGAAATGACATAACAATAGTCTTTGCCAACAACATAACTAAACAAACGTCAAACAAAAACCATAACTCTTGATTGTGTAAGAAAATTCGTATATTTGACGGTCAACAATTTTGCTACACAATGGCGCCATATCTGAAAGCCTTCTTTGCACAGCAACATTTGACATCACAGAGAAATAAACGTTAAGATTTCTTGTGGTCTGGACGCCAATCCCAAACAAAATATTCCTAAAACAGCCATATATCCCCGGCTGCAGAGAAAAGTCAAAGCTCTACAAGATATACAAAAATATGTATTACTGAAATGGCGGCATAGGATCAAGTACATATGGTGACTAACAATCCTACAAAATTCGAACGAAATCCGATCAGCGGTCTCAGAGGAGTTGCGTCCACAAAGTGTTCCTATAGTGTCGCATCCACAAAAACGTTAAAGTCCCATTATTTACGAACAATATGTCGAATCAAAATCGGGGCATGAAAGGATCAAGTACATGTGTCGACTATCAATCCTACAAAATTTGAGCGAAATCTGATCAGGGGTCTCAGAGGAGTTGCGTCCACAAACTTTTCCTATTATGGCGAATGCAGAAAAAAGTTCAAGTCCCATAACTCCTGTAAAACTTGTCGAATCAAATTGGCGGTGCAATAGGATCAAGAACATATGGTGACTAAAAATCCTACAAAATTTCAACGAAATCCGATCAGCGGTCTCAGAGGAGTTCTGTCCACAAAGTGTTCCTATACTGTCGTATGCACAAAAACGTTAAATTCCCATAAATCCCGTAAAAATTTGTTGAATCGAACTCCAAACGACAAAAGTGAAAATCGTCAAAAAGTATACAGGCCCTCAGACCATCAGTTGTAATAATGTGTTAAAGTTTGAAGAAAATCAATCAAGGCATACCCGAGTTAGTGTGTAGCATGTGAAAAATTGCTTATATTTGGACAATCTTTGTAACACCAAAATTACAAAATTCAAAATCATCAAAATCAAAAGGGAGCTTTCTTTTGTCAATCCTAACGTTGTGTTAAAATTTCATGAGAATTGATTTAAGCAAGTTGGAGTTATGGAACAAAGTGTTGACGGATGGATGGATGGACGGACGGACATTGGTATACCATAAAACGTCCTGTCTACAACGTGCATATAAAAACAAATCTTGAACTGGTGACCAAACAACATTAATAATTCACTCATGCACTACATGCATTTCAAGAAAATTTAGCCTTTTCTTGTAGAGCATAAAGCACAACAGTTCTTTTTATTTCTGAATTTTCTGCTTGACAGCCAACTTCTGAACTTTATAACTGGACACGTTTCTGCATTTTTTATTGTTTTCCAGAATTTGTTGATATTTTTGTTTTCTCATTTCCTGAATTTTACAATAACAAAATTTTCAGCATAACCTTGAAGATCCTGTCACCATAAAGGGTCAATTCAAAGAATATTTTTCTGAGGATATACATACCATAACATGAAAATGACAAATTTAGGTGGCAATTCCAGGACTGCTAAAAATCTTCATTAATAAAATTATGATAAATTCATATTTCTAATATGAATTTCTTCTAACACTTTCGTGGTAAAATACGGATATTTTGATTCCAACATCACAGACACCAGATGTCTTGTATCGCAATGTCATAGTAAAGTTTCCCACAAGCTTTTAATGATGTCATAGTATAACTTGCTTTGTGTAATGGCGTCTTCGTGTCTGAATACCTATGTTGCAGTGTTTCAAAATGTCGAAGAAACTGTCCTATTAGATTTTGATCCTATAATGATAATGTAAACTCACTCATCTTGTACTTCTTTTTTAAAAGAATTCTTCTTTTCCAGTGTAGTCTTCATTTCCTTGAAAACTAATCTCCAATTAAAAAAAAATTCACTCTGTTACATGTTACATGGATTCAGGTAGAAAATAAATGTTGTATACTGATTAAGATATCAAATATTCAGGATGGAGTCTGTCTTCTGTGAATATTTTGCTTGCTGTAAAACTGACCTAGGTTTTTAAAACCTTGTACCATTAAATAGAAAAGATAATACCAGTAGATATGGAAAGTTTCCTACTCAAATTTAAGTAATAAATCTTTGAGTAATTGTCAATTAGGGATGGCAACTCCTACCTTTGCCATTATATTATGTAAAAATAGCTACTAAAATCTAGAAATAAACTTCTGAGAAAAATAACATTGAAAGGTGCAATTCTATATCATTTAATGAATCTAGGGGTAAAGTTCTGTTGTTTGACATAGGAAATGCTGTTTAGACATGATTATTTCCACAACATACTTGCAAGCAAAAAATTACTTAAGAAACAGAGTGGGAATAGGAGTTCTTGATAATGGATGACAACCCCTAAAAAAAGTGGATCATTTGCATCTGTCCTTCCATAAATAATTCCTACCAACTTAATGGTTACAATCTGCTCATATGTTCCTGACCAAATGACAAAAAGCTCTTTCCCATATGGTTTTCATGTAAACTTTGAACAGCCGAAACCACCAGGTGAGCAGATGAATCTCAACCAAAAGTGAATTATTTGCTGAGGGTATTGCTGTCATAAATCCTGCAAAGTTTCAAAACATTTAATAATGTAGTTCACAGAAAAATTTTTAAAATTGGCCTATCAAAATAAAAGATGGCCTTTGGTGGCCATGTTTGAAATCCAACCAGAGGCAAAGGTGGACAGTTTTTAGGTCTTTCCATATATCATTCCTACAGATTTTGAAAACAATCGCCGATAAGCTCCTGAGCAAATGACAAAAAAAGTCCTTTCCCATATGGTTTCCATGGAAACTTTGAACAGCTTCAGCAGTCAGGTAAGTGGGTGAATCTCAACCAAAAGGTGATTGTTTGTAGAGGGTATTGCTGTCATCAATCCTGCAAAGTTTCAAAACATATAATTTTATGACTTATGTAGTTTCAAAAAATAAGATTATTGAAGATGTCCTCTGGTGGCCATGTTGTTTATCCAACCAGAACCAAAGGTAAATGGGTGGTAAAGGTTCTTTCATACATCTATCCTTCCAACTTTGGTTACAATCTGCCCATAAGTTTCTGAGCAAATGACGAAAAAAGTCAATACCAATCTGGTTTCCATTTGAATTTTGACCAGCTGCAGCCGTAAGGTAAGCAGATGAATCTCAACCAAAAGTGTATCGTTTGTAGAGGATATTGCTGTCATTAATCCTACAAAGTTTCAAAACATTTTGTAATGTAGGTTTAGAGAAGATTTTTAAAATTGGCCAATAAAAATCAAAGATGGCCTCTGGTGGCCTTCATCCAATGGGAACCTAATTAGGTGGTTTTTTTGTAAAGGTCCTTGAACCGTCCTTCCATACATCATTCCTACCAACCTCGGTTAAATCTGCCAATTAGTTCCTGGTCAAATGACAAAAAGGTCTTTCCCATATCCTTTCGACGGCCGCTATCATATAGAATTGTACGTTCTTAATGTATTAATACTGACAGAAAATGTGGGGTTTTCACAGATGCCTATCATACAGAATAGTACAGTCATAATGTATTTAAACATTTATAAAAAACAGGGTTCGTATAGACATAGCGTAAATGCTACCTAAATTTTACAATTATTCCATAGAACCAATGTTAAAAATTTAACAAAATATGTAAAATAACGTTATGGCTTTAGAAACATTTCTATATTATAAATAATTAAAACCTTTCTAAAACGTTATGGGTTTTCCATTCAAAACGCACCGACTAAGTTTTGGAATGCAACATTTTTTTACAAAATCAAATAATTACACATGATTAAGATGTGGTTTGGATAACTATACATTAACATGAAGTTAAAAGTTCATAACGTACTAATGCATTGGAAACTTGAAGTGTTCAAGACGTAATATTTCGTATTAGTAAGATTTAAGTTGTAAGTTTACAACATACCGATGCGTAATTTTGTAATTAACTAATTTGTATAATTAAGATTGAAAGGGGACCAATACTGTGATTGTTTTTAGTTTTTTGACTTGTAATATTATCAAGGAACACAATATTAGAAATTGGTTACCAGCAATTTTAACATTTGATGTAGAATGTACAAATAAAGGAATTATCACTTTTTAAAATATTTTTGATTAATTATGATTAGGCCTTACTTTGATTAGATTTAAATTAATTGCACATTAAAATAATTTCCCGTAAAAAACCATTGGATACAATAAATTGGCATCTTTGCACAACTTAAAAACCAAACAGTCGCTTTTTCTTTATATATTCCCAATTTGCGAACAAATCCCCTTACACATCGCCGGATATTTGAGCCCAAAATAGGGTCGGCTGTACAGATGCCGTTTTTTTGGTACGTTTAAATAAGTTATGACTGTACTATTCTGTATGATAGGTGGCTGTACGAACCCTGTTTTTTCTGTACAAATAAATACATTGTAGACGCGGAAAGGATATGGTTTCCATGGAAACTTTGAACAACCGCAGACGTAAGGTGAGCAGATGAATCTCAACCAAAAGTGGATCATTTGTAGAGAGTATTGCTGTCATAAATCCTGCAAGGTTTCAAAACATTTCATTACGTAGTTTTAGAGAAGATTTTTGAAAAATGGCCAATAAAAATCAAAGATGCCCTTTGGTGGCCATGCTGTTCATCCAACCGGAACTTAAGTTGGATTATTTGTATAGGTCCTTTTATACATCATTCCTACCAACTTTGGTAACAATCTGTCTAAAAAATGTGAAAAGTTTACAAATGCTGACAACGAATAACATAAGATCACATCGCTTATAGGTCAGGTGAGTTAAAAATCCTGTATTTCCTGTGAGAAAAACAAGAGATGACACACTAAATGTCTCACATGAGTATGCATATGGACACTGAATAAAGATTATCCAATACTGGACATTGTAACTCAAAAGAAATGCATGAAAAGAAATAATGGTCATGTTACAAATCTGATGCAGAGCACTGCTGGTGTGACCTAAGTTGTTGTATGATCACATAAAGTGCATTCAATTAATATCACAGAATGTTTATATTCATATTTCTATTAAAAAATAAAATAAAATTGGTATAGAGCCTGTATCGCTCACCTGGACTATGTCCATCTTGACTGGCAGCCTGGAACATTGGTGTCAAGCCAACTGGCTCACTGATTTCAAACAAGAAGATCTTTCACATGTTTCAGTGATTTTTTCAATTAGGTCCTATGTTAAACTATGTTCGGCTTTGGTGGCCATCTTGGATAACAGGTGGGGTCATCGAATATAATTCTGAAAGAGGACCACAGATGAACAATCGCTGCCAACTATTGTAAAATTTGGCCAAGTAGTTTCAGAAAAGCAGATCTTTAAGTAAATTTCCCATAGGAAAGACGACCAACTAAGGATCATTGCTACCAAGTTTTGTTAAATTTGGCCAAGTGGTTTCAGACAAGAAGATCTGTAATTAAATTCCCCATAGGATCCTATGTTAAACTATAAATGTTCGGCTCTGGTGGCCATCTTGGATACATTCAGCTCGGGACGCCATCTTGGATGACGGGCTGAGTTATCGGATATAATTCTGAAAGAGGACCACCTAAGAACCATTGCTGCCAAGTTTTGTTCCAATTGGCCAAGTGGTTTCAGAGGAGAAGATCTTTAAAGGAAAGTTTAAGACAACGGACGGCAAGTGATGGCAATAGCTCATATGGCCTTTTAGGCCAGGTGAGCTAAAAATAAATCAAAAGTATTACATTTGTATTAAGCTAATGTATATATACAACTTACACATTTCCAGTTGGTCTTCATCACCACTAGAATAACTGTCATATTTTTTGGATTTTCTGTAATGGAAAGACAACAGTTTGCTTAACTAAATGCAAGTTAATATGAAAGAAGGAATATCATTACTGACACAAAATCCCTATAATTTTATGTACATGACAAAATTTTAAGTAAGGAAACAGAATTGTTATTGCTATTCTTCATGTTAAAGTCATATTGAGATCTTCAAGGTGGAGAAAAAACCTACTACACATTCAAGACACTGCCCCAAGCACTAGTATGAGTGGATTTCTTTATAATTACTACATGTAAATATTCATTTTGTCACATCTTTGTCATTGAAAGCCAGAGCTGCAAGGTTGATCAAAGAAATATAACTAATACTATCATTATTAATTTGTCTAATTATCTCACAATACAAGTTTAAAAACATAAAGGACATAATCAAAGTGCATATCAAGATATATTTAAGACTACATGTAAATAATGTGATACCCCTGCACTGAACCAACCACAGTGCAATTAACCTCAATTAAGGTGTTGCAGAATAACATTTGAAATTCATGTTGTGTCTGGGAGACACAAATGATGCCCCTGCATATCTATTCTTTCTTAAATACAAGGTGGAAAGTGAATAACAAAATCTGAAATTTCAATTATAACATTTATGATTTAAAATAATTGAGCACTTGTTTGCAGATGTTCAATCCTAAACATCTGACATTCAATAGTAATATTTACTTCAAGTGCAACTACCGATAAAAACTGAAAAAAATTGACAAAAATTAAATCCCTGATAATAATCATTGCACCTCTTCAATATATGTACAAACACCCTGCAAAGTGAGAAGTTCCTAGTATTAAATATGTAGGAGGAGTTATGTAGACAAGTCATATACATTAACCTTCAATGCTAAAATTTCCCCCCAAAAATGACTATGTTCAACTACCTTCCAAAGGTCAAAATTGAAAAAAATTTAATCCCTGACAATATGCACCTCTTCAATATGTGTACAAACACACTGCAAAGTAAGACTCCTAGTATTAAATCTGTAGGAGGACGTATGCAGACAAAACTCTTACCCTGAATGGGACAGATGGACGGATGGCACAATGGTACAATAGA
The DNA here is from genome assembly GCA_028015205.1 of Mytilisepta virgata. NCBI lineage: Eukaryota > Metazoa > Mollusca > Bivalvia > Mytilida > Mytilidae > Mytilisepta > Mytilisepta virgata. The sequence continues at coordinate 46,694,109 of CM051520.1, forward strand.
CAGACAGGGGTAGAACAAAATCCCTCCCCCCAACTTTTAATTGCAGCAGCATAAAAATGCATATGATAAATCATTTTTTAAGACTTACTAATGTTTGTAACAACACTGCACATTCTTTGTAATAAAATTACAAGGGTGCCGTTAGCGCATCAGACTACGAAGCCAGAGGTCCCTGGATCAATTCCCGTTCTGGATGAAAATTTCAGGGATCAAATTTGAGACGCCCTATCGACACCATTTGCGAGGATAGCTGTCCCGTGTTAAGGGAGAGCAACACCCTTAGCGCGCTAAAGACACTTCTGTAGATTTTGAAAAAGAGTAGGCTAAAAAGCCGCTACAGGTGCCGCTCTCACACCCGCCAAGTGGAAAGGGATTAGTATAAGTTGGCATAACTTGTTTCCCAATCCACTATAAATAAATAAGTTTAAACTAAAATTACTTCAAAAAGGAATTTAATTCTGTAAATAACTAAAAAGATTTATTAAGTTCTAAGGATTTATTTAACTGAAAAAGTTTGTACATATTTTTTATGAAAAAGGGACTTCTCCCTTCAATTTCAGTGTTCTCCAAGGATAGCATGATGGTGCATCACATTCAACGCAAATATTTTCCTCGGATACCGCTTTGGACAGTGTCAAGGAACTGTTCAAGTTACAACCTCCTAGTATAGAGTAAATAAACCTTTTTACGGACATTAACAAAAAGACCAAACACTTTTCAGATGTCTCAATCTAATTAAAATTAGTTCTCCGCACTTTCTCCTTATTTTCGTTCAGTAATATATATGTCGCGCATGGGCATGCTTCTTCTTCTTTATTCTTATGTTGCGCATGGGCGCAACATATAAACAACCAAATGAAAGTAAGGAGCAAGTGCAGAGAACTAATTTGAATTAGACTGCAGTTCTATGTCTATTAAAAAAATGTGAAGCTTTGTATTTAGTGGTACTTAGTTGATTATTTCAACAAAATAACTAAATTTTTGATTGGCCATCATGTACAATGTAATGTGTTCATTAGTCACAATGTTTTGAGTGGACACCAAAATACATTCTCAGAGTGTTCGGATTTTGGTTAAGCTTTAATAAAGATTTTAGGGGAAACAGTTAATCATCAATACTGTTTGCCACGTATTTTTTGACAATTTGGTCCATGTTTAAGATGTCTAAAAATTATTTTGTCAATTCAGTTACCCCTACAAAGATAAAATAATCTTTTTCGATAATTTTGTTGCTTCAGGAGGACACCTTGATTGTGTTTGGATTTGGGTTAAATTATTCAAAAATTGTTTGTTAAAGGAGAAACGCGCAATACATTTGTCTATTTTTTTTCTATGCATGTTATTGGTGAAAGCTTTTCCCATTTGCTATGTGATTTCAGGTTCACTCCTCTGATAAATTTTTAATGGGGTTTTTAACCCCTTCAAGCAGATATCTATTGGTTGACAAACGGTTTCAATTTCAATGGTAATCATGGGAGAGTTCATGTGATAAATGTTTCTAATACACAACAAAATCATAAATAATGTCACCAACATATTCCTCAGTAAACAGGCAAATTAGAGGATAGCCAACATAAAGGGGATACATAAAGCTGCATGTACAATGTATGTGCTGGTGATGTTGCAGGCACAAACTACCAACCAACCAAGAGAATACACATTCTGCTAGCTACTCTTGATAATACTGCGGCCATTAATCATTTGGACTTTTTTTTAGACTATCAGAGACGTTGCATAAATATTATAAATACATGTAACCTACTCTGGACTATCTGCTGGCAGAAACTGAATTTTAAAATGTATGCTAAAACTGTTTGTAACTTTCTTTGTAGACTAAATAAAAAAAATTTTAAAATCTTGCATTTGAGTGAAAATCTATTACTAGTAAGGGAAATTCACAGGGGCAGATCCAGGAATTGTGTGGGGCCTGTATATAGACGAGGGGTCTGGGGACCAGAGGGTAGAAACCCCTGGAATGTACTGACATTTTATTTTTTACATGCTTATTTCATTTCAATTTATATTCTACTTTCCCTTTACATACATTTTAAAATTAGAAATAGAGGTAAAAATACGTGTAGGTAATGTATCGATTACATAGCTCATCTTTTCTGCAAAAAAGTCCATGTGGGGCTTTTTAGTAATTGAGAATAATGAGGAGCGACAGGGCCGTTTTGAGGACATCGGGATTGGGTGGTTGTAAGCTCGGAAATTCGGGATTTAATACGTTAGTGGTCAAGGATTCAGGATGCTTTTAGCGAATTGGGAAGTTAGGATTTATTTTGACGTGAATTCATGATTAGACCTTTTTTTGCGGGAATTAGATCAGACCCCCTACCACCAACCAATTGAAGTGGAAAACATAGGTCACTGCCAGTATCTGAGGCATTTTGCCATTCTGGTATGAATCTTTTAAACTGATACATATCATGTGATATTTATAAGGAGACGAAAAATTGGTTAGTGGGGAACCAGATCCAATCATATTTAAAATTAAATTTCTCTGTTTCTAGGAGCACATTGGGTCGGCCCCAAGAGATTCCGAAAGTCTTAATTGTTTATTTCTGATGATTTTTAAAAATGTGTTTTTTAATGCCAATTAAAGTAAAAGAAATGGGTTAAAATGTATGAACTTCCTGTTTATTTGCGTAATTAGTCAAATATAATACCATAATTTTTATTGCGTTTATTCAATTTTTAATTGCGTAATTACGCAAATACACAGCTTATCTGGAGCTCTGTCTTTTAGTTTCTTTATTAAACCACTATCAATATTTACCAGTGTTATAAAAAGCTTATGAAATTGAGTAGCGAACATTCTTAAAAGCATCATCATGATGAAAAAGTATCCAGATTCAAGACTACCTTACACGATACAGTTCTCCATACTACTGCTCTGTGCCAAATAACAGGAAGCTAACCTGTGTGGTTCCTGAGAAAAATGAGACAAAAATTATTTTGTGACACTGACGCCGACAACGACAAAAGAAGACGGATAGTGATCCCTATATGTCGCTCCGTCAAACAGGAAGTGGATATGCGACAGATTTGAAACTGCCTTACACGATACAGTTCTCCATACTGATGCTCTATGCCAAATATCAGGAAGCTGGCTAGTGTGGTTCCTGAGAAAAATGTGACAGAAATTATTTTGTGACGCCGATGCCGACAACGACGCAAGACGACGGATAGTGATCCCTATATGTTGCTTCTGCATAACGCAGGCGACACAAATGAAAGCAGTAATTGGAATTAATCTTGGTACATGTTGTATTACCTTGTGTGACCACTACATGCACTACACTTCAAGCTTGAGAGAACTAATGAGCATTGGAAACATTACCTCCAGTTTAAATTACTGTTATACTCTTCAGCATCTTTAAAGGACTCTTCATCAGTATCACTCAGTATGTCCAAAACTGTATTGACAGTACCCTTCATTTCCTCGGAGTCTACATCATACAAATCTCCTGCACCATCCTGTGTTTTTAATGTGACTGGCAACACATCAGTATCACCTGAAATCAGGTTTCCACTGACAATATTAACAAAATCTCTTTCATCTGAACTCTGGTGGTCACTAAAAATATTATCTAACTCTCTTTTATTTGAATTTGGTTGGTGACTGACAATATTATGAAAATCTTCTTCATCTGAGCTCACGTGGCAGCTAACAATAACATCCAACTCTCCTTTATCTGAACTCAGGTGGCCATTCACAATATCATCAATTGTTTCTTCATCAGAACTAAAGTTTACTGAAGTTTTTTGTTTGCTTACTTTTTCTATTGATCCGAATGCTAAAATAGAACCTTTTTTCCTTCCATTATTATCCAATAAATTGGACTCAACAAGTTTTTCAGTACCTCCATTTTCTTTCAAATCATGCCTGCCTGTGTCTGAAATATTGCTACTAAATGTTTCTAAGTTATTTATAGATTCAATAACTATTGATGCCTGTGTAGCTGTGTCTTGAACTTCAACGTAAGAATTTGAACTGTTCAAAGAAAAATTATCTTCCGATGTGAAACTAGACTTATTCAGCATGCCTGGGTATCCTTCTTGGGATTCTGAAGATTGATTTCTTAAATATAAACATACTTTACTAATTGATAAATTATCCATATAAACAGAAGAACCTGAGCTGCCTTTATGTTGATGAACAGAAGAATCTGAGCTGCCTGTGTGTTGATGAACAGAAGAATCTGAGCTGCCTGTGTGTTGATGAACAGAAGAATCTGAGCTGCCTGTGTGTTGATGAACTGAAGAATCTGAGCACTCTATATGCTGATGAACAGAAGAATCTGAACTGCCTTTTCTTTTGATTTGGTTCACAGAACTGTATTGTTCTCCTTTTGAGATTTTAATTTCATCAGTCTGAATAGAAATGTCTACAACATCATAAGAAAGTTCTCCTTCTGACAATTGAGTCTGTCCTTGCAAGGCTTGCAGCTGGGTACTATATTCTATTATCGATTTTGACATATTTTTAAGCTTCCTTTTTGGTGATGTATCTTCTGAACCACTGGAAGTTGAAGACAATTCACTTCGAGCATCAAAATAAATTGAAGTTCTGGATTTGTCTACAGAACGTAGCTTGTTCTCTGTACTGATTTCATCAGAATTAACAGCAGTTGTATACAATTCTTCCCTATTCCTCCTAAGAGGCTTATTATCTATACAGTCTTCATAATCTGACAATTCCAAGCTATTTATCTTATCATACAAATTGTCATCTGAAATATCTTGCCCATTAAATAAAATTTTCTGGAAATTTCCAATAGATACCTTTTTCTTTTCTGACTTGTTAGTATTCTGCTGCTTAGAAGATATTTTTAATGTTGTTTTACCAGACTTTCTGACTATTTCTGATTCATCTGGGGAATCTAGTATCATATCAACACTTCCTTGACTAAAAATACGAGTAGATTCTTGTATTGGCATTCCAAAATCACAGTCATCTGAATCTGAGGATACTGAGATATTTCCATTTCTGCTATCAGTCTTACTGGATTGCATTAAAAATGACTTTGATTTCAATAATTGTGGAGAAAGCAATGTTGATTTAGCACTTCCACAATTTTCGAAAATAGGATTATGGTATAAATTTTCTTTTCCTATCTGATCTGTCATTGAGAAATTTTTCACTCTACACTTTCTTGTGAAATCAGAAGATTTTTCTGACTGCTGATTGTTACCTTTCAAAGGAGATTGCAGCAGTAAGTTTGATTTCATTGAATCACTGATCTGTTGTCTGTCGGGAAAAGCTGCAAAAAAAGAAAAAGAATACCGGGTATATTTACATATCCTACAAAATGTGTCTATATGATAAATAAAATATCAAGTTTTGATATATTGAACAAAATGCAAACCTTCATGCTATCATTCGGTGAAAAATACAAATACAGTATGAAGGTATTTTCTATACGATAAAGACATAATCTTTCGATCAGTTTAATTGAGGTCTGGAGCTGGCATGTCAGTAACTGATAGTAGTCCTTTGTTAATTGTTGATCATTGTCATTTTGCTTAGTTTCTTCTGTTACCTTTTTAACATCAGACTGGGACATCTTTTGAACTGAGTTTTACAGTGTGTATTGTTGTGTTTGTTTATTCCACATTGGCTTGAGGTATAGGGGGGGGATTGAGATCTCACAAAACATGTTTAACCCCGCCACATTTTTGCACCTGTCCCGAGTTAGTAACCTATAGCTTTTGTTAGTATTGTGTGTTTTTTTAATTTTGGTTCATTTGTATGGTTCGGAGTTTAGTGTGCCATCCATTTTGCTGAACTAGTATGCATTATTGTTTAGGGGCCAGCTGAAGCCCACCTCCGGGTGGGGGATTTTCTCGCTGCGTTGAAGACCCATTGGTAGCCTTGAGCTGTTTTCTGCTCATTGGTTGGGTTGTTGTCTCTTTGACACATTCCCTGTTTCCATTCTCTATTCTAAAATGGGCATCGAGCAATGCACAATGAATAATTTTGATTCTAATGTGACAATATGGATTATTTGTTATCTAAGGCCACACCAAATTGATTTTTAGTTCTTTGGATTTTGATTTTCAGACTTTTGTAAATTTTAAGAAAAACTTTTTTGCCACTTTGTTTTTAAACTATGCTCAAAATTCGACCCAAATTCTACATTTTTCAAGAAATTAAAAATAACTACAGGCTCTCAAGAGAATGTATCGCTCACCTTGAGCAGGACTAAAAGTGTTGCAGTCAATTTGGCTGGTTTTTCTATAGGGTTCTATGTTAAACTAAGTTTGGCTTAGAACCATCTAAGGACCATTACTGCTAAGTCTTGTTCTAACTGGCTAAGTGGCTTCAGAAAAGAATATTTTTTAATGAATTTCCCACAGGGTCCTATCTTAAACTAAATTCGGTTGTGGCAGCCATCTTAGTTGACAATCTGGGTGATCAGACACAATTCTGAACAAGGACCATCTAAGGACCAAAGTTTAGTTCCAATTGGCTCAGTAGTTTCAGATGAGTAAATTTTTGTGTTAATTTCCTATAGGGTCCTATGTTAAACTAAGTTTGTCGGTGGCGGCCATCTTTGTTCACAGTCCACAAAATCGTACATATTTCTGAAGGAGGACCTCCTAAGGACCATTCCTAAAGAGTCTGGTTCCAATTGGTCAAGATGTTTCAAGATTTTTCAAAGTATTTTCTTATAGGGCCCTATATTAAACTAACATCAGCTGGTTGACAGTCCAGGTCATCGGACACAATTCACAAAGTGGACCATCTTATAAGGACCATTGCTACCAAGTCTTGTTCTAATTGGCTTAGTGGTTTCAAAAACAAGAACTGCCCCATGGCGGCCATATATGTAGTCTGATCGGGACGAAATGAGGAAACTTTATAAAGGATCTCCCATATATGCTTCCTGTCAAGTTTTGTTCCATTTGGACTAGCAGTTTCAGAGGAGAAGATTTTTGAAAACTCAGCCAATCAGAAACAATAATTGCCCATGGTGGCCATGTTTGTTGTCCAATCGGGACGAAATGAGCAACCTTTATAAAGGACCTCCCATAGATGCTTCCTGTAAAGTTTTGTTCAATTTGGCCCAGTATTTCCACAGAATTTTTTTTTTTTATTCAACCAATGAGAAACAAGAATTTTCCATAGTGGCCATGTTTGTTGCCCGATCATAACGAAATGAGGAAACAACCTCCCATAGATGCTTCCTGTCAAGTAGCATTTTATTTGGCCAAGTGATTTCATAGGAGAAGATTTTTTTTATATAAGACGATCAGAAACAAGAACTACCCATTACTGCCATATTTGTAGTCCAATCGGAATGAAATGAGGAAACTTTATAAAGGAACCCCCATATATGCTTCCTGTCAAGTTTTGTTCTACATGTATTTGGTCAAGCAGTTTCAGAGGAGAAGATTTTTGAAAACTCATCCAATCAGAAACAACAATTGCACATGGCAGCCACATTTTTTGTCCGATCGGGACGAAAAGACCAATCTCTATAAAGGACCGCCCATAGATGCTTCCTGTCAAGTTTCGTTCCATTTGGCCCAGTAGTTCCACAGAAATATTTTTTTTTAAATCAACCAATGAGTAACAAGAATTTTCCATAGCAGCCATGTTTGTTGCCCGATCAGGACGAAATGAGGAAACTTTGAAAACAACCTCCCTTAGATGCTTCCTGCCAATTTTCGTTCCATTTGGCCAACCTATTTCAGAGGAGAAGATTTTTTTATATCAGCCAATCAGAAACAAGAACTGCCCATTACAGCCATATTTGTACTAGTCCGATCGTAACGAAAAGAGAAAACTTTATAAAGGACCTCCCATATATGCTTCCTGTCTAGTTTTGTTCCATTTGGCCTAGCAGTTTCAGAGGAGAAGATTTTTGAAAACTCTGCCAATTGCCCATGGCGGCAATGTTTGTTGTCCGATCGGGATGAAATGAGCAATCTTTATAAAGGACCTTACATAGATGCTTCCTGCCAAGTTTAATTCCATTTGGCCCAGTGGTTTCAGAGGAGAAGATGAAAATGTGAAAAGTTTAAGACGGATGCCAAGTGGTGGCAAAAAGCTCACATTAGCCTTTGGCCAGGTGTGCTAATAATAACATATTACTGCAAAATTCAGGGGCAATAACCCAACAAAAGGTTGAGCGATTTGTCTGAAAATTCCATGGCACGTAGATCTTGACCTGATGAACATTTTTACCCCAAGTCAGGTTTGCTCTTAATGCTTGTTTTTGAGATACAAGACAAACTGCAGTTTACCCCTATGTTCTATTTTTAGCCATGTCGGCCATGTTGGTTGGCAGGCGAGGTCATCAGACAAATTTTTTAAACTAGATACCCTAATGATGCTTGTGGCCAAGTTTGGTTCCATTTGGCCTCAGAGGAGAAGATTTTTGTAAACGTTAACGAACGCCAAATAATTAGAATAGCTCACATGACCCTTTGAGTCAGGTGAGCTAATAAGTGTTCACACGCACCTAAAATTTGGTAAACATGGTAAAAAATAGGGTTTTCTTTAATTTTTTGTAATATTTCGGTGAAAATATTTGTGCCACACATACAAATGTAAAAAAAATATGGTCCTCGCACCTATTTTTGCCATAAAAAATCCAAAGAACAAAAAATCAATTTGGTGTGGCCTTAGCGAACCTTATAAGTGTATTCTTAAGGCAAAAATTTTGATTTTGAAAAGACAAAAACTTAAAACAGAACTTGAGATGTTTAAAAAAACAAACAAATGAAACTTATATTTTTGTGAAAATATAATGCAAATCCAAACATTCAAGATACATTTTAATGAATAATTTTGCTTTGTTTGTAGATCTGGTGTCATCTATACCTTGATGTTGCAGTTTTCAAATGTGCAGTCATTTGCATATTGGTTATAATTCTTGGAATAAGGGTATATCTTTTTTTTCAATGTACATGTATATGAAGTTACGATTAGAATATAACATCGTTACACAAAGGACAGAAATAAACAATTTCCAAAAATTTTGCATTCCAACTAATATACATTTGTACACAGTGTTTATGCACATTTTGACGTGACGAAGATCCTTCTTGATCAAGTAATGGATCCTTGCAGTAAAAACAAGGTTTTTTTGACCAGAGCAACCACTACAAATTTTATGTCTGTTTAATTGGGCTATAAATAAATGTGAATAGCTAACGGAACAGGTTAATAAGAGAGGTAAGTAACTACGTCTTCTTTTTTGTTCAGCTATTAGCAATAAAGGAATGATTTTTTCAATGTTTTTCTGCATTTTAGCTCATACGTCAATTTAATATCCCAATGATAAGCAAGCAGTGATCAAGAATTGCAAAGGAGGTGCCATCGATTGTAAAGGTCCGTTACCACTGGTTATTAAGTTTTTGCCCATTTTAAAAAAAAAATTACCATTAAGATTTTTTAAACACTTTTTAAAATATTAAACGACGGCAAATGCTAAAACAATTCACTGACGTCGTTTTACAATTTAAAAAACTTTCTTTTCTTTTGTCAAGAATTAATCCTTTATTGTTAATAGCTGAACAAAAAAGACCGTAGTTACTTACCTCCATAAATAACTTGTTCCGCCAGTTATTCACATTTATTTATAACACAATTAAACAGATGTAAATTGCCCTGTACAAAATACCTTTATATTTTCTGCAAGGATCCGTTACAGTCTACAATGGTCTAAATGTGGGTAAAGGATCAAATAGGATAGACACTGTGATATAATGGCACTTTTGAGATTTTCAAAAAGTTTGTGTGTCGTTTAATGTCAAGTTGTGACTCCTTGCAAACAATTCCTTGTATGACTGTATGTGTAACATAATGTTATAAACAAAATGTGTGAGTCTTCCAAGGAAGACATGTGTCGCCTGCTCCTTTGAGCAGTTATGGAGTAGTTGAGGATAGAAGTTTTGACCCCCCCCCCCCCCCATTTTTTTTGCAAAAATGTCAATTTTTACAAAAAAAATTGAAATTTTCTAAAAATGAAATATATATGCACACCTGTGCATTAAGGTTAATGCACAGAGAAAGTATCATCAAATTCCTTTGAGCGGTTTACGAGTAGTTTAGGATAGAAGAAAAGTGTGATCACGCAAGGCGACAGATAGTGATCCCTATGTGTCAACCGTGCGTTCCGCAGGCAACACAAAAATGAAAAATGACAGCTGCACACTCCAACACTGCTGCATCAAAATTTTACAGTCATAGGCACAGACAACTCTTATAGTATTAATTACAAACTAATTTTCATGATCCAATCTGAAATAGTGAAAGTGGAATTATAGAACAATCTATTTTTTGCTATCTGGACCCCCAAAGAATATGCCAGACATCCTGGAGTCACAAAATTCCAATGCCTTTGGTCAAATTGGCATACATAATGTGCAGTGTTGCAACTTACAGCACTTAATAGTTTTAGAAGATTTGACTGATTTATTGGATATCAAAATATTTGTTTTGCCCACAATTCTGACCTTAGGGCAAATATCTAAATTCCAAAACATCGGCCACAGTCTATATTCACAATATTAAGTTTTGAGTTTCTGTGATTTGTGGTTGCTGGACATTATTTTTAGACATATGTATGGTAAACAGCAAAACATTTTCCCTGTTGAGCAAGGAGATAAAAATGTATGATAAAAAACAGAACTTTCCTGAAAGGGACTAAAACCCCTGCAGCAACATGTCTGTTTTGAAGCCTACACAAAGTTCAAATCATCATATTTTTCGAAGTACTTGCCCAAACAGAAAATACTGAAAATATGCAGATCTCCATAAAGTTTCATGAGAATCATGAAAGTAATGTACGAGGAGTTGGAGACAACACATGTTACAAAGTTTTGTTAAAAATTGCCCAAGTCCAAACAGCCGTATCATTTATATTTCTTGTCCAAACAGAAATTCCTGATAATATGCACATCTCCATACAGTGATCTAACACTCCATAAAGTTTCATGAGAATCATGCAAGTAATATAGGAGGAGTAGCGAACGTTATTTCGGACAGACGGACAGAAGATGGACGGACAGACAGACAGACTGAAACCTATATACCCCCCCATAAAACTTCATTTGCCGGGGGTATAAAAACAACCGATGTCAAATGTAATATTTTGCATGAACACCATTGTAGTTGTAAAGTCTTTTATCAATACTTTTTGAGCTAGTGAGGTTGAATAATTAATTATCCCTTTAAAGAACAAACCGTTGCTTTCTTTTTCTTTCCTTCTTTTTGATTTTCTTGATATTTTCTCTGAACTGCATGAAAGCTGTAAACATATAAAAATAACTGAAAATCGTATTACAAATGAAATACTGGTTCTTCGAAGTATCACAAGTATGACATTTTTGACATATCAAAACAATATTAGAATTAGATTTTAAAGCTGACAAATTTTTGTCTTTCTCTCAGTGGGACTCAAACTTGTGCTGTGAAATTGTGGCTTCATAATTTGCAATAGACAACTATTCTATTTTAATTGCATTTGGCCTTGCAGTTTTCAGAATATTTTGGTCAATCAGAAAAAGAATAAGCTAAGTCCAAACACAACCATAACATTTTATAGAAACCTTTACAAACTTTAAAATGTCCAATACCTAATTTCAGTCTCTTTCATCAAAAAGTTTTTCAGACATTTCAAAAGATACTTTCTACAAACTTTCAGACTTTCTGGTCAAGCAGTTTCAACTGATACATAAAATATGAGTAATCATACGCAAGATCTAGCTGTGGTTACCCTGAAAGTTATCTTAAAATAAGAATGAAATTTACAGAAAACTAGAGAAAGAACAGCATGAACAGATTAGAAGTAAAATGTCAAGGTTGAGATACCGGTACTTAAAAATTTATATAGACATTACATGCCAGTGACCATAATATTCTTGACTATTGACAGGAGTAAATAACTTGTCTAAACAAATTCTCCATCCTTCTGAATATAGAATTGCTACTGGGAATTGCTAAACACAAAAACTTAACCCAGTCACTCATGTATGAAATGTGGGTCATAATGACCTAATTGTTAAAGAACCCATTGAATTATGTAAAAGGAAAGTATCATTGATATACATGTATACCTGGTATACAATATATGTACATTGTCAAAAAATATAAAGTTTATTCGCACGAGCCTTAGAAACGGGTAAAAATGCGAGGTTTACCGAGCATTTCTCATGTTTTTCGCAGCGAGTACAAATAAACTGTATATTTTCTGACAATGTACTTATATTGTGTTTATTCTGCAATACTAAATTCTAATCTGTTCTAGAGAAAAAGCATGAAAATTGGGCATTTTTAGCTGATTTGAAGTAGGGGCAATTTTGGTGTGTAATCTAGGGAAACATGACATCATAAACACTGTGAACCAGAACACAATACAATCTATCGTTCAATGTGAGGACAAGGGTACTGACCCAATATCGAAAACAATATTGGGCAGGCTAAATTAGTCATGAAAAAACATCATATGTTCCATAGATATGAAATTAAATGCCAAAATTTGTTTTATGTTTGGTCTAGGCATTCAAAGAAGTTCTAAATTTTTTTAAAAATTAAATAGACAGAAATGTTAAAAAATACATTTACCTTATTAATAGCAGAATCCAAATCTTTGTACTTAAACCAACCAAGTTTTGAGCCCATCTTTTGAAACATGTCCGACATATCTAATTTCTGTGGAGTACAAGAAACTGATAAATCTTTCTTTCCAAGGCACTCTGGTGTTGTTCCATCATACCCATCACTTTTCTTTCCAAAGCACTCGGTTTTGGTTCTGATGCTCATAATGCTGTCCTAGAAAATATTTAAAATCAATATTAACTGTTTTGTTCCAATTGGCCCAGTAGTTTCAGAGAAGATTTTATTAAAAAGTTTACGACGGACGACGGACAGACAGAAGCAAAGTGATAGCAATAGGTCATACTGGCCCCCTTGGCCAGGTGACCTAAAAGGGAGTCATTGTGAATTGATAGATAAGATATCAAACTCAAAAGTATTTATATTTCTTATCAAAAGGAACGTTATTGTACATTAAATCAATGAGAGTCGGAGTTGCCTCCCTTTGACAGGTGAGGAATGTTGCTTTCAATGCCAATTATGATAACTTCACCAAATTAATGAGTTTAATGTTCTATCTTGGTAAAATGATTACTGGATGTTAAAAATCATTCATTTCATAGGATGCCAGGGAAATAATTTCAAACTTAAAAAGGTAGATTCCAAACTTTGGAGAAACAAAACAGATGTAAATACATTGTGACAAAAGGCAGGATTGATTGATTGATTGAATATTGTTTTACGCCGTGTGGGCGACATTTAAGCCATATCACAGCGAGAACCAACAAAATTTCTAAATAATATCACAGATACGCTATTAAATAACATGCAAAACAAATGAACAAATTTAAAGGTATTGGACTCTATTCAGGAATGCAGGCAGACTATATTCTTGAATACAGTCCAACGTCTTTCAAATATTGTAAAATACGGTTGCCAGCAACCTTTGTAAATAAATCTTTCATATTGTTGACTGTGTAGTACCGACTAATAATGTCGGATTTATCTACACAGTCAATTAAAAGATGCTGAATACTATGTCGACATTGGCAGGGAATACACTCAGGAGGCGGCTCATTCTCTAAAATAAAAGAATGAGTCGTCCTGGTGTGGCCAATGCGACATCTAGTTAAAACAACTTGGTCTCTACGGCTTTTGCCGAAGAAACAAACATTCTTGCCAACAGTTGGCTCTATAGAATGTAATTTATTGTCTGTAAGCAGATCCCACTGGGACTGCCACAGACGTAAAACATATTTGTATATTAAAGGTTTAAAATCAGAGTAAGGCACTGACATATTAGTTATGGGGTCTTCTAAAGTATCCTTCGCTATTCTATCTACGACTGTGTTTCCCTTAATACCAATATGACTTGGTACCCAGAGAAAAATGATTTCTTTGCCCATTTGGACAAGTCTTTTATAAAATTCAATAATATGGGCAATTAAAGGGTTTTTATATTTCTGACCTTCGATAGCCAATAAACACGAAAGTGAATCTGAACAAATAAGAAATTTAAGTTTTTCAGATGTTCCAGCAAACTTTAAAGCAAGAATTATGGCTCTGGCTTCAGCAGTAAAAATGGAACTGGAGGATGGAAGACGGAGAGTTGCTGCTTGCTGTCCATAGACAGCAGCGGCAGCTACTTTGTCTCCGTCCTTCGACCCATCAGTATAAATAGAGTCATGAAATTCAAACTTAGATTTTATTTCAGCAAAGTGTTGCTGAATAAGAATAGGGTTTGTTTCGGACTTTTTATGTTTTCTAAGGTCAAAAATAAACATAGGTTTGGGTACAAGCCAAGGTGGTGATTGCGGTATATTAATGGGGGCAATTTCATCAAGGTTGATGTTAGAACCCGAAATATGTGGTTTCATCCGGATACCAAACGGAGGAATTTTATTTTCATGTTGTTCAAATATATTCTCATAGAGAGGATTGAAAACACAGTCGTAGGCAGGATTTGAAGGATATGCTTTTAGCTTGGTTAAATATTGTAAACCAAGTTTTATCCGACGATTATAAAGAGACGGCTCGTTCGCCTCTACATATAAACTCTCCACAGGAGACGTTCTGAACGCCCCCAAGGCCAAACGTAGGCCTTGGTGGTGAACAGTATCTAAAATCTTTATATAGGATTTGCGAGCAGATCCGTATATAATGGAACCATAATCAAGTTTTGATCGTACAAGTGATCGGTATAAATTTAACAAAATGTTTTTATCAGCACCCCAGTCAGTGCTAGAAACAACTTTTAAAATATCCAATGCTTTCAAGCATTTAGCTTTAAGCATTTTGATATGGGGTAGAAAGGTAAGTTTACTGTCAAAAAGTAACCCAAGGAATTTCGTTTCTTTAACTACTTTAATAGGTACATTGTAGAGTTTGAGTTCAGGGTCTGGATGTAATTTTCTTTTATTACAGAAATGCATGCAGAGAGTTTTTGATGCGGAAAATTTAAATCCATTTTCTGTTGCCCATTTTTCAATTTTATTAAGAGATAACTGCAATTGACGTTCTATGCTGTTCATATTTTTAGCTCTGCAACAAATCAAAAAGTCATCAACATAAAGAGAGCCTTCGACATTGTTTTGCAAGGTTTTTGCAAGACTGTTAATTTTGATACTAAAGAGAGTAACAGAGAGAATGCTTCCCTGGGGTACACCCATCTCTTGTTCAAACGGATCAGACAATGTTGTATTGACTCTGACTTTGAACTCCCTGTCAGATAAAAAGTTGTCGATAAATGTAGGTAACCTACCTTTCAACCCCATATCATTTAAATCCTTTAAAATACCATATTTCCAAGTGGTGTCATACGCCTTTTCCAGATCGAAAAAGACGGACACCACATGTTCACCTTTAGCAAACCCGTTGCGTATAAATGATTCGAAGCGAACAAGATGATCCAACGTGCTTCTGCCTTGCCGGAATCCGCACTGTATACTGGACAGGAGACCATTCGTCTCAAGGAACCAGACAAGGCGGTCGTTGATCATCCGTTCCATTGTCTTACAAATGCAACTTGTGAGGGCAATTGGCCGATAATTCGACGGTTCAAAATGATCCTTCCCAGGTTTTGGAATACGGATAATTGTGGCTAGCTTCCAGATGGAAGGCAAGTCACCAGATTCCCAGACATTATTGAGCAGATCCAAAAGAGTTTTTAAAGAAGTATCAGGAAGATGTTTCAAAAGTTTATAGTGAATATCATCAGGACCACATGCTGTGTCATGTGCTTTTGCCAGCGAGTTTTTGATTTCATCCAAAGAGAAAGGGCGGTTGTAGTCTTCAGAATTTTTTGATCGAAAGTTGATTTTAGTTTTTTCTGTTCGGTTTTTAATATGTTGAAATTCCTGAGAATAATTTTGAGAAGAGGAATTTTTAGAAAAGGTTTCACCAAGTTTTTGAGCGATGTCGTTTTGAGATGTCAAAAGAGTTTGTCCATCTTTGAGATGGTGAAGATTAGTTTTGCTGTTTTTTCCTTTAATTTTTTGAATAAAATTCCAAACTTTGTTCATTGGTGTATGGGAATTTATTTTAGAGACGAAGTTTTGCCAAGATTTTCGTCTCTTTTGTTTAAATGTTCGACGTGCTTTCGCACGGAATATACGGAGATTACTTAAATTACCTTGGGTTGGATGCAAATTGAACAGTCGTTCGGACTTTTTCCTGTTTTTCTTCGCTTCCTCACAGTCATCATCAAACCATGGTTTGCTGGGTTGTTTTGGATTTGTCGAGGTTTTAGGAATGGTTCTTTCCGCTATCGATACCAACATTTCGCTAAATTTGAGAATTGGATTACTAATACTGTCGAAAGTATCTTCTCTAAGTTCATCTCGGCAGAGTTGTTCGAACAAAGGCCAATTGGCTTTGTCAAATTTCCAGCGAGCAACTCTCTCCGAGGAAGTTGGAAAGAGATTCTCCAAAATAATTGGAAAGTGGTCACTTCCACACAAATCATCATGGACTCGCCATGAGTAATCCAATAATAACGAAGGGTCACATAATGTTAGATCAATAGCGGAATAAGCACCATTCCCTGGATGGAGGTAGGTGTCTGATCCATCATTAAAAATGCACAGCCCTTCCTGATTTACAAAATCTTCAATCCTCTTGCCTTTATCATTTAAAGAGTTACTGCCCCATATAGGATTATGTGCATTAAAATCGCCCGTAAGAAGAAATGGGGCAGGTAACTGATCTGTCAAAGATTTTAGTTGAGAAACATTTAAGGAAGAATTAGGAGGAATATAAACAGAACATAAAGTTATAGTTTTACTCAGAGAAAGTCGAACTGCAACTGCCTGTAAGTCAGTGTTTAGATTTATTTGACTGTGAATTACACCATTCTTAACAAGGATAGAAGAGCCGCCAGCAGCTCTTTCATCCTTTTTAACATGGGTACTGTACAGAGAATAATCTTTAATATTTACCTGATCGTTTTCCTTTAAATGAGTTTCTTGTAGGCAAAAGGCAACAGGAATGAAGGTTTGGATAAGTAAGGATAGTTCATTTAAATTGATTTTTAAACCTCGACAATTCCATTGAATAATATTGTTCATTATTTAGGTGGACGGATGGGGGAGTAACCCTTTTTTGATCGTTCGTTCGAGCTACAGTGCCTGCCACCCGAACCTCGGGAGTCAATCACTGATGGAGGAGAATCCTTCGATGGAACTAAAGGATCACCCCAGATTGACTCCATATTTTCAGTGGGAGTTGTATCCATTTGGTCAGAGTCTTGATCGACTTCGTCGTCAAACTCTGAGCACAAATCTCTGAACCTGTTGAACTTAAAATTTTTGTCAGCCTTCGTTTGGCGATTAGAAAGTTGTTTGTTTTTTAATTTATCAGAAGACGAGGATCTTGTGTTTTTCTGTGAAGACGGTGGATTTTGAGATTTCTTATCTGAAGATGTGGAAGTTCTGTGTTTAGCTGATGGTTTTGGTTGATTACTTGTAGATAGAGAACTAGATGTTTGTGATGAATTAGACTGTGTAGATTGTGAAGTTTTCCGTTTCGAGGAATTGGATTGAGAAAGAAGAACTGGGAGTTCTGATTCAACAGGCCATGTGTAATCAGTTTGAGTAGCAAAAGATCTATTGGTTTTCGATGATTTAACTTTGTCAGCATATGAGGTGGCTTGAGTAGAGTTATTAGAGGCAAAGACCAGTCTTTTAGCTTCTTGGTAGCTTAAACCCTTTTCTACTTTCGTTTTTTGAATTTCAAGCTCTGTTTTGTAAAATTGGCAGTTTCTGGAATTGGCCATATGATCTAGTCCACAATTTACACATTTAACGTGGCCGTCACAATCAAAATTGGAGTGGCCCTCTACAGAACATTTGACACACTTTTCAATACCTCTGCATGAACTCCTACCGTGCCCAAATTTCTGGCATTTGAAGCAACGAGTAGGGTTAGGTATGTAGGTGTCAACTTTTATTCTGTAGGGACCTATGAAGATATGTTCAGGCACACGGGTACAGTCAAAAGTGATGAGATAAGTATTCAGTTTAATAATTTTATCTTCAGACCGTTTTGTAAACCTTTTAACTTTTGATACATTCTGGGATTTCAGTTCATCACATATTTCGTCCTCTGTCAATTCAGCTAAATCGCGGTCTCTGTCTCTAATGACACCTTGACAAGAGTTCAGTGATCTATGAGGTGTAACGGAGATGTTGATATCAGAAATTGTTGTGAGAGAGAGTAGGTTTTTAGACTGTTGGGATCGAAAACATTCAACTAACAAATTTCCGTTTCTCATTTTTGTGACTTTTTTAAGTTGGCCGGCATAACCTTGTAGAGTTTTTTGGATGACAAAAGGAGAAATTTTGGTGACTGGTTTTTCACTATTTACTGCTGATATAACTAAAAATTTTGGAAAGTTGTCTGAAAAAGTGTTCGGTAATTTTGCTGAAGGTTCATCATCGCTGGTGTCTAGTTTCCGTTTACATTGATTTGTTGATTGGTTGTTTGGTTTGTTTTGTTGAAAATCCATGGTGATATATATAAATTTCGTTATCCTAGTTCCCCGCCCACCTCGGAGCAGCATCAAAACGATGTATGCTTGCCACATTTGTGACAAGCATCAGGGTTACCAGAATAAGATACTCGCATGGAGTACCTTTTAATGGGCGCAAGCCTCGTGCCAGGGGTTGCCTGACGAGACAACCGCCCAAAGTAACATCCACACGATTGACCCATGAGCCACCGCCTTCTTGAACCAAACCTATAGAAATGGTACTATTGTTGCACATTTTGGAACAGGTCAAGTTCAAGGGCTTGGCGTGACCAGCCGATTGATCAGGACCGGGCCCATCCGACCGCCCGTTTAAGATAAAGTAAGGGCCAAAGTGGTGTGTTTCAACCACCAGGATCCCGTCCTCTATCCTTACGGGTATCCACACACGGCAAACATGTGGCCTCATTAAGCCGAGGAAGCTTTGTCCCATAAGCCACCGCCTTCTCTGCGCCTCCGTCAGTGGTTATCATCCAAGACCCCAGAACCCAAACATCAACCTCAAACGATACAGCAGCAGACCACCTTCCCAACCCAGTGTATCTCGGTTTCATAAAGGGTTCATCTGGGCCTTTTCAGACAACCACGAGAAAAACCGCAGAGGGCTAGACATGACCAGTTGTTGGCTGAACCGGGACCATTCTGCCAAAACTTGAGCTGGTTATGACAATCCAAAATTAATAAAGTAGATGATATTAAAACTAGACAGAATACTGAACTTGCTTATAAATTTTGAGGAAAAGAATAAAATAAAGCAACAAAAAATAATAAATAGGTTATCTAAAGTTAAATATTTGAGCCTGTTGAGGTTTGACCCATAAGCCAACACCAATCCAATAAATCAGGAATTCAGCAATTATGTTGACAAGATTTAAGGGAAAAAAAATTAGATATAAACTATAAAAAAGGGATTGATGTGACCAGCCGATTGACCGAATCGGGTCCATCCGGCCTCCCGTCTAGGTAAAGATTGTGCCCCAGATGGTCATCGGAACCGTTTTTCCGGCCATCCAGGAACACTCCCTATTACCGACACGGGTTTGCGACATACGGCAAACATGTCGCCTCTTTAGGGGCCTCTTACGCCAAGCCGAGGAGCTGTGGGCCTATTCTATTGTGTCCCCGGGACCCACACGGGGGAGGCAGGATTGAATATCACCTGCAATCGCATAAAAGTATATTTTGAGAAAATAGTTACGGCTTACACGCTTGCAACAGAAGAAGAAGGTATGGCCAGGTGTGCTGCTTAAAAGTGCTATGATCAACAATCACTTCCTTTCCAACCCCCAAACTCCTCATAAGAATGAAATGGCTGCTCCTGTTAATCTTTCTAATTTTACTAAATGTTTTCATCTTATCTTTTCCTTTTTGTTAATGGCTTAATTGTAAAGTCACGAGGAGTCAAGTATTGTCACTTTCCTTAGTTAAGGTCCTACTTAAGTTAAGTTGTGTAATGCCACTAATAAGTTGAGGGAAATTTTTAATGAAATCCTAGTCTGAGAAACACTTAAATTAAGTTTGGTGCATAAAGGTCCTGTTCACACCCTGACATTTTATATCCCCACAAATGTACTTTCAATATTTATGAAAATCTTGGAATCATGTAATAAGAAACCTTTTACTATCCAAAATAATGCAACTTCACCATGTTCACTACATCTGAAGAAACAGATCTGTAATTGCCCCTTACAGAGACTGAAGACTGTGAAGTTCATCCGACCTTGAAAAATTTGTGGACATGTTTCAAAATCAACACGATAGGAGACTTAAATTTTAGTTGATTAAATGATTAAGAACTCAAATGTGTCTTATAAGCCTTCAAAGCAGATATAAAGTTGAAAACATGTATATATATTAATTCCCAAAGCCTCAATTTTACACGTTTTTTTTTCTCCTAATTACATGGGCCCTGGGCCACTTCCCCAAAACATCAAATATTATGAAAATCACTGGACATGGACCCAATATCCAGAGGTCCGGGGCCCCTGCAGTCAGAGATAGATATCGCGAAGGAGGTCCAAATTGTCCTATTATACCCTAACCAAATCCTAGACCTGTAAAACAAATGAGAGCAATAGAAGATGTGTCAGAAATTATATTAAATGTGAGATTCATCTATACATGCACTAATTTTCGAACCCGTTTAAAATTCCCGCCACTTATCTGCTGTGTCTAATTTGAGATAGTGGAAATATTGTCTACCTAAACCAGTATACGTTATACTACAAGGCCTGTATATTAAAAGCAATGTATACATTCAGCGGTTCACAGTTTCACCTGAATGTTTTGATAAAATTGCAAGCCTACTTCAGAAATTATATTTTAAGCACAATGTTACTGTTCAGCTGAAAGGTGACCAGGGATAACCAAGTGTTATTTGGTATTAAATCTCAATACGCGGAAAAATATAGTTCGTTACTTCGGGTTAAAAGTGAAAGTACGAAGCTCTACAAGCTACATCTCGTTTGATACGTTACTACAAGACTGCATATTTTGTTGGGTAAAATGACAATGAGTCACAATTCAAATATTTGCATATTGAAAGGACATTTAGGACAAAAAGTCAAAATTAACATTTTCCCTCTTTAAGGGGGCTGATTGTATTTAGGACAAAAAAGTCACAATGCGAGATTTGCCATTTTGATATATCATTTACAACAAAAATTCACAGTTCAAATTTTCCTCAAGATATATGTGGAAATAGCCATAGTTGAACAGTTTTAAGTCACATTTTACATTGTGTAATCCTGACAGACCAAATCTGACAAAAAAATCACTTCATGTTCTAATTTTTGCAATATTTGGTGATTTTTTTCATTTTTTATTTATTTTTGCAGTTTGTATTTTCATATCGCATTAGAAGTAGTCTAATAATGGAGATACGTGAGAAGACTAATTCCAACTTGATACGAATGTGAACGTTGTTTATTGATTTAACCAAATCAATGAAAATAAAAACTTTCTTCAATTTTTATTTACACTCATAACAATTTACAGTTTTTACGATTTTCAACTAAACGAACTTGTTTACATGAAGATCGCGATGAGCGTAGCGAATGTACCATATGACGCCGTGGCGTTTCCTGCCTTTTCACTGCAGTTATTTCAACTTCAACCGTAATTTTAAGGCATTTTACGCATCTAAAGGGGATTGCGGGATAAAGACAATACATAGTTATTATCGTAAAATATAAAATTTATTTTGGCGAGCTTTAGAAACATTAGAAAAGGCGAGCTTTAGTGCTTTCATTATATAGTTTATTTGTTTGTTTAGTTGGGGGTTTTACGCCGTTTTTAGCATATTTGGCTATTTCGCGGCGGCCAGTTTTTATTGGTGGAGGAAGCCGGGGTACCCGGAGAGAACCACCGACCTTCGGTAGGAAAATTGGCAATCCCTGTCAATTAAGATCGGAGTCGAACACACCCCGTCACAGGTGAGATTCGAACTCGCAACCTCAGCGTTGACAGGCTAGTGATCGTTAGTAGTCATGACGAACTATCTAGACCACTCGGCCACCGAGGCCCCCATTATATAGTTATTATACAATTATTCACATAATTGTTGATTCATCGATTGTGTGGATTGTCAAATTTTAAACTGTTGGTTTCCTTACAATTGTAATAATGTTTAATAACAAATTTATTCGCTATTGTATACAAATAAAAATTTATATAAAAAAACAAAAAAAAACAAAACAAAACAAAAAAATTTTGAATAATTTAGTGCAAAGTATCTTTTTTAAAGTCATAGATCAAATGTATCATTCTCATTAAAAAGACGTTCTCGCTAATCCGGACTAATTACTTTGTTTATAAAAGGCGAAGTACGTACTATACCTCCATGACTGTTTCTTCTAATATCTCGAGAAAAATTCGAATTGAGACCTTTATTCCTAAATAATATGTTATATTATAAATTGTAACTTTTTGTCCTAAATAAAATATCAAATTATGAAGTGTGACATTTTGTCCTAAATGATATGTCAAATTATGAATTGTAATTCCTTTGTGTAATTGAGAAAATATAAATTGTAATTTTTTGTCCTGTGTCTTTTTATCTGTGACTTTCTGTCCTACATTCTTTAGTTCATATGTAAATATATACTATTAATAAATTCATGTTATGCTTACTCTTACTTTATACTGAACTTAAATACATATCACCCTATAAAAATATCACAGCAGACCATTTTCTTAAAAATATAATTTTTACATCACATTGGATCTAAAATTATATTGCTACCATAACTGTATATTTAATTATAATCTATGCTACCATTGATAAAAATTTAATATTACGACGGGTTACCGCTGTTCACCTAGAATAAATGTATTAGTTTTGTCACCTCTGGTTACCTTATATGGGTCATTTTCAAAAAATGTGCATTTTTAACATTGCAAAATTGAGAAAAAACAATTTGTTTGAATCATCATATTTATTAAAGTTGCAAAATATATGATACTTCTTGAACAAAATACTCAAATATGCAATCTTAATGACATAAGATAAAAATATTATTGACACATTTCGACTGATGGTGCAAAATTTTGTCTATCCTGTTACCACATTTGTGAGAATTTTTTTACTATCAACAGGAAAAATGTGAAAAACGTATTGACTATTTCTCAAAGGTACGTTAGTGTTGCTTCAGAAAACAATAAAAGAATAGTTAATTTCTTTGCATTAACGGGATAAAAATATCACTTAATATTGTGTCCTGAAAAAACTATCTAAGAAATAGATTTTCAAATGCTGCAAAAATTGCTACAATCAACGCAAAACCAACTGAAGGACTTCCTTATATTCGGCTTATATTGGACTTTTGAATCAATCCATCACTTAGTTCTTTGATTACATATAATTTTAGTAAAACGCTATTTTCTATGGTAACAGGAACGGACATCGAAGGTTTACATATACATATTTGTCTATCCTGTTACCAAGTTGGGGTAACAGGACAGACAGTAACAGGATAGACAAAATTATATGTTTATTGATTCTATTGCAAAACAACAGCTCCCCTTGCATAGTTGTTTGTTTTTTCTTAAAGATATGTAGACTATCAAATGTTTCATTTCATTTTCAAATATTTCATAATGTCTACAGATACATAGTTGTTTATTCTTATACTTAATCTGTCTCTCCTGTTACTTTATTCAAGGTAACAGGATAGACAGTAACAGGATGGACAAAATTATATGTTTATTGATTATATTTCGAAATAACAGCTCCCCTTACATCGGTGTATGGTTTTTTCAGTTAGCGTTCTTTGTTTCCAAACAGTTAGTGACCCTTTTGAGAACGTATGGGTGTAGTAATGTATAAATTTGTTGGTAACATGATAGACATTTTAAAAGGGTACGCTATCAGTTTGGCTTACTTTTCTGGTTATAACTTCGCTTCTGTTTCTTCTAACGTTCTATTGTTTTCGTTGTAATTTGGAAAAAATTTGTACTTTTGATTTCATCATAGAAGATATTCGTATTTGCAGGCAAAAATTATTTCTCTGCAAATTTAGCACCGGTAACAGGACAGACATGCATTTCATGGACGCCAACATAATTTACTTTTTTATGAGCAGATATATATATATATATATCTTCAAGACTTTACTTTCTTGTTAAAATTTAATTATATGCTATTCAAAAAATAATGTTGCCGATTTGAAAACATACAAAAAATCATTGAAAAATAATGTGCAAACATGGTTCTCTCAGTCCGGACACACACAAATTGCTCAATATTGAGCTTCAAAATCAATTTATTCTGGATCGCAAGGAGAAAATCGTTCTCATTCTAGATGTGCCGATTTGAAAAAATTGCGAACTTTTGTTTAAGCACAAAAAAATAATGCCATTGTGTCTGAATATTTTTTTAACATAGGTGGACAGGAAAATGGACTTTTTTTTTAAATGACCCATATAGCTGTATTGGCTTTTGCTACCTGCGATATAATTACTGCGCATATTGGTACTATTTTAGGCTATCCCTGGCTACCTTATAGCTGAACAATTATCCTTGTGCATATTTATAACAAAACCAAATCCCACCCAATTATACCCAATCACACTCTATTGACGACTGATCTGGGATCCGGAGTGTAAACGTCCAATAACATGAAAATCAAAAGTTGTGTATTTAAATAATTTAATTATGCAATAGAATTAAGAGTAGCAATACTAATGTCAATACACACTTACTCATAATCAGGACATACAGATGGACAGTCTACAAGAAAATACATGAAATTTAATGTCATTTTAAAATTAAAAAAAAAACAAAAAAAACGTGATACGAAATAACTTGAACATTTTTTTAAACAAGCGTATACTTCTTTATCAATTCTTGTAATTTATAATCTTTTTTTACCAGTGAGTTTTTATTGATTACTTAACTACTTCAAATTGATTGAGGACTAGTCGAACGTTTTCTTCTTCTTCCAACATAGAACAGGAGTCGTCGCCGACTGTTTCAAGTTCTGCGGGACTAGACATGCCAGGCACACACGTTTTGTTCAAGTCACACTTCTTAAAATGTCTATTGTGACGATCTTGTTACTCTAGCTAACCATTCGAATGTTCAGTTGTTCATTGTCACAATGACGCTGATACCAGGGCCAATATGAAAAATGCCATGTCATAATCTATTTATCGTATATTTTCAGGGCCAATATGGAAAATGCTGATACCATGGCCAATATGGATCTCTACAGGGCAAATATGGAACCCCCATTTCCGGTCATATCTGCCATACGTAATCAAATGTATTACTACTAAATATGTGATAAAAAAAATATATTTCAATTATCAATCATATTTCGGATTAAATAATAGATTTTGAAAACAATTAAAAATTTTGACTAGTACTATTTAAATCCTTGCTTCAACCTGTTTTATTCCTCCCAGCTTCAACTTAAAATATAATTTGCCTTCTTGTATTTTAATAATATACCTTGTAGTGTTCTTGAATACATTTATGATGACTTGAGAATTAAAAGATATTATCAGTAGGCGATTTTTAAGGACCTTTAGAGAAACATATTTCCCAATCAGAAATAAGAATAACCTATGGCGACCATGTTTCTTGACCAATCGACACCAAAGTGAAAAGACTTGGAGAGGACCTTACAAGAAACATCTCTGCCAAGTTAAGTCAAATTTTGTTCAGTGGTTCTTAAGAAGATAAAATTGTGAAAAGTTAACGGACGCCAAGTGATGGTAAAAGTTCACACTAGCCCTTGGCCAGGTGAGCTAAAAAGTACGTATGCTCAGACTGATGTTGTTAACATGCTGGAATTTCTCATCGACAAAATCTCTGTTAAATTTGGAGGACAGGTTTTAACAGACGATCGGTATTACAATAGGAACAAACTGTGCATCGCTTTTGTCATATTTGTTCTTGTTTTCATATGAGGCTAATTTTTTTTCAGTGCCTTTTACAGAGAGAAAATAGAACTAGCCCAGTCCTTTAATTGCATTTTCCGCTATATAGATGATGTTCTGCCACTTTAAGGATTACCTACACCTCATATATCACAGTAAACTTGGAATTAAAGAGACCACAATCACACACATCTGCGTGATATCTAGACTTGTGCACATAGATGGTAATGGGCGATTGAAATCAAAACTTTATGACAATGATGATGACTTTAATTTTCTGATTGTGAACCTCTCCTTTCTTATCAGTAACACTGCAAGATCTCTACCGTATGCCCGGCGGGGGGGGGGGGGGGGGGGGGGTACTTCCTATGTTTTTAGTGGTACGAGTGTGCCGCAAAACAGGGTCGCTTTTTCATGCCCTACTGGTTAGAACAATGTCCCTTTTTCATGTCCTGCTGGTTAGAACAGGGTCACCTTTTCATGCACTGCTGGAGAGAACAGGGTCTTTTTTTTTTTTTTTTAAATATTTGTCTAGAACAGGATCGCTTATTTAACTGTTTAAGGTATAGTCTAGAACCCGGGTCTAGAACAGCATCTATTTTATACGGTCTAGAACAGGGTATGTTTTTCAATATTTCTGTTTAGAACAGGGTATGTTTTTCAATATTTCTGTTTAGAACAGGGTATGTTTTTCAATGTTTTCTGGTTAGAACAGGATATGATTTGACAAGTGCTGTCGGCACAGTTATACCCGAAAGGATAGTCAGTAACCCCCCAGGGACCGTATGGTGTGTACATTTCACAGTTGATTCGTCACTACGATATATATATATATATATATATAATATACGACGATTTTGTCGACAGAGCGAGATTGTTGTCACATAAACTTCAAGACAGGGGTACGTTCAGTCTCTGTTAATTTTCTCCAAACATTTATGGTTAATTGTTATCACGAATATATTGGCCCATACGAAGTTTCTACGTCACATATGAAACTAGATATCTTCAGTTAGATTTTACGTCCTTCTTGAATTGACACATTGACAATTCGCTGGGACGGATTCCAAATTCACATGTGTAATGTTTTCGTTTCAAGTGGTCTCACTGATTTCCTGATCATGGGGCAATTTCAGAGTTAAACCATTCGTTTACATGTGCATGTTTTATAAGTTATATATTCAGAAATGGCAAATGCACATGGTGCACACTTTCAAATAAAACGTGCTGTCATATATATGTTTATACATCGTGCATTACATTAAGATAAATGATAATTTATTGATTCGTGTATACTAAACTGCTAAAGTGGTGTGATTGGGTTGTATTAGAAACCGAACCGGAAGTGAACATTATAAATTCAGAGTCTGAATGATGAGACACCTAAAAATTTGACGGTGAGTGTAAATAGATTTAGAAACAGCTTCAAGAGTATATTATATTGAATGTAATTTTAAGAGTTCTTTAGAATTGTGGAGATATAAAGACAGATTATCCACAAGCGCATGTTTCCATCATTGTGCCATTTTGTGGTCGCCCCCCGGGGATCGTCTAGTTCTGTCCACAAATTATGTCTATGATTATTATTTACATATTATATGTCTGTGATAATTATAATAATAGGCTGTACTTATTGTAGAAAATTGTTGTCTCCGTGTTAGAAAAAGTGACTATGATTTAATTCATGACTTAATACCATGCTTATAGGAACAGCCACTCCCAATAATGATAGTATGAGTTTGCCCCAGTAAAGGGTTGTGTTTTTGCGATCTTGCTGTCTAGAAAAGTGTCACAATTTTTTTAATTGTCTAGAACTGGGCCATAATTTCTTAGGTGCATAAAAGCTTAAAATACAGGTCTCACTAATTACACAGCAGTCACATCAACATTGATTCAATGATTCAACATTAATAAACATGGGCGAATAAACACAAAGTGTTGGATCAACGTTGAGAGAAGTGCAGGAGTTGCAAACATGATCAATGCTGAGCTAACAACATTGTATCAATGTTGATTGAAGTTGATTTACTGTTTAAAATGATGTTTTCCAGTATTGCTATATATAATTTTTTAATTTGATTTTGTAAGCAATTATTGTGTGTTTATTGTATGGTCTAAATGGAAGTTTTTCACATCATTTTGCTACGTAACGAAATTTCCAAGTATTCATTAGAGTTTTTTGCTGCCTTCTTTACAGAACAAGTATAACAGACCATGCAATGCCCATGTTTTTAGCTCACCTTTTAGGCCATGTGGGCTTTCCATCACTTTGCGTTTGTCGTCCGTCCACATTTCATACGAAATTTCCTCCCGTCAATGCTAAGATAGTTCTACTCCAGGCATAGCATTCCATTTGCCTTATTTTGGTGTACCTTTTTTGCTAGTGTTTGATATTTTCAATGCTCTTCAATGTTGATACTGATTTGACTTTTTACAATAGTTTTGGTAATGAGCATAGTTGTTGAGTCTTTAATGGATGAATCACGTGTCCTGCACACACAATTAACACCTGGAACATTAATTGTATTTTTGTCACGTGAGTGTAATGCCTTTTGGGATTTGGCACTGGATATTTTTTTTCACCATTTGTGGTGTAAAAATAAAAGTGAGAATATCAAAGTGTCAAAAAAGGAGGAAAATACCAGGGCAAAAAACATATCCGAGAAGATGAAAGGGGATGCAAGACCAGTAACAAACAAGGCCAGACCAGGCAGGCAGGTACTTTTTTTTTTTTTTTACCCAACTGGATGTCATGAATAGTTTGACTTGTTCACTGATCATTTGTTTTTGCTCCTTTTGAGTGTATCTATTTAGATTATCAATCCTTGTGGTTTCAAGCACTATTTAAAAAGTGCATAAAACTAATGTTGCATTAAACATGTTTGAAAAAGTGTATATTTACTACTTTCTGATTTGACAGTCATTAAAGCTTTTATTATTAACATGCATGTTAATAAATGTATGACAAGATGTAGATTCCAAATAGCCATAGTTTATTTCTTGCTTGTTATACATTAATATTCAATGTATTTGATACCAGGATATTTACCCTAGCACAAAAATCTGAAAATATAAAACTGAAAATCAAACTTTGCAGTTTTTTAAATATATGTATTTATATAAAAAAAGTAAATTTAAAGTGTCTGTCATAGTACAACAAAATGTCTGGTTTGAACAATACACAATGACTAGATGAAGGAATGGATGTTTGCTACTCCGTTTCAAAATAACAAGCTTTAAAAAGACTGTTCTAAAATGATAGTATATAAATAAAGGAACTAAAAAAGTAGAAAAAATTGAAGGTTCCGTGTGCTTGTTTTCGAGATATAAGCCATTGAAAATTTGGCAGGAAATGATTCTCTCTAGAGTTCTCATACTAGTATTATCATTGGCCGCTTTTTTATTAAAAAAACTATTAAAAAATAACAGGATTTTATAAGATTTTTAAAAAAGGCTTTTAAACTATATGTAATAAAATTATTTTTTTATGACAATATATGACATGGATATAATAAAACCAGAGGATTCTGAAAATTTTGCAAAAATTCAAAAACAAGAGTAGCAAATATCCTTAATTAAAAACAAGTCTGTTTCTTTGGATTACTTCCAAAATAAAAAACCACAAATAAATGTTTTAACATATAATAGGCAAATGTTTGGCTCGTTCCTAATTGTCCCCATATTTCCACTAATATACCACACAGCATTGGTCAATGGCGTTATCACCTGGTCACTAATGACCTTGTCTGTCATTACCACTGGAAACTTATCTTCAGATGCCAGAAACATGTCAACTATCCCATTGAACAGTTTTTGTTTAGCTGGAAAAAAAATACTGTAAAAATAAGTTCAATGCATACTAGGATACCCTAAAGAATATTTACAAATACTAAATATATATAAAAAAGAAATTATGGTATCAATGCCAATGAGATAACTATTCACAAGAGACCAAATGACACACAAAATAACAACTATAGGTCACTACAGTCTTCAACAATGAGCAAAGCTCATACCGCGTAGTCAGCTATGACTAAGTGTGGCATGGTATGCGGGTTATAAAAAATGACAAAGTCCATACCTGTAAAAAATTTGGGCAGCATTTCACCTAGGAATTTACCAGTTTACCCCCTTCCACACCATTTCCAGGCCAAAAGTTTGGGATGTAGATAGAAATGGAGATGGTGGGGGGCAGATTCATTTATAATGACATGAATCATACACCATCTCAAGCCTTCAAGAAAATAAAGAAAATTCTTACCTTAAATAATTTTAACATACTTACCAGTAAATCTTGGTGCTGTTTCGTCCAGTTTTGAAGGCATTTTCGCGTTTGCCTTAGTAGTAGCTTTTCCCATCAGCACGTCAAAAGCATTTTGTGTGCTACTATTTGTCTGATTATTGTTATTGTCATCCGAACTCGAAGGTGGTGCGTCCCTTAAAATGTCAAATTAAACAGATTTACTCTTTTGTCAAACTCATACACAACTCGTATTTCCTCATTAAAATCGGGCTCAAAAGCCACCATATGAGCCATCTTATCGGACACAGATACCATGATACTGTAAGTTGTAACCCCATCCAATTTGTCGATGTTCTGGCCATCATCAGTTGTTAGATCGTAAAGCACGTCGCTCAACGTGCACCTTTGAGAAAAGCTGTACAGACGATTAACCACGATCGGCAATACTTTTGAGGTGTCTTTGTACTTGATCCGCACAGCAGACGACAATGCGATGCTTGTCGCCCATCTTTCAAGCAGACAGTTTATTCTCGATACATACCGCTAAAATGATAGATAACTCCAGAAAGATCCGAGAGAAAACTTCCGGTAACATCGGGACCAATGTTGGAACGGAAACGAATTATTTTCGGGAATAAAAAAAATTCTGATTTTTTGGGGGCAAATAATTTTTTGACTCGGGGTTTTTTTTTTTGACCCGGTCGGGGCGAGGGGAAACAAACATATTTTTTATTTTGGCCCAATATCTCCATCGCCGATTCCCAAAAGGGATTACAATTATGAAGGAGGACAAAGAAAAAGAAAGACAAAAAACTAAGGACCCAATGGCATCTCAGGGTGTCTACTGAACATCAATTTTGCACATCTTGTAAAAAATTGCACTGCATCGGATATGAATTTTAAAATAAAAGACTTATACCTGGTTACATGAGAAGAAATAATGAAAAGGTTTAATTTCCAATTTAAGCAATTTTCTGAAAATCTACTACATGTAGATATAATTCGTATCAAATGATAGAAAAAAATCATAAATTCTTTAATATATATGTATTCAGTCAGAGTGATGGAAATTATACCAATTTTTTAGCTCACCTGACCAAAAGGGTCAAGTGAGCTATTCTCATCACCTTGCAAGTTTGCATCCGTCGTCCGTTAACTTTTACAAATATCTTCTGCTCTGAAACCACTGGGCCAAATGAAACCAAACTTGGCCACAAGCATCATTAGGGTATCTAGTTTAGAAATTTTGTCCAATGACTCCGCCTGCCAACCAACATGGCTGACATGGTTAAAAATAGAACGTAGGGGTAGACTTTAGTTTTAGTCTTATATCTCAAAAACTAAAGCGTTTAGTGCAAAACTGACAGGGTAAAAATGTTCATCAGGTCAAGATCTCCTTGCCATGAATTTTTCAGACGAATCGGTCAACCGTTTGTTGGGTTATTGCCCCTGAATTTTTAATTTTAAGGAAATTTTGCAGTTTTAGGTTATTATCTTGAATATTATTATACGACCGCAAAATTTTTGCGGTCGTATATTGGTATGACGTTAGCGTCGTCGTCGTCCGAAGACATTTGGTTTTCGCACTATAACTTTAGTATAAGTTAATAGAAATTTTTGAAATTTAAACACAAGGTTTATGACCACAAAATGAAGGTTGGGATTGATTTTGGGAGTTTTGGTCCCAACAGTTTAAGAATTAGGGGCCAAAAAAGGGCCCAATAAGCATTTTTCTTGGTTTTCGCACAATAACTCTAGTATAAGTAAATAGAAATCTATGAAATTTTAACACAAGGTTTATGACCATTTTTGGGAGTTTTGATCCCAACAGCTTAGGAATTAGGGGCTAAAAAAGGGCCCAAATAAGCATTTTTCATGGTTTTTGCACAATAACTTTAGTATAAGTAAATAGAAATCTATGATATTAATTTTTTTTTTTGGAAAAAGGGAAAGGTGGGGGGGGGTGAAAATTTAGGGGGTAAATAAGAAATTGTGGGGGGGACAATTTTTTCTCATTTCAGATTTCAGAAATTAAAAAGAAAGTTTCTTCAAACATTTTTTTTGGCAAAAAAGGGCTGGGGGGGGGGGGGGGGGGTACAATAAGTTTTTTTTTTTTGGGGGGGGGGGGGGGGGGGTGGGGGTCAATACGCAATAGCATAGTGTATTGCAAAAAAGCGGTAAAATTTAATTTATTCTTTGGGGGAGGGGGTTCAATTTGCAACAGCATATTGTATTGCACAAAAAGCAAAAAATTGAATATAAATTCAAGTCATATGACTAATTCTAAGTTCTTTGACTACAGTTATTCTGTGTCAGAAACCTATTATGTGTCAAATATTTAATTACAATCCAATTTCAGACCTCTATCAAGCGCAAATATTGTGTCCATTTTTGCCCAAACTGTTCAGGGTTGGACCTCTGCGGTCGTATCCAGCTGCGCTCAGCGAAGCAATTTATTATAGATTAACTTGAAGACAAACTGTAAACAGCAAAATTGTTCAACAAAGTAAGATCTACAAATAAGTCAACATGACCAAAATCATTAATTGACTCCTTATAGGAGTTTTTGCCCTTTACAGACGGTGTCCAGCGTGGACTTTCATTTAAAGATCTTCTCCTCTGAAACTACTCGCCATTTGGGTCCAAAGTTTGATGGAATGGTCCTTTGATGGCCCCCTTTCAAAAGAATGTCTGGCATCCCCGACTTCCAACGGATATGGTTGCTGTGACTAAAAATAGAAAAAAGGGGGGATGAATTTAAAAATCTTCTTCTATGAATCTACATGCCTAATTGGAACCAGACTTGGCAGCAATGGTCCTGTCAGAGGAGGTCTTCTTTCAGAACTTTGTCCGATGACCCAGACTGTCAACCAAGATGTCTGCCACAGCTGAACTTAGTTTAGAATGCAAACAACAGTTTCTTATAAAATTCCAGTGATTTTCCCCTAAATATATGATGTCATAGGTATGGAATTCCCTCTATTTATAAGTTCTAGATATTGATTTCTGATTGTTTTTTGGTTTCATTATTTAAATTAGAGTCTTGGCTTTATTTTAAGTTTAAAAAAATGCATGAAATGTAAAAAAGTAATTATTTTCAGAAAAGTTTTATTAATGGGAGACTACTCTGAAAACATCCAAAAATAGTGTAGGTGAAAACAACATTTTTATACCACTTCATGTAGCAATTTTAAAAGGCGGCGAATGTACACTGAAACTACATGTGCTGAAACCAGTTGAATGTGTACTTTGGAAAACACATATACTCAGTTCTCTAAATTGCGCAGGAATCTTTGCTAGGATGCTCTGAGGTTGGTCTGTTTTTGAAATATTTGAAGGGGGGAGGCCTATTTTTTGTCAGTTATCTTTCTGTAATGGTAAGAATTTGGAAAGGAATTCCTTAAAAATACTTATATACAGTGAAAGCTTGAAGAAATATGTTTTATTTGATATATGGTTGTCTATGGGTATATGATACAGCCAATTGTCCAGCTATCAATCTTTTGAGTATGTCCCTTCAATTTATGACGTCATGAAAAGTTCTAAGAAAAACTGTTGTGTGCACTCTTAACATAGGGCCCTATGAGAAAATTCATTAAAGAATATTCTTGTCTTAAACCACTTGGCCAATTGGAAATACACTGGGCAGCAATGATCCTTTTAAGGTCCTCTTTCACAAATATGTCTGATGGCCTGGACTATCAAGCAAGATAACAGCCACAGCTGAACTTAGTTTAACATAGGACACTATGGAAAAACCATCCAAATTAACTGTTCCATTTAGATTTTTAGTCATGCTTAATGTGGACAAGTTAAATTCAGGTGAACTATAGAGGCTTTTATTAGCCACTAGTTTTATTGTCAGCCACTTGGCAAGTATCAAAGAACCAAACACCCTGAATTAACCAGAAATTTCATCAGCCTCTGTCTGAAATTTTTTGACAGACAAAATCTGTCAATTTTCACTTTTTTTTAGCAACTGTACACGTAATCGGTTAATATACAATCTTCTTTAATAAAAATGTTATCATGTGATACAAAGCGTCATGTCACAGTATATTTTCCAACAACATATTGTCTAGAAAATACCAGCTTTCATAGATTTAAAAAAGCAACAATTTTCAAATAGAAATTGTTTATGAATAGAAAACTACCAAAGGATTGTCAGTATGCCCAGTCCATAGATTTACCTTGTATGTTCATTATGGTTAAGTTTTTGTGTTTAGGTCCATTTCTCAAAAACCAATCGAGATAAGTCAGTGATAATGTATCAATAAAATCTTCTTATAACTTTGACCTAAATTTAATGCATGATTGACTCTTATACAGTTTTGCGTTTAATTTCATATCTTTAGAATCCATGGTTTTATATCAACGATACTTGATCACTGTAATTCTCTTACATTAAACAATGGATTTCACCAACAATTGGGTCATTATGACCAACATTTCATGTCTAAATGAATCAGTTAAATTTTTAAGTTTTTGTTTTTAGGTCCATTTCTCATAAACCTATTGAGATGTATCAGTGATATTACACTACTACATTCATCTGATATACATTTTCTAGCACAACAAAAAACATTTGAATCATCATGAACCACGTTTTATGCTTGAGTGATGTTGGTTAAAGTTTTGCAATTACATGTACATGTAGGTGTATTTTTTAAGAGCCTATGCTAATACATTAATATACTGCCAACTTATATACATGTAGTACAAAACAACTTGTCAAGTTTGATCGAGTCATTATGACCTACTTATCACATGTATATTTTATGCCTGAGTGAATGCATTTTGGTACGTTTGTATATTATTAAAGAACTTGTGTGATATATTAATGATATTTCACGAGTAAAATCATACAAAGTGCAGCACAACTTAGTAACATTTCAATCACCATTTTATGCTTCTGTGACTTGGTTAAATTTTGGCATTTTAGCCCATTATATTTCAATGACATTTCACAGCTACAATAATCTTTTTTAGTACAACACAGATCAGCAGCATATATATGTATATATGAGCCAACTTGACATACATACTTCATTGAACTTAAACTTCAGTAACTTCATTATTTTTCATGGGATACCAATGATATGTTTAAGCAGGATATAATATGAAACTTTCATATATTTAAAATATTTCTCAAAATGACTTCCCGTCATAAATAATAGAAAAAAATTTAGGAGGACAGGGGCATCAATGTCTTACAGACACAGTCAAGTTTTTGAATCTGTTTCAAGATTTATACTTTTAAGTATAAAACCAAATTATGAATGATCTTTTGGATTGTTGTGATATAATTGTTTCTTTCTAGAATCCTTGATGTTTCTCTCATGGTAACTTATTCTCACTTCTCGCATATTTCTTAAAATTGTTTTGGTATGTATGAGAGAGAAATAATGATTTATACAGAAAGATGTAGGATAACAGAATTCCACCTTTGAGATCCCATTTTTTTTTGTCATACACTGGATGATCATACCTTGTGTAAGACAAAAAAATGTGACTCCTCATTTGTAATTCACCTGTCCTGCATCAGTTTCTGTATGAAAAATTGTTATAATTTTCAACTGTAAAATTCTGCATATTTTGAATTTGTCACATTCTCCATAATGATTTATATGTAAGAACATATTAGTCATGATATTGTGTGTATATACATATATTTGTTTACTTCTACATTTAAATGATCTATTGATTATTGTGTGGTTTTCTTTTCCAGGATCAGAGAAACATCAATACTATTGATTCCATTAGGAACTAGGTAATATTGCTTATTGATTTTCTAGATCATTTAATTGAGTCTGCCTTTGGTAATTTTCCAGGATAGAGAAATAAGTGATGTTACAAATTGAATTTTGTGGGATTGAAAAATTCCATTACCCTGACAAATATTCTGTTGGAAAAGTTAATATTGAAACTGTTCCTTCCTTACACTGTCTTGATAAAATATACAGAAATATTTGTGGAGACTTATATATATGAGATTTGATGTTTGATATGAAATGTTTTATGCCATTAGTTATATATATTGGTGTAATTATGTATGTGAACTTGTAGAATTGGATATAATTAATTGAAATATTCATGACAATTCATGACAATATAAGTAGAATTTTTTAATTTGCTTTATACTGCAAAGTATCTATGGAAGCCTTTATTCATTTTCCAGTGAAAACCAGGACATATAATTACCATCTTGTAATAAATATTTGTATCGTCCAACCAATTTAATCAACAGTTAACAAATCTTTATTTTTTTTTTCATACTGGGTCAAAAAAGATTTTCATAACTGTTTTTGTCTTTCTTTCATTTTCATGGTATTTGTTTTTAGCTCACCTGGCCAAAGGCCATGTGAGCTTTTGCCATCACTTGGCGTCCGTCGGTCGTCCGTTCGTCTTCCGTAAACTTTCACATATTGATCATCTCCTCTAAAACCAATGGAGCAAATTTAACGAAACTTTACAGGAATGATGTATGGAAGGTCTGTTACTAAGATTGCCGAAATTTTTCCGATCCGCCAAAAAACATGGCTGCCAGTGCAGGACATAGTTTAAAAATGGACCGTATGGGAAAACATGTTCAAGTTCATCTTTTCTGAAACTACTTGAGCAAATTTAACCAAACTTTAGAGGAATGATGTATGGAAGGTCCTTTACTAAGACTGCCAAAATTTTTCCGATCCGCCAAAAAAAATGGTTGCCAGAGCAGGACATAGTTTAACATTGGACCCTATGGGAAAGCATGTTAAAATTCATCTCCTCTGAAACTGCTTGAGCAAATTTAACCAAACTTTACAGGGATGATGTATGGAAGGTCCTTTACTAAGATTGCCAAAATTTTTTTGATCTGCCGTAAAACATGGCTACCAGCGCAGGACATAGTTTAACATTGGACCCTATGGGAAAACATGTTAAAGTTCATCTTCTCTGAAACTACTTGAGCAAATTTAACCAAACTTGGATGTATGGAAGGTCCAATACTGAGATTGTTGAAATTTTTCCGATCCGCTGTAAAACATTTCTGCCAGCGCAGGACATAGTTTAACATTGGACCTTATGGGAAAACATGTTAAAGTTCATCTCCTCTGAAGCTATTGAAGCAAATTGAATCAAACTGTAGGTGAATGATGTGTGGAAGGTTCTTAACAAAGATTGCTCATTTTGTTCCAATTCGACAACACACATAACAATGAGGAACATGGTTTAACATTGGACCCTATGGGACAAACATATTTTGATCATCTCCTCTGAAACTGTTGAAGCATATTTAACCAAACTTTTCTGGAATGATGTATGGAAGGTCCTTTAGAGGGATTGGTCATTTCGTTTGAATGCGACAAACATCATGGCTGACAGCAGGAACATAGTTTAACGTACATGCCTTTATGTTCTTATTCGACAATCTCAACCGAACATAAAACATTTATCAAATAAAAACAAACGCTTGTTTCTAGGCATAGCTCTGCCACATGTGCAGTGCAGTTTTATTTATTATAATAAATAACTCTGGTGCCACCATAGAGGTCCACCAATATACAAAAGAAAAACCAATATAAGTACAAGAATTCATAAATTATACAACCACAGGGTGGGAGGGGGGTATACATATCGAAAACTGAACTGCACTGTACTGAAGTGGAGAGTCGAATGACCAATACCCCTTCTTAACTTGAAAACGAAAATGTTTCCCGCTTAATTATTAGCTCGTGCTAAACGTGCTATTTATCAAATCCTTCCCACCTATCGAACCATTTAAATTACATCCAATCATAGTTAAAATCGTAATAGTCATAGTAAAGAGTACACACGTGTGTAACTGTTTATAAACATATACACGTGGACCTGTCAAAAACAGCTGATTGCTCAACTTTGATAAATGCATATGGAAAAAAACATATTTTGATCATCTCTTCTAAAACTATAATAGCAAATTGAATAAAACTGTACTGGAATGATGTATGGAAGGTCGTTTACAAAGTTGGCTCATTATGTACAAATCTGAGAAAAACATGGCCGACGGGGGAAATACTTTTAACTTTGGACCCTATGAGAAAAATATATTTTAATCATCTGCTCTGAAACTTTTGAAGCAAATTCAACCAAAGAATTAATGGAAGTTTGTAGAAGCATTTTGTCAGGTGAGCGATACAGGCTCAACCCACTGAGCCTCTAGTTTCAGATGCTTCTCAGTACAATGTATATACAAAAAGGTTATTTTTAACTAGTTGAATGAGACACATTGACATACACAAACAAACACCATTTCCTTTTAGTCTTTTTTGCAATATGCAGGGCAATTTTTGAATTCAAACAACAGTTTCATATAAAATTTAAGGGTTTTTCCCAAAGTTATAAATAATGGGTAGGGAATTTCCTATTTTTGTAAGCATTGCATTCTGACTTTTGATTACTTTTTTGTTTTATTATCTTAATGAAATTTTTAAATTTATTTTAGTTCTATAAAAAGAAAAGAAATGTGAAAAAAAAATTTAATTTAAGAGGTATTAACTAATGGGAGGCAACTCTATTTAGCAGAGGGAAAATCAAACATTTTCGGGTAATGGTCCAAGACCACAATTAATTCATATTGTAGTTTTATATTAAAATGAAATTTAATTTTAAAAAATTGCACCGGCTCAAACTTAAAAATCTTTCTCATGTGCAAAGTATACTAACTTCAAGTTCATGTCAAAATATCAAATTTAAAAAAATTCATCAGTGCTAACTCAAAATGTTGACAAAAAAAAAGCAGAATTCTTCTCAGACAGCAGACGACAACCTAAATATTGACACTTTTCCATCTGACCAATCTCCACTTTTACTTATAAAAGCTCCTTCAACCTTATTAGCTCACATGTCCTTTTAGGACAGGTGAGCTTTTGCCATCAGTTGCCGCTAAACTTTTTCAAAGATCTTCTCCTCTGAAACCACTGAACCAATTACAGAAATACTTAGTCTGAATGATCCTTAGGGTATCTAGAATAAATTTTATGTTTTATTTTCATGTCCGTCGAGAAACATGGCCACCATGGCTAAAAATAGAACATAGGGGATAAACTGCAATTGTTGGCTTATATCTCAAAGCCAGCCATTTTTATATAGGTGGAGCCTCAATCGATGTGGGTGAAGTCCTAAAATCACAAAGTCGTAAATCAAAAGTGGCATGTCATGGGCATACATTTTCAAAATGACTTGAATCGATTTCGGGAATGGGAAAAGTCATTTCAGTTTGTTCTCCAAGACTTCTATACTGATGCCAGTATTTATTGTAGTTTTTTCTACAAAAAGTGAGAATAAAGACTACAAGTTATACATAAATGTGTATTTTAACAAGGTATAACTTTTCTCTTGTTGTATTACAATTTGTCATCTGTTGGCTTGTTTATTATAAACAAATATTATCAGTTTAATTAGTTTATGGATTAATTGAGGTGAGTGACAGGTACATCATTGGTACAGTAATCATAA
This sequence comes from Mytilisepta virgata, assembly GCA_028015205.1. Lineage (NCBI taxonomy): Eukaryota > Metazoa > Mollusca > Bivalvia > Mytilida > Mytilidae > Mytilisepta > Mytilisepta virgata. The sequence continues at coordinate 46,733,790 of CM051520.1, forward strand.
ACCATGTGCTAAATCACCACGTTTAAGTTGGCACAAAACAGTCCCTTTTGTTTGCATATTAATTATATATATTTATAGTAAAATAAACAGAATAATCAACATGAAATCCAAAACTAAAGCATTTAGAGCAAAACTGATCGGGGTAAAAATGTTCATCAGGTAAAGATCTACCTGTTATGAAATTTTCAGACGAATTGGTCAACCCTTTGTTGGGTTATTGCCCCTGAATTGTTACTTTTAAGGAAATTTTGCACTTTTAGGTTGTTATCTTGAATAATGTAATAGATAAAGACAAATGTGACCTACAAAAATGTTCAGCAAAGTATGATCTACAAATTAGTCAACATGACCAAAATCGTCAATTGATCCCTTATAGGAGTTTTTGCCCTTTAAAGACAATTTTTCACATTTTTTTCATCATCTTTGTAAACTTTTAAAAATCTTCTCCTCTGAAACTACAGAATCAATTTCAGCCAAACTTAGGCTGAAAGATCCTTAGGGTATCTAGTATAAATTTTATGTTTTATTTTCTTGTCCATCGAGAAACATGGCTGCTATTGCTAAAAATAGAACATAGGTAAAAATGCACTTTTTGGCTCATATCTTGAAAACTAAAGCAGTTTAGGGCAAAACTAACAAGTAGTAAAAATGTTTATTATGTCATGAAATTTTCAGACGAATCGGTCAACCCATTTTTGGGTTATTGCCCATGAATTGTTAATTTTAAGGCAGTTTTGCAGTTTTAGGTTATAAGCTTGAATATTATTATAGATTAAGACAAACTGTATACAGCAAAAATGTTCAGCAAAGTAAGATCTACAAATAAGTCAACATGACCAAAATGGTCAATTGACCCATTATAGGAGTTTTTGGGCTTGAAAGATTATTTACATGTAAACAGAAAATAATGATCTGACATTGTCACAGATGTTTAGGGCATTACTTGAAATAAATTAAATGGTAGCTGTACAAGTAAAATGGAGGGTCAAGGGTCAAGGTCATTGAAAAATTCATAGCAACGGATGAAAAAGTCCCTAGCAATGATATATATTTGGGTTAATGACCTAATAATTCAGGGCTCACCACACTTGAAAATAACAGGAAGACTCAGAGTCTCCCTCAGGGTAGCAACAGGGAGACTTCCAAGTCTACCAGGGAGACTGTTTTTCCCCCAATTCGTCGCCTGTCGAGTAAATACCTGTTATTTTGTGTCTTATAGTGTATACTATACATTCCTTTATTGTGTTTTATCCTGTATTGTTTGAGATTTTATCTACATTTACTCCATATTCTTCCATTTTAGTCATAATCTGAGATTTTGTTTCATGTGCATTTAATGAATATCCTTTGTCAGAGATTGTGAGTTTGTCTTATGTACATTTGATTTGTATACTTAGAGATGTTTAATACTTTTTTACTATTTTTGCAGGTTTCCTCTACAGCCATGAGGATATCTTGTAATAAACTGATTAATTTATATTTGAAATGAATAAAACTCAATTTCTGATTTTCATATTTTATTTATTTGATATTTGAATCCAGCATAACAGACATAATAAATATACGACTAAACAGGGTTCTCACTAAGAATTTTTCATTAATTAAAATCATGTGCTGCCTTAAAATACTGACGAATATAATTTGAAATAAAAAAAAAAAAAAAAAAAAATGAAATTATGCAGTGGTGCTCCGAACTTGGAAGAAAATTTCTGTTACAGATATGAGCAAAAATATTTGTACCTTTTGACACAACTTATTTATTATTGCCATTTTATTTTTTAATATTTATTTATCTATAATCTTTACTATTTTTTTTCTTAAACATACTCTTAAAATCCTCCCAGTCCCCTTGCTTGAACACCTTTATAATCAATACATGTATTGACAAAATTTCCATTTGTGCATAAATATGTCAAAATCCGCTAAATTTATTTTTAAATAAGGTCTACATATTGTTACCGGTCTGTAAAAAACACTGTGACCAATGAAAAATCACGAGAATTCTGAATGCCGCAATTTTCTAGCTTACTTTTTGTCATTTCTTTCCCCTTCTCCATTGATCTCCAAGAAAACAAAAGATGGCGGCTCGAGATTTTTAATGAAAATAACGGTCTTCAGACGCAGCTGATTACGTACGTTGTTCGGAGCCGCCTTGCTTAAAAACACAGAGCAACTGTCGTTCTGGAGTCGATGACAGGGCAACATTGGCGAGCATTAGGCGACTTAATCGCCCTAATCGCCCAGTTTGGTGACCCCTGTAATTTACCTGTACAAGTCAAGAAGAAAGGTCAAGGGTCAAGGTCATTGAAAAAGCCCATAGCAACTGATGAAAAAGTCCCTAGCAATTATATGTATTTGGGTTCAGGATTTTATAATTTACCTGTACAAGTCAAAAAGAAAGGTCAGGGGTCAAGGTCATTGAAAAAGTCCATAGCAACTGATAAAAAGTACCTGGCAACCATATCTATTTGGGTTCAGGATTTTAAGGATTTTAATTTTTGAGGAGAAAATTGCGACAGTATACATTAAATAGCAAAAACAATCATTGATGCAAGATCTACTGGTACACAAAAGATAACAGGTGAGCGATTCAGGCTCTTGGGAGCTTCTTGTTTATAACCAGACAAATAAAAATTTACTCTGTCATATCCTGAAAATAGAAGGCTTTCTTGATCCTTGTAATGAACTGTATACCATTTTATCCTTATTTCCAGATCATATCCTGTAGGAGATAGAACATACCTTTGGTTACTATATTCCTGAAATGGCACAGTCTCCAGTGGAGAGTAAGTAGATTGTTATAAACTTAACCTATCCTTAAATCATATACCTAGATAAACAAAAACAATTATAAGTTCTATTAAATGAAAGGCGTTTTAAGTCCATAGACAGTTAATATACTGTTCCTTTTGTTCTGTTAAATGTATCCTTATATTAAGATGTTAACACAATGGTCAAACAAATTTGTATTATTTTTAAAAGGGGTTTTGCATGATTTCTAAAAGTTTGTATAGTATGAGTTTATTTCAGTAAGTTTGCAATTTTCTTTCTTGTTATTTATATTATTGGCCTATTATTTGCCTGGGACATTGGAAATTCTATAGCAATATTGTTTCAGTAATTTTGCTACTTTTTCCCTTCTTATTAGCTCCCCTTGCTCAAAGAGCCATGTGAGCTATTGCCATCACTTGGCGTCTGTCGTTCGTCGTTGTCGTTGTATACTTTACTTTAAAGATCTTCTCCTTTGAAACCACTGGGCCAATTGAAACAAAACTTAGCAGCAATGGTCATTAGGTGGTCCTCTTTCAGAATTGTATCTGATGACCCAACCGGTCATCCAAGATGACCGCCAGAGCTGAACTTAGTTTAACATAGGACCCTATGGGAAATTTACTTAAAGATCTTCTTGTCTGAAACCACTAGGCCAATTGGAACAAAACTAATCAGCAATGGTCCTGACGTGGTTGTCTTTCAGAATTGTATCGATGACCTGGCCTGTCATGCAGAATAGCTGCCAGATCCGAACATAGTTTAACATAGCACCCTATGGGAAATTTACGTAAAGATCTTGTCTGGAACTAATTAGCCAATTGGAACAAAACTTGTCAACAATGGTCCTTAGGTAGTCCTCTTTAAGAAATATATCCGATGAACCTGCCTGTCAACATTAACGTGAACTGTTATCTATGGGGGACATTGGCTGTTCTATATCAATCTTGTTTCAGTAATTTTGCCACTTTCTCCCTTCTTATTAATGTTATTGACCTGTTATCTACAGGGGACATTGGCTATTCTATAGTATCTTTGATTGATTTATTTATTTAGTTTTTCTCATCAGAGTGTTGTTCGGGTTTCCATATCAAATGCCGACTGAATCATTTTTTTGTTCTGGTCTTTGAGAAAATATAATTTAATGTAAAAAGGGAGATAAATCAAACAGCCTTAGATATAAGCATTTTGACATGGTCAGCAGTAAGAAAAATATTACACTGCTCATCTGTTTCACTTTGGTTTTTGTGTTCAACTTGTTTTGTAACGGAAGTAAGTCCTTTATAAGGATTTTTAATTAAATAAATTTATTTACTCACTATGAGGGTTGACATACCTCCTTAACAAGTGATTAGATTAGTGAGAGTAGACGACATAAATGATCATGGAAAATTCAAACCTCTTGTTTTGAATGCAACAAAAGATACTCTAAAAGTTTTATGTACATACATGTATCTTTCACCTTTGTAGCTCATCTTGCCTTAAAGGCCTTGTAAGCTATTGCCATCCCTCGGCGTCTGTCGTCCGCCGTAAACTTTTCCTTTAAAGATCTTCTCCTGAAACAATTGGCCAATTGGGACCAAAATTTGGTGGAATGGTTCTTGGGTGGTCCCCTTCCAAAACTGTGTCTGGAATCCCTGACTTCCAACCAACATGGCTGCTGTTACTAAAAATAGAAAAAGGGGGATGAATTTAAAAAATCTTCTCCTATGAAATTACATTGCCAACTGGAACCAAACATGGCAGTAATGGTCCTTAGGTGGTTCCCTTTCAGAATTGTGTTCGATGACCCGGACTGACAACCAGATGGCTGCCACAGCCAAATTTAGTTTAACATAGGACCCTATTGGAAAATTCATTGAAAAATGTTCTTTTCTGAAACCACTTGACAAATTGGAACCAGACTTGGCAGCAATGGTCCTTAGGAGGTCCTCCTTCAGAAATATGTCTGATGACAGGAGGTCCTCCTTAAGAAATATGTCTGATGACTCGGAATGTGAGCCAAGATGGTCACCACAGCCGAACTTAGTTTTACATAGGATCCAATGGGAAAATAAAGTTAAAAATCTTCTTGTCTAAAACTACTGAGCCTATTGGCACAACACTTGGCAGCAATGGTCCTTAGATGGTCCTCTTTCAGAATTATGTCTGATGACCTTGATTGTCAACCAAGATGGCCGCCACAACCAAACTTAGTTTAACATAGGTCCCTATGGGAAAATTCATTGAAAAATCTTCTTGTCTGAAACCACTTGTGAACGACCGCCGAACTTAGTTTAACATAGGATCCTATGGGAAAATTAATTTAAAAATCTTCTTGTCTGAAACTACTGAGCCAATTGGAACTTATCTTTGCAGTAATGACCCTTAGATTGTCTTCTTTTAGACCATTGATTGTCTTCTTCTAGAATTTGGTCTGATGACCCAGACTGTCTACCAAGATGGCCACCACAATTGTACATAGTTTAACATATGACCCTGTGGTACCTCTAGGTCAATTGAAACAAAATTAGGCAGCAGTGGTCCTTAGGTGGTACTCTTTCAGAACCCCGATTGTCATCCAAGATGGCCGCCAGGCCCAAACATATGTTAACATTGGACCCCATGGGGAATTTAATTAAAGATCTTCTTGTCTGAAACCACTTGGCCAAATTTAACTAAACTTGGCAGCAATGGTCCATAGGTGATCCTCTTTCAGAATTATATCTGATGACCCAACTGGTCATCCAATATATCTGCCAGAGCCGTACATAGTCTAACATAGGACCCAATGGAAATTTACTTAAAGATCTTCTTGTCTGAAACCACTTGCCCAATTGGAACAAAACTTGGCAGCAATGGTCCTAATTAGTTGGTCCTCTTTCAGATGGCCACCAAAGCCGAACATAGTTTAACATAGGACCTAATTGACAAAATCACTGAAAGATCTTCTTGTTTGAAACCAGTGAGCCAGTGGGCTTGACAGCAATGTTCCACGCTGCCAGTCAAGATGGATATAGCCCAGGTGAACGATACAGGCTCCTGGGAGCCTCTAGTTACCTTTAACTTTTGGTTATATTACTACCATATTTCCTTTGTTTGTATCATGAGGCCATTAGCCTGCTGGTGGACTTATTCCATGATAGTTCAATGCAAATGGTACCTTATAGAAAGAATGTCCATTGATTTTCATCTAATTCAATGAGAAAGTATGATAAAAGCAGAATATTTAGTGAGATAAAATAGTTGATAAAATTTTGCTAGACTTAACATTTCCATTCTGTGGTATAAAAGCTGTAAAAAAAAACAGACTAGAATAAAGTGCTATCTTTTCTGTGAAGAACTATGAGCATCAGGGTGTTACTATGGAAACACAAATTTAATAAAATGATGTAAATTGATCATACTAATAACAATTTATATATATATGGGTAAGATAGAATACAAGTCCAATCTAAGTGAATGAACTTGTATACATTAAAGGATAATTTATCAGAAGTGGAATTTGCATACATTCAAACGTGTAAATAGAATAGCCAAATATCATAGATGTGGCACTATGTGTTTATTGATGATTAATTCTGTTATAGGCATGCTGATAACATATAAAGTCCTAAACTGAGAAAATTCATATATCTTAAATTCACTGAACTAATTAAGGATTGAGTAAATTGGGGACTTTATAACTTTTTTGTCTGAAGGGACAGATGACTAAGAAATTTCTGATAGAAACTTTATGGAAATACCAGGAGATAAGAAAATTATACATGGCAGGAAAAAAATCCCCTTAAAATGACATTTGTGTATATCACTGAGTTATACACATGTAGTTTCACATTTTGATCTTTTTGAGAACCACTGAACAGAATTTAACCAAACATTGTATATATGGTTGCCAGCATCAGACTTGGTTAGCATTGTCCCCTATGGAAAAATTTATTAAAATTTCTTCTGGTGAAGTTTAGTTGAATAGATTGATACCCAGCTTGGTGGATTTTATACAAATGAGAACAAGAGTAGTTCTCTTTAATTTGCAAACTGTGGAGCAAGAGACCAAAACAAACAAAAGGTTAAGAGCTGCAATTTTCTTATTTTGTCAAATATACTGTACCGTTTCATTTAAACAACTACACTATCATTTTCAGTAATATTTTCTCTTTCGAATGAGGTAAAAATTTAATTCAAATGTCAACTTAAATGTGGATTTATGGTCATTTTTTCGGCGAAATTCTTCGTCATCTACTGACATGTAGCGTGTATTGTCCCTTCAGACTTTTTGTGATGTTTTATTTAAATGTCATTCAATATCCTTTAATCATATTATTTCACCATTTTCTGTCTAAATTTTACCATCCAAATATTTCTCTTTGATGAGATAAGACACAGAGAACCAAATGAGCGGAAAATGGATGTTGCTCACCGCGGATATATGATCTGCAAAACATGAGCAGCCACAATGATATTGACTATGAGTTACCACAAAGAACCATTTATATTTAACCAATCTTATCTTAACGGACGAGGACTCGTACAAATACTCATTTTTGTCAGTTGCCCCCCTCCTCATTTTTTTGACTAGCAAGTTAAGGAGAATAATGACAAAAGGAGATCATATTTTATCTGATTTTCAATTGTTTCAAATTCATGTGTGATCTTGGATTTGGCTTTCGTCTTGTTTAACCCACCATTTTTGTCATGCCTGCAACGAAAAGTGGCGGAGGCGAGATATAGCTATTACTTTCTGGCAGCAGTGCCGTAAACTTTTGTAAAACTTGTAATACCTAATTAAGATTTATGGTCTGCAAGGTAGCTTATTGTAAAAGATTTGCCACAGTATACTTGTCTTGTGACCCTGACCTCATTTTCAGGGTTCACTGATTTTATAAACATGAATTTAAAATCTGCATCCAAGTTTTGTGGTTAAATCCATTTCTCAGCAACTGTAATACCTAGGCCAACCATATTTGGTCTAAAGGTAGTTCTTAGTGGGTAAATGCCAGTCTGACACCTGGCTTGGGACCTGGACCTCAATTTCATGCTGGAGTGACTTTGTCAATTTTTCGTGGTATAAGTCCATTTCTCAGAAACTGTAATACTTAGACCCACCGTATTTGGTCCATAGATAGTTCTTGGTTGGTACATGTCAGTCTGACACATATCTTTTGACCTAGACCTCAATTTCATGCTTGAGTGACCTGCCTCACATTTTCGTGGTTAAGTCCATTTCTCAGAAACTAATACCTAGGCCAATGATATTTGGTCTATAGATAGTTCTTGGTGGGTACATGCCAGTCTGATGCCTGGCTTGGGACCTCGACCTCAATTTCATGCTTGAGTGACTTTTTCACTTTTTCATGGTTAAGTCCATTTTTCAGCAACTAGAATACCTAGACCCAACATATTTGGTCAATAGATAGTTCTTGGTGGGTACATATCAGTCTGACACCTGGTTTGGGACCTTGACCTCAATTTCATGCTGGAGTGACTTTGTCAATTTTTCGTGGTTAAGTCCATTTCTCAGAAACTGTAATACCTAGACCCACTGTATTTGGTCTATTTATAGATCTCAATGGGTACATGCCAGTCGGACACTTGTCTCTGGACCTTGACCTCAATTTCATGGTTGAGTGAGTTTCATCCAAGTTTCTTGATTAAGTCCATTTTTCAACAACTGTAATATCTAGAAATACTGTATTTGGTTTATTGATAGTTCTTGGTGGGTACATGCCAGTCTGACACTTGTCTCTGGACCTTGACTTCAATTGCATGCTTGAGTAACTTTCACCCAAATTTCTTGATTTAGTCCTTTTTTAAGCAACTGTAATACCTAGACCCATCCATGTTTGGTCTGTAGATAGTTCTTAGTGGGTACATGCAAGTCTGATACCTGTCTCTTGACCTTGACCTCAATTGTATGCTTGAGTGACTTTGTCACATTTTCGAGATTAGGTCCATTTCTCAGCAACTTTAATACCTAGACCCACCAGTTAATAGGTAGTTCTTAGTGGATACATGTTGGTATGACACCTGCCTTTACCTCAATTTCTTTTAACTTGCAAAATGTCGGGTATCAGGTAATCATAATTCTGTGTCCATGTGCATACTCAGGCGAGACAGGTGTCCACTATTGTTACTTAAAAATGCCTGTACCCAGTCAGGAATGTGACGATTGTCCCTTTGTTTCAAATTCATGGGACAACAGGTCTATCCCATTTGTCCGTACCTCTGGTGCCCACGGTGTTAGAATGATATGGCATGATAGCTGTCCCAGTACTATGAGTTACATTGTTTTTCTTCTCACAGAATCTCAAAAAGTGGTCAGATTCACCACAATGAGTGCATGAGTGACTGGGGGTGTTTTGCATAATTTTATTTAACAGCTGTTTGTCTACTTTGGCCCAGTTTATAACTATGTTTATTCAGTGATAGATGGCGCTGTCTTTGCAGCAAACAATCTATGATAAATGTAGAAATGTGGCCATAATTGCTAGCTATTTCGTTAATATCAGCTTTATATTTCTCCAATTCAGCCCGTCTCTGAGGATAAACTTTACACATAATGTTTCGGTATTTTCTGAAGGCCTTATTGAATTCTTCTGTTGTAAGATCATGATCTAGCCTAACACCCTTGGGTGCTGAGACAGTTACTCCAGCAGAATAAACAGGTTGTGATTATGAGTCTTGTATCTAGGGGTTAGAAGGCAAGCTAGATAATGTCCTTACCTTCAATGATGTTCTTTCTTATGGTTGGAGAAACATAGTCCCCTTCTGGGATATCCTCAGCGTATACTACTCCCTTTGTTATATCAATTGACTTGCTGTATGTTTGTTGGGTATCTGTGTCACTATCAAAAATGGAAGGACTTGTTCTGCTCATATTCAGCTGACTGGAATATTGTATGTCACCTCGATGGCCGAAGCTAGATCAAAGGATTGTTTATTTTGCAAATTATTTATATTATATTGGCCATTAGATTGATTACGCATCATCGTGTTTAAGGTAGCTGACATATTGCCAAAATTCATACCCAGAGATGGATTATCCCTGTACTGAACCTCAATGTTACCAAAATTCATACGCCCTGAAGTGTTGGTATTCATACTACATGATGTATTTGCAGAATCAGATTAATTTGGGACTGAAGGACAAGAATTAGTTGGCCCCGGAACAGGGACAATTTCTTCAGCCATTGTGTTATCAGCCATGATATTGTTGGTAATATTATCTCGTATTTGCCGAGATTTGCCAAATACAATTGTCTAACAATGTCGACCTTCCAACTCCGGTTCACCTCGATGTTTCTTTGAATTTGCTAATGTACATGTACTTCTCTTTTTCCCAATTTCTTGGATCATCCTTATTATACGGGATTTGTCTCTTTCGAGTGGAACGGCCACTCATATTGAAATACTTGTATATATTGTCGTACTTACGAGGTGGAAAAATAAGTCTGTTTATTACTTGTTGATCACACATAAAACTTAACAAAACGGCCATTTTAGCAATCGTCAGTGCTAACTAATATTGTCAGGCAAAAAAAGTCACTAAAGTTCACATCATATTTAAAACATTCAGATTGATTTAATTCACGACTTTCACAAAAAAAAATTATGTAGAAAGTAATTATTTGTTAAGAAATTTTGATAACAATGAAATTGGCTGCCACAAACACATAAACAAAGGAACTGATAGAAGAACACGTTTAAAAGTAGTGCCGATTCTATTTCGGTAATAAAATAGGAGGTACATAAGGATAGTTTGTTGCTTATAAACTTTCTTTATATACATAAACCACGTAGAACGACATTTAGATAAAACATAACAAAAACGAAGTTTGAAGGGATAACACTTGCTGATTTTTACCTCAAAGGGAAATTATTACAGAAAATGATAGTGTAGTTGTTTAAATGAAAGGGTACAGTATATTTAACAAAATAAAAAATTTGCAGCTCTTACCTTTTTGTTTGTTTTTATCTCTTGGTCTGCAGTTTGCAGATACATAATACCTCTATGCAGGGTGTGGTAATGCATATTTTATTCCTCCTTTTAAAAACCCTCTTTTCAAATGTAAAGAATGCCTCTTACACTGTAGGATGCTAGCATCAGCTAGGGCTATGGTTTTTAATGATGTTGTTTAATTCAGTTTTTAGCTCACCTAGCCTAAAAGGCCATGTGAGCTTTTGCCATCACTTTGCATCCGTTGTCCGTCCACATTTCACATGTTCATCTTCTTCTCTGAAGCCGCCAGTCTAAATGGAACCAAACTTGGCAGGAATGTTTTCATTCTGTCTGGACTTATATTTAAAGCTCTTCTTGTCTGAAACTACTGAGCCAGTTGAATTGATTTGTTGCATGAATGATCCTTGGATGAACATCTACAAAAGGTATATTCTTTGTGCCAATTGGAAATTCAAGATGTCACCACAGCCAGACTTAGTTTAACATTGGACCCTATGGGGAATTTTGTACAAAGGTCTTCTTGTCATAAACTACCAAGCCAATTGAAATATTTTTATATATGAACAAGCATTGGATAAACCTCTTACAAAAATTATGTTTTTTGTGCCGAATGGCAATTCTGAAGCTCGTCGCAACAGCCGGACTTAGTTTAACATTGGACCTTATGGGAAATTTATGGGAAGTTCTTCTTGTCAGAAACTATCAAGTCAATTGAAATTTTTTTGATGTGTGAATGGTCATTTGATAGACAACTACAAAAGGTATGTTTCATGTGCTGATTGGAAATTCAAGATGGTCGCCACAGCTGGACTTGTTAAACATTGGACCCTATGGGGAAATTTGTACACAGGTCTTCTTGTTAGAAAATACTAAGCTAATTAAAACATTTTTGTTGCATGAAGATCCTTGGATAAATGTCTGCTACAACAGTTAAGTTTTCATGCCAACTGGAATCCAAGCTAGCTCTCATAGCTGGACTTAGTTTTTCATTTTTAACATTGAACACTGGAAGAATTCTTTACATATCTTATCTAGAAGTGCTGGACACTGTGGAACAATTTCTACAGATATTATCTAGAAGCGCTTTGTCATTTGTGGTTACCTAAAATCCAGGTGAGGGATTCAGGCTCCATTGAGCCTCTGGTTATGATGTTTGAATGGCAAATTAAATCCAGGTGAGTGATACAGATCGACTCCTGAGAGCCTATAGTTTAATGAAGTGTTTATGATGATTGAATGGCAAACCAAATCTAGCTGAGTGATAGAGGGTCTTTGGAGTTTCTAGTTATTTGGTGCACTCCACAAGAGACTTCAGTATTCCTCATGTGAAAAACAATTTTTGGTGTTCCAAGACATTTACCATAAATAATTATATTCTTTCACACCCTTCACAATCATATGGTCTAGTGCTGGAGTATTCACCTTCTATATTTATATGTTTATTTATAATTTAAAGGACACATGTAATTATGCTCATTGCAATGAATGTGATATCATTTTACTGTAATTACTTTTTAGCTCACCTGGCCGAAGGCCATGTGAGCTTTTGCCATCACTTGTCGTCCGTCGTCGTCCGTCGTCGTCCGTCGTCGTCGTTAACAATTTTTCAAAACTCTTCTCCTCTGAAACTACTTGACCAATTGGAACCATACTTAGTATGAATGTTCTTTGGGGTATCCTGCATAGAACTGATGTGGGGATTTTTGATCCGTCGAAAAACATGGCCGCTGTTACTAAAAATAGAACATAGGGGTCAGACAACAGTTTTTCGCAAATATCTCAAAAATCATTAGGTTATGACAAATTCTGGCAGGTTGAAAGTGTTCAGCATGATGAGAGCTACCTGTATGCTGATTTTCGTGAAAATCTGTCAACTGATGTTAGAGTTATTGCCCTTTTTTGACATTTTTGGCTTTTTTTTATGTTATTATTTCAAAAATCTTCTCCTCTGAAACTACTTGACTAATTAGAACCAAACTTGGTAGGAATGTTCCTTGGGGTACCCTGCATAGAACTGATGTGGGGATTTTTGATTCGTCGAAAAACATGGCCGCTGTTACTAAAAATAGAACATAGGGGTAAATTGCTGTTTTTTGCTAATAACTCAAAAACCATTACAGATATCGAAAATCTGACATGGGGTAAAATTGATCAGCATGACAAGATCTACCTGTCCTGAAATTTTGAAGGAAATTCCAAAACCCATTTAGGAGTTACTGCCCTTTTTTCGTCAAATTTTCAAAATTTTAACATTTTTCGTCATTTATCTCCAAAACTATTTGAGATAGAAGTGAAATGTAAATTTGAAAAATGTTTGCCATGTTGAGATCTACCTACCCTGAAATTTTAAAGGAAATCCCAGAACCCATTTAGAAGTTGTTGCCCTTTTTTTGTCAAATTTTCAAAAATTTTTTATTAAAAAATCTTCTTCTCTGAAACTGCTGGGCCGATTGGTTTGAAACTTAATAGGAATGATCTATGACATGTCCTCTACAAATGATCCTCAATTTATTTTGATCTGACATAAAACATGGCTGTCGTAGCTAAAAATAGAATATAGGGGTGCATGTGTTGTTTTTGGCTTATAACTTAAAAACCGTTACAGATATAAAAAATCTGACATAGGGTAAAATTGATCAGCCTGACAAGATCTACCTAACCTGAAATTTTGAAGGAAATCGTAAAACCCATTTAGGAGTTATTGCCCTTTTTTCGTCAAATTTTCATAATTTAACATTTTTCGTCATTTATCTCCAAAACTATTTGAGATAGAAGTGAAATCTAAATTGAAAAATGTTTGCCATGTTGAGATCTACATACCCTGAAATTTTAAAGGAAATCCCAAAACCCATTTAGGAGTTATGGCCCTTTTTTCGTCAAATTTCAAAATTTAACATTTTTCGTCATTTATCTCCAAAACTATTTGAGATAGAAGTGAAATCTAAATTTGAAAAATGTTTGCCATGTTGAGATCTACATACCTTGAAATTTTAAAGGAAATCCCAAAACCCATTTTTTTGTCAAATTTTCAAAATTTTAACATTTTTGAATATCTCCAAAACTATTTGAAATAGAAGTGAAATATAATTTAAAAATGTTTGCCATGTTGAGATCTAACTACCCTGAAATTTTGAAGGGAATCCCAAATTCTATTTAGGAGTTATTGGTTTGTGTAATTTGAGGTCGGGTTCTGTTACATTTATTTAAGGTTCACCCTTATTCCTGGTCAATTTTGTCAACTTCCTGCCAGGACTACCACCACCAGGGAACATATTTTAACATTAAACCTTATGAAAAATAAATCTTCAACAAATTTTCCCTGAACAATTGAACCAATTGCAACAAACTTGGTCAAATAGTTGATTAATTGTCCAATGAAAACAGACTCCAGGTGAGCGATACAGGCTCTGGTGAGCCTCTTGTTATTTATTTACTACATATACAGAAAAGTTTGCAAATTGATAAATTACAACAGAAAGATGATACAAAAGTTGATGCACAAGATGTGTAAATTCCTTGATTGATGACTATCACTTGTGTTCAGATTCTAAAATTTTGAAAACCAAAACAATAATCCAAAATGTTGAAGAGCAAATTTAAAAAAGTACAAAATGACCAATATATTATAATCTAACTTTCTCAAAAATTTTTGTAATAATAAATATAAAGTATCAGGGTTGAGCTAGTATCGAAATACTGAAGCAAAGAATTACAAGTTTTACTTTGGATATATTGGAGTTAATGCTTAAATGTAAATAATATCAGTCAAGTGTTGATTGATTTACTGTAAAAAGGGCATTTTTTTTCTTTTTGTTTGTATCTTGGACAAGTTGTCTAGTCAACTGATACATGTAAGGCAACTCTTTATGGAAATTATTTCTGTAGCAATATTGTCATGAGAATTTTCTGTGTGAAATTAAGCAGAAATTGAATGAATTCCAATGAGAACATAAATACACATCGATGCATTGTAATGTTAACGAACTATGTCATTACAACTGGATTAAAAGAGGCTACAGTAATAATGTGGTTTGGTCAAGTAAAAAAACGTAATAGGAAATTTAACTTTAATATTTATGGTACATTATACAGACGATTAAATAGATTTGAAAAGTCATGGATTTTTTTATCACAATCCATTAAAAGGTAAGTACAAATATAAATGTTTGTCCATCAACAAGTGAAACACAAACAACTTTTCTAATTTAATTCTTGTAAGAATTTGTTGTCTTTTCATTAAAATATGTGATTACTGTGTGTGTATGGCTTAGATGCAAAACAAAAAGACAATTTTGGCCAAATGCTAATTATTGTTAATTTGGACTTTGTATTCAATACAGATAGTAGAAATTCAGTTTATAATGATGTCCTTATGTGCTTTAATCAGTAGGTCCAACTATGAGAGGTATTGTTATCAATTTATGTGATTGAGATCATAAGGGAACAAACACTATCAATACTTTGAGTCTCATTATACAGTTTAAAGGTCAATCGGGTACCATAGTTTGCAATTTGAAAAAAATTGTTGGAGTTGTAGACCGTAATAGTGAAAGTTACATTTAAGGACTTAACTGAAAGCTGAGAATATTTATATTGTAGAAGTAAATGTCATTTCTAGCTATGAGAATGATTTAAGTAATGTTATAACTCATTTTCTTTCCTTCACCCACTTCATCTCCAAAAGTAATAATTTGGTGAGGGAATGTTTTGTAAAAAAAATTAAATGATTATTATGCTGTTTTTTTGCAGTAGTTCTAAAATTTACCCTGCTTGTGCTTTGCAGTGATGTATGGCTTATGCACAACTTTAGACTGATATTTTGAAAATTGGTCAAAACCTTGATATTTAGATAGGGCTACATTACAAAGTCTCAAATATATAATGAGACATTGCTTTTATTGAGATCTCAGGCATATCAATCACTAGCAAGGGTCTTAAAATCTGCTTCAGTTCAATTCTTAGTTAGGTTGAGGTTTGAGATGTACTAGTGTATTTATGTTTGCATGGGATTGGAAATTCTCTTGATGCTTTTGATGTGCTGAAATTAAAGTCTGATGGGTTACCTAATTTGCTAGGATGGACTATGATGATTAGTGTTTGGGGGATTCTAGGGTCTTAGCTGTTGATGACACCACAACATCCTCTAGATGTAATCTCTTTCCCTTTTCAATCCTTTTGGGTTTTTTCTCATTGACCTTAAATCATTCTGAAGCTGGATAGCCACATGAACTAAAATTTCATATGAAGCATCGATGTGAAGGTTGACAATATTACTTTCAGTTCATTGAAAGTGAATAAATAATGTGTTGCATATATTATTATTAAGGGTACAATGAAATTAATGACATTCATTATCAGTACTCTTGCTTCTAGGTTTTTTTAAGTATTAGAATATTTTTCTTTTCAGACATAGAAAATACATATGTAAGTTTTGCCAATCCAAACTACCATTTTGAGGTCCGTAATGAAATACAACGCCATAGTGACAGTAATATATATGATGAAGCCAGCACAATATCACTTTTAGATAAACAGACAGAAGACATGAAAATAGAAAATAAAGAAAAGGAAAGGCTGCTTGAAAATGATGTCAATTCTTCTGATGAAGAGGACATAGGAATGTCAAATGATGGAGAGTGTGAAAATAAAGACATTGGCAAAACTGAAAAAGTCCTGGAAGAAAATAAGAAAAATTTGAAGAACAGTGAATACAGAAATGAGGAAACTACCAGGTCAAATCAGAACAGGAAGAAGCAAGGTTTTATGGGATATTACACCATGTTAGAGGCAAAGGCCAAGGAAAATCAGATCCTAGAGAACAAAGAATCACAAAGCAACAAATATACCAAGTAAGTAATATACCGGTATCATACAAAGATATATATACTGTCTCAGTGGTCTCGTTCACGGAAGGTGGCGTGTTCAATCCCTTGCCATGTAAAAATATAGACATTTTAAAGAACAGTTCTCTGTACAGCCCATAATAATTGGGGAATGCATACTCTCAGATTTTGTTTAAAATTTGTACATTAAACAAAACATCATCTGGTTATGCTAAAAATAAACAAATTCTTCTTATCTGAAACTACAAATGCAAATAATTTGTAGCTTGGTTCAAATGATGTTGATGACATAAGGTCCTTTACAAAGATTCCTCATTTCATCCCAATTGGGCAAAAAACATGACAACCATGGGCAATTCTTGTTTCTGATTGACTGATATAAAACTAGAAAATGTGTCTATATAATGCCCCGCCCTAAAAACAATATAGGGGGCCTCGGTGGCCGAGTGGTCTAGGTTGTTCGTCATGACTACTAATGATCACTAGCCTGTCAAAACTGGGGTTGTGAGTTCGAATCTCACCCTGTGGCGGGATGTGTTCGACTCCGATCTTAATTGACAAGGATTGCCAATTTTCCTACCGAAGGTCATGGTTCTCTCCGGGTACTCCGGCTTCCTCCAATAAAAACTGGCAGCAGCGAATAGCCAAATGTGCTGAAAACGGTGTTAAACCCCAACTAAACAAACAATTAAAACAATATAGTTTTTTAATATTGACCTAAATGGGAAAGAAATATCCAGTTATAAAAAGTGAAAAAGTGAAGTTTATAATAGAGCAAATATATGGTACAGAACTGTGTTGTACTTTTAAAGACCAAAATTGTTTTGTTTAAGTATCATTGACAACAGGATTTCTAAGATACGGAGCTTTCTTTTTTTATATGTTCTTATGAGCAGATTTTAAAAAAAAACAAACTTTTTCAAATGTAAGAAATATGGTGGTGAATTAATATGCATGTAGGAAAAGGTGTTTGTAATGAAAAACTGTTGTCAAAAAGGGAACTCCAAATAGGTGTTAAATAAATTTATAGTGTAACTTCAATCTGATAAAGATCCCATATGTGATCTATTACCATAGGTTTCTGAGGAAATGGATTTAAGCAAAGTCATTCGACCATGAAATGTAGGTCAATGTGACCCAAATATTGCTGAATAGCGTAGTACTATTCAAGAGGACTGTAGTGGTGAAAAATCATTGATATATTACCATAAGACTCTGATTAATTGACCCTAATGTAGTAAAATTAAACCAAAGTCACTGGAGCATGAAATGTAGGTCTAAGTGACCCAAGTGTTGCTGAACTGCGTTGTACTATACAAGAGGACTGTAGTGGTGAAATATCATTGATATACATGTATTACTATAGGTTTCTGAGAAATGAACCTAAAAGCAAATACAGTGGAACCTCTGTAAACCGAACAGCTGTGGGACCAGAGAAATCGGCCGGTTTTCAGAGGGTCCGGTTTTAGGAGGTTCAGGAAAAGACGTATCTGATCCGGAGAGTGAAACCGGAAGTTTTGCTATTATAACGATGTTGTAAAATTGTGCCATGTGCTTACATATGTATTTCCACGCACATATTATTTTAATACAATTAATTGTTTTTAATTTCAATCCGCCTGATTATTGTTTGATTAACGACTTTCACACCTTTATTTAAAATGGTTATTTAGTTTAATGATGTCAATCATCGATCGATTAAGGATGACATGTATTACGGTTCACTGATTTTCCAGGTAATACATTGTTTCGGCCGGTTTCTGGAGGTAAAATTGACAAGAATATATATGTTTTGTACCGGAAAGTACGGCCGGTGTTCGGAATTCAGAGGGTCCAGTTTTCAGAGGATTTTTTTTAGTTGAATATATAGGCAAAAATTCCGGACCGAAAGTAAAAGTTCGGTTTTCAGAGGAATCCGGTTTTCAGAGGGGCCGGTTTTCGGGGGTTCCACTGTACCATAGTCACTGAAGCATGAAATGTAGGTCATAGTGACCCAAGTGTTGCTGAAATGTGTTGTATTATACAAGATGTCTGTAGTGGTGAAATATCATTGATATATCACTATAGGTTTCTGAGAAATGGAATTAAATGCAAAATTTAACCGAATCGGACATATGTTTGGAGGTACGGATGTATGGACGGACAATTGTAAATCTATATACCCCAGCCACATTCCTGATGGGGCTTGAAAATCTTCTCCTCTGAAATCGCTTGGCCAAATGGAACAAAACTTGACAGGAAATATCTATCAGGGTTCTTTTCAAAGTTTCATGATTTTGTCTCGATCGGGCAACAAACATGGCCATCATGGGCAATTCATGTTTCTCATTGGTTATTAAAAAAAAGTTCTTTCTCTGGATATAGGTATTACTTTCCGGCGGTGGCGGCATAAACGTTTTTAAAACTTCAATAACTTTGCACATATAATGCCTACAATTAACTTATCCTATAAGGTTGCCGCAATATACTTGTCTTATGACCCTCCCCTTATTTTCTTGGTTCACTGACTTCATAAACATAAATGTAAAGTCTGCATCCAAGTTTCTTGGTTAAATCCATTTCTCAGCAACTGTAATGCCTAGGCCACCCATATTTGGTCTATAGATGGTTCTTAGTGGGTTCATGCCAGTGTGACACATGGCTTGGGACCACCTCAGTTTCATGCTTGAGTGACTTTGTCACATTTTCGTAGTTAAGTCCATTTCTCAGCAGCTAGAATACCTAAACCCATCGTATTTGGTTAATAGAGATAGTTCTTGGTGGGTGCATGTCAGTTTGATAACTGCTAATTCGATCTTGACCTCAATTTCATGCTTGAGTGACCTGCGCCATTTTCGTGATTAAGTTCATTTCTCAGAAACTAATACCTAGACCCACTGTATTTGGTCTATTGATAGTTCTCATTGGGTACATGCCAGTCTGACACTTGTATCTGGACCTTGATGTCAGTTTCATGGTTGATTGACTTTCATCAAAGTTTCTTGATTATGTCCATTTTTCAGCATCTGTAATACCTAGACCCACCCTATTTGGTCTATTGATAGTTCTTGATGGATACATGCCATTATGACACTTGTCTCTGGACCTTGACCTCAATTTCATGGTTGAGTGACTTTCATCCTAGTTTCTTGATTTTGTCCATTTTTCTGCAAACTGTAATACCTAGACCCATCGTCTTAGTGGATACATGCAAGTGTCACACCTGTCTCTGCACTTTGACCTCAATTGCATGCTTGAGTGATTTTGTAACATTTTCAAGATTAGATTTATTTCTCAGCAACTTAAATACCTAGACCCTCCATATTTGGTCAATAGATAGTTCTTAGTGGGTACATATCTGTATGACACCTGCCTTTGACCTTGACCTCAATTTCATGGGTGAGTGGCCTTTTCAAATTTTTCATGATTAAGTCCATTTCTTAGCAACTGTAATACCTAAGTCAACAATGTCTGGTCAATAGAAAGTTCTTAATAGGTACATGCCAGTCTGATACCTGTCTCTGGACCTTGGCTTCAATTTCATGCTTAAGTGACTGGTGTTATATTTTTTAGATTAAGTCCTTTTCTCAGTAACTGTATTACCTAGGCCCATCATATTTGGTCTGTAGATAGTTCTTACTGGACTTGAATTTCATGCTTGAGTGACTTAAATATACATTTCCATGATTTAGTCTACTATTTGTAACTAGTCCTACAGTATTTGGTTGATAGAAGTTCTTAGTATATACCACTTTAATATCTGACACCTTACCTTTGACCTCTATTTCATGACCAACTTGTTTCATGTTTTGGGATAATACCCATTTCTCTGCTAATTGAAATGTTTTTGATGTGTGAATGATCATTTGATAGACAACTACAAAAGATATGATTTATGTGCCGATTGGAAATTCAAGATAGTCACCACAGCCGGACTTAGTTTAACATTGGACCCTTTGGAGAAATTTGTACAAAAGTCTTCTTGTCAGAAAATACTAAGCCAGTGGAAATGTTTTTTTTGCATGAAGATCATTGGATAAATGCTACAACAATTAATTGGCCGGGTTGCACAGAGTGCAAATCCGGGTTATAGTATGGTGAATGTCGGGCGGGCGGCGGGCGGCGGCGGGCGGCGGAGGGCGGCGGCGGGCGGGCGGGGAAAATGGGTACCTATTTTGTGAAATCAACTCCTCCTACAGTTTTTCACCCACATCCTTGAAACTTCATGGAATGTTTCTATATATATTGAAGATGTGCACCTCACTTTATGGAGTTATTTCCGGAATTATTTCCCATTTTTCCAAATTTTGGAACTTAGTCGTTTTTTATTGACATCTTTAATAGAGGGTACCTATTTTGTGAAATCAACTCCTCCTACAGTGTTTCACCCACATCCTTGAAACTTCATAGAATGTTTCTATATATATTGAAGATATGCACCTCACTTTATGGAATTATTTCAGGAATTATTTCCCATTTTTCCAAACTTTGGAACTTAGTCGTTTTTTATTGACATCTTCAATAGAGGGTACCTATTTTGTGAAATCAACTCCTCCTACAGTTTTTCACCCACATCCTTGAAACTTCATAGAATGTTTCTATATATATTGAAGATGTGCACCTCACTTTATGGAGTTATTTCAGGAATTATTTCCCATTTTTCCAAACTTTGGAACTTAGTCGTTTTTTTATTGACATCTTCAATAGAGGGTACCTATTTTGTGAAATCAACTCCTCCTAGAGTTTTTCACTCACATCCTTGAAACTTCATAGAATGTTTCTATATATATTGAAGATGTGCACCTCACTTTATGGAGTTATTTCAGGAATTATTTCCCATTTTTCCAAACTTTGGAACTTAGTCGTTTTTTTATTGACATCTTCAATAGAGGGTACCTATTTTGTGAAATCAACTCCTCCTAGAGTTTTTCACTCACATCCTTGAAACTTCATAGAATGTTTCTATATATATTGAAGATGTGCACCTCACTTTATGGAGTTATTTCCGGAATTATTTCCCATTTTTCTAAACTTTGGAACTTAGTCGTTTTTTTATTGACATCTTCAATAGAGGGTACCTATTTTGTGAAATCAACTCCTCCTACAGTTTTTCACCCACATCCTTGAAACTTCATAGAATGTTTCTATATATATTGAAGATGTGCACCTCACTTTATGGAGTTATTTCCGGAATTATTTCCCATTTTTCCAAACTTTGGAACTTAGTCGTTTTTTTATTGACATCTTCAATAGAGGGTACCTATTTTGTGAAATCAACTCCTCATACAGTTTTACCCCCACATCCTTGAAACTTCATAGAATGTTTCTATATATATTGAAGATGTGCACCTCACTTTATGGAGTTATTTCCGGAATTATTTCCCATTTTTCCAAACTTTGGAACTTAGTCGTTTTTTTATTGACATCTTCAATAGAGGGTACCTATTTTGTGAAATCAACTCCTCATACAGTTTTACCCCCACATCCTTGAAACTTCACAGAATCTTTTAATACATATTGAAGATGTGCACCTCACTTTATGGAATTATTTCAGGAATTATTTCCCATTTTTCCAAACAAGTGTTTATCAACATGTAATCAAATCAAATATTGCTTACTTCACCTATTTCTAATTAAATTGATGGCTGCCTCTGTGCTCGTACACCAACATACAATGTGTCTGATTTTGTCTATATAAATATTCATGACTGCCAATGTGCAATATGATCTTGTAATCACCTTTGTCACCACTACAGTAAACACCCAGCAACCCGGCCATTTGTGTCTTTGACCCATTTTTGTTTTTGTGCTGATCAGAATCCAAGCTAGCTGCCACAGCTGGACCTTGTTAAATATTTTTTACATAGGATACTGGAAGAGTTCTTTACATATCTTATCTAGAAGCGCTGGACAATGTGGAACAATTCCTTACAGATATTATCTAGAAGCACTTTGTTTGTCACCTAAAATCCAGGTGAATGATTTTTTTTTGTATTCGTTACCTTTCCATATTTGACCTTGTATCAAGACATGGTCGTGGCAAATTGTTTTATTTTTCAATTGTATGTGGAATAAAACAATTTGTTCCTGTATGTATATTGATTTCTGCCATTTTTAGCTCACCTGACCCAAAGGGAATCTATAGTTTAAAAAAGATGTCTGATGAACCCACCTGCCAACCAGCATGGCTGACATGGCTAAAAGTAGAACATAGGGGTAAACTTAAACTGTAAAAATGTTCATCAGGTCAAGATCTACCAGCCATAAAATTTTCAGATGAATCGGTCAACCCTTTGGTTAGTTATTGCCCCTGAATTGTTAATTTTAAGGAAATTTTGCAGTTTTAGGTTATTATCTTGAATATTATCATAGATAAAGACAAACTGTGAAAGCAAAAATGTTCAACAAAGTAGGATCTACAAATAAGTTAGCACGACCAAAATCGTCAATTGACCCCTTATAGAAGTTATTGCCTTTAAAGATGGCATCTGGCGTAAACTTTATTTTAAAGATCTTCTCTTCTAAAACCACTGGGCCAATTGGGACCAAACTTTGGTGGAATAGTAATTGGGTGGACCCTTCCAAAATTATGTCCGGCATCCCCGACTTGCAACTGACATTACTGGTGTTACTAAAAATAGAAAAAAGGGGGGATGAATTTAAAAAATCTTCTAATTGGAACCAAACTGACCACCACAGCCAAACTTAGTTTTACATAGGACCCTATGGGAATTAACACAAAAATCTTCTTTTCTGAAACCACTAAGCCAATTAGAACTAGAGTTGGTAGCAATGGTCCTTAGATGGTCCTCTTTCAGAATTGTGTCTGATGACCCATATTGTCAACCAAGATGGCCACCACAGACGAAGTTAGTTAACATAGGACCCTATGGGAAAATTCATATAAAACTCTTCTTGTCTTAAACCACTTAGCCAGTTGGAACAAGACTTAGCAGTAATGATCCTTAGATGGTTTTCTTTTAGAAATGTGTCCATTGACTTGGACTGTCAACCAATATGGCTGCCACAGCCAAACTTAGTTAAACATAGAACCCTATAGAAAAACCAGCCAAATTGACTGCTACACTTTAATTTTTAGTCCTGCTCAAGGTGAAAATTGTTAAATCCAGGTGAGCGATAGGATATTGAGGAAAAGGCATGTGCTTGATAATTTCAAACAATATCTAGATGGAAGATATGAAGCAGCTCTAACCTACTTTTAAGTCCATCTAGACTAAAATTGATATTTCTAAGTGTTTAAAAATATGGCAGATAAACATGGAGAAGTACATGTTGATCAATTACAGGCTAAAAAATGCCACTGATTTAATGATTTATCGTATTTCCCTATGGCTATATAGACCTGCTGAGGCCTTCATAATTTCCCGTATTTCGGCACTGTGACGTCATAAAGAGTTGACCCGACCCTAATATGAGCTGACCTGAATATATCAGCGATGTCATAATGTTTGACCCAACGTTGACCCGAATATATCAGGAAAACATCCGGTTATAGGCGGATGGCCATTGAAAAGTAAGAAATTCCATTAAGATTGCTAGTTAACAATACGATAAATTTATCATCAAGTTTTCTTCAAACAAATATTGTAAAATATAAGCCGCTCGACACAATATGACGCTTTTTGGCTCGTTCGCTACGCTCACTCGCCGAAAAAGCTTCACATTGTGTCTCGCGGCTGATATTTTACGATATACGTTTGCAGAAAACCTGATAATATGTACATCTATGTTTTCATTAACAATTATCTGAAGTAAATGTATTTATTCCAGGTTAGGATTCGATATAAACTCTCCAGATTCCATTGACAGTGGCATCCAGTCTGATGATGGCCATGTGCATGGACCAGTTAATGATGACATCTATGCAGTTGTATTTAAATCTGACCTCCATTCAGGGGACAGTGATGACAACACGACAACAGAGGAGGTAAGTCAACTAAAGTAGGAAAGAGTTAATTTGGGTAAACAACAAAATGGATAACAGGAAAGGTAAACAATGACATACCAATCAATCAACGGTACCCAATAGACAGAACCCTGACAAAAAATAACATAAAAGAGCACAAAATACAAACACAACAGAGGCAGGATAGTCCGACTAAGTATAGGAAAGTTCCCCCCCCCCCCACCTATCTATCCTGTCACTCCGGTGTATAAAACACAATATAAAAGCCAATACAATATGTTTACCAACAAGGTGACCGCTTGCTAGAGCTGCAAAATTTGGTTGGCAGTACATTAGTTATTTAATGGTCAGAATGTGCTCATTTTAACTGTGAAACTTGCTAAGGCTCTTATAGCTGCAGGTCGAATACTGTGGCTCTTTTAAGCGAAAAAGTCAGAAATAACATCTTTTAAACCATCACCATACCTGATCCCTAAATTTATTTAAAGAACTCGCGGGATCGGGATATTTCAATGCCAAATGTGTGTGCCAACCTTGTATGCACTTATGTCTGCATTTCTTCACAGATTTAATTGAAATTTACAGGTATTGGGTGTTCTATATTGGCAGGTTCGTAATCAAATTTGAAAAGGAGGTATCACTGTTGGAAATGTAAAATACCGGTACATTTGCATGGTACAATTAGAAATGAAATTTTTCACAAACTTGGTCTCAATAAGATCTCCCTGGGGGAACCCTTTTCTGTACTTGTAATTTTCCAACAATACTGAGGAAATTCCAGGTATCCTTACTCCAATGATTTGTTAGTGCATTTTAATGAAATTCATGTTGAAGATTCTGTGTTTTTAGCTCATTGCCCTTTGCTATCACTATATCCATCATCATAAATTTTTCTTAAAAAATCTCCTTTGAAACCATTTGGCCAGTTTGAACCTAACTTGGCAGTAATGGTCCTTAGGTGTACATCTAGTGATCCACCTGTTGTCTAAGATGGCCGGCACAGCCATAAATAGTTTAACATAGGACTGTATGGGAACATTCACTTAAAAATCTTTTTGTCTGAAAACAATCAGTCAGTTGGACCTCAGCTCAATGCAGCTTGCAGAATAGACCTTAAATGCTCCTCTATCAGAACTATATCTGATGACCTCCCCTGGCATCTGAATGGCCACCACAGTCAAGCATGATATAATATAGGACCCTATGGGAAAATTCACTTAAAAATCTTCTTGTCTGAAACTGAACCAAAAAGAACCCAACTTACTTATAATAGTAAAATAAATATGTGTGATGCTACAAACCAGAAGTTTTAAGTGAATCATGCATGTCGGTTCATGCAGACCAGAGCATGTTCCTCTCATTATTGAGTACTATGTTCTTCGAGTACAAGGGTACAATCAGAAATGAAATTTTTCACAAAGTTGGTCTCAATGAGATCTTCCTGGGGGAACCCTTTTCTGTACTTGTAATTTTCCAAAAATACTAAGGAAATTCCACGTATCCTAACTCTAAGAAATGCCAAATAATTCCTGTTTCTCATACATTGTCTTTTAAATCTACTCTGTTTTATAAGATACAAATTAATTATTGTCTATATTTTAAGTATTTCTTCATATGTTATCTGATACTGGCAACACTATTTTTTAGCTCACCTGGCATAAAAGGTGAGCTATTTCCATCACTTTGAACCCGTCATCTGTTGTTGGGAAATTTACTTAAAGATTTTCTTATCTGAAACCACTGAGCCAATTGGAACAAAACTTGGCAGTTTTTTTGTCTTCTTTCAGAATTATATCTGATGGCCCTGCCCACCATCCAAAATGGCTGCCAGAGCCGAACATTGTTAAACATAGTACCCTATTGGAAATTTACTTAAAGATCTTCTTGACTAAAACCACCAGGCCATTTGAAAAAAAACTTGGCAGCAATGGTCCTTAGTTGGTCCTCTTTATATAGAATTATATCCTATGAGCCCACCCATCATCCAAGATGGTTGCAAGAGCCGAACAGTGTTTAATATAGGACCCAATTGGAAAAATCACTGAAAGATCTTCTTGTTTGAAACCAGTGAGCCAGTTGGAACTTGACAGCAATGTTCCAAATTTAGCATAAGACCTTAAATATAAAATCATTTTCAAATCTTCTTGTCTGAAACTGATAAGCCAATTTGGCAGGAATGGTCCTTAGGTGGACTCATTTCAGAATTATATCCGTTTACCTGAACTGCCAACAAAGCTGTCCACCAAAGCTGAACTTTGTTCATGGGACCTAGGTAGTTTTCATCAAGAATTATATCTATGAACCAGATGTTCAACCAAGATGGAGACAATTCTCTCTTCTTTAAGAATGGAAATTGAAACAGGCTTCTGAAGGCATCTATTATGAAAATGAGTGCCATCAAAATATTTTTTATTATAATTTATTGCTTTAAACATTGAATAATTTTTATTTTCCTGGCCCATTGGGTCTGTAGAGTTATCTTCTCACTTATAACATTTTGATCTTTTCTGAAACCCTGGGCTTAAAATTTGTATGAAGCATTAACAGAGGGAATTTATGAAAATTGCATTTTCAAATCAATAATGTGATAACAATGAACAATTCCTTATTTCCAACTGGTAAAATTTCAAAAATATTCCCTGCTCAGAAAATAAAAGCAGACAGTCTTTTGGAGATACACGTACATATACAATTTTCTCAATATTTATATCAAGGATATGTGATTAAGTGGATGTTTACCATCTGTAAACCTCAGTTCGTGAAATAGATTTTTTCGTTTTGAAAGTCTGAATGTTAGAATTTTAGGACATTTTTTTGTAGGTCAAGTAATCTTGATGAGTCATATAAGAAAACATAAAAATTTCAACATTTGTTTATGAAAGTTCTATATTTAATGACAAATCTTATTTTGAATGGGGACTTTGCAATGGAAAAGTAATTGCACTCAAACAGTTGAAAATTGAAAATTTGAAATTTCTAACTCAGACCATTATTCTTAAGAATTTACCTGCATTTTGTCATAATTTGGTGCAACCAGGGGATGAAATACTTAATTTAAGAAAAGCTCACAGGAAGAGTTATTTCCCCTGTACACTGAAAATTCCATAGGCCAAATATTTTTGTTTCTCTGGTTAAACAAAATCAGGTGAGTTCAATAGTTTACAGACTGAGGTTTACAGACACTAAGTAGATTAATTGGTATTTTATTGTTGTCTTTTTTGCATTTTGATTTTTGCTGGTTATTTAAGTAATATTATCAATTTTGAAACAGGACATAGGAGAGAAGGAAAAAGAAGAAAAACTACCTCCAGGATGGGAAAAGTGTGAAGGTAAATATACAGTCTATGTTGATTTTGGAATGCCTGATATTCTGGTTGCTTATTGTGCTCCACTGCTAATGTAAATTGAAAGTACATGTTTATTAAAGTGTTCCAGACTTAAGTTGATTGTTTTTATGTGCCATATTAAAATCACCATATTTAAGATGTATATACAAAGAATCAATTTCTAAGTATATAATTGTAAGAAACAAGTTTTCAAATTTTTTATTGAAGAAATTAGTTATATTTTGTAAGAATGACTCAGACTGACAGGAACCTTTATATATTTATCCCAGTAAACTTTACTTTTTGTTTCCACATTGTATAACATAAATGGGGTATTGCTTATGATAACACTTATTCACACTGCTCTCAATCCAATATCTCCATCAGTGCTGTTCAGTATCCCAGCAGATTGTACTCATGGACTGTACTCATGGACTGATGATTTCCTTGTTAATGTTTTGATGGCTGTGTCATGATTATTTCCACTATTACAAATAAAGGTTAACAACACTGAATTTAGAGTAAATTTCATCCACTATAGAATCAGGAATTTAATTTGTTAGGTAAAATTTCTAAAAATAAGCAAGTACAGTGATGCTTTATATTGTTTGTTTGTTTAGTTGGAGTTTAACGCTGTTTTCAGCATATTTGGCCATTTTCGCGGCGGCCAGTTTTTATTGGTGGAGGAAGCTGGAGTACCCGGAGAGAACCACCGACCTTTGGTAGGAAAATTGGCAATCCTTGTCAATTAAGATCAGATTCGAACAAACCAAGCAATGGTGAGATTTGAACTCAGAACCCCAATGTTGACAAGCTAGTGATCATTAGTAGTCATGACGAACTACCTAGACCACTCGGCTACCGAGGCCCTGTGATGCGTTATATAATTTTCTATCAATATACATGTAGGACATTCCAGCATGATGTGACAAAGCATTGATATTATGATGTCAAATCTATAACTGGATATGCTAATCAGTTTAACTTCAAAACCTCTTTAACCCAGAAACAGAAACTTCTACATTGAGATATATTGTGAATTTCAGATGAAGATGGTCCATATTACTGGCACATTAAAAGTGGAACTATCCAGAGGGAGCCACCATCACCTGCACCACCAGACACAAAAAATGTGACTCTTAGATCTATTTCTATAAATAGCGACACAGTAAGTGAGAATAAATAAGTTTTTGTCAGGCCGCAAAAGACGAGATATAACTTTCCAGCAGCGGTGTGAACTTTTCATTCCCTATATTAATTTGCCCCTGTCTGTTCGTCCGGATATAGATACATGGTTTGTCCGGCTATCTCCTCCAACAGTTTTGGAGCTACAGCTTTAATATTTTGTAGGATGTTGGTGTATATCCACAGAATTTTCAGGTCAATATTCTCAAAATGACATGTAGTTGGACTTAGTCAATCTGCATTGTTTATAAATACTTATGGTCAGGCAGGAACATCATTTGTGTCTTACGGACAAACTTCATTTTAAAAAAAAAATCACTCCTAACAAACTTTTGTCCATAATTATCAAGTGCTGGGGCTTTCTTCTTTTCTAGTTTTAAACCTTAATAACTTTGCACACATAATACCAACACCTAAGATCTTTGGTCCATTGATTTGTTACGATATAAAGTTTGCAGGAGTATACTTGTCTTGTGACATTCACCTCGTTTTCATGGTTCTTCATAAATATTTTTAAAATCTGTGTCCAAGTTTTGTGATTAAATCAATTTCTCAGCAACTGTAACAGCTATGCCCAGCATATTTATTCTATAGATAGTTCTTGGTTGGGTACATTCCAATATGAAACCTGTCAACCAACCTCGACCTGAATTTTATGCTTGAATTACTTGCATCACATTTTCTCAATTTTGGTCCATTTCTCAGCATTTGTAATACCTAAGACCCACAGTATGTGGTCTATAGAAGTTCTTAAAGGAAATATAAAAGTCTGACACCTGACCTTGACCTCTATTTCATGCTTGAGTGACTTGTGTCACATTTTTGCAATTAAGTCCATTTCCCAACAACAGTCAACTGTAATACGTAGAATAACCATATTTGTTCTTGGCTGGTACTGTATGCCTGTCAGAGACATTGACCTGAATTTCACACTTAAGTGAATTTTTTTTTTCACATTTTCATTTCTCTGTAACAGTTATACTATCCACCATATATGGCCTATAGATACTTCTTGGCAAGTAGCTGTTGGTCTGACAGCTGACCTTGACTTAAATTTCATGCTTGAGTGACATCACTTTTTCACAAATAAATTCATTTTTCAACAAATTTTATATTTTCACCTACCATTTTTTGGTCTATAGATACTTTTTGGTGGGTATACAGCAGTCTGATACCAGCTAGCCATGGAGACAATTTTATGCTTGAGTGACATACATCAGAGTTTCCAGAAACTACCTTAACTATTTCTTTTAATGCATTTTCCATTGAGTTTCAATGTTGAGTATCAGATAATCTTTATCTGTTGTCATGTCATATTCAGACAAGGCATTTAGTATGTCATCTCTTGTTTCATATGTTGTTATGGGAGACCTGTGGACCTTCCATGAGATAGAAATTTTGTCTTTTTCAGTGATGCTCCATATCAACTCATAAAAGTACCCATTTCTTCTGTAAATTAACAATTGATTTCACACACATACCTAATAGCCATGCCAATAACTGATTTACTTATTCAGATATTTCTGCATGGTCTGTTAATGTGAAATTGTCCATTTGCATCAGAGACACAATAGAAACTTAAATTTAATGAACAAATGAAAGTCTCAAAAAATTAAATCATAAATTACAGAAATTTAAAACATAAAGACAAAGACTAGAAAACTGAGACAAGATATTGACTTTGTTTCCAGTGTAAACAAAACTCCAAACTACTTTTGTTCCTTCAACAACACGTTTTGATTGGATTAAAAAGCAGTAGGAGATGAACCAATCTTCAACTGGTCATTTCCAATTGGAAAAAGCAATTTATGGAAGAATTTCTCGTCCTGACTGCATCAGATTGTGCAGTGATTTTGGTGCAGTACTGTTGTTGGTGTAGTTATCCACTGTCATTTAAGTTCCAGCTCCCTAAGTATTCAATACAACATTGCTGGCATCTGTACAAGTCTTGTGAACAATAACAAGACTGGCGTATCCATTATTTTTTTCAGTAAATGCAAGGATGAGGATAACTCTCTAATCATAGATTACCTATGTAAACATGCACCTAGTTGTTTTTTTCCCTAAAGGGGTAATTTGTCTACTCTCCATTTTCTACATATTATGCTGAAATTCAGAGAAATTTTCCAGATTATGAAGAACCATATGTAGATGTGCATGTTGATTTTTATGCCCCGCCTGTAAGTGCATATAGTTGCTCGGTCTGTGCATCTGTCCGTCCGTACAAGGTTAAGGTTCAGGTTTAAGTTAGTTTTCGTGAAGAGGTTATGGTATCATCCTGAAACTTTGTACATGGATAACTTGTGATATGAACAGCAGAATTTTGATGCAAAACAGATGCTGTGACCTTGAGGTCATGGGTCATCGACTTTGAATTTCTTCATAGAATTTCAATATTTCAATATTAGAATCCAGGTTAAGGTTCAGGTTGAAGGTATTTGGGACAGGCGCAGAAATGCGACGGTGTTAAAAATGTTTTGTGAGATCTCAACCCTCCCCCTATACCTCTAGCCAATGTGGAATAAACAAACACACAGTAAAACTCAATAACCATAAGTTCAAAAGATGTCCGAGTCCGATGTTAAAAAAGGTAACAGAAGAAACTAAGCAAAATGACAATGATTAATAAACTAGCTCTGTTTAGATTAGTTCTCGCCATGATATAGGCTGAAATATCGCCAGCTCGGCGTAAAACAATATTCAATCAATCAATAAATCAATAAATGATTAATATATATTAACAAAGGACTACGAGCAGTTACTGACATGCCAGGTCCAGACCTCAGTTAAACTGATCGAAAGATTATGTCTATATCATATTGAAAATTAGCCACAATCCCTCCCGTTAGGGGTTTAGTATCATGCCATCATAAATTATACGAGAAGAACATAACCCAAATCATGCCAATTTTGCTTATTTCTGTGTCCACAGAGTACTTTGTCTACTAGTAGCAGTGATTCACCACCTACCACACCAACTAGTGAAGATCCTCTGTCAGCTTTTGAAGGACATGCTTATCAGTATGCAGTTAATTCCATACAAAACATGTAAGTCTGTGGCTTAATTTCATCACAATAACCCTTGTTAATCCTTTACATATAAAAATTAAAAAAGAAAGTAGATTCTAAAAATCGGACAAGTAATTTTGAAAATTCAGTGCTTCATATTTTATATTTTATAGGATGCTGTGGTGTAGTGGTTAGTGCATCAGAGTATTACGAAGCCAAATGTCCTTGGTTCAGTTTTCATATGTGATGAAAATTTCAGGGATCAAATTCCTGTACCTTGTTAACACCATTTGTGAGGATGGTCTCATTAAAAGATGCTACTGTTATTAATCTAATTTTTGGACACTTTAAAACAACTATTTTTGGGGAAAATTTGAAATTCGTCAAAAATTAGAATTTTTGCCAACCTTTCTGCAGTTTAAATGCATGTTAAGAAAAGCAAAATGAAACTAGAATTACAATTGCGAGCAATAGCAGATGTCGCCCATGGTGGCCATTTTGAAGACCTCATAT
The DNA here is from genome assembly GCA_028015205.1 of Mytilisepta virgata. NCBI lineage: Eukaryota > Metazoa > Mollusca > Bivalvia > Mytilida > Mytilidae > Mytilisepta > Mytilisepta virgata. The sequence goes on from CM051520.1 coordinate 46,766,280, forward strand.
TTCGATGATGGAACCTTGTTCACCATCCTAAACTTAGTCTAGATATCAATTTTTGTTGAAATCTGACAATGTTCAGTTTTTGTCATTTTTACAACATTTTTCAAAATGGCCGCCAAACGTCTCCAACCAGTCGAGATTTTTTTCATGAACATGTTCTACTAATCATACTTTACAAAAGTACAAAGTTTCATGAAATTCTATAATGCAGTTTTTGAGATATGAAAGTTTCCAAAAATTTTCATACTTTTTTAGCTCACCTGACCCAAAGGGTCAAGTGAGCTTTTCTCATCACTTGGCGTCCGTCGTCCGGCGGCGTCCGTTAACTTTTACAAAAATCTTCTCCTCTGAAACTACTGGGCCAAATTGAACCAAACTTGGCCCCAAGCATCATTAGGGTATCTAGTTTAAAAAATGTGTCCGATGACCCTGCCTGCCAACCAACATGGCCGACATGGCTAAAAATAGAACATAGGGGTAAACTGCAGTTTTTTGTCTTATATCTCAAAAACTAAAGCAATTAGAGCAAAACTAACATGGGGTAAAAATGTTCATCAGGTCAAGATCTACCTGTCATGAAATTTTCAGATGAATTGGTCAACCCTTTGTTGGGTTATAGCCACTGAATTGTTAATTTTAAGGAAATTTTGCAGTTTTAGGTTATTTTCTTGAATATTATTATAGATAAAGACAAATTGTAAACAGCAAAAATGTTCAACAAAGTAAGATCTACAAATAAGTCAACATGACCAAAATCATTGATTGACCCCTTATAGGAGTTTTTGCCCTTTAAAGACGGCATCCAGCGTAAATTTTCCTTTAAAGATCTTTTCCTCTCCAACCACTGGGCCAATTGAGACCAAACTTTGGTGGAATGGGCCTTAGATGGCCCCCTTCCAAAATTATGTCTGGCATCCCCGACTTCCAACCGAGATGGCTGCTGTTACTAAAAGTAGAAAAAAAAGGGGGGGGGGGGGGTGACTTTCAAAAATCTTCTTATATGAAACTACAAATCCAGTTGGAACCAAAGTTGGCAGTAATAGTTCTTAGGAGGTTCTCTTTCAGAAATATGTCCAATGACCTGGACTGTTAACCAAGATGGCCGCCACAGCCGAACTTAGTTTAACATAGGGCCCTATGGGAAAATTCATTGAAAAATCATCTTGTCTTAAACCACTTGACCAATTGGAACCAGACTTGGCAGCAATGGTCCTCTTACAGAGGTGTCTCTGATGACCCGGACTGTCAACCAAGATGGACGCCACAACCGAACTTAGTTTAACATAGGGCCCTATAGGAAAATTCATTGAAAAATCTTCTTGTCTGAAACCAGTTGACATATTGGAGCAGGACTTGGCGGCATTGGTCCTTAGGAGGTTCTTTTTCAGAAATATGTCTGATTTTGTGGACTTTGAACCAAGATGTCTGCCATAGCAGAACTTAGTTTAACATAGGACCCTATGGGAAATTCAATCAAAAATCTTCTCGTCTGAAACCACTAAGTCAATTAGAATTAGACTTGGAAGCAATATTCCTCAGATGGTCCTCTTTCAGAATTTTATACGAATACCCAGACTGTCAACCAAGATGGCCGCCACACCCAAACTTAGTTTAACATAGGGCCCTATGGAAAAATTCTTTGAAAAATCTTGTCTGAAACCATTTGACATATTGGAGCCAGACTTGGCGGCATTGGTCCTTAGGAGGTCCTTTTTCAGAAATGTGTCTGATTTCGTGGACTGTGAACCAAGATGGCCGCCACAGCTGAAGTTAGTTTAACATAGGACCCTATGGGAAAATCACTCAAAAATCTTCTCGTCTGAAACCACTTGACCAATTGGAACCCGACTTGGCAGCAATGGTCCTTAGATGGTCCTCTTTCAGAATTTTATGCGATGACCCAGACTGTCAACCAAGATGGCCGCCACATCCGAACTTAGTTTAACATAGGGCCCTATGGAAATATTCATTGAAAAATCTTCTTGTCTGAAACTTGACATATTGGAGCCAGACGTGGCAGCATTGGTCCTTAGGAGGTCCTCTTTCATAAATATGTCCGATCACCCGGATTGTCAACCAAGATGGCTGCCAGACCAAACTTTGTTAAATATTGGAACCTATAGGAAAATTCATTTAAAAATCTTCTTGTCTGAAACCGCTTAGCCAGTTGGAACAAGACTTAGCAGAAATGGTCCTTAGATGGTTCTCTTTTAGAAATGTATCCGTTGACCTGGACTAAACCAAGATGACTGCCGCAGCTGAAATTAGTTTAACATAGAATCCTATAGAAAAAAACAGCCAAATTGACTGCAACACTTAAATTTTTAGGTCTGCTCAAGGTGAAAAGTTAAATCCAGGTGAGCAATACAGGCTCTTGAGAGCCTCTAGTTCATTTCCATGGCAACGGTGAACATTTTCAAAAATTTTAATGTTACATGCACAACTAGACTTGGTGATCATCATTACTCTGAACTTTCATGAAGATTGTTCCAGCCATCTCTGAGAACTGAATAAATAAGTTTAAAGTACTATTTTACAAAAATATTCCTAAGTATAAGGGTGCAAAAAATCAATGCCATTATAGGCAAGGTTAATTGTACAGGATCAGGCTTTAAGGCAGTAGTTACAAATATGTGTGGCAGTTCCATTCTTTGACCAATATGGCTGCTATTATTAATTCTCTATGTTAGTGGTACTTTTATATTATTTAAAATGAATTTATTTTGTATAGACTTTATAAATAAGCATGTTGTATTTTATTTTTATTGTAGGTCATCTGGTCAGACTTCAGCTTCAATTCAGGAAAAAAATATTCCTGAGAAAAATGAGGACAAGAAAGAGAAAGCTGTTAGGTTTTCTGTACGTTCTCTTGGATGGGTAAAGATTGCTGAGGAAGATTTGACTCCAGAGAGAAGTAGTAGAGCTGTCAACAAATGTATAGTAGATCTAACTCTTGGCAGGAATGACATAAACGACGTAGTTGGCAGATGGGGTGATGTAAGTTTTTTGTTTAACTGGTCCTGGGGTCATGTGAGTCATTGTTATTCCTTGGTCTTTCTGTAAACCTTTAAACTCCATCTTCTCTGACAGCCCAGGGCCAAATGCTTCTCCAAATCTTGGCCAAATGATTTGAATCTTAATTTGAGCATTCTGTCAGTCTCTTTAAAGGTTGCATATTTCATTAGAGTGAGATGATAAAAAAAACTAAACACAGCAATGACAATGGAATATTACTAGCTTGAGACAGTTCTCTAACTATATCCAATTCATTTTTGATGATGTGATTTTCAGTATGGCTGTCATTAGAATTTTTGTTCATATCTTCCCCCAAAAAACCACTACTCCTATCAAGACAAACTTTGGTGTGCTGATCTTTGGCTGTTGGGTGTTTCCTGGTATGTTTGACATTAGAAATATTCTAGTCTTGCACTAACCAAATCAATCAGGAATTTATTTTAAGTTGATTATTATGAACTAGAGTCTAAGTTGTCAAACTGATACACAAATTCAGAATTTGTGATTAAGATTAAAGGGGGACAAAAACCAGAGGATGAGTCAAGAATTTTGACACGGTGAAAAGAATTTTATGGATGTATGCCTTTTGGATGTGCTTCTCTTAGGGGCTAAGTTGGGGGTAGTCATTTTGAAACAACTTTATAAATGTCTCTCGAGAATGCTCATTCATATTATTCATCATTTAACCCTCTAAAATTTTACCTGAATCTCCAGCAGCAAAAGCAGGTTTAGTAATCGCCTGACTACGTCCAACCTTCCAAAAGACCTATGGTAGGAAACTTTCATCAAAATTTTCTTGGCTTCTATGTAAGGGAATGATTTTATATTTTGTCTGCAGCATCATAATGTTGAGTTGTAGCATGTAAGATATTTTTGGATCTGTCGTGCGGCCACATCCTGTTTGCCCATAGTTTAAAATTCAACAATACTGAAAACACTAGAAACATTTTCGTGAAAGTTTTCTTGGCTTCTACAAAAGGGAATGATTTTATATTTTGTCTACAGCTTGATAATGTTGAGTTGTAGCATGTAAGCAATTTTTAGGGTTAGGTTGCTAAGCAACCAAAACCCTTATGCCGTCGGTCGTTTGGTTAGACAATGAAGGAAACTTTGGAAATCTGGTGTTTTGTGGAAAAAGTTGGACCAGAAGTTTTTGAAACTATGTTTTTATGAGTAAATATGCAAGCTTATCTAGGATTGAAGCTTAAGCAAGGCTAGTTAAGCAGATTTTTATCTCAATTTTGAGATGACACATGCGCAAAGAAACCTCCATATTTTTCGAATTACGACTATGTTTATATTGGAATATCATATAAGAAAATAAACATTCCGCGGTAAAATAGTCCTAATATTTGTTGTTGCTGGTGCAGTTGTTTTTTAATAGAAATGTAACTGAAACACACCGAGAAGTGTAATTGTCCAGTTATTTAATAAAAGATGTGTGTTTTATTGACGATTTCCTTTTTGTTTTGAAAGCCGTGTAAAGTATTCGCACCTTTTAAAGTGTACAATGCTATCGGCGTAAGGATTTTGAATGTTTACATTTGCACGGATATTTTGGGAAGGATTACAATCAGGTTTATTTTCAAAAGATTTCAAAGGTAAGTTCCATTTTTGTTGTGAACGTGATTGTTAACTTATACAGAACATATTTTGCACATTATTTGCTTATTCTTCTTGTAATTCTGATGGTATTTTGTGTATTTGATTAACCTTTTGACCTGATCATCGTGACTTCATTTTGTCAAACCTGTTGGTCAGTGATAGAATTGCATACAGGTTATTTGAAATTCCGACAACTTGCACATTAAGATTGAAAAACACTGTGTTTATCATTAATTTAGAAAACTGTATTATCGAAGGTATAATGGGTTTATTTTAATTGAAAGCTTGAATGTTTACGTTCTGATCTACCTGCACATGCGCAATGTAGTGTAAATAGAAATGACCCCCTTCTACAATTGTCCAAACTTTGTCTTTTTATATAACCTTAATAACTTGAAGACCTTTGATTTCTGTTTATTTTAATTCATCAAATCATTATTATGCATTTGACTTTTTAAAAAAATTCAATTTAGAGTGATAATTCAAGAAGCGTTAGCCGACTCGTGCTTTCTTTGATTGATTAGTGCATATTTATGCACAGACATGCGCATGTAAAGTTGAGTAGTATAACCTTCAGCTCAGATACACTGTGTTGCGAAAATATACGTTTTAAAAAATCACTGTATATTTTGAAACCAAAGAAATACATATGCTGTCAATTTAAAAAAAAATCAGTCATCTACCCACAGGAACATTATTATATAATAGACACTTTTTCCGCAGAGCTCGTTAACTTTCATAATTGATATATTTCCTTGTAAATAATACTGTTAATAAAAAGAATTCAATACCAAAACCTATTTTGCAATACATTGTACAAACAAAAAGCATTGAAATAATCATCAGCAATGTTTGTACAAATAAAAGTCAAATGCTAGCAACCTAACCCTACCAGTGCTATGCACTTTGATTAGATCTGTTGTGCAGCCACATCCTGTTTGCTGATCAATGAATTGCATGCTGCGATGCAGGTCCAGACCCAGTTTTGGTCTTGTTTCTTTTAAGAACTTACCTTTCTTATATTTTATTCAAGAATAAAATTCTTATTCCTTAAATAGAAACATTTTGATCCACTTAGATAAATTTTGTCTAGCCCACTCCAAGGTGCCCTCTCCCATTTTCCCAACCAAGTAGAAAATGGCACTGAAGCACCATCTATAGGCTGATTATATATATTATTATTGTGTAGTGTATTTCATATTGGCATAGTTATAGGTCCATGATAAGCCAATATGGCTTAATGAGGACCTATAACTATGCCAATATGGCTTAATGAGGACCTATAACTATGCCAATATGGCTTAATGAGGACCTGTAACTATGCCAATATGAAATACATTATTTAATAATACCTTTATTAACTAATAGATCTCTGAAGTAGCGGGAAATGATAAATCTAGAGAGTTCCAAGAAACACTCATATTGGCATTGGTCACAACCATTCCAATATGGCCCAAATCTCATATTGACATCGCACGTGCCATATTGGCAGTTTCTAGCTCACCTGGCCCATTTGTCATCACTTGGCGTCCGTCGTCTGTCCATCTGTCCGTCCATTAGTAAACTTTAACATTTTGATCTTCTCCTCTGAAACCTCTAGGCCAAATGAACTGAAACTTGGTGTGAAGGATCTATGGAAGGACCTTTATAAAATTTGCATATTTCGTTCCGGTCTTACAACAAATATGGCCGCCATGAATAATTCTTATTTCTGATCGGTCAAAATTTCAAAAATAAAATTTTCTGAAACCGCAAAGCCAAATGAGCTGTAACTTGGTATGAAGCATCTGTGGAAGGAACTTTATAAAGTTTGAATATTTCGTACCAGTCGGACACCTAATATGGCAGCTATGATGAATTCTTATTTTTGATTGGTCAAAATTTCAAAAATCTCAGAAACCATATAGCCAAATTAACTGATACTTGGTATGAAACATCTCTGAAGGTCCATTACAATTTACACTTGAAATAAAATGGATTGATTGTATGACTGTCAGGTGAGCGATACAGGCTCAATTCTCTTGAGCCTTTTGATTAGTTATTGAGTTAAATATATCTGTTAAGTTAATAATTTGGAGTATTGTAATTTTTGTTCTAGATATAAAATTTTCTATTTCATCTTTGTAAATTACATGTCTACTTTGTTACTAAATGATACAAATTGATAGCTCTTTTCTATAAAATGCAATTAAAAAAAATTAAAACAGGTGAGTGAGCTAATAATAAAGCAGTCATACAAACACTATCATGACTTAGCTAATTAGATTATTCAATGTGAAATTTTTCAGGGAAAAGATCTTTATTTAGATTTAGACAAAGATAGTCTTCGTTTGGTTGACACTCAAGATTTTATTGTAATCAATGTTCAACCAATACAGTCTATTAGAGTGTGGGGTGTTGGACGTGACAATGGAAGGTGAGTCTTTTTTAATTTTCCTTCTTTTAATATACATTTTTTCACTTTCTCTTACCGTTAGAGATAAAAGGGTTTGAAAAAAGGGACACACCTTAATTATTTCCTATCCAATTTTGATAATTTTTTTAAATGGTTAGTCATAAGAAATATAATAAAAATTACTACAGACATTTTTGTGTACCTTTTGTCTTTGCAGATATAAAAAGGATTTAAGGAGTCAAAATTAACAATTTTTCAGGAAACCTAAAATTTTGATTTTTATTCTGATTTTAATGGGGATTTTTATTTTTTATTCTGAGTGCTTTCAGTGGAAATCAACAGATTATAGGGTGTTAAAGGACCCAACAAAGCAATGTGGCTGAATTTACAATTTTTTTAGCTCACCTGGCCAAAAGCCATGTGAGCTTTTGTCGTCACTTGGCGCCCATTGTCCGTCCGTTAACTTTTCACATTTTAATTTTCTCCTCTTAAACCGCTTGATAAAATGAAACCAAACTTGACTGACAACATCTTTGGAAAGTCTTCGATAAAATTTGGTTCAGATCAGACAACAAACATGGCTGACATGGGGAATTCTTGTTTCTGATTGGCTGATATTAAAAAACCCTTTCCTCTGAAATAGTTTGGCCTTTAATGGAACCAAACTTTACAGGAAGGATCTATGGAAGGTCCTTCACAAAAATTTCTCAATTTGTCCTGATTGGAAAAGAAACATGGCGGCCATGAGGAATTCTTGTTTCTGATTGGCTGATAAAAAATTTTTTTTTTACTCTCAAATTGGTTGGCCAAATAAATTTTACAGGAAACATCTTTGAAGGTCCTTTATGAAAATTTCTCATTTTGTCCCGATCAGATAGCAAACATGGCTGCCATGGGACATTTTTGTTTCTGATTTGCTGATTTTTAAAAATCTTCTTCTCTGAACTTTCATTGCCAAATGTAACCAAAATTTACAGGAAACATATATGGAATATCCTTCATAAGCTTTGTTTATTTTGTCTTGACAACAAACATGTCCGCCATTGGCAATTCTTGTTTCTGAATAGCTGATTTAAAAAAAAAATTCTCTGAAACTGCAAATGGCACCTTACTTGACAGGAAGCATCTGTGGAAAATTCTAACAAAGTTTTCTTATGTTGTCCCAATGAGACTAAAAACATGGCTGATTAAATGGGAACTTGAAACGAAAAACCGGTGAAAGGTTTATGATAAATTTCATCACCGTGAAGACAGTAAACATAGTTACCAAATTCAGGAAGTGCTGACACCAGATCTTTACTAAACAATGGCACAGATTTTTTGTTTTTGTTTTTATTTAATGGCCAAGCTGATCTAGTTAGTCTGGCTTGATGATTTAGTGTTTTGATAGGAAATATTTATTTATAAAATGATAATGCAGAGGAAAAGAAGTTTGACATAAATCATTTGTTAAAAATTTAATTAGTTATTTCCAGATTTAAGTACATGTAATCTCTAAAAATTAAAAAAAAAAAAAAACAGACTATTGAAATATGTAAATAATACAAGGTAGGCACTAGGGCAAACAAGAAGCATGTGTGTGCTGATATAAAAGATTATTCCGTCAGCTAACAAACGTTAATGGGCTTTCTTGCCAGGTGAGCGATACAGGTTCAGCTTCGTGAGCCTCTAGTTTTTGTATTTCATCTGGTTTTTGTGGTAGGTCCAACAGTTCCATGTAATGTATAGTATAATACATGCATCCAACACTTTATTGGGTCAAGCATAAAAGCGTGTCCAGACTTACTTTAATTGTTTACCTGTCAACATGTAGTGTCGTATCATGCTGCACTTAGCAAAGCCGTTTTGTTTTTTTAAATACCAGTTTTACTTGATTGATTGATTTATCTAATGGATTGTATGCCACTTTCAGCACATTTGTCTATATTGTGGCAGGCAATTTTTATTGGTAAAGCTAGCCAGAGAACCCTGCCTGAGAGAACCATTGACCTACTTCAAGAAATATGGAAATCCTTGTCAATAAACACTCTTTGCAACAAGCTGGATATGAACTCAGAGTTGACAGGTTTAGAGATCATTAGTAATAAGAAAAATTACCAAGACCACTCTCCAAAAATAAGTAATTAAACCACAATGTTAGTAATATTTCTGGGACAAGTGGACTTTGAAACTTGCTGGAGGATTGATGACAACAATACCCTCTACAAATAATCCATTTTTGGTTGAGATTCATCTGCTCACCTGACGGTTGCAGCTGTTCAAAGTTTTCAATGAAACCATATGGGAAAGGACTTTTTTGTCATTTGCTTAGGAGCTTTGAAGGACAGATGCAAATGATCAACATTTTTTTAGATCAAAGGTGAAAAGTCAAGGTCACTGTGACATTTTGAGTTACTTTAACAGCTACATGTATGTGGACACAAAAAACCTTACATTATCAAATAGGCTAATAGAAGCCAGATGAGCCTCTAGTCTTATTGTTTTGTGGTTATGTTATGGGACAGGGATCACTTCAAGATAGCAAGAATCCAAGGAACAGAATCTTTAGCACGTTAATAGTGTTCTTACATTTCAATATGTTTAAACATTATTAAAATTTATTATTTAAATGCAACATGAAGGGAGAGGTAATTTTAATTGTTTTATGGTGTTGTATATATGTTGTGTTATGTAAAGATGTTGTAGTGTGATTTATTACACTAATAGTTTTGTCTGATGTAAATCCTCTATTTTTACCATTGATTAAACTTCAAATTGGACTGTTGGCTAAAAATGAATGAAACAAAGCTTGCCATATATGAGTTTTGAAAATGTGAAAAATCAGTAAAACATAAAGTAGAAAAAAAATCAATTAAAACCAATCTACATTTATGTTTTTAAGATACTTTGGACAGGGACATTAAGTTTTAACCGTTGTCTGTATGTCTGTTCAAACATACATACATCTTTAAAAGGCAATCACAATATTTGAACTAACAATAATATTTCATTTAAATTTTGCATTAGTATAGATCATGAAGATCATTGATTATTAAGCCAAAAAAATATATGGTCACCGATATTTTTAAAAAGATATGACCTCATCAATTATGTGAAAGTGGAATAACTTTGAACATTTAGGTATGGAATAAAGTATTACTTTACCAAAATATTAAGAGAATATTGATTAAATCAGAAATATTTTTTTAAGACTTTTTGTGTATAGTAAAAAGTCTACCAATAATACTTTTTTTTAAACTTAAAATAAAAAAAATTGGGTCACCATCCTTCTTAGAGAGTAAAATATGTGGGTTTGCTGAATTATGAAATTTTGGCGTGAACCAAGTTATTTCCCCTTCATGACATCGAAGCATTTTACACAACACACTTGAAGTTAAACAAGTTGAAATATATTGCTTTAATGCATACATATAATTTTATTTAATGTCTTTTCATGTTATCTACTGCAGTTTTTGATTTCAAATCTAATATTGACCTAGTTTTCAGACTGTCTTGATTTGTTTAGTTGTACATGAATACACTACCACTATAGAAATGATGTAAATTCGTTTTATGAAAAATGAAGATTTTCCAGTTCTTCACTTTTTTACGAGTACCTATTTCTTCCAGTAAATACTCAATTTTTAGATTTCCTGTACCTAGTTAAATTCATTGAACACATTCGTTGAAGTTAGATAATGTTAAACCTGATTGGTCAAAAGGTATGACAGAAAAGTTCTGATTGGACTTCACGACAGTGGGAGATTGATGACGTGTAACAATCTTCCATGGGTCATCTCCCACTGAAAACATCTATTTATGGAAGAAATTATGATCTGTCTCTTATCAATGTTCAGGACAATGCATTAATATATTAATAAAACTTTCAAAGTGCATCAAAAGTGGAAACCTGAATACATTCAGACCTGCTTCAGTGACCACATGTATTAAGCAATAACCTGCTTAATATTTCAAATTCACTTTGTAGTAAATCTATACTACTAAAATTAAGGGCTCGATTTCTTTGGGTTGTCATCATGTGAAAACTGCAATAGACACAATTCAAATCAGAATTTGACTGATTGAGGATGAATGTGTTGTCTAAGAATTTCACACGTCTACATGTAGTTCGATATGTTTCTTTTATATGGAATCTATGATTTAACTCAAACAGAACAAATCACCGACATATTTGCATGTTTCATCATTCGTCTCCATTTTCGGTCAGACACCAGACTCTATTTATAACTTTTTACGGTCACGAACTTTCCATAAATTTATTACTTCCTGGATTTTTTAGCATTTGTTAAAATAAAGTTTTATGAAATATATCCCCGATGCTGATAATATGTATTTACGCAATTCTGTCGATTAAACAACACAGTTACATCAGTTAAAAATTAAAATCTGAAACGACTTAACGTATTGATAATATACGTAAATATTTTCAAACAACTCGGACCTTAGGGATTTGTGTGGATTTATTTTTTTGTTTCTTGAGCTTTTACATGTATTTCTCGGATTGCTTTATTAAGAACAACAAAACTGTTTTCATTCACACTTATTTCCAGGCATAGACGATATACCACAAGCACATGTGTGTTGCACCCCCTCTTTTTCTTCTGCCTACTCCCCTTTTCTCTGCAACACCCCGCAAACTTCATTGTAAATCTTTTTCCCATCATCTTATGAAAAATAAATGTAATAAAAATATTTCAAAATAAAGGTTAATAGACAATAGACAATGGACAATATTTATTTTCACAACAAGACAATTATGATATATGGTTATGGTGAACATAGACAATACACAATATATTAATATTATATAATATTTAATTAAGGCACTGAGTAAGGCCAAGGGAGTGACAGTGCTTATAATAAATACGATATACATATTCATGGTAAAAAAGAATTAAACAGTTTTTCTTTTTAACAAGCAATCATCTATAAAATAAATACTAACAGTTGACTTTAATACAGCATATGAATCAGTATTCAATAATGTAGACAGAAGCCCGCTAAGGAACGTAAATTATAATTTGAGTAAATGGCTTTTAGTTTTTGATGGGGAAAAATTGACAAAAGGTGACTGTGTGATATACTATAAATCATACTATAAGTGCTTTATTCAAGGGCTGGACAGAGGGAGAGAAGGGATTGAAAGAGAGGAGACATAAAATTTCTAACTTCTTAACCATTTAGATGGCGATCTTACTGTCTCTCTTCTTAACATTTTAGATGGCGATCTTACAGTCTCTCTTCTTAACCATTTAGATGGCGATCTTACAGTCTCTCTTCTTAACCATTTAGATGGCGATCTTACTGTCTCTCAAATTGATAGATATATAAAACATGATAACCTATAATATTCACACATCACTGTATAATACAGAAAAATCTCACCCTAAGAAAATTGTGAAATTTCCAGTTGAAGGATTTATTATATAAGAAAAGCTATTCATTCTTGTTTGGATACTGGTACTTGCACAGGTAGTTTCGTAGTTTGATATAAAATTAACCTGTATATATAGACCACCAGTCTTTAGTGACCATCTCCCTTGGAAGGTCACATAAAACAGGTTTGACTGTAATTGGAAGTTGTGTAATGTACATCTAAATTGTTATTTTCTTTAGAATGAAAGTTCAGGGACATTTTTATTACATCTTTAAGGCTATCTGCTTGTCAGTTATAATGTATAACTTTCATTGGTGTGCTAGAAGATTATTATATGTGTGTGTAAAGTTATTCATCAATAAATCACAAATCAAAATGAAACAGATTGTTAATGTTTCTCATTAATTAAGAATATGACGTTACAGTTAAAACATCAAACCATTTTTGGGAAAAAAAGTCCCGATTCAAATTTAACTCCACCAAAATTAAATGCAATTAGAATTTTATGCCCCTCCTGTAAGGCAGGCCGGGCTTATAGTTCTTCAGTCTGTGCGTCCATCCGTATGAGGTTACGGTTCAGGTTTAAGATAGTTTTTCATGAAGGAGTTATGGTATCATCATGAAACTTTGTACATGGATAGCTTGTGATATGAACAGCAGCATTTTGATGTTAACCGGATGCTGTGACCTTCATCGTTACTGCTCCTCTTAGTTTACCATATTGATAGAGAAGTTTCCACGGGTTTTAATTGCATTTTAGGACATCGAAAATATGTAAATATCCCCTGCAGGCTCAAATTTTGTTGCAATTTTCACTGCGGACCCCACTTGTCCAAAACATTTTGCTGTAGTGGAAATATTCTGAATGCAGATGAACTGGAAATTACATACCAATAATGTGCTTTTATTGGGGAGATAAAGAAACAGCCACAACAATGTAACAAAAATAGACAGTTGGACGAGCGTGGTTGGGCTGGAAATTTTACCACGATTTTGTTCATATGCTGATTTCAGAGACATCATATTAGAATTATATTTAGAAACATTGTTTTATTATTATTTTAAATTAAAGACATAGCATTGATACTTTTTGAAAACAAAATATGGTACACTTGCTGAAAAAGCTTCTTATTTTGTAAGTTGACAGATGATTTATGGTACAAGTATGCAAAAAAACTTCACAACTATATAAGCTATTTTTGACACTAATGTGTTCAGGAACCATTTAGGTTTTTTTTTTCTCATGTTCAGTCTATTGGAATGTTGTCTCATTGACACATACCCCATATCCTTTTATTTTCATATTAATATAGAGGAAGAAGATAAAATGAATAAATCCAAACCAAAATTAAAATTCATCGAATCTATTTTTGTCAACCTAGACCCACTGGTGACTTTGAGTTACCCCAGTCCCTGGCCGAGAATTTGCTCCATCAAATGTATTTTAATCTCTCCCTATAAAAATTTATGCTTAAATCACAGGATGCTATTGACATTACATGATTCCTGACTTGTGAAAGTGAAGTATTTTTATGCCTGTTATAAAAAGTTTGAGGCATATTACATCCATCTGTTCATATTAGGGACATATGGTTTGTCTGGATAACTCCTTATACAATTTTCAAGCTAGACAGTTTTTATGTTGTGGGATGTTTTGGCCCCCCGCCGCAACGCAACGCGGGGACATAGAAATGTTGTCCATTCGTCCCCATTGTAAGTGCTCTCACGCTCATACTTACTGATTTTGATGAAACTTATATGGAAGATGTGTTTTGATGGCAGCTTGATCAAGTTCAAATTCAAGTGACGTAACATGCTTTTTGGTGGAGTTATTGCCCTTAGAAATTTTGCTAAAACTACCTTGCAAACGCCTACATTTATTTGCGGATTTTGATTAATTTCATATGGAAGATGTGTTTTTATAGTATCTAGATCAAGTTCAAATTTGAGTAAGGAAACATTATTTTTGGCAGAGTTATTCCCCTTTGAACTTTGAAATTTTGCTAAAATTGCCTTGTAAGTGCTCTTACAAATTCATTTATTTACTGATTTTGATGAAACTTGAATTCTGACATATGATGAGTTAGCTATATCCGCAGACGATGCAGTGTTTCATGTAATTTTGTCTTTGGTAACATATAAACGCTCAAACAATTTTTCTTTAAAAAGATTTTAACTGTGTAAATTGTCACGGAATTCAATTCCGTTTTTTTTTTATTCAAACATTCAAGAAAAATCTTAATCCTAAGTAGACCTAAACAATACAGACTTTCTCATAAATTACAGTAAAAACATCTTGTCAAACGATAATAAAGCAGAAATTATTGATCGTAATCGTATTAAAAATATGTATGTATATGCCCCCAGGTATTTGGTGATTTTTTTGATAATAGTGATTGCAATTTTGTCAGTATATATTTCACACCTGTTTAACCTAATGAGTAAATAATTATAGATTTTGTTAATCTTGTTTGTTAAGGGACGAGATCAAAAGTTCAATGTAGGATAAAAAATTTAATTTAAATAGTTTGGGGGTGGGGGGTAAAAATCGCTGCAAGTTTTGTTATCCGACATTGATTTTCTGATATGCCCATATTGGTCAATCAATTTTTCCCAAATTAAGTTAAGAGGGGGTGGGGGGTGGGGGGGATCAGTGAAAAAACTATGTGAATTAAGTTTTTGTCGAGCCTGCGACTTTAGTCGCAGAAAGCTCGACATAGGGATGGTGATCTGGCGGCGGCGTTAACTCACTTCTTAAAAGCTTTATATTTTAGAAGGTGGAAGACCTGGATGCTTTATACTTTGTATATAGATGCCTTATGTTACGAACTTTCCGTCTGTTATATGTACATTGTCCTTGACCTCATTTTCATGGTTCAGTGACTACTTGAAAAAAAAGTTAAGATTTTTTGTAATGTTAATTTCTCTCTTATTATGAGTAATAGGATAACTAAATTTGGTATGTGCGTACCTAACAAGGTCCTCATCCCCGTCAGACAGTTTTCAATTGACCTCGACCCCATTTCAAGGATCAGTGAACAAGGTTAAGTTTTGGTGGTCAAGTCCATATCTTAGATACTATAAGAATAGGTCTACTATATTTGGTGTATGGAAGGATTGTAAGGTGTACATGTCCAACTGGCCGGTGTCATCTGACCTTGACCTCATTTTCATGGTTCAGTGGTGTTTTTTGGCCTGTTTTTCGAATACTGTATGCAATAGGTCTACTATATTTGGTGTATGGAAGGATTGTTAGGTGTACATGTCCAGCTGACAGGTGTCATCTGACCTTGACTTCATTTTCATGGTTCAGTGGTTATAGTTAAGTTTTTGTGTTTTGGCATGTTTTTCGAATACTGTATGCAATATGTCTGATAGCATTTACTTTCTTGAAATACACGACAGGCAAGACATTTTTGTGTGTCAACTCTTGTTTATCCTACATTGAACTTTTGATCTCGTCCCTAAATTCATGACAAGCTTTAATTGTTCCATTACAAATTAAAGAATCTGTTTGTTAGACTTTTGTTTAATGAGCGCTTTAAATCAGTACTTTACTGCAGCACGTTTTGTCGCAGTATTTTCATGATATCTGATGTGCCAAGCCACAAATTTAAGTATTTCAACAACTTTTTATATTTTTTTCTAAGCTAGCAATCCACGAATTTAGGTAAAACCACGAAATGCCTTTTTTCCTCTATCCACGAAAATTGGTATCTACGAAAATAAATGAATCCACAGTAAGCATTAATGCTAAAGCTTACTATTTCAAAGCATTACTTAAGATAATTCTAACCTTTATCTTTTATTTGTAATTGTAGAGATTTTGCATATGTGGCAAGAGACAAAACAACAAGAAAACACATGTGTCATGTATTTCGTTGTGACAATCCAGCCAGACAAATTGCCAATACCTTACGAGACATTTGTAAACAGTTAATGATGGAACGAAGACTTCATCAAGCAGAACAACGATTGTCTAGACCAACAGATTTACCTAATTTGGAAAAGGCTGGTCAACAAGGCAACCAAAAGACAGTTTTGCAAAGTCTGTTGAAAAGTAATAAATGACTAAAATATGCAATTTAAAATTGGAAAGAATTTACAAAATATTGAAAATGAAACCTCTGTATTTTAAGCATAAAATGTTGTGCCAAAGAAAATATAATGCTCTTCTAGACAGCAAACTCCTTTACTGAGCCTGCTCATACTGTGGAAATAATCTGGAATAGCCCACCTGGAATTTTGCATGGCTAAAATTCAACAACTGAACAAGAAATAGACAGAACATGTTTGCATGTCAACTCTTGCTATTATGAAATAAGCAAGTTAATTGATGAAGCCTGGAGTATACAATAAATTTATTATTTTTCAGGTGCTTCATTCCCTACTCCTATGGAAGAACCAAAGAAAGTGATCCGTTGTCATTACATAGGATGTGAACCAGTACTAAAACCTGTCGGTAAGTATAGGCAAGCAGCTTTACATTATTGTTTTGTAATATTTAATGCCATGAATTCATTTTCTTTACAAGTAAGCAGATTATGACATGAAGGTTAATCCAAAAATACCAACTGAACACAAAAATTAAAGGGTCTTTTTCTGATTGATAACTTCATTGTCCCTTTTAATGATAGTTTATTGAACAGTTGTAGGATACAAGGAACTGACAGTGCACATTTTTCTGCAAGCACTAGTCGAGTCAGATAATCTCCCCTATATAAATCCAAATAATATTTCCACATAAATAAAAAAAATGTACTTAACTACAACCCTTGATTTTGACAGTATGTAAGTGAACACTCATGTGGCCTAACCTGACCTATAATTTTTTTTTTTATTATTATCCAGGTACTGATATACTAAATGGAGGAATAATGGCAGCATACAATAGAGTACCACCAGAGAAATGGAAGTTTGTTAATGTGGGGATAGCACCTTCTACAATTACTATTATAGAACATGTAATTTTGTTTTGACTGTTAATATGTATGTCTGTCCAATGTGGCTTTCATTAATCTCTTTAACTTATTATCCCCGCACTTTCGAAGAACGTTCGGGGATATAGCGATTGTCTCCATTGGCCTGTCCGTCCGTCCATCACACTTTCTTGTGACATCAACTCCTCCTTCCCTTTTGGGTTTAGGAATTTAATTTCTAGGTTTTAGAATTTTGATTTTCTAAACAAGGGGCCTACATGGGTTGAACTTCGAAAATTTGGAATTAAAGCTTGTGACCTAAAGTCGTCTTTCATTTTTCAATTTATGCATTTTATTTTTATACAGTACTGTCATGCACCATATGCGGATGCGCAATAAGGTTTTAGAATTTTGATTTTCAAAAATTTGGCCCCACAGGGGGCGATTTCGAAAAAAACTGTCAATTTAAGCTTGTGACCTAAACTCCTCTTTTATTTTACAATTTCTGCATTTTATTTCTATATGGCATTATCATGTACCATATGCAGATGGGCAATAAGGTTTTAGAATGTCGATTTTCTAAAATTGGGGGACACAGGACAATTTAAGATTGTGACATAAACTCGTCTTTTGTTTTACAATTTATGCATTTTATTTCTATACAGTATTGTCAAACACCATATGCAATAAGGTTTTATAATTTTAATTTTCTAAAATTTGGGTCCAGATGGGTCGAAATTTGAAATTTTTAATTTAAGGGGGTAGGCCTGGGGTATGGGAGATAACTCCTATTGATGTTTTTTTTTTCTTGACGTCAAACAATAGGAATAACGTGGCATTACTATGACGTACCAAATTTCCTCCCATTAGACGAAGCGAAGAGGTTCGGTAAGGGGCATCTCCGTAACGAATCTAAAACTTTTTCGAAATATGTGCAATCGATAATTACATAGGATTTGATATATTGATGAATTATTGTTTAACATCCAGTGGCAATTATGAAATGCATATCACGACGAACGTAGTATTTGAACAACTGTGCGTTCGGTGTTGCATGCAAAGCATAATAATCCCTCTTTCCAGGGATTACGCTAATCTATTTACTTACCAGTTATAAACAGACAAAGTTCCAAGACATGTTTTATTCCAAATAAAAATCAGATATACCCGAGCATTACCATAATAATTGCGTTATTAAATAGCATGGATTATTTACCCCCACCCCTAAAGGAATGGTCTATCTTTTTTAGCTCACCTGACCCAAAGGGTCAAGTGAGCTTTTCTCATCACTTGGCGTCCGTCGTCCGTCGTCCGTCGTCGTCCGTCGTCTGGCGTCGTCGTTAACATTTTACATTTTGAACTTCTTCTAGAGAACCACTGAATGGAATGAAACCAAACATGGCATGAATGTTCCTTATGAGGTGCTGACCAAGTGTTGTTACTTTGTAGCCGATCCATCATCCAAGATGGCCGCCAGCGGGGAACTTAGTTTAACATAGGACCCTATGGGAAATGCATACAAATGACTTCTTTTAGAGAACCACTGAATGGAATGAAACTAAATCTGGCATGAATGTTCCTTATGAGGTGCTGACCAAGTGTTGTTACTTTGTAGCCGATCCATCATCCAAGATGGGCGCCAGAGGGGGACTTAGTTTAACATAGGACCCTATGGGAAATGCATACAAATGACTTCTTTTAGAGAACCGTTGAATGGAATGAAACCAAACATGGCATGAATGTTCCTTATGAGGTGCTGACCAAGTGTTGTTACTTTGTAGCCGATCCATCATCCAAGATGGCCGCCAGCGGGGAACTTAGTTTAACATAGGACCCTATGGGAAATGCATACAAATGACTTCTTTTAGAGAACCACTGAATGGAATGAAACTAAATCTGGCATGAATGTTCCTTATGAGGTGCTGACCAAGTGTTGTTACTTTGTAGCCGATCCATCATCCAAGATGGCCGCCAGCAGGGAACTTAGTTTAACATAGGACCCTATGGGAAATGCATACAAATGACTTCTTTTAGAGAACCACTGAATGGAATGAAACTAAATCTGGCATGAATGTTCCTTATGAGGTGCTGACCAAGTGTTGTTTTTTTGTAGCCGATCCATCATCCAAGATGGCCGCCAGCGGGGAACTTAGTTTAACATAGGACCCTATGGGAAATGCATACAAATGACTTCTTTTAGAGAACCACTGAATGGAATGAAACTAAATCTGGCATGAATGTTCCTTATGAGGTGCTGACCAAGTGTTGTTACTTTGTAGCCGATCCATCATCCAAGATGGGCGCCAGAGGGGGACTTAGTTTAACATAGGACCCTATGGGAAATGCATACAAATGACTTCTTTTAGAGAACCGTTGAATGGAATGAAACCAAACATGGCATGAATGTTCCTTATGAGGTGCTGACCAAGTGTTGTTACTTTGTAGCCGATCCATAATCCAAGATGGCCACCAGCGGGGAACTTAGTTTAACATAGGACCCTATGGGAAATGCATACCAATGACTTCTTTTAGAGAACCACTGAATGGAATGAAACTTTGCTGACCAAGTGTTGTTACTTTGCTGCCGATCCATCATCCAAGATGTTTAGAAGTCTATCAGAAAATTGTAAAAAAAATTCTGAATGGTCACAACTTGACCACATATTCAAAAATAATAATGATAAGATGTCTTCAGTAGCTATTGTAAGACTACACTAAGATGACCTGTTTTTAATTTTAAATACTGTGTCAAATTAAACCAATCTTGGTCTCAATCATTATATAATTTTACATAATTTCCAAAATCACATTAGATACAGGTGAGCGACACAGGCTCTTGAGAGCCTCTAGTTATTTATTTTTGTAAATAATCAAAATTTAATGAAATCGATTTTTTTTCTTTTGAACATTTGGTCAAAATGTTCAAGTGGATATATTGAACATTGAAATATGTTGGCTTATCAAAGTGAATGAGGAAAACTGGACTAAATTAAATCATATTAAATTTAAGATATATAATTTTCAGGTATATTTATATTTTACACCACACCGGCAATACTGACCCTTGCAAATCATATTTTTTTTCATAATAATAATAAAAAAACCGAATTGTAATACAAATGAAAAATAATACATAATAGTAGATTATTTATTGGTAAAAAGTTTTGCTGGTAAATTCGTCTATGTGAGACAATGTTCCATTTTAATGTGCAGCTTTTGCGAACGAGCTCGTAGAAAGCCCGTGCGTATTTTATCTCCTCCAAAGCCAGTCAAGATGGGAACAATAAACAGAAAATTCAAAACTTTTAGAAAAGTTTATAGAACTATACCTCTTGATCATCTCCGCGGCTTTCGGATGTATTGACTACCCCGGGAGAATACATTTTTCGAAGAAATGTCTTTGGTTCATGATTTTTCGATATAACGCGATTTCCAGGGTTTTTTTCTTTTTTTGCTCTCATTCTTCTCTTTTTCTCTCTTTTCCTCTCACAGCTATACCTTTCCTATTTTGTATTTATAAAAACTTTTAGTCACTGGCAATTTAACCATCATATTTTGTAATTTTAGCTTTAGGAGAATATCAAGTCTTTCATGACAGTCTATATTTTTTCTGTAATGTTTTTTAGATCATGTATTTTATAAACGAAACCCAGTTTTGACAAATAAAAGTAAACTTACAAAACTATCGCCGTGGGCGCCGTCGTTAAGTGGTCAGCGCATCGGACTACGAAGCCAAAGGTCCCTGGTTCGATTCCCGTTCGGGATGAAAATTTCAGGCATCAAATTTGCGACCGGACTTATCGACACCATTTGCGAGGATGGTTTCGGTAATACGATGCTAATCCGTCGGATGGGGACGAAAATTGCTGTCCCATGTTAAGGAAGGGAAACCCCCTTAGCACGAAAAAGACTATTATGTAGATGTCGAAAAAGAGTATGCTAAAATGCCGCTACAGTGGCCTCTCTCGCACCCGCCAAGTGGAGAGGGATTGGTATAAGTTGGTATAACTTGTTTCCCAATCCACTATAAATAAATAAGTTTAAAAGTATCACTGGACTTAAGAGAGAATGCTTGGTTTTCAGTCATAATAATTATATTTTCTTTAAATTTATTTCCGTTTATAATTTAAGTCATCATCGTCTTTTATTCAATCTTCTTCGCGTTCTTTGAACATATAGAATAAGTTTATTATCGATAAATTTAGGAACGATAACTCTTATCGTATTGTAACGTAACGACGCCCTACCTTAAAAATTGATCGAGTATTTTGTGAAAACTTGTGGTTAGAATTTCATAATTTTTTATCATATAACACACATATATATGATATTTTTTGTAACAGTTTTTTGTAAGAATTAAACGACAGGATTTTTTTACAGCAGTGTTTGAATATTGAATGAGGCAACTGAAAATGAACGAAATTCCTATCATGTCTGATAGTTTTTACCTTTGAATTTTCATATAAAAAGTGAATTTTACCATCATATTTCATTTTTGATTAAGAATATATCCCTGTTCTTCAGTTCAACAATTATAACTATTTTTCATCAAACATATATGCTATGAGAGGTAGTAATATTCATTAACTTGTGTCATCTCCTGGAATGAAGGGTACCCCTTAAATGCCCATTTCCAATGAACCCTGTGAAGGAAACGCGTGGTTGAATTTCAACAAAATTTTCACAGGTGGTGTATTGAGACATATATAATCAATGATGAAAATATGAAAAAAATTAAACGAGTGGAAAATTTTGGCCTACCCCAGGCCTACCCCCTTAAGCTTGTGACCTTAACTTCTCTCGAAATTTGCCTATGAAACATGTAGTATTGTCCTACACTATATTTAGTTGCACAACAAGGATTTAGAATATCGATTTTTAAACCGGGGGCTCACTCAGGCCAAATTTTAAATATTGTCAGTTTAAGCTTGTAAACTAAGGTTTTTTCATTTTTCATTAGGTTTATTGATTTAATTTCTTTATAGAATGACTGCATACTTTTTTTGGATGGGAATAAGGTAATATATTTTTGACTTTAGGTAAGTGGCCCAACTACTTATAGGGGTTGCGGGGATTACTGTCGATTCCGACAGTCCAGATTTCTAGTTTAATATAGGAACGTATGGGAAAATTCATTTAAAAATCTTCTTGCCTGAAACCACTTGGCCTATTGGAACCAGACTTGGCAGCAATGGTCCTTAGATGGTAATCTTTCAGATGGTGTCCAATAACATGACTGTCAACCAAGATGGCTGCCTTAGCCAAACTTGTTTAACATAGGACCCTAAGGGAAAACCAGCCAAGATTACTGCTACACTTAAATTCAGTTTTGCTTATGGTGGACAAGTTCAATACAGCCTCTAATTCTTTAGGTTATGATATAAATGAATTCTAGATAGTTAAATTGGTTTATTAAGGTAAACCTTAGAGAACATTAATTGATAAACAGGTGTGCTTGCTGGAGTTGTACCTATAGTACTTTCTTTATAGATATCATCTGGAGACTCTTCTCACCTCACCTGACCCAAAGGGCCATGTCAGCTATTGCCATCACTTTGTGTCCCTTGTTCCTGATTGTTCCCTCAATGTCATTTTTTTTCATAACCCCTCCTTAAAAGATGACATCTCTGAAACAACTGGCCAATTGGCACTAAACTCTAGTGGAATGGTCCTTGGGTGGCCCCAGTCAAATCATGTGTCCGGTGTCCCTGACTTTCAACGATGTGGCTGCTGTTACTAAAATTAGAAAATAGGGGTGAATTTTGAAATTTTTTTTCCAATGAAACTACCTGGAAGGTGTATTAGGTGGTCCTCTATTAAGATTGCTGCTAACCAAGCTATAGCAGATATTCTTTTAACATAGGACTACCGGTATATGAGAAAATTCACTTTATAACTTATGTTAGCAGGTATGGGCCTTGATGGTCCTCTTTCAGAAATGTCTAATTAAAACCAGACTGTCAAATAAGATTCTTTATCATAATTATGTCGAATGACCCTGACCATCTGCCAATATGGCTCCCACACCTGAACTTAATTGAATGCAGGACCAATGCAGACAATTCACCTAAATCTACCCTGAAGCTCCTGAACAAAAGGGAACCAAACTTGGCAGAGATGATATCTTTTCTATGACCAAGACTGATAGCTAAGATGGCAACCAATGCCTAACATAGGACTGGATAGGAAAATTCACTTTAGAAAGTCTTCTGTGCAACGTGATCCAGGATTTACATGTATATGAACCAATACCAAATATTGAAATACACCTCCAGTGATCCCAGTCACTAATCAAGTAGCCTTGCAGTTACTGCTCTTTTGGCCATTGATTGGCAAATTGAATTCAGATGAGCGATATAGGCTCCATAGTTGTTATATTTCTTATAATCTGATGTGGCTTCTTATAGCACACAGACAGTTTCATAACACAGTTAACATATGTCCAAAAAAATAAAATAAATAAAATCCAGTTTACTGTAAATTTATTCAGTGTGAAAACATCACCTAAGAAATCCATAAAAACCAACCAAACATGAAAAAATGTAAACATGCAGTGAAATGACATGCACATTTATTTCTTTTGTAGAAAACAGAGAATAAAATAGATGAATGTCGAGTGAGATTTCTTTCATTTATGGGAATAGCCATTGATAATGTCAGGTAATAAAAAATATGCATACATATACATGTATTTGAGGGCATATTTATATTAAATTTTTCTTTCCATGCACTATTGGCCATACCAGATACAATGAAACTAAACTGGCCCCTCCACAAACCGAACACTTTCTTTTGGTCCGGAATTTACACCTATGTTTTAAAGGAAATAAATCCTCCAAAAACCGGCCCCTCTGAATTCCGAATACCAGAGATGAATTCCGGTCCAAAACATATATATTCATATGAAATACACCTCTAAAAACCGGCCGAACTCTCATTCTCTTCATTCAGTAACATATTTTACATGTTTAAAACAAAGCCTCAGTGATGTGTACAGGAAAAACTTTGTTCTAATAAAAGAATTTAAGTTGCCATTCTCCCAAAAAATAATGAAGAAGCTTAAAAGACTAAGATTTAGTAACAGGTAAAGAAGAAACTATGCAAATGTCATAAATATGTAATTTTGATCCGTTTCCATATTTGAATCAATTTACTTCCAGTCGGATTTCATTACAGTCCAGAACCTCTCAAAACCGGCCAATTTCTATGGTTCCATAGCTGTTCAGTTTACAGACCTTCCTCTGTATTGACAATTCTTGCATTCATCATCCAAAGTTCAAAAACTTTCCTTAGAACATTTTCTCCTCTGAAACCAATGGGCTTATTTGAACCAAACATTTCAGTGGTCTCCTTTCAAAAATCAGAAAAAAGCACAAAAGTGAGTCTTGTTAAATGATATTGCTTAATTCATTTTTATGGCCTTTGAAATGGCAGATAAAATCTAAGTGAGGAATACAGGTTTCTTGGAGCCTATAGTTTATCATTTTGGCATCAACAGAATAATATTGTTAAACAGATTAGTGTATAGATCAAAAGACTATTATGGTAACAAGTCAGTTAATAATTACTTACAGGTAATAAATTTTCTTGAAATTCATAATACATTTTAATATGATGAAAAGAAATCACAGTTTGTTGGGTTTTTCAATATTTGGCACTTGAGATGAATAAATGCTCTTATTGTAATTTAGATGTTATTTTTAAAAAAAATGTTTATTAAATGAAAAACAAAATTAATTTTAGGTTGTGTGGATTTATTATCCATGGGCCTGAGGACCAGTTTAATTGCCATGCATTTCACTGTGAACCGTCAGCAGGAGCGCTCTGTAAAACCATTGAAGCTGCATGCAAGGTCAGTTTCAGAAAATGCAGATCTGCTAGACATTAAATGTGCACTATTTGACTATTTATCATTTTTGGCCAGGTTGCACAGAGTGCAAATCTGGGTTATAGTTTGGTGAATGTCGGGCGGGCAGTTTTTCACCCACATCCTTGAAACTTCATAGAAAGTTTCTATACACATGTATATAATGAAGATGTGCACCTCACTTTATGGAATTATTTCAGGAATTATTTCCCATTTTTCCAAACTTTGGAACTTAGTCTTTTTTTATTGACATCTTCAATAGAGGGTACCTATTTTGCGAAATCAACTCCTCCTACAGTTTTCCACCCACATCCTTGAAACTTCATAGAATGTTTCTATATATATTGAAGATGTGCACCTCACTTTATGGAATTATTTCAGGAATTATTTCCCATTTTTCCAAACTTTGGAACTTATTGGTTTTTTATTGACATCTTCAATAGAAGGTACCTATTTTGCAAAATAAACTCCTACTACAGTTTTCCACCCACATCCTTGAAACTTCATAGAATGTTTCTATATATATTGAAGATATGCACCTCACTTTATGGAATTATTTCAGGAATTATTTCCCATTTTTCCAAACTTTGGAACTTAGTCGTTTTTTATTGACATCTTCAATAGAGGGTACCTATTTTGCGAAATCAACTCCTCCTACAGTTTTTCACCCACATCCTTGAAACTTCATAGAATGTTTCAATATATATTGAAGATGTCCACCTCACTTTATGGAATTATTTCAGGAATTATTTCCCATTTTTCCAGACTTTGGAACTTAGTCGTTTTTTATTGACATCTTCAATAGAGGGTACCTATTTTGTGAAATCAACTCCTCCTACAGTCTTTCACCCATATCCTTAAAACTCCATAGAATGTTTCTATATATATTGAAGATGTGCACCTCACTTTATGGAATTATTTCAGGAATTATTTCCCATTTTTCCAGACTTTGGAACTTAGTCGTTTTTTATTGACATCTTCAATAGAGGGTACCTATTTTGTAAAATCAACTCCTCCTACAGTTTTTCACCCATATCCTTGAAACTTCATAGAATGTTTTTATATATATTGAAGATGTGCACCTCACTTTATGGAATTATTTCAGGAATTAGTTTCCATTTTTCCAAACTTTGGAACTTAGTTGTTTTTTTATTCAAATATTGCTTACTTCACTTATTTCTAATTAAATTGATGACTGCCTCTGTGATTGTACACCAACATACAATGTGTCTGATTTTGTCTATATAAATATTCATGACTGCCAATGTGCAATATGATCTTGTAATCACCTTTGTCACCACTCAGTAAACACCCAGTAAAGCAACCCGGCCATTTGTGTCTTTGACCCATTTTTGGAAAGATTACATTGGCTAACAAACCCACAAGTTAAGGATAGTTAGGGAACTGTAGTTCTTATGGCCCTTTGTTAGTTAGGGAACTGTAGTTCTTATGGCCCTTTGTTGCTTTTAGTTCACCTGGCCCAAAGAGCCATGTGAGCTATTGTCATCACTTGTCGTCCGTCATCGTCCACCATTGTCGTCGTAAATTTTCCTTCAAAGATCTTACTCCTCTGAAACCACTGGTCAAATTGGAAAAACACTTGGTAGGAATGGTCCTTAGGTAGTCCCCTTTCAGATTTATATCTGATGAAACCGCCTGTCATCCAAGATGGCTGCCAGAGCCGAACCTAGCATAACATAGGATCCTATGGGGAATATATTTAAAGATCTTCTTGTCTGAAACCACTTGGCCAGTTTGAACAAAACTTGTCAGCAATGGTCCTTAGGTGTTCCTCTTTAAGAATTATATCCTATTACCCTGCCCGTCACCAAAGATGGCCGCCAGAGCCGAACATAATTTAACATAGGACCCTATGGTGAATTTACTTAGAGATCTTCTAGCCTGAAACCACTTGGCCAATTAGAACAAAATTTTGCAGCAATGGTCCTTAGGTGGTTCTCTTTAAGAAGTATATCCTTTACACCGCCTGTCACCCAAGATTTCCACCAGAGCTGAACATAGTTTAACATAGGACCTATGTGAAATTTACTTAGAGATCTTCTTGTCTGAAACCACTTTGCCAATTGGAACCAAAATTGGCATTAATGGACCTTAGTTGGTCCTTTTTCATAACAATATCCAATGACCCTGTCCACCATCTAAGATGGCTGCCAGATAGACTTTAGTTTAACATAGTACCTAAAGGGAAAGTTCACTGAAAGATCTTCCTGTTTGAAACCAGTGAGCCAGTTGGAACTTGACAGAAATGTTCCAGGCTGCCAGTCTAAATGGGCATAGTCCAGGTGAGCAATACAGGCTCCTGGAAGCCCCTAGTTATTTGATATATATGGACCAAAGCCTATGGTACATGATACATTGGAACTGTTTCTACCTTAATGTTTGATCTTTTTTTTAGCTCACCTGGCCCAAAGGGCCATGGGAACTATTGTCATCACTTGTCGTCCTTCGTCGTAAATTTTCCTTTATAGATCTTCTACTCTGAAACACTGAACAAATTGGAACAAAAGTTGGCAGCAATGGTCCTTAGGTGGTCTTCTTTCAGAAGTATATCTGATGACCCTGCCATTTATCCAAGCTGGCCACCAGAGCCGAACTTAATTTAACACAGGACCCTATGGGAAATTTACTTAAAGATCTTCTGGTCTGAAACCACCAGGCCAATTGGAACAAAGATAGGCAGCAATGGTCCTTAGGTGGTTCTCTTTCAGATTTATATCCAATGACCCAATGCGTCATCCAGGATGGCCGCTAGAGCCGAACATTGTTTAACAGAGGACCCTATGAGAAATTTACTTAAAGATCTTCTAACAATATTTTTGCAATTCTAACTTAAATTTGCGATATTTTAACAAGCCTAAAGGAACAAGGAATTTTTAGGATGCAGAAGGAGTCTGTTGTCAAATCAAAATTCTACAACCTTATTGTGCATCTACATACAAAGTATTTCTATATACTGTTGTCGTACACTATATGCGGATGTGAAATAAGGCTTTAGAATTTTGATTTTAAAACTTACAGCCCACAGGGTGCGAAATTTATAGTTGTGAATTAAAGCTTGTGACCTAAACTCCTTTCATTGTTCATTTTATGCATTTTAATTCTATACAGTATTATCACACAGTGTAAGTAGATGTGCAGTGAGGGTGCAATGAGGGTGTAGAATTTTTATTTTTCTGAATTTGGAGCCCATTATTCAAATATATGAGTGTGAAAGTGGTGCACAGTGATACAAAATGAGGGGAGTGCGGGGATAGCTGTTGTTTCCGACTGTTCATCCTTATGTTGATTTTAATGGAATTTGTCAGTTCATTTCAAATTTTTGCCTACTTTATAACTAGTGTTTTTTATATACATCCATCTGTCATATCTATCCAAAACAATATTAATTTAAATCCATAACTTCTTAAAGGAGTTATTACAAAATGCCCAAAAATTCATTTTTTATTTGGAATTTAAATGCTTTTGGTGTAAAAAAAACATAATGAAACTTTTATTAACCATAAACTATCTGATGCATAAATATGACCTGTTTTCATCTCAGTTTTCTTGTTAAATATTCATATTGTCATGCCGAAAATAAGGCTCTATGACTCGTAACTTCACTACTGTGTGTCTGACATACATCTGCAACTGATCTGTCGATGAAAAACTCCAAACTTCGTGACTATTCTGTAAATTTTAAGTAACAATTAGATATGTCTTAATAGTCAACAAGGATCAAACTTTTAGAAACAGAACTTGCACATAATCTGCAATGTTACATTTATTTGTGTTGATGTCATATATGATGCAAAGAAATTCACATGAAAATTTGAAAAACAACTCGATCAAAATATTTGGGACATTTCAGCAGTGGAAATAATAATTCATTACGACTACTGAAAACAAAAGGTAGTGTAATATATTTTACTTTAATTTTATAAGAGCACCTGAGATATTCCCAAAAAAACACTTGCAGTTTGTAAAAGTAAACACAGTAGAACCAATAGCTGCTGGTGACAACAGATTTGTATATTAAATCAAACAAAATTAGTATTCATACAAAAGCAATAAAAATGTCAGTTTTGAATGAATATACAATGTATATGATCGTTTAAAATAAAAAAGGTTTTTGTCTCGCCTGCGACAAAAAGTCGTAGAGGCGAGATATAGGTATTACTTTCCGGCGGCGGCATGAACTTTTTTTAAAACTTTAATAACTTAAGTACAATTAATATTTATGGTCCACAAGGTAACTTATCGTACAAGGTTTGCTGCAGTATACTTGTGACCCTGACCTCATTTTCATGGTTCACTGACTTCACATGCTTAAATTCATTTCTCAGCAACTGTAATACCTAGGCCAACCATATTTGGTCTATAGATAATTCTTAGTGGGTAAATGCCAGTTTGACACCTGGCTTTGGACCTTGACCTCAATTTCATGGTCGAGTGACTTTGTCACTTTTTCGTGGTTAAGTCTATTTCTCAGAAACTGTAATACCTAGACCCACTGTATTTGGTCAATAGATAGTTCTTGGTGGGTACATGTCAGTCTGACACCTGCCTTTTGACCTTGACCTCAATTTCATGCTTGAGTGACCTGCATCACATTTTCATGGTTAAGTCCATTTCTCAGCAACTAGAATACCTAAACCCAACATATTTAGTCAATAGATAGTTCTTAGTGGGTACATGTCAGTCTGACACCTGGTTTGTGACCTTGACCTCAATTTCATGCTTGAGTGACTTTGTCAATTTTTCATGGTTAAGTCCATTTCTCAGAAACTGTAATACCTAGACCCACTGTATTTGGTCTATTGTTAGTTCTTGATGGGTACCTGACGGTCTGACACATGTCTCTGGACCTTAACCTTAATTTCATGGTTGAGTAACTCTCATCCAATTTTCTTTATTAAGTCCTTTTTTAAGAAACTGTAATACCTAGACCCGTGCGTGTTTGGACTATAGATATTTCTTAGTAGGTACATGCAAATCTAACGCTTGACCTCAGTTGCATGCTTGAGTGACTTTGTCACATTTTCAAGATTGGGTCCATTTCTCAGTAACTTTAATACCTAGACCCACCAGATTTGGTCAATAGATAGTTCTTAGTGGATACATGTCAGTATGACACCTGCCTTTTGACCTTGATTTCAATTTGTTTTAACACATTTTCCTTTGACTTGCAAAATGTCGGGTATCAGATAATCATTATTCTGTGTCCATGTGCATACTCAGGCGAGACATGTACTGTGTCCACTCTTGTTTTATATTGGCATGGGGTCGTGTCAACTAATCATACCATAAGGACAAGATAAAAATGTATATATATAGAGTATTAGTATACTAAAGAAGAATATGGAAAATATTTGTATGAGGCTAAGGAATTAGGGAAAATGTGAGGCTCTGCTGATCATTTTCCACCAGTTCCTAGCCAGATACAAATATTTCCTTTATTCTATAGTAAACCAATATTGTTTTTATCCTGCACTATTGACATCAAAATGATTATTTGTTACAATTTAAAAAGTCTTGATTAAAAACCCTAATAGACCAGGGATTGATCTTATTTGTTACAAGGGTATTAAAAATTGGTTTTGTTGGTTTGAAAGAAAAATTAAATTGTAAATTTGGTGTTTAATTGGATTCATTATTATTAATGGGGTAAAAGTTAATGTAAGGAGGATAAATTATGAAACTTTCATATTGTTAAAATAATTCTCAAAATGATTTTCTGTCATGAATAATAGGGAATTTGTTGTGCAGGAGGATGGGGCATCCATGTATTACGGGCACACAATTTCTAATTTTATTGTATGTCTCTATTAATTTGAAAATTCACCTATGAACATACTAAACTAAATATAGAGACTTATGTATCAAAATAATACATAGTAGATTTTGATTACAGCTGAGATATCAGAAATTACTGGATGCCAATCCAACAACACCAACCAATAAAACAGAAAGTAACAAGGTAAGTGGCAATTACTATCAGTATGTCCTCCTTTGATGGAATTATAAACACCAACTATGCATCACATTCAAAATGGTGACTAAAGTAGAATTTAAAACTTTAACTTTTGGGAATCTACTTGCCAATATGTTAAGGAAATCAACCATGGAATTTAAATTAATGCAAATTACTTTTGTCATGGTTAAATGTTTTAATGATACGATCAAATTATGTTGCAACCCTCCTTTTGCATTTTTGATGTTCATTACATTTTTCATCTTCATCTGGACTTGAATGACAAGAGCTCAATCTGCATTCAAGACAGTAATTATAAAATAATAAAACTTTATTATCTCCTCATCCAGCAGTGTTGTGTATATGTCATTTGTCTGAATGTTGTTGATTTGCAATTTTTTAAAAATTTTTTGCACCATTTTTAATTCATTAGGCCTATCTGTGTTTTAATTTCACTTTTTATATGTTTTTTAGTTGATAGGAATATTAAGAAACAGGGGGTAAATGTCATTTAAACATCAAACATTATATGGTATTCATAAAGTTGGAAAAAAAAGACAACTTCAACTTAGACATCTGCCAACACTGCAAAACATGCTCTTAATGTAGGAGGTACTTAAATGGGTGATATGTCAGATTTTTATCAAAATTTACTTGCATCTAGAACATGTTGAATTGCATCTGAATATCAAAAAGTGTTTGTCACTCTATAACTTTCCAAAATATGGTAAATCAAGTTTTGGCAAAAAGATGTGTAAATACATAAAATGCATATCAAAATCGATCCAAAAATTCAAATCTCTAGGCTTTAAAATTATGAATTTTCAATATCCAGTCTCTGGAACTTTTTAAAAAAATTATATATTATTGATATTGAAATTTCTTTTTACTGATATAAAATTTATTAGGGGTCACCATTTTCATTGAGTCATGCTATAAATTTTAGATTTTTGGTGTTTTGCACACAAGACATATAGTTTAACAGTATTCACTGCAAAAACGAAGCTGGTGACCCTATCTTCAATAGGAAATGAAAAATGTAAATCTTGTAGGTAGTAATATCATGGCCAACAATTAGCAACAAAAAGATAGACCATGTAGGTAGTTACATCTTGGCCTCCAGAAGACAACAAGAAAGATAGATCTTGTAGGTAGAAGCATTTTGGAGCTCCAATAGGCAATAAAAAATATAAATCTTGTAGGTAGTAATATCATCGCCTACAATTAGCAACAAAAAGATAGAGAATGTAGGTAGTGAATTAAGGCCTCCAATAGGCAAAAAAAAGATAGATCATTTAGGTAGTGAAATCAAGACCTACAATTGTGAAAATAATTATAGTATAACTAATTGCGGAATTCAAATACTAAAATAAACTACCGTGACCGAACTACGTAGTTAATCATGACTGCGCGCAGCACACAAGTTATTTACAGCTGTAGTTCAGTCACAAGTTTATTTCTGGTATTTCAATTCAGCGATTAGTTATACTTTTTATTACATTTAACAGAATCTAGCATTTTAGCAGAAAAAATTCGTAAGGGTTCCACAGAACCCAGTGTATCGCCTCGCTCGATGTTGTATATTTTTTCAGTGTAATAGTGGAATGGACACAACTTTAACCACAGAGTAAATGTAAATGTTGATGCGGCTGACAATGACAACAGAATGTAGGATCGCTTTGTCTCACTTCTGTGACAAAAGTCACAGGCTCGACAATAAATTGAAATTGAGCAGACTATGTCTTAAGTTATTTCTCCGCATCAATTGTGACCTCACTTTAAATTTTGTAATAATTTTTTTCCCATTTTATCAGTATTTTACTTATAAATGGACTTAGTTTTTCTCCCAGTTAACATTACATACAGTCTGCAGTTAAACTTTTTAAAACATTAACTACTTTCTTAAACCATCCTGGATTTTTACCAAACTTGGGTAGATGCTGGTTCATGATCAATAGATAGTATCCATAGGAAAATTTTGCAATAATATTTTTCCCATTTTTCTGTATTTTACTTATATTTTACTTATGGAACCCGTTTGTTTCACTCGGATACTACAGTAAATAATTCGTTGTAATGTAATAAAAATAGATCATGTAGGTATTGACATCACGGTCTATTGTTGCCAACATAAGATAGATCTGTTGTTAGTGACATCATTGGCCACAATGTCAACAAAAGATAGATTAGGTAGAAGTGACATCACAACCTACATTTCTTAACAAAAAGAAACCAATGTAATATTTCACACTTTTTTATTCATTTTATTTTTTTATCTGTTGTAATAAAGTTCTCAGTTAAAAATTTTATGCTTGTGCATGTTGTGTTTATGGTTTTATTTTGCTTAATGTGTGTATTGTAGATATTAGAATTAGGTGCCACAATTACTGCTGGAATAAAATCTAAGGCTGAAAGTGTACAAACAAACTTTATACCAGGAATCAAAGCTGGAGCTCAAACAATGCAGAGTGGTGTTAAGAATGGACTACAGGGAGTTCAAAATGTTTTTTCAAGATTAAAAACAAAAGTAACAAAGTTGGAAAACAGCTAACAAAGAAAGAAATCCTAGGATATTCCCAGCAGCATTAAGTATGTTGTACAATACATAGATTGTCGTTGTATCACATACTGGTACATTAAAGTTATTAGCTTCATCTAAATTGAATATGAAAAAATAGACAAAATTGTAACCTCAAGCTACTCCAATTGAACAAGTTATGGAATATTGAGACAAAATGTCATTCCAAAGGGAGGGCTTCACCATTAAAATGAAACAAGTACTTGTATTGAATTGATACAAGTTTCTCGTATGACTATAAGAATTTGTAGTTATATGATGCTAGGAGTAGGTATAATATTCAGGTGAGGAGGAGGGAGGGTACAAAGGATAGTTTTGGAACTGTATCTGCTTTAACAACTTTTACAAAAATCTTCTCCTCTGAAACTACTTGGCTAAAATCATAATTAGGGTATTTAGTTTAAAAAATGTGAATGATGACCCCGCCTGCCAACCAACATGGCTGACATGTCTA
Organism: Mytilisepta virgata; assembly: GCA_028015205.1. Lineage (NCBI taxonomy): Eukaryota > Metazoa > Mollusca > Bivalvia > Mytilida > Mytilidae > Mytilisepta > Mytilisepta virgata. The sequence continues at coordinate 46,800,461 of CM051520.1, forward strand.
ATAATAGAGTATTGGGGTAAATTGCAGGTTTTGGCTTATATCTCAAAAACTAAAGCATTTAGAGCAAAGCTGACATGGTTTCAAAATATTCATCAGGTCAAGATCTACATGCCATGAAATTTTCGTTAATTTTCAGGAAATTTTGAAATTTTAGGTTATTATCTTGAATATCACTATAGATAAAGACAAACTGTAAACAGCAAAAATTTTCAACAAAGTAGGATCTACAAATAAGTCAATATGAACAAAATCGTTAATTGAACCCTTACAGGAGTTTTTGCCCTTCAAAGACGGCATCTGGTGTAAACTTTCTTTTAAAGATCTTGTCCTCTGAAACCACTGGGCCAATTAGGACCAGACTTTAGTGGAATGGGTGGCACCCTTCCAAAAGTATGTCTGGCATCTCCAACTTCCAGCGGATATGGCTGCTGTGACTAAAAATAGAAAAAAGGGGGGGATGAATTTAAAAAAAAATTCTATGAAACTAAATGGCCAATGGAACCAGACATGGTTGCAATGGTCCTGATGAGGTCTTTCAGAATTTTGGATGACCCAGACTGTCAACCAAGATGACCACCACAGCCAAACTTAGTTTAACTTGAGACCCTATTAAAAAGCTCCTTGTCTGAAACCACTAAGCCAATTGGAAATAAACTGGCAGCAATGGTCCTTACATGGTCCTCTTTCAGAATTGTATCTGATGATCCGGACTTTCAACCAAGATAGCTGCCACAGCTGAACTTGGTTTAACATAGGACGCTATGGGATATTTCATTTTAAGATCTCCTTGTCTGAAACCACTAAGCCAAATGGAAATAAACTGGCAGCAATGATCCTTGCATGGTCCTCTTTCAGAATTGTATCTGATGATCTGGACTTTCAACCAAGATTGCCACCACAGCCGAACAAGGTTTAACATAGGACACTATGGGATATTTCATTTTAAAATCTTTTTGTCTGAAACCACTGAGCCAATTGGAACCAGACTTGGCATAAATGGTCTTTAGATGGTCCTCTTTCAGAAATATGTCTGATGACCTGGACTGTCAACCAAGATAGCTGCCACAGCTGAACTTAGATTAACACAGTTCCCAACTTGAAAATTCATTTAAAAATCTTCTTGGTTGAAACCATTGGAACAAGATTTGGCATAAATGGTCTTAAGATGGTCCTCTTTCAGAATTGTTAACAAGAAAAATAAATGAAAATGGTGAGCTGTCAAAAGGGGCGTAAGACGACTAAAAACAAGTCGAACAAAACCAAATACAAAATCGCAAAAAACAACAACAAACTAAAAAGTAAAAAATACTCAACGTTTCGACCAATATGGTCTTGATCACGAGTGTGTAAAAAATAAAAATAAAAATAAATAGGTGTTGACTCTTTGAAACCCAGAGCAAGACTTCAGAATTGTGTTTGATGACCTGGACTGTCAACCAAGATGGCTGCCACAGCTAAACTTAGATTAACATAGGCCCCAACTTGAAAATTCATTTAAAAATCTTCTTGGCTGAAACCATTGGAACCAGACTCGGCAGCTACAGTTCTAAAATGGTCTCTTTTCAGAATTGTGTCCGATGATCTGGACTATCAACCAAGATAACTGGCATAGCCAAACTTAATTTAACATAGGACCATATGGGAAAACCAGAAAAAATTGACTGTTGCCCTATAGTAATCAGTCTGTCAGCATTTCCTTTGTCGTACGATAACTTAAGATTGCCTTCATGGATTTTTATGATTTTTATACAAAATATTGGACTTGACCAAAGGAAGGACCCTTTCGGTTTTGAGGAAAAATCGGACAACAATTTTTGGGAAAAAATTAGTTTTTATATGAAAAAAATGCATATTTTGAGAATTAACCTTATGTCATATGATAACTTCAGATTGCCTTCACAGATTTTCATAAATTTTATACACAGTGTTGAACATCATGATCAGAGGAAGGTCCATTTTGATTTTTAGGAAAATTGGAGAACACTGTTTGGGGAAAAACTTAGTTTTTAGATGAAAAAATGCATATTTTGAGAATTAACACTATGTTGTATGATAACTTAAGATTGGCTTCACAAATTTTCATAAATTTTATACACAGTTTTGGACATGATCAGAAGAAGGTCCCTTTTGATTTTTAGGAAAATTGGAAAAAACTTTTTTAGGGAAAACCCTAGTTTTTATATGAAAAAATGCATATTTTGAGAATTAACACTATGTTGTATGATAACTTAAGATTGGCTTCACAAATTTTCATAAATTTTATACACAGTGTAGGACATGATCAAAGGAAGGTCCCTTTTGATTATGAGGAAAATCGGAAAACACTTTTTGGGGAAAAACTTTGTTTTTATATGGAAAAAGGCAAATTTTGAGAATTTAGCTTCATGCTTTTTCATAGATAAAATGAATGTATGAAATCACAACTAGATTTTGAAGTGTTTTTAATTCCGATGAGTTCAATCACACAAACCGGCAGGGCCCTTTCTGACATTGTCAGTATTCTAATTAGCCTCTAGTTTAGTCTTTAATGCTGGAATATTGTATTTTTTTGGGGCAAGAATTTTGCATAACAGTTAAGTAAGTTTATTTTTTTATGGATCTTAATGTCAATCAGTCTGTTCTGAAATAGAGCTATTCAAGTTTCAGTAAGTCCAAAAATTGAAGATTGCTCAGTTTTTGAATACATTAATATTTATGAATCGCACATGAAAAGTTTTAGAAATGTCATTAATAACATACTCACCCCTGAAGACAAAAGATTTTTAAATGACTGAGAATTTTGATGCTTAGTATTATTGTGACATGAATAGTAATTTGGTAGTGTGTCACAAATGCTGTAAACATTCAGATAATATTTTTGTTTTGTACAATACAGATTTCTGGATTTATGTCATGAGGTATCTTATAACGAAAATACTATCAAAAGCAATAAAATCAAACATGCCTAAACTTGTAGATGTGTCTGCATACAATTTATATAAAACTCATTGGAGTCCTGGGTAGTGAGTAAAGTAACATAAGTATTACTGTTATTGTTAAATAAATATATATATAAATAGAAGGGATGACTTTACGAGCTCTAGGTATAGATTGTGACAGCTGTCTACGAAGTATCTTCTTTTTTTTCACTGTAAATTAAGAAATAAATGATTAAATTTTTTAATTTGAATTCAAGACAACAAATATTGTAATGGATGCAGGACATTTTAGCAGATTTTCTAGAGGTGTGAATGGACATTTTAGTGGGAATTTTAGTGGCATAGAAAGAATTGTTTACCTGTAAAAATTCCATGGATATTTTAGTGGAACATTTTTACATGTAACTTTTATTTATTGCTTTTCGAAGACTTCATGTCAGTTGCCCCAGAACACCAGAAATGTTTAGCATTAGTGACATCAGTAGAGACCATTATGTGTGCAGTATTGGATTTAGATACAGAGACAATGTTGATATGTAAACATCTTGTATTTTAGTGCTCACTTGAGATTGTATTAAGACTGTATTAAAGTGAACTATATCCTGCTCAAAATCCTACTTTTACCCTTCTATTGGTGAGCAGGGGACACAAGCATAGTCTGGCTAACGGAAGAGGTAGATGCTTTATGACTAAAGTCTTGCTAAAATGTCCACATAATATTTTAAATTCCACTGAATTGTCCTTTAAATCTTCCACTAAAATGTCCACAAAGATTCCGCTAAAAGGTCCATTTTATTCTGCTAAAATATCCTATCAATACGCTAAAATGTCCCACGCCGATTTAATACTATTAAACATCAAATATTGTAATATTTTTCTTCTCATACGTAACAGTATTTTAAGATTTTTTTTATTATTCTCTTTCAGACATTTGGTGCTTGTTTTAGGCATGGAGTACAGAGTATGATCCAGACATTAAAATCTCCAGTCAAATGACATTCCACAAAGAAACAAGCAGTTTTATTAACTGTTATAAATCTCATCTGAATTGTTTTCATCATTTCACTACAGACATTTATTGATAAAAGTGATAATATAACAATAATGTTGACTAACAATGAGCAAGAATTGTTGAGAATGTACTGGAGAATTACACAGTAATGTAAAATTCTGTCATCTCAGTATTTGTGCAATAAACAGGTTATTTAGTGGATATCCATGCCATTGTTTTGTCTAAATGGAAGTCAGACAGTTGTCTTATATGTCATTTGGTTTCAGCATCTCCTACTGGCAAGGCAACATTAATATTCCTTTCTAGTGGTGACAACACTTACTTACTGTAAAGCTATGACAAAAATTCTACAAATCACTGTGTACACAGAATAAAAATATATGTCTTTGTTAAGTATATTTAAAAATAGTTGATGTAGAATTCTGAGGTCTTTTAGCACATTTTTGCACTTAGTTTTTTTAGAAAATGAAAATAATTCGGATGACATTGGATGTGATTTATATGTTGTTTGTAATATTATGTGCAATGTTTGATACTGTAATATTACGTGCAATATTTTATACTGTAGTACATTATATATCAGTCAAATAGTGCATCATGCCTTTGATAATTTTTATGTCAGAATTTACAGCTTTGAAATGCTTGGAAAGCTAATTACTTGTATTGTTAATAATGTCCCCCACCGCAGTGTAGAGGTTGTGATACAGAAATTTTGGACATTATTGAAAGCATTCTCACCCTTGAACATTGGAATGGCTCCACATAGTGGAGAAGGTAAATCCAGACCACCTGGAGTAGGGGAATTCAAATTATTTTCTGTTATTCTTTTAAGTATGTTTTTATTAATATAATTTTGTTTGTTATAGTTGATATTTAACAAATAATTGTGTACCTAATTTATTGATATTAATGTAGCTAGTACCTCATTATAAAAAAATTATTCAGCATTAATTAATTGACATACTGTGATTAGTAAAGCTGTTTGTTATTTCAGCTGAGCCACAACAACGTCGTCAGTTGTACTGAAAGTCGTGTACAGCTCCTAATAAACTAAACCTATCTGAGATACTATAAGAATCATGTAATCTTGTCTGTAGATATATGTATAACCAACAAGACTTAGGACATTTGTTATTCTTTAATTAATGTTTTTACTTTTTAGCTCACCTGGCCCAAAAGGCCATGTGAGCAATTACTTTCATTCGTCGTCATCGTTGTCGACGTAAACTTTCTTTTAAAGATCTTCTCCTCTGAAACCACTGGGCCAATTGGAACAATACTTGGCAGCAATGGTCCTTAAGTGGTTTTTCAGAATTGTCTACGACGACCCTGCCTGCTACCCAAGTTGGCCGCCAGAGGCAAACATAGTTCCACATGGTACTCAATGGGTGAAACCACTGTGCCAAATAGAACAAAACTCGGCAGAATGGTCTTTTGTTAGTCCTCTTCAGTATATCTGATGACCCTTTCTGCTGTTGAAGATGGCTGCCACAACATAGTTTAATATAGGACCTAATGTGAAAAATGACTGAAAAATTTTCGTATTGAAACCAGTGAGCCAGTTGGAACTTGACAGCAATGTTCCAGGCTGCCAGACAAGATGGACATAGTCTAGGTGAGCGATACAGGCTCCTGAAAGCCTCTAGTTTATTTTGGCATCTGTCAGCTGATCTTGTATTAACATACCCTTAAAATTTTCTGTTTATATTACATACTTAGCAAATCTTAGGCATCAAAATCAGTATCATAGAATATATGTGTGACCCCCCAAAAAAATCATAAAAAATATTTGATCTGAAATATCATATTGAGGCAGTTAGGTCCCAATGTTATTGGAATTATCTTTTAGGAAAACTGTCATGCTGTCATAACAAAATTATGTTCATTGTTCAAAACAGCTGATGTAAACAGTATATTTGTTGAAAATACTAAAATTTAGTACAATATTTGTTATTGTATTTGAGAAGGGTAATATGAGATTTTGTCATTCTCAGGCATCAACTGATATTCTGTAAACTTTTCTTATCTGCAATCACTGTGCCAGATTAACTGAAACTTGATACGAATCATCATGTAGGAACTTTATAATTGCTTATTAACCAATGTGTTCAAATGCAGTAAAAACTGTCTAGTTGATACTAAACAGGAGCTGGTCATTAATACAGGTCTAATACAGGATTTTCTGTATTAGACCTGTATTAATGACCAGTTCCAGTTTTTCTGTATAAAACCTGTATTAATGACCCATTCTCAGACACATGGAATTGTATTAAATAGACAATTTATAATGTATTTTAAGTCATTCGTTAATAAAAGTATCATAAAATGGGTGTTTTGATATTGATTCTGTATTATGTCCTTGTAACAGTTATATTGGGTCTCGTTCAGCTGTTATATGGCACTCGAGCCTATATAGCTATACTCGACCCAATACAACTGTACCTGGACATAATACAGGATCAATATCAATACACCCATTTAATAATACTAGACATTGCCACCATAAACAATTCAAAATTTTTCTCCTTTGTTTGTAGACAAATGAACTAAAATTGTGATGAAGCATCCACTGTTTTATGAGTCTGTTAATTTTGGTAGTTTTGCAGTATTTTTTATTATTATAATAAAGTCTAGTTATGTCTCCCCTTCTACCAAAGGAGACAAATTGTTTTACCCTGAATTATTCTTCTTGTTCTTGTTGATAGTTTAGTTTAAACTTATTTATTTATAGTGGATTGGGAATCAAGTTATACCAACTTATACTACTCCATCTCCACTTGGCGGGTGCGAGAGCGGCCCCTGTAGCAGCATTTTATCCTACTCTTTTTTGACATCTGAAGAGGAGTCATTAACGTGCTAAGGGTGTTGCTCTCTCTTAATACGTGACAGCCATTTTTTGTCCCCATCCGACGGACAAGACCATCCTCACAAATGGTGTTGACAGGGCGTCGCAAATTTGATTCCTGAAATTTTCATCCCGAATGGAAATTGAACCAGGGACCTTTGGTTTCGTAGTCAAATTTGCTAACCACTACACAATAAGATGTTGTGTCGCGTAGTATCATGACCCACATATGACCTCAAGGTCAAATTATTTATTTTTTTCTCATACAACCATGTCCGGTCTAGAACTTTTTTTTATCTTTTTGCCAAAGCTTATTACATTTACAACGTGGGTGTATCACCATGAGGCAATGTGTCACATAGTATCATGACCCAAATATGACCTTTACCCTTTGACCTCACATATGACCTTGACCTTTAACTTCAAGATCAGACTTTATCTTTTGACCTAGGCATATGATATTTTTCATGTGGGTGTATCACAATGAGACGATGTGTTGTCTAGTATAATGGTCACATATGACCTTGACCTTTGACATCAAGTAAAGTTATTGATTTTTTCTCATGCAACCTTTCCAGCCTATCTTTTGACCTAAGCCTGTGACATTTGCCATGTGGTGTATCACCATAAGATGATGTGTCGTGTAGTATCATGACCAAAATTTGACTTTGACCTCAGGATCAAATTATTGATTTTTGTTTTTTCGTACAACTGTGTCTGGGCCAGAATTTTTTATCTTTTGACCTAGACCTATGATATTTGGCATGTGGGTGTATCCCCATAAGATGATGTGTGGCATAGTATTGCGACTCGCATAAGATCTTGAGGTCAAATGTCAAGGTCAAACTTTTTATCTTTTGACCTAGGCATGATATTTTGTATGTGTGTGTATCACTGAGATAATGTGTTGTGTAGTATAATGTTCCACATATGACCTTGACCTTTGACCTCAAAATCAAACTTTTTATCTTTTGACCTACATATGTAGGCACATGATATTTTTCATGTGGGTGTATCACAATAAGATGATGTGTTGCGTAGTATCATGATCCACGTATGACCTTCACATTTGACTGGCAATTAAGCTTGTTTATTTGTTTGATGGAATTTAATGCCACTTTCTATTCATTTGTACACTATCGTGGTTAAGTTTTATTGGTGAGCGAAACTGGAGTACACTGACTTTCAGTGAGTAATTGACACACTCATTCATATACCGATATTTCAAATGCACCTTGTAATTAATGCAAACTACTAAAGCAAACCTTGAACACTTACCATTGTGGTGATAGGCTGCAATCATCTTTACAGTTATCAACATGTTCTAGTCCCGAAATTCACCTGGTTGCTACTTGCCGTTAAATAATAATCCATCCATCCATCTTTACAGATAGGTGACCAGCTACCTAAACCACTCTTTCGCAGAGGCTGCCTGTCATCAGTTGTTGCAAAAACACACAAATAAAATGCAATTAATACATATATACACACACCCAATAAAAAAAAACGAAAAAAAAATGATGCTAACTGGAACACTGAACTAAATGAAGGGGAGACATAGGTTTTAGTCCTCTAGTTAGTTTGTTTTGAATTTACTGGTAATTTTATCCGTATCTTCAATTTTTTCATTAGTATATTTAAAAATGTTTATTTTTTGAATTTTTTCTTGAAAATCATGTCATGTTGTCGTTTATGGTTGTAAGTCATCTAATTTAATCATTTGATGTGAATATTAAGCCACATATAATATTTGTTGATTTCAAATAATAAATACCTGTTACATACTAATTGAGTTCTTGCCCAATATTACTTCAGACAAACTGTTGAGTACTTAACTTTAGGAATCTGCATCCTTTATTTCAGATGATGACTTACTTTGGGCGAGATTGCTGTTACAAAACTTCTGAGACTTCAGACAGGATTTGTTCAGTTTCTGTTAATTTCATCACTCAAAAAAATTTACAGCCATCATCATGAATTGATGCGAAGTTTCTGTCTCACTTGTTTGACATCATGTCCTTCTGGAATTAACACCTCAACAGACTTGACACTTCATTGGATTTAAATCATTGGCAAAGTGATGGGAGCCTTTAACAGAGCAGGACATGCTTACTCCTTTGGGACACCTGATGTCACTCCCAGGATTAAGTAGGAGTTTACATTGCCAGTGCTTCAGTTTCTGTGATGTTTTGTTCTATTTTTGTTGTTATACATGTATCCTTGTGGGGTTTGTTTGTTGTGTTCCATTCTCATGACTATCTTTTCCTTGGATCTTGAATTTACGAACTTTTGTCCCCACTGTTTTGTCACTTTGATATTCTTCTTTTGCTGATATAGAAATACATTGTCAGAGTTTATTTGTACCCATGAAAAATGCTTGAGTGACTTAATGGGTATATCTTTGTATCGGTATTTATGTGTATTTTTAGCTCACCTGTTCTGAAAGGACATGTGAGCTTTTGCCCTCACTTGGCATCCGTTGTTCGTCCGTCGTAAATTTTTAAAAAAATCATCTCCTCTGAAACCACTGTACCAATTACAGGCATACTTAGTCTGAATGATCCTTAGTGTATCTGGAATAAAGTGTGTGTTTTATTTTCTTGGCTTATATCTAAAAACTAAAGCATTTGGAGCCAAACTGGCAAGAAGTAAAAATGTTTATGAGGTCAAAATTTACCTGCCATGAAATTTTCAGACGAATCTGTCATCTCATTTTTGGGTTATTGCCCCTGAATTGTTAATTTTTAAGGAAATTTCGCAGTTTTAGGTTATTAACTTGAATATTATTATAGATAAAGACAAACTGTAAACTGCAAAAATGTTCAGCAAAGTAAGATCTACAAATAAGTCATAATGACCAAAATCGTCAATTGAACCCTTATAGGAGTTTTTGCCCTTGAAAGATTATTTACATGTAAACAGAAATAATGGTCTGACATATTGTCACAGATGGGACAAGACACACAATTGTTTTCCTGTTACAGAAGTCATGAAATAATAGGCTGCCTTTAAGTCTGTAAGTTTCGTTGAAACATGGGAGATGGCTCAAAACGATCGCCATACACTGGCACATATCCAGTTAAAATTTCGGGGTTTGATGTCAGTCTACTTTTTCCGTAATTTGAGAAATCACGAGCCATGGTAAAAAAAAGTCTTCCGCAAAAGTAAAATGTACCTCATTCATGCTCTCCATGTAGAATAAAAATTTTCTTGGTTTTATTTATTTAATCCTTTCAATATTTCTATGTCAAATGCCTCAGGTAAATACTTAAAACAACACTAGTTAGGCCATTTATTTTTAATTAGTTGGTTTACGGATCCGCCGACCCGATTTTGCCGATTTGAAGAAAAAAAATAAAATTGAAAATTTTGGTTTTTTATTACCGCCGACCCTCTGAAATCAGCCATCCCAAAAATAAAAATAAATTAAAATCCTTTTTTGCATCAAAATTTCATAAAAGATTATGTTCCAATTCGTCTAAAAATAGATTATCCATCAATAAAATACTTGTAAACATGATCCAAAAAAAAAATCTATTTATAGACGTTAGTTGATGCCAATTTCCGAAACACGTTTTATGAAACGAATTTCTTAATAGAATACATGCGGCTTTTAAGTTCGTTTTGTATGAATATCTTGATTCCGTAAGATATCGAATCCACTCATTTAATGTTGTAGTTGACGAGTCGGTCCCTTAAAAAGGGAACGGTCTACTGAACAACACCTTTCAAGATAGATGTTCTGATATTTGGGTTTCAAAAGAGGGAATTAACTGATCATTTGCAACCTTTGTACATTTGGCAATATAACCAAGATTGTTCAAAAGTACATGATTTTCCCTCTTTTTTTTCTTTTTTTTCCCGACCGACCGACCCTATTTTTTAAAAAAAAAATCCGTAAACCAATTAAATAAAAATAAAAGGCCTTATTCAGTTATCATGGTTGGTTTTGTTACAGTAGGTCCATATACCATGGTGCAATTATATTTTTTTTTTTATGGACTTCAGGTCAAAGTTCATTGTAGGTCTTGAGCCGGATGTTTAGAGCATAACTTGAAATAAATTAAATGGTAGCTGTACTAGTAAAATAGGGGGGGGGGGGGTCCAAGGTTAAGGTCATTGAAAAGGTCCATAGCAACCGATGAAAAAGTCCCTAGCAACCATATATATTTGGGTTAAGGACCTTATAATTTATCTGTACAAGTCAAAATGGAAAGTCGAGTCGGTGCCATTGAAAAAGTCCATATCAACCGATGAAAAAGTCCCCAGCACCCATATCTTTTGGGGTTTAAGATTCTATATTTTAGCTGTACATGTCGATATTAGGGAGAAAATTGCGGCGGTATACATGAAATAGCAAAAATAAATCATTGATGCAAGAGCTACACAAAATGTAACAGGTGAGCGATTCAGGCTCTTGGGAGCCTCTCATTAAAGAGCCTATGGAAGTGACATTAAATAAAATATTTCACAGTTACCGGTACAATGAACTTGTATAGCATAAAACAACTTGGCATTATGACCAACATTTTGCTTGCATGACCGAATTTTTTTCGTTGATGTGTATTTTTTAAGATCTTATGGGAATATATTAAGGTAATTGACAACTGTGCTTATAAACAACACAACTTAGCAACATCTGAGTCAACATAACCTTCATTAGCTCATTTGGTCCATCATAAATTTCCGACCTATTATTTTCGTCAAAATTTTGGTCCTGGATTTTTTTTCGGCTATTGCAGCCTGAATCTTTATTTTCATTTTAAAACAAAAATTTCCTCATTGACACAGGTCCTGCATTTTTTTTACTAGAATACATTTTTTGTTTTATTTTCTTGTCCGTCGAGAAACATGGCCGCCATGGCTAAAAATAGAACATAGGGGGTAAACTGCAATTTTTGGCTTATATCTCAAACACTAAAGCATTTAGAGCAAAACTGATATCGGGTAAAAATGTTCGTCAGATCAAGATCTTAAGAAATTTCAAGATGAATCGGTCAACCATTTGTTGGGTTATTGCCCCTGCATTGTTAATTTTAAGGAAGTTTTGCAGTAATAGGTTATACTGAATATTATTATAAATAAAGACAAACTGTAAACAGCAAAAATGTTCAGCAAAGTAAGATCTACAAAAAAGTCAGCATGACCAAAATTGTCAATTGACCCCTTATAGGAGTTTTTGCCCTTTAAAGACAATTTTTCACATTTTTTTCGTCATCTTTGTAAACTTTCAAAAATATTCTCCTCTGAAACTACAGAATCAATTTCAGCCAAACTTAGGCTGAAAGATCCTTACGGTATCTAGTATACAGTTTGTGTTTTATTTTCTTGTCCATCAAGAAACATGGCTGCCATGGCTAAAAATTGAACATAGGTGAAAATGCACTTTTTGGCTCATATCTCAAAAACCCAAGCAGTTAGATCAAAACTGACCAGAAATAAAAATATTTTAGGTCAACATCTACCTGCTATGAAATTTTCAGACAAATCTGTCAACCCATTTTTTGGGTTATTGCCCAAATTGTTTATTTTAAAAAAATTTTACAGTTTTAGGTTATTAACTTGAATGTTATTATAGATAAAGACAAACTATAAACAGCAAAAATGTTCAGCAAAATAAGATCTACAAATAAGTCGACATGACCAAAAAAGTCAATTGATCCCTTATAGGAGTTTTTGCCCTTGAAAGATTATTTACATTTAAACAGTAATTATCAGTAAAATTAATGGTCTGACATATTGTCATAAATATTTAGAGCATAACTTGAAATAAATTAAATGGTAGTGGTACGAGTAAAATGGAGGGTCAAGAGTCAAGGTCATTGAAAAAGTCCATTGCAATCATATATATCTAGAATTAGGACCCTATAATATAGCTGTACAAGTCAATATGGAGGCTCAAGCGTCAAGGTCATTGATAATATCCATAGCAAACGATGGAAAAGTCCCTAGCAACCCGATATATTTGTTTAAACATATTTTATTAATCAAAACTTATAACTCAATACAATTACATACATATTAATACAATAACACACAATTAATGGGATTGGGAAACAAGTATAAAACTTTTATAAATCCCTATCCTATTAAGATTATATAGTGATATAATTTTCACAAAGTAGATAAAAATTTAAGTTTTCTGATCAATAAGATATATTATTATATTTGTGAAGCAAAGGAATAGGGGTTGAGCTGTCTTAATGGAAAAAAATATATATAATTTCTTCTTTTTTTTTAAATATATCCCGTTAAATTTTTATGGTGGTTGGTTTTGTGTGGAAAAGCGCTTACTAGACACAATAAAGCACTGTACGGATGTAAATATAAGAATGTTTTGATCTGTTGTAAGATCATTAGATCTATAACAGTTAACTGATAGTCAGAGGTACTAAAGTTGCTAGTAGATCAATATGTTGCTCTCTTAAAGCACGAAATCTCGGACAATGTAATAAAAAATGTTTTGCAGTTTCAGGTGCCCCACATACACAGTTTGAAGATACGACGTATCAAGTTTTTGATACAAGACCCTGTTATCTCAAAAATAACTCGTATCTCCTTACCGTTATCCAATGCCTTACCAAAGTCATTCGTTGTATTTAAAAGCTGATTTACAGCAGAATCTCCTGGAGTAAACCCAGATTGGTGATTAGTGATTACATCATATTGACGTAAATAGTTGTAGAGATGCTTATAAACACACCTTTCCATGACCTTTCCCAAACACTAATTAACGAAATAGGTCGATAGTTTTTAAAACACGAGGGACTATCCTTCGTAAAGACCGATGTATCATTTGCCTGTTTCCCGTGATTGAATTGAAAATTTGCCAGTCAAAAGGGACAAGTTAAAAAGTTTACACAAAGGGGATTTAATAATAGGGGTCGCTTCTTTTAGCAATCTTGGGTTCAACAGATCAGGACCAATAGCTTTCGACGTATCTACAGTTTTAAGATATGTCCTCTACCTCAGTTTCAGATATAATTATTAGATCAAGATTTTCATATGGTACATGGGTCGTTCCTGGTAAAGTAGCAGAGGAATCGTCTATAGGTTAGATTGATCGCAAAAATAATCATTAAAAATTTCGCATTTATCTATGTCATTATTGATTATTGACCAGAATGTCGTTAACAAGCAAAGATGTTAACTTCCACCAATTGCATTTATTTCGAATTTTGCGATAACGTTCCCAGTGGCTTGCGATGTCAGTTGTGAGCCCGATTTTTCCGTCGAATGAACTTTTTTATTTCCGTAGTTATCCAATGTGGATCTTTCCCCCTTACAGTAATAATCCTATGGGTATAGTTTGGTCTGCAATGGATATTATATTATTTGTAATGTCTTCTGTAATATTATCAACATTATTGCTGTTTAAAAGATTATCCCAATCAATTTCAGAAAGCTTGTGTCTATATAAATCATAATCTCTCATATCATAAAGATAAATCTTTCTCTTGAAAACTGGAGAAGGGAGAATGATCAAATACACCAATAACTGGCAGATGATACCGGATCCCAATAAAGGAGGACCAACTTCAGAGAGTGTCAAACTGTGGGGATTTGATACTAAAATTAAGTCAAGTAATGAAGCACTATACTGGGTAACATAAGTTGGTTCGTGAATATAAAGCTGTAACCTGAATTGGGTCTTTAAGCTCTCAGTTTTATTATTAACATTAACACTAAGTTGGATGTTAAAATCTCCCGTAATAATGACGTCACATTTGCTGTCAAGCGCTCGATCAATGGAAAGCTCCAAATTATCCCAAGTGCCAGGGGCGGGTCCAGGTGAGGGCGTAATGGGCGTACGCCCCCTCTTTTAAAAAAAAAATGGTTATCTGCTTATATTGTATAGAATATGGCATAATATTCATTAATTAAACATATGATTAAACTCGATTATGATTAAACACATGATTAAAGTCGATTATGATAAAATAATTGACGATTACGCCATGAGAAATCCGCGTACAATGGTTCTAATGAATCCACTCATTGAAAATGAGAGTCCGTCAGTATTTCTGTGTTCATTTTAGGTTTTGCGTTAAGGTACATTTATACTAGTAACATGTATATTTGGTATAGCATGTTTACTTCCCATCTGGATAGCCTTTGGTAGTATCATATTGTTTCAATATCCATAAGTGAGTAACTAAGTGACATTGACCTACATTTTGCCATGAAGTTCAAGCACCATATTTATTAGTAGTACAATGACGTCAATTTTTTATATTCAATCATGTATTCCACACTAAAGCCTAAAGAACTTTATCCTTCACTGTTTGTTTGTCTTGTATCATGTGTGTCGTTCAACAAAATCAGAACTTAATCTAAAATAGAGAGATATTTATCAGTCTGGCTACTTCATAATTTGATGCTAAATTGTTGAAATCCAGGAGCTTCTGAGCCTCCCCATGGACACTCTACCAGGGCATTGTAGTTACACCTCCCGTTCATAAAATCCTGGCCTAGGACTATTTAAATGTTAAGTAACGCCTTTTACTCTAGAATTTGGAATTTCTCGTTATTGGTCTACTGCTACTGTTAAGATCCATCCAATCATTTTAATATACCATAGACAATTAATGGAGAGAATTCGGCATAAAAAATATCAAAATGATGGATTGCGTTTTTTTTTTTTTGGTTTGCACCTTAGGTGTATTTTTCTTCTTTCTTACAATCACTAATCATGCACAGACACCACGGAGGACCAGAGTTCCAACTAAATATCCTGATATTTAGTTCTACAACCAGACAACAGCTGTAAAAATATAATAATTGCTTTCAGTTTTCCGGCAGATACATAAGCTGCTGTGACGTTAACCAAGAAGAAGATTTAATGCTGACCCCACCACTCCTCAACAATGAAAGTCGTAAAATCTTCATTATCCCCCCCCCCCCAAAAAAAAAAAACCAAAACAAGGGCAGATAATTATTCAAAATTTTGAGACCGATAATCTGCATGTCACTAGTTTTCTTCTTCACTTTCGTCTCCACTGTCAAATGCCAATACTTTTGTAACACCTTCCTATAAATTTATGTCACGATGTAAATGCATCAGAGCTGTAAGGCAATCATCTATGGCACGCCGATTTTATATTTATTCAAATTCCAAGATCTCTTATTTATTCAACAAGATATCTTATTAAGTATTAAGATATCTTTAATTTTTATAAGATATCTTATTTAATTTGAAAGTAAATAAGATATCTCTATAAGTTAATAAGATATCTCTATAAGTTAATAAGATATATCTATTAGTTAATAAGATATCTCTATAAGTTTATAAGATATCTCTATTAGTTTATAAGATATCATATAAAGTAAATAAGATATCTCTATTATTAAATATATAAAAGATATCTTATATAGTTAATAAGATATCTTATTAATTTATAGAGAAATCTTATATATTTAATAAGATATCTTTATAACCAGTTAAATAAGACATCTCTATAAGTTAATGAGATATTTCTTTAAGTTTATAAGATATCTCTATTTGTTTATAAGATATCTCTATTAATTTATAAGATATCTCTATTAATTTATAAGATATCTCTATAAGTTAATAAGATATCTTATAAATTAATAGAGATATCTTATAAACTAATAGAGATATCTTATAAACTTATAGAGATATCTTATAAACTAATAGAGATATCTTATAAACCTATAGAGATATCTTATTAAATATTAAGATATCTTTAATTTTTATAAGATATCTCGAAATTGAATAAATATAACAACGGCGTGCCATATTGATCCGTCATAGTATTTCGTAAGTTTTCAGTCTACGAAGCGGGCTACGAAGACTGCTACTAAATAACCGTTCAACTGATGCTGTCGATGCTGGCATGGTCAAGAGGACAGGGAATATTGTATATATAAAAAATCTGATTTAAAAACCTACGCACGTGCGTAGCTGAGAGCATGGAGAGTGCGTATAGGAAGCGGCGCCCGTGTGACAGGTTGCTGGCTGGTTAGCTGATTTTACTTCTGGACTGGTTGGCGGGGAGGCTGTTGGTCTGCTGGAACTCGGGAAATGTCACATTCTGATATATGATAGGTGCTGACTGGTTAGCTGAAGATACCACTGGACTGGTGGTGGAACTGTCTGGCACAGACACCAAGCGCTGCATGGCTGGTTAGCTGATTTAAATATTGAACAACTATTTTTGTTGACCCGTGTCATGTATGTATAAATTACCATAATGTTGTTATTGGTTACAGCCTCTGTTTCACTATCCATGTTCTATTAATAAATATATATTAGCTTAACATGTCTGACTAAACGGCCATCATAACATGGTGTCAGGTGTATCCATCCAAAATGAGGGATAAAGTGTAGCCATCCAGGACATTAGACAATCTAAAAAGTTGTGTTAATAGTCCGTTGATTCATTGGCAATAGCAAAATGGAGGCTTCATCAGGATCTATCCCGAAAATGGATTGGGAAAGTGGAGACTTACCTACCGCATGGAAAACTTTCAAACAACACGTGCAATTCACTTTTGACGGTCCACTAAAAAGCAAAAACGAAGAAACAAAGTGTAATTATTTAATGTTGTGGGTCGGAGATAAAGGCCGGGATATTTATACAACATGGAACTTACAACAAGCAGAAGCAAAGGTATTGCAAACTTATTATGACAGATTTGAGAACTATGTCAGACCAAAATCTAACAAGTTGTACGCCAGATATAAATTCACTACAAGAAAACAAAATGACACAGAAACTTTTGAACAATTCGTAACTGATTTAAGATTACTTATTAAAGATTGCGATTATGCACAAAGAGACGAAATGCTCAGAGATCAGATAGTGTTTTCCGTTAAATCACAGAAAATCAGAGAAAAGCTTATCAGCGAAGGTAGCGAATTGACTCTCGAGAAAGCCGTTGACATCGCTAGAACCTACGAACTTTCCAAACAACAAGTTAAGTGCATGAATGGTGAAGATACATCGATAAATTCATTAAACAAAAGAAGGCCGACCAGAAACTCAAAAGCTGAAAAGGCAAAAAGTGAATATTCGAAACATTCGAAATACTATAGTTATCCGAAGGATCAAAAGGATAGAAATTGTGGGAAGTGTGGAAGGAATCATCGGAAGAATGACAAATGTCCTGCCGAAGGTAAGAAATGCAATAAATGTTACAAAATGAATCACTTTGCATCAGTTTGCAGAACAAAGTCTGCAAAGTCACGTGATCACAGAGGGAAAATACACACTGTTTCTGAAACAGATACGTCAGACGATGAATTTTATGTGGGAACCATAGAAACACCCATACACTCTGTAGACAACACGTGGTATGAAACAATAAAGGTTAAAAGTCAACCAATCAGAATTCAGATAGACACTGGAGCTAAGTGTAATGTGATGTCTGTAAATACATTTTCACAACTTAACATCGACGTTATCAAAACACAGCCAGACACGTCATTAAAATCATACTCAGGTCACAGCATCAAGCCGAAATATGTAGTTAACCTTCCGTGCACTTACAAAAACAACACGAGGGCGATTAAATTCTACATTGTTGATATTGATGCTACAACTGTGTTAGGTGGTAATGCGTCATCAGAATTTGGGTTAATCAAACGACTCTATACAGTAGAAAGTGAAGAGATTATTGACAGTAATGATACTAATGACATTCCGCAAGATATCAAACACAATTACCCAGATGTTTTTAAAGGTATTGGTTGCATACCTGGAGAACACTCTATTACTATCGACACTACAGTGGAACCTGTTGTTCATGCACCGCGGAAGATTCCGTTAGCGTTAAAAGACAAAGTTAGAGATGAACTTAAACGAATGGAAGATAACAACATTATAGTTAAGCAAACTGAACCTACTGCATGGGTTAATTCGATGGTTACCGTAATCAAACCCAACAACAAGGTCCGAATATGCATGGATCCAAAAGACTTGAACAAAGCTATTAAAAGACCACACTACCCGCTAAAAACGATAGAAGAAGTTATCGCAAATATACCGGAAGCCAAAGTATTTTCAAAGATAGATGCCGTGAATGGATTTTGGCAATTGAAACTCACAGAAGAGAGCTCTAAGCTCTGCACATTCAATACGCCGTTCGGAAGATACAGATTTAAGAGACTACCGTTCGGAATCAACTCTGCCTCAGAAGTTTTTCAGAAAGCAATGTCCGAGATGTTCGATGACATTGATGGTGCCGTATCTATAATAGACGACATACTAATATGGGGCAAAGATCAACAGCAACACGACGAAAGACTGAAAAAGGTATTAGACCGAGTCCGTGAAAACAACCTGAAACTTAGTCCGAGAAAATGTGAATTTCGTAAGAATAAAATATCGTATGTTGGACACGTACTCACATCAGAAGGTGTAAAACCAGATCCAGAGAAAATCAGAGCTGTAGAAAAAATGAATCCACCGGAGAACAAATCTGAACTACTAACATTTCTTGGATTTATAGCTTATCTGACAAAGTTCATTCCGAACATGTCCGAAGTGAGCGCACCGCTAAGACTCTTGCTTGAAAAGAACACTTCTTGGCACTGGGAAGAGACACAACAATCAAGTTTTGAAAAGTTGAAACTTATGGCTACAAACTCGCCTGTGCTACGTTACTTCGATCCGAAGTTACCACTTACTCTCTCAGTGGACGCATCTCAAAAAGGTCTTGGTGCAGTGATTCTACAAGAAGGAAAGCCGATTGCGTATGCTTCAAGAGCTTTGACTATATGTCAGCAACGGTATGCACAAATTGAAAAAGAAACACTAGCTATAGTATATGGATGTCAGAAATTCCATCAATACATCTATGGACGCAAGGTGACTGTTGAAACTGATCACAAACCGTTACAGGCTATATTTAGAAAACCATTATATCAGACACCGCCAAGGTTACAACGACTACTTCTAATGTTACAGAAATACGATCTGAACATTGGATATAAACCAGGAAAGCTCATGTTCTTAGCCGATCAACTGAGTCGAAATTTTCTATCAGAGACAAAAGAAGACTTAACACCGGATTTAACCGTGAATGAACTCAGTTTAATATCATATCTACCGATATCCGATGAAATGTATGGTAAATTTCAAAAGTCAACAGCGGAAGATGGAGAATTACAGGAACTACTGAAAACTATCTCCGAAGGATGGCCGAATGAAAAACATGAACTTCCGAAATCAATGACTCCGTACTGGACATTCCGTGATGAAATATCATGCGTAGATGGACTTTTATTCAAG
This sequence comes from Mytilisepta virgata, assembly GCA_028015205.1. NCBI lineage: Eukaryota > Metazoa > Mollusca > Bivalvia > Mytilida > Mytilidae > Mytilisepta > Mytilisepta virgata. Next base: position 46,820,492 of record CM051520.1, read on the forward strand.
TCACACAAACTTATAGTGCCGAAAAGCCTACAAAAGGAAATGCTTTCAAAGATACACGAATCGCATATGGGAATTAACAAATGTAAATCTAGAGCAGGAGACATACTATTCTGGAACGGAATGGCATCGCAAATTGAGGACTTAATAAGTAAATGTTCCACTTGCCAAGAAAACCAGAAATCGCAATCAAAAGAACCTATGATTACAGCCGACGTACCGGAAAGACCCTGGTCCAAAGTAGCCGCCGATATATTTCATTTAAATGACAATAACTATATTCTAATTGTGGACTACTACTCGAAATGGCCAGAAATTCACAAACTAGACAATATGTCAAGTAAGAACACCATAGCGTATATGAAAAGTACATTTTCCAGATGTGGAGTACCAGACATTCTCATCACTGATAATGCAAAGCAATTCAGTTCTAATGAATTCAAAGAATTCGCCAAAGATTATGGATTTCAACACAAAACATCGAGTCCGACTTATGCACAATCAAATGGACAAGCAGAAAGAACAGTACAAACCGTGAAATCTTTATTCAAGAAAGCCAAGGATCCATATCTAGCGCTTCTCGATTACCGAAACACCGAAATTCAAGATCTAGGATTATCACCAGCTCAAATATTTTATGGAAGAAGAATAAAAACGAAACTGCCCACTACAACTCCGTTATTGAAAGCAAACAACACACAGGATATTCGCCGAAAACTGAAGGAAAGACAGTATAAGCAAAAACACTACTACGACAAACAGTCGAAACCGCTTGTGCCACTTGAAAATGGACAAAAAGTTCTAATTCATGATGGAGATAAATGGTCAAAATGTGGAACAATTAAACGAAAACATCAATCACCGAGGTCATACATAGTACAAACAACAAATGGGAAACTGTATCGCCGAAACAGACGTCATCTGAAGCCGACACGTGCTACAAACAACTATGAAAATTTATCATCAGATAATGAGGACAATGACTTTCAAGTGCAAGTACAGAATGAAACTGATAACCCGCCACCGCGACCTATAGTTAAAACAACACGCTATGGGAGAAATATAAACACACCAGCGAAGTTTAATGATTTTGTGCAGACATAAATCAAGGAGGCATGAATGGCAAATCTCGGCGTAGTAAAATTACATCATTCTAATGGAATTTATAGTTCAGCAAAATGTGTTATATATTATATTGTGAAAATATAAAATGTGAAAAGCAGAGTATATGTGAATATAAAATATAAAATGTGAAAAGCAGAGTATATGTGAATATAAAATATAAAATGTGAAAAGCAGAGTATATGTGAATATAAAATATAAAAGTGAAAAAGCAGAATATATGTGAATCATTATAATATCAGAAATGTGAAATCAAATTATCTTTACTTATTCTTAATTGAGATTCCGATGCCATTCATCGCGACCGCATTCATTCTGAAGGATGTGTATATAAATTTCATGTGACATTTAGTTAGGATTTAGGTTTAGGTGTTAGGACATTACAAACACTATAGACTTCACACATAGAAATGCTAAATTTAATTAAGTGAATAAAATTACATTTATTGACATTAAAGTTTAATTGGATAGTACACTAATTGTAATCATTTAATTTTTATTCTTATTTTACCAACATTCAGTTATTTAAATTTTAATATTATTAATTTCCGTTTAACGTGAAATTTTTTAGTTTCAAATATCAATTTCTTGAATTTCAATTTTGATTCATAATTCTATTGTTTTTAATTAATTTAATTTTTCATCTTGAGAAAGGGAGATGTCATGTATGTATAAATTACCATAATGTTGTTATTGGTTACAGCCTCTGTTTCACTATCCATGTTCTATTAATAAATATATATTAGCTTAACATGTCTGACTAAACGGCCATCATAACAACCCGGATTGTTACCGTCGCCTCTCCGTCGAACCCGTAACTTACTGATTCTTCAACGTCATAAACGGGACCCGACTTTCAACGTTATCAAACTCAAAGTCCAACTCCAAATCCAAGATTACAGTAGAATTTACAACTGACAATCGTGGTATATTTTTCAAACAGTGTTAATTTGATTTCTCCATTACCACGGAGTCTTGAAACCTCAGGCTCATTTCATCGAATGGATTTTTTTGGCCTTTGTCTTTGAAAGTCTAAACTTTTAGTAATGTTAAAAGTTATTTAAGGGTTGACTAAGTTTTGTACATTTAATGAAGAAACTAGAAAGCTACCGTCGGAATCTACAGGGATCCTCGCACCCCCACATTTAGTTGGGATACCATTGATACTTAACCAAATTCAGAAATCTAAATTATTACAGTAGTATTGCCGGTTTACTGTTTACAGAAGTTATTCAATCATTCTATGAAGAAATTAAATCACCAAATCCAATGAAAAATGAAAAAAGTTTAGGACACAAGTTTTAAGTTCATCCCTATGGCCTCAAAGTTTCAAAATTGTAAAACCTTTATATTGCACAAATGAATATGATGTATGACAATTATAATACTGTAAAAAAAACCAGACTGCATAAAATAAAAATGAGAGGCTTGGCCGGAGTTTACTTACATCATGAGATAAATTCACAATTTTCGAAATTTGACCTCTTTGGGCCCCAGTTTTAGTAAAATCAAAATTCTAAAATCTTAATTTTTATTGCACATCTACATATAAATAGTGCATAACAATACTGTACTATAGAAATAAAATGCATTTATTGAAAAATAAAAGAGGCGTAATTAAGGTCAAAAGCTTACATTGACAATTTTAAAATCAACTGTGGACCCAAATTTTTAAAAGTAACAGTCTAAAACCTTTTGAGCATGTACATATGGTGCAAGAAATAAAATGCATCAATTTAAAAATGAAAGAGGAGTAATCCGAGTTTACATTTTGTACGTCACAAGCTTAGATTGACTATTTTCAAAATAGCTTTACAACCACTGTGGGGCCCCAATTTTTAAAAATTAGAATTCCAAACCTTATTGCGCACCTACATATGGTGCATGACAACATTGTAAAGAAATTTTTTTTATAAAGGATGGGTTGCGATAAGGTATTTTTTCGGCCCCCCTTTAAATCAATTATTATATATTCCTATGTTGAGCACTACCAGTCTACTTTATTTTTCCGTAATAAAAAATTGTAACACACATGTCCTTTTACGTGATCACATCACTATTTAAAGACGTTTACCTTAATATCAATGATTATCTGCATTAAACGGCAATGTCATTCAGCAGCTGTTTTGGATTGCAAATAACATGTAAAATGAATTTTTCAACTATAAATCTATAAAATGATAGACTGCTGCTGAGGATCTGACAAAGGGAGATAACAAAAACAGAGATTTTAAGATTTTTTTATTAAATTTAAATTTAAGATGGATGATGGATGAATTATTGTTTAAAGTCCTGTGGCAACCAATAGCTGCATATCAGGAAGAGAAACTGGACCGACACACTGAGCCGGATTTTTAACGTGCATGAGATGTCAGACAGTCCGCAGGAAGACATATTACCCCACCCAGACACATTTTCCTGACTTCGAGCCAACTAGTTCTTTGCTCTTACTCCTAGATGCCACATTCTTTTTGGAGAAGCAGCCATTACCAATTTAAATGTGTTTGGTTTGACCCAGTTGGGGATCTAACTCGCAACCTTCCCCACTTGAGGCAAGCAAATAACCACGAGACCACTCAGGTGGTTTTTCAATTTAAGAAGATGTAAGCATAAAATATTAGGAGCAATGCCTTGAAGGCTACAAATCAGTAAACTATGTTACAAGGTATCACTGTACATAGATTACAACAAAATAAAAATCTATGAAGTCAGTATGTTCTTAATTGCCTTTTAAATAGAATATACTCTTCACAGACAGATCTAAATACATGTAATTCAGAATCCATGGTTTTGTTGTGGGGATTTGTCCTTATTCAGGTCTTGGTCGTGTTCTAAGCACAGTTAAGAAAACTACATGTACGACCAGGGCTCCATAGAAAGGCTTTCAGGAGCCCCCAGTACCGCTCATGTAGAGGACTTCGGTATGTTTTCGGCCATGCGGAAGATTTCCCTGGCGTTTTGTTCGCTATTCAAGAACCATAGTTCGGAAAGGTCAGCTTTATACCAAAGATATGTGTTGAGTCATAAATTCCGCAGAATAAACTACTCGCACTCTCCAGATATATAACGTTATCTCTGTCTCTCTCACCCATACGGGGAGTTATGGGTGGCTCTGACAAGTTGGGATTAGTACCTCATTCTAGAACAGAACAAGTCTGGGCTAGGTCAGAAACTATATAAAAATATTTTGCTGGGACAATATAATATAGTAATATATACAAGTAACACAAATTGTGAATAAAAATACAAAATGTAAAATACATGAATAATTCACACTAAATACCATAACATATGAATACTATGTTAAAAAGCATACAATATTAGCAAAATTACAGTTCAATGGATAGAATATCTGCGAAGTTACTTTGATGTAAGATACTCAAAGAAAAAATACATGAGAATCAAAATCCAAACCACTGTCAGTTTGGACAATTGTTGGTGAAGTTTGTTGTATCATTAGGATGTATTTGGCAACGTTTTTTTTTTTTAATTCTTTTATTTTTATTTATTTTCTTTTTTTGTACAAAAACTTCCTTTAAAATCAACAACCAACTGCATTCAGGATGAAGGATATAAAAGAAAAAATTATTGTAATTAAAGTCATATGTACAAATCATTCAGAGCTGAACTAAGAGAGATAACTCTTATCTTATTAAAGCAAATTCAAAGTTCTACGACAGACATTAAGAGTCTGATGAAATACATGGATATATCCATAAATTTTAGCAGTATCTGAATATATATACTCAACAAAAATAAGTTAAGGACCACAAAATTAATATTTCCATTACACTACTATTACAGTTGCTGTATAGGGGCCTCGGTGGCCGAGTGGTCTAAGTAGTTCGTCATGACTACTACTGAACACTAGCCTGTCAACGCTGGGGTTGTGAGTTCGAATCTCACCTGTGGCGGGGTGTGTTCGACTCCGATCTTATTTGACAAGTATTGCCAACTTTCCTACCGAAGGTCGGTGGTTCTCTCCGGGTACTCCGGCTTCCTCCACCAATAAAAACTGGCTGCCGCGAAATGGAAAAAATGTGCTGAAAACGGCATTAAACCCCAACTAAACAAACAAAACAGTTGCTGTATAAATATCTTGTGTAGAGGTCAAACCTTAAATTTTACAGTGATAAGTATCATTTTGATTGATTTTGAACATTTGACATTAACTCTTTAAAATCGTTTATGATGTCAATGTTCCAACTGTTTTTAATTTTTAGAAAAATGACGATTTCTGAAATTTAATTTTTGCACAAAAATTCTTTCAATAATGGCAGGTTCTGTTTCCATAGATCAATGTCTTTTGAAGTGTCTGTTATTTAAAATCAAAAACGTTTGACTGCAGTCACAACGTGCGAAATTCAAACATAACTGTCTCATCTTTAAAAATCAGCTTGAAAAATGCACCAATTTTCCAGTGACGAATATGGGCCCTGACCAAAAGGCTCCATATTTCTGTAATTTTTTTATTGAATCTGCTAAAAAGCCAAGAAATGGTGGTCAAATGGTTTTAGAACTCATTGAAATTGCCAAAATGAAAATTTTTTGGGAAAATATCAATTTTTGAAAACCTGAAAACTGATTATTTTAAAAATGAGGTAGTGCTTGAAAAATGTTGGCAAGATATGGATAAAGCATCCTGCAAAATTTCCGGTTTCTAGTTGAATTAGTTTTGCCCGTAGACTTTGGTGAAAATATAATAACATTAATTCAAATGAAAGGGGTCCTTAACTTTTTTTGTGGAGTATATGATAAAGTGCCTAAATCTTAAAGATTAAATTTCACCAAGTTTTGGCAGTAAATATTCATTTTTTTTTAAAGTTTGCTATATGCCTTGCACACAGAACCAGGTTGATACTTCTTATGTACAATGCCAATAACATATCAAATCTATGATAACAATATCAAGCTGGATCCATGTGCAAGGCATAGTGAATTATTTACTTTTTCATGACCTATGTATGTATTTTCCCCATAGGCCTAATGCATTCAGTCACTTAAGAAGGTGTCTTATCTCGGGTTATCTCCACTTGCTTCTTCATCAAAATGATAAACTTCTACATATAATATTCTATCTAAAGTAGAATGATTTAGCTTTCCGATGGTATGCCATAATATATATATACTTTTAGTGGGAATTCATTTTTTGTAATTAATGGGGGCTGCTAAGCTATCTTATTGTGACCCATCCTTTAAAAATGAAAGAGGAGTTTACGTCACAATTTTTAATTGACAATTTTCAAAATTGGAACCCTGTGGGCACCAATTTTAGAAAATTAAAATTCTAAAACCTTATTGCGCATCTACATATCATTCCTAGGCACATGACATTGCTGTATAGAAATACTAGAAAACTGTACTGACAGAATCCAAAGTGATCCCCTCAACCCCATAAGTAGTTGTGGCACTTACCCGGAGTCAAGAATAAAACCTTGCTCCCATCCAAAAATAGTATGAAATCACTCTATTAAGAATTTAAATCATTAAACCCAATGAAAAATGAAAAAAGCAAATAGGTCACAAGCTTAATCTTACAATTTTTTGAAATTCAACCCAATATCAACACATTTTGTACATACAGTGTAGGACTATATATAAATAAAATGCATAATTGCAAAATGAGAGAGTAGTTTATTTCACATGCTTAAATTGAAAATTTTGAATTTTGACCCAATACAGTAATTTTTTTCTAGTAATATTTAATTAATAAAATCCCTTAGGAAGACTTCCCTTTTACATGATTTGTTCAACTCCTTAGAAACTAGCTAGAATACCTTGACCAAACAATTGAGATCCCCACCCAACAGCTGCCCAAAGACCATATATTTTTTTGTTCCTTTGTAAAAACACGTTAAATGGTACATCGGGGTCGTCCCAGTCCCTAATTATTTTTAGAAATTCTTTGATACCAATTTTGATACACAATAAGACCATATTTTGTATATTTTTTGTCTATTAATGACTCATCAGTTGTGCTCAATAGGCCTAAAGCATTAAAAACCAAAACAATAATTCCAAAAGTTGAAGAGGAAATGAAAAAATGCCAAAATTATCAAAAGGGTAATGCTAAAACCATCTAAGGACAGAGCTATGCATAAGAGATCGTTGGTGTTCACAAAATTAGAATGTTTGTAACAGTAAATTTAAAGTATCAATGATGAAATACTAGCAACTGAGCCGGTGAAGTGATCAATACATGTATCTTGAAAACATTTGAGATATCTTCTTAAAAACATATATTTTCTTGTTTGTTGTATCAAGACAAATTTTATGGAACAGAAGGGAAGAGGCTCATTGGTATTTCCAGGCCCCTTTCTTTTAGAAGTGATCAGATATATATTTAAAACAATTGAGATCGAAACTGTAAAACCATATATTTTCTTTTCCCTTTTGTCAAAACAAGTTAAATGGTACATATGCAAAGGGCTCTATGGGTTGCCACTGGTTCCACCCTCAAAGTGATAAAAAATCCTGAAAACTATTGAGTTCCCCACTGTGAAGCTATTTTTTTCTTTTGTCTTGGGTCAAGTCAGGTTAAATGGTATATAGTGGAAGAGTCTCATAGGTCCTTCCTTGTCCTGCCCTTTTAAAAGTATTTAAATATCTTAAATACCTGGCTTCTAGAAAAGTACTTATCGTAAATGGGTTTTTCCACACTAGTTTCTATGTTATGGTTTTGAATAAATGCAAATGTCCTCCAAAAAACCTGCAGAAAGTCAGAAGTACCTTAAGATCTTTTACAGTAATTTTAGGCTACAAATTATTACGTTTTATACACCAGAGCGCGAGAAAATATAAGTGGGAGGTTTCAGTAGTCATAAGACAGTTTTAACCCCACTACTGTTCAGTGTCTATCTAAGGAGTTTGGTCCAAATTGGACAAGTTGTTTCACAGGATTTTTAAAGGAAAGATTATGATGACTACAGATGACAGATTCTAGTTAATGGCAATAACTCACATAGTGCTTTGGGTAAATTAAACTAAAATTAACCAGCCGGCTATTTATTTCACATCAGCAAGTTGAATATAATTTAATTAGTGGCAGAACTACTTCAAGTACTAGTATTATCTTAAATAAGGCCTTTGTGTTTGAATCAAATTCATTACACTGTCAGAAGATATCAATTAACCACTTGCTTTATAATTATTAAGTTATAATATTGATCTTAGATCATATTGATTGAGGGAAATTTGTAGCCTTTTTTGTTTGCATGTCTGGAAGTAGTAAAATGTACAAGTCAGACACATTGGAATCAATACATAACCACTTTAAGAGCTTTCACACTAAGACATTAGACAAAATCATTTTACAGGTAAACAGAATATTTAATAGATGTACAGGAACTAATTTATCAGAGAGGTAGGATCAGAGAGTCTAGCATTATTTGAATACTTTTAGCTCACCTTGCCCAAAGGGCCATGTGAGTTTATGCCATCACTTGGGGTCTGTCGTCGTAAACTATTTAAAAAATCTTCTTCTCTGAAACTACTTGGCCAAATACTTTCAAACTTTACCAGGATGTTCTTTAGGGTATCTAGTTTAAAACTTGTATCCGAGGATTTCTTCCATCAACAAACATAGCTGCCATTGCTAAAAATAGAACATAGGGGTGAAATGCAGTTTTTGGAATATATCTCAAAAACTAAAGGCAAAGCATTTAGAGCAAAACTGACGAAGTGAAAATGTTCATCAGGTCAAGATCTACCTGCCATGAAATTTTCAGACCAATCGGTCAACATTTTTTGGGGTTATTTCCCCTGAATTGTTAATTTTGAGGAAATTTTGCAGTATCAGGCTATTATCTTTATTATTATCATAGATAGAGAGACAGTGTAAATTGCAAAAACGTTCAGCAAAGTAAGATCTACAAATAACACTAACCTGACCAAAATGGTCAATTTACCCCTAATAGACAAATCCCTCTTTGCTTTAGCCTTAGTAAAAGCTTAAAAATCAGCCAATAAAAAAATGAGGTCACCAACCTCGTTTTCAATTTACAACGCCATCTTTTTTTTCACAGAATTTAGAAATCGGAACTTGTAGTTATTTACAGTTTATTATTTTATAAAAAGTCCTAATCACATGAAATTTGTTTGTTTCGTTAACCATATTGTTTGTAGAAATTCTGTTATTGGTTTTATCATCTTCTTAGGGACAAATGATAATGATATGTTGCTGTAAACATTTTCCTGCCATTTTTATTTTAAAATATCTATTTTAAAATCTATTTACTGGATATATTTGGAATTCTTACTGAACATGTAGTAATTTAAGTGTACTGATGCTAGATACAGTTATAAAGAACTGCATATATTAAATGATTTCAGGTGTACCATATTTACAGTTTTTATTTCTTTTTAGCTCACCTGGCCTAAAAGGCCATGTGAGCTTTTGCCATCACTTGGCGTCCGTCGTCGTCGGTTGTTAACTTTTTCAAAAATCTTCTCCTCTGAAACGGCTCGGCAGATTGGATCGAGGCTTCATTGGAATGATATATGACATGTCCTCCACAAACGATCCTCATATTATATTGATCCGATGAAAAACATGGCCACTGTTGCTAAAAATAGAACATAGGGGTAAATTGCTGTTTTTTGCTAATAACTCAAAAACCGTTACAGATATCGAAAATCTGACAGGGGGTAAAATTGATCAGCATGACAAGATCTACCTACTCTGAAATTTTGAAGGAAATTCCAAAACCCATTTAGGAGTTATTGCTTTTTTTTCGTCAAATTTTCAAAATTTTAACATTTTTCGTTATTTATCTCCAAAACTATTTGAGAGAGAAGTGAAATGTAAATTTGAAAAATGTTTGCCATGTTGAGATCTACCTACCCTGAAATTTTAAAGGAAATCCCAAGACCCATTTAGGAGTTGCCCTTTTTTTGTCAAATTTTCAAAATTTTTTCATTAAAAAATCTTCTCCTCTGAAACCGCTGGGCCGATTGGTTTGAAACTTAATAGGAATGATCTATGACATGTCCTCTACAAACGATCCTCAATTTATTTTGATCTGACATAAAACATGGCTGTCGTAGCTAAAAATAGAATATAGGGGTGCATGTGTTGTTTTTGGCTTATAACTTAAAAACTGTTACAGATCAAAAATCTGACGGGGTAAAATTGATCAGCATGACAAGATCTACCTAACCTGAAATTTTGAAGGAAATCCTAAAACCCATTTAGGAGATATTGCCCTTTTTTCGTCAAATTTTCAAAATTTAACATTTTTCGTCATTTATCTCCAAAAATATTGAGATAGAAGTGAAATGTTTGCCATGTTGAGATCTACATACCCTGAAATTTTAAAGGAAATCGTGACCGGAAAACACTAATTATCCCTCATGCGCTGTGCGCATTGGTGAATTCAGGTGTTTTCGGTCACTTGTTGAATATTTTGCTATATTCAAATTCTTGAATTAGTTATCCTATAATTATTATAATTTATACTAATAATAATAGTTAAAAAATACAACAAAATGTTAGTTGATTTCGTCTTCACTAATTATACTTTATGACCTACGATATATGAAAATTATGTCCATATAGTTCTGACCGGATAATTTTTGTTGATATTTATTTTATTTTAAAGCTTTAACTCTGACACGTATGATTAAATACGGTGCATTTCTATCTTAAAAATCATTTGCGAACCTTCCATTGATTCCAGCCATCTTTCTCTTTCCGTTGATCAACGTAAGAACTTCACGGAATCGCGACGTCACAAGCCACTGACGAAAATAATACTGTAGTGCTGCTATATGCACAAAAACAATAGAGGGATTAGTCTTTAAGGAGTTTTTGCCCTTGCAAGACAAATTGTTCACAATTTTCTTTTTAGTCATTTACCTTTTAAAAAATCTTCTCTGACGCTACAAGACCAATTTCAACTTAACTTTACCTGAATGTTCCTTAGGGTATGTAGTTTTAAATTTATATCTGGGGATTTGATCCATCAACAAACATGGCCACTGTTGCTAAAAATAGAACATAGCGGTGAAATGCAGTTTTTGGCTCATATCTCAAAAAGTAAAGAAGTTAGAGAAAAACTGACAAGCAATAAATGGTTATATGTTAATTTTAAGGAAATTTTGGAGTTTTAGGTTATTAACTTGAATATTATTATAGATAAAGACAAACTGTAGATAAACAGCAAAAATGTTCAGCAAAGTAAGATCTACAAGTCAAATGACCAAAATCTTATAGGAGTTTTTGCCCTTGAAAGATTATTTACATGTAAACAGTAATTACCAGTAAAAATAATGGTCTGACATATTGTCACAGATGTTTAGAGCATAACTTGAAATAATTAAATGGTAGCTGTACAAGTAAAAGGGAAGGTCATTGAAAAAGTCCATAGCAACCGATGAAAACGTCCTTATCAGTCACATATATTTGGGTAGGGACCCTATAATATAGCTGTGCAAGTCAATATGGAGGCTCAAGGGTCAAGGACATTGAAAAAATTCATAGCAGCAGATGGAAAAGTCCCTATCAACAAGATATATTTGGCTTCAGGACCCTACAATTTACCTCATCAAGTCAAAATGGAAGGTCAAGAGTCGAGACCATTGAAAATGCCCAAAGCAACTGATGAAAAAGTCCCAAGCAACCATATATATTTAATTTGGATTTTGGATTCTCTATTTTAAAACTCTTGTTTCTCTTTGGTTGATTAAATAAAAAAAATTTCTGTGGAACTACTGGGCGAATGGATCGAAACTTGACAGGAAGCATCTATGGGAGGTTCTTTACGGAGTTTCCTCATTTTGTCCTGATCGGACTACAAATATGGCCACCATGGACATTTCTTGGTTCTGATTGACTGATATAAAAAACTCTTCTCTGAAACTGCTTGGCCAAATGGAATGAAACTTGATAGGAAGCATATATGGGAGGTCCTTTATAAAATTTCCTCATTTCGTCATGATCAGACTACAAATATGGCCGCCATGGGGCAGTTGTGGTTTCTGATTGGCCAATATAAAAAAATCTTTTCTCTGAAATCGCTTGGCCAAATCGAACAAAACTTGACAGGAAGCATCTATGGGAGGTCCTTTACAAAATATCCTCATTCCATCCTGATGGGGTAACAAACATGGGCGCCATAGAAAATTCTTGTTTCTTATTGGTTAATTTAAAAAAAGAAAATTTCTGTGGAACTGCTTGGCCAAATAGAATGAAACCTGACGAGAAGCATCTGTGGGAGGTTTTTACAAAGTTTTCTCATTCTGTCCTGATCATACGACAAACATGTTCGCCATGGGCAATTCATGTTTCTGCCAGGTGAGCGATGGTAACAGGCTCAGCCACCTAAGCCTCTAGTTTTTGTAGGTTTTGGTAGAGTTTTTTTTTTTATCTGGTTATAGCATATAAATCCATTTCAACCAAAAAAACTATCTTTATTTAAAAAAGTTTACAGCAAGTTATTTATTGGTAGATGTTTTCTTAATTGGTTATAGCATTATAAATCCATTTAGGCAAAAAACTATGTTTATTAAAAAAACATTACAGCCAGTTTTAAATATTTATATAAGTATATTTTCATTAATGGTGAAGTTGCATTGGAAGGCTTCAAATAGTATACGATTTTATGCATGTAGCTAATATAACAGCTTTAAACATTTAAATCTATAAAATTGATATGGGTTGTGATTTTTATTTAAAAACGAAAAACACTTGATAGAAATGAATTTTACCCAGTTGAATATTTTAAACCACAGAGACAAACTCCTTTTTACACATCTGTATTTAACTGACTGTCAGCTCAAATATTTAATAATTGTCAACTAGAGTACTGACCGAAGTTGATTACATTTTAACTGTTGACTAAACAATGCCATTTAATTCACTCAAGTCCTTTAAGTGAATATCAGTATTTAAATACCTTGACTTTCTGTCATTGTTCAAGTTTCTTAACCGATAAAAATTGTTTACATTCACCGTTTTATTATTATATGTACGCATTATTGAAACGTGATTCCCGATGTGTTTTCAGAATTGTTGAAAATCATTTTCGTGATATTGTATTCCATTACAGGTTAGGTACAGTGTCTAGTTGACCAGTTAAATTTATGAAGAAACACCCACTTAGATTTGATTGACAGAGGTGAAGAAACCAATCGTATTTACAGCAGCATCTTGTGTCATTTTATGGTGATATATTTGACGTAGTATGCCACCGACAGCAGATACAATAACTATTCCTATAACTCATCTACCAAAGAGACCTCAGACTGTATGTCCTGCAAATGTTGCCATAAGGAATGCTTTGAGAGAACGTGCTAAGATGAAGATGAAAATGCATTCACAGGATTTATTAGTTAACATTGATAATGACAAGCAGTTTGACTTTTTCTATAAAGAACCATGTCTTTACAGTCACAAAGTGTATTTAAATGGTGCAAGAGTTTTTGAATCTCTAAGACGTGACACGAGAGAAGAAAAAATCAACCCACTGCTTCAGAAAAAAAATCGACAGCTATTGACACAGAAAATTCAAAATATTCCTCTGTTAGATTTTGGTGATGATCAGGAAAAAAGGCTGATATTTGAATTGGCTTTCACTGCATTAAAGTGTAAGTATTTCATTTTTTTTTTATAATTAACATAATGATTTTACTTACAGTTGAGTTTTAAGTCAGAGAGAATATTTTAGTTTTTAAAAATTTGACAGTAATGAAGGAATGTAGGATTGTAGTTGTCTGTGTCATCACTTGTCTTCTAGATTAAAACTTTACAAGTATGAGTTTTGGGTTATATATATAAAACAACCTCTGTAAGTTGTAAAACTGCTTCCATCAACTTTAGAAACTGCTGCTATCTGTTGAAAGCTTTTTACATATATATGGATGTATTCACAAAACAAGAAATCTCTTGAATGGTTCTCAGGGCTACATACTTTCAGCTGTGTCCAGACATTGGATCAGTTTAACTTTCTTTACTAAAAATATAAAAAATTGATTAAATATTAGAATCCTAATTGCCATTTGCCTATTAAAAGTAAATGTAAAAAATAAAGAAAAAAATTCTTTGGCAATTGGAAACAAATATTATTAATCCTTGTGTGTTCTGATTTAATATTACCGGTATGCTTTGTATTGAAGGCATAAAACATCAAATTTACTTATATTTTCACCTAATCCTCGTAACATTTGTATCAAAATGATTATTACTTCTAAACAGATTGTGGGCAGTCACATTGAAAAAAGTTATTTTCTGAATAATAAAAAGACATTAAAGTTTCATTACATTCTAACATTATCTGGCAGCATAAAAATCCATTAGGCGATTAGCATTTATATGCAAAATAGGTTTTCTAAGCTAAATAGCTATACAGGTTAGGAATGTGTACATGTGATTTGATTTTATAACAGTTTTTATTAATGTTTGTTATTTATGTTGAGAGAAATTATTTGGTGAAAATAGCTTTTAATTTTCTTCTGAAAAATGTTTAATTTAATTACAATATCTTTTGAAGCATTTCATATATAAAGATTTAAATGCATATAAAAATAGATGAAGCTATAATTTAGCAATTCAGATTCACCAGTTTTAATGAAATTAGTAGGAGGTTTTCTAGTTGAGTAAGTTAAATTGAAAGAGAAGTTGGTCATATGTAGCCAGGTTGCTAGGGTAGTGGATAAATATACACCTAAAAACACGTTGGAAATTTTATCAACATGTCATTAAATTACTCAGTAATATTAAAATTGGCAATAAGACTGTCAACTGTTTGATGTTATAGATATATGAGTGTTTGTATATATATATTCTATATAGTGGCTGTATAAATCAAGCATGGTTATTTCCCTAGATATAATATATAATTTTGTCGTGATTTTATACTAATCACTGTGAAGTTTTATTGATAATGATTCTCATTTTTTAAGAAATCATCATTTAGTTATATATCAAAAGTACATTGGTTTAATTGAGAAAATGATTTTCCAATTCCATATTTATGTTTAAATCAGGGTTTTCAAGAAGTTACACTTGTAAGATTTAAAAATATTTTGTAAAAACTACTCCAAATTATAGATTATTTCAGTCTTTATGCATTTACTAAAAAACTTAATTAGAATTTGATAAAGAATTTCTTATGTCAATTTTTTGAAAGCCTGTTTTATGTATAACATTGGGAAATTTTCTAATTGGAAATGAACTCATTGATTGGGTGTTGTATCGACATTTGTGAACATTTATTTCAAAACCTTTAAGAAACAAGTATAAAATAATTTAGTCTGTTTATTATTAAGTAATAATAGAGTACTTTGTTTTCTGTACAAATATGTCAACTCTAGTATATGTGAAATGAAAAGGGCAATTGTTAAATAAATATGAGATAAAATGTCCCGGTCACAGTGGGTTGGTTTAACAGCAGACATTCTCAATATCAAACAAAGTATTATTTGTAACCTCATCAACAGTATACTGAGTTCAGTCAAGGCAGAATGTAAAATTATCTTTATCACTATTTGAGACTTGTAGATTATGTTTACATTTATTTTTCTCAGCAGAGTTATATTCAACTGAAGATTTTGTGATGTAAGATTTATATTTTCCTAGATTTGCCATTAAACTGCATATTTTGTCATTAAAAGGTATTTTGGTGTGATCATAGAGGAATGAGATTAACTGTAGAACCATGTTAGAAAATATTAATTTTGTTTATCATATAACTTTAATATCTAACTATTTCATAATAATTAATATCCAATAGTCCAGGATTTATGTTTGAACTTGCCTTTTTAAGCTCACTTGACAATAGATTACGTTAATCGTAAACAGCCCACCTGAAGTGAAGCTGCGGTAGATTTTACCCATAAATTTGTAACATTACAAATGGCAATAATGAAGCAGGACATTCTTGCCCTTCTGAATTGTTTTGTTTTGTTTAGTTTTTTTATTTAGTAGTTGACATTTTTGGTGCTTTAGTCTTTGTGTGGTTAGCTCTGTGGTTTTTATCACATTGTTCTTATAGACTTAACACTCTTTCTTATTGCTTTGTATTCTTTTGACAATGTTTAACAATCTTCTATCAAAATACTGTTGAATTTAATTGGGACCAAAAATTGTTGGAATTATCCTTTGGTGGCACCTTTCAAAATTCTGCCCAGAGGTCCAGATCTCTAACCAATATGGCCACCATTACTGAAAATTAAAAAAAAAATCTGACATTTTTCAGACAAAAAAATGGACATGTCCTTCAGAAGGTTTGCCTGAGGGTCTGGACCTTTGACCAATAGGCTGGCATTACAAAAAATAAAAAAATCAGCAATAAAATATTAAAAAGTATTCTCACCTGAAACTACAAGGCTTTTCTGTACTAAACTTTGATGGAAAGTTTCTGAGAGCGTCCTCTCTTAAAATTATGTCAAGGGGTCAAGATTTTGAACTAATATGGCCACCAACTAATAGGATATTAAGAAATCTTCTTATAAACTACTGGGAAATTTTGAACTCAACTTTGTTAGAATGTTGCTTTGGTGGTCATCTTTAGTGCAATGGCCATTATACTATATATAGAATATTAAATACTCCAAAAATGCTATCTTTACTACTTGGCCCTTTTTGATGTGATGTTCCATGGAGTATCTGTTTTAAGAATTAAACGTACTTATTCATTGAAATTAAAATAAGATGACATATGACTAAATGAGAGGAATGTTTCTTTGTTTCTTAAGTTCTTTTTGGAACTAAATATTTTTATTGTGAAAAAGATTAATCAGTTTGAGGTAACTAGTGATACAAGGAACATTTACTTTAGTATTGAATTGGATCAAAAGAGGTTTGCACTGGTTAAACCTCCAGACCACATTCATTGGTGTTTTTATTGAGGTTTCAAAGTAATTTCTGCTAAAAAAAATTTATTGCTTTTGTAACTCTTCAAATAATCAGCCCTGTCTATCAATGTATGCGTGCTTAAATGTACCAACAGTGTTTGGTAAAGCAAAATACGTCAAACCTGTCTATAAAGGGCACCCAAGGCACCAGAAAAAAATTGCTCTTTATGAGCGGGTGCCATTTATATAGTGGTTAATTTTACATGCTTTGTTCATAAATGGGACTTTTTCACTGTGCCCTTTATAGACAGTGATTTGCTATATAGAAGTGGCCTTTAAAGCAGGTGTGACTGTAAAAGTTCTTAATAATTAAAAAGTTGAAATACATGCAAGTATTTCTCAAATATTTTTGGTTAAAAGTTCAAAATAAACAACCAGGATGAAGCTAGAAGTAATATTAAGCTGATTCTTGTATTAAATATTTAAAATGCGGGTAAGGATAGAATAATTTTTTCAATATTTGATGCAAGACAAAATGGGAAAACAGAAAGTCTGATTTTGGTGTGTTCATCTTTCCATAATACAAATATACCTATTGAAACTAACTCATGCTTTTGGTTTTCAATCAATTTCATTGAAATTATTTGTAAATGTCTTGGTGAGCCTTCAGAGAAATGAGTGCAATTCAAACACTTCTGTTGGAGTTTTGGGCCTTCGAAACAAATAAATGTTTGGAAAATTGTCTTACGTTTCCTGAATTTTTTAATGGATTAGATTTAATTTCAGTTATAAATTTTGAACCTCTCAGTCAACTTTGAAAATGAATGTCATTTGAATTTTTTATGAGGTTTTTGGAAGTATAAAATAAATCAGATTCAGTGGATTTTGTCAGTTTTCCAATAATTCATCTGAATAACTTTCTGTAAGTGAAACATTAAGAATTTACATAGAAGTGTATTGATCTTTGATCTGCACCTTTAAGAATACAGGGTACCTTGGTTACTATAGAATTGCTCAGTAAACCAAGGAAAAATGTATGCCACTGAGAATGTTTTATATTGGATTCACAGATATGAGATAGCTTTCTAGCTTTTCCAATATTTTCTCATTAATTATTTAAAATATGGTCTTTGTCTAAAGAACACAAGAGTCAGTGCATATTATTTTGTTTTCCTCAGCAATATAATAGTAAAAATATACTATTCATTGTCAATACTAAATAATGAATATACAATTCTTCAGTTGAAACCAATAATATTAATTCCTTTTATAAGCATCCATCATTGTAGTTAACTTTTTCAAATATCTTCTTCTCTGAATCCACAGGGACAATTGGAATCAAAGTTGGCCACATCATCCTTTGGGTGTGTAGTTTAAAAAGTATATCTGAGGATGTCGCCAACAAGCCAATGTTGCAGCCATTGCTATAAGTAGAACTTATGGGGTGAAACTTGCAAAATGGGAATTTTTTTTACGACTGTAACTGTGTAAATATTTATCTGATTTTTATTGTATACCCGGTAGTTATGAAATAGATAGTTACATTTTCTCTGTGAGTTTCATTCCAATTGTCTATTGACCTATTTTTGACATACATTTTGTAATTACAGCCCTTGGACAGTTTTTAACTATATTTCAATTATCTTTTTTGAAACCAATGAGCAAATTGGAACCAAAATTTGCAGCAATGGTGCTTAAATGGTCCTCTTTCAGAAACCTATCTGATAATTTGGACTGCCAACCAAGACGGCTACTACAGCTGAAATTCATTTGACATAGGAACCTATGGCTCTGGAAAAATACACATAAAGATCTTCTTGCCTGAAACTAAGCAGTCAATTTGAAGCAAACATGACAACAATGGTCCTTAAGTGGTCCTCTTTCAGGAGTTTACCTGAAGACCTAGTCAGCCATCCAGGATGACTGCCATTAAAGCAGAATATTGATCAATATACAAGATCAGTACCTCACTTTTATGTAAATTCCTAATGTTTCATTGACAGAAAGTTATTCAGATGAATTATTGGAACTTTGTTTAACAATACACATACTATGGATTTTCATGTCTGAACCCACTATGCAAATCGGAACCAAACTTGGCAGCAATGAACCAAACTGCCTTTTCAATTCTGCAGGTTATTTTTGTTTCAAATTTTTGATATACTGAGAATCAAATCACTAAAAAAAATTATTAGGTCAACAGACTTGTTTTGTCTCCATAGCAACTTTACTAAGTGTTGTTTCTCTATATTGCTGATTTGTGATACTTACTGGAAATAAACATGTTTTTGTAAAATATTTGGAACACATACACAATTTTTTGACACGTTGAACACATTATTCGAGTTGTTATAGTGCTAATATGTTTTAATATCATTTTATTTACTTCCAACCAAAAAATAACTGAGAAAAGTTAAAATGTTTTCCGCTAGAAAAAAATTATGCAGGTGACTTTTTGCTCAGATTTACCATACATTTAAGAACTTAACATATACGTGTTATACTCTCGATTCTTGTTGTGAAAACACCATGTCACTAGCCTTTTTAAGGAGCTACATCCATTTTTACTGCTTTTAATTTAATCTGATTGTAAGAAAAAAGTTAAGTCAGTTATCCTCTCTTCGTACAATAGACTTGACTCATCGCATTTCCCGTTATCTTTCATAGAAAAATAAATGTCATATAGAATGCAAAAATATGATCGTCGGACGTCAAATTCTTTATGTACATTTTTTATTTAAAGTTTTTATTTGTTCCCATATAAATGCCTTACATACTATATGCTAGGACATAATAACATTATGGATTTTTGTGCAAACATATGCAAAAATAGGAAAAATATTGAGTTAATAATCTTTTACTACACATTTTGGGGAATGATTTTAAGAGAACACAAAAGTTGAAACTACATACAACAAATGTGCATTGAAAAGATCTGCCTAATTTATGATATTATATAACTTTTTTCCTGACAAAAATATCCGGATTTATTTTTTACAAATTTTTTTAAAAATTAAACTTCATTAAAAAAAAGCCAGCTATATTGATTTTACGACTTTGGCATAATTTACATTAAGAGAGAATTTTTTAGTTTCATCATCAGCTACATAGATAATTTCACATATTTTCTAAAATATGAAAAATAAACTTTCTGTATGACGAATGTCGTATCAGTAACCATAAATTGCCCAAAACACAACGCAACAATCTTGACTAGAAGAAATCAACGTGATTAGATAGAACCTTTGAGTCATAATGCTGTTTTGCCAGCTGGTGTGGAGAAACAATAGAAATTCTGAGAAGTTTTGGAAGATCTTCTTGTCTGAAATCACTAAGCCAATTGGAACCATACTTGGCAGCAATGGTCTTTAGGTGGTCCTCTTTTAGAATTGTATCGGATGACCCTCACAAGTAAAAATGGCCACCAAAGGCAAAGTTAGTTTGACATAGGACACTAGGGGAAAATTAACTAAAGATCTTCCTGTGTAAAACCATTTATCCAATTTGAACCAAATTTGGCAGCATTGATCCTTAGGAGTTATCTTTCAGAATTTAATTGGCAATCAAAGATGGCCACCAAAGGTGAACTTAGATAGGACCCAAAATGGAAATTCACCTTAAGATATTCATATTTGAAACCACTAAGAGAATTGGTTGTCAGGAATGGTCCTTAGGTGGTCATCTTTCAGAGTAAATCCAATGACCTAGATCACCAAAACGGATAGCCATACATGTAGTCAAAAAATTTATTCTGCCTTAAGTCTGCAAATGAAATTCAGGTGTGCAATACAGGATCCTGGGAACCTCTAGTTAGTTAAGGTAAAAACAAAAGGTGTGAGCTAATGCCATCACTTGGAGTCAGTTGTCTGTCATCTGCCAGTAAGTTTTATCTATCTTAATCTTTTCTTGAACCAAACTTGGCAGCTCCTTTTTAAGAATGATGTAGACGGCCAACCATAATGGATATATAGATTCCAAAAAGTCTAAATATTTTCTGCATTAATTATACTGAATGAAAGCTAAATGAGAGCAATACACTGGTTTAAAATTATAAGGTTATAGAATGTTCAAATATACATTATATGATCAGGTTTCACAACATATTTGTTGAGATGTGAAATAATAAAAAAAGAACCTACTTTTAATGACAAGAAGAGAAAAATGAGCATTTTTAAAGGTAATTTGTATGTTTTATTTTGTTAAGTATACCAATATGAAAGATTGTAAGTGGTATAAAAAAAATAATATTTGCCAATTACAGTTTAATGTTAAACTTGGAAAGTTTTTTTGTTTAGTCAGTTTATGAGAATAGCAACGTTCACAAATTGAATATTTAAGAATTTGATTAAATTTAAACAGAATGTTTACATGCCCTGAATGACTTATAAGATGTTTTTAAGTAATAATAAAAGTTTTGTTTGTGTTGATTTACCAAGTAAACACAGAATAATGGGACTTCTGTATACCTGCTGGGTACACATGTCAAGAAGTTAAATAGATGTCTAACAAAGCTAATACATACATAATAAAATCTAACAACCTGTAAAATAATTTTATTCCTAGTCTTAAATCTGTGTGTTGTCCTTTATACTTCTTTTTCAGGGATGTTATTCATGTAATTTTTTTTACCCAAGTCAAATTAGGAGACCTTTATAGCCTGTTTTGAGAATATGAAGTTTCTTTGAGAACAGTTATAAGCCTTCCAGAAATTACAAAGTGTTAGCTCTATTTTTTTAAACAACTTAATAAGCCTTTCAGAAATTAATGGTTTTTCTGAACAGGTCAGTTATATAATCCTTATTCAGAAGTTTTCCAAATGGTTTCAATATAAACCTATCAGAAGCTTAACAATGTTATTAAACAATTTCTTTAAACAAATTGATAAGCCTTCCAGAAAGTAACACTTTTCTCAACAGTTATATAAGTCTTCCAGAAAGTAACACTTTTCTCAACAGTTATATATAAGTCTTCCAGAAAGTAACACTTTCTCAACACTTATATAAGTCTTCCAGAAAGTAACACTTTCTCAACAGTTATATAAGTCATCCAGAAAGTAACACTTTCTCAACTGTTATATAAGTCTTCCAGAAAGTAACACTTTCTCAACAGTTATATAGATCTTCCAGAAAGTAACACTTTCTCAACAGTTATGTAAGTCTTCCAAAAAGGAATGCTTTCTCAACAGTTATATTAACCCTCCAGAAGTAAACAGTCTTGGAGAAGTTATGATCAGGAAATGAAGAGGATATGGTGAGATTTGTTTTGAATATTGCAGAATTCGTGATAGAATTTTTAGGGGTAGAGCCATTTTCTCCTGGTTTTTAGCTCACCTGGCCTAAAAGGCCATGTGAGCTTTTGCCATCACTTTTCGTCCGTCGTCCGTCGTCCGTCCGTCCGTCCGTCCGTCCGTCCGTCCGTCGTAAACTTTTCATTCAAACATCTTCTCCTCAGAAACCATTTGGCCAATTCCAACCAAACTTTGCATGAGTGGTGTATGGAAGGTCCCCAACAAAGATTCCTCATTTAGTTCTGATTGGTCAAGAAACATGGCCACCAGAGGCAATTCTTGTTTCTGATTGGCTGATTTTCAAAAATCTTCTCCTCTGAAACGGCTGGGCAGATTGGATTGAAGCTTCATAGGAATGATATATGACATGTCCTCCACAAACGATCCTCATTTTATATTAATCTGATGAAAAACATGGCCACTGTTGCTAAAAATAGAACATAGGCGTAAATTGCTGTTTTTTGCTAATAACTCAAAAACCGTTACAGATATCGAAAATCTGACGGGGTAAAATTGATCAGCATGACAAGATCTACCTACCCTGAAATTTTGAAGGAAATTCCAAAACCCATTTAGGAGTTATTGCCCTTTTTTCGTCAAATTTTCAAAATTTTAACATTTTTTGTCATTTATCTCCAAAACTATTTGAGATAGAAGTGAAATGTAAATTTGAAAAATGTTTGCCATGTTGAGATCCACCTACCCTGAAATTTTTAAGGAAATCCCAAAACCCATTTAGAAGTTGTTGCCCTTTTTTTGTCAAATTTTCAAAATTTTTTCATTCAAAAATCTTCTCCTCTGAAACCGCTGGGCCGATTGGTTTGAAACTTAATAGGAATGATCTATGACATGTCCTCTACAAATGATCCTCAATTTATTTTGATCTGACGTAAAACATGGCTGTCGTAGCTAAAAATAGAATATAGGGGTGCATGTGTTGTTTTTGGCTTATAACTTAAAAACCGTTACAGATATCAAAAATCTGACAGCGGGTAAAATTGATCAGCATGACAAGTTCTACCTAACCTGAAATTTTGAAAGAAATGCTAAAACCCATTTATGAGTTATTGCCCTTTTTTCATCAAATTTTGAAAATTTAACATTTTTCGTCATTTATCCCATAAACTATTTAAGATAGAAGTGATATGTAAATTTGAAAAATGTTTGCCATGTTGAGATCTACATACCCTGAAATTTTAAAGGAAATCCCAAAACCTATTTAGGAGTTATTGCCCTTTTTTTGTCAAATTTTCAAAATTTTAACATTTTTGCATTTATCTCCAAAAGTATTTGAGATAGAAGTGAAATGTAAATTGAAAAATGTTTGCCATGTTGAGATCTACCTACCCTGAAATTTTGAAGGGAATCCCAAATTCTATTTTGGAGTTATTGGTTTGTGTAATTTGAGGTCGGGTTCTGTTACATTTATTTAAGGTTCACCCGTAATACTGGTCAATTTTATCAACTTCCTGCCAGGACTACCATCATCAGGGAACATATTTTAACATTAAACCTTATGAAAAATAAATCTTCAACAAATTTTCCCTGAACAATTGAACCAATTGCAAAAAACTTGGTCAAATAGTTGATTAATTGTCCAATGAAAACCAGACTCCAGGTGAGCGATACAGGCTCTGGTGAGCCTCTTGTTGTTAATTCCTATGAGAACAACAGAACGCATTGCTTGTGTAACAGTAGAGCATGATTTGTCTCCCAAAATTACCTACCACTCCAACCTGGGATCGAACCCAGAACTTTTGGCACAGTAGTCCACCGCTCTACCAACTGAGCTAAAGGAGTACTCCACAAGTGCAGCTAATGGAGTATGTAATGAACCTGTTACAGTTATATAACTTCTATCGTACACGAGGGATTAGCCGGTTCACTTCCCCCACCTCAAGAGTCACTGTCCTATGATGACGATATCCAACTGTAATGTAAAAGCTAACGTAACAGTAGAGCATGAATTGTCTCCCAAAATTATCTGCCGCACCAACTGGGAAAGAAACCGGAGCCTTTGGTTTAGTAGTCCACCACTCTACCAACTGAGCTAATGGAGGGTGTTATAAACCTGTTACAGTTCTATAACTTCTATCATACACAAGGGAAGTCCATTACACTTGTATTGTTTGCCTGGATTTTATCTGCAAACCTACAACAAAACAAAATTATTACTGTCATAAATTTTGATAGATAGAATTCTTATAAATGATTGGGTATAATGGCTGCCAAGGTTGGTTTCAGTTAGCTTATTCAAATACATTTTCAAAAAGTCTTTTGGCTTTTAATATCTACCAGAATATAGCTTTGTATATGTCTTCTTAAGATATGCTAATAATCATAAGGAAATGAGAACTTAAAATACACCCTTTATATCTAAACATGGGTTTAAGAGAGACTCTCAACACAAATTTCCTAATTTTAGATTTTTAAGACACTTAAAACCATAACTAATTTTCCTTTATTAGTAAGCTACATATATCCCCCTTGATATGAGAGTAAATTTGTTTTGGTTTTAAGCATTCTTTTTGCAATGTTCTAGTGACTGTCCATGACATTTATTGGTAGAGAAACCCAATGCATTAATAATGATTAGGTTTGTTTAAATTCAGATACATTTTATGATAGAAATTGGTACATATTAAAGATTTTGAAATTAACAGTTATATGTTAAATGTTTAATAACACTGACACGAGAAAGTAGCACTAGTCTTTTGAAAGCTCAGGGTTAAAGAAAATGAAAACTGTATCTAATTAATTGATTCATAGTTAAGCCACTTTCTGGTTTCACAAATCCATCTTTTAATATATGAATTTAAAGAAGCTGCCTCCCTGTAGAATATTGTATTTACCTCTCATTGTTGCTCTGCAATGCAGCAAAGAAGTAGTTATTTCCAAAAAGAAAAATAAATTCCTTGAAGTAATAGTTTTAGAGTCAGATTTATGAAGCTGGAACAATTTCTTATAGGGCTATACTTCAAAAATTTATTAGATACAATTTGGCCATTTACAAATTTCAAAATTTTCTGAATATTATACAAGGGTGGTACAGGCTTATTTTGTGCAAAGTTTTTGCAGTGAATATTTCCTGTACTTTTGTGCTGGAAGATAATTATGTTCCATGTTTCATGCATATTGAAAAACAATGCAACATGCAGGCCAACATTTTTTTTTCATCTGAAATGACATTTTATTTCCCATAATAACTTTAAAGTGCATAAATTCCTCCTGTAAAGTTTGTTGCTTCTTATTTCAGATCAAGGATTGTTTGAAGAAGTGTTAGATGATTGTGCCTTCTTTGCAACTTATCCTGAGGTAAATATGTAAACAGGGCATCGAGGATGAAATTTATTTTTTAGTTCAATGTCCAAAATGATAAAAGAATTGAATTTCTTAGACTATTGAAGAAAAGGTTCTAAATGTTAAAACCATGACTGACAAGTTTTTCTGGATGATAAGCTCTGAGGACACTGGTACAATCAAGTCTCTTTATGAATTTCATATATTTATTATTTACACTAAATGAAATTAGAAATGAGTCTATAAAGTCAGTTACCTAAATATTAATACTAACGAATTATAGTCATTTCGTACCCTAACCATTTCATACACCCCATTTCGTACCCTGACCATTTCGTACCTTGACCATTTCGTACCTCATGAAATATTTACATGTATACCTTTTCGTACCTCATGGAAAATTTATGTATATACCATTTTGTACCTCATGGAAGTTTATATGTATGCCATTTTGTACCTCATAGAAGTTTATATGTATGCCATTTCGTACCTCATGGAAGATTATATGTATGCCATTTCGTACCTCATGGAAGATTATATGTATGCCATTTCGTACCTCATAGAAGTTTATATGTATGCCATTTTGTACCTCATGGAAGATTATATGTATGCCTTTTCGTACCGCATTGAAGAATTATATGTATGCCATTTCTTGGTAAAAACTGTCATTGATGTGCGCCATTTCGTACTAAAGCACTAATAATAACAATCCTGTAATACCAAAATGGCAAATAAAAGAATATCTATGCATATAAATCCTGCAAACAAACAAAGTGTTATTAAATTTATTAAAGTTTTCAAGTGCTGCTTACTCAAACTAATCATCGGTCTTTATAAAATTTCTACGACTGGATGTGTAACGGTTTATTTTTTCCGGTGTGAAATTATTTCCGAACTCGTATATTAATACACTTCTGACGGAATAAAGTTGGAAAATATTTCATTATATAAAAATTAAGATTGCTATAAAATATTATCTGATTCATATTTTACACAAGATCATCATTTGACGGTCGGAAAATATTTCACAGATATATGAATATCACAGCCGGAATAAATTATCTCTTACAGATGCATTTTATGTTATATTTAAAAAAAAATTAAAATCATCTCAAAATGTTTTATATCTTAAAAAAATGATAACTTTTACAAATATATGATACGAAATAGTAAACATGTATTTAGTCCATGAGGTACGAAATGGTGGATGCATTTGGCCCATAGGGTACGAAATGGTTTTTATCGTGGGTACGAAATGACTTCCATACTAACTAGTAACTCACTAAAAAGTTTAATTAGGATCACTGTGCTTGGTGTACAAGTGGCAATTTATTGTCTAATCATAACACAATAAGTGTTCAAGTTCACTGTCTTTTCACTGTTGTTCATATATTATTTTAATCATTTTAAATCATTGTAATTCACAATTTTGATTTATCTGCTCAATTCTGGACATTGTGATAGCAAATAAAGATTATGATTCTGTGCTATTCAACTTTATTCTCTACATTTTAGACTTGAAATAGAATAAAACAATAGGACACAGCTGACAACTTTTTTTGCTAATTCATGTTTCTTTATAAAATTGATGTTCTGTAAATCACTACTAATTATAGTAAAACTGAAGCTGTCAGGCAATCTATTGCTGTTTTTACAGGAACACTTATTTAAGTTTCATTTAATATCATTCTTTGATACATATAATTCTTACATCAATACCAGTGTATTATTATCTAATAGAGATAGTTAAATTATCAACTTTTAAAGTCTGAGCATTGGGCAGGACTTTACAATACGATAATTTAACTATTGAATGCCTCCACCTTCCTGATTATTACATCATACACTTGTGCAATACCTTAATATCTTGCTATGGTGTTATTAAATGATTTGAAGAAACTCCGAACGTAAAAGTCTTTCTATCTTAACCAATCATCAATTGAGATTGTCAGCAGCCACGTGTTGATTAAATTTTAGATAAACAACAGGTCCAGAAAGGGTTAAATTGACAAAGGGAAAGGTAGTTGTGGCCCTGAAAGCACTCAATTCAAAGTTGCCATTTACATGTGGTTAACGTTTTCTATAGGAGTCATAAACAAGGAAGGCCAAGTTGCCCAAGAAATGATCCAAGTTTTCTACAAACAAAGTGAAAGAAATTATCCACAAAAATAGTTCCATTTGTCTCCAAAAGATACTCTGAGTTGTCCCAATAAGGGGCCAAAGTTGTCCTTTAACTTTATTTTTTAATTAAGTAATTGTATGTGGCAACCCTTTCCACCATTCAGAGGTAGATTAAAATGGGACATTAATATGAGATCTTATCTGATACATAAACCACTTAAATATAAAAACCAATGATTTTTGGTGGACTATTAGAAGTTATATCTAGTAACAAGGCCTGAATTGTTTCAGTGTTAATGGAATAGTTAAATAAATTTATTTATAATTTGTTCAGTTTACATATAAGTATCTTACTTCTTTTTCAGCATATGGAAGATATAGGTCTTGTTATGGTTGTATTGTGTGACTATCAAGGTAGAAAATTTCAACGTAGAACTCCACATCCAGATGAGGTCCTAAACTCTATAGCTTCAGATGTAGAAGATGCAATTTGTGATATGAAAATCAAGCTTAATGCAGCCCTGGCAAGGCACAGGATAAAAGCATCAGCCCCATCATTAGACTACCTGTTACCTGAGACTGTCAGGAGTAAGGAGGCAATAGGCTCAAAAACACCTGTGTATGCTTGGGTCAATCAGATGAAAATAAGGTAATCTCGCTGAGTTATCTTTAGATATAATACCAGTTGCAAGGTAGAAAATTTTTTCATTTACTGAGCAAGATTCCCTAGATATAATTATTGATAAATTTGGTTTGGGCTTTGAGTATACAGCATTCTGTATTTTACCAGTATACAAGATTTTTATCTCAATAGCTTCAGCATCCATAAAAGATTGATGAGATAATTGAACATTATTGATTTGATGGGAGTGGTGACAACTCCCCGGGGAAGCGATGTATGTGTCATTTGGTGCGTCTTACTGTGGAGAACAAAAAAATATATGGTTTAGGGGTGGGAATTTTAACGGTTTATGAGATAATTGAACATTATTGATTTGATGGGAGTGGTGATAACCCCCTGGAGAAGCGAGGTATGTGTCATTTGGTGCATCTTACCATGGAAAACAAGAAAATATATGGTTTAGGGGTGGGGATTTTAATGGTTTATGAGATAATGGAACATTAATGATTTGATGGGAGTGGTGGTAACCCCCCTCGGGAAGCGAGGTATGTGTCATTTGGTGTGTCTTACCATGGGGAATAAAAAAAATATATGGTTAAGGGGTAGGGATTTTAAAGGTTTATGAGATAATTGAACATTATTGATTTGATGGGAGTGGTGATAACCCCCTTTGGAAGCGAGGAATGTGTCATTTGGTGCGTCTTACCATGGGGAACAAGAAAATCTATGGTTTAGGGGTTGAGATTTTAACGGTTTATGAGATAATGGAACATTATTGATTTGATTGGAGTGGTGGTAACCCCCCTTGGGAATCGAGGTATGTGTCATTTGGTGCGTCTTACCATGAGGAATAAAAAAATATATGGTTAAGGGGTAGGGATTTTAACGGTTTATGAGATAATTGAACATTTTAATTTGATGGGAGTGGTAATAACCCCCTGGGGAAGCGAGGTATGTGTCATTTGGTGCTTCTTACCATGGGGAATAAAAAATATATATGGTTTAGGGGTGGGGTTTTTAATGGTTTATGAGATAATTGGACATTATTGATTTATGGGGGTGAGGACCACCCTACTGAAAGAATGAGGTACATGTCATTTAATGCGTCTTGTTACGGAGAATAATAAAATATATGATTTAAAGCTATACATTTTAATTGCATATGATATTTTTCAAAATTATTGACTTTGGGTGGTGGGGATGACGCCCTTCGAGGAACGAGGTAAATGTCATTTAATAGATGTTGTCACGGTGTATGATAAAATATATGATATGAAATGGTTATTGGTCACTCTCATAGAGTTTTTCGATGACAAAAAAAAATTTTCCCATAGGGTCCTATAGTAAACCCATAGTCTCTTTGAACTGCTCATTATACATCGAAAAGTGAATAGTATTAGGCACATCTAGAAACATTGATCTTTCATCATGGAAAATCTCAGATCCATATCTCTGACGGTTATTGAGAACTCGAACGAACAAAATTGGAGACTTAATAATCAATTTAATAATTTTATCTCCAGAATGGACCTATTTTCAATTGGAAGTGAATATCATCTTTATCTGTAATAAATTCCATTTTGCCTTAATATTCATTTTCCACAATATATCATATCTAAGAAGTATTTGCTTTTTTATTTCTTTCATAATACATCATACTTAAGATGGACACATTTTCCTGTTTATTTTTTGCAAACAATTTTTGCTAGTAAAATTGATCCTTGGACTAGGATTACTATTAGATGGAATGTTTTCACTAGGAAAATTTGATACCATAGATCTATTTCCCTAGAGACATTAGTCTATCCAAACTTATTTTACTAGGACTAAATTATCACTTACATTTTCACATGTATGTAAAGTTTTTGGAAATAAAATCTACAGTTTACAAGGGAATGTCAAACAAAACTTGACAAAATTGCTTCACACCATGTGTAGTTTTTTTCTTGGGTTCACATAGCAAATTGTTTCATTAATTAACATGTTCAGATGTACAGTTACATATATGCCTCATCACACTTTGGTGTATTCCACTGTGTTAAGTATAATTCTGTAAAATAAAGAATGACAAGAAAAGTAAATAAGGGATACATATGTTTTTGTGTCAAAAACAAACTTAAATTTTCATATTCATTTATACAATAAACTCTTTTAAACTATAGTTCATGTTAGCTTTTTAAATCACCATTTATTCTCACCATTAACATGTACAAAAAATCTCAACCTCTGAAACCAGTAAAAACCCAAAAATCAACCAAATTTGCTAGAATATGGTCCTTGGAAGGAACCATTTCAACTTTGTGGTTAATACACTCCTAAAATTAGACTTTTAGGCTTCCCTTTATACTAAAAAAATCAACCCCACTTTTAAGTAAAAATATCTGTTGTTGTAATGTAAACCCTTATTTTAATGGAATATTAAAATATAACAACCAAAACCTATCAGAAAAGAACTTTTTTCTATTACAATTGTACTGTTTATAATGGATAATTTGGCAAATGTATCCACTGACAGTAAATTCCTTTAATAATTGTGTGTTTTCTTGAAGATCAAAATTAATTAAAACAAAATTTCCACAGGTGTTATAATCTGACCAAATTATTGTAAAGTTTTGTGGATTCATAATGAAAAATGGTATTGGCTTCATTCCTTATGTTCATTTCAAACACTAATGTCAGTAGCAGTTTGACCACAAATATTTTCTGTCACCTTTTTCTCAGCTTCTATTGGGCAGAATGATTTCTTAATTGGTATGTAGCTTTTACATGAGTAGTTGTACTTTGTCTCCTATTTTCAGTTCTGCCGGACCCCAACTTCCTGTTTAAGGAGACTTTGACTTTGTAAAAATACAATGTTACACATGAAAATTTATGTCACATTTTTCTCAGCTCTTACAGGAAGAATGATTTCATATTTTGTATGTAGCTTTGACATGATGAGTTGTATATTGTCCCCTATTTTCAGTTGTGCCAGAAACCAACTTCCTGTTTGACGGGACTTGACTTCGTAAAAATACAATGTTACAGATAAAAATTTATGTCACATTTTTCTCAGCTGCTTCATAGCAGAATGATCTCATATTTTGTATGTAGCATTGACACAATGAGTTGTACGTTGTCCCTTCTAATATGACCTGCTTTTAGTCTATATCCATGGTAAAATATGCATATATTGGTCCCAATGTCACAGATGCCAGACCACTTGTTTGGCAACGTCATAGTAAAGTTTCCCACAAGCTTTAAAGACGTCATAGTATAACTTGCATTGTGTACTGGTGTACTGGTGTCTTCGTGTCTGAATACCTATGTTGGGGTGTTTAAAATGTCATAGAAACTGTCCTATTAGAATGGAAATAATTCACGGTGGCTTGAAAATATCCTGATTTTACCACTGGTAGACCCTTTATGCCGATATTTTACCAATCGCTACAGCTTGTGCCAAAATATTTGGCATAAATGGCGTACCCGTGGTAAAATCCAGATATTTTGAAGCTACCGTAAATTATTTCTCAACTATTATCTTCCTGTTTGACAGGACTTTGACATCGCGTGCAACTTCATGTTTAGGTATACATTATATGCTAAGAAAAATACCTTTTCGACTTAGTTTTAAAGATATTTGACACTGATTTTGGTACATTTGAGCCAAAAACCCTTTATTTTTCATTTTTCCAAACTTTCACAAAAAAACTGCCTAACTTTTTTTCGATAAATAGATTCAGCTTCAAATATCCATCGGCAAATTTCATAAAAATCCGTAATTTAGCATATTTAGGTACCTCCTACCTTAACAAAAAAAGATGAGTTCACAGTTTTTTTTCTGTAAGGAATTCCAAAATACATAGACATTGTTCTTTGATAAATAATTTATTGAAAAATCGATGACCTAATTTGGAAATTATTCAAATTTTTGGCAAATAAGGAATATTGAAAATCATTTGGTAACTTTGATACATATCCTTTACTTATTTTTTCTTTCAATTTTAGTATAATTATCTTGAAGTGATTGACTTCTGTTTGCAAAAATAAAAGTTGCTTATTATGGAGATATTTGGAAAAAACCTGAAATTTAGGATGTTATGAGAGATACTATGACCTCTCAATTTGTATATCTTGTCGACATTATTACCTCCTCTTTGTACTGTATCGTATTCCCTTAATTGTACTGAATTTTTTTTTGAAATTTACTGTCTGCCCAGACACCTCAGTTCATAAAATTGATTTTTCAGAATTTAAATACCTAAATCAATGTGAATTTTCTAGTCACTTGGGTGACAGATGCAGTGAGCTAAGTCTTAACTGAAACAATTGAATTTACCTAATTTAGTTGAACCATGTCTTCCAGAGAAACAAAAAAATTCTGCCTTTATTTTCAATGTAGAAGGGAGACAACTCTTATAAAATTTAGTATTACAACCCCGTGATGTATGAATATGCACAAAGTGCATTGAAAATATTTGAAATAACAGTTTTACAAATTTTAGGATAGGTCTGAGTTGACAAATTCAAGTTATTATTTTTTTTTTAATTTTCAAGTGAATTAATTTTTTTTAAATTCCCCGTTTAGAATCATGTGTGAGGTTTACAAATATAACCTTTATAAATAACTTTACATTTTTATGTTTTCATGGACGACTCAATAAAAGATTGTCTAATAATTCTAACGTTTAGACTTTCAAAATGCAAAAAATCTATTTTATGAACTGAGGTGTCTAGGCAGTAAATCAAAACCAAACTTCCAGGTACAAGAAAGGCAAAGGAAATTATTTAAAAGATTGTTATTATATGCAATTTATTTTCATGTTTTTGATGAATAAATTGATTTGGTGAAAACTTAAGACTGCAAGCAATATAGTCCAGGAATAATGTTGAAAATACTGACTTTCATGATAATTCTGATTTGACAGTTTATTATCTAGAAAATGATGAAAAAATTGAGAATTACAAAAACTAATTTTTTAATGAGAGTTTTAAAATGACAAATATTAGGTCAGAAATAAAGTAGTGTAGTTAAATTTTTATCACACACAAATAAATACCTGGGTATTCACAAATTTTCAAGAATGATACAGCACAATGAAACAAAACATTTAAACTTGTGTTCTAGTTATACCAGTATAAACCAAGATCAACATTTTGGTAGTTCTTTAAAACGCAAATTCCATTCTTGTGGAAAACAGATATGGTCCTTATAAATAGGGTTAACTTTATATCTGTTGTCATTTAGATATGCAAAACACGTGGTCATGTTGCTGTGTGTCTGCTGTCTCTAGATGTGTCACTGTGTTCCTATTGTCTAGCTTGTAGATATGTGCCTGTTATCTAGCTTGTTGATGTGTGCCTGCTCTCTGGCTTATAGATATACATGTGCCTGTAAAGTCTAGCTTGTAGATATGTGCCTGTTGTCTAGCTTGTAGATATACATGCGCCTGTTGTCTAGCTTGTTGATGTGTGCCTGTTGTCTTGTTGATGTGTTCCTGTTGTGTTGTAGATATGTACCTGTTATCTAGCATGTAGATATACATGTGCCTGTTGTCTAGCTTGTCGATATGTGCCCGTCATCTAGCTTGTTGATGTGTTCCTGTTGTGTTGTAGATATGTGCCTGTTGTCTAGCTTGTAGATATGTGTCTGTTATCTAGCTTGTTGATGTGTGCCTGTTGTCTTGTTGATATCTTCATGTTGTGTTGTAGATATGTGTCTGTTGTCTGGCATGTAGATATACATGTGCCTGTACAGTCTAGCTTGTAGATATGTGCCTGTTGTCTGCTTGTAGATATGTGCCTGTTGTCTAGCTTGTAGATATACATGTGCCTGTACAGTCTAGCTTGTAGATATGTGCCTGTTGTCTAGCTTGTAGATATACATGTGCCTGTTGTCTAGCTTGTAGACATGTGCATGTGTAACGGTTTATTTTTTCCGGTGTGAAATTATTTCCGAACTCGTATATTAATACACTTCTGACGGAATAAAGTTGGAAAATATTTCATTATATAAAAATTAAGATTGCTATAAAATATTATCTGATTCATATTTTACACAAGATCATCATTTGACGGTCGGAAAATATTTCACAGATATATGAATATCACAGCCGGAATAAATTATCTCTTACACATGTTGTCTAGCTTGTAGATATGTACTTGTTGTCTAGCTTGTAGATTATTAAACCAGAAGTGTAAGGGTGTAATGAAAACAAACTTTATTAAATTAAGCTTTTCCATGCGTCATAAGTCTGATCAGTTTAATGTACTTCAAAGTTTATCACTAAGATCTGTTGGTAATTAAATACAAAGGTTATTTTCAGTCAACAAAGGTACAATGACTTGTCTGTTTTATTGATGAGAACTTGATTTATTAATGAAGATTGTTGCTATTGTAATAGAATCACAGTAGTAGGAAAATATGCAAGATTGATTTTACCTGGTATACTAAACTCTGGTATATATGGTAAAGTCAAATCAAATTAACATTCATGGCTGTTTTAAATGATGGTGTCTATCATTAATCTTATTTTAATTGAAAACTTTCAAGTTGCCTGACAAAATTTCTTTTTGATGGATTATTACAGTCAAGAGGATTAGTTAGGGCCACAACCATTTTACCTGAAGCCAAATGTAAAAATCACCGTTACAACAAAGTCAAATCAGATTGATTACTTTTTGGTCTCCCTCCCCATAAATGATAGAAAGTTGTAATACATATACATGTGTATTTAAATTAAAAATGGGTTAGGGTAGATTTAAATTATACAGAATCATAAAAAGTTAGGGAATTTCAGTGAAATTCATAAATTTAAATAAAAATAAAAATATAAAATACAGCATCTTGTGGACAAAGTCTTGACACAAAATCCCTAATTTTATATACAAATAGAAATATATATATGTAGAGGCTCAGCATAAGTTTTGTAAATTACCTAAATACAGCATCAGGCAGAATCCATTAAACCCACCAATAAAATTATATTCATTTAATTAAGTAAATAGTATCATGTTTGCATACATGGAATAGTTATGATTCAGATTTAATACATGGGAACTGTCTGTAGAATATTATTTATTTGATGCAAAAACTGGAGGTAAGCCTACATACAATTTTTATATGACCGCAAATATTTGTCATTGTTGTCGTTGTCGTCATAGGTTGGCGTCCGTAGACAGTTAGGTTTCTTCTCATTTACTTTTGTTCTTTTGAAAGTATCCTTATAATAGTTTACCACAATGGTCCGCATAAGAAATAACCATAAAAGGCCATGTGAGCTATTGCCATCACTTTGCGTCCGTCGTCTGTTGTCCTTCCGTCCGTCCTTTAACTTTTCACATTTCAATCTTCTTCTCCAAAACCCCATGGCCAATTAAACCAAACTTGGTGGGGATGTTCATTGGATGGTTCTATACAAAGTTTTATGTTTTTGGTTCTGATCCAAAATTCAACGTGGCTGCCAAGGCCAGTTATGTACTCTGATTGGCTGAAATATAAAAAAATCTTCTTCTCTGAAACTACAAAAGCAATTGAATTGTTATATTGCAGGAATGATCCTTACGTAGTCCTCTACAAAGTTTATGTTTTTTGTGCCGATCTGAAATCCAAGATGGCCGCCACCACAGGGCACATTTAACATAGGATCCTATGGGAATTACATACAAACATCTTCTTGTCAGAAACCGTTTGACAGATGGAAGTAATAGTATGCCTGAATGATCACATAATGATCCTTAACAAAATTGTTGTTTTTGGTGCCGACCCGAAATTCAAAAACATGGCTGCCAGGGCCATTTATGCGCTGTGATTGGCTGAAATTTTAAAAATCTTCTTCTCTGAAACTACAAAAGCAATTGAATCGTTACATTGCAGGAATGATCCTTACATGGTCCTCCACCAAGTTTATGTTTTTTATGCCAATATGAAATCCAAGATGTCTGAAACTACAGCACTGCCAGTTGGAACCAAATTTGGCAGAAATGGTTCTTAAATGGTCCTCTGTCAGAATTGTGTCTGATTACCCAGAATGTCAACCAAGATGGCAATCACAGCTGAACTTAATTTAAAATAAGACCTTTTGGGAAAATTCACTAAAAAATCTTGAAGATGGCAACCAAAGCTAAACTTAGTTTAACATAGGACCTATGGGAAAACTCGCCACTTGGCATCCATTGTCGTCGTCGTTGTGGTAAACGTTATGTTAAAGACCTTCTCCTCTGAAACCACTGAACAAATTGAAACAAAACTTGGCAGAAATGGTCTTTAGGTCGTCCTCTTTCAGGATTATTTCATATGACCCCAAATGTCAACCAAGAAGGCCGCCACAGCCGAACATAGTTTTTTAACATAGGACCCTAAGGGAAAATTAATAAAAAATCTTCTTGTCTGAAACCATTGAGCAAATTGGAATCAAACTTGCCAGAAATGGTCTTTTAGAATTGTGTTCGATGACCTGGACTGTCAACAAAAATGGCCCCACAGCCAAACTTAGTTTAACGTAAAGCCTATGGGGAAAATGGATTAAAGAATCTTCTTGTCTATAAGCCCTAAGACTATTGGAACCAAACTTGGCAGAAATGGTTATTAAATTATCCTCTTTCAGCAGGGGGAGGGGGGTGAGGGGGCTTATAGCAGGGTTGACGAATGCTTAAACCTTTTTAGAAACTGTAGTAACTTTGCACACATAATACCTACAATTAAGATCTTTTGTCCACAGATATCTTATTGTATAAAGTTTGCCGCAGGATACTTGTCTTGTGACCCTGACCTGGTTTTCATGGTTCACTGACTTCATTAAGTTGAGAGGTACGTAAATCAGCGCCACTATCGGATTACGGGAAAATTTGCGCTCCTTGTTATGAGAGTTATCTCCCTTACACCAAGAAAAATATTTTCAAGATGTCGGGAGAGGATCCGCGTCGTAGAAAAAATAGGCAGTTTGATGGAAAATTAATCAATGCAATTCAAAATTTATCAAAAAGTAAAGTACTTGTCAACGAGATTTCATGTCCAAATGAAACAGCGCTTCCCATCCAAGAAAATGAAAATAACTCAACATCGTCATATGGCGTGAAATTCACTGATGGTCAGTGAGTGGTTGAGTTACTGTCTGGACACCCCAGTTCGTAAAATGGATTTTTGTAAATGTGAAAGAAAGAAATTTGTCTCCAAATGCGACCAAGAACACAAACAGACACACTGTCGATAAAAAACTGAGAAATCACTTTTATATAGACATGTTACAGATATTTTAGGCTTAATATTCAAGCTAGATTATCACTTTGAAACTTAACTATAAACATTCAAAGTTTGTAAAGACAAAAAAAATCGTTTTTTTTGGTGCTTTCTATCATGTTCGCAATATGTTCTATAAATAGAAGTGGAAAGCAAGTGCTAGTCATATAAATACATTTTTATTTCTGGGTGCATTTCATAATGATTGTGAAAATTTGGTGTTAGATTCGGGATGATTTTTGTAAGTAATCAAGAGGCAAAGGATTTTCAAAAGGGAAGAATGAATATCAAAGGAAGTACATAGCTGAAATAGAGAAATTTTTATGAAACAAATATAAAAAAAATAGACGCTTTGAAAACGTCATTCATGTAATTCATATTATAAACTTTTTCGTATTTAAGGATATAGGAACGTATAAATAACGGATATTGCTTTGTACTAGATCTACTCGTTGGGCTGCAGGATTTTTAACGTGTTAGTTCACAACTTGGTAATAGTCAGCAAGAAGACTTGTCATACTACCAGGACACATTATTCTGACTCCCAACCAACCAGTCTTTAATATTCCTAATTTACAAGTCTTTAGTTTGACCCAGTTGGAGATCGAACCCACAATCGGCTCCCGCACTCGAGGCATATGTAACGGTTTATTTTTTCCGGTGTGAAATTATTTCCGAACTCGTATATTAATACACTTCTGACGGAATAAAGTTGGAAAATATTTCATTATATAAAAATTAAGATTGCTATAAAATATTATCTGATTCATATTTTACACAAGATCATCATTTGACGGTCGGAAAATATTTCACAGATATATGAATATCACAGCCGGAATAAATTATCTCTTACACATACACCCAGACTACAGAGATGAGGCAACTTTTAATAAACCCTAAATGACACAGGTGTGAACAAATTTAGGCTTCCCGTAATAGTATTAGGTTTTTATGGCAAATCCTAATTTCTGTATCATTTATTCACAATTTTACTGAACCCAATACAATTTAAAACTTAAAATATTTTATAGATTCATGTCTAGTGTTGAAGACTATGTTACCCTTGTCGTTAAATTGCTGTTTCATTATAAACTAAACCTCGCACTGATTGGAAAAAAAAATTAAAAAGATCGAAACTCCTCTATACGACATTTCTTGTGTGTTGCCTAAAACATTCAAAAATGGTTATATAGTCATTTTGAACTGATTTAGAAGAGTTATTGTATCACTGAACTTCCGAAACAAAAATAAGAAAAAATATTAATAATAAATGTCTTAAAGTTAAACTGCTAGTGGCTGCTTTTTCACCCATGTTTTTTTACATAACCTTTTCTCGTATCATGCCATTAATTGTTGATAAATTAACTTTTCTAATCTCTGAATGTTGTAAGTAAGTATCACATTGTCAATTTGGAAGCTGTACTGCAGTAAAATCTAAAAAAAAATGTTTCAGACGCATTTTTCCAATTTTTGTTTTGGTTTTAGTTTTGGTGTTTGTTTTTTTTTCATATCGGAAAAGGAATGATACTATTCATTTATAGCTTTTCATTTCAATAATCTTGAGTTTTTTTCTTTGGTAATTATTTCTGTATTTTCTTTATCTAGTGTATCAAAATTTGTTCCCTGTCAATTATTTCTTTATGTAAGCCGTTACTTTATTGTTTTTATACATTTGTATAATTTTGTTTATTTGTTGCGACTAATAATTCATAAACGTGCTGCACTAGAACGACGACAACTATAAAAAGTATGCATATACACTACTGTCAAGACCGATAACTCTTGATGTAACGTCATTTGGTATCGTCCCACCTTAAATGCATACGATACAGTTTCGATCTACTATTGATTTTTCTTTGAGTTTTTGCATATTGGTAGTTTTTTCACCGATCTTTCTAAAAATACAAAGAAAATTACACCTTCATATGCTACTTTTTGAGATATTTAAGGTTCAATTTCTGGGATTTTTACTAAAATTGTGCAAATATCGTCTTTTCACCTATTTCGATAAAAATCAATTACTTTCTTGTTTTAAAAGATAAATACATCGGTTTTTTTGCAGAAAGAAAACAAATATCTCTTCTCTTCCGATAAATAAAATTTAGACGATTTTGTGCTACAAGATCTTTTCATTTTTTTCAAAATATGTGATATATTACCAAAAACTTTGAATTTAGGCGCGATACATCAGTGTATTAAAAAAAATCTGCTATTAATAATTTAATCTAAAAATCGCATAATGTTGTCCTTATAATTTGCTATTGAATGCAGTTTCGAAATTAAGGGGTCCATGATCTCATTTTTTAGATATTTTGAAAAAAACTGTCGACTTTTAAGGCATTGGTACAACTTTTGATTTTAAGCGGGAAATGACGTGCCATCATAACGCAAAACGGATACTCTCGTGTTCCCGATTCCCGCGTGTATGAATAAAAGGCTTGGAATCACTCTCTTTGAAAATAATTCCTGATCAGATTATATGTTTTACTACAATTTTACTTATTGCATCTTTTGTGTTAAATGTTCTGTCACCAATGGGACATAATGCTGTGGAATGTGTTGCCTCTGTAAAAATAATTTTTATGAAATTGTTTTTTCCATATATATCTGGGGATACTGACAATTTTCGCCGATTATTGAACTTATGTTTCTATCCAAAGCAATACATGTATTTAAACGTATATGACTAGCGTTTCTCGGCATATATATGTATAATTAGTATTTGTACTCTCTTTTGAAAAAAAGCAAATCACCATAAGTTAGGAAGTCCGAGAAATTAATTCTGTAATTTCATTTTTATTAGATGATGTACAAAAATGTAAAGGTATCTGCATGATACATGGAAGTTCCTTACAGTATTCATGCACCATTTGGACTTTACAACTACATGAACTATAAATATAGATGTCAGTGTATCGGAATCTTTATCTATTCCAAAAGGGGAAACTTTCCGCGATGAAACCCATTAAAACTCCATCCTTTAGTTTTGGTGGGGTTCCTGCTACTCGTTTCTGTGTGTACTTTTTAGTATTTTGTGTTATTTGTTGTTTGTCGTTTGACTGTCGTCTTTTTGGTGTTCCTGATCGTGTTTGTTTGTCCTTTCCCTCTCTGCGCGAACAGTTTTATGACGTTACTTTATTTTCCGTGAAAAGGAGACGTCCAAATTAGCGACGTTGCGGGAAAAGGAAAATGTTCCGCGAAAAGTTCTAGTTGGACGTTAGCGACGCGATTATCTCCCCTGTAACTGTATCGTATGCCCTTAAGGAAACATAAAAGCAAAATATAACTAGCTGGATGTAAAATTTCATAAAAATCCGTAATTTAGTGATTTCGGTACCTCCTACCTTAAAACTTTCCCTCCAGCTTACACATAAGTATCTGCATTAAAATCTAAAAAGAAAAATAGAAAAAAAATAAGGATAATGAAAGCTATGTAAACCATGAGATAGGTGTTTACACAGGTCAGTTTGTCATTTTACATTCACTGGTAGGACTCCAGTTTATACGGGGTTGGTTTTAATAATTATTGTATGTTCTGAATACCAATAAGCAGTAAGATATGTTATTTTTTTAAGAAGAAGAAATATTATCGTAATTAATTTTTTTGCAGCATTGCTGAAGTTAAAGAACTATTTAAGGAAGAAGGATTTACATTGATGAACCAAGATGACAAGTTAGAAGATAAACAGTTTGCTACAGATCACCTTTGTCATGATCTTATCATGTTTCCTGGTGATTACAGGGAATATTTAGTTGAACACAATTTGTTTAAAGCTGGAAAAATTGTAATACAGGTAATTTTTTCCAGTGATACCTAATTATAAAGCAACCCTTTGGACTAGTACATAGATACATTGAAATGAAAATGAATTACAGATTATGAAGAATTAGGGAATGACCATTATTATTGAGGTTTGAGGTTTGGAGTGGAATTTGACTGGACAAGGAACAACTTAAAAAGAAATAGCAGGCTCCAGTATTAACTAAAAAGGGTTTAATATTCCATTCTTATTTATCCTTCCAGATAGCATGTAATTATTCCTTCCACAAACAAAGTTTGGAACCACCCTGTATGTGTAAGAGATAATTTATTCCGGCTGTGATATTCATATATCTGTGAAATATTTTCCGACCGTCAAATGATGATCTTGTGTAAAATATGAATCAGATAATATTTTATAGCAATCTTAATTTTTATATAATGAAATATTTTCCAACTTTATTCCGTCAGAAGTGTATTAATATACGAGTTCGGAAATAATTTCACACCGGAAAAAATAAACCGTTACATATGTCCATCAATCCATTTACTGTCCATATCCTAAACACATCTAATGGGATTAAATGAAAATTAATTTAAAGATAGTATGCCATGTGAATATATACATGAAGTATTATTCCAACTCATTATCTTGAAGGGGAGACAGTTTGACTTTAATATTAATATAATATTTTGGAGTTTGGGGTTTTCATTTTATATCAGCATGTACAGATGCATAAATTTAACTTAATGTAATAAATAGAAAAAGAGTTCAAATTTTACACTACTTTCGTAGATCTTCATGTCCATTCTTTAGGTTTAGGTATTATTTAATCCCCCAATTTTTTTTTATGAGAAAGGTCTTTCTTTCGTAAGAATATCAAAACCTGCAACAGTGAAAAATTAAAAAATTTGTTATAGAGTTGAGGACTTAATATTATTAAATGACTGTTTACTACATTATCTAAGAACCTTTGGGAAAACTGGTCACAATTAAAGATTATTCATTTTATTAAATATACTCTGAAGCTTTGTCTTGTCATGAAGATATTTGGGTAGAAACAAATGATAAATAAATTTCAGAACATTACTATTGGGAGGGCATTGTAAAAAATATTTTTTTATTTTTCATTTCACACTGAAATACATGTGTATTTAATGGTAAAATTTATCCCTTCTGGGAAGTTTTCTCTGTTATGAAATTACCAGTTTATGAATAAAAGTTAAATTAATTATTTAACTGTCAAAATTTGTCCAGACATATTTTCTGAGTGACATTTTAACCAGTATGTTTTACATGGCCCTGGAAAAAATCTGATAGTATTAAATTACATCTGGTGGAAAAAAACTTCTTTTCACACTGGAATAAATTTATTAAAACATCCTCAGTTCAGTTTAATAATGTTCATTTCAGGATAGATCTAGTTGTATAGCTCCACATTCTGTTAAACATTTGCTTGGAGATGATAGTGATATAATCCATGTCAATGTGGGATCTGGTCATACAATAGCTCACGTTGCAAGTCTCATGCATAACAGTAACAATCATATCTGGGCATTTGGAGCTCGGTCTACAGCAGAGGCAAAACGAATACAAGGACAGTTTGATAAATTTGGGATAAAAGGTAAAAAATGATAATACTGTTACTAGCTTCCATTATAAAGGATATGGTTTCAGGTATAAAATTGATCATTCACAGATTTTTTGCAAAAATAAGAATAATATTTTAATGGTTTGCTCTAAATTCATTTTTTCATGAATATGAGATCCTTTTGGTGCTAGGTGTAAAAGTTTTTAGTTGATCCATACAAAAAGTAATTGTGACCTAGTTTAATGAATCATCTGCTGTTGTCATCACTTGGCGTCCGTCGTCGTCGTAAACTTTCCTTTAAAGATCTTCTCCTCTGAAACCACTGGGCCAATTGGAACAAAAATTGGCAGCAATGGTCCTAAGGTGGTCTTCTTTCAGAATTATATCCGATGCCAAGATGGTTTCTTTTTGTTTCTATTTTGAAAGAATGGCAGGTTTCCCCGTGAAGAATATAGGCTTTATAATTCTTGAGCTTCCAGTTTCAAAAAATTGCATCTTTCAAATTTTAAGGATAAGTTATTTGGGAATAGCCTATAGTATTTGTTCTGACTTTTTAATATAATAAAAAAATTAACAAAGAATACAGCAGCGACAAAACAGTGGGAAAAGTCCGTAATTTGAAATCCAAGGAAAAGACAAAGTTATGACAATGGAACACAACAAACAAACCCACAATGATATATGTATAACTAAAGGAATAAAAAAAAATATAAAAAAAAAACTAAACAAAAAAAGAATAAGACATCATAGAAACTAAAGCACTAGCAATGTGAACTCCCAGGTGTGACATCAGGTGCTTTGGAAGGGTTAAGGTTATGCAAAAAAAGTGGCTGCTAAATATTTCTGATCAAATTTTTTCATCTATCTAAAAATACTGTTATGACTTTTAGGATGAAGTGAGCTAAAAAATGACTGATCTTTTGCTTTGATTTTTGTCACATATAAAGAGATTTTTTCATATTCTGTTTTCTTTTTCAGGAATCAAAGTTCCAACTGAACCATTTCTTGATATAGATATAGATGACCCAAAGTATAAAAATGTAAGGGTGATACTGGTGACAGCAGACTGTAGCCGCTCTGGTCTTACTAATCCTGTAGATTTTATTGTTAATGAGGGAGAAGGTATGATACTGGATACAACAGACTTTTTTCACTCTGGTCTTACTAATTCTGTAGATTTTATTGTTAATGACGGAGAAGGTATGATACTGGATACAACAGACTTTTTTCACTCTGGTCTTACTAATTCTGTAGATTTTATTGTTAATGAGGGAGAAGGTATGATACTGGATACAACAGACTTTTTTCACTCTGGTCTTACTAATTCTGTAGATTTTATTGTTAATGACGGAGAAGGTATGATACTGGATACAACAGACTTTTTTCACTCTGGTCTTACTAATTCTGTAGATTTTATTGTTAATGACGGAGAAGGTATGATACTGGATACAACAGACTTTTTTCACTCTGGTCTTACTAATTCTGTAGATTTTATTGTTAATGACGGAGAAGGTATGATACTGGATACAACAGACTTTTT
Organism: Mytilisepta virgata; assembly: GCA_028015205.1. Lineage (NCBI taxonomy): Eukaryota > Metazoa > Mollusca > Bivalvia > Mytilida > Mytilidae > Mytilisepta > Mytilisepta virgata. The sequence goes on from CM051520.1 coordinate 46,864,842, forward strand.
TCACTCTGGTCTTACTAATTCTGTAGATATTATTGTTAATGAGAGAGAAGGTATGATGCTGGCTACAGCAGACTGTAGTCACTCTTGTCTTACTAAGCCTGTAGATTTTGTTGATGAGGGAGAAGGTATGATACTGGATACAGCAGACTGTACTCACTCTGGTCTTACTAATCCTGTAGATTGTATTGTCAATGGGGGAGAAGGTATGATGCTGGCTACAGCTGATTGTACTCACCCTGGTCTTAATAATTCTGTATATTTTATTGTTGATGAAGGAGAAGGTATAATACTGGCTACAGCAGACTGTACTCAATCTGGTCTTACTCATCCTATAGATTTTATTGTTAATGAGGGAGAAGGTATGATACTGGATACAGCAGATTGTACTCAGTCTGGTCTTACTAATCCTGTAGATGGTATTGTTAATGAAGGAGAAGGTATGATGCTAGATACAGCAGATTGTACTCAGTCTGGTCTTACTATCTCTGTAGATTGTATTGTTAATGACGGAGAAGGTATGATGCTGGATACAGCAGATTGTACTCAGTCTGGTCTTACTATCTCTGTAGATTGTATTGTTAATGACGGAGAAGGTATGATGCTGGATACAGCAGATTGTACTCTTACTAATTCTGTAGATTGTATTGTTAATGACAGAGAAGGTATGATGCTGGATACAGCAGATTGTACTCAGTTTGGTCTTTCTTATCCTGTTGATTTTATTGTTAATGAGGGAGAAGGTATGATACTGGCTACAACAGACTATACTCACTCTGGTCTTATTCATCCTGTAGATTTTAGTTATACTATAAATGAATAAAAGAATCAGGACAAGATAGATAATAGGAGAGAATGTTTTAGGGAAAAATATAACACACTATTTGGTGACATATATCAATCTAAATAACTTCTATTTCTTCATCCATGCATGTAGTGAAATTTTTTTTCTGCCTTATTTACAATGTGATTCTGGTTAGATTATGATTATTTTGAAGACCTTGAAAGTTTTGATGTTTGATTCTGTTTTTTTTTCAGTATTTTAGGCTTTGAAAGCAACTGATGGGTCATAATTCTACAAAACATGCACATATTATGCCTCAAAATTGGTATAACAGCATATTTTCCCAATTAAAGTATTTCAAAGAGATCCATGATTCCATTAAGTTTTTTATTAAGGTTTATATATGATCAAAAACTATATCAAATAAAACAGGGCTTCATTCAAAAGTTAAACTTTCACTAGATTCTACACACTAGATTTTTAAGTAGATCAATCAATAGGTTTATAGAGAATGCTCTCATATTTTTTTTTGTCCTGTCCTCCTGAAGTTTACAGTGGAATGGAATGGAACTTGACAGAATTGATACATACCTGGTGTAGTTGTGCACTACAATAATTTTGTTTTTTGGGGTTTCCCATACCAAAACATGGACTTTGCCATTTTTACATGTGGGGAAGTTTTTGAACACAGAAACTTCCACAGTTCTCACCGGAATAGAATGAAAGTTGACAGATTTGATGCATACCAGGTGTAGTTGTGCACTACATAATTTTGTTTTGCTTGGATTGTTTTTTGGGGTTTCCCATACCAAAACATGGACTTTGCCATTTTTACATGTGGGGAAGTTTTTGAACACAGAAACTCCCACAGTTCTCACAGGAATAGAATGAAAGTTGACAGATTTGATGCATACCAGGTGTAGTTGTGCACTACATAATTTTTTTTGGGCTTGGATTGGTTTTTGGTGTTACTAATTCCAAAACATGGACTTTGCCATTTTTACATGTGGGGAATGCAGAAACTCCCACAGTTCTCACCAGAATAGAATGAAAGTTGAGAGATTTGATGCATATCAGGTGTAGTTGTACACTACATAATTTTTTTTGGGATTGGTTTTTGGTGTTACTAATACCAAAACATGGACTTTGCCATTTTTACATGCGGGGAACTTAAAATCTCCCACAGTTCTCACCGAAACAGAATGAAATTTGACAGAATTAATGCATATCAGGTGTAGTTGTGCACTACATAATTTTTTAGTGGATCTGATTGATTTTTGGGGTTTCCCATACCAAAACATGGACTTTGTCATTTTTACATGTGGGGAGTTTGTGAATGCAGAATCTCCCACAGTTCAGACTGGAATAGAATGAAACTTGACAGAATTGATGCATACCCGGTGTAGTTGTGCACTACATAATAGTTTTTTAGATCGTTTTTTTTGGGGGGTTTCCCGTACTAAAACATGGACTTTGGCATATCACATATGAAGAAGTTTGTGAACACACAATCTCATACAATTCAGACTGGAATGGAAAAAAATCTGACAGAATTAACAATAACAGGTGTAGATATTTGGCCAGATTGATTTCTGGGGTTTCTCGTATCAAAACATGGACTTTGCCATTTTTAAATATGGGGAAGTTTGTGAACACAGAATCTCCTACAGTTCAGACCGGAATGGAACGAAACTTGACAGAATTGATGCATTACTGGTTTAGTACATCGGATTGATTTTCTTAATTTCCTTGACCGAAATATGGACTTTGATATTTTTGCATATGGGAAAGGTTGTGCAAGACATAAAATTTTATCTGATTGGATTGATGTTTGGGGTTTCCTGAACCAGAACATGGACTTTATATCTCTCTTCCATTTGATGAAGAATGATGACAAGATGAAAGAGGGGAGACATATTTTTTTATATTACATCAAAAACAAAATTTAATTCTAATTGCATTTTATCTTTCAGATATGAAAATATTAAAACATATGGCAACAGAGGATATAGACATGGCAAGAATTGCAGAACTTAGTAATAATCATATGAATATAATGAAACATGCAATGAGATGTAAGTATTATAAAGAGGGAGAACTTATATATATAAATGTATGTAATTGTAAAGAAATTACTTTAATATATTTCTACCAATGATAGAGGTATTTTATCAATGACAGGATACATGTGAAAGTAGGTATCCCTTCTGACAAAAATCTACTAATTTGGGACTAAGACAGATGTATAGATGTTGACCTATCTTTCTTTAGAAACTAAAATTCATGTTCTAAAAATGGAAAATTGAGTCTTTTAAATGGCCAGTGATTAAGGCTATGAAAAAAAAACCCACAAAAAATGGATTCTAATACTTCAAATTCTTGATTTTTCTGTATCAAAATTGAATAAAAATGTCATCCAGGAGTTCAATATAAAAAAAATTTTTTTTAGGCCCTATATTATGCTACTTACTGAAAGGAAATGGATCTATTGACAATATCCTACTTTCCTGTCATTGTCAAATTATGTTGCAGACAATTTAGTAAACAGTTATGGCTTACCTTTTTGGTATTGTTTATCAAACAAAAACTCTTTGGGATGGAAAAGGTCAGACAAATAAAATTCTTATATAAAGACTTACATGGGTACATTGGAATATATAAGGTCCTTGAAATGTTCTCATATCTCGGTTAATTTGGATTATAGTCCCCTACCGGCAACACTGATTCCTATTTCCAAGGGTAATATATCTCATAATTATTTTATTTGTAGTTTCAAAAGTTCAAGCAGTTGTTTATGTGACTAGATCTATACATGAAGCAGAGAATGAAAATGTGATATTGAAATCGGTGGAATACTCAAATATGATCCAGCAGAGGAAATTTCCATGGAGAGTTGTTCCCCCTGTTCTACCCTTTTCTGGAGAAGAGATAGAAAATAAGGTTGGGATAGTTGGGAAATATATAAAGTTTCATCCAACAGAGAAGTCAAGTGGTTGCTTTGTTGCAGTTGTAACAAGAGAGGTATAATAAAATTTTAATCAATATTTACACATTCATACTTTAATTGTCTGTAAAATATTTGTTTAATCAACTTATAGATGATTTTTAAATTACTGAAGCATGTGTGAGTAGTATAAGCCATACTGAGGATTAATGAAAGACTGGTTCAAAATGAACTTCTTTTTATGTTTGTTAATTTCTAAGCGAAGTAACAATGTGGACTCCATTGTCATGGATTTTGGTCTTTTAAGGGGGTCTCTTTATGTCTGATATTCCATCCATCACTAAAAATAGAAAATTCTTCTGGGAGAATAAGGGCAATCTTTGATTTAATGACCCATTTATTAGATGGTCCAATCATTGGACCTACTGAAAATAGAAAATTGAAAAAAAATGTTCAAAAAGATTCTTGCAAAGTGATACATATACAATACATAGTCATTGTCGGAAAATATGACGTAATCTGGTACATTTAGTATGCTCCTCGCGCTCTTCATGTAAACAAGTACCAGAAAACATTATTCGGTCATTGACCTAATACTACTAAAGTTAATTCTACCCCTGTTATTAGACCGTAAATGGCTTGATTGCAGGATAAACTTCTGAAATACTACATCTGAATAAATATATTGTAGTTAAAGTGTGGTATACAAGTGCTCTTTTCTTGTTAGCTCACCTGTCCTAAAAGGACATGTGAGCTTTTGGTATCACTTCTCCTCTGAAACCACTGAACCAATTACAGCCATACTTAGACTGAATTATCCTTAGGGTATCTAGAATAGTTTGTGTTTTATTTTATTGTCCGTCGAGAAACATGGCCGCCATGGGTAAACTGCAGTTTTGGCTTATATCTCAAAAACTGAAGCATTTAGAGTAAAACTGACATGGAGTAAAAATGTTCATCAGGTCAAAATATACCTGCCATTAAATTTTCAGACGAAAGGTCAACCCTTTGTTGGGTTATTGCCCCTGAATTGTTAATTTTAAGGAAATTTTGCAGTTTTAGGTTATTATCTTGAATATTATTATAGATAAGGACAAATTGTAAACAGCAAAAATGTTCAGCAAAGTAAGATCTACAAATAAGTCACATGACCAAAATCGTCAATTGACCCCTTATGGGGGTTTTTGCCCTTGAAAGATTATTTACATGTAAACAGTAATTATCAGTAAAAATAATGGTCTGACATATTGTCACAGATGTTAAGATCATAACTTGAAATAAATTAAATGGTAGCTGTACAACTAAAATGGAGGGTCAAGGTCATTGAAAAAGTATATAGCAACCAATGAAAAAGTCCCTAGCAACCAGATATATTTGACTCAGGACCCTACAATTTACCTGTTAAAGTCGAAATGGAAGGTCAAGAGTCAGTGCCATAGAAAAAGTCCATAGCAACCGATTAAAAAGTCCCTAGCAACCATATTTGGGTTAAGGACCCTATAATTTACCTGTACAAGTCAAGAGTCAAGGTCATTGAAAAAAAGCCATAGCAACCAATGAAAAATTCCCTAGCAACCATATATATTTGGGTTCAGGATTCTATATTTTAACAGTTCAAGATCTACACAAAAAGTAACAGGTGAGCGATTCAGGCTCTATGGAGCCTCTTGCGTATTTTTCATTCTTTTTTAGTCTTATTAGGGCCCCGCATCTGATGAAGCTGGACCCGACAGTTTTCACTGCGTCCGTCTGTCTTTCCGTCAACAGTTGTTGTTAGCGCTCTCAATTCTACATTTCTCAATGGATTTCAACCAAATTTATATCTAATGTGTATATGGGCAATACCTTGACCAAGTTCAAAAACGAGCGCTATGAGATAATTTTTGTGGGAGTTACTGGCCTTGACTTAGTTTTTCCCTATTAACTTCTTGCTCTCAATTCTACATTTCTCACAGACTTTAACCAACTTAATATGGAAAATGTATATTGATGATACCTCGATCAAGTTTTAGAGGGCTCTTGGATTATTTTTATGGGAATAACTACCCTTGACTTAGTTTTTCCCTATCAACTTCTTGTTAGTGCTCTAGATTCTACATTTTTTTATCCATTTAACCCAAGTTTATGTGGAAGTTGTATATTGACAATGCCCTTATCAGTCACTTGAAATATTTTTCTGTTCTCTACAACAATATATAAGCAGTAATGAAGTCAATGTTTACATAGGTTGTTTGATTTCTGTCCATATTTTAACTTTAACATTTAGAATGCATTCCTTTCACGAGAATTACATTAGATCAATAGATATAATGTTGATATCACTAGGCAAATTGTTGTATTGTAAATTTATGTAGAAAATCAATCTGGCTTCTATAGAGATGTATAATTACAGGATACTGTTAATACCGTTAATTCAATATGATGGAGATGAAACAATTTAAATTTTACAGTAGTCACTTGTTCAGGTCATATAAATATTTAATGTATTGTATTGTAAAAATTAAAATCAATTACTACTGAGCAGTTTCTACAAAGTAAAATTACATACTGGATGGTGAATATTTAAATACTTGTTGAGAAAGTAGACAAGTAGTTTATACAACTGTATCATGTATGACTTTGTCATAAAAATGCAATAAAATATCAGTATATGTTACAGTACAAAGTTTTTCGTTGCGATTTTTCCATTATGGACGTCCAGGATAGGTGAATATGTAAGAGATAATTTATTCCGGCTGTGATATTCATATATCTGTGAAATATTTTCCGACCGTCAAATGATGATCTTGTGTAAAATATGAATCAGATAATATTTTATAGCAATCTTAATTTTTAGCTCACCTGGCCAAAGGCCATGTGAGCTTTTGCCATCACTTTTCGTCCGTCGTCCGTCGTCCGTCCGTCCGTTCGTCCGTCCGTCGTAAACTTTTCTTTAAAAATCTTCTTCTCTGAAACCGCTGGGCCGATTGGTTTGAAACTTAATAGGAATGTTCTATGACATGTCCTCCACAAACGATCCTCATTTTATATTGATCCGATGAAAAACATGGCCACTGTTGCTAAAAATAGAACATAGGGGTAAATTGCTGTTTTTTGCTAATAACTCAAAAACCGTTACAGATATCGAAAATCTGACATGGGGTAAAATTGATCAGCATGACGAGATCTACCTACCCTGAAATTTTGAAGGAAATTCCAAAACCCATTTAGGAGTTATTGCCCTTTTTTCGTCAAATTTTCAAAATTTTAACATTAAAAAATCTTCTCCTCTGAAACCGCTGGGCCGATTGGTTTAAAACTTAATAGGAATGATCTATGACATGTCCTCTACAAACGATCCTCAATTTATATTGATCCGATGAAAAACATGGCCACTGTTGCTAAAAATAGAACATAGGGGTAAATTGCTGTTTTTTGCTAATAACTCAAAAACCGTTACAGATATCGAAAATCTGACATGGGGTAAAATTGATCAGCATGACGAGATCTACCTACCCTGAAATTTTGAAGGAAATTCCAAAACCCATTTAGGAGTTATTGCCCTTTTTTCGTCAAATTTTCAAAATTTTAACATTCAAAGATCTTCTCCTCTGAAACCGCTGGGCCGATTGGTTTGAAACTTTATAGGAATGAACTATGACATGTCCTCTACAAACGATCCTCAATTTATTTTGATCTGACGTAAAACATGGCTGTCGTAGCTAAAAATAGAATATAGGGGTGGATGTGTTGTTTTTGGCTTATAACTTAAAAACCGTTACAGCTATCAAAAATCTGGCATGGGGTAAAATTGTTCAGCATGACGAGATCTACCTACCCTGAAATTTTGAAGGAAATTCCACAACCCGTTTAGGAGTTATTGCCCTTTTTTCGTCAAATTTTCAAAATTTAACATTTTTCGTCATTTATCTCCAAAACTATTTGAGATAGAAGTGAAATGTAAATTTGAAAAATGTTTGCCATGTTGAGATCTACATACCCTGAAATTTTAAAGGAAATCTCAAAACCCATTTAGGAGTTATTGCCCTTTTTTGTCAAATTTTCAAAATTTTAACATTTTTGCATTTATCTCCAAAACTATTTGAGATAGAAGTGAAATGTAAATTGAAAAATGTTTGCCATGTTGAGATCTACATACCCTGAAATTTTGAAGGGATTCCCAAATTCTATTTAGGAGTTATTGGTTTGTGTAATTTGAGGTCGGGTTCTGTTACATTTATTTAAGGTTCACCCTTATTCCTGGTCAATTTTATCAACTTCCTGCCAGGACTACCACCATCAGGGAACATATTTTAACATTAAACCTTATGAAAAATAAATCTTAAACAAATTTTCCCTGGACAATTGAACCAATTGCAACAAACTTGGTCAAATAGTTGATTAATTGTCCAATGAAAACCAGACTCCAGGTGAGCGATACAGGCTCTGGTGAGCCTCTTGTTATATAATGAAATATTTTCCAACTTTATTCCGTCAGAAGTGTATTAATATACGAGTTCGGAAATAATTTCACACCGGAAAAAATAAACCGTTACAAATATTCCACTATGTACATGTCTATTGAAAATTGTACTTTTATGCATTATAGGATGTGCTTTCTCCTTGAAAACATTGTCAACACCCTTTGACCAAAATTATTTTATCGCAGGTAGTTTATGGTGAGAGGTATAATACACTCAACAAATAAGTGTAATGTGTTATCTTTGCACAAAATTGTCACATATTCTAAATTTGCAAAAAATGACATTTTCATTGATATTTGGTACAATTTATATCTGGTCACTGCAGCAGCATCTTTAGCATATTTCATCTGAAATATGTTATTGTGTTAAAAGAACCCTCAAAATATTTTTTTTTCTACTGGTATTATTGAAACAAGACAATTTTATGGTTGGTTAAATATTGTATAATTGACTTTGGATGAGATCACAGGATTGACTAACATGAAATCAGAAACTTTAATGGAAAGCACTCAGGGTAAAATAAAAGGCATAAATGGCCAGCCTGTGGTAAAACAATGATAAACTGAGTCTCCGTGAATTATTTCTTAAGTAAATTAAATTTTTCACTAGATACAAAGGTGCTTTTCCCTTTAAACTTTTGTAAAAACTTGTGATATAAAATTCTGTTGTCTTCTGTCATCCATCCAAGTTTTTGAAATAGAGGAAGTGATGGGGCAAAAAGTTTGTCGAACTGATACATCGCCGCCATGGGCAATTCTTGTTTCTGATTGGTTGTTTTAAAAAAAAAATTCTCTTAAACTGCTTGGCCAAATAGAGCAAAACTTGACATAAAGTGTCCATGACATATAACAAAAATCTACAGAACCGCAGAATTGCTTGAATCCAAACATGGTCTGAATGTTCCTCTTTAGGTGCTCACCAAGTTTTATTACTCTGGTGCCAATCCCTAATTCAAAATGGCTTTTAACAGAGGACTTAGGTTAACATAAGACCCTATGGGAAATAAATGCAAAAATCTTCTGGAGAACTGCCAAATTTTAGAATATGCTGACCTGTAAGTAGAAGGACCTTGATAAAGAAAAATTTGGTTCCTACAAGGCTTACCACACTTCATAATGATACAGAGAAGTGACTTCTCTCTTTGAGGTACATCAATAAAAATGGCTTTCATGCCAGGTGAGTGATACAGGCTCAGCCTTCTGAGCCTCTAGTTTGTTTCTGTGGCAACAGTGAAAAAGTTTGTCAAACCGATTCCAATTTTTTTACAGAAATCAGTTTGACTTGATGCAAGGGCTAATCCTTCAAACTTTCAAAAAGTTGGGCAGATACTGAAAAATATAAAATTTAACTTTTCCAAAAATGTTCATACTTTTTCTGTTTCCATGGCAAAGGTGGTCATTTTAAACATTTTAATGTTGCATGCACAACTAGACTTGGTGATCATCACTACTTTGAAGTTTCATAAAGATTGTTCCAGCCAATCTGAGAACTCTTGCGGACAAAATAAAAAAAAAACAACAAAGAAATGGAACAATAAGAATATGTACTTTTGTTAAATTTTATCAAAATTGGAAGCAAATATTAAAACATGAGCTCTGTTTGTTCTACGCTAGAAGAATTAAAAGACATCACTTTAGTTTTAAAATATGTCATATGAGTGAAATTTTGTGGTAATTCAGCAGTTTTTTAAGGCTTTAAGATGGGAATATATAAATACATTGTTTTTTAAATGTCTTAGAACGAAAAGTTTTGAGTGAATCCATTAAATTTATCATTTAGATCAAAATTGATCTCAGAAAGTGATTTTAGTGCTGTGGATAAATTACCAGTATTCATGGGATACCAGTTTCTAGGGGTTTCATATTAATTACTTTAATATGAGCAAATGATGAAACCATAGATAGAGTCTTCATGTATCAACTTTTTCTCAAGCAACAAAAATAAATGAATCTACAGTATATCAGTGATAATATACCACTAAAATCCTCTCATATACACAAGTAGTACATTATTTTGAAATCACGATTTTTTTCTACTTGCAGCCAGAGGATGCCAAAGAAGCTGCCAGAGATGTTTTAGCACGGGCTCAAGCTAAAGGTCTTTTAAGTTCCAAGAAATCAAAAGAAAAACTTGTAACTTCAGATAATATCAATGGTGAGGTAGATCAAGTTGGGCTTGATACTGGAAATGAACAAAAACTTCTTCATAAACGAACTAAGAAGGCCCCAAGGAAGCTTCCTGTACAACATGCATCCTCAATGCCTCACACTCCTGCTTACACAAAGCCACAGGCAATCAGTCCTGTAGCTGGCTATATAAATGCTGCTTTGAAATGGCGCCGCCACTCGGCAAGCACAAGATCTACCACTTCTGGTACGTCTGTTGGATCTAGATTACATCAATCTCAGACTAGAGTTTTCATGGAGCAAAAAGTAAAGGAAAGACCAAAGTATGTTTCTGAACATATCAAAGTTGTGAAGCACCCTGCACCATTTAGATGATGTACTGATTTTTTTTTTTCAATATGAAGCAATAATTTCCTCATTAATTCACCTAGTCTTATATAATGATATTAATTTTTTAAAGCACAACTGGCCAAAAGGGCCATGTCAGCATTTGCCATCACTTTGTTTCTGTTGCCTGCCATCCATCTAGACTTCCTTCCAAATATTACGAGAAAAATGTTCTCCACAACTGCCACTTGTCCTTAAATTAGAATGTCTGGATGATTGACCATTATGGAACCTTTAAAAAAAGAAAATTACACAAAATATTTAAATAATTTCTGCGACCAAAACAACTTTGCTATTTGTAACAAATTCAATGTGCAGCAGTTGAAACCTCCTATCAATATATCATCTATACAGATATGTATAATTATAGTTAACATTTGAATGATACAGACTACAAAGTGCTTCTTTTTTTAAGGTGCTAATATTTATTTGTTTAAGTGCTTACATATTTTAATGCATGATATTATAAGTGTATAACAAATTTATTTTATATCATTGTAAAGTCTGCCTTTCTTATTATAATTTTTTTAAATAAGTTCGTTGTATGGCACGCCGTATTTATATTTATTCCGTTTTGAAGATATCTTATATAATTTATAAGATATCTTATATAATTTATAAGATATCTTATATAATTGGGTTTTTATAAGATATCTTATAAATTATATAAGATATCTTATAAATTATATAAGATATCTTATAAACTTTATAAGATATCTTATAAATTATATAAGATATCTTATAAAGTTTATAAGATATCTTATATAGTTTATAAGATATCTTATATAGTTTATAAGATATCTTATAAACAAACGTTATATAAGATATCTTATATAGTTTATAAGATATCTTATATAGTTTATAAGATATCTTATATAGTTTATAAGATATCTTATATAATTTAGGAGATATCTAATATAATTCTTTTTATAAGATATCTTATATAATTTATAAGATATCTCATAAACTTTATAAGATATCTTATATATTATATAAGATATCTTATATATTATATAAGATATCTTATAAAGTTTATGAGATATCTTATAAATTATATAAGATATCTTATAAAAAGATATGGCACGCCGTATTTATATTTATTCAACTTTATAAGATATCTCATATACTTTATAAGATATCTCATAAACTTTATAAGATATCTTATAAAGTTTATAAGATATCTTATAAAGTTTATAAGATATCTTATATAATTTATAAGATATCTTATATATTTTATGAGATATCTTATAAAGAAAAGTTTATAAGATATCTCATAAACTTTATAAGATATCTTATAAAGTTTATGAGATATCTTATATACTTTATAAGATATCTTATAAACTTTTCTTTATAAGATATCTCATAAAATATATAAGATATCTTATAAATTATATAAGATATCTTATAAACTTTATAAGATATCTTATAAACTTTATAAGATATCTTATAAAGTTTATGAGATATCTTATAAAGTATATGAGATATCTTGAACGTTGAATAAATATAAATACGGCGTGCCATATCGTTGTGGTAATTTTTTCTTCATCTATATTGCAATTTACCATAATTTTTATCAGTCAATTTCATTTTTGTTTTGCCTAAAAATAACTTTCTAGCTGAAGGTATTCTTCAGAATAACTTTCATAGTTTTTCTCATGAAATAAATTTAAAATCTTTTTTTGAAATTGTTTTTCCTTATTGAAACAATTGTAATGTACTCCAAAATTTTTACACATTTTAAACTGCTCTGTAATATTTAAAAAGTAGATTCTATTATCGGTATATATATAATTATGTTTCAGGAAGCCTCTAGTTTTTGTTTTACACTTTAAAAAGGAATGTTTGCATATTATATATTTTGTCACATGACTTTATTTGATGTAAATTTATTGACGTTCTTGGTAAATATTTTTGTTCCATTAGGTGCACATTATTTTCACATTGCATATTATAATTTATTAATGTGTATAATATATCTTATTTAATGTTGCCATCAGAACATTTGTATATGTAATTTAATGTTCCCATAAATCTTATCATCAGAACATTTGTACATGTAATTTAATGTTCCCATAAATCTTATCATCAGAACATCTGTACATGTAATTTAATGTTGCCATAAATCTTATCATCAGAACATTTGTACATGTAATTTAAATTTCATTTTATGTTTTAATTGTTAAGGTTTTTATAATTTTGACCTAACTGACATGAATTAGTAGACTTACAAAATATATATATATATATATATGATGAAGAATCAGATGGGAATTTTTCAAAGCATTTTCCATTTGTTTTGTGCCAAAACCAAAGTAAAATTTATGTTCAAAAACATTGAATTTATTTTGCAAAAACAGTAGCAAACCAAATTATTTCAGTTGAGCTGAATTTGCTTTCTTCTGATATGAACAATCTTTTGTTTGATTGCTATATCTACTCCCTAAATTGACCAAAGTGGTGGTCAGTAAATATTGTTTTCATTCTAAAGATTAAATAAAATACAGTTGAAAAGTATTATAATGTTTGCCATAATACCATTTAAAAAGTGCCTAAATTTACAAAATTGTTTGACATAATAAATGTATATACATGTAAAAAGTTTCCTTTTGTCCCATTTTTGTTGTGGCCTAATTACATGAAGTAAAAGGGAGCAGACCATATTGACATGAGAAGTTTTCCTAACAGTTGTGTCAAGAAGTATAGATAGTATCCTAAGGATACCCTAACTTCTTCCTACACCTTGGTCCAGTCTCCACCAATTAAGTTAAGTATCAAAGTTTACAATTATAAGTGCAGTTTCAGAAATTTCATTGTATAGAAGGGCCAGATGCATTTAATTAAGATTTGATGGGTGCTATTCTAATAAAGTTTATAAGATTTTATAAATAACCCCTAAATAGTATTAGGTAATGAATTACGATTTAATGCGGGGCCTCGGTGGCCGAGTGATCTAGGTAGTTCGTCATGACTACCAATGATCACCAGCCTGTCAACACTGGGGTTATGAGTTCGAATCTCACCTGTGGCGGGGTGTGTTCGACTCTGATCTAAATTAACAAGGATTGCCAATTTTCCTACCGAAGGTCGGTGGTTCTCTCCAGGTACTCAGGCTTCCTCCACCAATAAAAACTGGCTGCCGCAAAATAGCCAAATGTGCTGAAAACGGCGTAAAACCCCAACTAAACAAACAAATGATTTTATGCATGGTTGGGTAAAGTAAAATGTTCGAACACCCCCATATATTTTTTCTAGAACAATCCTGAGTGACAATTTTATGAGCGAGTTGAAATTGAAAAAAAGAAGACTTATTCACATTTCCTCTTAAATCATTACCACTTCATTATACATCCATCTGAAATTATGTCCGAGAAGTTTGATTAATAATGCTGCAGGTCTGTAAGTAATGCATCCTGTTAAGTTTCCAGCTTGCTGAATTCCTTGTAATTCTTCGTTAATTTCAACATTTTTTAACAAATGAGTTAATTCCACTTAATGGGGAAAGCATTGGCATCTGTAAATATATAACTAAGTGTTTATTTTAGCAGGTGGTCTGGATCACCATAGATAATGTCAGCAAATTTTATTTATTTCTGATGAAAAATAACTTGAACCAAAAGCTTAAATTAAGAATTCTTTAGATATACCTTTTTCATAGTGAAAAATACTACTTATAGTTTCTATGCACTGTCTATATAATATAATTTGAAATGTACAGTGTTTCCGAGATTGGTCGATAATCATTGTTTGGAACATCTTGGATGTCTGGAAGAATCACAGGTTATTTATTGTCCGTATTTATTAGGAAATCTGTCCATCCTGGTCGTTTTATGTTTACCTGGTCAGTAAAACGTTACTGGAATGATTTGAGCCAAGTAAATATTACAGTGACTTAGTCATGTTAGAGTTATGTAATTATACCATCTTACTCAAGTCATAAAAAGAAATTATGTTCAGAACTTCTATAATACTTGGGATTATTACACAGAAACATTCGATACATGTAATAATTAACACTGATGTATACAGAAATTTGTTTTGCCTATGGTTTTTTCCAGATCTATTTTATTTGTCCTTGAATTATTTTCATGGTCCAGTGACTTGCAGATTTTGCATAATAAGTTTCTCTAATTACACCAGATATTTAGTATGAGTAACGGGTATTATAAATAATATGTTTGCACATGTTTATTAAGTATTTATGTGTGCATAAGTCATCTTTATATCACATTGGCCCTAGACCTCTTTTTAATTTCCATTGAATAAGGTCAAGTTTTTCAAGCTTAAGATAAAAAAAACAGATTTGACAAAATAATAAAATTCTGTTACAGTATTAGAGTTTTGTTGTATAGCTGCTTATAGTTTCATTAGGGTTTAACTTGTTTTGGCATGTCCATTGTTAAATGTTTATGTTGTCTTTTACATGACCTTGACCACATGCTTATCTTTTTCAGTGTAATATATATATATTTTTATTCATTTATATATTTATCATGATCTCGACCTTATTTCATTTTTCAGTATATCAGAATTTTGTTTTTCAGCCCATTTCTGTATATCAGCCATTTTTGTTTTGTTTTGTGTATATTTATTGTCAATTGTGTAAACAAAGCATATATATTTTTTTGACAAGCTGCTTTAAGATAGGAATTAAAACATATAGTGGACAAAACCTGTGACAACTTGATAATGTTTCACCAAATTATAGACTGTAAGAAAGGAAACATTCATGTAACTAGTATTACTCCAGACCAACAAGACTAATATGAATCATAAATTTATAATGGTCTCATTGTGCAGCTGTTGATAGCACTTATGACAATATATATTTTATATATCTGTCTTTTTAAATTGCTGTATTAAATTTGAATCAAAGGACTTTAAACTATCATTTAAAGTGCTTAACTGACCTAAATTTTTCCCATGACAAGGTTTATTGTAGGAAAGTATTTTCTTTCATATAGATTTCAAATAAGATTTTTCACAGACTACTTCCATGAGAGGAACTTTTGTTCTGAAGACTACCTTACCTGTTCCATATTCTGATACTTTCTGTGTTTTATACAATTATCACTGTTGATACTCTGGACTCCCATTTATACAATTAAGAAATAGGTCACGATGAATATATCGATTTATAATTTGGAAATTAAAGGCATTGTATTAACTTTGTCAAAATTTGTCCAAGACAACTGAATTTTTTAACCTAGTTGCACTCACTATTAGTTTGATGAAGCGTTCAGTTTGGCATGGTTAGCCACAATTCATTACCAGAAGATATATTTAGTTTGCCTCAACCCACTGTAACAAAATTTGGTTACATTGTTGTACTATAAGAGAATCAGAATATCTTTGATTTTTAGATTTGGGAGAAAACTTGATTTTTTCTCAGAAATCAAAGATTTTTTACTTTGTAATCACATAACTTGAGAATTTGTCTCTGCTGACTTCAGTCAATATGTTGTTAAACAATATGGGACTCTGAAGCCTATTCATTTTGGTATCACTCTATGACATAGTTTGAGGGGAAAATTTAAATTTTTTTCTAAAAAAAAAGATTTGGGAATTCCAAACATACCCATCTTCATAAATATCATAGTAGACTCTGATACCAGCTACCTAGCAACCATATATCAATATAATCAATTGTCAAATAGTAATTACTTGGAAGTATTGAATTTGAAACATTTCAATTCAATCTATAATAAATATCCTGAAAGACTCTCAGACCTTTGATTTTTGGGAAAAGCATCTAGCACCCAAGTATTAAACTAGTAGTAGTCAACTGTGAAATGGAACAATTGAATTTCAAACATTGCAATTCCACCTTTGTTAATATTAAGAAAGAATGTCATGCCTTTAATTTTTGGGAAAAGTACCTATGAAACATATATTAAATTATTAAAAAGCAATTGCTTGGAACAGTTGAATTTAAAAAAAAAAAAACCACAAAATGAATAACAGGAAAGGTCAACAATGACATACCAATCAGTCAACACTACCCAACAGACAGGACTCTGGACAAAACACAAACATAAACACAACAGAGAACAGAGAGTCAGGATAGCCCCTTATCTATCCTGACACTTTGGTGTATAAAACATATTATAAAGCTTGTACATTATGATTACCAACAAGGTGATAACTTGCTAGAACTGCAAAAATTTGTTGGATGGTAGATATCAGGGCCAGAATGTGCTGATTTTAATTGTAAAACTAGCCCTCATGGCTGCTGATCAGATACTATCACTCTGTTAAACAACAGTAGTCAGAAATAATACATTGCAATTACATCTCTGCAAATCTTTTCACAAAAATTCTTAAGATAAATCTTAAGATTTCAACTTACGAATATACTAAGAGAAATCTTAAGTCGTTTTCACAAACGCTGTCGTAAGATTTATTTTAAACTTAAGAGTGTTCCTAAGTTTTTATCTTAAGTCAAATCGTACGACTACTCGTAAAATAAACAATTGCATAGCAACCTACTTTCATTTTCGTTTTAAATGCGCAATTTGACTTAGTTTAAGTTTAGGAAATAAATTCATTTATCTCTACAGTAACGAATATATATATATTTTTTTTTTTGCGAAATATTTTTGGTGTGTGTTCGGGATTGACATTACATAATTTGTACCATAATAAAACAGCGGACGTGAAAGAAAGCACCAAATTCAGCATGAAGACGGAAAACATAGGTTTGATATGTTTTCGTCAAATACTTACTTGTATATGTGGAGGGATTGCATGGGATCTGGCAGAAGGTCTTGTAATGGAGTCTCTAAGCGTGTCTGTTATATCCAGAATAGACCGTCTTGGAAAACGATACCGTGCGATTAACTGGTCATTTAAAAAATCAAGATCATCAGTTCTATCACGGAAAACACGATCTCTCCTAAAAGCTTTTCTGTTCGAAACATTGAATATAATAAAGGCGGCCATATTGTTCTCTCTTAAGATTTCTCTTAAGTTTAAAATATATACTTAAGAGAGGGTAACAGCACTCTTAAAGTTACTATAGTTTTCTCTCTCAAGTTTCACATAAGATTTTTTGTGAAAAGCCTCAAACTCTTAAGTTTTCTCTTAAGAGTAAAATCTATCTTAAGATTTTTTGTGAAAAGGATTGCTGGTATATTTCCTAAATAGCTCAAAGAAGTACTTGGTGATCGTGTATCATGGAAATCAGCAATGGAATGAGTAGTTGCAGTTCGAAGTTAAGATTATATTTCTTGGAAGACTCTCAGATAGAGAATTCTTTAGCATGTTGCTTCATTGAACAGAAAGTTCTAGAAACATTCGATTTTTTCTAATTTAGTAAATTTCGTGGAAGACTTTAAAATTAAATTGACTATACTTTTGAGAAACATATCTGTCATCTTTGATGCACATTACATGTTTTGACAATAAAATTCATTTATTATAGATTGTAATGTAAACTACATATATAGAATCATTTACAGTAAGTGAATGTTCAATTACAACCTATGATCCCAGCAGATTGGGAGGAGGTGGGTGTGAACAAGGTTCTTTCAACTAGACTAAATGTGGACAAGAAAATGATAAATTCAGATAGGATGTAGTTATATCTTTGAAAATGGCTTTTTTTAGCAAAGCACTGATTTTTTCTAAATTCTTTTAAACACAATTAAATAAATGACACTAGACATCTGCATTCATTTCAATTAAATTTCTTCATGACTGGTTCGTTGGTTGATATTTTCTTTTTATCAGGACTGCACCGAATGTGTTGGCTGACTACAAAGTAAATTGTATCTGGATCTAATTTAGAAACATAGTGTCTGTATTAATTAAAAATAGGCAATATGAAAAAGACCATGTATTAATCTATAATTATTATGACCCCAAATATATTTGGCTCCTTACATTTTTATACAACCTCGAATATTTGCGGTCGTATTATGGTATGAGCATATCTTCGTCCGTAGACACTTAGTTTCCACTCATTTGCTTTTCTGGAATTAAGGGTTTTTTTGATAATTTTTGTGTAACTTTTTTAAATTTTTAAACAATTTTTATGATTTTTGTTTTTTGAATGTTCCTTTGTAAAAAAAGAAAAATTTCTTCAGATTTTTTTTCACTATATCTTATAAGGGGCCAAAATAGGGACACACCTTAATTTTTAAACATTTTTTTTGTTTGTCAAATCTGCTTTTGATTTTTTTTTTAAATGGTATTTCATAAAAAAAATACAATAAAAATTAACTCCAGGCAATTTTGTTTATCGTTCGTCCTTGCAGATATAAAAGTGATTAAAGGTGCCAAAAATCAGCCATTTTACAAGACATCCAATTTCAATTGGGATTTTTGATGATTGCTTTCTTTAGTATGTCACTGGATTCCTTCTATATTTTACAGTTTTCGATATATAAAGGGTTAAAGGTGCCAAAAAAGCAATATGTCTTGATATGTCAATTTTTTATTTTTCATCCAATTCTTGATTAATACTGTTTAATGATATATCCAACACTTTATTGGGTCAACGTAATAGAGGGTCCTCACTTACTTCAATTGTACACCTGTCAACATGCTGCAGTCGTATCATGCTGCGCTTAGCAAAGTCCTTTATTAACCATGTGGACAATGGAATTGTTCAGTCACAAAATTCTCAACAGCTATAGAACACAACACATTAATAGTTGGTGTGAAGCATATCCATGATGAGTTGTAAGATTGGTAGCTTTTTTGTGCCTGTGGAACATCTATTTCCTGTTTAACCATGCCATCTTACATTTTTACCAAACGGAAATTATTGTAGCAAAATTCTCAGCAACTATAGGTCACAAATGATTCATAGTTGGTATGAAGAATTTCACCATGATGAGTTGTAAGGTGAGTACAGCTGTATTCATTTTGTTCCTATGGTAGATCTACTTTCTGTTTAATGATGCCATCTTACATTTTTCATAATATTTAACAATTCCACCTTAAATGTTGGACCTGTCAAAAATGATTTGCTCTATCATCATTACATTCTTATCATGACAGATATGATGGAATAAATTTTCATCAAGAAATATGATACCATCAGTGAAACTTTTTACTGAATATGAAATGGAACATTATTAAAATGGAAATCATTCCAGTAGAACAATTTTCACATCAGAATTTTTTTTTATGAAACATATATTTTCAAACTTTTGTGTATGAAATGAAAAATATCTATTTACATATTGTGTAAAAAAAAATGATTGTAAAAATTTTAATGAAAATCCCAATTTTTTTTACTAATGATAAAAATGGAATGAAATAGGGGATTTTCTAATACTTTTACAGTATCATCCTCCGATACTTTAAAATAATAAGTCATTTTGACGGAAAGTGTCTATTTCTCCAAAAATAATAAGAAGTAAATTGATTTAAATTAAGGGTGTCTATACTTTTATTTAAAAGAAACAGGTAAGTGAGATTTCATGTACTTTAAATATTTAGATATTTACATTACCTATCTTCTATTATAAAATTATTGTTTATTGATACAACTCAAACTGAGAAAGTCTGATAAGATTGAGAACAATGGTGTAAAAGTGTATATTGATTAAATTCACATATTTCATTTAAATACTGTGATATATTTTTAGAAATTTAATTTTAAGCATGTTATCTTCTATAATATTTATATGAACAAAAGTATTTTATTGCTGTCATGAAGGAGTAAAATTTAATATTGGTTTACAATAATATTACTATTTAATTCTTATTCATGAAAACTATATATATCACAGGTAATATATGTTTGTTAAATCAGCCATGTCAGATGATACATGCCTCAGTGGTAATGTGTTTAACCAATAAGTTTATACCTGCATGACTTGAAAAACTTTTGTTATTGAGATCAGAAGTTATTAAAGTTTATTTAATGTTTTTGTACTTTTGTATCAAAGACGTCAGTCATTATATAACATAGACTAATACCATCATTTTACATAATTGCGCCAAATTTTTTTTATCAATTGCACTAAAAAATAAATTTTCATTTGTGCCATTTTAGTTTACCTGGGACAAATTTGAAGCAAACTTGACAGGAATAATATATGGAAGGTCCTTTATTTTCTCATTTCATATGGCTACCATGGGCAATTGTCTATTATTCAAATTTTCAAATTTCTTCACCTCTAATATAATAGAGAATGGAGGTGTCAAAGAGACAACAACCCGACCAAAGAGAAGAAAACGGCGCAAGCCTAGCAATGGGTCTTAACGCATCGAGAAGATGGGCTCAGCTGGCCCCTAAACAATAATGCATACTAGTTTAGAGAAATGGAAGCCACACTAAAACTGCAGTGCCAAATATTTTCAAACTATTTACGAAATTAATCACAAATTCAGCATTGCCTCTGAAACAAGAATGCCAGACTAGTAATAACAAAACTTGGCAGGAATAGTGTAGGACAGTGTAGTGGCAAGTCCTTTATACACCATCCTCATTTGAATTGGATGAAAACATGGCATTTTTGTGTAATTTTTGTCGTTGCAAAGATGAAAGCAGTTAAAGGCCATGTGAGCTTTTGCCATCACTTGGCATCCGTCGTCATCCGTCGTTAACTTTTTCAAAAATCTTCTCCTCTGAAATGGCTGGGCAGATTGGATCGAGGCTTCATAGGAATGATATATGACATGTCCTCTACAAACGATCGTCATTTTATATTGATCCGATGAAAAACATGGCCACTGTTGTTAAAAATAGAACATAGGGGTAAATTGCTGTTTTTTGCTAATAACTGAAAAACCGTTACAGATATCGAAAATCTGACGGGGTAAAATTGATCAGCATGACAAGATCTACCTACCCTGAAATTTTGAAGGAAATTCCAAAACCCATTTAGGAGTTATTGCCCTTTTTTTGTCAAATTTTCAAAATTTTAATATTTTTTGTCATTTATCTCCAAAACTATTTGAGATAGAAGTGAAATGTAAATTTGAAAAATGTTTGCCATGTTGAGATCTACCTACCCTGAAATTTTTAAGGAAATCCCAAAACCCATTTAGAAGTTGTTGTCCTTTTTTTGTCAAATTTTCAAAATTTTTTCATTCAAAAATCTTCTCCTCTAAAACCGCTGGGCCGATTGGTTTGAAACTTAATAGGAATGATCTATGACATGTCCTCTACAAACGATCCTCAATTTATTTTGATCTGACATTAAAAAAATGGCTGTTGTAGCTAAAAATAGAATATAGGGGTGCATGTGTTGTTTTTGGCTTATAACTTAAAAACCGTTACAGATATCAAAAATCTGACATGGGATAAAATTGATCAGTATGACAAGATCTACCTACCCTGAAATTTTGAAGGAAATCCCAAAGCCCATTTAGGAGTTATTGCCCTTTTTAGCTCACCTGACCCGAAGGGTCAAGTGAGCTTTTCTCATCACTTGGCGTCCGTCGTCCGTCGTCGTCCGTCGTCCGTCGTCGTCCGTTAACTTTTACAAAAATCTTCTCCTCTGAAACTACTGGGCCAAATTGAACCAAACTTGGCCACAAGCATCATTAGGGTATCTAGTTTAAAAAATGTGTCCGATGACCCCGCCTGCCAACCAACATGGCCGACATGGCTAAAAATAGCACATAGGGGTAAACTGCAGTTTTTGTCTTATATCTCAAAAACTAAAGCAATTAGAGCAAAACTGACAGTGGTAAAAATGTTCATCAGGACAAGATCTACCTGTCATAAAATTTTCAGACGAATCGGTCAACCCTTTGTTGGGTTATTGCCCCTGAATTGTTAATTTTAAGGAAATTTTGCAGTTTTAGGTTATTATCTTGAATATTATTATAGATAAAGACAAATTGTAGACAGCAAAAATGTTCCACCAAGTAAGATCTACAAATAAGTCAACATGACCAAAATCATTGATTGACCCCTTATAGGAGTTTTTGCCCTTTAAAGACAGCATCCAGCGTAAACTTTCCTTTAAATATCGTTTCCTCTCAAACCACTGGCCCAATTGAGATCAAAGTTTGGTGGAATGGTCCTTGGGTGGTCCCCTTCCAAAACTGTATCCGGCATTCCCGACTTCCAACCGACATGGCTGCTGTTACTAAAAATAGAAAAAAAAGGGGGGTGACTTTTAAAAATCTTCTTATATGAAACTACAAGTCCAGTTGGAACCAAAGTTTGCAGTAATAGTTCTTAAGAGGTTCTGTTTCAGAAATATGTCCAATGACCCGGACTGTTAACCAAGATGGCCGCCACAGCCGAACTTAGTTTAACATAGGGCCCTATGGGAAAATTCATTGAAAAATCTTCTTGTCTGAAACCACTTGACATATTGGAGCAGGACTTGGCGGCATTGGTCCTTAGGAGGTCCTTTTTCAGAAATGTGTCTGATTTCGTGGACTGTGAACCAAGATGGCCGCCACAGCCGAACTTAGTTTAACATAGGACCCTATGGGAAATTCACTTAAAAATCTTCTCGTCTGAAACCACTAAGCCAATAAGAATTAGACTTGGAAGCAATGGTCCTTAGATGGTCCTCTTTCAGAATTTTGTGCGATGACCCAGACTGTCAACCAAGATGGCCGCCACACCCGAGCTTAGTTTAACATAGGGCCCTATGGGAAAATTCATTGAAAAATCTTCTTGTCTGAAACCACTTGACATATTGGAGCAGGACTTGGCGGCATTGGTCCTTAGGAGGTCCTTTCTCAGAAATGTGTCTGATTTCGTGGACTGTGAACCAAGATGGCCACCACAGCAGAACTTAGTTTAACATAGGACCCTATGGGAAAATCACTCAAAAATCTTCTTGTCTGAAACCACTTGACCAATTGGAACCAGACTTGGCAGCAATGGTCCTTAGATGGTCCTCTTACAGAGGTGTGTCCGATGACCCGGACTGTCAACCAAGATGGCCGCCACAACCGAACTTAGTTTAACATAGGGCCCTATAGGAAAATTCATTGAAAAATCTTCTTGTTTGAAACCACTTGGCATATTGGAGCCAAACTTGGCAGCATTGGTCCTTAGGAGGTCCTTTCTCAGAAATGTGTCTGATTTCGTGGAACCAAGATGGCCGCCACAGCCGAACTTAGTTTAACATAGGGCCCTATGGGAAAATTCATTGAAAAATCTTCTCGTCTGAAACCGCTTAGCCAGTTGGAACAAGACTTAGCAGAAATGGTCCTTAGATGGTTCTCCTTTAGAAATGTATCCGTTGACCTGGACTTAACCAAGATGACTGCCACAGCTGAAATTAGTTCAACATAGAATCCTATAGAAAATAGCCAAATTGACTGCAACACTTAAATTTTTAGGTGAAAAGTTAAATCCAGGTGAGCGATACAGGCTCTTGAGAGCCTCTAGTTTCGTCAAATTTTCAAAATTTAACATTTTTCGTCATTTATCTCCAAAACTATTTGAGATAGAAGTGAAATGTAAATTTGAAAAATCTTTGCCATGTTGAGATCTACATACCCTGAAATTTTAAAGGAAATCCAAAAAACCCATTTAGGAGTTATTGCCCTTTTTTGTCAAATTTTCAAAATTTTAACATTTTTGCACTGTCATCCGTTGCCCGACAAAAGGACCAAAAATAATACCAACATATAAACATCCACATGGAATACATAAAAAACTCAGAAACCACTGAACCAAAGTTGCTATAGTCTTTAGGTGATCCCTTGAAGAATACTGTCCAGCATGTCAGCACTCCAACCAGGACTACCACCACCAGGGAACATATTTTAACATTAAACCTTATGAAAAATAAATCTTCAACAAATTTTCCCTGAACAATTGAACCAATTGCAACAAACTTGGTCAAATAATTGATTAATTGTCCAATAAAAACCAGAATCCAGGTGAGCGATACAGGCTCTGGTGAGCCTCTTGTTTCTTTTAATTCATCTTGATTAGTGCTGTCAGTAGTATGCCAACATATTTCTTCTATCTTTTACAGTTTTCAAGATATAAGGGTTTAAATGGCCAAATAAGCAATCTGACCTGATGTGTAAATCATTTACTTTTCATCTGATTCTGAAGGGGATTTATTCTTTAATTCATCTTGATAAGTGTTCTAAATAGTATCATCACTATGACAGCAAAGTCTTTCTATTTTTTATTATTTCTGAGATACAAGGGATCAAAAGGACCAAATTTTGGACGAAATGTAAAATTTTTATTTTTCATCCGATTTATTATGTCAACAGATTGTATTGATATTTTACCGCTTTCAAGATATAAGGGTTAAAGGGGCCAAAAAAGCAAATTGGCTGAATATGTAAATTTTTAATTTTTTCATCCAATTCATTTGGAGTAGTAACAATCATAACAGTTTTGTCACACACACTTCAACGATTCACTTGTCAGCGTGTGGCGGTCATAGCGATGAGCTTTATGTTAAATTGAGGCTGGCCAAAAGATTTATCTATAATTATGTATTACTAATCTTACATGAAAATCAATTTGTTCTTGGTATCTAACAAAAATATGAAATAATGCCATGTTAAGTTTGGAGGTACCTAAATCCACCATATTACAGATCTTTATAAAATTTGGCATGTAGCTGGAATATTTGAAACTGCAACTAAAGATCGAACATTTTGTATATTTATCTTTTATATTTCTTAGTTATCCGAGCGCTTCGAGTATATTTTTTTGCTATTCAGCGTATGTACGTAAGTACGTACGTTAGTAATGTCCAGGATAATCTCAGTAATCACTGGATGTAGAAAGATCAAACTTGGGTCATTGATTGCACTGTGTGGGGTCTATGCCAAAGGTTTCGGAATTTGAATAGTGGCCCTTGAGCCGGGCTATACACAGAGCTGAAGAGTACAATAATCCTTTATCACGCAACTCCTCTCAGGCTATTTGGAATACAGAACTGAAAGTTTGCTAAGTAATTGTGCCAAAGGTTTCGGAATTTGAATAGTGCCCAAGGGAGCCGGGCTACACAGGCAGCCAAAGGGTACATTATTCCCTTATTGCACAACTCCTCACAGGTTATTTGGAATACGGAACTGCAAGTTGGCTCAGCAATTGCCCTGCCAATGTAGATTATGCCAAAGGTTTCGGAATTTGAATAGTGCCCCTGGGAGCGAGCTACACAGGCAGCCTAAGGGCACATTATTCCTTTGTCGCAAAACTCCTCTAACCTTATTTGGAATATGGAACTGAAAGTTGGCTCAGTAGTTGCCCTGCCAATGTAGATTGTGCCAAATGTTTCGGAATTTCAAAAGTGCCCCTGGGGGCAGGGCTTCACAGATAGCTTTAGGATATATATTCCTTTGACACAACTCCTCTCATGTTATTTGGAATATGGAACTGAAAGTACCTCTAATTTAGATTGTGCTAAAGCATTTGCAATTGTTTTAAGATGCAGTTCAAACTTTGATAAATTTCCTGGAAGTTTCAAAGACCATTATTTTTTTTAAATTTTTGACAAGAAACCATGTATTTTTTGGATCACATCAGTAGTAACACATATTGGGATCATGTCAAAAATATGTGATTCCAACTTTGGTAAATTTCCTGAAAGTAAGACTTATTTTCGGAATTTTACATATATATTTTTGGATCATATTAGCTTGAAGACTTGTCAGGTTCACTTGGATTTCAAAAATATGTGATTCCAATTTTGGTTTATTTCCTGAAAAACTCAAAGACTAATTTATTCGTGATTTCTACTTTGCAACCATATATATTTGGAATCACTATACCAACAGCACTAGTTTGAATTGTATGGATTTCAAAAAGACAAGAGTAGTGCGGGGATACGCAGCGGGGCGGGGCCCTTCCCCACATGAGCGGATGAATGTCAACCAGAGGTAGATCGTTTGTAGCGGGTATAGTTTTCAAAACATTTCATAATGTAGTTTCTGAGAAGATTTTTGAAAATTGGCCAAAAAAAAAAAAAAAAAAAAAAAAAAAATCAAAGAGGGCATCTGGCGGCCAAGTTGTCCATCCATCCGGAACCAAAGGTTGAACTTTGATAGAGGTCCTGCAAACTTTGGTTATAATCTACCCATTAGTTCCTGAGCAGTTGACAAAAAATATTTCAATAAAGGTTTCAATGTAAACTTTAAACAAGCTGTTTGACCACATGAATCTCAACCAAAAGTTAACTGTTTGTAGAGGGTATTGTTGTCATTAATCCTGCAAAGTTTCAAACATTTCATAATGTAGTTTCAGATTTTTGAAAATTAATTTTGGCCAATAAAAATCAAAGATGGCCTCTGGCGGCCATCTTGTCCATCTATCCGGAGCCAAAGGTTGAACTTTAATAGAGGTCCTTCCATACATCATTCCTGCCAACTTTGGTTACAACTAACAAAAAAGTCTTTTACCATATGGTTTCAATGGAAACTTTGAACAGCCGCAGCCGTCGGTTGCATGAGCGGATGAATCTCAACCAAAACATTTCATACTGTAGTTTCAGAGAAGATTTTTCAAAATTGGCCAACGAAAATCAAAGATGGCCTCTGGTGGCCATGTTCATGCAATCGGAACCAATGGTGGATCGTTTGTAGAGGTCCTTCCATACCAAGTTTGGTTACAATCCGCCAAGTAGTTTCAGAGAAGATCAAAATATGAAAAGTTTACGGACAACGACGGACGACGGACGCAAAGGGATGACATAAGCTCACATGGCCTATATAGGCAAGATGTGCTAATAAAGGTCGTTTATCTTAAAACAGTGTGAAGAAAAATAATACCAACTGCAATGATCATTTCTCAAAAATGTATCCCTAGAATTTTTTATAAAAATAATATGTTCTTGCTCTCAGCCTTTCTGTTTCATTGATAATCATACAGGACATGATCAGCAGCTTCATTTAAGCTGCGCAAATCTTTCGACTATTTGACGAAATGTTCTGTTTGTAGAAACTGGAAAAACCCATGACTTGGCGTCCGGCGTCCATCGTCAACTTTTACAAAAATATTGTCATCTGAAACTACTGGGCCAAATGGAACCAAACTTGGCCACACGCATCATTTGGGTATCTAGTTTTAAAATGTGTCCGACGACCCCGTCTGCCAACCAAGATGGCCGACATGGCTAACAATAAGGGTAAACTGCAGTTTTTGTCTTATATATAAAAAAACTTAAGCATTTTGAGCAAAACTGACAAAGTAAAAATGTTCATCATGTAAAGATCTACATGCCATGTAATTTCCAGACGAATCGATTAACCCTTTGTTGGGTTAATGCCCCCGAATTGTTAATTTTAAGGGCATTTTGCAGTTTTAGGATATTAACTTGGATATTATTATAGATAGACAAATTGTAAACCAATAATGTTCAACAAAGTAAGATCTACAAATAATCAACGTGAATAATAAATCAATAAGTCGTCAATTGACTCCTTTTAGGAGTGTTTGCCCTTTAAAATTGTGGTGTGTCCGGTGTAAACTTTCATTTAAAGATCTTCTCCTCTGAATCCAATAGGCCAATTGGGTCCAAACTTTGGTGGAATGGTGCTTAGATGGCCCCTTCCAAAGTATGTTTCTAATGGATATGGCTGCCGCTACTAAAAATAGCAAAAAGGGGAGATGAATTTAAAAAATCTTCTATGAAACTACAATGCACATTGGAACAAGACTTGGCAGCAATGGTCCTGAGGAGGTACTCTTTCAGGATTTTGTCCCATGACCCAGACTGTCAACCAAGATGGCCGCCCCACTGAACTTAGTTTAACATAGGACCCTATGGGAAAATTTATTTAAAAAATCTTCGTCTGAAACCACTAAGCCAATTGGAACTAAACTTGGCAGCAATGGTCATTACATGGTCCTATTTCAGACTTGTGTCCGATAACCATGCCTGTCAACCAAGATGGCCACTACAGCCAAACTTAAGTTAACATGGGACCCTATCGGAAAATTCATTTAAAATCTTCTTGTCTGAAAATCATGAGCCAAGTGGAACCAAACTAGCAGCAATGGTCCTTAGATGGCCCTCTTTCATATTGTCTGATGACCCAGATGACCGCCACAGCAAAACTTAGTTTAACAAAGGACCCTATAGGAAAATTCATTTAAAATCTTATGGTCTGAAAATCCTGAGCCAAATGGTTCTCTTTTAGAATTGTTTCCGATGACGCGGACTGTCAACCAAGATGGCTGCCACAGTCGAACTTTGTTAAACATAGGACCCCTGGGAAAATTTATTTAATTTTTTTTTGTCTGAATCAGGGCCAGAAATAGTCCATAGATGGTCCTATTTCAGATTATGTCTTATGACCTCAATGGCTGGCACTGCTGAACTTAGTTTAACATATGACTCAACTTGAAAATTCATTTCAAAATCTAATTGTCTGAAACCATCGGGGCAATTAGAACCAAACTCGGCAGCAATGGTTTTTAAATGGTCCTCTTAAAGAATTGTGTTCGATGACCTGGACTATCAACCAAGATAACTGTTACAACCAAACTTAGTTTAACATAGGACCCTATGGAAACACCAGCCAAATTGACTGTTACACTTAGATTTTTAGTCATGCTTAAGGTGGACAAGTTAAATTCAGGTAAGTGATGCAGGCTCTTATGAGCCTCTAGATTACAGCTTGATGTCGCAACAAAGTTACACTTATTTTGGCTTTTTGAGGGCTGTTTTCACTCTACATATAGTAAAGTTACATGTGAGCTATTGCCATCACTTGCCGTACCTCGTCGTCCGGCGTAAACTTTCCTTTAAAGATTTCCTCTGAAACCAATGGGCCAATTAGGACCAAACTTTGGTGGAATCGTCTTTGGGTGGCCCCCTTTCAAAATTTGTCCGGCATTAATGACCTTTCAAAACAGTTTGGTTCTAATTGCGCAAGTAGTTTTAGACAAGAAGATTTTTAAGTGAATTTCCAATATAGTGTCCTATATTAAACTAAGTTTGGCTGTGGCTGTCATCTTGGTTGGAGGTCGGGACCATAGGACTTAATTTTGAAAGAAGACCACCTAATGACCATTTAACAACAGTTTGGTTCTTATTGCGGAAGTAGTTTCAGACAAGAAGATTTTTATGTGAATTTATCATAGAATCTTGACTTAAACTAAATTCGGCTGTGGTGGCCATCTTAGTTAGAGATCGTGACAATCCCACACAATTTTGAAATAGTACCACCAAATGACCATTCCACCACAGTTTGGTTTAAACTGAGCAAGTAATTTCACACAAGAAAATTTTTATGTTTGCTGTTTGGTTAAAGTCCTAACTGTCAATGGGTGATTACGCTTATCAGCTAAGGTACTTCAAAATTCATTTCGTCATAAAAAGACTAGTAGAATAATAATAATAATCTTATGTTTGACTGTATGTATAAATAGGCAATAGGACAGCAGTTCATACAGACAACAAAAAAAATAATGGTTTATCAATGACAGGACAAGAAAATCAATGTTCCATCTAAAACACAGAAGACCCAAAGTCTTAAAACTGATATTATGATAAACAATATAGCCTTTTTTAATATGTCATTTCAAAGGCAGCACATAATAAGAAGGACATGTCTTAAATTTAAATGTTTTATGGACAATATTACCATTACAACCAAGGGTGCAAAGTGGCCTTTTTCTTGAGGTCTCACAGTGGAACTGGTCAAACTTCAACATATTCCATATAACAATGATTTTCTTTTAAAGTAATTTATGGTGTCAACCCTGTTCAAGTAATAAATGTGATGCATTTTCTGTTTTCGTCACTAAAATGTTAGCAAATTTGTCTTAAACAAATTTGTAAAATGAAAAGGTTGTTTTTTAAATGAGTTGAAAACAATAGTTTGTTCATGTTCGACATTGAAAAAAATATTTTTTTGTTTCAAATTTTTGTTGAAAAAAAAGTTTGACCCCAGAAAAAACCCATACCACTCACAAAGGATGAATGGTCTGTGCCTTAACGGATCTTAGATAATATTTATTCCTTTTTAGTGCCATTTTTTGAAAATACTGGTTTGTCTTGTATTTTATGTTTTTATTTTTCCATAAGAAAACATTCCCAAGATGAATCTTGAATTTTTTCTAAAATGGGTATCTATATTACTTCTAAAACATTTTCCAGAAAATTATTATTACAGGTCTAGTAACCGCTTGACTCCGTTCGTCCGTCCGTCCGTCCAAAAGACCTTTGGTAGGAAACTTTCGTCAAAGGTTTCTTGGCTTCTACGGAAGGAATGATTTTATATTTTGTCTGCAGCTTAACAATGTTGAGTTGTAGCGTGTAAGCACAACTTGATAATGTTGAGTTATAGCGTGTAAGCACAGCTTTATAATGTTGTAGCGTGTAAGCAATTTTGGATCTGTCGTGCAGCCACTTTCTGCTTGCCGATAGTTAAAAATTCAACAGTACTCAAAAACACTAGAAAAATTTTCGTGCAAGTTTTGTTAACTTGATAATGTTAAGTTGTAGCGTGTAAGCAATTTTTAGATCTGTTGTTCAGCCACTTCCTGTTCGCCGATTGTTTAAAATTCAAAAATTCTCAATTTTTATTCCTTAAGATCAATCAATGAAAGCACTTCATTCAAGTCAGTTATGCTTCATTATACATGTAACTTCAATGAATTGCATGCTGCGACGCAGGTCTAGACCCGGTTTTGGTCTTGTTTATCCCTGTTTCAATTAAATTTTCTAAGTCAATCCCTGTAGAAAATACATGTTCTTTAAGTTTTACATTACTTTCTATTCTTCTAATCCATGATGCTTTTAATGCATCTATAAAAGCTACTAAATTTGTCATTTTTAGGTCACCATTTAGAGAGTCCTGTACTAATGTGTTTCTTTTAGCCAGGCCTTTGCCTAGCAAAATTAAAAAAAAAAGAGATTGCTCAGTTGCTTTATAAAATTTGGGAAGAGAACTCAAGTTACTATAGTAATGAATTAAATATACATGTACTAAAAAATAAATCTGGTAACCCCCGATACCAGTTCTTTTTTTTTTTTTATCTGTGTCAATGTGTATTCTATATAATTACAGATCTTTCTACCAAAACGTAATAAACCATATCGGGTACCATAAAATTAAATGACACACATTAATTTTTAGCTCACCTGGCCTAAAAGGCCAGATGCGCTATTCCAATCACTTAGGGCTCGTCGCCCGTCCTCGTCTGTCATCGTCCGGCATAGAAGTTCCTTATACGATCTCCTCTGAACCTCTGGCCAATTGACCAGGACTGTCAACCAAGACGGCCGCCACAGCCGAACTTAGTATAACATAAGACCCTATGGGAAATTCATTTAAAAATCTTCTTGTCTGAAACTATTTAGCCAATTGGAATTAAACATGGGGGCAATGGTCCTCACATAGTCCTCTTTCAGAATTGTGTGCGATGACATGGTCTGTGAACCAAGATGGCCGCCACAGCCGAACTTAGTTTACATAGGACTCTATGGGAGAATTCATTTAAAAATCTCCTTTTCTGAAACTACTGAGCCGATTGAAACTTAAGTCGGCAGAAATGGTCCTCACATGTTCATCTTTCAGAAATATGTCCGATGACCCTGACTGTCAACTAAATGGCCCCACAACCAAACTTAGTATAACATAGGACATTCTCGGAAATTCATTTAGAATCTTCTTTTCTGAAACTATTGAGCCAGTTGCAACTAAACTTGGAAGAAATGGTTCTTAGATGGTCCTCTTTCAGAATTGTGACTGATCGAGACTGTCAACCAAGATCGTCGTAATAGCCGATTCTATTTTAACATCGGACCCTACATGTATAGTAAAAGTCATTTAAAAATCTTTTTGTCTGAAACCACTGAGTCAATTTGAACTTAACTTGGCAGAAATGGTCCTTAGATGGTTCTTTGTCAGAATTGTGTCTAATGATCAGAACTGTCAACAAGGATCGCCGCCACAGCCGAACTTAGTTTAACATGGGACCTTATGGAAAATTTAATTTAAAAATTCATTTAAATGTCTGAAACCACTGAGCCAATTGAAACTTAACTTGGCAGCAATGGTCCTTACACAGTTCTCTTTCAGACTTGTGTCCGATGATCTGGACTGTCAACCAAGATGGCTGCCACAGCCGAACTTAGTATAACATTAGACCATAAGGGAAATTCATTTAAAAATCTTCTTGTCTGAAACTATTTAGCCAACTGGAACTAAACTTGGCAATGGTCCTCACATGGTCCTCTTTCAGAATTGTGTGCGATGACCTGGTCTGTGAACCAGGATGGCCGCCACAGCCGAACTTAGTTTAACATAGGACTCTATGGGAAAATTCATTTCAAAATCTTCTTGAATGAAACTATTGAGCCAATTGGAACTAAATCTAGCAGAAATGGTCCTGAGATGGTCTTTTTCAGAAATATGTCTAATGACCCTTACTGTCAACACCGATGGCTGCAACAGCCCAAATTAGTTTAGCATATGACCCTATACAAAATTCATTAACTAAAAATTCTTCTATTTCGAAATGACAGAGACAATTGGAACCAGACATGTGAGAAGTGGTCCTTAGATTGTACTGTTTCAGAAATATATCTGATTACACAGACTGTCTACCAAGATGTCTGCCACATCTAAACTTAGTTTAATATAGGACCCTATCGGAAAATTCATTTAAAAATGCTCTTGTCTGATTCCACTTGGCCAATTGGAACCAGACTTGGCAGCAATGGTCCGTTGATGTCCTCTTTCAGAATCTAGTTCTGTGAACCATGACGTCCACTACAGCCGAACTTAGTTAAATATAGGATGAAATACAATTTTGGAACAGGGTATATTTGATATAGCCAATTTTGAGGCAGTTTATGCCTCAGCATAAACTGACCAAAGTAGGTTTACAATGTGTAACCTGTTTCAAAATTTAAAACAATCCTTATCTTTTACTTTTCAAGACTTTTCTGATAAAAAATGTAGGTAGAATCATCATAACGTGTTTATTCCAGGAATAATGCGGAGTAATATACGTTGGTGATGTCACAGTACACTAAGGAGATTAATATACAGAATAGTTTAATTTGCTCGCCCAATCAAATTGGTCGTTTCAATTCAATCTAAATTATTTGCATATAAACACAGGGCGAATTTTAATTCATGTGGTTTATGTATTAGATTAAATAAATGTAAACATACTGATTTCAATCAATTCGAATTCAGTAACGTTAATTAGAATCGTACTATGTGTGAACGCTGCAAAAAAAATGGAATAAACAATGGCTATCGGTGTCTAAGAAATACCTTAGGGGATATTTTGGAAGCACCATCAATCAGATGATCAATGAAATTAACCAATCAGAAGCCATCGTGTACAGTTCAGCCATATCTGAGGTGAAACTAAAGATCATGTAGATTTTGATTAAATTGGCATTCAAACTATTTTGTAACTTTCATAATGGAAGTCAATGACAAAATCCACCTCAATGTTTTTTACCCACTGTGGTGCCAAAACCGGCCTTATAAGTTAGCTTCTCACTTCATAGGTATATCTATATGTGGAATGTTCAAACATTGTTAGATGTTAATGTTAATATGCCTGTATATGACCTTGTTGAAAAATCACCAGGAATCGCACTGAATAAGTAGGGATTTTTTATCAAGATTTTATCCTGCATATCCTTTCTTTCATATAAGGGCCAAATTTTGAACTCATTTCCATAGTCGATATATGATCATTTTTTCGCGTCCATATTTCACGTTGTCATGTATAATTGAGAAATAATTCACGTTGGCTTCAAAGTATCCTAATTTTACCACGGGTATGCCCTTAATGCAAATATTTTGCCAAACAAGCCATCTGACGTCTGTGACGTTGAAACTAATATATCGATGTAGACTGAAAGCGTTTGAAGAAGGTAATATTAGAATGTTAATTATACTTGATCTCATTTTCTTAGTGACTAGGATCATATTTTCATGGATAATTGCAACGAATAAAAACTTTGTGAACAACATCAACAAAATAAAAGAAATATAACTACTCCAGAATACATAAACAACAACAAAATAACTGAAATATACCTACCCAGAATACATAAACAACAACAACAACAAAATAACTGAAATATACCTACCCAGAATACATAAACAACAACAACAAATAACTGAAATATACCTACTCCCATCGTCGGAAACCCACCGAAGTAAGTGGAAGCAAAGCATAAGCGCGACATGCCGTGGGTTTTCGACGATGACCTACTCCAGAATACAGCATAATTATTTCCTTAGTTGAGTACACACATATATATATGACCAGTATGATCCCCTTTTTTGCCTTCAAGTTACGGGAATGGGGCTTTTTTTATCACACATATACCATGTATACCTAAAATAATGATGAGCTTTTAAATGTACAAGATTAGACAATTTTTAAACCAACCAAAGAAAGATAACTAAAGTTCCTTATAAATTGTTTAACCCATTTAACCATCTCTGTGCCACGGGAAACTTTTGGGCCACTTTTTTCTTACTTCGTTCACTGCCACGGGGCCACTTTTGGGTCATTGTATTTTTCTTGACGTCAAACAATGGGAATAACGTAGCATTACTATTGTAACAGCCAGTTTGTTCCGCCAGTTTCTTTGTTCCGGTGGAACATTTTGACTAGCATCCCGAACTTTTGGACTATAGTTAGTTTGTTTCATGGCCAGTTGAAAAGTTCCAGCAGGTGGTAACTTTTCAACTAGCCAACTTGTTCCAGATGTTCAGTGTAGATCCAAATGTTAATTTGGTTATTTAAACAAATGAAAAACGCCAGAATTGTTCACCTAGATAAATAAATACCGGTCCTTTTTAACTTGTTATAGAATACTGGAACATTATGACAAGTTGTAAAATACCGTAACTTTCCAACCAGTCAAGAATTACCTTAACTTTTCAACTGGTCAACTATGATTCCACTCACTCTGATAATAAGTTAGTTTGTTAAGTATATGTATAAAAAATTACTCTTCAGTTGTTGAAAATTCTGGAACTTTAAAGTATTTAAAAAATGCCTTAATGTTTTACCAGTTACAATAATTGGAAATTTTGGGCAATTTCAAAATGACAGGAACTTTTTGACTAGTTGAAAATTACTGGAACTTTTGGACTAGTTGAAAACTACTGGAACTTCTGGACTGGTTATAAAATTCCTAACCCTCAAATTATCCAAAATTTCTATCAATTTATGAAAATTCTTACTTCAGTGGAATTTAAACCATAAGAATCAATTAATGATATTATTTTTATTTAACATGATTCATGCTGATATGCACACATACGCATAAGTTTTAAAACTTTACCTTTCTCCGGAACTTTATGACTAGTTTACAAATTCCGTGTCCCTGGAACTTTTCAACTATGTCTGCAACAAACTAACTAGTTGAAAAGTTCCGGCGGAACTTTTAGGCTAGTTACTTTTTTCTGCCCGGAACAAATCAGCGCTTACAGAATGACGCCCCAAACTTCATCGCGGTGTACGCAGTGAAGAGGTTCGGTAAGGGCATCTCAGTAACGAATCTACAACTTTTTTTTTTCTAAAATATGCATGCAGTTGATAATTACGTAGTATTTGATGGATGGATGAATTATTGTTTAAGGATGCTCGCTGGTCATGTTTTGGTCTTTTTGTCAGATTTTCGGAATCCTCAGGTTTTATCCATTTCTTAAACATAAAATTGTTTGCCCATGAACCCTCACTTTTTCTTTTATAATTCAATCATATATACCTTAAAATGGTATTTGACAAAATTTTATGAAATCCTTTTTATTTTTTCATACATCTTTGAAAGACTGAAGTTGTCAATGCAAAGACAATGAAAAATCAAGAGAAAACCCATTTCCTGCAAATTTTCAAGGCCTTATAGCCATTAAATGAGCACACGAACCTATATTTTGTTCTTGCTTATTTGTTTACTATTCATATGTTCTCTCAAACTAAAACACCTATTTCAAATCCTATTTATTTCCTATTAGACCAGCGATCATCCTTAACGTCCAGTGAATATTAGGACAAACGTAGTATTTGAACAACTATACGTTCGGATATACATGTAAAGGATAATAATCCCTCTTTCCAGGGATTACACTTATCTTTTTTAAAACTTAAAAAGTTCCAGGACACGGTTTTTTTTCAAAAACAGATCAGATGTATACGAGTATTACCATAATCCTGACTTTCTGGCCGCCTTTAATTAAATAGCCTGGATTATTTACAACCGCCCCTAATGAAATTGTCTCTCTTTTTTATTTATTTTTGTAAATACTCAAAATTTTCGCAGCAAATGAAATCAAATTTTGGTCAAAATGTTCAAATAGATATAAAGAACATTGAAATGGGTTGACATAGTGAATGAGGAAAGCTGGATGTGAAATTAAAGATATACATGTATATTTCTATTTTATGTAAGTCATATCTTTTTTATCAGATAAACAACTAATAACAATACAAATAAAAATTAAATACAACATTTCAACAAACAAAACAAAAAATTCTAAATAAAATATCCTCCCTTTTTAAATGGCATATCCCTTAAATATTTTTTTAATCTTAAAATTCATAGATTTATTATTGGTCATAAAAGTTTTAACCAGAGCACAAAGTGCTCATACCCAGTACTGGTGCATAACAGGTATTATTTAGCTAATTTGTAAAGGGGATTTTTAAAAGCAGGAATCAATTTTCTATATCGGTGTTAAAAAAAATATGTATTGAACTAATACAATAAATCTCAACCATTTTTTGCATAACGTAAGAAGATATATCAACGTATATCATTTGCAAATTCCACGACTTCATGAAACTTTATTATCACAAGCAATCATGGCAGTATTACAAAAAGCACTGTAACTAAAATTCACAGAGGATACTTTAAATTTACATATGGTTATAGGGTGGGAATCTCAAAGTTTTCAAATTTATAAAGCAGGGGCGGAACTAGAGGGTCGACGAGCGGGGGAGGGGGGCACAATTTTGAATTATTATCTGCTCTTGTTTTTTGTTCATGAAGAATTAACGAATTTCATTGATGGGGGGGGGGGGGGGGTCCAGCATCATCTTTTGTTACATTCAGAAGCTAATGTATCTACCGATAATTGAAAGCAATTATTATATTTTTACTGTTGTTGTAGACTTTTATATTTGGATATTTAGTTTGAACTCTGGTCTCTCATGGTCTCTGTGCATGAAAAGGGAGCAACCATTTAATTTTTAAGGGGGGGGGGGGGGAGACTTCACTTTTCTTATGAAGTCTCTGTTGAGTCCTCCACTCGTTGCCGATCCTTATACAAGAGATTTATATACATCCTTTGCACATCTCCATATATAGTGTCATAATGGCCTTTTAATGGATAGTTATTCAAAGTATTCCGATAGAAAGTATCCTGATAGAAGTATCCTTATTTTGACATGATCCGCAACTCATATTGACCATATACATTGTACAGGTGTACGTACGTATAGACGGTGTGTTCCTGTTCTGCCCACTTTTCGAAAACATAGGTAGAAAATGTAGTGGGCAGAACAGGAATGGTAGTAGGTAGTATCAACACTTTAATTAGATCTAATCAGAGAAGAATAGATTTGAAGTTATAGTCTTGTTTAAAAAACCTTTTAGTGGAAATAAACAGAAAGAAATATCTAAGTATGAATATTAAAATATCCACTCATATTTATTCTTATCAGAGGAACAATTCATGGAAGAAATAAACAAGATGTTATACATATTCATTTTTTTATTATCTTATTATTATATATTATAATAGAACATTAAATTCATAACAATATACATGTATATAGCATATTTCATAATTCAAGAAATGACTAATCCAGTTGAAGAAGATGGGAAGCTGTATCGGTGTACAGTAGAATGTTGATCCTGTCTGCTGCTAGTCGTTGTTTCATCTGTGTCAGTCTGCTTAGCTTTAGTACTCAACTCGTTACAAATCATTAGCTTGGATAGTGAATAAGTGTCATATTAGAATTAAATTCTATATTATTCAATATTTATGTATATAAATAGATATAAGTTAAAATCAAAATTATAAGTACATGTAATCTGCTAAAATAACATTAAAATTTAAAAAAACATCAACACTTTGCATAAAAAGTGGGCAGAACAGGAACAAACCGTACAGACGGACTGTATTGCATAACCCCCTCCCTGCTTTTACAAAAAAAAACAAAAACAAAAATATACAAAAACAAAGAAAAGGTACTGGGCACTTATTTTGAAGAGGACGTATTGATTCTAAGCTTGCAGTAAGTTGTTCCGAAAGTATTGTTTCACCTGAATTTAAGACACGCTAGGAACATTTTGATTGGACAATGGAATCTTTTTTGCCATAGCATTAATGTAATTCTGCAATTGCATAGACATTTTTTGGGATTACATTAATAAAAGTGCATAAATATAATTATGTAATTTCATAAATAATAAACCCAACTGCATTAATTAATTACGCCATTGCATAAATGCAACTATGCAATGACTAAATTAATTATGCGATGGCATTAAAACGCCATTATAACACCATTCCCGCCCCATACTTTTTGTTTCACAGAAGTCCGTGCTTAAGCATTCGAATTCTTTTTCATCCGGCATTTTTTTTTTACGTTTCTTCTTAAGTTAAGCAATGTTAGGTCCTCACAAGTATTTTCAAGGCGTTTGGTTCTCTTAACCTTGGTTGGAGGTACTTTCCTTTATGGTTTTGCATCGTCGGTAGACGGATCGACTGGTATTGAACATCTTGTAGGAACCAATACTAGTATATTAACGAGATGCGTCTTCGATTCCATCGATCAGTGGGTTTTTCGACGGTCCTAACACAACCAATGGAATTAAGCAAACCCTCTGATTATATTCTCATTATAAACTTTTTATTAGCTCTGTCGAAGTGACAAGTGGTCGAGTCTATTCTCACACTGTTCAGGACTATACTCACGTGATAATTTTCCTACTCTAGGCAGGGGAGTGCTGCTGCCGAGGAAGCGATACAAGAATGTGTTGTCTGCTATTTCGTTTTGCTCGCCTGATCAAACTAATAGCTCTATAGGGAGATTTCTTACACATAATAACCCTTTGTCCGTCATTTATCCTAACCTAAATCTAACACTAGTTCTACGTCTTGAATTATTTAATCCGATGCAGCAATACTCGCCTCTGTGGTCAAGTTGAAATGTTACCCTAGGTAAGCATAACTAGGGTTTGAGTGAGGGTTAGGATTATGATTAGCTTTAGGGTTAGGATAAGGGTTAGTATATTGTTAGGATTAAGGTTATATTTAGATTTAAGGTAAGTGGTAGGTTTAGGGTTATCGTCATTATAAGGACTATGGATAGTGTAAGTGTTAGCGTTAGGCTTGGGGTTAGGATAAAAATTCATTTAATTATTAAAAAAAAACAAACAAACTTTTTTCAGCTCCTTTTCTAACAATTCAATTTACCAGTTCACGTCACAAAAGTTGCTATCTCAAAGTCAAGCGCACATGGCACTAAATACAATGTATGTCCTAGTGGTCAGCCCCTAATTGCTGTTTCAAAGCTTGTTATCCCCGCGAAGCGCGAGGATTGTGTTTGGCTGTCCAGAATAATCTCAGTAACCATCGGATAGATGAAACTTGGGTCCTTGATTGCACTGCGTGTGGGGAATGTGTCAAAGGTTGTGGAATTTGAATAGCGCCCCTGGGGGGCCGGGCTATATAGGAGGCCTAATGGTACATTAATCCTTTGTCAAGCAACTCCTCTCAGGTTATTTTGAATACGGAAATGAAAGTTGGCTCAGTAATTGCCCTGCAATGTAGTTTGTAACAAAGTTTTCGGAATTTGAATAGCACCCCTTGGGGGGGGGGAGGGGGGCGAGCTACACGGGCAGCCTAAGGGTAAATTATTCCTTCGTCACGCAACTCCTCTCAGGTTATTTTGAATACGGAACTGTAAGTTGGCCCAGTAATTGCCCTGCCAATGTAGATTATGCCAAAGGTTTCAGAAATTGATCCGAATAGCGCCCCCGGGAGCCGGGTCATACGGGTAGCCTAAGGGTACATTATTCCTTTGTCATGTGTCATTTAGAATATGAAACTGAGATTTGGCTGAGCAATTGCCCTCCCAATGTAGATTGGAATTCCAATATTATCCCTGGGGGTCGGGCTAGACAGGGTACATAATTCCTTTGTAACACAACTCCTCTCACATTATTTGGAATACGGAACTGAAAGTTGGCTCAGTAAATGTACCACTAATGTACATTAATTGTGCTTAAAGTTTCGGAATTGATTTTAGATGCGGTTCCAACTTTGGTTAATTTCCTGGAAGTCTCAAACACTAATTTTGACAAGAAACCATGTATTTTCTGATTCACTTCAGCAGTAACACATATTGGGATCATCTAGATGAAAGTGTCTAAGACTATTATTTTTGGAATTTTACTTAGCAATTATAGATTTTTTTGGTATCATATTAGCTTTAAGACTTATAAATGAGGATCATTTGACATTTCAAAAATATGTGATTCCAATTTTTGTAAACTTTGTAAATTTCCCGAAAGACTCAGACTGCTTTATTTGTGATTTCTACTTATCAACCATGTATATTTTGAATCACTATAGCAACAGCACTAGTTTGGATTGTATGGAAATCAAAAATATGTGATTCCAATTTCGGTAAATTTCCTGAAAGTGTCTAAGACTTTTATTTTTGGAATTTCACTTAGCAACTATAGATTTTTTTGGATCATATTAAGACTAATCTGGATCAGCTGAATTTCAAAAATATGTGATTCCAATTTTAGTAAATATCCCGAAAGACTACTTTATTTGTGATTTCTACTTAGCGACCATATATATTTGGAATCACTATAGCAACAGCACTAGTTTAGATTGTATATATGGATTTAAAAAAAAGTGATTCCTGTTTTGGTAAATTTTATGAAAGACTCGGACTTTAATTTTTGGAAATTAGTACAAGTTTAGAAACCATATATTTTAGGATCAACTGAACAATAGTGCTAATTTGGATCAATTGGATGTCAAAATTATATTAATCAATATTAAGAAAATTTCCTGAAAGAGTCACTGACTTATTTTTTTTTTTTTTAACATTTCAAAAACAGTTTAGATCAGTACATCTAAACCATATATTTTCTTATTCCTTATTCAAAGACTACTTTATATGTGATTTCTACTTATCAAACATATATATTTTGAATCACTATAGCAACAGCACTAGTTTGGATTGTATGGAAATAAAAAAATATTTGATTCAAATTTCGGTAATTCCCTGAAATGAAGTTTAATGGTATAATCAAATAACTTTTATCATGACTGTCTGTTTATTTTTTAGTGGGGCCTTTTACAACTTGTATTATAAAATAGGTCTTTCTCTCTTTGTCCATTGTTGAAGACCATACAGTGGGCTGTAGATGTTCAATTATGATTTAGATTTCTGTGGAAGCCATCTCTTTCACAATAATACCATATCTTCTATTTTTATATTAACATTTTAATGTACCATATCAATCCCATCTCCATAAATAAATCTCATCGGAAAAATTTTACAACTTACATTATTCTGTAATGCATTTTAAATATACACTCAAATCCTTTTACTATCATTTACATTTATACTATCAAACACCAGAATGGCGCGGGGGATATTCCAGCTGGGCTGCTTCGACTAGTTCCGTATGTTTCGTACTTCATTATTCTTTCACTCGATATTTCTCACAATTAAATTTATCAGTTCACGTCACAAAAATTGCTATCTCAAAAGTCAAGCGAACATGGTACTACACATGCGGCACTTATCAACTCCTACTTTTGTTGTTGTTTCGTATTTTAAAACCTATCCTTGCTCTTTCACTCGATATTCCTTATTTATAGGTAATATATTCTTTATATGAATACCATGCTGTCAAACTTCCAAATTTAAAAGTCAATATGATTCTGGGGATGCCCAAAAATTAAATAATTAGTGGGGTCAGAGCTAGGATTAGGGTTACAATTGATGTTAAGGTTAATGTTATGGTTATGGTTAGGATTGGGGTTAGATCGACTGTGGAATACAGGAAGCCATTCAAACACATAAAACTAAATATAGATCGACCATGGAAACAGAGTTACCATATCAAAATTTCATTTTTTTTGTGTGAAAAATTGTAAAATAAATAAGCAATTTTACCAATGTTCGACTAAAAATTAAGGTCTAAAGTGGCAGTTCAATGAAGATGAGTCGTAATTTTTCACACTCTACATAAAAATTATTCATATTTGTGAAAAAAAAACTTTTCCGGCCTATTTTCTTAGAATTCCATCTACCAACTGTTCAGGTCAGAAAAATTGCTATCTCAAAAGTCAAGCGCAAGTGGTACTACACATGTCACTTTCTACTTGCTGTTTCAAAGCTTGTTCAGTTTATGTTTCCGTAGTTTAATATTCTAAATCCTATCCTCTTTCACTCGATATTTCATGTCTGTGGGTAATATACTCGTTATATCCATACCGTGCTGTCAAACGTTCTCAAATTTAAAAATCAATATAATTTTGCCGGTGCATTATCCAAGGATTAGGGTTAAGTTTAGAGTTAGGATTAGGGTTAGAGATAAGTTTAGGGTTACGGTTATGGTTTATGCTTGGATTAGGGTTATAGTTAGGGTTAATGTTATATGTATATAAATTCAGAACCTTCAAACAACGAAAAATGAATATAGATCAACCATAGAGACAGTTACCTAAGCAAAATTTCAATTATTTTGTGAAAAATTAAAAAAAGATGAAATGTTACCAATGTTCTACTGAAAAAATCATTATGTTTGTGAAAAAAATCAAAGAAACTTTTCGGGTTCAATTTCTCAAAATTCAACTTGCCAGTTAAAGTCTCACAAATTGCTATCACAAAATTCAAGCGCACATGGTGCGCACATCCTATTTACCGTTTTAAAACGTGTTCAGTATTTGTTTTTATATTTTATTATTCTAGAACCTGTACTCTTTCACCCGTTATTCCTTGTCTGTGGGTAATATATTGAGTATTGATTTAATGGGAACAAACTGTGCTCCTCTCATTGCCGACTTATTTTTATATTGTTATGAACAGTCTTTCATGAAAAAAGTTCTTAAGGGTGAAATTCAGAATCTTGCAAAATTAATTGATATTTTTAACAACAATTGGAGGTATCTTGATGATTTACTTACTGTTTTATTTCTTTGAAAAAATAGTGTTATAAATAGATTTTCTAATTTCAGGTAAACTACTCTAACCAATGTACCAGACAAAAGACATGAAAACTAAAGCAGATGTGGAATATAACTGATATAT
The DNA here is from genome assembly GCA_028015205.1 of Mytilisepta virgata. Classification (NCBI taxonomy): domain Eukaryota; kingdom Metazoa; phylum Mollusca; class Bivalvia; order Mytilida; family Mytilidae; genus Mytilisepta; species Mytilisepta virgata. The sequence continues at coordinate 46,908,733 of CM051520.1, forward strand.
ACAATTTATTTCTAGTCTTCGGTTGTTCTTTTACATAATAATGAAGATATAAAAATGAATTATTAAAATAGAGATCCTGTTTAACAGCTTATTGAACGTTGTTCCAAAACAAGTTTTACTGTGACAAAATTTACAATAATTAACCAGTGGTATAATAAAACTTGTAGACATCAAGTATTTTGTCATTTTTCTGATCAGTTGAGTATAATGGTTTCTGATAAGCATATTTCAAAACTTGGTACTTTTATTTTGGTTTAAATGTACTGTAATAAAGCCTTATAAACATTAAAATATCTAGCCAATTTTATGAACAGTTTTTCATGTTTAGACCCTAGACATTTGTGTAACACTGAATTATTTGATAATATTTATACCATAACTAATCTGGAATGGGTGACTGTTACTAATACGTTGTCCGCCATGAGTTGTAGATTTTTATATAGAAGAATTTCAAGATAAGTTATCCTGTTTATTACATTGACACATTAAGGGCCCAGTTGTACGAAAGTGTTGTTCATAGAGTTAATTTTTTTTCTAAATCATGTGTAATTGACTTTGACGGTGGACCTCCTGTAGTTTCCTCGGTCTCTCATTTCCAAGGAGAACTTCTCTTTTGCACCCCTTGCCATATTTATGAATTTGTTTCTTATTTCAACTTCAGCCCTGAATCACACTCCAAGGGCATTTACCTCCCCTGTAATTTTTTCCCCAAATTTCGGAACTTTATTAGAATACGTCCGACATAAAGTCTCCTCTTTTCACTCTAAAGGTTTCATGCCAGTGTGATAAAATTTGCCTTTCTTGCAGCTTTTCATATCAGTCGTATTAAATTTTGCAATGCAATATGGGAGACGTATAATTAGCTAACAGAATTCATATTGCCTGATGCAGTGTTACCTAATTATGTCACTAAATTATTCTGAAAAAAATAGTAGTTAAAGCTAACAACTGGACAAAGAAGATTAGTAATAAAATACTATAGGATTGTGTTTTATATACGACTACAGAACAACTAATACAATAGGATTAAAACATATAGTTTGATACGTTTTTTGCATGATGTGAATTGAGTTTACTCGTATTACACTGCTCATGAAGAACGGCATCAAATGTTTTGTTCCGTTTTCTCTGCGTACAAAGAATCTTTGAAAATGAATGGAGTTGGGTGAAAGGGTTGGGGGGGGGGGGGGGGGGGTCATTCTCATTTTTAAGGATCGACAGTAGAGATATTAAGAGGCAAGTTATTCCTGTTCAACATTTTTTATTTGAGAAAGGTTGTCACAACTGATGAGTCCATATCCTACAGTCGGCAATTACATGAGTTTTGAGAATAAGAAATATGATTTCTATTTGGTTGCATTTTGACGTATTTTGCGTTATTTCAAGGACTTTTGGACCACTGAACCTTCACATGATGTGATTGAACATTCCGTTGATGTTATATTTTGTTGTTTTACCTCTACTCCTTTAATTTAGTATTCGGTTACCAAACGACGGACATCTAGTGCTACCCATACCTCGACGAAAAATGATATTTGCCGACAGCCCGTCGTACGTTATGGACGCCGGAATATAATTACATAAATATATGGATGCATACAAAAACAACATTAAATTACATGAAATCTTAAATTAAAACTACATGTATAAGCTTATTTCCCCATTTAACCTTCATTGACTGACAAGGCCGACAATATTAATTTATAGAAACCTATATTCGATGTCGATGCACGAGCCCATCTGATATCAGTGCCGGACCTCACCAAATTTTCGATATGTATGTAAGTTGGAGTTTACTCGACTGAACGACGGCTAGAAAGTGACAATTTTACCCCAATCGTAACACACCTAAACATGTGATCAAAATAAATCCTTTGATTGGCTACTTAAAACATCGGTTTTACGGAAATAAATTTTATTCATACCGACAATACAATATTTTCCCGCTATACTATTCAAAACGCGGGAAAATACTAGTATTATCTATACCCCTTAAGTATTCGGTTACCAAAACGACGGACACATAGGGATACCCTAACCTCGACGAAACAAAGCAAGTAATGCTAACGTAGCACACCAACTCAGGTACAAATAAAAACTCAAACGCAAAATCATATTTGCCGACAGCCCGTCGTACTTGATAGATCAACAAACAAAGGACCCAATACTTTGGAAATTTGTAACCTCTTTTCATCAGTCAACTCAGTATCCGTCCATGCTGGAATATGTCTTCCACCTATCGTACTCAAGCATCTGTATCAAGTAGCTGTAGCGCCATCCGATCTAAACGAATGAAGACCAATATTGTAATTGGGGCAATCCACCTTTTTGAGAATCGACTCTCTAGCCTCCGTGTAGCTAATAAAATATATCACAAAATACCGAATTAAATTTGATGCACTGTATGGCCATTTCGTTGACTGACAACTCATCAGCAGTGCTCGAGATCAAAATGTTGGAAATCCGGTTGAAGATATAATGAGTTTTTCATTTTTAGATATGAGCTTGCATGTATAATGAGACCTGTAAACGGGCCTAAATAAGTAATAAATGTTTTAACAACGAAGAGAAATCCTGCTAGAGTAATATATTTCATGCTATTAACTTAGTTCTATTAGTAGTGGTAATAACGGTATAGTATGTGTATTGCTCACTGACTGAGAATTAAGTGATTTATTTGTTGTGTCTATGACATTCGTATCCAGCGCACCTGGCGACTTTCAGACAAAAATTCAGCCTGACGATTGAACCTATAGAATTAACATTATCAATACTTATCTTATTCTTTTGGTCTGCTTGTGCCTTTCACACAAACCGCAACACACCTAAACATGTGACCAAAATCAATCCTTTGATTGGCTAATAAAACATTGGTCTTTCGGAAATAAATTATATTCATAGCCACAATACAATATTTTTCGACTATTATTTCAAGCGTCGGACCATGGAACCTTCGGACTACTGAACCTTCGGACCATTGGACCTTCGGACTGATGAACCTTCAGACTATCGTACAGACACTAAAACTAAACTTGTGTCACATGCTATTTTGACTCCATCGGATACTGACCCGGGGGTCAGAATACCATACGGTATTAAATTCTCTTAATAGTATTTTGAACCCTATCATGGAAAGTGACAACCCAGTAGAAAGTCATTTTCATTCACAAAAACGGGGGCCAGTTTACCATGAAATTGGAGGTCAGAATACCATAGCCAATTTATAACTTTAGCAAGGGAAGGGGGGGGGGGGGGTAAGAATACCATAGTCAATTGAAAAAATCAAGGAGAGGGGAGGTCATTTTTCCATGATAGGGAACCATGCGTGATTTGAAACTTTAGCAAAAAGAATGATCATTTTTCCGAGGGAGGGAGTTCGGAATATCATAGGTGATTTAAAATATTGACAAGGGGAGATCACTTTTCCACGAGAAGGAGGTTAGAATAATTATAGATGATTCAAAACAGTAGCAAGGGCAGGGAGGTTATTTTCCCACGACTACAATAGCCAATTGAAAACTTTAGCAAGGAGAATGGAGGTCATTTTTCCATGATAGTGAGGTCAGAATACCAAAGGCGATTTAAAACATTAGCAAAGGAAGGGGAGTCATTTTTCCCTGACGGGGAGGTCAGAATATCATAGGTGATTTTAAAACATTAACAAAAGGTAGGGGGTCACTTTCCCGTGACATGGATTTTAGAATACCCTAGGTGATTCAAAACAGTAGCAAGGGCAGGGGAGGTCATTTTCCCATGACTACAATGGCCATTTGAAAACTTTACCAAGGAGAGGGGATATAATTTTTCCTTGATAGTCAGGTCAAAATACCATAGGTGATTTAAAACATTAGCAAATGGAGGGGAGTCATTTTTCCCTGACAGGAAGGTCAGAATATCATTGGTGATTTAATAACATAAGGAAATGGTAGGGGGTCACTTTCACCTGACAGGGAGGTTAGAATACCAAGGGTGATTCAAAACAGTAGCAAAAGAATGGGAGGTCATTTTCCTATGACAATAGCCATTTGAAAACTTAAGCAAGGAGAGTGGGGGTCATTTTCCCATGATAATGAAGTCAGAATACCAAAGGTGATTTAAAACATTAGCAAAGGAAGGGGAGTCATTTTTCCTGACAGGGACGTCAAAATACCATAGATGATTCAAAACAGTAGCAAGGGTCGGGGAGGTCATTTTCCAATGACTACAATAGCCATTTGAAAACTTTAGCACGGAGAGGTTGTTCCACGATAGTGAGGTCAAAATACCAAAGGCGATTTAAAACATTAGCAAAGGGAGGGGAGTCATTTTCCCCTGAAATGGAGGTCAGAATATCATAAGTGACTTAATAACATTAGTAAAGGTAGGGGACCACTTTCCCATGACAGAGATGTTAGAATACCATAGGCGATTCAAAACAGTAGCAAAGGGAGATGAGGTCATTTTCCAATGACTACAATAGCTATTTAAAAACTTTAGCAAGGAGAGGGGAGGTCATTTTTCCACGATAAGGAAGTCAGAATACCAAAGGTGATTTAAAACATTAGCAAAGGGAGGGGAGTCAATTTTCCCTGACAGGGAGGTCAAAATATCAAAGGTGATTTAAAAAAAATAGCAAAAGGTAGGGGATCACTTTCCCGTGACAGGGAGGTAGAATACCATAGGCGATTTAAAACATTTGCAATGAGAGGGGATGTCATTCTTCCATGGTAGGAAGGCCAGAATACCATAGCCAATTTATACATAAGCAAAGGGAGGGGTCATTTTTCATGCATGACAGGGAGGTCCGAATACCATAGGTGATTTAAAACATTAGCAAACAGATTCCAGGTTATTTTTCCATGATAGGGAGGTCAGAATACCATAGCTAATTTAAAACTTAATTAAAGATAGAGGGGGTCATTATTCCATTATGGGGAGGTCAGATACCATAGGTGATTCAAAATATTAGCAAGGGTAGGGGATGCCATATTACCATGATAGGGAGGTCAGAATACAATAGCTTGTTGAAAACTTTAGCACGGAGAGGGGAAGTAGTATGAGAATGAGAGTTGTACAAACCAATCCGACGCAAATTTCAGAAGCACCGCGTGGAGCTGGTTGGTCGATCTCGTCGATATGAGTGCCTTCTCCCGCGACAATAAAGGTACAATTTCACCCTAAGCATCATTGATGTTTTCACCAAGTACGGCCGGTTGGTGCCATTCAAAGACAAGAATGGTATGACGTTTTGAGATGCCTTTCAGTCCTTCTTCAAATCGCACGTACCCAAAATGTTGTGGACAGACAAAGGAGTTCTATAACAAAGCAGTAAAGGAGTTGCTCCAGAAGCACGGTGTAGAGCTCTACTCCAACGAAAACGAAGAGAAGTCAAGTGTCGTCGAACGCTGGAACCACACCATGAAGGAGAAGATGTTCAAGTACTTCTCGACCAATTCTACGCGCACCTACCTACCTGTTTTGGATGATCTCCTCCATCAATACAATACCACTAAAAACCTATCCATCTAGTGACATCCGCCACTGCAAGCCTGAAAGAGCATGAAAACAAGGTGTATTGGAACCTTTACGTTATCATACCACCCATGCAGCCGCCGCAATTTCGTGTTGGCGACAAAGTCCGAATCACCAATAAGAAAGGCACATTCGAGAAGTGATACATGCCCCGCTGGACCGAGGAGGTGTTCATCATTTCACAGGTGTTGAACACTCAACCACCCACCTACCGCCTCAAGGACTTCAACGGTGAGGAGATCCTACTACGAGCCCGAACTTCAGAACAAAAACAAGACGTCTACCGCATTGAGAAGGTCTTGCGGCGGCGAACCCGGGGCGGCGTGAAGGAGCTCTAAGTCAAATGGAAGGAGTACCCCGCGGAATTCAACTCTTGGGTCAAATATTCGGACCTGTAGTAGAGGTGCAAGTTTTCTAGTCCTGATGTTAGGACTGGAAAACTGTGTGAAGATACCGTATTATTTTCTTAATTTTATCGATATTGCGATCCTCCTCAGATACAGCATCGAGCTCACGCTTTGACCTACCTTTGATTTTCTTCTCGAGGGCGTTCACTTTGCCGGAGATGTTTAAAACCAGTTCTTGCCATTTCTTCGCATACCATCCTTTTGTAATAGGTTCATCAGCTCTCGTCGGTACCGTTTGATTAACTACCGAGTGTCCTCGCATATCAATATTGCCATTCATCTCGCCGCCGGCCATAGGCAAACACTTGGCCTCATCTTTCTCGATGTCGTTAAGGCGTTTTTCTCAGTCTCTAGCGCTTTCGATTTTGCATCGAGTGCCGCCTCTAGCTCATCGATTTCTTTTATACCATCTTTCAATTGTAGATTGACCCATCGTTTTTGTAGCGGCGTCCGAGCTCTCACGGGGGTATCCCAAGCTAGTGACACGATTGTCGTCCATAACAAGGTCTTGAAACATCCGCCAGAGCGGCAGCCGTTTTCTCGAGTGAGATACAAACTTGTCCATTTACTTATAGTGTCCTAAAACAACCGGCCTCACGACAGCAACACACACAAGCAAAAGTGTCCGCACACCACGTCTCCCCTCTTCTGCAGTAAATCGGTGTTGTATTTAATCTCAGGCTGCAAATAGTCAACCATCTCGTCGGGCGGCAGCAGTCCATAAGAGTCGAAGTGACATACCTTTCTCGAACCATCCTTGAAGCATCAGGTCCAATGCGTCCAACGGCAGACCCAGCTGTTGTGATTCAGGATGCCGCATTCAACACGGCGCAGTTCAGGAGGTAAGGCATCGCGCATAAACACACCCCAAAAACCGGGTATCCCCAAATCTTTCGCCGCCGCTTCGATCTCCACGTTTGATAGGGTTTGTGGGGAATGTCGTGCACCTGTATGTCGCTCATTTATCTAAATTCGGTAATGACCGTACGCGAGGGTGTTTTTAAGAGTCGATTGGCACTATATGACGCTTGTCATCCTCGGTTGATAGGGCTTTCTTGCGGCACCCGAGTGTATAAATCTGTGACGGCGACTCTGTGCATGTCAAGGCATCCCTTGTATTCGGCAAATGTCATCTTTTTTTTGACACTTCTTCACACCTTTGGCCCTCTTCGGCTCTCCTGCACCAAACTTGAAAGCATATATCTTCGGCCGCAAACGAACAAACTCAGTCATGGGTGACCTGGCGCACTCATCCTTGAACATTCTTAGGACTTTAGTAGTATATGGGCACAGGCAAAGTCGGATTTGTGGAGGTGCTGAGGTGGTGGTGCCGGAAGTGACGTCAACCGGAAATGACGTCAAGGGAACCGGAAGTCACGCGACCGGAACCGGAGGTACCCGGAAGTGGTTCGCGCGCATGCGCAACCGGAAGTAGTGATTTTCGCGCCATTTCCCCATGATTTGTTCACGGAAGTGACGCAAGTCACATGCTAGGACCCGGATGTGTGCTCTGCACATGTGTAGGCGGAACCGGAAGTGATTTGCACAACCAGAAGTAGTGGATTTTCCCATGATTTGTTTACGGAAGTGACGCAAGTCACTAGCTAGGACCCGGAAGTGCCATGCTTGACCAGAATTAAGATTGAATTATCTCCCCTTTCCCGCACTTCTCGGTCGTCTCTGGATCTTTCATCGGTCTCTAGGGAATGATACTCTCACTGTTATTGTCGAAGTCCGAGAGTATACGAAGTACACTATTGGATTATCTCCCCTTATCGGCGCTTTTCCCCACGGCTGATGTTTTCTGTGAGGACCAAAGGTAGGATTGGATTATGTCCCCTTACCTCCAAGTGACGCTGTCACCAATAGATCAATGGAGGGGTGTCCTTAGCAACCGCCTTAGCATTTCATTGCTCTATGATGCACTTAGTTTCTCTTCTCTTGCTCCATGCCGCTCTTCGCTGCTCATCGCTTATCATGACCTTACTCGCGTGCTCATTTCGGTCCTGCTGCTTGTTGCTCTTCTCTTGCTCCTCGCTGTTTTTCTCTTGCTCTTTGCTGCTCATCGCTAATCATGACCTTACTCGCGTGCTCATTTCGGTCCTGCTGCTTGTTGCTGTTCGCTGCTCTTCTCTTGCTCCTCGCTGTTTTTCTCTTGCTCTTTGCTGCTCATCGCTAATCATGACCTTACTCGCGTGCTCATTTCGGTCCTGCTGCTCGTTGCTGTTCGTCATCGCTGCTCTCCCCTTGCTCCTCGCTGTTTTTCTCGTGCTCTTTGCTGCTCATCGCTAATGATGACCTTGCTCGCGTGCTCATTTCAGTCTTGCTGCTTGTTGCTGTTCGTCATCGCTGCTCTTCTCTTGCTCATCTCTTTCTCTGTACTGTTCTTTGCTGCTCATCGCTAATCATGACCTTACTTGCGAGCTCATTTCGATTTTTTGCTGCTGCTGCTGGTGGTGTGCCGAGGAGAAGATGGGATTCTTACTGTTTCGTTATAAATCACCTCTTGGTTTCGTTGATGTAACGATGGACATCAAAGATGGCTGCCCCAAGTAACGCGGACCTGAAAGAGAGCACCCTAATGAAACGAAAATTTCAGTCTTTCCGGACGGGAACAAACGTTTACGGATTTTAGTCCTAACCATAACCCTAACTCGAGTCCTAACCCCAACCATAACTCTAACCCTAACCTTAGTTCTAACCCTAACCCTAACTCTAACCCTAACCCTAGTCCTGCCTCTAACTCTTGTCGTAGGTCTGTCTGGTACTCCTACTCTAACTTCACCTAAGCAAACGTGACTGTTTGCCTCATGTTTGTCACGCTTGCACCAGTGAACCGCCGACGTGGGGTATGAGCGGTTAGAGTAGGAGTACGAGACAGACCTACGACAAGAGTTAGAGGCAGGACTAGGGTTAGGGTTAGAGTTAGGGTTAGGGTTAGGACTGAAATCCGTAAACCGTCATGATTAGCGATTAGCAGCAAAGAGCAAGAGAAAAACAGCGATGAACAATAGAAGAGCTACTGACTTTCTTGTTTAGGCCCGCCGCGATGACGGAAGGGTGGACTCGGGTAGTTGGAGGTGTTCGTTCATATCTTTATTGATATCTGGGCTTTCCACGTTGTAGATGATGCTGTCGGAGTCCGTGTAGCAGATGGTTGCCTTGTCATGGTAAGTCGGTAAGGCCTTCCTTACTATGGAAATGGTTCAAGCACCTATAGCACAAATGGATCTCGCAGTTGTGTTCTGATATCAGGCTGGAAACCAGCCGGGACATGCTCTTGATCCAGCAGTAGTGCTTTCGCCCACCGCGCTCGATCAGCAACAGGTTGATATCTCTGCCCTCTCCTCGGCAACGTCTGAAATACGCAGTGGGTATATCTCATCCTTGTCGGTTCCAAACACGTTGACCGCGAGGACGAGGTTGGCCCTCTCGAACTTACCAATGTCCTTGAAAAAAATCCACCCCGACTTTATGGTATATGGGCCTCTAAATATTGCTATAAAATTACGTATTATTAACTACTGGACTAAACTTGTTAGTGGAAAACCTGAAAAACTTCCTGTTTTATTATATAAATTTTCTTATATTTTTTGATAATTGTGGCTTATCTTATGTATGGAATAGTCATACTTTTAACAATACGACATGGCTTTATAATAATATAAGGCAGACTCTAACAGATCAGTCCAAGCAAACATGGCATGATCTAGTACAAACTTCTCCCAAAGCACTGAATTATACACTATAAAAGGATAAACTGGAATTTGAAAAATATTTCGACTTTCTTGAAGATAAAAATCTAAAATATTTATGCCATCTTCGGACATTAAATATGAAACTTCCAATTGAAACCAGTAGATGGAATAATATTGATAGAGAGAATCGAATTTGCTTTTTGTGTAATAGTGGGGATCTTGGAGATGAATTCCATTTCTTACTAATATGTCCATATTTTCATATTAGTAGAAAACAGTATATAAAAAAGAAATATTATTGTAGACCTAACGTTTGAAATTTAAAGAATTGATAAATTTGTAATCGGTTTGTAGACATGACAAATTTGTGTAAATTTTTAAAGATTGTTAATGTTAGGTTAAACTCTCCAGGGTAGCATTTTATATGATTACAATGTACTTCCATTTATCCATTCGTTTGTTTATATTTATATTGAGGCTAACGGGAAATGTAAACACTTCCAGGTTCAGCTCATCTTTCCCCTTGTGGTACTGTTTTACTCTATCTGTATGCTTTTGGTCTAGCTCGCCCTGGTGGAAGGCCGAAAGTATGATCCACTTGAGGCACTCGCCGTCGGTGTTCTTCACGTTGATCACAGCCTTTTTGTCTTTGATCCACGCCGGCAGGGCAACGTACTGCGACCAGCTCAGCGGCCGGTCCGGTGCTTGTTGATGTTGAGTTGAAGTTTCGCGATTTCCTTCAATGTCCAGCCGCTCTTCTCAGAGGTCCACTGGGCGATCCTCTCCCCAATCTTCTCATCCATCTCCTTGTGAGTTTCAATAAGGTCGGTGGTCGCGGTGAAAATCCTATTCCCCGAATTGAAGTTACCCTCATTCTCGTCGCTTTCCCTGCCCGTCGGGTTAATTTTTACAAAGTTAAAGTGCAAAACCACATTTATCTTTGAACCCCTTCAATCCCCAATTTTCCGTCCGTGGCGGCCGTGAGATCTCGAGGAAGGTCTGTTCATCCATTTCGACAACGGGCGTAATCTTCCAGGTGGTGAATGCGCCTTTCAAGGCTTTCTCAGGGGATGTACCTCAATCATGTCCCCGGCGGCCTCCTTACCCATGATAGGGAGGTCGGAATACAATAGCTATTTGAAAAAATTAGCAAGGAGAGGGTGGTCACTTTTCCATGAAAGGCAGGTCAGAAAACCATATGTGATGTAAAATATCAACAAGGGGATGGGGTCACTTTCCCCATGAGAGGGAGGTTAGAATACCATAGGTGATTTAAAAGATTATTAATGGGGGTCCCGAGGTATTTTTTTTTCGTGATTAGGCGGTCCGAAAACCATAGTCAACTTGTAAGTTAAGGTTCATCATAACAAATGGACAAGTATGGCTATGTTTACACATAAAAAATTACTCTGAGCACAGACTTACCTGTGCAGTTGAAAACATTTAAGGCCTAGCAGCTCATAGATATATAAAAGTTAAAAGCATTTTTCAATTTAAATTTTTCAATGACAACGAGGTCAGAATACCATGGTCAATTTAAAACATCAGCATAGGTCATTTTCTCATGATAGGAGGTCAGAATACAATGACCAGTTAAAAACTAGCAAAGAGAGGGGAGGTAATTTTTTCAATGATAAGGAGGTCAGAGTACTATGGAAAGTGAATCCCTGTAATATTTAAAAGTGTATCTGCCATCTTATTTCAACCCTCCGATCATAGAAAATTTAACTCCCTGATATATTCAAAATTTTACTTTCCATGTTATTTGGACACCCAACCACGCAAACTGGACACAGTGTAATGTTTTGAAGTTTATCAACCATGGTATTTAACCCCCTCCTCCAACAATATCTTAACCCCTAACCACAGAAAAATAAACTCCTGTAATATTTAAGTTAATCAGCCATGGTATTTTTACCCCCCCCCCCCCCCCCCAAACCATGGAAAAATGAACCCACTATACTATTTAAAAGTTTATTAGCTATTGTATTTTAACCCCCCTAACCATGGAAAAATGAACCCCGTGTAATACTTAGAAGTATACTTTCTGTGGTAAAATACCACGCAGGTCATTTTTCCATGGAAAGGGGTGGGGTCAATCAATATACCATTGGTGAAATTTGACCCTGGGTCTTCAAGTGAAAACATAAAAAACAAAACCAGGTCTTGTCATTTTTATAAGACTTATTACTTTCGTTCCGCCCTTATTCATGTTTATACATGTATCTAAATGCGCCAGAGCGTCCTTCCTTGGAATCTACATCTTTTAGTCGTCATTCAGCATAGTTCGTGGCATAAAATATCGGTGTTAAGGAGAAATATAACAAAAAAATAAAGAAAACGTATTATAAAACTGTCAGATATATTCAAGTTTATGAATTATATTTTTTCAAACTATTTCTTTCTTCATTCTTCACAACTTATAGTAACATAATGATATTAAAAAAAAATAATCTTCATTCTATATAAACATGAATTTAGGTATTCTTTTTCTTCCGTAAATGGCCGTTTTCGAGTTGAGACGACCGAGTGAAGACGAGTTCACGTGCGCTCGTCTTCATTCGGTATGACGTCCAATGAGAATCCTTAATACATTCATTTATTGTGACTTTTGACCAATCAAAAGTAACGTCACTATACCTTTTCGGTTGTTCATACTGAAAACACACAGGTGTGCGAGGCCTAAAACGCCTTTTTTTACGGAAGAAATAGGTACTTACACTCGTTCAAAAATGAATAACTGGAAAATCTTTAACAGGTTTCAGCGTCTTTGCTCCACTCGGGAAAGACGTGAATTTTAAAAACTCGTTGCAGATTTCCCAGTCCTCATTTTGAACACGTGTGAGAACCTGTTAATCTTATTAACGCTTTTCTTAACTCCTTGTCGCTAGTTTTCAGTTTCTTGTCGCTTCTTCTTGCTTCCTGTCGTTAATTAGTGAGACCGCTAACGAGTTCTGTCCCCTAGTTGTTTCAAGCTTGTAATAGATTCAGACTAGGTATGCTAATTAGATATGCTAATTAGATATGCGAGCAAAGTGTGTCTTTTACAGTTCTTTTAATTTCAGTGTGTCTTTTAGAAATACTAAGGGTTCATTCCTTGTGTTGCACATGGTAGATCTCCTTAGCTGAAATTTGGCTTCCTATTTCCAGAGGCGTATAATAAAAAAATTTTTGGACCCTTTTTTTTTGCTAAAAAACATAAAATAATTGTGAAATGCACTAATGTAACGGTTCCTGACTTGGAGCATGTATATTTTATAGTTAAAGTGTCAGGGTTTGATATTTTTTATGCCGATTTTTTTTTTTGAAAAGGGGGGGGGGGGTACGCCCTCACCTGGACCCGCCCCTGATTTCGGTATTTTTGTTTACGAGTACTTCTTGTTTAAATAAGTTTGGTTTTTGGCCTTCCAAATGTTTCGGTTTTAATGCTGCTGATGAAAGGTAACTCCTTGAAATGCGTCTTATACAGCATAGTATAAATTTACTATATCTAATATTAGTATCTTTGGATTGTTATTTTGAAATCTGAAGGTGTCATTTTTAATTCTCAGTGTGTTTTTTTAGTTCTTTTAATCTCAGTAATTTTTAATTCTCAGTTTGTGTTTTTGAAGTTTTTAATCTCAGTGTGTGTTTTTAAGTTTTTTTTTTTAATCTCAGTGTGTTATTTTTTTTTTAATCTCAGTGTGTAATTTTTTCGAAAAAGGCTTAAACATAGTTTTGACGAGAACGGCTTGCCATATCTGGAAACCAGCTCAGTTGGTAAAATAGACTTTTCAGAATTTGAATACCTTAATTAATGTGAATTGTCTAGTCACTTGGGTAATAGTAGCAATGAGCTAGGTCGTAACTGAAACAATTGAAGTTACCTAATTTTATTCAATCATGTCTTCCAGAGAAACAAAGAAAATCCGCCTATGGAATGGAGATGAATCTTCCTATGAGATTTATAAAATTAAGTATTACAACCCCGTGTCGCATGAAATATGCACAAAGTGCATTAAAAATATTTAGAATAACAGTTTTACAATTTTGGATAGGTCCGAGTTGATAAATTAAATCTATTAATTTTTTTAAAATTTTCAATATAAACAACTTTACATTTTTATGTTTTCTAGAACGATCCAAGAAGGTTAATTAACCAACAAAAGAATAATGATTCTAAAGTTAAGACTTTCAAAATGCGAAAAATCCATTTAATGAACTGAGGTATCCAGACAGTAGACAGTTTTTCTGACTTGCATGTAAGATGAATGGGTAGATTCTTATACTTCTCACTTGTATTTCTTATTTAAATCTATACTTATTGTTACTATTATATTTTGTTGTATTCTCGATGCTCTTTAACAGATGAAATAACCCCCTATAGGGCCTTGATTTTCAGATAGTTTGTTCGCCCTGGACTCCATCTGGATTTTAAAGACATTTTTGTTCATTTTTTTTAAAGGACATGAAAAAGATTCAGAAATTTTAAAAGCAGCAGGTTGATGATATCAGCTGAAACTGTGTCATAATAAGTTCATAAGAATCCAATCCAAATACGTGACAACACTAAAATTGAGAACTAATACCACAAATATGTTGCCATACGGATAAAAACACATAGCAAACCTAAAATAATCTGCCCGGCCAAGACTGCATGACAAACAACTCGTGGTTGTGTACTTGGTTATATAACTGGTATATGTGTGTAGATTAATGTTTTCAAACCGGAACCTGTTCATGACCGAAAAGTGTGAAAATTATACCCTGGTATTGATACTATTAACTCAAATGTTATCTTGTACATGGCATGCGTTTACAAGACTAATAGGCCGATAAGCTATGGGAACATAGGAGAAGTATGGAAAACATCATAACAACAATACACAAGTTTATTCTAACAATTAGTGAAATTTTCAAGTTGCACACTCACTTTGGGTTAGGGAACAATAAAAAAAGGGGGACCCTTAACTGCGGCACACTCGTATTACCAATTATATCGCGAGTACCCCCTCCTTCCCGGACAAACAAATGGCAAGGAAAACTCCTGTATAGAAAAGCTGGTAGTGTAACATTAGGACCCCCGGAAGGTATTCTTCCATTAATGGCACTCGTAACATAATAGAAGAAGTTATCAGAACCTTAATGCGCATACTAAAAGTAAACTTAAAAGCAGCATGATTTCCTCTGATATCTTGGTAAAACACAAGTTACAGGTGCAAAAAATGACTAACATTCTCAAAACTACAGAGAATAGCGATATCCAAACAAATCACAATTGAAGTCAGAAGATGGATATGGTATCTTCGAGAAATGTCCAGAAAACAAAAATATGTTATATATAGTAGATTAAATAGTAGAATGGCGATGTTTCTAAGTTTAAAATATCGATCTATTTATAAAAGAGATCACCAATACAAAAAACGGAACTGTCAAGACGTTACGCGCAATGTTCATGACTTTGAAGACATACAACGTGTTCTGCTATAAAACTGTCCCGAATTTTAAGAAAATATAGAAATTTATGCCATTATATATATTTTCTTATAGATCTTAAATAGAACGGCAAATTTTACTTGTTTCAATTTTAATAAACTGTTATTACTAAATATTAGGCGAATTTAAAGATCGATTTACGGAAAAAATTTTGCTGTCCCAGGTAACATTTATCAAATATATTTCAGCTTTACGTCGGTCTTGTATTTTTATTTTTTGCCACATACCCCCAATTTTTTGCCACACTGCTGCCACAGTGGTGCAATTTTCTGACGTAACTTGATGTGACGTTATGATGACGTCATAAACAGATACGCCCATTTTAGTTCACAAAGATTTCCTGTCCCATGCAACTTTTTGCGATTCAGTCATTCTAAATCTTGTGTGAAGAAATACAAATTTCTGGCCGCCGGTTAAAAATCGCTTCATCTATCAAATGTTATTTTCAAGCAGATTAAAACTTCCAAAAAACATATTTTTTCAGCCAATCATTAAAACATCATAACACTTTTATTTTGTGTGAATCAAATGTCACACTTGCGATTTTTTTTAAAACAATGCGACAAATATTTTTTTATATTCTTTCCTTGGTTAACTTTGGTTTGTTTAAACATATTTTAAATCCAGTTATGAAATGTTATTTTCGTCTTCTTTATTTAAAAACTAAACTTATGAACATAACATGAACAATAAGAACATTATACGCCTCTCAAAAATAGTGACAAAAATGTCACAGACGCGATTTTCTAAAAATAACGACCAAATCGGACGTCGTACAAGTTTCTTAAAATCCTTTTGTTTTAATACAGCGTAAGAAATATAAGACCAAATATATAAAAAAAACAGACAATGATACTTGTTATTAGTTTTTTCCGAATACATGTGGTACTGGGACTCTACTTTTCATTAATTTGTAGAAACCGTTTCACATCTAGCGTTATTTTTTAAGTTCGTTCTATTCGATAAATGAATGCTATGCTTCATCTAAACCATTTTGTACATTGAATCACATAAATTAACCTTTTTTTTTAAATCTGTAAAAATGAAATGTTTTTATCCAGTTTAGTTTTTATACATTATTTATCTTAATCTGTAATTAATCTTATTAAACCATATTAAAGGCTGTGTGATCGTTAGTGTAATTATATTGTTTTGTAAAATGATTAAAGTTATGCAGGTAGAAATGTTTGTTACTTTATTTACAAATTTCAAAAAAAGGAGGGAGAGTGTGAGATTTAAAAAAAAATATGTTTTTGGCTTTTTTTTTTTCTTTTTTTTTTTTTTGGTTTTATTTTTGATGGATATTGTTCATGTACTTAATTTAGAAAAAAATAAAAGGAGATAAAATTTCATGAAATGGTTTCAAGTTATTGGTGATCGTCGAAAATGAGAAACCAAGTTATTTCCATTGAGATATACTAAATTTTGTAAGAGTTTGGCATTTCAATTATTATTTTAACGTGGAAATTTGTAAAAGCAGAACATATTTAACTTTCATCATTGAAAAACGTCGCTTGTGACGGACGACGTAACGTTACTCTAATGTGTACGAACATCGCGCGTAACGTCCAAATAATTTTCAGACACATTTATAAACTTACCTTAAATTTGTTTCTAGGAGTATAAAAACAGCAAAATAAAATTAAAATGTATATTGTATACTTCACACTTTTTCTATATAAAGTTTACTCGACCAATAAGTTAATTTAGCAGCATTATTTATAAGATATGGTATAAAGCTCACTAAACCCTGATATTTATGATCGTGTAATGCTAATTTGTACGTAAATAAATTATTTCCATTGCTGTTGATATGGGTAAAGTCATAGTCCTCGGAACTTATAAGATTTAGACGATAGCGTAAGCGGTCAATCTCATCTTTCAAAGTCTGTTGCTGTAATCGTTTAATACTCTTACAAAAGTCACATACTCGTGCGTAAAGATTATCATTTTCCAGTTTGAGCATATACCATTCGTCCCAAAACATCAAAAATTCCTCCATTTTAGAAGAGCTGCCATCTCTTGGTGTCCCATTACTGGGAAACTTTTTGGCCATGTTAATTACTTTTTTGTAGTTGCTGATTGTACTGACCTCCTTAGGTAATAATTGAGCGGCCAGTAAATGGATAAGTTTCAATGATTCCAGAAAGGAAGATTGTCGCCTAGAGAACCAGTCAATATATCTCATTTTCAGACTATTCAATCTTCCCAGATGTGTGTTAGCATCACGTTTCAGCACATCCAATTCCATTTCCTTTAAATCCAATGGACTAAACACCTGGTTACTACAAACAGACATAAAAAGAAAATATTTAAGACTGAAAAGATTAACCATGAAAGTGACCAGAAACAAAATGGTCTGGACGCCCACTCAAACACACATACATGCAACTTTGAAAGGATCTCAGTTGGCCAAGTAACTCCTGAGGAAAATACATTTTTTCTGCTTTTTTAATTTCCAGTATCTGTCGTCATATTAGATAAGATAATTTATCTTTTACACAATATTAATTTTGATTGGGCGGTTTGAAAACGAACTGCTTGATTTCAACTAATGTGAAAGCGAAAGTGACTCATTTATATATTTATTGTTTTCAATCAAACAATATAAAAAATAAACGGATTATCATGTGACAGACCAATTAGATAATCTCAATAAAATCATTAACTAATAAACTGTGATCAATGCTAGTATTTCTACAATATCTGTTAAACCAAGGATCATAACAAGAGCCTATCAAGGCTATTTCTAATCAAACCTACTTGTCATTTATACCTATACCAGAGACTAAACAGAACACATCCAGGCATATATTGTAATATTTTATGAGATGAATATATCCTGATAGAAATAAAAAAGTCTCCTCTCAGAAACCTAAGAAAAATGTAAGATAAAGTCCAAAGAACAATTACATCGACCCATCTTATTTATTCCAGTACTGGTGTGACTTCACGAAAGTCAAGAGTAATTTGGATGTTATAATTAATAGTATTATCTATAGGTTAGATCTATATATCCATATATACAATTGCAAGGGAATAGATTGGAGATTATAGTTACTGGTAATATCTATAGGTCAGCTCCATCTTGCCAAGGGAATAGATTGAATGTTTTACTTACTGATAATCTCTATAGGTCATCTCAATATTTCCAAGGGAATGGATTGAAGGATATACGTACTGGTAATCTCTATACATCATCTCCATATTTCCAAGGGAATAGATTGGAGCTTATACTTACTGGTAAATATGGGTCTTACATAAAATATAGGTCTATACTGGTCATCTTTATAGGTCAACTCCATATTTCCAATAGAATAGATTCGAGGTTATACTTACAGGTAATCTCTATAGATCAGCTCCATATATCCAAGGGAATAGATTGGAGGTTATACTTACTGGTAATCTCTATAGATCAGCTCCATATATCCAAGGGAATAGATTCGACGTTATACTTACAGGTAATCTCTATAGGTCAGCTCCATATATCCAAGGGAATAGATTGGAGGTTATACTTACTGGTAATCTCTATAGATCAGCTCCATATATCCAAGGGAATAGATTGGAGGTTATACTTACTGGTAATCTCTATAGGTCAGCTCCATATTTCCAAGGGAATAGATTCGACGTTATACTTACTGGTAATCTCTATAGGTCAGCTCCATGTTTCCAATGGAATAGATTGGACGTTGTAATTACTAATTATCTCTATAGGTCAGCTCCATAGTTGTGAGGGAATAGATTGAAGGTTGTATTTAATTTGTATTGTCTGTAAGTCAGTTCAAACATATTTTCCACCTCATCACATCATCCATGTCTTAAGTCTAGAAAAGAGCTGTAAATATAAATAAACGATGTCAAAAGAAAGAAATTGAACTTCCAGCACTCTTTTTCAGCAATATATCAAATCAGACCTGGTTCTGGACCTAAACTTTGTTGACCAGATCCAATATACTAGAAGCACATGTTCAGTATTTTTACAGAATTCTTAAAATCTAGAAGGAAAACTATAAGTTTTCAGGTGAATACACAGATTCCTATTATGTTCCCAACATTAAAAAAAATGATATTTTTTTTCAAAAAAGGGTGTTTTCAGAATGTTCATTGTTTCTCTATTTTTTTTAAACTAATCTCCTTCATTCAAAGCTTTTTTCTTAGAGGGGTTTTGGCTTAACCCTTTCTTCAGTATTTTGGGTTAATTTTTTGGTTTTCAGATGACCAATTCTAACTCAAGGAAAATCTGTGGAAATGGAGCAAAATATACGTTTAACCCGACCATATTTTTTCCCCCAAGTCTGTTGTCATTGGTTCTTTGTTTCTATGCATTGATTATGCATTTTGGAGTGAATTTTCAGACATTTTGGATGTTTGATAGTGTTTTTTTTTTTTTATTGTTTTACCGCTGTGGTTCATAATGCTAACGATTACCTATGAAAACCCTACCCAAATGTAAGTCAAGAATGAATGGTATTGATTTTGAATTTGCAATTACATTTCATGTATGTTATGGGCAGTGAAATATTTATTTATTCAAACCCTTCAAAAATAATAAAAAAAATAATATTAATGTTGCAATTTTGCATCAGAACTCAATTTTTTTAAATTATTTTCTTTTCACAAGTAAACGTAGATGTTTATCAGTTAATTTTTTTTTAACAAAAGTACATGAAGTACGTGCATGCATTACTATATTTTTTCCAAGTCCCTTATTGAGATTTTATTGGAACCTTGAGCTCAGCACCTAAATGAGTATTTTTTCACGGCAAGTTCTAATAAAGGATTTTTTAAGTACATTGGGATATCTTTTGTATATCCATCGGGGACAATAATATTTGTTTCTATTCTTTGTGGGATAGTGCAGTAGTTTGAAAAGTGCGATAAATAAGTTTTCGAAAACTTATAAAAAGTAATAAGGTTTCACCTTACAATGTTTTGATGAATTCTTTCTTTCCAAAGGTTTTTGTCATAACCTAAGAGATTGAAGCGCATTGTATTGAAGTTGATTGTATGAATCCCCTAAATATTGTCAAAAGAACATCGAAGCAGTAATATGAAAGGGGAAGTCCAATGTCTACAGACAAGGCAGTCCAATGTCTACAGACAGGGCAGAATACCTGCTGACAGTATACAATGTACCAGCGGACCTGGGGTCAAGAATTTAAAAAAAAATAATTCATTAAATTACGATTACACCTCGAAAACCTACATTTAAATTACACTTTCCATTACACTTTTTTAGGGAGTAATTAATTAGATTACAATTACTTTACCTTGGTAATTAATTAAATTAAATTACTAATTACATTTCAGCATCACCTTAATATTAAAACAAACTTATATACATTATCATATCAAATATTGCAACTTGCAGAATGTACTATATAGTATTTATATTTTAAAATATGGCATATTGTAAATGAAAACTCATTGCAATTACAAGATTTTTTAGACAATTAATTTATTAAAGTACATGTAATGGGAAAATAGCTCGTTTACGAATTACATTCATTTACATTGGGAAATGTAATTAATTACCATTACTTTTTTCAATTACCCCAATTCAAGGCAAAAATGTGATGGTTTGACGTAAATATTGTATGGATATACAAAAGGACGACATTATCAGTTCAATATTACATCTTCTAAAGAAGAACAAATTGTACAGAAAGAGACCAAATGTACTATGTATTGACTCCTAATTTGCATAAACCCTTTCAAATTTTGATTTATTTCGAGTTCTATTATATTATATATTGATTAGTACTCTCTCTATCATAAAAAAGACATATCGTTAATTTTTGTTATAAAGCCTGTAAAATAATGGGCGCATGACATTTTAGCGGATTTTCTAAAGGTGTGAATGGACATTTTATTAATTTTTAATTATTTTTGGCATTTCAAAAATTATTGAAAAATTTAGATATTATAAATTACACTGCCTCATAGCTTCATTAAGAGACATTTTCACACTTAATTAAATGGTCTTGTAGTAAATATGGATTTAATTACATTTCTTTCACCGGTTAGAGATCCTTCTTCAACAATATTGTGCTTAGAATGCTCTTTTAAAACTAGCTTTAAGTCTACTATCTGGTTGAGACAAGACCACTTAAAGCAATAGTAATTCTAAATTAATTTCATCAATGTATTTTGATACTAGCCCGAAACTGATACTTGAAGCCACACCAAACTGATTTTTAGTTCTTTGGATTTTTGGATAGCAAAAATAGGTGCGAGTGAACGAAATTTAAATTTCACTTTTTTTTTATCGAGGAATCCTTTTTTCGGGCAAAGATCAAATTTCCGTGCAGCACACACCTTTTTAACTAAAACCAAGGACGTATAACTAACATATACGTCCTTGCTAAAACATTGCAAAAAATGAGGAAAAAAATCCCCAATTTTTACAAAATTTTAGGAGCATAAACAATTATTATTTTTATTTTTAAATGAAGAATTTGGGGTGAATTTTTAGCATTTTTCAAAATGAAGCGGCAAAAAAAATTTCTTCTAAAAATTTAAAAAGTCCAAAAATCCGAGCGGAGAAATCCAAAGAACTAAAGATCAATTTGGTGTGGCCTAACAAAGAATTTTTCAGTTTGTCAGTTCTATTTTATTTTTATTTATCTATTCAGTTGCGCTTTATCAATATTATAATCTTTTTCAAAATATCAAATGTTGGTTTTTTTTTTACAATAATTTGCCGAGATTTTGCTTGGATATACAGTTCATAAGTAACGGTATTCTATCAATACTTCAGAAAAGGGGAAGTAGAGTGGACGAGATTTACTTTTATGCAGAAATACATCATAGCTTTACAGAACGCTTCACAAAATGTTTACACTTACCTGAATGAAACTTCTATAGAAGCATATAGAATATCAATGCCGTTTTAAATACAATACAAGGCTTAAAATATTCGGTAAGATATATCAACTAAAAACATTCAATTGACGTATTGAAATTTTACCAATAATTCTTTATACATGTAAATGTCACCAAGTGAGATTAAAAGTTTTTACCTTTCATTCACTGTTTAATCGATGTTTTAGAATTAATACATACAGATTAAGTCGGGGATTTTAAAATGAATAAGATGGCAACCTTTTTACATTTACTAATAGCTACGTGCAAGTTCTTTATTTACATAAATCGAATTTTACCATTCGTGTACCCTTTCGATTTTCAAGGTGAACACAATGGAAGATTGAACAACCAGCAAAGTTCTGGGAAATTATTTGAATGGGAGGGTTGTGATTGAAAATAGTTAATGATAATCTGATATGACAAGAATCTCAATACCAAAATAGGCTACCAACAATTGGCTATAGCCAAATTTAACTCAGCTTGCTATATTCGGTTGTCACGGATACAGCTAAAAATAAATAAATCAGAATATGAGTACAATTTGAATTATAATGAAAATGGCAAATTGAAAATCTTAAGAATGATATTAAAATTCTATGTGATTGCCTACCGTTGTAAATGTTCTATCTGGATCCTACGTACACGGTTACCAGTGATACAACGGCCTATAGCAACATGTGTGCCTTTATCCTATTTACACGATTAAAAAAATTGATACTGTTTATATACAACCGTGATATAATTCACTTTGTCAATAATGTCAGATCCTTTACATAGGTAAATCTATCTACAGAAATATACAGGATGTGAAAATATCAGAATAAGTTTGTTTGCGTTAACGACTTCAGATATTGAATGACATTAAATGTCCTTTCAAATTAAAATTTAACCCAAATTTGTGAGAAATTGCGTTGAATTTTAAGTGTAGACTTATCGGTTTTATTAAATACCACGAGTTATTACGTTGTGTTGAAACGAAACATTCTGGCTACGAGTGTTGCCAAAATGACACGATTATTGTAATCTATTTTAAAATTTCCAGTTGAAAATTTTTTGAAATATTGTTGAATGTAAGTGGGTGAATTTACTAGGATTTTAACGTTTGGGTCAGTTTATTTTTATTGCTCGAAATTGAAAATAAAAGAATGTTTTCATTTTTCTTTAAATCTGTTTATTTATTTATTGCCAACAAAAGTTTTGATAAGGAGCGTTAATCCATAAACCAGAAAGGTACACACGTTGGCATATCTATATATAAGTCGTTTTACTTAAAAACTTTGGGGCTGAAAGTTTTCTTTTCGCTTGAGGGTAGAGATTTGTATGATGTTTTACTGTTTTAATGTTTTCTCGAACGACTCTCAATTCTAATGGATCTTCCAACGACGGCATCATTTTTACGTCCAGAACAAATAAAACGTAGATACTTCAACCGAGTATGGCATGCCGTTTTCAGCACATTTGGCTATTTCGTGGTGGCCAGTTTTTTTGGTGGAGGAAGTTTGAATACCTTCCGTAGGAAAATTTGCAACCCTTGTCAATTAAGATCGGAGTCGAACACACCTCGCCACAGGTGAGATTCGAATTCACAACCACAGTGATGACGGACTAGTGATCATTAGTCGTCACGACGAACTACCTAGACCACTTCGAGGTATATATAAACAGAGGGTACAATCAAGATCACATGATGGATATACACACATCGGAAGTAACAGTCTAGAAATCCGCTTGAAGGGTAATTAGTGGTATTTACCTGTTTATATTAATTAAAATTAATTATTTAGGTAGCGCACCCAATATCAGATAAACTCTAGTTTTAAAATACACAATTCTTATCGCTAGAAAGCGTGCAGTTATTGCAAACACTTCGAAACAGTTCCATAATTTCGACGAATAACACACACACTATATTTTTTCAACAGATAACCACACACTTCATATATTTTTACAACAAAATTTCGGAAATGTTCAAATAATAGGAGTTACTTGGAAAATAAATGCATGTTTTAATTCAGCATCTCTACTATTGATTTAAACAATCAAATAATTTACGATAAACGCTTGTTTGACTGTTGGAAAAGCAGATTTTCAAAAATGATACCAAACACAGACACACACACAAAAAAATATAAAACAGAAATCTATACTTATATTAAACCTTTAATGACCTAAAACATACAAACTTCGTATATTAGATCATATTATATATTTGTAATTTTAAAAAAATTTTAATTGACACAAAATGACCAAAAACAATTAGAAAATTTAGAAAATGATGTGCTAGGTGCATCAATACTTAAAAGAAATTATGTTTGTTTTCTCATTCCTAACATCATATAATCAGGTTATATATAAACAATTCAATAGAAAGCCTGTGAATTACAACAAAAATTAAGTGCGGCAAAAATGTTAGATAAAAATTGGCGATGTTATTACATGCCACATGACTCAGTTGGTGCTGTAAATTTAATTAAAATGATATTTTTGATTGCGTTATTCTCCATAGAAGATCTAACACGGACCCAATGGAGTTTCACTTCAAAGGGAAAAGTCAACTAATCAAAATGTAGGTGTATGTGGCATTCATTGATGGCTGCGATTTTCTTTAAGGTAAATGATTACTCCACTAGCACGGCGGGGTGTTAGATCTTTTATTGAGTGAATGTAATAGAAGATTATTAACTTATAAGGAGGGGGGTCATTAAGGCCCCAAATTGGCCCCAGAAATTATTCGAAAATAAATCTGGTATTATCATAAAATCATTAACACAAATTTTTAGCCTAATATATGAAATTATCAAATCTATATAAATTTTGTATATATATTGAAGTAAGGGGTCAATCATACCCATGGAAAAGGTCAAAGGTCATGGTTTTTGCCCAAAAAACATGATTTTTGCAATTTTACACTTATTTTTGGTCAACAGCGCAACTTGCGACCACTCCAATTTTTTAATATTTTTTTTCACTTTCAATTATAAGTGCACAAAAAAAGTTTAAGCTTTGTCGAAGGTTGCGCTCTATTTCAAAATAACAAAAAACGTTTATTTTTTCAGTAAATGTAATGATTTCACTTAAACTGAATAAAGCCAATTTTTAATACTGTTATGTTTATGTTTTGGACAAAGAATTTGTCAAGAACATTTGAGAATAAAGATTGTGAAATGCTATAACTTCAAATTTTATGTCCTAATTACTTAATAAAGTGGTAAAAAAAATTGGCTACCATGGAAACCAGTACAAATTGCAAATATATTCAACCAATATGTTGTTATATGAAGATTTCAGTTTATTCACCCACCGTTTTCAAGTATAGATGTATGTATATTTGCAAATGCTAGTCTGTAAAATATTTTAACTGCATATCTACATTTAGGGTTTTGTATGTCCAATAACCACTATAGTTACGATGGAAACCAGTACAAATTGCAAATATATTCAACCAATATGTTGTTATATGAAGATTTCAGTTTATTCACCCACAGTTTTCAAGTATAGATGTATGTATATTTGCAAATGTTGGTCTGTAAAATGTCTTAACTGCATGCATGTATTTACATTTAGGACTTTGTATGTCCAATAAAGACTATAGTTGCCATGGAAACCATTACAAATTGCAAATATATTCAACAAATATGTTGTTGACTATATAATATGTTGTCGAAGTGTACATTTTTAAATGTATATATTGAATTGTTGTAACTTGCATGCATTTTATACATACTTTTATTATATATAATTAAAAGTTTTAGGTGCAAAGTGGTCAATGAATGAGTCACCATAGTTTATTAAACGATTTATTACCAATCATTAAATCTGTCATATGGGGAACTCTTGTGCTTACATGTATTCCCATCATTGTCGTCCACCAAAGGCCATACTAAATTCTTTGTACATTTAGTCAACTTAACATGTGTGGACCTACTGGGATGGGAGTCAGTCATAACTTAGAAGAAACACTTAGATATGTTCATATAGGCTCAGGTCAATTTCGATTTCTGTTTATCAGGTCTATGAACACCACCTTTAAGCACTATATAAGTTTTTGCTAATCTTCAGATCAGGCAAAAGAGACTATAAAAATTCGCATTGGATGAACTTAGAGAAAGGCACCCCCCCCCCTCCGATCCCAAATTACTTGCATGCCCACCCTAGTTTATAAAAAAAGACATATGGATGTTGTAATGTTTCAGAAATATATATAACATATACATGTATTTATGTTTATTTGAACTTACAGTATAATATATTGTCTTAAACCATGCAATTTTATTACTTATGCTTTTGCTGATAAGTGTTTCCATGGTAACCAATATTTAGAACTTTTGTTAATAAAGGAAAAGGAAATTAAAATTTTGTCTCTATTTGAGAGGATGAATATATTAATAAAAACAGCAATATTTTTGGTCTGAAACATGCATGTAGTAAGAGTAACATTTTAACAATGAACTGATGGTAACTATGGTAACCATGGTAATAGATGATTCAATAATAATTATCAAATAACATTTTTTGCTTAAATCATAGACATTATTCTACATCCATTTAATGTATATCTTTACAATAAAAAAAATCAAATTATATCTTTTTGTTTGTAATATGATTATTTCATCGTAAATAAAGACCTCCAGTTAAGATGTATATATCTATGTAACCATGGCAACAACATTAAAAATAGGTCAAAGACACAAATGGCCGGGTTGCTGGGTGTTTACTGTAGTGGTGACAAAGGTGATTACAAGATCATATTGCACATTGGCAGTCATGAATATTTATATAGACAAAATCAGACATATTGTATGTTGGTGTACGAGCACAGAGGCAGCCATCAATTTAATTAGAAATAGGTGAAGTAAGCAATATTTGATTTGATTACATGTTGATAAACACTTGTTTGGAAAAATGGGAAATAATTCCTGAAATAATTCCATAAAGTGGGGTGCACATCTTCAATATATATAGAAACATTCTATGAAGTTTCAAGGATGTGGGTGAAAAACTGTAGGAGGAGTTGATTTCACAAAATAGGTACCCTCTATTGAAGATGTCAATAAAAAACGACTAAGTTCCAAAGTTTGGAAAAATGGGAAATAATTCCTGAAATGATTTCATAAAGTGAGGTGCACATCTTCAATATATATAGAAACATTCTATGAAGTTTCAAGGATGTGGGTGAAAAACTGTAGGAGGAGTTGATTTCACAAAATAGGTACCCTCTATTGAAGATGTCAATAAAAAACGACTAAGTTCCAAAGTTTGGAAAAATGGGAAATAATTCCTGAAATAATTCCATAAAGTGAGGTGCACATCTTCAATATATATAGAAACACTCTATAAAGTTTCAAGGATGTGGGTGAAAAAATGTAGGAGGAGTTGATTTCACAAAATAGGTACCCTCTATTGAAGATGTCAATAAAAAACGACTAAGTTCCAAAGTTTGGAAAAATGGGAAATAATTCCTGAAATAATTCCATAAAGTGAGGTGCACATCTTCAACATATATAGAAACATTCTATGAAGTTTCAAGGATGTGGGTGAAAAACTGTAGGAGGAGTTGATTTCACAAAATAGGTACCCTCTATTGAAGATGTCAATAAAAAAACGACTAAGTTCCAAAGTTTGGAAAAATGGGAAATAATTCCTGAAATAATTCCATAAAGTGAGGTCACATCTTCAATATATATAGAAACATTCTATGAAGTTTCAAGGGTGTGGGTGAAAAACTGTAGGAGGAGTTGATTTCACAAAATAGATACCCTCTATTGAAGATGTCAATAAAAAACGACTAAGTTCCAAAGTTTGGAAAAATGGGAAATAATTCCTGAAATAATTTCATAAAGTGAGGTGCACATCTTCAATATATATAGAAACATTCTATGAAGTTTCAAGGATGTGGGTGAAAAACTGTAGGAGGAGTTGATTTCACAAAATAGGTACCCATTTCCCCCGCCCGCCCGCCGCCGCCCGCCGCCAACCGCCCGCCGCCGCCCGCCGCCAACCGCCCGCCCGACATTCACCATACTATAACCCGGATTTGCACTCTGTGCAACCCGGCCAAAAAGTAAGTAATTCCTAAATGCACATATACAACATAACAATATGTATCAATATAAGCTTGATTCTAGATGGGGCCAAAAATGGCCCTTAATGACCCCCCTCCTTTTAATTAGATTGTAGTTTTCTACAAATGTGAACTTGGTTTTCGTGTCTGTTATTTTAAGACAATTAGACCTGATTAGCCACTGAAAAATAATATAAGTCAAGACTAAAAATTGTCGTGAACAAAATAATCCAGATCTGGGATACTACTACCACTATACTAGATAACTTTATTTTCCAAACACTATTAGCATTGGTACAGAGACAGATAAAAAATATGTACAACATATAAACAATGCGAATGTTAGGTAGCAAAGAACATATTGATCATGAAGTGGTACACAGTTAAAAATTCCACACTATAATATAAATGCCAATACCCGGAGATTCTATTTTTATTGATAATTACAAAGATTATTAAGACCTGAAAGATGTTTACCGTTTATTAATTCATGAAAATTTTTAGTATTTGATCTATTTCTAAATTAGACCTTAATAAATAAAGTATTACATGAATGCGCAAATGAAATGGTATTCATTTCCGATATCATTGGAGTTACATAAGAAGCAATTTTATCCTCTTTAGGAATGTTATGCCATGTCTTCTTGTTTGTGGTTCATAGTTCTAAATCTAAACAAAGTGGTTATATTTCTATCCTCTAGTATACTGAAATAATGTTCAAGTTTGTCATTATAATTTCTGTAATTTAAAGATTTTGGAGAACTAATCATATTCCGTTGAAATTAATCAGTAAGTACTAGTACTTGTTTGAGTGAATTGTACAAACAATCTACACTTATGATATGTTGAGTAAAAGTACAAATGAAAAGTAACCTTCATCAAAAAATGTTTTCACATACTTTAACCATTGAGTACTATCAGCGTATTACCTTATAGCAAAATTGTACGAAATCGAGGTTTCTTATCTTTTTCGCCTTGTCTTGTTAACATTTTTGCCAACGCCCTCTTAATCTAATGGATATCTCGAAACCCTAATTCACCGCCAACCATAGAATCTTGTGTAGATTTCTGCTGTCAGAAGGATCTTGTAAAAATTCAAATCGAAACGTTCTATAAACTAGAGCGAGTTACCTGTAGAGAGATGTACAACAATATTATTATCTGCTATGGGGTTTTATATAATAGTTGTTTTCAATTTTTGACCAAGTCATGCAAAATAACCAACTTTGGGGCAGTTTACGCTTTATGAACCGCGAAGCGGTTTATGAACATGCGGAAATTGTCCCAAAGTTAACTGCTAGTTACTGCTGTTCAAACAATGACAGCTTACTGGTTATCACAGGTCACACAGAGAAATGAGTAACTGCTAGACATACCCAATAACACATGAGTTACTGCTAGTAATACCCAACAACACAGGATTTACTGCTAGTTATACCCAATAACACATGAGTCACTGCTAGTCATACCCAATAACACATGAGTTACTGCTAGTCATACCCAACAACACAGGATATACTGTTAGTTATACCCAATAACACATGAGTTACTGCTAGTCATACCCAACAACACAGGATTTACTGTTAGTCATACCCAATAACACATGAGTTACTGCTAGTCATACCCAACAACACAGGATTTACTGTTAGTCATACCCAATAACACATGAGTTACTGCTAGTCATACCCAACAACACAGGATTTACTGTTAGTCATACCCAATAATACATGAGTTACTGCTAGTCATACCCAATAACACAAGGGTTATTGCAGGTCACTAGTAATAAGATATGGATTACTGTAGGTTACTTCTGATAACACATAGGTTGCAGCAGGTCACATATAAAAACACGTGTTACTGCAAGTCACACCTAAAAACCCCTGGGTTACTGCAGGTCACACATAAAAACACGAATTACTGCAGGCCATTCCGGATAACACATGGGTTACTGCAGGTCATACCTAATAAACCAAGAGTTACCACAGGTCACACAAAAACATATGGGTAATGCATGACAGGTCACTCCTGATAACACATTAATTATGCTGGCAATTCCATATAGCATATAAAACACATGGGTTACTGCAGGTCACACATAAAAACACAAGTTACTGCAGGTCACTCCTGATAACACATGGGTTGCAGCAGGTCACACCTTATAAATCATGTTTTATTGTAGGACTGCGGCCTGATCAAGATATTTGAGAATTTAATGTCCCGAAAGGGTACACAACTACGTTATATATCGATGGAAAGAGAAGAATGTGTACTTTTAAGATAATATTGTCGTAAAAATAACCAATGGTCACATTTTCTAAAACTTAGGATCAAAGGTCAACGGGGTATGTTTTAAGACAATATTCAAGCAAGAAAGATCTGGCTTCATGTCATGGCCATTGCCATCCAAACTTTAAAAAGATTTGATAGTAGGTTTTGCTACATGTGATCCAAATTATTGTCGTAAAATATGTTTCTTGAAAGTGTCTTCACATGTGGGCAATTTGAATAAACTTGTATCGACGTGGCTAGTGTGACGCGTAATTTACTGCATACATTTCTACTTTCATCACTCGAATCAGCCAATGGTATCAATCATTGCAACCCTGATAGGATAGCTTTAAATTACTGTTTTCTTGCCAATAGAAAACATTGTCGTGGTAGGGTCACATCTTTTGTCTGCATGTGCAGATGGTAATATTTGGCAAAAATTAAAGAATGACACAATTCATGAACTTTGGTGTGAACCGTCGAATAATTGTTCTTGTAATCATTCCTGTATAGAACCAAAGTATTTTTCGTATGTGGAAAATAATGCACAGATAGAAGCAGAACGTCATTATCAGGCGACTTAATTATGATTTTTCCCTCAGACGTAGAGCATGCAAGTCTCCATTTGCATTTTGTTTTACCAATTGCGGGCAGAAAATAGCTAGAGTTAATACATCTGTGAGTGTAAATGAAAATGAAAAAGTCCCCGAGTACCTTTCAAAAACGTATCTGCCTAAATATCTTCCAGTTTGGAATTGGACGACCTTTAGTCTTGGAAGAGGGCAGTTCGACTACAATATCATGTCGACATCGAGCTATCGTCAACTCACGACGAAATACCTATTCTGGATTGATATGGACATCTTTTGCTTCTCCATAACTACATTTCAACTTGGTTTTTTTTCGTCATTTTCTCAAGTGTTTTTAAATTGTATCTAGACAATGGACAGAAGAAACAACGAGACTGGCCATTAGAAAGCGTTCTATCGATAAATGATTTAACCATCTTGTCACGGTTATCAACAACACTGATCAGAGAACACTGAATATCCGTTGTTGCATGGTACCAGTTGAAATGTTAATTAGAGTAAACAGGGGGTGTAAATCAGTGTCAAATTTGTCTGTCTTTTTATTTTTAATATGTTCAACAAGAAGTGTGACATAGTTTTCATCCCTCTTCATTACAGACGGTTTCCTTTCAACATGCAAACCGTATCCGTCGTTCATACAACTTTTCAGAGCTCAAAGTAGCTAGAAAATGACAAGTTAAACCCCTCTGATAAGTGTTTTTTTCTTTGCCGTTTAATTCCTATAATCCAACCGGAGCCTTTCGACTTCTTAAAGGGCCTCGGTGGCCGAGTGGTCTAGGTAGTTCGTCATGACTACTAATGATCACTAGTCTGTCAACGCTGGGGTTGTGAGTTCGAATCTCACCTGTAGCGGGGTGTGTTCGACTCCGATCTTAATTGACAAGGATTGCCAATTTTCCTACCGAAGGTCGGTGGTTCTCTCCGGGTACTCCGGCTTCATCCACCAATAAAAACTGGCCGCCGCGAAATGGCCAAATGTGCTGAAAACGGCGTAAAACCCCAACTAAAACAAAACAAATCGACTTCTTAATGAGTTTTCTCTGCTGTCATATGATTCCAAATGGCATTATAAGAGCTTGATGTTTGTCAAATTGAGAACTTTTCACACTCAAACGACGATTTAATACATTTGTATGTTTGGGCAATTCATACATATCAAGTGAGTGCACTTGCAACCATCTGGAGTATGGCAACATGCCCAACGCAAGATTCAATTTCCCTAATACTGTTATTTTGGATTTATATAGATGAGGAGTCGGACAGCAAAAAAGAGTTGGGAGAAAGGGAGGTTTGATCAAGTGTGTGGGAGGTGGGAGAAAGGGAGCAGAAGGTGGGAGATAGTACCCCAAACTCACCACCTCATAGATGGCGTTGGTAGAATCATTATGAATAAAGTATACGTTAAATATAACACGTACATCACATTGAATATTTAATACAATATTGATACAAGGAAGACATCAATATATCAGGCATAATATGTAATAACAGATATTATTTCATTTGCTTGGTCATAAGTTAAAACTAGAAATTGTGTCTGTAAGATACGGATGCCCCGCTTAAAATGTAGGTCATCCTGTATGAATGCTCAGTACTATCCAAGGCACATCCACTGATAAAGTTTTATTGATACACTATGCTTAGTTCCAAAGAAATGAACATAAACGCAAATCTTAACCAGAGTCGCTCAAGCGTAAAATGTAGGTCATAATGACACAATTATTGTATGATTGCTCAGTACTACCAAATGCACATCCACTGATGAAGTTTCATTGATACACTATGCTTAGTTTCAAAGAAATGAACCTAAACTTAAAACTTAACCAGAGTAACTCAAGCATACACTGTAGGTCATAATGACCCAATTATTGTATGACTGCTCATTACTATCCAAGGCACATCAACTGATGAAGTTTCATTGATACACTACGCTTAGTTCCAAAGAAATGAATCTCAATGCAAAACTTAACCAGAGTCGCTCAAGCATAAAATGTAGCTCACAATGACCCAATTATTGTATAACTGCTCAGTACTCCCCAAGGCACATCCACTGATAAAGTGTCATTGATACACTATGCCTAGTTCCAAAGAAATGAACCTAAACATAAAACTTAACCAGAGTCGCTCAAGCATAAAATGTAGGTCATAATGACCCAATTATTGTATAACTGCTCAGTACTACCCAAGGCACATCCACTGATGAAGTTTCATTGATAGTTCCAAGAAAAGAAACTAAACGCAAACTTAACCAAACTCACTAAAGCATGAAATGTAGGTCATAGCAACTCAAGTGTTGCTGAACTGTATTGTACTATACAAGAGGACTGTAGTGGTAAAATATCATTGATATATTACTATAGGTTTCAGAGAAATGGATCAAAACCTAAACAGAATCGGGACGTACGGACGTACGGACAAGGGTAAATCTATATGCCCCGGCCACATTCGTGGCGGGGCATAAAAAGTTCCTGTGTTGCAATTAATCATTTTATATAAATATGATTCAAACTACACTGACTTGATATTTGGAGGACTTATCGTTTTGTTTGTTTAATTGGGGTTTTACGCCGTTTTCAGCACATTTGGCTATTTCGCGGCGGCCAGTTTTTATTGGTGGAGGAAGCCGGAGTACCCGGAGAGAACCACCGACCTTCGGTAGGAAAATTGGCAATCCTTGTCAATTAAGATCGGAGTCGAACACACCCCGCCACAGGTGAGATTCGAACTCACAACCTCAGCGTTGACAGGCTAGTGATCACAGGTAGTCATGACGAATTACCTAGACCACTCGGCCACCGAGGCCCCGGAGGACTTATCGAGGCAGGTAAGAAACCTAATGCATTTTATAACACCATACAATAAAATCAGTTCTCGTAAACGGTTGGGAAATATCTCTGTCAATGCAGCATGTCGACAAGCAAATATTGATCAAATGGGACATTGTATGACTGTAAAAATCGGGCCTAAATTTAATAAAAATCAAAGTACTAAAGTACCGTTTACTCGGATGGCCTCATGATCTGATGGATGATGAATTAAGTTGGCAGGTATCCAATTTTGATAGTATAATTCACATATTGAAATGAATAAGGCATCTCTTAAACATGTGAATAATGCAAAACATTCAAATGTTGACTGTCCCCCATAGTTTTTCACAACATGTACAGTGTATATGCGAATGCTAATACAACTGCGCATCAAATTCATTGACTGTCTGTATGTGGTTCCCCATTAACTGACCTAATCACCAACTATTAACAAATTGATGATGTTGTCGTACGAAACAGCCCATCTTTATGACTTTTGTGAGGCAAGGCAAAAACTGTAGTGGATATAGCACTTTAGATTGGATCTAGAACACTGTCTGTTGTGTTTACTGTTTATGTCCTTAATATAGTAAAAGGGTGATATTTTGTACAATGTCGATTTCATGTTGGCTCCCTTCTTTCACAATCAGAGGTTCATTTAGGGATTAGAAATATGCTTGAAATTTGTGTTACCATTTAAATGGCTATCACTGTATCAATTTGAGTTGCGGTAAAAAAACAATATTAGGTCAATGTCAGTAAAACATAAACTTTTTTAGCTCACATGGCCAAAGCTTTTGTCATCAATTGGCGTCCGTCGTCCGTTAACTTTTCACATTTTAATCTTCTCCTCTGAAACTGGAATTAAATTTGACAGGAAGTATCTAAGTAAGGTCCTTTATTTCGTCCTGATCGGACAACAAACATGGACGTCATGGGCAACTGTTGTTTCTGATTGGTCGAGTTTTCAAAAATCTTCTCATCTGAAACTGCTGGGCCAAATGGAACAAAACTAGACAGGAAGCATATATGGCTCAAGACCTGCAATGAACTTTGACCTGAGGGATACGAAAAAAGTCCATAAAAAAAATTATAATTGACCATGGTATATGGACCTATACTGTAACAAAACCAACCATGATAACTGAATAACTAGTGTTGTTTTATAAGTGCATTTACCTGAGGCATTTGACATAGAAATATTGAAAGGATTAATTAAAGAAAACCAAGAAAATTTTTATTCTACATGGAGAGCATGAAAGAGGTACATTTTACTTTGCGGAAGGAGACTTTTTTACCATGGCTCGTGATTTCTCAAAATACGAAAAACTAGTCTAACATCACATGGCGAAATTTTAACTGGATATGTGCCAGTGTATGGCGATCGTTTTGAGCCATCTCCCATGTTTCAACGAAACTTACAGAATTAATGACAGCTTATTATTTCATGACTTCTGTAACAGGAAAACAATTGCGCGTCTTGTCCCATATGGGAGGTCCTTTATAAATTTTCCTCATTCTGTCCCAATCACTTTACAAATATTGCCGCCATAGGAAGTTCTTGTTTCTGATTGGTTGATATAAAAAAATCTTCTCTGAAATCGCTTTGCCAAATGAAACGAAAATTGACAGAAAGCAACTATGGGAGGTTCTTTACAAACTTTCCTCATGGCCGCCATTTGCAATTTTTGTTTCTCATTGGTTGATTTAAAACAAATTTCTCTGGAACTGCTTGGCCAAATGGAATGAAACTTGACAGGAAGCATCTATTGAGTTTTTTTTTACAAAATTTCTTTATTTCTTCCCGATCGGAGTACATATATGGTCAGGCTTGGCAGTTCTTGTTTCTGATTGTCAGACCTCTGAGCCTCTAGTTTGTATTCGGCACGAAACCGAAGAAGGGCAAAACTCGCCCTTCTAAAGTTTCTTGGCCTCATACAAAAATGTTTAAATTTTTCTGACATTGACCTAAATATTATCCAACTTGGCACAATGTAAATATAGTTACACCCAACTTGGCAACAATGTGTAGTTGGACCAACTTGGCAACAATATATCTGTTTTTACTTTTGTAACTGTTCCCATCTTTTCCCCCGTTGTATCTTATCTAATATATGTCTGTTGCTCATAATATAGCAACAGTTTTATCCATCATAAACTTAAGTAAATTGCTAGTAATTTTTTTTGCAGAATTAATAACTTGATAACTATTAATCATTTGAGGTCTTCTTTGACATTTGTGGATCTGTTTATGTGACTTTATATCAAAGCATACCCTCTACGTTTTTAACAATATATGATGTTCTGACTTTACACAGAACAACTTATGTAAACAGTTTATATTCAAATTTAATGTAATAATAGCTGCAAAGGACATAGTTCTGTCAAGTATCATCTCAGGGGATGCATCCTCATTGTCGAGGATCATCTCGGGCGTAGCATCCTTATTGTTCCCCATTTGGATCCCGCTTGTCTTGATATCTATTACACATTCCTCTAACAAGCAGTTCAGTATGAATTTGTCTTCTTGTTCATAACCTATTAATTGGCAGATTTGTGTTTTCTCTTGAGGGGATGTCTCAATCTATAAGTAAAGATATATATAAAGTTTCTCAACTAGAAGTATTCTTGGTGAAATTAAAATAAAAATATGGTCAATTTATGTTCGCCTAATTATATAGCCACGATTAACATGCTCAGCTTTTACACATGTACCCGGGTAACCTAATTATCGCTTTCAAATTGTCAATACTCAACTTTGTTCCAATATATAGCACTTCTCATTGACATATACATGTAGTGAAGAATCATTACAATATATCAAGGTTAAAATTCTCTGTGAAATTATCAAGGCTGAATATTACTTTAACGTTATATATCACTGATAATCTTAGACACAAGGCCGAGTCAGGTTTTTCTCAATATAGTTTAGCATGCTCATATTATATCACATTATTGCTCTAATATAAGGCTCACGTTGGCTCAAAATATATCACTGATCATCTTCTCAAACATATGTGCTCAATTTAGTTAGGCTTGACATGCTCAAGTAATACATCATTATTGCCCTACATTATAAAAGATAATTATGTGTTACCTCTTATAAAGCACTGATCAACTACACCTATGCTGAATTCAGGTTCTCCCCCAAAATATATATCTATATTTACAAGTATTCCAGAATATTAATATTTAAGTACGATAAATTTAACTTGCATGTATATAAAAATATTTCTGGGTTGTTACATATGTAGGAAACGGATCACGTTACCATATATATTCTGAATCTGCACACACAAACATTAGTTGTGCATTATGGAACGATTTTATAACTGAAGAATTACTTTAACAGAGGAGTAAAATAGCCATGTATGGTACATCATAATTACATATGTATTAATCTCAAATAACAGCGTGATAATGTTACAGCTCTTTTCTGATTAAAACTGCATTATATTCGCTCGTGAAAATCATTTACAATTAACATGGTTTCGAAATCTTTACTTATCAGCTGATATCCAAGATGGCGACAGGGAACGCCGAAAGAAAAATTGTACTCCATTCTCCTTCCACAATATCTCGTTAATATATATATTATATTAAACTATGATTAATGCTAAAACGATTAAATTCTATCAAGTATAATATATTTACCTTTCTTATGTTAAAATAGTTACTAATCAGCAGTAAATGTCATTCCCTCTTCGTCTAACCAGCTTCACCAATTCAGGAATCCATCCGCGTTTATTAATATATATTATTCTCGGTACAATTAAAACATGTTGATATATAAAAACATGTCATAATAAATATGTTCATGAACTTGTTTTAATAGCAAGATTCAAATATATGAGATGATAAAGAAATCTATTTTGCACTATATTCACACAATAAACTAGAGGCTCCCAGGAGCCTGTATCGCTCACCTGGACTATGTCCATCTTGACTGGGAGCCTGGAACATTGCTTTCAAGTTCCAATTGTCTCACTGGTTTCAACAAGATCATTCAGTTAACTTTCCCATTAGGTCATCGGATATAATTCTGAAAGAGGACCAACTAAGGACCATTGCTGCCAATTCTTCCAATTGGACAAAGTGGTTTCAGACATCTTGTCTGAAACCACTTGGTCAATTGGAAGAATTGGCAGCAAAACTTTAGTAATTTTCCCATAGGGTCCTATGTTAAACTATGTTCGACTCTGTCCGCTATCCTGGATGGCGGGTCGAGTCATCGGATATAATTCTGAAAGAGAACAAATAAGGACCATTGCTGCCTAATTTTGTTCCAACTGGCCAAGTGGTTTCGGACAAGAAGATCTTAGTAAATTTCCCATAGGGTCCTATGTTAAACTAAGTTCGGCTCGCAGCCATCTTGGATGACACACGGGCTCATCGGATACAATTCTGAAAGGACCATTGCTGCCAAGGTTTGTTGCGATTGGCCCAGCGGTTCTAGAGTATAAGATTAAAATGTGAATTGTGGACGGACGGACGACGGACACCAAGTAATGACAAAAGCTCACATGGCCTTTTAGGCCAGGTGAGCTAAAAATGAATAATTTCCTGTTAAAAACAACCTAGATCAAATATCTGAAGACTTGTTTTTCTCCCTTCGAAGTGAGCCTACCTAGTTTCTAGCAGAAGTTGGTCAGCTTGCCGGTTTAAGATTCTGGACGATAGCTATACTACGAATAACCATCCTTATAAAAATTTATTAATAAAACCGTATTAGATTTTGCCTCACTTGCTGTTTCTACAGATGTCAATGATGTTACAGAAAGAGCAAAGCAATATTAAAACCATTTTTAGCTCACTTGGCCTAAAAGGCCTTGTGAGCTTTTGCCACCACTTTGCCTCCGTCGTCCGTCCACATTTCACATTCATCTCTGAAACACCAGTCCAAATTGAACCAAACTTGGCAGGAATGTTAATTGGAAGGTTCTGTACAAAAGTTATGTTTTTATGCCGATTGGATATTCAACATGGCTGCCCAGAGGCAGATAATTCATTCTGATTAGACTTATCTTCAAAGCTCTTCTTATCACAAACTACGGAGCCAATTGAATTGATTTGTTGCAAGAATGATCCCTGGATGAACCTCTACGAAAATAATGTTTTTTGTGCCGATTGGAAATTCAAGATGGCCGCCACAGCCGGACTAAGCTTAACATTGGATCCTATGGGGAAATTTATATAAAGGACTTCTGATCAGAAACTACCAAAGCCAATTGAAATGTTTTTATGTATGAAAAAGCATTGGACAAATGTTGTTTTTTGTGCCGATCAGAAATTCAATATAACCGCCACAACCGGACTTAGTTTAACATTGAACGCTATGGAAAATTTGTCTAAGTCTTCTTGTCAGAAACTACCAAGCCAATTGGAAATGTTTTATGTATGAACAAGCATTGGGTGAATCTCTACAATAGTTACGGTTTTTTTTTTTTATGCCGATCTGAAATTCAAGATGGTCGCCGCAGCTTAGTTTTGCATTGGACCCTGTGGGGAAATTTGTACAAATGTCTTCTTGTCAGAAAATATTAAGCCAATTCAAATGCTTTTGTTGCATGAAGATCTTTGGATAAATGTCTGCTATAAAAGTTGTGTTCGTGCCCATCGGAATCCAAGCTAGCTACCACAGCTGGACTAAGTTTAATATTTCTAACATTGGACACTGGAAGAATTCTTTACATATCTATCTAGAAGTACTGGACACTGTAGAAAAAATCCTTACAGACGCGCTTTGTCAGTTGTGTTCACCCAAAATCCAGGTGAGCGATTCAGGCTCCATGGAGCCTCTGGTTGATAGATTCATTACTACATGTTTTTGCAGTCAGCATTTTTCTCTATAGAACAAACTTCCAATTCCAAGAGTGAAATTTAGTTATTTCATCATGTGTCAGTGATGCATAAGTCGTTGAAGAAATCAATGTGTCAGTGTTACATTCATTATAAAACATAATTTTAGATTAATTTCAAATGTAAATTCTGCAGTTTGATTGAACAAATTCTACAATTACAACAGTAATTACAGCTGTTTTACGTTTATGTTGTAGCATTTTCAGGACTTAATAAAACTATAAAATTGAAAAGTTTACTTAAATGTTCATGTTGTAGGCTTCATCAAAAACCCAAGATAATCAGTTAGACAATTCATAGTACTGTGTTCATATTTTGTCAACTAGAGGCTCTCAAGAGCATGTACCGCTCACCTGGATTTAACTTTTCAATTTGAGCAGACTAAAAATTTAAGTGTTGCAGTCAAATTGGCTGGTTTTTCTATAGAGTTCTATGTTTAACTAAGTTTAGCTGTGGCAGCCATATATATTGACAGTCCAAGTCAATAGGCACATTTCTAACAGAGAACCATTTAAGGATAGTTACTCCTAAGTCTTGTTCCAAATGGCTAAGTGGTTTCAGACAAGAATATTTTTAAATGCATTTTCCAATAGGGTCCTATATTAAACAAAGTTTGGCTGTGGTGGCCATCTTGGTTGACAATCTGGGTGACCAGCCACATTTCTGAAAGTGGACCATCTAAGGACCAATGCTGCCAAGTTTAGTTCCAGTTCGCGCAGCAGTTTCAGACGAGAATATTTTTGAGTGAATTTCCCATAGGGTCCTATGTTAAACAAGTTCGGCTGTGGCAGTCGTCTTGATTCAGTCCACGAAATCGGACACATTTCTGAAGGAGGGCCTCCTAAGGACTATTGCTGCCAAGTCTGGTTCCAATTGGATAAGTGGTTTCAGACAATAAGATTTTTCAATGAATTTTCCCATAGGGCCCTATGTTGGTCAACAGTCCAGATGATTGGACATCATTCTGAAAGAGAACCTCCTAAGGACCATTACTTCCAAGTTTGGTTCCAATTTGCAGTGTAGTTTCTAGAAGTTTTTTTAAATTCATCCCCCCTTTTTCTATTTTTAATAACAGCAGCCAAGTCGGTTGGAAGTCGGGCAAGCTAGGATAAATTTGAAAGTGGGCCACCAAAATTTGGTCGCAATTGGCCCATTGCTTTCGGAGGAGATCTTTAAAATAAAGTTTACGCCGGACACGGTCTTTACATGGCAAAAACTCATATAAGGGGTCAATCAGTGATTTTGGTCATGATTACTTTGTTGAACATTTTTGCTGTTCACAGCTTGCAGTTTGTCTTAATAATAATATTCAAGATAATAACCTAAAACTGCAAAATTTTCTTTAAAATTAACAATCAGGGGCAATAACCCAACAAAGGGTTGACCGCTTCGACTGAAATTTTAATGGCAGGTATATCTTGACTTGATGAAGATTTGTATCGTTCAGTTTTGCTCTAATTGCTTTAGTTTACAAGTTATAAGACAAAAACTGCAGTTTTCCCCCTATGTTCTATTTTTAGCCATGTTGGCTGGCATCAGACACATTTATTAAACTAAATACCCTATAAATGATGCTTGTGGCCAAGTTTGGTTCCATTTGGCCCATTAATTTCAGAGGAGGTTTTTGTAAAGTTAACAGACGGATGACGGACGCCAAGTGATTGGAATAGCTTTGGTCAGGTGAGCTAAAAAATATAATAAAATTTTAAATTCTGACATTTCAACCATGTTACATCAGACAGAATTTGTACTTTGCTGCATATTTCTCCATATCTACAAGAATTACCAGACGTTGTTAAGCTGCCATTTTCTGTTGTTTATATTTGCATTTGTGATTTTTCAAATGTCTCCATTTTTTATGTTGACCTGGCTAAGTTCAACATCCCCCGATTTTGTGAAAATTTTAAACTGTATTATTAGGTACCTGAACAATCTATATACCCTCTATGGGGAAGGACATACAGAGGTTAAATTGATATGTTTCCCTTCTTTTCGTATCGGTGGCATTAAAGATGTTATACCTTAAAATCTCTTAACTAGAGGCTCCCAGGAGCTTGTATCACTCACCTGGACTATGTCCAGTTGGACTGGCAGCCTAGAACATTGCTGTCAAGCCAACTGGCTCAATGGTTTCAAACAAGATCTTTCTGTGATTTTTCACATTAGTACGGCCTATGTTTAATTCGTATTGGTGGCATTAAAGATGTTATACCTTAAAATTTCTGTAACTAGAGGCTCCCAGGAGCCTGTATCACTCACCTGGACTATGTTCATCTTGACTGGCAGCCTAGAACATTGCTGTCAAGCCAACCGGCTGAATGGTTTCAAACAAAAAGATCTTTCAGTGATTTTTCACATTAGTACGGCAGGTGTTAAACAATGTTCAGCTTTCTCTGACGGATGGGGTCATCGGTTATAATTCTGAAAGAGGACTAACTAAGGACCATTGCTGCAAAGTTTTGTTCCAATTGGTCCAGTGGTTTCAGACAAGAAGATCTTTAAGTAAATTTCCCATAGGGTCTTATGTTAAACTATGTTCAGATCTGGCGGCCATCTTGGATGACTGGCCGGGTCATCGAAACACCATTCTGGAAGAGGACCACCTAAGGACCATTGCTGCCAACTTTTCTTCCAATTGGCCCAGTGGTTTCATCAAAGAAGATCTTTAAAGGAAAATTTAAAACGATGACGGGCGCCAAGTGATGGCAATAGCTCACATGTCCTTTTAGTACAGGTGAGCTAAAAAGGAGTCAAGTTGACAAACAACATACCAAGGGTGAAAGAAGATGCCCAACAAACCTCACTTGCAGAAGTCTAAAGGGGAAATCTAAGTTACTGTAAAACTACCAACTTAACATTTAGGATACATTCAAGAACACTCAAATGGTCTTGTTTAGAAATAAAAAAATATCAATTTTACGACTGTATTTATACACAATTTTGTGTTCTCCAGCACAGCATGGAAAGCTTTCCCAGTGAACAAATCATTTTGATGATGACAAAAATACAAAATTTACAAACTTCAATCTACATGTAGTCCATAAAATTATCAACAATGAAATTGCCAATATTGTGGATATTATTTACAGAGAAAGCTGATGTCTGTACAGATTTACATATGAATGAAATGAAAGCATGATTAGAACTAGTATGAAGTAAAATAGTGCTCTCTCTTAAAACTTACAATCAACCTACCTTTTCCACAAAATATATTATAAGTTATTATTTCATCTGTTAACAAGATTGCCAGCTGGATTGCTGAATTGAACACACAATCATACAATTAACAACTATCACTCAAATATTCCCACACATACAATGATTTCATGCACACATATAACATTTGAATATCTATAAAATTAAATATAATAAAACATGTAACTTGTTCACACTACATAGTTTTACTTTGTATATGTTTAAATCTCTGAACTTGAAAACAAAATAATGTTTTAAGTAATTTAGTTGCATCATGTCTTATCACTTAAATACAAAATAATTTCCAGGGAAAAAAAAGAAAAAAAAAAAAAAAAACTAATGCTATAATGTATCAACAAATCGAGTCAGTTGGTCTTGTGGAGTTAATGGTTGCACTTCACTTTCATTAGATAACATAAGTCCAGGGTCTTGTCCTTGACCCTGTAATGATCCTAATAATAAATTTGCATCTGAATGCAGTTGATTTGGATCACTGCCCATCATGTTCGGATGTGATGATTGATTAACATGTGGTGACATCTGAGGTTGACGCGGTGACGGATTAAGCTGCTGCCGAGATAACTGGTTTGGTTGTGGTGAACGTACAGTTTGTTGTAATGAATTAGGAGATCGCACAGATTGCATGAAATTTGGAGATGCAACATTTTGTTGTGATGAGAGTTGAGGGTTATTACCCCCTGTCATATGCTGTCTTAACTGATGCTGTGGCATCATTTGCGCATTTTGCATTTGTGGTGGAAACTGTTGCATATTACTCTCTGAATATTGTGGATTGTATGCCATACGAGGCCGTTGTTGTTGGAATGGCTGTTGTTGAAACTGTTGGTTCATCTGCATACTTGGATGTTGTTGATTCTGTTGTTGCTGCATTCGTATTCGCTGCTGTTGTTGCATTTGCCACAACTGTTGTTGCTGTTGCTGTTGCTGCTGTGGTGACTGATTCATACTATTTGGAGGGGTTTGATTCATAGCATGTTGTTGACCTTGTTGCTGTGTTCTTTGTTTTATAAAAGCTGCCATAAGATGGGGATTAGACTTTAAAATTTGCAATACTTGCTGCTGCTGTTGAGGAGAATTTGGAGACTTCAATGTTCGTAATAATTGTTCTAATGCAGGCATATGTTGTGGTCTCTGGGGACCAGTATTAGGTATTCCTGGCCGTACCTGTTGAGCTTGTTGTGGTTGCATTGGTATTCCAGAATTCATTGGATTTGGTTGTAACTGAGGTCTCATTGGTGGTGGATTCATTTGATTTTGTGGTATACTCTGATAATTTG
The DNA here is from genome assembly GCA_028015205.1 of Mytilisepta virgata. Lineage (NCBI taxonomy): Eukaryota > Metazoa > Mollusca > Bivalvia > Mytilida > Mytilidae > Mytilisepta > Mytilisepta virgata. The sequence goes on from CM051520.1 coordinate 46,952,769, forward strand.
AATTAGGAGGCCAGCCTCCTTTATTTATTGCAGAGTTCATTGTAACTTTTTGGTTTTGACTTTGCACTTGTGGTGGGGGCATAGAAGCAACACTAGCTGCCCCAGCCTGAAGACTAGCTTGGCGAGAAGCTTCCTCTTGAGCAGCCATAGCAGCCTGTAAAGCTGCTGCTGGTGGACCTGACACCGGTTTACCAGAATTAAAATTAGACGGAATGGGCTGTTGAATTCCTGTTACAGCAGGAGATTGCTGTGGTGTAGTTTGAGCACTAGGGGTAGCAGTTCTTTGCATTGATGCCATTCTCCTTCTTAACATTTGTGCTTGCTGAAGTCTATGTTGCAATTGTTGCTGCCTTAATTTATGTTTAATTTGTAAACAAAATGGCACCTGACACTTATTTTCGGTACAATGTTTGGCATGATATAAACACAGTGCTATAAGTTGTTTGCAAATAGGGCATACTCCATTTGCTTTTTTCCTACAACACTTGGTATGAGAAACAACACGTTTCATTTTCTGACAGCTAGGAAGTCTACAGTTTGCATCTCTGCACTGACATGCATGCACCAGTGACTGAATACAACGCTGAATAGATTGACGGCGAGACTGCTGAGGATCATCCTGCTTATCATTTGGCGATGATCCATCATCAAGATCCAAGCCAAGTTTCTCCATTTTATGACAATGTCCCTCTTTTTCATAACACACTGTACAAAGGTCAAAATCCTAAAATAACAATTGAAATGTACATAGTTAAAAGCTCAGACTGAAGTGAATTTTACACAAATAAATGAATAAATAAAAGGTTTTGCTAAGAGCAGCGTGTTAACAGGTCAAAAGTTGAACTAAGTGTGGATACACTATTATGCTTGAACCAATTAAGTATCACAATATTCAATAAATACATGTATCACCTGAGTATGCACATGGACACAGAATAATGATTATCTGATACCCAATAATTTTGCAGGACAAAGGAAAATGTGTTAAAAATAAATTGAGGTCAAGGTCAAAAGGCAGGTGTCATACCGACATGTATCTGCTAAGAACTATCTATTAACCAAATATGGTGGGTCTAGGTATTAAAGTTGCTGAGAAATGGACCTAATCTTGAAAATGAGACAAAGTCACTCAAGCATGCAATCGAGATCAAGGTCCAGAGACAGGTGTCAGACTTGCATGTACCCACTAAGAACTATCAATTAATAGACCAAATACAGTAGGTCTAGGTATTACAGTTGTTGAAAAATGGACTTAATCAAGAAACTTGGATGAAAGTCACTCAACCATGAAACTGAGGTCAAGGTCCAGAGACAAGTTTCAGACTGGCATGTATCCACTAAGAACTATCTATTGACCAAATATGATGGGTCTAGGTATTTTAGTTGCTGAGAAATGGACTTAACCATGAAAAAGTGAAAAAGTCACTCAAGCATGAAATTGAGGTCATGAACCCAAGCCAGGTGTCCGACTGGCATGTACCCTCCAAGAACTATCTACAGACCAAATATGGTTGGCCTAGGTATTACAGTTGCTGAGAAATGGATTTAACCATGAAACTTGGACGCAGATTTTAAATTCATGGAAACTTGGATGAAAGTCACTCAACCATGAAATTGAGGTCAAGGTCCAGAGACAAGTGTCAGACTGGCATGTACCCACCAAGAACTTTCTATAGACCAAATATGGCCTAAGTATTAGTTTCTGAGAAATGGACTTAACCACAAAAATGTGACGCAGGTCACTCAACCATGAAATTGAGGTCAAGGTCAAAAGACAGGTGTCAGACTGACATGTACCCACCAAGAACCATCTATTGACCAAATACGGTGGGTTTAAGTATGACGGTTTCTGAGAAATGGACTTAACCATGAAAAATAGACAAAGTCACTCAAGCATGAAATTGAGGTCAAGGTCCCAAGCCAGGTGTCAGACTGGTATGTACCCCATAAGAACTATCTATAGTCCAAATATGGTTGGCCTAGGTATTACAGTTGCTGAGAAATGAATTTAACCATGAAACTTGGACGCAGATTTTAAATTCATGTTTATGAAGTCAGTGAACCATGAAAATGAGGTCAGGGTCACAGGACAAGTATACTGTGGCAAACCTTATACGATAAGCTATCTAAAGTTTTACAAAAGTTTACACCGCTGCCGGAAAGTAATACCTTTATCTTGCCTCCGCGACTTGTCGTCGCAGGCGAGACAAAAATTCTTATGAAAATAAATTGAATAGCATTAAGATATCTTCTGTCCCCTTTCCAACAATTTGCTCTTGTTTGATCTACCCTTGAGAAAAGGCTTATGAGATGCCATCATGGTAAAATATTATAAGGATATATTCAAAAGAAGAAATCTAAATCAGCAAAAACCTAAATTTTTATTGAAAACGACAGGCTCATATCATAATACAATTGTGAAATCCTTGGGGTTGCTCACCTGATACATGTATTTCTTGTGTAAATTTTGCATCAATGATTATTTTTGCTTATTTAATGTATACTGTTGCAGTTTTGGCCTAAATTTGACTTGTACAGCTTACAGAATCCTGAACCCAAATATATATGGTTGCTAGGGACTTTTTCATTGGTTGATATGGACTTTTTCAAAGGTAATGGCTTTTGACCTTCAATTTTGACTTGAACAGGTAAATTGTAGGGTCTTGAACCCAAATATATATGGTTGCTAGGGACTTTCAATGACCTTGACTTTTCACCTTTCTGTTTGACTTGTACAGGTACATTAGTCCTTAACCCAAATATAAATGATTACTAGGGAATTATCCATCGGTTGCTATGGACTTTTTCAATGACCTTGACCCTTGATTTTACTTGTACAGCTACCATTTAATTTATTTCAAGTTATGCTCTAAACATCTGTGACAATATGTCAGACCATTATTTTCTGTTTACATGTAAATAATCTTTAAAGGCCAAAAACTCCTATCGGGTTCAATTGACGATTTTGGTAATGGTGACTTATTTGTTGATCTTACTTTGCTGAACAATTTTGCTGTTTACAGTTTGTCTTTCTCTATAATAATATTCAAGTTAATAACCTAAAACTGCTAAATTTCCTCAAAATTAACAATTCAGGGGCAATAACCTGAAAATGGGTTGCCCGAATCGTCTGAAAATTTCCTGGCAGGTACACCTTGACCTCAAACATTTTTATTACTTGACAGTTTTGCTCTAATTGCTTTAGATTTTGAGATATGAGCCAAAAAGTGGATTTTCACCTATGTTCTATTTTTAGCCATGGCAGCCATGTTTCTCGATGGACAAGAAAATAAAACAAAAAATTTATAATAGATACACTAAGGAATATTTCAGCCTAAGTTTGGCTGAAATTGATTCTGTAGTTTCAGAGGAGGAGATTTTTAAAAGTTTACAAAGATGACAAAAACTTTGAAATATTGTCTTTAAAGGGCAATAAAATGCTCCGCTGGGCGCAGCTAGATACAACCGCAGATGTCGAACCCTGAATAGTTGGGGTAATTATGAACACAACGTTCAAGCTTGATACAATACTGATTTTGGATTGTGAATAAATATTTGACACAGCATATGTTTCTGACACAGAATGAATGTTGTCTAAGAACTTAAAATTTTTTAATTTACCTATTCAAACCATATCAGTATTATTTGTTTTTATATATAAATCAGAAATAACCAATTTAAAATTTAAAATTGGGCACACATATCAATTTCTTGCTATTGCGCAATACTGTGCAATTGAAGATTTCTTGCTATTGCGCAATACTGTGCAACTGAAAATTTCTTCAAATATTTGACACATAATAGGTTTCTGACACAGAATAACTGAAATCAAATTACTTAGAATTGGTCATATGATTTCAATTTATATTAAATTTTTTGCTTCTTGTGCAATACAATATGCTGTGGAGAATTGCCCCCCCCCACTACCCCCCCCCCCCAAAAAAAAAATAATAATTTACCCCTTTTTTAGCTTTTGTGCAATACACTATGAAGTTGCACATTGACCCCCCCCCCTCCCAAAAAAACAACAACAAGAAACAATAAAATTTATTGTAACACCCCCTTTTTTTGCTAAAAAAATTTGAATTTTCTTTTTAATTTATAAAATATGAAATGAGAAAAAAAATTACCCCCTCCCCAATTTCTCATTTACCCCCCCTAATTTTGTTTTCAACCCCCCCCCCCCCCCCCTTCCCCCATTTCTTTATACTTTGCAACCATAACAGCCCATTTAAATACACCATAACATATTAAAATAGAAAATGACATCATAGTCATGGATGGCAAATTTAAAATATACATAATTTAAAAGCAGTTTAGATGAGATAAACAAAACAGCTTCATCAGCACATTTTATATTGGCAAATTTCCAATGAAGTTCATTAAACTAGAGTTATTGGCAAATTTCCAATGGAATTTTTTAATAATAAAGTTTTGATAACAGGGCACACATATCAATTTCTTGCTATTGCACAATACTGTGCAATTGAAAATTTCTTGAAATATTTGACACATAATAGGTTTCTGATACAGAATAACTGAAATAAAGAACTTAGAATTGGTCATATGATTTGAATTTATATTCAATTTTTTGCTTCTTGTGCAATACAATATGCTGTGGAGAATTGCCCCCCCCCCCCCCCAAAAAAAAAAAAAATTTACCCCTTTTTTAGCTTTAATTTTGGACCAACTTGAAAACTGGGCCCATAATAAAAAAACTAAGTACATGTTTAGATTCAGCATATCAAAGAACCCCAAGAATTCAATTTTTGTTAAAATCAAACTAAGTTTAATTTTGGACCCTTTGGACCTTAATGTAGACCAATTTGAAAACGGGACCAAAAATTAAGAATCTAAATGCACGGTCAGATTCGGCATATCAAAGAACCCCAATAGTTCAATTTTCGATGAAATCAAACAAAGTTTAATTTTGGACCCCGATTTGGACCAACTTGAAAACTGGGCCCATAATAAAAAAACTAAGTACATGTTTAGATTCAGCATATCAAAGAACCCCAAGAATTCAATTTTTGTTAAAATCAAACTAAGTTTAATTTTGGACCCTTTGGACCTTAATGTAGACCAATTTGAAAACAGGACCAAAAATTAAGAATCTAAATGCACGGTTAGATTCGGCATATCAAAGAACCCCAATAGTTCAATTTTCGATGAAATCAAACAAAGTTTAATTTTGGACCCCGATTTGGACCAACTTGAAAACTGGGCCCATAATAAAAAAACTAAGTACATGTTTAGATTCAGCATATCAAAGAACCCCAAGAATTCAATTTTTGTTAAAATCAAACTAATTTTAATTTTGGACCCTTTGGACCTTAATGTAGACCAATTTGAAAACGGGACCAAAAATTAAGAATCTAAATGCACGGTCAGATTCGGCATATCAAAGAATCCCAATAGTTCAATTTTCGATGAAATCAAACAAAGTTTAATTTTGGACCCTTTTGGCCCCTAATTCCTAAACTGTTGGGACCAAAACTCCAAAAATCAATCCCAACCTTCCTTTTGTGGTCATAAACCTTGTGTTTAAATTTCATAGATTTCTATTTACTTATACTAAAGTTATTGTGCAAAAACCAAAAAAATGCTTATTTGGGCCCTTTTTTAGCCCCTAATTCCTAAACTGTTGGGACCAAAACTCCCAAAAACAATCCCAACCTTCCTTTTGTGGTCATAAACCTTGTGTTAAAATTTCATAGATTTCTATTTACTTATACTAGAGTTATTGTGCGAAAACCAAGAAAAATGCTTATTGGGCCCTTTTTTGGCCCCTGATTCTTAAACTGTTGGGACCAAAACTCCCAAAATCAATCCCAACCTTCCTTTTGTGGTCATAAACCTTGTGTTTAAATTTCATAGATTTCTATTAACTTATACTAAAGTTATAGTGCGAAAACCAAATGTCTTCGGACGACGACGCAGACGACGGACGACGCCGACGACGCCGCCGACGCCAACGTCATACCAATATACGACCGCAAAAATTTTGCGGTCGTATAAAAATGGGTCAAATTCACAAATGGCTGGGTTGCAAAGAATGGGTAATGAACAATGGCGAAGTTAATAGCATCTTTCAAGGTTTTGTATAAAATCAATTTGGAATGTTGATACTTTAACTGTAGATTGTTGTTGTATAATGAATTTATTGTTTTTAATTAATTAATACGAAAAAAAGGTAAGAACAATTGCCAACAGGTGAACATCTTTAATATATATGCACATTTTGATGGAAATATGACTAGGTTCCCAAGTCTGAATAAATTGCTTCGCTGAGCGCAGCTGCATACGACTGCAGAGCTCCAACCCTGAACAATTGGGGCAAAAATGGACACAATATTCGCACTTGATACAGGTCTTAATTTGGATTGTAATTAAATATTTGACACATAATAGGTTTCTGACACAGAATAACTGTAATCAAAGAACTTAGAATTGGTCATATGATTTGAATTTATATTCAATTTTTTGCTTTTTGTGCAATACAATATGCTGTGGCGAATTGCCCCCCCCCAAAAAAAAATTTACCCCTTTTTTTGCTTTTGTGCAATACACTATGAAGTTGCACTTTAACCCCCCCCCCCCCAAAAAAAAACCCCAAAAAACAAAAAACAATAAAAATCATTGTAACCCCCCCCCCCCTTTTTTGGCAAAAAAAAATTTGAAATTTTCTTCTTAATTTCTGAAATCTGAAATGAGAAAAAAATTGCCCCCCCCCCCCTTAAATTTTGTTTTCACCTCCCCCCCCCCCCCCATTTCTTTATACATAATTTACTTGTAAGGGAGATAATCGAATCATACACAACATTTTACTTTAAATGTGTTTGGATTACCTCTCTTACACCAAGATAATAACCAAAAATGCTTATTGGGCCCTTTTTGGCACCTATTCTTAAACTGTTGGGACCAAAACTCCCAAAATCAATCCCAACCTTCCTTTTGTGGTCATAAACCTTGTGTTTAAATTTCATAGACTTCTATTAACTTATACTAAATTTATAGTGCGAAAACCAAATGTCTTCGGACGACGACGACGACGCCAACGTCATACCAATATACGACAGCAAAAATTTTGCAGTCGTATAAAAATGGGAAAAAATTATTCAAACAATTCCACAATAGCAGGTTCACAACTTCAATATGTGTACATTTTTTCTGTGAAGTTTGATAAATCTGGGTTGAAAACTGTAGGAGCAGTTGTTGGCACAAGATTGGTACCCTATTTTCCACACTTTGTGCAACCGGGCCAAAAATGAATCTATAGTACTAAATCCCATTTCTAAGATATGGACCTAAAAGCTAAAATTTAATACACACATTCCAGTATGAAATTATGTAGTTATGTTAACTAAAATGTTGGTGATTTGAATTGAAATATACAAGATGATAGCAGAGGTTTTTACCCCTTTCTGGTGTTTTCAGTAATGTTAATGATTTTTGTCAATAATCTCAAATTTCAGCATGAAAACTACCATAGAGACCCACCATCAAAGCATCTTATATTGTGTTTAGTCTAGAAACAATCCAAATTTTTATCACCTTTCTCGTTAAAACGCTGTTCATAACTGCATAACTGGAAAATAAAGCGCATTTACACGACAGGGAATAAAAAAAAATTTTGGTACAAAACCGGAAAGTTTAATTTCCGGAATTTAATCCATAATCAGTATTTTGAATCTCAAATCCGGGACGATTACCGAAATTCCAAAATAGTAAACACATCTGTGATAGTAGTTATGAAATAGCTTTGATATATCATCATAAATCTTTGACACAAAGACCAAAATTACAAAATCTGTGGCATTCTGGCACAAAATGTAGGACATACTGATAAATGTTCTTGCCCGGATGTTTGTAGTATTTAAGATCACAGTAGATATGACATATAACTGATATATTACCATAGATTTTTTAAAACTATATGCAAAAATTTGTCACTCAAGCATAAAAAGTAGATGGTGATGAGTGAAAAGATGCTGATTTGTGTTGTACTACCATAGATTTTTTAAAACTATATGCAAAAATTTGTCACTCAAGCATAAAAAGTAGATGGTGATGAGTGAAAAGATGCTGATTTGTGTTGTACTATATAAGATGACTAAAGTGGTTTAATATAAATGATAAATGTTACTTAGTTTCTAAGAAAAGTTAACCAAGTCACTCATGCCTGAAATGTAGGTCATATGACCAAAAATGTTTAAGAAAATCATATTACGTAAAAGGATATGTTCCTAATTTTGGAAATTTAATTCAAATCATTCATGCATTAAATGTAGGTCAAAGAGACCAAAAGGTTGTTGAACTGTGACCGATAAGAGGATTGTAGAGGCATATTATCATTGATTTATTTCAATGGGTTTCCCAGAAATGGATTTAACCACAAAGTTAACCAAACCAAACTAACAGACAATGGTAAATATTCATGTCCTATCCACATTTGTGAGGAAAGGGAATAAAAATCTACTGTGGAAACTTGCCCAAAATAGGATTTGCATATTATCAATATATAGCCTATAAACGTGCAAAATTGTGAATAAAGTAGAAAAATGAAGTGGTTTCAGGTACCCTTTAAATGTTAGACAAGTGAAGCACCTAAATCTGTTGTCAACATTGCAGACAGAGTTATTGGGCTAAAATCAATATTTTTTTTTAAAATCCACTCAATAGATAATGATGATTCAATACTTATAATGTATATAAGGAAACTGCTGTTTACTTTGATGAGTTTCAATTGTTATATCTCCTTCCCAAGTAGATGTATTATTTATATCTTCTCCAAAAGAATTATCTGATGACTGGCATGAGTTTCATTTTAATTTTTACCCAACAGATACTATGTTGTTGGGTAATTCGGCAGTGTTCAATTAGGCGCATTCAAATCGTTTTCATGTTAATACGTCGAATAGGTAGATGCACAGAATTCAGAATTACCCGAAATGACTGTACAACTTCATGATGGTGAGAAGTACATTTTTTTCCCAATGTATTGTAAAATACTTACCTCACAGACAGTACAATGCCATCTTGTTTCCACATGTGATTTACACGTATTACAAGTGTACACAAAATTGTCCTTTCCTTGGTTATGAAGTTCATATAATAAAGCCAATGTTGAATATTTTGCTCTCCGAAGGGATGAAAACTCTTGATGTTTGTCTCTAGCCATTGTAAGAAATGCATCCCTACCGTCCATTAAATCACAAGAAATGTATGGATCAGGGTCATGAATAGGAGGGAGTGTTGCAGCAACTTGCTGACTATGCAATCTGATTACAAAAAACACCTACAAAAGAAAAAATATTTTCAAAAACTTCTACAAGCTTAAATAAAGTACTGTGCCTCCATGCATGATATGCCCATCCCCAGTAATAGTTACAAGATAGTGATGGAATAGGATTATTTTATTTTACCATTTTAATTTCTCAATGGCTGAAGATTTATAACTTAGAACACTGTAATAATAAACTAAATACCCTCCATTTAAAATTGGTTAAATTTGAAGAAAATTGGTCTAGGTATAGTGAACATGTTTATACTTAAACCAACATGTAAATAAAGTGCTTCACTAAGCACAGCATGATACAACAGGAACATGCTTTTTGGCATCCTTCAACCTCCTGTATCTTGAACAAGTGGCTCCCAGGAGCCTGTATCGTTTACCTGATATTTCTGTTTGTTCATTGCTAAAGCACTTACATCCATGCCATGTTTAGTTTCAATCCATTCAATAATTTCAATTAGAAGCCATTTGTATGTAATCCCATAGGGTTCTATGTTAAACTAAGTCTTCTGCTGACAGCCACCATGGATAACAGATCGGCACCAAAGTAACAACACTTGCTCAGAATGTCATAAGGAACATTCATGCTATGTTTGGTTTCAACCCATTCAGTGGTTCTCCAGAAGAAGATTTTTGTATGTATTTCCCACAGGGTCCTATGTTAAACTAAGTCCCCCAACTGTGGCCATCTGGGATGGCAGATCGGCATCAAAGTAACAACTCTTGGTAAGCACCTCACAAGGAACATTCATACCATGTTTCATTTCAATCCATTCAGCGGTTCTCCAGAAGAAGATTTTTGTATGTATTTCCCACGGTTCTATGTTAAACTAAGTCCTCAGCTGGTGGCCATCTTGGATTATAGATCGGCAACAAAGTAACAACACTTGGTCAGCACCTCATAAGGAATGTTCATCCAATTTTTGGTTTAAATCCATTCAGCAGTTCTCTAGAAGAAGATTTTTATATCTATTTCCCATAGAGTTCCATTTCAAACTAAGCCCCCACTAAATTGGAATTGGAGGAAAAATAAAAATTGATGTTTCTTCCAAACTGCTAGCTTTGACCCCTTGTATCTCAGAAACAATAAAAGAGAGAAAAATATTGTTGACATACCAGGGATCCGGAAATTTCATCAGCCTCTGCCGGACATTTTTTGAATTGTCATTTTACACTCTTTTTATCAATGTCTACACACGACCTTATTTCATACAAATGTTGTTATGCACAATTTATAAATTTTTGGGGTAATACCTTAAATAAATGTTGTGCGTATGTATCAACTCTGACATTCTGTGCGGCATTACTTGTGTATTGATAATTTCCATGTTATAGGTGTCTTCTTCGACGTCCGCGTGTGGTGCGTATAAATAGATCCATATGGAAATGGACACACAACGGAGTAGAAATGAGCTAAATAAATGACTAAAATAAATTCAAGTTAAAAAACTTTGAAATCAGTATATGAAAGTCTTCCCGAAAGATGAAATTTTTATTACTTTTTCATAATTTAACTACAACGATTCAGGCATGCTCAATGAATATTTTCTATAAACTACATGTGCAGAAAATGGCAACAATGTGGAAATCTATAAGTTTTGCTGAGTTAAAACTAACAAGGCATTTTATCTTCTCAAGTTTGTGAATGTGAACTGTTAGATTGTCCGAAACATACCATGTAATTTCAAAGTAGAAAGGGTGAAAAACGCCTGATTGATTGTCCCTGATGAATGACCTCGATTGAACTTTTGGAAATTGTTGACAGGTGTACATTAATTACAATTAAGCGTCATAAAAACACAGAAACCTCTGTTAATTACCATATTGACAATAGTAATTGCTGTAAAAACAGTTTGAAAAGATCAGTCAACTAATGAGAGGAAATGACCTGAATGAGGTAACCATTCTGCCGAACTTCGAAATTTTGGCGTCGCGACTTTTCAGTACATCTTTTTATTAAAAAAAATAGCAATTTTGGACGTCTGTTTGACCCTTTTTATGACCGGACAAATAAACGTAGTTCCAGATCCTTGTGACATACTAAAGAAAGCATTCATCAAGGTGAATTAAAAGAAAAACTACCCTTTAAAATTGGATTAAAAATTAAAAAAATTTACATATCAAGGCACACTGCTTTTTTGGCCCTTTTAACCATTTATATCTCAAAAATCGTGATAGAAGGAATCTGTGGACATACTACTGGAAACACTCATCAAGAAGAACAAAGAGAAAAAATCCCCATTAAAATTGGATGAGAAATAAAAAATTTTAATTTTGACCCCTTTATCTCTGCAACAACAAAAGTAACACAAAAATGCCTCGAGCAACTTTTATTGTCTTTCTTATGAAGAACCATTTAAAATAAAATCTTTTTCAATTTATTTCAAGGAACATTATAAACCAAAATGGCAAAAATCATAAAAATCGGATGACCCCCAGAAAAAAAACCAGGGTTGGCCAGATTTCCCAAAAGCAATCCCAACCTGTTTTTGTTATGGCAGACCATTGCTGTAAAAGATCATAAAATATCATATATACGTTCAATAGAACAAAAGTAAATGAGTGTAAACCTAAGTGTCTATGGATGTTGCCAACGACGACAGGCTCATACCATAATACGGCCACAAATACTGGCGGTCGTATAAAAATTTCCTTCTTGTTTGTCCCATATTTCTAGAAATACAGAAGTGAAAAACTTAAAAAAGTATACGGACCCCATGACTGATTTTAAGTAGTATGGTAAAGTTAGACAAAAATCAGTCAATGCATATAAAAAAACTAAAATAGAAATTGTGTCTGTAAGACATGGACGCCCCGCCTAAAATGTAGGTAACTATGTATGAATGCTCAGTACTATCCATGGCATATCCACTGATGAAGATCTTTAAAGGAAAGTTTACGCCAGATGCCGTCTTTAAAGGGCAAAAACTCCTATAAGGGATCAATCAATGATTTTGGTCATGTTGACTTATTTGTAGATCTTACTTTGCTGAACAGTTTTAATGTTTACTAAAATAATGTTCAAGATAATAACATAAAACTGCAAAATTTCCTTAAAATTAACAATTTTGGGGCAATAACCCAACAAAGGGATGACCAATTAGTCAGAAAAATTCATAGCAAGTAGATCTTGACCTGATGAACACTTTTACCCCATGTCAGTTTTGCTGTAAATGCTTTAGTTTTTGAGATACGAGACAAAAACTGCAGTTTACCACTATGTTCTATTTATAGCAATGGCCGCCATGTTTGATTATGGCTCAAAACCTCGTATACAATTTATAAACTAGATACCCTAAGGAACATTCACTTAAGTTTTGAAGTATTTGGCCCATTAGTTTCTGAGGAGAAGATCCTATAGATAGTTTTCAACGGACGCCAAGTGATGGCATAAGCTCATATGGCCCTTTGGGGCAGGTGAGCTTAAAAGGTTTTGAGTCATTATTTTGCTGATTTTTCTATTCTTAGTATAAACAGCAGCCATATTGGTAGAAGGTCCACCATTTATACAATTTTTATAGGGGATCACCTGGAGAATATTCCATCAAAGCTTAGTCTCAACTGCCCCAGCAGTTTCAGATGAAGATTTTTTCATTCTTCTATTTTAGTAATAGCAACCAGTATGGACCCCTTGACACAAATTTGAAAGGCAACCATTAAAGGGTCATCTAAGCCTGGTCTCAACTACACTGAAGATTTGGAATATTTTTTGCAGTTTTATTTTTTTTCAGTTATGGCAGCCATACTGGTTGACACTTCACAGTGTATATCTTTCGACAAAGTTTTGAAACGCAACTACCAATCCAATTCCCATGCAAAATGAAAATGTCTTGTGTAATATCCAACATTTCATCAAAATTCTAAGCTCTGAGTGGTCAGAAATTGATGTGTGATGTAATGACATATATTACTTCTCTGACAATAAGAGCACTGGAATATATTAAACAGATTTGTTCATCATACCTCTTTATGTTTTTCCATAGTACTGAAAATTTTTGCAGTGAGATCATTTCCACCATGTGGCATATTTGGTTTTTTAGTAGTTTTTCGTTGATTGTTTTTGCTTTTGTTTTGTTTCTGTTTTCTTCCACCCTTTCCTTTCTTCTTCCCAGCACCATTCTGAAATAATACATGGAGGATTGAACACAGTTTCAAAAATGAGTACATTAAAGTCTTACTGATCAAACAGTTTTTGACCTACAGACCTAAGAATATATACGCTAGAATACTAACAATTCTTTGTCAGTAAAAAATCATGTAAACAAGAGGCTGTCGAATGACAGCAAACCGGATTTTCCTGCTTGGAAATGATGTTTGCAAATCTGGATTCCCAAACAGGATGAAGTAAAGAAATATAAATGAATTTTTGTAGGGTTTTGTAGGGTTCAGAAATGGAAAGGCAAAAATCAATCTTGACCTCCTATTTATAGTAAGTGACAAATATTGGAATTTTTGAGATGGAACTGCTGAATATCTCATTTTCTGCTGTATGAAGGGCCACGAATATGCCACAAGAAAAGTAATAACTTGACAACAACAAATGACCTTTGCATGGAAACGACGACTTGAACTGCCTTTTTAAAATTTTTTAGAACCATAACTCGTGAACGGTGAAAGTGAAAATCGTCAATATCGGAACGGTGAAAGTGGAAATCGTCAATATCGAACTTGACCTCCATTTTGTCATCAGTAACGACATATTAAAATTTGAAAAGCTTTGGTTGAACAGTTCATAAGTTATCACACGGACACCACTGGGAAAGCCATTTTTCAATCTTTCAAGAACCATAACTCCTGAACGGTGAAAGTGAAAATCTTCAATATCGAACTTGACCTCCATTTTGTCATCAGTAACGACATATTAAAATTTGAAAAGCTTTGGTTGAACAGTTCATAAGTTATCACATGGACACCAATGGAAAAGCCATTTTTCAATCTTTCAAGAACCATAACTCTTGAACGGTGAAAGTGAAAATCGTCAATATCGAACTTGACCTCCATTTTGTCATCAGTAACAACATATTAAAATTTGAAAAGCTTTGGTTGAACTGTTCATAAGTTATCACACGGAGACCACTAGGAAAGCCACTTTTCAATCTTTCAAGAACCATAACTCCTGAACGGTGAAAGTGAAAATTGTCAATATCGAACATGACCTCCATTTCGTCATCAGTAACAACATATTAAAATCTGAAAAGCTTTGGTTGAACAGTTCATAAGTTATCACACGGACACCACTGGAAAAGCCATTTTTCAATCTTTCAAGAACCATAACTCTTGAACGGTGAAAGTGAAAATCGTCAATATCGAACTTGACCTCCATTTTGTCATCAGTAACAACATATTAAAATTTGAAAAGCTTTGGTTGAACAGTTCATAAGTTATTGCACGGACACTGTTTGGCAGCCGCCCGGCCGCCCACCGTACATCACCAAATTAATAACCGATATTTTCCTATGAAAATCCGGTTAAAAAGTGCTGAAGAGATAGTAATGACAATAGTGTGAATTGTATTATCATAAAATGTGTTACATTTGAATCTCATTATCTTGAAAAACTAGAACTGTGAGGGGACCTCACTAACTATACCCCCGCTGCTGTTAATTTAATTGACTAGGGCATCCTTATCATGGTGAATTGTCTTACAATTTCTAAGTCCAACTGGGTATAACTGAGGTAACAAAAGGGTATAAAATTATGGGAAAAAGTATTGGACCAGGACATACTTTGCATGCATGCATCTACGTACTAGGATCTAACAGTATGCAAAGTTTCATTAACCTCTGATAAGGCATGTTTGAGAAACTGTGGGTACAAAAACAATTGGGGGATAGACAGAATTTCTAAGTCCAAAAGGGTATAAAATTATGGAAAAAAGTATTGGACCAAGACATACTTCCCATGAGCACATTTACGTACTAGGATCTAACAGTATGTGAAGTTTCATTAGCCTCTGATAAGGCATGTTTGAGAAACTGTGGGTACAAAAACAATTGGGGGATAGACAGAATTTCTAAGTCCAAAAGGGTATAAAATTATGGAAAAAAGTATTGGACCAAGACATACTTCCCATGAGCACATTTACGTACTAGGATCTAACAGTATGTGAAGTTTCATTAGCCTCTGATAAGGCATGTTTGAGAAACTGTGGGTACAAAAACAAGAGGCTCACCAGAGCCTGTATCGCTCACCTGGAGTCTGTTTTCATTGGACAATTAATAAACTATTTGACCAAGTTTGTTGCAATTGGTTCAATTGTTCAGGGAAAATTTGTTGAAGATTTATTTTTCATAAGATTTAATGTTAAAATATGTTCCCTGGTGGTGGTAGTCCTGGCAGGAAGTTGACAAAATTGACCAGGAATAAGGGTGAACCTTAAATAAATGTAACAGAACCCGACCTCAAATTACACAAATCAATAACTCCTAAATAGAATTTGGGATTCCCTTCAAAATTTCAGGGTAGGTAGATCTCAACATGGCAAACATTTTTCAATTATATTTCACTCCTATCTCAAATAGTTTTGGAGATATTCAAAAATGTTAAAATTTTGAAAATTTGACAAAAAAAGGGCAATAACTCCTAAATGGGTTTTGGGATTTCCTTTAAAATTTCAGGGTATGTAGATCTCAACATGGCAAACATTTTTCAAATTTACATTTCACTTCTATCTCAAATAGTTTTGGAGATAAATGACGAAAAATGTTAAAATTTTGAAAATTTGACGAAAAAAGGGCAATAACTCCTAAATGGGTTTTGGGATTTCCTTTAAAATTTCAGGGTATGTAGATCTCAACATGGCAAACATTTTTCAAATTTACATTTCACTTCTATCTCAAATAGTTTTGGAGATAAATGACGAAAAATGTTAAATTATGAAAATTTGACGAAAAAAGGGCAATAACTCCTAAATGGGTTTTACGATTTCCTTTAAAATTTAAGGTTAGGTAGATCTTGTCATGCTGATCAATTTTACCCCATGTCAGATTTTTGATATCTGTAACGGTTTTTAAGTTATAAGCCCAAAACAACACATGCACCCCTATATTCTATTTTTAGCTACGACAGCCATGTTTTATGTCAGATCAAAATAAATTGAGGATCGTTTGTAGAGGACATGTCATAGATCATTCCTATTAAGTTTCAAACCAATCGGCCCAGCAGTTTCAGAGAAGAAGATTTTTTAATAAAAAAATTTTGAAAATTTGACAAAAAAAGGGCAACAACTCCTAAATGGGTTTTGGGATTTCCCTTAAAATTTCAGGGTAGGTAGATCTCAACATGGCAAACATTTTTCAAATTGACATTTCACTTCTATCTCAAATAGTTTTGGAGATAAATGACGAAAAATGTTAAAATTTTGAAAATTTGACAAAAAAAGGGCAATAACTCCTAAATGGGTTTTGGAATTTCCTTCAAAATTTCAGGGCAGGTAGATCTTGTCATGCTGATCAATTTTACCCCATGTCAGATTTTCGATATCTGTAATGGTTTTTGAGTTATTAGCAAAAAACAGCAATTTACCCCTATGTTCTATTTTTAGTAACAGTGGCCATGTTTTTCGACGAATCAAAAATCCCCACATCAGTTCTATGCAGGGTACCCCAAGGAACATTCATACCAAGTTTGGTTCTAATTAGTCAAGTAGTTTCAGAGGAGAAGATTTTTGAAATAATAACATTAAAAAAAGCCAAAAATGTCAAAAAAGGGCAATAACTCTAACATCAGTTGACAGATTTTCACGAAAATCAGCATACAGGTAGCTCTCATCATGCTGAACACTTTCAACCTGCCAGAATTTGCCATAACCTAATGATTTTTGAGATATTTGCGAAAAACTGTTGTCTGACCCCTATGTTCTATTTTTAGTAACAGCGGCCATGTTTTTCGACGGATCAAAAATCCCCACATCAGTTCTATGCAGGATACCCCAAAGAACATTCATACCAAGTATGGTTCCAATTGGTCAAGTAGTTTCAGAGGAGAAGAGTTTTGAAAAATTGTTAACGACGACGACGGACGACGACGGACGACGACGGACGCCAAGTGATGGCAATAAGTCCAAAAGGGTATAAAATTATGGAAAAAAGTATTGGACCAGGATACTTCGCATGTGCACATCTACATACTAGGATCTAACAGTATGCAAAGTTTCATTAACCTCTGCTAAGGCATGTCTGAAAAACTACGGGTACAAAAAAATTCCGGACAGACAACAGACATACGGATGGACAGGCTTATTCCTATATACCCCCCCCCCCCCCAAAAAAAAAACTCTGTTTGTGGAGGGTATAATTATAAAAAAAAGCCTACCTACTAACCCTATTTTTTTCCAGGACGTAACTGGAACCAAACATTTTTTTTTTTTGGGCTAATGGTCAGGTAATATTTGTCTGAAAAAATCTCATTCATGTCATTCAAGCCTAAAACTATGTCCAACATCAGCTGACAGAACTCTTAGACTGGTACTAACCAAAAACTATATATAGACCAAAAATGGTGAGTCTACATACATTAATAAAATGCTCCGCTGGGCGCAGCTAGATACGACCGCAGATGTCGAACCCTGAATAGTTGGGGCAATTATGAACACAACATTCAAACCTGATACAATACTGAATTTGGATTGTGAATAAATATTTGACACAGCATAGGTTTCTGACACAGAATGAATGTTGTCTAAGAACTTAAAAATTTTTAATTTACCTATTCAAAGTTTGAATTTCAAACCATATGAGTATTATTTGTTTTTATATAAAAATCAGAAATAACCAATTTAAAATTGGGCACACATATCAATTTCTTGCTATTTCGCAATACTGTGCATTTGAAGATTTCTTGCTATTATTGGTTATTTTATATATAAATCAGAAATAACCAATTTAAAATTGGGCACACATATCTATTTCTTGCTATTGAGCAATACTGTGCATTTGAAGATTTCTTGCTCTTGCGCAATACTGTACAATTGAAAATTTCTTGAAATATTTGACACATAATAGGTTTCTGACACAGAATAACTGAAATCATAGAACTTAGAATTGGTCATATGATTTCAATTTATATTCAATGTTTTGCTTCTTGTGCAATACAATATGCTTTGGAGAATTGACCCCCCCCCCCAAAAAAAAATAATAATTTACCCCTTTTTTTAGCTTTTGTGCAATACACTATGAAGTTGCACATTGACCCCCCCCCCTCCCAACAAAAAAAAAAAAAACAATAAAATTTATTGTAACCCCCCCCCCCCCCTTTTTTTGCTAAAAAAAATTTTAAATTTTCTTTTTAATTTATGAAATATGAAATGAGAAAAAAATTGCCCCCTCCCCAATTTCTCATTTACCCCCCCCCTAAATTTTGTTTTCAACCCCCCCTCCCCCATTTCTTTATACTTTGCAACCATAACAGCCCATTTAAATACACCATAACATATTAAAATAGAAAATGACATCATAGTCATGGATGGCAAATTTAAAATAAACATAATTTAAAAGCAGTTTAGATGAGATAAACAAAAAAGCTTCATCAGCACATTTTATATTGGCAAATTTCCAATGAAGTTCATTAAACTAGAGTTATTGGCAAATTTCCAATGGAATTCTTTAATAATAAAGTTTTGATAACAGGGCACACATATCAATTTCTTGCTATTGCACAATACTGTGCAATTGAAAATTTCTTGAAATATTTGACACATAATAGGTTTCTGATACAGAATAACTGAAATAAAGAACTTAGAATTGGTCATATGATTTGAATTTATATTCAATTTTTTGCTTCTTGTGCAATACAATATGCTGTGGAGAATTGCCCCCCCCCCCCCTCCCAAAAAAAAAAAAAAATTTACCCCTTTTTTAGTTTTAATTTTGGACCCCGATTTGGACCAACTTGAAAACTGGGCCCATAATAAAACAAGAGGCTCTCAAGAGCCTGAATCGCTCACCTGCAAACAATGACTATAAACTAAATTAATATATTAATGTTTTTTTGTAAATTAAACTGAGTATTTAAGGTCACATAAAATACCTTTAAAAGCCTTTCAAGAACCTCTGGAAAGAAATGGGCATGAGTTCTCCCTACGCTTGATTAAGATACAGTCATGGTCAATCTGATGATTCACAATACAAAATACAAGCTTTAATTCATCTTCAAATACAAGTATAAATCTTTTGGTCTATATGTTGTCTTCGTTTTTAAAATGTTTGAAAGAAGTTATGTAAAAATTGTGGGTTAAGGCTTTTTATTGTACTTGAAAAGGAAATATTGCAGAAACAATCATGCTAAGTTTCATCTAAATCCCCCTAGTAGTTTCAGAGGAGAAGATGTTTGAAAATTTGTTAACAACGATGATGACAGACACCAAGTGATGGCAATTAAAAGCTCACATATTATGAAGTTTAATCATTGTTATACAACATTCTCATCATCACCATTCACTAAGGATACCATGTTTACTTTAAAAACCAAATATTGTTGAAATCCGAGCAAGTGTAAAAAATGGCGGGAAAATGGCAGCCATTTTAAAAAAAACGGCCGTCCAAAACAAACTTTCATCATCACCATTCAACTCAGGATACCATGTTTGCCATCAAAGTAGCTTTCATCTTCATTTTATTTCTATAATTCAGGAAAAAATAGCAAAAAACAGCATTTTGACTCCTATGTTCTATTTTTAGTAAGGGCGGACATGTTTTTCGACCAATCCAAAATCCAAGCATTAACTTTTTGCAGGATACCCTAAGAAACAATCTTACCAAGTTTCATTTGATTTTGAATAGTAGTTTCAGAGAACAAGATTTTTGAAATAATAACATAAAAAAAGCCAAAAATGTCAAAAAGGGCAATAACTCTAACATCAGTTGACAGATTTTCACGAAAATCAGCACACAGGTAGCTCTCATCATGCTGAACACTTTCAACCTGCCAGAATTTGCCGTAACCTGATGATTTTTCAGATATTTGCGAAAAACTGTTGTTTGACCCCTATGTTCTATTTTTAGTAACAGTGGCTATGTTTTTCGACGGATCAAAAATCGAAGCATAAACTTTGTGCAGGATACCCTAAGGAACAATCATGCTAAGTTTTGTCCAAATCCATTCAGTAGTTTCAGAGGAGAAGATTTTTGAAATAATAACATAAAAACAAATTTACACGCAATCAAAAGCTTTTTTTCATTTTCTACAGTTTGCCATCTATAAGGCATCAACAGTTATTTTGACATTTAAGGGACAAAACTTTAACTCCTAAAGGGCTCATTTAAACATTTTGCAAACTAAGGGAAATGCTGTGAAAATGGTCAATTTTGATGATCTAAGGGGAATAACTCCTAAAAGGAATGATCATAGAACTTAATAAGTACAAATTTAAAAAAAAAATCAAGAAAAAGGGCAATAACTCCTACATGGGTGGTTACATCTTCTTCAAAATTTCAAAGCAGGTAGATCTTGAGGTGTTGAACACTTTAGCTTCCCATCAGAATTTTGATATCTGTCACCATTTTTGAGTTATTTGCAAAAAACTGCAATTTACCCCTATGTTCTATTTTTAGCCATGGCAGCCATGTTTTTTTACAAATCAAAAATCCAAACGATACTTTAGTAGCACTCATGCCAAGGAACAACTACACTAAGTTTGGTTGCAATTAAACTTATGGTGTAAGAGGAGTTAACGATTTTATTACAATGAATAAAGACTGCAAAAATGGTCAATTTTGACGATCTAAGGGGAATAACTCCTAAAAGGAACGAACCTACAACTTCGATCCTGTTACAAATTTTGTAGATCTTTTTGTGCCTAACAATATGAAATTTAAATTTTTCAAATTTCCTTTATAGTATCCAAGATATTGAGCTTAATAAGTGCAAAATTTGGAAAAAATGCAGAAAAAGGGCAATAACTCCTACATGGGTTGTTGGATCTTCTTCAAAATTTCAGGGCAGGTAGATCTTGAGGTGCTGAACACTTTTACCCTCTGCCAGAATTTTGATATCTGTTATGGTTTTTGAGTTATTTGCAAAAAACTGCAATTTACCCCTATGTTCTATTTTAGCCATGGCGGCCATGTTTTTTTACGAATCAAAAATCCAAACGATAGTTTTGTAGCACATATACCAATAAACAACTGTACGAAGTTTGGTTGCAATTGGACTTATGGTGTCGGACGAGTTAACGTTTGAAAAATTGTTAACAGACGACGACGGACGCCAAGTGATGGTAAAAGCTCACATAGACCTTTGGTCCAGGTGAGCTAAAAATGGCGGGAAAATGGCAGCCATTTTAAAAATGACCCTCCAAAACAAACTTTCATCATCACCATTCAACTCGGGATACCATGTTTACCTTGAAAGTAGCTTTCATCTTCATTTTCTTTCTATAATTCAGGAAAAAATAGCAAAAAACAGCATTTTGACCCCTACGTTCTATTTTTAGTAAGGGCGGACATGTTTTTCGACCAATCAAAAATCGAAGCATTAACTTTTTGCAGGATACTCTAAGGAACAATCTTACCAAGTTTCATTTGATTTTGAATAGTAGTTTCAGAGAAGAAGATTTTTGAAACAATAACATAAAAAAAAGCCAAAAATCTCAAAAAAGGGCAATAACTCTAACATCAGTTGACAGATTTTCACGAAAATCAGCACACAGGTAGCTCTCATCATGCTGAACACTTTCAACATGCCAGAATTTGCCGTAACCTAATGATTTTTGAGATATTTGCGCAAAACTGTTGTTTGACCCCTATGTTCTATTTTTAGTAACAGTGGCCATGTTTTTCGACGGATCAAAAATCAAAGCATAAACTTTGTGCAGGATATCCTAAGGAACAATCTTACCAAGTTTCATTTGATTTTGAATAGTAGTTTCAGAGAAGAAGATTTTTGAAACAATAACATAAAAAAAAAGCCAAAAATCTCAAAAAAGGGCAATAACTCTAACATCAGTTGACAGATTTTCACGAAAATCAGCACACAGGTAACTCTCATCATGCTGAACACTTTCAACTTGCCAGAATTTGCCGTAACCTAATGATTTTTGAGATATTTGCGAAAAACTGTCGTTTGACCCCTATGTTCTATTTTTAGTAACAGTGGCCATGTTTTTCGACGGATCAAAAATCGAAGCATAAAGTTTGTGCAGGATACCCTAAGGAACAATCTTACCAAGTTTCATTGGATTTTGAATAGTAGTTTCAGAGAAGAAGATTTTTTAATTAATAACATAAAAAAAAGCCAAAAATGTCAAATAACTCCTAAAAGGAACGAACCTACAACTTCGATCCTGTTACAAATTTTGTAGATCTTTGTGTGCCTAACAATATGAAATTTAAATTTTTCAAATTTCCTTTATAGTATCCAAGATATTGAGCTTAATTAGTGCAAAATTTGGAAAAAATGCAGAAAAAGGGCAATAACTCCTACATGGGTCGTTGGATCTTCTTCAAAATTTCAGGGCAGGTAGATCTTGAGGTGCTGATCACTTTTACCCTATGCCAGAATTTTGATATCTGTGACCGTTTCTGACTTATTCGCAAAAAACTGCGATTTACCCCTATGTTCTATTTTTAGCCATGACGGCCATGTTTTTATACGAATCAAAAATCCAAACAATAGATTTGTAGCACCCATACCAATTAATAACTGTACCAAGTTTGGTTGCAGTTGGACTTATGGTGTTGGAGGAGTTAACGTTTGAAAAAGTTAACGGACGACGGACGGACGGACGGACGACGGACGGACGGACGACGGACGACGGACGCCAAGTGATAGCAATAGCTCACATGACCCTTCGGGTCAGGTGAGCTAAAAAGGGCAATAACTCCTACATGGGTTGTTGGATCTTCTTCAAAATTTCAGGGCAGGTAGATCTTGAGGTGCTGAACACTTTTACCCTCTGCCAGAATTTTGATATCTGTTATGGTTTTTGAGTTATTTGCAAAAAACTGCAATTTACCCCTATGTTCTATTTTTAGCCAAGGCGGCCATGTTTTTTTACGAATCAAAAATCCAAACGATAGTTTTGTAGCACATATACCAATAAACAACTGTACGAAGTTTGGTTGCAATTGATCTTATGGTGTCAGAGGAGTTAACGTTTGAAAAAGTTTACGGACGGACGACGGACGACGGACGGACGACAGACGCCAAGTGATGGCAATAGCTCACATGACCCTTCGGGTCAGGTGAGCTAAAAACTAAGTACATGTTTAGATTCAGCATATAAAAGAACCCCAAGAATTCAATTTTTGTTAAAATCAAACTAAGTTTAATTTTGGAACCTTTGGACCTTAATGTAGACCAATTTGAAAACGGGACCAAAAATTAAGAATCTAAATGCACGGTTAGATTCGGCATATCAAAGAACCCCAATAGTTCAATTTTCGATGAAATCAAACAAAGTTTAATTTTGGACCCCGATTTGGACCAACTTGAAAACTGGGCCCATAATAAAAAAACTAAGTACATGTTTAGATTCAGCATATCAAAGAACCCCAAGAATTCAATTTTTGTTAAAATCAAACTAAGTTTAATTTTGGACCCTTTGGACCTTAATGTAGACCAATTTGAAAACGGGACCAAAAATTAAGAATCTAAATGCATGGTTAGATTCGGCATATCAAAGAACCCCAATAGTTCAATTTTCGATGAAATCAAACAAAGTTTAATTTTGGACCCCGATTTGGACCAACTTGAAAACTGGGCCCATAATAAAAAAACTAAGTACATGTTTAGATTCAGCATATCAAAGAACCCCAAGAATTCAATTTTTGTTAAAATCAAACTAAGTTTAATTTTGGACCCTTTGGACCTTAATGTAGACCAATTTGAAAACAGGACCAAAAATTAAGAATCTAAATGCACGGTCAGATTCGGCATATCAAAGAACCCCAATAGTTAAATTTTCAATGAAATCAAACAAAGTTTAATTTTGGACCCTTTTGGCCCCTAATTCCTAAACTGTTAGGACCAAAACTCCAAAAATCAATCCCAACCTTCCTTTTGTGGTCATAAACCTTGTGTTTAAATTTCATAGATTTCTATTTACTTATACTAAAGTTATTGTGCCAAAACCAAGAAAAATGCTTATTTGGGCCCTTTTTTAGCCCCTAATTCCTAAACTGTTGGGACCAAAACTCCCAAAAACAATCCCAACCTTCCTTTTGTGGTCATAAACCTTGTGTTAAAATTTCATAGATTTCTATTTACTTATACTAGAGTTATTGTGCGAAAACCAAGAAAAATGCTTATTGGGCCCTTTTTTGGCCCCTGATTCTTAAACTGTTGGGACCAAAACTCCCAAAATCAATCCCAACCTTCCCTTTGTGGTCATAAACCATGTGTTTAAATTTCATAGATTTCTATTAACTTATACTAAAGTTATAGTGCGAAAACCAAATGTCTTCGGTCGACGACCCTGACGACGGACGACGACACCGACGATGCCAACGTCATACCAATATACGACCGCAAAAATTTTGCGGTCGTATAAAAACATTTGTTGAGAAATGGACTTACATGTAACTAGAGGCTCCCAGGAGCCTGAATCGCTCACATGGACTATATCTATCTTGAATGGCAGCCCGAAACATTGCTGTGATGCCAATTGGCTCACTGGTTTCAAACAAAAGATCTTTCACTGATTTTTCCCTTTAGGTCCTATGTTAAAGTTTGTTCTGCTTCGGCGGACATCTTGGATGACGGTTGGGGTCATTGCATATATAATATAATTCCGAAAGAGGACCAACTAAGGACCATTGTTGCTAACTTTTGTTCTAAATGGCACAGTGGTTGGTTTTAAACAAGAAGATCTTTAAGTAAATTTCTCATAGGGTACCATATATAACAATCTTCGGCTCTGGTGGCCATTTTGGATGGTGGGTGGGATAATCAGAAACATTTTTGAAAGAGAACAACTTAAAGACCATTGCTGTCAGGTTTTGTTCCAATTGGCTGAGTGGTTTCAGACAAGAAGATCTTTCAGTAAATTCCCCATATGGTCCTATGTTAAACTACATGTATGTTCATCTCTGGCAGCCATCTTGGATGGTGGACAGGGTCATTAGCAACACTTCTGAAAGAGGACCACCTAAGGACCATTGCTGCTAAGATTTATTCCAATTGGCCAAGTGTTTTCAGACAAGAAGATATTTCAGTAAATTCCCAATAGGGTCCTATGTTAAACTATGTTCGTCTCTGACAGCCATTTTGGATGACGGGTGAGGTCATTGGATATAATTCTGAAAGAGAACCAGTTAAGGACCATTGCAATTAAATTTTGTTCCAATTGGCCAAGTGGTTTTGGACAAGATCTTTAAGTAAATTTTCAATAGAGTCCTATAACAGGTCAGGTGACCTAAAAAATAAGTGTTAAAAAATACTGTAGAGTAACACTGAAATAACAGAAAAAAAATTCTGAAACAGATCCTGAAGTCAATTGTGTTTATGCAAGCTGTGTTCAAGCAACTGAGATGAGTATCAATGTAGTTCAATTTGAGAGTGAATTATACAAATTGAATGAGCAATTTGACATCCTTTTCTTACTTACAGGATTATCTACTTCACCCTCAACTATTTCTTCCACGCTGGCTTGTTCTGCTGCAGCAGCTTCAGCTTCTTCACGCCTTTTCTTTTCTTCTTCTTCCTGATCTAACTCTTTAATACTTTCCTCAAGAACATTTGGCCAAAAATCTCCTTCAAAATATGGAATCTGTGTTGCACATCGAATATTATTTTCAACAGCATCTTTCAAAATATCCTACATAAAAAAAAATAACAAGTCTTCTAGATATTGATCTTACATTTGATGGTTTACTTTTGCTACTTCAAAAAGGAAACATTTAGTTTAACAAGTTACCTTGAATCTACTTTCACAATTGGTTGTGACATTCTTATAATATTTTATGCCACTTTGTAATAAATTGCTTCGCCGAGCGCAGCCCTATACGACCGCAGAGGTCCAACCCTGAACAGTTGGGGCAAAAATGGACACAATATTGACACTTGATACAGGTCTGAATTTGGATTGTAATTAAATATTTGACACATAATAGGTTTCTGACACAGAATAACTGTAGTCAAAGAACTTAGAATTGGACATATGATTTGAATTTATTTTCAATTTTTTGCTTTTTGTGCAATACAATATGCTGTTGCGAATTGACCCCTCCCCCCCCCCAAAAAAAAAAAATTTAACCCCTTTTTTGCTTTTTTGCAATACACTATGCTGTTGCATACTGACCCCCCCCCCCAAAAAAAATCATTGTACCCCCCTCCCCACCCTTTGTTTTGCAAAATAAAAATTTGAAGACATTTTCTTATTTTCTGAAATCTGAAATGAGAAAAAATTGCCCCCCCCCCCCCAACAATTTCTTATTTACCCCCCCCCCCCCCCCCCCCCTTTTCCCTTTTTCCAAAAAAAAAATTCTTTCCCTCAAGATATGGTCATAATCCCTATTCAAATTTCTCATGGAGTTTGCAAACATAATTACCCATTTAAATATATCATAAAAGTCTTAAAATAGAAAATGACATATGGACAAAATTAATATTAATTAATAGTAACTTCTAAAAATAAAATTAAAGCTATAAATCACCCCAAGACAATCTACATTTCTTTATACATAATTTACAAACAGTGTGAGGGAGGTAATTGAATCATACACAACATTTTACTTTAAATGTGTTTGGATTACCTCCCTTACACCAAGATAATAGCCAAACAAGATAAAATGCTCCGCTGGGCGCAGTTAGATACGACCGCAGATGTCGAACCCTGAATAGTTGGGGCAATTATGAACACAACATTCAAGCTTGATACAGTACTGAATTTGGATTGTGAATAAATATTTGAAACAGCATACGTTTCTGACACAGAATGAATGTTGTCTAAGAAATTAAAAATTTTTAATTTATCTATTCAAACCATATCAGTATTATTTGTTTTCATATATAAATCAGAAATAACCAATTTAAAATTTAAAATTGGGCACACATATCAATTTCTTGCTATTGCGCAATACTGTGCAATTGAAAATTTCTTCAAATATTTGACACATAATAGGTTTCTGACACAGAATAACTGAAATCAAAGAACTTAGAATTGGTCATATGATTTGAATTTATATTCAATTTTTTGCTTCTTGTGCAATACAATATGCTGTGGAGAATTGCCACCCCCCCCCCCAAAAAAAAATAAAAATTTACCCCTTTTTTTAGCTTTTGTGCAATACACTATGAAGTTGCACATTGTCCCCCCCCCTCCCAAAAAAACCCCCAAAAAACAATAAAATTTATTGTAACCCCCCCTCCCCCTTTTCTTGCTAAAAAAAATTGAAATTTTCTTTTTAATTTATGAAATATGAAATGAGAAAAAAATTGCTTCCTCCCCAATTTCTCATCCCCCCCCCATTTCTTTATACTTTGCAACCATAACAGCCCATTTAAATACACCATATCATATAAAAATAGAAAATGGCATCATATTCATGGAAGGCAAATTTTAAATATACATAATTTAAAAGCAGTTTAGATGAGATAAACAAAAAAGCTTCATCAGCACATTTTATATTGGCAAATTTCCAATGAAGTTCATTAAACTAGAGTTATTGGCAAATTTCCAATGGAATTTGTTAATAATAAAGTTCTGATAACAGGGCACACATATCAATTTCTTGCTATTGCACAATACTGTGCAATTGAAGATTTCTTGCTATTGCACAATACTGTGCAATTGAAAATATCTTCAAATATTTGACACATAATAGGTTTCTGACACAGAATAACTGAAATAAAGAACTTAGAATTGGTCATATGATTTGAATTTATATTCAATTTTTTTTTGCTTCTTGTGCAATACAATATGCTGTGGAAAATTGCCCC
The DNA here is from genome assembly GCA_028015205.1 of Mytilisepta virgata. NCBI lineage: Eukaryota > Metazoa > Mollusca > Bivalvia > Mytilida > Mytilidae > Mytilisepta > Mytilisepta virgata. Next base: position 46,980,940 of record CM051520.1, read on the forward strand.
CCCCCCCTCCCAAAAAAATAATTTACCCCTTTTTTAGCTTTAATTTTGGACCACGATTTGGACAAACTTGAAAACTGGGCCCATAATAAAAAAAACTAAGTACATGTTTAGATTCAGCATATCAAAGAACCCCAAGAATTCAATTTTTGTTAAAATCAAACTAAGTTTAATTTTGGACCCTTTGGACCTTAAGGGCATACGATACAGTTTCGATCTACTATTGATTTTTCTTTGAGATTTTGCATATTGGTAGTTTTTTCACCGATCTTTCTAAAAATACAAAGAAAATTACACCTTCATATGCTACTTTTTGAGATATTTAAGGTTCAATTTCCGGGATTTTTACTAAGATTGTGCAAATATCGTCTTTTCACCTATTTCGATAAAAATCAAGTACTTTCTTGTTTTAAAAGATAAATTCATCGGGTTTTTTGCATAAAGAAAACGAATATCTCTTCTCTTCCGATAAATAAAATTTGGACGATTTTGTGATACAACATATTTTCATTTTTTCAAAATATGTGATATATTACCAAAAACTTTGAATTTTGGCACGATACATCAGTATATTAAAAAAAATCTGCTATTGATAATTTAATCTAAAAATCACATAATGTTGTCCTTATAATTTTCTATCGAATGCAGTTTCGAAATTAAGGGGTCCATGATCTCATTTTTTAGATATTTTGAAAAAAACTGTAGAATTTTTAGGCATTGTACAGCTGTTGATTTTACGCGGGAAATGACGTGCCACCATAACGCAAAACGGATACTCGTGTGGTCCCGATTCCCACGTGTATGAATAAAAGGCTTAGAATCACTCTCTTTGAAAAGAATTCCTGATCAAATTATATGTTTTACAATAATTTTGCTTATTTCATCTTTTGTGTTAAATGTCCTGTCACCAATGGGAAATAATGCTGTGGATTGCGTTGCCTCTGTAAAATTATATTTATAAGATTGTTTTTTCCATATATATCTGGAGATACTGACAATTTTCGCCGATTATTGAACTTCTGTTTCTATCCAAAGCAATACATGTACATGTATTTAAACGTATATGGCTAGCGTTTCTCAGCATATATATGTCCAAGTAAGTATTTTTACTCTCTTTTGAAAAAAGCAAATCACCATAAGTTAGGAAGTCCGAGAAATTAATTCTGTAATTTCATTTTTATTAAATGATGTACAAAAATGTAAAGGTATCTTCTTGATACATGGAAGTTCCTCACAATATTCATGCAACATTTGAACTAAGGGATTTTACAACTACATGAACTATAAATATAGATGTCAATGTATCGGAATCTATCTATTCTAAAAGGGAAAACTTTCCGCCATGAAACCCATTAAAACGCCATCCTTTAGTTTTGGTGGGGTTCCTGCTACTCGTTTCTGTATGTACTTTTTAGTATTTTGTGTTGTTTGTCGTTTGACTGTCGCCTTTTTGGTGTTCCTGATCGTGTTTTTTTTTGTCCACTTATTTCCCTCTCTGTGTGAACCGTTTTATGACGTATCGTTATTTTCCGCGAAAAGGAGACGTCAGAATTAGCGACGTTGAGGGAAAAGGAAAATGTTCCGCGAAAAGTTCTTGTTGGACGTTAGCGACGCGATTATCTCCCCTGTAACTGTATCGTATGCCCTTAATGTAGACCAATTTGAAAACGGGACCCTTTTGGCCCCTAATTCCTAAACCGTTGTGACCAAAACTCCCAAAATCAATCCCAACCTTCCTTTTGTGGTCATAAACCTTGTGTTTAAATTTCATAGATTTCTATTAACTTATACTAAAGTTATAGTGCAAAAACCAAATGTCTTCAGACGACGACGACGCCAACGTCATACCAATATACCACCGCAAAAATTATGGTTGTCTATGGGTATATGATACAGCCAATTGTCCAGCTATCAATCTGTTGAGTATGTTCCTTCAATTCTTGACGTCATGAAAAGTACTAAGAAAAACTGTTGTGTGCACTCTTAAAGTAAATTTCCCATAGGGTCCTATGTTAAACTATGTTTGGCCATCTTGGATGATGGATGGGGTCATCAGAAACAATTCTGAAAGAGGACCACCTAAGGACCATTGCTGCCAAGTTTTGTTCCAGTTGGCCCAGTGGTTTTGGAGGAGAAGATCTTTAAAGGAAAGTTTACGACAACAGATGCCAAGTGATGGTAATAGCTCACATGGCACCTTTGGGCAAGCAAACAGTGTGGAAAGTACAAAATTCCATGCATGAATGGGCATATCTCTTTAAGGTTAAAACGCATACTTTTTGTACAAGTTTCAAAATATTTGGCCAAAGCAAAGTTAGATTGCAGAAACTACAAAATTCACAATTTTTTTTTTCATTTATTCAGAGGCACAACTCTGGATAGGTAGAGGCATGATACCTGAATCTGAACTTGATCTACATATTGTGGTATTACAAGTTTCAAAGACAACTCAAGTTAGAGTAAGAAACTAATTTGGATGGACGGAGAGACATACCGTATTTGGTTGTAGAAAATATGCAGTCATAGATTATACACACCCCTTAAGCTTCTTTAGCTCTTAAATCGAGAGAAAAAATTTGGTTCTATACTTGGATATTTTGGCTTGACTTGTTTGTTTGCGTGATAATTTAAAATTTATTAAAACAATATTTAAACTTGTGCTGTCAAATGAAATTCATAAATATTATAAGGTTAATTTTATTTTATTACTGAATTGTGTCAATTATATATAAATGTTGATTACGCAACATCTCTACCTTGATCTGATACCCTAATAGTTGTGAATGAGACATAGTGTTTCAATCATTCACCAATAATAACTGTTGGAAAAATCATTAGTTAAATCATCTATCTGACTTACTTTGTAATCAATCACACATCTTTCTATTATTCCCTTATCCAGCATCTTTTTGTACCATTCCTGTAATCTTTTGGGCTTTGGAATTTTTTGCTCTGGGGGATGACAATGAAAAATATAATCATCCCCTTCACTGGGAGGACAAGCCCAGATATGTGCCCAGGTAAATCCCATTTGTTTAGCATATTCCAGATAACCAATTAGTATTTCATGGTACACTGCTGTCCTGAGCTGTCTTGGTTGGAAAAAATGTACACTGTCTAGGTATGATATGTAAACTCGTCTGTTTAAATAGAAAATAAAAGACCATAATAAAATCCATAACAAATAGCTTATGAAAGAAAAGAAATATTAAAGAATATTTAAACATAGGTAAATCAAAGTAAATTGTCTAATAAATTAAGTAACCTCTCAATTTCCAACTTTTGACATTGCTTATACCACGGACGATTTTGACAACCAGGAAGAGTAAAAATGATGCTTTGGCAGCTACTTTAATATGTATAATAAAAGAACTGTAATGGGAAAATCAATGCTTCCAAAAAATAGAATTTCTTTAAAACTAGACGCTCTCAAGAGCTGGCATAGCTCACATGAATCTAACATGTACACCTTGAGCACAATTTTGAAAGAGGATCATCTAAGGACCATTGCTGCCAAATCTTGTTCAAATTTGTCATTCTTTTTCAGATAAAAAGATTTTTAAATGAATTTTACCATATCTGCCTATTTTAAACTAAGTTTGCTTGAAGTCTCCATTTTGGTTGATGTTCCAGGTCAGCAGACACAATTCTGAACTAGAGACTCCCAGGAAAGCAACTAAAAACAGTACAGATTTTTGGACACAATTCTGAGAGAGGACCATCTAAGGACCATTGCTGACAAGTCTGGTTCCAATTGGCAAAGTGCTTTCAGACAAGATTTTTTGAATTTCCCCATAGGGTCAGTTTGGCTGTGGTGCCCCATCAGGATCATCAGACACAAATCTGAAAGAGGTCCCATCCCAACTGGTCAACTGGTTTCAGACTAAATGAATTTCCTATAGGGTCCTATGTTAAACTTAGTTATGCTGTGGCAGCCATCTAGGTTGACAGTCATTGTCATCGAACACAATTCTAAATGACGACCATTGTTGCCAAGCTTGGTTTCATTTGGGCAAGTGGTTTCAAACAAGAATGTGTTTTAAATGAATTTTCCCATAAGGTCCTAGGTTAAATAAGTTTGGCTGTGGCGGCTATCTTGGATTTCTGATCGGCACCAAAGTAACAACTCTTGTTAAGGACCTACACAGAAACATATTTGTAAAGTTTGGGTTCAGGTGTATTGTTCTTGAGAAGAAGTTCTACAAAAATCAGCCAATCAGAAATTAGAAAGACTCTAGTAGCCATGTTTCTTGAAAAATCAGCAGCAAAACAAAAACAATTGGAAAGGACCTTGAAAGGAGCATCTCTGCCAAGTTTGGTGAGTATAGTAGTTCTCAAGAAGAAGATCAAAATGTGAAAAGGACAGACGACAGAGAATATTAACATGTGGATGTCAACTTAAAACAAAGTTCACAGGGACCTCTAATTCAGGTGAAATAATAGTAGAGTATTTAATAATTAAATAATTTTGTCAAATAATAAGACTGATCTCCTTAATTTTCCTGACATTTTAGTTTTGTTCTTTGGACTTCCTTTTAACAAAAAATATATTCTTTAATACTGAACCTGAAACATTAATTTTTGGAATAGCACAAAATAAAGGTTGGCTTACCTGTTATTTGGTTGAAAACAATTTGAATCATATTCCTGAACATGCATTCCAAAAAAACATACATCTACTCCATCAATTTCCTCAAAAGCAAACATTGCCTTGGCTCTATATGGAAATTCAGGTTGCATCTCCCCATTATCAACAAATCTACATAGTAACAAGTTTTTTAATAATACACAAATCTATCATAGCTTTGTAAGACATTTAATATATGGTTATTCATAACACACTAATAAGATTACAGAATACATGAAGGTCAATTAACTTTTGTGTTTCCTTCCATCTTGACCCCGAAAAACTGGAGAGATGGGTAGATTTAAAAAAAATTTTTGCCTGAAATATAATATCTGAAACTATCTTAAGGGAGCTCTCTGGATAAACCATGTAACACATTCTCAGATTTCAATCCAATTTATATTAAAGTCAACCTGTTCCTATGGTCACCTTCATAATATGGTCACTACGGATAACGGTAACATTTATGCTCTCAATAGCTCTCCCTACTAGATTGTCATTTAAAATACATTCTAAAAAGCAGTCACTGGCTCAATGTGGTCAGCAAAATTGATAACTAGAGGCTCACCTAGAAATCTTTGCAGAATAAATTGTCTATGTCCATCTTCACTGGCAGTCTAGAACAATGAGGTCTAGTTACAATCGGTTCATCGGTTTGCCAAATTGTTCACTGGTTTCAAACAAGATCTTTCAGTGAACTTTCCCATACGGGTTCTATGTTATACTATTATTGGCCCTGGAGGACATATTGGATGGCAGATGGGGTCATCGAATATAAATCTGAAGCAGGACCATTGCAGCCAAGTTTTATTCCAATTGGCTTTGTGGTTTCACACAAGAAGATCTTTAGGTAAATTTCCCATAGGGTCTTATGTTAAACTATTTTCGGCTCTGACAAACATATTGGATGGTGGGCAGGTCATTGGACACAATTTTGAAAGAGGACCAGTGCTGCCAATTTTTGCTCCAATTTTGACCAGTGGTAAATTTCCCATGGGGGTCATATGTTAAACTATAATTGGCTCTTGCAGATCTGTAAGTAAATTTCCCTTTGGGTCCCATGTTAAACTATGTTCAGCTCTGGTGGCCATCTTGGTTGGAAGGTGGGGCCATCGCATACATTTTTTAAAGAGGATCACCGAAGGATTATTGCTGCCAATTTTTGTTCCAATTGGCCATGTGGGTTAGAAAAGAAGATCTTTAAGTAAATTATCCATAGAGTCCTATGTTAACCTATGTTGGTTGGCGGGCAGGGTCATCAGATATAATTCGGAAAGACCACCTAAAGACCAATGCTGCCAAATTTTGTTCCAGATGGCCCATTGGTTTCAAAGGAGAAGATCTTTAACAAAGTTTACGACAATGAAGTACAGACGCAAAGTGATGGCAATAGATCACCTGGCCCTTTGGGAGAGCTACAAATGGTTAATTTTTATTTCATATTTCAGTCTGTTCGAACACCAACAATAACATGTTTTCTTACCAGGACAAACAGTACATTTGAAACTCAGAAATATTCACAAAAAAAGTTAAACGTTGACATCTTCCAATGTAACAAGTTTGGCTGTGGCGACCATCTTTGTTGATAGTGGAAAGAATTCTGAAAGTGGACCACTTAAGGACCACTTCTGCCAAATTTAGCTCTAATTAGCTCAGTGGTTTTAGACAAGAAGATTTTTTAATGACTTTTCCAATAGGGGCCTATTTTAAAATATAAGGTGGGGCAGTCGTAAACGACAGCTAATCCCCTTTACGGTATTTTCACTTGTTTTGAACATAAGGTTTAGACATTTTACAACATAGGATAATATTCGTTATTTTCCAAGACTGGTGAAATATTATACCTATATAACTTACAGTGCCTTAGAACTGGACCTTAACACAAAACTTAACCAGAGTCACCCATGCATAAAATGTAGGTCAGGGTGATGCAATTTTTATAAGGACCATCGTTATTTTCCAAGATGCACCCACTGGTGAAATATTATACCTATATGAATTACAGGATCTTAACGCAAACTTAACCAGATAAGGTGAGACTGAGAAACGGATGAACGGACAAACCAAATGCCATATACCCTCTCAAACTCCGTTGGTCAAGGGGATAAGTAAGTTCAGCTGTTGCGGCCATCTTTGTAGACTTCGGACATATATCTGAAAGAGGACCATCTAAAGACCATTGCTGCCAAGTCTTGTTTAAACTGGACAAGTGGTTTCAGACAAGAAGATGTTTTAACTAGGTGGACCTGTTTTTGTAAACTAAAACATATGTCTCCCCTTCACTTTATTCTAGACCGATCTTGTCTACCTCTACGATAAAAATAATAATTTTACCTTGAGGTCAAAGGTCAATGTCAAATGGTCATAATTGTATGTGACACACAACCTCATTGTAATACACATACATACTAAAGGATTGAGGTCAAAGGTCAAGGTCATAATGGTATGTGACATACACCCTCATGGTAATTAATACACCTTAAGGGTACAAGCCTAGGTCAAAAGACAAAAAAGTTAAAACCAGGACAAGGAAATACTATAATTTGACCTTGAGGTCAAAAGTCTAGGTCAAATGAAGGTCATAATGGTATGTGACACACACCCTCATGGTAATACACCTACATACCAACGGGTATAAGCCTAGGTCAAAAGAAAATAAATTGCTTCGCTGAGCGCAGCTGGATACGACCGCAGAGGTCCAACCCTGAACAGTTGGGGCAAAAATGGACACAATATTTGCGCTTGATACAGGTCTGAAATTGGATTGTAATTAAATATTTGACACATAATAGGTTTCTGACACAGAATAACTGTAGTCAAAGAACTTAGAATTGGTCATATGATTTGAATTTATATTTAATTTTTTGCTTTTTGTGCAATACAATATGCTGTTGCAAATTGAACCCCCCCCCCCCCCCCAACTCTTTTTTGCAAAAAAAAAAAGAAAGAAGAAATTCTTTTTAATTTCTGAAATCTGAAATGAGAAAAAATTGTCTCCCCCACAATTTCTTATTTACCCTCTAAATTTTCACCCTCCCCCCCACCTTTCCCTTTTTCCCAAAAAAAAATTCTTTCCCTCAAGATAAGGTCATAATCCCTATTCAAATTTCTCATGGAGTTTGCAAACATAATTACCCATTTAAATACATCATTGAAGTCTTAAAATAGAAAATGACATATGGCTAAAATTAATATTAATTAATAGTAACTTCTAAAAATAAATTGACAGCTATAAATCACCCCAAGACAATCCACATTTCTTTATACATAATTTACAAGGAGTGTAAGGGAGGTAATCGAATCATACACAACATTTTACTTTAAATGTATTTGGATTACCTCCCTTACACCATAATAATAATAATAAAAAATGTGTGAGTCTTCCAAGGAAGACATGTGTCGCCTGCGGATGTCAATTTTTACAAAAAATATTAAAATTTTCTAAAAATGAGATATATGCACACCTTTGCATTAAAGTCAATGCACAGAGAAAGTTTCATCAAATTGCTGTGAGCCGTTATGGAGTAGTTGAGGATAGAAGTTTTGAACCCCCCTTTTTTTTTCCAAAAATGTTAATTTTTAGGAAAAAAAAATTAAAATTTTCTAAAAATGAAATATATAATTATGCACTCCTGTGCATTAAGGTTAATGCACAGAGAAAGTTTAATCAAATTCCTTTAAGTGGTTATAGAGAAGTTGAGGATAGAAGTTCCCGCTCCCCTTTTTTTGCAAAAATGTAAATTTTTAGGAAAAAAAAATTAAAATTTTCTAAAAATGAAATATATATGCACACCTTTGCATTAAGGTTAATGCACAGAGAAAGTTTCATTGTATTCCTTTGAGCGGTTATAGAGTAGTTGAGGATAGAAGTTTTGCCCCCCCTTTTTTTCAAAAATGTCAATTTTTACAAAATTTTTTTAAAATTTTTAAAAAATAAAATATATATGCACACCTGTGCATTAAGGTTAATGCACAGAGAAAGTTTCATCAAATTCCTTAGAGCGGTTTACGAGCAGTTGAGGATAGAAGAAAAGTGTGACGACGCAAGACGCTGCAAGACGCAAGACGACAGATAGTGATCCCTATGTGTCGACCATGCGTTCCGCAGGCGACACAAAAATGCTTATTGGGCCCTTTTTTGGAACCTAATTCTTAAACTGTAGGGACCAAAACTCCCAAAATCAATCCCAACCTTCCTTTTGTGGTCATAAACCTTGTGTTTAAATTTCATAGATTTCTATTAACTTATACTAAAGTTATTGTGCGAAAACCAAATGTCTTCGGATGAAGACGACGACGACGTCATACCAATATACGACCGCAAAATAAAGTTACAACCCAAACAATTGCACACACATTATCATCCTTGAAAGAAATATATACAATAATATAAATATATCTATTTTCAATGATTCAAGATGCATGATTATTCCCCTAAGGGTCAGAGCAACCCATCTTTGTGTGCCCCGTAGTAAATAACTTGTGATCAAATCAAAATGATTCAACACCTTTTTGACCTAGAGATTTGTTTATCAATCACGATACATCTGATGATGATGGTAAATAAGCGTCATCACTTAATTACAAACGGTTCCCAAGTTATAGAGCGGGGAAGACCTTTACCAAAGCACATGGGGTACCCACCTTTGGTCTAAGTTTTTTTAACTTGACCTTTGACGTAGAGATTTGGACATTTTCTGACGGTGATGCATAACCATGCCATGTATCATCACTTAATTCCAAACCGTTATATAGCACACACAATCTTTACCAAAGAACATGGGATTTCCACATTTGACCTCAGTTATTGACCTTGACCTTTGACCTAGACATATGCACAATAATCGCAAAACACCCCTTTTGAAAGATGTGAATAACAATGCCAAGGACTGTGAATTCATTTATTTTCGTTGACATCAATTTTCTTGGATTGGAGGAAAAGGACATATTCGTGGGTTCTTAATTTCGTGGATTTAAAATTTCTAAAAGAAACAAGAGGCTCAAGAGAACTGAGCCTGTATAGCTCACCTGACAGTCCAACCACCAATCCATTTTATTTCAAGTGAAAATTGTAATGGACCTTCCATAGATGTTTCATACCAAGTATCAGTTAATTTGGCTATATGGTTTCAGAGGAGGAGATTTTTGAAATTTTGACTAATCTAAAATAAGAATTCATCATAGCTGCCATATTAGCTGTCCGACCAGGACGAAATATAAAAATTTATAAATGTCCTTCTACAGATGCTTCATACCAAGTTTAAGCTCATTTGGCTTAGCGATTTCATAGAAGATTTTTTAAAATTTGTCCAGTCAGAAATAAGAATTCATCATGGCGGCCACATAAGTTGTCCGACCGAAACGAAATATGCAAACTTTATAAAGGTCCTTCCATAGATGATTCATACCAAGTTACAGTTCAGTTGGCTTTGCAGTTTCAGAGAAGATTTTTGAAATTTTGACCAATCAGAAATAAGAATTCATCATGGTGGCCATATAAGTTGTCTGACCGGAAAGAAATATGCAAACTTTATAATCATCACATCAAGTCTCAGTTCATTTGGCCTATTGGTTTCAGAGGAGAAGATCCAAATGTAAAAGTTTACAGATGGACGACGGAAACGACAGATGCCAAGTAATGACAAAAAATGAATAATAATAATAAACAATACAAATAAAATAAAATCACAATAGTTATTCATTGTTATTATTGGTGAAAAGCGTTCATAATGGAAAGTTAAATATAAAACATGTTTCTATTATGCAACAGATTTACTTTGAAGTGTAATCAACAAGGTCATCGTTTGTCTGAAGACTTGAATAATGTTTACAAATGACGACGACAGGCTTAATCAAAACATAGCATTGTACCAACGATGTTTAATACCCAAGTTAGAAACAAAGCCAAAGAAATCCTAATTTAACCAGAAATCTATGATTACAAAGTTTGCCTCGTTCCCCCAATAATTCTGGTTTCTGGCTTTGTGAAATCTAGATGCACCCTTACAGCAAATAATGATTGTAGGTTGCTTGGTATGAGAAAAATTAATTCAGAAATAAAACATAACCTTAACCTGTCAACAAAGTGCGATAAGTAGGTCAGAGTGACCTAAGTTTGGTGGGAGGCTGTGTTACTCCACGAGATGCATCCTTACACCAAGTTATATGCTTGTAGGTCCCTTGCTATTGGAGAACTGAACTTGGACGTAAAACTTAACATAAGTCAATATAGAGCAATAAGTAGGTCAGAGTGACCTAATTTTGGAAGGAGGCTGTGTTACTCCCTGAGATGCACCCTCACACCAAGTAATATGATTATAGGTCACTTTGTATATCAAAACTGATTTTTGACATAAAACTTAAAAGCCAGTCAACAGTGTAATATGGGTCATGTGACCTTCATCATATGTCACATGGTCAGTCTCTTCATTATGCATCTGCACACAAAAATATATGACCCTATGTCTAGTAACTGAGAACTGGCTGTGGACGCAGATGACGGGGTGACTCCAATAGTCCCCCTCAACTTTGTTGAGGCAAACTAAAAAATCAATTTATCAATCAAAACCTTGTAAATATTGTAGAAAATCTGACCTTAAATGAATACTTTCCTACGTTTGACCAGAAGTGACAACCTGTTAAAAAATAAACATAACACGTATGTTGTTTGAAGTATTTCTATATTTTCATTATTATTTAATCCCATATTCAATCCTGATTAGCAAACTCCTGAAAACATGGTCATTCCAAGTTCCTGATTAGCAAACTCCTGAAAACATGGTCATTCAAAGTTCCTCATTCGTTAGAATGTACATAGTCATTAAAGATCTAACTAGGACCTAGAATTCTTAGCAATAGCCTAGAACATTTCGATATTTAATTTTAATAAAAGTGATTGATATAAATATTTCATTGGGGTTTATTTTCGTGGATTAGGTTGTCAACGAAATCCACAAAAATTGGTGTACAACTAATAAGTGTTTCACAGTATCTTCACTTAACTTCAAACCATTCCCCAGTTATAGAGGTGACATGATCTTTACCATAGGACATGGGGTTCTCAACTTTGACCTAAGTTTTTGACCTACAGAGTTGTACATACATTGAGACACACCCTCTGGTGCTAGTGAATATCCATGCCAAGTATAAAATTTGAAATCATAAATGTTCTCAAGATATAGAGCAGACACGATTTGTTACGGACGGACTGACGACAAAATGATCACTATAGGGCGACCGCCACCAAGTGGTGGAGCCCTAATAAATATGAATATTTACTGCATTTTAACAAACACTATCGATGTTAAAAATTTATGTCTAAAACTGTCTTCCTCATCAGTCATGTCTAGTGGTGTTCCGATGATAGGAATAAGTCGGAAATCAGTTGGTTCGGCTCAGAAATGTCATTAATCGAATGGAATTTTGTTAAATCAATTGTCGTTAACGTTTCCGGAATTTTAGAATTTCAGGTCCGTTTCCAGTTTGCATCTGACATGCGCAGTCATATGAAATTCAAAAATGGCAGCGGATCTGGTCTCTAATTGATTCACTGTTTTAATTGCTAACTAAAATATGAAAAGTAAATAAAAGATCAAACATGAACAAATAAAGCTCTGCAATGATATGGGATGTATACATACATAAGACATGTACAATCAGGCTGAATGCTTGATTTCATATAAATAAGAGCAAGTTATAATCATGCAATTATAACCGATAGTAATAGATAATCAGTAAGTAATTTCAACCAATTATCAAACACAAGTCATGTCACCACACCCCAAGTCTATTCTATTTTGTTGTCCCAAAAGGTAATTGCTCTGTCATAGTTGTAGATGGTTTGCACCTAAAACTAAGACGATATGATCACTATCAACCAATCATACTTTGGAAATGAAAAAGGACACTATAATTGGAGTTGATGAACGTTATATGATTAATGTCTCTGTCCAAAAACAATTTATAAAACATCATATTTTCTAACATTCCATCAGCATCTTTCATCCACGATCCTTTCACTATCTTTGATTGTAGATAAATTATCAGTTATCCCTGATTGAAAATAATATTATTGTTTATCAAACTTTTCCCTAATTTTAATCAAATCAAAGTCATACTACAGACATCAGCTGATTAGTGCTTACATTGACATTCTAATGCAACTTCAACAGACTTAAAAAAATGTACTAAAAATAAAATAATCAAATTTTGTTTAACATCAAATTTGCTTCAAAAAGTAAAATATAATTTTTCCAGTTTAAACATTTTTCTAACTAAACCATTTAATATTAACAAGCCAAACATCCTCTTATTAGTATTATACACATGGCGTTACTAGCCATTCTTAAATTATTAATGTATTACAGAGGATCCTTGGGATAACTGTTTTAAATTATTGAATGTATAACAGAGGATCCTTGGGGCTACTGATTTAAATTATTGAATGTATTACAGAGGATCCTTGGGGCTACTGATTTAAATTATTGAATGTATTACAGAGGATCCTTGGGGCTACTGATTTAAATTATTGAATATATTACAGAGGATCCTTGGGGCTAATGATTTAAATTATTGAATGTATTACAGAGGATCCTTGGGTGCTACTGATTAAAATTATTGAATGTATTACAGAGGATCCTTGGGGCTAATGATTTAAAATACCGAGAACCTCAGCCAATTAATTGGAAATACAATTTCAAGTTACTTATGGATTCGGTTGAGGACTATGCCAGAAAATGGACTTCAAAAGAACAGGAGCCTGCTGACACACTTTCAGAGTGGGTGAAGGCTATTAGGTCAATGATACAAATCAGAATTAAAAGCCTCCAAGGGTCTATGAGCACTAAAGCTATATCCATCTTTAAAGACCCTAAGGTTGTTGAAAACTTGACTCGCCTCCATGACAAATATGTAGTTGTCCCAGCTGACAAGGCCCCCAATAACATCGTTTTTGTTTGTAAGAACTATTATTTTGAGTGTCTTAGAAACGAATTGGGAATAGATAACACTGCGGGTAACCCAACTTATACACCGACCACACTCACTAAGCAGGAAGTCCTTGATAACCACAAGACCGTTCTTCATTCCTTTGGCATTTCTACAAAGGATGAAGAAATGGACCTTCCTGCTCTTTATTGGATTCCTAAACTACATAAGAATCCGTTTAAACAAAGGTACATTGCTGGGTCAGCTAATTGCTCTACAAAACCTCTTTCAAAGATTTTAACATCCATATTGACATGTGTTAAAGAGGGCCTTCAGAATTACTGTGAAACATCATATTCCACCAGTGGCGTCAATCAGATGTGGATTCTTAAAAACTCCAAAAATTTACTTCAATATCTAAAATCAAAATCTTTGGCTACATGCAACAGCATAAAAACTTTCGACTTCTCTACACTCTACACTACCATACCACATTCTCAATTAAAAGATCGCTTAAAGCAACTAGTTCATCAATGTTTTTTCAAGAAAAATGGGACACGCAGGTATAAATTCCTTGTTCTAGGTAGAGAAAAGTCTTATTTCGTGAAGAACCACTCTGATTCTGACAAAAAGTATTCTGAAGATGAAATTACAAACATGTTAGATTTTCTCATAGACAACATATTCGTTGAATTTGGCGGTCTAATTTTTCAACAAACAATCGGCATTCCAATGGGAACCAACTGTGCTCCTCTCCTCGCCGATCTGTTTCTGTACTCATATGAAGCGGACTTCATTCAAGGGTTACTACATGAAAACAAAAAGAAACTAGCCCAATCCTTTAATTTCACTTTTCGTTATATAGATGATGTGTTGTCGTTAAATAACGACAAATTCCAAGACTTTCTACATCTTATCTACCCCAGTGAGCTTGAAATTAAGGATACTACAGATACACCAAAGTCCGCTTCATATTTGGATTTATTTCTTGAAATAGACTATGAAGGACGTTTGAAGACAAAACTTTATGACAAACGCGATGACTTCAACTTTCCTATTGTTAATTTTCCCTTCTTGAGTAGCAATATACCAGCATCGCCTGCATATGGCGTCTACGTTTCTCAGCTTATCCGATTTTCAAGGGCATGCGTGAGTTACCCTGACTTTCGACAAAGAGGATTACTGCTGTCACAAAAGCTTCTTAACCAGGGTTTTATCAGGGATAAGTTGATGTCATCACTTAAGAAATTTTACGGTCGTCATCATGAATTGATTGACCATTACAGTGTTCCAATATCTAAGATGATGTTGGACCTGTTCCCACTGTCGTAACCTTTCATGTGACCCCTACGATTTGTGACTTCCACCGGATTGACCTTGTTGAACTTCACGACGGGTGCCGTATACGGAGCAGGAACTGCTTACCCTTCCGGAGCACCTGGGTTCACTCCTGGTTTTTATAGGAGTTCGTGTTGTTCATTGTTTTTAGTTTTCTGTGTTTATTTGTTGTGCTTGTGGTTGTTCGTTTGTCTTCCCGGGTTTGTCTGTCCAATGGATTACGTTTTTTTGATTGCTCCTTAGGTATATTTGTCCTTTTTAAATTATTGAATGTATTACAGAGGATCCTTGGGGCTACTGATTTAAATTATTGAATGTATTACAGAGGATCCTTGGGGCTGATTTAAATTATTGAATGTATTACAGAGGATCCTTGGGTGCTACTGATTAAAATTATTGAATGTATTACAGAGGATCCTTGGGGCTAATGATTTAAATTATTGAATGTATTACAGAGGATCCTTGGGGCTACTGATTTAAATTATTGAATGTATTACAGAGGATCCTTGGGGCTACTGATTTAAATTATTGAATATATTACAGAGGATCCTTGGGGCTAATGATTTAAATTATTGAATGTATTACAGAGGATCCTTGGGTGCTACTGATTAAAATTATTGAATGTATTACAGAGGATCCTTGGGGCTACTGATTTAAATTATTGAATGTATTACAGAGGATCCTTGGGTGCTACTGATTAAAATTATTGAATGTATTACAGAGGATCCTTGGGGCTAATGATTTAAATTATTGAATGTATTACAGAGGATCCTTGGGGCTACTGATTTAAATTATTGAATGTAATAGAGGATCCTTGGGGCTACTGATTTAAATTATTGAATGTATTACAGAGGATCCTTGGGTGCTACTGATTAAAATTATTGAATGTATTACAGAGGATCCTTGGGGCTAATGATGTAAATTATTGAATGTATTACAGAGAATCCTTGGGGCTACCGATTTAAATTATTGAATGTATTACAGAGGATCCTTGGGGCTACTGATTTAAATTTAATGTTATTGTCTCAAAATTTTCAAAGATGGTGGCCAAAAATGTAGCGTGAAAATTTAAGGGTGGCCCAAAAAATGGAGCGTGGCACCTTAAACCCGTCATGGTGGTTCCTGCTATATTTTGTCATCAGTGACATTCATTACAGGCAAGAGCAAAACTTACTACTTTATCCAAGACATAAGAAATGATAATCTTATGGTGTTTTAGTACCTTGCTTTCATTCCTGGTTTCACCTCCACAACCTTGTCTGTACAACTGATAACTTTAATAAACACTTCTCCTGCACCAGCATCTTTCTTCCGTAAAAAATTATTCACTCTGCTTTCTAAGTATTGTCCGAGTTTTGTGGTTGGTAGACCTGACATTGACAAATCTACAGTAGAAAGTAACGCAATTGATCATTTTTGTGTGTAGCACAAGGAATGTACAATTCTGTTTCTATAAACTGTATTTATTATATTGGATACAATTTTCATGCTTCTGATTAAACCATGCTGTCTACAGCTTTAGCCATCAGCTCAAACCAGACTTAAAACGTTTGTTAAGCCTAGTAAAAAGCATCACTATTCCAATATGCTCTTTTCTTTTTCACTCTTTATAATCTGATGCTGTCAAAATATTTAATTGATACCAATGAAACTTAAATCCACATTATATTTCTCTTCAGTTAAAACAAGAGTGGACACACTACATGTCTCGCATGAGTATGCACATGGACACAGAATAATGATTGACACTCGACATTTTGCAAGTCAAAGGTAAATGTGTTAAAAGAAATTGAAGTCAAGGTCAAAAGGCAGGTGTCATACTGACATGTATCCACTAAGAACTATCTATTAACCAAATATGGTGGCTCTAAGTATTAAAGTTGCTGAGAAATGGACCTAACCTGGAAAATGTGACAAAGTCACTCAAGCATGCAATTGAGGTCAAGGTCAAGAGACAAGTGTCAGACTTGCATTTACCCACTAAGAACTATCTATAGACCAAACACAGATGAATCTAGATATTACAGTTGTTTAAAAAAGGACTTAATCAAGAAATTTGGATGAAAGTCACTCAAGCATGCAATTGACGTCAAGGTCCAGAGACAAGTGTCAGACTGGCATGTACCCACCTAGAACTATCATTAGATCAAATATAGTAGATCTAGGTATTACAGTTGTTGAAAAATGGACTTAATCAAGAAACTTGGATGAAAGTCACTCAACCAAGTAATTGAGGTCAATGTCCAGAAACAGGTGTCAGACTGGCATGTGCCCACCAAGAACTATCTATTGACCAAATATGGTTGGCCTAGGTATTACAGTTTCTCAGAAATGGACTTAACCACGAAAATGAAGCATAAAATTGAGGTTAAGGTCAAAGACAGGTGTCAGACAGACATGTACCCACCAAGAACTATCTATTGACCAAATACGTGATTCGAAGTATTACAGTTTCTGAGAAAGGACTTAACCATGAATAATTGACGAAGTCACTCGAGCCTGAAATTGAGGTCAAGGTCCCAAGCCAGGTGTCAGACTGGCATGTACCCACTAAGAACTATCTATAGACCAAATATGGTTGGCCTAGGTATTACAGTTGCTGAGAAATGGATTTAACCATGAAACTTGGACGCAGATTTTAAAGAATATCATTTGCAGACTGCAAGCAGAATAAAAGTTCAACTAGGTCCATTTTGGTAAGGCAGTCTCAAATATTGTTGTCAAGTTGGGTTCCAAATGGCTCACTGGTTTTGCAAAATAAGGTTCAAATTTGCTGACTGGTTTCAGACAAGAACAATTTTTAGGTGGATATTCCTATATTGGATGGCAGGCAGGGTCATCTGATATATTTCTGAAACAGGACCATGAAAGGACCATTGCTGCCATGTTGGGTTCCAGTTGGTTCACTGGTTTCGTAAATGAAGAATTTTTCCATAGTGTCCTATGTTAAAGTATGTTTGACTGTCGTGACTATCTTTTTGATGGTACACGAGGTCATCAAATACGATTGCAGCAGTAAGCTTTAACAAAATTAATATTAATCAAAGAATTGAAACTATAATCAATAAAATTAAATCTCCCAGATTAAAGAATTTGAAATAATTTTGGAAGTTATTTTTCGGATTTGTTTTATTTTGGCATTTTTAATTCTTGCACATTTGCAACAGGCTCCAAATGAACCCAATAACCACAGCCAAAATATCCCAATTTACGCTATAGATCGTTTTTTTTTTAACTGTTTGTGTCAATACCAAAGCTGGCAATGAAGTCCTAGAACATTGAGCCTGAAAAATATACAAACTTACTTCTTGCAGTATATCTGTTTTCCTTTCTCTTTGTTCCTTTAGCTTTATGACAATTATCACAGGTAAAACTGGTTTAAAAAAAAAAACACATTTTACTTAAAAATTAATGTTTTTGCACACAAAAACGTACATCTCCCCCCCACCCGCATGTTATCAGTAGGGAACATAAAATAGTTGTATTACAAACCTGATACCAAATGTGCAATTAATTGAATTAACTAGTCAGAAAGAAAGAGGTGTCAATATTCCTCTCTAAGCATGAATATTAATTTCTTCCTTCCTGTCCTAATGCAAAATGACTAAGTCCATATTTAAGCCTGGTCAACCCTCAGAATTGATTTTTCACAAAAACCAGAATACATGCATATCTGCATACCCTAACAAGTACTCCTTCCAAATTTCATCCAAATCTAAAGTAGGATGCATGAGATAAAAAAAGTCTGTCTTTCATCTAGTTTTAAGGCAAAATGGCTTAGTCCATTATTTACCCAGGTCAACCCTTAAAAAAAAAGATTTATCATAAAGTCAAGAACACATGCACATCTGCATACCCTAACCAGTATTCCTGCAAACTTTCATCCATTTCCAAAGTATGATGCATAAGATTGAGTGATTACAAAATTTCTCCCATCTAGTATTAAGGCAAAATGGCTAAGTCCATATTTGACCCCAGTTAACCGTCAAAAATTGATTTATCAAAAAATCAAGAACATATGCACAAGTATTCCTGCCAAGTTTCATCAAAATCCTAAGTATGATGCACGAGATAGAGTGATGACAGACAGTACAAAAACAATACGTCTCCCCACCTCATTGGAGGGAGAAATAATAAATTCCTATAACAAACGAAATTGGAATACTACAAGTATGAACTATGATTTCTTTTTCCTATTCCTAAGTGCATTGACCGGGTCAAACTTTTGGAAGTCAGAGAATGGTTTTCCAAAATATATGCATAGTTAAGTGTCGAAAAGTAGGAATAAGTATGGGTAAAATTGTTTGTAAAAATACACAACTGATTACGGGCAATTTTGTTTGTAAATTTAATTGAATTTCCTTAGAGTTCCCTCTTTTGTAACTTTTCATATTCATACCCTATTTTTCTTCCAAACTTAAAATGCAGCCTTCATTAACACCCAGTTGTTATTCAAAAGAGTTATCTTTCTATAAATGACATCCTTCAATGAATGACTGCATGCAATCCTATGCATGCTTACCTTACCTTCATAGACCTATTTGCAGATTAGGAGTACTTTGCCCATGAAACCATCATGATGACAATAATCCAGCACTCCTACTTTGATAAGCTTTGTTTATCAAAACTCCCAGTACTGGACTAAAAATTTGCATTGAAGTACTGATATGGGAATTTTCTCTGTTACCAGTAATGACATTTCATTAAAGCCCTTTTGGAGTATAAACTTAAGGTTTTATAAATCATAATAGTAAATTTATTTACCCATTAGGCCAAATTGGTTCAAAATGTAAAACACAAATAGTATGAAGCTTTCGGCCACATTCATCACATTCAACAAAACTGAAAAAGAGAAAAAATAGTATTCAACCAAACAGCTTGTCTTTAGTTCAGTAATAAAGTTTTTCTTTACACATTGTTAAGGTAGCACCATCACATCAATTCCATATATTAGATTTACAGTGTTTTTTAATCATTTATTTTGCATAAAGATACATTTAATATCTTGTTATTAATTCCCATATATTAGATTTATGGTGTTTTTTTGATAATTTGTTTTGCACAAAGATACATTTATCTTGCAATAACAATCTAGAAATTTTAGTTGTTGAAGAACTTCAGTCCATGCTGCAAATCAATTTTCAGTTCATTTGCCTCTGACAAGGATTAAAAATGTATAAGATTCAAGAATGATGAACATGTAATAAACATTATATTAATGATCCAGGTTTCAAGTTAAAATGGTCTGAGTGGCTAAAAGAAGATTTCTTTATAATCTATCCGAAGAGTTCTTTCAGTATTATGCAATCAGACTTTTTATCTTTACAATTTAAAGTTAAAACATTACTAATAGGCCATCAGGAACAATGACTGTTTTGACCTTTAATCAAAGATCTATTTTTTTTCTTCATTTATTCAAAAAATATTGAAAAAATTTACTTTAAATTGCCTTTTCTCAAAAATGTGTCCTACGAATTTTCTTTAAAATTGATATGTTATTGCCACTAAAATTTCCGTTTTATTGATATGAAAGCTATAGGGGGTCACCGAATTCGTTTTTGCAGTATAAATCATCCAAGTGTCTGTACAATACCTAAAAACGTCGAAAAATAAGATTTAGAGGCACGACGTCACGATTATTTTTGCCTTTTCGGCGCTTTTTCCACGCTGTACAGCAGATTCAACTATCCATACTTAAAAAACGAATTGGGTGACCCCCTATAAATTTTATATCAATAAAACGGAAATTCCAGTAGCAAAAACATATCATTTTTAAAGAAAATTCGTAGGACAGGATTTCGAGAAATATTAATTTTTAGTTAAAATTGCTGAACTTTTTTACGATATTTACATGTATTCTATATATTTGTACTACTATTTTCCGGATATTTAATTTGCTATATCCCAGAAAGTGTAAAAGTTATATATATCATTTTTTCGATGTTCATGTGCAGTTCCTCATGCTATTGTTGTATGCAAAATTTCATAAAATTCCGTGGGATTATCCATTTACGTACCTGTCACCTTAAAACAACTATTTCAAGGAACAAAATAGATGTATTCTTAAAACCAAAAATGAAATAACAGTTTCGCAAGTATTAGCTATTATTTGTTTCCTTTTCTTGAAAAGTACTAGCCAGGTTCATCTTGTGGAGAAAAAAAGGCTGAACAAAAACCAACAAGACTGTTACACATAGCCATATGTCCCCTGCCGCAAAAAAAGTCTAAGCCCCACAAGATACACAAATGTATATTATTGAAATGGTGGCACAGTATGAATATCAACACATAATAAAAAAAATTGAAGTACAATACAAATAAAAATTTGCGTCTACAAAGTGTTCCTGTAGTGTCACATGCACAAAAACATTAAAGTCCCATAGCTCCCATAAAATTTGTCAAATCAAAATGGTGGTGTGAAAGAATCAAGTACATATGGTGACTAACAATCGTACAAAATTTAAACAAAATCCGATCAGCGGTCACAGAGGAGTTGTGCTGACAAAGTGGTCCTATAGAGTCAAATGCAGAAAAAGTTTAAGTCCCATAACTCGTGTAAAATTTGTCAAATCAAAATGGGGGACAATAAACTACTACGCCTTATGCGCATGATACACCTGTCCCTAGCAACAGCTATGAAGTTATTAAATTTTTTTTAAGCAAATTAAGTGTCATGTTAATTTTTCAACAGCTTAACATATCTAAATTATAACACTGTAACAATAAACTAAATATCATCGTGTAAGCAGTTTGAAAAAAATTGGTATAGACATACTAGAGTTAGTGCGCGATGTGAAAAATCTTTTTTTTTTTGACAATCTAATTCCAATAACTCTGGAAGGACAAAAGTGAAAATTGTCAAAAGGTATACAGACCCTAAGACCATCATTTGTAATAATGTGTTAAAGTTGGAAGAAATTAGTCTAGGCGTACTCGAGTTAGTGCACAAGATGTGAATTTTTTTTTTTTTCGACAATCCAAGTCCTATAACTCCAGAATGACAAAATTGAATATCGTCGAAATCGAAAGGGAGCTTTTCAATCCTAATGTTGTATCAATGTTGTATCAAATTTTCATCAGAAATGATGGAAGCAAATTTGAGTTATCGTACGAAGGGTTGAAAGAAGGACGGTTGGATGGACAGACGGACATTGGTATACCATAATACGTTCCGTCTACAACAGGAGTATAAAAATTGTAATGTTTATCACTTCTCCAATTTCCCTTCAAAACTGGTTAGAGCTATTAACTAAAAACTAGAGGCTCAAGTGAGCCTGAATTGCTCAAATGAATAACGAATCAGGTAACCTACAGTATATTTAATATTGATTGTAAATCATTGCTTAGCAAATCAGAATGTTCTATAAAATATTCCTGGTAAGTTTGGATAATATTTCTAATGCCACCATTCAAGGAATATTCTATTTCCAAGGGCAACAACTCTCACAATAATCATCTTATTAGCCTGAAACTCATACTTGATCAGTAGCGCATCATTATAAGCTCACTTACCAAAAATAAGATTAGCTGGTGAAAGGGTAAATTCATACTTTGCCAATAATTCCTATTTCCAAGGGCAATAACTCTCACATTATCCTATCAGCGTAAAACTAAAACTTGATCTGTAGCTCATCAAAATAAGCTCACATACCTAAATAAGATCAGTTGGTGAAACAGTTTCTGAAAAAAGTCCAGAACAACTGTATTGTGACTGACAGTGCAAACCTTTAGTCCCCTTCGGAGTTGCATGTAGGGGACTAATGAAAATGTAAGTCTACCACTTTCCTCTAATTTAAGTAACTGCCTATTTTGCAATCAAAAGTTTAATACAAAACAAGGTATCATTCAATTCCAAATTTAAGGTATAGTCACAAGAAAATACCAAAGTCCTTGTTTAACAGATTTTCATCCAAAAAATGCATGGTGGATAATCAACTTGCATCCTAACCAAACCGATTCTTACCACTGATTTACAAATAATTACATAAAGAAGTGTGTTTAACAGCTTACGGTTCATAATCTAACTGGTCATTCTTCAATCTTTCAAACTGGTTCTTTTTAATTCTTCTGAAATTATGTAAAATAAAACTTTTGCAACATATTTACAGAGTATATGACTAACAAAAATATGAACCTCTACGAACTTACCATGAACAAATACACCAGAAGAATAAAAGTACACTAAGTATTTGTTACTTCATCCAATTAACACCTGTAGAAATCGTTGACATTTTTGTCTATTTTTAGCAATAGTGGCAAACTTTATCAAGATAGAGCAAAAGGATACATTTCTTACAGATAGCCATCAACAGATTATTTGCAGCAATTTGGTTCAATACAAACAAGCATTTTCAAAAATTGTTCCAACGAGTATTTATTTTTATCACTATTAAAATATTATCAGCCAAGTGTTGGAATCAGATTACTTCTTTAAGACAAATCCCTCTATTGTTTTTGTGCATATAGCAGCGTAACGGTATTATGCTGTCGCTATTTCCGCAAAATTCTAACGTTTCAGAAGAATTATCAGTCATTGATCAGCGGAAATGAGAATCAAGACTGGAATCAATGGAAGGTTCGCAAAAGTTAACACATAAAGCGAATTTTAAGAGAGAAATGTGCCCTATTTCATGTATGGCTTAGTTAAAATTTAATCTAAAACAGATTAACAAAAACTATCCGATATGAACTAAATGTACACCTAAATTATTTTCATATATCGCAGGTGATAAAATATAATTAGAGATCATGAACTTAATTAACGTTTCTGCAGACTTCATTTACTATATTTTTATAACTATTATTATTTTATGCAACCGTCAGCTTCATCTTGACTAATAGTTTTGTGCAATCTTAAGCTAATTTGTTAAGATTTTTATCTTTACTATTATTTGGACAAAAATATACTTTTTAATGTCATATGTTATACTCCTTACCCCTCTCTTACAATTTCTTGGTTTTAGTAACAATAACATTTGATTACTTTTCATTACAAAAGAAAACAGAAATAAAAGTAGTACATTGATACATCCGAAACCATTTAAGGAAATCAACACAAGTAATTCTTTTAGGACTGACGGATAGATGTATCTAGCATCTGGATCAATATCAAACCCAATGAGTACACTAACTATATCTTCATTTAGAATTTTGAATATATATTCCGTTCATTTTTATGCTTTAATGCGCTTTTTATTGCATATTACATGTTTTACTAAATAAATTTTCTGAGCCGTGAATTTATGAATGACAACATCTGATGGGAAACCCAATTATGACAAAACGTCATTCAACATTTTTCCAAGAGAAGATAACTCTAATCTTCATAACAATTATTGTAAAATGAATAAAAAGTAGTTTTTCTTTCTTAAAAGGCTGGTGACCTATATTTTTTAAAAGCTTATTCGTTAAAGAATGCTATTTCTTCTTCCATGCCAACTTTAAGAAAATTCTTAAGGTCAGAATTTTCAATATATCATTTTGTACAAAAAAAGATACGACTATTTTTCAGTGGGAAATTAAATAATATACTTTTTTCTCAATTAGAGCAAAGAAAATTATTAAATCAAAAACAAAATCTTGAAATTTTAGAAATTCTGGAAATTTTGTTACCAAAATGTAAAATTTCTGATGTGTTTCAAAAGAAAAACAGTTCTTTGAAGATGACATGTTATTCTTAATGATTTCTTAAAACGAGAAGACGGAATAACATGAAAACCAGTTCAGTGACCTCATGTTTTTTTAAAAAAACTTCATCTTGATCAATATTACTTGGAAATACCCTAGGGTTGCTTTTAATGAAATTCCTAACATCAGAGGTGAATAGAGGGATTTGTCTTTAAGACAACTACCTAAGGATCTTTCCTGCAAAAAACAGTTTGAACTAACCAAGAAGTACTGAATGGACAACAACAGATAACAATAGTTACATGACTGTACACTTTATAACCGATCTGATATTAAAATGTAATTGGCATCAAAGATGCAAAAGCTAATTGCAACATAATTTGAATGTATTATGATGGCATTTGACCATGACAACAGTAATTTGTATAAATTGGAATTACATTTTTGACTTCAGTAACATATGGTTCCTAAAGTCTGAAAATCTTACAATTGCATTTATCAAATTGTTCTAAGCACTTCCTGTTCAACTGATTATTTCACTGAAGAACTATTCCAAACAGTAAATATCTTGAGAGATTTACTAGAAAATATACTAAAGTTAAAACTGCAATGTTTGAAATTAGCTTGTTCAAAGAAATTGCTATTAAACATTTGAATACATACATTTATTTAATATATGGCTGCTAGGATTAAATGTCTGAGTCTCTCAGGATATAAACCACAGATTTTTTCTTAATTCAGTTATTTCACAGTTGATCACCTATTTTCCCTAGGAAAATTGTCTTTTTAAACCATGCATTTTCCTCGCGAAATTCTTTTCGATTATGTCTAATTTTATCTCATCGTAAAGTACAAATCTGAGAATATCGAAAATATTTGATTTGTCAGACAAAAACGTCTGACTCCTGTGATGAGCAATTAGCTTTCCTATCCGAGGAGGGTAAATAAGATATATTAGACAACAGCGATGTGAAAACACCAACTAGAGGCTCAGATCGCTCCTGGCAGAAACAAAAATTGCCCATGGCAGCCAAGTTTGTCGCATGATTTGGACAAAATGAGAAAAGTTTGTAAAAAAACTCCCACAGATGCTTCTTGTCAAGTTTCGTTTCAGAGAAGATCTCTTTATATCAGCCTATCAGAAACAACAATTGTCCATGGCAGCCATCCTTGTAATCCAATCAGGATGAAAAAAATTAATTTCATAAAAGACTTTGCATAGATGCTTTCTGTCTGACAATTTTGGCAAGTAGTTCCAGAAAAAAAAATTTTAATCAACCAATGAGAAACAAGAATTGCCAATCACGGCAATGTTTGTTGCCCGATCAGGATGAAATGAAGAAATTTTGTAAAGCACCTTCCACAGATGTTTCCTGTCAAGTTTCGTTCCATATGGCCAAACGACTTCAGAGGAGAAGATTATTTATATCAGCCAATCAAATAAAAGAACTGCCCATGGCGTCCATATTTGTAGTCCAATCGGGACGAAATTAGGATATTTAATAAAGGACCTCCCATTTATCCTTCTTGTCAAGCTTCATTCCATTTGGCCGTGTGATTTCTGAGAATTTTTATTTTATAACAGCCAATCAGAAACAAGAACTACCCATGGTGGCCATATTTATAGTCCGATTGGGACAAAATTTTGATACTTTGTACAGAACCTCCCATACATGCTTCTTGTCAAGTTTAGTTCCATTTGGCCAAGTGATTTCAGAACAGATCCTTTCATATCAGTCAATCAGAAACAAGAACTGCCCACTGTGGCCATATCTGTTGTCTGATCGGAACGAAATGAGGAAACTTTATAAAGGACCCCCCAAATATGCTTCCTGTCAAGTTTTGTTCCATTTGGCCTAGCAGTTTCAGAGGAGAATATTTTTGAAAACTCAGCCAATCAGAAACAACAATTACCCATGGTGGCCATGTTTGTTGTCCGATCAAGACAAAATGAGCAAACTTTAAAAAGGACCTTAGATTCAGAGGAAGAAGTTTAAAATGTGAAAAGTTAACAGATGGACGAGGGATGCCAAGTGATGCGGAAGCTCACATGGCCTTTTGCCGGGTGAACTAAAAATGTAATAAGGCGCAGTAATTTTCTTTTGGTACAATAAAACACTTATTGACTGCATATTTGGGAATAGTAAGTTTATTATCCCCTGGATACCAACTATTGCCCCTTGGCTACACACTGTGGCAATAGTTGGTATCTCCAGGACTAAACTTACTATTCCTCTCATACCCAGTTAATAAGTATATAGTATGTCAGCTAGGTACTTTCCCCTACTAAGGTCTGAGAGTTCAATGGAAAACTTGTGCCGGCTGCTTCCATCAATCTTTGGTTGAGGAAGAGTTGCAGATGGTGATGTCTACCAGCAAGTACAGGGATACAGAAATTTCATCAGCCTCTGTCAGACATTTTTTAATAGACATGAATTGTCTATTTAGCAATCTTAACATACAACCTTATTTAATAACCAGAGGCTGTATTGCTCGCCTACTATTTCCATTTGTTCATTGCTAAAGGAGTTTGAGATTAACATCCATGCCATGTTTGGCTTAATTCTGTTCATTAATTTTCAAGAAGAAGCCATTTGTATGTACATTATGTAATTCCCATAGGGTCCTATGTTAATCTAAGTCTTCTCCTGACAGCCATCATGTATGACAGATTGGCACCAAAGTAACAGCACTTCGTCAGAACATCATAAGAAACATTTATGCCATGATTGGTTTAATCCATTCAGCAGTTCTCTAGCAGAAGTTTTTTTTTATGTATTTCCCATAGTGTTCTATGTTATACTAAGTCCCACGCTGGAGGCCATCTCGGATTATGGATTGGTAACAAAGTAACAACACTTGGTCAGCACCTTATAAGGAACATTTATCTAATGTTTCCTTTCAATCTATTTAGCGGTTCTCTAGAAGAAGGTGTTTGTATGTATTTCCCTTAGTCCCTCGCTGACAGCCATGTTGGATGACGGATGGCACAAAGTTACAACACTTGGTCTGCACCTTCATAGGAACATAACTTTAAAGTTTATTTTCAATCAGTTGGGCTGTTCTGCAGAAAAAAGGTTTTTTAAAAATTCAGAAATTAGAAATCGCCCTGGTGGCCATGTTTTTTGACAAATTAAAACCAAAGTTACAAGACTTGGAAAGGACCTCTGCCTAATTTGGTTTCATTCTAATCAGTTGTTCTCAAGAAGAAGATCATTATGTGATGATGCTGGACGACGGACGCCAAGTAATGGCAAAAGCTCACATGACACTTTGGGTCAGGTGAGCTTAAAATTTTGTTATGCATGATTTATCGATGTATTGTGTAGATTCTGTAATGTCCTTTGTATCTGCTACTTTTTTCTGTGCGATGTTGTCAGACAATTTTGATGTTTTAGGCGTCTTCTTTGAAGTCCACATTTGCTACATAAATAAATCGATAGAAATATCTGCTACGCTATGCAGTAGAAATGTAAAAAAAAATAAAAATAAAAAATAAAATAAATTGAAGTAAAAGGACTTTAAAATCGGTCAATGAAAGCCTTCTAAAAAGATGACATTTTGATTAATTTATATATTTTACTGATGTAAAAAACCCAGCACGAGGACCTCACAAAGATTTGTACATGCTCAATACTACACATGCAGAAAATGGTAACATTATGGAAATCTTTTATTTTTGCCAAATTAAACAACAGGGGCATTTATTATCTACAAGTTTATGATAGTGACCTGGTAGTTTGTCCAATACATACCTTGTATGGAATTTTTTAAATTGCAAAGCAGAGAGGTATAAAAAACACCTGATGTGATCGTCACTGATGATTGACCTCGACTGCAATTTGTAAATTGTTCAAAGGTGTACAGTAATTATATTTATTTGCAATAAAGGCATCAACACCTTTGCAAATTACCGTATTGACATAGTAATTGCTGTAAAAACAGTCAGTAAAGATCAGTCAATCATAGAGAGGAAATTACCACAATGAGGTCATCGTTTAAACTTCGAAATTTTCGTGCAACTTTTCAATTATCTTTTTCTTTTTTCTTATTTTAAAATTAAAACTTTGGATTACCTTTTGACTCATTTACAACTGGACAAATAAAAATTTCTCCAGTCATGACTGGACAATAGAAGGATTTCTGGATCCTTGATTAAGTAACATTTATTGAATTTAAGTCCAAAAATGACTAAATCAAATACATAACTGCAAACACACAACTAGACGCTCCCAGGAGCATTTATTGTTCACCTGGAAATCATTTGCAGAATAAATTGTTTAAAGATGTCCATCTTAACTGGCAGTCTGGAACATTGCTGTTCAAATTGGCTCACTGGTTTTGCCAAATTGTTAAATGGTTTCAAACAACAAAATCTTTCAGTGATTTTTCACTGAAGGTTGTATGTGAAAGTATGTTTCATTCTGGTGGCCATCTTGGGTGGCACCAGGGTCCTCAGATACAATTCTGACAAGAGACAAACTAAGGACCATTGCAACCAAGTTTTGTTCCAATTGGCTTTGTGGTTTCAGACTAAAAAATCTTAAAAGTTAATTTCCCATAGGGTTCTTCGTTAATCTTCAGTTCTGGCCACCATCTTGGGCAGTGGGTGGGGTCATCATATATAATTCTGAAATAGAACCACCTAAGGACCATTGCTGCCAGGTTTATTCAAAGTGGCCTAGTGGTTTCAGAGGAGCAGAGGAGTTTCAGGCAACAACGAATGGATGCCAAGTGATGCCCTTTGGGCCAGGTGAGCTAAAAAACATATGTTATAATTAAATTAATTGGATACAAAATGGAAACATCATATATGAATGTTTCATTTATTGTGTAAAAATATATAAATTTATCCTGCAACTAGCCTATTTAGTAGACAAATAGGAGAAGAGATCAAAAGTTCAATGTCGGATAAAAAACTTAATTCAAATAGTTTGGGGGTGGGGGGGTAAATATCTCTGCAAGTTTTGTTATCCGACATCGATTTTCGGATTGAAAAATACGGATTCAAGTGATGTCCAAGTCAAAATACAGAACAAACATACATTGTTGAGGAAAAACAGGACCCATGATACAAAAAAGTATACTCAAAGCATATGCCCATATTGGTCAATCAATTTTTCCCAAATTAAGTTAAGAGGGGGGGTGGGGGGGGGTCAGTGAAAAAACTATGTGAATTAAATTTTATCCGACATTGAACTTTTGATCTCGTCCCAAGGGTGTCGAATATTTGTTTTAATATTTGTCTAGGAGCATAATATCAACTCCTGGTACCCTTCCCTTCACTTCCATTGAAAGGATGTATTGTGTTCTTATGATGTCATGTTCTCCCTAGTTTTCACACCGAAAATCAACTTCTTAAAATAAGCTAGATATGTTCCATTTTCCTGACTTTCCCCAGAAAAGATAACAATTTTATCATTGTTGACAAATACATTATTGTATATGTACGACTATGCAGAGACTTACGTGACTGGTTGTGTAGGATCATCAGCAAGTTCTACTTCTTCTCCTTGGATTTCATTAAAGCACTTTTCACAGTACACATATCTGTCAGAATAAAGTCCATTTCTCCGATTTCTGTTATATGTTTTTGAAGATGATGACAAAGATGATTGATGATGAAAGTACATAGATGAAATACAACAGCACCACAGCACAAGCAGAATATGATTTGGTGAAAAAAGAAAAAAGAAAAAAAAATACATTTAAAGCTAATAATATCACAGGCTACAAAAAAAAAAAGTGAAATCACATTTCTTTGATTCACTGAATTTCATCTAAAGCTAATACTATCACAAAAATAACAATAGACATTGTTACACTGAACTTATTTGCCATTGCAACCTGTCCTATGCTGCTTTTTATTTCTTTACACGTCTCTGATTTTCAGCAGACATTTATTTACATCTGCTGACATTAAGTATTGATTTCCAATAGAAATATCGCTCACCTGGATTCTTTTTCCAAATCAACAGATATTAAGTAAAATTTTAAAATATTGTGATTTCTTGAAAGGATAGTTTGGTTGTGGAATTCAGCTAATACTATGCATACAAATCTTACATGAGTAAGTGATCTCAGACAAGAATATCTTTAAATAAGTTTAATTCATCGTAGGGTGTTCTAAAACCAGGATGTTTATACAGTTGCCTCCCATTAGTTAATATTCTCTTAAAATATTTTACTTTTTAGTTCTGATCTTTTTTACACAAGATTGGACACACAAAAATGTCTCGCCTGTTGTGTATTTCTAATGAAAGTAAATGCTATCAGACATACATTATAAATTTTCAGCTGTAAATAATGATATAATTTCAATGCTGCTGATGTCTGTATGAATGCTAAAGCTGCTGCCAGGCCTGCTGAAGACAGAGCAAAAAACAAAAACTTAACTATAACCACTGAACCATGAAAATGAGGTCAAGGTCAGATGACACCTGCCAGTTGGACATGTACACCTTACAATCCTTCCATACACCAAATATAGTAGACCTATTGCATACAGTATTGGAAAAACAGGCCAAAACACAAAAACTAACTATAACCACTGAACCATGAAAATGAGGTCAAGGTCAAAGTCAAATTTGTGGCGGAGGAGGTGCCCTGGAAGTGACGTCATAGTACGTGATGCGTATTTTGGGTTTATAACGTTACAAGTGTTTTTCGTCTTTATGACGTAATACTTTGTTTTAATGACATTATACGCCAGTTGGACATGTACACCTTACAATCCTTCCATACACCAAATATAGCAGACCTATTGCTTATAGTATCTGATATGGACTTGACCACCAAAACTTAACCTGTTCACTGATCCTTGAAATTGGGTCGAGGTCAATTGAAAACTGTCTGACAGGGATGAGGACCCTGTAAGGTACGCACATACCAAATATAGTTATCCTATTACTCATAATAAGAGAGAAATTAACATTACAAAAAATCTTAACTTTTTTTTCAAGTAGTCACTGAACCATGAAAATGAGGTCAAGGACAATGTACATATGACAGACGGAAACTTCGTAGCATAAGGCATCTATATACAAAGTATAAAGCATCCAGGTCTTCCACCTTCTAAAATATAAAGCTTTTAAGAAGTTAGTTAATGCTGCCGCCACTGGATCACTATCCCTAAGTCGAGCTTTCTGCTACTTTAAGTCGTAGGCTCGACAATAACTAAAACTAGAGGCTCAGAGGGCTGAGCCTGTATCGCTCACCTGGAATGAAAGCTGTTTTTGTTGATGTACCTCAAGAGAGGTCACTTCTCCCTATCATTATGAAGTGTGATAAGCCTTGTAGGGACCACATTTTTCTGCAACAAGGTCCTTCTACTTACAGGTCAGCATATTCTTAAATTCTGTGGTTCTCTAGAAGATTTTTGTATATATTTCCAATAGGGTCTTATGTTGACCTAAATCCTCTGCTGGTGGCCATCTTGAACAAGGGATTGAGGAACGTTCAGGCCATGTTTGGTTTCAAGCAATTCTGCAATTCTGTAGATTTTTGTTGTAAGCCATAGACACCTTCTGTCAAGTTTGTTTCTATTTGGCCTAGCAGTTTCAGAGAAAAATTTTCTTTTAAATCAACCAATCAGAAACAAGAATTGCCCATGGCAGCCATGTTTGTCACCTGATCTGGACAAAATGAGGAAACTTTGTAAAAGAAACCTCCCACAGATGCTTCTTGTCAAGTTTCGTTCCATTTTGCCAAGTGGTTTCAGGAAAACTTTTCTTTATATCATCCAATCAGAAACAAGAATTGCCCATGGCAGCCATGCTTGTTGTCCAATCAGGATGAAAAAAATTAAGTTCATAAAAGATGTTCCGTAGATGCTTCCTGTCAAGTTTGGCTGACAGTTTTGGCCAAGCAGTTTCAGAGAAATTTTTTTTTTAATCAACCACTGAGAAACAAGAACCCATGACTGCCATGTTTGTTACCTGATAGGGACAAAATGATGAAACTTTGTAAAGAATCTCATATAGATGCTCCCTTCCAACTTCGTTCCATTTGGCCCAGCGACTTCAGAGAAGAAGATTTTTTTTATATCAGCCAATCAGAAACAAGAACTGCCCATGGCAGCCATACTTGTGGTCCGATCGGGACGAAATGAGGAATCATTGTAAAGAAGCTCCCATATATGCTTCCTATCAAGTTTCATTCCATTTGGCCAAGCGATTTCCGAGGAGAAGATATTTTTATATCAGCCAATCAGAAATTGGGGTGAAATGAGGTAAATTTATAAAGGACCTCCCATATATGCTTCCTGTCAAGTTTTGTTCCATTTGGCCAAGCTGTTTCAGACAAGAAGATTTTTTGAAAACTAAGCCAATCAGAAACAACAACAATTGCCCATGGTGGCCATGTTTGTTGTCTAATCGGGACTACATGAGCAAACTTTATAAAAGACCTTATATAGATGCTTCCTGCCAAATTTAATTCCATTTGGCCCAGTGGTTTCAGAGGAGAAGATTAAATGTTATAAGTTAACGGACGGATGACAGATGCCAAGTGATGACAAAAGCTCACATGGCCTTTGGCCAGATGAGCTTAAAAGTTCCATTTTTTCATTAAGATAATAAAACACAAAATTAATCTAAACTCAGTATGAAATGCTTATTAAAATAGGGAGTTCTCTGTCCATTATTTATAATTTTGAGGAAAAACCCCTAGACGTTAATATACGAAACTTGTTTGCTTTCTAAGTTTGGCTGTGGCGGCCATCTTAATTGACAGTCCGGGTCATCAGAAACATTTCAGAAAGAGGACCAAAAAGTCTGGTTCCATTGGCAAAGTGGTTTTAGACAAGATTTTTAAATGAATTTTCCTATGAGGTCCTAATGTTAACCTAAGTTCAGCTGTGGTGGCCATCTTGATTCACAGTCCGGGTCATTGGCCACAATTCTGAAAGAGGACCACACAAGATCCATTGCTGTCAACTTTGGTTCCAACTGGCCATGTAGTTTCATCGAAGATTTTAATCAAAGTGCTGGGAAGCACCACTGGAAAGATTGCAACTGTAGTTGTGTAATTTCAAACGGAATTTTATCACAGATTTTTTTCTCTGCTATGTAAGATCAATCTTTTCCTTTTTTCCTGAAATATTGAGTTTTTTTTTTAATTCAAAATCGATGTACATTCTGGGATACGAAGAGAATTTTTAATAAGAGTTCAAGTGATAAATTTTACTAAAATATTTGTTATTGGATCGCAATTTACTTGACATGACTTAAAAAAATTTAGATTCACGTGCATGTCTGAGATAATCTTAAGGTATTTCTGGAATAATGGGTCCATTAAAAAAACTGTCACATCAGTAAATGCACAATTAGTTTTGACAATAAATTAATTTATAAATAAAGTTCCCAAGAATGGATGATAACTCGCTACCCTATTATACGTGAATGAACAGAAGGTAAACAATCAAAATGGCTGTATTTTCAAAACATGGATGGAAATGTGTCAAAAATGTTTGTTTTAATGTATTTGGGACCAGGGCTCAGCCTACTTAAGGATGACGGGGAGAAATTACTTTTCTCTCTGGGGTTAACAAGGAGAAGTGGTGGGAGACATGGGGAAGTCATTACATGACATTCCAAAGCATTGATGATGTTTTTATTTGAAGAGCTAGTCTTATTCTAATGTTTTTTTTTAAGAAATTAAGATTCATTCTCTGATTTACAGTTCAACATGGGTGAATTATAGTTAACTCGTACCATTGTCAACTCATACCACCTAAAGTCAACTTATACCATTGCAAACTCGTACCATAGTAAACTTGTACCAAACATATAAATATGCACCAAAATTGATACGGTTGTGTACAATCTACAACAAGGTAAAGTTTTTTTTTTTTGATGAAACTAATACTGAATAAAGTCTGTGGTGGTTCTTTAAAAATGAAATTACTTTGAATGTATCTGACCACTGACCGTTTGTTTTTATTAGGTATATAAATACGACGGATGTCATAGATTCGAATAATTTACATTCGAAACAAAATTCGTCATTGTGATTGAAACCAGCAGTGGATATTTTAATTGACATCGTCTTCTTCCTCTGTGTGTATATACTCATCATGCAGCTTTGGTTGTAGGCAATCTGAACATGTCCAGTTAACCCTAGTACTACCGGACGTTGATATAGTGATTACCAAAACAATTTTATTGTACTGCCAGTCGTCGATATATTGAGCACTTCCAGTAGTTCCATTCAGTGCAGGTCGTCACTATAACAAATTTCTATATTAGGTAGAGTTTTCGAGTTCTAGCCAATGAAATCAAGCAGATATATTTATATTTAGTTGATATTATGTCAGAAAAAGGATTTCCCTATAGAAAAGTTTTTATTGGTCAATTCCAACATCCTATTCTAAAATTATTTTGATGACAAATGTTGATCTCGTAGTTTGTTTACATCGAGTTTGAAGTAGACAAAGAAGGTAGCGGACAGCGACACGTTTTTAGAGTAGCTTAACCCTGAAAATCAAGATTTTGTAAGAAAATTTTTTCTTAAGGATGATTCTGAAGAATATTTAGGTTTTGATGAAGATGATTCAGAAAAATATAATGAACAAGTCGCGCCATTTGAGGATACCTGGATATGTGGAAACCTTGTTACACATGCTCTTGCTTTCGACGCTGAGAAGAAATATAAAATTTGATTTGGAGAAAATCTGGAGATTATTGATTTTTTTCGTTAATTATTGATGAAATTTCATTAATAAATGAGTTGAAGAAACAAATCGCTATGCTCAAGACTTTTTCCAGTTTGAGCAAGGACAGCAAAAATTAATGCCACACTTGTAGGAATTATGTATGTTTACTTTGTATAGCTGCATGACATGCATAATTAAAATTAAACAAAAACAACATTTCCATACTTTTATTTGATATATCTCAATAAATACTTAATCATATGTCACTTGCTTTGTATCTGGAAATTTTGCATTCAATTTTGAAAAAAAAAATACATTTAATGTTATTTCATAAAATGAACAGAAATTATTGAAAAACAACAAAAAACTAGAAATACTGTGAGCAAAGCTCACTAACTGATACTCCCGCAGCCCCTATCACAAGGAATGGCAAAGTCAATGTTTTGCTATGGAAAACATAAAAAGTTGGTCAGATCAAAATCTAAAATAGGAGGTGCACTATGGCATCATGTGATAAAGATTCTCTGAAAGTCTCATGGAATTCCCTTTAGTCGTTTAGGAGGAGTTGCGGATGGTATACTGGTACCCCCTATCACAATGAATGGCAAAGTCCATGTGTTGGTATGGAAAACCCCAAATGTTGGTCAGATCAAAATCTAAAATAGGAGGTGCACTACAGCATCATGTAATAAAGATCCTCTAAAAGTTTCATCAAATTCCATTCAGTGGTTTAGGAGTTGCGGAGGAGTTGCGGATGGCATCATGGTACCCCTATCACAAAAAATGTCAAAGTCCATGTTTTGGTATGGTAACCCCAAATATTCATCAGATCAAAATCTAAAATAGGAGGTGCACTATGGCATCATGTAATAAAGATCCTCTGAAAGTTTCATCAAATTCCATTCAGTGGTTTAGGACTAGTTGCAGATGGCATCATGGTACCCCTATCACAATGAATATCAAAGTCCATGTTTTGGTATGGGTTACCCCAAATATTCATCAGATCAAAATCTAAAATAGGAGGTGCACTATGGCATCATGTAATAAAGATCCTCTGAAAGTTTCATCAAATTCCATTCAGTGGTTTAGGACTAGTTGCGGATGGCATCATGGTACCCCTATCACAATGAATATCAAAGTCCATGTTTTGGTATGGGTAACCCCAAATATTCATCAGAACAAAATCTAAAATAGGAGGTGCACTATGGCATCATGTAATAAAGATCCTCTGAAAGTTTCATCAAATTCCATTCAGTGATTTAGGAGGAGTTGCAGATGGCATCATGGTACCCCTATCACAATGAATGTCAAAGTCCATGTTTTGATATGGGTAACCCCAAATATTCATCAGATCAAAATCTAAAATAGGAGGTGCACTATGGCATCATGTAATAAAGATCCTCTGAAAGTTTCATCAAATTCCATTCAGTGTTTTAGGAGGAGTTGCGGATGGCCTCATGGTACCCCTATCACTATGAATGTCAAAGTCCATGTTTTGGTATGGGTAACCCCAAATATTCATCAGAACAAAATCTAAAATAGGAGGTGCACTATGGCATCATGTAATAAAGATCCTCTAAAAGTTTCATCAAATTCCATTCAGTGGTTTAGGAGGAGTTGCGGATGGCATCATGGTTCCCCTATCACAATGAATGTCAAAGTCCATGTTTTGGTATGGGTAACCCCAAATATTCATCAGATCAAAATCTAAAATAGGAGATGCACTATGGCATCATGTAATAAAGATCCCCTGAAAGTTTCATCAAATTCCATACAGTGGTTTAGGAGGAGTTGCGGATGGCATCATGGTACCCCCATCACATTGAAAGTCAAAGTCCATGTTTTTCTATGGGAAACCCCAAAAATTGGTCCGATCAAATTCTAAAATAGGAGGTGCAAAATGCCATCATGGGATGAAGATTCTCTGAAAGTTTCATCAAATTCCATTCAGTAGTTTAGGAGGAGTTGCGGATACAAAGGTCGGACGGACGGACGGACACAACGAATACTATATACCCCGCTTTTTTCAAAAGCGGGGGTATAATAACATGGTATAAAAGTGATAAATTTTTACAAAACTCGGCACAGTGAGATGCAGAAGCTAATTAACATCATGGCACAGCAGTGTACTGATAATCTAAATAAATAGCTGGCAGTAATAGGGTTAATTACTCGACGATGTTTAACTATCTGACTGTAGATTCATCTTCAGTTGTGGATAATATTAGCATATATGGTACTAATTGATGATGGTACGAGTTTCCATTGATACGACTTTGAAATGTTACGAGTTTGCAATGATACGAGTTAACTTGTATCCAACTGGGTTAAGGCAGATTAAACGTGCATGCCTTCTAAGCCAGTCTACAAAATGTGTGCAACAGAGTCAACATAAAGAAGTTCATAAAGTCGAATCATTACTTCATTCACAGTATCTTTCTCATTGTTTTTAAATTATTGTTATTCTGGTCAAACTTACTGTGGTAAGAGTTGTCAGCGGACTGTTTTTCCTATTGGATTATTCCCCTTTGTTTACTGATTGAAAAAAAATGGCGGCATGAGTCAGGGTTTCCTTAAAATAACGACTGTCATATTCGCGATTTCGACCATTGAAATGGATCAAGCGAGTAATTAAATTTATAGTCAATTCAAACTTCACTTTTGACTTGATTTCATGTGACTTGACAATTTTCATGGCGACTTCAACTTCGCTTTTGACGAGAGTTGAGGCAAAGTGAAACACTTCACCCAAATCGCCCTGCAGGTTGAGCCCTGTTTGGGACAATACAAGTACTGACTGCATCATATTAAATAGTTGTTAGAATTAGGTTTACTAAAGAAAATTTAGAAAAAATATATATATTTGTGTATTACACTTAATTTGCTTTAACCTTTTAACTAATTAACCTGTAATTATCAATAAGTGTGGACAGTATTTTTTGATTCCCAAAAAAGTTGGCCTTCATGAAATTGCAATGGAAAATAAAGGGCTTCACATGATATGAGTGTAACATTTTGGCAGGTAAACAATTAAAGCAAGTGTGGACACACTATGCTTCACCCCATAAAGTGTTGGATATTTATAGATTAATACATGGCCTTTTTCATATTGCCCTTGTTGTCACCCCGAGACCTTGATACTGGCCCCGAGGGCTTTAGCCCGATGGATAATATCATTCAATGGCTGATAAAAAGAGCGATTTGATATAAGGCCATGCATTAATCTATTTATTATATATTTTGCCACCAACAAGAAATAATTTTAATGCTGAATTAGATTTTCCTGTCATTTGACCAGTGTCTTGCTGTTCCTACATGATCTGATGATTATTTACAATTTACAGTTAGGCGGAGGTGAGGCCGGTGATTCTCACGAGAGGGCAGATAACATGTTATTGCCCTCGTATAATGTTATTGACGCAAGGGCAGATAACATGCTGCAAATTACGCTTTTTATTACACAAGGCAAAATCAGTGTAATCATATAATATACATGTATTACAAAGAAATATTAGAACTCCCACAAAAACTAGATGAAAAACAATATTTTTTTTATTAGAAATCCAGCCACATTGATTTTTTGCCCCTTTAACCTCTATAACTCTAAATCTGTTGGCATACTAAGATGAGTTAAAAGAAAAATCTCCATTGAAATAAGACAATAACTAAAATTTTATGTTTCCTCCAAAACTGCAACTTTGACCCCTTGTATCTCGGAAACAATAAAAGACAGAAAAATTTGTTGGCATACTAATAAATTGTTTAACGTCCAGTGGCAGCCATTAGTGCATATCAGGATGAGAACATGTTGATATGATATGCTTTGTACTAGACCGACATGCTGAGCCGGATTTTTAATGTTACTGTCCGCAGGAAGAAATATCACCCCACTCAGACACATTACTCTTATTGTATATCTTATGATAAACCATTAAAAAGAAATGAAAATCAGATAATAAAGCTTCGAAAAATTAAGGTGTGAATCTTTTCAGTCAATTATATCAATTTCCATCAAGGAACAATAAAAAAAAATCATAAAAATCAGATGAAATTCAAAAATTTACACCGAAATTATCAAGACGTCCCAAATCAATTCCAATGTGTATTTCTAATGGTGGACCATTGTGGTAAAATATTCAATAGAACAAAAGTAAATGTGCAGAAACCTATCTATCTACCAATGCCAATGACAAAGACAGGGTCATGATATGTACCCACATATTTGGGGCTGTATAAACATGAAGAACATGCAAGTAATAAAATTTCATACCTGTTTTGGAAACTATAATACACAGCATCCCTTGATATTGTACATAATTGTTTTCCATAGCAACAAAGAACTTGTGGACTGAAGACATGCTTTCTACCACAACAATATCCTAATGATTGCATTACACTGTCAATTTCTGCCTCAAATACTTCTGCAAGCTGAAATATGAAAATAAAAGATTTCCAAGTATCTATTTTCAAAACTGTCCAAGTTACTATCGTTGTTCTCAGGTAGTGACAGTCTGTAATTTTAACTTCTTAGGTAAATTAATTACTTTCAGTCCTCATCGAGTGTTTATTTCGTCTTTCTAAACCATTTAAACTATCTATCTTAATAAATTTGAATTTTTCCCACCTGGAAAAATATATGAAACGAGTTTGCAACGGAATTGCGTATTCGCGTTTCTCAGAGAAATACATTTGAAATGAAATGAATAATGTTTTTACAAAACAAATCCTCTTATAATTGTTTATAAGACATTTAAATGTAATAATTATAATATGTTCTAATAAAATGCTCTGCTGGGCGCAGCTAGATACGACCGCAGATGTCGAACCCTGAATAGTTGGGGCAATTATGAACACAACATTCAAGCTTGATACAATACTGAATTTGGATTGTGAATAAATATTTGACACAGCATAGGTTTCTGACACAGAATGAATGTTGTCTAAGAACTTAAAAATTTTTAATTTACCTATTCAAACCATATCAGTATTATTTGTTTTTATATATAAATCAGAAATAACCAATTTAAAATTGGGCACACATATCAATTTCTTGCTATTGCGCAATACTGTGCAATTGAAAATTTCTTCAAATATTTGACACATAATAGGTTTCTGACACAAAATAACTGAAATCAAAGAACTTAGAATTGGTCATATGATTTGAATTTATATTCAAATTTTTGCTTCTTGTGTAATACAATATGCTGTGGAGAATTGCCCCCCCCCCCCCCAAAAAAAAAAAATTTACCCCTTTTTTAGCTTTAATTTTGGACCCCGATTTGGACCAACTTGAAAACTGGGCCCATAATAAAAAAACTAAGTACATGTTTAGATTCAGCATATCAAAGAACCCCAAGAATTCAATTTTTGTTAAAATCAAACTAAGTTTAATTTTGGACCCTTTGGACCTTAATGTAGACCAATTTGAAAACGGGACCAAAAATTAAGAATCTAAATGCACGGTTAGATTCGGCATATCAAAGAACCCCAATAGTTCAATTTTCGATGAAATCAAACAAAGTTTAATTTTGGACCCTTTTGGCCCCTAATTCCTAAACTGTTGGCACCAAAACTCCAAAAATCAATCCCAACCTTCCTTTTGTGCTCATAAACTTTGTGTTTAAATTTCATAGATTTCTATTTACTTATACTAAAGTTATTGTGCAAAAACCAAAAAAAATGCTTATTTGGGCCCTTTTTTAGCCCCTAATTCCTAAACTGTTGGGACCAAAACTCCCAAAAACAATCCCAACCTTCCTTTTGTGGTCATAAACCTTGTGTTAAAATTTCATAGATTTCTATTTACTTATACTAGAGTTATTGTGCGAAAACCAAGAAAAATGCTTATTGGGCCCCTTTTCGGCCCCGAATTCTTAAACTGTTGGGACCAAAACTCCCAAAATCAATCCCAACCTTCCTTTTGTGGTCATAAACCTTGTGTTTAAATTACATAGATTTCTATTAACTTAAACTAAAGTTATAGTGCGAAAACCAAATGTCTTCGGACGACAACGCCGACGCCGCCGCCAAAGTCATACCAATATACGACCGCAAAAATTTTGCGGTCGTATAAAAAGACGACGAGACTACAAACCTAACATGTGTTGTAAAAATCATTTGTAAAAATCATTTGTGAGATGCTCAAAATCCAGATCGTAAAAATAATTTGTGAGATGTTCACATATTAGTCAACAACTAATTAGGCGGATTGTTTGAAGTTTGCTACTGTTTTCGTCTTCAACATCAAATTAACTTAATTTGAAGGTACAAAAAGATAAATCATGAAAGCAAAATCAAATAACAATACCGCTAGTATGAACCATTATTTTGATTACCTATTCTTAAAGTACATTGACCAGGTCGATCATATGGAGTCAAAAAATGACAACGATGTGGACAGAAATACGAACTCTTTTTTCGACGATTTTCCAATTTTCCTAAAAAATGGCCGTATTTTGTGTCCAATAAATAGGGTAAATACAGTAATATCTGTTGAAAATTTGCCAAAATGTAGTTTCATCAGAGAAGCTTTTTGATGTGGGAAAAGTGGTCAAAATGACCCAAACCGGGTTTTCTCAAATATTTGTTGCTGAAAAACATGCATTTGTAAGATGAAAATCATGTCTACTATTGTTTAGGTAGTTTATTGCCCCCTTGTTTGTTTTTGGCTTTTCAAACTTTTGGTTTCCAGTGTAGCATTGTGCATTTGGTTGAGGCATGGGTGAATGTACAGAAGGTGCCAAAAATAGGAAATTGGGAAGAATCCAAATATTTTTATATAGGAATATATACAGACCAAAATTGTAAAAAATCCGTTAATCCGGCAAATGCCAGAAAAGTTTCAGGCATGTGGAGGCAAAGTAAAGTTTCATAACATTTGGTTGAGGCAAAGTAAAGTTAGAGTGAGGAAACAGCAAAGTAGGCAATTTTTCAATTTATAAAGGAACATAACTCAAGAACAGTAAAAATGGTGCCACCCAAATTCATT
This sequence comes from Mytilisepta virgata, assembly GCA_028015205.1. NCBI lineage: Eukaryota > Metazoa > Mollusca > Bivalvia > Mytilida > Mytilidae > Mytilisepta > Mytilisepta virgata. The sequence continues at coordinate 47,023,096 of CM051520.1, forward strand.
TTCCTAACATTAAATTCCCATAAAATCCTCAAATTTTGGTCTTTATTCACACGGTTTTTTGTAAAAGATTCGCATTGTTTTATCTTTATCCGGGTATCAAATATAAGAAAGATGACAATGAAAGAGCCGCCACTCAAATTTGAACTTGATCTGTGTTTGGTGATGATAAGCATGCGTATAAGTTTCATAACATTTGATCGAGGTAAACTAAATTGAAACCAATTTCGGTACGTACATATGTACGTGCGTACGGATGACAAAGGTAAACCTTAATGCTCCCTTCGCCTAGCAGCGGGGGCATAACAAAAGTAAATGAGTGGAAACATAACTGTCTATGACGATGATGGGCTCATACATGTACCATAATACGACCACAAATATTTGCAGATGTATAAAAATGAGTCATGCTTTATGAAGTCTGGATACCTACAGTATTAGAACAATTCGTGTATTTGACACAAATTGTTTAAAAATTACCTATGGTCTCCAAAGTTCAACACAATTCATAACACACCTAGTTGTGGTGAACAAACAAACTAAGTATTATCATTAAACTATAAGCACTTCACAAGAAATAGAACGGACATAATTCTCAATGATGACGGAAAGGATGATGCACAAATGGACATGCTGATCACTATAAGGTGAATGTTTTTTTTTTTTTAGATGGAATAGCCTTAATATTTTGATTTAATTTAAAATCATTATTTTCATACCTTAGAGGCATATCTATATACTCTTGATGTTTTTCTATTGTACAACCATGCATTATCTAACATCATCCAGACATCATCACAGAATTCCCATGGGTCAGCATATTGACCTGTGTCCAATTTACGGCGTATTAAAGAAAGATCCATTGGTTTTTTGACAATATCAAAGTAATCCTGTAAAAAATAAATCAATCAATAAATTTGCAAATTAAAGTTCTTTCCCAATACATATGATATTGTAGTTACGCATAATCACATAGCGTATTTTAACCTGTTTATAATAGAGTACTTATATTCTATGTTTTTCAGGTAAACCAGGTCAATGGCCCACTTTTGTGTATTAGTAGGGAAAGAAAAAATTACATGCATTTGTTTATTTCTACACTTTGTTAATAAAAACTTTACCTCATGATGTTGACTTTTTTAAAAATTTCATTGAAAATAAATATTTTGTCATTCTGGGATTAATCCATTCATTGCTAATGTGTGTTAATAACCTCGACCTTCTGTTATAAATATCTTTACGCATCCACAGTGAAGCCAATATTACCAAAAACAAAAATAAATAATGATAATATCTTTCATTTTTTTATTTCACCTACACTTTATAACAACAACATTACACAAAGCACTACACAAATATAAAAAAAAATTTACAGCACTGAAAACATATCTATAAAATTGTTTAAAAGTTGGCAAGTCTATGGTATCCAATTCAAAAACTCTGTCAAAACACACTTTCTTTTCATCAGAGGAATAAGTTTGTTGCCCTCATTTTCTACTAAGTAGTAGCATTGCGGCAGGAGACAATAAAAGAACCGCAATGAACAAATTCGCTCTACCAAAGTGGAAGAAAATCAGATCTGCATAATAAAAGCCTCATGTATTTAGAAAATAGGTCAAAGATTCAATAGGCTGGGTTGCGTTTAATGTGTATAAAGGGATTACATGCAATATCCAACCCATACCCGAGATAGGCTTATGATGACCAATAACAAAATCAATGTGACATGCAACACCAAACATCATATGCATAATAAAAATTTAGATTAGATAACAAATTTTGTGAAAAATGACCCAAGTTCAACAACATGAAAAATCTGGAAAACTATTTTCTTACAATGGCATATAACACTCCTTCAAGCACATCTTCAATATGATTGTAAACATTCTGCAAAGTTTCAAAGATCTTGATATAAAGCTGTTGGAGGAGTAAACTAAACACAACTGGCATTCTCAAAACACAGTTCTCACAAAAAGTTCCACAACATGGCAAATACTCTTCAACTGACATCATACTGCTTCAAGCACATTATCTTTATGTCCAAAACATTCTGCACTTCAAAGATCTAAGTTAAAAGCTGTATAAGGACTCGATTACACAAAATAGGTACTGTATTTCTCCATCTGCCTGCCCAACCCCTCTCCTGCCTTTCAGACATTCAACATACTATTATCTATGTGCAATCCGGCCAAAAAGGTATGACGGCTTTTGAGTATACTTGGAAACTGACAATAATGTGGGCTTAGACAGTGTGGGAACTCACCGCTTCCCATCTTGCCAAAGTTGAGTATCATTTGCTTTTGGTGAGTGACGGGAGTTGCATACATGCCATTTTGTCGAGTGGTAGTCTGGGGGCAAGTTATAAAAAATCCAGTTACTCCCCAGGACATACTTCTTTTATCTACACCCCAAATACTACTTCTTAAAATAAAATAAAAACCCCAATTCATCACTTTATTTACCTTCCCGTCTGTAGTAATCATGAACAAAATCAAATTTTTGCATCTGGAAGTTAGGTTAAGATAGTAACAACAAAATAAAGTTCAGTATAACTATGCTTCTGATTTCGCGTTAGATAATGAAGATAAAATTTAAATTAATATTATAAAATTAAACATATTTTACTTCACAAGTCCTTTTCTTTAACCTATAAATTGAATTCACACTGATCATATCCGAAGAAGAAAGAAACAAATCAAACTAGAGGCTCTCAAGAGCCTGTATCGCTCACCTGGATTTAACTTTTCATCTTGAGCAGACCTAAAAATTTAAGTGTTGCAGTCAATTTGGCTGATTTTTCTATAGGATTCTATGTTAAACTAATTTCAGCTGTGGCAGTCATCTTGGTTGACAGTCCAGTTTCTAAAAGAGAACCATCTAAGGACCATTTCTGCTAAGTCTTGTTCCAACTGGCTAAGCAGTTTCAGACTAAAAGATATTAAACAAAGGTCGGTGTGGCAGCAATCTTGGTGAACGGACATATTTCTGAAAGAGGACCTCCTAAGGACCAATGCTGCCAAGTCTGGCTCCAATATGTCAAGTGGTTTCAGACAAAAAGATTTTTCAATGAAATTTTCCATAGGGCCCTATGTTAAACTAAGTTCTGCTGTGGCGGCAATCTTGGTTCACAGTCCACGAAATCAGACACATTTCTAAAAAAGTGACCTCCTTAGGACCAATGCCACGAAGTCCTGCTCCAATATGTCAAGTGGTTTCAGACAAGAAGATTTTTCAATGAATTTTCCATAGGGCCCTATGTTAAACTAAGTTCGGTTGTGCGGCCATCTTGGTTGACAGTCCGGGTCATCGCACAAATTTCTGAAAGAGGACCATCTAAGGACCATTGCTACCAAGTCTAATTCTAATTGGCTTAGTTGTTTCAAACGAGAAGATTTTTGAGTGATTTTCCCATAGGGTCCTATGTTAAACTAAGTTCTGCTGTGGCGGCCATCTTGGTTCATAGTCCACGAAATCAGACACATTTCTGAAAAAAGACCTCCTAAGGACCAATGCCACCAAGTCTGGCTCCAATATGTCAAGTGGTTTCAGACAAAAAGATTTTCAATGAATTTTCCTATAGGGCCCTATGTTAAACTAAATTCGGTTGTGGCGGCCATCTTGGTTGACAGTCCGGGTCATTGGACACACCTCTGTAAGAGGACCATCTAAGGACCATTGCTGCCAAATCTGGTTCCAATTGGTCAAGTGGTTTAAGACGAGAAGATTTTTCAATGAATTTTCCCATAGGGCCCTATGTCAAACTAAGTTCGGCTGTGGCGGCCATCTTGGTTAACAGTCCGGGTCATTGGACATATTTCTGAAAGAGAACCTCCTAAGAACTATTACTGCCAACTTTGGTTGCAACAGGACTTGTAGTTTCATATAAGAAGATTTTTGAAAATCAACCCCCCTTTTTTTTCTATTTTTAGTAACAGCAGCCATCTCGGTTGGAAGTCCGGCATGCCAGAAATAATTTTGGAAGGGGGCCATCCAAGGACCATTCCACCAAAGTTTGGTCTCATTTGGCACAGTGGTTTGAGAGGAAAAGATCTTTAAAGGATAGTTTACGCTGGATGCCGTATTTAAAGGGCAAAAACTCCTATAAGGGGTCAATCAACGATTTTGGTCATGTTGACTTATTTGTAGATCTTACTTTTTTGAACATTTTTGCTGTTTACAATTTGTCTTTATCTATAATAATATTCAAGATAATAACCTAAAACTGCAAAATTTCCTTAAAATTAACAATTCAGGGGCAATAACCCAACAAAGGGTTGACCGATTCGTCTGAAAATTTCATGACAGGTAAATCTTGACCTGATGAACATTTTTACCCCATGTCAGTTTTGCTCTAGTTGCTTTAGTTTTTGAGATACAAGACAAAAACTGCAGTTTACCCCTATGTTCTATTTTTAACCATGTCGGCCATGTTGGTTGGCAGGCGGGGTCATCGGACACATTTTTTAAACTAGATACCCTAACGATGCTTGTGGCCAAGTTTGGTCCAATTTGGCCCAGCAGTTTCAAAGGAGAAGATTTTTCTAAAAGTTAACAGATGACGACGACGGACGACGACGGACGCCAAGTGATGAGAAAAGCTCACTTGACCCTTTGGGTCAGGTGAGCTAATAAATTTTCATTAGGTTCCATACCAAATCCGGATTATGACCGCATGTTGCCCACGTCAAAACAGGGCAGGTCGTTTGAAAATTGTCATCGTTGCTGGTTTTGGATTTAAAATGGAAATTTTCATGAATATTGATGATAAATTCATGAAAAATAAATGAAGAAACAACTCAGAAAGTACAGGCTTTAGTTTAATCTTGTTATACTTACCATTCATACAAATCAATCAACTGGAAGTCAACAACGATCCCACAACAACAAAAACCTAATTTTTCGTCAGTTTTTTAAATTTCCTCAAAAATAGGTGTTTTTTAGTGATGGATAATAAGAGATATTACGGTAGATAAATTAAGACAACACATATGCATGATGGTTGACTGGTGACAGTGTGGGAAGTGTTTTTTTTCTCCATTCTAGCCATTTTGGTGAGTGGAATCAAATTATATTGCTTTTTATTTGGCAAGCATTCCAAATAAGTTACTCGCCAAAGATTGGCGAGCAGCAATAGGACTGTACTCGGCAAAATGGCAAGTGAGAAAAAAAGATGAGTTCCCACACTGCTTAGACACATGAAGTACTCTTAATCAATGAGCTTTTAAAAGAAAACTATCAAAATTCTTACAGGTATTCCCAAAAGGATTGGATCAACTGGTTGTCTAAAAGGCATTGACTCTGGATCTTGTTTGTATAATTTCTCTAGCACTGGCATCAAAGACTGTCGTAATTCATCAGGTTTGAAAACTGAAATACAAAATTTAATTATCATAAGTTTCATTCATTATTGGCTTGTCCTGATACCTTATCACAAATTCAGATGTTTTGTGTACTTTTTGCATGGTCACCATTTTGACCTCTGACATCGATGCTATCAATGATAAGTGTCAGCTTGGGATCATTAAAATTAGTCTTATAGCTCAAGGGCAATTAACACCCACTCAATCACTATTAAGAGGCATTATGGACTAATAACAAGGGTTTTCATTTGACTTTCAGGTCAGGTGAGCTAATGAAAGAACCTTTTTGAGCATGCTCAAATACCCCATGTCCCCATATTGTCACATTGAATGTCACTGGACCATGACCTAGGCAGGGCTTCCAAATGGTCGTCAAACTATGATGTACTGATGGTCATGCAACTTTATAGAAAATATCATTAATCTATCACATGTTATTCCCATCAAACTAAGCAGAAAACTCAACATTAATAAAATGCTCCGCTGGGCGCAGCTTGATACGACCACAGTTGGGGCAAGTATGGACACAACATTCAAGCTTGATACAGCACTGAATTTGGATTGTGAATAAATATTTGACACAGCATAGGTTTCTGACACAGAATTAATGTGGTCTAAGAACTTAAAAATTTTTAATTTAACTATTCAAACCATATTTGGTGTGTATCTCTGGCCTTATCAATATTATTTGCTTTTATATATAAATCAGAAATTTAATAATAAAGTTTTTGGCAAATTTCCAATATACATAATTTAAAAGCAGTTTAGGTGAGATAAACAAAAAAGCTTCATCAGCAACATTTTATATTGGCAAATGTTAAAATAAATAACAAAATATGATTGAAGGACAAGGCAAAATCTATATACCGAGGTATGTTCTTTTTAACACTTGTGTGAATCTTGATTCCATGCAAGATTTCTTCAATTAAAAAATCTGACTAATTGTACATACTTTTCTTGGCTCTTGGTTTAGAGGGAACAGCTACATTATTGCTTGTTGATGAAGGGATTGAAACTGGAATTCCCGGAGATGGCTGAGCAGTTTCCATTGGACTAGGTTTAATTTCGTTATTTTCTGGATCATTGGAAGTATCTTCTACTTTGGGTGAAAGCAAAGGTTTTACTTCACTTGTGTTACTTTCATTTTCAGTTTTTATCTGTGATGTCTACAAAAAATGAGATTACATGTATGAGCAGATAAAAGAGCAAAAAAACTTCAAGTTTTAAACACTGAAATACACAGATTGCAGATTGATTTTTATATTTTCATTATGGGGATTGCAAATTTCCTTAAAAAAGGGCTTCACCTTGAGCAGGACTAAAAATTTAAGTGTTGCAGTCAATTTGGCTGGTTTTTCTATTGGTAGAGGACCACCCTAGTATCATTCGTGCATGATTTTCTTTAAATGTGTCAGACTAATTCTGAGAAGAAGGAGTTTGTATGTATTTCCCATAGGGTTCTTTGTTAAACTATGTTCCACGGTGGCGGCATCTTGGATTTCGGATTGGCACCAAAAACTCAAAACTTATAGGGGACCGGTGCACCCTAGTATCATTCCTGCATGATCTGGTCTCTATGTGTGAATCAGTTTCTGAGAAGAAGCTGTTTGTATGTAGTATGTATTTCCCATAGGATTTTCTGTTAAACTATGTTCCACGGTGGCAGCCATCTGCAGCAAAAAACTCTAGTAGAGGACCATCTAAGGAACAATCCCACAATATCACAATTCAATCTGCCAAACTGTTTCTCAGAAGATTTTTGAAATTTCAGCCAATCAGAACTTATTATTGGCCCTGGCAGCCATGTTGAATTTCCGTATCAGCACCAAAAACTCAAAATTTGTAAAGTACCACCCAATAAAAACAAATGAAGTACACATGGTTGAACGTGTAATGCACCAAACAACACTCACACGATTCACACATTACTTACAGGTAAATCTGAGGTAGATGTACAGATAGACAAATATTTGCCCTCTAGAGGACCACCTAATCCCTTGTCTAATTAGATGTGGAATTGTTTTAGTCGAGACAATATCAGAGAACACACTGTATTGGTTACATAATAACCAAACAATTGCACATATAAAAAGAATGTACTATGACGATATAAATTAATACATGACATTTGTCAGAAAATTAAAACCTGTGCAAGATTTCAAGAATAAATAATTTTTACAAACAAGTAAAACTTCAAATCTATATAACTTGCAAATGTTTTTTGCTCGTTATAAGAGCATTCAATTTAGGAAACATTTCACTTATAACAAAAAATATTTTTTCAAACCAAATTAATTTGATAAATTAAATAAGTAATAGATAAAATTATAAACTCAACATTTTCAAAAAGCTGACACTGATGAAAGTTCGTTCCAGCGATCTTTTAATTTGAGTTTGAAATATGCTCTGATTTGAATTCACACGTTTTAATATCTGTCTCCACCAATGAAATCTAATACATGCTACACGATTCAAATTGCACGTTTATAACTTCACACGTTTCATGCACACGATTCGCACGCACATGATTCACACATTACATGCACACGATTCGCACGTTACACGTGCACATTTTGCACGTTACACGATATTTTTGGTGATTTACACGCTCAACCAAGTGTAATCACTCAAATTTGTTATTAAAATGAACTTTCTGGTTTCCAAAATTATACCTTTCTCATTTCTCTGTGTTGATTTGACAATCAAGTATTCACCAGGAATGTTGAATTCATTGCAAAATATTTTAGTCGCCACCTGGGCGCGCAGAAAAATAAAATATATTCGCCCAGCCGAAAATCTAGTTACCTTGGGTGAATGTGCGACAGTTTAAGTTTTATCCCTGAAATGTATGTCATAGTGATTCAAATGTAACTGAGTTGTTTTGTTCTATATAAGATGACCGATTTTGCGAAATATCATCAATACATTAACATAGATTCTTCAACACTTTCACCGATGGAGTCCCCACAGGAAGTAACCCTTGCACGATGGCTTCCCTGACAAGATTCGGTAGCAAACAGTGGTTTCTGCGGTTGGATATTTTTAAATCTTCCTATATCGTTACAATCGCTCTAAATATGAAATTTTGTCATTAAAAATCATAAAAAATATTTCAAGAAATGAACTTCCAATCATCAATATCCATTCCAATCAATTTTTGACAAATTTGGCACGATTGATACAAAATACATACTTTTCTGGAATCCAATCTTGCCAAAAATTTCTAAAATTCATTTCCCTAACTTTAAAATCCAATAAAATCTTCAAATTTTGGTCTTTTTTCATGCAATTTCTTAGAAAAAGATCCATCATTGTTTTATTTTTATCCAGGTTTCAAACATAAGAAAGATGACTATTGATGTTCGCTCCAAGAACGGGAAATATAAAACGTATGTGACAATCCCGGTAAACTGGGACTCGTCGGCAAAAGGGTTAATAAAACACCTTAATGCGAAAATTTAATCAAAGTCACACAAGCATAAAATGTTTGTTGTGGTGAAGCAATTGTTTGAGTTGTAAAGTGACTGCATTTTTGTTTTACTATACAAGATGACTGTTGTTGTGAAATATCATCTGTCAATATACTACCCTCAGGTTCTTTGAAAAAATTTATAAGTTACTCAAGCATAAAATATAGATGTTGCTGACTTTTGTTGTACTATGTAAGATGAAAGCATAGGTATAACATCGTTGATATGTCACAATAAGTTTCTGAGAAATAGACCAACACACAAAAACTTAATGCCCAAAATGTGGGTCATAATGACCCAACTTTCGGAGAAAAGCATTGTATAATGTATTATATATAAAGAAGAATATAGTGGTGAAGCATCATTGATATAAGATCATGGATTCATAGGATATGAAATTAAAGGCAAAACTATTTGTCACTCATTAAACTTTAGTCGTGTTCAGTCTTATAAGGGGATTGTAGTGGTTTTCAATCATTTTCTGAAAATGGACCTAAATGTTAACTTAACAAAGCAACACAGATGTAGTATGGCCTTACTAAACCTTTTTTTTTTTTTAATACCTGTGATATGTCTTTGCCTGAATGTTCTGAAGGTTCTTGTTTTATGTCCTCTGTTTTAATCTCAATTTTGACTTCCTGTTTTACATCTGGTTTAATATCCTCAACAGAAGTTGTGGAAGTAGTAGTAATTATACTGTTAGCACTTGTGGTTAATGTTGTGGTAGATGTAACAGGTGCTGAACTCGTTGGTTGTGTAGAACCTGTTGTACAAGGAGCTGTCAGTACATCTACTAAAGTTTGTGGTTGATTACTACTTTGATTAAGAATAGCACTTGTATCTGTGGAATTTAATTTTGTGTCTCCTTGTAATGCAGCATGTAAGTTTTCTAAGGACTGAAATATAAAGAGATAACTGTACTTGAAATTTCTGCATTGCTCACCAGGTTCACACTAGTATCATTACGGTGCCATTTTTTACGTACCATAATCATCTGTGTGTAATATACACTTTTTCACTCTTAATATAAAAATCAATAAACGGGAAGTGTATTATCTACCAATATATGAATGCTGGCAAGTTTCCCAAATGTCTTAAGGTTAGGTTAACATCGGATTTTGATAGTTCGATGCTAACAAAAACTTAACTGTATTGTATATGCATTTATTTATATGACTTTGTCCTAACAAAAAATTTTGTTCTGAAACAATCTGACAAGGAATTTCAGTCAAGAAATGTTTTCTTCCTGACCGCTGTTTGACAAACTAGAGACTCTCAAGAGCCTGTATCCCTCACCTTGATTTACACCTTTATCAGAACTCAAAATCTGACTGGTAATTATACTGTTGGTGGTTAGCGCGAGTTACGAGTAACTTGTGTCAGTTTATTGCAGCTAAGTTGGGTTTCATTTGGTACTGGTGTCAGAAAAAGTTAAGTGATTTTTCCTAGGTTGGCAGTCAGGTTCATCACAGATACTTTTGATAAGGAATTCTACCACAGTTTGATCTCTGGCAGCCATCTCAGTCGACAGTATGGGTCATCAGACACAAGTCTGGTTTCAACTGGACAATTGGTTTCAGACAAGAACAATTTAAAATGAATTCTTCCATAGGATCCTATGCTAAACTATATCTGGCTGTGCCGGTCATCTTGGTGGACAAAATGGGTCGACAGTCACAATTCTGAAAGAGGACAATCCAACGACCATTACTGCTAAGTCTGGTTCCAACTGGACAAGTGGTTTCATAAAAGAAGATATTTAAACAAATATTCTCAAAGGGTCCTATGTTAAACTCAGTTTGGCTATGGTGGCCATCTTGGTTAACAACCCAAGTCATCGGACTGAATTCTGAAAGAGGACCATCTAAGGACAACTGCTGCATAGTTTGGTTTTAATTGGCCAAGCAGTTTCAGACAAGAAGATTTTTAAATTAATTTTCCCATAGGGTCCCATGTTAAACTAAGGTTGGCTGTGGTGGCATCTTGTTTGACAGTCCAGGTCATCGGACACAATTCTGAAAGAGGACCAATGGTTTAGTCCCATCTGGCCATGTTCCCGAAAACTTTCATTGGTGAAAAAAGCTTTCAGAGTTTTGCATTTTTCTCAATTTTATGTTTAATTCAATAACCTAGAAGGATGCATATAAAATAATTCAATATTGGAAATAATGAAAAACTGATTTTGAATTTGTTGCCAAAATGGACCTACCTTTTGTACAGTACTACAAGGCTTCTTCCCTCAACATTAGTGACTAAAAGGTGTGTGTATAATTGTCAATGACCTTATCTATGCTTGTCACTGATAATTCTACAGACTTTGACGACATAATTTAATAGCTTGAAAATCTACCTCTTAAACATCAGTGTACAGGGATGATTCTACTATACTATTTAGGTCCCAAATTTTGTCAACAGCCCTAAAAATTTTGATGAAAATTTAAATTCCAAAAGAGACAAAACAATGTTTCTCCGGATCTTAGTCTGGAAATCGGTACTGAAATTGTATATGTAAGACTTCAGTCACTAAAGCGATTTTCAATATTATCAGTGTTGGCCCTGAATAAGCACATGTATTCGTAAAATGATCTAATGACTATGAAACCGACAGAACGGATATTTAGTGAAAGTCATATTGAAGTTATTTTGGTGTGCCAAAATTTCCAAAAATTGGTATTAAGGGGACCCATTTTAAAATGGTTGCAATCATCCCTGGTGTAATAGAAGAATGTCTCATTTAATCCAGAATATTTATAGTATAACTAATCTTGAAATGTGAATACCAATCAATCTACGAGTTACCGAACAACACATTAATTCATGAGTGCGTGTAGCACACCAGTGAATTATTAGTGTTTTATAGTCACGAGTTGTAGATCTTTGGTATTCGAATTTCAAGATTAGTTATTCTGTTTATTACATCAAAATATTCCATGTATTTTAACGAGAAAATTCAAGGGATTATGATTTTATATGATTACATGTCGATCATTATATAGCAACATCGTTGTCGACAGCTATTGTTGCATCACTTCCTAGAGGGAAATACATGGTAGCGTGCTCGCCTCGAGTGAGGAAGGTCGTGGGTTCGTTCCCCGGCCGGGTCAAACCAGACATTAAAATTGGTATTTGCTGCTTCTCCGCCAATCATGTTGCATCTAGGAGTAAGAGCAAAGATCTATTGGTCGGCTCGGAGTCGGTATAATGTGTCCGAGTGGGGTGATATGACTTCCTGTGGACATTAAAAACTTTGGCTCAGCTTGTCGGTCTGGTACAAAGCAGGGATCCTATTCATGATCATACATGTTCTCGTCCTCATATGCACCTGGTTGCCACTGGACGCTAAACAACAATTCATCCATCCATAGAGTGATGACTTTTGATTTCACTGGGTGAACTGTCAGATTTTATTTCACTCGGAAATCCTGGTATTTCCCACACTCAATGTAATAAATAAATATAAAAATATATTTTAAAGTTTTTATGAAGTAAAATTACCTGGGAAGATGACAGCTGAGAGTTCTGGTTTTGTGATGGCTGTGGGGAAAACTGTGATAATATGCTGGAGACAGGAGCAGGACTTCTTTGTGATAGCTGATTAGATGATTGTGAGTTCGCTGGTGATGGGGGCATCTGTGGTCGTGGCTGTGAAAACAAATAGCAGTATTTAAGTTATCAACTCTTTCTTCTCCTGAACTTTTGCTAATATAAATGCTAGAAAGTGTGTATTTTGTGAAAATTACTTCCGAGTCACACTGTCAAATTGAAATTTTAATCATGTGTCAAGTTCTCTATTTTCAATGGCATGCTTAAGTTCCCTAATTTTACCTGGTTTCCAACCGGAGTTAAAAGGAAAATCAAATTTTTATACTGTTATCCATCATGCAAATATCTTGTTCAGACTCATTCTGGTCCATATCGATTAACATCTAGAGGCTCTAAGGAGCCATTGTCACTCACCTAAATTGAATCTGCAAATCAACAACCATAAAAGCAATACCGTAAAACGGTGTGTATTATACGCACATTTATGCCTTTAATTCATAATTTGTAGATGGGGGTGCGTATTATAGATCACTATAACATATTTAAGACTTTTTGTCAGGATGGAAACAGAGCGCCGGTATCACGAAGTTTGTATCTATTTGACATCGATTTTTGAATGTTTTCATTATTGATGCATGTTCTTGTTTTATGTTTTGAATAAAATCTTCATGTTTATATGTAATGAAGTTGTTTTTTACTTACTGCCAATGAATATTATCCCAATAAAATTAGAAACACTGAAAGTAAATACCGATAAACTTTGCCGGCCGCCATTTTGTTTGTCACCCCTCTCAGACGAATTGAAATTACAGGGGATAACCCAATATGAGTACCACCCTCTGACTAATTGAAATTGACCCTAGATTACCTGGGGCTTGTGTACATGTCACAATAATTACAATCAAAACAATTTCCATTTTTATTGAATGTCATATTGTCATTGATTAACAAAGTTCATACTATATAAGTACTAATTAAACAATCAACAATAATAATACTAATCTATATACTATTTTCTTATAAATGTTTACATAACTGAGTTCAACCTACTATGTATTCCTTTGATCCTATTTTAAGTATTGGCTGGGGTAAACCCATATATACAATTGATCAAAGAAGTAGAAGCTTGGGTATGTTAACCTTTATTGGTTTTCTAATTAATTATAATTACAAGAGAATTAGCTTGGGTAACTAAAATACGTAATAATTACTTGTACTTACCTTTCAAAGAATTAAAATTAATTTAAATTAATAATTGATATTCAAGACATAACTTGGTCGTTATTTTCGGAAAATCGTCACTTTTCCGAACTTGTTTAAAGTTTTATACGTTCAGTTAGTTCTTCCGTTTACAACTCCAACGACAATAAAATCCTAAATTTTGTCAAATATAGAAAGTCTCTGTATTATATTTATGTATTAATGGGTTTAACGAAGAGATTTAAAGACTCGATTAACATAAAACACCACTTCATCAAGAAAATTCGCTTTCAGTAATGACAGTCTCAACTCAATCTTGGCTCCCGATCTTGCCACGTATTATCCATACGAACTAAGTTTTTTCCAGGATTTTAAGACACAAATCCACTGTGCGTATAATACATAAATGCGTATAATACACAGCCTTTTATGGTAACTAAAAGGCTACTTGGATGATCAATGGATAATTGTTCAATATTGGATCATCTACATTTAAATACGATTTCTACCAAAATTTGTTTAAACTATATCAAGTTGCACAGAAGACTTCATGGATGAAAGTGACATTTGTTAAAAATCCTGAAAACTAATGCCAGGGAAAAATATGAGATTTCAGATTTTCCAGACCATCCAAAGATGAAAATATTTATTACCTTGTATTTGGAAACAAAAGTATTTGTGTTCATCTCAAATTTCAAGTTTTTTACAGGGTATTGAATATTATAAATTTTCCTATAATGAACGTATCTGCTTTGTTTTTCAATGTTGTGTCTCTGTAAATCATTTCTGGCAGGGGTTCAAGGGCCGAAGTCCGAGGAAAAATATGAGTTTTAAGGTTTTTCAAGACCATTCAGAGTTGAAAATATTTACTATTCTCTCCATTCCGACTGTCTTTTCATTCAACCAGGCCTTTATCAATGACATTGACATTATGTGTTCACTATAAGGGCCGTTTTCAGTTAAGAAATGCATGTTATGTACGACTTTCGGTATATCATAAATGGGGGTGGTTGGTAATTTGGGTATGCCGAGACTGAACCCGAGCTGGAAATCCCAAGACGGAAATCTTTAAAATGCTTATTTTCGTGATACAATTGTCTCTAAGGGTAAATATTGTATTTTTGATAATTTTATAGATATATTGAATACTGTTTACAGTAAAATTTTATGTTTATGCACCTGTTTATTTAAAAATTTCCATCTCCAAAGTTGGTAAATTCGGGTATGCCATAATCAAAAGGGAGACAATAAAAACACGATAGCACGTAAATTGTTTCTTTACTATTGTCAGATTTCAAAGAATAATTGACTTAATCTACTGAAAAAAAAATTCAGTCAGTATAAATATTTGCAAAAGCGAAATGTATAAATTTATTTATTCTGTCGGGCTATTAATGTAGCATTAAATGTAAGTTTTTCTGTAGATTGTGCTAGCAGCTCATACAAAAAGGAAAATAATTGTTTTTTAATAGTTTGGCATTATAGAATTTTCTTTTATTAAATTTATTTTTCTGAATTTCACTTTCTTTTTTTAAATTTTAATTTTTGTAGTATACTTATTTATATACTCAAAACTTATTTTCATACATGCATATATATTCTAACTTTTCTAATTATTAAAGGTCACAACCAAAAGACTAAAAATACATAAAATTTAAAATATATAAAAAAAAGTTTAAAAAAATAAAAAGGATTTTTATCTATGGTCTGGGTAAGGAAAGCTTCTTAATTATATCTTAGGTCAATTTTACTAAAGAAGATTGTTTCAATTCCCATTGCAAGCTTCCAAATTTTGTTTCAATAGATCTACTGGTTACAGTCTAAGGTGGAGAAGACCTTTAAAGGAAAATTTACAAGGACGGACAATGGAGGACTCGAAATAATGGCAATAGCTCACATGGTCCTTTAGGTCAGACGAGCTAATAATCAAGGAATTCTTCAATATGATATCGAACTCCTTCATGCATATCCATTATGACAATAAACTGTCTGAAAATTTCCACAGATCTCAGTTAAAATTTTTTGTGACAAATGTCTTTTAGTGTGTATTACACAGTTTTTTTACCCCCAAATATGTTTTTGATAAGGGGGGTGCGTAATGTACGTGCCAATATAATTTCTTAGTCTCTTTAATGTCCGATATCCGAACCAGGTGATTGCAGTTTCAAGATAATTTTTGAATTGGAAACCCATTAGCGCAAGTTACTTTTGGTGATTTTACCTTTTCTGCAATATTTGAATTAAAATTCATTACTTTTTTATTTGATTTCTTTATTTACCGTTGTTCGAGTTTGTATCGGGTTTGCTGTAATCCAACTAAGATTTAAATTTACACACCTTTCCTATGCTTCTTTTTCTTCAAAATGTGTTTGTTGTATGTGAATATTTATTTAAATTTAAGAATTTTTTGCTGAATTCTAAATTGTGGAACACATTTTTCTAGTCGGACTTCAATTTGCTGCTGAAAAAAATCATGTTTCAATGGTAACCTTGTTGATTTGGATGTTTGTTTGTTTGTTTAGTTGGGGTTTAACACCGTTTTCAGCACATTTGGCTATTTCGCCGCGGCCAGTTTTTATTGGTGGAGGAAGCCAGAGTACCCAGAGAGAACCACCGACCTTCGGTAGGAAAATTGGCAATCCTTGTCAATTAAGATCGGAGTCGAACACACCCCGTCACAGGTGAGATTCAAACTCATAACCCCAGCATTGACAGGCTAGTGATCATTAGTAGTCATGACAAACTACCTAGACCACTCGGCCACCAAGACCCCTTGTTGATTTTGAAATATGAACTCAAAGTATTTATTTCTCCATTTACAAAGGCAAATAAAATGCTCCGCTGGGCGCAGCTAGATACGACCGCAGATGTCGAACCCTGAATAGTTGGGGCAATTATGAACACAACATTCAAGCTTGATACAATACTGAATTTGGATTGTGAATAAATATTTGACACAGCATAGGTTTCTGACACAGAATGAATGTTGTCTAAGAACTTAAAAATTTTTAATTTACCTATTCAAACCATATCAGTATTATTTGTTTTTATATATAAATCAGAAATAACCAATTTAAAATTGGGCACACATATCAATTTCTTGCTATTGCGCAATACTGTGCAATTGAAGATTTCTTGCTATTGCGCAATACTGTACAATTGAAAATTTCTTCAAATATTTGACACATAATAGGCTTCTGACACAGAATAACTGAAATCAAAGAACTTAGAATTGGTCATATGATTTCAATTTATATTCAATTTTTTGCTTCTTGTGCTATACAATATGCTTTGGAGAATTGACCCACCCCCCCCCCCCCCCCCCAAAAAAAAAAAATAAAATAATAATTTACCCCTTTTTTTAGCTTTTGTGCAATACACTATGAAGTTGCACATTGACCCCCCCTCCCAAAAAAAAACAAAAAAACAATAAAATTTATTGTAACCCCCCCCTATTTTTGCTAAAAAAAATTTGAAATTTTCTTTTTAATTTATGAAATATGAAATGAGAAAAAAATTGCCCCCTCCCCAATTTCTCATTTACCCCCCCCCCCCCCCATTTCTTTATACTTTGCAACCATAACAGCCCATTTAAATACACCATAACATATTAAAATAGAAAATGACATCATAGTCATGGATGGCAAATTTTAAATATACATAATTTAAAAGCAGTTTAGATGAGATAAACAAACTAGAGGCTCTCAAGAGCCTGTACCGCTCACCTGGATTTAACTTTTCACCTTGAGCAGACCTAAAAATTTAAGTGTTGCAGTCAATTTGGCTGGTTTTTCTACAGGATTCTATGTTAAACTAATTTCAGCTGTGGCAGTCATCTTGGTTTAGTCCAGGTCAACTGATATATTTCTAAAAGAGAACCATCTAAGGACCATTTCTGCTAAGTCTTGTTCCAACTGGCTAAGCGGTTTCAGACTAGAAGATTTTTAAATGAATTTTCCTATAGGGTCCAATATTTAACAAAGGTCGGGGTGGCAGCAATCTTGGTTGACAATCCGGGTGATCGGACAAATTTCTGAAAGAGGACCTCCTAAGGACCAATGCTGCTAAGTCTGGCTCCAATATGTCAAGTGGTTTCAGACAAGAAGATTTTTCAATGAATTTTTCCATAGGGCCCTATGTTAAACTAAGTGGAGGCCATCTTGGTTGACAGTCTAGGTCATCACACAAAATCCTGAAAGAGGACCATCTAAGGACCATTGCTACCATGTCTAATCCTAATTGGCTTAGTGGTTTCAGACGAGAAGATTTTTGAGTGAATTTTCCCATAGGGTCCTATGTTAAACTAAGTTCTGCTGTGGCGGGCATCTTGGTTCACAGTCCACAAAATTAGACACATTTCTGAAAAAGGTCTTCCTAAGGACTAATGCCGCCAAGTCCTGCTCCAATATGTTAAGTGGTTTCAGACAAGAAGACTTTTCAATGTATTTTCCTGTAGGGCCCTATGTTAAAATAAGTTCGGTTGTGGCGGCAATCTTGGTTGACAGCCCGGGTCATCGGACACACCTCTGTAAGAGGACCATCTAAGGACCATTGCTGCCAAGTCTGGTTCCAATTGGTCAAGTGGTTTAAGACAAACAGATTTTTCAATGAATTTTCCCATACGACCCTATGTTAAATTAAGTTCGGCTGTGGCAGCCATCTTGGTTAACAGTCCGGGTCATTGGACATATTTCTGAAAGAGAACCTCCTAAGAACCATTACTGCCAACTTTGGTTGCAACTGGACTTGTAGTTTCATATAAGAAGATTTTTGAAAGTCATCCCCCCTTTTTTTCTATTTTTAGTAACAGCAGCCATCTCGGTTGGAAGTCGGGGATGCCAGACATAATTTTGGAAGGGGGCCATCCAAGGACCATTCCACCAGAGTTTGGTCTCATTTGGCCCAGTGGTTTGAGAGGAAAAGATCTTTAAAGGAAAGTTTACCCTGGATGCCGTCTTTAAAGGGCAAAAACTCCTATAAGGGGTCAATCAACGATTTTGGTCATGTTGACTTATTTGTAGATCTTACTTTGTTGAACATTTTTGCTGTTTACAATTGGTCTTTATCTATAATAATATTCAAGATAATAACCTAAAACTGCAAAATTTCCTTAAAATTAACAATACAGGGGCAATAACCCAACAAAGAGTTGACCGATTCGTCTGAAAATTTCATAACTGGTAGATCTTGACCTGATGAACATTTTTACCCCGTGTCAGTTTTGCTCTAATTGCTTTCGTTTTTGAGATATAAGACAAAAACTGCAGTTTACCCCTATGTTCTATTTTTAGCCATGTCGGCCATGTTGGTTGGCAGGCGGGGTCATCGGACACATTTTTTAAACTAGATACCCTAATGATGCTTGTGGCCAAGTTTGTTTCAATTTGGCCCAGTAGTTTCAGAGGAGAAGATTTTTGTAAAAGTTAACGGACGACGGACGACGACGGACGACGACGGACGACGGACGCCAAGTGATGAGAAAAGCTCACTTGACCCTTTGGGTCAGGTGAGCTAAAAAGCTTCATCAGCACATTTTATATTGGCAAATTTCCAATGGAATTTGTTAATAATAAAGTTTTGATAACAGGGCACACATATCAATTTCTTGCTATTGCGCAATACTGTGCAATTGAAAATTTCTTCAAATATTTGACACATAATAGGTTTCTGACACAGAATAACTGAAATCAAAGAACTTAGAATTGGTCATATGATTTCAATTTATATTCAATTTTTTGCTTCTTATGCAATACAATATGCTGTGGAGAATTGCCCCCCCCCCCCAAAAAAAAAAAAATAATTTACCCCTTTTTTAGCTTTAATTTTGGACCCCAATTTGGACCAACTTGAAAACTGGGCCCATAATAAAAAAACTAAGTACATGTTTAGATCCAGCATATCAAAGAACCCCAAGAATTCAATTTTTGTTAAAATCAAACAAAGTTTAATTTTGGACCCTTTGGACCTTAATGTAGACCAATTTGAAAACGGGACCAAAAATTAAGAATCTAAATGCATGGTTAGATTCGGCATATCAAAGAACCCCAATAGTTCAATTTTCGATGAAATCAAACAAAGTTTAATTTTGGATCCCGATTTGGACCAACCTGAAAACTGGGCCCATAATAAAAAAACTAAGAACATGTTTAGATTCAGCATATAAAAGAACCCTAAGAATTCAATTTTTGTTAAAATCAAATTAAGTTTAATTCTGGACCCTTTGGACCTTAATGTAGACCAATTTGAAAACGGGACCAAAAATTAAGAATCTAAATGCACAGTTAGATTCGGCATATCAAAGAACCCCAATAGGTCAATTTTCGATGAAATCAAACAAAGTTTAATTTTGGACCCTTTTGGCCCCTAATTCCTAAACTGTTGGGACCAAAACTCCAAAAATCAATCCCAACCTTCCTTTTGTGCTCATAAACCTTGTGTTTAAATTTCATAGATTTCTATTTACCTATACTAAAGTTATTGTGCAAAAACCAAGAAAAATGCTTATTTGGGCCCTTTTTTAGCCCCTAATTCCTAAACTGTTGGGACCAAAACTCCAAAAAACAATCCCAACCTTCCTTTTGTGGTCATAAACCTTGTGTTAAAATTTCATAGATTTCTATTTACTTATACTAGAGTTATTGTGCGAAAACCAAGAAAAATGCTTATTGGGCCCTTTTTTGGCCCCCAATTCTTAAACTGTTGGGACCAAAACTCCCAAAATCAATCCCAACCTTCCTTTTGTGGTCATAAACCTTGTGTTTAAATTTCATAGATTTCTATTAACTTATACTAATGTTATAGTGCGAAAACCAAATGTCTTCGGATGACGACACTGACGACGGACGACGACGACGCCAACGTCATACCAATATACGACCGCAAAAATTTTGCGGTCGTATAAAAAAGGGGTGCATGTTATACACACCAAAAGACGGTAAATTGTACACTATGTCAAAAATTTCCTAGATCTGGATTAAAAGAAGAATTTTTGTGAAAAATTCTATTCTGTGGAAAATCTGGAAAGGAAATCTTCAAATTGAGATCTTCAGTAAGACTATAAACATTAAAAAAAGTTTCCAAGATAGCCAAAAAACAAAGTTCAACAAATGAATATGTTCATATGGCAACATAATCCTTCATTATCAATATGTAAATAAACAGTCGGAAATAAACACATTTATTCTAAAACCAGTTAGTAAAATCAGTTGTTGGCATGATACGGGTTATGTTCTTCTGGTATAATTTATGATGGCATGATACTAAACCCCTAAAGGGAGGGATTGAGACTGATTTTCTATATGATATAAACATAATATTTGTCTGAGGCTGGCATGTTAGTAACTGCTAGTAGTCCTTTGTTAATATATATTGATCATTGTCTTTTTGCTTAGTTTCTTCTGTTACCTTTATTAACATCGGACTCAGAAATCTTTTGAACTGAGTTTTACTGTGTGAATCGCTGTGTGTTTATTCCACATTGGCTAGAGGTAGAGGGGGAGGGTTGAGATCTCACAAAACGGTTAACCCCGCCGCATCTTTGCACCTGTCCCAAGTCAGGAACCTCTAGCCTTTGTTAGTCTTGTGTGTTTTTTTAATTTTGGTTCATTTTTATGTTTTGGAGTTTAGTGTGCCATCCATTTTGCTGAACTAGCATACGTTCTTGTTAGGGGCCAGCTGAAGCCCACCTCAGGGTGCAGGATTTTCTCACTGCGTTAAAGGCCCATTAGTAACTTTATTCTAGATACCCTAAGGATCATTCAGACTACTTATAGTTGTAATTGGTTCAGTGGTTTCAGAGGACTAGAGGCTCCCAGGAGACGGTATAGCTCACCTGGATTCAATTTGCCAATCAACAGCCATAAAAGCACTTACATAATGATGAAAGAGGACAATCTAATAACCATGGCTGCCAAGTCCAATTGGCCAAGTGCTTTTAGACGGATGAGAGATTTTTTAAACAAATTTTCCCAAAGGGTCCTATCTTAAACTGTTCTTCTGTGGCAGCCGACATTCCAGGTGATCGCACATATTTCTGAATGAGGACCACCTAAGGACCATTTCTGCCAACTTTGGTTCCAATTGGCTTAGTGGTTCCAGACAAGATTTTTTAATGAATTTTCCCATAGGGTCCTATGTTAAACTAAGTTCGACTGTGGTGGCATCTTGGTTCACAGTCTGGATCATCGGACACAATTCTGAAAGTGGACCATCTAAGGACCATTGCTACAAAGTCTAGTTCTAATTGGCTTAGTAGTTTCAGACAAGAAGATTTTTGAGAGAATTTCTCATAGGGTCCTATGTTAAACTAAGTTCGGCTGTGGAGGCCATCTTGGTGCACAGACCACAAAATCCGACACATTTCTGAAATAGGATCTCCTAAGGACCATTGCTGCCTAGTCTGGTTCTAATTGGTCAAGTGGTTTCAGACAAGAAGATTTTTCAATGAATTTCCCATAGGGCCGTATGCTAAACTAAGTTCAGCTGTGGCAGCCATCTTGGTTAACAGTCTGGGTCATTCTGAAAGAGAACCTCATAAGGACCATTACTACCAAGTTTCGTTCCAATTGCCCGTGTAGTTTCATAGATTTTTGAAATTCATCCACCCTTTTTCTATTTTTAGTAACAGCAGCCATGTCGGTTGGAAGTCGGGAATGCCCGATATAGCTTTGGAAGGGGACCACCCAAGGACCATTCCATCAAAGTTTGGTCCCAATTGGCCGAGTGGTTTCAGAGGAAATGATCTTTAAAAGAAAGTTAATGCCGGATGCTGTCTTTAAAGGGCAAAAACTCCTATAAGGGGTCAATCGATGATTTTAGATCTTACTTTGTTGAACATTTTTGCTGTTTACAGTTTGCCTTTATCTATAATAATATTCAAGATAATAACCTAAAACTCCAAAATTTCCTTTAAATTAACAATTCAGGGGCAATAACCCAACTAAGGGTTGACCAATTCGTCTGCAAATTTAATGGCAAGTAGACCTTGACCTGATGAACATTTTTACCCAGCACTTTTGCTCTAAATGTTTTAGTTTTTGAGATATAAGCCAAAAACTATAGTTTACCCCCTATGTTCTATTTTTAGCCATGTCGGCCATGTTGGTTGGCAGGTGGTGTCATTAGACATATTTTTTAAACTAGATACCCTTATGATGCTTTTGGCAAAGTTTGGTCCATTTGGCCCAGTAGTTTTAGAGGAGAGGAATTTTGTAAAAGTTAACGAATGACGGACCACGGAGGCCATCTTGTCAGGGTTACTTCCTGTGGGTAAAACGGTTAAGAGAAAAACATCAATCTGGAGACAAATTAGTGTCTTAATGAAGGAACTATTTCAAATGAAGAACATACTTGTTGTGAGAAAGGTTGTTGTGGTAATCTGTTTTTGATGATATCAATTTGTTGAGCTTTATTGAGCACCGGTTGCTGTGGATTTGAAGATCCCAACTGCTGAAAAAGAAATTTAAGTAAAAAACATACAGAAAACTAATATACAAACTAGTAGAACTGTTTTAGTTGAATGGAATGGAACCCTATGAATATATATTTGATTAGTTTCTTTCGTCTTCATATAAGATCAATGTCAACTCAATTTATAGATTAATTTTGTTTGTTTAACGCCATTTTCAGCAAATTTGGCTATTTCGCGGCAGCCAGTTTTTATTGGTGGAGGAAGCCGGAGTACCCGGAGTACCCGGAGAGAACCACCGACCTTCTGGGGGGAAATTGACAATCCTTGTCAATTAAGATCGGAGTCGAACACACCCCGCCACAGGTGAGATTCGAACTCACAACCCCAGCTTTGAAAGGCTAGTGATCATTAGTAGTCATGATGAACTACCTAAACCACTCGGCCACCAAGGCCCCTTTTATAGATTAAAGAAAAAGAATTATAAAAATATGTTTAATTTTGTAATATTAATTCAAATTTTATCCTCAATGCCTAATGCAAAATCAGAAGCATGGTTATACCAAACGATTGCAACCGAATAAAATTGTAGTCCCTAACAAAGTTTGATCGCCTCTGGCAATCGGACGAGCGTAAATGTCAAGGCCTGTTTCAATTGCACAGTGTGGCTTAGAGAATGTGAAATTTTCTCAAGAAACATTTTTTGCAACATCTGTCAAGGTCAAATGAAGATAGCGATAATAGGCGACACAAAGTCTTGTCAAGTTCCATCTTTTTTCTTAATACGATACGTCTATCTTAAAGAACAAACAATAGGCTCCCAGGAACATGTATAGCTCATCTGGATTCAATTTGCCAATTTACATCCATAAAAACACCTAAGAAGACAGTCCAGATTATTTTACATGATTCTGAGAGAGACCAATCTAATAACCATGGTTGCCAATTCTGGCTCCAATCCGCTAAAAGTTTCAGATGAAAATTTTAAAATTAATTTTTCCAAAGGGGGCCTATGTTAAACTAAATTTGGCTCTGGTAGCTAGCTTTGTTGAGATTTCGGGTCAATTGGACACAATTTTGAAAGAGGACCATCTAGGGACCATTTCTGCCAACTCTGGTTCCAGTTGGAAAGTGGTTTCAGACATGATTTTTCAATGAATTGTCCCTTCGAGTCCTATGTTAAACTAAGTTCAGCTGTGGTGGCCATCTTTGTTAACATTCCAGGTCTTTTGACACAATTCTGAAGAGGACAACCTTAGGATCATTTCTGGCATTTAGTTCCAAATGTCTTAGTATTTTCAGACAAGAATATTTTTTAATGAATTTTTCCATAGGATCCTTAGATAAACTAACTTTGGCTGTGGCGACCATCTTAATGTTGACATTATGGGTATCAACAATTGGAAGGACCTTACATGGAACATCTCTGACCATGTTTGGTCAAATTCTATTCAGTGGTTCTCAAGAAGACAACGAGAGGTTCAGTGGGCTGAGCCTGTATCGCTCACCTGTCAGTCACAAACTTTTGATTTGAATTGATTAGAATGATTTCTGGAAACTTTAAATGATCTTCTATAAATGCTTCATACCAAGTATAAGTTCATTGGCCAAACGGTTTCAGAGAAGTTTTAAATTTCGACCAATCAGAACATGTAAATGCCATTTTGTTTCACGGACGAGGATGATTTATGCAAACTTTGTAAAGGACCTTCCATAGATGCTTCGTACCAACTAGAGGCTCTTTAGAGCCTGTATCGCTCACCTGGATTTAACTTTTCACATTGAGCAGGACTAAACATTTAAGTGTTGCAGTCAATTTGGCTGGTTTTTCTATGGGGTTCTTTGTTAAACAAAGTTTGGCTGTGGCAGCCATCTTGGTTGACAGTCCAGGTCAATGGACACATTTCTAAAAGAGAACCATCTAAGGACCGTTATTGTTAAGTCTTGTTCCAACTGGCTAAGTGGTTTCAGACAAGATTTTTCAATGAATTTTCCTATAGGGTCCTATATTAAACTATGTTTGGCTGTGGTGGCCATCTTGATTGACAATCCAGATGAACAGACATATTTCTGAAAGAGGACCATCTAAAGACCCATGCTGCCAACTTAAGTTCCAATTGGCTGAGTAGTTTCAGAAAAGAAGATTTTTGAGTGAATTTCCCATAGGGTCCTATGTTAAACTAAGTTCGGCTATGGCGGCCATCTCAGTTCACAGTCCACGAAATCAGACATATTTCTGAAAGAGGACTTCCTAAGGAACATTGCTACAAAGTCTGGTTCCAATTGGTCAAGTGGTTTCAGACAAGAAGATTTTTCAATGAATTTTCTCATAGTGCCCTATGTTAAATTAAGTTCGGGTGTGGCAGCCATCTTGGTTCACAATCTGGGTCATCCTACACAATTCTGAAAGAGAACCATCTAAGGACCATTGCTACCAAGTCTAGTTCTAATTGGCTCAGTCAGGTTTCAGGGTCCTATGTAAACTAAGTTCGGCTGTGGTGGCCATATTGGTTGACACTCCCGGATCTCAGACATATTTTTGAAAGAGGACCATCTCAGGACCATTGCTGCCAAGTCTGGTTCCAACTGGTCAAGTGTTTTCAGACAAGAAGATTTTTCAAAGAATTTTCATGTTAAACTAAGTTTTGCTGTGGCAGCCATCTTTGTTAACAGTCCGGGTCATCGGAGAACCTCCTGAGGACCATTACTGCCAAGTTTGGTTTCAATTGGCGTTGTAATTTCATGAAAGAAGATTTTTTAAATTCATCCCCCCTTTGTTCTATTTTTAGTAACAGCCGCCATGTTTATGGTAGTCGGGGATGCCGGATATTATTTTGGAAGGGGTCACCCAAGGACCATTCCACCAAAAGTTTGGTCCCAATTGGCCCAGTGGTTTCAAAGGAGAAGATCTTTTAAGGAAAGTTTATGCCAGACACCATCTTTAAAGGGAAAAAACTGCTATAAGGGATCAATCAATGATTTTGGTCATGTTGACTTATTTGTAGATCTTACTTTGATGAACATTTTTGCTGTTTACAGTTTGTCTTTATCTATAATAATATTCAAGATAATAACCTAAAACTGCAAAATTTCCTCAAATTTAACAGTTCCGGGGCAATAACCCAACAAAGGGTTGACCGATTCATCTGAAAATTTTATGGCAGGTAGTTCTTGACCTGATAAACATTTTACGTGTAAATGCTCATGGCGGCCATTTTGTTTCAAGGACCAAAATGAATTATGCAAACTTTGTAGATGCTTCATACCAAAAAAATTAGTTCATTTGGCTTTACGGTTTCAGAGGAAAAGTTTTAAATTCCGACCAATCAGAACATGTTAATGCTCATGACTGCCATTTTGTTTCACGGACTGTGATGATTGATGCAAATTTTTGTAAAGGACCTTCCATAGAAGCTACAGGCCAAGTTTCAGTTCAATAGGTCCAGGGATTTCAGAGGAGAAGATGAAAATGTAAAAGTTTACAGACGGACAGACGACGGATGCCAAGTGATGACAAAAGCTCACATTGCCTTTGGCCAGGTGAGCTAAAAATGAGAAAAGTTCAGAGATGGACGACGAACACCAAGTGATGGTAATAGCTCACACTGGCCTTTGTTTTAATGTTGATTTACATTGGATGAAGTTTTAAATTTGAAACATCAATTCTGCAATTAATCTGAGATGATGGCGCGAGCAGATCATTAATTCCAGTGTAATATTGATTTTCATTAGATGTTGAAAATTTCAGACCATCAATTCTGCAATTGCAGATAATGCGTTAAGCATCACATCCAGATTTCAAAATCCATTTTTTTTATTTAAAATATTTACACTTGCATCAGAATGGAGATAACTATATTGTATTTTAACATTTGCTGGCATCAATTTTGATTTGACGGTTGCAAATATCTGTTTACTTGCTCTGCTTATGCTTTGCCATTAAACTCAATTTGCAGAGCTTGCAAAATTGATGGCAGCATATATTAAAATACAATAAAGTTATCTCCTAAATGACATATAACAACAGAATGGAATTTTTATCAGAAATATTCTTTTTCATTCTCGTGATACAAATAATGCTTTATACCTGTGACAGAGTATTTTGTTGCTGTTCCAAATTTAAAGATGCACGTGGATGCCCAAATGACATATTTGGTTGTGATAAACTGCCTGCACCTGATAAAGGACCATCTGCAAATAAAATTAAAATAATTTAATAACCGATATTTTCCTATGAAAATCCGGTTAAAAATTAAAAATTAAATTAGTGGCTCTCAAGAGCCTGTATCGTTCACCTGGATGTAACTTTTTACCTTGAACAGGACTTAAAAATTTGGCTGGTTTTTCCATAGGGCCCTAAGTTAAACAAAGTTCGACTGTGGGGGCCATCTTGGTTCAAAGTCCACAAAATCAGACAAATTCCTGAAAGAGGACCATCAAAGGACCATTGTTGCCAAGTGAGGTTCCAATTGGTCAAGTGGTTTCAGACAAGAAGATTTTTTAATGAATTTTCCCATAGTGCCCTATGTTAAACTAAGTTTGGCTGTGGCAGCCATCTTGGTTAGCAGTCCGGGTCATCGGACATAATTCTGAAAGAGAACCTCTTAAGGACCCTTACTGCCAAGTTTGGTTCCAATTTGCCTTGTAGTTTCATAGATGCTTTTAATTCATCCCCGCTTTTTTCTATTTTTAGTAACAGCAGCCATTTTTATGGAAGTCGGGGATGCCAGACATAATTTTGGAAGGGGGCCACCCAAGGACCATCCCACCAAAGTTTGGTCCCAATTGCACAGTGGTTTCAGAGTAGAAGATCTTTAAAGGAACGTTTAAACCAGACGCCGTCTTTAAAGGGCAAAAACTCCTATAAGGGGTCAATCAATGATTTTGGTCATCTTGACTTATTTGTAGATTAGGTACTTTGTTGAACATTTTTGCTGTTTACAGTTTGTCTTTATCTACAATAATATTCAAAATAATAACCTAATACTGCAAAATTTCCTTAAAATTAACAATTCAAGGGCAATAACCCAATAAAGGGTTGACCAATTTGTCTGGCAGGTAGATCTTGACCTGATGAACATTTTTATCCATGTCAGACAAAAACTGCAGTTTACCCCTATGTTCTATTTTTAGCCATGTCGGCCATGTTGATTAGCAGGCGGGGTCATTTGACATATTTTTTAAACTAGATACCCTATTGATGCTTGTGGCCTAGTTTGGTTCCATTTGGCACAGTAGTTTCAGAGAAGATTTTTGTAAAAGTCAACATACGACGGACGACGGAAGACAGACGCCAAGTGATGAGAAAGTAGCATACGTGGAGATTTATAAACATAAAAAAATCGGGTTCAAATACTGCAGCAGATTTATCAAATCTGTTCGACTCTGTCAAAAGCTATAAGTTTAGATTCTTGTATCACTATCATCAGAATCTTGTCAAACACAGTGGATTTAACTGAAAAGCTATACAGCCGAACAAGAACAGTTCTGAACAAGTGGCTTAATTTTATGTTTCACTTTGCATGACGACCAGGTTCGACGACAGAGTGAATTCGTCTTCGATTTCTGGAAATGACATCAATAAAAGAAAATTTTTCAAAAGAGAAATATAAGATTTTGAATCAGCGGCTTTTTAATGGGTCAGTTAGTGCAAACAAACTTGTTTTTTTATTTTGGCCTGAGTTATCCTCCATTAACATTTGGGACATCAGAACAGGCTGTTGTATTGAGTTTTCTATAGAACGATAGGAGTAGGGAAATACCATAAGACAATTACCAGGGATGAAAGTGATGTTTGATGAAAAAAGAGGAAAATTTTAGGCCGGGGGTTTGGGGGCTGCCTAAGCCCCCAAGCAGGGTCCAGGGGCACAGTGTCCAGGGGCACAGCCCTTGTAGGTGTCCATGGGGAGAAGCTCCGGAAGCTCCTAAGATTTTAGGCTTGTTTCTGACATGTCCTGAACATAAGTGTTTCTTCATTTTCCATACCATGCATTTTGATATTTTGAAAACAATTTGAGGACAATTTCATGAATTTTAAGAAACTTTATCTTAACTTTTAATATCGATCTTCAGAATTTTCTTTGTCCAGGTCGATCACGTATGCAATGAAATGATACCGAATGTCAACTGTTGAGTGTTGAGGACTGCATTGGCAACACAATAGTTTGGTAACCAGTTCACTGAGTTCATACTGGTTTACGATACATGATTTACCTACTAACAGTATGTGCATACACGGAACCAGTTCATTGTTTACTTCTCAATCGCTGAAACACAAGAAAACCGTCACCAATCACCCAAATAATCAGACCGATTTTACTGATCTTTTCTCTGAGCGATATGATGACCGAAATAAAAACAAACAACACTAGGAATCACCAAGTAAGGGTGAAATTAAGACATCACCCCCCCCCCCCCTAAAATTTTCTCAACGGATTTACACGTCTCTCAAAAATGACCAAATCGGCATCAGAAAAAGCGGAAATCCGCGGATCCACGGAAAACTTTCATCCCTGAATTATTCAGTTTAAAACAAATATTACATAAAGCTATAGGCTCCCAGGAGCCTTTATCACTCACCTGGGCTATGTCCATCTTGACAAGCCGTCTGGAACATTGCTGTCAAGTTCCAATTGGCTCACTTGTTTCAAACAAGAAGATCTTTCAGTGAACTTTCCCATTAGGTCCTATTAAACTATGTAGGACTCTGGCGGCCATCTTGGGTGATGAGCGGAGTCATAGGATATAATTCTGAAAGAGGACCAACTAAGGACCATTGCTGCCAAGTTATGTTCTAATTCGCCCAGTGGTTTCAGAGGAGGATATTTTAAGGAAAGTTTACGATAATAGCTCACATGGCCCTTTGGGCCAGATGAGCTGAAAAGTAATCTAAGCATCATATATGAAAGAGAATAATGATAATTACTTGGTACTGGAGCTCTAGTTGGTGCTGTTTTCATCCTTTGCAGTCTTTTTTCTTCCAGCTCTTTCTGAATTTTGTATATCTTCTCTGCAAGCAGGTGATAGTATTCCTCCTAAAAATGTATGACATGTTTTGAAATGCTTGTATACTCTGATTACAGAATAGTGACTACTCCAAAATATCTACACATCCTCAAAACAATACATTACTAAGTCAGTGATTTTTTTAAAAGATCTACCATCTTTTGGTGTGTATAAAACGCATTTATGTAGTTAGTGCAAACTCGAATAACACTGAATAACCAGAACTCTATGATTACAAAGTTTGGTGTCAGAAAACTGAACTTGGACATAAAATTTAACCTAAGTCAATGAAAAAGTAGGTGGAAGGCTGTGTTTTTAAGGGCACTTTTAATGTTTATCGTGTGCATAGTAAATTTAGAGTATACTCATTGTGTATTTATTATTATTACCATGTGTTTGGTTTTATTTCAGGGATTTTCAGATTATATGAATTTACTAGAAACTAGAAATACTGTGAGCAAAGCTCACTAATTGATACCCCCGCACCCCCTATCACAAGGAATGGCAAAGTCAATGTTTTGCTATGGAAAACCCAAAAAGTTGGTCAGATCAAAATCTAAAATAGGAGGTGCACTATGGCATCATGTGATAAAGATTCTCTGAAAGTCTCATGGAATTCCCTTTAGGGATTTAGGAGGAGTTGCGGATGGCATACTGGAACCCCTATCACAATGAATGGCAATGTCCATGTGTTGGTATGGGTAACCCCAAATGTTGGTCAGATCTAAAATAGGAGGTGCACTACAGCATCATATAATAAAGATCCTCTGAAAGTTTCATCAAATTCAATTGAGTGGTTTAGGAGGAGTTGTGGATGGCATCATGGTACCCCTATCACAATCAATGTTAAAGTCCATGTTTTGGTATGGGTAAACCCAAATATTCATCAGATCAAAATCTAAAATAGGAGGTGCACTATGGCATCATGTAATAAAGATCCTCTGAAAGTTTCATCAAATTCCATACAATGCTTTAGGAGGAGTTGCAGATGACATCATGGTATCCCCTATCACATTGTCAAAGTTTGGTCCAATCAAATTCTAAAATAGGAGGTGCACAATGCCATCATAGGATGAAGATTCTCTGAAAGTTTCATCAAATTCCATTCAGTAGTTTAGGAGGAGTTGCGGATACAAAGGTTGGACGAACAGACGGACAGACGAACGGACAGACAGACGGACGGTACAACAGATGAATGGACAGACGGATGGTACGACAGACGAATGGACAGACGGACGGTACGACAGACGAATGGATAGACGGACGGACACAACAAATACAATATACCTCGCTTTTTTCAAAAGCCGGGGTATAAATATCAGAGCATCTTATTCTGTACCAATAAATGAATGGAACTTTTGTTTCAATTTTCTTGCTTTTTTTCATAAAAAGATCTCGTATAACAAACTTAATGTCTTTGTACTGCATGCAAACAGCTGATATCTGGGTGACACACTGCCCTCTGGATACTCTTTTAAATTATTTTTTTAATCAATTGCACGGTAATTGACGATTAAGGTTTTCCCTCTAGCATCAGATATAACTTTTGAGTTCTTACTTGCTCTCACTTTTAATAATGTCAACATTTCTAAGCAAATGTCAAAGATACATACAACTACATTTAGATTTCAAGTCCAAGTTATTTCGCAATTCAGTGATGCCAATGTTGTTATTGATATGAATCCAGTCATATTTTCACAAAATGTTTCATAAAATATTATATTTACAAAAAAAGTCTGGATAACATATTTTTACAAAAGAAATATAAAATTTTCTTCTGATGTTTTATTTTTTACCGGTTATTCAAGAAATAAATATCAATTTTATATTTTCTGTCATAAAAAATTGAATTGAAAAAAATAATTTAGACATTAACCCTTTCCCCGAGGAGTCCGAGTTTACCGGGATTCCTGAGTTAACTCCCTGACGACGAGCCCTGGTTTACCAGGATTGTCACATAGGTTTTATATTTCCCGCTCTTGGAGCGAACCTCAAGAGTTATCTTTCTTATATTTGATACCCAGATAAAAGATAAAACTACAAAAAAATCGCATGAAAAAAGACCAAAATTTGAGGATTTTATGGGATTTTAAAGTTAGGAAAATGATTTTAGAAAATTTTTGGCAAAATTAGATGCCAGGTAAGTATGTATTTCATATCAAACATGCCGAATTTGTCCAAAATTTATTGGAATGGACATTGATGATTGGAACTTTATTTTCTAATAATTTTTTATCATTTTTAATGACAAAAGTACATATTTAGAGCGATTTTAATGATATTTGACGAATTTCAACAAATCCAGCCGTAGAAACCCATTTGCTGCCAAATCATCGCATTTTCATTCAAAAACTAAAAAGATCGCAATGATAACATTTTATTAACATTTATATATCTAAATAAATAAACTAGAGGCTCTCTACAGCCTGTATCGGTCACCTGGATTTAACTTTTCACCTTGAGCAGGACTAAACATTTAAGTGTTGCAGTCAATTTTTAACTGGTTTTTCTATAGGTTTCTATGTTAAACTAATTTCAGCTGTGGCAGTCATCTTGGTTGACAGTCCAGGTCAACGAATACATTTCTTAAAGAAAACCATCTAGGGACCATTTCTGCTAAGTCTTGTTCCAACTTGCTAAGCAGTTTCAGACAAGATTTTTAAATGAATTTTCCAATAAGGTCCAATATTTAACAAAGTTCGGTGTGGCAGCCATCTTGGTTGACAATCTGGGTGATTGGACACATTTCTGAAAGAGGACCTCCTAAGGTCAAATGCTGCTAAGTCTGGCTCCAATATGTCAAGTGGTTTCAGACAACAACATTTTTCAATGAATTTTTCCATAGGGACCTAGGTTAAACTAAGTTCGGGTGTGGTGGCCATCTTGGTTGACAGTCTGGGTCTTCGCACAAAATTCTGAAAGAGGATCATCTAAGGACCATTGCTACCAAGTCTAATTCTTACTGGCTTAGTGGTTTCAGACAAGTAGATTTTTGAGTGAATTTCCCATAGGGTCCTATGTTAAACTAAGTTCTGCTGTGGTGGCCATCTTAGTTCACAGTACACGAAATCAGACACTTCTCTGAAAAAGTACCTCCTAAGGACCAAAGCTGCCAAGTCTGGCTCCAATATGTCAAGTGGTTTCAGACAAGAAGATTATTCAATTAATTTTTCTATAGGGCCCTATGTTAAGCTATGTTCGGTTGTGGCAGCCTTCTTGGTTGACAGTCTGGGTCATGGGACACACCTCTGTAAGAGGACCATCTCAGGACCATTGCTGCCAAGTCTGGTTCCAATTGGTCAAGTGGTTTCAGACAAGATGATTTTTCAATGAATTTTCCCATAGGGCCCTATGTTAAACAAAGTTTGGCTGTGGCAGCCATCTTGGTTAACAGTCCGGGTCATTGGACATATTTCTGAAAGAGAACCTCCTAAGAACCATTATTGCCAACTTTGGTTCCAATTGGCCTTGTAGTTTCATATCAGAAGATTTTTAAAATTCACCCCCCCCCTTTTTTTCTATTTTTAGTAACAGCAGCCATGTCGGTTGGAAGTCGGGGATGCCAGACATACTTTTGGAAGGGGGCTACCCAAGGACCATTCCACCAAAGTTTGGTCTCAATTGGCCCAGTGGTTTGAGAGAAAAATATCTTAAGGTAAGTTTACCCTGGATGCTGTCTTTAAAGGGCAAAAACTCCTATAAGGGGTCAATCATTGATTTTGGTCATTTGACTTATTTGTAGATCTTACTTTGTTGAACATTTTCGCTGTTCACAATTTGTCTATATCTATAATAATATTCAAGATAATAACCTAAAACTGCAAAATTTCCTTAAAATTAACGATTCAGGGGCAATAACCCAACAAAGGGTTGACCGATTCGTCTGAAAATTTCATGACAGATAGATCTTGACCTGATGAACATTTTTACCCCGGTTAGTTTTGCTCTAATTGCTTTAGTTTTTGAGATATAAGACAAAAAACTGCTGTTTACCCCTATGTTCTATTTTTAGCCATGTTGGCCATGTTGGTTGGCAGGTGGGGTCATCGGACACATTTTTTTAAACTAGATACCCTAATGATGCTTGTGGCCAAGTTTGGTTCAATTTGGCCTAGTAGTTTCAGAGGAGAAGATTTTTTCTAAAAGTTAACAGACGACGAAGGACGTCGGACGCCAAGAAAGTTCACTTGACCTTTCAGGTCATGTGAGATAATAAATTGCTTCGCTGAGCGCAGCTGGATACGACCGCAGAGCTCCAACCCTGAACAGTTGGGGCAAAAATGGACACAATATTCGCACTTGATACAGGTCTGAATTTGGATTGTAATTAAATATTTGACACATAATAGGTTTCTGACACAGAATAACTGTAATCAAAGAACTTAGAATTGGTCATATGATTTGAATTTTTATTCAATTTTTTGCTTTTTGTGCAATACAACATGCTGTGGCGAATTGCCCCCCCCCCCCAAAAAAAAAACCAAAAACCAAAAAACAATAAAAATCATTGAAACCCCCCCCCCCCCCCTTTTTTTGCAAAAAAAAATTTTTAATTCTCTTTTTAATTTCTGAAATCTGAAATGAGAAAAAAATTGTCCCCCCCCCCCAATTTCTCATTTACCCCCCTAAATTTTGTTTTCAACCCCCCCCCCCCCCCCCATTTCTTTATACATAATTTATGACTTGTAAGGGAGGTAATCGAATCATACACAACATTTTACTTTAAATGTGTTTGGATTACCTCCCTTACACCAAGATAATAACCAAAAATGCTTATTGGGCCCTTTTTTGGCGGAATGACCCAACTCTTAGACCTACTTCCACCTTTGGTGAAAGCATTAAGAAGATTGTGTCTGATTAGGTTGCCTAGATTCCTGTACTATTTTATGCAACTAATTACAAAAGCCTAAATGTTGATATTTAAAAGGCACTTTGTTCCTGAATCATAAAATTTAAAATCATATATACCCTACTGTTGGCAGTGTCATACATATCTCCTTCAACTTTCCTAGCATAAGCTACCAAATTGGTCATCCGTCTGTCCTTTAATGCAGCTGGATCTGGTGTTGGAAAGATGGCTTGAACCCTGTCAAATTTATATTAAATGAATTAAGTAGATTGTTTCTAATGTCATTTTTGTGCTTACCTTAAACCTTGAATTTCCTTGACATTTCAGGGCAAATTGTTAATCTTGAAAATTCCCTTTGTACATTTACAATCGAACTTCAGTAGCTCAAACTCAGATCACTTGAACATCACCGATGGCTGTGACATTTTTAAGTCCTGTCCATTTTCCCATTATATCCATATTTAAAAAGCCCCAGTTTCTCAACTGTCAGTAGTCTCGCAGGTACATTTTTACAGTTTAATGTTATATATATGTCATGATAACTGTTAATTAGTGATTAACCTGATTAACCTGATTAAATTTTAATTCAAAAATATTTCATGGTAATGATCAGATATACCAGCTTGTACACAGTATGGTACTAGCAATTTTCCATAGTTGAACAAACTTTAGAAACTTGAACAGATTTAGACTCTCCCTCTAAGTTTTAGTCTTCAAAATTCTACTATACTTCCAATTATTCTCAAATTATCACTATGAAAACAAGCCCAGTACAGCTAGCTATTAAAACCAAAAATCTGTTATGCCTTCAAGGGCACTTCTCACTGAACATGGACCAATGTGGTTGTCAAATGTTTACGATCATGGGCACAAAAAACATAGCTTTAATAGCAAATTTGATCAAATTTTAACATTGGTTTAAAAATGTTACTGTTTTCACAATTGTAGAAAAGAGATTTGAAAAGGGGAATGTGTCAAAGAGACAACAACCTGACCAAAGAGCAGAAAACAGTGCATTCTTATATTATCAGCTATTCAGTATGTTATAGCTATAACAAACAGTGAAGCAAAGGACAAGATTTTATTAGAGCATGTCTTATGCTTTAAATGTAAAAATGGACAATTTATTGATACCACAGATACATTGAATAAACTTGTATATGATTGCAGACCTGTTTACCCCATGTCAATGTCAACAGTAGTTTTCCTACCAAGTTGTCAGTAGTTTTGCCATGTTCTCAGTAGTTTTCAAGAAATATTATATTAACACTACATAACCAACTTTATACTTAAAAAATACCATGTTCAGTCAGTGCATGTTTACTGTATCTCATTATATCCACTGCCTATTCAGTATTGTCAATCACAATAAAGAACTGCCTTGTCTACCACTTAATTTATAACTTCTAATATTGTCATCAGCTACTGACGAACCGGAACGCTTTGTAGCCATGCTTCCATTTTATTATTAGTCTTTAAGGTGTTTAACATTAAGCGCATCAGACAGTTTCATTCAAGTGCTTTAAAGACCTGATGAAATCCGCGGGAAAAGTGAATCGTATTTTCTAGATTTTACTAAAAAACGAATTTTTGTTTTACCGTAATCGATAACCGTAGTTTCAATACCACAAAGCGTAGACCGTATTTTTCGGCCGTTTTCCGTAGAAACTACGGCGAAATCGTAGATGTAAACAGCTCTGTGATTGATATCATTTTATGACACATCTGAACACCAGTGGTAGTTATGAATGCAGGTCAAGTTTCTGCTCGTTTGGCCTTCAGAGGACACTGTTATATTTTCATTTTTATATTGCATTTGAACTATGTAGGCATTGTGTGTCTCTAAGACATGCATGACCCATCCTCCTGAACATACAATTCCAATTATTTATGACAGGAAATCATTTTGATAAATATTTTAGATATATGAAAGTTTCATATTATATCCTGCTTTAATATATTAATTGAAAAATAAAAACGATTTCAATGCAGTCACTCAACAATGAAATGTAGGTCATGTTGGCTCATATGTAGATGATCTACATTGAACTAAAAATGACACTTGTAATTGTAAATTACATGCCATTTGATCATAAGTTTTGAAAAATGGACAAAAATACAATAATTTAACCAAAGTCACTCAAGCTTAAAATGTAGGTTATAGTGGCTGAAACGTTGCTCAACTTGGTTGTAGTAAATAAAATAACTGTAGATTTGAAATACCATTAATATACTACCCCAAATTCTTCAAAGATACACCTAAATGCCAACATTTACCAAAAGTCAGTCAAGCATAAAATGTAGATCATAATGACTCAAACTTGGTATGTTGTTTTAAACTATCAGTTGATTGTAACTATGAAATATCACTGATGTAAACTGTGGATCATGGTGATTCAATGTTGCGAATTTTTCTTGTACTATACAAGAAAAAAAACTAGAGGCTCACCAGAGCCTGTATCGCTCACCTGGAGTCTGGTTTTCATTGGACAATTAATCAACTATTTGACCAAGTTTGTTGCAATTGGTTCAATTGTTCAGGGAAAATTTATTTGACAAAAAAGGGCAATAACTCCGAAATGGGTTTTGGGATGTCCTTTAAAATTTCAGGGTAGGTAGACCTCAACATGGCAAATATTTTTCAGATTTACATTTCACTTCTATCTCAAATAGTTTTGGAGATAAATGACGAAAACTGTTAAATTTTGAAAATTTGACGAAAAAAGGGCAATAACTCCTAAATGGGTTTTGGGATTTCCTTCAAAATTTCAGGGTAGGTAGATCTTGTCATGCTGATCAATTTTACCCCATGTCAGATTTTTGATATCTGTATTGGTTTTTAAGTTATAAGCCAAAAACAACAAACGCACCCCTATATTCTATTTTTAGCTATGGCAGCCATGTTTTATGTCAGATCAAAATAAATTGAGGACAGTTTGTAGAGGACATGTCATAAATCATTCCTATTAAGTTTCAAACCAATCGGCCCAGCGGTTTCAGAGGAGAAGATTTTTGAATGAAAAAATTTTGAAAATTTGACAAAAAAGGGCAACAACTCCTAAATGGGTTTTGGGATTTCCTTTAAAATTTCAGGGTATGTAGACCTCAACATGGCAAACATTTTTCAAATTAACATTTCACTTCTATGTCAAATAGTTTTGGAGATAAATGACGAAAAATGTTAAATTTTGAAAATTTGATGAAAAAAGGGCAATAACTCCTAAATGGGTTTTGGGATTTCCTTCAAAATTTCAGGGTAGGTAGATCTTGTCATGCTGATCAATTTTACCCCATGTCAGATTTTTTATATCTGTAACGGTTTTTAAGTTATAAGCCAAAAACAACAAACGCACCCCTATATTCTATTTTTAGCTACGACGACCATGTTTTATGTCAGATCAAAATAAATTGAGGAACGTTTGTACAGGACATGTCATAGATCATTCCTATGAAGTTTCAAACCAATCGGCCCAGCGGTTTCAGAGGAGAAGATTTTTGAAAATCAGCCAATCAGAAACAAGAATTGCCTCTGGTGGCCATGTTTCTTGACCAATCAGAACTAAATGAGGAAACTTTGTTGAGGACCTTCCATACACCACTCATGCAAAGTTTGGTTGGAATTGGCCAAATGGTTTCTGAGGAGAAGATGTTTGAATGAAAAGCTAACGACGGACGGACGACGGACGACGGACGCCAAGTGATGGCAAAAGCTCACCCTGGCCATAGCCAGGTGAGCTAAAAAGGTAAAAGCCGTCAAAATGACAACAAACCAGGTTTTTTGGCTGTTGATGAAACATTCAATTGTAAGGTGCAAATCTTATCTACAACTGTTAAGTTGGTAGTTTTTTGTTCCCTTGTTTGTTTTTGGCTTTCCAAACTTTTGGTCTCCAGTGTACCCGATAAAAGCTTTTAAAGAAAGGTGTTGTACATTATGTTTACAATATACAGCTTGATCGGTTCATCTGTTATTGCATGGAAATGACAAAAAGTGCTATTTTTCAATTAATCAAGGACTGCAACTCCGGAGCGGTAAAAGTGAAAATGGTCAATATGGAACTTGACCTCCATATTATCAACATATTATAATTTGAAAAGCATTGCTTGATCAGTTCATCTGTTATGGCAGGGAAACAAATGGTGCTATTTTCCAATTAATCAAGGACTGCAACTCCGCAGCTGACAAAATGAGATGACATATCTCAACCAAAAGTAGACTGTTTTTAGAGGGTATTGCTGTCATCAATACTGCAAACTTTCAAAACATTTCATAATGTAGTTTCAGAGAAGACCTTTGAAAATTGGACAATAAAAATCAAAGATGGCCTCTGGCAGCCATGTTGTTCATCCAACCGAAACCAATGGTGGAATGTTTGTAGAGGTCCTCCCATATATTATT
The DNA here is from genome assembly GCA_028015205.1 of Mytilisepta virgata. NCBI lineage: Eukaryota > Metazoa > Mollusca > Bivalvia > Mytilida > Mytilidae > Mytilisepta > Mytilisepta virgata. The sequence goes on from CM051520.1 coordinate 47,062,322, forward strand.
TCTACCAAGTTTGGTTACAATCTGCCAAGTAGTTTCAGAGAAGATCAAAATGTGAAAATTTTGCAGACAATGACAACAGACAAAAAGTGATGACATAAGCTCACATAAAACCAAGATGAATTTTCATTCACAAGTGGAATCAGGAATCCTGGAAACCAATCAGATATAAAGGCATGCTCATGACAGTTATGTTAATTTTTCAACTTGCCTAAATTTGACTATTTCAACAAAATATTTCTTCATACAAGCTTTCAATAAATTTGGCTAAGCAGTTTCAAAGGAGAGGACTTTTTTTTAATAATTTGACAAATTAGAAACAATATATTTTCAGGCTTGCCAAGTTAGAATTTTATAAGAATGAAATATGATAAACATATAAAGGTTCTTTCATAATGCTTCATACCAGTTTGAGTTCAGAGCAGAAAGTTCAAAGAAGATCAAATTGTGAACAGTTAACTGACAGATAGACTGGCATTAAGTAATAACAAATTCCTTACAATTACTAAACAACTTTCTCCACTGACCTCCCCTCTAGGCTTTAACTTACAGCTTATGAACTAAATGGTTTCTGAGATCCTGAGTAACACTCTGGTGCCATTCCTTTGTTCCTCGGGCCATGTTTGGTGCTACATTTGTTGTACTTTCAGCATTTGGTAAAAGTGAATTAGTTGCTCCACTTGATAAATTGTTTGTCTGATTTCCAGTAGCCATAGTGCTTAGTCCTGAAGAGAATATATTAAAAACTATCAGTTTTAAATCTGATTTGGAACTGTGTCTAAGTCATTTCAGAAAGTAGTTTCTTGATAAGCTTAGGTTAGAGTGTAACACTTCTCCAATGAATCAGTAGTTAGGGAGGAGTCAATCCCCTCAGTGAACAAGGGAATCTTCATGAAATCATGCCCTAATAATAAACTAACTTGGATTTTCAATTTGTGCTTTTTGCTTAGAAACTGTTGATATATGTCTTTGTTGACTTTTACCATTAATGTATTACTGGTCTTAATTTTCAAAATTAAATGCATTCTAGACAGTCATTTATTTCAACCTTACAGCCTAATTTTGTTGTTACACAATTCTGTTTACCTGGTGAGTTTGAACTATGTGGCCTGATATTTAATCCTCCTGGCTGATGTCCAGTAGGCGGACCTATTGAACCATTGTATGGCAAACCTAATGCTGCATATGCTCTCTGCATTTGGATGTCAGACACATTAGGAAGACTCTGGGTGGTAGTTACTGGTTGGCTTGGTGCAATTGCTGTAGATGTAACTGTTCCAGATGGAACTGAAACTGTCAATCCAGTTCCTGCTTTTAAAAAAATGCATATTACATTTTATCGTTCATTACTTTGTTCATTCATTTGTAATGCTAAATCTTAAAAAAATTAATATTCAGCTCAATTTTCAGATGGCTGTATTTCTTATCTACCTATTTTCAGTAATAGTTTTCTTTGTTCTTTTTCTTCAAACTTCATTCAGTCTGAGAGTTGGTCTCGTTCACACACTGATGATATCCTTTAAAACAAATTCTTATTATAACAAGTAATAGCTTTTCAAAGAGCTTGCCTGACCAAGCATTTAATAAATATGTATTTATTTATAATAACTGTGACAGTTGACCAACGATGATTGACAACATTTGACTGAGCAATAGCAGCATAGTTTTGGTAATGATAAGTTGCATTAGCCTGCCTTACTCTAAGTTTTCTCTGTAATGGAACGAAGTCATTTTCCAAGGACGGTGAGCAACAAATCTACATTATTACTTTTCCGTTATTTCAATATTGTCAATCATGACCCTTTCCGCATACTTACTATATTACATGCATGGGTTGTTTACCTTCAAATCAAACATGTCAAAGCAGTCAGGGAACTTTTCAACAAAAGATTAATTGTTTATCCATCCCGTTTAAAATGAAATGGTAGCATCCAAACTCATATCATTAATATGTGACCTTATTAAAATTGCATTAAGCTATGAATAGAATAGATTCTAACCTTAGGCCAAAATAAAAAATAGGTGTGTTTCCGGTCGTCCAACCGACCCTAATTTTTTGGCTCCGACCCCAACTTTTTTTCCCCGAAAAAAAAAAAAAGAATTTCGCTAATTTTCACTGTGATCGGAAAATAAGCTCTTCCTTTAGCATGTCCCAAAATAGTCTGGGTCTATTTTAACGCTATTAACAGGGCTTTCCATACAATTTGATGTAGCAGGCTGAAATCTAAAAGTATGCGGCTGTGACATGCTGCCAGCAAAGCCGGTTGCCACGCCAAGCTTGCAGCTTGGCGCCTTTACGGCAGGGGGTCTGGGGTAAATAGAGCAAAATCCTGCATTCTTGCAATCTCCTGGCACCTAATTCCAACTTTCAAATTACCATTTTTTATGTATGAAATTAAAAAAATGGGTCAAAGACACAAATGGCCGGGTTGCTGGGTGTTTACTGTACTGGTGACAAATGTGATTACAAGATCATATTGCACATTGGCAGTCATGAATATTTATATAGACAAAATCAGACACATTGTATGTTGGTGTACGAGCACAGAGGCAGACATCAATTTAATTAGAAATAGGTGAAGTAAGCAATATTTGATTTGATTACATGTTGATAAACACTTGTTTGGAAAAATGGGAAATAATTCCTGAAATAATTCCATAAAGTGAGGTGCACATCTTCAATATATATAGAAACATTCTATGAAGTTTCAAGGATGTGGGTGAAAAACTGTATGAGGAGTTGATTTCACAAAATAGGTACCCTCTATTGAAGATGTCAATAAAAAACAACTAAGTTCCAAAGTTTGGAAAAATGGGAAAAAATTCCTGAAATAATTCCATAAAGTGAGGTGCACATCTTCAATATATATAGAAACATTCTATGAAGTTTCAAGGATGTGGGTGAAAAACTGTAGGAGGAGTTGATTTCACAAAATAGGTACCCTCTATTGAAGATGTCAATAAAAAACGACTAAGTTCCAAAGTTTGGAAAAATGGGAAATAATTCCTGAAATAATTCCATAAAGTGAGGTGCACATCTTCAATATATATAGAAACATTCTATGAAGTTTCAAGGATGTGGGTGAAAAACTGTATGAGGAGTTGATTTCACAAAATAGGTACCCTCTATTGAAGATGTCAATAAAAAACAACTAAGTTCCAAAGTTTGGAAAAATGGGAAAAAATTCCTGAAATAATTCCATAAAGTGAGGTGCACATCTTCAATATATATAGAAACATTCTATGAAGTTTCAAGGATGTGGGTGAAAAACTGTAGGAGGAGTTGATTTCACAAAATAGGTACCCTCTATTGAAGATGTCAATAAAAAACGACTAAGTTCCAAAGTTTGGAAAAATGGGAAATAATTCCTGAAATAATTCCATAAAGTGAGGTGCACATCTTCAATATATATAGAAACATTCTATGAAGTTTCAAGGATGTGGGTGAAAAACTGTAGGAGGAGTTGATTTCACAAAATAGGTACCTCTATTGAAGATGTCAATAAAAAAACGACTAAGTTCCAAAGTTTGGAAAAATGGGAAATAATTCCTGAAATAACTCCATAAAGTGAGGTGCACATCTTCAATATATATAGAAACATTCTATGAAGTTTCAAGGGTGTGGGTGAAAAACTGTATGAGGAGTTGATTTCACAAAATAGGTACCCTCTATTGAAGATGTCAATAAAAAACAACTAAGTTCCAAAGTTTGGAAAAATGGGAAAAAATTCCTGAAATAATTCCATAAAGTGAGGTGCACATCTTCAATATATATAGAAACATTCTATGAAGTTTCAAGGATGTGGGTGAAAAACTGTAGGAGGAGTTGATTTCACAAAATAGGTACCCTCTATTGAAGATGTCAATAAAAAAACGACTAAGTTCCAAAGTTTGGAAAAATGGGAAATAATTCCTGAAATAACTCCATAAAGTGAGGTGCACATCTTCAATATATATAGAAACATTCTATGAAGTTTCAAGGATGTGGGTGAAAAACTGTAGGAGGAGTTGATTTCACAAAATAGGTACCCTCTATTGAAGATGTCAATAAAAAAACGACTAAGTTCCAAAGTTTGGAAAAATGGGAAATAATTCCTGAAATAACTCCATAAAGTGAGGTGCACATCTTCAATATATATAGAAACATTCTATGAAGTTTCAAGGATGTGGGTGAAAAACTGTAGGAGGAGTTGATTTCACAAAATAGGTACCCTCTATTGAAGATGTCAATAAAAAACGACTAAGTTCCAAAGTTTGGAAAAATGGGAAATAATTCCTGAAATAATTCCATAAAGTGAGGTGCACATCTTCAATATATATAGAAACATTCTATGAAGTTTCAAGGATGTGGGTGAAAAACTGTAGGAGGAGTTGATTTCACAAAATAGGTACCCTCTATTGAAGATGTCAATAAAAAAACGACTAAGTTCCAAAGTTTGGAAAAATGGGAAATAATTCCTGAAATAACTCCATAAAGTGAGGTGCACATCTTCAATATATATAGAAACATTCTATGAAGTTTCAAGGGTGTGGGTGAAAAACTGTAGGAGGAGTTGATTTCACAAAATAGGTACCCTCTATTGAAGATGTCAATAAAAAACGACTAAGTTCCAAAGTTTGGAAAAATGGGAAAAAATTCCTGAAATAATTCCATAAAGTGAGGTGCACATCTTCAATATATATAGAAACATTCTATGAAGTTTCAAGGATGTGGGTGAAAAACTGTAGGAGGAGTTGATTTCACAAAATAGGTACCCTCTATTGAAGATGTCAATAAAAAACGACTAAGTTCCAAAGTTTGGAAAAATGGGAAATAATTCCTGAATTAACTCCATAAAGTGAGGTGCACATCTTTAATATATATAGAAACATTCTATGAAGTTTCAAGGGTGTGGGTGAAAAACTGTAGGAGGAGTTGATTTCACAAAATAGGTACCCTCTATTGAAGATGTCAATAAAAAACGACTAAGTTCCAAAGTTTGGAAAAATGGGAAAAAATTCCTGAAATAATTCCATAAAGTGAGGTGCACATCTTCAATATATATAGAAACATTCTATGAAGTTTCAAGGATGTGGGTGAAAAACTGTAGGAGGAGTTGATTTCACAAAATAGGTACCCATTTTCCCCGCCCGCCCGCCGCCGCCGCCCGCCGCCGCCCGCCGCCCGCCGCCGCCCGCCGCCCGCCGCCCGCCCGACATTCACCATACTATAACCCGGATTTGCACTCTGTGCAACCCGGCCAAAAAAAGAAATTTGATTTTTTTTTGTGTGCAGGATTGTGTAACCTTCAATTCTTCATTATTTTCTTTCCGTTATGCTGATAATTCATTCTTTTTTGATAATAATAACAAATATAATTGTTATAAATTTAATGAATTTTCTTGAAGCCAAAACCAAAAAAGGTATTCGATCGCTTCATTGTTGTTGACCATCGTAACTTCTCTCTTATTATCCTTGCAAAAATACGATGCTTTCCGACTAGAGATGACGTAAATGTACACTTTTAATAGACGACCAATCAGTGACCGGAATTCACATTAACTATATTTAGCTAAAGGTAAACACAGGATTTACATCCTTGTTTATCGCGACTTCGCGACAATATGACTCTCAACGCTTGTCTACATATTATAAAAAGATTTTTTTTCTTTTTGAATTTATTTTTTTGTCAGTGAAGTAGGCGGCACTTGTAGCCACCGCCTTCTACCGGCTACGTTGGAAAGCCCTGTATTAAAAAAGCGTTTTATTCATCTTGATTGATATAAAACAAATGGCCGGCTGAAATGGCAAAGTTTGAAAATTTTATAGGCTAGAAATCAAGGCCATGTCTTCTGTGACTTTTGAACACTGACTCTTCATATCTTAATTCTTATATAATTTACACAATGAACTGATGAAAATAGCCTGAAAGAATAACAGATTGATTATAATAAACTGTTATCACAGAGATATGTCTCGCCTTTTTGTAATTTTGATTATGCAAATGTTGAAATCATAATAGCAATACCTTAACATCTTACACAAGTTATGCAAATATTCAAAGTCAATGAACCATGACTGAGTTACATGGTTAAACAATCTCCATTTAAATGAGATGTGTGAATGCTAATACAACTGGATACCAAATACCATTGACTTATTATAAGTCGTTCCCAAACCTAAATACAAAAATTTTGTGGGAAAAATTTGGTTGATTATATAGGGAATCACTGATGCGTGACTGGAGTTGGGCCCCCCTTAGGTCAGTCAGTGCCCCCCCCCCCCCCCCTCTTACAAAAAGTTCTGGATCCGCCACTGATAGCAATACTTTAACATGTAAGTTATGCAAATATTCAGTCAATGAATATGCACGAATTAGCATACCTATGTGTAGCTTTTCAACCCAACCTCATCATGGCGAGACAAAAATCTTTTTGCTTGGCTTTGTGTCCAATAAAATATAATTTTATTTGTTTACTTATAGTTACTTATAGTTGATTTCCAGTACAGGATCCCTCAAGGTTCCTCTTCACCAGACTCATAATATATGTAAAGTAAGCAAACCATTCAAAGTCAATAGACCATGACTGAGGGGGTGGAGCCAAATAATCTCCATGGCAATGAGAATACATCTGCATACCAATTATCATTGATCTACCACTAGTGGATCCCCATAAACTGACCTAATCACAAACTAATACATGTAAAGTAAGCAAACCATTCAAAGTCAATAGACCATGACTGAGGGGGTGGAGCCAAATAATCTCCATGGCAATGAGATGTAGCAATGGTAATACATCTGCATACCAATTATCACTGACCTACCACTAGTGGATCCCCATAAACTGACCTAATCACAAACTAATACATGTAAAGTAAGCAAACCATTCAAAGTCAATAGACCATGACTGAGGGGGCGGAGCCAAATAATCTCCATGACAATGAGATGTGGCAATGGTAATACATCTGCATACCAATTATCATTGACCTACCACTAGTGGATCCCCATAAAACAGAGCTAATCACAAACTAATACATTGTTGACGCCATCGCCGCCGCCGCCGCCGCCGACGACGCCGGAAACAGCATACCTATGTCTCGCCTTTTGACTCCGTCAAGGCGAGACAAAAATACACTAACAAGAGGCTCACCAGAGCCTGTATCGCTCACCTGTAGTCATTGGATTGGGTTTTCATTGGACAATTAATCAAATATTTGACCAAGTTTGTTGCAATTGGTTCAATTGTCCAGGGAAAATTTGTTGAAGATTTATTTTTCATAAGGTTTAATGTTAAAATATGTTCCCTGATGGTGGTAGTCCTGGCAGGAAGTTGATAAAATTGACCAGGAATAAGGGTGAACCTTAAATAAATGTAACAGAACCCGACCTCAAATTACACAAACCAATAACTCCTAAATAGAATTTGGGATTCCCTTCAAAATTTCAGGGTAGGTAGATCTCAACATGGCAAAAATTTTTCAATTTACATTTCACTTCTATCTCAAATAGTTTTAGAGATAAATGCAAAAATGTTAAAATTTTGAAAATTTGACAAAAAAGGGCAATAACTCCTAAATGGGTTTTGGGATTTCCTTTAAAATTTCAGGGTATGTAGATCTCAACATGGCAAGCATATTTCAAATTAACATTTCACTTCTATGTCAAATAGTTTTGGAGATAAATAATGAAAAATGTTAAATTTTTACAATTTTACAAAAAAAGGGCAATAACTCCTAAATGGGTTTTAGGATTTCCTTCAAAATTTCAGGTTAGGTAGATCTTGTCATGCTGATCAATTTTACCCCATGTCAGATTTTTTATATCTGTAACGGTTTTTAAGTTATAAGCCAAAAACAACACATGCACCCCTATATTCTATTTTTAGCTATGACAGCCATGTTTTATGTTAGATCAAAATAAATTGAGGATCGTTTGTAGAGGACATGTCATAGATCATTCCTATCAAGTTTCAAACCAATCGGCCCAGCGGTTTCAGAGAAAATTTTTGAAAATCAGCCAATCAGAAACAAGAATTGCCTCTGGTGGCTATGTTTCTAGACCAATCAGAACTAAATGAGGAAACTTTGTTGAGGACCTTCCATACACCACTCATGCAAAGTTTGGTTGGAATTGGCCAAATGGTTTCTGAGGAGAAGATGTTTGAATGAAAAGCTAACAACGGACGGACGACAGACGGACGACGGACGGATGACGGACGCCAAGTGATGGCAAAAGCTCACCCTGGCAATAGCCAGGTGAGCTAAAAACACAATGGAAGCAGGCCCTCCCCACCCCCATAAAAATTTTTTTTAAAAAACCCGACCTACCGACCCTATTTTTTTGGGACATGCAACAGGAAACACACCTATTTTTTTTTTTGGCCTTATGACACATTAGAATTGATGACAAACTGTAACCAGAGGCTCCCAGGAGCCGGTATCGCTCACCTGATATTTCCATTTGTCCAACACTTGGTCAGCCCCTCATAAAGAACATTCATGCAAGGTTTGGTTTCAATCCATTCAGTGGCTCTATAGAAGATTTTTGTATGTATTTCCCATAGGGTCCTATGTTAAACTAAGTCGACCCACTGGCATCCATCTTGGATGATGCATCGGTATCAAAGTAACAACATTTAGTCAGCATCTCATAAGGAACATTCACGCCATCTTTCGTTTTAATCAGCTATAGTGGATTTTTTTATATCAACCAATCAGAAACAAGAAATGCCCATGGTGGCCATATTTGTAGTACGATTGGGATGACATGAGGAAACTTTATAAAGGGCCTTCCATATATCCTTCCTGTCAAGTTTTGTGCCATTTGACCCAGCAGTTTAGAGAAGATTTTTTAAAACTCACCAATCAGAAACAACAATTGCCCTTGGCGGCCATGTTTGTTGTCTGATCGGGACAAAATTAGCATTCTTTATAAAGACCTTACATACATGTAGATGCTTCCTGCCAAATTTAATTCCATTTGGCCCAGTGGTTTCAGATGAGAAGATTAAAATATGAAAAGTTAATGGACGGACAACAGGCAGCGGACACTAAGTGATGACAAAAGATCACATGGTCTTTGTCCATGTGAGCTGAAAAACCTCCACAGATGCCCATGGCAGCCATGTTTGTTGAGTGATCAGGACAAAATGAGGACACTTTGTAAAAAAACCTTCCACAGATGTTTCCTGTCAACTTTTGTTCCATTTGGCCAAGCGGTTTCAGGAAGATTTCTTTATATCAGCCAAAAAGAAACAACAATTCCCCATACCCTCCATGTTTGTTGAGTGATCAGGACAAAATGAGGACACTTTGTAAAAAAACCTTCCACAGATGCTTCCTGTCAACTTTTGTTCCATTTGGCCAAGCGGTTTCAGGAAGATTTCTTTATATCAGCCAAAAAGAAACAAGAATTCCCCATACCCTCCATGTTTGTTGAGTGATCAGGACAAAATGAGGACACTTTGTAAAAAAAACCTTCCACAGATGCTTCCTGTCAACTTTTGTTCCATTTGGCCAAGCGGTTTCAGGAAGATTTCTTTATATCAGACAACCAGAAACAAGAATTGCCCATGGCAGCCATGCTTGTCATCCAATCAGGATGAAAAAAATTTAATTTCATAAAAGACTTTCCATAGATGCTTCCTGTCAAATCTGGCTGACAGTTTTGGCCAAGCAGTTCCAGAGAAACAAAATGTTTTTTATATTTGCCAATCAGAAACAAAAACTGCCCATGGCAGTGATGTTTGTAGTCCCTATAGGGATGAAATGAGAAATTTTATAAAGAACCTCCCAAATATGCTTCCTGTCAAGTTTTGTCAAGCAGTTTCAGAGATTTTTGAAAATTGGACAGAAATTAAAGATGGCCTCTAGCAGCCATCTTGTTCATCCAACCAGAACCAAAGGAGGATCGTTTGTAGGGGTCCTTCCATACATAATTTCTAGCTAGTTTGGTTACTATCTGCCAAGTAGTTTCAGAGGAGAAGATTATAATGTGAGGTTTATGGACGATGGACCACGGACATAAGCTCATATGGCCTATAGGCCAGGTGAGCTATTAAGTGGTTTAGTAGGTTTAGTAGGAGTTGCGGATACAAAATGGATACCTACCCCCCTCCCCCTTTCCAAAGTCAAACAGTTCCAAAAAATGATTTTGATGAATTTGGCCACAAACAGCGAGCAAAGCAAGTGCTATGGGAGCATTCTGGTCATTTACAATACTCTTTGTTTAATGGGGGCAGCCATTATGCAATCGGAAGTGAATGTATTTGTTAAAGCGAATATGGCCATATTGTGCTACAAACTAAGGCTAGAAAAAGTTTCGTTCACAGGAAACGGAAGTAAGTAAAGTAAGGGAAATAGCTTGCTTCAAATTATAATTTTAGAGTCAGAATCTTGATACTGGAAATGAGTTTCTAGAAAGGGCTACTGCTGCGCTCACATCATTGGCCACGCCATCAGCATATTAGCAAGTGCAGCGATCGCTATGGGAGCATATGGGTCAATTAGAAGTAGTCTTTGTTTAATGGGGACATTATGCAATTGGAAGTAAATTTACCTGTTAAAGTGAATATTGTGCTACATACTTAGGCTAAAAAAAGTTTTGTTGCCAGAAACAAAAGTAAGTTAAGTCACGAACCACTAGCCTTTGTTAGTCAGGTGTGTGTTTTTTAAATTCTGGTTCATTTTTATGTTTCGGAGTTTAGTGTGCCGTCCATTTTGCTGAACTAGTATATATTATTGTTAAGGGGCCAGCTAAATCCCGCCTCCGGGTGTGGGATTTTCTCGCTGTGTTGAAGACCCATTGGTAGCTTTGAGCTGTTTTCTGCTCTTTGGTTGGGTTGTTGTCTCTTTGACACATTCCCTGTAACCATTCTCTATTCTATAAAGTAAGGGAAGTAACTTGCTTCATTTAGAGTCAGAATTGTGATACCTTCCATACATAATTTCTAGTTTCTGGAAAGGACTATTGCTGTGCTGGCAACATTGGCCACGCCAACAGCATATTATGATTAAGAATCTTAGAAAGTTCATTAAATTATAATCAGTGGTTTAGGAGGAGTTAGGATACAGAAGTGGAACATATTGGTACAAGACAGAAGGTCAGGATGGACGGACAGACGGACTCCCCCATCACTTATATACATGTACCTCCGCTTTACAAAGCTGGGGTATAATAACCAATTGAACCATGTTTTATTGTTTTCACGTTTAACCAAGCGACAAATGAGGAATCTGAGATGGAGCAATTTTCTGATAATGTACAATTTTTTTTCTTTCAAAGTTTTTTTTATTGCCACATTTTAAGAAATAAAGGTTCATATTATGGTGGAAATGTACATACCTGATATCTAACTGGCAATACATAACATGTTTTACTGCAATTTTAAACTGGTTTACATGTCAAAATGAGTGTGAAAAACAGGGTCAAAGGCCACATCAGAGTCAGACAAAAATTTCTTTTCTATTTCAAGTTCTTTTATAACTACTTACCGACATTTGAAACACTTGAAGTTCCACCAGGTCGCTTCTGGTCAGAAGCATTCTTCAATGGAAGACAAACAGGACAGTCACTTCTTGTACAGTTTTTCCAGTGAGTGATAATCTGCCTGGATGAAGCACAGTGAGCAACTGTAAAAAATTTACAGGTTCTAACTCACAGATGTGTTAACTATACTACATGTACCGTTACAATTCAGAAAACTATGTTTCAACATTACAGGGGTTTATCTGGGTATTTTGGGAAAAAGGACCCTGGCCAGTTTTGGGAATTTTTTAACGCGGTTTTCAAGGAAATTGGGAAAAACAACCAACATACCAGATGTTAGTTTTATAGTGTGTTTAGTTCAATCAATTTTTTTTTGTTGGTGAAAATAAAGTAAGGACTACACCTTCTCGGTTTTTAAATATAACAACAAGGCATTAAAATTTATTTGAGTATAAAAAAAAATGAGTTCTGTATAAAAAATATTTTGAGTTCTGTATAAAATATATCCTGTTTCTATTTTCTTTTTTATATATCTTTTAGTTTTCAATTTTAGTGTTGCTACAAATGTATGATAACTGTCACATGCTTGGTCCTTTTAATTTTTATTTACTGCATTTGATCGACAAACCCGGAATTATAGCCGTATCCGTTTCCGGAATTGATCTGGTTTGAGTATTTTCCCACATTTCCTGTTTATTTATGGCAGCCATTGTTTGTAAATGTTGTTTTGTCAATTTATGTTTCAACTTGGATTTACACAGTACTTGTTGGCGATTTTTGGCATAAAGCGGTTGAATAAAATAAACATTTCTGTCATGATTAATAAAGATGAAAATGGATTTTGTGATCATTTGGGAATTTTGCTCCCAAAATTGGGAAAAATGTAGGGTTTTTGCCGTTGGGAATGGGTCCGAATACCGGACCCTGTGGAATGCTAGAAAAATCCATGCATTAATATCGTTCATCGGGACAACTCCTCATGTCAAGAACATACATGTAATAAGCAAAATAATGTGAAAAATTGACACCAGAATTGTTATACAAGTTTAAGTCAGCCTGAATCACTCGCTTGAATAATGAAACAGATAACATACTGCATTAATATTGTTTGTATATCAAGGCTTCTTTGATTAGAACATTCTTTCCGCTATTCCTCGTAAATCTGGGTAATATTGGCTATGCAGTTTTAATGAAACTTTATTTTCCAATAGCCTTCAGTGCAAATTTACATGCCACAGTAATCTTTATAGGGGATCTCCCAATCACAGACTGGATTTTGACAATCGTGTAAAAAGAGCAGAAATGATACTTTGGCAGCCATTTTACTATGTACAATGAAAGAACAGTAATGGACAAATCTGGACTTCCGAAAATGGAAGAATATCTGGTCTGAAATCATGACCCCTACTAAGTTTAAAAAGATTTGCAGAGAAGAATTTGAAAATTTTACCAATCAGAATCAAGAAATGTCTCTGGTGGCTTTGTTTCTGAGCCAAATGAAATGAGGACATTTTTTAAAGAAACTTCAAACATTATTCCTGCATAACAAAAACATATGTGGTTTAGAGGTAGGCAGTTAACAAAATCCAATTTAAGATGAGACAAAACAATTTTCCCACATATTTCTATAGTACACCCACCCACCTCTAAACTCCCATATATACACCTTTGAACCACAGTCTAGAAAGTCTGACATGTGTGCACAACTAGATACAAACATGACATAAGGCTACCACATCCTAAAATATTAGAATTGGAACAATAGTTCATGGAAGACTAGAGGCTCTCAGGAGCCTGTATCGCTCATCTGGATTTCATTTGCAGACTTGAGGCAGCTATGACCAGCTATGAGCTTTTACGGCTATGACCATCTGGGTTGACAATCTAGGTCATGGATATAATTTTGAAGGAGAACCACCTAAGAACCATTCCTGCCAACTCTGATTCCAAATCCCATAGAGGATGTAGATATGAAGAATTTAGTGAATTTTTCATATAGTGTCCTATGTTAAACTGAGTTTGACTCTGGTGGCCTTCTTGGATTGCCAATATAGTTCTGAAAGATAAATACCTGAGGATCAATGCTGCCAAGTCTGGTTCCAATTATCTATGTGTTTTCAGACAAGAAGATCTTTAAGTGGATTTTCCTATAGTGTCCTATGTTAAACTAGGTTAACCTGTGATGGTTATCTTGGATGGCAGTCCTGGTCATTAGCTACAAATCTAACCACTGCTGCCAAAAGAAAATCCAAATGGCTAAGTGGTTACAGACAAGAAGATCTTTAAAGTGAATTTCCGATTGGGTTCTATGTTAAACTATGTTTGCCTGTGGCAAGCATCTTGAATTGTAGTCAAGGTCATCAGATATAATTCTGAAAGAGGATTATGTAAGGGCCACTGCTGCTTAGTTTGATTCCAATTGGCTTAGTGGTTTCAGACAAGAAGATCTTTGTGTATTTTACCATATGGTCCAAAGTTTAACAAAGATCGGATGTGGCCCACATCTTGGACGACTGACTTGGTCATTGGATGCAATTCTGAAAATGGACTACTTAAGGACCATTGCTGTCATATTTGATTCCAATTGTCTGCTTGGTTTCAGACAAAAAGATCTTTATGTGGATTTTCCCATAGATGTTCAATGTTAACCTAAGTTTTGATGTGGCAGCCATCTTTGACCTCAAACATGATTCTGAAAGAGGAAAGCCTCAGGACCATTGCTGTCATGTTTGATTCCATCTGGCTGCTTGGTTTCAGCAAGAAGATCTTTATGTGTATTATGTTTAAAGAAGATCGGCTGCAGCGGCCATCTTTGTTCCAATTTGGTCAGTGGTTTCAGAGATCATTAAATTATAGTTAAAAACAGTCATATTGATGAAATCATTAAAGGACATAATTAAGTCAAAAGTAGGTAAACTGGAACAAAACTTGCATGCAAACTGTAATAAATTATTTTACAAATATACAGTAAAAATCAGCTACATGTAAATATTTAAAGAGATACTGATCGTCACAAATTTTCCATTTTGCATGTTTTGTGCCTCAGTTCTGTTCCTAGCAACAGCAGTCATATTAGTTGGTATGCTACACTGGATGATTCTGGCCAAGTTTAGTTCCTATTGGACATGTTTTTTTCAGAGAATATTTTTGAAAAAGAACAACAACAGAAGCCAAGTGATAGCAATAGCTCACTCAGACCTTTGGAATCAAATCAAAAACAGCAAGTCTCCTCAAATTCTAATTTCTGGAGGAGACTTAATTAAAAAGTAGAAAATGTGTCTATAAGACACAGATGCCCCGCCCCAAAAACAGCCCAAGTGTTGCTGAACTGCGTTGTACTACAGTCAGTATTTCGTGAAACTAACATTTCCCATGCTGTTAAGACGAAAGCAAACGTGAACATTGTCGCGAGGGAAGAGAGAAAGGGATTAATTGATTGGGTGCCATTTTCGTCACGGCTGATGTACATCGCGTCATTTTCAGTGAAATATTGAATAACAATATGGTATACTTTCTTTTATACAGTCTTAAGAATCGTTTACATTGTATTGTGTAAAGCGAATATATTTTACGTTACTGATTTGTAGAAATTCAGACACTAGAAATTCAGAAGTTTTTTATGCAAACTGTTTAAGTATACATGTAGATTGATCCATTTCATTTGATTTTTGATCGGTCTTATTATTAAAAGTTTCTTGACCTGATGATAATTCGGACAAAAGTCATTGAAAAGATCGATCCATTAGAGTTAACAAGATACGTTTTAAAATTTGTCATAAAATATTTCTGTAAGGATGACAATGCAACTGAACTTCATAAAAAAAATTTAATGAAATTTTCCAAAAGAAAATTATTTGAAAGCTATTTGATTTTTTAGCTATACATGTATATGTACGAGAAAATAATGCAAATTTACCACTTTCCCTCAGTTTGGCATTCATGTACATACAAATTGGACGCAATAAACACAGGTGTCAAAATCCCTATCAGTCGTTACTTAAACAAACCAAGCAAATCTCTTATTATGTAATGTAACAAACAGTTTGATGTTCCTAATTAAGTGTCAATTAATTAATCTTTAATAATAAGATGAATAGACTGACATTCTCTGAAACATCACCAATGTTAAAAATAACAAACGAAAAAGCACATGCACATGTAGATGATTTGTAGAAAAATTTTTTGTTTTGAGATATTTTTATAACAATGATGTATACATATTCACACTGTTTAATTATTGCACGAGACTTTATATGAAATTCGTCTTTGATATGATATTAAATAGTCCAAAAAACGCCACTTAATATTTTAAATTTGACACAGGATTTTTTAATTCTACAAGTTTAAAAATCACGTACAGCTAATAAATGTTGAATTTCATTGTATTTTTAACTTTAACCTGATGTTGCTACACATCTTACAGTTGTTTCAAAGGAGAAGATCTTTAGGCCACAATTAAAAATGTTTATGTTTGCACTAATGCGCCCGACCCGAAAAAAAGGGGCAGACTCAAATGTTTTTTTTAGGTTAAAATCGAAAAGATTTTTTTTCCGGATTTTTTTCGTCTCCCGTCCAACTTTGTTCCATGTGTTACTTTTGCGGCATTTCGAGGTCTTTGAGATTTTTCGGAACTGCTGGCATAGCATACGATACGGCCCGAATGAAACTCAAAATTGTAATATTGTCTGAAAGAGGTTAGATTTTAGTTTAAAAAATGCGAAAACATTAACTGGTTTTGCTTCTGACAAGTAATGGGAGGTCATAAACTGGGACTTGTGAATTGACATGTGGTGTGTAAAACTTTCAGTGATAATCGGCACCTGCACTGGTAAGTTAAATTGTGAAAAAAAGAGCCGGAAAATTGAATCTTTTTTTTTCCACATATGTAATGGAATTTTATGCAGAATCTGAAAAATTAAGTCTCAATTGGATTGAAACGCTGCATCAGACCTCAATTTTAAGCCGAACTGGAGTGAAATTTAACATTTTTAAAGCTTTTTTCTGAAAAATTTTGAAATGTTGCTATGCCAACTAGGTTTCCATGGATATTTTTTATTTATTTTATCATGATTGAAACAATGCTAACATAATGACCTTTCAGAATATATATATATATGTATATGGGTATTATTTACTCTGAAGATGGCACAAGACCATGTCATTTGTTAGCTCACTTCACATAGAAAATGGTACTATTAATTTATGGAGTGGTACCTATATTTAAAAGCCGACTTACAGCAGAATCTCCTGCAGTAAACCCAGATTGATGATTAGTGATTATATCATGTTGACGTAAATAGAGATGCTTATAAACACACCTTCGGGGTCGGGTTAGTGCAAAACTGAAATGTCTTTAAGTGTGGCCTTAAAGAAAAGTTTAAAAGACGCCGTCTTTAAAGGGCAAAAACTCCTATAAGTGATCTATCAATGATTTTGGTCATGTTGACTTATTTGTAGATCTTACTTCGATGAACATTTTTGCTGTTTACAGTTTGTCTTTATCTATAATAATATTCAAGATAATAACCTAAAACTGCAAAATTTCCTATATAAAATTAACAATCCAGGGGCAATAACCCAACAAAGGGTTGACTGATTCATCTGAAAATTTTAAGGCAGGTAGATCTTGACCTGATAAACATTTTTACCTCATGTCAGTTTTGCTCTAAATGCTTTAGTTTTTGAAATATAAGACAAAAACTGTGGTTTACCCCTATGTTCTATTTTTAGCCATGTCGGCCATGTTGGTTGGCAGGCGGAGTCACAGCACAAATTTTTTAAACTAGATACTCTAGTCATGCTTTTGGCCAAGTTTGGTTCCATTTGGCCCAGTAGTTTCAGAGGAGAAGATTTTCGTAAAAGTTAACAGACAACGACGGACGCCAAGTAATGAGAATAGCTCACTTGACCCTTTGGGTCAGGTGAACTAAAAATGTAGGTCAATGTGACCCAAATATTGCTGAATGGCGTACTACTATACAAGAGGACTGTAATGGTGAAAAATCATTGATATATTACCATAAGATTCGGATTAATTAACCCTAATGTACTAAAATTAAACCAAAGTCACTGAAGCAGGAAATGTAGGTCATAGTGACCCAAGTTTTGCTGTACTGCGTTGTACTATACAAGAGGACTGTAGTGGTGAAATATCATTAATATATTTCTATAGGTTTTCTGAGAAATGAACCTAAATGCAAAACTTAACCAAAGTCACTGAAGCATGAAATGTAGGTCGTACCGATCCAAGTGTTGCTGAAATGCGTTGTACTATACAAGAGGACTGTAGTGGTAGAATATCATTGATACATTACAATAGGTTTCTGAGAAATGGAGCTAAATGCAAAACCTAACAAAAGTCGCTGAAGCATGAAATGTAGGTCATAGTGACCCAAGTGTTGCTGAACTGTGGTGTACTATACAAGAGGACTGTAGTTGTGTAATACCATTGATATATTACGATAGGTTTCTGAGAAATTGAGGTAAACGCAAAACCGAATCTGGACGTACGTACGGAATACGGACAAAGGTAAATCTATATGGCCCAGCCAAATTCGATGGTGGGGCATAAGAACAACACATTGTTGATTTAACAAAACCACAAAATAAGGTATAAATATCAAATGATCAATTCAGTTATCTGTTTTACCAACCATGATTCCTAAATTGACATTCCATAACTGTTCATTACTGAAAAAAAATTATATCTAAATTTTACTTGGTAAAAATGATATACCTTGGCATGTTTTTCCTGCATTACAAGTTGTCATGTGATTCAACACATTCTTCATGGTTTTACAATGTGGTAAGCCACAGGTTTCCCCATTATTCTGTTGTCTTCGTTGGCATTTGTGAGCATGAAGTAGCAATACTAACTGTTGCTGTATAAGTTTTCTCTTGTCTGGATCAGCTGTAGGAGGCTGTCGATCTCCACCTCCTGGACCTGACAATCCTGGTCCTGCATTTAAACCACCAGCTACCTGTCCACCACCACTTGCAATTGGTTGTTGTTGGGACGAGTTTTGCTGTAAAAGATCATTCTTGTTGAACAATAGTTTTTGAACTTTTACCCCAATTCCTGTTTTTTTTATGGCAAAAATGTAAGCAAGCAAAATTTTCTTTATTTTTTTTTTCTTGTGTAGATTTTTTCAGGCGCAAAATCAAATTTATGTGCAGCTTAAGGTAAGGTTTGTGGTCACAGGGAGATAATTCGAATTGAAAAGTTGCATAAAGTTCTGATCACTTGAGCATTTAATCCGGTGAACTTTTACAACGTTGAAAAAGCGTGTTGCGTACAATTATCGTATGACAAAATGTCAACACGTAGCAGTGAATCGAATCACATGTTTAACGATTAAAAATCAAAACGTTGCTCTATTGCTTGGAATGCATTCGGGAACAATATCAATGCCAATTTAAGAAAAGTTTTTTGCCAGAAACAGTTGAAAGTCTACACAACTGCCGAAGCGTAGATCTTTGTGTTGAATATTGATCAACGTTGATTTGGGAGAATATTTTTTGAAACGACAAAGTCTCATGTTTATGGACAACTTCATCATTGCCGATGCTTTGAATTACATGTATTAGATATTTCAGTAACTAATCGTCTTTAAGATGGCCAGAATTTATGAGGATACAGTGAGTAAATCATTATTACATGTACAAGTCGCAACTTACTACAAGATTCAAACAACGAACCCATGGAGGTCATAAATCCTGATCTTTCCAAGAATTGAAAATCTAACCTTTAACAGTTCAAGAAGAGATTTTGAAGGGGGTCATAAATCCTGATCTTTCCCAGAATTGAAAATCTAACCTTTAACAGTTCAAGAAGAGATTTTGAATAGCTTTGTATTTTGACTTCATTAGTTTAATAAAAATGTCCATTGATTTTCTGGTCTTCATCTACTTTAGCGCCAGCTCTTGTACTGAAGAGCTATGATGAAAGTTGAACAGATCCAACACAATATTTGCTTGGTACTTTATTTTACTACATTCGATTTTTAACTTGATCTAGATACTATCAAAACAAGTCTTCCATATGAATTTCATCAAAATCTGCAAATGAATTGGGCATCAGACATGATTTTAGGGTTGAAATAAAAAGTAGGAAATATAAAAATAGTGGGTTGCAAAGCAACCCGTCCGTCCAGCGAAGCTTGGCGGTCTTACGGCCGGGGGTCTGGGGCCGCTTAAGGCCCCCCGAAGCTCTGCAAAAAATGGTGCAAAATCCTGCATTCTGGCCATTTCCTGGCACTTAAATTGACTTTGAAAAAGTTGTATTTTCTAAGAGATAATTTCAAATATATGTCAAAAAGCATAAAAATTCTATCCTATACATATGATGGCAAGAAACAAAATTTCATCCTATTAAATTTATTTATTCTTTTTTCTCAATGAAACTTTGTCACAGTAAGTCTTGCTTTTTTGGCAGCTTTGAAGCAAATTTCCTTTGCCTTCCTCTTTGTGACCAGTGTTTTTCTCTTATCAATGTTAAGTTTTGCTTTCCTTTCATTTTGTTCTTCCCTTTTCTTATCAAGAACTTGTTTGTATTGTTTGCACGAAGTTTTCATATTATTTATTAAACTATGATCTACTCGTTCATGAAGGAAGCTACCCCCTTTTCGTCAATTTTCCTGATGAATTCACACACAAGATGACCATCTACACTTTTCTCAAGCCATTCCCAACGCCATCCATTTTTCACTCCCTTGTCAACATCTAAATTCTTGCAAGACTCTCTCTCAACAACACGTGAACTCCTTTTTCAGAACTTCAACATTCTGCACCGGAAAAAGATGTAGTAACACTTTAACCAATCGTATTTCGTCTTACTGGTAGTAATACCGATTCCTCCAATCAAAGCAAGTTTTGCATCCATTGACAGTGACTAGTATTAAAACCAAAGTCGGAGATGATCGTAAATTCCGGATTTGCCGATTCTTGTTAAAAAGTCGGAATTTCATTTAAAAAGTCGGAATTTCATTATGAAAGTCGGATCACCACAAAGCAAAAGTCGGATTTCCGATTTAAATCGGAAAAAAAATCATGTCTGGGGCATGAGAGCGCTTACAATGGGGATGAACCGACAGACAGACAGACGCCCAGTATTTCTATGTAACGCATTGCGTTCCGGTGGGGAACAAAAATGATGCCCTGAAAACAGCTTTCAGTGATTGCTTTTCTAATAAAACGTGAAAAATATGTTTAAGTGGGGTTAATATAGCATCCGTTTCAATGGAAATGAGATCAGGGACATATGAATTTTATTATTTTATTATAATGCAAATATTTAAATCTATGAGTTCTCAATTTTTCATGAAATTGTGGGACCCAGAAACAGGACATTTTCACCTTTTTGTTGCCATGGCAACATCTATATTTTTGCAAGGAAATGTTAAAATGTTGTGTTTTCGTGATTTTTTCTTAGCTTTTCAAGCAGATTTGATAAATAATATCCAGAACATAATTATTTTTACAATTTTCATTAAAAACTTTAATAGTTTTAATACTTACATAAATTATTTCTTGAAAATAGTAAAATAAATACATTGTGACAGAACTACCAAAAATTTTGAGCTGTTCTTACAAAAAAAACCCGACGGGCGATTTTCTTAAAAACTAGACATTGAACCCGCGCGAGCGCGGTAAAAATAAGCATTTTATTTTGTGGTGGCCATATTGACTTTAAAAAGTTTTTGCGGCCATGGCATTCGTGGAACAGGAACTCAATGTGGATGTTGTGGCAGGCTTCCCATAAACTTTCCTGTCAAGTAGGTGGTATCAACTGATAGTTTCATGTCTATTTATGCTGTAGTATTCCAGAAATGGATGTTAATGCAAACTTTAACCAAAGTCAATGAAGCGCCAAATGTAGGTCAACGTGACCTAATTGTCATACTGTTGTTCGTTACTACCGAAGATGTATCCACTGATGAAGTAGGCTGTATGCCACGTAGAATTACCAAAATGGACCTTAAGGTTCCATCATAGTCAAAATCTATGACGAAAATACAACCACATAAATTGTCAATATGTTTATGTTACAATTAATTATGAACTGGAACTTGATGAAAAGCTTTCATTAAATACACATTTCATAATGCATTACCTTTTTCATTCAGAATAAATATGAAAAAGAATATGAATTAACATTTCCTTAGTGACGGATGAATTTTTCAAAAGATGCCGTGAGTTAAGTAGAGCATATTTTTGGAAAATAATTGTTCCAATTGTTCATTGTCATCATGGGCAGGGCAAGCGAGGCTTAATTTCACAAATAAATCCAATAGACGATAAAAGCATTTTTTGTGTGTGGCTGTGTGTGCTGTCTACGTTTATAAAGATGTCCGAGATAAATTTCGTCATTAATGATAAAGATGACCATTTGTTAAAAATATTTTTATCTATGGCTTACAGGGAATTGTATGGTAGAGATATATTTAGACAGGTCACACGACAAATAATGTAAAAATTGATAATGGTTGGTTTTATCACTTTGTGCAAAGTAAACATCCGAGCAATCCAGAAACCAACTAAGTTAGGAATTCCTCTGAACTTTGCCTTATTTCTTCATAATCTTCAAAGTTCATAATGTTTATAGTTAGGAGAAATTGCATAATGATAGAAAAAACAATCCTGAATACATGAAGCGGAAACATCCCACTCAAAGGAGAATGTTTTTAATTTGTTTTATTCTTCTTCCGCAATTTAAAACAAAAATACATTTAAAATATGTGCATAATTGTTTATTTAAATCAATGTGTTAAAATGATGCATTCGAGAATCTTCTAAGGGATATGTTGGGAGAATTCATATCGGAAAAGTCCATGCAAATTCCATTTGCACATAAACAAAACTGCAGTTTAAATTTATAAATGCAGATTGTCAAATCCGATAATAACCTTTATAATCTGAATCATACATCGTTTATTTTGAACCATGCGTTTTGTCGCCTATTCGGCTAATTCGTAAATTTAGTATTATAGATGCCACGAAATAAGAGAGATTCCCCCAATGGACAAATAAATATGTCACATTACTACAATATTATTATGATAAAAATCCAGGGAGAGCATAAACCTTACCGTAACTATTTCTATTAGATGAAGAGTCCATTTTCCGGGATTCCAGAGTCAACTCGCTGATGACAAGTCCAGGTTAACTGGGATTGTCACATAGGTTTTATATTTCCCGGTCTTGGAGTGAACATCAAGAGTTATCAATCTTATATTTGAAACCAGGATAAAGATAAAATAATTGCGTTCTTTTACAAAAAACTATGTGAAAAAGACCAAAATTTTAGGATTTTAAAATTTATTTTAGAAATGTTTTGGCAAGATTGAATGCAAGGAACTATCTATTTCGTATCAAACGTGCAGAATTTGACCAAAATTGATTGGAAGTTTCTTTCTTGAAATAAATTTTAATGAAAAAATTGCAAATAACAATATCTGAAGAATTTCAACATATCCAGCCGCGGAAACCAATGTTTCCTACCAAATCTTCGCATTTTCATTCAAAAATTAAAAAGATCACAAAGAACATATTTGTTAACATTTTTATTCAAATATGAATAAATGAACTAAAATTAATGCTCTAAAGCATTAACAGTTATTTAATCATTCTTATACATTATGGGAAAATTTATTCTTTTTAAAATACCTTTACAATGATATCATAAGATGGAAAGATTTGCCACAAACACACTACCACAAAGCTATTTAGAATTACTGGGGAGAAAACTGGAGGGGTTTCTTTAGGTTTTTTTTGGTATAATTCAGTGTTCAGAGATGTTTACCCCTATTTCAGTCTATCAGTAGTAATAACAATTTTCTCAGTATTTTTCAGTAGTATCACCGGTGATCCGCCGGAGTTGCCCGCTTTGTAGCTGACATATTTTGAGTTTTCATAATTTCTTCAAGCACATTTTAAATTATCTTTCGTTACATACTTTGAAAGATCGGTAAAACATACGATTAATAAGAGGTGTCCCGAAAACCACAGAAATCTCTATCTCAGACGTGTTTACTTTAGTTTAATACATAACCACCACTCATTCAAGCACTTTGAGGAGAAAAAAAAATTTCTTGAAAAGAACCGGAAACCATACTTCCGTGAATTAAATCCGTAGTCTGTATTTTGCATTTAAAATCCGTGTAAAATACGGAAAATCTGTAGTGGTAAACACCTCTTGAGTGTTTGATTTATTAAGCTCGTTTATTTTTTCCAAGTCGTTTTTCACAAAATTGTCATGCTCTGGAGATTATCTTCAATTTAAGTTGCTAACCAATTCATAACGTTGATACTCTCACTCTTTTCCAAGGAAAGTCAACCAAACTACAACATGTATGGTACAACTAAAAAGTAAATGTTTTAGATTTGCTGTATTCATGCCTTCTTTTTTTCACAGGACAATTATGACTTATCACATATACTTACTGAAACAAGACTACTGCCTGAAATATTAGTAGGTGTTGTCATGATAGCTGCCATTGATGGAGTGCTGAAATTACCAGTTGATGCTGGTTGTGCTAAATTTACTTTACTTTGGGCATTGAAACCAAACGGACTATTACCAATTGGACCATTCTGCTGGAAAGTAACAAAAATTTTAAGTCTTATTCAAACTTTTATTGCAATCACTTGAAAGTAAACTAGAAGCTCATATCACTCATCTGGATTTTATTTACCATTTAAGTTAATACATGTATTTGTACTTGGCATCAATGGACATTAAAAAAGAATTGTCTATGGCGTTCATGTTTGTTGCATGATCTGGACAAAATGAGAAAACTTTGTAAAAAACCTCCCACAGATGCTTCTTGTCAAGTAAAATTTCATATGGCCAAGCGGTTTCAGGGAAGAAGATTTCTTTATATCAGGCTATCAGAAACAAGAATTGCCCATGGCAGCCATACTTGTCGTCCAATCAGGATGAAAACCAGAGGCTCCCAGGAGCCTGTATCGCTCACCTGGACTATGTCCATCGTTACTGGCAGCCTGGAACATTGCTGTCAAGTTCCAATTGTCTCACTGGTTTCAAAGAAGATCATTCAGTGAACTTTCCAATAAGGTCATATGTTAAACTAAGTTCCACTCTGGCAGCCATCTTAGTAGTGGACAGGGTCATCAGATATAATTCTAAAAGAGGACCAACTAAGGACCATTTCTGCCAAAATTTGTTCCAATTGGTCAAATGGTTTCACACAAGAAGATCTTTTTAGTAAATTTCCCATAGGGTCCTATGTTAAACTATGTACGACTCTAGCGGCCATCTTTGATGCTGGGCCTGGTCATCGGATACAATTCTGAAAGAGGACCACCTAAGGACCATTGCTGCAAAGTTTTGTTCCAACTGGCCCAGTGGTTTCAGAGGAGAATTGAAAGGAAGACAACGGTTTGATTTAAATTTGTTTATGATGATGCTACAAATTAATTTAACAAGATTGCTACACATAGCCATAAATTCCCCGCCGCAAAGAAAAGTCTAAGCCCCACAAGATTTACAAAATTTGTATTATTGAAATGGCGGCACAGTATGGATGTCAACATACATATATAATAAAATAAATTTGAGCAAATACAAATAAAAATTTGCATTTACAAAGTGTTCATCTAGTGTCACATGCACAAAAACATTTAAGTCCCATAACTCCCGTAAAATTTGTCAAATCAAAATTTTGGTGCGATAGGACCAAGTACATTTGGTGACTAACAATCTGACAAAATTTAAACGAAATGTGACCAGCGGTCTCAGAAGAGTTGCACTGACAAATAACTGCGACGGACGCCAGGAAAAAGTTACAGTCCCATTTCTCCCTTAAAATTTGTCGAATCAAAATGGTGGTGCAATAGGATCAAGTACAAAAGGCGACTATCAATCCTACAAACTTTGAATGGAATCCAATCACTGGTCTCAGAGAAGCGGTGCTGACAAATAACCAAACAATGTTTCTTGAATCTTGACAAGCCAACCTTGTACTATGTTGGTAAAGCATAGTTCTAAATTTTTTTAAATTACACTACCACCTGAAAGTAATAAGTGGTCACCAGCACTATATTAGCAGTCATGAAATGCTGTCCGATCAAAGAAATGTCAGGCATAAATCCAGTTGGTAAGACAAAACTTTTGAGATTCCTTAGTTAAAGATATATGAGCAAAATACCAAATTTGTGTTTCGGTCAGACAAACCGTAAAACAATTTCGTAAAAACTGTACATGTATTAGTCTACATTGACCTACCTTGATTTTTCAGTATGTGTAGAGACATTTGGGCAAATGAAAAACCGAACAATTGCAACTTATTAAATGAGTTTTAGTATGAAATGTTGATCTCTGTGAACATACAAAAATACTGACACTGCCACATTTGTCTTTTGTGATAAACCCTCTGATATTTTTTGGACTACATTTATTTTGTGAAGCGCAACAGTTATCATTTCCTTCAAGTTATCACTGTGCTATCCAAAATTTCTGGGAAGAACACTTAAATCAATGAAGCACAATAAGTAGGTCAGAGTGACCTAATTTTAGTGTTACTCTCCAAGATGCATCCTCATACCAAGTAATATGACTGTAGGTCCCTTGGTACATGAGAACTGAACTCAGACATAAAACTTAACCTAAGTCAATGAAGCGCAATAATTTCCCCCAGTAGGTCACTGACCTACTTTTGGTGGGAGTCTGTGTTACTCCCTGAGATGCAGTCTCACACCAAGTACTATGCTTGTAGTTCACTTTGTATGTTAAAAACTGGTTCTTGACATAAAAACTTAAAATCCATTCAACCATGGAATATGGGTCATGTGACCTCCATCGTATGTCACATGGTCAGTCTCTTCAACGTGCACCTGCACACACAAATATAAATGATACACATGTATGATCTTGTATTGTTTGTGAAGTCCATTACACAGTGCATCTTTTTTAGTCTTTTTATCTCTCCTTTAATGTGAAGGGATAAATACTAAGGTAACCAAAACAAGAAAGGTAAAGAGGGTGAAGCACCAAATACTCAAAACGTAACAATAGGGACATATTTTTTAGAAAATGTTTAAATGTTTAACTATGCTAACTTACATTTATCAACTGTGGAGGTTGATTCGTCTGTAAACCAGGATGAACCATACTTAATCGTCCTGGTAAATTAGGACTATTACCAATGACACTGGTCTGAGACATGTTTGATAAAGCTTGACCCACTGCTGCTCCACGCCCTTGCCCACTAACTGAATACTGAGGACCATTATGCATCATTGGGTTTCTTTGGTTCATTGAATAACCTGCCATACTGTTCTGAATTGAGCTGGCATTTATATGGGTTCCAATGGAACTCATTCCACTGCTGTTGGCCATTGTTCCAAGTCCATTGGCAGTGTTAGTATTAGCTAAAAATCCTGCACTGCTCGCAACAAAATTCAATTCATTACCTGTCGAAGCAGGTTTACTAACCATGCTAGAATGTGGTGGAGATGACAAGCTATTTGAAACAGGGCTCCTGATGTTACTTAACGGGTTATTCATAATATTTGGACTTCTGCTTGGTACTGGACTTTGCTGTGAAGGATTATTCTGTAATAAAGCTGATAACTGGACATGCTTGTTGTGAGATGCATCTTGTTTGTTACCAAGGAGATTCTGGGTATCACTGTCAGTATTTCCACTGCCATGGAATTCACTTGGTACTAGTAACTCATCAGGTAGATCATTTACCATGTCAAATAAACTTTGACTATAACTAAATTCTGTAAAATTTAAAAGTAGTTTTAAAGAGTATGCTACATTAACTTAAACAATACACTTCAGACAAAATGAAAAATGTATGTAGAGAGTTTCATGTTAATAACAGATTGGCCACACTAAATGTCTCATCTGAGGACAGATAAAGATTATCTATTTGCAAAATTCAAAATATATTGTAATACATGTACATGTATGGCTACAGTCTGCCCATTAGTTCTGGAGCAAATGACAAAAAGTCTTTTCCCATATAGCTTGGGTTGATCTAAAAAGTGGAAAGTTTGTAGAGGGTAATGTCGCCATCAATCCTGCAAAGTTTCAAAACATTTCATAATGTAGTTCCATACATGTAGGAGAAAATTTTTGAAAATTGGCCAATCAAAATGAAAGATAGCCTCTGGCAGCCATCCTGCCAATTTTGGTTGCAATCTTCCAATTAGTTAATGATTAAATGACAAAACAAACCCTTTCCAATATCAGGACAAATTTAACATATTTTTTCTCGTTAATATTTAATTTTTTCAAATTTGTAATACTCACTTATGCTTCATTCCTGTTCTACTGTAATCCTTTTTGGAAATCTGTGCCAAGTCAGAAAACTAGCTACAGACACAGAAATTATCCCAAAAGGAATTAGCTCTACTACATATAGTAGTGTTACTTTTTACAGAAGGAATATAATGGGGACTTTCCATGTCAAGTATGGATATATCTGAGACAACTGGACAATCTCTAAAAACATTTAAAAATAACCATTTACATGTATGAAGGAACTTTACTTTTATTTCTGATTTAGTACGGTATTGACAAACAGTATACATAAATAACAGAATAGCGCAAGATATATCTGAAATAACAATAAAACAAAATCTGAACACATATTTAGATCAATCTCATAAATAATTACGATAATTTGTCCTTTGAAATCAACAGATTTACTGAAATTCATGATTCCGCATCTAAAACTAGAGGGTGACTGAACTGGGTTTTAGTTATTAAAATGAACTTACTAGTTTCCAAAAATTACCTTTCTCGTTTCCCTGTTTAGATATGACAATCAAGTTTGCATTTGGGGATATCGAGGGAAGAAATAGCACAGGAAATTGAATTTACTGCAAAATGTTTTAGTCACCAGCTTGGCTAAGAGCAAAATAAAATATATTGGCCCAGTCGAAAATCTAGTCGCTGTGTGCAACCATTAAGTTTTTTCCCTGAATATGGATCCAATGTTAACTTTGAACAACCCCAGACATTGGTTGCAAGGATGAATCTCAACAAAAAGTGGATTGTTTGTAGAGGGTACATTTGTCATCAATCCTGCAGTTCCAAACCATGTCAGTCCTACAATTTTTTTGTAGAATATCCCTTTATTTGTAGTCTATTATAAGTGGGCGTGTAATGTATTTTCATGTTAAGATCAATCTAATTATATTAGATCTCCGCACTTGCTCCTTATTTTCGTTTGGTTGTATATACATGTATGTCGCACGTTGGAGATTAACTACAGCCACTTGAGGGTCTTGTCTATTGTCAAGTTTGCTGTCGCAAATCAGCGATGCGGCTATAAAATCAAAGTAATTGTAGTGTCTAGAGTAATTCTGAATGTAAAATAACAAATATGGCAGCCTCCTTGGATTTTTATTTCATAATCTGAATTGTTAAAATATTGTTATTAAGTCTACCAACGAATTAAAATTGCCTCAGGTGAATTATTAAACTGAGAAAAATATGTATGAGAATAAACAGTTGTGTATTGTGTGGATTCTCATTCATAAACATTGAAATTTTGGCAACGTTAGAGCGGGTAGAAAATAAAAACGTCAAGCAAAAACGAAAGTTGAACCCAGATTGATGTTTTCATGAGAGCAACTTGTTGATTGGTTAATTGCAAATGACTTTCTAGGCACTGAATGTTTGGTCAAAGTTCTGCAAAATTTACCCTAGACATGACCCTCAAGTGGTTGTAGTTAGATCTCCAACATAACAACCGAACGAAAATAAAGAGCAAGTGCGGAGAACGAATCTTTATTAAGATTGTGCTATGATAAACTTAAAAGAGTTTTGAAGTTGTCTTTTAGCATATAGTCCATCAAATATCATCAAATTTTATGAATATATAACATCTAATAATTGGTTTTATTCTTCAGAAGCAAACTTCATAGATAACAATTTTCTTCCTTAGTTTCCAGAGCTCAAAGCTGCCAACCCTTCTGTATTTTACGGAATCATCCTGATTTTCAACCAGATAATCCAACATTTTGATTTTCTCATTTCCCTTCTGATTTTTGTCTCCCATTGAACATGTTTCGTTTTGTATTTTGATTATTGAAACAGCTGCTCCTCCTGCATAAATTGTGTGTATTTGTAACAAAATTTGGTGAGAGTGAAACGAAATCAAAGAAACCGAATTGTTTAAATATGGCTGACTGTTACAATAATCACGTCATTTTAATGACTTTAATATTTTCCTAGGACTGTACAAACTGGGTTGGCAGCCCTGATATCCAAAAGTTAGGTCCTCAAGTTCATGCCTCCATGCTTTCCGTTTTGAAATCACTCTCTAAAGAGACATTGCAATATGGGGAACCAGTTCATTTCAATCTTGCCAACAACTGAAAAGGACAAAAAAAATAACAATCAACTGTAACGGCTGCTTATCAGACATTCTGATTGATGACTTATGCTTAGGTACTGATCCTACATTGTACACATTTTACCAGTCAGGACAGATGGATTTCAAGAGCTCTGCATGTGCTGAAATATTATCAGGGTTTTGGCTAAGGCGCATGAAAATTGGACTGGCTGTGTCATCCTTTAAACTTGTGCGTTCTGTGACGCATGTAGATTTAATCAGCTGTGTCCGAAGACCGTAATTTTCATCAAAAAGTTTGTGCTGCCATTTTTGTTTTCATGAAGATCAAAGGGGATGGGGAAGGAAACCAGTAAAAAATAAGTTGGAAAATGGCATCAATCGGAATTCTCACGATTTTTCATTGGCCAGAGTGTTTTTTACCGACCAGTAACAATATGTAGACCTCATTTAAAAATAAATTTAGCGGAATTTGACTTATCTATGCACAAATGGAAATTTTGACAATATTGATTACTAATGTGTTAAAACAAGGTCAATGGGAGAAATTAAGAGAATTTTGAGAAAAAGTAATTTAAAGATCATAGATAAATAAATATTAAAAAAATAAAATAAGTTTTTTGTTCATATCTGTAACAGAAATTTTCTTCCAAGTTTGCATATTTTCAATTTATTTTTTGGGGAAATTATATTCGTTAGTATTTTGAGCAGCACATGATTTTAATTACCATGGTCAAAATCATGCAGGAATGGGTGTTAAAAAGTGGCGATGAGTTTTGGGACTCGCCACTCTGAAAAATGATGAGTTTCAGGACTCATCATTAAAAATTCTTAGTGAGAACCCTAATTATACAGGGATGATTCCATACATATTAAGATGAGCCACCTTAATACCAAATTAGGAATTTTGAATCTAATTGGAAATTTTTCTATATAGATTTGACCACACAAAACCAACTTTTATATGACTTTCACTATATATCCATCATGCCAGTTTTCAATTCATTTAGATCATCGTTACATCAACTTTTACATGGTACAACATAATACAACACCGAGCTGTAGTGACGACAGTTTTATATTTCCAATTACAATAATCAACTATTCGCTCATTTCCAAATTGTCATATATTGTTTTCCTCTTTGGGAATGTAAACTTTCAAAATTTTGGGGGCTGCTGATAAATTTCAGGGAAACTGGTGGCCCTAAATGATATCGTAGAATCACCCTGATTATATACATTGTATTTGATAGTTGTCAAATTTGAAACTATACCATAAAGCAGAAATGTTAATTGTCATAAACACTAACAGTTTTAAACATAATTCTTTTTTCCATATCAAACTACATTACCTCGTAAAGATAAGTTTAGTTCTATTAACGGTGAACATGTCTTAACCTTAATTGTGGAACCAAACATGTACACATGTAGCTCTTATGATCATTTGTTGTTGTCTTTGTGTCAACCCTAGTCCATGGTTCACATACAATGTATATGAAAGAACCTGAAGAGCTATTCTCCTATATTCACATTCTTATCTATTTTTAGATTATCAAGCACGGACGTAGAAGAAGGTATGAAAATATCCAAATTTCTCCTTGGGAGTCAATCTAAAAACTTCATTATGTGCAGATGAGAAAGTGACGATTTATTAGTAAACCTCTTTAGATGTTGACTAAACACATTGGTGAATATTGAAAGTTTATAGATGATTGCAACGATCTCAGGAGGCAACTGGTTAAAATCACATTCCTGGGACATGCAATCTGAGGAATTGTGTGTATGATTTTTACCTGTAACGACAAGAACTCTGGAGACAGATACAAGATGCAAATGACTAATTTTACTAGCATAAACCCATCAAGAAACCATCACAAAATGGTCATAAGAGGCAGCTCGGACAATTGAGCTTGTTTTAATTGACATATCAAAACAAAAGCTTTTTGGATTTATATTATAATGTTAAAATTTTTTAATTTTATAATAGTGTATATGAATAAACGACTGGTGGTGGTGCCTATCATGCTCTATGCTACTGTAGCTTCATATGTAAACAAATAAAACTAGTGGACTACACGGCTACAGGTATCCTATATTATATTTTGACAGTTTCATGAAAAAAGAACTCACCTCCTCCGTCAGACGATGCAACACTTAATGCAGTTTTCTGACGCTTAGCTGCTGGAGGGCCATCGACATTTTCCAGTGAAGTAAACTGGTCGGCCATGATGTCAAACAGGATAGACCTTGGGCAATATTAGCGTAAAAATATCCAAAATACCTTAAGATCCGGAGTCTATAGTAGAAGATATTGCTAATAAATACACTCGGTATGGCGCAAAAGAAGTCATCATGACAATCAGACGCGAAGAAATGTTTTACATTACCAAACTAAATTCCCCTGGTCTTTTCCTCACAAAGCCGATATATTCCGATGTTTATCGTTTCACATTTTTTATTTTCAGATTTTAAATTCACAAATTCGACTTTAAATTTCTATTAATAAGAAAATGAAAATCTATTCATTGTTCTTCCGGTGGCAGATTGGTTCTCTTCTCCAAAAAAAGAGTTCCAAATTTCTACGGAATATTCTAATTTCACCAACTTAAGATGGCGGATGAAGTTTTACGCTTGTCACAGAAAACAACGAACATATCCGAAGCAAAATTTTCTTTACGGAAATCAACCAGGTGATCAAAAATAACTGCTGTGATTGGTTTATAATGACGCATCCGTTATTCACGGATATATAACGATATTACGGAGAAAAACGAATGTAAATAAACGTATTATAAACTTTTTTGCGAAGTTATTTTTCTTTTCTTGAGTTATTCTCTTTATAAGGCTAGAATTTTATTTTCTGATTAACTGGAAAATCTAGGGTCTATAGAAAAAAATAATACAAGATTATATTTTGCCCAGTCGATTCCAAAATAAAAAATAATCTGTTTAATATATATACGTATTCCAAAGACATAATACCACTTGAATATCTTAAATTGAAACAAAAGCTGTAAAGATTTTAAAAATTATTCAATAACACGGAGTACAGTATTTCAATCATGATGCAAATCTTATATGTTTTAATATAGGCCTATTGGTTTATTAGGACAAAAAAAAATACTTATCATATACATGTCTTTATAATTACTACTTATTTCTAAACGGCACTCTTTATCAACATTGTTTAATTGGCATTTTCTTTTTCTTTGCAAAAAAAATCATTAGTTTTACTTTTTACGACAAAAAAAAATACTTATAATATACATGTCTTTAATTACTACTTATTTCTAAACGACACTCTTTATCTAACATTGTTTAATTGGTGAATTTTCTTTTTCTTTACAAAAAAAATCATTAGTTTTACTTTTTATGATCTTAGAAAGCTGGGATTTGGATAGAAAATAAAAATCAAAATTTAAAAATTTTATCTTCATTTAGTTTTGTAAAACGTTAGTGACGCAATATCCTACATTAAAAAAAATCATTTTCACTGTTTTTGTTCTTGGAAAGACACTGCCAGAAGCCAACAGTGATCTCCGCAGCCCCCGCCAATACATCATACTTTAGTTTAACGCGTTCTGTGCCAGTTTTTTGGCCTTCATTGAAGTCTGAAAAATGCCAAGAGGCCAATATTTTGGCCTAAATTTTGAATTTCAGAGTACTATTTAAATATTCCAATTACACTATATAAGGAAAAACATGAGGACAAAAAACGATATGAAATTGACATTTAATATATGATTCAATTATTTTACCCTTTTTTTTTTTGCACCATGACTTCATTGGTTGATGTTTTATTAGGGTCCATGTAAACTGAGAAACGAAATCGAAACGAAATCTGTAAACCAAGAAACGAAATACAACGAATCGAAAAGTAATCTGTAAACAAAGAAACGAAACAGAACGAAACGAAACGAAAAAAACTGTAAATCAAGAAACGAAAGGCAACATGAAAACGGAAAAAATATCTATGTAAACGGAGATGCAATATAAAGAAACGAATCAAAGAACAACATGAAGAAGTGAATCAATAGTAAGATAGTGTTTGAAATTTAGGGGGAAAACGAAATAAACGTATCAAGAGATAAAGCGATTCAAGATATATGTACAAGTGTTATATATGTTTTTGTCAATTATACATGTACAAATGTATTATGTTATCTACAGCACTCGCAAAGCGCAAATCTTACACTATGTCAAAATCCAGTTAGGACATCAAACGATCGGCCTAGAATAAAAACTTTATTTCAAGTACTTTGAGAATGGATTATCTGTAGTTTTGGTGTGGCAATATATGGCAAGCCGTTCTCGTCAAAACTATGTTTAAACCCTTTTTTCGAAAAAATTACACACTGAGAGTTAAAAACCTAAAATAACACACTAAGAAATCGAAATTACACACTGAGATTTTAAAATTACACACTGAGATTAAAAAAAAATGAAAAACACACATTGAGAAATTAAAATTACACACTGAGATTTTAAAAAGACACATTGAGATAAAATAAATTGGAAAACACGCACTGAGAATTGTTAATTACACACCGAGATTTCAAAAATGAATATTCATGAGATGAATAATTCAACAGATTAATATCTTGGTCTCTAGAACTCTTGTCATTATAATGAAATGCGGTTCCTTCAACAAACATTCATAATAAATTTCAAGACTTAACATACTTATAATTTTATTAAAGTTTTTCACCATTTGGTTATATCAGAGACATATAATACATGCCGTCTCTGGTTATATTTTGTAAAGAGAGAAAGTGCATGGATATTTTCTTGTTTTATTGGTCTTTTACGTTGTATTTCTAATGTATTTTATAAAACACTGGCGTCAGAGTGAAGGACTAACGAGTTCTGTCCCCTAGTTGTTTTGAGCTTGTAATAGATTAAGATTACGTATGCTAATTAGATATGTGCGCATAAAAAATGCGCACAAATCTCAGTGTGTAATTTTAAATTCTCAGCGTGTAATTTCAAATTCTCATTGTGTTTTTTTCAGTTTATTTCATCTCAGTATGTCTTTTTGAAATCCCAGTGTGTAATTTTGTATTCTCAGTGTGTATTTTTCATTTTTCAATCTCAATGCGTCTTTATGAAATCTCAGTGTGTCATTTCTTATTCTCAGTGTGTATTTTTAGGTTTTTTAATCTCAGTGTTTTTTTTTTTAAATTCACAGTGTGTAAAATTTTCGAAAAATGTTTTAAACATAGTTTTGACGAGAACGGCTTGCCATAGCAATATGTTATTGTGGACATGAATGTTTTTCTGTACCCCTTATAATATTATCTGAAAAAAATGTATTTAAATATTATCATGATATTTTAAAGTCCTTTATTTTAACTTTTTATGACTTCACTCGTACTGTAAAACACGTTAGTTTAGCGAAAATATGCCGATTTCTCAATAGGTTGAATATTCCAGCTCAACAGAAATCGGCATATATTTCGCTAAATTTACGTGTTTTCCGGTAAAAATGGATTAATAATCATAAGTAAAATATAAAGATTTTTTTCAATATTTTTTTTCAAAAGGGGGTATAGACAGATCTGACTTAAGGTACCCGTTGGTGATGCAAGTTTGTTCTTTACATGGATACGTTTATTGACCAAAGGCTGATCGAGGAGAGACTATATCATGTATAAACAATCATGTTTAGAAACATTACAAAAAGAGAAATAGCGGACAAATCTACCGATAACAAACCCGTAATTACCAAATATCAAACAAATTACATCTGCTAGTCACTTTGGTATTCTCACTTTTCTAGAACAAGCCATGAAATTCCCGAAGGAAAATTCTAGTCAAGCACAGAGGCGTGTGTCGGCGGATGTGACTAAACATCGAGTTCGAGTTCGAGTTAAAGTTAGAGTTAGAGTTCGAGTTAAAGTTAGAGTTCGAGTTGAAGTTCGAGTTAGAGTTCGAGTTATAATTCGAGTTCGAGTTGAAGTTTGAGTGAACTCGAGATATTAATTTCTTATTTCATTTATCGAGTTACATTACGAGTTAGAGTTACAGTTCGAGTTAAAGTTCGAGTTAAGATAAAGGCACTTGTTCCTGGTACAATTTTTTTCTAATACGGAAATCAGTGACGAATTGGAACTGTTGTTCAACAGACATTTTAGTCACAGTTCACATGATAAAATGCTGCTACGTGGGCCTTTAGAGTGCTTCATCTGCTAATAATTTGTAATTTTTTAATAAAATTTCAATGAGAATATAATCCTTCTTTTATTCCGGGTGTAGACCATCAATCCTAGCAAAACAAGTCGACCAGACTCTACCATACGATCTTCAACATATGGACGGAGTTATATACACACTATATTTGCCACAAATTTAGAAAATGTGAACACGACAATTCAAGCCTACAAGTACTCTATACTACAAACAATATTTCAAACAAACTAGAGGCTGCAAGGAGCATATATAAGCTCGCCTGTAAGGGAACAACATTCAACTTCAAGGGTGGGGGGGGGGGGGGGGTTATGGTTTTTTTAATTTTGGTTTGAATTTTTTTTTTAAAGTATGGACACAATTTTATTTTTTTTCGACTACAATCAAACCAAATTATTTTTTTCTTACCAAGTTGAATCAAATTTTTTTTTAGCAATGCCCAGAACGTAAAAGGTGTATTTATTCCTATGAAATCACTAGCTGTAAATAAAACTGGTATATACTATGAATTTGTTTTTATAATGAAACATTTGCATATTTCTGATTTGTTAATGACTTAATTTGTTTTTGTATATTAATTCTTTAAGAAATGGAATATAACATCATTTTCTCTGTACTTTGTATTTTATTATAACAATTATAATTCCACACAGTAATGAGTAGACACACATTGGGTATATGTACATGTATGCATATGACCCTTGCTGCAACAGATTATTTTTTTTCCCTTCCCTTTGGAATCAAAATATTTTTTTTCACAATAAAAACATATCCCCCCCCTTTTTGAAGTTAAATGGTTGTTTGCTAAATGTTATTGGTTCGGTGCATCCTTTGACACAATATTGAAACTGGACAGCCCTAATGATGAATTATCCCAAATTGCCCAGTGGATTTAGAGGAGGTCACCGTGGTAGCAGAGGTCGGAATTAGCTGACACCGTTTTGGAAGGGGACCATCTTAAGATCATTAAAGTAAAATTTGGTTGATGTTGACTTTGTATAGTTTCAGAGGAAAAGATTTTAAAAATTTCCTTCCCTCTTTTCTATAATTAGCTCCGGCAACTGTCTTGGTTGAAGGTCGGGGACAACAGACACATTTTAGAAGGGGACCCCCCAAGGACTTTTCCACCAAAGTTTGGTTCCAATAGGCCCAGCAGTTTCAGAGATCATCAAATTGTGTTCCCCATAGGGTCCTAAGTTTAATTATGTCGGGCCGTGACGGCAATCTTGGATGACGGACGAACACGCCAGATAAAAAGTTTAAAGGGGACCATCCCATAAGTATTATAACCATTTTTGGTTCCAATTGGCCCTTTTAGAGGTGAAGATTTTTATATTAAAAAACAATAACAAAAGGCTAAAAATCAACAATTCAGGGGCATTAACTCCAAGACGGGTAATACGATTTCTACCAAAAAAAAAGAAACGCAAGTAGATCTTGTCCTTCTGATCGTTTTTAACTTGCCAGATTTTCTCTTAAAGACATTTCTTCTGAGATAATTTTCAAAACTTCTGTCTGACCCATATGCTCTATTTTTAGTAACGTAGGCAATGTGGTTTGGCTTCCGCGTCAGTAAAATACGCAATATAAAAAAAACAATAAACAATAAAATGGTTCCTAAACTATTCACAACGTTTATATTATTTTGAAGGATATAGTTTTGTATCATAACTTTAAATCCCACAATTCAGTGTACGGATTATTTTAAGGAAGTTTTGAAAAAAACCTTTTTTTCGGTGTCCCTATGATTATAGACGGCGAAGAATAAAACTCTACGCACAATAACTTAATCCAAAGAAAAAGGGGGGGGATTACTCTCCAAAATGTTCTGCACGTAGGCTAGTACTATTTATTTCTCAATTTTGCTATATTGTTTAGCAAAAATTGCAGGTATTTCGGGGGGTGCGTTCAAAAAGACGAAAATAATAGCGTATTTTTCTGGGTCTGAAAAGGGTAGAGATATCTTTATGGGGGTGTCAA
Organism: Mytilisepta virgata; assembly: GCA_028015205.1. Taxonomy (NCBI): domain Eukaryota; kingdom Metazoa; phylum Mollusca; class Bivalvia; order Mytilida; family Mytilidae; genus Mytilisepta; species Mytilisepta virgata. The sequence goes on from CM051520.1 coordinate 47,100,285, forward strand.
CAAATTTAGATATTTTTTTTATGAACCTATGTACAGGCAATTTTTTTACCTCCCTCCCCCTAAACTTAATCCGTAACTCGAATTTTAACTCGACATGCAACTCGATAAATGACATTAGAAATCAATATCTCGAGTTAACTCGAAGATTAACTTGAACTCGAACTTTAACTCGAACTCTAACTCGAACTTTAACTCGAACTCGAACTCTAACTCGAACTCTAACTCGAACTCTAACTCGAACTTTAACTCTAACTCTAACTCGAACTCGAACTCGATGTTTAGTCACACCCTGTGTCGGCAAACAGGAGCTATGAATATCACATATTTGAAAACATGCGACTGGCCGGGCTCGTGCATTTAATTCTCATACGAGCCCTGTTTGTATAAATACAGGCATAGTATCCGTGACTATGCACAACTCGCATTACATACTAAATATCAAATAACTTTGTCCATACAATCCAAGAAATGTCTTACAAAAAATATACAGTTCAATGATTCGTGATTACCAAGTGTAAGTCCAAATATTAAATCACACCTGTGCACCCTTTTTAAAGATTGAATCAGACGGACAAACTAACAATGGAATGGACATTTAGGTACATTCATTACTAGTATATAAGTAAATTTATGTATTATGTATTATTAGTATCATAAGAAAAGGGAGAAAATAAAGGATACAAAATCAAGTTTTTTTTTATCCTAATAGTATATTGAAGTTCTGATGTTGTTCGCTAAAGGTTCACTCTCTCTCTTAGCTTACAATAATGCATATGCCCAAATGGCTGTCTTTCTGTTAGTTTTTCCGACCGAATTTTTGCAAAGCGTTAAAGTTATTGGATATAGAGATACATTTGTAGTTTGTTTTCACTGATTATTAACTTTTTGATTTTTTTTTCGGGGCCATAAAGAGCTTTCTATATGCTGCGGGCTTCCTCTCTGCACGTCACGGTAGAAGACCGTCGGGCGACCTCTGGATGTTTTTTTAAGTTTAATTTTGCAATTATTAATTGACATTTATCCCTGATTCGTTCTTTTTCATATATATTTTACATTTTATACCGTCAAATCAAAGTATAATTACTGATAAGTACCCAATGCTTGACGACGTGGATTGGACAAAACGACGAGCAAGAAGACTATGAAATACGGATTAACGAACGGATGACACAAGTTTGATTTTATATCATAAACCCTCGTCGGTTCCACTAATAAATAGAAGTCCAACACTTGCAGCACCAAGGGGTACCCGAAGTGAGATCTTTCTATACCCCCTTTTGAAAAAAATATTGAAAAAATTCTTTATATTTTACTTATGATTATTTCTCCGTTTTTACCGGAAAAAACGTAAATTTAGCGAAATAGATGTCGATTTCTATTGAGCTTGAAAATTCAACCTATAAAGGAATCGGCATATTTTACAGTACGAGAGAAGTCATAAAAAGTTAAAATAAAGGACTTAATATCATGATAATAATTTTTTTCAGATAATATTATAAGGAATACAGATAAACATGTCCACAATAACATATTGCCACACCAAAACTACAGATAATCCCATTCTCAAAGTACTTGAAATAAAGTTTTTATTCTAGGCCGATCGTTTGATGTCCTAACTGGATTTTGACAGTTTGTAAGATTTGCGCTTTGCGAGTGCTGTAGATAACATAATACATTTGTACATAATTGACAAAAACATATATAACAAACAATTGTACATATCTCTTGAATCGCTTTATCTCTTTCAAATACTATCTTATTATTAATTCACTTCATTGATTATTGCATCTCCATTTACATCGATATTGTTTCTGTTTTCATGTTGCGTTTCGTTTCTTGGTTTACAGTTTTTGTTTCGTTTCGTTTCGTTCTGTTCTGTTCTGTTTCGTTTCTTTGTTTACAGATTCCGTTTCGTTTCGTTGTATTTCGTTTCGTTGCGTTTCCTTTCCTTTCGATTCGATTTCGTTTCTTATTTTACATGGACCCCTTTTATTATGACGTATTTTTTTCTCTTATGTAACGCCAACTCTTTGCAAGTTCTCGTTACAATGATTTGTCTTTTGTGACTCAAATCAGAAAAAAGTATCAGCAAATTGTAATGCAACCTACGAAAGGTAAAAAAATCGGAATAAGATAATACATGTACCAGTTGATTTCTCATTCTTCGTATTTATGGATCACAAACAAGCAGTGCAAGTGAAACACATAAATAAATGTTGATATCATGCAGTTAAGGGTGGTGAGCAACTGAAACAAAATTATAATTGACTCTGGTTTATCCCAAAATTACAATGGAAGGTGTCAATTTCTTCATACTTTGGCAATTTCGTTTATCGAATAATCAGTGCAATATTTTCGACCACTCCAAATATCGTGTTCAAACGATAACGCCTTATAAACAGTAAAGTTTAAATTTCTCAGTGTTACTACTTACAATGCTTTTTCATTTTTCCGAAATAATTTTGTGAGTGCAATCCAAAAATGCAACAATTAATTAATCATGACAATGAAAAATATGCCTGAAAATAATCCACTGCCTTTCCCATAATTTTTGCTCATGTTTTACCGTCAACTTCGTGGATTCAAGATTGCGGTATTGGGAAGTAACGTTTATATTACCACTTAAGACAAAGATGGAAATTTAGTATGTTAACACAATATTAATAGATTTTAGAGACAATCTGAGACAAATGATTAATTAAATCATGGATTTTTTTTCGATTAAATGGCACATAAACGACAGAAAGCCAAGAAACGCAAACGTAAACAAACTGATTCCGGCACACTCTCACCAAGAAATCCACCAAAAACTCGAATTCAGACACAAATATAAACAAACCTCTCAGTCATACTCCAGATCAAAACATGAATACGTTAAATGAACAAAAAAAACTAAGAATGTTGCGAAACCGCTCATACGACAATAGAAAACGAGGAAAATAAATGAAAATGGCGAGCTGTCAAAAGGGGCATAAAACAACTTAAATTTTCAAAATACACAAGCCGAACAAAACCAAATACAAAATCGTATAAAATACTAAAAAGTTAAAATTACCCAACGTTTCGACCAATATGGCCACGAGTATGAAAAAATAACAATGTATTGACTCTTGGAAGCGCAGAGCAAGACTGAGTCCGTAAATAAAATGTAAACAAAAGGAAAGTTCATTTCACGTGACGTCGACGTAAATGTACAACAGTAGTATATGGGCCCAGTTCAAGTCGGATTTGAGGAGGAGGAGCCGGAAGTGACGTCACAGTAACCGTTCCTGTGAAATGACCGGGACCGCAAGTCATGTGACCGGAACCAGAAGTACACGAAAATGGTTTGCCCGCATGCGCAACCAGAAGTAGTGAGTTTTCCCATTATTTGTTTACGGAAGTGACGTAAGTCACGCGCCAGGACCCGGATGTGTCGTCTGCACATGTTTGACCGGAACCGGAAGTACCAGAAGAGTCTCTAGGGAATGATACTCTCATTGTTATGTCGAAGTCAGAGAGTATACGAAGTACAGAGGTACTATTGGATTATCTCCCCTTTTCCCGCGCTTTTCACCACCAGTGAGGTTTTCCATTCGATCAAGGAAGGACCAAAGGTAGGATTGGATTATTTCCCCTTACCTCCAGCTGATGCTGTCACCATTAGGTCAATGGAGGAGTGTCCTTACCAACCGCCTTAGCAACGGCGGTCTATTTCATTGCTCTATGATGCACGTCGTTTCTATTTTCTTGCTCCATGCCGCTCTTCGCTGCTCGTCGCGGTTCATCGCTACTCATGACTATACTCACGTGCTCATTTCGTTTTTTAGTGCTACTTGTCGCTGTTTTCGCTGCTGCTGCTGCTGTTATTGTTCGTCATCGCTGCTCTTCTCTTGCTCATCGTTGTTTTTCTCTTGCTGTTTGTTGTTCATCGCTAATCATGACCATACTCACGTGCTCAATTCAGTTTTTTGGGGACTAATTGTCGCTGTTTTTGCTGTTGCTCCTGCTGCTTGTTGCTGTTCGTCAACGCTGCTCTTCTCTTTCTCATCGCTGTTTTTCCCTTGCTCTTTGCTGTTCATCTCTCATCATGACTATACTCACGTGCTCATTTCAGTTTTTTAGGGCTACTCATCGCTGTTTTCGCTGCTGCTGCTGCTGCTTATTGCTGTTAGTAGTATATGGGGACAGTTCAAGTCGCATTTGAGGAGGTGGTGAGGTGGAGGATCATGAGGATCCGGAAGTGACGTCACCGGAACAGGAAATAACGTCACAGGAAGTGACGTAACCGGAACCGGAAGGCACGCGACCTGAACCGGAATTACCCGGAAGTGGTTTTCGTGCATGCGCAACAGGAAGTGATGGTTTTTCGCGCCATTTGTTGCCGGAAGTGACGTAAGTCACGTGGTAGGACCCGGATGTGTCGTCTGCTCACGCGTAGGCGAAACCGGAAGTACCCGGAAGTACCCGGAAGTGATTTGCGCGCATGCGCAACCGGAAGTGATGGAATTTCGCGCCATTTTCCCACGATTTGTTTACGGAAGTGACGCAAGTCACGGACCCGGATGTGCCATGCTTGACCAGAACTCAGGTTGAATTATCTCCCTTTTCACGTACTTCTCGGTCGTCTCTGGATCTTTCATCGGTCTCTATGGTCTGATACTCTCACTGGTATGTCGAAGTCCGAGAGTATACGAAGTACACTATTGGATTATCTCCCCTTATCCCGCTCTTTTCATCTGCGGGTGATGTTTTCTGTGAGGACCAAAGGTAGGATTGGATTATGTCCCCTTACCTGCAAGTGATGCTGTCACCAATAGATCAATGGAGGGGTGTCCTTAGCAACCGCCTTAGCAACGGCGGTCCATTTCTATGATGCACTTCGTTTCTCTTCTCTTGCTCCATCCCGCTCCTCGCTGCTCATCTCTTGCTCATCGCTGCTCATTGCTGCTCATCTCTTGCTCATCGCTGCTCATTGCTGCTCATTGCTGCTCTTCTCTTGCTCATCGCTGCTCATTGCTGCTCATCTCTTGCTCCGTGCTGCTCATCGCTACTCAGGACCTTACTCGCGTGCTCATTTCGCTCCTGTTGCTTGTTGCTGATCGTAATCGCTGCTCTTCTTGCTCTTTGCTACTCATCGCTACTCAGGACCTTACTCGCGTGCTCATTTCGCTCCTGTTGCTTCTTGCTGTTCGTCATCGCTGTTCATCTCTTGCTCCGTGCTGCTCATCGCTGCTCTTCTCTTGCTCCGTGCTGCTTATAGCTGCTTCTCTCTTGCTCCGTGTTGCTCACCGCTGCTCTTCTCTTGCTCATCGCTGCTCATCACTGCTCATCGCTGCTCATCTCTTGCTCATCGCTGCTCTTCTCTTGCTCATCGCTGCTCTTCTCTTGCTCTTTGCTGCTCATCGCTACTCAGGACCTGCTCATTGCTGCTCTTCTCTTGCTCATCGCTGCTCATTGCTGCTCTTCTCTTGCTCATCGCTGCTCATTGCTGCTCATCTCTTGCTCCGTGCTGCTCATCGCTACTCAGGACCTTACTCGCGTGCTCATTTCGCTCCTGTTGCTTGTTGCTGATCGTAATCGCTGCTCTTCTTGCTCTTTGCTACTCATCGCTACTCAGGACCTTACTCGCGTGCTCTTTTCGCTCCTGTTGCTTGTTGCTGTTCGTCATCGATGTTCATCTCTTTCTCCGTGCTGCCCATCGCTGCTCTTCTCTTGTTCATCGTTGCTCTTCTCTTGCTCATTGCTGCTCATCACTGCTCATCGCTGCTCATCTCTTGCTCCGTGGTGCTCTTCTCTTGCTCTTTGCTGCTCATCGCTACTCAAGATCTTACTCGCGTGCTTATTTCGCTCCTGTTGCTTGTTGCTGTTCGTCATCGCTGCTCTTATCTTGCTCTTTGCTGCTCATCGCTACTCAGGACCTTACTCGCGTGCTCATTTCAGTTTTGGGGCTGCTGCTGCTAATGGTGGTCGATTGTCGTTATTCAAAGATTGGATCTGTGCGAGAGCACCATTAAATTCAGGTCATTTGAAAGGACACTCTGCATTTATCCAGGCTTGTGACTGGCTATATATATGTATAAACATATATAGGCTGCATTACCCTCCTTCCCTTTTTTTTAAAAATTTTTTAAAATTTTTTATTTTTTTTTATACATTTTTTTTCTGTTTTTTTTTTTTTTTGTAATATGTTCCAATTCCTCTGTCACATAGAGTCATTGCTGTCTTCAGCTGGTGGTGGGTCGTAGTCGTTCAATACACGGTTAAGCAGACATTTTCGTTTTTCTACGGCATTTTCCCATGATTCTTTTGATTCGTAGTCTTCCTCTTCTCTCAAGCGTTTAGCCGTTTTCTCGATCTTTCTATGTACGGGGTCTTTATTCATGTCTTGATGCCAGGACAATAGTCCGAGGTAATGGTTTCGCATTTCGTCTCTGTATGTGTCAAACATGTCTCGATATGCTGCCAAGCGTGCCTCGTCTTCTTCCATTCCGGCTTCGACAAGTTCGTTTACTTTCTGTGAGTATTCCGATTGATGTACTTGAAATGTTCTATTCAAAATGACTTCCCATGGAGACTGTTCGCATTGCTCTTCGGAGTCTTCGATGGACTCCTGTTCACTACTTTGTTTGGATTCCTCGTTATCGGCTTCTGTGGTGGTATCTGAGACTGAATCTCTATAGTCTGTTGAATCCTTCTCCATACCGTGTACATTCTTTTTGTGTCGCACTATGTTGAAGTTTCGCTTGGACTGGTATCCACATATGTCACAGGTATACATTTAAGACGTCTTTCTTTCCTTGGATTCAATAGTAGAATGAGCTGCGGTCGTCCTGCAAGTGCTTATATTACCTACAGGTCCCTCAACGGCTTGTTGATTCATACACAAACGTTTGGCAAAGTATTCGTTTCGAGATTGTTGCAGTTCAGATTTCACTTTTCTGATGAGGTTTCTATTAAGTCTTGTCCACTCGTTGTCAATCCTTCTACACCCCTTGCAGACATTCATGTTTTTGTAGAATTCCGCAAAGCTCTTGTTCATTTGACACTTTGTACATTTCTTGTTTGGATCCACTTTGCTGGGCCCTCCACTTGTGTTGTCCAGCCGTTTGGTTCTCTCCATTTTGGTTGGAAGTATTTTCCTTTTCACTTCTGGTTTTGCTTTGGTCTTTGAAAGATCCACAGGAATTAAGTATCTAGCAGGAACCAGTAAACTGAGAGGCGTTTTCGACTCCATTGGTACGTGTGTGTTGTTTGACGGTCTTCAAACAACTGACGAAATTAAACAAAACCTCTGAATATATTTTCGTTAAAAGCTTTCCATTGGCGTCATGGTGGCGAAGATTGTTTTTGTCTATTCATTCAGACAACACAGTTCGCTGCTCGTCATTGTAGTTTGCTGTCACCAATGGAGGGGTGTCCTTAGCAACCGCCTTAGCAACGGCGGTCCATTTCATTGCTCTATGTTGCACTTCGTTTCTCTTCTCTTGCTCTTTGCTGTTCATCTCTACTCAGGACCTTACTCGCGTGTTCATTTCGCTCCTGTTGCTTGTTGCTGTTCGTCATCGCTTATCTTCTCTTGCTCTTTGCTGCTCATCGCTACTCGGGACCTTACTCGCGTGCTCATTTCGCTCCTGCTGTTTGTTGCTGTTCGTCATCGCTGCTCTTCTCTTGCTCTTTGCTGCTCATCGCTACTCAGGACCTTACTCGCGTGCTCATTTCGCTCCTGTTGCTTGTTGCTGTTCGTCATCGCTGCTCTTCTCTTGCTTTTTGCTGCTCATCGCTACTCAGGACCTTACTCGCGTGCTCATTTCGCTCCTGTTGCTTGTTGCTGTTCGTCATCGCTTATCTTCTCTTGCTCATTGCTGCTCATCGCTATACTCAGGACCTTACTCGCGTTCTCATTTCGCTCCTGCTGTTTGAGCACGCAAGTAAGGTCCTGAGTAGAGATGAACAGCAAAGGCAAGAGAAGAGAAACGAAGTGCATCATAGAGCAATGAAATGGACCGCCGTTGCTAAGGCGGTTGCTAAGGACACCCCTCCATTGGTGACAGCAAACTACAATGACGAGCAGCGAACTGTGTTGTCTGAATGAATAGACAAAAACAATCTTCGCCACCATGACGCCAATGGAAAGCTTTTAACGAAAATATATTCAGAGGTTTTGTTTAATTTAGTCAGTTGTTTGAAGACCGTCAAACAACACACACGTACCAATGGAGTCGAAAACGCCTCTCGGTTTATTGGTTCCTGCTAGATACTTAATTCCTGTGGATCTTTCAAAGACCAAAGCAAAACCAGAAGTGAAAAGGAAAATACTTCCAACCAAAGTGGAGAGAACCAAACGGCTGGACAACACAAGTGGAGGGCCCAGCAAAGTGGATCCAAACAAGAAATGTACAAAGTGTCAAATGAACAAGAGCTTTGCGGAATTCTACAAAAACATGAATGTCTGCAAGGGGTGTAGAAGGATTGACAACGAGTGGACAAGACTTAATAGAAACCTCATCAGAAAAGTGAAATCTGAACTGCAACAATCTCGAAACGAATACTTTGCCAAACGTTTGTGTATGAATCAACAAGCCGTTGAGGAACCTGTAGGTAATATAAGCACTTGCAGGACGACCGCAGCTCATTCTACTATTGAATCCAAGGAAAGAAAGATGTCTTAAATGTATACCTGTGACATATGTGGATACCAGTCCAAGCGAAACTTCAACATAGTGCGACACAAAAAGAATGTACACGGTATGGAGAAGGATTCAACAGACCATAGTGATTCAGTCTCAGATACCACCACAGAAGCCGATAACGAGGAATCCGAACAAAGTAGTGAACAGGAGTCCATCGAAGACTCCGAAGAGCAATGCGAACAGTCTCCATGGGAAGTCATTTTGAATAGAACATTTCAAGTACATCAATCGGAATACTCACAGAAAGTAAACGAACTTGTCGAAGCCGGAATGGAAGAAGACGAGGCACGCTTGGCAGCATATCGAGACATGTTTGACACATACAGAGACGAAATGCGAAACCATTACCTCGGACTATTGTCCTGGCATCAAGACATGAATAACGACCCCGTACATAGAAAGATCAAGAAAACGGCTAAACGCTTGAGAGAAGAGGAAGACTACGAATCAAAAGAATCATGGGAATATGCCGTAGAAAAACGAAAATGTCTGCTTAACCGTGTATTGAACGACTACGACGCACCACCAGCTGAAGACAGCAATGACTCTATGTGACAGAGGAATTGGAACATATTACAAAAAAAAACCGAAAAAAAATATATAAAAAAAAATAAAAAATTTTAAAAAATTTAAAAAAAAGGGAAGGAGGGTAATGCAGCCTATATATGTTTATACATATATATAGCCAGTCACAAGCCTGGATAAATGCAGAGTGTCCTTTCAAATGACCTGAATTTAATGGTGCTCTCGCACAGATCCAATCTTTGAATAACGACAATCGACCACCATTAGCAGCAGCAGCCCCAAAACTGAAATGAGCACGCGAGTAAGGTCCTGAGTAGCGATGAGCAGCAAAGAGCAAGATAAGAGCAGCGATGACGAACAGCAACAAGCAACAGGAGCGAAATGAGCACGCGAGTAAGATCCTGAGTAGCGATGAGCAGCAAAGAGCAAGAGAAGAGCACCACGGAGCAAGAGATGAGCAGCGATGAGCAGTGACGAGCAGCAATGAGCAAGAGAAGAGCAACGATGAACAAGAGAAGAGCAGCGATGGGCAGCACGGAGCAAGAGATGAACAGCGATGACGAACAGCAACAAGCAACAGGAGCGAAAAGAGCACGCGAGTAAGGTCCTGAGTAGCGATGAGCAGCAAAGAGCAAGAGAAGAGCAGCGATGAGCAAGAGAAGAGCAGCGATGAGCAAGAGATGAGCAGCGATGAGCAGTGATGAGCAGCGATGAGCAAGAGAAGAGCAGTGGTGAGCAACACGGAGCAAGAGAAGAGCAGCGATAAGTAGCACGGAGCAAGAGAAGAGCAGCGATGAGCAGCACGGAGCAAGAGATGAACAGCGATGACGAACAGCAAGAAGCAACAGGAGCGAAATGAGCACGCAAGTAAGGTCCTGAGTAGCGATGAGTAGCAAAGAGCAGGAGAAGAGCAGCGATTACGATCAGCAACAAGCAACAGGAGCGAAATGAGCACGCGAGTAAGGTCCTGAGTAGCGATGAGCAGCACGGAGCAAGAGATGAGCAGCAATGAGCAGCGATGAGCAAGAGAAGAGCAGCAATGAGCAGTGATGAGCAAGAGAAGAGCACCAATGAGCAGTGATGAGCAAGAGATGAGCATCAATGAGCAGCAATGAGCAGTGATGAGCAGCGATGAGCAAGAGAAGAGCAGCGATGAGCAGCACGGAGCAAGAGAAGAGCAACGAGGAGCGGGATGGAGCAAGAGAAGAGAAACGAAGTGCATCATAGAAATGGACTGCGTTGCTAAGGCGGTTGCTAAGGACACCCCTCCATTGATCTATTGGTGACAGCATCACTTGCGGGTAAGGGGACATAATCCAATCCTACCTTTGGTCCTCACAGAAAACATCACCCGCAGATGAAAAGAGCGGGATAAGGGGAGATAATCCAATAGTGTACTTCGTATACTCTCGGACTTCGACATAACAGTGAGAGTATCAGACCCTAGAGACCGATGAAAGATCCAGAGACGACCGAGAAAAGGGAGATAATTCAACCTGAGTTCTGGTCAAGCATGGCACATCCGGGTCCGTGACTTGCGTCACTTTCGTAAACAAATCATGGGAAAATGGCGCGAAATTCCATCACTTCCGGTTGCGCATGCGCGCAAATCACTTCCGGGTACATCCGGTTCCGCCTACGCATACGCAGACGACACATCCGGGTCCTACCACGTGACTTACGTCACTTCCGGCAACAAATGGCGCGAAAAACCATCACTTCCGGTTGCGCATGCACGCAAACCACTTCCGGGTAATTCCGGTTCCGGCTACGTCACTTCCTGTGACGTCATTTCCGGTACCGGTGACGTCACTTTCGGATCGTCATGATCCTCCACCTCACCACCTCCTCAAATGCGACTTGAACTGTCCCCATATACTACTGCTGTTCGTCGTCCCTGCTCTTCTCTTGCTCATCGCTGTTTTTCTCTTGCTCTTTGCTGTTCATCGCTACTCAAGACTATACTCACGTGCTCATTTCAGTTTTTTGGGGCTACTTGTCGCTGTTTTCCTGCTGCTGCTGCTCCTATTCAGGATGCCAAGGATATTTATTTACACCAGTATACCAATTCATGGCTCCATATCCTACTCCAGCCTCATACTTAGCCACAACAAATACAGCCAATCCCTTCTCCATCGCCACCTCATCTTCCACCTCCAGTAGGTTAAAATGCCGATACAGGGGCTGCTCTCGCACCCGCTGAGTGGAGAGGGATTAGTATAAGTTGGTAAAACGTGTTTCCCAATCCACTATAAATAATTTAAGTTTAAACTAAACCTCCACCTCCTGGCCTACCACCACAGCTTATCAGATTAACTGTCATGTGGTTAATAGATTGAAACCTAAACAGGATAGATCACCGAGGGGAATTGTGGCAAAATGTGAAAGGAGGAAGGACAGAAATATGGTATTAAATGCAGCAATAGACAGCTCAAAGACAAAACAGAATATATCGTACATGAACAATACCCTTTTGAAATTATAGAGAGAAGGAGAGAACTAGTTCCCTTTATGAAAGATGCCAGGGAAAAGGGTCACCGTGCAGTCATTGTCGAAGACCGACTATATATTGATAATGGCGATTTATTCCCAGGGGACCATTTGTGCTATCTATGGACAGGTCAGAACAGTGCATTCCACTTCTGAATTCACCACAACCGAGACCAGATCACAGTGGCAATCAGTAGGACGGGTGTACAGAGCGACTAACAATGTACAAAATACTGTAATTAATGAACAATGACCATAAAAATATGAAAATGATATTTTTGAACGTACGTGGGTTACAAGATACAAATGTTTTATTGACAATCATGTCGCCCTTTCGAGCTGTCAAATTAGAACTAAATTTAATACAACGATAAATAAGTATATATTATCTGCATTTTGACAGCTAGATATCGTAAAATATCATCCCGTGAGCCAGAATATGAAGCTTGGGACGAGTGAGCGCAGCGAACGAGTCCCAAATCTTCATATTCCGTCGAGTGGGATGATATTTTACGATATCTAGCTGTCAAAATGCAGATAATATTTTTATCATCTTAATTACTTATCTGAAACGTGAATATTTGTAAACGTTCTGAATTCTCCCAAATTTTCGCGGGAAACGACAGGTTTTCTGTTACGTTGTTTACCATACCAATAAGTATATATTTCCTAAATATTTATGTAAAATATCTTATAAACGATATAAAATCCGACATTAAGGTGTATTTTCAAGTTTTAAAAAACAAAATCAGTCTGGAAATCTTTGTTCGTGATTTTCCGGGAAACTAAAGCACCCACTTTCAAACTTGCAACCTCGTTGACGTCATAGTCCGTCTCCATTCTCGAAACAACTTCTGACTAAAATATGCGCAACGTAAAATAATCACTAAAATTTCCAAAGGAAACGACATATTTAAACAACATTTAATCGATTTTGTACTAATTCAGGCGAAAATATGGACATATAAAAATAAATCATACCTTTAAAAATTTGATTTAATCGCAAATAATGAAATGCAATGGAAAGAGCGGAAAGAAGTCCCAGCAGACATTATCAGCATCAAGGAAAGACACATTTTGTTGATGTCACTTTTAGAAATTTCTTCATCATTCATTTAAATAAAATGCCATAATATAAAAATGGAACACCAAATCTTGATATATTTATTAATATTTTGCAATTTTGAAAGCTATATAATAAGTTCTAAGCTGCCAAACGTTAGGAGAATTTGTTGATAAGTCCTGCTGACTATTGATAACTCCTGCTCAGCGCACGCGCTCCTTGATACGAATTTTTCGGAGCTGCTCAACAAGCTGATAGAATCACAGGGAAGGATGATAATTGAAATTATTAGGCATAAAATATTATATATATAATAATAATAATAATAATTTTAAATTAAAAAAAACAGCCTCAATTGTCTAGGACAATTTCCATAATATGCACAATGACCCCATTCATCACTATGCAGGTATAAGGGCAAGGCTCCCAGTGATATCTGTTTAAGCAGTATTGGATACTAATTGTTGTTTTTCATCATTTAGATTTACGAGCAGCTTGTATAATCAGTGATCAAATATAAATCTGTCTTCAGAAGGCATTAACCATATAAACTTGTTATTAACATCAAGATTTTGAAAATTTTTGTATTTGGAACAAATAATTTCTAAATTTTCGTTCTGTTTGATTTCTAGTTTTTTACATATTAACAGAAAATGACATTCATCTTCAATGTCGATTTTTGAAACTCCTGGGATGATGCCTCTGCTGGTGGACCCTAGGTCCCCGAGGGTATTCGCCAACCCAGTCGTCAGACTTGTCTGACATGATTATTCATTGATTTTTTACAGAAATTACCAGTATTTAGCAAAATTCAAAAATAATAGAAATACTAAGGGTTCATTCCTTGTATTGCACATGGTAGATCTCCTTAGCTGAAATTTGGCTTCCTATTTCGGTATTTTTGGTTGAGTGCTTCTTGTTTAATACAAGTTTGGTTTTTGGTCTTCCAAATGTTTCGGTTTTTAATGCTGCTGATGAGAGGTAACTCCTTGAAATGCGTCGTATACAGCATAGTATAAATTTACTATATCTAATATAAGTATCTTTGGATTGTTATTTTGCATAGTTTACATATCCTATCGTGAGAATTTAATCCAATGTATCTCCCTTTTTCTATTTCACTGATACGAAACATTGTCAATTTTTTTCTTTGATTATAATTTCCCCATTATAAATATTCTTTAAAGTTAAATGTGCTCTTAAATTTTCTATATGTGCGTAGTTTATTTCCATGGCCATCAACAGATTTATCCTCAAAAAGTTCTTGATTCAATACTTTATTACATTTAATTTTTAATCTATTCAATATAAATTTCTTATAATGTTAATCTTGCGATTTAAAAAATATTTTATATCCACAGTAATATATTTCTGTAGTGCTTTAATACATCCTATCCATGATTTTTTATTAGGGGTTAAAAACAAAGCTGAAATTTCATAAATTTAATGATATGGTAAAAAATTATGAGATCTGTTACTTTGCTGGAACCAAGTTAGGTGAACATGATGTCATTAAAGGTCTAGAAGGGTATACTTATGTCACTAAAAATTGAAAAATAAAAATGTTCAGAAAGTCTGGTGGTATTGCTGTGTTATATAAAACTCATCTAGATAAAAACATAACTTTTATTAAAGTGATAGTCAGTTTGTACAATGGATTAAAATATCCCATCAAAACTATGATATACAATATGATATGCTTATTGGTTGTGTATACCAGAATGATCAAAATGCTCAAATGTAGAAGCATTTGGTGAAATTGAAAATGAGTTGGTAGAATAGTTAAAACAAACAAATATGCACTATGCGCTAGTATGTGATTGAAATGCAAAGACAAGTACATTGAAGGATTTCATCGAGCCAGATGTAACCATTTTGGATCTATTTCTTTTAGATATTGACAACGATATAAACTCGTATATGAAGGATTACAAGAAACTGCCAAATATGAATGTCCCTTTACAAAGAGTCGCTCAGTGTACATTGTATTTGTCCACCTAATAGTTATGAGTATAAATTATTAAGTTTCTGTTAAAAAAAAATATGAATATGTGTATAGCTAATTCAAGGGTAGGACTATACAGGGCGTCGTCGACGGCATCAACCTTTACATTCACTCTGTGGTTAAAGTTTTTAAAACATTAATAACCTTTTTAAACTACCCTGGTTTTATACACAAGCTTGTTCATGATCAGAAGATAGTATCCAGAGGAAAATTTGGATAAAACTGTTTTTCCATTTTTTCCTATTTTACTTATAAATGGACTTAGTTCTTCTCCCAGTTTACTTTACACACAGTCTGCAGTTAAAGTTTTTAAAACATTAATTACTTTCTTAAACCATCCTGGATTTTTTACCAAAGCCGTTTTACTATTTATTCGAACTAGATTATATAAGATATCTTATATATTATGAGATATCTTGAAGTTAGAATAAATAGTAAATCGGCTTGCCATATGGACAGAAGCTTCTTCGTGTGTGGAGAAAAATTATGTACATTCCACTATTACACTGAAAACATAGACAACAGCGAAAGCAGGAGAGACAATGCATGGAACTTACGACTTTTTTTATTTCCATTTATTCAACAATTCGATATAAACGTCTTTGATCCTATTTTATCTGTGGTACATAACTCAATACACATTTCACTGAAAAATTGTTTTTCAAAAACAAAATACAATAGACAAATCTGAGTCATAAGACCCGAAAACCACCACTGGGCCCGGTTGTTCAACTAATTTAACCCAGGGTTAAATTTAACCATAGGTTAAACGTAGTGATTTTCTATATAATTTAATCCTCAGTTAAATTTAACCTTGGGTTAAATAAGTTGAACAACGATAACCATCGTAACGATTTTATTATTGGAGTTAATTACAAACAAAACGGGCTGACCTCGAGAACCTACTATGGTACAACAAGTAAAAATTGCTTCAAAAGAATAGGGGGACTAATATTTCAAGAAACGAAACGAAATAACACAGCAACGAAACGAAACCGTTTCGTTTCTTATTTTAGTACTTTCCCAAAGACAATTACTATTTCAAGAAACGAATTAACTGTTTCGTTTCGTTTCGTTTCTTGGTTTAGTAATCAAAATCGTGCTGTTTCTTGTTTTAGTAAACAAAATTAACTTTCTTGCATATGTACGTGTATGTCATGTATATGTGTATATTATATTTGTGTGTTTATATATCTGCGTTTGCTTCAGTTTGTTAGGTTTTAGAACATTTTTTTCACTTTAATTACATGATACATTTTTTAATTTCGTACAGATGAATGGTTTGTGGTTATTTTAAAGGTACAGAAAATGCTGTCTTAACAATATAATTAGACCAAAAAATCGGGTGTCCGCTCTAAAATCCGAAGACCCATTAGTTCGAAGATCCACTGGTCTGAAATCCATTGGTCCGAAATAAGTATCGTTAGTCCGAAGGTCCATTAGTCCGAAATAAGTATCGTTGGTCCAAAGGTGCATTAGTCCGAAATATCGTTAGTCTGCAAGTGTACTTAATTTCTATTCAATGAGTAATTGTGTCAGCATTTTAAGATTTCCAACACTCGCCCTGTTTTTATGAAGGAGGCATTAAGTGTTACTCTTGACCGTCCGCCAGAATCTAACTTTAGTTTACCTCATCTAAATTTTATGAAACCCATACACAATGTTAAGAACCACAACACCCAGACAGAGTTCGAATTTGGGCATCGAGTTATTTGTCGTTCATAGTTATGTCCCTTTATGACTTGGAATTTTTTTTTCCAGAAAACTTATTAAATAAGTAGTAAAAATACAAAACAGGGAAAATATAAAAATAAAACACGACACAAAAATACCTAAGACTAGAACAATAGAACTCTTTAAAAACTAGCAGTGGCATCAAATTCTCTCAAAAAGTATTTTCAAGTATTATAAGCCAGCTTGAGCGGGGCCATTCGTGTCCTCAGACACAGACTTCTTTTATTTTCTCAGATTACCTGTATGACGGAAATATGACGACCATATTTCTCGGCCGGAAATAATTTTTATCGAGTAGAAAAGAGAATGATAAAAATTTTGGGTGTAACGATATACACATTGTACGGGTATATCATAATACTTTGCTTAAATATTGGCAAAAGAAGTTACAAAACAGTGGGAAAATTCAGTAAAATTGAAATCTAAAAAAAAGACAAACTCATCAGAACGAAGCATAGCAAACAAATGTCACGAAGATATATATAAGTAAAAGAATAAAAAAAAAACATATAATAAACTAACATAATTAGAACAAGATAGCAAAGAAACTAAAGCATTAGCAATGTGAAGTCCCACTAAAAACCAGGTGTTCCTACCTCTTACTGATAGTAGTATATAATTTTTGCTCTCAGGTGAAACGGAGGTGTCAGCTTTTCATGTGGCATTATACATACATTATGAGATAGATTGTTTCAGAATTAAAATACAGATTTATACTGTATATATGAATAATACTATAAAAATCCATTCGAATTGAAGAAAAATGTTCTTTTAAATGCAGAACACTTCAGAACACTTCAGTCTAATAGCAACAGTTTTTATCCATCATAAACTTGAGTAAATTGCTAGTAATTGTTTTTGCAGAATTAATAACTTGATAAATATTAATCATTTGAGGTCTTCTTTGACATTTGCGGATCTGCTTATGTGACTTTATAGCATCAATATATGATATTCTGACTTTACATAGAACAACTTATGTAAACCGTTGAAATTCAAAATCGAAATACATGTAGTATGAATTGTCCTTATGATGAACTATATTGATGTTTGATGTGTATCCGTAACTATCATAGATACATATATTTTTTTATCACAGTAGTCTGCTCTTTTGACACGAACCGCTTTGGCGCATTTTCAGGTGTGATGGAAATTTTACATTTAATGCATAATGCATAAATATATTAACTATTAGATTAATTATAGCAATTATGATAGGTATAGATATGCACAGAATTCTCCCATTTATTTCATATATGTCCATGCAAACAGGGATAATTGGAATACCATTTTGATTTCAAATATTTTTAATAAAAAATTACACTGCAGTATTCTCTATCATAGACCGTATGTTTAAAACCTTAAAATATAGTTAGATCAGCGAAAATAAATATTTGGCATAAGTTTTGATACATGTATGTTTTTCTTCATAGTTCTAGACATGGGGATATAGCAACACCCGACACTTCTGTAATAATAGCTGCAAACGACATAGTTCTGTCAAATATCATCTCAGGGGATGCGTGCTCATTGTCGAGGACCATCTCGTGTGTAGCATCCTCATTGTTCCACATTTGGATCCCGCTTGTCCTGATATCTATTACACATTCCTCTAACAAGCAATTCAGTATGAATTTGTCTTCTTTTTGTTCATAACCTATTAATTGGCAGATGTGTGTTTTCTGTAAAGATATATGTATAGTTTCTCGACTAGAATTATTCCTGGTGAAATTAAGATACAAATATGGTCAATTTATGTTCGCCTTATTGTATAGCCATGATTAACATGCTCAGCTTATACACATGTACATGTATCCGGGTAACCTAAGTATTGCTTTCAAATTGTCAATACTCAACTTTGCTCTAATATATAGCACTTCTCATTCATATATACATGTAGTGTAGAATCAACACAATATATCAAGGTTAAAATTCTCTGTGAAATTATCACAAGGCTTAATATTACTCTAACGTTCACTGATCATCTTAGACATAAGCCAAAGCCAGGTTTGTCTCAATATAGTTTAGCATGCTCATATTATATCACATTATTGCTCTAATATAAGGCTCACGTTTGCTCAAAATATATCACTGATCATCTTCTCAAAGATTTAATTAGGCTTGACATGCTCAAGTAATACACCATTATTGCCCTGCATTATAAAAGATTAATTATGAGTTAGCTCTTATATAGCACCGATCAACTACACCTATGCTGAATTCAGGTTCTCTCCCAAAATATATATATTTACATGTATTCCAGAATATTAATATTTAAGTACGATAAATTTAACTTGCACGTATATAAAAATATTTCTGGATTGTTACATATGTAGGAAACTGATCACTGATTATAACCAATGTTACCATATATATGCTGCTTCTGCAAACACAAACATTATTTGTGCATTATGGAACGATTATATAACTGAAGATATTTTAAGAAATGAGTAAAATGGCCAGGTATGGTACATGTATTAATCTCAAATAACAGTGTGATAATGTAACAGCTCTTTTCTGATTAAAACTGCATTATATTCGCTTATGAAAATCATTTACAATTAACATGGTTGCGAAATCTCAAAGGGAGGACACGGTTGTAAACGTTAATCCAAATGACATAATAATGAGCTGATATCCAAGATGGCGACAGGGGACGCCGAAAGAAAAATTGTACCGGATTCAATAATTACTGCTCTCCTTCGACAATATCTCGTTAATATATAGTATATTAAACTATGATTAATGCTAAAACGATTAAATTGTATCAAGTATACTATATTTACCTTTCTTATGTTAAAGTAGTTACTGATCACATGTCATTTCCTCTTCGTCTAACCTTTGACGGCTGAAGCTGATATGCATCACCAATTCAAATCCATCCGCGTTTATTAATATATATTATTCTCGGTACAAAATATGTTGATATATAAAAACAATGCATAATAAATATGTTCATGAAATTATTTTGATAGCAAATTCAAATATAAAGAGTTGATCAAGAAATCTTTTTTGCACTAGATAATGTCAGCGTATTCACACAATAAAAAAAGGCTAATTGCGTGTTAAAAACAACCCAGAGCACGAATTTGATTTATTTTCACCGGCAAATAGGCGAATAGTAAATGTAGGCTTACACTTATCCTTGAATTTTAAAATTACATGGAGAGTGTAAAATTTCACCGTTAATTTCAAGAGGTCTTTTTTATCATATACAATGTATAGTTAAATCATTTACCGGAAGTCCAAACGGGATCGGAGTAACACGAGGAGCAATAGGATATGTAGACATACCGAAAAAACAACATAGAGAGTAACTTTAAGTGTATCTGTCTAAAGGAGGTATAGTACTAACTGCAGGTCTTAGATATACATGCTGATATTGCAAATTAGGAGTTAATGTGAAAATCTTCACTTCATAACCAATATCCCCCCTTGTAATAACTCGCACATATTTAGCAATATAACACATTCGGAATTCGATATCTTGAGTCCCATTAGAGACAGTCTCTGAGAACACTCGTGTCCATTTTGCTATAATATCCAGTATCCGGGAACTTGAAAATCTGAAACTAATATGTAGTCAAGAGCCAACAGCCAACTCCAGGAACCCAAGCAACAGATCTACCTATTCAGCTCAAAATGACACAACCGATTAAGAAAACCTTCTTTAGTCAAATATCAATATCAGTCAGCCAACACTATACTTACTACCATATCTAAACTTCTAGAGCCTAATGAGTTCTATACTTACTTTTTATATACAACTAGAGTTCATGCCAGGTTGTTATCTCTAAGGCAGAAGTATACTAAGTTCAGTTACCTTACAAGCTCCATGTTTATTTGCCTCAGTCCTTACTGCACTTAATAGTGGGTTAGGGGATGGGCAGTTATGAATCTATTTTATTTTACATTCAAATAAATATATAAAATCTGCCAAAAAAATATACTGCACAATATCAATGATACAAACATTATATACATAACACTGATACACAATATACTACTCCAAAACACAATAACTAAGTCAAACCGAGCATATACAAGTATTCTTGAATCTCATAAAACCATCAAGTGTCACTACTAAAGGTCTAAATATAAAAGAATATCAACAGGAAAAAGTGATCAAAATTTCCAAAATTTTGATATTTTTTATAAATTTGTCAAAGTTGTAATTAGAAATCAAATTTGACAATAAACATTTAAACCTCAAAATGAATAAGTTACAGATAAAGTGAGAATTTCTATCAATTAGAATATACAATTACTTCTATTGTCGACAATTAATAGGATGAATAACGTCTCTCACTAACCTAATGACAGTTAGGTAATATAATATTTAATTTAACTGAATGACGGTTAACTCATATAGAATTTAATTTAATAGATGTATTTAAACAAAATATAAATTCACACCAGTAAGTAAGCAAATACAAATGTTCTTAATTTCGAATACAAGGTAAAATAAGGTAAGTATTATGTATTATATGTCCACTTTATAAATAGTTCTACAATAAATGACTAATTACTCGGGTAAATTTAAAACTGTCTATGAGCAATTTCCTTGGGCTATATCATTGCAATTCGATAATGTGTATTTTCGCCTAAGTCCGATAACATCTCTTGTCATCTTCAAAAAATCACTTGTAATCTGTACCATATGGATCCATCAGTAAAACATAGGGGTGCGCCAATAAATCAGGTAGTATTTTTCCAACACAAAAACAATAGGGTTCATCAACATCTTTATTATAGAGTATAAGAATAACCCTACAAAATAACAAAATAATATGAATAACATGAATAAATAAATATATCACAGTCAAATATGATAATAAGCTTCTAATACTGGTTTGTTCACAATGTAGTGTAATCCAGAGAGTGCATTTCACAATCTCAATGCTATAAAATTGCTATAACATGATGGAATCTTAATAAATATATGTAGTAAATTATACTAAGTATGTTTCAATAAGTTTGGTTTTTGGTATTTCAAATGTTCCGGTTTTAATGCTGCTGATAAGAGGTAACTCCTTGAAATGCGTCGTATACAGCATAGTATAAATTTACTATATCTAATATTAGTATCTTTGGATTGTTATTTTTAATATGATTAACTGCAAATACTACATGAATGTATAACAATCATGACCTTTATACAAAATAAAGGGAAATAACTCTATCATTATCTCTTGTTCCATAAAATTTAAAGTTATTAATAATGAATATAATACATATGAACCTACCAATCTATGGGATTAGGTTATTAAACATCTACAAATTCCAAAATGATGATCTTGTCTGACATGATTATTCATTGATTTGTTACAGAAATTACCAGTATTTAGCAAAATTCAAAAAATAGAAATACTAAGGGTTCATTCCTTGTATTGCACATGGTAGATCTCCTTAGCTGAAATTTGGCTTCCTGTTTCGGTATTTTTGGTTGAGTACTTCTTGTTTAATATAAGTTTGGGTTTTGGTCTTCCAAATGTTTCGGTTTTAATGCTGCTGATGAGAGGTAACTCCTTGAAATGCGTCGTATACAGCATAGTATAAATTTACTATATCTAATATTAATATCTTTGGATTGTTATTTTGAAACTCCTGGGATGATGCCTCTGCTGGTGGACCCTAGGTCCCCGAGGGTATTCGCCAACCCAGTCGTCAGACTTGTCTGACATGATTATTCATTGATTTGTTACAGAAATTACCAGTATTTAGCAAAATTCAAAAAATAGAAATACTAAGGGTTCATTCCTTGTATTGCACATGGTAGATCTCCTTAGCTGAAATTTGGCTTCCTGTTTCGGTATTTTTGGTTGAGTACTTCTTGTTTAATATAAGTTTGGGTTTTGGTCTTCCAAATGTTTCGGTTTTAATGCTGCTGATGAGAGGTAACTCCTTGAAATGCGTCGTATACAGCATAGTATAAATTTACTATATCTAATATTAATATCTTTGGATTGTTATTTTATTTATTTATTATGAACATCATATGTAACTACAAATGTATATAACTCTTATATAAAATGTCTAATAACAATGCAATGGAATGACCTTTTACCAAAAAAATATAACAATGATGTGACGTCATAGATCCATAACCGCAAAGGTCCAGGTCACATTCAAAACCACTTTTAAATACCATTCTACACTCAAAATACATATTCTCTGATTCATAACTCATTCACTCCTAACATATATATCAGACCAAGGCCATACTTACCAATAAAGGCCAAAATAATATAGCATGCACTGCATATATACGCCATCCACACAACACAAATAATATAAAAATATACTTACCAGATAAAGAGTAAAGTAAATTCCAGTATAATAAAGTGTTCCTATCCTTTCCAAGAAATATTTAATCACAAATACCTGCTAGGCACAAAGTGAAATGTCTCTATAAGGTTTTAATAACTAATCAAGCTTAGAACACTAATTATCATCCTTCCCTGCGATTCTATCAGCTTGTTGAGCAGCTCCGTAAAATTCATATCAAGAAGCGCGTGCGCTGAGCAGGAGTTATCAACAGTCAGCAGGCATTATCAACAAATTCTCCCAACGTTTGGCAGCTTAGAACTTATTAAATAACTTTCAAAATTGCAAAATATTAATAAATATATCAAGATCTGGTGTTCATTTTTTATATTATGGCGTTTTATTTGAATGAATGATGAAGAAATTTATAAAAGTGACATCAACAAAATCTGTCTTTCCTCGATGCTGATAATGTCTGCTGGGACTTCTTTCCGCTCTTTCCATTGCATTTCATTATTTGCGATTAAAACAATTTATTAAATGTACGCTTTATATTTTCATAGCCATATTTTCGCCTGAATTAGTACTAATAGAACTAAATGATGTTTAAATATGTAGTATCCTTGGTTAAAGTTGAATGATTATTTTATGTTGCGCATATTTAAGTCAGACGTTGTTTCGCGAATGGAGACGGACTATGACGTCACGAGGTTGCAAGTTTGAAAGCGGGTTCTTTAGTTTCCCGGAAAATCATGAACAAAGATTTCCAGACTGAATTTCTTTAAAAAAATGAAAATACACCCTAATGTATGTATTTATATCGTTTGTAAGATATTTTACATGAACATTCAGGACATATATATACTTCTTGGTATGGTAAACAACGTACGTGTTGTTGTCGTTGGGATGAAGAATCCATACTTTTCCCGCGATAATTTGGGAGAATTTAGAAAGTTTACAAATATTTACGTTTCAGATTAGTAATTAAGATGATAAAAATATCATCTGCATTTTGACAGCTAGATATCGTAAAATATCATCCCGCTCGACAGAATATGAAGACTTGGGTCTCGTTCGCTACGCTCACTCGTCCCAAACTTCATATTCTGGCTCACGGGATGATATTTTACGATACCTAGCTGTCAAAATGCAGATAATATATACTTATTTCCATGATTCTATTTTCAAATACTTCAACACTGACCACTGATATCTAAAATATCGATCCCTGAACCTCCTGAATTCTCAGGCAAAGAATCGTCCTCAGGCCCGGAGTCATGCTCCTTGGTGCGGTCCTGATCGTCACCAGCGTTACCAGGAGCAGAAGCCTCCTCAACACACAATGCTGCAACATCTTCTGAGAGTTATCAGACTGAATAAATTGATAAACACTAATTATTTCTATGATTCTATTTTCAAATACTTCAGCACTGACTACCATTAATTATCTCTAAACTCTGAGGTGTGTCCAGACTGAACAATAAGAATTGACAATAGAAACCAAACCAAGTGTGACAATTAAATTTGTAATGAATTGAAAAGGTAGACACAGTTACAACAATGAACAATGAAGCTTGACTAGTTAGACCTGTATACATTAGACGGAAATCTAGGAATCATACAAATATCTGGCAAGCAATACTACAGAATACAATAATTAATATAAAACAATAAAATACACCCTATCACAGAAAGAATCACTATTTCTTCCTAAAAAGATTAGTTCGGAACCGTAATCCTGGATATAATACTGTATTTCTTTTCCAATACTTTTTAAAAAGCGGCTCAAGGAGTGGGTCGGTTTTTCTAATTCTACCACTGCTACCTTGCTCTTTAGAGTTAGTTTTATAACGTTAGTAGGTTCTGCCCAATACCCACTAAGTTTAAAACTCCACGAACAAGTCGCGTTATTCTTTATTCTTTCGACATGAAACAGTGTCATCTCAGCTCTAATATCCCTTCTTAATTTTTTAAGATATGACTTTCTAGGCGCCTATCTGATTTGTCTCTAATTTGACCTCGTACTGGGTAAGTATATTACCCCAGGAGTTGTTACGAAAAACCAGGTGTATACCTAGTAAATAAAGTGTTTCATCCTTATTAGTCGGTTTCAAAGTCAATGTCCAATTATCATAATCCTCTTCAATATTATCATTATTATACACATCCTCCGATAACCACTTGACTTTCGCACTGAAATTCTCCTCGGTTTTTACCGTAGCGAGAAATGATGCGGCTTGCTTCTTTTCGTACTTTTTTCTCGCAGATTTATCGACAAATTTTCTTAGTCCTTTCTTGTAATCATGATCATTAACGAAGTCCTGAATTTGTGTATCCACCTCATTCTTGGTATACAAGTCAGACTGCAATTTTGCATCCATTTCATTCTTGGTGAAATGTATAACAATCATGACCTTTATACAAAATAAAGGGAAATAACTCTATCATTATCTCTTGTTCCATAAAATTTAAAGTTATTAATAATGAATATAATACATATGAACCTACCAATCTATGGGATTAGGTTATTAAACATCTACAAATTCCAAAATGATGATGATAATAATTATGAACATCATATGTAACTACAAATGTATATAACTCTTATATAAAATGTCTAATAACAATGCAATGGAATGACCTTTTACAAAAAAAATATAACAATGATGTGACGTCATAGATCCATAACCGCAAAGGTCCAGGTCACATTCAAAACCACTTTTAAATACCATTCTACACTCAAAATACATATTCTCTGATTCATAACTTATTCACTCCTAACATATATATCAGACCAAGGCCATACTTACCAATAAAGGCCAAAATAATATAGCATGCACTGCATATATACGCCAACCACACAACACAAATAATATAAAAATATACTTACCAGATAAAGAGTAAAGTAAATTCCAGTATAATAAAGTGTTCCTATCCTTTCCAAGAAATATTTAATCACAAATACAAGCTAGGCACAAAGTGAAATGTCTCTATAAGGTTTTAATAACTAATCAAGCTTAGAACACTAATTATTTCCATGATTCTATTTTCAAATACTTCAATACTGACCACTGATATCTAAAATATCGATCCCTGAACCTCCTGAATCCTCAGGCAAAGAAGCGTCCTCAGGCCCGGAGTCATGCTCCTTGGTGCGGTCCTGATCGTCACCAACGTTACCAGGAGCAGAAGCCTCCTCAACACACAATGCTGTAACATCTTCTGAGAGTTATCAGACTGAATACATAAATCTATGACTCATCTTCACCCTCGTCGTTAATGTCTGTTGCAACGTGAACTTTAGTAGGTGCAATCTTTGGTATAACTGTTTTTGTCGTCTTGGTAAAGTAACTGGTTTCTGAGGAGTTGTGTTCTCTTCATCTAGTTCCTTGATGCTTCCAATAGGGAGTAAGTGGTTTCTGTGGAGTGTTCTTTTTCTTCCCTGACCATTTTCCTTCTTTACAACATACACAGGCAGTTCTACATTAGGTTGCTCAAGGATGATGTATGGCTCCTCTTCCCATTTGTCCTGTAACTTATGGGTCCCTTCATATGCTAGGATCTTTACAAGTACTCGATCGCCTTTATATAAAACGGCTCCTTTTACTTTGGTGTCGTATGTCTTTTTCTGTTCTGCCTTGTGCCTTTTCCGCAGCTGATGATGCCAGTTCATATGACTTCTTGAGCTTGTGTTTCAGATCTCCAACGTATTTGGTCATAGTCTTTGGCTCACTATCGTTAGCTATCCCAAAGTTCAAGTCCACTGGTAACCTTGGCTCTTGTCCAAACATCAGGAGAAACGGAGAGAAACCTGTACTATCATGCTTGGTTGAGTTGTTAGCACAGACAATAGGAGCTATATATGATTTCCAATCTCGCTTCTGGTTTTTCTCGAGGGTACCTAGCATATTGACAAGAGTTCTGTTAAACCTCTCGAACTTTCCGTTGCCTTGGGGATGGTAAGGCGAGGTTCGTGACTTCTTAATTACAGTGATCTCGCAAAGTTCTTTGACTAAACGAATCTCAAAAATGGCACCTTAATCTGTATGGACGAAGTTCCTGAAGAAGGCTTCGGTGGTAGTCTTGGCTGTCTCATTCTTCGTTGTGATTGCCTTGGCGTAGCGGGTAAAGTGATCGGTGATTACTAATACGTGTTGGTACCCACCTTTGGAAACTTTAAACTTCAAGAAATTCATACAGACAATTTCCATAGGCTTAGTTGAAATAATGCTATGCATCGGAGCTCTGTCATTAGTCGGTGTCTTTCGCCATATACTAGTATATCTTCGACACGTTTGGATCCATTCCTCGATGTCTCGTGTCAAACCATGCCAGAAGAAGAGATCTTTAACCAGAGCAGTGGTTCTATCTCTTCCCTGATGTCCCATGTTATTATGTAACGATAGTAATACGGTCGAGATCTGAGACGCCGGTAATACAAGTTGGTACTTTGTCTCTTCTTTGTCTGTTGTTCTTCTATAAAGCACACCCTCTTTGATCTTCAGTTTTTCGAAGTTGTTAAACAGAGTATTATGGAAAGATGATGATGGTATATTCTGTTTCTTTGGTTTTGTCCTCTTGTTGACCATATCTATCCAGTATTGAATGGTTGGGTCCTTCTTTTGCTCATCGATGTTCACTCGATGTTCTTGAAATACATCTGGTACATTGGACTGCTTGAAAACGGATTCGACGTAGGCAACTTGAGATTTACTGCATACCTCCACTGATTCCTCTGAATTCTTGTTAATACCATGGTCACAGTGACAATCCATCGGCGTTGTTCTTACCAGGTCGATAAATTATGTTGAAATCAAATGATGCTAATGCTGCTAATCACCGATATCATGTGGCATCTAACTTTGCAAATGTAAGTGCATATGTCAAAGGATTGCTGTCTGTGATGACTATAAACTTTTGGCCATACATGTAATCTCTAAACTTTTCTGTAACAGCCCACTTTAACGCCGGGAACTCTTGCTTGTGAACTGGATAGTTCCTCTCAGACTTTGACAAGCCCTACTTTCATAAGCAATAACTCTTGGTTTCCCTGCTTGGGTCTGATAGAGTACTGCACCAAGTCCATTCAAACAAGCGTCAGTGTGTAATTCAAATGGGTGCTCATAATCAGGAAAACTTAAGATAGGTGGTGTTGAAAGATGATTCTTCAACTGTTGAAAAGCTGTTTTACTGTTCTTTGTCCCAATGCCATGGTCGCTGTGCTTGTTCTTTCTTCGAGTACTTCCTTCTGGTCTTTTTGATGTGTTGATGGCATCAAGTCAGTCAGAGGGCGAGCAATCCTGGAGAAATCCTTGGAACTGGCGAACTTCTTCAAATGGTTGATGGCTTCGGCCAGTTGATGACCTTGTCGATCTTGTCTGGGTCAGGGTCTACTCCATCTTCCGAAACAATATGGCCTATGTATTTGACTTTGCGTTTAAAGAAACTGCATTTCTTAGGCGATAATTTTAAACCAACTTCTCCGAGATGCTGAAATACTCTCTCAAGTCTGTCTAAATGTTCCTCTGGTGTTCTGGAAAAGATAATGAGGTCATCCAGGTAGATGAAGCAGATATTCGTATATAGGTCATCCAGTATTTCCTCCATTAGCCTCTGATAACTAGCAGGTGAATTGGCTAACCCAAACGACATCCGGTTGAATTCAAAGAAATCCAATGGTCCAACAGTGAATGCAGTGCGTTGCTTGTGGTCAGGTTCAACCTCATGATAGCCTGATTTCATGTTAAGTACGGCGAAGATCTTATTCCCGCCAAGTGAGTCTAGGATTTCCTCAATTCTAGGTAGTGCATAAGAACATTTGATTGTACGTTGATTCAACTGTCTGTAGTCGACGCATATGCGCAGTTTTCCATCTTTCTTCCGAAACAAAGCTACGTTTGATGACCATGGTGAATGCGAACGCTTTACTATACCTGCTGAGAGTAGCTGCTGTAGATGGTTCCTTATTTCGTCTAACATAGGAGGTGGTATATGTCTGTGTCTTTGCTTGAATGGTGTACTATCAATAAGATCTATCCGATGTTTAACCAATGATGTATACCCAATATCGGTATCACTCATGAAAAAGATGTCCTTATACCGATTAATGAGATTCTTGCCTTTCTTCATTTCATCTTTCAATATTCTTGGAAGGTAAGCATCCCGTATATCAACATCAGCCTCTTTATATTCTTCCATCCAAATCTTAAATTCTTCAGATGTCCTCGCTGGTGGTTTGAGGTCCATATCCTGAAACGCCATCACAATGTTATTGATCTCCGTCTTAGAAAGATAATCTGACATAGTGTTGTCCTGTTATCATTAACAAATGGTATAAATATGAAAAATATATTTTATCCCTGCAAGTTATAAACAAATATCTATATAATATATATATATATATATATATAAATTACCTACAGGAAAACTCCTACAATAGAAGTATCTAAAACAAACAATCAGTTAATGCTAAGAGAAGTAATAAGATATTAATAACATGTAACAATAAGAAAATTTTTAAGTACCTACAGAAAAAAAGAAGCATGCAATTATGTGTCTACAAAGGAAAGAAACGTGCAATTATTTACCAAAAAACAAAAAAAAACAAAAAAAAACAAAAAAAATTAGATGACCTTAAATATAGAGAAAATAAAGTACCTGAAATAGAAAGTAAACATATAAGTAACTACAATAAAGCAATATTATGCATTAAAAACCTACGACAGAAGGAAATAAATTTATAAACCAATATAGGTACCAGATAACTGAAAAGAAAAACTATGTAAAACACAAATCAATCACAAATATTAACCACCTCTAGTAAGTACCCTGTAATGGACGATAGTCTATAGATCAACTGAAGTCAAGAACAGTGATGAATAATCTGTTAAAGTAATTACAATGCTAAAAAAACAAGTAAACAAAATTATGTCTACTAGGATCTCAAATCTACTGTAGATGAAAAGTGAAGTAGAATACCTGACAGTATCAAACTCTATATAATCAAGAAAAGTAACTGCTACAGGAAGAAATTAGTATATAAAACAAACTAAACCACTCAGTAATGGCAAACAAAATAAATCGGATATCAACACTCTTATAACAATCACCTCCTCTATAGATAATATATCAAGCTCTGCTATCTACAGGATACAATACAAAATGGAACTAGATACAGTATAAATTTATATAGTGTACCTGTTCTGGAATGTTCCTACTTCACAGCTATACCTCTGGAAACTGCACACATCAAATACTCACCGGAATGTGTGTAGTTTTTACCTAAAATCGTGAAACTATCAATATTAAATTATACAATAATAATACACAATATATGTATCCACTAGATTACTAAAGAAATGAGTATAACCTGCCAGTTACTGAAAATCTGAAACTAATATGTAGTCAATCGCCAACAGCCAACTCCAGGAACCCAAGCAACAGATCTACCTATTCAGCTCAAAATGACACAACCGATTAAGAAAACCTTCTTTAGTCAAATACCAATATCAGTCAGCCAACACTATACTTACTACCATATCTAAACTTCTAGAGCCTAATGAGTTCTATACTTACTTTTTATATACAACTAGAGTTCATGCCAGGTTGTTATCTCTAAGGCAGAAGTATACTAAGTTCACTTACCTTACAAGCTCCATGTTTATTTGCCTCAGTCCTTACTGCACTTAATAGTTGGCTAGGGGATGGGCAGTTATGAATCTATTTTATTTTACATTCAAATAAATATATAAAATCTGCCAAAAAAAATATACTGCACAATATCTATGATACAAACATTATATACATAACACTGATACACAATATACTACTCCAAGACACAATAACTAAGTCATACCGAGCTTATACAAGTGTTCTTGAATCTCATAAAACTATGAAGTGTCACTACTAAAGGTCTAAATATAAAAGAAATATCAACAGGCAAAAGTGATCAAAATTTCCAAAATTTGATTTTTTTTTTAAATTTGTCAAAGTTGTAATTAGAAAT
This sequence comes from Mytilisepta virgata, assembly GCA_028015205.1. Classification (NCBI taxonomy): domain Eukaryota; kingdom Metazoa; phylum Mollusca; class Bivalvia; order Mytilida; family Mytilidae; genus Mytilisepta; species Mytilisepta virgata. The sequence goes on from CM051520.1 coordinate 47,131,046, forward strand.
CAAATTTGACAATAAACATTTAAACCTCAAAATGAATAAGTTACAGATAAAGTGAGAATTTCTATCAATTAGAATATACAACTACTTCTATTGTCGACAATTAATAGGATGAATAACGTCTCTCACTAACCTAATGACAGTTAGGTAATATAATATTTAATTTAACTGAATGACAGTTAACTCATATAGAATTTAATTTAATAGATGTATTTAAACAAAATATAAATTCACACTAGTAAGTAAGCAAATACAAATGTTCTTAGTTTCGACATATGGCAAAATGCTGGGTACATTATTCATGGCATTTGCATCACGTGACTTCAGCCCTTTTAAGCAAATTACCTCCCTTAGTTGTAGATCGAAAATGATAAAATTGTTTGAATTACGGATAATCGTGTCTTTTTCCGTCTCGGCACTTAAACTTATGTGTCTATGAAAACTTCCTTTGGCGGATATTTACAAATTGTTTGTTTAATTCTGAGGGGAAATGCTTCATATTTGAAGGATTACGCTATGGTAGACTTAAAATTATCATGTTTTAAAAACATTTTGGCCGAAAAGTTATGAAAGCAGGTGAGATAAAACTTAATTCCTCATTAAATTCATCCTCCAAAGTTGTTCTCTATATGCGGACAATTTATGTATGATCTCGCCTTGTATCTGTATCTGTAGTTTGAATTTGTATTTTTAACTAATTTTTGTTAATTCATATAGCAGTTATACTACGGTTACACTTAAGTTTTTTAAACTGAATTGGCCGAAAGTTTTCAATGCTGACAATGTTTATTTGCACACGAAAGGAAAGCTAATATTGTGTAGAATGTACCTATATGCGGACAAATTGCCGATGAGTTATAAGAATTTGAATATTTGCATTTTTATTTTTTGGGGCAAGTTTAATGCTTTGTAATGAATGTCGTCAGAGAAATCCAAAATGGCCGCTATGCAAATTACCAAAGTACCCGCAATTTTGCCATATGAATACAAGGTAAAATAAGGTAAGTATTATGTATTATATGTCCACTTTATAAATAGTTCTACAATAAATGACTAATTACTCGGGTAAATTTAAAACTGTCTATGAGCAATTTCCTTGGGCTATATCATTGCAATTCGATAATGTGTATTTTTTGCCTAAGTCTGATAACATCTATTGTCATCTTCAAAAAATCACTTGTAATCTGTACCATATGGATCCATCAGTAAAACATACGTGTGCGCCAATAAAGCAGGTAGTATTTTTCCAACACAAAAACAATAGGGTTCATCAACATCTTTATTATAGAGTATAAGAATAACCCTGCAAAATAACAAAATAATATGAATAACATGAATAAATAAATGTATCACAGTCAAATATGATAATAAGCTTCTAATACTGGTTTGTACACAATGTAGTGTAATCCAGAGAGTGCATTTCACAATCTCAATGCTATAAAATTGCTACAACATGATGGAATCTTAATAAATATATGTAGTAAATTATACCAAATATGTTTCAATATGATTAACTGCAAATACTACATGAATGTGTAACAATCATGACCTTTATACAAAATAAAGGGAAATAACTCTATCATTATCTCTTGTTCCATAAAATTTAAAGTTATTAATAATGAATATAATACATATGAACCTACCAATCTATGGGATTAGGTTATTAAACATCTACAAATTCCAAAATGATGATGATAATAATTATGAACATCATATGTAACTACAAATGTATATAACTCTTATATAAAATGTCTAATAACAATGCAATGGAATGACCTTTTACAAAAAAAATATAACAATGATGTGACGTCATAGATCCATAACCGCAAGGGTCCAGGTCACATTCAAAACCACTTTTAAATACCATTCTACACTCAAAATACATATTCTCTGATTCATAACTCATTCACTCCTAACATATATATCAGACCAAGGCCATACTTACCAATAAAGGCCAAAATAATATAGCATGCACTGCATATATACGCCATCCACACAACACAAATAATATAAAAATATACTTACCAGATAAAGAGTAAAGTAAATTCCAGTACAATAAAGTGTTCCTATCCTTTCCAAGAAATATTTAATCACAAATACAAGCTAGGCACAAAGTGAAATGTCTCTATAAGGTTTTAATAACTAATCAAGCTTAGAACACTAATTATTTCCATGATTCTATTTTCAAATACTTCAACACTGACCACTGATATCTAAAATATCGATCCCTGAACCTCCTGAATCCTCAGACAAAGAAGCGTCCTCAGGCCCGGAGTCATGCTCCTTGGTGCGGTCCTGATCGTCACCAGCGTTACCAGGAGCAGAAGCCTCCTCAACACACAATGCTGCAACATCTTCTGAGAGTTATCAGACTGAATAAATTGATAAACACTAATTATTTCTATGATTCTATTTTCAAATACTTCAGCACTGACTACCATTAATTATCTCTAAACTCTGAGGTGTGTCCAGAATGAACAATAAGAATTGACAATAGAAACCAAACCAAGTGTGACAATTAAATTTCTAATGAATTGAAAAGGTAGACACAGTTACAACAATGACCAATGAAGCTTGACTAGTTAGACCTGTATACATTAACGTGTATTTTAAATAGCAGACGGAAATCTAGGAATCATACAAATATCTGGCAAGCAATACTACAGAATACAATAATTAATATAAAACAATAAAATACACCCTATCACAGAAAGAATCACTATTTCTTCCTAAAAAGATTAGTTCGGAACCGTAATCCTGGATATAATACTGTATTTCTTTTCCAATACTTTTTAAAAAGCGGCTCAAGGAGTGGGTCGGTTTTTCTAATTCTACCACTGCTACCTTGCTCTTTAGAGTTAGTTTTATAACGTTAGTAGGTTCTGTCCAATACCCACTAAGTTTAAAACTCCACGAACAAGTCGCGTTATTCTTTATTCTTTCGACATGAAACAGTGTCATCTCAGCTCTAATATCCCTTCTTAATTTTTTAAGATATGACTTTCTAGGCGCCTATCTGATTTGTCTCTAATTTGACCTCGTACTGGGTAAGTATATTACCCCAGGAGTTGTTACGAAAAACCAGGTGTATACCTAGTAAATAAAGTGTTTCATCCTTATTAGTCGGTTTCAAAGTCAATGTCCAATTATCATAATCCTCTTCAATATTATCATTATTATACACATCCTCCGATAACCACTTGACTTTCGCACTGAAATTCTCCTCGGTTTTTACTGTAGCGAGAAATGATGCGGCTTGCTTCTTTTCGTACTTTTTTCTCGCAGATTTATTGACAAATTTTCTTAGTCCTTTCTTGTAATCATGATCATTAACGAAGTCCTGAATTTGTGTATCCACCTCATTCTTGGTATACAAGTCAGACTGCAATTTTGCATCCATTTCATTCTTGGTGAAATATACCGTTTTCTGGTAGTGCATCAAATTTAGCATCAACTTCACTCTTGGAGTATACATCTGCAGTAGACCCACCAGTAGATCCTCCAGACGCTGGTAGTACGATGATTTCGGCATGCAATTTTTCCTCAAACTGTGTGAGGTGTATTGGTCTTGGATAATGACTATGCAAGTCTTTCCTCAATTTTGTTTCGTTTGCATTAAGGAAAGACTTAATTTGGTCTCAGTGACTATCAATTCCTTCCTCAATTTTATCTCTTTATCACCCAACTCCTTTCTTGTCTCCGCGTCTGCAGATAAAAAGTCCCCTTTCTGTATGTCTATTTTCTCCTGCAATAACTTTTTGTTAACCGTAGATGATTGGTCATTGAATCAGTCTCCTATTGCCTAATGTACTTTTTGTTCATATTCAAATCTTTTTGTGCTTTTGCAGGAAAGAAAGTATCAGCACTCTGTTTCTTAGTAGCAACATGATCTCCACTTGTGCCGACTGCAACGTTCTTGATTTTGTACACGCTCATGTCCAGATCTTTCCCACTACGTAAGCACTCTCTACTTATTTTATCTAATTGCGCTTTTCTTGGATATTTACCTTGTATGACATAAAATTAGTTTCTGCTTACCTTACTGGAGTTAAAGACCCTACCTGAGATATTTCATTAAAGATACCCATTTTTATAACTTTTATTTTATAAAGAAAAGAGAGATGGCTTTAAAAAAAATCAAATCAGAAAAAAAACAGTAAACGAGTTTAGATTAAGGAAGGAGCAAGAAAAAATAAGAAAAAGTGTACAATCAGACAGATATAAAGAGATCTTTGGGCCAGTTACAAAGGCAATAGAAAAAATAGCGGAGGCACCTAAACCAGCAGCCAATCAATTAGTACCCGTATATCAACCCTTACCAATACAGGAAGAAGCACTACCGTAAATAGAGGAACCTGATGAGGAAGAGGAAGTGGAGGGAGCAGAAGGATTTGAAGCCGTTGAAATGGATCCGACTAGCATGAACTTCGACAATCTTGACGCTGAGAAACACCATGAAGACGAACCATTCTTAGATACCGAAGATAAAATTTAAGACGCACAAAAATATAATAGAGAGCTTCGAAGATTCAAAAAGAAAGCCAAAGACCCACCCCTTTTGACGAATTAATAGAGAAAAATAAGAGGTATTATAAGAAATTGCAGGGTAAAACTGGGAAAGGTTTATCCTCGAAAGGGTCTTACAATATCGATACTTCTGGTGCCTTTTCTGATCTAGTATTGGATTTGGAGCACCTCCTTGAATATAATAAGTTGAATGGACTAGACAAGACGGGAAATCTAGTATTGCATGAAAATGTAGGTGATGACTTTATCGATCTAGTGACAAAGAGGTACAACCCGCAAAAGGGGTACTCAGATTCAGCAAAGAGGACATTCAGAAATCGGGTCTCCCTCTCGTCACACCCACTATTGAAGACAAGCGGTAAATACAAACATATTTTGTGTAATAAAACTGATAGTCTTTTAAATCGATTGGAACTTGTGATCGGTAGTATAGACTCTGGTAATACTAGTGTTGATCTATGGAATGAAGGAATGTCTACTACAGATATCCTTCTGCAGAGTGGGGAGATGACAGGAGAGCAACACGAGTTACTATATAAAAAATATTTTGAGTAATAAAAAAATGGAACAGAAAAGTACATTGTATAGTATGCTGCAAGACAAACGAGGAGAGGTAAAACCCCTTTTAATTTTGTGACTTAGTTTGAAGAACCGCTCGTGCTAGATAAGAATGAACAATACGTATTTGGTCTATCTCAGATAAATACTATGACCTACAGTTATACAGGTATAATATATCTGAGTCATATAATAAGAAAATAAAATACCGTGTTGACTCTGGGAAAAAATTTAACGACGTAATCTTCGCCAACGGAAGTTATAGTTACGAGGACATATCCACATATATAGCTGAGTACCTATCGGTAAATGTTAATATCGAAGATAGTCTAATTAAGTTAAACTTTGATTTAACGAGCTTCAAAGTACTAATCTCACTAAACGCCAATACTCAACAGGGTCTGAGAGAGGGGAACTTTGCTGATTTAATCCGGTTTGACAAAAAAAATAGTGAGACAGAGTACGGTAGTAAATTACCTATTATAACTAATGGGATTGACTCTATTTACATACATTGTGATCTGATTACAGATTCCGTTATAGATGGGAAGTTTTTTGACACGATCTACGAATTTAGTACTGAAAATTTGTCTAGGAGTTTTGGAAGATAACCGTACCGTATAGGATATTCGAGAGTAAATAAGACGATAATCGATTCTATCCGTGTTTGGGTGAATGATGTAAATTAGAGAAATACAGAGCTAAATGGTGTTGATGCTAGCTTTACTTTTATTCTCAGACAAACATAAAGAGTAAAAAAATGAAGAGAGTGTACAATAAGGAGTTGGGAATATATATCTATGTTGACCCTATAACAGAATGTGCAGCAGGGAAGCGGTCTATTCGATAGTATGTTTAGTGCTGCAGCCAAGCCTTGGCGCCAAAACCAGGTGTGTTAATCAAGGAGATAAAAAAGTATAATTCTGCGTCAAAAATGGGTAGGTTACTGGGCAAGGGCACCCTGCGAAGCACTCCACGAAGCATTCAGAGAAAGATAAATAGATTATTATAAATAGTAACAAGTTATACAAAAAAAATAAGGAGGACAATGTCGTACCAAACAGATGACGAGAAAAGACGTGCTAACAACAGAGACGCCCCCAAAGAAGTACTACCACTCCCACAAGTTATACTGTGAGATTTGTAATAAACTTCTTTGTGTGACAGCAAAAAAGTATCACTACAGATCTAATGAGCATTGTAAGCGTGCAGCGGCAATTATACCTGACTCGAATTTTAACATAGAAAATGAGATAAAAGGTAGAAAAGATGAACTACCAAGATCAGAACGGGATTCGGTCGTACAGAGTCAGTTACCCCCATGGTGATCAAGGTTCTGTAACGAGCGACGAGGTGGAGACAATATCTCTCTTGATAAGAGAGTAATTTTATTTCCACTAGTTCGATGGGGTTTGACATATGGCGCGAAAATATCCCCGCAGGGGTTCTGGTGGATCTATCGAAATCTACGGAAATAGAAAAAACATCAGGAAGAGTATATACAAGAGCAAGACCGATTTCGTGTCCACTCAATACGATGGGGTAACGAAAGGGGAAGTAAAATACGAAGATGTTCACGACTACTTATTAAATGTCGATGTCGTGTCGATTTCGATGGCGAAAATACACGAGGGGTAACACCATGAATGGTAAAATAGGAGTATATAAACTCAGATATAAAGCAAATAAGACCATGTTGCACCCCGTCGTGACAAGAAAAAATATATCAGGATATCTCAGATCCAAGATCGATTCGGTAAATAGAATTAGTAAACAGTCGCACTTGGGTGCTTTCGTCCTTGCCTACAGTCACAAGATCATGTACGACCACATGACGAACTTGAACCCAAATAAAAGAGGACTTTTATTACACGGACACCGATAGTTTACACGTGCCGGGATATCAGACGAGACTTATAGATTACAACGGGGATAACTTGGGCGACTTGGCGAATGATTAAAAAAAGGACGCCAAGATAATCAAGGCTATATATATCGCACCCAAGCTGTACATGGCTATTACAATTGACAGCGATAATGCAATTAGCGTTAAGACAAAGGGAAAAGGGTTGGACAACTCCAAGTTAAGGTAAGAAGACTTTCAATAGATGTTGCAGGGTGAGAAAGTGAAGAACACGAGAGATTTCTCCATGAAGAAGGTACATCTGAAGAGATCACCGAAGGAGCAAGGGATCGATTATTTCAGTATTCTTCATATCAGGAACTTCGAGAGACTCGCAAATAAGAACAAATACAAGGGAAGAATTTTCATAGATAAGAATGAATATTTTCCTATCGGTTATAAAAATGACGTCGGTACCACAATACTTCCCTGAAATGGGGAATAATAATAATAACTAAAGCCAATGAAGGAGTCAACAATATGCCAAGAGGTTTTGTCCTTGTGCTCATTGTAGGATCGTCCGAATCTGGTAAGACTAATTTGTTAATGCATCTTTTATTCAAACCGCTAGTGTATTTTGACAAGGCAATTCTTTACGCCAAGAATTTGGAACGATATTACTACCCAAAAAATGATACAAACGATTTGAGGAAATCGCAAAAAATTGAAAGTGGACATGGAAGATTTATTGCAAGTCTCAAATCAAGACGTCGAAGATATTCATACTGTCGATGCCACTGTGCAGAAGATTGTAATCTTGGATGACTATATTTGCTCGCAGCAAGATCAATCTTCCATATCCAAGTACTTCATAGGCGGAAGGCATAAAAAATTAAGTGTGATTTATCTTAGTCAATCTTATTTTCAGATACCCAAAGATTGTAGACTAAACTGTAATTTCTACATAGTATATGATTTTCCAAGCAAAAAAGAACGGGATCTTGTCTCATCTGAGCTTCAGGTTCTCAAAGAAAAACCTGCACTGGCTACCAAAGATCCCTATTCCTTTTTGTATGTAAATTTACCTTAGAAAAAATATTTAGGTGTTTAAATCAAGAAATATGAAATAACGTTTGAAGAGCGTAATCTTTCTCTTTTTTTTGCACCATTTGTATGATTTAAAATAAAACAAAAAGAAAGATGAGTGACAAACCACCAACTGTTGACGAGTCGAGAATTGACCAGTCTGACTACGAAGAGTCAGGTAAAGATCTGATGTCTGTATACCTCGCGATGAGAAAAGAAGGTTTTTAAAAATATTAAAGGAAGTGTGTGGCAAACCGATTTCTTTAGAAAAAATACCATGTGGAATGTATACAATACTCGATATAGTGAGGAGAACGGCAAGATTCTACATCTAATAGATAACGCTATTACCGGCAGTAAATTAAGGGTATGGGTACACGGTACTTTTCCAAAATTACCAGATTGCTGGATAAAAAATTATATTTGGTGGGATAAAGACAATGTAGAGCCTCTACTTGAAATATTTAGGACGGAGGGACTTCAGGTCTGACTTGTAACCATTTTCGAACATGCCTTTCTTTTTGCTTATTCTGACCTTATCGCCCATTTGCAATTTTGGGGTCTTTGGGGATGCTGCACAGCATTCGGATACAAATTACCTTACACCGTGTTTTCATTAGAGAGTTTACTTGCCTCGACTGGTATTGCTCTCTGAGTTTTGGTAGTACCGCTATATAATTATAGGTATTATTAGCGCTAAAGTACCGGAAGATCTTACCCTTCAGGGTGCGATTAAAGCGCTCTATAGGCACGGCATTTCCTTGATTGAATGTAACTACATCTCTATATCGTGGTCTCCTCCAGAAGTTTTTAAACTTTTGATTGTAGAACTTGGATCCCTGATAGACCAATAGTAAATCTGGGATCCAACCCTCCTTTAGTATTTTTCTGAACCCTTCGCTCACTTCTTGTCCTGTCTTTGTTTTTAGTGGCACACTCCACGCGTATTTAGAAAATACTTCAATTATATTGAGTAAATACTTGTACCCCTTGTTATGTCTTGAATAAGATTGCATGTCTACAAGATCGGCAATCCAAGTGTCATCGGCATGGGACACTTCCACTCGTCTGAGGGAAAACTTTTGTCTTACTTGTTTATACAACTTCTCTGATAATTTGTCTGTCCACTTTATTTCCTCTGCTGCCTGCATCTTTTTTTTATTCCGAGTTCCAATTTACTTTTGGTTCCTATTACACCTTGAACTATCTTTTTGTTCAAGGCCTCTCCAACAGATGAGGGTTTTACTTGTTTAAATTCGGACAACATTTTTTTGTCTCACTCTTGTTTTCCTCCTGGAAAATCGGAGTAACAAAGATCGTGACTTCTGCATACTCCATCTAATTTGTTCTTGGTGGGTATATTCATTCTATTATATGGTACACAATAATTTGTTCCTGGTAGAGTAATCCCACCTGTTGGTAATATTGGTCTAATCGCTTTGTGTATGTCCAGTTTTCCTCTCCTTTTCCCTAAGACAAACTTGGTTTTAGTGATTCCGCAGCTACCACACGTACTATATTCCATGTATCTTCCGTTGTTTGTTCTTACCATCCTTCGGAAGAGACTCTGTGTCTTTTTGCTCTTCCACACAGTAACTGCTCATTTTATATATACAAAAAGAAAAATAATATTGTAAGAAAAAGACGTTTAGGGGAACAAAGTTTGTCCAAAGGTACGAGTATTGTAGCATCCAACTAGATACCTCGTTAAGATTTCCTCCCAACGCAGAACAACAAGAAAAGACAGACTATAAATTTAGGTAAGCGATAAGGCGGTGTTTTATGATTGGTATAATGGATATTTCCTAATAAAATTCAAGGTAGAAAAACTATCAGATGGTACGCCAGCAACTAATGATCAGGTATTTGTTATTTCAGATGCCACCAATTTTCTTAGTCAAACGACAGTCGAACAAAACAGAAAAAGATTACGACTGTAACAATCTGTCATTAGCAAATCACGTTAAAACATTAATTACTTTGTTCGATGGGTATGTAAATTCTGTTGGTAAAAACAGCTTTATTTACCCTGATAATAATGAAGTTGCTGCTGCGGAAAATACGGGGTTTGCGACAAGAGCTGCACTAACAAATGCCTTTGTGGAAGTAACAGCAAAAATACCCCTAAATCGGTTCAGTTTCTTTCAATCACTAGATTAAAATCGATTATCTCCAGCTAAGATGGGAATTAAGATAGAGATTAACAACGATAATTAGTTAATATTCAGTAATGATGATGTAAGCAGAGTCGTAATTATACACTTTGAGCTTTGGATTCCAAGACTTAAATTAAATTCTGATGGTATATCCACCGTTCTTCAAAATTACATGAAACCAAGACGATGGACATACCTGAGGGAATCCATTCACACTAGTGGTTCAACTAAAACATCCGAACATACATATCGTATTACACTAGGAATAAAACACCCGAAACATGTAATCGCATTCTTGCAAAGAGGTGGCAAACACGTTGATCAGAAAGAAAACCCTTTATTACTCGATACGTTCAATGTAAATAAAGCAGATGCCAATTGTAAGCTCCTTACAGTCATACTAGAAGTTGGGTCTGGAATATATTACCCGGAAACTGAATACAGCTCGAATCAAATTAGCAGAATTTTCGATGATGTCTGCAATTTCAAGCCCAATGCTAGTAACGAGTATGATACAGGGAATATGCTGACCTGTACCAATTTTGACTTGGCTTATTTACTTTGATTGGACTTATGTAGATGAAAGAGTGAGAATGGAGAATGTATCTCTTACACTTCATTACAAACTGAATGGCCTCTCTACTGATACGAATCGAATCTACGCCCTTGTATTAAATGAGGAGAAGGTAATTCTGGACACAATTGGAAATGATATTGTAATTATATAAGGAAATAAAAAATGAGTAAAAACTTCAACTATAATCTCGGTTTATCCGCAGGTCAACGAAGAAATATAGCAAAGGCATATGAGAATAAATCGTGCCTTACATTAAGATTAATGAATATTCAATTAACAGGTGACTTTCCAATGGCGTTAACGCAAACGCAAGTACATAGAATACAGAACGCAAAAGCATCTGGGAATGGCGTTCAACTAACTATCACATAGATACAAATGAGAGCCCAATCACAAAATGGCGGATTCCTTGGTGCTCTTGCTAAACTTGTACTTCCGCTCGTGAAGACTGCAGCATCTAAATTATAACCCGCTCTAAGCGTTGGCGCTGTCAGCGTATTAGCCGAAACAGGAGTAAAGAAAGTTCTTGGTATCGGAGCTGGAAACGCACCAGTACAAACAGCAAAAGTACCATACACTAAAATTCCTATCTTATTAAGTACATCTTATAATAACCAATTGACAAAAACACAAAAAGACCGACTTCAAGCAGCACTCCGCAAAAAGATCGGAGCTGGACTTAGAATAAAAAGAAGACAACAGACTCGTGGATTCCTTGGTATGTTACCAGTGTTAGCCAGTTTATTTCGGAAAGGACTACAGGTAGAGCGCCTGTCTAGTAGAGAATTACAAGTGGACAGCATCAGAAGACCATATGTAATGCAAAATAAAAATACTTTTAAACCGCTAAACAACTTCCATATCTTAAAGTGGGTAGACAAATTGGGTATTACTAATTTCGGAGAGGTGTATAGTCGGGACAATCTACCAAACAAACGGAATAAAAATGAGTGTGGAATATTGAATCTTGATGATTACATTGGCAAAGGGGAACGCTTACTAGTGCCGGAGGCATTTACTTCGATAGTTACGGTCTTCCACCACCACAAGAATTTCTTGATTACATAAAGACTAAATGTCGCTAAAACACGATTCAGTACCAACACAAATTAAGTTTTTTATGCGGCTTCTTCTGTCTATTCTTTCTTCTTCAAGCACAGGGGAAAGATATCTATAACATCTTATATAAATACCTTAGTCCAACCGACACAATTTATAATGAAATGCTATTAAAAAAGTACTTTTAAAAATGGCCGATCAAAAAACCATGTATAGACAACGGGGACTTGAGGAACTGGAACATGACTTGCTATTAGAAACCAAGAAGTATTAGAATAAACTTGAAAAAGGTAAACGTTGGAGTAAAATTGTATTGGGTGTGCTCACTGTTTGTACCACATTAAATGTTTTGAGCACAGGTACTGTCGTCGGGACAGCAGCTACAGGTATAGGAATGATTGCTTGTATTCCTTTGAGTTCGCTGGCCGTAGTAAATTCTGTTGTATTTTTGGTTTACAAGCGAAGGAAAAAGAAACAAAAGCAAGTGGAGAAAAAGCTCGCTTTAGCAAGAAAGTATAAATTTAAGATTGAAAATGGAACAAGTAAGGCATTGGAAGACGTACAAATTACAGATGAGGAATTTGGAAGGATTATCAATTTTATGTCTACTTTTTACGACGAACGTCAAAAACTAGATGATAACTAGATGATGTTGCAGTTCTTTTATGTCAGGATTTAAAAGAAATTAAGTGTTCTGACACAGTAAAAAAATAGTAATATTTTGCAGGGGAAATAAATTAAGATAATCTTAGTCAACTGATTTCAGTGTATTGCAGTATTTGAATATTTATTTTCAGATAGATTAACAGTAGAGATCTTTGATAGCTTGTTTTTTGTTTTTGTTTTTGTTTTTGTTTTTCTCGTTCCTGTCATGCGCAATTGTGGTATGAAGTACTCCAAGATCCACGTGTATTTGTTTACAAATTTTCCGACGCTATCAGTAAACTAATTCCTGTCATTTAGGCAGAATCGAAATGAGCGTATTTGTATGTGCTGTAATATGCAGCTGGTTGAGAATGAATATTTTATTTTGGTTTGTCCTGCTTATCGTCAAATTAGGTTAAAATATTTTTCAAATTATTATTGTTCTTGGCCAAGTTTGAGTAAGTTATACAGTTTATTAAAGTCAAATTCTTTAAAGAAGGTTTATGATATATCTTCTTACATGTACATTAGAGAAAGTTGGCAATTAAGGTCATTTCTTTTATCATGAGATATGTTTCTCCTTCCATATTGAACTTTCTCTGCAATTCAATTTTATTTGTTTTACATGTCATGCTTCTTATATATGTTTGTATTGCCATAGCTGTTTATGCTGATGCAATAAAATTATATCAATTATAAAAATGAAGAGCATGGATTTTTGTTCTATGTAGCTATTGCTAATTAATTTGAATTGTATGTTTGATAGATAAAAGGATTGCAGTATCTGTAGAAAATAATGATTTTGATCCCTTATTTGTTTGATCTTTGTATTGTGATTCTCCGTGACTCCAACAGGCCAATTTGGACAACATTTCTGTAAAGTTAGCTCTTTTTGTATTGTTTAGTAATTATTTGACGATGAACAGATTGGTACATCCATAAAAAGAAATGGCGCCCTCTACATGTATATAGAAGAGACACTGACAGACCTTGGAGCCCATATTTGACATTGATAGTTCCTTTAAATACATTTATAAAACATAAGAACGAATTCAATTTCTGTTAGGTTCCACAGCAGCCAAAAAGATCCATATATCTTAAGGTTGGACTTCAAACCATGATGTTTTAAAACAAAATGAGAAATAAAAATACCACACATGCATTTTGTGGTGCTAAGCAGATTCCAATCACTCATTGGTTTGCACAATTATTTTTTCAACGAGGAGAAAAGCTGTTTCAGAATGTTGAAGATGAATTGAAGAGATAATTTGTTTGTTTAGTTGGGGTTTTACGCTGTTCAGTACATTTGGGTATTTCGCGAAGGCCAGTTTTTATTGGTGGAGGAAGCCGGAGTACCCGTAGAGAACCACCGACCTTCGGTAGTAAAATTGGCAATCCTTGTCAATTAAGATCGGGGTCGAACACAATCGTCATTCACAATTTGGCTATTGCTGGTTTTAAGGAAACATATTTTTAAAGCCTTTGCCTATCGAAGCCCGTTTTAAACTTTGGACCTCTAGGGTTCGGTCAACATGGACATGCATTTGTATGAACTTAAATCTTCATGTCCTACTGATGCTTTATGCAAAATATGACTGCCTTGACTTTTCTGGTTTTAAAGAAGGCAAACTTTAAAGCTTTTCCCCAACCAATGCCTTATGTTAAACCTTGCATCCCTAGTGCTCGGGTCTTTTGGACCCCCGTACCTGCATTTGTATAAACTTCAATTTTCACGCCCTACTGATGTTCATGCAAAATATGAATGCAAAAATTTTAAATACATTTTTTGCCGAATTTTCTATTTTTAGCAATGGCGGCCATTTTGGTTGACTGGCAGGGTCGTCGGAAATATTCTGAAAGGGGACCCCTAAGGGCCATTCCACCAAAGGTTGGTCTAAATTGGTTCAGTGGTTTCAAAGGAAAAGACGTACATTGACCTTTAGCCGAATTTTCTATTTTTAGCAATGAGGGCCTTATCCGAGGTCATCGAATATAAATGTGAAAGGGGACCACCCAAGTATCATTACCTAGTTTGGTGTCAGAAGAGAAGACTAAAATACGAAACGTTTACGACGGACGTCAACGACGACGGACGCCCAGTGGTAGCAAAAGTTAACCAGAGGCTCCAAGAAGAATGTACCGCTTACGTGACACATTTTTCATGAGGAGCATTCCACAAAAGTTTTGTTGCAACTGGCTCAGGAGTTTCATTTAAAAAGATGTTGAAGTAAATTTCCCATAGGGTCCTATGTTGAACTAAATTCGGCTGGGACGGTCATATTGGTTGATGGTTTCGAATACCCGATATGATATTAATAGAGCGCCATCCACGGACCATTCCACCAATGTGTGGTTACCACTGGCACAGAAGTTTCAGAGGAATAGATTTTTTTTAAAAAATAGCACCCCCTTTTCAATGTTTATAGGCATTCGTGGTTGGTGGATGGGGAATGTTAGACACAATTTTGGAAGGGGACCATTCATGGACCATTCTACCAAAGTTTGATCCAAATTGACCAAATGGTTTCTGATAATAAGCAGTAATGGCAATAGCTCAAATGACCAACAGGGTCATGTGAGCTAGAAACCTTAATTACAATACATGTACGCTTGAATATATTAGTCGTTACCACAATATGTATGTAGACTTTGATACTTATTAAATATTGATCTTATAATTTTATAAAATAAGTATTATTTAAAAAAAAACCATTATATCGAAACCATACAAGTTATAATTGTATCGATAGAATCGCTTACTTATAGAATGGAAGATCTTCACTCTTCACTGAACAACTAATCATGGTATCGATGTTATCGGTTACTTACAAACTTAAATCGGTATAAAAATGTACTTGACTTTCAACCGTACAATAATGGCATCGATGTAACCCTTTACTCATAAACTTATACCGAAATCCAAATTTGTTTAGACCAGTTAACGTACACATTGTCAGTTAAACAATGTACTTCATTGGACCTTGTGGAATAAGGTAAAATCAAAACTAATGTACAAATACTCAGACTTCTTATCAACTATGCGCGAATAACCAGTCTAACTATTTCATTCGTGTTGAAGTTAAAACACTGACTTTTATAATAATTACTTAACTGACAGAAAAAAAAACCCTGCATTAAATAAATAACTTCTTCCTCTTATTGTAAAATCAACATAACTATATATGTATAATTTATTTGCAAGCTTTTTCAAATTTTTAGTAGACAATTGCATTTAATTACGATCAATTATGTCATGGCCAATTTTTCAGTTGCCTCTTTGTGTAACTTCGAAATGAAATATTTTTCTGCGATAGTAAAGAAATTTCATCAATAAAAACGGAATGAAACCTACCAAGTCCATACGAGAACGGTCCGACCGTACGCATATTTTAGGAAAATGCCATGTCGGTGCCTACCCAGTATTCCGAAGGCCCGTTAGTCCGAAGGCCCGGTAGTCCAAAGGCTCGGTAGTCCGAAGGTCCGTTAGTCCGAATGCCCGATAGGTCAAAGGCCCGATAGTCCGAAGGCCCGATAGTCCGACGGTCCATTAATCCGAAATGCCTGTTCAAGTGGAAAATGGGGAAATGTAAACGGCATATGAATTTAAAGACAATTGAGTAGGATTCCTATAAGATCGAAGTTCGTTGAGTTTCACTGGATTTAACTCCTAAGTTGATAACATTTTTTTACCAACCGAATTTATAGCAGATTGAAAATGTGTCTGTTGAGGAAGAAAACTTCAAACAAAAAAGTCTTTGAACAAAGGCGCTTATTCTCCGATTAACAATATTTAAAAGAACCATTTTTTTTTTTGTCATATTAAACTTACACTGGCTTTTACTATCTGTATGCAAAAACTTTTTAAAGCAAAATTTAACCCAATTTAACTCGCCGACCTCTTTGTCTCGTAAAGTGCGAACCAGTAGATAGTTGATTGGCGCATGCAAACCGATAAAACGGTTGACTGGTGTTCTTTGCGAACCGACAAAATGGTTGATTGATGTTTCAGGTTAAAAGTCAAATTCAACCGTTTTACCGGTTCGCACAGAGCACCAGTCAGTCAACCGTTTTATCGGTTTGTATACACTTATCAATTATTTACTGGTTTGCACCTTCCATACATTGATAAACGAGACAATTTGCGTCATACATTGTTTATAATCAAACCTAAAACAGTATTGTGCTATAAAATTGAAAGTTTGATTTATCTATATATTTAATTACAGAGTGAACGATTTGGATGTTTTACGCATGGAAAAAGGAGTAGCCATTGCATTGTTTCTGTTTTGTTTTGGTTCGTTATACACACAATTAAAAAAAAAATCTTATATGTATTAAAAGTGATGCTAGTGCAGTCGTTAGTGCATGAATTTGCATCTCGGGTATGAAATGTTTTAATGCAATCATTAGACATTAAGGATTGTGTACCCTTCGTTCATTGCAATGATAAACCTAAGGAAAATTGTGGGATCCCACACCTCACTCCCTGGCGGTTTGCTTGACTTGTTCAGAAACAGTTTTTGTTATTTGATGAAAAAAAACGCCAGGTACATATACATGTATGTCATTTATATAAAAAGTAAATCAAAGGAGTACATACATAAACACATCATATATCTGTATATCTTGTCCTCAATTTTTAAAATGAAATTTTGAATATCAAAACCCAAAATCGAACTGCTTTTTTTAAAAGAATCTCGTAAGCCATGTTTATTCTGTAATGGCCCAGTTGTAATGCCTTAATTTTATTTATAAAAGCAATGCATTTTTTTACATATTTTATCCTTCAGTTAATAATGTTTAAAAGAAATGGAATTATTATGTGTGTAGGTTAATTAAATTTTTTCGACATAAACATACTTTTGACTTTTGTAATCAAATCTGCGAAGAAAGGTCAACAATTCTTCAAATTATGAGAAAACTCGAATACTTGCTGACTTCGTATGGTTTGGATAATACGTTTTCTAGTCTGGAACATACATCTGATTGAATATATATTGAATATATATAGTCATCCTCGTGGTTAATGCACATAAATACGCTTCAGGTCATCCAAACACAGAATCACACTTTTATATTCTCTTAATTATATAACGTCAACAAAAAATACCTTTATCTTGATCCTTCTTTTTATTAAAAAAAAAAGACATTGAACAGACAGTCCTTACTGTAACTGGTGCTCATGAATAAGTAAGAGTAATCATTTAGATGCAGATGTTACCAAGGGATGGTGCCAAAAGAACTGTCATATTGTTATATTCAGTAAATTGTGTGTGTGTGTGGGGGGGGGGGGGGGTATTTAATGCAATTTTTTGTAGCTTCATTCGCGTGTAAAACCGTTGACTATAGCACATTTTGTACGAAGAAAAGCGTTTCATACAAAAAATGTGCCCCGGTCTTCGCTTTTACAGGTATATGAAGATGCATTCGGTTTTAACAATTACATATATAGGTTCTTTTATACGTTAATCCAATAGCAATATTTAATACTAACAATTAAAATCAAATCTAGCAAAATCGATTCAGATGTCGAACTTCTTGCACGTTCTCATCCCTTTTTACATGAACATAAAAAACATTATTAATTACATGTCACTATACTTTTGCTAAGAACTATGTAATTACGGCAAAAAGTGATTATATACAAATATTTTTTTTTAAAAATATGTCTTGTGTCACCCATAGAAGAACGACAGTACTCGTTCCGTTCAGACAATCCAGTTGAAGAATGCAATAATGTATTACTAGTAACGAATGCATGCATGTACTAGTTTGGTTTATTTTTAAATATATCTGAAAAGAGAATTTATATAAATTTTCGTGTTATAACTTTGATTTACTCTCATAAAATACAACATTCACCTTAAACTTATGGATTGGACCAGTTTTCTAGCTTTATTTTTGAGACGTCCATCGAAAAAGTCAGCTTCGTAGGAGTATAGAAACAAATCATCAAGGAGGGGGGCAAAACTGGAATACCAATTATTTGTTGAAACATACGTCTTACTGCAGAAATATCAGTCTCTCGTCCTTTTGTTTGTGGTCTTTAGCGTAAAATTTTGTGAACTTTAGCGGAACTTGTTACTATGGACTTAAGCGATGTTTTTTGTAGACTTTAGCCGACGTCATTTTGTGGAATTTAGCGGAAAGTTTGTGGACTTAAGCGGCGTTGTGGACTTTAGAGAAATTTTGTTTCACGGATTTTAGCGGTGTTGTGGACTTTAACGGCACCACAGTGCATTCGGTTTCATTAAATAAACAAGAGGCTCAGTGGGCTGAGCCTGTATCGTTCACCTGGCAGTCACAAACTTTTGATTTGATTTGACAGACTAGATTGATTTCTGGAAACTTTGTAAATGATCTTCTATAAATGCTTCATACCAAGTATAAGTTCATTGGCCAAACAGTTTTAGAGGAGAGGTTTTAAATTTCGACCAATCAGAACATATAAAGGTTTCTGGAGGGCATTCTGTTTCACGGACTAGAAAGATTTATGCAAAGTTTGTAAAGGACCTTCCATAGATGCTCCATACAAAAAATCAGTTTATTTGGCTTTACGGTTTCAGAGGAGAAGTTTGAAATTTCGACTAATCAGAACATGTAAATGCTCATGGCGGCCATTTTGTTTCACGGACAGGGATGAGTTATGCAAACTTTGTAAAGGACCTTCCATAGATGCTCCATACCAAAAATCAGGGTTTCAGAGGAGAAGATGAAAATGCAAAAGTTTACAGAAGACGCACGGACGACGGGCGACGGACCGACAAGGGACGCCAAGTGATGACAAAAGCTAACATGGCCTGTGGCCAGGTGAGCTTAAAAAAAATTTAAAAAAAAGACTTCTTACCTGGCGCGATCAGTCCTCCCAACATCAAGTCAATGTAGTTTGAATCATATTTATATAAAATGATCAATTGCAACACAACAAGAATTTTTTTTTAATTTATGATAAAGCAAATGAAATAATATCTATAATTACATATTATGTATGATACATTTTTTTTGTATCCTTGTATCAATATTATATTAAATCTACAATATGATGTAAGGACAGAAAATAAAATGACCACATTAATAATAAAAAATATCTGAGTTGCATATTTACCCAATAAAATTAAACCGATCTATAAAGAAAGATAACTCAATTTCTTATTAAAACAAGAATACCTACAAAAAAGAAAAAAATCCAACGGGACAATGATGATCCCCGGCCGGGAGCAGTACTCTGCAAAAATGACTGGTTAACAAAAATATTCATATACATGATATATTTACATTTAAATATGAGATGACGGATTTACGGTTTTAAAAATCACGCCATAAATCACAGAACGAAATCAGTGTCATCTTTTGATAGATATCATCCTAAAACCAAATTTCTTCTCTTAGTAAAAGTGACCTGGTCGACCTTTTATTAACTGCTCTCAATAACAGCAGGATTTTTCTCTTTCATTTTCATTCATTTGCGTAAGGGCGAGGCAAAATTCAATATACATATAAAAATGTGGTAGGCATCAGTGAACTTCTCATGACCCCTTTGACCCTTTTATTTTGGAAACGGTGAAAGATACAAAGAAAAAAATCTGCAGTGACTTTTGTTGGGGTTTTCGTGAGGAATCATTTTAAAAAATTTCATCAATCCGATGAAGAATTAAAAAGTTTAAAACATTAGCGCGTCACCTTATATAGTTCTCAAAAACGATAGCAGATATAGACCAAACCGGATCGAAAGTGATTTTTTTTCCAGCAACGAACACAATAAACAAGCCCCATAAAAATCAGACAAAAAATAAGAAAGTTAGACTAATACAGTTTAGCAAAAAATATTATTGGACAATTTTTTTATGATATATAACAATTTATTATCTTCAGGAATAGTAAATTATCCCCGCGAACAATACCAATCATGCAATCACTAGGTCTTGTCATGGGCATAATGGTTATCCCGGCCAGCAGTTTCGAAGCTATTCAGAAACACTGATAACACATCCAGTGTTTAAAGGGGTGGGCATAAACTCTGGGGATATCTGAGCTTTTCACAAAGAATAAAAATATTTATAATGAAGGGCCAAGGGGTCTTTTGTCGATTTCTTTTACGATGGAATACTCCCATTCCCCGGGCAATGTGTAAAATCATTTATTGCGTCTCCTCATAAGCAATTAAAAATATATATGGTTATGGAGAATGGAGTTAAATGGTTTTCAGATTTGAACATTGTGTATTAAAACGTTTTCACGGATTTTGAAATAATTATTGATTTGAGGGGCGATGATGACAGCCCCCCCCTTTTACTGGGTGAACGGAACCGGAGGTCATGTGACCGGAAAAGGTTTGCGCGCATGCGGAAAGTAAGGTCAGTCACGTGCTTGAATCCGGATGTGCCGATCACACATATGTGGGAGGAACCGGAAAATCCCGAAGAGTGCACACAACAGTTTTTCTTAGAACTTTTCATGACGTCATAAATTGAAGGGACATACTCAAAAGATTGATAGCTAGACAATTGGCTGTATCATATACCCATAGACAACCATATATCAAATAAAACATATTTCTTCAAGCTTTCACTGTATATAAGTATTTTTAAGGAATTACTTTCCAAATTCTTACCATTACAGAAAGATAACTGACAAAAAATAGGCCTCCCCCCTTCAAATACTTCAAAAACAGACCAACCTCAGAGCATCCTAGCAAAGATTCCTGCGTAATTTAGAGAACTGAGTATATGTGTTTTCCAAAGTACACATTCAACTGGTTTCAGCACATGTAGTTTCAGGGTACATTCGCCGCCTTTTAAAATTGCTACATGAAGTGGTATAAAAATGTTGTGTTTTCACCTACACTATTTTTGGATGTTTTCAGAGTAGTCTCCCATTAATAAAACTTTTCTAAAAATAATTACTTTTTTACATTTCATGCATTTTTTTAAACTTAAAATAAAGCCAAGACTCTAATTTAAATAATGAAACCAAAAAAAAAATCAGAAATCAATATCTAGAACTTATAAATAGAGGGAATTCCATACATATGACATCATATATTTAGGGGAAAATCACTGGAATTTTATACGAAACTGTTGTTTGCATTCGAATGTGATTTGCGCGCATGCACAACAGGAAGTAGTGGGTATTCCCGTCATTTTCCCTTTATTTGTTTACGGAAGTTACGTGCCTGGACCCGGATGTGTCGTCTGCGCAGGTGCAGTAGGACTCGAAAGTGGGTTGCACGCATGCACAACCGGAAGTGATGTTTTTTCCCGCCATTTTCTTTATTTGCTGACAGAAGTGACGTCAGTTATGTGCTGGGACCCGGATGTGCCATGCTTGACCAGAATTCGGAGTGGATTATCTCCTTTTTCTCGTCCTTCTCGGTCGTGTCTGGGTCTTTCATCGGCCTGTATAGGGTAAGGGACTCGCATCGAGTCTCTATAGAGGCTGATACTCCGAATGTTATGTCGAAGTCCGAGAGTATACGAAGTACGGAGGTACTGTTGGATTATCTCCCCTTATCCCGCGCTTTTCATTGCGGGTGATGTTTTCATTTCGTCCAAGGGAGGACCAAAGAAAGGATTGGAGTATATCCCCTTACCTCCAAATGATGCTGTCACAATTAGGTCAATGGAGGGGTGGCCTTAGCAACAGCCTTAGCAACGGCGGTCCATTTCATTGCTCTATGCTGCTCTTTGCTGCTCATCACTGCTCTTCTCTTGCTCTTCCCTGCTCATTGCTGCTCATCGCTGATCATCGCTACTCATTACTATATTCACGTGCTCATTTCGGGTTTTTGGTCTACTGTTTTCGCTGCTGTTTGTTGCTGTTCGCCATCGCTGCTCTTCTCTTGCTCATTGCTGTTCTTCTCTTGCTCTTGCTGCTCATCGCTACTTATGACTATGCTCACGTGCTTATTTCGTTTTTTTTTGCTACTTGTCGCTTTTTTCGCTGCTACTGCTGCTCCCGCTGCTTGTTGCTTTCGTAATCGCTGCTCTTCTCTTGTTCTTTGCTGCTCATCAATACTCATGACTATACTCACGTCACGTGCTCATTTAGGTTTTTTGGTGTTACTTGTCGCTGTTTTCGCTGCTGCTGCTGCTTCTGCTGCTTGTTGCTGTTCGTCATCGCTGCTCTTCTCTTGCTCCCTGCTGCTCATCGCTACTTATCTCCTGCTCCTCTTCCTTGGTAGTCTCTTGCTCCTTCCTTTCTCTATTCAGCTCTTTGCTGCCCATCTCTACTCATGACTATACTCACGTGCTCATTTTGGTGTTTTGGTGCTACTTGTCGCTGTTTTCGCTGCAGCTGCTGCTTCTGCTGCTTGTTGCTGTTCGTCATCGCTGTTCTTCTCTTGCTCTTTGCTGTTCATCGCTACTTATCTCTGCTCCTCTTCCTTGGTAGTCTCTTGCTCCTTCCTTTCTCTATTCAGCTCTTTGCTGCCCATCTCTACTCATGACTATACTCACGTGCTCATTTTGGTGTTTTGGTACTACTTGTCGCTGTTTTCGCTGCAGCTGCTGCTCCTGCTGCTTGTTGCTGTTCGTCATCGCTGTTCTTTCCTTGCTCATCGCTGTTCTTCTCTTGCTCTTTGTTGCTCATCGCTACTCATGCCTATCATTTCGGTTTTTTGCTGCTGCTGCTAGTGGTGCTCGATTGTCGTTATTCAAAGATTGGATCTGTGCGAGAGCACCCTTACATCTTCTTCATTTGAAAGTCCATTAAGCATTTATCCAGGCTAGTGACAGGCTATCATAAATTAGGCTGCATTAACCCTCCCCTATTTTTTAAGGCAACTCTGCATTTGTCCAGGCTTGTGACTGGCTATATATATGTATAAACATATATAGACTGCATTACCCCTCCTTCCCCTTTTTTAAAAATTTTTAAAAGTTAATAAAAAAAAATTTATATTTCTTTTCTGTTTTCTTTGGAATATGTTAGTTCCAATTCCTCCGTCACAAAGAGTCATTGCTGTCTTCAGCTGCTGGTTGGTCGTAGTCGTTCAACACACGGTGAACCAGATATTTTCGTTTTTCTACGGCATATTCCCATGATTCTTTTGATTCGTAGTCTTCCTCTTCTTTCAAGCGTTTAGCCGTTTTCTTGATCTTTCTATGTACGGGATCTTTATTCATGTCTTGATGCCAGGACATCAGTTCGAGGTAATGCTTTCGTATTTCGTCTCTGTGTAAGTCAAACATGTCTCTATATGCTACCAAGCATGCCTTGCTTCTTCCATTCCGGCTTCGACTAGTTCATTTAGTTTACTGTCTGTGAGTATTCCGGTGGATTTACTTGAAATGTTCTATTCAAAATGGTATCCCATAGAGACTGTCAGCTTTGCTCTTCGTTGGATGCACGGTCACTACTTTGTTCCGATTCCTCGTTATCGGCTTCTGTGGTGGTGTCTGAGACTGAATCACTGTTGATTCATACACAAACGTTTGGCAAAGTATTCGTTTCGAGATTGTTGCAGTTCAGATTTCACTTTTCTGATGAGGTCTCTATGAAGTCTTTTCCACTCGTTGTCAATCCTGATACATCCCTTGCAGATATTCATGTTTTTGTAGAATTCAGCAAAGCTCTTGTTCATTTGACACTTTGTACATTTCTTGTTTGGATCCACTTTGCTGGGTCTCCCACTTGTGTTTTCCAGCCGTTTGGTTCTAGTCACTTTGGTTGGAAATATTTTCCTTTTCCTTTCTGGTTTTGCTTTGGCATTAGAAAGATCCACAGGTATTAAATATCTAGCAGGAACCAATAAATCATCGCTGCTCAGGTTACACTCCACTAATTATCTTAGTTTCAGAGAAATGCACCCCCAGAATTTTATTAATTATTAGAGTTGGTAAAGTTTGACTAGATGATAGATAAATAATAAATGTCTTAACCTCAAAATTGTAATATTGACTGAAAGAGGATAGATTTTTTGTTTTAAAAAATACGAAAACATTAACTGATTTTGCTTCTGACAAGTAATGGGAGGTCATAAACTGGGACTTGTGAATTGACATGTGGTGTGTAAAACTTTGACAGTAATAATCGGCACCTGCACTGGTAAGTTAAATTGCGAAAAAGAGCCGGAAAAGTAAATCTTTTTTTTTCCCGCATATGTAATGGAATATTATGCAGAATCTGAAAATTAAGTCTCAATTGGATTGAAACGCTGCATCAGACCTCAATTTTAAGCCGAAGTGGAGTGAAATTTAACATTTTTAAAGCTTTTTTTATGAAAATTTTTGAAATGTTGCTATGCCAACTAGGTTTCCATGGATATTTTTTATTTATTTTATCATGATTGAAACAATGCTAACATAATGGCCTTTCAGAATATATATATATGTATATGGGTATTATTTACTCTGAAGATGGCACAAGACCATGATATTTGTTAGCTCACTTCACATAGAAAATGGTACTATTAATTTGTGGAGTGCAACCTCAGCACCATGCTCTCGTGCTCATTTCGGTTTTTTGCTGATGCTGCTTGTTGCTGTTCGTTGCTGCTGCTGGTGTGCTGAGAAGATGGGATTATTACTGTTTCGTTATAAATCACCTCTTGGTCTCGTTGATGTTACAATGATGACTACCAACGAAGAGCAGCAGGGAGCAAGAGAAGAACAGCGATGAGCAGCAGGGAGTAAGAGAAGAGCAGCGATGACGAACAGCAACAAGCAGCAGCAGCAGCGAAAACAGGGACAAGTAGACCAAAAAACCGAAATGGGCACGTGAGTATAGTCATGAGTAGAGATGAGCAGCAAAGAGCTGCATAGACGGGGGAAGGAGCAAGAGACTACCAGCTGAAGCCCGCCTCCAGGTGTTGGATTTTCTCCCTGAGATGAAGACCCATTGTCGGCCTTGGGCTGTTTTATGCTCTTTGGTCGGATTGTTGTCTCTTTGACACATTCGCCGTATCCATTCTCTATTCTAGCTTGTTTTTGTTGAAAAAAATTTCAGAACATTGTATATGTGAATAAAACACAAAAAAAATTGCCATGCATTTTGCTTAGGTGTACTGGCAAAAAATATATATGATTGATTATTGAAATATATATTTTAACAATTATTTAAACTTTAGACTGCTATCAATATATTTTTGGGGAAGTTATATGTAAATATACATGCTGTAACAAAAATTAAAAATCGTTTGATGTCAGCTATATTTGTATTTATTTTTTTTCAAATGTTAAGTAATTAAATAACAAATGGTTTTAAAAATTATTTTTTTTTAAATATATCATGTATATGCATTGAATTACAGTATCTTTTTAGCTATTTCCTTTAAAGATCCAGTGGGTCAATTGAAACAAAATTTGTCAGCAATGGTCCTTAGGTGATCCTCTTTCAGAATTATATCTGATGACCAGGCCCGTCATCCAAGATGACCGCCAGAGCCAAACATAGTTTCACATCAGGGCCCTTT
Organism: Mytilisepta virgata; assembly: GCA_028015205.1. Taxonomy (NCBI): domain Eukaryota; kingdom Metazoa; phylum Mollusca; class Bivalvia; order Mytilida; family Mytilidae; genus Mytilisepta; species Mytilisepta virgata. Next base: position 47,156,905 of record CM051520.1, read on the forward strand.
GGGAAATTTACTTATAGATCTTCTTGTCTGACACCAGCATGCCAATTGGAACAAAACTTGAGAGCAATGGTCCTTAGGTGGTCCTTATTCAGAAGTATATCCGATGACCCGGCCCTTCATCCATGATGGCCGCCAGAGCGGAACATAGGTTAACATAGGACCCTATGGGAATTTACTTAAAGATCTTCTTGTCTGAAACCACTTTGCTAATTGGAACAAAACTTAACAACAAGGTCCTTAGGTGGTCCACTTTCAGAATTATATCCGATGACCACGTCCACCATCCAAGATGTCCACCACAGCTGAACATAGTTTAACATAGGATCCTATGGGGAATTTAATTAAAGATCTTGTCTGAAACCACTTGGCCAATTGGAACAAAATCTAGCAGCAATGGTCCTCGGGGGGTCTTCTTTCAGAACTATATCTGATGACCCCACCTGTCATCCAAGATGGCCGCCAGAGCGGAGCGTAGTTTAACATATATGGGAAATTTACTTTAAGATCTTGTCTGATACCACTTGGCCAATTGGAACAAAAGTTAGCAGCAATGGTCCTCTTTAAGATTTGTATCCGATGACCCCATCCACCATCCAAAATGACCACCAGAGCCGGTCTTTAGTTGGTCCTCTTTCAGAATTATATCCTATGACCCCACCCAACAGTGTTTAACTTAGGACCTAAGTGGAAAAATCACCGAAAGATCTTCTTGTGTGAAACCAGTGAGCCAGTTGGAACTTGACAGGCTGCCAGTCAAGATAGACATAGTCCATGTGAGCGATACAGGCTCCTGGGAGCCTCTAATTCTATAATAATCTTTATCCCTATTATAAAAGAAAGTAGTAATGAAGCAAGCATTTTGGAGGGAGAAGAGTGTCTAGAAAAGTGTCTAGATCTAAAACAAAATAATTTTACCCCATCACATATTCATGTGCCTCTTCCAAGTCAGGAACCTTATCATAAACAAATAGTTTTTGTTAATTTGGAAATTTGTTGTTCATGGTGTTGACGGCAGACCTATGATAGTTTCCGTATAATTTATTTATAACTTTTATTGAACTGAGAATTAGAGTTCGATATATTGTATAGACACCTGTCTTATTGCTGGAGACTGCATGTTTACTCTGCGTGTCCATTGTGTCTGGTTATTTGTGGTGTTTGGTTCCTATCTCATTGACAAATATCTTCTTATAAAAAATAGGTGAAAAATACAGAACCAACTGAAAAGCAGGGTTGGCAAAGTGTTACCCGTGTGGGAAACTCGGCTGGGAAAACCTGGGAATTTCCCGGGCTAGGCAATACTAGGCAATATGAATGTTTAAGCTTATTTTTACACAAAATAGTAAATAAATACTGTAGTTTCACAGTATTATTGCTAAATATATAAATTTTATATAGATAAACATGTATAGTCATTTTCGGAGGATAAACAAATTCAAGATCTTCTTTTTCTTTAATAATTATATATAGGCAGAACACAGTTAAGTTTTGCAAATTTCTTGATACCTTGTTTATTTCTCAGCTTTGTTTAAATCTATCCAAAGATTGATAAAAATGCATTTTAGTGTAGTGTATATATTACACATGAATATGAGTATTATAGTGAATTAGAAAACTAAATTGCTATACAATCATAATCGCTTTTGGCGAATATCGGGAGTTGTATACTGGTAATCTCTTCAATGGAAATAACTTTCATTAACTTTTGTGGGTCATCCTAAGGTATTAGGCTGCAGTGAAAATCTAGCCCATTTAATAATATTACAGTCTAGTAAAATATTAAAATAATGAAAATTTCCACAATTTTAATCTTTTAAATTATAATTTTTAGTGCTCATAATCTGTCAATCATTTTATTGTCTTGGTTTAACATGGAACCCTATGGGAAATTTGTACAAAGGTCCTCTTGTCAGAAACTACCAAGCCAATTGAAATATTTTTATGTATGAAGAAACAGTTGATGAACCTCTACAAAATTTATATTCCTTGTGCTAACCGGAAATTCAATATGGCCTCCACAGCCATACTTATTTTAAAGAGTAACTAAAACGCTTATAGAAAGTTATTTTCATTTTATAGTACTAAAAAAACGTATAAAAACGCAAAAAACCCGATGAAATTTGGTAACTTAGTTTTCGAGATATTAGCAAAATACTGGCCGATCGTCATTTGCACACCTGAACGATTTGTTAAAAAACTCGCCACTTATTCTAATATTACTACTCGCCGGAAGTGACGTACTGTGCGGTTCAGATCTTGTACATAAATAGGTACAGGTCATTTGCAAAGTGAAAGCAGATTCAGTTGATTGTTTATACGTTATTGGTGACAATTATCGATTGACAGTGCTTCTTATATATTCACCGACACTTGTTTGATGAAACATTTTACTTAATTTAAATCTACAATTCAACAATGGGAAGGAATTGTGCAGTTGCGGGATGCAGGAACTCTGCAAAAACGGGACATACTCAACACGCTTTTCCAAAAGATGACCGACAACGTAACTTGTGGGTTCGTTTTGTAAAACTAACCCGTGTGGATTTTACTGTGCCAACTAAACACTCAGCCATATGTTCAGAACACTTCTCAGAAGAATGCTATGAGGTGACAGGTTGAGATTCAAGGAGTTATTTGGTTTATCTGCTAATAACAGCAAGAGACTATTGCCAGGTTCAGTGCCCAGCATTTATCCCAAAAGGTCATCAGATGTTCTTAATGAGGGATTTCTTACTGAACCTAAGAAGACACTATGACTTATTATACATATAAAGTATATTAAATTTATAAAAATTAGTTGTGATATTATACAATGTATGCAAATCCACCAGAGACTTAGCAATGTATATGAATAAGTTTGACTTGGCATTACTATCATGAGTTTGAATACCTAGAGACTTCAGAAATAATATAAAGCGTCATAATTCTTTGCGCTAAACAGCTGATGTGCATTTGGTGCCATAATAGAATTATAAAAGTTTAATTGAATAAAGACTTAACCTATGTTTGCTCACTTTTATTACATTGTGTCTTGGATGGAGGGTTGTGATTTATATTTTGCCAAAATTTGTTCATATATGTATAAGAGGACTTTAACTTACTATTTTAATAAATTTCTACTTGTGTGAAAAATGGGCAACCAGCATGACCAGTATACATATCCTGATAATGCAGAAAATAATTTTGGGTAAAAATGTAGCTTTTTTTAAAAGACATTCTATTTCATTAGGCAATGTAAAGCTAAAGCAAAGTTTGAATGTCTAATTATTTATTAAAAGAATATGTATTTATTTATTCATTATTTATAAATATATATATATATATGACACTTCGAATAGTGCAAGAAATTTTATTATCTCCCTTAATAGTATTAAACACCTATGAAAATTAAAACTAGTTCATGATATAAAGCAAATTAGTAAACATGTGGATGGATATTTATCACCTTTAATCCTGGTAATTAAAACAGTTAAAGTTTAAGCACCTATTAATTAACATCCTGTTATCTAGTAATAAAGATCAAACAAAAGTTTTAATCCCTCCAATCAGGTAAATAACAACTTGGCCATGCACCTACCACCTCTGGAGTAAATCAATATAACAAAGTCATTAGAAAGGTGTTATGAAAACCAGTTTTGACTGATATTATAATTCAAATTACACAAAGAGCATAAAGTCCCATAACCAATATTAACCAAATTATAACTCTACAAATGTGGGAATTATTTTATAAGTTGAATAATTTTTTTTTATTAAAATCCATCAAAATCTTTTATTAAAGTTTTAAGTTGTCAGTGCAGTTTCTCCAATGATTCTCTTCATATTTTTATTATTACAACAAGGATTGTAAGAAATTACTTATCCCTCTCTACATATATGTCTCTGATTAAACTAAGAAATTTATTATATTTTTATAAGAAAATTCGGAAATGTTATGAATCTGTCAATTCAATAAAAAAAAAACATTACAATTCAGTAACTTATATTACTATTTGTAAAACTTCTGTTTTAAAACTATCAATTAATACTGTGTCTTATATTTGCTTGTTTAAAGAAATAGTTTTTGCTTTTTATTCCTATAAGATGGTCTTCCATTTGTATTTATGTTATACACACCTTTCAAAATATCTATAATTTCATTTTCATTCTTTTTATATATATGTATATGGGGGCATTTATTGAAATTTATTGGCTATACTATTATAGTTATTACCAGAATTCCCCATTTCTAGAATTAAATTATTATTTCAAATTGGTAAGCACTGATAATTCTGGCCGGTCAACTTCTTCAATGCTTTCAAATGATGAGCTTTGAAATGACAGCGATAAATCACTAGCATTGCTGTTTCCATCCATGATATATTCCTTCTGATCAATGTAAACAAGTTCAAGAGTAGCCCGCACTGTACGTCATTTCCGATCAATCGGGGTCACTCAGCGAGGAAACCCTGTTTCCGGAAATAGCGCTGATTGGATTTCCCACAGGTAAAAATAATCTCGCTAAAGAGAGCACCCTAATGAAATGAAAATTTCGGAGTCTTTCCGGACGGAAACGAACTTTTACGGATTTCAGTCCTAACCATAACCCTAACTCGAGTCCTAACCCCAACCCTCACTGGTGCAAGCGTGACAAACATGAGGTAAACAGTCACGCTTGCACCAGTGAACCACAGGCGTGGGATATGAGTTGTTAGAGTAGGAGTGCGAGACAGACCCACGATAAGGGTTAGAGGCAGGACTACGGTTAGGGTTAGAGTTAGGGTTAGGGTTAGAACTAGGGTTAGGATTAGAGTTAGGGTTGGGGTTAGGACTCGAGTTAGGGTTATGGTTAGGACTGAAATCCGTAAACGTTCGTTTCCGTCCGGAAAGACTGAAATTTTCATTTCATTAGGGTGCTCTCTTTCAGGTCCGCGTTACTTGAGCGCAGCCTTCTTTGATATCCAACGTAACATCAACGAGACCGAGAACATTCGTTCCCGTCCGGAAAGACTCTAAAATTTCTGTTTCATAAGGGTGCTCTCTTTCAGGTCCGTGTTACATGGCCGCAACCATCTTTGATGTTCATCGTAACATCATCGAGACCAAGAGGTGATTTATAACGAAACAGTGAGAATTCCATCTTCACCTCGGCACACCAGCAGCAGCAGCAGCAGCAGCAAAAAAAACCCAAATGAGCACGAGAGCATGGTGCTAAACAGCGATGAGCAGGACAGAACAGTACAGAGAAAGGGAAGAGCAGCGATGAGCAGCAAACTACAATGACAAGCAGCGAACTGTGAGGTCTGAATGAATAGACAAAAGCAATCTTCGTCACTATGACACCAATGGAAAGCTTTTAACGAAAATATAATCAGAGGTTTTGTTTAATTTCGTCAGTTGTTTGAAGACCATCAAACAACACACACGTATCAATGGAGTCGAAAACGCCTCTCGGTTTATTGGTTCCTGCTAGATACTTAATACCTGTGGATCTTTCAAAGACCAAAGCAAAACCAGAAATGAAAAGGAAAATACTTTCAACCAAAGTGGAGAGAACCAAACGGCTGGACAACACAAGTGGAGGACCCAGCAAAGTGGATCCAAACAAGAAATGTACAAAGTGTCAAATGAACAAGAGCTTTGGGGAATTCTACAAAAACATGAATGTCTGCAAGGGGTGTAGAAGGATTGACAACCAGTGGACACGACTTAATAGAGACCTCATCAGAAAAGTGAAATCTGAACTGCAACAATCTCGAAACGAATACTTTGCCAAACTAGCTCATTCTACTATTGAATCCCAGGAAAGAAAGACGTCTTAAATGCATACCTGTGACATATGTGGATACCAGTCCAAGCGAAACTTCAACATAGAGCGATCCAAAAAGAATGCACACGGTATGGAAGAGGATTCAATAGACTATAGTGATTCAGTCTCAGATACCACCACAGAAGCCGATAACGAGGAATCGGAACAAAGTAGTGAACATGAGTCCAACGAAGACTCCGAAGAGCAATGCGAACAGTCTTCATGGGAAGTCATTTTGATAGAACATTTCAAGTACATCAATCGGAATACTCACAGAAAGTAAACGAACTAGTCGAAGCCGGAGTGGAAGAAGACGAGGCACGCTTGGCAGCAAATAGAGACATGTTTGACTTACACAGAGACGAAATACGAAAGCATTACCTCGGACTATTGTCCTGGCATCAAGACCCCGTACATAGAAAGATCAAGAAAACGGCTAAACGCTTGAGAGAAGAGGAAGACTACGAATCAAAAGAATCATGGGAATATGCCATAGAAAAACGAAAATATCTGCTCAACCGTGTATTGAACGACTACGACCCACCACCAGCTGAAGACAGCAATGACTCTATGTGAAATTGGAAAAAAAGAGAAAAAAACAGAAAAAATATATAATAAAAATAAAAAATAAAAAAAAATTACAAAAAAATTAAAAAAAGAGAAGGAGGGTAATGCAGCCTATATATGTTTAAACATATATATAGCCAGTCACAAGCCTGGACAAATGCAGAGTGGCCTTAAAAAATTGAGGAGGATTAATGCAGCCTATCTTATGATAGCCAGTCACAAGTCTGGATAAATGCAGAGTGGCCTTTCAAATGATCTGAATGTAAGGGTGCTCTCGCACAGATCCAATCTTTGAATAACGACAATCGACCACCACTAGCAGCAGTAGCCCAAAAACTGAAATGAGCACGCGAGTAAGTCCTGAGTAGCGATGAGCAGCAAAGAGCAAGAGAATAGCAGCGATGAGCAAGAAAAGAGCAGCGATGAGCAAGAGAAGAGCAGCGATGATGAACAGCAACAAGCAGCAGGAGCGAAATGAGCACGCAAGTAAGGTCCTGAGTAGCGATGAGCAGCAAAGAGCAAGAGAAGAGCAGCGATGACGAACAGCAACAAGCAACAGGAGCGAAATGAGCACGCGAGTAAGGTCCTGAGTAGCGATGAGCAGCAAAGAGCAAGAGAATAGCAGCGATGACGAGCAGCAACAAACAGCAGGAGCGAATTTAGCACGCGAGTAAGGTCCTGTGTAGCGATGAGCAGCAAAGAGCAAGAGAATAGCAGCGATGACGAACATCAACAAGCAGAGGAGCGAAATGAGCACGCGAGTAAGGTCCTGTGTAGCGATGAGCAGCAAAGAGCAAGAGAATAGCAGCGATGACGAACATCAACAAGCAGAGGAGCGAAATGAGCACGCGAGTAAGGTCCTGAGTAGCGGTGAGCAGCAGAGCAAGAGGAGAGCAGCGATGACGAACACCAACAAGCAGCAGGAGCGAAATGAGCACCCGAGTAAGGTCCTGAGTAGCGATGAGCAGCAATGAGCAAGAGAAGAGCAGCGATGACGAACAGCAACAAGCAACAGGGGCGAAATGAGCACGTGAGTAAGGTCCTTAGTACAGATGAACAGCAAAGAGCAAGAGAAGATAAGCGATGACGAACAGCAACAAGCAACAGGAACGAAATGAGCACGCGAGTAAGGTCCTGAGTAGCGGTGAGCAGCAGAGCAAGAGGAGAGCAGCGATGACGAACACCAACAAGCAGCAGGAGCGAAATGAGCACGCGAGTAAGGTCCTGAGTAGCGATGAGCAGCAATGAGCAAGAGAAGAGCAGCGATGACGAACAGCAACAAGCAACAGGGGCGAAATGAGCACGTGAGTAAGGTCCTGAGTAGAGATGAACAGCAAAGAGCAAGAGAAGATAAGCGATGACGAACAGCAACAAGCAACAGGAGCGAAATGAGCACGCGAGTAAGGTCCTGAGTAGCGATGAGCAGCAAAGAGAAAGAGAAGAGCAGCGACAACGAACAGCAACAAACAGCAGGAGCGAAATGAGCACGCGAGTAAGGTCCTGAGTAGAGATGAACAGCAAAGAGCAAGAGAAGATAAGCGATGACGAACAGCAACAAGCAACAGGAGCGAAATGAGCACGCGAGTAAGGTCCTAAGTAACGATGAGCAGCAAAGATCAAGAGAAAAGCAGCGATGACGAACAGCAACAAACAACAGGAGCGAAATGAGCACGCAAGTAAGGTCCTGGGTAGAGATGAACAGCAAAGAGCAAGAGAAGATAAGCGATGACGAACAGCAACATGGAACAGGAGCGAAATGAGCACGCGAGTAAGGTCCTGAGTAGCGATGAGCAGCAGAGCAAGAGAAGAGCAGCGATGACGAACAGCATCCAGCAACAGGAGCGAAATGAGCACGCGAGTAAGGTCCTGAGTAGCGATGAGCAGCAAACAGCAAGAGAAGAGCAGCGATGACGAACAGCAACAAGCAGCAGGAGCGAAATGAGCACGCAAGTAAGGTCCTGAGCAGCGATGAGCAGTAAAGCGCAAGAGAAGAGAGGGCCTAGCCATCGTTGAAAGCCATCGTAACATCAACGAGACCAAGAGGTGGTTCATAACAAAACAGTGAGAATCCCACCTTCACCTCCTCAGCAGCAGCAGCAGTAGCAGCAGCAACAACGAACAGCGACCACAACCAGGAGCAGCGATGACGAACAGCAACAAGCAGCAGGAGCGAAATGAGCACGCGAGTAAGGTCCTGAGTAGCGATGAGCAGCAAAGAGCAAGAGAATAGCAGCGATGACGAGCAGCAACAAACAGCAGGAGCGAATTTAGCACGCGAGTAAGGTCCTGTGTAGCGATGAGCAGTAAAGCGCAAGAGAAGAGAGGGCCTAGCCATCGTTGAAAGCCATCGTAACATCAACGAGACCAAGAGGTGGTTCATAACAAAACAGTGAGAATCCCACCTTCACCTCCTCAGCAGCAGCAGCAGTAGCAGCAGCAACAACGAACAGCGACCACAACCAGGAGCAGCGATGACGAACAGCAACAAGCAGCAGGAGCGAAATGAGCACGCGAGTAAGGTCCTGAGTAGCGATGAGCAGCAAAGAGCAAGAGAATAGCAGCGATGACGAGCAGCAACAAACAGCAGGAGCGAATTTAGCACGCGAGTAAGGTCCTGTGTAGCGATGAGCAGCAAAGAGCAAGAGAATAGCAGCGATGACGAACATCAACAAGCAGAGGAGCGAAATGAGCACGCGAGTAAGGTCCTGAGTAGCGATGAGCAGCAAACAGCAAGAGAAGAGCAGCGATGACGAACAGCAACAAGCAGCAGGAGCGAAATGAGCACGCAAGTGAGGTCCTGAGCAGCGATGAGCAGTAAAGCGCAAGAGAAGAGAGGGCCTAGCCATCGTTGAAAGCCATCGTAACATCAACGAGACCAAGAGGTGGTTCATAACAAAACAGTGAGAATCCCATCTTCACCTCCTCAGCAGCAGCAGCAGTAGCAGCAGCAACAACGAACAGCGACCACAACCAGGAGCAGCGATGACGAACAGCAACAAGCAGCAGGAGCGAAATGAGCACGCGAGTAAGGTCCTGAGTAGCGATGAGCAGCAAAGAGCAAGAGAAGAGCAGCGATGACGAACAGCAACAAGCAACAGGAGCGAAATGAGCGTGCGAGTAAGGTCCTGAGTAGCGATGAGTAGCAAAGAGCAAGAGAAGAGCAGCAATTACGAACAGCAACAAGCAACAGGGGCGAAATGAGCACGCGAGTAAGGTCCTGAGTAGCGATGAGCAGCAAAGAGCAAGAGAAGAGAATCGATGGGCAGCACGGAGCAAGAGATGAGAAGCGAAGAGCAAGAGAACAGCAGTGGTGAGCAACACGGAGCAAGAGAAGAGCAGCGATGAGCAGCACGGAGCAAGAAAAGAGCAGCGAGGAGCAGCACGGAGCAAGAGATGAAGAAAACATCACCCGCAGATGAAAAGAGCGGGATAAGGGGAGATAATCCAATAGTGTACTACTTATACTCTCCGACTTCGACATAACAGTGAGAGTATCAGTCCTTAGAGACCGATGAAAGATCCAGAGACGACCGAGAAGCACGGGAAAAAGGGGAGATAATTCAATTCTGGTCAAGCATGGCACATCCGGGTCCGTGATTTGCGTCACTTCCGTAAGTAAATAATGGGGAAATCCACTACTTCTGGTTGCGCAAATCACTTCCGGTTCCTTTCACGTGACTTCCGGTTCCGATGACATCACTTCCTGTGACGTCATTTCCGGTTCCCGTGACGTCACTTCCGGATCCTCATGATCCTCCACCACACCCACCACCTCAAATACGACTTGAAAACCGCATATATACTACTAACGTCATGGGAAATTTGTACAAAAGTCTTCAATTGAACGCTATGGGAAATTTGTACAATGGTCTTCTTGTCAGATAATACTAAGCCAATTTAAATGTTTTTGTTGCATGAAGATCATTGGATAAATGTCTGCTACAAAAGTTATGTTTTCGTTCCAATCCGAATGCAAGCTAGCTGCCACAGCTGGACTTAGTTTAACATTTTTAACAGTGGACACTGGAAGAATTCTTTACACATCTTATCTAGAAGTGCTGGACACTGTAGAAAAATTCCTTACAGATCTTATCTAGATGCGCTTTGTAAGTTGTGGTCACCGAAAATCCAGGTCAGCGATTCAGGATCCATGGAGCCTCTGGTTTTAAATAAGGAGTTCATGGTTATTGATGTCCCAAGTATGTACATTTTTGAATTTTAAATTGTAACATTTTATTTCAACTGTAAACTTTATTTCATATAGGTACAAAAATGTGATTATTCAAGTGATGAACAAGGAGAGTCTGTAAGCTCCAAGTTTCTACCTTTGGGAAATAAAAGGAGCAGCCCAGCATGAAGGTCATCAGTTGCTGAAAGCAAAACATCTGCTTTTAAGTCTTTCAGTTATGGATTACTTTTTTACCGGATCAAAGGTATAACAATATATGCATATAATCATTTGGATCCCTGATCATGTAAATGTAGAAAATGTAATGTTAACTTTAAATATTTCAAAAGGCATTAAAGAGCAATGACTGGTAGGCTTGGAGTGAGAATAATGTGTCCTGGTAGGGTGACATGTCTTCCTGCAAACTGTTACGTTGTGAATATCACATTAAAAATCCAGCTCAGCGTGGCTGTCTAGTACAAAGTAGGGTTAATATTCATATTACATGTTCTCGTCCTAAATATGCATTTAATTTGCCGCTGGACATTAAACAGCCATACCTCATAATCATCATCTAATCTGAATCTATAACAGTGTAAGGACTAATATAGACATATTTGTTTTACTTTTACCTGCGTTGCCGAGGTAGAAAGCCCGTCTAGTAACCGCTTGACTCCGTCCGTCTGTCTGTATTAAAGAAATCTTTCTTCAAAGTTTTCTTGGATTCTATGAAAGGGAATGATTAAATATTTGGTCTGCAGCTTTATAATGTTGAATTGTAGTAAGTAAGCAATTTTTACATTTGAATGCTACCCCTTCCTGTTTGCTAATAGTTTAAATTTTACAACACTTATTGTACAAGGAAATTTTTTGTCAAAGTTTTCTCAGCTCCTATTGAAGGGAATGATTTAATATTTGTTCTACAGCTTGATAATGTTGAGTTGTAGCGAGTAAGCAATTTTTACGTCTGCCTTATAGCCACTTAATTCCTGTTTGCCGACCATAGTTTGAAATTTTACAGCACTCGTTGTATACAAGGAACATTTTCCTGAAAGTTTTCTTAGCTTCAGTGAAAGGGAATGATCAGTTATGCTCTTTTTTAAAAGACTGTTGAAACAAATTTTATATGCATATAACAAAATTTCACATTCTGCTTTACATTCTCTTTGTGTTTACTTTACCTTTTTAGCTCACCTGGCCAAAGGCATGTGAGCTTTTGTCATCCGTCGTCCGTTAACATTTCAAATGTTAAACTTCTCCTCTAAAACTATTGAGCCAAATGAAATTAAATTTGGCAGAAAGCATCTATGTAAGGTCCTTAATAATGTTTGCTCATTTCATCCCCGTTGGATAACAAACATGGCCGCCAGGGGTAATCATTGATTTTGATTGGCTGAGTTTTAAAAAAATCGTCTCCTCTGAAACTGCTAGGCCAAATGGAACAAAACTTGACAGGGAGCATATATGGTTGGTCCTTTATAAAGTCTCCTAATTTCGTCCTAATTGGACTACAAATATGGACGCCATGGGCAGTTCATTTTTTTTATTGGCTGATGTAAAACAATCTTCTCCTCTGAAGTCGCTTTGCCAAATGGAACGAAACTTGACAGGAAACATCTATGGGGGTTCTTTACAAAGCTTCCTCATTTTGTCCCGATCGGGGAATAAATTTTTTCATCCTGATTGGACGACAAGCATGGCTGCCATGGGTAATTCTTGTTTCTGATAGGCTGATATAAAGAAATCTTCTCTGAAACCCCTTGGCCAAATGAAACGGTACTTGAGAAGAAGCATCTGCGTGGGGGGGGGGGGGGGGGGGGGGGGGAGGGGGGGTTTACAAAGTTTTCTCATTTTGTCCAAATCATGCATCAAACATGCCCGCCATAGACAATTCTTTTTTCTGCCAGGTGGGCCTCTAGTTAGACTTACATTGACTTGCATTCAAAAATATTTGTACTCGTGTATTGCAAAGTAACCCATGTGTATTCATCATGTTCATTGGTCATGTTAAAATAGATTTTTATTATTAACCAATGAGATTTTTTTAAATTAGGCAATTAAAAAAGTTAACCACAAGTAAATATGTTTTATTTTCGATCGTTTTTATTACTTAATTTACCCCTGAAACACTGAAAAATATCCAGGAAAAATATGTGTGGTCACGACGAAAATTGTTTGAAGGCACTGCCAAATCCCAGTCTCATACTGGTCTGGGGAAAACACTGGTAGGTATGCTACTGCTAGAGAATGGAAACAGAAACTTAAATTCGTCAATATCTTTGATGTTTTTTTTATTCTTTTTTAGCTCACTTGGCCAAAGGCCATGTGAGATTTTGCCATCACTTGGCGTCCGTCCGTCCGTCGTCCGTCGTCCGTCGTCCGTAAACTTTCACATATTGACCATCTCCTCTAAAACCAATGGACCAAATTTAACGAAACTTTATAGGAATGATGTATGGAAGGTCTGTTACTAAGATTGCCGAAATTTTTTTGATCCGCCTTAAAACTTGGCTGCCAGTGCAGGACATAGTTTAACATTGGACCCTATGGGAAAACATGTTAAAATTCATCTCCTCTGAAACTACTTGAGCAAATTTAACCAAACTTTACAGGAATGATGTATGGAAGATCCTTTACTAAGATTGCCAAAATTTTCCGATCCGCTGAAAAACATTTCTGCCAGCGCAGGACATAGTTTAACATTGGACCCTATGGGAAAACATGTTAAAGTTCATCTCCTCTGAAGCCATTGAAGCAAATTGAATCAAACTGTACTTGAATGATGTAATGATACATGCCTATGGAAAAAAACATATTTTGATCATCTCCTCTAAAACTATAATAGTAAATTGAATAAAACTGTACTGAAATAATGTATGGAAAGTCCTTTACAAAGTTGGCTCATTATGTTCAAGTCTGAGAAAAACATGGCCGCCAGGGGGAAATACTTTTAACTTTGGACCCTATGAGAAAAATATATTTTGATCATCTGCTCTGAAACTTTTGAAGCAAATTCAACCAAAGAATTAGTGGAAGTTTGTAGAAGCATTTTGTCAGGTGAGCGATACAGGCTCAGCCCACTGAGCCTCTAGTTGCAGATAATAATGACATGTCTTGAAGTCAGTCCATATTATTTAAATCATGTGGGAGAAAGATTGAGAGAACAGGACAAAGGAAGGCTTTACTACTCAGACATGTTTGATATTTTTATGGCTGATAGTAGAAAGGTATTGGTTGAGGCTTTCCTTAGATTTGAACATGCTCAGTGTATTCAGCAAGACACACTTTAGATGAGTATAAAATAAGAAACAGTTTCTACCAGACTATAAACAAGTTATTCTAATATTTTTTCTTGATGATAGTTATATTTCAATTCTCATGTTTTTGTATTTGAAAATTTCCAAATTTTGTGGTTGCCATTGGGTCTATATACCTTTTGACGATTTTCACTTTTGTTGTGCATGACTCATTATCAAATTATTAAATAGGCACTATAGGATGAGAGTCTGTATATGTTTGATGATTTTGTGGTAGTTTGATCCTAAAAAAAATAAGCAAATTTTCATAGAATTTAATGTAGGAAGTATGGTAAACACAAGCATTCAAGCAATCAGAAGTATAGAATGTGTTTTCTCTAATGTAAACAAACAAAAGCTCTTTTCCTTTATGTGGGCTATGTTTAGCTTGCTCACTTTAGATCCATTCATTGTCTAGAATTATTGTCTGATTACTACTGTTTAAGATTCCCAACTTATAATAAATTTACCCATTATAATGTGAATTAACATATATTTCCCAGCTACCTTCTATAAAACTAAGGCAAATGGCACTTTAAGCACACACAGTCTTTGGTGGGCTTCCTTTTGCTCAATGTTTTGGGGAATGTTGTTTGTCTGTTGAAGCGAGACATAGCAATCCTTCATTCAGCATGTTCAGTCATAGTGGTCATCAACATTTAGGTTAAGTATAGATCTGTGGTTACATTTTTTAGACATAAATAATTTTGTCGTTAGAGGACTCCTTATAGGAATTATTGCCCTTAAATGACCATGTTTACCAATTTTTTGTGTTTTTGACTATTATATTGCAAATATTATCTGCAAGACAGGATCTACAAATAAGTCAACATGGCCAAAATGACCAGACGACTCTATAAAGGAGTTGTTTCCCATAAATGACAATTTTTTACCATTTGTGGCTCACCTCAAAGGGCTATGTTAGCTATTGTTATAACTTGGTGTCCATAAAATTCAAAACATAACGTCATAAAGACGAAAAACATGTATAACCCAAAATACGCATCACTTACTTACCGGCACTTCCACCTCAAATACGAATTGAATACTACTGATACTCAAATTTTGGGCATGTTACTGGAAGTTGCAATTTTAGATCGAATTTAGTCTTCAATACGTTTTTGTAACAAGTCAAACAAAACCAAGTATAAAATCGTATAAAATCAACAATCAAACTAAAAAGTTAAATAACCCAATGTTTCGACCAATTCTTGCCAGTCTTGCTCTGGGTTTCAAAGAGTCAGCACTTTTTATTCTTATTTTTTACATGCTCGTGATCAAGACCATATTGGTCGAAACGTTGTGTATTTTTAACTTTTTAGTTTGATTGTTGTTTTTTTACGATTTTATATTTGGTTTTTATTCGGCTTGTGTATTTTATACACTTAAGTCATTTTATGCCCGTTTTGACAGCTCACCATTTCCATTTGTTTTCCTTGTTTTCTATTGTCGTATGAGCAACATACTTAGCTTTTTGTACAAGGACATACCACGTGTACACAATGAAATTGCGAAACAATGACGAATACCTTCATATCATGTTACGACATACCGTATTATAAGTAAAATATTATAACTCCCAATACGTCATACTTAACGAAAAGTTAAAAACCACAGATATTTTGGTACCCATATCGTATGACCGCTATAATTATGACCCCTCCCCCATAACCGTGTTACATCACGACCAGATATAGAGGTTATAAGGTTAATCTCCGTACTCTGATGACAGCGTTTGAAATTTTGCCAGGTGCCTTTCAGCCTTTTTTTGTCTACCAGTGTTTTGTTTACAAGTTTTGGCCTTTTCTGCTGATTTCGAACGAGTTTTGTGCTGTTGTGGTGATGATGATTGTGTATTAAAAGACTTTCGAGGTGATGATTGTTTTGTTGAAGACTGTCTGTTAGAAGACTTTTGAGGTGAAGAATGATTGTTGTTAGATGCTTTCTGTGTTGAGGATTAAGATTTTCCATTCCAGGCAGTGCTGGATGACGTACTGAGCTTTCTTCCAAATTTTTCGCGCATACGTTTGTCAACAGTGGAGTTGATATAAATATCAGCCAGTTCGAAATGGTTAAAAGGTTGAGATGTTCGCGAATAACTGAAAGCCTGCAATGAAGTACTAGATGTTGGTTTGGAGGGATTAGATTCAGAAATAAGTATTGGAAGTTCACTGTCATGTGGCCATGTGAAGACTGTCTGAATGGATAGAGATCTTCTGGTTGGTGGTCCTTTGACCTTATCAGCATACGTAGCATTTCCAGTTGAGTCATTCGAGACAGAGACTAATTTACGCGCTTCTTGATAACTAATATTTTCTTCTGCTTTAATCTTTTGAATTGAAAGTTCTTTTTTTTTGTATAGATCAAATGTTCTAGAATTTGACATGTGACCTCCACCACAATTTGAGCATTTTATTGTTCCTTAATTCACACTCAAAACTTGAGTGTCCCACTACGGAACATTTGACACATCTTTCCGCTCCTTTGCAGGTACTCCTACCGTGTCCAAATTTCTGACATTTGAAACAGCGGATAGGGTTTGGAATAAATATGTCAACCTTAATTCTATAGGGACCTATGTAGATGTGATCAGCAACTTTGGGAAGGTCAAAACTGAGAATATAAGAGTTAAGTTTAACAATTCTGTTGTCTACGTTTTTGGTAAATCTTTTTACTTTTGAAACGTTTTGGGATTGTAATTCTTCACAAATTTCTTCTTCAGTGAGTTCAGCAAGATCTTGGTCTTTATCTCGAATAACCCCTTGGCTCGAGTTTAAAAGACCTATGTGGGGTTACTGAGATTTCAACATTTTTTGTTGAATTTTTGACTGTTGTGGCCGCAGACATTCTACAAGTACACTTCCTGATTTAAGTTTTGAAACATTTTTAACAGTACCAGCACAGCCTTGAATGGATTTCTGCAAGACGAAAGGTGATTTTTTAGATAGAGGTTTTTGTAAATCCTGACTAGTTAAAACCAAAAATTTGAAAAATTTACCAGAATCTGTATTTTGTGATTTTGCCGAATGTTCATCATCATCACTACTGTCTTCTTTCTTTCTCTTTAAACTTGATTGGGGTTTTTTGGGGGTGGGGGTTATAAATTGAATCCATGGTGATTTGTACTATTTCGCTGCCCTTGCTACTCTCCCACCTCGGAGCAGCTTCAAAACGATGTAAGGATACAAAGACAGGATACTTGCATAGAGTATTTCTTAATGGGCGCAAGCCTTGTGACAGGGGTTGCCCGGCAAAGACAACCGGCCAAAATAACATCTACACGATTGACCCATGAGCCACCGGCTTCTTGAACCGACCTATATAAATGGTACTATTGTTGTACATTTTTGTAACAGGTCAAGTTCAAGGGCTTGGTGTGACCAGCCGATTGATCAGGACCAGGCCCATCCGACCGCCCGTTTCAGATAAAGTAAGGACGTGTTTCAGCCACCAGGATTCCGTCCTCTATCCTTACGGGTATCCACACACGGCAAACATGTGGCCTCATTGAGCCGAGGAAGCCTTGCCCTATCAGCCACCGCCTTCTCCCCTTTTCCGTCAGTGGTTAATCTCCAAGACCAAGGAAACCAAACATCAACTTATGTGATGCATGCATTCCGCCCATCCAATCCCATTCATCTATGTGTCATTGAGGGTTCTTTTCGCGAGAAAACAGCAGAGGACAAGTCATGACCAGTTTTGGCTGGACCGGGGTCATCCAGCCATTCCTGGAACTGGGTGTTGAAAATAAGGTCAAAATATTTATTAGCGAGAATTAAGGGAGTTATCCAAAGACGTAATACCAACAAAAAATATAACAAAACAAAGATAAAGAATAAAATGCCTAACTTAAACAGTTAATAATTTTGAGACCGTTGAGGTTTGTGACCCATAAGCCAGCAACAATCCCGCCAATCAGCAATTCTGAGTGAGTGAATCAATTTGAGTAAAAAAAAATACATAAGGGATGTCATCAGCCGATTGACCGAATCGGGTCCATCCGGCCTCCCGTCTAGGTAAAGACTGTGCCCCAGATGGTGATCTGAACAGTTTTTCCGGCCATCCAGGAACACCCCCTATTAACGACACGGGTTTGCGACACACGGCAAACATGTCGCCTCTTTAGGGGTCTCTTACGCCGAGGAGCTGTGGGCCTATTCTATTGTGTCCCCGGGACCCACACGGGGTAGTTTTTTGCGAGGTACTGTATCAAAAGCCTTTGGAGGCCTTTGGAGGTCGAATATTGCCAAGTCTATTTGTTTACCTTTGTCGAATGAATGAAACATGTCGTCGATTGTTATAAGTAGCTGAATTTCACATGAGTAACCTGATCTAAAGCCGTGGTTCAAGTTGGTAAAAACTTTCTTTTTCTCAAAGTGTTTCAGAATGTGTTTGCAGACAATATACTCAAATAATTTGCATGTTACAGATACCGGCCTGTAGTCTTCTGCTAAATGTTTGTCGCTTTTCTTATATATGCTTGATACCATTGAGGTAAAATATTATAAGGACTAGGAAACTACCCGTGCTTGCACGGGTATCCGAAAAGGATGGAATAGCTTTTCGTATATAATAAATCCTTCAGCTTGAAATTTCACCATTTTCTTAGGGTGAGATTTTTCTGTATTATACAGCGATGTGTGAAAATTATATGTCATCATGTTTTATATATCTATCGATTTGAGAGACAGTAAGATCGCCATCTAAATGGTTAAGAAGTCAGAAATTTTATAAATCCTCTCTTTCAACCCCTTCTCTCCCTCTGTCCATCCCTTGAATAAAGCACGATTTATATAATAGTACGATTTATATAGTAGTATAGCGCATAGGCACCTTTTGTAAATTTGTTTTCCCATCATTTATAGTATAACTTAAATGTTCAAATTTCGTCCACTGTCAGACACAGTATATGGGAAATGGATTTAGTTTGTTGCATCCCACCTTTTTTCCTCTCCCCCTTTTTAGCTCACTTGGCCAAAGGCCATGTGAGCTTTTGTCATCACTTGACGTCCGTCATCCGTCTGTAAATTTATATATTTTCATCTTCTCCTCTGAAACCCCCGGACCTACTGAACTGAAGCTTCTATGGAAGGTCCTTTACAAAGTTTGCATCATTCATCCCGGTCAGTGAAACAAAATGGCCACCATTAGCATTTACATGTTCTGATTGGTCGAAATTTAAAACTTCTTCTCTGAAACCGTAAAGCCAAAACAACTGATTTCTGGTATGGGGCATCTATGGAAGGTCCTTTACAAAGTTTGCATAAATCATCCTGGTCCGTAAACAAAATGGCCGACATTAGCATTTACATGTTCCGATTTGTCGAAATTAAAAAATTCTCATCTGAAACCGTAAAGCCAAATGAACTGATTTTTGGAATGGAGCATCTATGAAAGGTCCTTTACAAAGTTTGCATAAATTATCCCGGTACGTGAATTAAAATGGCCGCTATTAGCATTTACATGTTTTAATTGGTCGAAATTTAAAACTTCTCCTCTGAAACCGTAAAGCTGAATGAACTGATTTTTGGTATGTAGCATCTATGGAAGGTCCTTTACAAAGTTTGCATAAATCATCTTGATCCCAGAAATAAAATGGCCGCCATGACCATTTACATGTTCTGATTGGTCGAAATTTAAAACTTCTCCTCTGAAACTGTAAACCCAAATGAACTGATTTTTGGTGTGGAGCATCTATGTAAGGTCCTTTACAAAGTTTGCATAAATCACCCGGTCCGTCGAACAAAATGGCTGCCATGAGCATTACACGTTCTGATTGGTTGGATTTTAAAACTCCTATGAAACTGTAAAGTCAAATGAACTGATTTTTGGTATGGTACATCTATGGATGGTCCTTTTCAAAATTTGCAATGATCATCCTCGTCTATGGAACAAAATGGCCGCCATGAACATTTACATGTTCTGATTGGTCGAAATTTTAAACTTCTTCTCTGAAATCGTAAAGCCAAATGAAGTAAATTTTGGTATGGAGCATCTATGAAAGGTCCTTTACAAACTTTGCATAAATTATAGTCTGCGAAACGAAATGGCCACCAGAAGCCTTTATATGTTCTCATTGGTCAAATTTTTAAATTCTTCTCCTCTGAAACCGTTTGGCCAAATGAACTTATACTTGGTATGAAGCATCTATGGACGGTCATTTACAAAGTTTCCAGAAATCAATCTAGTCCACCAAATCAAATCAAAAGTTTGTGACTCCCAGGTGAGCGATACAGGTTCAGCCCTCTGAGCCTCTTGTTTTCTCTCTACAACATCCAAAATTTTTTCTATTGTTTCAGTTATGCTATATGATATTATGATATTGCGTTTATTTCTTTCATAAAATGATGAAAAAAAAATAATCCCCAAGGCCGAGTTGTGTGAAAATATTTACGTATATTATCGTAAGAGTCATTTCAGATTTTAATTTTTAACTGATTTAACGCACCTGTAGCTGTATTGTTTAATCGACAGAATTGCGTAAATATATATTATCAGCATCATGGATAAAAGTAATAAAACTATTTTAACGAATGCTAAATTTATGGAAAATTCATGACCGAAAAGGTTATAGAAATAGAGTATGGTGTCTGACCGGAAATGGAGACGAATGACGAAATAAACATGGAAACATGTCAGTGATTTGTTCCGTTAGAGTAAATCATCGATAATTCCATATTAACTAGAGGCTCTCAAGAGCCTGTGTCGCTCACCTGTATCTAATGTGATTTTGGAAATTATGTAAAATTATATAATGATTGAGACCAAGATTGGTTTAATTTGACACAGTATTTAAAATTAAAAACGGGTCATCTTAGTGTAGTCTTACAATAGCTACTGAAGACATCTTATCATTATTATTTTTGAATATGTGGTCAAGTTGTGACCATTCAGAATTTTTTTTAAAATTTTCTGATAGACTTCTAAACATCTTGGATGATGGATCGGCAACAAAGTAACAACACTTGGTAAGCACCTCATAAGGAACATTCATGCTATGTTTTGTTACATTCCATTCAGTGGTTCTCTAAAAGAAGTCATTTGTATGCATTTCCCGTTGGGTCCAATGTTAAACTTAGTCCCCCGCTGGCGGCCATCTTGGATGATGGATCGGCTACAAAGTAACAACACTTGGTCAGCACCTCATAAGGAACATTCATGCCAGATTTAGTTTCATTCCATTCAGTGGTTCTCTAAAAGAAGTCATTTGTATGCATTTCCCATAGGGTCCTATGTTAAACTAAGTTCCCCGCTGGCGGCCATCTTGGATGATGGATCAGCTACAAAGTAACAACACTTGGTCAGCACCTCATAAGGAACATTCATGCCATGTTTGGTTTCATTCCATTCAACGGTTCTCTAAAAGAAGTCATTTGTATGCATTTCCCATAGGGTCCTCTGTTAAACTAAGTCCCCCTCTGGCGGCAATCTTGGATGATGGATCAGCTACAAAGTAACAACACTTGGTCAGAACTTCATAAGGAATATTCATGCCATGTTTGGTTTCATTTCATTAAGTGGGTCACTAAAAGAAGTCATTTGTATGCATTTCCCATAGGGTTCTATGTTAAACTAAGTCCCCCGCTGGCGGCCATCTTGGATTATGGATCGGCTACAAAGTAACAACATTTGGTCAGCACCTCATAAGGAACATTCATGCCATGTTTGGTTTCATTCCATTCAACGGTTCTCTAAAAGAAGTCATTTGTATGCATTTCCCATAGTGTCCTATGTTAAACTAAGTTCCCCGCTGGCGGCCATCTTGGAAGTTCAAAATGTAAAATGTTAACGACGACGACGGACGACGACGGACGCCAAGTGATAAGAAAAGCTTACTTGGCCCTTTGGGCCAGGTGAGCTAAAAAGAAACATATCGGACTAGACGTGTGAAATTCTCAGACAACACATTCGTCCTCAATCAGTCAAATTCTGATCTGAATTGTCTATTGCAGTTGTTACGTGATGACGACCCAAAGAAATCGAGCTCCTTATTTTAATAGTATAGATATAATACGTTCAAGGGAACAAAAGCAAATGAGCAGAAGACTATCTGTTTACTGACGCCGCCGACGACGACAGCCTCACACATGTACCATAAAAAGTCGGCAAATATTTGTGGTCGTATAAAAACCAAGCACTTTGAAAATGAATGAAAGGTATAGAAATGAGCTCCAACTTTGACAACACAACCAATAAATATATACCAAAGACCAACTTTAACTAATTTGACAGAAAAAGATGCTGATATTATCTTACAGCTGTGATTGACTGTGATTGGCTGGAAATATTAACAATTGTATGGCTCTGATAAACCATCTATTTAAATACATTCAACACATATTACTAGATATAAATATTACAATCTAATCCATTTATAATAATAATAAATACTAGTAATCTCACAAAGGCACATGTAAATATATACATAAAAGCTACATATCTTATAAATAACTCTACTTAAAAACTTGATTCTGTACACTTTAAGAAGGTAATTGAATAAATCCTACGATAAAAAGTGCATATCATCAATAAAATATTTCACTGAAACTGAAAATCTTACATACTGTTTATGTATAAGAGACGTTTCTAAACAGAAAGCAATGTTTAATGAACATATAATGTGTAACTTTATGAATTCAATCTGGATCAAAGTTTTTAATTTACTGCAGATTTCTTGTATATAAAAAAAATTCAATTCAATTTCAGAGTACTAATCACTCAATAAATTTCTTTTTTTTGTTAAACCAAATAATTCATAAAGATGCGAACTGAAATTTAGGCTGAGTTAATATTGCCAACCTATAAAGGTAGCAGGGGATAAGTACTTGTCTACTGACTTTCCAATACTTAGCTATAATTGCTTCATGGCATTTAGAAGTTGTGAGGTAGAAATGGTTTGTTAATTGAATATTTAGTATTTAAAGTTAAACAACATTTTCTCCGTTCAAGTGGTCAACAATATCACCAAGTATCATTTAATTCCTTCAAGGAATTTTAAAAAGTAGCGAGTTTCTTTTATGTATGCAAAGGTAAACTAAGTTTCGACCTTAACCTTGCAGATATAGCATCAAACCTTATTTGTCACACCCTTTGGTTATGGTTAACAATATTCCCACTTCCATTTAATTACTTCAATAAAAAGTTGCGAGTGAGACATAACTTGTTTATTTGGCCGGATATTTTGTGTGTAAAATTTTTGATCATTTTCATGACAAACCCTCTGGTGGTGGTCATGTAATTAATTCAGGGGATTTAAAATTTCTGAACCAGACACAACATGCAGACGGACAGAGTGACTCCTATATACCCCATTAATTATTTTTTCTGTAGCACCAATCATACTGGTCCTAGTGAGATAAAATCATTAATTAACTGATAAAATAGAAAATAATATATGATTTCAATGGAATAAAAAAGATATTATATTTTTTTAATAACAAAAGATGTCTGATTAAATGCTCCTACATGGTCTTTTTTTCAGGTGCCTGACCACATTGCCCAACTAATTAATCGATTTTTTCAATTGGAAAATTAATTTAACAACAAAAACTAAAGGTTATATGGGTTTATGTTTGTATTTGTTGACTTAAAATAAATTAGTATGCTTGACCTAATAAAGGGTTTGATATTACAATATTTTGGTGTCAATTGGCACAATTATAAAAGAGTAACACTTATGATCACTAGCTGTTAAAAAAGTCTAGTTGCACTGTGAGTCATCTTGAATTTCCAATCACTAACAAAGTAACAATTCTTGGATAGTACCTTGCAATGATGATTCATGACAATTTTCAACGCCATGGGACTCTATTCAGAGAAATGATCTTGGAAATTTAACCAATCAGAAAAGCCCATTTCGGGACCCGACAGCCATATTTTCTACAAGAACAAAACCCAATTAGGACAAATTATTCGGATCTTAATATGTATCACTTCCACTTAGTTTAATACCAATCTATTTAATTAACCTTCGGATGAAGATTCAATGTTAACGAAGTCAGACGCTGGTAGCCATCTTTTCCAATCATCAAAGTAACACTTGGAATTATCTTGCACTGATCATTCATGACAACTTTCAAATCCATTGGTACAGCAGTTTCAGAAAAGATCTCGGAAGTTTACGCGATCAGAAAAGCCTCTTGTGGCCATGTTTGATAGCAGAATGGTACCAAAGTGATCAAAATAATTCGGCTCCTCATAAGTATCTTCCACCAAATTTCATGCCATTCTATGAAATTGTTCGTCATGTCGCACAATGACTAACTACCGTGAATTTCTGGCAAAAAAAATAATGAAACACGGCAGCCACTCTGCATATCCCGGCGCCTTTGTTGTGTTAATCACAAAATCAAATACTCTAAAGGAAATTATACCCAGATGTGACAATAACTTTAGTAATGAATTGGACAGGTGAGATAGTTGTCATAATGTTAAATGAAGTATGACAGATAAGGATATCATACATTGATAATGTAAATACATGTAGTGAACTGTTTTTATGATGACATGTTCTACTAATTAAGTGTAAATTTACCAAAGTTGGAATATCAGTTTTGGAAATTGAATGGTTAGCCTAAGTTTTGTGACATTAATAGTTATTAATATGCATGGTTCCTAGATACATTTCCAAAAAATGAAGATCTTAAAAGTCTTTCAGGAAATTTACCAAAATTGGAGTTATTTTTTTTAATCCAAATATTCCATTTAATTTTGGAAATTTAATTATTCCTTATACAGCTGTTGCTTTTTTTAGTAAACAAATGTGTATGGTTTCTAGGTACTTTTCCAAGAAATGAAGGTCTTAGAGTCTTTCAGGAAATTTACCAAATTTGGAATTCCATTTCTGGAAATTGAATGGTAACTTTAACTCTAATGATATTAATGGTTATTAATATGCATGGTTGCTAGATATGTTTCCAAAAAAATGAAGGTCTTAGTCTTTCAGGAAATTAACCAAAGTTTGAATTCTGGAAATTGAATGGTTACCTTAACTCTTGTGACATTAATGGTTATTAATATATATGGTTGCTAGATACATTTCCAAAAAATGAAGGTATTAAAGTCTTTCAGGAAATTAACCAAATTTTGAATTCCACTTTGGGAAATTGAATGGTAACCTTAACTCTAATGATGTTAATGGTTTTTAATATGCATGGTTGCTAGATTTTTCCAAAAAAAAATGAAGGTCTTAGAGTCTTTCAGGAAATTTACCAAATTTGGAATAATTTTTTTTAAATCAAAATATTTCATTTAACAGCTATTAATCTGCTAGTGTCTGATAGTATGGTCAATTGGTACTAGTAATTTTCAACTAGAGGCTCTCAAGAGCCTGTATCGCTCACCTGGATTTAACTTTTCACCTTGAGCAGACCTAAAAATTTAAGTGTTGCTGTCAATTTGGCTGGTTTTTCTATAGGATTCTGTGTTAAACTAATTTCAGCTGTGGCAGCCATCTTGGTTTAGTCCAGGTCAACGGAAACATTTCTAAAAGAGAACCATCTAAGGACCATTTCTGCTAAGTCTTGTTCCAACTGGCTAAGCGGTTTCAGACAAGAAGATTTTTAACTGAATTTTTCTATAGGGTCCAATATTTAACAAAGTTCGGTGTGGCAGCCATCTTGGTTGACAATCCACGTGATCGGACATATTTCTGAAAGAGGATCTCCTAAGGACCAATGCTGCCAAGTCTGGCTCCAATATGTCAAGTGGTTTCAGACAAGAAGATTTTTCAATTAATTTTTCCATAGGGCCCTATGTTAAACTAAGTTCTGCTGTGGCGGCCATCTTGGTTGACAGTCTGGGTCGTCGCACAAAAATTCTGAAAGAGGACCATCTAAGGACCCATTGCTACCAAGTCTAATTCTAATTGACTTAGTGGTTTCAGACGAGAAGATTTTTGAGTGAATTTCCCATAGGGTCCTATGTTAAACTAAGTTCTGCTGTGGCGGCCATCTTGGTTTACAGTCCACGAAATTTGACACATTTCTGAAAAAGGACCTCCTAAGGACCAATGCCGCCAAGTCCTGCTCCAATATGTCAAGTGGTTTCAGACAACACAATTTTTCAATGAATTTTCCTATAGGGCCTATGTTAAACTAAGTTCAGCTGTGGCGGCCATCTTGGTTCACAGTCCGGGTCATCAGACACACCTCTCTAAGAGGACCATCTAAGGACCATTGCTGACAAGTCTGGTTCCAATTGGTCAAGTGGTTTAAGGCAAGAATATTTTTCAATGAATTTTCCCATAGGGCCCTATGTTAAACTAAGTTCGGCTGTGGCGGCCATCTTGGTTAACAGTCCGGGTCATTGGACATATTTCTGAAAGAGAACTTCCTAAAAACCATTACTGCCAACTTTGGTTCCAACTGGCCTTGTAGTTTCATATAAGAAGGTTTTTGAAATTCACCCCCCCTTTTTTTTCTATTTTTAGTAACAGCAGCCATGGAAGTCGGGGATGCCAGACATAAGTTTGGAAGGGGGCCAGCCAAGAACCATTCCACCAAAGTCTGGTCTCAATTGGCTCAGTGGTTTGAGAGGAAAAGATCTTAAAAGCAAAGTTTACGCTGAATGCCGTCTTTAAAGGGCAAAAACTCCTATAAGGGGTCAATCAACGATTTTGGTCATGTTGACTTATTTGTAGATCTTACTTTGTTGAACATTTTTGCTGTTTACAATTTGTCTTTATCTATAATAATATTCAAGATAATAACCTAAAACTGCAAAATTTCCTTAAAATTAAAAATTCAGGGCAATAACCCAATAAAGGGTTGACCGATTCGTCTGAAAATTTCATGACAGGTAGATCTTGACCTGATGAACATTTTTACCCCATGTCAGTTTTGCTCTAATTGCTTTAGTTTTTGAGATATAAGACAAAAACTGCAGTTTACCCCTATGTTCTATTTTTAGCCATGTCGGCCATGTTGGTTGACAGGCGGGGTCATCGGACACATTTTTTAAACTAGATACCCTAATGATGCTTGTGGCCAAGTTTGGTTCAATTTGGCCCAGTAGTTTCAGAGGAGAAGATTTTTGTAAAAGTTAACAGACGACGACGACGGACGACGGACGCCAAGTGATGAGAAAAGCTCACTTGACCCTTTGGGTCAGGTGAGCTAAAAATTAATATGTCTGAAACTCTTCAAGAAAAATTGTTCTGCCCCAAGGGCAAATTTCAAAATTCCGAAACCTTCGGCACAGACAACTTTTAAAGTGCTAGTAATACACCAATTTTTATTTTCTATCGCTTAGGGTGTAAGAGGAGTTCTGCGACAATCGATTTTGGGATTTTTTAACACTCTTGTTGCTATCCCCCCAGGGATTTCAGAAAAATTATCATGCCACTTTTGAATTTGCCGTAAGTAATACTAGTCATGGTTTCAGTTTCAGCATTATAGTCCAGATAGTTCAGAAGATTTCACTATTTACTGGATATCATGAAATCCGGTTTTTGCTCATAATTATGCCTTAAGGGCAAATTCCAATATTCCGAAACCTTCACAACCGGCACAATCTACATCAACAATGCTAACAATGATCATTTTCAGTTTTCTATCTATTAAGGCTAGCGCGGGGATGATAAAAAAAACGAAAATGGACAAAGCTAACAATGTAGGGGTAGAAAAGATCCTTGCATTTTCATATCAAGAATTAAGTAATGCATACTTCGAACAGTAATTAATGTTGACGTGCAGCTTCTGTACTTTTATTTCAACTAGGTTAGGTATCGAAATCTCAGCCTGATTACCATCGCCAGTAAACCGGCATTTGGTTCTGCAATTATTTATTACCCGCGAAAAAGTCTCTTGAACAAGTTCGACCGTCAGAGATTTTGGTCTCCCAGGAGAAGAAAAAATTCAACGGTAAATATGAAACAAAAACTGATGTAACACGATTTA
Source organism: Mytilisepta virgata (assembly GCA_028015205.1). Classification (NCBI taxonomy): domain Eukaryota; kingdom Metazoa; phylum Mollusca; class Bivalvia; order Mytilida; family Mytilidae; genus Mytilisepta; species Mytilisepta virgata. Next base: position 47,184,622 of record CM051520.1, read on the forward strand.
GTTCGAACCCTAATATTACAATTTTCGGCGGCCCCCAGACCCCTGCCTCGCTTCCGATGCCTAGTTACGGCCATGGAAGGAATTATTTTTGTTCACATGGGTAACAATCTGTTGAATTGTTCTTCAGAACAGAAATTTCTAATACCTTTTGCCATAGGATCCAATGTTAACTGATTCAGTTGCTGGCAGACATTCTTGATAATCGATTGGAACCAAAGTAACAAATAATGTTAAGAAATTTTTATAGATACATATCTGTAAACTTTGGGTTCAAGCAGTAAATCGTTCTTGAGAAGTACACTCAATCAGAAATTATAGTAGGGCGCATGGTGGAAATTTTTCTTGACCAGTCGACACCAAAGTACCCCGATGACAACACTTGGAAGGACCTTACAAACGTTAAGTGAATAATGGCAAATTTTACACATTATGCCAAATTACCTTTCTGGCCCTTTTAACAATAAAACATAGAAGGAATCTGTTGGCATACTACTGAAAGCAATCAAGATGAATTAAAAGAAAAAATCCCAATAATAATTTTGACCCATTTGTTACTTATGATGGCACCGATCAAGAAGAAATAAAATTTAAAAATCCAATTTTGTTAGATGAGAAACAAGCATTCTGAAAGTATTGCTGGGCAATACAATCTCCTACCGGCTTGAGCTAAGAGAAAACGGGCAAAATCTCCTTAAGTATGTAAATCGGACGAAGACGCCTGACGTAACGTCAGAGTGACTTCTAAAAATCCTGAAACTATCTTTGCAAGGGGTACACAATAATTACTCGACCCGCTTACTCTGTAGCTCATCATTATAAGCTCACATAACAATAAGATCACTTGGTAAAGGGTTTGCAAAAAAACTCCAGAAAATTAATATTTTGACATTAATTTCTAAGGCCTATAACTCTTACAATACGATCAGCGTAAAATTCAAACTTGATCTCAGTTCATCATGATAAGGTCACATAATAAAAATAAGTTTATTTGGTAAAAGCGTTTGCTAAAAAAACAAAACTATTATGTAGGCAATAATTAAAATTTCCAAGGGCCACAACTCTCACAATAATCATCCATTCAGTGTGAAACTAAAACTTGATCTGTATCTCATCATTACAAGCTCAAACTTAGAGCCCCCTTTCGCTTTGCCGGTAGAGGACTGCGAAAACTCATCTGGATTCAATTTACCAAACACCATAAAAGCTGTAACTGAAGGCTACGTGGGTGGTATTGGTGTCAACGAGATCATTGAACATTATTTTAGATATTAACATAGTTTCAGTTAGCATTTCATGTTAACGGGCACAATAGAGGATCACCTATGAACAGCCCGGGTCATCAGATAAAAACCTGAAAGAAACCCACCAAAGGACATTGCTTCAAAGTCTGGTTTAGATAAGGAAGATTTTTAAATGAATTTTCCCTTGGGATACTTAGTTACACTAAGTTCGGTTGTGACAGGCAATCTTGGGCATCAGTACACGTCATCGGACATATTTCCGATAGAGGACCATTAAGGAACCACTGTTGCAAAGTCTGGTTCCAATAGGGCAAGTGGTTTCAGACCATAAGATTTTTAAATTAATTTTCCCATTGGGGTCTTATTTTAAAGAAAGTTCGGCTGTGACAGCCATCTTGGTAGACGGTCTGGGTCGTCAGAAAATACGAAAGAAGACCATCTAAGGATCACTGCTGCCAAATCTGGTTCCATCTGGCCATGTAGTTTCATAGAGTTTAAAAATTCATCCCCTCCTTTTTTCTAAAATAAGTAACAGCAGTCGTGTCATTTGGAGGTCGCCGATGCCAGACATATTTTACGAAAGGGGCCACCCAAGAACCATTCCACCAAAGTTTGTCCAAATTGGCCCAGTGATTTCAGAGAAGAAAAGTTAATGTCGGAAAACGGAGGATGACGCCGAGTGATAGCAATAGCTTATGATCCCTTTAGCCAGGTGAGCTAAAATTTCACATCCAGTCACATTGGATTTTTTTTTTGTCCATTTAACCCCTTATATATTTGAAATCATAAAAGATGGAAGAAATTGGCATATTACTCAAAGCACTCATCAAGATGAAATCGGATAAAAAATAGTAATTTTAGATCGAACCCCTTTTACCTATGTAACAACAAAATGTATGGAGTAAAGTTCATTGTATTTCTCATGACAAACCTTTCAAAAAAAAAAAGAATCAAAATTTTATAAGAAAAGTTTTAGAAATTGGGGTGTGACTTTGAGATAGTAGGATTCAACATTATATAACAAACATCATCAAAATTTTTAAAAAGTAAAACAGTTACACAAAACTTATTAAAAACCCTTACAGACCTCTGAAAAAAACAAGAGGCCAAATTTCCCAAAATCAATTCCATCGTGTATTTCTAATGGTGGGCCATTGTGGTAAAATATAGGTATACATGTATATGTTCGATAGAACAAAAGTTAGTGAATGTCCGGAAACCGAACTGACTTCGACATCGATGCTGCCGCAGACTACCACAAAAAAAATTTAAGTCATAAAAAAACTACCTTTATACTTATTGCATTGACAACCTGTAATCTTCAGTCATATCAAAGGGATTGTTGTGTGTGTTTAAAAACATTTTGACAGTGAAGTGGCCCACAGCAGGTACTCAAACTTAATACTATTACTTCTTTCCCTAATTGGTAAAATGTAAAACACAAAGAGCATGAATTTTAAAAAGGATAGTCACAGATTACTGTAAACAAAGTCATCTGTTGGATATACATGTACTTTTTTTTAATTTGGATTTCACATACATTTCCAGGATGCAATACACGTGTGCCATTATTATTAAAATTAAATGGCATGTTGAAACTCATTTTACTTTGATCAATACATGAATTGTTATAAACTGCAAAAACTGAAAAGATCAAGTTACAGTACATTTTACCAATGCTCAAGAAGAAAAGACATGCACATGAACTATTTACAATTCGACATGCTAACATAATTACCATATATATACATAAATGCTTGGATGAAAAGTTCAGCAGGTACTAGCATTTCTCTGGACAACGTTTGCTGGCACAAGAAACCCATGGGGAAAATTCTTGTCACATCACGTGGCATAACATTAGGTCACAGTACATTTCACCGTTATCATTATGTCAAAATTTCAAGATAACTTTGAAAGAAATTTAGTTTGAAGTTTTATACTTTTAGTATAAAACCAAACTAAGTATATTATTTACGATATAATGTTTTGTAGAAAGAATTTTCTGTCATGGAGGTCATTCTCACTTCTCATCTATTTCTTTGAATTTTTCTGCTGTATTGAGAGAAAATTTCTCGTTCATACAGAAAGATATATGATAAGGTGCTTTGTGTCCGACAGAAAAATGTGTCTAGTCAGGTAGAATTCCCCTATAGTAATTCTCTCTGTATGAAAGATACTCACGTGTATATTCCTTTACAGCCAAAAAACCACTAGTGGTGACAAGTTTAATGGGGATCAATACAATTTTTTAAATACTCCCATGTATACACAATTATAAAAAAAAACATTTTTGAAATAAGGTTACACAAAAAAACTAAAAGCTCGAATACTCGGTATCCCTCACCTGGATTTCATTTGAATTCTATGGCCATACAGTGCATCAAATTTATATCGGTATTTTGTGATACGTTTTATTAAAGCAGAATAATTTGTTCGACCATGAACCTCTTTGTTAGAATTCTGGGTCATTTGATACAACTATGGAAGAGGATTACCTAGGCACAATTGGTGCTAAATTTTGTACCAACTGGCTAAGTGGTATCAATCAAGATCTTTTAAGTGAATTTTTCCATAGAGTCCTATGAAAAGATGATCCGGTTTTATTTGATATTAAATTAAGTTTGCCTATGGCGGTCATCAGCTACAATTTCAAAAGAGCACATCTTAGACTATTTCAACCAATTGGCTAATTTTAATGGTTTCAAACAAGAATATCTAAGTGAATTTCCCGTAGGGTCCTGTGTTGGAAGGCGTTTTAGGTCACCAAATATATTTCTGAAAGATGATCCCATAAGGATCATTGCTGCCATGTTTTGTTCCAATTGTCTATGTTGCTTTAGACAAGGAGACCCAAGTGATTTTTACTATAGGGTCCTAAGTAACCCGCAGTGACCATCTTGGAAGGTGGTCCAGGTCATCAGATACAATTCTGAAAGGGGGAGGTGCACATAAGGACCATTCCTGCCTACTTCTGTTACATTCTGCCAAGTGGTTTCATGGGAAAATATCTGTGCAGGAAAGTTTACAATGGCGGATGACACACGCCGGCGACAGATGCCTTTTGTACCGAGGTGAGCTAACAAATTTTAAGGGGGTGGATAGTATATATCTCAATAGATCATGAGTACTGTAACAAGATTGCTATAGAATAGCCAATGTCCCAGGCCGATAATAGGTCAATAACATAAATAACAAGGCAGAAAGATGCAAAGTTCCTCAAATAAACTCGTATGATTCAATGCTGGTCTGAACTTTGACAAATTTTATTAAAATCATTTGGGATATGAATTGAAATTGAATTTTTATTTTTTTACTTTGATATATGGTTTCTTGGTACTTTTCCCAATATATGAAGGTAAGAGTCTTCCAAAATATTTACCAAAGATGGAATCCCAATGTTTGGAATTTAATTATTCAAATCAATTGCTGTTTCACATGAATACTTAATTACAATGGTTGCTAGGTAATTTTCCCATAAACTGAAGGTCTGAGAGTCGTCCAGGATATTAACCTAAGATGGAATTGCAATGTCTGAAATTCAATTATTCCAAGTAATTGTTGTTTCACACAGACTACTTTACTATGTGGGTGCTAGGTTGCTATATTTTCGAAGAATAAGAACTCTTAGAAATCTAGAGAAGAATGCTAATATCAATCTTTTGTGAAATGTACACATGAGAAATGTCCCATAAGTTCACTATTTAAAGGGGAATAAACCCGTCGGTGCTGATTTTTGAACTCGTCCAAGGGAATTTTAATGTAAACCTTTGACATAAATTGCATTTAAATCTAATAGTAGGTTCGTAGATGCCAGAGTGCTTACAAAATCAATAGCCTATATATATTTTTACTATTCAAAGAGAAATAACTCAGAAAAATAATATTTCAGTGCTGATTTTTGAACTTTTTAGAATTTCCGAGAGAATTCTAATCCAAACATTTGGCATAAATTAAAACAAAATCTATTGAGACTGTAGACATGAAAGTCCTTACAAATACAATTTTACAATATTTTAACTTTTCAAGGACCATAACTCGTCAAAAGGGAATGCTGATATAACACATCCTGCATACAGTTCTGCAAACTGCGGATAAATCTGGCTCCGCGGTAAGAAATATCCATGTTTACCATTATTATACTTTACTATTAATATAGCAACTACTGGTAAAATAACTACGTTTTTTTTAGCATGCAAATTAAATAACTCTAGTTTTTCTCTGCCAGCGGGAAATAACCAATTATCTTGGTCTTGTCGATTCGCGCTATAATCAGTGAGAGCAAGATAACTCTCGCGAGAATCGACGAGGGCTTGATAACTGATATTTAATTAAAATTAACAAAAAACCCTTAATCACCCCCAGAAAAACAAGGCCAAAAACCGGGTCTTGACCTGCGTCGCAGCATGCAATTCATTGATCGGCAAACAGTACGTGGCTGCATGACAGATCAAAAATTGCTTACACACTACAACTCAAAATTATCAAGCTTCAGACAAAATATGAAATCATTCCCTTTTATACAAGCCAAGAAAACTTTCACGAAAATTTTTCTAGTGTTTTGAGTATGGTTGAATTTTAAACTATCCATGTTTACCATTATTATACTTTACTATTAATATAGCAACTACTGGTAAAATAACTACGTTGTTTTTAGCATGCAAATCAAATAACTATAGTTTTTCTCCGCCAGCGGGAAATAACCTGTTATCTTGGTCTCGTCGATTCACGCTATAATCAGTGAGAGCAAGATAACTCTCTCGCGAGAATCGACGAGAGCGTAATAACTGATATTTAATTAAAATAAAAAAAACCTTAATCACCCCCAGAAAAACAAGACCAAAACCAGGTCATGACCTGCGTCGCAACATGCAATTCATTGATCGGCAAACAGTATCCAAAAATTGCTTACATGCTACAACTCAAAATTATGAAGCTGCAGACAAAATAAACAATCATTCCCTTCTGTAGAACCCAAGTAAACTTTGACGAAAGTTTCCAACCAAAGTCTTACGGACGGTGGGACCGAGTCAAGCGTCTACTAAGGCCTGCTTTTGACGTTGGAGACACAGGTAAAAAAAACAGAAGGGGCCAGATTTCCCAAAATCAATCCCAATCTGTATTTTTTATGGGGGAACATTGTGGTAAAATATAGGGATGCCTTCAATAGAAAAAAGCAAATGGCTGCCGACGCCCACGACATGCTCATTCCATTATCTGTCTAAAAATATTTGCGGTCGTATAAAAAACAGTTTGCAATAAAAAAAAATTCCCCATTTTACCCTTGTGTTCCAAATATAGCAACAATAAAAATTTAAATGTTGCAGTCCATTTGGCTAGTTTTTCTATAGGGTTCTATGTTAAACTAAGTTCGGCTGTGGCGGCCATCTTGGTTGACAGTCCATTCAATGGACACATTTCTAAAAGAGAACCATCTAAAGACCATAACTGCTAAGTCTTGTTCCAACTGGTTCAGTTGTTTCAGACAAGAAGATTTTTAAATCAATTTTCCCATAGGGCCCTATGTTCAACTTATTTTGGCTGTGGCGGCCATCTTGGTAAACAGTCTGGGTCAGTGCAATTGGACATACCATTACTGCCATGTTTGGTTCCAATTGGCCTTGTAGTTGCATAGAAGATTTTTTAAATTCATCCCCCCCTTTTTTCTTTTTAGTAACAGCCACCATGTTGATTGGAAGTCGGAGATGCCAGACATAATTTTCGAATGGGGCCACCCAAGGACCATTCCACCAAATTTTGGTCCCAACTGGCAAAGTGGTTTCAGAGTAGATCTTTAAAGGAAAGTTTACACTGGACACTGTCTTTAAAGGAAAAAAACTCCTATAAGTGGTGAATCAATAATTTAGGTCACGTTGACTTATTTGTAGATCTTACTTTGTTGAACATTTTTGCTATTAACATTTTGTCTTTATCTATAATAATATTCAAGATAACCTAAAACTGCAAAATATCCTTAAAATTAACAATCCAGGGGCAATAACCCAATAAAGGGTTGACCGATTCGTCTGAAAATTTCATCATGGCATGTAGATCTTGACCTGATAAACACGTTTACCCCATGTCAGTTTTGCTCAAAATGCTTTAGTTTTTGAGATATAAGAGAGTTTACCCCTATGTTCTATTTTTAGCCATGTCGGCCATGTTGGTTGGCAGGCATATTTTTTAAACTAGATACCCTAATGATGCTTGTGGCCAAGTTTGGTTCCATTTGGCCTGGTAGTTTCAGAGATTTATATAAAAGTTAACGGATGACGGACGATAAGGGCGACAGACGCCAAGTGCAGAGAAAAGCTCACTTGACCCTTTGGGTCAATACAGCTAAAAAGTAAAATTGCCAAAGGCTCAATGTTAAACTAAGACTGGCAATGGCAGCCATGTTGGATGGCTTTCAGGGAAACCGAACATATTTTTAAAAAGGGGCCACCCAATGACTATTCCACCAAAGTTTGGTTAAAATTGGCCCAATGGTCTCAGAGAAGATAACGAAAATATTAAAATTCCCATAGGGTCCAATGTTAAACTATGTCCGACCATGGTGGCCATATTGGATGGCGCCCGGGAAAACTGAACACAAATTTTAAAAGGGACCATCCATGGACCATTCAACTAAAGTTTGGTTTAAATTGGTTCAGTGGTTTCAGAGGAGTTGATGAAAAAGTAAAATTCCCATAGGCTCAACTAAATCCAGCAATGGCAGCCATGTTGGATGGCTTTCAGGGAAACCGAACAAAACTTTAAAAAGGGGCCACCCAATGACCATTCCACTATAGTTTGGTTCAAATTGGCCCAGTGGTCTCAGAGGAGATAACGAAAATGTTTAAATTCCCATAGGGTCCAATGTTTAACTATGTCCCACCATGGCAGCCATTTTAAAGGGGACCATCCAAGGACCATTCAACTAAAGTTTGGTTTAAATAGGCTCAGCGGTTTCAGAGAAATTGATGAAAATGTGAAAAGTTATGACGACGATGACGACGCAAAGTGATGAGAATAACTCATATGGCCTTTTAGGCCAGGTGAGCTAAAAACAGATTTTACATTAACAGAATCTGCTTCATAGCACATTTCATTTAATTTTGCCTATAAATTTCAAAACAAAATTAAAATATAGAAAATGAATAGATGGATGCCAAATGATGACAAAGTTTATATGGACTTCTTGTCAACTTCAAAAAAAAATTTATACCATTATTAAAACACCAACATACTCACTTTGGTCTCTAAAAAGTCACAGCTTTTGCTTCAGAAAGATTTGCATGTCCTTACATTTTGTCCACCAGAAATTAAATTAAAATTCTGTACATTTTCATATAAAATCATATACAATATTCTTCACATAGTTACCAATATGAATCTAAATTTCTACAGAATATAAAAAGCATTAATGTCATAAACTCACAAATTATTGTGGACTTATAACCATTCAATTAAAACATGCAGGTTTTAAGCACTATTGTAATTAATCTGTCTTTGCAATCATTTCTAAGTTTACATTATTTTACCCTATATACTTCAAAATACAAGCTTTTTATAATATAACATCTAAAACACACAGCAAATTCTTAATCCCAAGAAACATTCTCCTTCTTTTCAACGAGAAGTGACACTTTCATTTCACCTTTGCCTTTCACTTGAATGGACCCACGTCCTTCAAATTCAAAATAATCTCCTAAAAGTACTGTAGTTCTGGAAGGGACTTGAATTCTTCCCATAACACCTGTTGAGTACATTCTGCTTGCAATATTTACTGTATCTCCCCAGATATCATACAACAATTTTGTAGTTCCAATAACTCCTGAGGTCACTTCGCCATAATTGTATCCAATATTCAAAATGAAATCAAAGTTAAATATGCTGTCATTAAATCTTTTAACAACTGCTTGCATTTCTATACAAAAGTCCATCAGCGCTAGTAAGTGGGCGTGTGGAAGTTTATTCTGATCACGACTAACATCATTCAATCCAGATGCTGCCATGAATGTACTTGTAATAGTCTTAATCTTCTCTACATCTTTAAAACGTTTATCGTCAAGGAGATCTTCATAATCACTAACAAGTTCATTCAGTACACGAAGATATTCTCTTCCACCCTGATAGGATTCATCATAAAATTCATTAAAATTTACAATTGTTGCAAATATTACACCAACATCTTTATGGTTTTTTGAGAATTTTGATGTTGTCTTGAGCTGTTCAGATACATGAGGCGGAATAATATTGTGAAGGAGCCAATCAGCCTGTTCTTTGTTTTCTTTCATTTGTTGTTTTGCTTTTGCAGCACCCGAGTCGCCATGAAAACTAACACGATAACTTATTTCAAATTCACGATTCAGGAACCAAATAAGCACAAACAAAAGCAAAATATCCAAAATAAATTCATATATAAGTCTATGGTGTCCAGAGAAAAGAGCAAGGGAGAGTGTTGAATTATCAGTTATATTTGACTGACCTTTTTCAGTCTGAAAATAGGATAGCGTTGAATTATCAGTTACAATTGACTGAACTTGAAAAATCTGACCACTAACTGACATGTCACATAACTCTACACTGAGTAATACCAGCAATGTTATACCAGCTAGTGCTGCTAGAATTGACTTCATCCATGAACTCAACATAGTAAAGTTACAATAATGTAGCATGGCCATTACAATACAACAACAGAAAAAACGATCCTGCAGCATCTTACTCAACACTAAGTCACATGACATATTCGAGTAAACTGCAACAACAGGTATACTGGCTAATACTGCTCCAACCAAGTTACGGAAATACCACCCAGACAAAAATTTTACACAGCTACGACAGTCCTCCAACTTCTTCTTGTGATATTCTATATCTGTAAATGCGTGTACTAAAGCCATCACCTCTATAATCAATGATAGTGCAAAAATCACAATCCATGGAATATTCCTATCAAAAACTATAAAACAACATACAGATATCAGTGAAAAAATAATTAAAGACACAAATGTCTCCAACAGAGCATGGTAGCGAGGTGATGATATAGTGTTCTCTGACTGTAAACCTTCATGATATATATTTCTGTAGTCATGTTCTAGGTCTGGTCTAAGGAAACTTAAGGTAATTAAATTGATAGGAGGACGGTAGAATAATTCCTTATTTTTAATGTCTTCTTGTAAACATTTAATGATTTGGCGATCATTTTGTCTGTGCAGGTCACGACGATGCCAGGGATCATTAATTGGTATCATAGCTGGGTCATCTTTATTATCTATAATAAATAAAAGTACATATAAGTTTCTACAGTAAATAACTGGTGGAACTAGTATGTAAAAACTAAAATGCTAAAATTGACGATTACTAGTAGTATGAAGAGATTCATTGGCTTTTCCATATCGGTTACCAACCCAAGACTACCTAATCGGGCCAATATGGAAAGGATCAAGAAGTTCCAAACTGATCAGAATGAAATTAGGTCCTTCCATATACTCATTCCTCACAAGTTTGGTTAATATTGGCTTTTTAGTTTCAGAATAGATGATTAACTGTGATTTCCCATAGGGTTCAATGCAAATCTATGCGCCACTACAGCCACCGTTTTTTCCACTCAATCAGCATCAAATGATAGAGGGTATATCATTTAGAAATTAAACATAGTAGTTTTCGAGAAGAAATTTGAAAAATTGACCAATCAGAATCAAAAATTGCCTCTGGTGTCCATATTTTTCATCTTATCCAAATAAAACAAGTAATTTTGATAAAGGACCTTTAATACATTAATCCTGCTAACTTTGGTTTTTAAAGACCTTGTAGTTTCAGAGGAGACTTAAAAAGTTGGTCAGATCAAAATCTATGCACTATGGCATCATGTGATAAAGATTCTCTGAAAGTCTCATGGAATTCCCTTTAGTGGTTTAGGAGGAGTTGCGGATGGCATACTGTTACCCCCTATCAAAAGGAATGGCAAAGTCCATGTGTTGGTATGGGAAACCTAAAATGTTGGTCAGAAAAAAAATCTAAAATAGGAGGTGCACTACAGCATCATGTAATAAAGATCCTCTGAAAGTTTCATCAAATTCCATTCAGTGGTTTAGGAGGAGTTGTGGATGGCATCATGGTACCCCTATCACAATGAATGTCAAAGTCCATGTTTTTCTATGGGAAACCCCAAAAATTGGTCCGATCAAATTCTTAAATAGGAGGTGCACAATGCCATCATGGGATGAAGATTCTCTGAAAGTTTCATCAAATTCCATTCAGTAATTTAGGAGCAGTTGTGGATACAAAGGTCGGACGCACGGACGGACGGTCGGACGGACACAATGAGTACTATATACCCCACGGGGGTATAATAAAATATTTGGCATAGTAGTTTTAGAGAGAATAAATCTGATTTGACTAATCAGAATCAAAAATAGCCTCTGTTGGCCATGTTTTTCATCCAATACAAATAAAACAAGTAATAATTGTAACAGTGAACTGTTACTAAGTCTCCCAAACGAAGTTTCCAAAACATAACTCCCACATATTATTAAAAGATTTCGTCGGGACGACATAATGACAAGTAATAATTGTAACAGTGAACTGTTACTAAGTCTCCCAAACGAAGTTCTCCATCAGACCCCCCAATGGTACCAAATGCTTGGTCTTGTCATAAGGAGTAATAATATATATGGTTATATGGAGGGGATCTCAATGGTTTTCCAAGATATTAAGTATTTTGTCAATTGAGGGGGGCGGGACATGACCCCCTCAGACCCCCCTTAGGTACCAAATCTTTCCTCTTATCATAAGCAGTAATAATATATATGGTTATAGGGTGGGGATCTCAATGGTGTTCAAGATATTAAGTCTTTTGTCATTTGAGGGGGTGGGGCCTGACCCCCCTCAGACCCCCCTATAGTACCGAAGTCTTCGTCTAATCATCAGGAGTAATAATATATATGGTTATGGGGTGGGGATCTCAATGGTTTTCAAGATATAAAGTATTTTGTCATTTGAGGGCGGCGGGGCATGACCCCCTCAGACCCCCCTTAGGTACCAAATCCTTCGTCTTATCATAAGCAGTAATAATATATATTGTTATAGGGTAGGAATGTAAACTATTTTTGACCTATTAAAAAAATATCAATTTTTCAGGTATTTGAAGGGGCGTGGCACTGCCCCTGGGGCCCCCTCATAACCCCCTTAGGTAACAAATCCTTCGTCTTATCATAAGCAGTAATAATATATATGGTTATAGGGTAGGAATTTAAACTATTTTTGACCTATTCAAAAAATATCAATTTTTGAGGTATCTGAAGGGGTGTGGCACTGTCCCTGAGGCCCCCTACACTTGAAAAATGGTTAGGACCAACATCTCATGGGGTACTATCATTGTGCAAAATTTGACTGAAATTGGTCAAGTATAAAGTACAAAAGTGCCCCGAACAAAGTTGAAGAAAGAAGAAGAAGAATTTTTCAAAATGGCCACCAAACGTCTCCAACCGATTGCGATTTTTTTCATCAGTTTGTTCGTCTAATTGTACTTTACAAACCTACTAAGTTTAATGAAATTCTATCGTACAGTTTTTGAGATATAAACATTTTAAATTTTCGGAGGGTACTGATCTTTGAATGGCGGCCATTTCGAAAAAAAAAGTATTGATTGCACACCTTCACATAGTGATCTTACTTTCTGCCAAGTTTCATTCAATTCTATCCAGGCATCTCCGAGAACTAAGCCGGACATAAATCATTGAAAGAAAGAAAGAAAGAAAGAATAATAAAGAACTGGAAGAATAACAATATGTCGCCGACTTTCACTTGACATAATAAGAAACGCAACAAAAACAATAAGTCTCCAAACTTAGTTTGGGAGACTTAATGAGTATTTTTTTTATAAAGGACTTTCAATACATTAATCCTACCAACTTTGGTTGTTACTCAGACCTTGTAGTTTCAGTGGTAATGATGAAATAGTGATTTTTCAATTCAAACCTATGTGCCACTGTAGCCACCAAATATGCCACCTAATCAAACCAATGAGAAACCTTTGTAGAAGGTCTCCCAATCATCATTCCTAACAAGATTGCTACAGAGCAGCAAAGTGTCCCCCACCGCTATTAGAAATACGTAAACCATTATAGGAATGCTATCTATATTGTAAATAAAATGTATGGATACAACACTAATATTATGCCCCACATACTGTGCTTAACTAAGTTTATTGAGAGCACTAACAAGTAGTTGATAGGAAAACATGAAGTTAAAGGCAGTAACTCCCACAAAAATTATCCGAGAGCGCTCGTTTTCAAACTTGATCAAGGAATCAGCAATATACACCTTCCATATAAAATGGTTAAAATCCATCAAGAAATGTGGAATTGAGAGTGCTTACTAAAAGTTGATAGGAAAGAACCAAGTCAAGGGCAGTAACTCTCACAAAAATTAACTGATTTGGTGTATTAATTTTAGAGGAGAAGAAATTTGAAAATTTAATGAATCAGAATCAAGAATTGTGCTGTGGCCATGTTTTTCATCCAATCAGAATAAAATGAGGACTTTTTATAGACACCCTTCCATGCACCATTCCAAAGTTTAGTTCAATTTGATCCAGTGGTGTCGGAGATGATGAAATTGTGATTTTCACATAGGCGTCAATGTAAACATATATGCCACCATTAAGCTGCCATATATGCCACCTGATCATTTGAACAATCAGAATCAACGATTGCCTCTAATGATCATGTTTTTCATCCAAAAGGAATAAAATGACGAAGTTGTACAGATACCCTTCTATAAACCATTCCTGCAAAGTTAGGTTTATTCTGGCCCACTGGTTTCAGAGGAGATGTGAAATTGTGATTTCCCATAGGCTTCAATGTAAACCTATGTCCCACCATAGCCACCATATATGCCACCTGATCAACATCAATTGAGTATTCTTTGTAGAGGCTCTCCTAATCATCATTCTTATACATGTATATACATTTTGAAAAGATTTGGTACTTAGTAGTTTACGAGAAGAAATTTGAAAATTTGACCAATTAGAATCAAGAATTGTCTCTGGTAGCCATGTTTTCATCCAATCAAATAATGAGGAAGTTTTACAAATGCCCTTCCATACAACATCCCTGCAAAGTTGGTTCAATTTGGCTCGGTGGTTTCAGAGGAGATGACGAATTGTCTAATAGACGGATGACGGACACAAGTGATGACAGGCTATAATTAATTCAAGCAAGGATTGTAGATAATTCCACAAGAGTAGATCTCTAAACAAAATAAAGCAAAAATCACTTTCAAAGATATATATCATTATGCTCAACACTTTCACAAAGCCTCAGAATTTGGCTAAACTTAACAGTTTTAGATATAATATGCCAAAAACTTTTGTCTGACCCCTATGTTCTATTTTTAGTAACAGCAGCCATGTTTTCCAACGTAATAATAATCCCCAAAACAGTTCTATGCAGAACACCCTAAGAAACATCATACCAAGTTTGGTTCTGATTGGGCAAGTAGTTTCAGAGGAGAAGATTTTTGAAAGAAATAACATTAATAAAATGCTCCACTGGGCGCAGCTAGATACGACCGCAGATGTCGAACCCTGAATAGTTGGGGCAATTATGAACACAACATTCAAGCTTGATACAATACTGAATTTGGATTGTGAATAAATATTTGACACAGCATAGGTTTCTGACACAGAATGAATGTTGTCTAAGAACTTAAAATTTTTTAATTTACCTATTCAAACCATATCAGTATTATTTGTTTTTATATATAAATCAGAAATAACCAATTTAAAATTTAAAATTGGGCACACATATCAATTTCTTGCTATTGCGCAATACTGTGTAATTGAAAATTTCTTCAAATATTTGACACATAATAGGTTTCTGACACAGAATAACTGAAATCAAAGAACTTAGAATTGGTCATATGAGTTGAATTTATATTCAATTTTTTGCTTCTTGTGCAATACAATATGCTGTGGAGAATTGCCCCCCCCAAAAAAAACTAATAATTTACCCCTTTTTTTAGCTTTTGTGCAATACACTATGAAGTTGCACATTGACCCCCCCCTCCCAAAAAAAAACAAAAAACAATAAAATTTAATGTAACCCCCCCTTTTTTTGCTAAAAAAATTTGAATTTTTTTTTTAATTTATGAAATATGAAATGAGAAAAAAATTACCCCCTCCCCAATTTCTCATTTACCCCCCCCCCTCTAAATTTTGTTTTCAACCCCCCCCCCCCCCCCCCCCCATTTCTTTATACTTTGCAACCATAACAGCCTATTTAAATACACCATAACATATTAAAATAGAAAATGACATCATAGTCATGGAATTTGTTAATAATAAGGTTTTGATAGCTGAGCACACATATCAATTTCTTGCTATTGCACAATACTGTGCAATTGAAAATTTCTTCAAATATTTGACACATAATAGGTTTCTGACACAGAATAACTGAAATAAAGAACTTAGAATTGGTCATATGATTTGAATTTATATTCAATTTTTTGCTTCTTATGCAATACAATATGCTGTGGAGAATTCCCCCCCCCCCAAAAAAAAAAAAAAATTTTACCCCTTTTTTAGCTTTAATTTTGGACCCCGATTTGGACCAACTTGAAAACTGGGCCCATAATAAAAAAAACTAAGTACATGTTTAGATTCAGCATATCAAAGAACCCCAAGAATTCAATTTTTGTTAAAATCAAACTAAGTTTAATTTTGGACACTTTGGACCTTAATGTAGACCAATTTGAAAACAGGACCAAAAATTAAGAATCTAAATGCACGGTTAGATTCGGCATATCAAAGAACCCAAATAAGTCAATTTTCGATGAAATCAAACAAAGTTTAATTTTGGACCCAGATTTGGACCAACTTGAAAACTGGGCCCATAATAAAAAAACTAAGTACATGTTTAGATTCAGCATATCAAAGAACCCCAAGAATTAAATTTTTGTTAAAATCAAACTAAGTTTAATTTTGGACCCTTTGGACCTTAATGTAGACCAATTTGAAAACGGGACCAAAAATTAAGAATCTAAATGCACAGTTAGATTCGGCATATCAAAGAACCCCAATACTTCAATTTTTGATGAAATCAAACAAAGTTTAATTTTGGACCCCGATTTGGACCAACTTGAAAACTGGGCCCATAATAAAAAAAAACTAAGTACATGTTTAGATTCAGCATATCAAAGAACCCCAAGAATTCAATTTTTGTTAAAATCAAACTAAGTTTAATTTTGGACCCTTTGGACCTTAATGTAGACCAATTTGAAAACGGGACCAAAAATTAAGAATCTAAAGGCACGGTTAGATTCGGCATATCAAAGAACCCCAATAGTTCAATTTTCGATGAAATCAAACAAAGTTTAATTTTGGACCCTTTTGGCCCCTAATTCCTAAATTGTTGGGACCAAAGCTCCAAAAATCAATCCCAACCTTCCTTTTATGGTCATAAACCTTGTGTTTAAATTTCATAGATTTCTATTTACTTATACTAAAGTTATTGTGCAAAAACCAAGAAAAATGCTTATTTGGGCCCTTTTTTAGCCCCTACTTCCTAAACTGTTGGGACCAAAACTCCCAAAAACAATCCCAACCTTCCTTTTGTGGTCATAAACCTTGTGTTAAAATTTCATAGATTTCTATTTACTTATACTAGAGTTATTGTGCGAAAACCAAGAAAAATGCTTATTGGGCCCTTTTTTGGCCCCTGATTCTTAAACTGTTGGGACCAAAACTCCCAAAATCAATCCCAACCTTCCTTTTGTGGTCATAAACCTTGTGTTTAAATTTCATAGATTTCTATTAACTTATACTAAAGTTATAGTGCGAAAACCAAATGTCTTCGGACGACGACGCAGACGACGGACGACGACGCAGACGACGACGACGACGACGCCAACGTCATACCAATATACGACCGCAAAAATTTTGCGGTCGTATAAAAACTCCAACATGGCTTAGCGGATGAAAACCAAAATTTGACTAGAGATAGATCTCATCAAGCTGAACACTTTTACCCTATGTCAGATTTTAGCTTGACCTAACAGTTTTGAAGATATATGCAAAAAACTACTGTTTGACCCCTATGTTCTATTTTTAGTAACAGCGGCCATGTTTTTCGACGAATCAAAAATCCCCATACCAGTTCTATGCAGGGTACCCCAAGGAACATTCATACCAAGTTTGGTTCTAATTAGTCAAGCAGTTTCAGAGGAGAAGAGTTTTGTATAATGGTTAACGACACGACGGACGACGACGATGATGGATGCCAAGTGATGGCAATAGCTCACATGGCCTTTGGCCAGGTGAGCTAAAAAAGGCATTTTGTGGGATACGTAAATTCGTGGATTGCTGGCTTAGAAAAAAATATATAAAAAGTTGTTGAAATACTGAAATTCGTGGCTTGTCACATCAGATATCATGAACTGCGACAAAACGTCCCGATCAGACATTCTACAGTAAAGTACTGATTTTAAGCGCTTATAAAACAAAAGTCTAACAAACAGGTTCTTCAAATTTTGAACCGAACAAAGCTTGTCATGAATTTAACAAGATTAACAAAATCCGTAATTATTTACTTGTTAGGTGTGAAATATATATTGACAAAATTGCAATCACTTGTCATCAAATACCTCGGGGCATATACATCCATATTTTTAATTCGATTACGATAATTTCAATAATTTCTGCTTTATTATCTTTCTACAAGATGTAATTACTGTAATTTATGAGAAAGTCTGTATTGTTTAGGCCTACTAAGGATTAATATTTTTCTTGAATGTTTGAATTTTAAAAAAGCCGGAAGTGAATTCCGCAACAATTTACACAGTCTAACTATTTTTAAATAAAATTGTTTGAGTGTTACCAAAGACAAAATTACATGAAACACTGTATCCTCTGTAGATGATTCATCATATGTCAGTATCCAAGTACATGCTGTAAAAACGCAATTGTTCAATGTTGTCTTGGGTAGGTACATCAAAACTCTGTGGTTTCAAACTTAAGTACATTTAAGCTCAAGTAAAAATATTATTTTTCGTTGGAAATTTAAATTCGTGGTTTAATTGGACCCACTAAAACCATGAAAATTGGTATACAATGAATTTTAATGAATCCACAGTATGCAAATATCCAATAAATTCAACACAGAATAACAAAGACTCAATTAATGGTTTGGTGTTTTGATATTATATTCCATTTCCAAATATATTCCTTTATCAGATATCCTATTTCATGGAGTCTCTTGTACTGGAAACTACTGACCAGTAAAGTGATCTCGGTATAATACAAGAGGCTCCCAGGAGCCTCTATCGCTCACCTGCTATTTCCATTTGTTCATGGCTAAAGGACCTTGAGATTAACATCCATGCCATGTTTGGTTTCAGTCCATTCAATCATTTTCAAGAAGAAGCTGTTTGTATGTTTTTCCCATAGGGTCCTATGTTAAACTAAGTCCCCTGCTGGCCACAAATTTGGATGACAGATCAGCACCAAAGTAACAACACTTGGTAAGCACCTCATAAGGGATATTCCTTCTATGTTTGATTTCAATTGTCCTTTCAGTGGTTCTCTAGAAGAAGATTTTTGTATGTATTTCCCATAGGGTCATGTGTTAAACT
The DNA here is from genome assembly GCA_028015205.1 of Mytilisepta virgata. NCBI lineage: Eukaryota > Metazoa > Mollusca > Bivalvia > Mytilida > Mytilidae > Mytilisepta > Mytilisepta virgata. The sequence goes on from CM051520.1 coordinate 47,203,473, forward strand.
AAGTCCTCTGCTGATGGCCATCTTGGCAACAAAGTAACAACACTTGTTCAGCACCTCATAAGGAACATTCTTGCCAATTGTTTGGTTTCAATCAATTCAGCAGTTTTCTAGAAGATGATTTTTATATGTATTTCCAATAGGGTCCTATGTTAAACTAAAGTCTCATGCTAGTGGCCATCTTGGATGACAGATCGGCAGCAATTTTATAAATTGGTACAGGACCATCATACAATCATTCGGGCATATTATCAATTCAATCTATCAAACGGTTTCGAAGAAGTTGTTTGTATGTATTTCCCATAAGGTCCTACGTTAACTATGTCCCAAGGTGGTGGCCATCTTGTATCTCCAATTGGCACAAAAATTATAAATTTGGTAGAAGACCATCTAAGGAACATTCCTGCAAAGCAGACGTTCATTTGGTCTTGTGGTTTCTGGCAAGAAGATTTTTGAAACATTGAATCCTATGTTAACTATGTCCTGCAGACTGTAGTCATCTTGGATTTCTGATCGGCATCAAAATTATAAATTTGATAAAGGATCATCATACAATCATTCAGGCATATTATCAATTCAATCTGTCAAATGGTTTCAAAGAAGAAGTTGTTTGTATGTATTTCCCATAAGGTCCAATTGTTAATTATGTTCCACGGTGGCAGCCATCTTGGATTTCCAATTGGCACCAAAATTATACATTTGGTAGAGGACCATCTAAGGAAAATCCCTCAAAGTAGAAGTTCATTTGGACTTGTGGTTTCTGACAAGAAGATTTTTTAAATTGCAACCAATCAGAACACATTGGGCCTGGCAGCCATGTTGAATATTCAATCGGAACCAAAATTACCAATTCTTTAAAGGACCTTCCCAGGAACATTGCCAAGTTCGGTTCCATTTCTTCTCTGGTTTTTAAGAAGACTAGATTTTGAAAGAGTACCTCCTAAGGACCATTCCACCAAATTTGGGTCTCAATTTACCAAGTAGTTTCAGAGCAGAAGATTTTTATACATTTTTACCCTTGACCTATGTTAAAACTATGTCGAATGGTGGATATCTTGGACAGAGGTCGTGGTCATCAGACAGGATTTTGAAAGAGGACCACCTAAGGACTACTTGTCTAAATTGGCCAAGTTAAGTTTCAGGGAAGAAGATTTTTAAACATTTTTCTCATACGGTCCTATGTCAAAACTATGTCTGCTGATGGGGTACATTTTGGACAGAGGTCAGGGTCAATGGACACAATTTTGAAAGTAAAGTTTATGCCGGACAACGATGACGACAGACACCAAGTGATGGCAATAGCTTACATGACCTTTTAGGACAGGTGAGCTAAAAAGAGATATCTGGTTTTAAGAGGGACTGTTTTGTGGTCTATTGAGTGCAGCTGGCAAGAAATAATATTCTTTTTCATCAAATGTTTGAAACTAAACATTTACCATCACCTATTTTGTCTAACGAAAGTTCACTGGTATTGTAATATCCACTACTGTGTCTACGATGAAGCAGTTCTGTAGGAGATACACCATTCACATCTGTACCCTGTAAAACAGTTATAATACTTCAAACAATTGAAAAAGTTCTGTAGGAGATATACCATTCACATAAGATTTACCCTGTCAAACATTTATAATACCTCAAACAATTAAAAAGTTCTGAAGGAGAAACCACCCTGTAAAACAATTATAATGCTTCAAACAATTGAAACAGTTATGGTGTCGATACACCATTCTCATCTAGATCTTTACCCTCTAAAACATTTACAATACTGGTTACTTAACCAATTGAAACAGTTATGTAGGAGATACACCATTCACATCTGTACCCTGTAAAACATTTATTATACCTAAACCATTGAAACAGTTCTATAGGACATACACCATTCACATCTGTACCCTGTAAAACATTTACAATACCTAAACCATTGAAACAGTTCTATAGGACATACACCATTCACATCTGTACCCTGTAAAACATTTACAATACCTAAACCATTGAAACAGTTCTATAGGACATATACACCATTCACATCTGTATCCTGTAAAACATTTACAATACCTAAAACAATTGAAACAGTTCTATAGGACATATACACCATTCACATCTGTACCCTGTAAAACATTTACAATACCTAAACCATTGAAACAGTTCTATAGGACATATACACCATTCACATCTGTACCCTGTAAAACATTTATTATACCTAAACCATTGAAACAGTTCTATAGGACATACACCATTCACATCTGTACCCTGTAAAACATTTACAATACCTAAACCATTGAAACAGTTCTATAGGACATACACCATTCACATCTGTACCCTGTAAAACATTTACAATACCTAAACCATTGAAACAGTTCTATAGGACATATACACCATTCACATCTGTATCCTGTAAAACATTTACAATACCTAAAACAATTGAAACAGTTCTATAGGACATATACACCATTCACATCTGTACCCTGTAAAACATTTACAATACCTAAACCATTGAAACAGTTCTATAGGACATATACACCATTCACATCTGTATCCTGTAAAACATTTACAATACCTAAAACAATTGAAACAGTTCTATAGGACATATACACCATTCACATCTGTACCCTGTAAAACATTTACAATACCTAAAACCATTGAAACAGTTCTATAGGAGATACATCATTTACATCTGTACCATGTAAAACATTTACAATACCTTCAACAATTGAAACAGTTCTATAGGAGATACATCATTTACATCTGTACCATGTAAAACATTTACAATACCTAAAACAATTGAAACAGTTCTATACGAGATACACCATTCACATATGTAACCTGTAAAACATTTAAAATGCCTAAAACAATTGAAACAGTTCTATATGAGATACACCATTCACATCTGTACCCTGTAAAACATTTACAATACCTAAAACAATTGAAACAGTTCTATAGGAGACAAACTATTCACATCTGTACCCTGTAAAACATTCATAGTATCTGAAACAATTGAAACAGTTCTGTAGGAGATACACCATTCCCATCTGTACTCTGTAAAACATTTATAATACCTAAAACAATTGAAACAGTTCTATAGGAGACAAACTATTCATATCTGTACCCTGTAAAAAATATTCATAGTATCTGAAACAATTGAAACAGTTCTGTGGGAGATACACCATTCCCATCTCTACTCTGTAAAACATTTATAATACCAAAAACAATTGAAACAGTTCTAAAGGACATACCATTCTGTAAAAAATTTACAAAATCTCTAACATTTGAAATAGTTCTGTAGGAGATACAGAGTTTACATCTGTATCATGTACAACATTTACAACACCTCAAACTTTTGAAACAGTTTTGAAGTACATATGCAGGTACCATTCACATCTGTATCCTCTAAAACATTTATAATGCCTCAAACAATTGAAACAGTTCTGAAGGAGATACCCGCCTGTAAAACATTTACAATACCTCAAAAAATTGAAAAAGTTCTGCAAGAGAGACTCCATTCACATCTGTACCCTATAAAACATTCATAGTACATAAAACAATTGAAACAGTTTGAAGGCTATACAACATTCAAACCTTTTTCCTGTAGAATATTTATAATATCTCTATCAATTATAACAAAAGGCTAGTAGGAGCCTGTACAGCCCACCTGGATTCACCTTGGCAATCAATGGCCATAAAAACAGTAACTGAAAGTCTGCTGGGATCTACGGAAAATTTTACTGGTATATTGAATCAACATCTACATATATATAAATATCTTTGCTACCATATTTTTTTTATATTGGATCAAGTTTTATAGAAGACTTCAGGAATATAGCAATTGTGTCCATCAATCTGTCACATTCACTTTCTTGTGACATCAATTCGTCCTTCAATTTTGGGGTTTACGAATTTAATTTCTATATAAAATGGTTCCATATTACCTGTAGATGCGCAGGGGTCCACAGTGGTTGAACTTCGAAAACTTTGAATTCAAGCTTGTGACCTAATCTTGTTTTTCAGTTTTCAATCTATGCATTTTATTGCTTTACAATATTGTCATGCACCACAAGCAGATGTGCAATAAGGTTTTAGAATTTTAGTTTCTAAATTTGGGGCCCACAGGGGTTGAATTTCGAAAAATTGTCAATTTAAGCTTATGACCTTAACTCCTCTTTCATTTTCCAATTTATGCATTTTATTTATATTCATTATTGTTATACACAGTATGTAGATCTGCAATAAGCTTCTAAAATTTTGATTTTCAAAACTAGGGACCTGGGTGAATTAAAACTAGAGGCTCCAAGGAGCCTGTATTGCTCACCTGTCTTGACTGGCAGTCTGGAACATTGCTGTCCAGTTCCAACTGGCTCACGGGTTTCAAACAAGATCTTTCAGTGAAATTTACCATTAGGTCCTATGTTAAACTATGTTCGGCTCTGGTGGCCATCTTGGATGAGAGGCGGGGTCATCGGATATAATTCTGAAAGAGGACATCATAAGGACCATTGCTGCCAAGTCTTGTTCCAATTGGCCCAGTGGTTTCAGACAAGGTATGTAAGTAAATTTCCCAAAGGGTCCTATATTAAACTAAACTGTTCGGCTCTGGTGGCCATCTAGGATGACAGTGGAGGGGGGGGGGGTTCATTGGATATAGTTCTAAAAGAGGACCACCTAAGGACCATTGCTGCCAAGTTTTGTTACAGTTGGTTTCAGGCAAGAAGATTTTTAAGTAAATTTAGGGTCACTCTGGCAGACATCTTGGATGAGAGGCAAGGCCATCGGATACAATTCTGACAGAGGACAACCTAAGGACCATTCCTGCGAAGTTTTGTTCCAATTGACCAAATGGTTTCAGACAAGAAGATCTTTAAGTAAATTTCCCATTGGGTCCTATTTTTAACTAAGTTCGGCTCTGGCAGCCATCTTGGATTACAGGTAGGGTCATAGGATACAATTCTGAAAGTGGACCATCTAAGGACCATTGATGCCAAGTTTTGTTCAAATTTGCCCCATGGTTTCAGGAGAAGATCTTTTAAGGAAAGTTTACGATGACGATGGACGCCAAGTGATGACAATACTTTGGATTCATTTATTTTCGTGGCTAGAGAAACTAGAGGCTCTCAAGAGCCTGTATCGCTCACCTGGATTTAACTTTTCACCTTGAGCAGGACTAAAAATTTAAGTGTTGCAGTAAATTTGGCTGGTTTTTCTATAGGGTTCTATGTTAAACTAAGTTCAGCTGTGGCAGCCATCTTGGTTGACAGTCCAGGTCAATGGACACATTTTAAAAAGAGAACCATCTATGGACTATTACAGCTTAGTCTTGTTCCAACTGGCTTAATTGTTTCAGACAAGAAGATTTTTAAATGAATTTTCCCATATGATCTTATATTTAACTAAGTTCGGCCGTGGCAGCAATTTTGGTTGACAATTCAGGTAATCTGACATCATTCTGAAAGAGGACCATCTAAGGACCAATGCTGCCAACTTTAGTTCCAATGGGCTCAGTAGTTGCAGACGAAAACATTTTTGAGTGAATTTCCCATAGGGTCCTGAGTTAAACTAAGTTTGGCTGTCGTGGCCATCTTGGTTCACAGTCCACGAAATCCAACACATTTCTGAAAGAGGACCTCCTAAGAACCACTGCTGCCAAGTTTGGTTCCAATATGTCAAGTGGTTTCAGACAAGAAGATTTTTCAATGAATTTCCCATAGGGCCCTATGTTAAACTAAGTTCGGCTGTGGCGGCAATCTTGGTTAACAGTCCAGGTCATCGGACAAATTTCTGAAAGAGAACCTCCTAAGGACCATTACTACTAAGTTTGGTTCCAATTGGCCTTGTAGTTTCATAGAAGAAGATTTTTTAAATTCATCCCCCCTTTTTCTATTTTTAGTAACAGCAGCCATGTCAGTTGGAAGTCGGGAATGCCAGACATAGTTTTGGAAGGGGACCGCCCAAGGACCATTCAATCAAAGTTTGGCCCCAATTGGCCCAGTGGTTTCAGAGGAAATGATCTTTAATGGAAAGTTTGTCGGATGCCGTTTTTAAAGGGCAAAAACTCCTATAAGGGGTCAATCAATGATTTTGGTCATGTTGACTTATTTGTAGATCTTACTTGGTTGAACATTTTTGCTGTTTACAATTTGCCTTTATCTATAATAATATTCAAGATAATAACCTAAAACTGCAAAATTTCCTTAAAATTAACAATTCAGGGGCAATAACCCAACTAAGGGTTGACCGATTCGTCTGAAAATTAGATCTTGACCTGATGAACATTTTTACCCCAGTCAGTTTTGCTCTAAATGCTTTAGTTTTTGAGATATAAGCCAAAAACTACAGTTTACCCCTATGTTCTATTTTTAGCCATGTCGGCCATGTTGGTTGGCAGGCGGGGTCATCGGACAAATTTTTTAAACTAGATACCCTAATGATGCTTTTGGCCAAGTTTGGTTCTATTTGGCCTAGTAGTTACAGAGGAGAAGATTTTTGTAAAAGTTAACGGACGACGGACGCCAAGTGATGAGAAAAGCTCACTTGACCCTTTGGGTCAGGTGAGCTAAAAAAGGCAATTTGTTGGTTACGTAAATTTGTGGATTGCTGGCTTAGAAAAAATATAAAAAGATGTTGAAATACTGAAATTCATCGCCTGGCACATCAGATATTATGAAAATACTGAGACAAACCGTGCCGATCATACTTTGATATTGTACAGTAAAGTACTGATTTTAAGCGGTTATAAAACAAAAGTCTAACAAACAGATTCTTCAAATTTTGAACCGAACAAAGCTTGTCATGAATTCAACAAGATTAACAAAATCCTTAATTATTTACTTGTTAGGTTAATCAGGTGTGAAACATATATTGACAAAAATTGCAATCACTAGTCACCAAATACCTCGGGGCATATGCATACAAATGTTTAATCCGATTACGATAATTGTAATAATTTCTGCTTTATTATCTTTTTACAAGATTTTATTACTGTAATTTATGAGAAATTCGGAATTGTTTAGGCCTACTTAGGATTAATCTTTTTCTTGAATGTTTGAATTAAAAAAAAAAACGGAAGTGAATTCCGCAACAATTTACACAGTCAAAATATTTTTAAAGAACATCGAGCATTTATTTGTTACCAAAGACAAAATTACATGAAACACTGTATCCTCTGTGGAAATAGCTGACTCATCATATGTCAGTATCCAATAGGATAGGTACATCAAAACTCTGGTTTCAAACTTGAGTGCAAAAAAATTTAATCTCAAGTAAAAATATTATTTTTCATTGGATATTTAAATTCATGGTTTACTGGGACCCACGAAAACCACGAAAATTGGTATACAGGAATTTTAATGAATCCACAGTAGAACACAGGAACCTATGTTGAACTAAGTCAGAAATCAAGTATTCATCCATCGCTTTTTAGCTCAAATGGCTGCGGGCCAGGTGAGCTAAAAAGCGATGGATGAATACTTGATTTCTGACTTAGTCTGGAATTACTGCATCCGGGGCAGAAATTATTATTCGGATCATGTGACTTTAGTGTGTTGTTAGGCATGAGAATGGCACTTTTGGAGGTTAAGAGAGTGAAGGGAAATTTGAAGGATAAGAAAGTCAGGCAAGTTTTAGCTTTCTGTATTCTTGGCATGATATACCACCTGAGACAGATTTTGCCGCAACTCTGGTACAGTTTTTGTCTCAAAATTTACCGGGGCTGTTATATTGTTATTGTTTCTATGCCTAACAAATCGTCACGTGATACGTCATTCTTTACCTCCGTTGCAAAGAGCGATCTATCTCGAAAAAGCGTGTGACCTTTCATTTGTAATTGGAGTTATTGATTTAATTTCTTCACAGGATTATATTGCATAACATCTTTAAATGGGCATAAGGATTTAGATTTTTGCATTTGGGTAAGTGTACAATCTTATTGCAGGGTGCTGGGATCACTGTCTATTCCGACAGTCAAGCTTTCTAGTTACATCTTAGAGCAGATCACAAAGATAACGTGTGATTTTGGTAAAATGTCAGAAAATTTTTACCTTAGAATCAAAATGGTTAGACATTCTGGATACTTCGGTTTCCCTTGCATCCTGAAACAGATATGAACATAGTTATCTTCTTTGATTTTCTACTATTTACCTTTTATTATGTTGACAGCATGAATGGTCTTGGCTGTTTGTTTTAAGTTGGGTTTTGAGTGGCTGAGTGGTCTGGGTAGCTTGTTTTAAGTTCTATAGTACTACAAACAATGTGGCTGAGTGGTTAAGGTAGCTTGTCTCAGGTTCTATAGTACAAAAAACAATGTGGCTGAGTGATTTAGGTAGCTTGTCTCAGGTTCTATAGTACAACAAACAATGTGGCTGGTGGTTAGGTAGCTTGTACAACAAACAATGTGTCTGAGTAGTCAAGGTAGCTTGTCTCAGGTTCTATAGTACAAAAAACAATGAGGCTGAGTGGTTTAGGTAGCTTCTCAAGTTCTATAGAACAACAATGTGGCTGAGTGGTTTAGGTAGCTTGTCCCAGGTTCTATAGTACAACTAACAATGTGGCTGAGTGGTTTAGGTAGCGTGTCTCAGGTTCTATAGTACAAAAAACAATGTGGCTGAGTGGTTTAGGTAGGTTCTCATGTTCTATAGAACAACAATGTGGCTGAGTAGTCAAGGTAGCTTGTCTCAGGTTCTATAGTACAAAAAACAATGTGGCTGAGTGGTTTAGGTAGCTTGTCTCAGGTTCTATAGTACAACAAACAATGTGGCTGAGTGGTTTAGGTAGCTTGTCCCAGGTTCTATAGTACAACTAACAATGTGGCTGAGTGGTTTAGAAGCTTGTCACAAGTTCTACAATACAACAAACAATGTGTCTGAGTAGTCAAGGTAGCTTGTCTCAGGTTCTATAGTACAACAAACAATGTGGCTGAATGGTTTAGGTAGCTTCTCAAGTTCTATAGAACAACAATGTGGCTGAGTAGTCAAGGTAGCTTGTCTCAGGTTCTATAGTACAACAAACAATGTGGCTGGTGGCTTAGGTAGCTTGTACAACAAACAATGTGTCTGAGTACAAAAAACAATGTGGCTGACTGGTTTAGGTAGATTGTCTCAGATTCTATAGTACAACAGGTAGCATCTCAAGTTCTATAGAACAACAATGTGGCTGAGTAGTCAAGGTAGGTTGTTTTAAGTTCTATATTACAACAAACAATGTGGCTAAAATTTACATATGAATTAAAAAGTCAATTTCAGTTGTAGAGATTATTAACACACCTCTTTGTTGCTTACTTCTCCTTCCATTGAAGCGTTCCCCATATGTTCCATTTCAATTATAACATTATCAGCATCAGACTTATCCAAATCTCCACTGGATGCTTTAGGACTTGTTGTTGTTGATCGTTTCTTTGAAGTTGATATGAAATATGTCTTGATGACTAAAAAATTATATATATGACATAATAATATAAATCATTCATATAATGTGATAAGCAAATTTAATTAGTCTCAATAAAATTAGATTTGTTAGATGTACATTGTGTTACAATCTAACAACTAGAGGCTCTCAAGAGACTGTATCGCTCACCTGGATTTATCTTGTCCACCTTGAGCAGGACTAACATTTAAGTGTAGCAGTCAATGTAGCTAGTTTTCCTATAGGGTCCTATGTTGAACTAAGTTTGGTTGTAGTGGCAGTCGGGGTCATCAGACATAATTCTGAAAGAGAACAATGTAAGTACCACTGCTGCCCAGTCTTTTTCCAATTCGCCAAGTAGTTTCAGACGAGAAGATTTTTCAATGAATTTTCCCTAGGATTCTATGTTAGATTGAATTTAACTGTGGTGCCATCATAGTTGACAATCCAAGTCATTCAACATAATTCTGAAAGAAGACCATCTATTTAGGACCACTGCTATTAAGTCAGGTTCCAATTGCCCCAGTGGTTTCAGACAAGAAGATTTTTTAAAAAATTTTCCCATAGGGTCCTATATTAATCTAAGTTCGGCTGTGGCAGCCAGCTTGGTTGAAACAGTCTGCATATTCAGACACATTTCTGACACAGGACCATATACGGGCCATTGCTTCCAAGTCACACTCTCCAATTGCCCTAGTGGTTTCAGACAAGAAGATTATTCAATGAATTTTCCTTTAGGATCCTATGTTAAACTAAATTCAGCTGTGGAGGCCAACTTTGTTAACAGTCTGGGTCATCGGACATAATTCTGATAGATCATCTAAGGACCATTGCTACCAAGTCTAGTTCTAATTGTCAAGTTGTTCAAGACATGAAGATTTTTCAATGAATTTTCCCATAGAGCCCTATGTTAAACTAAGTTCGGCTGTGGCGGCCATCTTTGTTAACAGTACGGGTCATTGGACACATTTCTGATAGAGAATCTCCTAAGAACCATTACTGCCAACTTTGGTTCCAAATGGCCTTGTAGCTTCATATACCGGTAAGAATATTTTTTAAATACACCCCCCCCCCCTTTTTTCTATTTTTAGTAATAGCAGCCATGTCAGTTGGAAGTCGGGGATGCCAGACATAATTTTGGAAGAGGGCCACACAATGATCATTCCACCAAAGTTTGGTCTCAATTGGCCCAGTGGTTTGAGAGGAAAAGATCTTTAAAGGAAAGTTTACGCTGGATGCCGTCTTTAAGGGGCAAAAACAAAAAATAAAGGTCAATCAATGATTTTGGTCATGTTGACTTATTTGAAGATCTAACTTGGTTGAACATTTTTGCTGTTTACAATTTTTCTTTATCTATAATAATATTCAAGATAATAACCTAAAACTGCAAAATTTTCTTAAAATTAACATTTCAGGGGCAATAACCCAATAAAGGGTTGACCGATTCATCTGAAAATTTCATGGCAGTTAGATCTTGACCTGATGAACATTTTTACCCCATGTCAGTTTTGCTTTAATTGCTTTAGTTTTTGAGATAAGACAAAAACTGCAGTTTACCCCCTATGTTCTATTTTTAGCCATGTCGGCCATGTTGGTTGGCAGGCAGGGTGGTCGGACACATTTTTAAAACTAGATACCCCAATGATGATTGTGGCCAAGTTTGGTTACATTTGGCCCAGTAATTTCAGAGAAGATTTTTGTAAAAGTTAACAGACGACGACGATGACGGACGACGGACGCCAAGTGATGAGAAAAGCTCACTTGAACTTTCAGGTCAGGTGAGCTAAAAATAGGGGTACCAATTTAATGGTTGCTCCAAGTCCAATCTCCCCTAGTCTTACTGGTTTACATATGTTTGAAATAATAACACATATAATTGAATTGTACATATATTCAGACAAAAATTTCTTGCTGTCCGTGTATCGAGAAGACAGTTTCATTACTTTTAATGGTAATAGAGGCGGTCAATTTATATTCGGAGAAATAACTAAATTTATTAGACTTACCATCAATAAGACCTCATACTTCAAGTTGAATTATTAATTATGAATCTAATCAAAAGGGTTATAAAAGATGCAAAATGGAACCTTTAATATGAGAAAAACTTTAACTTTCCACAAAGAATAATTCAATATGAACTAGAAAATGTGTCTATAAGACATGGATGCCTAACCCTAAACACAATATAGGTGTTGCTGAACTGCATTATACTATACTAGAGGACTGTAGTGGTGAAATATCATTGATATATTACTTTAGGTTTCTGAAAAATGAACCTAAATGCCAAACTTAACCAAAGACACTGAAATGTAGGTCATAGTGACCCAAGTGTTGCTGAACTGCCTTGTACTAATACAAGACGACTGTAGTGGTGAAATATCATTGATATATTATTATACAAATGTAGGTTTCTGAGAAATGAACCTAAACACAAAACTTAACCAAAGTCACTGATACATTAAACGTAGGTCATAGCAACCCAAGTGTTGCTTAACTGTGTTGTACCATAAAAGAGGACTGTTGTGGTGAAATATCATTGATATATTACTATATATAAATTTATATATAAATTGAGCTAAACACAAAACTTAACTGAATCGGGACGTACAGACGGACGGAGACAAGGGTAAATCTATATGTCCCAGCCACATTCATGGTGGGGCATAAAACAAATCCCAAGATAAGCACCTCTCTTGTATTTACAACAAACTATAACCCGATTCATCATCAATTTAGAAGGGCTATCAAGAAGCATTGGTGTTATATTCAAAATGATGAAGAGAGCAAAAGAATCTTTAATAGACTGCTTTTTATTGCATATAAAAGACATAAAAATACTAGATGCTCCCTGGAGCCTGTATCGCTCACCTGGAGTATGTCCATCTTGACTGCAGCCTGTCAAGTTCCAACTGGCTCACTGGTTTCAAACAAGATCTTTCACTGATTTTTCCACTTAGGTCCTTAATGTTAAACACTGTTCGGCTTATGTGGCCATCTTGGATGACGGGTGGGGGTCATAGGATATAATTCTGAAAGAGGACCAACTAAGGACCAGCTCTGGCAGCCATTTTTAGATGGTGGACAGGGTCATCGGATAAGTCTGAAAGAGTACCACCAATTAGCCAAGTGGTTTCAGACAAGAAAATCTTTAAGTCAATTTCCCATAAGGTCCTATGTTAAACTATGTTCGGCTCTGGTGGCCATCTTGGATGACGGGTGGGAGTCATCAGATACAATTCTGAAAGATGACCATCTAAGGACCATTGCCGCTAGGTTTTGTTCCAATTGGACAAGTGGTTTCAGACAAGAAAATCTTTAATTAAGTTCCCCATAATTAGGTCTTATGTTAAAATATGTTCGGCTCTGGATGGCGGATGTGGTCATCGGATTTAATTCTGAAAGTGGACCACCTAAGGACCATGGCTGCTAAGGTTTGTTTCAACTGGCCAAGTGGTTTCCTTCAAGAAGATCTTTAAATAAATTTCCCATAAATATTGTTGGATCTGGTGGCCATCTTGGATAAAGTTAAAGGAAAGTATCAACAGCTCACATGGCCCTTTGGGCCAGGTGAGTTAATAAAAGATTATCTCACATCAGCTACACTTAAACATAATATCTATATAACACAAATAAATGCAAGACACTTTTTAATGGAATGAGACCATCTGAGTGTCCTATCCCATTCCTCTTCTTTCAAAATATAAAAGTTGTGGTTCTTAGCATTTTGTATGAGTTTCACTAAGAATCATTTTTTCTTAGGTTGCTCGTCACAACTTTAACTTTAGGGGTAACAGACTGAGTTTCTAAGATGTTACACATTATTCTAAGCTTGTGAGAATTATATTAGGCTGTTTCCTTTTAGTTTAAGGTGTTGCCCCTAATATTTGTGCATGAGGATTATTCTAAGGGTGTTACTAGAAATATTAAGGATTGTGAGGATTATTTTTTACCCCCTGGGGTACTCCTGACCACTCAGCCATGCGGACGTATGATTGGTCAGTTGTTTCTGATAAGACTGAATGTACGTGATTGGTCGGTTGTTTCATATTATTATTTATGAATAAGACCGAATACACATTCACTCTGGTCAATACACGTTTCGTTAAAATTAATTTACTCAATAATCAAAATCAATACTATTGTCTGCTGTCGATTTAAAAAATAATAATCATAAATGAAAAATGCGTAGTTAATAAATTTGTCACACACAGGTAAGTATTATAACAGAGTGTTTCCTATAGACTGAATACACGTGACCAACTTAATACCCATGTGGTCAATACACATCCGTTTTAAACGCAATCCTAAACCAATTTCGGTAAGATCAGTTTACTCAATAATCAGCATCAATATTGTTGAGGTCCGGTGTCAATTTTTAAAAATAATGATATATTGACATTGTTGAAATTGGGCATCCGTTGTCAGGTGAAAGTTTGTTAATTGACTAAAAAAAAAACACGGAGCAACTTGGTGGTCAGCAGATCGATATAATAAAACGGGTTAAAAATTAACGTTTTCCAGGTCCATCTGTCTTTATCTATAGTTATTTATTTTATTCCAGTCTTTTTCATAATTATTAATTTCCTTTGATGTCAAGTGTGTTTTACGTTCGTATATCGGTGTTAGTGTAAATAAATTGGTCATCATGTAGAGAATAATTAACAATAATCTTGACTGCGCAATACATAGGTAAAGGTATTGTCAACTTTATTGTTTATACCTGCAACCAGGATGTCAAGCTGTGACAAATAACCCACAAAATTCTCGTGCAAAAACTGCTTGAAATATACGACGTTCGTTAATTGACTGTGAATAAAAACAAAGGTTCAACTTGGTGGTCAGCTGATCAATATAATAAAATGGGTTAAATATATATTAACGTTACGTTTCCAAGTCCAATCTGTCTTTATCTACAGTTATTATTTTTATTCCAGCATTTTTTATAATTATTTATTTCCTTTGATGTCAAGTGTGTTTTATGTTCGTATATCGGTGTCAGTGTAAATAAATGGGTCATCATGTAGAGGATAATAAACAATAATCTTCTCAGACGCGCGGTACATTGTTAAAAGTAACAGGTCGAAGAATTATCAACTTGATTGTTTATACCTGTATGTTGACCCAATTATGTAGTTGTGGAAAAAACACACAAAATTCTCGTGCAAAAACTGGCGGGAAAATATACAACAGTAATAAATACAATTGTAGTTTATTTTTGGAAAAGAATGACATACGGATGTTCGGGAAAAAAATTGACTTCAGCTTAAACTACATTTAGTATATACTCCTTAACAATGTAAAGATACACGTAGTTTTATTATATAATTATGGTAAACGAAATATTTGTGTTTCTCGAGAATGACAAGAATTAACTAAATAGTTGTGCATGTAAATATAAGTTCATTCGGATCCCAAAATGTTGAATAAAATATATCAATTTATTATTTTTTTTTTAAATATTTGACTTCGTCATCTAAACCACCCCTTCAAGTCAAATGGTCCACCACAGGAAATTTCCCGTGAGCATGATTGTTGATATTACGACCAAAGACTGATAAAATAATAATTTATATGCTTTGTCAACCTAATAATTGATAATTAGTACTTGTTGAAAATAGCCGAATAAACTTGTTCAGAGTCAAAGTAGATCGTTCCAGGATGGATGCAACTAAAATACTTTCTTAGTTTGTGTTAAGGGTTGAATGATTATAAACAGAAGACGATATTTTCAAAAAACGGACCTTTTAAATACCATACAGAGTACCGAAAGATGTAATAATATACTGACTACATTTGTACTATTTCCAATCCTTGTTGTATCTCCTTTAACTTATTTTTCTCTTACTTTATTCAGTATAGAATAAGTACCTTTCTAAAATTAGAATACTACACATTTTGCATATTTTCTATATAATGAGAATTAATACTTAGAAATTCTCAGGTCCTTCTTCATAGATTTGTATGGTCTTGACAATGTATAATTTTATTTCTGAACTTCTGCAATTCTGAACAGCTTGACGTCAGGCAGATAGACGAAGGTATACACATACATGTATGACAAAACTTTGGTAAATGTATAATAAACACAGGTGTCAAAAATTAATCTCCCCATTACCTTATGACAATTCAAGCGAATCTCCTTGTTATTACCTTTAAAACGTAACTTATTGACAAGTTAATTAACAGGTGGATAAATTAATGTACACATGTATCAAACATTTATGATCCAAAGGATATCGAGTTCTTCAACCAATTATCGGTATTTAAAATCTTATTTTTTTTACAGTAATACAAACTTTACGCAATTAAAGAAAATGTAGCTTTGACAACATATTTTCCAGCTGTTTGTATTTCGAAATTATAGTTCTCATGGGGATAAAATATAAAATAGACTGACAAAATAGAATTTTGTCTCAGAATGTTGGCAATAAGTTAAGAACTTATAAATTGCTCAAACATGTTTTTGAAACAGATGTATTTGAGTAAAAACTAATAATGAAATTGAAGATGAGCAACATGTGTTATAAGTTTGCCCTCTAATGCAGATCTACGTGAAAACTCGTTTTATGAAGCTCAATCTTATAATGTTAAATATGATGATAAATTTATTTACCTTTTTAAAAGTACTGACAACCTTGATATAGTTGCCAAAACCTGCTTTAATATTCTTAGCAGAAGGGATGGCTTTTTATATTCATGATTAATCCTTTTTAATTGTTTATATCTGAGTAAGTGCTTTACTGATATATTTTTATGTCTTACTGTATAATTGTTTTACAGTCTCATAATTCTTCATAGAATGGCACTTGTATTTTATATATATAATAATCTTTTAGATTTTGTATACAATGTTGTTATCATTGTATAGTATTGTAATGTTTTAGAAGTGGTGAGACTTTAATAAAATACTGAATCTGGGTAGGCAATGTTTTTATATTTTTAAAATTCCCGAAATCCACCGTTAGACCTTCTATGCGTATTTATTCCATAGATATACATAAAATTACGGGTAACACAGTCATTCTCTGAAACCATGCTTAGCCCTGCCGCATTTTTGCGTCTGTCCCAAGTTAGGAACTTATTTGTCTACAAACACGACGAGTAAAATATAAAACATTATCAGACTAATTAATACCCAGCTATATATAGGCTTACGAGATACTTTAAAACATTTTCTAGGTGCAAAAGTAACCAGTAACATAGGTAATTTTCAAAATCGGCACAAATGTCATACATATACAAACGTAAATGAAAAAAATAATACCAATGTGCATAAAAGTATTAATTATTTATTAAGTTTTAGCTTGGGGTTCTCAGCTGAGTAAGTATTTGTCAGCTACGTTCTTAGCCTGCAAAAATTGTTCTGATTTTTTCAGCTTGGATAAATCAGTCAGTTAAAA
The DNA here is from genome assembly GCA_028015205.1 of Mytilisepta virgata. Taxonomy (NCBI): domain Eukaryota; kingdom Metazoa; phylum Mollusca; class Bivalvia; order Mytilida; family Mytilidae; genus Mytilisepta; species Mytilisepta virgata. Next base: position 47,220,257 of record CM051520.1, read on the forward strand.
TTAATCAAATCTGATTGCTGTCTTGTTTATTATTCATGCTTAGAAGTAAAGTGAACAGTTTTCACTAATTATTTCATATCTTTAATTATTGGCCCAAGTAATATTATTGTTAGAGTATACTTTTATTTCACATCTTAAGATTATATTTTGTTTTAATATTATCTATCATCAATTTATTTGTTCGGATTACAATTTTTTAAGTTTACAAATTCAATGATTTTTTAATCTTACTTCTATTCATCTGACTTATTCTTTATTTTTAAGAATTTCTTTGAAGAAGAAAAAAACATATTACAAATAAACAGTGTATTATTATTTTTTTTTTTAAATAATATTATACTTAAACAGTGTTTATTTTTTTTTTAATAATATTATACATAAACAGTGTAAGAAATATGTTTTATTTAAAAAATAAACTGTTATCACAGAGATATGTCTCGCCTCTTTGTAATTTTGATTATGCAAATGTTGAAATCATAATAGTAATACCTTAACATCTTACACAAGTTATGCAAATATTCAAAGTCAATGAACCATGACTGAGTTACATGGTTAAACAATCTCCATTTAAATGAGATGTGTGAATGCTAATACAACTGGATACCAAATACCATTGACTTATTATAAGTCGTTCCCAAACCTAAATACAAAAATTTTGTGGGAAAAATTTGGTTGATTATATAGGGAATCACTGATGCGTGACTGGAGTGGGCCCCCCTTAGGTCGGTCAGCCCCCACCCTAACAAAAAGTTCTGGATCCGCCACTGATAACAATTCTTTAACATGTAAGTTATGCAAATATTCAGTCAATGAATATGCACGAATTAGCATACCTATATGTAGCTTTTCAACCCAACCTCATCATGGCGAGACAAAAATCTTTTTGCTTGGCTTTGTGTCCAATAAAATATAATTTTGTTTGTTTACTTATAGTTACTTATAGTTACTTATAGTTGATTTCCAGTGCAGGATCTCTCAAGGTTCCTCTCCACCAGACTCATAATATATGTAAAGTAAGCAAACCATTCAAAGTCAATAGACCATGACTGAGGGGTGGAGCCAAATAATCTCCATGGCAATGAGATGTGGCAATGATAATACATCTGCATACCAATTATCACTGACCTACCACTAGTGAATCCCCATAAACTGAGCTAATCACAAACTAATACATGTAAAGTAAGCAAACCATTCAAAGTCAATAGACCATGACTGAGGGGGTGGAGCCAAATAATCTCCATGGCAATGAGATGTAGCAATGGTAATACATCTGCATACCAATTATCATTGACCTACCACTAGTAGATCCCCATAAACTGACCTAATCACAAACTAATACATGTAAAGTAAGCAAACCATTCAAAGTCAATAGACCATGACTGAGGGGGTGGAGCCAAATAATCTCCATGGCAATGAGATGTAGCAATGGTAATACATCTGCATACCAATTATCATTGACCTACCACTAGTGGATCCCTATAAACTGACCTAATCACAAACTAATACGTGTAAAGTAAGCAAACCATTCAAAGTCAATAGACCATGACTGAGGGGGTGGAGCCAAATAATCTCCATGGCAATGAGATGTGGCAATGGTAATACATCTGCATACCAATTATCATTGACGTACCACTAGTGAATCCCCATAAACTGACTTAATCACAAACTAATACATGTAAAGTAAGCAAATCATTCAAAGTCAATAGACCATGACTGAGGGGGCGGAGCCAAATAATCTCCATGGCAATGAGATGTAGCAATGGTAATACATCTGCATACCAATTATCATTGACCTACCACTAGTGGATCCCCATAAAACTGAGCTAATCACAAACTAATACATTGTTGACGCCGTCGCCGCCGCCGACGCCGGAAACAGCATACCTATGTCTCGCCTTTTGACTCCGTGAATTTTACAAATTATTTATCAAAACATATATTGTGAGAATAGAAAGAAAAGTGGAAATGGAAGACACCATACAAACAACTGGAAAATGTATATTGCGTAATAGTCCTAAACAAATTTTGATTTTTGATTTTTAAATGCCGATAATTGGTTGAAGAACTCGATATCCTTTGGATCATAAATGTTTGATACATGTGTACATTAATTTATCCACCTGTTAATTAACCTGTCAATAAGTTACGTTTTAAAAGTAATAACAAGGAGATTCGCTTGAATTGTCATAAGGTAATGGGGAGATTAATTTTTGACACCTGTGTTTATTATACATTTACCAAAGTTTTGTCATACATGTATGTGTATACTTTCGTCTATCTGCCTGACGTCAAGCTGTTCAGAATTGCAGAAGTTCAGAAATAAAATTATACATTGTCAAGACCATACAAATCTATGAAGAGGGACCTGAGAATTTCTAAGTATTAATTCTCATTATATAGAAAATATGCAAAATGTGTAGTATTCTAATTTTAGAAAGGTACTTATTCTATACTGAATAAAGTAAGAGAAAAATAAGTTAAAGGAGATACAACAAGGATTGGAAATAGTACAAATGTAGTCAGTATATTATTACATCTTTCGGTACTCTGTATGGTATTTAAAAGGTCCGTTTTTTGAAAATATCGTCTTCTGTTTATAATCATTCAACCCTTAACACAAACTAAGAAAGTATTTTAGTTGCATCCATCCTGGAACGATCTACTTTGACTCTGAACAAGTTTATTCGGCTATTTTCAACAAGTACTAATTATCAATTATTAGGTTGACAAAGCATATAAATTATTATTTTATCAGTCTTTGGTCGTAATATCAACAATCATGCTCACGGGAAATTTCCTGTGGTGGACCATTTGACTTGAAGGGGTGGTTTAGATGACGAAGTCAAATATTTAAAAAAAAAAATAATAAATTGATATATTTTATTCAACATTTTGGGATCCGAATGAACTTATATTTACATGCACAACTATTTAGTTAATTCTTGTCATTCTCGAGAAACACAAATATTTCGTTTACCATAATTATATAATAAAACTACGTGTATCTTTACATTGTTAAGGAGTATATACTAAATGTAGTTGAAGCTAAAGTCAATATTTTTTCCCGAACATCCGTATGTCATTCTTTTCCAAAATAAACTACAATTGTATTTATTACTGTTGTATATTTTCCCGCCAGTTTTTGCACGAGAATTTTGTGCGTTTTTTCCACAACTACATAATTGGGTCAACATACAGGTATAAACAATCAAGTTGATAATTCTTCGACCTGTTACTTTTAACAATGTACCGCGCGTCTGAGAAGATTATTGTTTATTATCCTCTACATGATGACCCATTTATTTACACTGACACCGATATACGAACATAAAACACACTTGACATCAAAGGAAATAAATAATTATAAAAAATGCTGGAATAAAAATAATAACTGTAGATAAAGACAGATTGGACTTGGAAACGTAACGTTAATATATATGTAACCCATTTTATTATATTGATCAGCTGACCACCAAGTTGAACCTTTGTTTTTATTCACAGTCAATTAACGAACGTCGTATATTTCAAGCAGTTTTTGCACGAGAATTTTGTGGGTTATTTGTCACAGCTTGACATCCTGGTTGCAGGTATAAACAATAAAGTTGACAATACCTTTACCTATGTATTGCGCAGTCAAGATTATTGTTAATTATTCTCTACATGATGACCAATTTATTTACACTAACACCGATATACGAACGTAAAACACACTTGACATCAAAGGAAATTAATAATTATGAAAAAGACTGGAATAAAATAAATAACTATAGATAAAGACAGATGGACCTGGAAAACGTTAATTTTTAACCCGTTTTATTATATCGATCTGCTGACCACCAAGTTGCTCCGTGTTTTTTTTAGTCAATTAACAAACTTTCACCTGACAACGGATGCCCAATTTCAACAAAGTCAATATATCATTATTTTTAAAAATTGACACCGGACCTCAACAATATTGATGCTGATTATTGAGTAAACTGATCTTACCGAAATTGGTTTAGGATTGCGTTTAAAACGGATGTGTATTGACCACATGGGTATTAAGTTGGTCACGTGTATTCAGTCTATAGGAAACACTCTGTTATAATACTTACCTGTGTGTGACAAATTTATTAACTACGCATTTTTCATTTATGATTATTATTTTTTAAATCGACAGCAGACAATAGTATTGATTTTGATTATTGAGTAAATTAATTTTAACGAAACGTGTATTGACCAGAGTGAATGTGTATTCAGTCTTATTCATAAATAATAATATGAAACAACCGACCAATCACGTACATTCAGTCTTATCAGAAACAACTGACCAATCATACGTCCGCATGGCTGAGTGGTCAGGAGTACCCCAGGGGGTAAAAAATAATCCTCACAATCCTTAATATTTCTAGTAACACCCTTAGAATAATCCTCATGCACAAATATTAGGGGCAACACCTTAAACTAAAAGGAAACAGCCTAATATAATTCTCACAAGCTTAGAATAATGTGTAACATCTTAGAAACTCAGTCTGTTACCCCTAAAGTTAAAGTTGTGACGAGCAACCTAAGAAAAAATGATTCTTAGTGTTTCATAAAATTTGAATGAGGTGAACTTAAGAGTGTGGAAACGAGAAAATTTGCAATATTCAAACTAAACAAGGGGCACAACTCTAGAATGGTAAATCAATCACTGCCTAAATTCGAACTCTAACCGTGTGTGTGATTCTTAGCATTTTGTATGAGTTTCATAAAATTTGGATAAGGCAAACTAGCAGCGGGGTGGGAGGGTTTATTGGTCGTTATGAATTGCCAGTACTACTTTCGGCTGCCAAAAACCGTTCACATCGAAAAAGTTCAAACATGAAATAAACTGTAATTGCAAATGTAATGTCACAATTATTACTTTTCTATTTACCATACTTATATTATAAATATTCAAATTACAAGAAAGTTATTTTATCTACTACAAATTGTCAATATAAAATAGGCGAGTGATGCGGGCGGCATATTAATTGATTGGAATATTCTGTGAGGGGTACTCACGAATTAGTTTTGGAAGAATCATTGGAGAAAAAGACTCAACCATTGTTTTTTCGTGGATTACGATATTTCTCCACTCTCAATAGTTAAATTTTTCACATTTTAAAACTCGAGGCTTGCCAAGATAACTATCTCGAGTGGAGAAATATCATAATCCACTCAAAACAATGATAGAGTCTATATATCTACAGAATTTTTATTTTCATCACAAGAAAGTTTTCTGACACTTCAGAATTTTTGGCAGTTATACCTGTATAATTACACAATGATATCATAGAATGTGACAGTTATATGCATATTTGTAGCAATCTTACTGCATTAATGTTGTTCCTAAAAAATAATATTGCATTTACTGCAACTAAATCTATTCTATTTATACATAAACATGTTGCTTTTCTAGGGATTTTAACTGCAGTATTTCCTGTCAAATGGGTTATGGGGGATTTAGGTTAAAAAAATAGGGGTTATAATCCAATTATTTTTCTTTTAGTTGCTATTGTAATCTATAATAATAATAACAATAGTTTAGGACACCATTTTACTCATATCAAGTTGAACTTTTTCAATTGGGCCAAAAATAAAATATTGTTTCCCAACACCCGACTACAATTTAGGTGTGGGTAAAAAAAATTTTTTTTTTCCCTTTTTGCTTTTTTTTATGTAAACATGTTTTTTTTCAGAGAATTTATTTAATAGACAAGCATTTTTGAAGGATTTATTATGTTTTCAGTATTGACTATTCTCTAATATGGAGACACCCATATACTTGTCAGAGACACAACAGTCACACTTTACTGGAGAACAAAGAAAATAAATGTACTTATATTAGCCCAGACTTCTGCTTGATGTTATTCTTAATAAACATATCTCTGGATTTTTTACAAGTGTAAATTATGAAAATTGTACTGAATGATTCACTTAGGGATCTTTTGGAGCCCACTGAAGACGATTTTGGTACAAATGTACTAAATGATTCACTAAGGGATCATTCGGAGCCCACTGAAGATGATTTTCGTACTGAATGATTCACTTAGCTTAGGGATCATTCGGAGCCCACTGAAGATGATTTTGGTACTGAATGATTCACTAAGCTTAGGGATCATTCGGAGCCCACTTAAGATGATGTTGGTACTGAATGATTCACTTAGGGATCATTCAGAGCCCACTGAAGATGATTTTGGTATTGAATGATTCACTTAGCTTAGGGATCATTCGGAGCCCACTGAAGATGATTTTGGTATTGAATGATTCACTTAGCTTAGGGATCATTCGGAGCCCACTGAAGATGATTTTGGTATTGAATGATTCACTTAGCTTAGGGATCATTCGGAGCCCACTTAAGATGATGTTGGTACTGAATGATTCACTAAGGGATCATTCAGAGCCCACTGAAGATGATTTTGGTACCGAATGATTCACTAAGGGATCATTCGAAGCCCACTGAATATGATTTTGGTACTGAATGATTCGCCGCCGGATCACTATCCCTATGTCGAGCTTTCTGCGACTAAAGTTGCAGGCTCGACAAAAATGGGAAATAAATTATTACAAAATTTTGATCATGAACAAGCTTATGTCCAAGTTTGGTAAAAATCCAGGATGGTTTAATAAAGTAATTAATGTTTTAAAAACTAAGTCCATTTATAAGTAAAATACAGAAAAATGGGAAAAAAAATTTAACAAAATTTCCTCTGGATACTATCTTTTGATCATGAACTGATGATGCTTGTGGAAGGAGGGTTCAGTGTATCTTCGGCACAATGAAGACATTTTTAAGAAAGGATAAGCAAAAAAAGGAGGGGAGGTCCTCCTTATCCTAAAAGGACAGTTTGCCTTTGTTTGCAAGAGATAGCTTCAAATGTTTTGGATGTCAAGTGCCAACTTTTAATCGTCATCGGTTGAAAAGAATCTGCAAAGTTACTACTGAAAGATATAGAAAAACGAACGGCTTTTTGACTTTTTTTTTATCAAGAACACTTTCGTCTTTCACCGTGAATTCCAAGGCTGCTAGATAATTGTCCATAATGCTTTGCCAAAAACCTTACCAGTGCATTTAAAACTAAAGTTTTATTCAAATTTCAGACTCTATAGTGGCTAACAGCCACCAGCTGACCAGGGGAGGACACGAAGACAGTTTCCATTGAAAAAGTGTGTATGTGTGCTCAGACCTTTCCTTTAAGGGTATTCAGTAAATCAAAAATCCATAGAATTTAAAAAAATTCTAACAGTGAAAAGAACTGAACTTTTTGAAGCCAGCTATGTAAAAAAAATATAGGTCACCAAGTTTGTTTCACCGGAATACAACTTTGAAATGAGGAGGATGATCTATGCTATAGAATTAATAGGGAAAGCACTGAGGAAAGTGGTCTTTGAAATATTTATTAAATTTATATGACATAATGAAATACAGTTGTCAAAAAGATCATGATGTGTGTTCTCAGGATTCCAAAAATTTTGTTTTTGCATGAAAGCATTTAAAGGTTGCATTCAAACTTAACTGGAATTTATCTTGGATCTGATCCATTTTTCCTCTCTTGAAAATGAAGTATTTTTTACATAGACTTTAAGCAATCTACTTTAACTGAGTTTATTAGACATGTGTAGCCCTACCTAAGACACATCCACTGGTATACCAAGTCCAGTAAGGTGATATGGACCTAAATCAAGAACTTAAGCGAAGTCATTCATGTTGAATATTGGGTTAACCCGACCCATTTCATAGTGAATGGTGTCACATTACATTATCTTCTTGGCAAATATCATTGACATACCATGTCTAGGACTGGATATATTTTAACCAAAGTGTGATGAACAGACAGACAAGGGTGGTTGTCTTTGGATGTACGTTTTGTTCTATTTTGTACAATTAATGTTAAGAACATAGTCATGTTTTAGTTTCCAATACATACATGTACTTTGTCAACTGATCATAAAATATATGTTTATGTAAAAGAGCTCAGTAGTTCTATGATACAAGTAGATTTTTGTGAAATAAGATACATTCAGGTGTAAGTAACATTGGATTCTTAGATACATTAAGCAAGCTTCATGTTTTCTTGATCTAAGTAACTGAAAATGTAATGTCTATTGCATCCTTCTAGACTTTCTCTACATAATCTTAAACTTTATACAAATTGACAACATGTCTGCATGTTCTCTTAGATCATGTTGATATTACAAATGTATATATCGAAACAAAATAATCTGCTTTCTGTTAATATTATCGATCTAAGATCTAGTTATGTAAATTATTTTCAAAGATTTCTAGTTCAATTAAATTGTTATTTCTATCCAAGATCTATAGTTACGTTTTTTCTACAATATCCAAGAACTATATAGTTAAGTCTCCCAAACGAAGGGGAGACTTATAGATTTTGATTTGCGATTTTTATCAAACATTTTTTTTCTTCCTCTCCCGATTTTGTTCCTTCGAGTTCTCAATAACCATCAGAGATATGGATATGAGATTTTGCATGATGAAAGATCAATGTTTCTATCTGTGCCTAATACTATTCATTTTTTGATGGGGTCACTGAGACATATAATGAGGAGTTCAAAGAGGCTAGGGGTTTACTATAGGACCCTATGGGAAATTTTTTTTCACAGAAAAACTCTACGAGAGTGGCAATAACCATCCCATATCATATATTTTATTATATACCGTGGCAACACCTATTAAATGACATATACCTCATTCCTCTAGGGGGGTCAACCCCACCCCCCAAGTTGATAATTTTGAAAAATTTCATATGTAATTAATATCCATAGCTTTAAATCATATATTTTATTATTCTCCGTAACAAGACGCACTAAATGACATGTACCTCATTCTCTTAGTAGGGTGATCCTCACCTCTATAAATCAATAACGTCCAATTATCTCATAAACCTTTAAAATCGCCACCCCTAAAACATATATTTTCTTATTCTCCATGGTAAGACGCACCAAATGACACATACCTCGCTTCCCCAGGGGGTTAGCACCACTCCCATCAAATCAATAATGTTCAATTATCTCATAAACCGTTAAAATCCCCACCTCCTAAACCATATATTTTCTTATTCCCCATGGTAAGACGCACCAAATAACACATACCTCGCTTCCCCAGGGGGTTATCACCACTGTCATCAAATCAATAATGTTCAATTATCTCATAAACCATTTAAATCCCCACCCCTAAACCATATATTTTCTTATTCCCCATGGTAAGATGCACATAATGACACATACCTCACTTCCCCTGGGGGTTATCACCACTCCCATCAAATCAATAATGTTCAATTATCTCATAAACCGTTAAAATCCCCCACCTAAACCATATATTTTCTTATTCCCCATGGTAAGATGCACCTAATGACACATACCTCACTTCCCCTGGGGGTTATCACCACTCCCATCAAATGAATAATGTTCAATTATCTCATAAACTGTTTAAATCCCCACCCCCTAAACCATGTATTTTCTTATTCCCCACGATAAGATGCACCAAATGACACATACCTCACTTCCCCAGGGGGTTAGCACCACTCCCATCAAATCAATAATGTTCAATTATCTCATAAACCGTTAAAATCCCCACACCTAAACCATATATTTTCTTATTTCCCATGGTCAGACGCACCAAATGACACATACCTCACCCCCCCCAGGGGGTTAGCACCACTCCTATCAAATCAATAATGTTCAATTATCTCATAAAACTGTTAAAATCCCCACCTCTAAACCATATATTTTCTTATTCCCCATGGTAAGACGCACCAAATGACACATACCTCACTTCCCCTGGGGGTTATCACCACTCCCATCAAATCAATAATGTTCAATTATCTAATAAACTGTTAAAATCCCCACACCTAAACCATATATTTGCTTATTCCCCATGGTAATGACACATACCTCACTTCCCCAAATATAGTATACCTATTGCATACAGTATTCGAAAAACAGACCAAAACACAAAAACTTGACTATAACCACTCAACCATCAAAATGAGGTCAAGGTCAGATGACACCTGCCAGTTGGACATGTACACCTTACAATCCTTCCATACACCAAATATACTAGACCTATTGCTTCTAGTATCTGAGATATGGACTTGACCACCAAAACTTAACCTTGTTCGCTGATCCTTGAAATGGGGTCGAGGTCAATTGAAAACTGTGTGACGGGGATGAGGACGTTGTAAGGTACGCACATACCAAATATAGTTATCCTATTACACATAATAAGAGAGAAGTTAACATTACAAAAAATCTTAACTTTTTTTTAAAGTAGTCACTGAACCATGAAAATGAGGTCAAGGACAATGTACATATGACAGACAGAAACTTTGTAACATAAAGCATCTATATACAAAGTATAAAGCATCCAGGTCTTCCATCTTCTAAAATATAAAGCTTTTAAGAAGTTAGTTAACGCCGCCGGATCACCATCCCTATGTTGAGCTTTCTGCGATTAAAGTCACAGGCTCGACAAAAATGAAATATATATGCAGACCTTTCATTAAGGTTAATGCACAGAGAAAGTTTCATCAAATTGCTTTGAGTGGTTATGGAGTAGTTGAGGATAGAAGTTTTGACCCCCTTCTTTTTTCAAAAATGTCAATTTTTACAAAAAAAAATTAAAAATTTTCTAAAAATGAAATAAATATGCACACCTGTGCATTAAAGTTAATGCACAAAGAATGTTTCATCAAATTCCTTTGAGCGGTTTACGAGTAATTGAGGATACTAGAGGATAGACGACGGAAGATGCAAGACGACAGATAGTGATCCCTATGTGTGGACCATGCGTTCCGCAGGCGACACAAAAAAGTATTACACTTCTACTTTTTGTCCTTCAAAACTTTTTCACTTGGTTAAAAGAATTTTTAAAGCACAAAGAGTAGAAGATTAAATTATAAGTAAATAATTAATAGAGATAAACATAACTCTTTTTATTTGTATGCCCTCGCGACAAAATTTCGAGGGCATAAACATAAATATATATATATATTGATTGATTTACCCCTGTCCGTCCGTTATGTTTCAGGTTAAAGTTTTTGGTCAAGGTAGGTTTTGATGAAGCTGAAGTCACATCACTTTGAAACTTAGTACACATATTCCTTTTTGATGTGATCTTTTTAAATTGTATGTCAAATTACGGTTTTGACCCCAATTTCATGGTTCATGAGGATGGTTTGTCCGGCTATAACCTCATAAGTTTAAGAGCTTCAGGTTTTATATTTTGTTAGATGTTTAAACATATAACGTGCATGTCTGACAAATTTTGATTTACCTAGTTAGTAGATGGGCATTATGCTTTCTGGTCTGTGTGTCCGTATGTCTGTCCGTTTTGTTAATGCACTCAAAAAGACCTCAATAAGTTTTAATACTTTATTAACTATAAACACATGTTGCACCAGGGAAACAAAGGGAAGGGGAAGGAAACTCCAATATAGTACGCTAGAAAATGGCTGCGGGTAGAAATTCTTGCGATAATAACGTACATTCTAGAACTTTTTTAATTGGGCACCAAGTATTTTTGCACATTGGTTACGATCGAGCTGATCTTTCTAAAAATAGATTTAGCCAACTTTCACTTTTCAATGAATTTATATTAAAAGTAAATCGACTTTACTTTTATTATGACCATTAAAGTTTTTTTTAAATATTTTATCTATCAATTATATCTTTATACAAGTGACACTGTTATAAAAATGTATGTACCACTGCACACCAGGGAGGGGGTATTCTATTTTTCTCAATTCTTCTGTACATGTTTGGTTGGCACATGGGGAGTTAAAAAATGTATATATTGGGAGGTATACAACTAACAAAGGTATTTCTTTCATAGGGGAAATAGTATAATTTCTTAAAGTATTTCTGGTGATAAGACTGATTTACATAGATATTGAAGAGAATTATTCACCCATTATCAAGATTTATCTGATTAACATCTCTTATATAGTGTGTTTAATTTTAAATGTGAAATGCTACATTTGTTTACAATAGTCAGGGGAAGAATTTATTTCCTGCATCTCCCTAATCCTTCTAGAATATTCATAACACCTGTGCAGGATAATAATAAAGTAAATTATTTCGTGCAAGGAATGTTTCTAGAGTTTCTATTTAACTTTATTAGTTCATATACAAAACAGTAAACAGTAAACATAACTTTTGTGGTATTCAGTATGATGTAAATGTGCATTTTTATCAAATATATTCTTAACACAGACATAAATCCAATATTTGCTAATAATGATATTTCTGATTTTAGTACACCGTCAAAAGAAAACATATATCAAATAATGAAAAAAAGAGTGCTAATACTCCCAATTTAAAAGAAAACAAGGGAGGTAATAATTATTGAGCACTAACTGTTAAACACGTAGATCTATTTACTTTCATTTCGTATGATGTTGACATTTTTACAACTTAAGCATTAATTTCAATAGTATTATGGAAATGTTACGCTAAAAAAATTCTATCTTTCTCCGAGGTACAACGAATTCGCTAAAGGTTTTGTGCAGTTTGCACAATTAACATTTACCATTATCTACATTGGGTAAATTTCTTCCAACCCAAGTTTCTCATTACTATCATGCTCTATGGTACAAATTTTCAACATGTCAAATTTTCTATCTATATAAAACGAAAAACCTACTTACATGTACAAGTGTCATTATTTTGCAACATAACATTTCATCCCCCCTTATAGCAGCTGACATCTTGGATCCCGATTCCTCATTATTATCCCCGAATGAAGTTCAGGGATATTTGTAATCTGTCCATCTGTATGTCCGTCTGTCCGTTCATAAGTTAATCTTGTCTGGAAAATCTGGAGATGTGATTCTGACCTACATCGTCAAAATTATGGAGTTTCAAAAGTTCTGTTTGTTTAGCAATTTGTTCATCATTCAACAAAGAACTTTCTGTCATATTTACACCAATTACATTCTCATCACTGTCACCTGTGACCTTTTCCCACTCAACTTTATCTAAATGTACACTTTTATGGACTTCATCAACATCATCTTGAACATTATATACCAATGTTTATTTTTCCCTGTTGTTTTCCCTCTGATGAATGTTTCCTTTTGATGTTGATATCAACTCGGAAAAACAATCTTTCTTTTCTACACCGGATACTTCATGACTTAATTATTGGTACCTCTCGGTTCATGATTTTCTATTTCATTTGAATCAGTTGTTTCAATATTGTCAATTTGTTCCCGATAATTAACATATTTAGTTTTAGTTAGTCTGTTTGGTGAAACTCTCACAAAGACTCCTCCATGTCTTACAAAAATTACTTTTCCATCCTAGAAAACTACCTTTCCTGGTCCTAGCCAGCGATATCTTTTCCCTCTTGCTTATAAAAAACGCTGTCACCATCATCAAATATTTGCTCTGCTCTTATTTTGCCACATAGTGCTCACCTAATGCGTTCATTCGACTCTGATTGAATGTTAGCTTTTCGAGAATCATGTAAAATATTCAAAAGTTTTGCAAATTCTTCACTTGAAGTTCTTCCTTCTAAAGCAGGCAAAATTTCTTTCAAAATGTTTATAAGATTAGGATTGAGTCCAAATACAAGTTCATGACTACTGAATCAATTCCACATCTGTAAAGCATTTCTTGCCATGTTTGCCCAACAAAGTAAGCTCTGTCTATAATCTGCTTCTAGCTTCATAAGCATTGTATCTGTAATTGCATAGACTATCTCACATAGTCCATTTTGAAAAGGACTTTCACCAGCTGTTGTATAGACTTTAACATTCAATTATGAGGCAACTTCTCTGATTTCATCTGAGCTGAATTCAACTCAATTATCTGTTAATATTGTTCCCATATCACCAAATTTTCCAATCCAATTTAAGTCATGATTTTCTCAATTATACCTGTAGTCTTCTTCCTATCAATAAAAACAGATACAGTGTACCGTGACCACATGTCAATCATGTGCAAAATCCACCAGCCATTCCACTGTTTTAGATCCATTGCCCCTTTTTCATTGAATTGCGATGCCATAGGTAGGGCTACTACGGGTCTTGGTGGTGTCTTTGCATATCGCTTACAAATTTCACATTGTTCTTCTGTAGTTGACTTTTCTTGTTCATAAGCCTATTTCCATACTCCAGCATCCTTCAAAAGTGCAATTAAATGCTTCATTGGTGGGTGTGCAAATTGTCTTAGCAACTTAATTAAGGTTGCATATCTTTCTTTCGAGTCTAATTCTTCAAGTCTCACAGCACATACATCTGCAACTGGAATTTCTTCAGTTTTATCTATTCGAATGTAATAGTGGCCTCACGACGTTAAATTCAATGAGATATGTTGACCAAGTATCTCGGCAGTATAATTTTGAAGGTCCATTTTCACACCTTCCTTTTTCATAGCTGTTCGAGACAATAAGAGTGGAATGTCAGAGTCTACAACATCACTTCTTATTGTGAAATCTATACCTGCGATAACTGCTGGCAGACTATATTGACTTTAAACTTGTTCCACCTCCAAATTTAAATACCTTGTTGCCATCTTCCTTCAAAATCTTCTCTTTATCCTTTCCACTTAAGGAGTTAACATAACTATTCATCCATAAACAGTGCTACTGCATGCACTATTAAGTACAGCACAGTTTCATGCATCAATCCCAAGATGAGTGATATCCTCACGCACATTTCCTGTAAACATGACAACTTCCTCTTCCTCTGTTATATTTACTCTCTCCTGCATATTCTCCCAGCTATGTGGACAGTTTGCCATCAAATGTCGAAAAGATCCACAAGATCTATATGTCAGTAATGCACCATCTGCACCTGTTGGATTTACAATCTTCTTTGTTGTAGAGTTGACTCCTCTTGACCAATTGTTGACTTTTATTAAATCCTCTACTATAGAAATTGCCTCTACCTCTTTGAAAATCTCCCTTACTTTTATAATTATGAAATGGTTTGTGTTTATTTCTAGTATACCCTGCTGCAGGAGGGCTTCTTCATTTTCAGCTAAAAATGCAGGCTCAAGTTTAATGCTACCTATAAAGGCAGAGATTTTGTCTGAATCACACATTTCCCCCTTAAATTTTTCAAGAGATCTCTTTAAATCATCATACAATGTTGGTTTGTTTTCATAATTCATGCCTGTTAGAACTAGCATTTTCTCTTTGGTAATTTTGGCTCTCCTCAGTAGTTTAATTGCTAATATTTCTGAGGGCAACTTCATATTTTTCTTTTCGATTTTCCAATACTTAAAGTGTTTCTACATAATCTTGAATTGATTAATTAGTTAAAATTTTGCAAGACTGTCTGCCAAGTCGTCTTTAGCAAGATGTTTGTCCATAAATGCAATTAGTGTGGGCAACCCAGTGTTTTCTTTATATCATCTAAACTTATTTGATCACACACCTTTTCTCTTATTTTGGATTCATCATCTTAAGGCAGCTATAAGGCAATAACCACACCTTGTTTTTGCTTATCTAACTCAGTTATTTCTTACCAGGCCAGTAGTTCTTGCTTGTAAAGTTTATATGATTTCAGTTGAGCATTGTAATTTGGGGGGGGAGGGGTTAATTTTTGTTGACATCTTGTCCACCTTTGTGTTTTCTCTCCACTTTAAACTTTATTGTAATACACTCTGATGTCTTTTCTTTTCAACCATGCTCTGCTACCATTTGTTAATGCACTCAGAAAGACCTCAATAAATTTTAATACTTTATTATCTATAAGCATATGTTGCAGTCACTTGATAAAATAAAATGCTCCGCGGGGCACAGCTAGATACGACCGCAGATGTCGAACACTGAATAGTTGGGGCAATCAAGAACACAACATTCAAGTTTGATACAATACTGAATTTTGATGTTTAGTAAATATTTGACACAGCACAGGTATCTGACACATAATGAATGTTGTCTAAGAACGTAAGAATTTTTTAATTTAACTATTCAAAACATATCAGTATTAGTTGTGGTTATATGTAAATCAGAAATAAATAATTTAAAATTTAAAATTGTTCACACATAGCAATATTTTGATATTTGTGCAATGCTGTATCAAATATGAAATAAGAAAAAAATTAACCCCCCTCCCCAAATTTCTAATTTACCCCACGCACCTAATACCCCCCTGTCAAAACTCATTTGTTCCCCCCTTAAATTTTGTTTTCTAATTCCCCCCCTTTTATTTACACTTTTCAACCATAACAGCCCATTTAAATACACCATAACATATTAAAATAACAAATGACATCATAGTAATGGATGGCAAATTTTAAATATACATAAATTAACAGCACCTTAGATGAGATAAACAAAAAAGCTTCATCGGCACTTTTTAAATTCACAAATTTCCAATGAGGTTCATTAACCTAAAGTTATTGGCAAATTTCCAATGGAATTTGTTAATAATAAATTTTTGATAACAGGGCACACATATCAATTTCTTGCTATTGCACAATACTGTGCAATTGAAGATTTCTTGAAATATTTGACACATAATAGGTTTATGCCACAGAATAACTGAAATAAAAGAACTCTGAATTTATCATATGACTTGCATTTATATTCAATTTTTTGCTTCTGGTGCAATACAATATGCTGTGGATAACTGCCCCCCCCCCCCCAAAAAAAAATTAATTTACC
Source organism: Mytilisepta virgata (assembly GCA_028015205.1). Classification (NCBI taxonomy): domain Eukaryota; kingdom Metazoa; phylum Mollusca; class Bivalvia; order Mytilida; family Mytilidae; genus Mytilisepta; species Mytilisepta virgata. The sequence goes on from CM051520.1 coordinate 47,236,899, forward strand.
CTTTTTTTAGCCTTTGTGCACTACGCTACGAAGTTGCACATTTCCCCCCCTCCAAAAAAAAACAATAACCCAATAAAGTTTATTGTAACCCCAAACCCTATTTTTTCTAAACATTATTTCAAATTTTATTTTTAATTTATGAAATATGAAATGAGAAAAAAATTGCCCCCCCCCCTCCCAAATTTCTCATTTACCCCACCAACATAATACCCCCCCTGCCAAAACTAATTTGGTCCCCCTAAATTTTATTTCCTAATTCTCCCCCCCCCTTTTTATTTATACTTTGCAACCATAACAGCCCATTTAAATACACCATAACATATTAAAATAGCAAATGACATCATAGTCATGGATGGCAAATTTTAAATATACATAAATTAAAAGCAGCTTAGATTTCGGACCCTTTTGGTCCCTAATTCCTAAGCTGTTGGGACCAAAACTAAATAAATCAATGACAACCTTCCTTTTGTGTTCATAAACCTTGTGTTTATATTTAATATATTTCTATTTAATTATACTACATTTATTGTAAAAAAACAAAATAAAATGGTTATTTAAGTCCTTTTTTAGCCAATAATTCCTAAAATGTAGGGATGAAAACTCTAAAAAAAAAACACAACCTTACTTTTGTGGTCATAAACATTGTCTTAAATTATCATAAATTTCTACTTATTTACACCCCCCCCCCCCTTTTATACTTTGCAACCATAACAGCCAATTTAAATACACCATAACATATTAAAATAGAAGATGACATCATAGTCATGAATGATAAATTTTAAATATAAATAATTTCAAAGCAGTTTAGATGAGATAAACAAAAAAACCTTCATCAGCACATTTTATATTGGCAAATTTCCAATGAAGTTCATTAAACTATAGTTATTGGCAAATTTACAATGGAATTTGTTACTAATAAATTTTTGATAATATGGCACCCATATCAATTTCTTGCTATTGCACAATACTCTGCAATTGAAACTTTCTTCAAATATTTGACACATAATAGGTTTCTGACACAGAATAACTGAAATAAATAACTTACAATTGGTAATATGATTTGAATTTATATTCAATTTTTTCCTTCTTGTGCAATACAATATGCTGTGGTGAATTGCCCCTACCCCCCAAAAAAAATAATTTACCCCTTTTTTAGTTTTAATTTTGAACCCCAATTTGTACAAACTTGAAAACTGGGCCCAAAATAAAAAAAACTAAGTACATGTTTGGATTCAGCATATCAAATAACCCCAAAAATTCAACTTTTTTTACAATCAAACTAAGTTTAATTTTGGACCATTCGGACCTAAATGTAGAATAATTTGAAAACAGAACAAAAAATCAAGAATCTAAATGCACGGTTTTATTCGCCATATCAAACAACCCCAATATTTCAACTTTCGATGAAATCAAACAAAGTTTTATTTTGGACCAACTTGAAAACTGGGCCCACAAACCCCACCCCCCACCCCCCCTTTTTTTGGTAAAAAAAATTTGAAATTTTCTTTTTAATTTATGAAATATGAAATGAGAAAAAAATTACCCCGTCCCCAATTTCTAATTTACCCCCCCTAAATTTTGTTTTCAACCCCCCCCCATACTTTGCAACAATAACAGCCCATTTAAATACACCATAACATATTAAAATAGAAAATGACATCATAGTCATGGATGGCAAATTTTAAATATACATAATTTACAAGCATTTTAGATGAGATAAACAAAAAAGCTTCATCAGCACATTTTATATTGACAAATTTCCAATGAAGTTCATTAAACTAGAGTTATTGGCAAATTTCCAATGGAATTTTTTAATAATAAAGTTTTGATAACAGGGCACACATATCAATTTCTTGCTATTGCCCAATACTGTGCAATTGAAAATTTCTTCAAATATTTGACACATAACAGGTTTCTGACACAGAATAACTGAAATAAAGAAATTAGAATTGGTCATATGGTTTGAATTTATATTCAATTTTTTGCTTCTTCTGCAATACAATATCCTGTGGAGAATTGCCCCCCCCCAAAAAAAAAAAAAAAAAAATTTACCCCTTTTTTAGCTTTAATTTTGGACCCCAATTTGTACCAACTTGAAAACTGGGCCCAAAATAGAATAAAATGCTCCGCTGGGCGCAGCTAGATACGACCGCAGATGTCGAACCCTGAATAGTTGGGGCAATTATGAACACAACATTCAAGCTTGATACAATACTGAATTTGGATTGTGAATAAATATTTGACACAGCATAGGTTTCTGACACAGAATAAATGTCGTCTAAGAACTTAAAAATTTTTAATTTACCTATTCAAACCATATCAACTTATTTGTTTTTATATATAAATCAGAAATAACCAATTTAAAATTTAAAATTGGGCACACATATCAATTTCTTGCTATTGCACAATACTGTGCAATTGAAGATTTCTTGCTATTGCGCAATACTGTGCAATTGAAAATTTCTTGAAATATTTGACACATAATAGGTTTCTGACACAGAATAACTGAAATCAAAGAACTCAGAATTGAACATATGATTTCAATTTATATTCAATTTTTTTCTTCTTGTGCAATACAATATGTTGTGGAGAATTGCCCCCCCCCCCCAAAATAATAATTTACCCCTTTTTTTAGCTTTTGTGCAATACACTATGAAGCTGCACATTGACCCCCCTCCCAAAAAAAAACAAAAAACAATAAAATTTATTGTAACCCCCCCCCTTTTTTTGCTAAATAAAAATTTGAAATTTTCTTTTTAATTTATGAAAAAATTGCCCCCTCCCCAATTTCTCATTTACCCCCCCCTAAATTTTGTTTTCAACCCCCCCCCCACCATTTCTTTATACTTTGCAAACCATAACAGCCCATTTAAATACACTATAACGTATTAAAATAGAAAATGACATCATAGTCATGGATGGCAAATTTTAAATATACATAATTTAAAAGCAGTTTAGATGAGATAAACAAAAAAGCTTCATCAGCACATTTTATATTGGCAAATTTCCAATGAAGTTCATTAAACTAAAGTTATTGGCAAATTTCCAATGGAATTTGTTATTAATAAAGTTTTGATAACAGGGCACACATATTAATTTCTTGCTATTGCGCAATACCGTGCAACTGAAGATTTCGTGCTATTGCACAAAGTTTAATTTTGGACCCCGATTTGGACCAACTTGAAAACTGGGCCCATAATAAAATAAAATGCTCCGCTGGGCACAGCTAGATACGACCGCAGATGTCGAACCCTGAATAGTTGGGGCAATTATGAACACAACATTCAAGCTTGATACAATACTGAATTTGGATTGTGAATAAATATTTGACACAGCATAGGTTTCTGACACAGAATGAATTTTTGTCTAAGAACTTAAAAAATTTTAATTTACCTATTCAAACCATATCAGTATTATTTGTTTTTATATATAAATCAGAAATAACCAATTTAAAATTTAAAATTGGGCACACATATCAATTTCTTGCTATTGCGCAATACTGTGTAATTGAAAATTTCTTCAAATATTTGACACATAATAGGTTTCTGACACAGAATAACTGAAATCAAAGAACTTAGAATTGGTCATATGATTTGAATTTATATTCAATTTTTTGCTTCTTGTGTAATACAATATGCTGTGGAGAATTGCCCCCCCCCCCAAAAAAAAAAAAAAATTTACCCCCTTTTTAGCTTTAATTTTGGACCCCGATTTGGACCAACTTGAAAACTGGGCACATAATAAAAAAACTAAGTACATGTTTAGATTCAGCATATCAAAGAACCCCAAGAATTCAATTTTTGTTAAAATCAAACTAAGTTTAATTTTGGACCCTTTGGACCTTAATGTAGACCAATTTGAAAACGGGACCAAAAATTAAGAATCTAAATGCACGGTTAGATTCGGCATATCAAAGAACCCCAATAGTTCAATTTTCGATGAAATCAAACAAAGTTTAATTTTGGACCCCGATTTGGACCAACTTGAAAACTGGGCCCATAATAAAAAAACTAAGTACATGTTTAGATTCGGCATATCAAAGAACCCAAAGAATTCAATTTTTGTTAAAATCAAACTAAGTTTAATTTTGGACCCTTTGGACCTTAATGTAGACCAATTTGAAAACGGGACCAAAAATTAAGAATCTAAATGCACGGTTAGATTCGGCATATCAAAGAACCCCAATAGTTCAATTTTCAATGAAATCAAACAAAGTTTAATTTTGGACCCTTTTGGCCCCTAATTCCTAAACTGTTGGGACCAAAACTCCAAAAATCAATCCCAACCTTCCTTTTGTGGTCATAAACCTTGTGTTTAAATTTCATAGATTTCTATTTACTTATACTAAAGTTATTGTGCAAAAACCAAGAAAAATGCTTATTTTGGCCCTTTTTTAGCCCCTAATTCCTAAACTGTTGGGACCAAAACTCCCAAAAACAATCCCAACCTTCCTTTCTTTTGTGGTCATAAACCTTGTGTTAAAATTTCAAAGATTTCTATTTACTTATACTAGAGTTATTGTGCGAAAACCAAGAAAAATGCTTATTGGGCCCTTTTTTGGCCCCTGATTCTTAAACTGTTGTGACCAAAACTCCCAAAATCAATCCCAACCTTCCTTTTGTGGTCATAAACCTTGTGTTTAAATTTCATAGATTTCTATTAACTTATACTAAAGTTATAGTGCGAAAACCAAATGTCTTTGGACGACGACGCAGACGACGGACGACGACGCAGACGACGACGCCGCCAAAGTCATACCAATATACGACCGCAAAAATTTTGCGGTCGTATAAAAACTAAGGTCATATGATTTGAATTTATATTAAATTTTTTGCTTCTTCTGCAATACAATATCCTGTGGAGAATTGCCCCCCCCCCCAAAAAAAAAAAAAAAATTAATTTACCCCTTTTTTAGCTTTAATTTTTGACCCCAATTTGTACCAACTTCAAAACTGGGCCCAAAATAAAAAAACTAAGTACATGTTTAGATTCAGCATATCAAAGATCCCCAAGAATTCAATTTTTGTTAAAATCAAACTAAGTTTAATTTTGGACCCTTTGGACCTTAATGTAGACCAATTTGAAAACGGGACCAAAAATTAAGAATCTAAATGCACGGTTAGATTCGGCATATCAAAGAACCCCAATAGTTCAATTTTCGAAGAAATCAAACAAAGTTTAATTTTGGACCCCGATTTGGACCAACTTGAAAACTGGTCCCATAATAAAAAAACTAAGTACATGTTTATATTCAGCATATCAAAGAACCCCAAGAATTGAATTTTTGTTAAAATCAAACTAAGTTTAATTTTGGACCCTTTGGACCTTAATGTAGACCAATTTGAAAACGGGACCAAAAATTAAAAATCTAAATGCACGGTTATATTCGGCATATCAAAGAACCCCAATAGTTCAATTTTCGATGACATCAAACAAAGTTTAATTTTGGACCCCGATTTGGACAAACTTGAAAACTAGGCCCAAAATAAAAAAACTAAGTACATGTTTATATTCAGCATATCAAAGAACCCCAAGAATTGAATTTTTGTTAAAATCAAACTAAGTTTAATTTTGGACCCTTTGGACCTTAATGTAGAAGAATTTGAAAACGGGACCAAAAATTAAGAATCTAAATGCACGGTTAGATTCGGCATATCAAAGAACCCCAATAGTTCAATTTTCGATGCAATCAAACAAAGTTTAATTTTGAACCCTTTTGGCCCCTAATTCCTAAAGTGTTGGGACCAAAACTCCAAAACTCAATCCCAACCTTCCTTTTGTGGTCATACACCTTGTGTTTAAATTTCATAGATTTCTATTTACTTATCCTAAAGTTATTGTGCAAAAACCAAAAAGAATGCTTATTTGGGCCCTTTTTTTGCCCCTTATTCCTAAACTGTTGGGACCAAAACTCCCAAAACCAATCCCAACCTTCCTTTTGTGGTCATAAACCTTGTGTTTAAATTTCATAGATTTCTATTATCTTATACTAAAGTTATAGTGCAAAAACCAAATGTCTTCGGACGACGACGCAGACGACGGACGACGACGCAGACGACGATGACAAAAATTTTGCGGTCGTATAAAAACAGGAAAAGGATACTTGTAGGAACATTGTTATAGAGTTATCTCTATTTGTTTAGTCAAAGTAACATCAGATCAACACGTTTGTCTGTGCGTCCATCCGTTCGTCGCATCCGTCGTGGACCAAGATAAAGTTTTTGGTCACTCAAGGTAGTTTATGATGAAGCTGTAGTCACATCATTTTGAAACTTAGTTGTTCCTTATGATGGGGTCTATTTAAATTTTATGCTAAATTAGGGGTTTTACCCCAATTTCATGGTTTATTGAACATGGTAAGTGATAGTGTGAGTGTGCATCAGTGTACTTTGCACAGAATACTCATAATAATCTGAAATTAAAAAAACTCTCAATCATCACTTCATTTAAAATTTTATATCTAAACTCTGTTATAATTGTCATACATTGAGTCTAAACTATTTCTTTTCGAGGACTGTTCCTTTGAAATAAAATTTGCGTTAAAAAATAGTGAAGATTAATATTTTTTTCAAGGTGATTTTGAATTCTACTAGAAGAGCAAAGGCTAAATGGTTTCTCGAATACACATGGATGAAATATTCAAAAACCAGAGATAGTGTCTACTGTGCACCGTGTACGGTTCTTTGCTCCAAAAAGTGGAACGTCTAAGGAGAAGACTTTTGGTGTCACTCCTGTAACCGACCCTAGCAACATTACAAAACTAATATACATAGTCACAAAACAATGAAAAGTCATAAAACTTCTTTGACAGCTGCAGATGACGTCCTCGGTGTTATAGAATGAAAAACGAAGAGTGTTACGCGACAGATCTCAAGCCATTATGATAAAATTGTTACCAGGAATCGTCAGATTCTTGGAATAATCTTAGAAAAAAAGTCTTGTGTGGTAAACAAAACATTGCCTTACGTGGACACAAGAAGATGGGCAATTTTATGGCTCTACTGCAGTATAGAAGCAAGGACAATGACCTCCTATGATATCAAGAAAGATTGAGAATATTCAGTCAACTAATTACACAACTTATCGAACACCAGAAATTCAAAATGAAATAATTGAGATATGTGGGGAAATTATTAGTGACGATATGCAGCCCCATGTTTTGGATTCATGGCAGATGAGGCTACAGATGTTGCCATAACAGAACAGATGGCGCTATGTCTGCGCTTTTATGATCCGAACGAATTACGAATTCGAGAAGAGTTTATAGGTTTTGCAGAATGTAAATCAACCACAAGAGAGTCTCTGACAGAGTCTTTTCTAGAGAACCTTAGAGCTGAAAGTGTTATTGTAAATAAAATGTGTGGCCAGAGCTATGACGGGGCTGCCAATATGGCCAGGAAATACAGAGGCGTACAGGCAAGAATTTAAGAAATGGTACCTGGAGCAGTCTATACTCATTGTAAAGTGCACAATCTTGATTGTAAGGAGCCGTTAATGAGGAACGTGATGAATACGCTACAGAAAATAGCTTTCATGTTTGACTACTCCGCTAAGAAGCTTGGCATTTTCAAGGAGCATCTTGCTAATGACAGCACAGCAAAAGACAATATAAAAGTGTGCCAAAAGCTGAACACGCTGTGAGAAACATGCTGGGCTGCAAGATCAGAAGCCGTTTTCACATTCAAATCTGCCTTTTCAACTGCTCATGCAGCTTTGGGAGAGGTATCTGTACAACATGGCAATTGTAAGGCGGGTCCATATGAAGCTGCTATCGAAAAGTTTGACTTTATAATTACTCTTGTTGCTTCAGAACATGTTCTTTCAAAAAAACAAGAATGTGACCTATTTGTTGCTGCTGAAGAATCCAAAGTTATTGTAAGACAGCTAAATAAGGAGAGGAACGACCCCAAAGTTTGGAACTCCCTGTACGATTCTGCAGTAGAACTTGCTGCAACCGTCAATACGGATTATTCAATGCCCAGAAACCGTGGTACCCAACGTAATGGGCCCAACGCACCAGCTTAAACCCCTTCTGAATACTGGAAACTGAACATGTATCTATCTTTCGTCGATCGTTGAAGAGTGAAGACCTACTTGAGAAATACAATGAAAACCAATCGTCTAACTGGGCTTGGTCTATTGAACAAATTTCAGCAGACACGGCTTTGGACATCTTCAGTAGAAGAAAGGAAAGGAAATGGTCCTTGATTTTTCAGAATTAACTTTGAGAATTAAAAGCTGAAAGAAAGACTACTTGTTCACTTATAAAATAAAACATAGAGAAATGTGATTATATTCATTTATGTATTTTCTCAATTAAAAAATTACCCTTTAAGTTGCATGGTGTTGGTTTAGAAATTTAGTTTTTCTAATGTACAGTGGGTTGAGTCTTATTAGGTAACAATTAAAATATATGGTGGTGCACGTGACACCATATATTTGAATTGTACTTATTACCTAATCAAGCTCAACTCATTACACATTAGAAAAAACCAAAATTCTAAGCCAACAGTACTTGTTTGTTTTTCTCTAATTAATATTTTTTTAAAATTTATTTTCAAAAGTTGACTTGTTACTCAAGAAAATAAGATATCCGTGAGGTCATTTGAAGTCTCAGGCCAGGAAATTGCGAAAATGCAGGATTTCAGACCCCCTGCCGTATGACTTCCTCCTCCGGCATTGAGTACACATCATTTTGGCCTAGCTACGCCCCTGTTATCACAGATTTGTTCTTTCTATGTGCGATCAATTACAGTGAGTTTATTCCTTTTTGTCCTGAAATATTGAGTATTTTTTTTCAAAACTGAGGCATATCCAACTATTTTGGTCATTTTCATGTCCAATTATTCTGTATTGATTATAGCTTCACTTTTTCCAAAAATTTAAAACCATTGTTTTGAAATATGTAATAACATTTCACATCGATTGTAATCCCAATATATGAAATTATGACAATAATTAATAATATATAATTTATGACCAATTTACACAAACCAGCAAAACTACATACACCATTGTGCACGTAATGATAAAAGCTATGGCGCAAGTGTTTTCATTTTTTAACCTACAATAAAATCGAATTTTTTTTTGGTAAAATTTTTGTGATTTTTATCTGAAGTAGATTTATAGGTAGGGAAATTTGTTCTCCGCAACATGTCGTGTGTTTCAGGTAATTATACATGTAACTAATTAACGATTTGACATGTATATTGTACCTTGACTGTCCGGATGTTTATTGTTCTAACCCATAAGGTACACAGATATGTATACTGCAGGCAAACCATTTTGTTGACAAAAACAACAGGATTTCAAAGCTATCTCCATCACGCAAGTTCCTATTCAGTTTGAATTTTGCTTGGCGGCTGGCAAGACATTAAGATTGCATTAAGACAGTTTTAAATTTCGACATTCACGATTCAAAAGTTTATTTCCAACGCTGATATATGGTATTCATGGTATTATCATGGTATTATCATGTGCTTATTATGGGAGAATAGCTCATGTATAGGCACTGTCGGGAGCAAAAGTATTGTCAGTATTGCATTGCTGAACATCAATCTCTGAGAGAAAATGCAAGTGTCCGTTAGTTAGAAAGTAAGCCAACATTTATGATTATATTTTTGCGGTGCGTAAACTATATATCTCTACGAAACCAAGAATTCACAGCATAAGCCAGCGTTTACAATCTGCAACATAATTGTAGTTTTATAAAGTCTAACAATATTGTGACAATCATGTCAGACGATCACCCCGATAGTGAAAAAGTACAGACATGCGCAGCGGCGAAAAAGCTAAGCGAGGCAACAGTCAACAAGATACTGAAGTTGGGATTCGATTCGATGGAGGCGTTGGTGTTGGTACAACGGGAAGATTTGGTTAAAACGCATATCCCAGTCAGACAGCAGAAGCTTCTGCTGAAGTCTGTTCAACAAACTTTCGTGCAAGCGGAGGATTTGCGGAATATGCATTTGGTTGGCGCATCAGATCAGGCTGTATATTAATCGGCTGCAAGTTTGTGCGGTACCAGGATGTGGACAGAAGCATCCTGCTGCAAACCATTCTTCAAACTCCCAGCCAAAAAACCTGATATCTTGGTAAAGCCAATGCATAATTTAAACAAGGCAGTTTGGGATTCATAGTTAAAATCAGACTATGACAAAGATTTTATTTTACATGGAACTGAATGTTACCGCTGATTTTATTCCTTCTGGAATTTCCTCCAGAAACCACTCTTCAGTTTTTCCAGGTAGCCCTTTCTATGAAAAAGCTCATGCACAAGTTTTAACAGAAATTGAATGTGGTAACTACATGTATGCCTTTGCAGGTTCTAAACCAAAAATTATAAGTCCTATGGGGGCTATCCCTAAACCAGATGGGTTGTTAGACTTATACAAGATTGCAGTCGTCCTCATGGCTCTGCCGTTCACGACCTGGAAAAACAGAAGTTCCAAACAATTGATGATGCAGTGAAATTCGTTTCAAAAAATTTTTATATGGCAAAGGTTGACCTCATATCAGCTTACCGGTCCATCAATATAAGTCCTCGCAGTCAAGAAGCTGTAGAGTTCTGAAAGTACCATTGGAACTCTACAGCTTCTTGACTGTGAGGACTTATATTGATGGACCGGTAAGCTGATATGAGGTCAACCTTTGCCATATAAAATATCCCAAGCTGTCAGATGCATGATGCAGAACTGGCAGAATTTAGTGGTCGCAAGAGGGCCACAAAAAAGCAATTGCAATAATTGGCAGACAAATTTAACTGGGCATCGGCTGTTGTTTAATGCATGATATTATATGGTGGCGGGATTTTATATCCACCTTTAATGGCAAAACCCTCATATTGGACAAGATATCTGTCACATCTATATTTACAGATGCTTGCAAAACAGAGGGTGGTGGGGTTTTTAATCAGGACTGGTTTTATGTGAATTGGGCTGAAGATCACCTGTTTGCATTGCGACTAATTATTAAAGAGCTTGAGGCTTTTTCTGTCGTTTTGTCTGCCTTACTTTGGAGTAAAGCATGGGAAAATAAAAAAGTCTTTATGTATTCTGATAACCCAGCCACAGTCAACTGTATTAATAAGTGTACATCTCGCAATAAGGTGTTGATGTCTTATTTGAGGCCTAACTTCAATTTTCATATTAAGGCCATCTATGTTCCGGGAAACACAATATCCTGGCTGCCATATTTCAAGGTTACATGATCTAAAGTCCTTTATTCGATTTTTCAGATTTTGTTTACCTTCTCCACTTTATATTAAAGATTTACAACCACATATGTCTAGCAAGACTCTATTTTTTCTTTTAAGCAAACATGCTAGGTTCCAGCAGAGTAAAGTTTCTGGATCTCAGTGTTACCAACTTTAGGGGAAATGAATTTGCAGATTCAACTAAGAGGACATATTCAATATACTTAAAATCTTATGTAAAATTTTGTTCAGAGATTAAAATTCCCATAGTACCAATTAGTCCCATCAACCTAGCAAGATATACTGCATCATTATCATTACGAATGCAGTTCAGCTCCCTTCAGAATTATTTATCTATCGTTCGGCTGTTACACTTAGAGGCAGGTGTAGTCTCCCTTAGATTCCTACTATATTAGCAGTGTTTTTAAAGGGGCCAAGAGGGTAATGGGCAATACACAGGGACAGAAATTACCAATTACCCCACAGTTTCTGAGAAAAATTTTCCATACTATTTATTTGAGTGACAAAAAGCATGTCACCTTCTGGGCGGCTTGTTTGGTTGCTTTTTTCTCTTTTTTTCGTAAATCAAATTTAAAGACTTTAAGCCGGATCAACACTTGTCTCGTAAATCAATTGTTTTTCACTCAAAAGGGCTAACACTTAGGGTAACAAAAACAAAAACTATTCAACACTCAGAGAGAGTTCTACAGATCCCATTACCCGTATTTATTAATTCAATTTTGTGACTGTTGTTCTTTAAATTGTCTCCTACAAAAGAGCAATGCCTCTCAGCTTTTATGTTTCTGGAAAGAGGTAAACTTCATAATTTTACTTTTTGTTAAAGCAGTCTTTGTCCCGAATTGGGATTAACCTGTCAAAGTACTCTGGACATAAGTTTTCGTAGAGTTGGAGCTTCCTTTGCTCTGGAATGTGGAATGTCTGCTGAGTTAATTCAATCCCAAGGTGATTGGCATAGTGATGCGTACAAACGCTACTTGGACCCCTCCTTTCAACACAGAGAAAAAGTTATGGACACCTCTGCAAAGGCCCTAAGTACCCCTTTTTGTTTTGCTTCCAAGATGAGGTCAGGATTTGCCTGCTCATTCTTGTAAGTTTTATAATCACTTTGCATATTGCAGATTATTAAAGTGAGGTCAGCAGAGCCTGCTCACATTTAGAATACATCATATGTCATGTTTTTATTTATAGATATTGTTCATTTCATTGTGTATTTTTGTCAAATTAAGTGAGGTCAGCATGCCATGCTCACTTCTGATCATGTATATATGTAATTTTTTATTTTCTGTCATTCAATTTGTAAATGCTTCCTAAAGTGAGGTCAGCATGGCCTGCTCACTTTTGTTTAGTATGTCCATGTTATATACTTTAATGGTTGAATTAGTGAGGTCGGATTAAGCCTGCTCACTTCCTTTAGGTTCAGGTTTGTAGGATCACTACTAATTGCTTCAGTGAGATTGGTGCCATTATATCATTTTCATTGCTTTTCTATTACTAGGGAAATTTCTCTCATCAAATGGGCAGGGTTACAGTTTTTTAGTCTTGGTTTTAATTCCCTACCACTACTACAGGTTTGGGCAAGTTTGGGACAACCACACAGTTTTAAATCTTAAATTTTTATTGCCATTGTATTTTGTAATTATTCTTGCTCTTGCATATTAAAAACTGTGGTTATTTTCGCCCAAACCTGTGTTTGTTATAATTTATTTAAGGACTAACCGATTACAAAGAAATATTACACCATGTACAACAGTACACTCACATTGGTCATGGCACTTGCTCTTGATAAGCATCTCAAGCTAATCAAGGGCCATAACTGAGTCCATTAGAAAACACAGACTCAAACAGGTAGGGAAATGTCAAATGGGGGGGGGGGGGGAGTCATTCCAGCACATAGAAATTAATTAACAGCAACTAAGCGATATCATAGGTTGTGTATTTCGAGAAAACACAGGTAAAATGTGATGCATTTCACCAATTTTTCGAAAAATTACATAAACATAATGTACATATGTGGAAATATTAAACCATAAATTTAATTGATACGGGACATGACTTGATCCCAATTTAAGGTGTTATCTTGTTTAAATGTAGAGGAATGTATTATTTACTAGCACATAACAGTAACTACTTTTAAAATCATTTAATTTTAGTTTAATCTACAATTAAGTGTCTCCATGCATTTCTATATAGGTAAATTAACGATCATCATGATCATATGATAATTATAATACGTCACAAATGTCATGTGATGACTGCCATATAGTTTTCCCCACTCATCAGCGAAGCGCTAGGATTGTTTTGCTGTTAGTAATGTTCAGGATAATCTCAGAAACAACTGGATGTAGAAAGATGAAACATGGGTCATTTATTGTACTGTGTATGGGGACTGTGCCAAAGGATTCAGAATTTGAATAGTGCCCCTGGGGGCTGGCTAAATAGGGGCCTAAGGGTACATTATTCCTTTGTCTCCAAACTCCTCTCAGGTTATTTGGAATACAGAAATGAAAGCTGACTCCTGTCAATGCAGATTGTGTAAAATGTTTGGTTCCATCCAGCGGCAGCCATGTAGTTACATAGAAGATTTTTAAATTTCATACCCCTTTTCTCAATTTTTGTCTAACCTATAATAATCAGTCATGGTCTAAGATGTGAGATTGCACAATTCCACCCGAGGGTTCACATTTGGCCCGAGACCACAATTATTTTATAGTGCATTTTCATATTAGCATTTAGTCAAATTAAAAAAATTGCACCAGCTCAAACTTTATAATCTTTCTTTTATTCAATGTACACTCATAACTTGAAAATATATCAAAATTATAGAAAATTCTACCATTGCAAATTCAAGAAACCCCCCAAAATGTCTTCAAGGGGTATAGTTATCATTCACATAGCCCCTAACATCCTTAAATTGGGTCATTTTGACAGTCACCAAATTACAACTTGTACATATTTCTGATTAAAAAACTCTTTAAAATTAAGTAATTTGACCTGTGCTTTATATTTTAACTAGGATACTTGAAAAAAGGCAAACAGAAAGTGGGGAAAAACAAAATGGCAAAAAATACAATACGAAGTATGGGGAACTATATTTGTGGACAACAAGTTGAGACGGATTAATTGTTGTCTCGGGCCTTTTAGGGGTAGAATGAATTATCTGATTGAAATAAAATTTTGTGCATATCAAATACAGTTTATTTCAAGTGTGTCAACCAAGTTTCATAACAATCTGTCAACATTTCTAGAATTTATGCTTATATTTATACTTAGTGGTATAGCTGTCCAATTCAGTACTATTCACTTCAGAAATTCATTCTATCTATCCCTATCACAGAAATAAAATTTTAACCGACTTTTTCTGTCTATTTTACAGATGGACGGACAGATTCCAAAAACCCCCTTAAAACTTTGTTTGTGGGGGGTATAATTACAACATACAAGTTCATTCCACTATTACACTGAAAACACAGACAACAGAGAAATTAAGCGAGACACTGGGTTCTGTAGAACCCTTACAAATTTTTAGTAACAGCAGGTATGTTGGTTGGAAGTCAAGACTGCAAGACACAATTTTGAAAGGGGGCCACCAAAAGACCATTCTACTAAAGTAAAATTCCCAATTGGCCATAGTTTTAGAGGTTTAAAGGAGAAATTTTACAGTTTTGGGACAACAGACGATGGACACCAGACAAAGACAAATGTAAAGTGATGGCAAAAGCTTGTCCAGGTGAGCTAAAAATTTAACTGACCTTTTTGATCCTCGGTATGTCTAACAGAAAACTGTGAAGTTTCTTTGTTGTAATCTTCTATCAGCACTTTGTATGTCCTGTTATCTGAAATACAATTTTTATAGATCACTGCTCAGAAATATGGATCTTAATTAAATTTGTACATTTTATAATTAACTGTTACAGGTAGCCAGCCATACCTCTAAATTACTATGATATCAATAGTCAATATTGGTAACTCTCTGACATATTCTATAATCATGCAAAAATGCAATAATTATTTTACCTATAGATATATGAAAGTTTTCACTGTAGTTATTAAGGAGGGAGAGTAACATATATACACAACTTTAAAAACTAAAAAAAATACACTGATTTACAATTTGTATTTACATAAAGTGACTGTTAGTATTTTGAAGAAGAACTTTTTTCAGCACAGGTATAGAATAAGAATAAGAATAAGAATATTTATTTGGCCAATTACGGACCCTTTCGGGTATGATAAATTTACATTGAATGATTTAAGTGATTAAACATATATATATAACAAACAAGACATATCAAAACAATACCTGATACTGACAAATACAAATACATGGATCAGGTTAACTTTCAACGCAAGAACTGGGCATAACCAATATATTAATAAATGATATATATATATTTTTAAAAGTTGTTTACCCATAGTATATATTTATATAGACATGTATTAAGTTAGTATAACATACATGTAATAGTGTTTTTGTTGGAGATGAAGAACTTAAAATTAGTGTTTGTCTAAACTGGATCTTATTTTAAAGCTATTAATTAAAAAGTAGCTAAGCTTATTAATTATCTCATCATCCTCTGTAGTCATTAACCATATAAATTTTAAATTATCATTTAAGTTGGAAAAATTTTGACAATTGGCTATGACATCTGAAAACAGTTGTTTTCTCAAATTTGTATATGCATTACACTTTGTAATAAAATGTTCCTCATCTTCAACATCATTACAACTACAAAATTTACATATCCTCTGTATATGTATACACATAATTTCCTTTTAGGTGATATGTCAGACTCCCATGTACACCATAAATATAGTTGTGCTATCACTTATAGTTACTGACAGACAGATCTTATCACAACAAGAGTGGACACACTACATATCTCATGAACACAGAATAATGATTATCTGATACCCGACATTGCAAGTCGGGGGAAAATGTGTTAAAAGAAATAGTAATGGTCAGGCGATAATTTGTCTGAAAAATCTCATGCATGTCATTCAACATGTTCAAGCCTGTGTCAAAGGCGGGCTGAAAGGTCTCAGACTGGTATGTACACACCAAGCAGTATCTACAGACCAAATGTGGTTGGTCTATGTATTGCAGTTGCTGAGATATGGATATTATCCAAAAATGTGAAACATGTCAGTCAAGCATGAAATAGAGGTCAAAAGTAAGGTGTCAGATGTTGAATTGGTATATATATGCAAATGTACTAAGAACTTCTATGAACCAAATACTCTGGGTCTAGTTACAAATGTAGTATAGTTGCTGAGAAATAGACTAAATGATGAATATGTATAATGTAAATTAAGTCACTCAAGTATGAATTCAGGTCAACTTCAGCTGTCAGGTGTTAGACTGGCATGTACCCACTAAGAACTATCTATTGAGCAGATATGGTTGGCTTAGGTACAACAGTTGCTAAGAAATGGACTTAATCAAGAAAATGTGATGCAGGCCACTCACCCAGGTTTCCTACCAACACCTACCCACTAAGAACTATATATTGACCAAATATGGTGGGTCTATGTATTAAAGTTGCTGAGAAATTGACATAATCTTGAAAATGTGACAAAGTCACTCAAGCATGAAATTGATGTCAAGGCCCCAAGCCAGGTGTCAGACTGACATTTACCCACTAAGAACTATATATAGACCAAATATGGTTGGCCTAGTTATTACAGTTGAGAAATGGATTTAACAACGAAACTAGGACGCAGATTTTACATTTATGTTTATGAAGTCAGTGACCCATGAAAAAGAGGTCAGGGTCACAAGACAAGTATACTGCGGCAAACCTTATAGGATAAGCGATCTTCAGACCACAAATCTTAATTGTAGGTATTATATGTGCAAAGTTATTAAAGTTTTAAAAAAGATTCCGCCACTGCCACCGCCACCGCCTCCGCCGGAAAGTGATACCTATATCTCGCCTCCACGACTTTTCATTGCAGAGACAAAAACTGACAATTTTTTCAAAGTAAGTAAACCATGAAAATAAGCCCAAGGCTTAGTTACATGTAAATAATTCTGTCAGACTGACATGGGCCTTCAGTAAAGTACCCTTAGGCCAAATATCATTGGTCTGGGCATTCTAGTTTCTGAGAAACTGACTTATAGTCACCAAAATAGGATACAAATTTAACAAAGTCAATGAAGCATGAAAAAAAGGAAAGAAACTGCTGAGCAGAATTTAGTTCACACCATGAGGCATTGATACACTTAGTCACTAAGTATGGTTTGTGTAATTGAAGTCATGTACAAATGTGCCTTCTGGAATGTATTATCCCCACCCCCCTCTTCCAAAGTAATGTCAGTTGGGAGCAGGGAATGCCTGACATAACTCTGAAAGGGGGCCAGCAAAGGACCATTCCACCAAAGTTTGGTCCCAATTGGCCCAAGGGTTTCAGAGGAGAATATTTTTCAATGAATTTTCCCATAGTGCCCTATGTTAAACTGTTCGGTTGTGGCAGCCATCTTGGTTAACAGTGAATTCCACCAAAGTTTTGTCCCAATTGGCACATTGGTTTCAGAGAAGAAGATCTTTAAAGGAAGATTTACGCAAGATGACGACATCAGACAATGACGACGGTGGACGCCAGGTGAGCTAAAAACTAGAGTGTATAAATCATTAAGAACGTTCTATTATCAACGGGCATGGTTCAGTATATGGACCATAATTTGGTATTCGAATCGTTTCCTGTAACAATTAAAAAGTATCAAAATTGCATATTTCTTTGATATGTACTATAATTAAGTTGCAAAATAATTGGTTGTGTGTTCCTTTTATAGCTGCGATTTATATTTTCTAATTTTTTTTTCAAAAAAAAATATTTTATTGCCCATATTTGTGTTTTTATCCTTGGTTTCTTACCATTACTTTTGGTTTCCTTAGTGCATATATAACGCCATGGTATTTTATCACAACTATTTCTTACAAAACTTTGAGGTCTCCTTTAAAGTTTTAAGAAACATTTATAATGTAGAATGGAAAAAAGAAAATCTTGGAAAATGTATGTATTTCTTTCATAGATCCCCTAAAATACGCGTTACATTTGGTTTCCTATTTGTCACGGTATTTTAAAGTTTAAAAATTGACTGTGTTAAAAAAGTTTCCAAAACAGTGATTAGGATTATTGAACTATTGCCTATGTTTTAAACAATGAGACAAAGATATTCATATTTGAGCTTTTTCTTTTTCATTTTTTTTTCATTAGAGTCCAACTAAATCGTTATGCGTTACATGTCACACAAAAAGAAAAAGTTATTTCAAGAAGTATATAAATATGAATAAAAAAAAACTCCCACCACATGGAAGTCCCATCAACAGTTAAACATCCTTGTTATGGCACTTTGTGAATTTGAAGTTGCTTTGTAGGTAACAACGTAATTTTTGTTTCCTAAACCAAGAAAAAGATCATTTTCTTAAGGAGTTTTTGTCATGTTAAGGAACTAGATGGCCTGTTTAAGCTTTAACAATTTAAGTGATAGTTATTTTTGTCTGTACACTACAAAAATACAAGTAATTGAAATTCAAATTTTGGTCCCTAACATTTTTTACAGATGGACGGACAGATTCCAATGCTTTGTTTGTTATATTACACTTGGTTTCCAAATAACACTAACCATATTTTTTTTCTAAATATTGGAGAAATGCATTGCTAACAGGAGGTGCAAAAGCACAATACAAGAACCAAAAATGGCCATCTGAATTTGGTGAAATATAATTAAATTTTGAAATCTGAGAAATCGAGTTTGAAGAAGCAACATTCATGGTTTCTTTTGTAACACCATCTATTTGTCCCTTAATTTGTAATAAATTACAAAAGTTCAAAGAAAACAAAGTTTTTTTTCTTGTTGCTCAATAGTTGAGAAAATGATCTATGGTCCAACAACTTGCAAGTAATCACACATAATAGGTAAATTATAGATCATACTTGTTTAGTTTCTTTTGGTTTCCTGTCACAACTTTTTTTCAAGTATCGTTTATGTGATGAACCATATGTTAATCTTTGTTGTTTTAAATATGTGAGAGAGATATTACTCAAAGAGCCAAAAAAATGGAGAAAAGGGCTTGTATATACCAATTTTTTTTTATATTTTTAATTAGGAAACAACAGACATTCTTTCTTCAGTTACGATGTCTTTTTAAATATCAATATTTGCAGTCCAGAAATTGAGCAGGGAAAAATCTGAAAATTCTCCCTATCAACTGCATCATGTAGTTTGCAATTTATCTTGCATTTTCCATAAATACATGCCATTTTTACAAAAAAAAGAGATATTTTAAAAGCTCTGTTTCTTTTTGTTTCCTGTCACCCTTATAAATAAAAATAGAATGTTTGGCTTTATTGATCCTTCATCTGATAATAAAAAAATGTCTCATCAATAAGGTCATTTTGACCATCTATTAGAGTATACAAAACATGATAGAATGCAAATAATATTGGTTCTTTTGAGGAGAAATATCTTGACATCTTTCATTGTGGTTTCTTTTGGTTTCCTGTCGAAAATTGAAAGTATAAATTCAGCATTTACAAATGCATCATGCATGCATAAAAACTTATGAAAAAGACAAAATCGGTCTTGGATAATATTACAAAATTAATTTACATGCTGTGTACTATGTACTATGTATTCAATCATTTCATTTTCTTTCATGATTATTCAAAGTAATAATGTTTATGAAAGAAAGTAATTATAAGAGGGATTGATCAATTCAATCAAAATAATATATAAATTTCACTACTACATGTAGCTCAAGTGAATCAGAATTTAATCGAACCATTTGTCCAATTCAAAAAAAAAAATTGAACCCAGAGTTCAAATGAAACAGCTGAAAATGGTCATGTTTGTGTATCTTAATATGTGAGGACAACTATACATTATGAATAGTTTCAGACCTGCAAACTATACATAATGTATGGTTGTCCTCACATACATGTATTAAGATGTACACAAACAAAATTGTAATCAGACTCAGGGACTACTATTAAGGGCAAACACAATGGATAGTATTCACTAGTCCTGGGACTACTTCTTCAAAAATTTAGATGTCAATCCCTGTGAACTGTGTTAGTGCTATAACATTTATATATATGTTTCTGTTTGAGAAATGGGCTTACATGTTGTATATACATGTACATGTATATGCAAAAACTTAACCAAACCGGACAGACATACATGTAGACGAACAAGGGTAAACCTACATGTATAAGCCTCAACCACATTCATAGACGGGGCATAAAAGCATACATGTATTCTCATAAATGTACCTACATTATATTGATCTTAAAACAATAATTTGTTACTATTTTAAGGACAGTACAAAAAATCAATATCACTGACAGTAAAAACTTATTGAAATGGCTGCTTTTTCCATGGTAATACTGTTTCATGTATAAAAAAAAAAAAGAAAATGGGTCAAAGACACAAATGGCCGGGTTGCTTACTGGGTGTTTACTGTAGTGGTGACAAAAGTGATTACAAGATCATATTGCACATTGGCAGTCATGAACATTTATATAGACATTGTATGTTGGTGTACGATCACAGAGGCAGTCATCAATTTAATTAGAAATAGGTGAAGTAAGCAATATTTGATTTGATTATATGTTGATAAACATGTGTTTGGAAATATGGGAAATAATTCCTGAAATAATTCCATAAAGTGAGGTGCACATCTTCAATATATATTAAAACATTCTGCGAAGTTTCAAGGATGCGGGTGAAAAACTGTAGGAGGAGTTGATTTCGCAAAATAGGTACCCTCTATTGAAGATGTCAATAAAAAACGACTAAGTTCCAAAGTTTGAAAAAATGGGAAATAATTCCATAAAGTGAGGTGCACATCTTCATTATATACATGTGTATAGAAACATTCTATGAAGTTTCAAGGATGTGGGTGAAAAACTGTAGGGGAGTTGATTTCGCAAAATAGGTACCCATTTTCACCACCCGGCCTGCACTATATTTTTTTATTTTCATATATTGCAAGTCTATTTCCTATAAAAACCAAAAAAGACCACAGCTCCTCTATCCTGGACCTGCATACATGTACAGAGATCATTTCTGTGAACAACATGGGTTAACAGGGATTTATTTAGGATTATTGGGAAGGATCCTTTTTGGCCTACATGTATTTTGGGAAAAATTTTGGTTAATTGGAAACCAGAATTAGAGGGGTAGGTCAACATTTTAGGGAATTCTGCATGATTTTGAAATAATTTCCATTGGGAATGGGTCCTTTTACTGGACCCTACTGAATGGTAGAAAAATCCATGGTTAACAACAGAATCTGATCCATGTAACAAAAAATAAAATCCGTATCTCCTGTATTTGGCGATCACAATATGGTATGGGAATATCAGTTTTGTTTTACAATACTTGAACAAAATTTTATTCCAGTAAGGTTGAAATTTAAATTTTTGCAACAATTCTAACAAGGTTAGATTTCTATACCCTTATTGTGCATCTCCATATATTAATATTATGTGACAATACTGTATAGAAATTAAAAGATTAATATGAAAAATCATAATGAATGAGTTTATGTCACAAGCTTAAATTTCCAATTTCAAAATTCGACCCCAGTGGGCCCCAATTTTTGAAAATT
The DNA here is from genome assembly GCA_028015205.1 of Mytilisepta virgata. Classification (NCBI taxonomy): domain Eukaryota; kingdom Metazoa; phylum Mollusca; class Bivalvia; order Mytilida; family Mytilidae; genus Mytilisepta; species Mytilisepta virgata. The sequence continues at coordinate 47,258,730 of CM051520.1, forward strand.
AAAATTCTAAAAACTTATTGCACATCAACATACAGTATGTGATGATATCGTATATAAATTAAAAGCATGAAATAAACTAGGGCTCTCAAGAGCCTGTATCGCTCACCTGGATTTAACTTTTAACCTTGAGCAGACCTAAAAATTTAAGTGTTGCAGTCAATTTGGTTTTTTTTTCTATAGGAATCTATGTTAAACTAATTTCAACTGTGGCAGTCATCTTGGTTGACAGTCCAGTTTCTAAAAGAGAACCATCTAAGGACCATTTCTGCTAAGTATTGTTCCAACTGGCTAAGCGGTTTCAGACTAGAAGATTTTTAAAATGAATTTTCCTATAGGGTCCAATATTTAACAAAAGGTCGGAGTGGCAGCAATCTTGGTTGACAATCCGGGTGATAGGACATATTTCTAAAGGGGACCTCCTAGGGACCAATGCTGCCAAGTTTGGCTCCAATATGTCAAGTGTTTTCAGACAAAAGATTTTTCAATGAATTTTTCCATAGGGCCCTATGTTAAACTACACAATGTAAGTTTGGGTGTGGCGACCATCTTGGTTGACAGTCTTAGGTCATCGCACAAAATTCTGAAAGAGGACCTTCTAAGGACCATTGCTACCAAGTCTAATTCTAATTGGCTTAGTGGTTTCAGACGAGAAGATTTTTGAGTGAATTTCCCATAGGGTCCTACATGTATGTTAAACTAAGTTCTGCTGCGGCGGACATCTTTGTTCACAGTCCATGAAATCAGACACATTTCTGAAAAAGTGACCTCCTAAGAACCAATGCCGCCAAGTCCTGCTCCAATGTGTCAAGTGGTTTCAGACAAGAAGATTTTTCAATGAATTTTCCACAGGGCCCTATGTTAAACTTTTAAAGTTCGGTTGTGGTGGCCATCTTGGTTGACAGTCCCGGTCATTGCACAAAATTCTGAAAGAGGACCATCTAAGGACCATTGCTACCAAGTCTAATTCTAATTGGCTTAGTGTTTTCAGAATAGAAGATTTTTGAGTGAATTTCCGATAGGGTCCTATGTTAAACTAAGATCTGCTGTGGCGGCAATCTTGGTTCATAGTCCATGAAATCGGACACATTCTGAAAGAGGACCTCCTAAGGACCAATGCTGCCAAGTCTGGCTCCAATCTGTCAAGTGGTTTCAGACAAGAAGATTTTTCAATGAATTTTTCCATAGGGCCCTATGTTAAACTAAGTTCGGTTGTGGCGACAATCTTGGTTGATAGTCCGGGTCATCAGACACATCTCTGTAAGAGGACCATCTAAGGACCACTGCTGCCAAGTCTGGTTCTAATTAGTCAAGTGGTTTAAGACAAGAAGATTTTTCAATGAATTTTCCCAAAGGGCCCTATGTTAAATTAAGTTTGGCTGTGGCGGCCATCTTGGTTAAAAGTCCGGGTCATTGGACATATTTCTGAAAGAGAACCTCCTAAGAACTATTACTGCCAACTTTGGTTGCAACTGGACTTGTAGTTTCATATTAAAAGATTTTTGAAAGTCACCCCCCTTTTTTTCTATTTTTAGTAACAGCATCCATCTCGGTTGGAAGTCAGGGGTGCCAGACATAATTTTGGAAGGGGGCCACCTAAGGACCATTCCACCAAAGTTTGGTCTCATTTGGCCCAGTGGTTTGAGAGGAAAAGACCTTTAAAGGAAAGTTTACGCTGGATGCTGTCTTTAAAGGGCAAAAACTCCTATAAGGGGTCAATCAACGATTTTGGTCATGGTGACTTATTTGTAGATCTTACTTTGTTGAACATTTTTTCTATTTACAATTTGTCTTTATCTATAATAATATTGAAGATAACAACCTAAAACTGCAAATTTCCTTAAAATTAACAATTCAGGGGCAATAACCCAACAAAGGGTTAACCGATTCGTCTAAAATTTTCATGACAGGTAGATCTTGACCTGATGAACATTTTTACCCCCTGTCAGTTTTGCTCTAATTGCTTTAGTTTTTGAGATATAAGACAAAAACTGCAGTTTACCCCTATGTTCTATTTTTAGCCATGTCGGCCATGTTGGTTCGCAGGCCGGGTCATCGGAAAAATTTTTTAAACTAGATATCCTAATGATGCTTGTGGACAAGTTTGGTTCAATTTGGCCCAGTAGTTTCAGAGGAGAAGATTTTTGTAAAAGTTAACGGACGACGGACGACGACGGACACCAAGTGATGAGAAAAGCTCACTTGACCCTTTGGGTCGTGTGAGCTAAAAATGAAAGAGGAGTTCAGGTCACAAGCTTAAATTCACAATTTTTGAAATTCGACCCCTTTCAGCTCCAATTAATGAAAATCAGAATTCTAAAAGCTTATTGTGCATCCACATGTACATACAGCATGTGATAATACTGTATAGAAATTAAATGCATGAAGTCCAAAATGAAAGATGAGTTTAGGTCCCAACTTATATTCCCAATTTTCAAAATTCGACCCCTGTGTGCCCCAATTTTTTGAAAATCAAAATTCTAAAACCTTATTGCGAATCTAAATACAGTATGTGACAATACTATATAGAAAATAAATGCATGAGGTTAATAAACAGCTGCGCCACGAGCACATGATACCTCGTCTTGTGAAAAAAACATAATAAATGTTTTTGGAATCCTACTTTATTTAGTGGAACTGCAGGTGGAATGTATATGGAAACCCAGCAAAACATAAGCGTGTAAACTTTTAAGCAATAGAGATACGGTGCGAAATGTGACCTTTTTTACGATAAAATTCAAAAATAAAATAATCATCACGAAAAAGTATAGAGATCTTCAGATTAATATAACTAAGGAGTGTGTAGTTTTATGCAATAATCGTAAATTGTTTTTGAGATACGGCGCGACATGTGAAAAACTCCCCCTTTCTATACAAAAAATGTGTGAGTCTTCCAAGGAAGACATGTGTCGCCTGCGGACGTCAATTTTTACAAAAGATACTAAAATGTTCTAAAAATGAAATATATATTAACACCTTTGCATTAAGGTTAATGCGCAGAGAAAGTTTCATGAAATTGCTTTGAGTGGTTATGGAGTACATGTAGTTGAGGATAGAAGTTTTGAACCCCTCCCCCTTTTTTTTCAAAAATGTCAATTTTTACCCCAAAAAAAATTAAAATTTTCTAAAAATGAAATATATATGCACATCTGTGCATTAAGGTTAATGCACAGAAAGTTTCATCAAATTCCTTTGAGCGGCTATGGGGTAGTTGAGGATAGCAGTTTTAAACCTCCCCTTTTTTTGTTAAAAAAATGTCAATTTTTAACAAAAAAAATTAAATTTTTCTAAAAATGAAATAAATATTCACACCTGTGCATTAAGGGTAGTGCACAGAGAAAGTTTAATCAAATTCCTTTGAGCGGTTATGGAGTAGTTGAGGATAGAAGTTTTGCCCCCCCCCCCCCCCCACTTTTTTTGCAAAAATGTCATTTTTACAAAAAAATTTTAAAAATTTTCTAAAATTGAAATATATATGCACACCTGTGCATTAAGATTAATTCACAGTGAAAGTTTCATCTAATTCCTTTGAGTGGTTATGGAGTAGTTGAATAGAAGTTTTGACCCCCCCTTTTTTTTCAAAATTGTCATTTTTTACAGAGAAAAATTTTAAATTTTCAAAAAATGAAGGAAAGAGTTCCATATGGCACCCCCTGCTGTGTATATCTTTGACGGAATAAGCGTATAGATGTATTTATGGGGGTGCCAAATGGAACTCTTGCCAAAATGAAATATATATGCACACCTGTGCATTAAGGTTAATGCACAGAGAAAGTTTCATCAAATTCCTTTGAGCGGTTATGGAGTAGTTGAGGATAGAAGTTTTGCCCCCCCTTTTTTGCAAAAATATCAATTTTTACGCAAAAAAAATTTTAATTTTCTAAAAATGAAATATATATGCACACCTGTGCATTAAGGTTAATGCACAGAGAAAGTTTCATCAAAATCCTTTGAGCGGTTTACGAGTAGTTGAGGATAGAAGAAAAGTGTGACAAGAAAAGCCGCAAGACGACAGATAGTGATCCCTATGTGTCGACCATGCGTTCCGCAGGCGAAACAAAGACTCAATAACTCTAAAATAAAATTTTGAATCATCACCAAAAAGTATACAGATCTTTAGATTAATATAACTAAGAAGTGTGTAAAGTTTCAAACAATAACCATAAATCGTTTTTGAGATACAGCACGACATGTGAAAAAAAACACACTTCTGTTTTAGTTACAAAGTCCCGTAAATCAAAAAGTCTGAATCTTATTTTCACCAAAAAGTGTACAGAACGTTTGACCATCATAAGAAACAACTATGTTAAGTTTGGTGAAATTTGGACGAGTCGTTCTCAAGTTAAGGCATGACATGTTTACGACGGACAGATGGACAGACGGATGCGGGACATTTGTACAAATGTATACCATAATACGTCCCATCAAAAGTTTGACGGGCGTATTAAATGAACGAAGTTTAGGTCACAAAAAATGTGACAGTCTTCAAAGTGTGGAGATAATAAATTGCAAAATGAAAGAGAAGTTAAGTTCACAAGCTTAAATTGAAAATTTCAAATTTCGACCCCTGTGGACCCAATTTTAGAAAATTAAAATTCTAAAACCTTATAATAATGCATATAAATAAAATTCATATATTGAACAAGAGGCTCCCAAGAGCCTGAATTGCTTTCATCTTATCTTTTGTGTAGAGCTTGCTTTAATGATTATTATTCCCCCACTTCGAAGTTCGGGGATATTGTTATTGCCCCTGTCTGTCTGTCACACTTTCTTGTGACCTAAACTCCTTGTTCAATTTTAACTCCTTCATTTAATTTCTATACAGTATTGTCACATACTCACTACTGTATGTAGATGCGCAATAAGGTTTTAAATTTTGATTTTCAAAAATTGGGGCCCACAGGGGTCAAATTTTTAAAATAAGGAATTTAAGCTTGTGACCTAAACTCCTTTTCAATTTTTCATTTTATATGTTTTATTTCTATACAGTATTGTCAAAAACTGTATGAAGATGTGCAATTAGGTTTTAGAATTTTTATTTTCAAAAATTTGGGCCCACAGGGATTGATTTTTGAAAATTGTAAATTTAAGCTTGTGACCTAAACTCTTCTTTCATTTTTGATTTGATGTGTTTAATTTATAAAAATTTTGTCACATACTGTATGTAGATGTAGATGCACAATAGGGTTTTAGAATTTTGATTTCAAAATTTGGGCCCACAGGGGTCGAATTTCGAAAATTAGGAATTTAAGCTTGTAACCTAAACTCCTCTTTCATTTTTAACTTCATGCAATTAATTTCTGTGAAATATTATCACATACGGTATGTAGATACGCAATAAGGTTTTAGAATTTTGATTTTCAAAAATTAGGCCTCACTGGGGTAGAATTTCAGAATTGTGAATTTAAGCTTGTGTCCTCTTTTATTTTTCATTTTATGTATTCAATTTATATACATTGTACAGTATTGTAACATACTGTATTTAGATGCACATTAAGGTTTTAGAATTTTGATTTTCAAAAAAAGGGGCCACAGGGGTCCAATTTCTTCAATTGGCAATTTAAGCTTGTGACAACTCATCGTTATTGTCTCCATCTGTCCGTCCGTTCTTGCCACATCAACTGCTCCTTCACTTTTGGGTTTACAAATTTAATTTCTATATAGCAAGGTTGCATACCACCTGTAAATGCGCAAAAAGGTTTTAGAATCTGATTTTCTAAATAAGGGGCCCACAGGGGTTGAATGTCGAAAATTTGGAATTCAAGCTTGTGACCTAAACTCGTCTTTTATTTTTCAATTGATGTATGTTATTTCTATACAGTATTGTCAGGCACCATATACAGATGAGCAATAAGGTTTTTATAATTTTGATTTTCTAAAATTAGGGCCCATAGGTGGAATTTTGATATTTTCAATTTAAGACCTTAGCTTCTACAATGTATCTGATTTTGCAATTTATTCATTTTGCTTATATGTATAGTATTGTCCTACAGTATATTTAGTTGCACAACAAGGATTTAGAATATCGATTTTTAAACTGGGGGCTCACTGAGGTCAAATTTCAAATATAGTAAGGTGCCCAAATAAAAAAAAAATGTACTTACAGGGGGTGTGAGGATAACTGTCAATTCCGACAGTACAGATTTCTACTTCATTTTTCATTTTATACATTTGATTTCTATACAGTATTGTCACATACTATATGTAGATGTGCAATAAGGTTTTAGAATTTTGATTTTCAAAAATTGGGGCATTTAGGGAACAAATTTCAAAAATTGGGAATTATAAGGTGGGGACTGAAACCTTTCTTTCATTTTTCATTTTATACATTTTATTTCTATATAGTATACAAATGTAGTCATACACTGTATGCAGATTTGCAATAAGGATTTAGAATTTTAATTTTCCAAAATTTGGACCTGTATTCAAAGGTATGATTGTGAAAAAGGTGTACAGGGATACAACATTTGGGGATAACTGTTGTTTCTGACTGACTCAATCTACATGTAGTTGCTTTCTTTTCATTTTATTTTATGTGACATGATTTCGAGTAGTGCTGTCTGTCTTTCCGTGGTCCAAGTTGTCCATGGGCTGAGTTTACCCATATTTAATGATTGGATTATTTCCCTTGGTTATTGGTTGAAACAAAATGGCGGCAGAGTTTTTATTACATCACACGAGTAGAGAGTTTTTCTTCAAACGGCTGTCATTTTCGTGATTGTGAACATTGGGATGTATCAGGCAATAGATTAAATTTATTGGCAACTCTAACTTCGTTTTTGACACCAGTTCAATTAATTTTTCACATTAAGACAGAAATGAAATGGCTTCGGGTCGGCGCTCAAATTAGGGTCGGTCGGGTAACCGTAAACAGACAAATTTTTTTTTGCCTTAGCCCTGGGAAGACACATGTACATGTATGCCAGTGATTCCTGAGAATTTTAAGTCCAGATGCACAATATCACTTCAAAATTTATCTGATTTTATATCAATAAATAAAGGTAACCAAGACAAAGATCATTCATGACCATACTTTCCTCACTTGGCACATCTGCATTAAGGTCACAATGTCAATATTTCGAGGAAAATTCAATTTTTAATCTCACTCCTGACCCTAGATTTTTATATAGTAGCACGTCTAGTGTAAAGTACGAACACAATTTTTTTTTCGCCTGAGTAAGAAATATAATATGTATATACCTTGAACATCTGGCCCTTCTTCTACCTCATATTCATCTTTCAGGAATTTGTATGAAGCATCTGAAATATGAACTTTCCCTGGAACACCTGATGATTCCATTGTGTTTGCAAGTGTAACATCATTTGACCATACATCAAATTTAAATCTCCTGGTTCCAACTATACCACAGAGTACGGTTCCAGTATGCACACCAACCCTCATGTTGACAGATTCATTGTTGTCCTCATCAAACTGTTTAATTGCTTTTATCATTCCAAGTCCCATCTCAACACAACACTGTGCATGATCCTCCTTAGGTTCTGGACAACCAGACACACAGTAATAACAGTCCCCTAGTGTGCTGATCTTTTCACATCCACATTGTGTACATAAGGCATCAAAACGGCCAAATAAGTCATTTAACAATCCAACCAAATGTTCAGCAGTCTTGTTAGAACTCATTTTTGTAAATCCTACTATATCAGCAAATAAAATACTAACGTTATCCATTGTACTCATATTAAATGGTCGAAATATAATTTCCCCCTTCTCGTGGTGCTTATGCTTAGAGTTGCGTTTTTTTTCCCTACCATCATCCAGTTCTTCTTCAGCATTTCCTCGCTGTGAATCCATCACTTCTAATGCAACTTTGGGTGGCATGAGTGAGTGTATCATCTTTTCTTTAATTTGTTTCTCAATTTGCAGATCTCTCTTTGCCATTGTCGACTGGCCGATTTTCCAAAATGTACTCCTCCTAGTAACTTGAGACATTACAAATATATGGATACCCATTATATGTATGCACAAATGCAGCAGCACTTTGCCAATTATAAATGTTGCACTCTGCATTTGTTTGTCTTGAAAGGATACTAAAATTTCATATAAAGCAGAGTGGGTAACACCAATTCCAATAGCACATAAAAGAGGCATGGGCATTACAGCATACATTACCAAAAGTACCTCTATTGATGCAGTAAAACTACCAATGGTTGACAAGTCTGAATGAGTATATATAAACTGAAGCAGAATCGCAGCACAGAGTGCTACTGTTAAAACTACCGAGGTATGTAAATAAAAACGTTCAAAAAATGATGTGTACGTAAACCAGAGTACAAGAGCTACAAATCCTAACAGTGCAAGTGTTCCTCCCAGAAAGTAAGTCCATTTATTAGTTTTTGCAGTTCCAAAGTATATGCACCACGCTATACATGCTATAATGATATAAAACAATGCATACTGGAATCTTTTCCTTGTCTGTGGGAAATAACTTTTCCACTGTTCTTCTTCAAGTGAATCCGAGTCAAATCTGGGATTCCACCAACTACCTGTCGCACGCTCGAATAGTATTGGCCACGATGCATTTTTTTCTTGAAGCGGCGTCCCTGTAGTTCTATTTTTTGCTGGCGACTTAATCTCCAAGTCGACAGCATCCTTTTCCTGGTCATAGTGTGCAGAATTTTGTGCCATACTGATCTCCTTCTATCCCACACTCACATAAACTGACATGACCTACAATACATCGACATGACTTTCAGTTGCTATGTATTGCTTATTATAATATTAAATCATCGGAATAACTTAAATTAAACGGCATTACCATCCAATATTATATACACTTCCTTTACACAGTACTTTCAAAACAACTTGATCGATCGGATTTAAATCCTCTAAATCGTTACGCTTGGGAAAATTTTTGTCAGTGTACTTCGCCAATACTGTAAATAATATATAACTAGATCTTATTTAACAAATAGACTAAATAAATACACATATATGATTTGCAAACCTCCTTTTCAGGCGCTAACAAGATACGTGGTGGGAGGATGGACTAAAAATGGAATAGCCAATGCAATACACGCGTTACCACATTTCAATAAATCGATGATTAAGCTGTTTATATGTTGCTGGATCTTTTTTCTTTTCGTGTTATCAGTTTATATGTAATTTTATTTGAAATCATTATTTCAACGAAGAAAAAAAATTACTAATAAATGTCTAGATCTAATGTCTAACGTCTACAACTGAGCGGTTCAGCTTGGAAGCGGACGTCGGCGAAAACACCTCTGTTTTTTTATTAATTTTAATCAGTTAATCCCGGTTTCATCTTTTTTGAAAGGTTGGATGATATTTCATTTAATGTAACTTAATTTATTAGCTCATCTGGCCTAAAAGGTCATGTGAGCTATTGCCATCACTTGGCGTCCGTCGTCTGTTGTCCGTCGTCGTCGTAAACTTTCCTTAAAAAATCTTCTCTGAAACCACTCGGAAAATTGGAACAAAACAGGGCAGCAATGGTCCTTAGGTTGCCCCCTTTAAGAATTGTATCCGATCACCCGATCCGTTGTCCAAGATGGCCACCAGAGCCGAACATATTTTAACATAGGACCGTATGCGAAATTTATTTAAAGATCGTCTTGTCTGAAACCACTTGGCCAATCGGAACAAATCTTAGCAGCAATGGTCCTTAGATGGACCTCTTTCAGAATTGTATCCGATGACCTGCACCCTCTGACAAGCGTAGACGGCCAAAAGATTACTGCTGCTTGGGTAAGTTACCTGTTACTTGTTATCTATTCTGTATATATTTTCCACCTTTATCAGATGAACCACATCCTTCAGACAATCTTCTAGAAGTGTAGAATGCCTTAATTTACTTCATATCCTTCCATTTAACACATAATTCTTCTTTATACATTAATTTACACAAATGCACCGCCACCACACTTAATTATTTATTTATATTCACTGACGGTATATACACAGTTAAAATCTAAGTAAGTATTAAAATACGATTACTGCCACAACTTCCGGTTACAGAGTAAGGAATCCTGCAGGGAAAATAAAGAAATGGAGGACGGTTTTCTGTCAATATTCGTAAATTTCTCTTTAAAGGCGATATCACCAGATGTAAGCGGTAGCCTATCCATCAACGACGCCTTCATACCACCCGGAACAGCAATCATAATGGCAAAATTTGCTGTCTCTTCTTCAAACATTCGATGAGACTGGCGAAGATTGTGTGATAATTTTGACGAAAATTGCGTGATCAGCACACAGAATGTTTTAAATTAGACAAAATATCAATATGCTGTTCATGAAAAGTGTATATAAAGTTGAAATGAGTTATAAAATTGCAAATAACGACGTTTTTCATTGAACAAACAACCGTTTTCTGTAGATAACGGTTGTTTGACAATAAATGATCACTGCAATATGACGGTAAGATTTAATCCGATCACGGCACCCTCGGTTTACCCTGCTTTGCATACATGTGGGATCATTAAAAACATTTAAAACAAGCCGTCACATGAGATCAAATGTTTGAATTGTTTTATTACGGATCCAACCGATCCAATTTTACTGACTTTCTACTGCTGACCATTGCAATAAAGAAAGCAATTTCAATTTTTTATTTTTTTCTCCAACCCAATACAACCAAATTAGACTCCTGGGGAGGGGGGGGGGGGTGGAACTTTTGTCCAGGTCGGGTTTTAATTCTTGAGTTCGCGCGTCAGAATTTTTGTCTTTAGTTAAGAATAGTATTAATTTTTTGGCATTTCTTATTTTAGGTGGGAAAATATTGGACCAGATAGTTTTTTTAGGGAAATCCGATCCAAATTGTTTTTTACATTATAAATTATAACAATGGCACATCGTCCATGGTATACGGCATTTCCAGTAGAAAAATGTATAAAAATCGACTGACCTTTACTCGGAGTTGTCCATGTAAAAGGGTATGTAAAACGAGAAATTAAAAACCCATTCTGAATAAACCAATGGATAACAGGAGAGGTCAACAATAACATACCAATCAACCAAAGCAACCCAAATGACAGAACCCCGGACAAAAAATAACATTAAAGAATACAAAACACAAACATGTAACACAATAGAGATTCAGGATAGTCGGACTTGCTACAGACACTGAATAGTGGTGGGATTTAACCGGTTTTATGGGTACCTAAACTTCTCCCTTATCTATCCTGACACTCTGGTGTATACAATACACTATAAAAACCAATACAGTATGATTACCAACACGGTGACCGCTTGTTAGAACTGAAAATTAGAGTGGACGGTACATAATTAAGATAGCAGGGTCAGAATGTTCTCGTTTTAACTGTAAAACAAGCTAAGGCTTTCACATCTGCAGGTTGGATAAAGTGTCGCTCTACTAGTCGAAAAATAATTTAAAATAACACTTCCATGAAGGGTTTAATGCTATCTCGTCATAGAGTTCAATAGAAATCGGCAGTATTCGTGAGAGGCCAGTATAAATAAAGTGGCCAAGCCATTAGGAGAAAGAGCAATTATTACAGAATTGCACATAATTTCATATTTAAAGTACATCATAATGTACGTAACAAACTCTAGATTTTGGCCTAAGTTGTCAAAATTCTAAAATTATAATCCCATCAAATGTTATTTCATATAGTCAGAAACCACTTTGTTACAGTGAGAGCTGTGATTTTAGTATATGTTATCATCATCGGAGATAAAGAACGGATATGGGATGATTGTGTGGAAAAAAATCCCCTCACTTGTAAAAACACCTGATTTTTGAGTTTTGGTTTTATATTTCTGGCTATACATGTTTTTATGGCAATACCACCCCAAAAATTATCGACCCCGTTATGTGTAATCTCTGCCTGTCGAAAAAAAAAAATGCAAAATGCCAGTCCCACCGTATGGTTGCTCCCTTAGATTACTGGTATTTATGCATACATGTACTTCTCACGAATTTAAGCACACTGTATGATGGGGGTATAGTTAAACAAAATTTACAACATAAAATTTGGAATATCATAGATACTGGATGACCCACAGGCACTTGTTTAAAAAAAATATTAGTTCATACTATTAACACTTATTAACACTATATTTTTTTAAACAAGTGCTTGCAGTGGGATTGCCAGGCGTTTTCAACCTATATCTTGAGCTTTATTTGTTGTAAAGGGATAAAGTGTTTTTTAACACCACCTTTAAAATACTAGTCTTTATAGCCGATTAACATCCCACTTGTTTCATTTGAATACATATTTAAACGAATGGAAACAACTCTCCAACCGAGGACCAGTTTAAATTGTCAATATATCTCCATGATGTGCATCCTCCATTGAATAATCTGCCTCGAGTCTCCATTACGAAAGCGAACAAATTATGTCATAGAAGGACATCAGGCTACAGTAATTAGCTTTCGGGAGCATTAAGTTTCACCATTGTATGTACGTCCGTCCCGGCATACGTATATGTCCCGAAATTTTCGTCACATATTTCTCGGCTTCTACTGAAGGGGATGATTTGATTTTTTTATATGGCTTAGATGTGATGATATGTATCGTATTAATTGTTATCTGAGACTAGTAGTATAGTTGTTATCAAGGCGACCCGACAACCACTTCTTGTTTTGCGGCCGGCAGGGGACATCCGCGTCCCATGCACGGGCACATTTTTTTTATTTTGCATATCATTTACTTAAATAGAACGCATCCATATTTACGCATTATATTTACTCGAGCGAATTAAATTGCGTTATATATCAAACCAATTTTACAAACTTGCCCTTTTAGCTCACTTTGCGAAGTGGAAATGGGGGAGGAACAGTGTTCATATATGATACCCCGAGCGTGTCTTGTTAGGATGAATGGATTAGATTCATTCCTGCTTACTAACCCATATCAACTAGTCAGAGTAGTTCGTACACACAGTGCGGACTTCCGGACGTACGAACTGACGAACAAACGAACCAATGAGAAAAAACTGACACGATGTGATCACCATGAACTGCCCAGATTTTCAAAGCGAGGAGAATTTGTTGAGAATATTGGTCCCCGCTAATGCTAATCTTTTATATTTTATAGATCTATACTTTTATTGACAATCCCTTCGGTTGTTTAGAAAAAATTAATGACTTCTGGTTGTACATCGCAGTAATAAGTTAATATTTGGGATGCAGTAATCGGATTAAATCTAACCGTTGGATTTCAGTGATCATTTATTGTCTACTGACGTTTATCTACAAAAAACGGTTGCCTGTTCAATGAAAATCGTTGTTATTTGCAACTTAATAACTCGTGTCAACTTTATACAATCTTTTCATGAACATTATATAGATATTTCGTCTTATTTAAGACATTCTGTGTGCTGGCCACGCAATTTTCGTCAAAATTATCACACAACATCGTCAGTCTCATCGAATGTTTGAAGAAGAGGCGGCAGATTTTGCCATTCCGATTGCTGTTCCGAGTGGCGTGAAGGCGTCGTTGTTGGATAGGCTACCGTTTACATCGGGTGATATCGCCTTTAAAGAGAAATTTACGAATATTGACAGAAAACCTACCTCCATTTCTTTGTTTTCTCTGGAGTATTCCTTACTCTGTAACCGGAAGTTATGGCAGTAATCGTATTTTGATACTTAACCGAGCAGCAGTGATCTTTTGGCTGTCTAAGCTTGTCAGGGGGTAACCTGGTCCGTCATCCAAGATGGCCACCAGAGCCGAACATAGTTTAACATAGGACTTTATGGGAAATTTACTTAAAGATCATCTTGTCTGAAACCATTTGGCCAATTGGAACAAAACTTAGATGCAATAGTCGTTAGGTGGTCCTCTTTCATAATTATATCCGATGACCACGTCCTCCATCCAAGATGGCCGTCAGAGCTAAACATAGTTTAACATAGGACCCTATGGGGAATTTAATTAAAGATCTTCTTGTCTGAAACCACTTAGCCAATTGGAACAAAACTTAGCAGCACTGGTCCTTAGGTGATCCTCTTTCAGAAATATATCAGAGGACCCCACGCGTCATCCAAGATGACCGCCAGAGTCGAACATAGTTTAACATAAGACCATTAAATATCTTCTTGTCTGAAACCACTGGGCCAATTGGAAAAAAAACTTTCAGAAATATATCAGAGGACCCCACGCGTCATCCAAGATGACCGCCAGAGTCGAACATAGTTTAACATAAGACCATTAAATATCTTCTTGTCTTGACCAATTGGAAGGAAACATGGCAGCAATGGTCCTTAGGTGTCCTCTTTTAGAATTATATCCGATGACCCCACTCATCATCCAAGAAGGCCGCCAGAGCCAAATGTAGTTTAACATAGGACCTGAAGGTGAATTTACTTAAAGATGTTCTTGTCTGAAACCACTAGGCCCATTGGAACAAAATTTAGCAGCAATGGTCCTTAGGTAGTCCTCTTTCAGAATTATATCAGATGACCCCAACCGTCGTCCAAAATGGCCGTCAGGGTCGGACATAGTTTAACATAAAACCATTAAAGATCCTCTTGTCTGAAACCACTGGGCCAATTGGAAGAAAACTTGGCAGCAATGGTCCTTAGGTGGTCCCCTTTCAGAATGATATCTCATGACCCCACCCACCATCCAAGATGGCTGTCAGAGCCGAACAGTGTTTAACATAGGACCAAATTGGAAAAATTGCAGAAAAATCTTCTTGTTTGAAAGTAGGCCAGTTGGAACTTGACAGCAATGTGCAAATCAAGATGGCCGTAGTCCTGGGAGTCTGTAGTTTAATTGTACAAAACTTTTCCCTTCTCTTCCATCTTAGCTACACTCCCTTCTCCCAATCTTGTCATAATGGAAATAACGTTTAAGTCTACTTATTATTTCAATTTAATAAACAAAAGACGACCACAATTAGTGACGTAGCTTTATTGCTGAAAATGTTATAATTGTCCGAGAATAACGTAAACGTTTCGTATATCTTTAACCAGTGTTATTTTCGGTGTAATGAACCCAAATGAAATTAGAAATCTGTACTGTCGGAATCGACAGTGATCCCCATACCCCTTTTGTAAGTAGTTCGGCCACTTACCTATTTTCAAAAATATAAAACCTTATTCTCATCCAAAAATATTATGCAGTCATTCTATAAAGAAATTAAATCAATAAACTGAAAAAAAACCTTAGTTCACAAGCTTAAACTGACAATTTTTAAAATTTGACCTGAGTGGGCCCCCGGTTTAAAATTCGATATTCTAAATCCTTATTGTGCAACAAAATATAGTGTAGGACAATACTAGTTACATGTATAAGCAAACTGAAAGAGAAGTTAAGGTCACAAGCTTAAATTAAAATTTTCAAATTTCGATCCATGTGGATTACAATTTTAGAAAATTAAAATTCTAAAACCCTTATTGCACACCTGCATATGGTGTATGACAATACTGTATAGAAATAAAATGCATAAATTGAAAAACAAAAGACAAGTTTATGTCACAAGCTTAAATTAATAATTTTTCAAAATTCGACCCCTGTGGGCCACTTGTTTAGAAAATCAAAATTCTATTGTATGACAATATCGTATAAAAATAATATGCTTAAATTGTAAAATTAAAGAGGAGATTCTAAAACCTTATTGCTCATCTACAGGTGGTATGCAACCGTTCTATGTAGAAATTAAATTCATAAACCCAAAAGTGAAGGAGGAGTTGATGTCACAAGAAAGTGTGACGGACGGACGGACGTACGGAGACAATCCCTATATCCCCGAACTTTCTCCTTCACTTTTGGGTTTAGGAATTTAATTTCTATATAGAATGGTTGCAAACCACGTGTAGATGCGCAATAAGGTTTTAGAATTTTGATTTTCTAAACAAGGGGCCCACAAGGGTTAACTTCGAAAATTGGAATTCAAGCTTGTGACCTAAACTCGTCTTTTATTTTTCAATTGATGTATTTTATTTCTAAACAGTATTGTCAGGCACCATATGCAGATGCGCAATAAGGTTTTAGAATTTTGATTTTTAAAAATTGGGGCCCACAGGGGTCGAATTTCGAAAACTTGTCAATTTAAGCTTGTGACCTAAACTCCTCTTTCATTTTGCAATTTATGCTTTTTATTTCTATACAGTATTGTCAGGCACCATGTGCAGATGTGCAATAAGGTTTTAGAATTTAGATTTTCTAGAATTGGGGCCCACAGGGGTCGAAAATGAGTTGAAAATGAGGATGTAAACTCTTTATTTTTTTAATTGATGCATTTTTTCTATATAGTAGTGTCCTGCACAATATGTAGTTGTGCAACAAGGTTTTAGAAGTGTTATTTTCTAAAATTGGGGCAAACAGGGGTCTTATTTCAAATATTGTCAATTTAAGTTTGTGACATAAGTATTTTTATCCCCGCACCTCGAAGAAGTTCGGGGATATTGTTATCGCCCCGTCCTTCTGTTCGTCTGTCCGTCCGTCCGTCACACTTTGTTGTGACCCAAACTCCTCGTTCATTTTTAACTTCATGCATTTAATTTCTATACAGTATTGTCACCTACTGTATGTAGATGCGCAATAAGGTTTTAGATTTTTCATTTTTAAAAATTAAAAATTGAGGCCCACAGGGTAGAATTTCGAAAATTAGGAATTTAAGCTTGTGACCTAAACTTCTCTTTTATTTTTCATTTTATGCATTTAATTTATATACTGTATTATCAAAAACTGTATATAGATGTGCAATAAGGTTTTAGAATTTTGATTTTCAAAAATTGGACCCCAGAGGGGTCGATTTTCACAAAAAGGTGAATTTAAGCTTGTGACCTAAACTCCTCTTTCATTTTTAATTTCATGCATATGATTTATATAAGGTTTTAAAATTTTGATTTTCAAAAATTGGAGCCCTCAGGTGTCAAATTTCGAAAATTAGGAATTGAAGCTTGTGACCTAAACTCGTCTTTCATTTTCGACTTCATGCATTTAATTTCTATACAGTATTATCACATACCGTATCTAGATGCACAAGAAGGTTTTAGAATTTTGATTTTTAAAAATTGGGGCCCACAGGGTCGAATATTGAAAATTAGGAATTTAAGCTTGTGACCTAAAATTCTCTTTTATTTTTCATTTTATGATTTTAATTTATATACTGTATTATCAAAAACTGTATATAGATGTGCAATAAGGTTTTAGAATTTTGATTTTCAAAAATTGGACCCCAGAGGGGTCGATTTTCACAAAAAGGTGAATTTAAGCTTGTGACCTTAACTCCTCTTTCATTTTTCATTTTATGGATTTAATTTATATAAAAGATGGTCACATACTGTATTTAGATGCGTAGTAAGGTTTTATAATTTTGATTTGCAAAAATTGAGGCCCACATGGGTCGAATTTCTTAAATTGGCAATTTTAAGCTTGTCACCTAAACTCCTCGTTCATTTTTCATTTTATGCATTTGATTTCTATACAGTATTATCACATACTATATCTAGATGTTCAATAAGGTTTTAGAATTTTGATTTTCAGAAACTCGGGACCCACAGGTGTTGAATTTTGAAAATTGGGAATTTAAGCTTGTGACCTAAATTCCTCTTTCATTTTTCATTTTATGTATTTAATTTCTTTACGGTATTGTCACACACTGTATACAGATGTGCAATAAGGTTTTAGAATTTTGATTTTCAAAAATTGGGGCCTTTAGGGTTCAAATTTTAAAAATTGGGAATTATAAGTGGGTGACTGAAACTTTTGTTTTATTTTTCATTTTATACAATTTATTTCTATACAGTATTGTCATACACTGTATGCAGATGTGCAATAAGGTTTTAGAATTTTAATTTTCCAAAATCTGAGCCTGTTTTCAAAGGTATAATAGTGAAAAAAGGTGCACAGGGATATAAAATGTGGGGACTGCGGGGATAGCTGCCGTTTCCAACGGTCTCAGCCTAGTTTCATTTGTGATTTCTTCTTAGGATGATTGCATAATATCTTGAAATGGGCTTAAGGTTTAAGATTTATGCAATTAGGTAGGTGTCCCAACTAATTGCAAGGATGCGGGGATAACTGTCGATACCGACAGTCCAGCTTTCTAGTTTTATTTAGTACTGAATTTTGCTTTATTTTATATCTGCGTCAATGTATTTACTGCTTTGTATGTTTGCTTTTTTATGCTATGCTTCTACTGTGTTTTTGCATGTTTGTGTCAATATGTGTGTATGCTGTGTATGTTATTCACGAATGTCTGTGTTAATATGTATATTTGCAGTGCATGTTCTGCATGCATGTGTGTCTTTTGTCTAGTCGATTTTAAAAGCTCTGCAGAGCTTGTGTTCTACAGTTTATAATGGGCGACTATAAATAAAACTTTGAATTGAATGGACATTGCTCAAAATGTCTCTCGTGCGGAGGTCTCTAGATTATAAGACCTAGATAACATCGGCCACGATTAAACATATAAAATTATTATCTGGCCAAAGTTCCTTAAAACTGAGAGTTATCTAGGGGTATCAGGGGAGATAACCCAAATTTAAGAGTAAGACATGTGGCAGGTTTAACAGACCATGTCTATATTATAAACTTGAAATCTGGACTGTCGGAATCGACAGTGATCCCCGCGTTCCCTGTAAGTAGTTGGGCCACTTACCTATAGTCAAAAATATAATACCTTATTCCCATCCTAATATAGTATGCAGTCATACTTTAAAGAAATAAAATCAATAAACATGAGGAAAAATGAAAAAAAAAACTTAATTTACAAGCTTAAACCGACAATTTTTGAAATTTGGCCTTTGTGAGCCCCCGGATAAAATCGATATTCTAAATCCTTATTGTGCAACTAAATATAGTAGAACAATACTATATATAAGCAAACTGAAAGAGAAGTTAAGGTCACAAGCTTAAATTAAAATTTTCAAATTTCGACCCATGTGGACTCCAATTTTAGAAAATTAAAATTCTAAAACCTCATTGCACACCTGCATATGGTCTTTGACAATACTACTTGTATATAGAAATAAAATGCATAAATTGAAATACAAAAGACAAGTTTATGTCACAAGCTTAAATTGATAATTTTTCAAAATTGGACCCCTATGGGCTCCTTGTTTAGAAAATCAAAATTCTAAAACCTTATTGCGCATCTGCATATGGTTCATTACAATACAGTGAAGGAGGAGTTGATGTCACAAGAAAGTGTGACGGACGGATGGACGGAGACAATCGCTATATCCCCGATCTTTCTTCGAAAGTGCGGGGATAAATATAACACCTATAATTATCCCAGCACTTTCGAAAAGTTCGGGGATATAGCGATTGTCTCCGTCCGTCCGTCACACTTTCTTGTGACATCAACTCCTCCTTCGCTTTTGGGTTTAGGAATTTAATTTCTATATAGATTGGTTGCATGTATACTACCTGTGGATGCGCAATAAGGTCTTAGAATTTTGATTTTCCAAACAAGGGGCCCACAGGGGGTCGAACTTTGAAAATTTTGAATTCAAACTCGTCTTTCATTTTTCAATTTCAAATTTTTTATTTCGCTCAACGGGTGAAATGTGGGACCGAAAACGACCAAATTATCATAATATGCTTGTGACATCAACTCCTCATTCATTATTGATGCAAGGCTTCTACATTCATTATAGAATGATTGTACATGTGATGTAGATGCGCAATAAGTTTTTAAAATTTTGATTTCTTTCGTGGATCGAAATTTTGGACCGAAAATGAGCGAATTTTCAAAATATGCTTAAAACATCAATTTTTGAAGCATTTTTTATTCTAGGCTTCTGGTTTCTTTATAAGTTAATTGTCCATGGTGTAAAGATGGAAAGAAAGGTTTCAAAATTTTCATTTTCGCTTAATGGACGAAATCAACAAATTGTCAAAATATGAATGTGACATCAACTCCTTATTGATTATTGATGCTAGGCTTCTACTGTGACGGACGGACAGACAGACAGACAGACGGACGGACAGACGGAGACGACAATATACCCGCAATGCAGATATAATGAATTGCAAAATGAAAGAGAAGATAATGTCACAAGCTTAAGTTGAAAATTGAAAATTTCGACCCCTGTGGACCCCAATTTTAGAAAATTAAATTCTTAAACTTAATTGCATATCTGCATATGGCGTTTGACAATACCGTATAGAAATAAAATGTATACGTTGTAAAATGAAAGAGGAGTTAAGGTTACAAGCTTAAATTGACAGTTTTTCTAACTTCGACCCCTGTGGCCCTCAATTTTAGAAAATCAAAATTCTAAAACATTATTGGGCATCTGAATATGGTGCACGACAATACTGTGTAGAAATGCATAAATTAAAAAATGAAAGACGAGTTTAGGTCACAAGCTTGAATTCCAAATTTACGAAGTTCAACCCATGTGGGCCCCTTGTTTAGAAAATAAAAATTCTAAAACCTCCTATTGCGCATCTACAGGTGTTATACAACCATTCTATATAAAAATTAAAGCCAAAAGTGAAGGAGGAGTTGATGTCACACGAAAGGGTGAGGGACAGACGGATGGGCGGACTGAGTCAATCCCTATATCCCCGAACTTTCTCCGAAAGTGCGGGGATAAAAACCTTAGTTCACAACTTAAACTAACAATTTTTTATATTTGACCTGAGTGAGCCCCCGGTTTAAAAATCGATATTTTAAATCCTTTAATATTGTACAACTAAATGTAGTGTAGGACAAAACTATATATAAGCAGAAGGAAAGAGAAGTTAAGGTCACAAGCCATATTGGTCAATCAATTTTTCCCAAATTAAGTTAAGAGGGCGTAAGGGGGGGGGGGGGGGGGGGGGTCAGTGAAAAAACTGTGTGAATTAAATTTTTTATCCTACATTGAACTTTTGATCTCGTCCCTGGACCATTTCTGCAAAGTCGTGTTCTAATTGGCTTTATAGTGGTCTCGGCCAAAAGGATTTTTAAATGAATTTTCCTGTAGGGTTCTATAATAAATTAATTTTGGCTATGGCGGTCATCTTTGTTGACAGTCCGGGTCATCGGAAACAATTATGAAAGAGGACCATGCAAGAACCATTGCTGCCAAGTTTGGTAAGTAGTTTCACACAAGAAGAATTTTTAAATTAATATTCCCATATGGTACTATAAGTTCGGCTTTGGCGGCCATCTTGGTTGACAGTCTGTAATCATCGGACAAAATTCTGAAAGAGGACCTCCTCAGGACCATTGCTGCCAAGTCTGGTTCCAATTGGCAATGTAGTTTCACAGAAGATTTTTAAAATTCACACCCCCTTTTCTATTCACAGCCATATCCGTTGGAAATCGGGGGTGCCGCAGAGACGAAGATCATCAAATGAAAGTTTAAGCCGGACGCTGTCTTTAAAAGGCAAAAACTTCTATAAGTAAAGTCACGAAATATCAAAGGGATATTCGAGGGAGGGGAAAATCGAAAATAACTGACAAACTCCGGATAAGAACAAAGGAAGACAAGACCAAAACAAT
This sequence comes from Mytilisepta virgata, assembly GCA_028015205.1. Classification (NCBI taxonomy): domain Eukaryota; kingdom Metazoa; phylum Mollusca; class Bivalvia; order Mytilida; family Mytilidae; genus Mytilisepta; species Mytilisepta virgata. The sequence continues at coordinate 47,280,124 of CM051520.1, forward strand.
ATAAACACTACACTTGAAAACTAAAAACATATGAACAACATGGACCCCACCAAAATACCGCGGGTAGACTATAGGGTTCAATTAATGATTTTGGTCATGTTGACTTATTTGAAGATCTTATTTTGTTGAACATTTTTGCTGTATACAGTTTGTCTTTATCTATAATAATATTCAAGACAATAAGCTAAAACTGAAAAAGTCCCTTAAAATTAACAATTCAGGGGCAATGACCCAACAAAGAATTTCATGGCAGGTAAGATCTTTTGAACATTTTTACCTCTGTCGATTTTGCTCTGAATGCTTCAGTGTTTTTAGATACAACACAAAAACTGCAGTTTACCCCTATATTTTATTTTTAGCCGTGTTGGCAGGCAGGGACATCGGACACACTTTTTAAACTAGATACCCTAATTATGCTTGTGGCCAAGTTTGGTTCCATTTGGCCCAGTAGTTTCAGAGTAAAAGATTTTTGTAAAACGGACTACAAGTGATGACAATAGCTCACGTGACCCTTTGGGTCAGATGAGCTAAAACGGAGCTCTCATCGTTCACCTTATATATATTACCTGATCAGCTGCTGATAGGAATGTAAAAAGAAACATCATTTCTTTTAAGTACTGATGCACCTATCACACAATTTTCTAAATTTTCAAATTTTAGTATTGGGTCATCTGGTGCCAACTAGCATTTTTTAATTAAAATAACAAATATCTAATTTAGGAAGTTTGTATGTAATTGGGTCATTAAAGGGGGTTTTTTAAATATAAAAAGAGAGATTTTTTTATTTTCTATTGAAATGAGCGGCTACCATCTTTGATGGATAAACAAGCTTTTTTATGATTTGAAATTTTATATTTGAGCATCGCAGTTTAGCTATATAAATCCTGTCAGTCAAGTTAAACTTTAGTAAATAAGACTCCAGTTGAAATTGTTCTTTAAAAATGAATAGAATTCCCCCATGGAAGAATTATTTATTTGCGAAAACTAATTTTGAATGAATTGGTAATTCAGATTTCGTTTCACAAGACTTTTAACAACGATCTGTCCATCGATATTTGATCATTCCAAATAAAACTGATGCCACAATAATCGAATATAGATTTTAGATGTGAAAACCATTTAAATTTCAATGGATGTGCGATATGTAGCTAAACATAAGTCTGTATAAAGTAGAGGATAATTTGTTATTGTCTTTTAGCAAACTATTCCAGAGCAAAACCATTTTTAGTTTTACAATAGTTTCCGTAGGAAATCTTCCCAACTCTCCATATACCATAAAATTTGGTGTACTGTTTCGTACCTTTACAAAATTGAAGATGCATTTTTTCAATGCCATTTTTGTTTTCAAAACCCCACACTTTTGATGTATATAATAATACAGATAATACCATTGAGTCAGATAGCTTCAATTGAAGATCAATAGGGATGCTGATGTTTTGAATTTTTCTATAAAGAGCATACAAAGATTTGTGTGCTTGAGCAAAACGTTTTTTTTTCATTAAAATTAAATACAATTCCGAGGTATGAATATGAGCCAATATCCTCAATAATTTGTCCATATATCTTAAAATCTTGAACCCGTCTTAATTTTGTTTTGCTTAAAATGACGTTTTTTGTCTTATTAGTATTAATTTTCAATTTCCATCTATCACAATAATTTTCAAAACAAGTGAGAGTTCATCGCAGTCCCTCTGCAGTTACAGATAATACGGCTGTTTCATCAGCATACAAAATAATAAATAGTTTTACATACATAAATAGCGATTCATGACATAAATCTTTAATTTTTTCTAAAGATTATATATTTTGTTCTGTGAAGAAAAAAATCCTCTAGATCATTGAGAAACAATGAAATTAAAAAAGGAGATAAAATAATTTTCTCCCTGTTTTACCCAATATCACAGTTGAAAAACCCAGACCGTTTGTTGCCTTTTTTCACACACGACTATGGCGCGGAATCAGGGTCATAAATATCGATTTTAGTTTTTACTAAAATCGATTTTAGGGTATCCTAAATTCCTTTTAGCATATACTAAAACCATTTTAGGGTATACTAAAATCATTTTAGGGTACTAAAATCATTTTAGGGTATCCTAAAATCAATTTAGTATATACTAAAATTCTTTAAGGATACCCTAAAATCAATTTAGCACATACTGAATTATTCAGCATATACAGAAATATTGGCGCGGAATTAAGGTCAAAAATAGGGTACCCTAAAATCATTTTAGCATATACTTAAATCATTTCAGGATACCCTAAAATGTTTTTAGTATATACTAAAATGAATTAAGGATACCCTAAAATCGATTTTAGCATATACTAAAATGATTTTAGTACATCCTAAATTCTATTTAGTATAGGCTTAATGGGGGGTGAATTTAGTATATACTTAAATGATTTTAGTATATAAGTAGTATATGGGGACAGTTCAGTTAGTATTTGAGGTGGTGGTGGTGCTTTTTAAACAAGATACCCTATTTGGCCCAGTAGTTTCAGAGTAGAAGATTTTTGTAAACGTTAACTACGGACGACGGACTCAAGTGATGACAATAGCTCACCCGAATGTTGGCGAAAAGCCAATAATACTACTAAATTCTTCAGGAAAGCCAGATAATGCTAAAGAATTATTAGAATTTTTTTTACTAAATGGTTCTAAAGACGTACAAATACTTCAGAAAATCCCAAGAATAAGTAAAATAATTAGAAAGTGTTCACTAAGTGGTTCCGAAGACGTCCGAATACTTCAGAAAAGCCAGAAAAGACTTCAGAATAATTAAAATTAATGAAAAATTACGAAAATATATTACAACTTGTTAAAAAAAAATTAAGAAAAATTAGAAATATTATGTAAATTTATTTAAGTGTTTTTATGTTAAAAAGTAAATTTATAAAAGAAAGGAAAAATTATCTCCCCCTTGTATTGTTGGAGGAGAATACGGGAAAAATCCTGGAAAATTACCTCCCACTTGCACTGAAGTTTTGAATTATCTCCCCTTGTATTGGTGGAGGAGCCCCCCTTTGGACTTCCGGTTCCGCCTGCACATGCGCATACGACACATTCGGGCCCCAGCACGTGACTTGCGTCACTTCCGTAAACAAATCATGAGAAAATCCATCACTTCAGTATATACTAAAATCAATATTTATGACCTTGATTCCGCGCCAATACTTCTGTATAAGCTGAATATTTCAGTATATGCTAAATTGATTTTAGGGTATCCTAAAATGATTTTAGTATATACTAAATTGATTTTAGGATATCCTAAAATGATTTTAGAATACCCTCGGACGCACGCCGGGATCCTACCATCATTGCTTCGAGACCGTATTGGGCATCAACGGATCTCAGTATCGCTACACGCCAAACAGAATCCAACCGGGTGGGAGTGACACCTGTGGACTTTACTGCATTCATTTCATCAAGTCGAGATGTCGGAACTCCTCGATGGAAGACATTATGAAAGACTTTTCTAGCCGGGATGCTAGGCTGAAAGAGACTTACGAATGACATTTTTTAAATTATTGTTGTATATATCTGGAATATGATGGTCAATAAATGTCGAAAAACTATATTGTTGTCATTTTTACAGATACCCAAGAAATATGACTTTAACGATTCAAACATAAAAGTTGAGGAAACGAGTTATCTCCCTAAATTCTCCAAATTATCTTCACATGGATAAAAAAAGGCGAGAAAAGAGTTATGACTCTCCCCTTAAAATATTTTGTCACGAATGTGTTATTCTACCTCAACCCGGCCCCCTCTTGGTCCTGGTTGTTGTGACGTTGAACAACTGGTCCCGAGTTGCTTGGATTGCGCATTTTGTCTGGATATCCAGGGGAGAAATGAGAACAAAATGACGTTAATGATAACGATCAGAAATTTATATTCATCAGGAAATATTTATATTTTGTATAAAGCGAATTAACAATTAGAGGGTTTTTTTTCTTTTGTTTGTCATTGAATATATTTTATTATTTGAATTAAAACACATTTTGAAGACATATATTTTTTTTTCTTTAATTTCAATTTCTTTTATTCCTTGTTTTATTGGGGAGGAATGGACGGCCATGACATGACCATGGCTGGAGGTAAGGCATCCGGTATGACTCGAGCTCATTGTTTGCAAGACGTTTCACGCTTCGACCTAGATAGGTTATCAATTCTATGCAGTGAATAAGCCTTTTTTCTATCTTAATTGTTTTTTTTTTTTTTTTTTTTTTTAATATTTGAATATTCATTATTTTTTGAATTTAAAAAAAAATTAATTTAGGGAATTTTCCTGTGTTTTTACAAGTTAATCTGACACCTTAATCCGATAGGGAATTAGCTGGCATCCGATAACTTAATCTTTTCCGACAACTTAATCCGAAAGCCGCCATCTTGGAACCTTAGAACCTTGTGTTTTTGGGGTTCATATAAGATTCCTGTCTATACTACTAGATATGGATATTGAACTGGCCAATGTGCACCTAATTTTCGCATCTCTATCGATAGCTTTATGTAGGCCCCAACACTGGACAAAATAGTTTTTTCTAAATTAAAAATATTTTAATTTTGATATAGAATCAAGCTGGCTAAAATTATGATAGTTTAGATTAAACATATTTTATTTGGTTCAAAACAACAAAAGGGATGAGACACATGTACATTGTACGTACTAGGTCTTCTCCGGTTTAGTATTATACAACAAAAATATCAAATTCAAGTTCAAATTATTTTATTGTCCTTCAACATAGTTTGTGACAAAAACAAACAAGAGGCTCACCAGAGCCTGTATCGCTCACCTGGAGTCTAGTTTTCATTGGACAATTAATCAACTATTTGACCAAGTTTGTTGCAATTGGTTAAATTGTTCAGGGAAAATTTGTTGAAGGTTTATTTTTCATAAGGTTTAATGTTAAAATATGTTCCCTGATGGTGGTAGTCCTGGCAGGAAGTTGATATAATTGACCAGGAATAAGGGTGAACCTTAAATAAATGTAACAGAACCGACCTAAAATTACACAAACCAATAACTCCTAAATAGAATTTGGGATTCCCTTCAAAATTTCAGGGTAGGTAGATCTCAACATGGCAAACATTTTTCAAATTTACATTTCACTTCTATCTCAAATAGCTTTGGAGATAAATGACGAAAAATGTTAAAATTTTGAAAATTTGACGAAAAAAGGGCAATAACTCCTAAATGGGTTTTGGAATTTCCTTCAAAATTTCAGGATAGGTAGATCTTGTCATGCTGATCAATTTTACCCCATGTCAGATTTTTGATATCTGTAACGGTTTTTAAGTTATAAGCCAAAAACAACACATCCGACCCCTATATTCTATTTTTAGCTACAACAGCTATGTTTTATGTCAGATAAAAAAAAGTTGAGGACCGTTTGTAGAGGACATGTCATAGATCATTCCTATTAAGTTTCAAACCAATCGACCCAGCGGTTTCAGAGGAGAAGATTTTTGAATGAAAAAATTTTGGAAATTTGACGAAAAAAGGACAATAACTCCTCAATGGGTTTTGGAATTTCCTTCAAAATTTCAGGATAGGTAGATCTTGTCATGCTGATCAATTTTACCACGTGTCAGATTTTTGATATCTGTAACGGTTTTTAAGTTATAAGCCAAAAACAACACGTCCACCCCTATATTCTATTTTTAGCTACGACAGCCATGTTTTATGTCAGATCAAAATAAATTGAGGATCGTTTGTAGAGGACATGTCATAGATCATTCCTATTAAGTTTCAAACCAATCGGCCCAGCGGTTTCAGAGGAGAAGATTTTTTAATGAAAATATTTTGAAAACTTGACAAAAAAAGGGCAACAACTCCTAAATGGGTTTTGGGATTTCCTTTAAAATTTCAGGGTAGGTAGATATCAACATGGCAAACATTTTTCAAATTTACATTTCACTTCTATCTCAAATAGTTTTGGAGATAAATGACGAAAAATGTTAAAATTTTGAAAATTTGAAGAAAAAAGGGCAATAACTCCTAAATGGGTTTTGGAATTTCCTTCAAAATTTCAGGATAGGTAGATCTTGTCATGCTGATCAATTTTACCCCATGTCAGATTTTTGATATCTGTAACGGTTTTTAAGTTATAAGCCAAAAACAACACATCCGACCCCTATATTCTATTTTTAGCTACGACAGCCATGTTTTATGTCAGATCAAAAAAAATTGAGGATCGTTTGTAGAGGACATGTCGTAGATCATTCCTATTAAGTTTCAAACTAATCGGCCTAGCGGTTTCAGAGGAGAAGATTTTTGATTGAAAAAATGTTGAAAATTTGACGAAAAAAGGGCAATAACTCCTAAATGGGTCTTGGAATTTCCTTCAAAACTCCTAAATGGGTTTTGGAATTTCCTTCAAAATTTCAGGGTAGGTAGATCTTGTCATGCTGATCAATTTTACCCCATGTCAGATTTTTGATATCTGTAACGGTTTTTAAGTTATAAGCCAAAAATAACACATCCGACCCCTATATTCTATTTTTAGCTACAACAGCCATGTTTTACGTCAGATCAAAATAAAATGAGGATCGTTTGTAGAGGACATGTCATAGATCATTCCTATTAATTTTTAAACCAATCGGCCCAGCGGTTTCAGAGGAGAAGATTTTTGAATGAAAAGTTTACGACGCACGGACGGACGGACGGACGACGGACGACGGACGAAAAGTGATGGCAAAACCTCACATGGCCTTTGGCCAGGTGAGCTAAAAACGGATCAACAAATACACAATATTGAACATTATAAACACAAAGAACAAGCAAAAAGTGACTGGTCCCCTGACCTCAGTTTCAAAGACTGTTTTAAAAAGGAACCGGTGTTTTTTACTTGCTGGGAGGACGCTGGGTTAAAAATAAAGACAAGTTTTCTTATCGGTTAAATTTGTGAAATTTGAATCTTCGGCAAAAAATTTCGAAAACTTATTTGTCGTAATCCTTCATTTAATATACAATTTAATATGAAATGTTTTTCGTTTTCTATCGTTTCACGTGTAAATACACAAACGTTGCTCTCTTGGAATTTTACAAAATCTGCCCCTTTTCAATTTCTAAATTATGATCACTAATTCTAAACTTCGTGATCCGTTTTCGATATTCAAACTTATCCGAAGATAAATAGTATTCTTTGTTTATAGATCTTTTTAGTTGTTTATATAAAAAATAATTTGTTATTTTCATCTAGATTATGAATTTTGGCTTCATATAAAGTATTGTAACTATCAGAAAAAGCGGTCTTGACTTCTAATTTAATTTTTTGAACATCTTTTGTATTATTAACGTTTTCTAATTTTGATTTAGTATTCTCTGAGACAATGTCTTCAGCATATGTATACCAAGAATAAATATTTTGGGAATGTAATTCCTTACTTAGATTAAAAGTTTCTTTCAAGAGAGGATTAATGTTTTCAGTATATAGTCTTGCTAGATAGGAAATAGTCTGTGTAAATATAAATTGTTCCAAAGGTGGTCGTCCTAATTCTGCCCTGACTGCAATATGTGAGGAGCTTTTCTTTGTACACAGAATATATTTACAAAAATTTAAATGGACTTTTTCTATATATGATTTATCAATGAACCGTTGTGCATCAAAATCATTGTGGCTTTTTTTTTCTGCTCTCTGTTTTGCTTTATATTGCGAAATGTAGTGATCCATATAAAAAACTTCTAAATTAAATGGGAGGATAGGCTTTACGAGTGTATCAAAAAGATTTATGGAAACGTTTATAGGCAGGTCACCTAATGACATTGTGTAAGATTTTAGTGAAAACACCACTTTTCTTGCTTTTTTTGCTAAATCCTCCATGCAACTTTTTAGATTTCCATTACTTTTTAGCACAGAGCCTAAAAACGTATATTCGTTGACATTTTTTAATTTTTCATTTTTGTACAACATTTGGTTATTTTTTTAAGAAACTAAATTTTGTTGAAAAATCATAGTTTTTGTCTTTTTAATATTAAGGGTTAGGTGCAAATTATCACAGAACTTTGAAAATTGACTTAGACTATTCTGAAGACCCTCTTTAGATTCAGAGAGAATGAGGAGGTCATCAGCGAATAGAAGACTTCCTATTCTTGAGTTTATTAAATTGAGAGGACATGATTGATCTGATTCAAAGTTAAAACTTAGATCATTTATGAATATATTAAAAAGTGTGGGACAAAAATATCAATAGCATGCGCATTGTACATAATAACATTAAAGTAAATTCATAAAAGTAGTATATATGCGGTTCTAAAGTCGTATTTGTAGTGGTGGTGGTGGTGGTGGTGGAATTGGAAGTGACGTCACCGGAACCGAAAATGACGTCACAGGAAGTGACGTAACCGGAACCGGAAGTCACGTGACCGTAACCGGAATTACCGGAAGTGATTTGCGCGCATGCGCAACCGGAAGTAATGTGTTTTCGCGCCATTTGTTACCGGAAGTGACGTAAGTCACGTGCTAGGACCCGGATGTGTGATCTGAGCATGCGTAGGCGGAACCGGAAGTACCCGGAAGTCATGCGCAACCGGAAGTAGTAGATTTTCCCGCCATTTCTTTACGGAAGTGACGTAAGTCACAGACCCGGATGTGTCGTCTGCGCATGTTCAGGAACCGGAAGTAGTTTGCGCGCATGCGCAACCGGAAGTAGGGGGTTTTTCGCGCCATTTTCTCATATTTTGTTTACGGAAGTGACGCCAGTCACGGACCCGGAAGTGCCATGCTTGACCAGATTGAATTATCTCCCTTTTCCCGCACTTCTCGGTCGTCTCTGGATCTTTCATCGGTCTGATACCCTCACTGATATGTCGAAGTCCGAGAGTATACGTTTGGATTATCTCCCCTTATCCCGCTCTTTTCAGTATTTTCTGTGAGGACCAACGGTAGGATTGGATTATGTCCCCTTACCTCCAAGTAATGCTGTCACCAATGGAGGGGTGTCCTTAGCAACGGCGGTCCATTTCATTGCATTCACTTCTCTTCTCTTGCTCCATCCCGCTCTTTGCTACTCCTTGCTACTCATCGCTACTCTTCTCTTGCTCATCGCTGCTCTTCTCTTGCTCTTTGCTGCTCAACGCTGCTCTGCACTGTACTCAGACCTGAAAGCACCCTAAAGACAATCGTTTACCCTAACACTAGTTCTGCTTAGCAGCCTGCTTCAAAGTCATGTTTCAAATGCTGGATTGGGCTCAATCCCTTATGACTTTGAAGTGGTACTAGTGTTAGGGATAAGATTATTTTAGGGTTAGGTAAGTAATTTATTATTTTATAATTTGTCTAATTTTTCTTAATTTTTTAATTTTTAATTTTATTATTATTTATATAATTTTTTTTTAATATATTTACATAATTTAATAATTTTTCTAATTTTTTTTTAACAAGTAATAATAATTTTTTTAATTTTAATTCCTTTTTTGGGTTTTGGAACCATTTAGTAAAAAAATTCTAATTATTTTAACTATTTTCTGGGTTTTCGCCAACATTCGGAACCATTTAGACGTCTTCGGAACAATTTTTCACTCTTCGTGAATGTTCGGTCGTTTCCGGAGGGGGGTGCTCACTTACAGGTCCGCGTTCGTGGAGGCATCCATGTTGGATCCCGTTAATGTGACGTCATGGAAATTTTCAGTGGAAATTTCCATTAGAAAACGGATAGAAACATGTCGGGGAACGCGGCCCGTGAGCGAAGACACCTTTGGTGCTCTCTTTTACGTCCGCGTTCTGGCTATATATACAGTGCAGAACCTCTCATTTCGTATTGAACCTTTGATAAGGTAACAACCATGTTCTCTTGTGAGAAATGCGGTACGACTTTTACCGAGAAGAGAAACCTGCTTCGCCACCAGAAGACCCATCTTGCCTCGTCTCAGACGTATTCCTGCCAGGTATGTGGAAAAGAATTTTCCAGGCCGGATGCCAGGAAGCGCCACCAGGAGTCCCACCAGCAGATTGAGCCTGGAAAGCCAGATCCAGTCCAGTCCCTTGCCTGCCAGGAATGTGGGTTAGAATTTGCCAGGCCGGATGCCAGGAATCGCCACGAGGCTACCCACCAGCAGAGTGAGCCTGGAAAGCCAGATCCAGTCCAGTCCCTTGCCTGCCAGGAATGTGGTAAAGAATTTGTCAGGCTGGATGCCAGGAAGCGCCACGAGGCTACACACCAGCAGAGTGAGCCTGGAAAGCCAGATCCAGTCCAGTCCCTTCCCTGCCAGGAATGTGGTAAAGAATTTGTCAGGCTGGATGCCAGGAAGCGCCACGAGGCTACCCACCAACAGAGTGAGCCGGGAAAGACCCATGCAGTCCAGTCCTTTGCCTGCCAGGTATGTGGAAAGGAGTTTGCCAGGGCCGACACCAGGAATCGACACCAGGAGTCCCACAGGTACACTCTGAGGTGTCCAGACTGTGGGCAGTATTTTAACAGATTGGATAGTTTAGCTCGCCACAGACTGTTGCATACCAAGCCAGATGCCAAGCCCAGGATGAAGAAACCAGTCAAGAGACCAGCCTCGCCACTACCTGGCCCGAGTGCAAAAAGACGCAGGATGCTGTCGCCACCTGAGAGTCCAGCCAGTCCATTTCAGCCAGACGTTTTGCCAGAAGATACCGATACCAGGGTTTTGTACCTGAGACACTGGCAGTTCATCCGGACAGAAGAAAATACCGGCAACCGTGTCCAGGATCGGTTCAACTTTACGTTGAACGAGATTACCACCGCCACCTTTCCTGACACGGTTCGCCACATTTTCGAACTCCAGACCACGGCCTTCAAGATCAACGTGTCGTTTGGATTTGAGGAACGTAGAGACCGGAGAACTGAGATACTTCCATTCCAGCCAGAACAACGCCAGATTTTTCGAGGTACTATACCTGATAAGAAACGAAGAAGACCTAGAGAAGTTTTTAGAAGAATTGAGCCGTCACGACATTTTAGAGTTTATCCGGCAGCAGAGACCAGATACCAAGTGGGTGGTGCATTTACTAACAAATGCCACGTTTTATGTCAACAAGTTGGTGGAACACCCGATAGGAGCCAGAGTCGTGTTACCAGACTTCTTCCTAAGGAACAAAGGGTTGGTGTGCTTGGTTGGTGGATCCAATGGGCCATATGATGACAACCTGTGTTTTTTCCGGTGTTTGGCCGTCCACCGTGGAGCTCCCGTGAAAGACGTAGAAGTACCTGCCAAGACTTACCATCGTCAATATTTGGAGAAGACAGAAATGTCCGGCGGTGATTTCAAAGGCATTTGTTTAGACGATTTGGCGTACATCGAACCACTGTTCCAACTAAACATCTGTGTGTACGATTTGCAAGAGACAGAAGACGGCGAAATAGCGGCGAGATTGGTACGACGTTCTCCCTACAGTTTCCAGGACACCATGAACTTGAATTTGTATGAAAACCATTTCAGTTATGTCAGCGACATGGAGAAATACAGTCACAGTTACCTGTGTTCCAAATGTGACAAGTTGTGGAAGTCAGTATACGAACTTCACAGACACGAGAGAACCTGCACCGGTGACGTCCTGTACAAATATCCCGGCGGCGTGTACCATACACCACAGACCGTGTTTGAACGTTTGGAGGACGAAGGTATCCAAGTCCCGGTAGAAGCCAGATATTACCCTTACAGAGCCACTTACGATATAGAGGCGATGCTTCAACCTACAGAAAAACCGAGATCTGAGAAATTGGAATGGACCAGCCAGCACGTTTTGCTCAGCGTCTCCGTGTGTTCCAACGTACCGGAGTTTACAGAGCCAATTTGTTTCGTGTCGGAAGGCGATAGCAGTGAAACCGTGGATTCCTGTTTGATACATTTGACAGAAATCAATGACAAAGCCTTTCGCTTACTGATGCCCAGGTATGCTGGTGTCTTTGAAGAGATCCAAGAGAGACTGGACCGGGACCTGGAAGAATACCAAGACGACGAAGAGCGAGAACGCCAGGAAAAGAAACATCACCTGTACAAGTTGAAGCAGCAACTGGAATGACATCTCCAAGAATTACCCGTGACCGGGAAATACGACGTGAACGCCATGAAGATAGATTTCTTTACTCGTCTGGTGGAAGATAAAGTATACCGTGAAGCGCAACAACAATTTCATGTGTATAAAGACGGAGAAGCTGAAATTTTTGGACATCACCAACTACCTGGCTCCCGGATTTAGTTACTCCCAGTTTCTGAAAGCCTACGGCTGTACGGAAGAGAAAGGGTTTTTTCCATACGAGTGGATGACCGATTTAGACAAGTTGGCAGTGACGGAGTTACCACCACACCAGGCGTTTTTCAGTACGCTGAAAAACGAGAACATTGCACCCGAAGAGTACCAGCTGTGTCGCCAAGTCTGGCAGGAAAAGAACATGAAGAACGTGAAAGAGTTCCTGATATGGTACAACAACAAAGACGTGGAGCCCATGCTGGAAGCCATCGAGAAGATGTTTGTATATTACAAAGGATTGAAGGTGGACATGTTTAAACACGGAATCAGCGTACCGGGACTCACACTGAAAACCATGTTCGATGGTCTGACCGATTATTTCACCGTTCCGGACGAGAAGAATAAAGATCTGTACGAGTTGTACAAAGAAAACATAGTGGGTGGACCCAGCATCGTCTTCCACAGATACCACGAGAAAGACCAGACCTTCATTCGTCCTGCCGAATACCAAGACCCAAAACCGTGCAAGAAGATCTACGGTGTGGACGCCAACGCCTTGTATTTGTGGAGTATTATGCAGGATATGCCAACGGGTCACTTCGTCCGTCGCAAGAGCGAGGACGATTTTAAAAGACAGACACCTCGAAGGTACAAACGAATGGCTATCGAGTGGTTGGAATGGGAAGCCCAGGAGACAGGACACCACATACGTCACCAAGGGAACGATACGGAAAAACTGATAGGACGTCGGCGCCTTCCCGTGGATGGTTACTGTAAGGATACTAATACAGTTTACGAGTTCCAGGGCTGCCTATGGCACGGACATTGTTGTCGCCTGACTCGGGGAAAGACAGAAAACCCGTTGAACGGAAAGAGCCTGGATGAATTATACAAGACAACACAGGAAAAAATACAGTACATAACAGAAAACGACTACCAAGTGAAACAGATGTGGGAGTGCGAATGGGACCGGTTAAAGAAAGAAGACCAAGGAATCAAGACCTTCGTGTCCCAGAGGCAGAGACCCTGCGATCGTTTCGCCACGATGACCGAAGACGACATCATGAGAGCCGTGATGGAGGACAAGTTGTTTGGTGCCTTGGAAGTGGACCTGCACGTACCTGAGGACCTAAAGTTGAAATTTGCAGAAATGCCTCCAGTCTTTAAGAACGTGGACGTGTCCAGAGACGACATCGGGGACCACATGAAGAGTTATGCAGAAGAAAAAGGAATCATGCCGCAGCCTAGAAAGTCATTAATCGGCAGCATGTTTGGAGAGAAGATCATGATAATATCCCCGTTGCTGAAATGGTACGTCAACCACGGACTTAAAGTCACCAAGATTTACCAGGTGGTGGAGTACACGCCGTCGGCGTGTTTCAGACCCTTCGGAGATCAAGTCAGTAATGCCAGGCGAGCCGGAGATGCCGACCCAAATAAGAAGATAATTGCAGAAAACGAGAAACTGAGGGGAAATTCCAGCTACGGCAAGACGGTGACCAACAAGGAAAGGCACACGGATGTGATTTACTGCCAGGAACACCAGATCAGTCGCTACCTCGTAGATCCCTCTTTCCGGCGGTGCAACCAGCTGAGCGACAAGACTTTCGAAGTGGAAATGAGTAAGAAGACCATACACCTGGACCTGCCCATGCACATTGGCTGTTTCGTTTACCAGTACGCCAAGCTTCGGATGTTGGAATTTTACTACGATTTTATGGACGTCTTTGTCGATCGCCGTGATTTTCAATATTGTGCAATGGACACCGACAGTGCCTACATGGCTCAAGACCTGCAATGAACTTTGACCTGAGGGATACAAAAGAAGTCCATTAAAAAAAATATAATTGCACCATGATATATGGACCTACTGTAACAAAACCAACCATGATAACTGAATAACTAGTATTGTTTTAAAGGCGTATTTACCTGAGACATTTGACATAGAAATATTGAAAGGATTAAATGAATAAAACCAAGAAAATTTTTATTCTACATGGAGAGTATGAAAGAGGTACATTTTACTTTGCGGAAGGAGACTTTTTTACCATGGCTCGTGATTTCTAAAATTACGGAAAAAGTAGACTGACTTCACACCCCGAGATTTTAACTGGATATGTGCCATTGTATGGCGATCGTTTTGAGCCATCTCCCACGTTTCAACGAAACGTACAGACTTAATGGCAGCCTATTATTTCATGACTTCTGTAACAGGAAAACAATTGCGCGGCTTGACCCACATGGCTCTCTCTGGCGACAGTTTGGAGGAAGTGATCAAACCGGAGTTGCGTCGGCGCTTTGAAGCAGAGAAGAAGAATTGGTTTCCCCGTACTGACACACCACAACTGGCTGCTTGGGACAAGAGGACTCCAGGACTGTTCAAGACAGAATTCAGTGGTGACGGGATGATTGCCTTGTGTAGCAAGACGTACTTTTGCTTTGGAGACGAAACCAAGTACAGCTGTAAAGGGGTCAACAAGAGAACCAACGACATCAACAAAGAAAAATGCATGGACATTCTCCTGTCAAAGAACTCTGGCTCCGGAACCAACAGAGGGTTTCGTTCTGTAGACAACCAAGTCTACACCTACTTGCAAGAGCGAGCTGGCTTTTCCTACTTTTATCCAAAACGTAAAGTTTTGGCGGACGGGGTGTCCACGACACCCTTAGATATTTGATCGGATGAACGGCTTACCGACTCGACTGATTACAGTGGGAAAGCTTTTCATTTGATGTATGAACAGACCACTCTTTTTAGAGTCGTCTGTTAACCGATAACAAAAAAAAAAGAAAAAAAACAAAAAAAAAAATTAAAAACAAAAAAAAACAAAAAAACAAAAAAAATTAAAAAAAAAAAAAAGAACTAGGTACCTGGTAACAGGGGCTCAACCCACAGAGCTGCCTAGCGCGTCCCCCAGGTAGCGGATAGGGGATGCCCTCTCGTTGAGGGTTGTCAGGTCGTTAAAAGCCTGACCGCGGACCATAGTGGGTGTTTTAACAAAAATAGTTATAATTTGTTAACTAAATTTACACTCATTTTCTATTTATAGAGGAAAGCTCCAGCCTGTCACGTGTATAAAAGGAAGTGAAGATAGTCAGAGAAGTCATTCGTACGATGGACCCCTTCCAAGTATACGAGAGAATCGTCACAGCCATGTTCGAAGACGGTGTGGTGAACCAAGGAAGACTGGTCGTATTGTCGGCGTTTACTCGTACCTATTGTGAGCAGTTTCCGGATTGGGCGCCACATATTTGGACAGTGTACCATCGTGTTGATCTATCGAAACGGTTGGAATTGACCAATGAAAATACCAGATTTTCGACCAATCGGAACGGGAGAAGTTAACCAATCACGATGTCGGAAAGATAGCCAATCCTGTTTCACGTTTCATAATATAAGAACCAATCCAGTTCATCTCCGATATGTATATAAATAGACCAGCAAGAAGAGGAATCAGTCAGCCGATATGTCTCGTAAAGAAAAGAAAACCAAAGACCAGACCAAGCGCGATATCGTTCAAGACGCCATGACAGATTCCAATATTCCTTTGAAAGTACTACTGGGTGGAGGACGTTATGCAGAGCTGACAGAATGGAAAGGCAGTAAAAGAGTAGATCTCAGATGTTGGGAAAGTGAAACGGTGCCCACAAAGACCGGAGTCAGCCTGTCGTTAATGCAGTGGAAAATGTTGTGAAGTACTACAGAAGTGGTGGACGACCTGATCACCAGAATCAAGGACAAAGAACCGGTGGACTGGAGATATCATCTGGGAGAAGATGTTTATGTCATCATTAAAGCACCCTATCCTATTATTCACGTCAGAAAATATTTCGTGCCTAACGGAGAACTGACTTTACAACCAACCAAGAGAGGTATAACGCTGAGTCCCTACGAATGGCAAGAACTGAAGAAGATCATACCTTTGTTTGAAGAGAAAGAACCAGAACTCAAAACATTGACTGATGTAGATTTTATAAAATAAAATATGAAACTGTTTCATTTGTGTTTGTGTTAAATATCCCAGTATACAATCACATCGATCAGTCTTGATCTACCACTCAAACCGACAACATGAGTTGGCCTTCCGATCATCAGCAGTAAACCCCATTCCTTGCGCAGCAGCAGCAGGAGCGAAATGAGCACGCGAGTAAGGTCCTGAGTAGCGATGAGTAGCAAAGAGCAAGAGAAGAGCAGCAATGACGAACAGCAACAAGCAGCAGGAGCGAAATGAGCACGCGAGTAAGGTCCTGAGTAGCGATGAGCAAGAGATGAGCAGCAATGAGCAGTGATGAGCAAGAGATGAGCAGTGATGAGCAAGAGATGAGCAGCAATGAGCAGCGATGAGCAGCAATGAGCAGCGATGAGCAAGAGATGAGCAGCAATGAGCAGCGCGGAGCAAAAGATGAGCAATGATGAGCAGCAAACTGTGTTGTCTGAATGAATAGACAAAAACAATCTTCGCCACCATGACGCCAATGGAAAGCTTTTAACGAAAATATATACAGAGGTTTTGTTTAATTTCGTCAGTTGTTTGAAGACCGTCAAACAACACACACGTACCAATGGAGTCGAAAACGCCTCTCGGTTTATTGGTTCCTGGTAGATACTTAATACCTGTCGATCTTTCAAAGACCAAAGCAAAACCAGAAATGAAAAGGAAAATACTTCCAACCAAAGTGGAGAGAACCAAACGGCTGGACAACACAAGTGGAGGACCCAGCAAAGTGGATCCAAACAAGAAATGTACAAAGTGTCAAATGAACAAGAGCTTTGCGGAATTCTACAAAAACATGAATGTCTGCAAGGGGTGTAGAAGGATTGACAACGAGTGGACAAGACTTAATAGAAACCTCATCAGAAAAGTGAAATCTGAACTGCAACAATCTCGAAACGAATACTTTGCCAAACGTTTGTGTATGAATCAACAAGCCGTTGAGGAACCTGTAGGTAATATGAGCACTTGCAGGACGACCGCAGCTCATTCTACTATTGAATCCAAGGAAAGAAAGACGTCTTAAATGTATACCTGTGACATATGTGGATACCAGTCCAAGCGAAACTTCAACATAGTGCGACACAAAAAGAATGCACACGGTATGGAGAAGGATTCAACAGACCATAGTGATTCAGTCTCAGATACCACCACAGAAGCCGATAACGAGGAATCCGAACAAAGTAGTGAACAGGAGTCCAACGAAGACTCCGAAGAGCAATGCGAACAGTCTCCATGGGAAGTCATTTTGAATAGAACATTTCAAGTACATCAATCGGAATACTCACAGAAAGTAAACAAACTTGTCGAAGCCGGAATGGAAGAAGACGAGGCACGCTTGACAGCATATCGAGACATGTTTGACACATACAGAGACGAAATGCGAAACCATTACCTCGGACTATTGTCCTGGCATCAAGACATGAATAAAGACCCCGTACATAGAAAGATCAAGAAAACGGCTAAACGCTTGAGAGAAGAGGAAGACTACGAATCAAAAGAATCATGGGAATATGCCGTAGAAAAACGAAAATATCTGCTTAATCGTGTATTGAACGACTACGACCCACCACCAGCTGAAGACAGCAATGACTCTATGTGAAATTGGTACAAAGAAAAAAAAACAGAAAAAAAAATATATAAAAAAAATAAAAAAATTTTAAAAAATTTTAAAAAAAAGGGAAGGAGGGTAATGCAGCCTATATATGTTTATACATATATATAGCCAGTCACAAGCCTGGACAAATGCAGAGTGGCCTTAAAAAATTGAGGATGATTAATGCAGCCTATCTTATGATAGCCAGTCACAAGCCTGGATAAATGCAGAGTGACCCACCGTGTGCTCTCTCACAGATCCAATCTTTGAATAACGACAATCGACCACCACTAGTAGCAGTAGCCCTAAAACTGAAATGAGCACGCGAGTAAGGTCCTGAGTAGCGATGAGCAGCAATGAGCAGCGATGAGCAAGAGATGAGCAGCAATGAGCAGCGATGAGCAAGAGATGAGTAGCAATGAGCTGTGATGAGCAGCGATGAGCAAGAGAAGAGCAGCGATGAGCAGCACAGAGGAAGAGAAGAGCAGCGAGGAGCGGGATGGAGCAAGAGAAGAGAAACGAAGTGCATCATAGAAATTGACGCCGTTGCTGAGGCAGTTGCTAAGGACACCCCTCCATTGATCTATTGGTGACAGCATGACTTGCAGGTAGGGGGACATAATCCAATCCTACCGTTGGTCCTCACAGAAAACATCACCAACAGATGAAAAGAGCGGGATAAGGGGAGATAATCCAATAGTGTACTTCGTATACTCTCGGACTTCGACATAACACTAAGAGTATCAGACCCTAGAAACCGATGAAAGATCCAGAGACGACCGAGAAGTGCGGGAAAAGGGTGGATCAAGAGATGAACAGCGATGACGAACAGTGACAAGCAGCAGGAGCGAAATGAGCACGCGAGTAAGGTCCTGAGTAGCGATGAGCAGCACGGAGCAAGAGATGAGCAGCAATGAGCAGCGATGAGCACGAGAAGAGCAGCAATGAGCAGCGATGAGCAAGAGAAGAGCAGCAATGAGCAGCGATGAGCAAGAGATGAGCAGCGATGAGCAGTGATGAGCAAGAGATGAGCAGCAATGAGCAGTGATGAGCAGTGATGAGCAAGAGATGAGCAGCAATGAGCAGTGATGAGCAGCGATGAGCAAGAGAAGAGCAGCGATGAGCAGCACGGAGCAAGAGAAGAGCAGCGAGGAGCGGGATGGAGCAAAACAAGAGAAACGAAGTGCATCATAGAAATGGACCGCTAAGGCAGTTGCTAAAGACACCCCTCCATTAATCTATTGGTGACAGCATCACTTGCAGGTAAGGGGGCATAATCCAATCCTACCTTTGGTCCTCACAGAAAATACCCCCAAATGAAAAGAGCGGGATAAGGGGAGATAATCCAAACGTATACTCTCGGACTTCGACATAACAGTGACAGTATCAGACCGATGAAAGATCCAGAGACGATCGAGAAGTGCGGGAAAAGGGTGGATCAAGAGATGAACAGCGATGACGAACAGTGACAAGCAGCAGGAGCGAAATGAGCACGCAAGTAAGGTCCTGAGTAGCGATGAGCAGCGATGAGCAAGAGATGAGCAGCTATGAGCAACGATGAGCAAGAGATGAGCAGTGATGAGCAAGAGATGAGCAGCAATGAGCAGTGATGAGCAGTGATGAGCAAGAGATGAGCAGCAATGAGCAGTGATGAGCAGCGATGAGCAAGAGAAGAGCAGCGAGGAGCGGGATGGAGCAAGAGAAGAGAAACGAAGTGCATCATAGAAATGGACCGCCGTTGCTAAGGCGGTTGCTAAGGACACCCCTCCATTGATCTAATGGTGACAGCATCACTTGGAGGTAAGAGGACATAATCCAATCCTACCTTTGGTCCTCACAGAAAATACCCCCAAATGAAAAGAGCGGGATAAGGGGAGATAATCCAAACGTATACTCTCGGACTTCGACATAACAGTGACAGTATCAGACCGATGAAAGATCCAGAGACGATCGAGAAGTGCGGGAAAAGGGTGGATCAAGAGATGAACAGCGATGACGAACAGTGACAAGCAGCAGGAGCGAAATGAGCACGCAAGTAAGGTCCTGAGTAGCGATGAGCAGCGATGAGCAAGAGATGAGCAGCTATGAGCAACGATGAGCAAGAGATGAGCAGTGATGAGCAAGAGATGAGCAGCAATGAGCAGTGATGAGCAGTGATGAGCAAGAGATGAGCAGCAATGAGCAGTGATGAGCAGCGATGAGCAAGAGAAGAGCAGCGAGGAGCGGGATGGAGCAAGAGAAGAGAAACGAAGTGCATCATAGAAATGGACCGCCGTTGCTAAGGCGGTTGCTAAGGACACCCCTCCATTGATCTAATGGTGACAGCATCACTTGGAGGTAAGAGGACATAATCCAATCCTACCTTTGGTCCTCACAGAAAATACCCCCAAATGAAAAGAGCGGGATAAGGGGAGATAATCCAATCCTACCTTTGGTCCTCATAGAAAACATCACCAACAGATGAAAAGAGCGGGATAAGGGGAGATAATCCAATAGTGTACTTCGTATACTCTCGGACTTCGACATAACACTAAGAGTATCAGACCCTAGAGACTGATGAAAGATCCAGAGACGACCGAAAAGTGCAGGAAAATGGAGATAATTCAATCTGAGTTCTGGTCAAGCATGGCACTTCCGGGTCCGTGACTGGCGTCACTTCCGTAAACAAAATATGAGAAAATGGCGCCAAAATCCATCACTTCCGGTTGTGCATGCGCCTGACTTCCGGGTACTTCCGGTTCCTGAACATGCGCAGACCATACGTCCGGGTCCTGGCACGTGACTTGCGTCACTTCCGTAAACAAAGCATGGGGAAATCCACTACTTCCGGTTGCGCATGCGCGCAAACAACTTCCGGGTACTTCCGGTTCCGCCTACGCATGCGCAGACGGCACATCCGGGTCCTGGCACGCGACTTGCGTCACTTCCGTAAACAAATGGCGGGAAAACACGTCACTTCCGGCTCCACCACCACCACAAATACGACTTTAGAACCGCATATATACTACTCATAAAATACAAATATTAACACACATATTAACATACTGTACGTAATTAAAAAAAAATATCAGTGTGTGTGTAGAGATGGGAGGTACGTGTAGATATTTTCCATCAAACACCAAGGAACCGTTTTGATTTCTTCATATCTAAAGATAAATTCATTTTCAATTAAAGAACCTTTGTGAGCACGCTCACATACCCCACGTCTTCATATTGTCACTGGAGAAACAAAATCTCACTTCACAAGTAAAATGAACACAATCAAATGCTTACCTTCACATATTTATCCTAATATGAATGGCAGCATGTTGGGAAATTTAAATTCCAAGCGAGAGAAGTCAACAGTAATAGTATAGTGAGGCAAATAAGTTCAAAGGGGCGTAACTCCTGGAAAAAAAATTGAATCGTAATTTCCTGTCGATATGCACATCTACGTAGTATGTCCTTATGATCTGAAAAGGTTTCATGAAATTCTGTTGTGTGGTTTGAGAGGAGTTGCGATGACAAACTGTTGCAGTAGTACATTAAAGTAAATAAGTTCAAAGGGGCATAACTCCTAGAAAAAAATTGAATCGCAATTTCCTGTCGATATGCACATCTACGTAGTATGTCCTTATTATCTGAAAAGGTTTCATAAAATTCTGTTGTGTGGTTTGAGAGGAGTTGCGATGACAAACTATTGCAGTAGTACATTAAAGTAAATAAGTTCAAAGGGGCGCAACTCCTAGAAAAAAAATTGAATCGCAATTTCCTGTCGATATGCACATCTATGTAGTATGTCCTTATTATCTGAAAAGGTTTCATGAAATTCTGTTGTGTGGTTTGAGAGGAGTTGCGATGACAAACTGATGCAGTAGTACATTAAAGTAAATAAGTTCAAAGGGGCGTAACTCCTAGAAAAAAAATTGAATCGCAATTTCCTGTCGATATGCACAAAACATAGTATGTCCTTATTATCTAAAAAGGTTTCGTGAAATTCTGTTGTGTGGTTTGAGAGGAGTTGCGATGACAAGAAACAGGACTGACGGACTGACGGATGGACGGACGGACGGACGGGTCAAAAACATTATACCCACCGCAACTCGTTGCGTGGGGTATAATTAGTGGAAGATTTTCACTCCCACTCAACAACAAATTAAGGTCAAGTGGAGTATTATTTGATAGGAAGCTTAGATTGTTGAACAATTAAATCTCTCCTCAACAAAGTGTATAGTCGGCAATCAATCAATAGTGAAATGTGTCCAAATTATGATTGCACACTGTTATTTTAAACTGTTTCCCATAATTGATCGCCCTGAAAATCATAGAAAAAAAACACATTTTCTTAAAATCAAACATGTCAGTAACGGTTTTGAGTTTGTAAATATTACCAGTATTCTTAATGATCATGCTGTTAAAGAACAAATTCCTGGTTATTTTGATAATACTGAGCTCCTTATTTTTTGTGTTTACAAAAAATCTACCCGGAAATATATTTTTAATTATAGCGAGGTGTGTAAAGATATTAATATCAGTGATAATACATCTACGTCATGAATTGAAATCATTCCTTAGAAAAGGACCAAAATATTATTAAGAGGAATGAGTGTCGTAACATCATCCAGGACTCACTCCATGCTTACTGCAAAAAATGGATAAAACGAGAAGTTCACAAAAAATCCTTAAGATTCCTTTTTCTATTCAGTCATTTGTGTCAGTGATGAAAATAGATGATATTCGTATTAAACATTTTAAAGAACTCCTAACAACAACCACTATAGCCATATTTCTTGTGTCAAACATAAGCTAAAAGAACTCGGAAAGGAATTTGTTTTCGTCCAAGCTGATAAGGCTGCCAATAATATCGTTATTGTTTGACGTAAATTTTATATTGAGGTTCTGCAAAAGGAAATCACAAATTCAACTACACTCCAATTTTCGGAAAATGACATCGTTAACACACATAAACATATTGCTACCTTTTTACAAGCAGAACCGAATAACATGAAAGTTCCAACTATGTACTGGCTTCCTAAGCTGCACAAAACACCTTACAAATATATATTTCGTCTTCAAGCCATTGTTCCACTACTAAACTGTCTATTCTACTTACTAGTACACTTGCTACAGTCAAAAACCTGGTAATAAATTTTTCAAATAAGGTATACGAAAATAGTGCTATTAATTACTTTTGGAGTGTCAAAAATTTGTTTGAAGCACTTGATAAATTAAATGCTCATATTGGTGATTTCGAATCTGTTCAAAGTTTTGATTTTCTACCCTATATACCACATAATCTAATTAAGAAAAAAATCACATACCCCATTAAATGGGCATTTAAAAAGTCAAAATGTGAATATATATGTTCAAACTCTTTTAGGTCATTTTTTAGTAACGACAAACAAAAGAACTATATCAATTGGACCTGCTTTGATATGATAACTGCACGTGAATTTTTACTAGATAACATTTTTGTTCGCTACGGAGATTCCGTATATCGCCAAGTTATCGGAATTCCAATGGAGACTAAATGTGCACCATTTATTGCGGACCTGTTTCTGTAGTGTTACGAATTACAATTTATATCTAAAATCAGCAAAGACTCAACGAAACAACACTTTTCGGTATTTGGATGATATTTTGGCTGTCAATAATTACGACTTCAGTATGTACACTAAAGAGATTTATCCTGTTGAACTTACTTTAAATAAAGCTAATACTAACAATAAACACTGCCCTTTCCTGGATCTTGATATCTATGTCTCTAACGGGAAGCTTAATACTAAAATTTACGATGAGAGAGATGATTTTTCATTTCCTATTGTTAATTATCCGTTTTTAGATGGCGACGTTCCCTTGACACCATCGCACGATCTTTATATATCTCAACTTGTTCGATTCGTTGTATGTAACAACGTATTTGTTATTAATTTAGAGTATTCGTAAACTAGTTTTACAGTTAAATTCCCAATCCAGTCGGTATTTCAGCTAGACACTCGTAATAAAAAATAAAATGTTCCGCTGGGCGCAGCTAGATACGACCGCAGATGTCGAACTCTGAATAGTTGGGGCAATTATGAACACAACATTCAAGCTTGATACAATACTGAATTTGGATTGTGAATAAATATTTGACACAGCATAGGTTTCTGACACAGAATGAATGTTGTCGAAGAACTTAAAAATTTTTAATTTACCTATTCAAACCATATCAGTATTATTTGTTTTTATATATAAATCAGAAATAACCAATTTAAAATTTAAAATTGGGCACACATATCATTTCTTACTATTACGCAATACTGTGCAATTGGAGATTTCTTGCAATTGCGCAATACTGTGCAATTGAAAATTTCTTCAAATATTTGACACATAATAGGTTTCTGACACAGAATAACTGAAATCAAAGAACTTAGAATTGCTTCTTGTGCAATACAATATGCTGTGGAGAATTTCACCCCCCCCCCCCGCCGCCAAACAAAAAAAAAATAATAATTTACCCCTTTTTTTAGCTTTTGTGCAATACACTATGAAGTTTCACATTGACCCCCCCCTCCCAAAAAAAAAACAAAAAACAATAAAATTTATTGTACCCCCCCTTTTTTTTGCTAAAAAAATTTGAAATTTTCTTTTTAATTTATGAAATATGAAATGAGAAAAAAATTACCCCCTCCCCAATTCTCATTTACCCCCCCCTAAATTTAAAAAGAACTTAGAATTGGTCATATGATTTCAATTTATATTCAATTTAATTTTTTGCTTCTTGTGCAATACAATATGCTGTGGAGAATTGCCCCTCCCCCCCAAAAAAAAATAATTTACTCCTTTTTTAGCTTTAGTTTTGGGCCCCGATTTGGACCAACTTGAAAACTGGGCCCATAATAAAAAACTAAGTACATGTTTAGATTCAGCATATCAAAGAACCCCAAGAATTCAATTTTTGTTAAAATCAAACTAAGTTTAATTTTGGACCCTTTGGACCTTAATGTAGACCAATTTGAAAACGGGACCAAAAATTAAGAATCTAAATGCACGGTTAGATTCGGCATATCAAAGAACCCCAATAGTTCAATTTTCGATGAAATCAAACAAAGTTTAATTTTGGACCCAGATTTGGACCAACTTGAAAACTGGGCCCATAATATAAAAACTAAGTACATGTTTAGATTCAGCATATCAAAGAACCCCAAGAATTCAATTTTTGTTAAAATCAAACTAAGTTTAATTTTGGACCCTTTGGACCTTAATGTAGACCAATTTGAAAATGGGACCAAAAATTAAGAATCTAAATGCACGGTTAGATTCGGCATATCAAAGAACCCCAATAGTTCAATTTTCGATGAAATCAAACAAAGTTTAATTTTGGACCCAGATTTGGACCAACTTGAAAACTGGGCCCATAATAAAAAAACTAAGTACATGTTTAGATTCAGCATATCAAAGAACCCCAAGAATTCAATTTTTGTTAAAATCAAACTAAGTTTAATTTTGGACCCTTTGGACCTTAATGTAGACCAATTTGAAAACGGGATCAAAAATTAAGAATCTAAAAGCACGGTTAGATTCGGCATATCAAAGAACCCCAATAGTTCAATTTTCGATGAAATCAAACAAAGTTTAATTTTGGACCCAGATTTGGACCATCTTGAAAACTGGGCCCATAATAAAAAAACTAAGTACATGTTTAGATTCAGCATATCAAAGAACCCCAAGAATTCAATTTTTGTTAAAATCAAACTAAGTTTAATTTTGGACCCTTTGGACCTTAATGTAGACCAATTTGAAAATGGGACTAAAAATTAAGAATCTAAATGCACGGTTAGATTCGGCATATCAAAGAACCCCAATAGTTAAATTTTCGATGAAATCAAACAAAGTTTAATTTTGTGACCCTTTTGGCCCCTAATTCCTAAACTGTTGGGACCAAAACTCCAAAAATCAATCCCAACCTTCCTTTTGTGGTTATAAACCTTGTGTTTAAATTTCATAGATTTCTATTTACTTATACTAAAGTTATTGTGCAAAAACCAAGAAAAATGCTTTTTTGGGCCCTTTTTTAGCCCCTAATTCCTAAACTGTTGGGACCAAAACTCCCAAAAACAATCCCAACCTTCCTTTTGCGGTCATAAACCTTGTGTTAAAATTTTATAGATTTCTATTTACTTATACTAGAGTTATTGTGCGAAAACCAAGAAAAATGCTTATTGGGCCCTTTTTTGGTCCCTGATTCTTAAACTGTTGGGACCAAAACTCCCAAAATCAATCCTAACCTTCCTTTTGTGGTCATAAACCTTGTGTTTAAATTTCATAGATTTCTATTAACTTATACTAAAGTTATAGTGCGAAAACCAAATGTCTTCGGACGACGACGCCGACGACGGACGACGACGACGACGACGCCAACGTCATACCAATATACGACCGCAAAAATTTTGCGGTCGTATAAAAATTATACACTGAACGAAATTCCTGAATCGGTAATTTCTAAAGGAATGCTAAAGAAAATAACCCAGTCTGGACTTAGTCTCACACATTTAACTCTAGCTTACAAACGTGGGGTCTTGATGGAATTATATGTTTGTTGTCGGAGAAAGTTGGAGAAAAAGTACGCGTTACAAAAAACAAACACATTTAACTCTAGCTTACAAACGTGGGGTCTTGATGGAATTATATGTTTGTTGTCGGAGAAAGTTGGAGGAAAAGTACGCGTTACAAAAAACAACACAATTAAGTCTAGCTTACAAACGTGGGGTCTTGATGGAATTATATGTTTGTTGTCGTAGAAAGTTGGAGGAAAAGTACGCGTTACAAAAAACAACACATTTAACTCTAGCTTACAAACGTGGGGTCTTGGTGGAATTATATGTTTGTTGTCGGAGAAAGTTGGAGGAAAAGTACGCGTTACAAAAAACAACACATTTAACTCTAGCTTACAAACGTGGGGTCTTGGTGGAATTATATGTTTGTTGTCGGAGAAAGTTGGAGGAAAAGTACGCGTTACAAAAAACAACACATTTAACTCTAGCTTACAAACGTGGGGTCTTGATGGAATTATATGTTTGTTGTCGGAGAAAGTTGGAGGAAAAGTACGCGTTACAAAAAAAACACATTTAACTCTAGCTTACAAACGTGGGGTCTTGGTGGAATTATATGTTTGTTGTCGGTGAAAGTTGGAGGAAAAGTACGCGTTACAAAAAAACAAGAAGATTTTAACATCCATTGCAAACTATATCCAATCCATCAAAATGTAAAATAAAATTTATTAATTATGATGTAGTTTATGTTCTGTACGAATAGTGTTTACGATTCAACCTTACGTTTATTGACTGAATCAGATCTTGCCCGTAAAAGCCGCGTAAGATTTTGTTCTTTGACATACGTTTCACTAAGGCACGGACCATTCATCTTTTGTTGGGGGCATGGGTTTTTTCCTGGGGTCAACTTTTTTTCAACAAAAATTTGGAACAAAATATTTTTTTCAATATCAAGCAAGAGCAAAATATTTTTTTCACCTTGTTTCAAAAACAAACCTTTTTTACTGATTCTTTTAAATTAATTTTGCTAACATTTTACTGGCAAAAAAAAAAAACAAAAACAAAAATACATAACAAATATATTACTGCAACAAAGTTATAAATTAGTATAAAATATTTAGTTTTATTTACCACCACTTAACTTGGAAACTTATGAGAAAGGAACCATTGTCTATAAAACATTTTAATTTAAGATATTTCCTTCTTAGAATGTACTTACTTTGAAATAACATCCATGTATTTGAAAACGCTATATCGATTATTATACATGTAATAACAATTTTAATATTTTGACTGTTTTTCCAATGGAACATTGATTCTCTTGTTAAATAATTGATAAATCACTAGGTAAATTTGTTTAGATTGTTTGTCCATATGAACTGCTGTCCTTCTTTCCATTTATATGTATGGTCTGGCACTAGAACATCATTATTCTCGTTTTTTATGATGTTTGAAATTAATTTTGAAGCACCATAGCTGACACCTAGTTGTCAGATAAAAATAAGCATTCTCACTATGTCCGTACTTACTCTCTTCAATTATTCAAGACTACCACTGCACCGATTGCTGATCGACACCCACGTCAAATATTTTTTTGTTTTAGTTTACTTTTTATGTACGGACTCAGTCTTGCTCTGGGTTTCAAAGAGTCAACACCTTTTTATTTTTATTTTTTACATGCTCGTGATCAAGACCATATTGGTCGAAATAACAATCCAAAGATACTAATATTAGATATAGTAAATTTATACCATGCTGTATACGACGCATTTCAAGGAGTTACCTCTCATCAGCAGCATTAAAACCGAAACATTTGGAAGACCAAAAACCAAACCTACTCATAACCAAAAATACCGAAATAGGAAGCCAAATTTCAGCTAAGGAGATGTCGAAACGTTGGGTATTTTTAAATTTTTAGTTTGTTGTTTTTTTTACAATTTTATATTTGGTTTTGTTCTACTTGTGTATTTCATACATTTCAGTCGTTTTACGCCCCTTTTGACAGCTACTTGAATTTCACAATTATGTAACAGTTATAACATGAAATTAATGAATTATATGTTGCTGTGGACAGTTTCATCAAAGACTCCAAATAAAAAGTTTCCCATTACCGTCTTAATAAATAAATTGGAGTTTATCCCAATACTTCAATGTTCAATTTTAAAATTATTTAACATCGGCTGGAAAAAATGGGCAACTCTTTTAATTTGAGAGTAAAAAAAAATACGTGAATACGTATATACATGTAGTAAACAACATGTACAAGACGAAATAACTATGAAGACAAAATTACAAAAATGAATATGATTTTTAAATTATTTCAATGTGTTTTATAAAATTTAATCAGAATTAGCAGTCTTCCATCGTAATACATTTAGATTCATAACAATATGCATGCATTGATCCAAGTTTAAAGAAATCCAGAATACGACTTTTTTCGAGATCGATCGCTCTTTGCGACAGAGGTAAACAATGACGTATCACGTGACGTTTTGTTAGGCATAGAGACAATAAGCATATGGCATCCCCGGTAAATTGTACCAGAGTTTCTTCCCCAGAGGGGTATATCATGCCATGAATACAGAAAGCTAAAACTCGCCCTACTTGACATTATCCTTCTAATTTCCCTTCAAGAAGGATTTGAATAATAATACTATTCAAATCTTGTAGCCTGGAAAGCGCCATTCTCATAACTAACAAAACACTAAAGTCACGTGATCGGAATAATAATTTCTGCCCGGATGCGGTAATTCCGGACTAAGTCGGAAATCAAGTATTCACGGTCCGTCGTATTTTTTATTTATTTCACAGTGTTGTCCACGCTTTTGTTGGTTTAATAACATTTTGATAATCCCTTTCATGTCTCGCTGAGACAATTTATTTTAACTTTTACATTATTAATTTTTATTGTATAGTAACTTCTGCTTGTGAATCTCACATGGCATACATTGAATACTATGACTGTTTTTTTTTAATTTTGCGTCAGGTAGAATTCAGTCAAAACCTATTCTACAGTCAGGAGAAAAAACACACACAAAATCCTAAAAGTTTTAAATTATATCCCTTTCACCACCCATAACGCACAAATCATAGTTTATATTATAGAAAGTTAAACCTGGAATTGAAACAAGATGATGCAGGTAAAATACAGCAAGAGAAACGTGAGATAAACTACCCGCGAACGTCGTGATAATCATTGTGAACGTCATTGAAATTTACTTGGATTTTAGGGATATACACTTCCTTCGGCGATTTCTACAAAGAAAACAAGCATAGTTTATATTATAGAAAGTAAAACCTGGAATTGAAAGAACAAGATGACAGCAAGGGAACCATGAAATAAACTACCACGTTTGGTTAATCTGCAAACGTCGTGATAGTCATTATGAACGTCAATGAAATTTATATGGCAAGCCGTTCTCGTCAAAACTATGTTTAAGGTAGGCGGTACCTAAATCCGCTAAATTATAGATTTTCATGAAATTTTACATGCAACTAGAACATTCGAAGCTGCATCTAAATATCGAAAATTAGCTTTTATATTTCTTTCATAGGGTTGAAACTAAGGAAAATGAATTTGATTGAATACAAAACACTTATACTAATTGTCGGCGGAAATGACGCATCTTCAAATACAAATCCTGAAGATTTTTATGACAATTATATCACGATGATACAAACAATACATTCAAAATCATCAACAACAGAAATCGTGATATCCGAGATTTGCCCCCGGACGGACGGTCAATACATCTGAATACAACGATATGCTGCAAAGAATTTCGCGTGAATTTGACATCAAACTTTGTTATGAACAGTAATTCTTTTCTGTCACGTGGAGATGAACTTATTCCTAGTTATTATCACCGTGATGGTATTCATCTAACAAACCAAGGTACAATTCAATTGCTAAGAAACATAAACAAAATTGTAATTATTTTTAAGAAAAGGTCTACGTCTTCTGGAAATTACCAGAACTACCAAAGTAATGGTCGAAAACGACAAAGGTATACATTTCATGGGCATTGTTTCAGATGTGGCTTTTATGGTCACCACATCAACAATTGTTTTATGTATTAGGATAGTGCTGATGTATCAGAATTTGAAGATAAATATAGAATCTCAAAACAAAATAATGTAATACATGGTTCAAATTCTTTTCATGTACTTAAACACTTATGTCCGGATTGTGATACATCGGAATGCATTTACATGGAAAATTCTAATTCATCAGTTGAAACAAACACTTGTGTTAAAATGTAAATTCTAACTCTTTAAAGTTAAAGAAAAAGGGGTTAAATATGCAATTTGTCTGAACATTAGACTTTTATTACCAAAATATGATGAAATAAAAAATCTCATTGTTACAAACAACAAATATATTTTCGGTCTTGTTGAAACTTTTTTTAAAGACGGATATTGAAAGTAATGAATGTAAAGTACCTGGATACAAAATATTTCGACGAGATCGTCAAAATAGGGAAGGGGGTGGGATACTAGTATATGTGAAGGAAACTATTTCAGCAAAAGAAAGACGTGATTTATCAATGAATTCTATAGAATCTCTGTGGTTAGAAATTTCTTTACCAAATGGCAAATCTTTTATTATGTCATTTATTTATCGTCCACCAGATTCTCTGCAATCTTGGATTGATATTTTTGAGGAAGAACTGGAAATGGCTACTTCCGAAAACAAGAAGATTTTACTGATGGGGGATTTTAACATTGATTTACTAAAAAGCCAGAACAAAAAATGGCTAACTCTTATGGAATTGTTTAATTTAACGCAACTAATTACAAGTCCAACACGAATTTGTGAACACTCAGAAACACTTATAGATCATATTTATACAACAAACCCTGAAATTGTAGATGGTCATATGTCAAAGTATGCTATAAGTGATCATTATCCCATATGTCTTAACCGTAAAGCCAACAACAAATTTAAAAAAGATAAGCACACTGCAATTGAATACAGGTGTTTTTAAAAGTTTAATTATGTTGAATTTCAAACCGATTTGCGCACATTGCCATTTCATGAAATTGAAATGCAAGATGATGTAAATATTGCACTGGATTTATGGTATACATTATTTTTACAAGTTCTTCGGAACTTCATAACTTTATTTCAACGCTCAGACACAATACAGTGTAACATGAGGTACAAGCGTAAACAAAACATATATACATAAACGGCGAATTGAGCAATACACACTATGAATCGCAGGGTACAAAACATAAATGGTTATAGTAATGTTGAGATTTTTCTAATAAAAATTGACAGTTTTGAAAATATCTTAGTATTACATAACGAAAATAAACCTGTCATTTTATGCACATTTGGTGGGTTCCAATAGTATTTTGAAATAAATTTTCCCCTTAAGTTAGAGATAGTGTCATTTTTACAAATAAATAAAATGTGATATTCGTCACCAACAGCTTCGTTGCAAAAATTACATAACCTGTGCTCTTTTGGAATCTTATTCCATCGACCTGTTTCAATTGGTAGCTTTATATTTGATGTACGAAATTTAGAAACAAATAATCTATCTTGAGAAGATAGCCTTAACAAATATTCTTCTAGCTTGAACTCTTTTTTGATAATTTTATAAAAGTCTCTCGAAGAATTTTCAATATCAAAAAACCACTTTTGAATAAACAAGTCTTGCAACTTTTGTCTAATAATAAACTTTAAATTTGTACCATGAGAAGAAAGTTGAGAATTTAAATACATAAGGTAAACCTACTTCATTAAAAATTGATTGTACATAGCTAATCCATTTAAAATTACAAAAACCTTCATTTTGTAATTTAAACATCAAATTGTATAAGGTGGAACTAAGTTAGTTTTCACAACTTATCAACTTATTCCGAAAGATACCATTCTCGTTTTAATTCTAACTGAAAGAATGAAACAACCTAGTTCCCCATTAACCATGTAGCTTGGAGTAGATACTCTTACATGCAATATCTTTTTTAAAAATTCTAAATGTATCCTCTCCAGTTCTGATATATTTTCAAACCCCCAAATTTCGGAACCATAAATCAGAATAGGCTCGACTAAGCTATCAAACAACTTTAACTGGAGATCTATAGGAATAGGTTGATTTCTAATTCTTTTATAAACAGAAAATAAAGCACGTCTAGCTTGAGAAATGGGTTTTTGCTTTGCTTTTACAAATGATCCATTATAATTAAAGTCTAATCCTAGATATGTATAAGTATCTACTATATCAATTGTTTCGTTATGAATTTTAAACTCGGGAGGGTTTCTATATTTCCTCTTGCTAAATATAACAATCTTAGACTTTGAACAATTAATAGACAATTTCCATATATCACAATATATACTAAAAATATCTAAGTTATGTTGTAAAGCTTCACTTGTTTCTGCAAATAATACAGTATCATCAGCATACAATAAAATAAATAATTCGAAATAAGTTCTTGATAAACATGCACCTATTAAAATCAAAAGAGTCAAATCATACAAGCAAGCGGATTGGTTTAATGAAGAAATAAATGATGCCATTCATAAGAGAGATATGTTTCATTCCCATAAAGATTGGGAAAATTATACCATATGGCGTAACAAGGTGACTTCTTTAGTTAAAATAGCAAAAGAGAAGTACTACCAAAACGCTATATCAAATAGTAAAAATTCTAAAGAGTTATGGAGACATATTAGGGAAGTTAACCCCAAATTAGATAATACTTTTCAATGTAAGCTAGATTATGAAAACAATACTTTTTTCGATCAACAGGATATTGTTAACTCCTTAAACGATCATTTTTCTACGATCGCCGATAAAATTATCGGGCATAAAACATCAGATATGAATTTTACATTGCTTCAAAATTTTATTTCTAAAAAACTACCGAAAAAATCCGATTTTCAACTAAATCTTATTACGGTAGCGGATATTTATTCACATTTAAAAAAGCTAAATCCTAATAAATCTTCAGGTCTTGATAAAATTGGGCCCAGAATATTAAAACTTAGTGCAGAAATTATAGCACCATCTTTAACATTTTTAATTAACAAAAGTTTGACCAGTGGTCAGTTTCCAGAAAAGTTAAAGCATGCAAGGGTAACTCCTTTACACAAGGGAGAACCGGAAGATATCCCGTCAAACTATAGACCAATATCAGTTCTCTGTACTATATCAAAACTATTTGAGGGACATGTTTGCTCTCAATTGTATGAATATTTAAATGAGAATAATTTGTTACATACTTCACAATCAGGTTTTAGACAATGCCATTCGAGTCAAACCGCTCTTACAAAATTAGTTGATGAGTGGCTAAAATATTTAGTTCACGGCGAAGTTGTAGGTGCAGTTTTTATTGATTTTAGTAAAGCCTTTGACCTGGTAAATCATTCTATTCTTTTGCAAAAATTGCAATATTATCAGGTTGGAGACATGACAAAAAATTGGATTCAATCTTATTTATCTGATAGGAAACAGGAAGTTCACCATGGAAATATAAAATCTGATAAACATATTGTTAAATATGGTGTTCCCCAAGGGTCTATTTTAGGACCCCTTCTTTTTATAATATACATAAATGATTTGTCTTTTCATATAAAAAAAATCTGGTATTGATTTATATGCTGATGATTCGACTCTGCATCATCATGACAAAAATTTTCAAAGTATAAATACCGAGCTGCAAAATGATGTGAATACTATCGCGTCTTGGTGTGATAATAACAGCATGGTAATAAATGCTAACAAAACTAAATGTATGACCATTGGCTCCAAAAGAAACTGAACTTTCCATCAAAATTGATGAAACCGAAATTGAAAACGTCAAATGTCATAAACTTCTTGGCATTGATATTGATGAAAACTTAGAATAGGAAGATAAGGTAAACAGAGTATGTAAAATTATATCATCCAAAATTGTACTTTTAAATAAATTAAAACATTTTTTACCAATTCATGTTAGACAGCTGTTCTATAACTCATATATATTACCATATATGGACTACTGCGGTTCTGTTTGGGGTGATGTACTTAAAAAAGATTCAGACAGAATTACCAAGCTTCAAAAAAGAGCTGCAAGAATTATATTAGAATGTGATCAGACAGTTCATTCAAATTTTATGTTCTCTTCTCTGAACTGGTTACCCTTTGTAGAAAGACTTAAATATCGAAAATCTGTGCTAATGTATAAAGTAGTAAATGGTCTTGTTCCAGAGTATCTATTTTTACAAACTGTTAGTGAAGTTCACAATTATAATCTGCGATCTTCAGTAAATTTTTATAAAAAATCCTTTCGGTATTCAGCAGTTAAAATTTGGAATGATTTGCCATATTGCATAAAAAATTCTCGAAATATTAACATATTTAAGGAACATTGTTTTAAATATTTCCTTAATGGAGTTTAAGGAAAATGTACTATATCTTATTATATACGTTTATTATATACTGTTTATAATTTGTTGATTATTATTATGTGAATGTGTATTGTATGAATGTATGAATGTGTATGATTTTGTTAATGGATGTTTGGAGGGCCTCAATGAAAATTAGATTAAGTCTAATTGACTAACCCCCGATAAATAAAGAATTTACTTACCTACTTACTTACTATTTAAATCATTGAAATAAAGGACATATATTGTAGATGTCATATAAAAACTGCCGAAAAAAATAATAATTTCACTTTAAATCATCATTTTTCAAAATCTAATCCCCAGGATTTTCTATAAAAGCGATATGTTATTGCTTTCAACTTTTTCGTTTCAATGATACTAAATAAACATAGGGTTACCAGCTTCGTTTTTGTTATGGAAATCATTCAACTATAGTTCCTGTCTGTAAAAACACTAAAAATCTACATTTTTATCGCGACGTCGTGATGACGTTACGCTTATTTTGGCTTTTTGACACTTATTTTCACTTTCATACAGTAATCAATCTAATATACTGAAAAAACGAATCTGGTGACCCCCAATAAATTTTATATCAATAAAAAGAGAATTTCAATGGCAATAATGTATAATTTTTTTTAAAAAATTCTAGAGTCAGGATTTTGAGAAATCATAATTTAAAGTCTAAATATTTGACTTTTGGAGCGATAACTGAGTGCATTCTATGTATTT
Source organism: Mytilisepta virgata (assembly GCA_028015205.1). Lineage (NCBI taxonomy): Eukaryota > Metazoa > Mollusca > Bivalvia > Mytilida > Mytilidae > Mytilisepta > Mytilisepta virgata. The sequence goes on from CM051520.1 coordinate 47,315,494, forward strand.
ACACATCTGTTTGCCAAAACCTGAAACACCATATTTTGGGAAATATTAAAGGGACCTAAATTTTTTTTTATAATCAGATGCAGTTCAACGTACTCTAGTTGCATGCCAAATTTTATAAAAATCTGAAATATAGCACAATTAGGTACCTCCTACCTTCAGCCATTTTTCGAAAAATTTACACACTGAGATTTAAAAAAACTGAAAAACAAACACTGAGAATTAAAAATTACACACTGAGATTTCAAAAATACACACTGAGATTAAAAAACTTAAAAAAACACACACTGAGAATTAAAAATTACAGACTGAGATTTAGAAACTCCTAAAACACACACTGAGAATTAAAAATTACACACTGAGATTTCAAAAAGACACACTGGGATTAAAAGAACTGAAAAACACATACTGAGAATTAAAATTTAAACAATGAGATTTGTGCGCACTTTTTATGCGCCCATATCTAATTAGCATACTTTAATCTGAATCTATTGCAACTTGAAACAAATTAACTAGTGGACAGGAATGTAGGACGTTTCGGCGGACTAGGACATTTCGGAAAACGGACGTTTCGGATAAATGTTATATTTTTAAGTACGTGATCTAAATATCTATAAACTAAATAGGTAACCATTTTTTTTATTATTTTTTTTATTCTAATTTCTGTATATATATTATAATTTTGCTTATTCCTTTAATTAAATTTATTTTTACTAAAATTGAAAATAATTATTTTAAATTTTGTGTGATTTTAATTAATATTTTTAAATTCACTTGATATTCAACTATTAGATAGTAAGGGGAATGAATTAATCATCTTCCCAAAAACAATAGAGGCTAAAATCAAAAGCAATCATCATCTTATATATCTATTGTTTTTAACATTTTTGGATCTTTTTTTATATATATATTAAACATTGCTCATATTTGTATGGATTCTTTTGCATAAACATACACAGGCTTAAAAATTGTCCGAAATATCCTAGGTAACCCATTCATGCCATTATACACTTCATAAAACCTTGTCCGACATGTTCTAGTCCGAAATATCCTGGCCGAAGCGCTCGGGGGGAGTGTGGGGGGGGGGGGGAACACTTGAAATTACTATATATGTAATGAGTGGTAGGGATGGGCCGCTGGAATAGATCACTATTTCATGCTTCATGATATATGAAAAGGGTGGGAAATTCAGATTATATATATCGTTAGGTTGATACTATCACTTGCTTGATTATATCATAAGTATCTGAAACTAATTAGATGTCGGTATTTATCTTGATGCGGGTAAACCATAGTCGTAAATTCATCAGATATTTGTCAAACCAATTAATCTCTCTATTTATCTTCCAATATGGTATTCGGATTATTTTGACATTTGCACTTAATAAACATTAAAAGATTTGTATACAAGAAACAAGTTAACAATTATTAAAAGAAATTCCACAGTGTCTATAATAGGGTATATCTACAAGTCTTTTTTTTTGTTAATTGATGTACGACAAATACGCCTTTTTGAATTCTCAATGTGAAATTTCTAATTCTCAGTGTGAATTTCTGAGATCTCAGTGTGTAATTTTTAATTCTCACTGCGTGTTTTTAAGTTTTATCTCAGTGTGTTTTTTTTAATCTCAGCATGCTCAGTGTGTAAATTTTTCCAAAAATGGCTTAAGGATGCTCGCTGGTCATGATTTGGTCTTTTTGTCAGATTTTCGGAATCCTCGGGTTTTATCCATTTCTTAAACATGAATTTTTTACCCATGAACCCCCACTTTTTCTTTTATAATTCAATCATATATACCTTAAAATGGTATTTGAAAAAATTTTATGAAAACCTTTTTATTTTTTCATACATTTTTGAGAGACTGAAGTTGTCAATGCAAAGACAATGAAAAATCCAGAGAAAACCTATTTCCTGCATATTTTCAAGGCCTTATAGCTCTAAAATGAGCACATGAACCTATATTTTTTCTTGCTTATTTGTTTACTATTCATATGTTCTCTCAAACTAAAACACCTATTTTAAATCCTATTTATTTCCTATTAGACCAGCGATCATCCTTAAACATAGTTTTGACGAGAACGGCTTGCCATAAATTTACTCGGATTTTAGGGATATACACTTCCTTCGGCGATTCCTACAAAAGAAAACAGGTCTGGTTGTCAAGTGATTATTTTGTATCATTAGTTTTCTAAAATCTTAAAGATTGTGTTATCTAAAAAAAAAAAATAAAAATAAAAATCGTAGGACCAAGTAATTAGAAAATGCCCGATGTACGCAATTTTGGCACCCCCCCCCCCCCCCCCCCGTATAATCTATGTTAAATCAGCTTAACTTCAGATCGCTATATTTTAAAAACTAAGCTGGTGACCTATAATTATTTTTGCAAATATTGCTGTCTTTTATCAATATCTAATCACATGCAAAGTTTTAAAATTTTCGTAGGACGGGTCATTTACGAATACTTTACCTTAACGAAAGAAATCTCTGCATTACTGAAAAATTATTACACCAGGGAGTTCGATATCGCAAACTTGTCAAAACTTTTACTAAAGTTTATCATCAGTACAACGACCTCATTCGTAAATATAAATCAACGTGCAAACATCTTATATGTTCAGGTATTTCACATCCCATCTTTTATGGTAATATTCTATACAACGCACAAAAATGTCGTCATTCAACTGAAAAGCTAATCAAACCTTTAAACAGGCTTATCAACAAGTGATATAGTTACTATACTGTTGTCAAGTCATTAAAGATGGCATTTTTGGAATTAATTCACTCACAGAGCCTTTGCATCGGAAATAAACACATTTATTCTAAAACCAATTGTTGGCATGATACGGGTTATGTTTTTCTCGTATAATTTATGATGGCATGATACTAAACCCCTAACGGGAGGGATTGTGGCTGATTTTCTATATGATATAGACATAATCTTTCGATCACTTTAACTGAGATGTCAAGAACTGCTAGTAGTCCTTTGTTAATATTTTATTGATCATTGTCATTTTCCTTAATTTCTTCTGTTACCTTTATTAACATCGCACTCGGACATCCCTGTGTATCACTGTATAATTGTTTATTCCACATTGGCTAGAAGTATAGAGGGAGGTTTGAGATCTCACAAAACATGTTTAACTCCGCCGAATTTTTGCGCCTGTCCCAAGTTAGTCTTGTGTGTGTTTTGAATTTTAGTTCGTTTTTATGTTTCGGAGTTTAGTGTGCCGTCCATTTTGCTGAACTAGTATACATTATTGTTTAGGGGCCAGCTAAAGCCCGCCTCCGGGAGCGGGATTTTCTCGCTGCGTTGAAGACTCATTGGTAGCCTTGAGCTGTTTTCTGCTCTTTGGTCGGGTTGTTGTCTTTTTCCCCGTTTCCATTCTATATTCTATTTCTTGGCTACTGCCACACCTACCCCTACGATATTATGAAAGTGTAAATCGATATGAGTTAGAAGACAATAATTGACAATGAAGAAAACAATATTTTTTATCGTCCAAACTTTGCAAACATTACAAAGTCTTTCATCTCTGGGTATATTTCTATAACGACCTCTTTCAATTTCTAGATTATGGTTGACGGCTATTAAAATATTCTAAGGCCAATTAGTAATTTTCAAACTTAATGTCGGTTTTAAGCTTACTATATAGATACAGTTTTGAGCAGCTATTTAGACTGTGTAGTGTCTCAAGCTGATTTTTTCATATCTGTCACCCACTGATATCTAAAAAGTATTTCTCAAGAATTCTGGTGTCATAGTATCAGTGGAAATGCTCTACATGGTAATAACACTATTCTGTGGGGCTTTTATTTCTGGCAATATCTAGCAAGAGAAATATTACTATTATGTGTTAACTTGTTAAATAAAGTTAAGTCCTCAGCCGTGATGTAACATTTACTGTAATTTGATTTTGATTTGATTTGTAATGTATACTGATATATTTTATCATTTGTGTCATGTACATTTGTTATTCTGTCTTGCTTTTTTTTGCTGATCACAATCATTTGTTGGATTTTAAATCAATAAAGAATTTGAATTTGAATTTGAATTTGACTTTAGAATGATTTTTTGACTTCAAATAATATATCTGAAGTAGTATAATCATTTGGGTCCAAAGACATACAAACTTTCAATACTGCCTCTGCAAAAGATTATACCATGTATAAATTCCTTCACTTGACATAACTGACCTAATTTTAGTCACATTGAAGGCTTCTTTAACAAGAGGATTTATTTCCTCACAAAAAATATAGTCAAACTTGAACTTTTTAAATGAGTCAAGGGGATACTTCCAAGGTCAGATTTTGCTGACAACTTGCACGAGGTTTTCTTCAGACCAAGTATAGTCTTGCAAAATTTATGATGTAATTTCTAAAAAATATATATTTATCAGTTAAAGATAGAATATCACAATTAGATCCATGTAGCCTGGCCCTATGTACAGCTTTAAAGATGGAATGGTATTTTTCCATGAACCATTTCACTATTATAAAGTATGACAGGTTTAGGGACGAGATCAAAAGTTCAATGTAGGATAAAAAACTTACTTCAAATAGTTTGGGGTGGGTAAAAATCGCTGCAGGTTTTGTTATCCGACATCGATTTTCGGATTGAAAAATACGGATTCAAGTGATGTCCACTCAATATACAGAACAAACATACATTGTTGAGGAAAAATAGGACCCATGATAAAAAGTATACTCTCAAAGCATATACCCATATTGGTCAATCAATTTTTCCCAAATTAAGTTAAGAGGGGGGCTGGGTGGGAGGGGGGGGGGGGTGTCAGTGAAAAAAATATGTGAATTAAGTTTTTTATCCTACATTGAACTTTTGATCTCGTCCCTTAATTAAAATCTCTAAAGGTTTACCTGAAAGATCAACAGGAACATCTTTAAAATTTGATACGTATTTCTTTAATGCAAAAAATCCCTTAAGACCCCTTTTTGATAATTCCAAAACAGATTTCTTGAATTTTCCCCTGTTGTCAATTACATTACCAAGAAAGTTATATTCATTGGTTTCCAGCAAAACTTATTTGTGATAAAAAAAGTTAGACTGTGTGTAACATTTAGAATGAAAGACTGATTTTTGTCTTGTTAGTATTAACAGTCAACTGCCGTCTATTACAATACTCTTCTAGTTTATTTAAAGCAGATTGTAAGCAAATTTGAGATTCTGACAGTCATAATAAATCACCAGCAAAGCTCAAACAGACTGGGTCACATGAAGCATAAAAAATCAGGTAAAGATCATTGATATAATGATTAAATAGTGTGGGATCAAGCTATACCCTTGTTTGACACCAGTTTCTAGCTCAAAATATTCAGAATATTCATTATCTTTTTCAAATGAAGATCTAGATCAAGTATACATGTTTTCACTAATGAATATAACTTGCACCCTAACTCCTCTCTTTTCAGTTTGAATAGTAAATCATCTTGCCAGACGGTATCAAGTGCACAAATCCTCGAAGCAGGAAAATATCTGCTTTTTTCTTTTTAGTCAAATATAAGGCCTAAATGATAAAAAATTTCAAAATAAATATGCTATTACCTGTCCTGTGATTATGTCTAAAACCAAACTACTGCATTGCAAATAGAAACTAATCACACAAACTGTTTGAAAAAAATATCTAATTTCAACCCATCTAGCACTTTTCTTTGAATTATTACCATTATCATTATTACTATCTTTATTATTATCATTATTATTATTATTATATTATTAATTCAATGGTTTTTTTCACTTAATGTCCACATATTAGGTTTTAAAGAAATTTACTGCAAAACCACGTATAATCATCTCCAATTGAGAATTTTATGATTTCATCATCTTGTTTAATGACATAATTTTCCCCTGATGTAAACCCCATTCAACTGGAAATAAAATGCTCCGCTGGGCGCAGCTAGATACGACCGCAGATGTCGAACCCTGAATAGTTGGGGCAATTATGAACACAACATTCAAGCTTGATACAATACTGAATTTGGATTGTGAATAAATATTTGACACAGCATAGGTTTCTGACACAGAATGAATGTTGTCTAAGAACTTAAAATTTTTTAATTTACCTATTCAAACCATATCAGTATTATTTGTTTTTATATATAAATCAGAAATAACCAATTTAAAATTTAAAATTGGGCACACATATCAATTTCTTGCTATTGCTCAATACTGTGTAATTGAAAATTTCTTCAAATACTTGACACATAATAGGTTTCTGACACAGAATAACTGAAATCAAAGAACTTAAAATTGGTCATATGATTTGAATTTATATTCAGTTTTTTGCTTCTTGTGCAATACAATATGCCGTGGAGAATTGCCCCCCCCCCCCAAAAAAAAATAATAATTTACCCATTTTTTTAGCTTTTGTGCAATACACTATGAAGTTGCACATTGACCCCCCCTCCCAAAAAAAAAACAAAAAACAATAAAATTTATTGTAACCCCCCCCCTCTTTTTTTGCTAAAAAAAATTTGAAATTTTCTTTTTAATTTATGAAATATGAAATGAGAAAAAATTACCCCCCCCAAATTTTGTTTTCAACCCCCCCCCCCCCCCAATTCTTTATACTTTGCAACCATAACAGCCCATTTAAATACACCATAACATATTAAAATAGAAAATGACATTATAGTCATGGATGGCAAATTTTAAGTATACATAATTTAAAAGATAAGATAAACAAAAAAAGCTTCATCAGCACATTTTATATTGGCAAATTTCCAATGGAATTTGTTAATAATAAAGTTTTGATAACAAGGCACACATATCAATTTCTTGCTATTGCGCAATACTGTTCAATTGAAAATTTCTTCAAATATTTGACACATAATAGGTTTCTGACACAGAATAACTGAAATAAAGAACTTAGAATTGGTCATATGATTTGAATTTATATTCAATTTTTTGCTTTTGTGTAATACAATATGCTGTGGAGAATTGCCCCCCCCCCAAAAAAAATAATTTACCCCCCTTTTTAGCTTTAATTTTGGACCCCGATTTGGACCAACTTGAAAACTGGGCCCATAATAAAAAAACTAAGTACATGTTTAGATTCAGCATATCAAAGAACCCAAAGAATTCAACTTTTGTTAAAATCAAACTAAGTTTAATTTTGGACCCTTTGGACCTTAATGTAGACCAATTTGAAAACGGGACCTAAAATTAAGAATCTAAATGCACGGTTAGATTCGGCATATCAAAGAACCCCAATAGTTCAATTTTCGATGAAATCAAACAAAGTTTAATTTTGGACCCCGATTTGGACCAACTTGAAAACTGGGCCCATAATAAAAAAAAAACTAATTACATGTTTAGATTCAGCATACCAAAGAACCCAAAGAATTCAATTTTTGTTAAAATCAAACTAAGTTTAATTTTGGACCCTTTGGACCTTAATGTAGACCAATTTGAAAACGGGACCAAAAATTAAGAATCTAAATGCACGGTTAGATTCGGCATATCAAAGAACCCCAATAGTTAAATTTTCAATGAAATCAAACAAAGTTTAATTTTGGACCCTTTTGGCCCATAATTCCTAAACTGTTGGGACCAAAACTCCAAAAATCAATCCCAACCTTCCTTTTGTGGTCATAAACCTTGTGTTTAAATTTCATAGATTTCTACTTACTTATACTAAAGTTATTGTGCAAAAACCAAGAAAAATGCTTATTTTGGCCCTTTTTTAGCCCCTAATTCCTAAACTGTTGGGACCAAAACTCCCAAAAACAATCCCAACCTTCCTTTTGTGGTCATAAACCTTGTGTTAAAATTTCATAGATTTCTATTTACTTATACTAGAGTTATTGTGCGAAAACCAAGAAAAATGCTTATTGGGCCCTTTTTTGGCCCCTGATTCTTAAACTGTTGGAAGCAAAACTCCCAAAATCAATCCCAACCTTCCTTTTGTGGTCATAAACCTTGTGTTTAAATTTCATAGATTTCTATTAACTTATACTAAAGTTATAGTGCGAAAACCAAATGTCTTCGGACGACGACGCTGACGACGGACGACGACGCAGACGACGACGACGACGACGCCAACGTCATACCAATATACGACCGCAAAATTTTGCGGTCGTATAAAAACCAGATGTTCAATTTATAATACAAATAACAAACTCATTTTACCTGGGCTTTGACGTCATATCATCAGCTATATGATCAATTTCAGTGACTGTCACATACTCAAAATAATACAAGTACATACGTGCAATTTGAAACCTTTTTATTTTTCTATTTTAAATTAATTTTCATAACTAGAAATCTCATAACCATGGAAAAAAATATTTCAATTATTCATTATAAAATTTGTTTCAGTTTAAACAAAGTATAAGTGTTTAAAACTGAAAATAAACACAGCATACGCTTATTTTCAAAGCAAAATCTTATATGGATAAGAGAAGTTTTACAAAAATAATTTGGACTATCTGCCCCTGTATATTATGAACGTTTATTTAATGAAAACTGAGTAAATTCTATTTTCTGAAATATACATATACACTTCTTTTCAAAGACTTCTTGGATGATATCACGAATCCAAGCCGTGGAATGCAATTAAACTTCAGTAATATTTTGTCACTCTTAAATCATAGTTTTTCTAATTGATAATAATTTTAATCATTGTATGGTACGTCAAACGTTTCAATATTAAAAAAAATATATTGATTCAAAACAATAATTAATGTTCAAAACTTACAAATATATTTTTCTATATATATTCAAAGAATAATCATTTATGTTCAAAACTTACAAATATATATGTAATATTTTTTTATATATATTAAAAAAAAAATAAAAAATTATCTGCAATATTTTAAATATAGATGTAGTAGAAATATTTAGCATATACTTATATAAAATAAAGGTCAAATTTTACCCTATGATAAAATTGCAAATTGTACATTTTTCTGCCCAAATCTGATAAGAATTGGCTTAGCGTGCTAATATGACTTTGTTATCAACTGTTTCCGGTTTATATCAACTGCTTCCGTTTTATATCACACCTCTGATCCGTAATCACGTTATAGATCAGTCGTTTCCGTAATTGATTCTAAACTTACTAGCACATAGAAACAGGCCCGGGAAACAGGGCAGACGATAGCGGGTGGAAACTGAATTATATTAATTCGCCCAAAAATGTTAATCAAACAAAAAAAAAAAAAAAAAAAAACACTAAGTGACAAAACATTTTGACTAAATGGATGAGGGACAATGATGATTTGCACCGCCTTGAGGATATTCGGTAATACGGCAATGCAACTGAAATCATTGAGATAAGAATTTTCAGTGGAGACCTATAAAACGCCAATGTTGAAGTATATGATAAAAATATCATAACATGTCAGTATTCATATCAGACCCATTATCAGCCCATGGTCAAAATCTTCCATCGGGCCTAGCGGCTCTCGGGCTGATATCTTGACCTAGGGCTGATAATAGGTGTGATATGAAAAATGCCATGTTATAATCTATATGTATATTCAATAAAAAACATAAGTATGTTGCCAAACAGCTCAACAAGAAAAATAAATGGAAATGGTGAGCTGTCAAAAGAGGCATGAAACGACTTAAAATGTACAAAATACACAAGCCGAACAAAACCAAATACAAAATCGTAAAAAACAAATACCAAACTAAAAAGTCAAAACTACCCAACGTTGTAACCAGTATGGTCTTGATCACGAGCATGAAAAAATAAAAAGGTGTTGACTCTTGGAAAACCAGAGCATTGACAGGGCTTTTGATTCTATTTCCAAGGTGACCAGACCAGAATATGAAGGTGTTGCATCCCAATGGGTCTCTCAAATAAGATGCTTAGGGAAGAACCACCTTTTTACTTGGGGGTGGGGGGGGGGGGTCATACTGGTGGTGCTTCCTCGAAATTTTCTCCCTGGCAATAACGATTAAAAAGGTCCAATGTTTCGGTTTTACCGGCCTTGATTAGAATCACAAAAAGAGATATACCAACAGTTAATGAATGGTCTTGTTTCATGGTTTAACTTCATTGCCTCCTTTTTAGCTCATGCCATCACTTTGCGTCCGTCGTCCGTCCGTTAACTTTTTACATTTCAATCTTCTCCAAAACCACATGGCAAATGTTCATTGGATGGTCCCCTACAAGGTTTATGTTTTTGGTTCTGATCCAAAATTTAATATTGATGCCAGGGCCTTTTATGCACTCTGATTGGTTTAAAATTAAATCTTCTTCTCTGAAACTACAAAAGCAATTGAATTGTTATATTGCAGTAATGATCCTTACATGGTCCTCTAAAAAGTTTATGTGTTTTTTTTTTTGCCGATCTGAAATCAAATATGGCCATCATCACGCGACACATTTTACATAGGATCCTGTGGGAAATACATACAAACATTTTCTTGTCAGAAACCGTTTGACAGAGGTAATATTATGTCTGAATGATCTACCAAAGCAATTGAATTGTTATATTGCAGGAATGATCCTTACATGGTCCTCAACAAAGTTATGTTTTTTGTGCCGATCTGAAATCCAACATGGCCGCCACCACGGGACACATTTGACATAGGATCCTATCGGAAATACATAAACATCTTCTTGTCAGAAACCGTTTGACAGATGGAAGTAATATTATGCCTCAATGAATAAATTATGGTTCTTGATAAAATTGATGTTTTTGGTGCCGATCCGAAATAAAAAAAAAACATGGATGCCAGGGCCATTTATGCACTCTGATTGGCTGAAATTTATAAAATCTTCTTCTCTGAAACTACAAAAGCAATTGAATTGTTATATTGCAGTAATGATCCTTACATGGTCCTCTACAAAGTTTATGTGTTGTTTTTTTGCCGATCTGAAATCAAATATGGCCGTCATCACGCGACACATTTTACATTGGATCCTATGGGAAATACATACAAACATCTTCTTGTCAGAAACCGTTTGACAGAAGTAATATTATGTCTGAATGATCAGATAATGGTCTCTAACAAAATCGATGTTTTTGGTGCCGATCCGAGATTACAAAAAAACATGGCTGCCAGGGCCATTTATGCACTGGTTGGCTGAAATTTAAAAAATCTTCTTCTCCGAAACAATAAAAGCAATTGAATTGTTATATTGCAGGAATGATCCTTACATGATCTTCTATAAAGTTTATGATTTTTTGTGCCAATCTGAAATCCAAGATGGCCGCCACCACGGGATACATTTAACATAGGATCCCATGGAAAATACATACAAACATCTTGTCAGAAACCGTTTGACAGATGGAAGAAATATTATGCCTGAATGATCAGATAATGGTTCCTAATAAAATGAATGTTTTTGGTGCCGATCCGAAATTAAAAAAACATAGCTGCCAGGGCCATTTATGCAATCTGATTGGCTGAAATTTAAAAAATCCTCTTCTCTGAAACAATAAAAGCAATTGAATTGTTATATTGCAGGAATGATCCTTACATGGTCTTCTATAAAGTTTATGATTTTTTGTGCCGATCTGAAATCCAAGATGGCCACCACCACGGGATATATTTAACATAGGATCCCATGGGAAATACATACAAACATCTTGTCAGAAACCGTTTGACAGATGGAAGTAACATTATGCCTGAATGATCAGATAATGGCTCTTAACAAAATTGGCTGAAATTTCAAAAATCTTCTTCTCTGAAACTACAAAAGCAATTGAATTGTTATTTTTCAGGAATGATCCTTACATGGTCCTCTACCAACTTTATGTTTTTCATGCCAATATATGAAATCCAAGATGTCTGAAACTACACAGCCGGTTGGAACCAAACTTGGCAGAAATGGTCCTTAAATAGTCTTCTGTTAGAATTATGTCCGATGACCCAGTATGTCAACCAGGATGGCCGCCACAGTCGAACTTAGTTAAACAAAGGACCCTATGTGAAAATTCATTAAAAAATTTTCTTGTTTGAAATCACTAAGCCAATTGGAACCAAACTTGGCATTATAGGTGGCCCTCTTTCATAAATATGTTCTAAGACCCGGAATGTCTTAGTTTAACATAGGATCCTTTGGGAAAATTCATTAAAAATATTCTGTTCTGAGACCAATTGGCCTATTGGGACCAGACTTGCCAACAATGGTCTTTAGATGGTCCCCTTTCATAATTGTGTCCGCTGAGCTCGCCTGTCAATCAAGATGGCCGCCAAAGTTGAACTTAATTTAACATAGGACCCTATGGGAAAATTTAATTTGCAGTCACCATACCTTTAACTTGGTCACTTGGGGTTAACTTGTCTTGTTTGAAATGTATGGTTCTACTTTATTTTCAGAAATATACAACGTGAATACTTTTACAAAATAATGAATAAAAGTACACTCAAGAAAAAATAAAAAATACAATTAAGACCAAATAAAATAAAATGCTCCGCTGGGCGCAGCTAGATACGACCGCAGATGTCGAACCCTGAATAGTTGGGGCAATTATGAACACAACATTCAAGCTTGATACAATACTGAATTTGGATTGTGAATAAATATTTGACACAGCATAGGTTTCTGACACAGAATGAATGTAGTCTAAGAACTTAAAAATTTTTAATTTACCTATTCAAACCATATCAGTATTATTTGTTTTTATATATAAATCAGAAATAACCAATTTAAAATTTAAAATTGGGCACACATATCAATTTCTTGCTATTGCGCAATACTGTGCAATTGAAGATTTCTTGCTATTGCGCAATACTGTGCAATTGAAAATTTCTTCAAATATTTGACACATAATAGGTTTCTGACACAGAATAACTGAAATCAAAGAACTTAGAATTGGTCATATGATTTGAATTTATATTCATTTTTTTGTTTCTTGTGCAATACAATATGCTGTGGAGAATTGCCCCCCCCCCCAAAAAAAAAATAATTTACCCCCTTTTTAGCTTTAATTTTGGACCCCGATTTGGACCAACTTGAAAACTGGGCCCATAATAAAAAAAATAAGTACATGTTTAGATTCAGCATATCAAAGAACCCCAAGAATTCAATTTTTGTTAAAATCAAACTAAGTTTAATTTTGGACCCTTTGGACCTTAATGTAGACCAATTTGAAAACGGGACCAAAAATTAAGAATCTAAATGCATGGTTTGATTCGGCATATCAAAGAACCCCAATAGTTCAATTTTCGATGAAATCAAACAAAGTTTAATTTTGGACCCTTTTGGCCCCTAATTCCTAAACTGTTGGGACCAAAACTCCAAAAATCAATCCCAACCTTCCTTTTGTGGTCATAAACCTTGTGATTAAATTTCATAGATTTCTATTTACTTATACTAAAATAATTGTGCAAAAACCAAGAAAAATGCTTATTTGGGCCCTTTTTTAGCCCTTAATTCCTAAACTGTTGGGACCCAAACTCCCAAAAACAATCCCAACCTTCCTTTTGTGGTCATAAACCTTGTGTTAAAATTTCATAGATTTCTATTTACTTATACTAGAGTTATTATGCGAAAACCAAGAAAAATGCTTATTGGGCCCTTTTTTGGCCCCTGATTCTTAAACTGTTGGGACCAAAACTCCCAAAATCAATCCCAACCTTCCTTTTGTGGTCATAAACCTTGTGTTTAAATTTCATAGATTTCTATTAACTTATACTAAAGTTATAGTGCGAAAACCAAATGTCTTCGGACGACGACGCTGACGACGGACGATGACGCCGCCGCCGACGACGACGACGACGCCAACGTCATACCAATAGTAAGTAAGTAAGTAAGTAAGTAAATTCTTTATTTATCGAGGGTTACTCAATTAGACTTAATCTAATTTTCATTGAGGCCCTCCAAACATCCATTAACAAAATCATACACATTCATACAATACACATTCACATAATAATAATCAACAAATTATAAACAGTATATAATAAACGTATATAATTAAGATATAGTACATTTTCCTTAAACTCCATTAAGGAAATATTTAAAACAATGTTCCTTAAATATGTTAATATTTCGAGAATTTTTTATGCAATATGGCAAATCATTCCAAATTTTAACTGCTGAATACTGAAAGGATTTTTTATAAAAATTTGTATTTGGTCTTTGTAAGAACAAATCATCATTTACTGAAGATCGCAGATTATAATTGTGAACTTCACTAACAGTTTGTAAAAATAGATACTCTGGAACAAGACCATTTACTACTTTATACATTAGCACAGATTTTTGATATTTAACTCTTTCTACAAAAGGTAACCAGTTCAGAGAAGAGAACATAAAATTTGAAGGAACTGTATTATCACATTCTAATATAATTCTTGCAGCTCTTTTTTGAAGCTTAGTAATTCTGTCTGAATCTTTTTTAAGTACATCACCCCAAACAGAACTGCAGTAGTCCATATATGGTAATATATATGAGTTATAGAACAGCTGTCTAACATAAATTGGTAAAAAATGTTTTAATTTATTTAAAAGTGCAATTTTGGATGATATAATTTTACATACTCTGTTTACCTGATCTTCCCATTCTAAGTTTTCATCAATATCAATGCCAAGAAGTTTATGACATTTGACGTTTTCAATTTCGGTTTCATCAATTTTGATGGAAAGCTCAGGTAATTTAATAAGTTTTCTTTTGGAGCCAATGGTCATACATTTAGTTTTGTTAGCATTTATTACCATGCTGTTATTATCACACCAAGACGCGATAGTATTCACATCATTTTGCAGCTCGGTATTTATACTTTGAAAATTTTTGTCATGATGATGCAGAGTCGAATCATCAGCATATAAATCAATACCAGATTTTTTTTATATGAAAAGACAAATCATTTATGTATATTATAAAAAGAAGGGGTCCTAAAATAGACCCTTGGGGAACACCATATTTAACAATATGTTTATCAGATTTTATATTTCCATGGTGAACTTCCTGTTTCCTATCAGATAAATAAGATTGAATCCAATTTTTTGTCATGTCTCCAACCTGATAATATTGCAATTTTTGCAAAAGAATAGAATGATTTACCAGGTCAAAGGCTTTACTAAAATCAATAAAAACTGCACCTACAACTTCACCGTGATCTAAATATTTTAGCCACTCATCAACTAATTTTGTAAGAGCGGTTTGACTCGAATGGCATTGTCTAAAACCTGATTGTGAAGTATGTAACAAATTATTCTCATTTAAATATTCATACAATTGAGAGCAAAAATTTTGCGGCCGTATAAAAAAACACACACAAAGGAAAATTAACACTCACATAACAACCATACAAAACAAAATGTCAATGATAACAAAACAAATGTCAGAACGAAAAAGTAAAGACAAAAATGTGCAATTACTCCCCCCCCCCCCCCTAGAGTCGTCGAAAATACAAAAAAAATCTTTGTGAAACTGTTAAATTATTAACCCCCAATAATATTATTATGGTAAATATTTGCACGCTCTAAGAAATGTTTTTAGTTCATTGTAGAAGCAGGATTTATTTTCTTATCTCAACCAATTATAAAAAATAATAATGCATGTTACATGTATAGTTTGGACATGTGTATTATTCGTCAATTGCAGTTGTTTGTTGTTTACTACAGAAAGAAAATGTATAGATATCAGATGTTTTACATACATTATCTTTAAATTTATTTCATCTTTTATTATTTATTATTATTTAGACCTTATAGATATCAACAACATTAGAAATAGATATGAAACAGGTAAATTTAAAATAAAAAAAATAAAATAAATATATAAATAAATAGTCTTGAAAACAATGAAAACAAAAAAAAATATATATCGACGCTGAATTTCAAATCTGTGTGACGTAGCTTCCGTAGAAGCAGTGAGGCAAATTTCTCGCCTAAAAGTTTTCGCAAGTGTTAAAATTGTCCAGGAAAACATCAAATTTAGATACATGTTTTTAAAAATGCCATTTTCGATGCAATTATTATTTTCTACTGGAACTCCAAGGTGAAATGAACTGAGTTATTTATGCCTAACCTAGAAGACTCTCGTTACTGTTGTGCTTGACTCCTCCAGTTTTTTGGCATCCACCATAAAACAAGAAGGAGAAGTTGTATTACCATTGAAAAAGTGCATTACTCAAATATTCCTCGTCAACAGAGACTTTGTATAAGTTGTAATGATGTAGGAGATGAACAGCATTTCTTATTATATGGTAACAAAAATCAAAATCTTCGCGACTCTTTATTTATGAAAATAGAAAGATATATCACCTTCAAATCTGTATTGCAAAACTTAAATTTATTCTAACATGTCTAAATCCAAATTGAGCTTATATCGGAAGTATGTACCTTTATAAAACAATCATTAGAAGTGAGACAGGAGGTGCACACCGTTTAAAGTTTACACCTGCTAGTGATTATAAGTCAAGTTACAATGTACAATGTACAAGATGTATTATTATTTTATTATCTCTGTTTCTGGATTTAATTTATGTTGTATATTGTTTGTATGTTTTGTATTTTTTCCTCTTCTGGGTGTAATAATTACAAATACACATTATATAATAATAATATAATCTTTATGAGAATTATGTAACAATATAACATTAGTTTATCTCCTTTGACATGTTTGAAACTTGACTGAGTGAAATGAAATAAGTTTCTAGACTAGTACCCGGATATGGATACGCATATCTCAAACTAATGAAATTATTGAAAATTTCTCGGCCAAACGTAAACAAAAAACTGCATGTGGTACAAAATGATATTTTAAGCCATTATCCTTTTTTGACAAATCATCTTCTCCGACTAAAACCGTAATCGAAGAAGGTGCAAAGTTAGCGATACTTATTTCATTCATTTAATCACCCTTTTATATATTTTCACAAAGAGTTCGATCAGAAGATCGTTGCGTACAGCATTAAATCTTATTATTCTGGAATGAAAAGGCTTCGCTAAGCCCAGCATGATACGACCGCAACATGTCGGCGGATAAAGAATTAAGTAATGTGGACATATTATTAAGCTTTACCCAGTAAAGTGTTTGATAATATAATATACATTTCACTCAAATATTGGACCTTGAAAAACAAAAACAAAAATTCCAGCTACCGAATTGCCTTTTTTTACCTCTTTAACCACCAATATCTCGAAAACTGTAAAATATAGGAAAGATCTGTTGACATATTACTGAATGCACCCATCAAGATAAACTCAAAGAAAAAATCTCCATTAAAATTGGATGAAAAATAAAAATTGTATGTGTCCCTCAAAATGGCTAATTTTGGTCTCTTTAATCCCTTTTATCTCTGCTATGAAAAAAAATTACACAAAAATGTCTGGATTAACTTTATTGTATTTAATTCTTATGACAAACCATTTAATAAACAAAATCATCAAAATCGAGGAAAATAAATAAAAAAGTTTCAGAAATAAAGGCGTGTCCCCTTTTTCGGCGCCTTATATCTCGAAAACCATAATAGAAAGTGAAAAACAGATCTGAAATAAATTTTTCCATTTCCATCAAGAAAAACTAGAAACCAAAAATCATAAAAAAAATCGGACAAATATTTAAAAAATTTCAAACTAGAGGCTCTAAAGAGCCTGTATCGCTCACCTGCATTAAACTTTTCACCTTGAGCAGGACTAAAGATTTGGCTTGTTTTTCTATAGGGTTCTATGTTTAACTAAGTTCGGCTGTGGCAGCCAAGATGGTTGACAGTCTATGACAATGGACATATCTATAAAAAAGAACCATCTAAGGATCATTGCTACGTAGTCTAGTTCTAATTGGCTTAGTGGTTTCAGACCATAAGATTTTTTAGTGAATTTCCCATAGGGTCCTATGATAAACTAAGTTCGGCAGTTTCGGCCATCTTGGTTTACAGTCCACGAAATCTAACACAATTCTGAAAGAGAACCCCCTAAGGACCATGCTGCAAAGTCTGGTTCCAATTGGTCAACTGGTTTCAGACAAGGAAATTTTTCAATGAATTTTCCCATTGTGTTAAACTAAGTTCGGTTGTGGCAGCCATCTTGGTTGACAGTACAGGTAATCGGACATAAGTCTGAAAGACCATTGATCCAAAGTCTGGTTCAAATTGGTCAAGTGGTTTCAGACAAGAAGATTTTTCAATGAATTTTCACATAGGGCCCAATGTTTAACTAAGTTCGGCTGTGGCTGCCATCTTGGTTAACAGTCCGGGTCATCGGACATTCTTCTAAAAGAGAACCTCCTAAGGACCATTACTGCCAAGTTTGGTTGCAACTGGCCTTGTCGTTTCATAGAAGAATATTTTTGAAATTCACCCCCCCCCCTTTTTCTATTTTTATTAACAACAACAATGTCAGTTGGAAGTTGGGGATACCGGACATAAGTTTGGAAAGGCCACCCAAGAACCATTCCACCAAAGTTTGGTTCAAATTGGCTCAGTGCACCGGTTTCATGGGAGATGACGAAAAAGTAAAATTCTCATAGGCTCAATGTTAAACTAAGTCCAGCCATGGTGGCCATGTTGGATGGAGTTCGGGAAAACCGAACATAAATTTTAAAAGGAGCCACCCAAAGACCATTTCACCAAAGTTTGGTTCAAATTGTCCTAATGGTCTCAGAGAAGATAACGAAAATGTTAAAATTCCCATAGTGTTAAAGGTTTAACTATGTCCAACCACATGGGATGGCGCCCCGGAATACCAAACTCAAATTTTAAAGGGGGCCATCTAAGGACCATTCCACTTAAGTTTGGTTTAAATTGGTTCAGTGGTTTCAGAGGAGTTGACGAAAAAGTAAAATTCCCAAATGCTCAATGTTAAACTAAGTCCAGCCATGGCGGCCACGTTTGATGGTGTTCAGGGAAACCGAACATACATTTTAAAAGGGGCCACCCCAGGACCATTCCAACAAAGTTTGGTTCAAATTGGCCTAATGGTCTCAGAGAAGATAACGAAAATGTTAAAATTCCCATAGGGTCAAAGGTTAAATCATGTCCGACCATGGCAGCCATATTGGATGGCGGCCCGGAAAACCGAATATAAATTTTAAGGGGGACCACCCAAGGACCATTCCACTTAAGTTTGGTTTAAATTGGTTCAGTGGTTTCAGAGGAGTTAATGAAAATGTGAAAAGTTTAAGACGGCGGCGACATACGACGACAACAGGTTCATAAAACAATACGTCAGCAAAAATTTATATATATATATATATATTTAAATAGAAAACCTTTTCTTTTCCCATATTTTAAATGATTAAAATAGACCCTTTATGTAGGAAGTTACCCCCCCCCCCCCCCCCCGGGGGGGATTTAATGATATTACTGAATGTTTATTGATCAGTGGAAGAAATATTTGCCTCACCTTCACCGATTATATATTTCATTATTTAAGATAAGAACTTCCGAAGCTAGGGAAAACATTTATTTTCTCTGGAGTGGAAGTTGCTGAAAATTAGTTGACACATATAGGTTTTCTCCTGTAACTGTATATAAATCATCATGTTACATTAGGGGTAATTTGTTTGCGTATTCATAAAATAAATATTAAAAACAACAAAAATAATCTACAGGATGGATTCACTTTAAAATGGCTACAATTTGGCGAGATTGTTGACCATTATAATTGTGTATCTATGCGTGGACTTACCTTGCAGAGTTCTATATATCCCACTGACAGATTTTCAATTACATGCTGATAACAGCTTCAATAAGCTTTGCTTATTTTTAGTAACCATGATAAATATTTATAGTAACGTTATTCATCACAGTAGTGTAATTTGTCATGTAAAGCTGAACAAGTTCTGGTAAATAATTTTGTACTTGTAAATTTATAATCTTAATGATATGTGTACATTGTATATATAGTTGTTGTATGATATTTATTATCCCCTGAAGTATCAAGGGCCATTCAGGTCACAAAGCAACTTTTTACACGTTCGCTGCTGTTTGTTCGCGTACCGTACAGCAAAGCGTTGCTGTTGGTTCGTGTACCCTAGAGCAACGCGTAACAGTTAGTTCACGTATCATAGAGTATGAAAGGCCATTCGGTTCACAATGCAACTTTTTACACGTCCGCTGCAGAAACGCTTTGCTGTTTGTTCGCGTACCCTACAGCAACGCGTTGCTGTTGGTTCTTGTACCCTAGAGCAACGCGTAACAGTTAGTTCACGTATCATAGAGTATGATAGGCCATTCGGTTCACAATGCAACTTTTTACACGTTCGCTGCAGAAACGCGTTGCTGTTTGTCCGCGTACCCTACAGCAACGCGTTGCTGTTGGTTCGTGTACCCTAGAGCAACGCGTAACAGTTAGTTCACGTATCATAGAGTATGAAGGGCCATTCGGTTCACAATGCAACTTTTTTACACGTTCGCTGCAGAAACGCTTTGCTGTTTGTTCGCGTACCCTACAGCAACGCGTTGCCGTTGGTGCTCTAGGCGTAACTGTTAGTTCACGTATCATAGAGTATGAAGGGCTATTCGGGTCACAATGCAACTTTTTACACGTTCGCTGCAGAAACGCGTTGCTGTTTGTTCGCGTACCCCACAGCAACGCGTTGCTGTTGGTTCGTGTACCCTAGAGCAGCAACGCGTAACAGTTAGTTTACGTATCATAGAGTATGAAGGGCCATTGGGTTCACAATGCAACTTTTTTACACGTTCGCTGCAGAAACGCTTTGCTGTTTGTTCGCGTACAGTACAGCAACGCGTTGCTGTTGGTGCTCTAGGCGTAACTGTTAGTTCACGTATCATAGAGTATGATGGGCCATTCGGTTCACAATGCAACTTTTTACACGTTCGCTGGAGAAATGCGTTACTGTTTGTTCGCGTACACTACAGCAACGCGTTGCTTTTCCTCACTAATAGGGTCTGAATACAATACTTCTCTGACACAGGCACTAAATTTTCGTGTTTAATATCACTCAGAAATTGCCTCCTGCTTGTGTTCTCCATTTGAAATTGTGAAGTAGGGGCAAATTTTACTGGTTGACAGTCCAGGTCAATGGAAACATTTCTAAAACAGAACCATCTAAGGACCATTACTACTAAGTTTCGTTCCAACTGGCTAAGTGGTTTCAGACAAGAATATTTTTAAATGAATTTTCCCATAGGGTCCAATATTTAACTAAGTTCGGCAGTGGCGGCCACCTTGGTTGACAGTCTGGGTCATCGGACGAAATTCTGAAAGAGGACCATCTAAGGCCATTGCTACCAAGTCAAAGGTTGCCCTAGAGTAACGCGTTACAGTTCCTTCGCGTTACTCTAGGACGAATCAACAGAAACGCGTTGCTCTACGGTACGCGAACAAACTGACACGTTGCTCTTGGGTACGCGAACAAACTGACACGTTGCTCTTGGGTACGCGAACAAACTGCAACGTGATGCTCTAGGGTAGGCGAACAAACTATGACATGTTTCTCTAGCGAACTATGTCAA
The DNA here is from genome assembly GCA_028015205.1 of Mytilisepta virgata. Lineage (NCBI taxonomy): Eukaryota > Metazoa > Mollusca > Bivalvia > Mytilida > Mytilidae > Mytilisepta > Mytilisepta virgata. The sequence continues at coordinate 47,336,838 of CM051520.1, forward strand.
CAATTACATTTTAATCCGAATGGCCCTTAATTCATACTGAAGAACCGGACCAGACTCTTCACATGGCCTCCGCCAACCCAGTTTCCAGCAACGAGTTTAGCAACGAAGAAATATTTCTCAAAAGCGGAAAAAAATAATAATAAATGTAACTTACGTAGACTTGTCAAATAAAAGCTGGGGTTTGAAATTCCCCATGATTTTCTTCCAAAAAGGACACCTTTTTTATTAACCGATTTTTTCGTTATTCAAGGGCCGGTTTCATTTATCAAGGACTTTCAGTTACTGACAAAATAAATTTAAAAAAAAAAGAAATAACACCATCAACCTATTTTCGCTGTAAAAATGTTAACGTTTACATACTCATAAACCAAAAAAAACCGTTTTTTTTATTGGACTCTAAATATTGTTGTAGCAAGAATGTTATTTCTTTTGATCTTTGAGTGAATTAAAATCGAATACAAATGAAGTATAAGCGCGTTAACTGTGGGAAAATCAAGTTATTGCAATATACAGCTAGCCTTTTGCTTGTGTAAAGTCTATAGGTGAGAGGGGCTTAAATTAATGTTACAGCAATGCTAGCCTCCGTTCCCAAAAAATGGCAATCAAAGTAAGTACCAAGAGTGCAAATCTACTGTTTTGCCAGGTTGGACAATTTTTGATTCTACAAAAGTTTGGGAATCCGGGAAATTATCGCCAAGTCTTCAAGAAGGGTGAAATTTGAAACCTGAGGGCCCAAAAAATACGTGACCACTGTTATTATATTTAGTTCTTGCAAATTGACAGTGCATCAATGTGCTTGGATTGGACAATTTACCCCTTATTTACAAACTTAGGACCAGGAAATTATGATATACAATAATAAACTGTTATCACAGAGATATGTCTCGCCTTTTTGTAATTTTGATTATGCAAATGTTGAAATCATAATAGCAATACCTTAACATCTTACACAAGTTATGCAAATATTCAGTCAATGAACCATGACTGAGTTACATGGTTAAACAATCTCCATTTAAATGAGATGTGTGAATGCTAATACAACTGGATACCAAATACCACTGATTTATTATAAGTCGTTCCCAAACCTAAATACAAAAATTTTGTGGGAAAAATTTGGTTGATTATATAGGGAATCACTGATGCGTGACTGGAGTGGGCCCCTCTTAGGTCGGTCAGCCCCCCCCCCCCCCGCCCCCCTAACAAAAAGTTCTGGATCCGCCACTGATAGCAATACTTTAGCATGTAAGTTATGCAAATATTCAGTCAATGAATATGCACGAATTAGCATACCTATATGTAGCTTTTCAACCCAACCTCATCATGGCGAGACAAAGATCTTTTTGCTTGGCTTTGTGTCCAATAAAATATAATTTTGTTTGTTTACTTATAGTTACTTATAGTTACTTATAGTTGATTTCCAGAGCAGGATCTCTCAAGGTTCCTCTTCACCAGACTCATAATATATGTAAAGTAAGCAAACCATTCAAAGTCAATAGACCATGACTGAGTGGGGTGGAGCCAAATAATCTCCATGGGAATGAGATGTGGCAATGATAATACATCTGCATACCAATTATCATTGACCTACCACTAGTGGATCCCCATAAACTGACCTAATCACAAACTAATACATGTAAAGTAAGCAAACCATTCAAAGTCAATAGACCATGACTGAGGGGGTAGAGCCAAATAATCTCCAAGGCAATGAGATGTAGCAATGGTAATACATCTGCATACCAATTATCATTGACCTACCACTAGTGGATCCCTATAAACTGACCTAATCACAAACTAATACATGTAAAGTAAGCAAACCATTCAAAGTCAATAGACCATGACTGAGGGGGTGAAGCCAAATAATCTCCATGGCAATGAGATGTAGCAATGGTAATACATCTGCATACCAATTATCATTGACCTACTACTAGTGAATCCCCATAAACTGACTTAATCACAAACTAATACATGTAAAGTAAGCAAATCATTCAAAGTCAATAGACCATGACTGAGGGGGCGGAGCCAAATAATCTCCATGGCAATGAGATGTGGCAATGGTAATACATCTGCATACCAATTATCATTGACCTACCACTAGTGGATCCCCATAAAACTGAGCTAATCACAAACTAATACATTGTTGACGCCGTCGCCGCCGCCGCCGACGCCGACGCCGGAAACAGCATACCTATGTCTCGCCTTTTGACTCCGTCAAGGCGAGACAAAAATTATTTTATTATATAGTTTAAAAGCAGCATTGAAATAACATTGCATTTTCATTTTTTCTAGTTGTTTGCATGATTTCTTGCTAATCAACTTCTGTTTTACATTTTCGTAGCATACGTGCGTCTCCAAGAAAAATTAGACTAACTGTAATTGCTGATCAAAACAAGTTTCTAATAAATCCCCTCACTAAACACTCTGATCTTCACTACAATGGCAAATTTACAGTACCGAAAGAGAATCTCAATAGAGCAATAATGAACATCGTACCTATAATACAAATAGAAAGTGCTTACTTTTTTACGTCATTCAAAATGACACTGCTACCACCCTGCGTCAAATTAGATGTTAAAAAATGAATTTATTAACCTCCATACGGAGAATGTTACATTTTCGTGGTCTATATGGGTACAGTTTAATTCCATATTAGTTAAAACTTTACAAAAAAGTAAACCTTGCAAATTTCTCCGTGCTTAACACATTTCCTTTTTTGCGTTTTGTTTCACAAAAGAGCGATAACAACATTGAAATTGTCATTATAATAAACAACAAGTAAAAATTGCTTCAAAAGAAGCAAAGGAATTGTACAGCGCAAAAATAATCATTTTGTTATTAGATTATGCCAATATGTGTGAAATGATTTATTTATCATGTTTAGAGACAGTCTATGATTAAATTTTTGTACTTCCACAAATAATTGTTTAAGAGATCTGTCAAACCATGTTTTCCTTATCAATATGTCCAAGTTATAATATTTCAGCTATATTTGTAACATTGGTGTACTTGTGCATAAACATCAGATTTTGTTCAGTGTTATGTTTTGTCTATGACCTTTGACCATGAAGAGCAAATGAATCTAAATGAAATATTTGGATGGAAATCCTTACACGGAATTCAAATTCAAATTTTTATCGACTTAAAATCATGATTTGTGACAGAAACAAATAAAAACAAAAATACAAGTATTGCAACTGTTGAATGAAGGAACCTATTTTTTCTACCTGCTTATGTGTTGCTTAAAAAACATTACAACATTATAATAATGTTCATACAAAAGTCACTTGGCAATGAAAATGAGGTCAGGGAGACGCAACATCTGCCAGACTGAATCCAATGCATATACAAAGCAAATTATTTAAACTTACTGAGCAAAAGATTGACGCAAATCACTGGACCGTGAAAATGATGTCAAAGTCAAGTAACACCTGCCAGAATGAAATGTACACCTTCCAATGTATCGATCTGCACACAAAATATAATTGACATATCCCTGAGAACCTGTGCTAATCACGAAAATGTTATACAAATTGATCAAAGTCAGTCGAGGGGAAATTGAGGTCAATGTCAAGTGATATATGTCAGACACATACACCTTCTTGTGTCTATACACCAAATATTGTTTATCTATCCATTATAGTTATTAAGAAACAATGTTTTTAAAGTCACATGACCATGAAAAGCAGGTCAAGGTGAAGTGATACATGGTAGACTGACATGTGTATCTTTCTATGTATGTGCACACATAAAGTAGTTAACATATACTTTTAGATCCTGATAAAGGACCTCATCACAAAAATGTGACACAAATGCATGAAAGCAATCGACTGTAAAATTGAGGTTGTGCAAATGAGCCAACTGAGGGCAAATTAATGAAAAATACTAAGATGAGCAACAGTAATAATGGAATCAATAAAGGGTCTCTTCGAAATGTTCATTCCGTAAATAAATATGTACAATAATACAAAATTAACTTTATATCTATATAATTTTTTCTACTTTACTGTTTGAGAGTCCAGCCATAATACATGTATGTCACCTTGTATCTTGTTAAGTAAATGCAATCTGATAAATCCTGTATACTAGTGTTCTGATCCTTTGTTGCTTCATTTTTATAAAGCAATCGTTACTAAATTACTAAAGAGTTATCTCACACTAGAAATATATTTTTAACACCAATATTAAATACTGCTAAAAATATTATTCATCTAGATAACAAAGCATTATTCGTATGGCTGTTTAGTAATGAAAAAACCAAACTTTGAAGCCTTAGACAAAAGCAAATTCGAATAAACACAAAACTCAACCTTTAAGAACATACTTGGGGTTCATGGAAAGTCTTCCAATTTAGCAGTACAATGTGAATTGGGTGCCTTGCCGGTTAGCATAAAGTGTTATCAATGTATAAATACTACATGTATGTGCGTCTCAGTGAGATAGGTGAACAGTCTGGCGGTCCACATAAAATTCTCAGGGCTGAATTGGAAGTGGATAAAACTCCCACAAATAGAGAAAATTCATGGTCTAATAAATTATCTGAATTATCAAAATATATTGGAATATCGCCAAACAACCTTTATAATACCACTTTCAAACAACAAGAGTTGACACACAAAAATGTCTCGCCTGTCGTGCATTTCTAATGAAAGTAAATGCTATCAGACATATTGCATACAGTATTCGAAAAACAGGCCAAAACACAAAAACTTAACTATAACCACTGAACCATGAAAATGAGGTCAAGGTCAGATAACACCTGCCAGTTGGACATGTACACCTTACAATCCTTCCATACACCAAATATAGTAGACCTATTGCATACAGTGTTCGAAAAACAGGCCAAAACACACCACTGAACCATGAAAATGAGGTCAAGGTCAGATGACACCTGCCATTTGGATATGTACACCTTACAATTTTTCCATATACCAAATATAGTAGACCTATTGCATACAGTATTCGAAAAACAGGCCAAAACACAAAAACTTAACTATAACCACTGAACCATGAAAATGAGGTCAAGGTCAGATGACACCTGTCAGTTGGACATGTACACCTTACAATCCTTCCATACACCAAATATAGTAGACCTATTGCATACAGTATTCGAAAAACAGGCCAAAACACACCACTGAACCATGAAAATGAGGTCAAGGTCAGATGACACCTGCCAGTTGGACATGTACACCTTACAATCCTTCCATACACCAAATATAGTAGACCTATTGCATACAGTATTCGAAAAACAGGCCAAAACACAAAAACTTAACTATAACCACTGAACCATGAAAATGAGGTCAAGGTCAGATGACACCTGCCAGTTGGACATGTACACCATACAATCCTTCCATACACCAAATATAGTAGACCTATTGCATACAGTATTCGAAAAACAGGCCAAAACACAAAAACGTAACTATAACCACTGAACCATGAAAATGAGGTCAAGGTCAGATGACACCTGCCAGTTGGACATGTACACCTTACAATCCTTCCATACACCAAATATACTACACCTATTGCTTATAGTATCTGAGATATGGACTTGACCACCAAAACTTAACCTTGTTCACTGATCCTTAAAATTGGGTCGAGGTCAATTGAAAACTGTCTGACGGGGATGAGGACCTTGTAAGGTACGCACATACCAAATATAGTTATCCTATTACTCATAATAAGAGAGAAATTAACATTACAAAAAATCTTTAATTTTTTTTCAATTAGTCACTGAACCATGAAAATGAGGTCAAGGACAATGTACATATGACAGACGGAAAGTTCGTAACATAAGGCATCTATATACAAAGTATAAAGCATCCAGGTCTTCTACCTTCTAAAATATAACGCTTTTAAGAAGTGAGTTAACGCCGCCGCCGCCGCCGCCGCCGCCGCCGCCGCCGGATCACCATCCCTATGTCGAGCTTTCTGCGACTAAAGTCGCAGGCTCGACAAAAATTAGAAGAATTTTACAAAACCAAAATAAATAAGAACTGTCTAAAATAAGAAATGTCAACTCTGGGAAACTTCTATTTTTTAGTAAAATTTATACTGAATTTAAACAACGAGAATATTTAAACTTTAATGTTCCAAAACATCTTACGAAAAAACTCACCAAACTAAGAATAGGTGCACACTCATTAGCCATAGAAACTGGTAGATATGCAAAACCAATAGTACCCTCTAATGACAGATTTTGTAAATTTTGCACAGGACATGTTGAAAATTAGATACACTTCTAGATCAAATATCCCCAAAATTCCTAAATTAAATCAAAATATAAAATCAAAGAAATAGATACAAATAATTTGAATGAAAATTTTATCGAAATTTTAAATCCCAATTCTGAATAAAATGCTCCGCTGGGCGCAGCTAGATACGACCGCAGATGTCGAACCCTGAATAGTTGGGGCAATTATGAACACAACATTCAAGCTTGATACAATACTGAATTTGGATTGTGAATAAATATTTGACACAGCATAGGTTTCTGACACAGAATGAATGTTGTCTAAGAACTTAAAATTTTTTAATTTACCTATTCAAACCATATCAGTATTATTTGTTTTTATATATAAATCAGAAATAACCAATTTAAAATTTAAAATTGGGCACACATATCAACTTCTTGCTATTGCGCAATACTGTGCAATTGAAAATTTCTTCAAATATTTGACACATAATAGGTTTCTGACACAGAATAACTGAAATCAAAGAACTTAGAATTGGTCATATGATTTGAATTTATATTCAATTTTTTGCTTCTTGTGCAATACAATATGCTGTGGAGAATTGCCCCCCCCCCAAAAAAAAATAATAATTTACCCCTTTTTTTAGCTTTTGTGCAATACACTATGAAGTTGCACATTGACCCCCCTCCCAAAAAAAAAACCAAAAAACAATAAAATTTATTGTAACCCCCCCCCCCCTCTTTTTGCTAAAAAAATTTGAAATTTTCTTTTTAATTTATGAAATATGAAATGAGAAAAAAATTACCCCCTCCCCAATTTCTCATTTACCCCCCCCCTCTAAATTTTGTTTTCAACCCCCCCCCCCTCCCATTTCTTTATACTTTGCAACCATAACAGCCCATTTAAATACACCATAACATATTAAAATAGAAAATGACATCATAGTCATGGAATTTGTTAATAATAAGGTTTTGATAACAGGGCACACATATCAATTTCTTGCTATTGCACAATACTGTGCAATTGAAAATTTCTTCAAATATTTGACACATAATAGGTTTCTGACACAGAATAACTGAAATCAAAGAACTTAGAATTGGTCATATGATTTGAATTTATATTCAATTTTTTGCTTCTTGTGCAATACAATATGCTGTGGAGAATTGCCCCCCCCCCCAAAAAAAAAATAATAATTTACCCCTTTTTTTTAGCTTTTGTGCAATACACTATGAAGTTGCACATTGACCCACCCTCCCAAAAAAAAAAAACAAAAAACAATAAAATTTATTGTAACCCCCCCCTTTTTTTGCTAAAAAAATTTGAAATTTTCTTTTTAATTTATGAAATATGAAATGAGAAAAAAATTACCCCCTCCCCAATTTGTCATTTACCTCCCCCCTCTAAATTTTGTTTTCAACCCCCCCCCCCCCATTTCTTTATACTTTGCAACCATAACAGCCCATTTAAATACACCATAACATATTAAAATAGAAAATGACATCATAGTCATGGAATTTGTTAATAATAAGGTTTTGATAACAGGCTACACATATCAATTTCTTGCTATTGCACAATACTGTGCAATTGAAAATTTCTTCAAATATTTGACACATAATAGGTTTCTGACACAGAATAACTGAAATAAAGAACTTAGAATTGGTCATATGATTTGAATTTATATTCAATTTTTTGCTTCTTGTGCAATACAATATGCTGTGGAGAATTGCCCCCCCCCAAAAAAAAAAAAAAATTTACCCCTTTTTTAGCTTTAATTTTGGACCCCGATTTGGACCAACTTGAAAACTGGGCCCATAATAAAAAAACTATATACGTTTAGATTCAGCATATCAAAGAACCCCAAGAATTCAATTTTTGTTAAAATCAAACTAAGTTTAATTTTGGACCCTTTGGACCTTAATGTAGACCAATTTGAAAACGGGACCAAAAATTAAGAATCTAAATGCACGGTTAGATTCGGCATATCAAAGAACCCCAATAGTTCAATTTTCGATGAAATCAAACAAAGTTTAATTTTGGACCTCGATTTGGACCAACTTGAAAACTAGGCCCATAATAAAAAAACTAAGTACATGTTTAGATTCAGCATATAAAAGAACCCAAAGAATTCAATTTTTGTTAAAATCAAACTAAGTTTAATTTTGGACCCTTTGGACCTTAATGTAGACCAATTTGAAAACGGGACCAAAAATTAAGAATCTAAATGCACGGTTAGATTCGGCATATCAAAGAACCCCAATAGGTCAATTTTCGATGAAATCAAACAAAGTTTAATTTTGGACCCTTTTGGCCCCTAATTCCTAAACTGTTGGGACCAAAACTCCAAAAATCAATCCCAACCTTCCTTTTGTGGTCATAAACCTTGTGTTTAAATTTCATAGATTTCTATTTACTTATACTAAAGTTATTGTGCAAAAACCAAGAAAAATGCTTATTTGGGCCCTTTTTTAACCCCTAATTCCTAAACTGTTGGGACCAAAACTCCCCAAAACAATCCCAACCTTCCTTTTGTGGTCATAAACCTTGTGTTAAAATTTCATAGATTTCTATTTACTTATACAAGAGTTATTGTGCGAAAACCAAGAAAAATGCTTATTGGGCCCTTTTTTGGCCCCCAATTCTTAAACTGTTGGGACCAAAACTCCCAAAATCAATCCCAACCTTCCTTTTGTGGTCATAAACCTTGTGTTTAAATTTCATAGATTTCTATTAACTTATACTAAAGTTATAGTGCGAAAACCAAATGTCTTCGGACGACGACGCAGACGACGGACGACGACGCAGACGACGACGACGACGCCGACGACGCCAACGTCATACCAATATACGACCGCAAAAATTTTGCGGTCGTATAAAAAGAACTAAAATCCATTTGTATGTATATAAAATAAGCTCAATTATAGAGACCACCATACTGTTTCACCAGATACCATTCCTTTATAGACACTTATGCAGAAACGTATATATATATATATATAGAGAGAGAGAATGGAAACAAGAAATGTGCCAAAGAGACAACAACCCCACCAAAGAGCAGAAAACAGCTCAAGGCTCCCAATGGGTCTTCAACGCAACGAGAAAATCCCGCATCCGGAGGTGGGCTTCAGCTGGCCCCAAACAATAATGTATACTAGCAAAATGGACGGCACACTAAACTCCGAAACATAAAAATGAACATAAATTAAAAAAACACACAAGACAAACAAAGGCTAGAAGTTTCTGATACATATATGTATGTATGTGACGTTGTTATCAGTAAAAATAATTAATCATTTGTTATTTATAACCATATATAGACTAATAAGACTTCCGTTAACAATTTTATTTGTAGTAGATGTAATTGTTCAATGTATCTGTACATGGAGAGCGCCTCTGCTGTGCTCTTTCCAATAAAAATATTGAACTGAATGTAAGAAAAATTGGGGCCCATATTCAAACATATGATTGTGAAAGTGGCGCATAGGGATACACTATGTTTGGAGTGTCTATCGTTTCGGGCTGCCTCCATCTAGTTTAATCAACTGTACATCTTTACGAGTTTCTAAGTACTCATGACCATCGTCTATACTCTAATACTAGAGAGTGTCCAACCCATATCGCCAATGACAACTAAATTAGGGGTATAATTACCGACACATCACAGCTTTATTTTGCCCTGCTTTAAAACAGGAAAATTCTCCTTTTCCCAATACTATGCTATGCCATATTAAATCAATGAAATTTGTAAAAGTGTTAAAATGAAAACCATTTCCCGTATGGTTTACATAGAAACTTTTAGCAGACACAGCTGTAAGGTGAGCAGATGAATCTCAACCAAAAGTGGATGATTTGTAGAGGTTCCAGCCTAATTTATTGCAATCCACCAGGTAGTTTCAGAGTAGAAGATTAAAATGTGAAAAGTATACGGACAACCGACATAAAGTGATGACATTATAAGCTCACATATAGGCCAGGTGAGCTAAAAATAGTAAATATGTAAACACATTAAAAAAATAAATATTCTTTAAATGCATGTTCAACATCATATATGTATAGCGATACAATTTGCATAGCAAAACGTTTATAGTGATCAAGTTTAAAATAGCAACAAATATTTAGGTTTTCAAAAGAGGAGGACACAATGGCACTTAAATCCCCTACAAGAATATGTTTGACATTTTCCAAATGGAGGATTTTATGAAGATATGAAGCTCAATATTATTTTTTTTTATGTAAAGGTATTTGAGGTCCAAAGATGCTTAACCTTGTTGATGTACTGCTGTGAAACATGATACTGACATGGCTGATTTTTTCAATTAGCATCCAATGACAACAGTAATGTCATACAACATAAATAATTAACATTTTATTAGTGATGACACTATCTTGTAGCATTACAGATAAGCAGTAGATACATGACATTATTTATCCCACTGATCTCACAAACAGTCTAATGAACACTGGTTAAAAAATGGTATCTGTATATAAAGGTCTTTAATATACATTTTGACAAGTGAACATTATTTCTGAATAGAGAACAATCTTTTCCTTCACACTATACATGGTTTGACTCGAATGCAGCTGAAATTATGGGTCATAAATATAAAAAAAAAATTCAAGCATCATTGGCTAATACATCAGCAACTTATTATTGATGGAGGAAGGAGGGCTAACCAAAGAGAACTATCTTGTCAATTCAGATAAACATACCTTGTCAGAGCACAGACTCTTGGCATATATATAGTAATTTTTTATTTTCAGAGACAAGAGCCCGTGTGCCAGAGTTGTGATACAGAGTTGACATGCTTGAGATAATTCACATTTTTATTAAAAACTACTTAAAGTACTCAGCCATCCATGTATTTGTTTGACCAATATATGTGAAAGATGCAATTAAAGTTATATTATAATGGTTTCAGTTTACCTCATGAAATTACATTTCAATACATATGCAGCAATTCGTTATATTTTTACCATTCAACCTACTTCATCTCAAATAAGATTACATAACAGTAATAGACATTAACCATAACTGGACAATACAAGAGTGGACACACAAAAATGTCTCGCCTGTCATGTATTTCTAATGAAAGTAAATGCTATCAGACATATGGCATACAGTATTCGAAAAACAGGCCAATACACAAAAACTTAACTATAACCACTGAACCATGAAAATGAGGTCAAGGTCAGATGACACCTGCCAGCTGGACATGTACACCTTACAATCCTTCCATACACCAAATATAGTAGACCTATTGCATACAGTATTTGAAAAACAGGCCAAAACACAAAAACTTAACTATAACCACTGAACCATGAAAATGAGGTCAAGGTCAGATGACATCTGCCAATTGGACATGTACACCTTACAATACTTCCATACACCAAATATACTAGACCTATTGCTTATAGTATCTGAGATATGGACTTGACCACCAAAACTTAACCTTGTTTACTGATCCTTGAAATGGGGTCGAGGTCAATTGAAAACTGTCTGACGGGGATGAGGACCTTGTAAGGTACACACGTACCAAATATAGTTATCCTATTACTCATAATAAGAGAGAAATTAACATTACAAAAAATCTTAACTTTTTTTCAAGTAGTCACTGAACCATGAAAATGAGGTCAAGGACAATGTACATATGACAGACGGAAACTTCGTAACATAAGGCATCTATATACAAAGTATAAAGCATCCAGGTCTTCCACCTTCTAAAATATAAAGCTTTTAAGAAGTTAGTCAACGCTGCCGCCAGATCACTATCCCTATGTCGAGCTTTCTGCGACTTAAGTCGCAGGCTCGACAAAAATCTAATTGGTATTTTACTTACAACATTGTTTTGAATTGCCAATTTTTTCTTTATTTTTATATTCTGTAGTTAATAAAACTTTCCATGTGACAAGAATAATACCTTAATATATATACTAGTTAACAATATAATGATGAATTTTAAGGATGAAATATAAGACAAGAAAAGTTTTATAGACAGACAGATGAGGGGGGGGGGGGGGGGGTGTCTATAAAAAACTTTTATTGCATTAAAATGGTGAGGTACTTAAAACAATAACAACAGAAACATACCTTTAACAAAACAGAGAACAGATAACATAAACAATGAAAAGACTAGATAATTGTGAGGAAAACATCAGGGAGTCATTAAAACTATCTTTATGTATAAAAATTTGTTTAGCTAATGTAATGTAATATACCTTTAGCACCAAATTATATAAATATTGTCTACATTTATTTACACATTTTAATTTTATGGTTTATAATCTACCTTTTGCATGAAAATAAATAATGATATGGGATTAGCAAACTTTAATTATAGCATTATTCCAGAGGTTTATAGTTGAAAATTAAAATGTGTACAAAATTCTTGTTTTGAACAATATTAATCTAAGATTCCCAAAAGATCCCCAGTATTATCACAAAGTCTTTCACAGTTAAAATACATTTGTTATTATAACATCATATCATTTAGAAATTGTGATTTCTCAGATCAGGCCACATGATCAAACTGTAAAACACTTACGGACTGGGTACCTAATAAGGTAATAATAAAAGTCAAATCAAAATAGTTTAGAATGTTTAACATCATTCTGATTTATTCAATCTCATCTAGTTATTGTCTTCTTTCCTTTTTTTATTATTAATAAAGGATAACTGGAGGCTCTCAAGAGCCTGTATCCTTCACCTGGAGCAGGAATAAAAATTTTAAGTGTAGCAGTCATCTTAGCTGGTTTTCCCATAGGATCCTATATCAAACTAAGTTCGGCTTTGGTGGCTTTCTTGGTTGACAGTCCAGGTCATCAACACAATTCTGACAGGACAATCGAAGGACCACTGATGCCAAGTCTGGTTATAATTGGCTAAGTGGTTTCAGATAAGAGATTTCAATTTTTCCATAGGGTCACATGTTAAACTGGGGACCATCTTGGTTGACTTCTCAGATCATCGGAGAATTTCTGAAAGAGGACCACCTAAAGTCCACTGCTGCCAAGTTTAGTTCCATCTGGCCATGTATTTCCACATAATTTATTTTACAAAATTCATCCCCCTTTTTATATTTTCAGTAACAGCAGCCATGTTGGAAGTCAGGAATGCTACCCAAAGACCATTCCACCAGATTTTGGTCCCCATTTTTAGCTCACCTGATCTTTTGTCATCACTTGGCATCCGTCTTCCGTCCGTCTGTAAATTTTTACATTTTGATCTTCCCCTCTGAAACCCCTAAGCTAAATGAACTGAAATTTGGTATGAAGCATCTATAGAAGGACCTTTATGAAGTTTACTTATTTTGTTCCCATCGGACAATTAATATGGCTGACATGATGAATTCTTATTTCTGATTGATCAAAATTTCAAAAATCTTCTCCTCTGAAACCGCAAAGCCAAAAGAGCTGAAACTTGGTATAAAGCATCTATGGAAGGACCTTTATAAAGTTTGCATATTTTGTTCCGGTCGGAGAACTAATATGGCCTCCATGATGAATTCTCATTTCTGATTGGTCAAAATTTCTCAAAATCTTTCCCTTCTTAAACCGCAAAGTAAAATGAACTGTAACTTGGTCCAGTGGTATAAGACAAAATATTTCATCATTTCCCATAGGGTACTATCATCTATGTTTAACAATGTTCGGCTCTGGCAGACATTTTGGATGGTGGGAGGGGTCATCTGATACAATTCTGAAAGAGGACCACCTAAAGACCATTGCTTCTAAGTTTTGTTCCAATTTTCCAAGTGGTTTCAGATAAGAAGATCTTTAGGTAAATTTCCAATTGGGTCCTATGTTAAAATATGTTTGGTTCTGGCGTCCATCTTGGATGATGGGTGGGGTCATCGGATATAATTCTGAAAGAGGACTATTCTGCTAAATTTTGTTCCAATTGGCCTAGTGGTTTCAAACAAGAAGATCTTTAAGTAAATTTCCCACAGGGTTCTATGTTAAACTATGTTTGGGTCTGGTGCCATCTTGGATGACTGTTGGGGTCATCGGATACAATTTTGAAAGAGGATCATCAAGGGATCATTGCCCCCAAGTTTTGTTCTAATTGGCCCAGTGGTTTCAGACAAGAAGACCTTTAAGTGATGAGGTAAATGTGTGGTGTTATTGAATTTCAAAAATAACTGATATTCACCAGCAGGTCAGGTGAATATCTTTTAGTTTTTCAAAAGTCAATAACACAAGACCTTTATAGAATCAAAAGACAGTTATTGTTTTATTCAATAGATACAAAAGTTTATAAATGTTGTTTACTAGTGAAAAATGCAGAAAAAATCTTTTCACAGTAATGCTCTAAAAAATCCAATGACAAATTAATTGGGGAACCATGTAAATAAGCAAGAAAAGAAAATCACTGAAAAGTTATTTCAATCATGATATATTTTGGAATAATATTGTATTTCTCTATAGTTGTTGTCTTTTTACATGTATTTCCAAAAGTTGGTCAAGTTCCTTTAAGGGTAATATTCAGTATCACATAGGGCATACAGAAAGTTTTTGTCCTGCAAGTGCCTTGTAAGCACAGAATGAGCAGTGGTATGTTGAGTGTTCACTGAGTCTTTTTCCTTCATAATTTAAATCTTTTTATCATTTGGTGAATATAAGGCACACAGAAAGTTTTTGTCCTGCAAGTGCCTTGTAAGCACAGAATGAGCAGTGGTATGTTGCGTGTTCATTGAGTTTTTTCCTTCATAATTGAAATCTTATCATTTGGTGAATGTGGCAAATTGTTTCTTTTATGCTAAACCAAGTCAGCTTCAAATCTGTATGCCAAGTAAATAAAGTGTTAATTAACCTCTGCTCCTATAGTGAGTGATGTTCGATTATTTGATTTTCATTGGATGTTTTTTAATTAGTAGGGCAATTCCTGCATTTAAAAAATTAAATAATTTCAATTTAAGCTCAGTGAATATCTCTTTTTTTATTCATAACCATCACTATGCAGTTTTACTATTACTTAATATATATATTATTGAATAAATGTTATTGACCTGATGAAAGAAACACAAAGTATTGACCTACTGCAAACACTATAATTGTATTTCACAAGATGGTTATACATAATATTAGGGAATACAATAAAATGATTACAGAGTATTTTATAAGACTTTTTATTATATTTGTTAAAATATGAACACATAGAAAAGTACTGAATAAAGTTTTGTTCTATACATTTCTCTGCTAGTCCTTCATCATGTTCATTAGGCAAAACAATGTAACTTGCAACATGTTATAAAACAATTATCATATTTCCATTTACAAGAAATAAAATCTATATTTAGACAATTTCAACTTGTAAAACTTTGTTAAACATATTATACATATGTAAGAGATGATATATATATATATATCTCCTTTCGACATTTCTTTCAAGTAATAAGATGTATTTGAAACAAACAGCAACACAAATGTATAATAACAGTATATTTCACCAAACCTGTACAATTAAATTCGTTATATTTAAATGTAAAAAATTATTTGGACTCATTTTCCTGACAACTAACCAATTAAGAAGCTAATTAAAAATGAAAAATGCTATTGGAGAAAATATACACCTATTCATTGAAATCTAATTATGAGACTTAGTTGAAACCTAGAGGAAAAATTGATATTCCAATACTTAACTATTCTGACAGTGGCATATTAGTTAACTGATCAGGTCACTCAATACAGGTCCGAAAGATGACTACCTAAAGATCATTACTTTTTAAGTTTGTTTTCAGAGTGAAGAATAACCAGAGGCTCAAAGGAGCCTGTATTGCTCACCTGGTTTACAAATAGCCCAAAAAATCTCATTTAAAGACTAGCCCATCTATTTTGTCCTTTGAAGATGAAATGATAAATCTTTGTAGAAGACCTCAAACACATCATTTGTACCAATTAACAAAGCTTTGGATTTGTTCAATTTGGAAACAAAAACTGCCAATGGCAATGTTTTAGCCATATCAAGAAGATTTGAGGACACTTTGTTGAGGACCAAGTTTCAGGACAGAAGATTTTTAAAGTTTCAGTTAATCAGTAACAAGAGTTGCTCATGGCAGCCATGATTTTTTGCCGGATAAAGTCAAAAAGAGAGATCTTGGTATTAGATCTGAAAAAAATCACTTGTATCAAGTTACAAATCATTTGCACTTGTGGTTTCAGAGGAGATGATTTTAAAAGCTTCAACCAATCAGAAACAAAAATTGCCCATTGTGGCCATAGTTTTTGCTGGATCAAGATGAAATGAGGATTCTTTGTAGAAGACTTCACAAACATCCATTGTATCAACTAACAAATCATTTGCACTTGAAGTTTCAGAGTAGTTGATTTTTCAAATTACAGCCAATCAGAAACAAGAGTTGCCCATGGCGGCCTTGTTTTTCGCCTGATCAATACGAAATGAGGAATCTTTGTACAGGACCTCACAAACATCATTTGTATTAACTTACAAATCATTTGTACTTGTAGTTTCAGAGGAGATGATTTTTCAAATTTCAGCCAATCAGAAACAAGAATTGCCCATGGCGGCCATGTTTTTCGTCCAATCAAAATGAAAAATGAGGATTTTTCATAGAAGACCTTTAGTACATCATTCCTGCAAAGTTTGATTCCAATTGGCCCAGTAGTTTCAGAGGGAATGATCAAAATCTGAAATGTTAACGACAATGACGACGGACGATGGACGACAGACACAAAGTGATGGCAAAAGCTCACATGGCTTTGCCAGGTGAGCTAAAAAGCTAATTAAAAGACAATGATAGATGTAAAGTAACTGTAATATTATGGAACAGATGAGCTAACAAATTAAGTTATTTTCTTCAATATTTGATGATGACTGAACATTTATATGAATAGATAGCCACTTGTGACAAACAAGAACTGAAAATATATTACTAAAACATTGTCTCTGTCCATATACAAACAATGAGAATATATTACTGAGAACTTGAGACTTCCCACACAATTAAATGACTACGCTCTCCTTTACTCAATGATAATTTCTTCTCATCTTCTTGTAGGATTTCTTCATCTTCTCCTTCACCTAAATACAAAATCAACAAATGAAATAGCTAAAACATTTTCTACTTGAACAGAAAAATATTTAACTCAAAATTACATGCTAATCATCTGCTAGAGGCTGAGCCTGTATCGCTCACCTGGCAGAAACAAGAATTGCCTATGGCAGCCATGTTTGTCACATGATCTGGACAAAATGAGAAAACTTTGTCAAAAACTTCACACAGATGCTTCTTGTCAAGTTTTGTTTCATTTGGCCAAGCAGTTTCAGAGAAGAAGATTGTTTTATATCAGCCAATTAAATAAAAGAATTTTAATCAACCAATGAGAAACAAGAATTGCCCATGTTTGTTGCCCGATGGGGACAAATTGAGGAAGCTTTGTAACGAACCTCCCATAGATGTTTCCTTTCAAGTTTCGTTCCATTTGGCCAAGCGACTTCAGAGGAGAAGATTGTTTTATATTAGCCAATCAAAAAAGAACTGCCCATGGCGTCCATATTTGTAGTCGGAAGAAATGAGAAAATTTTATAAAGGACCTCCCATTTATACTTCTTGTCAAGTTTTGTTCTATTTGGCCCTGTAATTTCAGAGGAGAAGATTTTTTTATATCAGCCAATCAGAAACAAGAAATAACCATGGTGGCCATATTTGTAGTCCGATCGGGACAAAATGAGAATATTTTGTACAGAACCTCCCATAGATGCTTCCTGACAGGTTTCATTCCATTTGGCCAGGCAGTTCCAGAGAAATATTTTTTTTTTAATCAACCAATGACAAAAAAGAAATGCCCATGACGACCATGTTTGTTCTGACGAAATTAGGAAACTTTGTGAACAACCTCCCATATATGCTTTCTGTCAACTTTAGTTCTATTGGCCAAGCGATTTCAGAGGAGAAGATTTGTTTATATCAGCAAATCAGAAACAAGAACTGCCCATTGCAGCCATATTTGTAGTTCGATCTGGTCAAAATGAGGAAATTTTATAAAGGACACCCCATATATGCTTCCTGTCAAGTTTTGTTCCATTTGGCGTACCTCAAAGGGAGAAGTCACTTCTCACTATCATTATGAAGTATGGTAATGTAGGGACCACATTTTGCTGCATCAAGGTCCTTCTACTAAATATATGTCAGCATATTCTAAAATTTAGTGGTGTTACAGAAGATTTTTTCATGTATTTCCAATAAGGTCTTATGTTGAACTAAATCCTCTGCTGGTGGTCATCTTGAATGAGGACTTTGTAGTCAGATCGTAATGAAATGAGGAAACTTTATAAATGACTTTCCATATATGCTTCCTGTCAAGTTTTGTTCCATTTAGTGAAACAATTTCTCAGAGTAGAAGATTTTTTTTATATCACCCAATCAGAAACAAGAACTGCCCCTGGCAGCCATATCTGTAGTCCAATCGAGACGAAATGAGGAAATTTGTAAAGAACGTCCCATAAATGCTTGCTATCAAGTTTTTTATATTTGGCCAAGCACTTCCAGGGAAAAATATTTTTTTAATCAACCAATGAGAAACAAGAATTGCCCATTATGGCCATGTTTGTTGCCCAATTGGGATGAAATGAAGAAAATTTGTAAAGAACCTAACATAGTATGGTAATGTAGGGACCATATTTTGCTGCATCAAGGTCCTTGTAGGGACCACATTTTGCTGCATTAAGGTCCTTGTAGGGACCACATTTTGCTGCATCAAGGTCCTTCTACTTAATATAGGTCTGCATATTCTAAAATTCAGTGGTTCTACAGAAGATTTTTTCCTGTATTTCCCATAGGGTCTTATGCTGACCTAAATCCTCTGCTGGTGGTCATCTTGAATGAGGGATTGGCAACTTATGAGGAACGTTCAGGCCATGTTTGGTTTAAAGCAATTCTGCAGTTCTGCAGATTTTTGTTATAAGCCATAGAGGTTTCAGAGAAGAAGTTTTCTTTATATCAGCCTTTCAGAAACAAGAATTGCCCATGGCAGCCATTATTGTCGTCCAATCAGGATGAAAAAAATTCATTTCATAAAAGAAGTTCCATAGATGTTTCCTGTCAAGTTGGCTGACAGTTTTGGCTAAGAAGTTCCAGAGAAAAAAAAAATTTAATCAACCAATGACAAACAAGAATTGCCCATGATTGCCATGTTTGTTGCCCGACATGGACAAAATGAGGAAAATTTATAAAGAACCTCCCATAGATGCTTCCTGTCAAGTTTCGTTCCATTTGGTCAAGCAGCTTCAGAGGAGAAGATTGTTTTATATCAGCCAATCAGAAAAAAGAACTGCCCATGGCAGCTATATTTGTAGTCTGATCGTAACGAAATGAGGAAACTTTATAAATGACTTTCCATATATGCTTCCTGTCAACTTTTGTTCCATTTAGCCAAACGATTTCAGGGGGAAGATTTTTTTTATATCACCCAATCAGAAACAAGAACTGCCCATTACAGCCATTTTTGTAGTCCAATCGAGACAAAATGAGGATATTTGTAAAGAACCTCCCATAGATGCTTCCTGTCAAGTTTTGTTCTATTTGGCCAAGCAGAAATTCTGAAAGAGGATCACCTAAGAACTATTACTGCCAAGTTTGGTTCCAATTGTTTATGACAAAAAGATTTTTTAATGAATTTTCCCATAGGGTCCTATGTTAAACTAAGTTTGGCTGTGGTGGTCATCTTGGTTTACAGTCCAAAACATTGGACACAATTTTGAACGATTACCATTTAAGGACCATTGCTGCCAAGTCTGGTAACATTGACCAAGTGGCTTTGGAGAAAAAGATTTTTTAATGAATTTTCCCCTAGGGTCCTATGGTAAAACTATGTTCGGCTGTGGCGGCCATCTTGGTTGACTGTTTAGTTCTAATTGGCTCAGAATTTTTAGACAAGAAGATTTTAAACGAATTTTCCATTATTATACAAAGTTCAGCTGTGGCGGCCATCTTGGTTGAAAGTCCGGGTCATTGGACATACATGTACATTTGAAAGAGGACCATGTAAGGACCATTGCTGCCAAGTGTAGTTCCAATTGACTCGGTGGTTTCAGACAAGAAGATTTTTAATGAATTTTCCCATAGGGTTCTATGATAAATTAAGTTCGGCTGTGGCGGCCATTTTGGTTGACAGTCTGGGTCATCAGACAAAATTCTGAAAGCGGGCCATCCAAGGACCATTGCTGGTAAGTTTGGTTCCAATTGGCTCAGGATATTCAGACAAAAAGGTTTTAAATGAATTTCACCATAGAATTATGGTTCCAACTGGCCATGCAGTTTCATAGAAGAAGATTTTAAAAATTCATCCCCTTTTTTCTATTTTTAGTAACAGCAGCCATGCCTGTTGGAAGTCGGGGATGCCGGACACATTTTTGGAAGGGGCCTACCAAGGACCATTCCACCAAAGTTTGGATTCAATTGGGCCAGTGGTTTCAGGAGAAGATCTTTAAAGGAAAGTTTACCATGGATGATGAACAACAGACGCCAAGTGATGCCAATAGCTCACAGGGCCTTTTAGGCCAGCTGAGCTAATAAAAGGACTTATTTTGAAAAGAGTGGACACACTACATGTCTTGCCTGAGTATGCACATGGACAAAGAATAAAGATTATCTGATACCCAACATTGCAAGTCAAAGTAAACTACATTAAAAGAAATAGTAATAGTCAGACAACATTTGCCTGAAAAATTTCAAGCTTGTAATTCAATCCAGAAACTGAGTCCAAGGTCAGCTGACAGGTCTTAAACTGGTATGTACCCACCAAAAACTATCTATAGACCAAATATGGTGGGTCTACATACATTTATAACATTTGTTGAGAAATGGACTTATTTCTGAAAATGGGATGAGAGTGACATCATTCAAGCCTAAAATTGTGGTAAAGGTCATATTGACACCTACATGTCAAAAAGTATCTACAGACCATATACAGTGGAATTAGATATTACATCTACAAAGAAATGGACTTAATCTCGAAAATATGACAAAGTCATTCAAGCATGAAATTGAGGTCAAGGCCATAAGGCAAGTTTCATACTGACATTTACCCACAAAGAACTATATATAGACCAAATATGATGGGTCTAGGTATTACAGTTGCTAAAAAATGGACTTAATCATGAAACTTAACTTGGATGTAAGTCACTCAACCAAGAAATTGAGGTCAAGGTCCAGTGACAAGTGTCAGACTGACATTACCCACCAAGAACTATATTTTTACTGAATATGGTTGGTCTAGGCATTATAGTTGCTGAGAAATGGACTTACCCACTAAAATGTGACAAAGTCACTAAAGCATGAAATTGAGGTCAAGGTCCCAAGCCAGGTGTCAGACTGGCATGTACCCACTAAGAACTATCTATAAAATGACCAAATATGGTTGGCCTAGTTTTAAGTTGCTGAGAAATGGATTTAACCACGAAAGTTGGATGCAGATTTTACATTTATGTTTATAAAATCAGTGAAACCTGAAAATGAGGTCGGGGTCACAAGATAAGTATACTGTGGCAAACTTTATATCATAAGCTATCTGCGGATCATAAATCTTAATTGTAAGTATTAAATGTGCAAAGTTATTAAAGTTTTAAAAAAGTTTATGCTAGCAATACCGCCACCAGAAAGTAATACATTGTACCTATATCTTGCATTCGCGACTTTTCATCACAGGCGAGACAAAAATGGCAAAAGTGAAATATGTCAAACTCCAACTTCAAATTGTGTTTAGTGGTCTAAAACAACAGTTGCAAATTTCAAATGACTTTGTGAAATAAAATTCAAGTTATTGAACAGTTTTTGCCATTATCCATATTAAAAAGGGGCACAACTCAAAAAGGGAAATACATTGTATGTAAAATTCGAGCTCACCATGATAGAATCCTATCCTAAAGTCTACATAGCCTTCACAACCAGAAAATACTTACCATGATAGAGTCCTATCCTAAAGTCTACATAGCCTTCACCACCAGATAATACTAATTTACTGTTACTTGGAGGGGCAGGTGTAGCCTCATGTTTAGCAGAAGTGACATCTGGAGTCTCAGCAGAGCCACTCAGACCTTTCCTTTTGGCACCTGTAAAAACAATACACAACAGTCATTATGAATACATGAAGTTGAGAGTGATGATTTTTTCTAAACATGAAAATTACCAAAACACCCTCATCCCAGACCAGTATCTTGTGATTATGCCATGTTGTCAGCTCAGAAAATATTCCTGGACAGCAGTAAGGAGTAAAAAAACTCTCAGTTAGAGCCTGTGTTAATTTCACACATTGCTATACATTGATGGGATGGATATATAAATGATACCAAATTAGCAAATGTTTGTAATCCAATAAACATTTTTTCACAAAGTATATACAAAACACAATTATTGGAAAGTTTTATCTTCTTTTATCTGCTTGTATGGTTAATCTATTTTAAATATACCACTGGCCAAAAACATGTCCTTTGCCAGCAGTATTTAACTTACAAGTTAATATTTTCATTCTTGGACCCATCTTGAAATTTATAATATGTGTCCTCCTGAAAACTATCAAAGAAGTAACAAAAACAACATATCTAAACATGACTATTGGATGCAGTTTTAACATGAAGTTGCTACTTTTTGGTCTTCAACATAAATGACACTCAGAACTAAAACTAAAACCAATTTTTGGCTGTAGGAAACTATTTTAATTAAATATATCTCCTTTCAGAGTCCTTAATGACAAATTCCAACATGATACAAAATAGCTGACCAAAGCTATCTCAATTCAAATACATTAATTATCATTGCATGTGACAGAAATTGTTAAATACAGGCATTTAAAGTTATCAGTGAAACAAATGTAAGGAAAAGTGGACCTACTCCTTTAATTCACTCAGGCTAAAGCAGCAAGCCTAAAGTCAATAACAGTATCATGTTATATAGTTTCATTCTTTTCATTGATCTGGACTTGAGAGAATGATGTCAGTAGAAAAAGTAGATGATAAATCTGAATATCAAGCCTATAGATGACAGTGCAAAACTCTTCTGTAGTAAAATGGAGAAAAAAAAAACAATTTCATGCTACCATTATAAAATCAGATATCACATAATTTAAATGCTTAGAAAGCAACCACTATTTATCAGGCAGATTTTTATTTTTGTACCATGAATTTATTAATTTTTGTCAATTACAGTTTTTGTTTCATGACATTTATTTTGTTGTTATAATACTGCAATAAAAATAAATAAACTGTCAAATTCATTTTACTTCATCACTGTTTGGAGCCACAAGCCTCACACTGCAAAAACTAACAAGAGGCTCACCAGAGCCTGTATCGCTCACCTGGAGTCTAGTTTTCATTGGACAATTAATCAACTATTTGACGAAGTTTGTTGCAATTGGTTCAATTGTTCAGGGAAAATTTGTTGAAGGTTTATTTTTCATAAGGTTTAATGTTAATATATGTTCCCTGATGGTGGTAGTCCTGGCAGGAAGTTGATATAATTGACCAGGAATAAGGGTGAACCTTAAATAAATGTAACAGAACCTGACCTCAAATTACACAAACCAATAACTCCTAAATAGAATTTTGGATTCCCTTCAAAATTTCACGGTAGGTAGACCTCAACATGGCAAACATTTTTCAAATTTACATTTCACTTCTATCTCAAATAGTTTTGGAGATAAATGACGAAAAATGTTAAAATTTTGAAAATTTGAAGAAAAAAGGGCAATAACTTCTAAATGGGTTTTTGAATTTCCTTCAAAATTTCAGGATAGGTAGATTTTGTCATGCTGATCAATTTTATCCCATGTCAGATTTTTGATATCTGTAACGGTTTTTAACTTATAAGCCAAAACAACACATCCACCCCTATATTCTATTTTTAGCTAAGACAGCCATGTTTTATGTCAGATCAAAATAAATTGAGGATCGTTTGTAGAGGACATGTCATAGATCATTCCTATTAAGTTTCAAACCAATCGGCCCAGCGGTTTCAGAGGAGAAGATTTTTTAATGAAAAAATTTTGAAAACTTGACAAAAAAAGGGCAACAACTCCTAAATGGGTTTTGGGATTTCCTTTAAAATTTCAGGGTAGATAGATATCAACATGGCAAACATTTTTCAAATTTACATTACACTTCTATCTCAAATAGTTTTGGAGATAAATGACGAAAAATGTTAAAATTTTGAAAATTTGAAGAAACAAGAGGCTCACCAGAGCCTGTATCGCTCACCTGGAGTCTGGTTTTCATTGGACAATTAATCAACTATTTGACCAAGTTTTTTGCAATTGGTTCATTGTTCAGGGAAAATTTGTTGAAGATTTATTTTTCATAAGGTTTAATGTTAAAATACATGTATGTTCCCTGATGGTGGTAGTCCTGGCAGGAAGTTGATAAAATTGACCAGGAATAAGGGTGAACCTTAAATAAATGTAACAGAACCCGACCTCAAATTACACAAACCAATAACTCCAAAATAGAATTTGGGATTCCCTTCAAAATTTCAGGGTAGGTAGATCTCAACATGGCAAACATTTTTCAATTTACATTTCACTTCTAACATAAATACTTTTGGAGATAAATGCAAAAATGTTAAAATTTTGAAAATTTGACAAAAAAAGGGCAATAACTCCTAAATGGGTTTTGGGATTTCCTTTAAAATTTCAGGGTATGTAGATCTCAACATGGCAAACATTTTTCAAATTTACATATCACTTCTATCTCAAATAGTTTATGGGATAAATGACGAAAAATGTTAAATTTTCAAAATTTGATGAAAAAAGGGCAATAACTCCTAAATGGGTTTTAGCATTTCTTTCAAAATTTCAGGTTAGGTAGATCTTGTCATGCTGATCAATTTTACCCGATGTCAGATTTTTGATATCTGTAACGGTTTTTAAGTTATAAGCCAAAAACAACACATGCACCCCTATATTCTATTTTTAGCTACGACAGCCATGTTTTACGTCAGATCAAAATAAATTGAGGATCGTTTGTAGAGGACATGTCATAGATCATTCCTATTAAGTTTCAAACAAATCGGCCCCGCGGTTTCAGAGGAGAAGATTTTTGAATGAAAAAATTTTGAAAATTTGACAAAAAAAGGGCAACAACTTCTAAATGGGTTTTGGGATTTCCTTAAAAATTTCAGGGTAGGTGGATCTCAACATGGCAAACATTTTTCAAATTTACATTTCACTTCTATCTCAAATAGTTTTGGAGATAAATGATAAAAAATGTTAAAATTTTGAAAATTTGACAAAAAAAGGGCAATAACTCCTAGATGGGTTTTGGAATTTCCTTCAAAATTTCAGGGTAGGTAGATCTTGTCATGCTGATCAATTTTACCCATGTCAGATTTTCGATATCTGTAACGGTTTCTGAGTTATTAGCAAAAAACAGCAATTTACGCCTATGTTCTATTTTTAGCAACAGTGGCCATGTTTTTCATCGGATCAATATAAAATGAGGATCGTTTGTGGAGGACATGTCATATATCATTCCTATGAAGCCTCGATCCAATCTGCCCAGCCGTTTCAGAGGAGAAGATTTTTGAAAATCAGCCAATCAGAAACAAGAATTGCCTCTGGTGGCCATGTTTCTTGACCAATCAGAACTAAATGAGGAATCTTTGTTGGGGACCTTCCATACACCACTCATGCAAAGTTTGGTTGGAATTGGCCAAATGGTTTCTGAGGAGAAGATGTTTGAATGAAAAGTTTACGACGGACGGACGGACGGACGGACGGACGGACGGACGACGGACGACGGACGAAAAGTGATGGCAAAAGCTCACATGGCCTTTTAGGCCAGGTGAGCTAAAAAGGGCAATAACTCCTAAATGGGTTTTGGAATTTCCTTCAAAATTTCAGGATAGGTAGATCTTGTCATGATGATCAATTTAATCCCATGTCAGATTTTTGATATCTGTAACAGTTTTTAAGTTATAAGCCAAAAACAACACATCTGACCCCTATATTCTATTTTTAGCTACGACAGCCATGTTTTATGTCAGATCAAAATAAAATGAGGATCGTTTGTAGAGGACATGTCATAGATCATTCCTATTAAGTTTCAAACCAATCGGCCCAGCGGTTTTAGAGGAGAAGATTTTTGATTGAAAAAATGTTGAAAATTTGACGAAAAAAGGGCAATAACTCCTAAATGGTTTTTGGAATTTCCTTCAAAATTTCAGGGTAGGTAGATCTTGTCATGCTGATCAATTTTACCCCATCAGATTTTTGATATCTGTAACGGTTTTTAAGTTATAAGCCAAAAACAACACATCCACCCCTATATTCTATTTTTAGCTACGACAGCCATGTTTTACGTCAGATCAAAATAAAATGAAGATCGTTTGTAGAGGACATGTCATAGATCATTCCTATTAAGTTTCAAACCAATCAGCCCAGCGGTTTCAGAGGAGAAGATTTTTGAATGAAAAGTTTACGACGGACGGACGGCACGACGGATGGACGGATCACGGACGACGGACGAAAAGTGATGGCAAAACCTCACATGGCCTTTGGCCAGGTGAGCTAAAAATTGAACAGTGTGGTCACATCCCCACCAACATTTATGTTACCCACTTTTGGCTAGTTACAAAAAACTGAAATTACCAGTATTTAGCAAAATTCAAAAATAATAGAAATACTAAGGGTTCATTCCTTGTATTGCACATGGTAGATCTCCTTAGCTGAAATGTGCAGTATTTTTGGTTATGAGTACTTCTTGTTTAAAATAAGTTTGGTTTTTGGTCTTCCAAATGTTTTCGGTTTTAATGCTGCTGATGAGAGGTAACTCCTTGAAATGTGTTGTATACAGCATAGTATAAATTTACTATATCTAATATTAGTATCTTTGGATTGTTAGTTTGAAACTCCTGGGACAATGCCTCTGCTCGGTGGATCCTAGGTCCCCGAGGGTATTCGCCAAACCAGTCGTCAGACTTGTCTGACATGATTATTCATTGATTTGTTACAGAAATTACCAGTATTTAGCAAAATTCAAAAATAATAGAAATACTAAGGGTTCATTCCTTGTATTGCACATGGTAGATCTCCTTAGCTGAAATGTGGCTTCCTATTTCGGTATTTTTAGTTATGAGTACTTCTTGTTTAAAATAACTTTGGTTTTTGGTCTTCCAAATGTTTCGGTTTTAATGCTCCTGATGAGAGGTAACTCCTTGAAATGTGTCGTATACAGCATAGTATAAATTTACTATATCTAATATTAGTATCTTTGGATTCTTAGTTTACAATGATTCTTGCAGAAACTTATCATTATTCCATGTGCATGCAATTTCACACTGACTGAATTATTTGCAAGAGTGCTAACAAGACCATTTTAAATAAAGTTTGTATTATCAAAGGTAAATAATAAATTGGCTAAAGCACAAACGAAGACTGTATAGCACGGCAATTAAGCTCCTACAAACAGATGTCATCTTGGAATTCACATGGGCATCTTTAAGATAAAGCTTGTGTATAATTATGTCCAAATTAGAATGAATAAAAAATTTGCCGAAGTGCTACATGACCTTTTTGTAAATGTTGTAACTCATTAATGACCATAAATCCTACAAAAGTTTTTGTCCTGCCTCATCTTAACCTTAAGATAAAGTTTGTGTAATTAATTTTTTAGTGCTCTAACAAAACCACATTGAAAATTTTCTAAGTTATTAAGGGCCATAACTTCTACAAAAATATTTAATAGGACTCATCTTTGAACTCCTCTGAGCTACTACCGGTACTGAGATAAAGATTGTGTAAAAATAGTATTAAAATCATATGTGAATTTAATTTGCTATACTGCTAACAAGGACAAATAGACACACACATAAACTTTGGGCATGTAATCCTTCTCTTACATGTACGTTGCAGTGGCGGACAATAATCAGATTTTTCCTGGTGTATTCAACTATATAATGTATACAGTAACAGAAATCTGACACGGAAAGACATTAGTTTTATTAAAGGTCATGTTTTGACTGCTTGTATTATAACTTATTTTAATTTTAGTTCATATTTGCAAAATAGCTGTAAACTGTCCACAGTGCTTTCTTTAATATGAAATGGCTCAGTTCTTTTCAGTATGTGTATGGGACATTACAGTGCATTTTGAGATACCACACATTATGCACCAAAGTAACAACACTTGGTCAACACCTTATGAGGAACACTCAGGCCATGTTTGGTTTCAATTGAGAGGAATTAAGGAATCTGCAAAAGACCTTTCACTTGTGAAGTTTTGGTTCATTTGGCCCAGTGGTTTCAGATGAAAAATTTTTTTTGTAAATCAGCCAATCAGAAAACAAGAATTGTCTGTGGCAGCAATGTTAATTGTTTTTTCACTTGGATTACAAACTGAGGGATAAAGGACCTCTCATACATACTTTCTGTCAAGTTTGACTCTATTTTGCCCAGCAGTTTCAGAGAACTTTTTTTTTAAATCAACCATGACAAATAACCAGCAGATTTTTTAAAAGTGTTATAAAAAAAAATCCATTTCATCTGACTAATTTAATATCTATACAACTCTAAAGTCACCTCTAAGAGACATGGATTGCTCAGGGTCTGTAGCGACATATGGTATTGACAGAATTGTTAACTTGTCTATATCAAATCCTTATTGCAAAGCAGCATGTGTCTGTCTACTGTTATAATACTTTGATAACTCAATGACAGAATTGATTAATTCTAAAATTTCCATCAGAATAATTAGCAATGAGGATGGATGTGATTTTGTCAGGATGATGAAGAACATCAATGTCTCTCGCTCAAATATATATATATAAAAAAAAGATCTATATGTAAACAGTGAAAGTGCTGAAGTAAATGTTGTTAAATGAATTCAACATTATTCCTTTAAAAGATTTTGGAATAGGAATATATATTTCACCAGCATACAGATTTTGAAAAACTTTTCTTATATATATAGAATAAAGGGCTTTTTGTTTTTGATACTGTCTTTATCATGGGTATTACAATTATAAGGGAGGCTTTGTGTTGAGACAACCTTCTACCATCTACCATTTATTTTTTTAATTTATTCTGTATTAAGCAAAAATGTATGAAGAATGTTATATGACTTCATAAACTAGAACTTTGAGTGACCTAAGTATCTTGCGATAATTATATCTTGCTTCATGCACATCTACGTATGATGCCCAACCTTCATATAAAGTTTCATCAAAATCCATTTAACGGTTTAGGAGGAGTTGCGCTTACAAGACATATGGACAGACGGAAGGACGGACGGAAAAGGTGATTCCTATATATCCCCCCACACTTTGTTTGTAGGGGGAAATAAAAATGCCTCTACTGATCATATTAAATATCATTTAAGTACAATTGTTCTATAAATCTGCTTTGTAGAAATATTTACAGTTATATATAACTCAATCTCAATACTATAGTTACAGTAAATAAAAATAAAATAAATTATTGACATTCCCTCTTAGATATTTTTAATATAATTCAATATCAATTTGCTGGTGTTAATCAGTCTTACAAATAATCAATCACTCTTACCAATTTATTAAAATTATGAAGATAGCAAAAGTAATCAACTTCTGTCAGTAATTATCCTATAAATATATCTCCTGATATTGAGATGAAGCTATCTAACACAATGAACCAGGGGCCTCGGTGGCCGAGTGGTCTAGGTAGTTCATCATGACTACTACTGATCACTAACATGTCAACGCTGGGGTTGTGAGTTAGAATCTCACCTGTGGCAGGGTGTGTTCGACTCCGATCTTAATTGACAACGATTGCCAATTTTCCTACTGAAGGTCGGTGGTTCTCTCCGGGTACTCCGACTTCCTCCACCAATAAAAACTGGCCGCTGCAAAATGGCCAAAATGTGCTGAAAACGGCGTTAAACCGCAACTAAACTAAACACAATGAACCAAATAACAAATTTTAATTTAAAACCTCCTGGAAGCAGGTGTCATATGGTATTCGACTCCATGGGATATTGACCCTGGGGTTAAATTCTCCTCTAAGAATTTTGAACCTCCACATGGAAAGTGACCCCCTGTAGACATGTGGGGTGGGTTCAGTTTTCCATAATAGGGGATTATGGAAAACTGAACCCACCCCCCCATGGATAAAAATGGCCAAAGCTGACTTAAAACATTACAAAAGGGAGGGGAGGTCAGAATACCATAGCAGATATAAAATTTTTGCAATGAGAGGGGAGGTCATTTTTCAATGGAAGGGAGGTCAGAATACCATAGACGATATAAAATTTTTGCAACGAGTGGGGAGGTCATTTTTGAATGACAGGGAAAGTCAGAATACCATATCAGATACCAGTATATAAAACATTTGAAAGGAGAGGGGAGGTCATTTTTCAATGAGGTGGAAGGCCAGAATAATGTATAATAAAATAAAATAATCCCTGTGATATCTGAAATTTTATCTAACTATGGAAAAATGAATGCCCTATAACTGAAAAGTTTTTCTGCTATGGTATTTGCCCCCTGTAACCATGGAACCAGAGGCTCCACGGAGCCTGAATTGTTCACCTGGATTTTAGGTGACCACAGCCGACAAAGCGATTCTTGATAATATCTGTAAGGAATTGATATACAGTGTTCATCGCTTCTAGATAAAATATGAAAAGAATTCTTCCAGTGTCCAATGTTAAAAATGTTAAACTAATTACAGCTGTGGCAGCTAGTTTAGACTCCGATCGGCACAAAAATATAACTGTTGTAGCAGACATTTATTCAAGTATCTTCATGTAGCAAAAACATTTCAATTGGCTTAATATCTTCTGATAAGAAGACCTTTGTACAAATTTCCCCATAAGATCCAATGTAAAACTAAGTCCGGCTGTGGCAAACGTCTTGAATTACCGATCAGCACATAAAACATATCTTTTGTAGTTGTCTATTAAATGATCATTCACACATCAAAAACATTTCAATTGACTTGGTAGTTTCTTACAAAAAGAAGTATCGCCACACAGATAAAGTGAGAAAGTACGATATTCGTATACTTCTACTATTCAAATCCTTGGTCCAATATTGAAATAGGTCTGGCTGTGGCGGCCATCTTGAATTTTCGATTGGCACAAAAAAATATACCTTTTGTAGGGGTTCATCCAATGCTTGTTCATACATAAAAACATTTCAACTGGCTTTGTAGTTTCTGACAAAAAGACCCTGGTATATATTTCCCCATAGGGTCCAATGATAAACTAAGTGGTGTGGCGGCCATCTTGAATTTCCAATCGACAAAAAAGACATATTTTGTAGAGGTTCATCCAAGGATCATTCATGCAACAAATCAATTCAATTGGCTTAGTAGTTTCTGACAAGAAGAGCTTTAAAGATAAGCGTAATCAGAATGAATTATCTGCCCCTGGTAGCCATGTTGAATATCCAATCGGCACAAAAAACATAAGTTTTGTACAGAACTATTCAATTAACATTCCTGCCAAGTTTGGTTCCATTCAGACTGGTGGTTTCAGAGAAGAAGTTAAAAACATTAAATGTGGACGGTCGACGGACGGACAATGGACACAATTAAAGAACCTTTGTGAGCAGGCTCACATACCCCACGTCTTCATATTGTCACTGGAGAAACAAAATCTCACTAAAATGAACACTATCTGAAAAGGTTACATGAAATTCTGTTGTGTGGTTTGAGAGGAGATGCAATGACAAACTGTTGCAGAAGTACATTAAAGTAAATAAGTTCAAAGGGGCGTAACACCTACAAAAAAAGCTGAATCGCAATTTCCTGTCGATATGCACAACTACATATTGTATGTCCTTATTATCTAAAAAGGTTTCGTGAAATTCTGTTGTGTGGTTTGAGAGGAGTTGCAATGACAAACTGTTGCAGTAGTACATTAAAGTAAATAAGTTCAAAGGGGCGTAACTCCTAGAAAAAAAATTGAATCGCAATTTCCTGTCGATATGCACAACTACATAGTATGTCCTTATTATCTAAAAAGGTTTCGTGAAATTCTGTTGTGTGGTTTGAGAGGAGTTGCGATGACAAACTGTTGCAGTAGTACATTAAAGTAAATAAGTTCAAAGGGGCATAACTCCTAGAAAAAAAATTGAATCGCAATTTCCTGTTGATATGCACAACTACATAGTATGTCCTTATCTAAAAAGGTTTCGTGAAATTCTGTTGTGTGGTTTGAGAGGAGTTGTGATGACAAGAAACAGGACTGACAGACTGAGGGACGGATGGACGGACGGATAAAATTGAATCGCAATTTCCTGTCGATATGCACAACTACATATAGTATGTCCTTATTATCTAAAAAGGTTTCGTGAAATTCTGTTGTGTGGTTTGAGAGGAGTTGCGATGACAAACTGTTGCAGTAGTACATTAAAGTAAATAAGTTAAAAGGGGCACAACTCCTAGAAAGAAAACTGAATCGCAATTTCCTGTCTATATGCACAACTACATAGTATGTCCTTATTATCTAAAAAGGTTTCGTGAAATTCTGTTGTGTGGTTTGAGAGGAGTTGCGATGACAAGAAACAGGACTGACGGACGGACGGACGGCACGACAGACGGACTGACGGACGGACGGGTCAAAAACATTATACCCTCCGCAACCCGTTGCGTGGGGTATAATAAGTGATGGCAAAAGCTCACATGGCCTTTTGGTGTAATACCACTATTACAGGAGATCCCCTTTTAGAACGTACCTGAAAAAAGTGCTCAATTTTATGTAAATTAAGTAGTATTTTGAATTTAATTTAGTTTCTGTGGCAAGCTTTAGGGTCTCGCCAGAAATTTAGAATTCCTGACATGAATTTACTCCAAACTACTGTGGATTTACAGACTGTCAAAGATCACCATTAAAAATGATTGACACTCATGAGGTTCAAAATTCAGGACGTTGGAGTTCCAAGGCAAATTGCTTTCTTATATCATGTATATGGAAGTTAAGATGAGGTGAGATTTTCAGGAAAAGAACTGACATGATGCTGTTTTCAACATAAATTTTCCACAGAAGGTTGAATTGACAATTTAACATAGAATTCTATGGGGAAATCTAATGGTGGTTTTACTCCTTTTAGGCCAGCTAGGTGTGCTAAAAATGAATGTCCTATAATTCAAAAGTTTATCTGCCATGGTAGACCATTTCTATTAAGTTTTGTTCCAATTGGGCAAGTGGTTTCAGACTAGAAGATCTTTTAGTAAATTTCCCATAGGGTCCTATGTTAAACTATGTTCGGCTCTGGCTGCCATCTTGGATTACAGACTGGGTCATCGGGTATAACACTGAAAGAGGACCACCTAAGGACCATTGCTGCTAAATTGGCAAAGTGGTTTCAGACAAGGAGATCTGAAAGTATATTTCCCATAGGGTCCTATGTTAAACTATCTTGGGTGACGGGCCAGGTTATCAGATAACAATTACAAAACTGGACCCCCTAAGGACCATTGCTGCCAACTTTTGTTCCAATTGGCCTAGTGGTTTCAGAGGAGAAGATTAAAATGTGACTTGTGGACAGACAACGGACAAGAAGTGATGGCAATAGCTCACTGGCCAGGTCGGATTTTATTACACAAATATACACAAGTTCAATACACCAACCTGTACCCAAGCGTCTGAGAGATAGAGCATAAAACCTGATTTTTTATGGACATCAAACATTTCAAACTCACTTGTACCATACTGACTAAATTTTTGCAGTCATATAGAAAAACAAGTCAGCAAATTTTGTGCATAGGAAATACTTCTATAAACCATCCAATTTAATATTTTTTATATTGATAAATCCTCTGCAGGAACTTGGAGTCAATCAAGGATAAATATGAATAATGTAATTACTACACCCATAGTAAATCTACATTCAGAACGATGCAAAAGACATCATAACATTAATTTAAATAACTCACCTGGAACTGAAACGAAGAATTTGACAGCATCTCTGTGTCCATGGAATGAGAGCTGAGCCTGAGCCATGGTACAGTATGGTATAAAACTACTGGGGGTGACACTGTCTGTTTTGTTATCACTATATACACGTATAATACCTCCTGGACGTCCGCTACTTGTCCCAGTAGATACTGTTTGCTTGTTACCTGTAAAATGGCTATAGTTTATATTGGATATACTTGAAAGACATTTTTCTCAGGTTAGTATTGATATACAAATGATCATTACTGGTACAACTAAATTACTTGACCACTCATCCATGAAGACCCCGATTTCTATGTGAAATAAAGTGTGACAATTCACTGAGTGCTTCATTTTCATCAGTGCTATAGAAATTTGTCACATACCTAACCTTTTATCTTACCTAATTAAACCATTTCATATGTAAATGTATTAAATAAACAGAATAATTAATCTTTGAATACATTGCCAAACAACACTAATAATTCATCTGTTGTTTGGGCATTTAATCTAGATTTTAACTTAATTTCAAAATGTATTATCAGTACTGCGACATTAATTAGTGATAGTTCTTATGACACCATATATTTAAACTAAAAAATCAACTTAAAATTGTAATCCTCTCACAAAATTATGTTTATTAGAAATAAAATTCTGAGTTAGTTATAGGAAAAAATCCAATATAATGCAAGAACAATAATAAAGTTTTATGTAAAAAAAAAAAAAAAATTAGAAAATAAGAGCAAATACAACAAGACAAGAATGATAACTTACTTTCAGACAAAGGCACAGAAATAACAACACCATTTCCAGTTCCAATCCATAACCTCTGACAAGATATCAACATGGATGTGATCCTTACAAAGGAGAATCCTAACTTCCCTGTACCTGATGTTTATTAAAAAAAGAAATAAAAATGATTAAAAATCTTTTTCATGTTATTCAACACCTCCCAAAGCATGAAAATTCATATTGAGGTAGTATGAAAAGATTAAAGTACCTAAGGACTGACTGTATTTTTTTTCAGTCTATGAAGAAATAACCTCAATCACGTGGTGCACACTAAATAACCCGCGTAGTGGGTTATTTGAAAGTATGCACCATGTGCATTGAGGTTATTTCTTCATAGACTGAAAAAAAATACAGTCAGTCCTTAAGTACTTTAATCATTGGATTCGATCTAAAATCAAGAAAGTTTCATGTTGCGGAAGTTCTTGGGCAGTCCCTTTACAGACTATTTTTTACAGCCTATTGTATCCGATCAGTGGACATATACAAAGATACTACGTCTTTTATCAATAAAATTGAATACCTGACACTGCCTAAAGATGTTATTTAAGCATCGTTGACATTACTAGTACTAGTATGAAATACATGGAAATCACGAGTGCTGTTGACATAGGATGGCCTAAAATAATGAAACATAGATTCGAGATTGCTTTTCCACGTAAGAAAATTGTGCTTCACATAATTAATTTTATTCTTCAGAACAACGAATTTGAATTCAGTAGTAGAATGTATAGACAAAAAATAGGGGTACCCATAGTTGCTCCAATCTCTCCTGGCAGTCTTACTGATTTACGTATGTTTGAAATAATAACACATATAATTGAACTGTACATACATTTAAACAAAATAATCGTGCTGTCCATGTATCAAGACGACGGTTTCATTATTTTTAATGGTAATAGAGGAATTATGTAATTTTTTTTTAAATAACGAATACTGTTCATTCATTACTAAAGTTTACATGTAAAATATGAGACCATAGCATGGAATTCATAGATTTAACTGTATTTAAAGGATGTAAGTTTCTATATGATAAAGACATAATCTTTCGATCAGTTTAATTGGAGTCTGGAGCTGTCATGTCAGTAACTGCTAGAAGTCCCTTGTTAATAAATATATTGAACATTTTCATTTTGCTTAGTTTCTTCTGTTACCTTTTTTAACATCAGACTCGGACATCTTCTGAACTGAGTTTTACTGTGTGTATCGCAGTGTTTGTTTATTCCACATCGGCTAGACATTTAGGGGAGGGTTGAGATCTCACAAAACATGTTTAACCCCACCGCATTTTTGCACCTGTCCAAGTCAGGAACCTCTAGCCTTTGTTAGTCTTGTGTGTTTTTTTAAAAATTTTGGTTCATTTGTATGTTTCGGAGTTTGGGTGCCGTCCATTTTGCTGAACTAGTATGCATCATTGTTTAGGGGCCAGCTGAAGCCCGCCTACGGGTGCGGGATTTTCTCGCTGCGTTGAAGACCCATTGAGCTGTTTTCTACTCTTTGGTCGGGTTGTTGTCTATGATATATTCCCTGTTTCCACTCTTTTCTATTCAAAATACACATACTTTAGATTTAATGTTATGTAGAAAACCTACGGAAAACTTTCAGTACTTACATAAATCATCAGCACACCCCTCTTCTGTGTTTAAAGGATTCATATTGGGAGAAATAACTAGATTGATCAGACTTACCAACAAAAAGACCTCACATCTCAAGTTGAAATATTATTATAAATCTAATCAAAAGGGGTTATAAACGATGCAAAATTGAACTAAATAACATGAAAACTTAACCTTGCCAGAGAAAGAACAATTCAATACAAAAAACAAATCCAAGATAAACACCCCACTTGTATTTACAGCAAAATATAACCCGACTCTTTAAGAAGCATTGGTAATTATATCAAATATGATGAAGAGATCAACAGAATCTTTAAAAGACTGCTTATTATTGCATATAAAATACATAAAAATATAAAAGATTATCTCACATCAGCTACACTTAAATAAATCATCTATATTGAAGTAAAATTCTTTTTTAATGGAATGAGACCACCAGTGTCTACCCCATTCCTCTTCAATTAAAATATAAGTTTTGTGATTGGCAGCAACACATTTTCATGTCGTCTTTATAAACAAAAGGCTAGAGGTGCCCGATGAGGATAGGCCTTGGTTCATAAAACCTAAGCCGAAACACTGAACAACTACGAGATGATTTTCTCAATTAGTAGTTTTGGAATTATAAATTATAAATGATACAATTGGTAATTGATTTAGAAATTATCTGTTAATGGTGACTTCATTGGATTATTGTTTGGATTGGTAGTGGACACGTATTCAACTAACAATTTTGATGTCATGCCTTACTAAGCAGGGAAGCAAACCTTATAGCATTAGGTCTTGTTTATGGTCTTGGTAATTAAAAATAATATAAAATTCTGTTGAACAAAAAAAAAAACTTTTGACCTACCTACCTACCGTCCTCTGAAAAGTAGGGTCGGGAGAGGGGAAACAAACATGTTTTTAAATGTGGCCCCATTACTTCCTGAGCAAATGAAAAAAGTCCCATATGGTTTCCATGGAAACTTTAGGCAACAGCAGCCATCAAGTGAGGGGTGAATCTCAAACAACAGTGGATTATTTGTAGAGGGCATTTCTGTCATCAATCCTGCAAAACATTTAAGTATGTAGTTTCAGAGGTAAAGATTTTGAAAATTAACCAATCAATGGCCTCTGGGACCATGTTGTTAATCCAACCAGAAACAAAAATGGAAAGTTTCATACATCATTCCTGCCAACCTCGGTTACAATCTGCCCATTAGTTTCTAATCAAACGACAAAAAAGTCCTTTCCCATATGGCATCCATTTTATTTTGAGCAACTGCAGCCTTCAAGCATGTGGATAAATCTCAAGCAAAATTGTATTGTTTCTAGAGTATATTGCAGATTTTTGAAAATTAACCAATCAAAATCAAAGACGGCCTCTGGTGGCCATGTTGTTCATCCAACCAAAACCAAATGTGGATTTTTTGTAGAGGTCCTTCCATACATTTCCTATCTAGTTTGGTTACAATCTGTAAACTAGTTTCAGATAAGAGGATCAATATGTGAAAAGATTATGGACAACGGATGGTGAATGCAAAGAGATGACATAAGCTCACATGGCTTATAGGCCAGCTGAGCTAATAAAGGATTTTTCTGATAACTAAAGAGCATCACCCTATTTGTTTTGCATAAATAATAAGGTATGGATGGAGGGAGTAGAATGGAGGAGCTGTTTATCTTGTGACCCACATTTGTTATCGTAAACAGTAAACATGTAAAGTGTGAATCTTGGGTGTGGATGGGACAGCATATTTGAAAATAACTGAAGAAAAACAATGTTTATTTTTTAGTTCTCTTTTAATATGAATTTTTGTGTTTTTTTTTTTCCTTTGTTTTGGAACATTTAAGTCATGTGTACAGAGGTCTAACAAACATTCCTGATAGACAAATGAATCCTTAAGGCTTTTAAATTTTGTCTTCTCTCTTGTTGTTTTTGAAGTGTCTCATCTAATTTGTTTAATATGGTCATGATAATTGAATCTCTAACAATTATATGCAATACATAGTATGAAAATAATTTTACATAAACTTTTATAGCAAATTATAAAAGCATTGTTCAAAATATAGAACTATATTTCCTTACACAGGTTAACTAAAGTTCAAATGAATGTATACATAAGCAAGGAAATATCCATATGTTTTATTGGTCCATGCCTTATTTAAGTTCGTTATCACAAACTAGAGGCTCTTAAGCAAAAGTGGATTGGATGGAGGGAGTAGAATGGAGGAGCCGTCTTGGTTGACAATCAGGGTTATCGGACATAATTCTGAAAGAGGACCATCTGAGGACCAATGCTGCAAACTTTAGTTCCAATTGGCTCAATAGTTTCAGACGAGAAGACTTTTGAGTGAATTTCCCATAGGGTCCTATGTAAAACTAAGTTTGGCTGTGGCGGCAATCAGGGTTCACTGTCCACAAATCAGACACACTTCTGAAAGAGGACCTCCTAAGGACCATTGGTGCCAAGTCTGGTTCCAATTGGTCAAGTGGTTTCAGACAAGAAGAATTTTCAATGAATTTTCCCATAGGGCCCTACGTAAAGGATGATCGCTCGTATCATAGGAAATAAATAGGATCTGAAATAGGTGTTTTAGTTTGAGAGAACATATGAATAGTAAACAAATACGCAAGAAAAAAATATAGGTTCATGAGCTCATTCTATAGCTATAAGGCCTTGAAAATTTGCAGTAAATGGGTTTTCTCTGGATTTTTCATTGTCTTTGCATTGACAACTTCAGTCTCTCAAAAATGTATGAAAAAATAAAAATGATTTCATAAAATTTTGTCAAATACCATTTTAATGTATATATGATTGAATTATAAAAGAAAAAGTGGGGGTTCATGGGCGAAAAATTTCATGTTTAAGAAATGGATAAAACCCGAGGATTCCGAAAATCTGACAAAAAGACCAAAACATGACCAGCGAGCATCCTTAAACTAAGTTTGGCTGTGGTGGCCATCTTGGTTGACAGTGCAGGCCATCGGACATTAATCTGAAAGAGAACCTCCTAAGGACAATTACTGCAAGTTCCAATGAGGAACCAGAGTGAGTTATCTTTTCCTAACCAATGTAGGTAAGGGAGATAATTAAATTCTCTCCCTTTTGTCCTCAGGCTAAAAGGGAGACAAATTTATTATCTCCCTTACCTACATTGGTTATGAAAAGATAACTCACTCTGGTTCCTCATTGGCCCTGTAGTTTCGTAGAAGAAGATTTTGAAATTCGTCACGCCGACCCCCCCTCTATTTTTAGTAACAGCAGCCATGTCGGTTGGAAGTCAGGCATGCCAGATATAATTTTGCAAGGAGCAACCCAAGAACCATTCCAACAAAGTTAGGTCCCAACTGGCCCAGTAAATCTTTAAAGGAAAGTTTATGCCGGAAGATTTCTTATTTGTAGATTTTACTTTGTTGAACATTTTTACTGTTTACAGTTTGTCTTTATAATAATATTCAAGATAATAACCTTAAACTGCAAAATTTCATTAAAATTAACAATTAAGGGGCAATAACCCAACAAAGAGTTGACCGTTTTGTCTGAAAATTTCATGGCAGGTAGATCTTGAACTGATGAACATTTTTATGCAATGTCAGTTTTGCTCTAAACCCTTTAGTTTTTGAGATATAACTGCAGTTTACCCCTATCTTCTTTTTTTAGCCATGTCGGGTATGTTGGTTGGCAGGCAGGGTCATCGGACATATTTTTTAAACTAGATACCCTAATGATTCTTGTGGCTAAGATTGGTTTTATTTGACCCAGTAGTTTCAGAGGAGAAGATTTTTGTAAAAGTTGACGGACAATGACGGATGCCAAGTGATGAGAATAGCTCACTTGATCCTTTGGGTCAGGTGAGTTACAAAAAATGTGGTCAAATAACATGTTGAAATGCAGATTTTGTTTTTGATATATGTTTACTGTATAACCCAAAAAACAAAATTCAAACTAATTAGTGAACTGTGATAGCCATAACAATGAACTATGAAAACAAGGTCAAGGTCAGCAGAAAAGTATACAGCTGCAAGTTTATATCATATGGCATCTTTGAACCCAAAAAGTTAAGTGGAGGTATAATGTTTGCAAAGTCATTAAGGTTTAAAAGAAGAGGCTTTCAAGAACCTGAATCGCTCACCTGTTATATTTTGTGTTGATCTTGAATCAATGATTATTTTTGCTATTTAATCTATACCGTCGCAGTTTTCTCCTTAATATTGACCTGTACAGCTAAAATATAAAATCTTGAACCCAAATACATGCTAAGGACTTTTTCATCAGTTGCTATGCACTTTTTCAATGGCATTGACTCTTGACCTTCCATTTTGACTTGAACAGGTAAATTGCAGGGTCCTGAACCCAAATATATTCGGTTGCTATGGACTTTTTCAATGACCTTGACCCTTGACCCTCTACTTTACTTGTACAGCTACCATTTAATTTATTTCAATTATGCTCTAAACATCTGTAACAATATGTCAGACCATTATTTTGTTTACTTGTAAATAATCTTTCAAGGGTAAAAACTCCTATAAGGGTTCAATTGATGATTTTAATCATGGTGACTTATTTGTATATCTTACTTTGCTGAACATATTTTCTGTTTACAGTTTGTCTTTATCTATATTAATATTCCAAATAATAACTTAAAACTGCAAAATTTCCTTAAACTTAACAATTCAGGGGCAATAACCCGAAAATGGGTCAAGTGAATCGTCTGAAAATTTCATGTCAGGTAGATCTTGACATCATAAACATTTTTACTTCTTGTCAGTTTTGCTCTAACTGCTTTAATAACATATCCAACGAAAACTAATATTTTTACTTGAGATTAAATGCACTCAAGTTTGAAACCACGGAGTTTTGATGTATCTATCTGAGACAACATTGAACAATTGCATTGGTACAGCATATACTTGGATACTGACATATGATGAGTCAGCTATATCCACAGAGCATACAGTATTTCATGTAATTTTGTCTTTGGTAACATATAAACGCTCAAACAATTTTCTTTAAAAATATTTTGACTGTGTAAATTGTCATGGAATTCACTTCCGTTTTTTTTTTTATTCAAACATTCAAGAAAAATATTAATCCTAAGTAGGCCTAAACAATACAGACTTTCTCATAAATTACAGTATAACATCTTGTAAAAAGATAATAGAGCAGAAATTATTGAAATTATCGTAATTAAAAATATGTTTGTATATGCCCCGACGTATTTGGTGACAAGTGATTGCCATTTTGTCAATATATATTTCACACCTGATTAACCTAACAAGTAAATAATAACAGATTTTGTTAATCTTGTTAAATTCGTGACAAGCTCTTTTCTTTTCAAAATTTGAAGAATCTGTTTGTTAGACTTTGTTTTATAAGCGCTTAAAATCAGTACTTTACTGTACAATATCAATGTCTGATCAGCACATTTTGTCGCAGTATTTTCATGATATCTGATGTGCCAAGCACCGAATTTCAGTATTTCAACAACTTTTTATATTTTTTTTTCTAAGCCAGCAATCCACAAATTTACATATCCCATGAAATGCCTTTTTTTCTCTATCCACGAAAATTGGTATCCACAAAAATAAATGAATCCACAGTATATCGCTTTCAGTGACATTCGCTGCAGGAGAGACAAAGCAGAATACAATCATCCTAAATATCACGTTTCAATACTGTAAAATTTTCTAAAAATACTGAGTATTCCCCTGAAGAACTGCAGGCTCTCAAGAGCCTGTATCGCTCACCTGGATTTAACTTGTCCACCTTCAGAAGGACTGAAAATTTAAGGTATCCGGACCATAAATGACCACGTGATTATTCGACAGTTCCCGGATTTTCCATACAACGCAATTGAAATGACCTCGGTAATTATCAGCAAACTTCGGAAATGTCAATATAACTAACTTATTTTTACAGACTGCATATAAGCAACAGAGTGTGTTTCAACTTGAGAAAAATATATATACAAAATTCCAGCTTTAAATTTTTTGGTTCAGCCATTCACCGTCAAAAAGATATACACTTTTCGTTCATGATCTATTATGGTCCAGATACCTTAAGTGTAGCAATTATCTTGAGTTGTTTTCCCATAGGTTCAATGTTAAACAAAAAAAGTTAAGTGTGTTCGACATCTTAGTTGCATTCAAGGTTATCAAACACAATTCTGAAAGAGGAACATTGCTGGCATTAGTTTGGTTCCAAATGGCCAAGTTTAAGGTATGATGATCTGCAAATTAAATTTTCCCATAGGGTCATATGTTAAACTAAGTTCATTGACAGGCCAGATCAGCGGACACAATTACAAAGGGGGGGGGGGATCTTATGACCATTGCGAAGTCTGGTCCCAATTGGCCAATTGGTCTCATATCAGAGATTTTTAAATGATTTTTCCCATAGGGTCCTATGTTGAACTAAGTTCGGTTGTGGCAGCCAATTTGGTTGACTGTCCTGGTCATCGGACATAATTCTAAAAGAGGACTATCTAAGGAGCATTGCTGAAAGGTTGGTCCCAATTGGTTCATTGGTTTCAGACAAGAAGATTTTTTAATGAATTTTCCCAAAGGGTCTTATGTTAAACTAAGTTCAGCTGTGACGGCCATCTTTGTTGACATTCTGGGTCATCAGACATCATTCTGAAAGAGGACCAACTAATGACCATTTCTCCCAAGTTTGGTTCCAATTGATTAATTGTTTCAGACAATAAGATTTTTAATGAATTTTCCCATAGGGTCCTTTGTTGAACTAAGTTCAGCTGTGGTGGCCAACTTGGTCATCGGACCCAATTTTTACAGAGGACCATTTAAGGGCCATTTCTTCCTATTTTGGTTCCAACTGGCTCTGTAGTTTCAGACATCTTGGATTTCATATTGGCATGAAAAATATAAACTTTGTAGAGGACCATGAGGATCATTCAGGCATAATATTACTTCCATCTGTCAAACGGTTTCCGACAAGAAGCTGTTTGTATGTATTTCCCATAGAATCCCATGTTAAATGTGTCCCTCGTTGGTGGCCATTTTTGATATCAGATTGGCACAAAAAATATACAATTTGTAGAGGACCACGTAAGGATCATTCCTGCAATATAACAATTCAATCGCTTGTGTAGTTTCAGAGAAGAGTTTTTGGAAATTTCAGTAAATTTCAGTTAAATGTATCCTGTGGTGGCGGCCAACCTGGATTTCAGATCGGCACAAAAAACATAAAGTTTGTAAAGACCATGTAAGGATCATTCCTGCAATATAACAATTCAATTGCTTTTGTAGTTTCAGCGAAGTAGATTTTTGAAATTTCAACCAATCAGAGCGCATAAATGGCCCTGGCAGCCATGTTGAATTTTGGATCAGAATCAAAAACATAAACTTTGTAGAGGACCATCCAATGAACATTCCCACCAAGTTTGGTTTTATTTGGCAATGGTGTTTTAGAGAAGAATATTGAAATGTGAAAAGTTAACGGACGGACGGACGACAGACGCAAAGTGATAGCAACAGCTCA
Organism: Mytilisepta virgata; assembly: GCA_028015205.1. Taxonomy (NCBI): domain Eukaryota; kingdom Metazoa; phylum Mollusca; class Bivalvia; order Mytilida; family Mytilidae; genus Mytilisepta; species Mytilisepta virgata. Next base: position 47,380,768 of record CM051520.1, read on the forward strand.
CATGGCCTTTTAGGCCAGGTAACTAAAAACTGATTTTTGCTGCACGGGTTTGCTCCTTTTGGATTTGAATATTCTCTACAACTATTTTGGCTCTCCATAGTTTCCATATTAAATCACTAATATGTATTTATCATTTTCTCATATGCTGTTATTTTACAGGATTTTAATAAGAATTTGTCTTACCTAACATTTTACTGACATATGGTTCTATATCTACATCTTGGAGATGCTGATGAGTGTAAGCATGATACAAGCGTAAGGTACTGTCTAGTCGAATAGAAACCCACACTCCATCCCCTAACCAGGCCAACTGTCGTACCTGGCTCTCTTTTCTTGGATGTGCATCGAAAGTCTTCTACAATAACAAAGCTTAAATAAACCATATAACAATGCTGAAAATAGGTTTAAATTTTAAATGTAATCACCAATTTTTGTATTCAAAGATGGAAAAATCTTTGACTGACTTTTAATTCAAATCCAACTGTTTTCAATTTTGTTCTTTATATCACAGCAAACCACAAATCTGACTATTATCTTAAATGCACAAGTTTGACAGAAATTAGAACACTTCTATTCAAGGTTTGTACAGGCATCTGGATACTTAAGTTGAAGAATCAATAACTACTTCATACAAAATGTATAGATGTGCATTTGATAAGTAAACTAAAGACTCTAACAACCCAGGAGCATGTAACACTCCTGGATTTAGTTTCCAATTCAAACATCATAAATGGGAATTCAACAACATCAGTAGCAAGGGCAGGGGAAATGCGAGCATGGCATCCCCTTGACGTGAAAAATTTTGACCCTGAAATTTGTACATGTATAAGTATTCACAAGTTCCACTGTGACCTTGACCTTTGACCTTGAAAATCAATAGGGTTCTAGATATTCATAAGGGCTAAGTATATGCTAAGTTTAGTCAAAATCCCTTAAAGGATGTTGTGTCTAGAGTGTTTACAAGGGTGTTACAGAATGTACAAGTTCCACTGTGACCTTGAACTTTCACTTGTGACATTGAAAATCAATAGGGTTTTAGATATTTATAAGGAGTAAGTCTGTGCCAAGTTTGGTCAAAATCCCTTGAAGGATGTTGAGTCTAGAGTGTTCACAAGGGTGTTACGGAGGGACTTTATCCCCTTGAACTTCGTGGGCGAGGGGATAAAATCAAAGTCTGATATTCATTACTCTACGGTGCTGACATTAGACATAATTTTGAACAGGGTCCATTTAAATATCATTTAATCCAAGTGTAGTCTCAATTATATACAATTAGTTACAGAGGATAGAATTTTCAAATATTTGTTCTGATTTTTAGCTCACCTAACCCAAAGGGTCAAGTGAGCTATTCTCATCACTTGGCATCCGTCGTCATACTTTTGGAAGGGGGTTACCCAAGGACCATTCCACCAAAGTTTGGTCCCAATTGGCCCAGTGGTTTCAGAGAAGATCTTTAAAGGAAAATTTACCCCAGATTCAGTCTTTAAAGGGCAAAACTCCTATAAGGGGTCAATCAATGATTTTGGTCATGTTGACTTATTTGTAGATCTTACTTTGCTGAACATTTTTGCTGTTAACAGTTTGTTTTTATCTATAATAATATTCAAGATAATAACCTAAAACTGCAAAATTTCCTTAAACTTAACCATTCAGGGGCAATAACCCAACAAAGGGTTGACCGATTCGTCTGAAAATTTCATAGCAGGTATATCTTGACCTGATGAACATTTTTACCCTGTGTCAGTTTTGTTGTAAATGCTTTAGTTTTTGAGATATAAGACAAAAACTGCAGTTTGCCCCTATGTTCTATTTTTAGCCATGTCGGCCATGTTGGTTGGTAGGCAGGGTCATCAGACATATTTTGTAAACTAGATACCCTAATGATGCTTGTGGCCAAGTTTGGTTCCATTTGGCCCATTAGTTTCAGAGGAGAATATTTTTGTAAAATGTTTTTGGTCAGGTGAGCTAAAAAGGGGGGATGAATTTAAAAAATCTTCTATGCAACTACATGGCCAATTGGAACCAGACTTGACAGCAATGGTCTTTAGATTGTCATCTTTCAAAATTGTGTCCAATGACCCAAACGATAAACCAAGATGGCCATTACAACCGAACTAAGTTTAACATGGAACCCTATGGGAAAATTCATTAAAAAATGATCTTGTCTGTCACAACTTGGCCAATTGGAACCAAACATGACATGGTGACATAGGTTGTCCTCTTTCAGAAATGTGTCCAATTACCTGGTATTCAACAAAGATGGCGGCCACAGTTGAACTTAGTTTAATGGGAAAATTCATTAAATAATCTTCTTGTCTTAAACATCTGAGCCAATTGGAACAAGGCATGGCAGGAATGGTCCTTAGATGGTTCTCTTTCAGATTTGTGTCGGATGACATAGACTGTCAAACAAGATGGCTGCCACAGTCAAACATAGTTTAAGATAGGACACTATGGGGAAATCCATTAAATAATCTTCTTGTCTGAAACCACTGCGACAATTGAGACCAGACTTGGGAGCAATGGACCTTAGATGGTCCTCTTTCAGAATTGTGTCCGATGACCAGGAAAGTCAACCAAAATGGCCACCACAGCCAAACATAGTTTAACATAGGATGGGAAAATTCATTTAAAAATATTCGAGACCATTTTGCCAATTGGGTCAGACTTTACAGCAATGGTCATTAGATGATCCCCTTTCAGAATTTTAGCCGCTGACCATGCTGACTTGGCCTTTGTTGATCAACATGGTAATTAAAGCTGAACTTAGTTTAACATTGGACCCTATGGGAAAATTTAATTTGCAGATCATCATACCTTAAAATTGGCCACTTGGAACCAGAATGATGACTGCAATGGTCCCCTTTTGGAATAGTGTTTCATAACCTTGAATGTCAACTAAGATGTCCATCACTCTAAATTTGTTTAACATTGTACCCATGGGAAAACCAGCCAAGATAACCTTGAGAGCCTCTAGTTTATCTTTAGCAACTTTGGTCATATTTGTTTATAGGTCTGGACCATTGGACACAATTTTGTAAGGGAACCACCAAAATTTGGTCCGGTTCCGACAATAAGTTTCAGAGGAGATGATTAAAATTTGAAAGTCACCTCTCCCCATCATTATGAAGTGTGGTAAGCCTTGTAGGAACCAAATTTTTCTTCATCAAGGTCCTTCTACTTACAGGTCACCATATTCTAAAATTTGGCATTCTCCAGAAGATTTTTGCATGTATCTAACATAGGGCCTTATGTTAGCCTAAGTCCTCTGCTGAAGGCCATTTTGAATTAGGGATCGGCACCAGAGTAACAACACTTGGTAAGCACCATAAGAGGAATATTCAGACCATGTTTGGTTTCAAGCAATTCTGCAGTTGTAGATTTTTGTTATATGTCATAGACATTTTCTGTCAAGTTTGGCTCTAATTGGCTAAGCAGTTTTAGAGAATTTTTTTTTTAAAAATCAAGCAATCAGAAACAAGAATTGCCCATGGCAGCCATGTTTGTCTCCTGATCTGGACAAAATGAGAAAACTTTGTAAAAAACCTCCAACAGATGCTTCCTGTCAAGTATCGTTCCCTTTTGCCAAGCAGTTCCTGAGAAAAAAAAAGTTTAATCATCAATGAGAAACGAGAATTGCCAATGGCGGCCATGTTTTTTGCCTGATCAGGACAAAATGAGGAAAACTTTGTAAAGAACCTCCCATAAATGCTTTTGTGTCATTTCAGAGGAGATATCAACCAATCAGAAACAGGATCTGCTCATATTTGTAGTCCGATCGGGACGAAATGAGGAAAGTTTATAAAGGACCTCCAATATATGCTTCCTGTCAAGTTTTGTTTCATCTGGCCCAGCAGAGGAGATTTTTGAAAACTCAGCCAATCAAAAACAACTGCCCATGGCGGCCATGTTTGTTATTCGATCAGGACAAAATGAGCAATATTTATAAAGAATCTTATGTAGATGCTTCCTGCCAATTTAATCCCATTTGGCCCAGTGGTTTCAAAGGGGAAGATTAAAATGTGAAAAGTTAACAGACAGACGACGGACGCCAAGTGATGACAAAAGTTCACATGGCCTTTGGCCAGGTGAGCTAAAAAATGATGGGTCTACATAATATTACATTTGCTGAGAAATGGATTTATTTTTGAAAATGTGCCGAGAGACAATCATGAAACTGAGGTCAAGGTCATGTGACAGGTGTCATAATGACATGTACTTATGTAGTAAGATGTATCTACAGACCAATTACAGTGGATGTAAGTAAATCACCTACAGAGGAATTGATTTAATCAGGAAAATGTGACAAGTCACTCAAGTGTGAAATTCACGTCAAAGTATCAGACGGGATGTACCCACTAAGAACTATCTATAGACAAAATATTGTTGGTCGCTAGTAAATGGACTCAAGCGTGATATAGAGGTCAAGGTCCGTTGACAGGTGTCAGACTGCTATATACCAACTTAGAACTTCTATAGACAATATACTGTAGGTTTACCTAGTACAGTTGCTAAGAAATTTAATCATGAAAATGTGATGCAAGTCAATCAAGCAGGAAATTGAGGTCTAGGTCCTATGACAGGTGTCATACTGGCACTTACCCACCAGAAACTATCTGTAGCAATTACTGTGGGACTAAGCATTACAGTTGTTGAGAAATGGACTTAAACCATGAAAATATGACCTAAGTCATTCAAGCATGAAATTGTGGTCAAGGTCAAGAGATATGTGTCACACTGACATGTGCCCATCTGTAGACCAAATATGGTAGTTCTAGGTATTAAAGTTGCTGAGAAATGGCCTTAAATCATGAAATTAAGTTCAAGGTCCAGAGACAGTTGTAAATGTATATGAAGTCAATGAACCAAGAAAACAATGTCAAAGTCATAAGACAAGTATACAGCTGCAAAGTTTGTATCATAATGTATCTGTGGACCTAAGATCTTAAGTGTAGGTATTATGTGTGCAATGTTAATAGGGTATTTAAAAGGTTTATGCTGTCGTCGTTACCACTGTTTTAGCCACAGGAAAAGTAATACCTGTTTTTGGACTTTCACAACATTCGTTGCTGGAAAGACCAAAACCATTATAAATAAATATCAGACTGAAATTTCTGCAGGTACATTTGCCCCCAGGTCAAAATAATTAGCTTCACTGCATTTTAAAATCCATTCTTGACCTTTTAGATTATTTAACTACCACTTTAAATAATGGAAATAATAAAGATTAAAACATTTATTTCCAAATGGTGATTTTGATAGTCTGTTTTATCTGAGGCATTTTAATAAGCACTTTACTATAGATTTGCAATTGTGACTTTGAAATTCTGGTTTTGACAATCCTAGAATTTAGGGGCATCAAAAACTTTTTTTGAAAGATAATTCACAAAATTATGTATCAAACAAATCCCATTTATATTACATCCACAAAAATTTTTGCCAGTGAAAATAAAATACATAGTACCTTTAAACTTAAGAATGCCAGGAATATTGTAATGTGACATCAGATAATGAAAGAGTCAGAGTCCCTTCTTATATCATACATGTGATCAATATAAAATGGTCAACGGTGAATTTTTTTTCAAATAAAGGGTGTATAGTGAAAATTTAAAACATTTCTCATGAAATTTAAGGACTTTTTGGAGTAAGATTCCTTACCTTATAAAAAGTTTAAGCATTTCTAATACATATACTGACTGAATCACTCATCTGGATAATGAAGCAGATAACATACCCAATATTTCGTTTTGTTTTTAATATCAATGCCCAGGTGATACGAAACTAGAGGCTCTCAGGATTCAATTTGTCAATCAACAGCCATAAAAGCAATAACTGAAAGGCTGCTTGGTTGGTCATTGGGATAATCGAACATTTTTTTTTTATATCAAATCATCAACATGTAATTACCATTGCTTCCAAGATTTATTTAAACTGGATCAAGTTTCTCAAAAGAAGACATAATAACGGGAATTTTCCATCTATTCTAAGTTAGGCATTTATGGCCATCTAAATTGACAGTTTTGGTCATAGGATAAATATCATACCTAAATTTGGCAGTGGCTGCCATCTTGGTTCACAATCTGGGTAATCAGACATATTTCTGAAAGACCACCATCTGAAAACTATTTCTACCAAATCTGGTTCCAACTGGCCAAGTGGTTCAGGTGAGAAGATTTTCAAATGAATTTTCCAATAGGGTCTATGTTAAACTAAGATTACAGTCCAGGTCAGTGGACACATTGAACCCGAGCCTTTCCGCACTTAAGGCGAGCCCGCTACCACGAGACCACTGAGGCGGTTTATATAAGATGAAGATTAGGTATAATATCATTGATATGTTTCAACAGGTTTATGATAAATGGACCTAAACTCAAAAACTTAACCAAGTCACGCATGCATGAAATGTGGGTCATAATGACTCAACCGTTGGAGAAATGCATTATATAATGTAAGAGGATTATAGTGTTGAAGTCACAATGGATTCCTAGGAAATGAAATTTAAAGCAAAACTTTATCAGTCACTCATGCTTAAAATGTAGGTCAAATTGACCCAAATGATGCTCATCTATGTTCAGTCTTATAAGGAGGTAACGTAGTGGCATAATATCATTGATACATCTAATTGGGTTACTGAGAAATGGACCTAAACCCAAAAACTTAACCAAGCCAGCCGGACGGACGTATGTATGTACATACGGATGTCTAAGGATTAATCTATATGCTCCTTCCAACTTCATGGTCTGTGCATAAGAGAAATTGAGGTCAAGGTCTCAGATGGGCATGTACCACCCAAGATCTATCTAGAGACATTTTCAGATTTCAGTCATAATCGACACGTGTCAAACTGGTATGTTTCCCCCCAAGAACTATCTATCAAAAAACTATATACCCTTAATAGGTAGGGCATAAAACTATTCTGACAAAATTCTTTCTTGTATAAGGTAGTTATAATTGTGATCCAATTTCAAAGTCTTTAGTACAAGATATATAACTTCAGTAATGAATTTACCAAAATAGACATAGTAGCAGGATCGACAACATGTATTTTATTTCTGTATCCACACCACACTTGTTTGTTAGCTATCACAGCCATGCATCTGATAGAATGATGGGGTTTTCCAAGGTCTAATAAATGATAATTCTGGAGATCCCACTGTCCATCTATAAATACAAGAACAAAGTATAGTTTAAAGTTTTCATATAAAATGTTGTTATCAGGTGTATTCATTTTTTTGGTCAAATACAGCAATCTGCAAGGCGTTTGTTTAATCCGGAAATGACATCCTAATACAATTATGCAAAATGGACACTTTATGATTTCAAGTTGTTAAAAGTGATAATAGGCATATATTTTTTTTTCCAAGACTAATAAATTACCTTATCAAATTTTTTATAAAATAAATATCATTTTGCTTTGAGTTGAAAACTGCAATTGTCCCCATAAGGTGGTAAGTTAATTATAAAGTAACCTTAGTGCCACATGAGAGTTTTTGATTATCACATATTTGTTTACTTTCAACGTCTGGAAGTAAATTGTTCAGCAATGATAGATAATAATATGAAGTTCTTCAGTCATCAATGCAAAATGTTTTTTACTTACAGTGCCATCAACACATTTTTTACTTTCCCCACTTTTTACAATAGAGGTGGAGATAAGTGGTGAAGCATTTGTCCGCACTCAAACCCCCATCCACTATGGTGGAGTTACCGTCGTGTTTGAGTGGGATTGCTGTGGTGTTTGAGTGTCATACGTGTCAGAAACTTGACGATGAAAAACATTTCTTCCTAGAATGCAATAGTAATAATATTTATAGACAAAAAATGATAGAATACTTCTTGGAAGTATACGACAACTTCCTTGATTTAAATGACATTGCAAAACTTAAACTTATATTAAACCCATCAACGCCCAAAGATATCAATATGGTAGTTTCTTTTATAAAACAGTCATTAGAACTGAGAAAAGGAGACTCTTGACTAAAGTTAACAGAAGACAAAGGACGACGGACGCCAAGTGATGAGAATAGCTTACTTGACCCTTTGGGTCAGGTGAGCTAATAATAATCATGTAAAATATAATATGTCGAAAAATAAAAATTATATCCTTTGTGATTAAGTTACCTGCAAAAATCAGTTATCTGTTTATACATGTATAATAAATTGATGTTCAAATATGTTTTTTGTATGTGACATTTGTATTATGGTTACAGGCAAGAAGATTTTTAAATGAATTTTCCCATAGGGTCCTATGTTAAACTATTTCGGCTGTGGCAGCTATCTTGGTTGACAGTCCGGGTCATCGTACATAATTCTGAAAGAGGACCTCCTCAGGACCATTACTGCCAAGTCTGGTTCCAATTGACCATGTAGTTTCATAGAAGATTTTTAAAATTCATCCCCCTTTTTTCTATTTTTTGTCTGTTGGAATTCAGGGATGACGGACATAACTTTGGAAGGGGGCCACCCACTAACCATTCCATCAAATTTTGGACCCAAGTGGTTTCAGGAGAAGATCTTTAAAGGAAAATTTATGCCAGACACCGTCTTTAAAGGGCAAAAACTCTTATAAGGGGTCAAATAATGATTTTGGTCATGTTGACTTATTTGTAGATCTTACTTTGTTGAACATTCTTGCTGTTTACAGTTTGTCTATCTATGATAATATTTAAGATAATAACTTTAAACTGCAAAATTCCCTAAAATTAACAGTGGCAATAACCCAAAAGGTTGACAGATTCGTCTGAAAATTTCATGGCAGGTAGATTTTGATCTTGAGTTTTACCCATATCAGTTTTGCTATAAAAGCTTTAGTTTTTGAGATATGTTCTATTTTTAGCCATGTCGGCCATCAGACAAATATTTTAAACTAGATACCCTAATGATGCTTGTGGCCACGTTTGGTTCCATTTGACCCCATAGTTTCAGAGGAGAAAATTTTTGTAAAAAGTTAACAGACGACAAAGGACGACGGACGCCAAGTGATGAGAATAGCTTACTTGACCCTTTGGGTCAGGTGAGCTAATAATAATCATGTAAAATATAATATCTCGAAAAATAAAAATTATATCCTTTGTGATTAAGTTACCTGCAAAAATCAGTTACTCTAATTAGGGCCCCATGTTCATTCTAATTAATATTTGTAAAATATTGGCATTTAAGGATAAGTGTATTAGTCATTTGGTCAGTTTTTATCAGTTGACTGACCACTGGGCAATTATCTCATAAAGTGTGTTAAGTAACCCATTTAATTCATTTAAAGTAATTTGTCCAGTTACCTGGTTACAGTCAGTAAACTGTGCATACCTGATCATGTACCTGTGAATTCATAAATAGAGTAGACGTGTGTTGTGCTTTGTTAATTATTAATTTTTAAATGAATTTCACGTTTATAAATATGACTTGTCCTTAGACTTTACTAAGAAAGCAATCTTTTCTAGTTGTACAATATTAACAAGTCGTAGGTTTTTGCTATCAATAGATTCCCAATGGGAGCTCTTGTAGGTACTTGTTATTTACCTGGTGTTACCTGTTATTTTGTTTTTATATGTGTTCAATAGACCTTTTCAAAATTGAAATACAAGTAAAACATCTTTCCCTTTCACATTTGACCTATTAGTTATATATCGATTCTACAACAATGACCAGTTGATTATAAAATTTATCAACTCGAGATAATTAAATTTTCATTTTTAAACTGTGAGGCGTATCTGAGAAGTTTAAAAACTGAAAATTTAATTATCAAGAGTGGATAAATTTCATAATTAACTGTCAAAGAGTTTTAGAATCTTTATCTGTAATGAAAATGTAAAACTCCGAGAGGTCTTTCACAAGGATTTATTTTCTAACGTGTGGTGATATCAGAACTTATCAAAGGGGGCAAGAGATGTATAAATGTGCACAGAATTAGAGAAAGATAAATAACACACATGTTATATCCTACGAATTGGGCGTGAGAGTCACACATTTTCTACCATTCTCATGACCTCACGTGGGGCAACAATCTATCACGCTTACTTTAACTTAGGTGAAAAAAAAATAAAATGTTTACAAAAGCTATATAACTTTAAACAGTAAAGGAATGTTTTTTCTTAACAATAAAAGATTTGAAAATTCTTGAAATAAGTTTAATACCAAAATACAGAACATTGAGAATGACAATGTCTATATCTGATGCATGCTCATTAACTGTAAAGTTGTCTGTTAATGAGTAAATTATAACAATACAATAAAGATTAAAACAAAATAAATAAGAACAGCACAAAGAAATAATTTAGCAGAACAGACTGTAATTACTAAATACATTAGTATATAAGATCAAATCAATTCATTACTGTATGATAGTTATCAACAGGAAAATTTAAAGCTAAAGATTATATCTTGATGTCAACAAAAATCTCATCCGTAACCGACCCAATCTCACCCTTAAATGAGCAAAATCTCACCCATACCCATTCTGAATATATTTGTCACATGTATGAAATAATTAGTAATAAATAAACTCATTTGGAGAGAATTTATATAGACATTAAAGATTATTAAATTTATAAAATGAATACCCCAATATTTTGCCGATTTTCCTTTCTGGGTATTTATTATTTGTATTAACGTATTTCTAGAAGCTATAACAATAATTATATTCTAGGAAGAAAATTCTTGTCAACAAGACCATTCTAGTTTTGAAGCTTGCAAAATAAAAGAAATAAATAATACAATAAAAAGACTAAAAGCTACAAATAAATTAAATTATTTTCTAATAAAGCTATATACCATGGACTTAGCAAATGGTAACAGCACTACACTGGACCTCCACTCAAAACAACACTCTCCACGGTGGAGCAAAGCATGTAGAGAGCATGGTGTTCTGATATTTCACAATAGTGGAGAAAGGGGAAATTAAAAAATATGTTTACATCACTGTATGTGTCAGATTTAAACTAGAGGCTCTCAAGACCCTGTATCACTCACCTGGATTTAAATTTTCACCTTGAGCAGAACTAAAAATTTAAGTGTTGCAGTTAATTTGGCTGGTTTTTCTATAGGGTTCTATGTTAAACTAAGTTCAGCTGTGGCAGCCATCTTGGTTGATAGTCCACGTCAATGGACATACTTTTAAAAGAGAACCATCTAAGGACCATTACAGCTAAGTCTTGTTCCAACTGGCTAAGTGGTTTCAGACAGAAGATTTTTTAAATGAATTTTCATAGGATCATATATTTAACTAAGTTTGGCCATGGCGGCCATTTTGGTTGACAATCCAGGAGATCTGACATCATTCTGAAAGAGGACCATCTCAGGACCATTGGTGCCAAGCTTAGTTCAAATGGGGTCAGTAGTTTCAGACTTTAAACTAGATACCCTAATGATGCTTTTGGCCAAGTTTGGTTCCATTTGGCCCAGTAGTTTCAGAGGAGAAGATTTTTGTAAAAGTTAACGGATGATGAAGGACGACGGTGGACGACGGATGCCAAGTGATGAGAATAGCTCACTTGACCCTTTGGGTCAGGTGAGCTAAAATCTAGAGGCTCTCTAGAGCCTGTATCGCTCACCTGGATTTAACTCAATTCATACAGAGGACCATTTAGGAATCATTTCTGCCATTCTGTTTGGTCCTGTAGTTCCATAGAAGAAGACTTTTAAAATTCAACCCCCCTCCTTTTTTTCTACTTTTAGTAACAGCAGCCATGTTAGTTTGACGTCATGGATGCCAGATAAATTTTGGAAGGGGGCTGCCCATGGTCCATTCCACCAAAGTTTGGTCCCAAATGGCCTTGTAGTTTCAGGAGAAGGTCTTTGAAGTTTTAGCTTTATTAGAAAATAATTTAATTTATTTGTAGCTTTTAGTCTTTTTATTACTATGGAAGACAATGGATGCAAATTGATGGCAATAGCTCACTTGGATCTTTGGACCAGGTGAGCTAAAAATGAAATGTCCCAACAGTTTCTGTATATAAGATTATGTTTTACCTAATGCTCTATGGAATATTGCCACCTTCCCATTGGCCAATGCTACAAGAACTCTACCCTTCACATGTCTGAAAAATAATCAGTAAGCTATAAACAATCAGTTACAAATGTCTTCATTTTTATGGTCAGTAATTACAAGTCATCCTGAGAAAAAATACCAAATTACACTGTTTAATAATGAAACCTTATTAAAGGACTGTAATAGAAAAATGTAAACAACAACAAGAGTGGACACACTACATGTCTTGCCTGAGTATGCAGATGAACAAAGAATAATGATTATCTGATACCCAACATTTTGCAAGTCAAAGGAAAATTTGTTAAAAGAAATTGAGGTCAAGGTCAAAAGGCAGGTGTCATACCGAAACGCATCCACTAAGAACTATCTATTGACCAAATATGGTGAGTCTAGGTATTAAAGTTGCTGAGAAATGGACCTAATCTCGAAAATGTGACAAAGTCAGTAAAGCGTGCAATTGAGGTCAAAGCCCAGAGACAGGTGTCAGACTGACATATACCCACTAAGAACTATCTATTGACCAAATATGGTGGGTCTACGTATTCGTTTCTGAGTAACCAGTAACCACGAAAATGTGACGCAGGTCACTCAAGCATGAAATTGAGGTCAAGGTCAAAAGACAGCGTCAAACTGATATGTACCCACCAAGAACTATCTATTGACCAAATACGGTGGGACCATTGCTGCCAAGTTTTCTTCCAATTGGTCCAGTGGTTTCAGAGGAGAAGATCTTTTAAGGAAAGTTTACGACGACGATGACAGATGGCAAGTGATGATAATAGCTCACATGGCCCTTTGACAAGAAGTCCAAAAGCCTGAATCACTCACCTGTATTATTTTGTGTAGTTCTTGCATCAATGATTATTTTTGCTATTTAATGTATACCGTCACAAGTTTATCATTAATATTGACCAGCTAAAATATAGAATCCTGAATCCAAATAGATTTGGTTGCTAGGGACTTTTTCGTCGGTTGCTATGGAATTTTTCAATGGCATTGACTCTTGACCTTCCATTTGACTTGAACAGGAAAATTGTAGTGTCCTGAACCCAAATATATCTGGTTGCTAGAGTCTTTTCCATTGGTTGCTATGGATTTTTTAATGACCTTGACACTTGAGCCTCCATATTGACTTGTATAGCATATTATGGGGTCCTTAACGCAAATATATATGGTTCGTTGCTAGGGACTTTTTCAATGACCTTGACCTTTGACCATCCATTTTACTAGTACAGCTACCATTTAACTTATTTCAAGTTATGCTCTAAACATCTGTAACAATATGTCAGACCATTATTTTCTGTTTACACGTAAATAATCTTTCAAGGGCAAAATCTCCTATAGGGGGTCAATTGACAATTTTGGTCATGCTGACTTTTTTGTAGATCTTACTTTGTTGAAAATTTTTGCTATTTACAGTTTGTCTTTATCTATAATAATATTCAAGTTAATAACCTAAAACTGCAAAATTTCCTTAAAATTAACAATTCAGGGGGAAGAATGGGTTGACCGATTTGTCTGAAAATTTCATGGCACGTAGATCTTGACCTCATAAACATTTTTACTACTTGTCAGTTTTGCTCTTACTGCTTTAGTTTTGGAGTTATGAGCCAAAAAGTGCATTTTCCCCTGTGTTCTATTTTTAGCCATGGCAGCTATGTTTCTCGATGGACAAGACAATAAAACATAAAATTTATACTAGATACCCTATGGATCTTTCAGCCTAAGTTTGACTGAAATTGATTCTGTAGTTTCAGAGGAGAATTTTTTTAAAAGTTTACAGATTGTGAAAACAATGTGAAAAATTTTCTTTAAAGGGAAAAAACTCCTATACGGGGTCAATTGTTGACTTATTTGTAGATCTTACTTTGCTGAACATTTTTGATGTTTACAGTTTGTCTTTATCTATAATAATATTCAAGATAACAACCTAAAACTGCAAAATTTCCTTACAATTAAGAATTCAGGGGCAATAACCCAACAAAGGGTTGACTGATTTGTCTGAAAATTTCATAGCAGGTACATCTTGACCTAATGAACAGTTTTCCACCATGTCAGTTTAGTTTTTGAGTTATAAGCTAGTAACTGCAGTTTAGCCCCCTATGTTCTATTTTTAGCCATGGTGGCCATGTTTCTCAACGAACAAGAAAAAAAAACACAAACTTTATTCTAGATACCCTAAGGATCATTCAGATTAACTATGGCTATAATTGGTTCAGTGGTTTCAGAGGAGAAGATTTTTTTAAAAGTTTACGATGGATTGACGACGGATGCCAAGTGATGGTAAAAGCTCACATCCTTCAAGGACAGGTGAGCTAAAAAGTTGATACAACTGTTGTGTGTAAGTTTTTAACTTATACCAAGTTTACTTTATTACTTACAATACATATACTTAAGTTTCATAATTCCATCCTGTTTACTTCTTGAGAAATGACCTTTATAAAGACAGTTAGCCAGAGGCTCTCAGAAGCCTGTATCGCTCGCCTGATATTTCCATTTGTTCATTGCTATAACTAATGAACCTTAAGATTAACATCCAGGCCATCGTTGGTTTCAATCCATTTAGTAATTTTCAAGAAGAGGCCAATGTTAAACTAAGTCTTCCGTCAACTTGGGCAGAACATCATAAGGAACATTCTTGCCATGTTTTGTTTCAATCCATTCAGAGGTTGTCTAGAAGATTTTTGTATGTTTTTCCCATAGGGTCCTATGTTAAACTAAGTCCCCAGCTGGCGGCATACGTGTCATCTGACCCCCACAAATCGTATTTTACATGATTTTAGTGGTCTGTCACGACTACACGATCGTGAAGCTAAAATTTGGGCTAAAACACGATTTCGTAAAAATCTGCAGAATTTCTGATGATTGTACACGATTTCCAGTACTCAAAGGGAATTAACTCTATTTTATGTTTTTGACCAATCAAAAACTTCTTTATCATTCTTTGCGAGCGTGATCAATGGCGGTATGTAAACAGAAATGAAAACATCCGCTTGGTTAGAAATGTGTGTACTTTCATTATTTTTAATTATTTGATGATCAACAGCTGATCAATTACCGCATTGTGTACAAAGGAACAATTAGCTTGGAAGAAATTTTGAATAATTTCAAAAGTTCGGTCATTTTTTTTTAATCACCGATGATCAAAAGCAGCTTATAAACAGTTACAATAGACTAAGGCTTGTGTGTAATATTAAGTTGTTTATTTTGGCTTGGATACTTGTTCAATAAATATCACGACCATGAAAGGCAAGTCATCATTGTTCCCTATAACTCGTTCATGACACTATGGTTCACAGTCCACCAAAGAAAAAATGAGCACCCTCGAGCCATCACTTAGCCAAATAGGAGACAGATGAGAAATACCAGAGCTGGATTGCCAAGTCATCAAAAGGACTATCATTTGCATACTGCAGAGTTTGCAACCATGACTTCAAGGTTGACCATGGCAGTGTTAATGACGTTTCTAAACATGCCTCCACTATGCTTCACCAAAACTCAATGAAGGCACAGAACACAACTAAACCAGCACACAACTTCTTCAACAAACAAGATGACCAAGGTAACATTAGTTTTTTTACACATTTTGAATGGAGTAAATGGCTATGAGATAAAAAATCTTTTTGTTTTAAAATAAAATGAATGGAGTAAATGACAATGAATATTTTTTAATGGGCATGAGATAAATAAACATTACAATTTTGATCAGGTCAAAAAAGGTATTGAACACAGGATAATAAGTGTATTATCATGATTATATATACGATCAGGTGATATGTTCAGATGTTAACATTTGCAACAAATAAGTTTATATATTTCATTGTATAGAATTCCAATGCATGCCATCACTTATGAGTTTTGTTCTGTATTGTTGATGTTATTAAAGCAGAGACCTTATTTGCCAACTTCATCGCACACCACAACTTACCATTCCTTGTAGCAGACTGCTTCACCAAGCTATATAAAGTAATGTTCGCTGACAGCACGATAGCTGCCAAGTTTGCCTGTAGTCGACTAGTCATGATGTTGTTTTTATTAATTTCAATATTAAATGTTATAACCTGTATTTTTATTTATTTCTATAAAATAAGAAGGCTTTACTACACAACAAGGGATTGGGAGCTGTCAAAACATGATAACAACTTATTCAAGATGTATAATATAAGAAAACACTTTATAATATGGAGCAATTGTATATTTTTAACCATGATGAACAGATTTTGTGGCAAAACACACACAAAAAAATGCTGCAAAAAAAAAAAATAACATGAAAAAATCCTCCATGCTGAAAACCCCCATTGAGATTTCTGAAAGATGACAGGTATGGCTGGCGGCCATAATGAATGGTAGATCGGCAACAAAGAAACAACATTTGATCAGCACCTCATAAAGAACATTCATGCTATGTTTCCTTTCAATCCATTCAGCGGTTCTCTAGAAGAATATTTTTGTATGTATTTCCCTTAGGGTCCTATGTTAAACTAAGTTTCCCCATGGGCGGCCATCTTGGATTATGGATGTGCAACAAAGTAACAAAACTTGGTCAGCACATCATACTGTACTACCCAAGATGAATATATTGGTAAAGTTTGAAAACTATACTACGTATACTTCCAGTAAAGTTTGGTTACATTTGACAATGAAGTTTCAGAGGAGATTTTTAAAAATCAGCCAATCTCAGAAACAAAAATTACCCATGGCAGCCATGTTTGCTATCTGATAGGGACAAAATACGAAAAGTTTGTGAAGGACCCTCCATAAATCTTTCCTGTAAAGTTTGGTTCCATTGGGCCAAGCAGTTTCACAGAAAAAGGTTTTTTAATATCAGTCAATCAGAAACAAGAATTGCCCATGGCAGCAATGTTTGTTGTCCAATCAGAACAAAATGAGCAAATTTTATAGAGGACCTTCCAAGATGCTTTCTGTCAAGTTTGGTTTCATTTGATCCAGCAGTTTAAGAAGGGAAGATTTTTTTAAATCAGCCAATCAGAAACAAGAATTGCCAAAGGAGGCCATGTTTGATCGGGATGAAATGAGGAAACTTTAAAAGGACCTTACATAGATGCTTCCTGTCAAGTTTGGGTCCATTTGTCCCAGTGGTTTCAGACGAAAAGATTAAAATGTGAATAGTAAACAGATGGAAGACGTTTGGCCAGGTGATCTAAAAAATTATTTTAAGGTTGGCCTAACTTACTAAATTTTTGTAAATTTCAATCACATTTAGTAAAATAAAAAAGAACACCACTGGATTTCTCGAATTCTCCAGCAAAAATTTGTTTTTCTAATGAAAAGAATACATATTCAGGACAGTAAAGGTATACTTACACTATGTTAAGAATTGCATCCTCTAGCTTTACTGAGTGTAAACATCTCTTCCATTGAGAAACAGATGAGTGTACATACAAACTGAAAACAATTCAAACTGGAATGAAAGATGTCTAAAAGTCATGTGTCTCTGAAACACAGCTAAGTATCATAATTGTCTGATTCTATTCAGAGAAGTGATAAATTTGCACTTAAAGTAAATAATGTATCCTGTTTTTCTTATAATATATAAATTTTTAAAAATTGATGAGTTGTTTTCATATCTTTAAATTAGAAGGTTAGGTATGTCATTATCATACCATCTATATTATGCACAATCTAACAAGTTTTAAAAAACATTCATAGCTGAAGCTAGCTTTCACATTCTTGGTAATCAAATTTCAAATCCATTGGTCAAGTAGATTCAGAGAAAATCCTGAAAATTTGACCATTCTGAAAAGGCCCTTTACCGGCAGAATCGTACCAAAGTAACAAGAATTATTCATGTCCTCGTAGGTATTAAACCCCAAAAGTATGGCATTAATCTATCAAGCTGTTCAAGAAGAATTTTTAAATATACTTTCATAAACTAAGTCAGACACTGGTAGGCATCTTGGATTTTGGATCAACACTTGTTAAGGACTTTTACAGAATCATATTTGTAAATTCTGCATTTAATCAATTAAGTCTTTCCTGGGAATAAGGTTTTGTTGTGATTTGGAACGATTGTTGACTTCAAATAGATCAACCTGTTCCATGAATGGTCAGTATAACAAGAATAAATGAAACCTTGCTGCTTTGTTTATTTTTTATGAAGTGATTCACAAAAACATCCATTTTAAATACAAATAAACTGCTGTGAC
The DNA here is from genome assembly GCA_028015205.1 of Mytilisepta virgata. NCBI lineage: Eukaryota > Metazoa > Mollusca > Bivalvia > Mytilida > Mytilidae > Mytilisepta > Mytilisepta virgata. The sequence goes on from CM051520.1 coordinate 47,398,918, forward strand.
TTATGCTTATGATACATTTGTAGGAAAATATTGAATTTTTTTTTAGCAACTTAAATGTCATGTTACTTTTTCAACGGCTTACAAACTAAATATCATCTTTATGTAAGCAGGAAATTTTATACTTATAAAAAATTGCTTATATTTGGACTATCTAAGTCCCCTAACTCTGGAACAACATAAGTGAAAATCGTCAAAAGGTATATAGACCCTCAGACCACCATTTGTAATAACGTGTTAAAGTTTGAAGAAAATCAGTCAATGCATACTGGAGTACGATCGGAGTATAAAAACAATGATTACAAACTTCAATCAATCCAACATGTAGAAAGTGTGGCCATATAACAGAATTTATTGCTCTTTGGAGATCATTTTAATTGAAAATGAGTTAATGCATGAGGAATCTGACCATATTATGAAGAGGGGCCAGGTCATGGAGTGTACTGTATAATAAATTATCGTATTTCCCTATGGCTATATCGACCTGCTGAGGCCTTCAGAATTTCCCGTATTTCGGCACAGTGACATCATAAAGAGTTGACCCGACCCTAATATGAGCTGACCCGAATATATCAGCGACGTCATAATGTTTGACCCAACGCTGACCCGAGTATATCAGGAAAACATCTGGTTATAGGCGGATGGCCATTGAAAAGTAAGAAATTCCATTAAGATTGCTAGTTAACAATACGATAAATTTATCATCAAGTTTTCTTCAAACAAATATTCTAAAATATAAGCCGCTCGACACAATATGAAGCTTTTTGGCTCGTTCGCTACCCTGACTCGCCGAAAAAGCTTCACATTGTGTCTCGCGGCTGATATTTTACGATATACGTTTGCAGAAAACCTGATAATATGTACTTACCTCCCACTCTGAGAAGCCAACCACATAGTTGGCAAGATGCTACTCATTTTTTCTGCCTCCTCAAACTGAAGATCACTATCTACAGGACTCATTACATCAGGTTTCTTGTCATAAGATCTGTTAGATGATGTTGAGGTTGGCGTAGTTCTACCAGACGATACAGGTGAACCTTTAGCTTTGAAAACAGCTGGGTGAAGATTTTCTCCATTTTGACCTAATTTTTAATTGTATATTTGTTCAAATTATGTGGAATATATTCATTTATTATATTGTAATAAATATTCCCATTTGAATTCAATGAAAAGCGATTGTACAGTATAGTTCTCTACTTGCACGCTAAGATGGAAAATACAGAAACATGTAACTTATTGCATCTTTGTCTGTGGACAAAAATTTAAATGGCTGAAATGAGATTGACTGGAAAATCATCTGTTGTTGAAAATAAGAATACTATTTAAAATAAGTATAATGTAAATGAGATAAAATCCGAGTATTTTATTTGCATGAACAATTAATATATATCCCAGGTAAAGAATATTTTTTAATAGTGCAAATATGAATTTTGTCGTTCATATTTGCACTAGTTCAATAATTTATTTATTCTGAAATGATGTTTAATGCTCTTTTGACAAAAATGTGAAAATAGTAGAAAATATTTATAACAATATAATATATAATACAAGAGGCTGTCGAATGACAGCAAACCGGATTTTCCTGCATGGAAATGATGTTTGCAAATATGGATTCCCAAACAGGATGAAGTAAAGAAATATAAATGAATTTTTGTAGGGTTTTGTAGGGTTCAGAAATGGAAAGGCAAAAATCAATCTTGACCTCCTATTTATAGTAAGTGACAAATATTCTATTTTTGAGAGTATATAAGTACACACACATTTGTTAAGCAGGGGTTGGTAGGCAGAAATCATGAAGTCAATAATGAAAGAAATACGCCAATGAGATTATAACCTTATTTTATAAACGACGACTTGAACTGCCTTTTTTCAATTTTTTAGAACCATAACTTCTGAACGGTGAAAGTGAAAATCGTCAATATCGGAACGGTGAAAGTGGAAATCGTCAATATCGAACTTGACCTCCATTTTGTCATCAGTAACAACATATTAAAATTTAAAAAGCTTTGGTTGAACAGTTCATAAGTTATCACACGGACACCACTGGAAAAGCCATTTTTCAATCTTTCAAGAACCATAACTCTTGAACGGTGAAAGTGAAAATCGTCAATATCGAACTTGACCTCCATTTTGTCATCAGTAACAACATATTAAAATTTGAAAAGCTTTGGTTGAACAGTTCATAAGTTATCACACGGACACCACTGGGAAAGCCATTTTTCAATCTTTCAAGAACCATAACTCCTGAACGGTGAAAGTGAAAATCGTCAATATCGAACTTGACCTCCATTTTGTCATCAGTAACAACATATTAAAATTTGAAAAGCTTTGGTTGAACAGTTCATAAGTTATCACACGGACACCACGGGAAAAGCCATTTTTCAATCTTTCAAGAACCATAACTCTTGAACGGTGAAAGTGAAAATCGTCAATATCGAACTTGACCTCCATTTTGTCATCAGTAACAACATATTAAAATTTGAAAAGCTTTGGTTGAACAGTTCATAAGTTATCACACGGACACCACTGGGAAAGCCATTTTTCAATCTTTCAAGAACCATAACTCCTGAACGGTGAAAGTGAAAATCGTCAATATCGAACTTGACCTCCATTTTGTCATCAGTAACAACATATTAAAATTTGAAAAGCTTTGGTTGAACAGTTCATAAGTTATCACACGGACACCACTGGAAAAGCCATTTTTCAATCTTTCAAGAACCATAACTCTTGAACGGTGAAAGTGAAAATCGTCAATATTGAACTTGACCTCCATTTTGTCATCAGTAACAACATATTAAAATTTGAAAAGCTTTGGTTGAACAGTTCATAAGTTATTGCACGGACACTGTTTGGCAGCCGCCCGTCCGACCGCCCGCCCGCCCGCCCGCCCGTCCGCCCGGCCGCCCACCCGCCGTACATCACCAATTTAATAACCGATATTTTCCTATGAAAATCCGGTTAATGAAGTTTGCTCTGGACAATATTATATTATTACATGGTTGTTTCTGTATTGGCCTTGTTATTGGTCTGAGTCTTGCTGTATTGGCCTAAGGCGGAGCAAATACTGCTGGCCGAGGACCAATAAGGCCAATCCGCCTCTTGCCAATACAGCAAGCCTCAGACAAATAACAATACAGAAATAACCATGTAATAATATCATATATTATTAAATAAATAGTATATTATTGGCTTTAATATGACTAAAACTGTCCTTCCAATATAGAATCATTAACTCGGCAAACCCAGCCAATACATGACTAAAAATATATTTCATAACCCTCATTCCAATCCTTCAATGAATATACTTAAGAATTTTCAAAGAAAAAAATTCAATACATACAGAATATGCATTGTGAAAACTAATTAATTAATAAAGATATCATTACATGGTTATTTCTGCATTTGCCTTGTTATTGGTCCTCGGCCAAGCTGTATTAGCCTTTGGCCCCGCCTCAGGCCAATACAGAAACAACCATGTAATAATATCATATTATTATTTAGAACTGTATACTAATTTACAATTTATCATTGGTAATGGGAAAACTTTTTCTGCATTAATAATATTGGCTTAAAACCTAAAGAATCTAAAGGATCAACTAGTACAACAGATATTTATGAATCTATTAGGGACTTCTCCTGAAGGAACCTAACGGCTCAGGCACTATACCTCACCAGACAACACTATAGCAAAACCGGTCCATAATACATTTAATAAAGAAAATGTAAAAATCTTGGCATTAAAAAGTAACATTCACTTTATAAGAACATTTGTATATCTTGACAACAGGAGACTATACCTAGTGACGGGAACTATACCCACATGATACATTTACCTGCGGGACTATACTTCAAGGTTAAATGTTTTCCCTTTGATTAGTCAAGATTAACAAAAGACTGTTCAAAATTAGTGAAAGCTTTTTGTCCAATCAAATGTACAGATGTTTACATACCATGTACTAAATATCAATAGTGTCACTTAATTTAACCTGATTATACATGTGGTTTGATTTGAGAGGCATAAATTATACTATTGGAGGATACTTCTCCTGATTATATATCAAATATGACATGTTCATACCTACACAAAGTATATTATCTATCTTTATCATATATTTAGTAGTAAATACAGTAGTTTTGAATATTTGATAAATAGCCTGCTGTTTAATCCGTATCGCTCAACTTTGATGCGCACCCTTTATCACACCCCTTTATCGCATGTCTACCCTTTATCACACCCCTTTATCACATGGCTTACCCTTTATCACATAGCTTTTTTTCATTTTTTTTTTCAATTTTACTTTTTTGTATTTTTTTGTTTGTTTGTTATTTGTTTTTTTTGGGGGGGGGGAGTAAATTAAAAAAAAAAAACAAATGTTCAAATTTTTTCCCGATTATTTGACTTATTTTCAACCCCCCCCCCCCCACACCCCTATTTTTTTTTATTTTTTATTTCACAAAATATTTTCCCCGATCAATTTCATCATTTGTAGCAGTAGACTTTAATTTGGAAAATTTGAAGTCCTCTGTTTAAATATATGATAAAGTGTATAATACATGTTAAAATCTGTATCACATGCTGTATCAACCTCGACCAATATCAGCCCTCGGGCCAAGGCCCTCTGGCTGATATTGGTTTCTCGGGTTGATACAGCATGTGATACAGATTTTACCATGTATTATTCTCTATATATCCCATCTTTGTCATTATAACACATTTTTCTATACGAAAAGTTATTTTTGACTGCAATTTGCAACATATGATCAATTCAAAATGATCCAGAGTTATATTTTTTTCAAATTGGGGTGAAAATTTGAATATTAACAATTTTTTCTTTTTTGAGAATTTCTGGAATACAATTTACAGTGTATACAGTGTATCATAAAAAAATTTTGAAGTGATAAATATGATGTTAATATACCTTCTAAACTTTGTTCTGATAAGACACTGTCCCTATCACATTTCTCTTGATCTGTATCTATTTTCTCTTCTATAACATAAATATGTAGCTTATACATAAACCATATCCAATATTTCATGAACATGGAATGAGTTGTGAGATTTTATCCATGTTGATGGCATCATGTCACTTTTAAGATGAGAAACATCAATAAACCACGGTTCCTTCAATCACACTTTTTTCATCTACATTTTGTGTGATGAATTTATCTTTAAATTTAAATGTCTTAAATACTATTATTATACCTCAGTATGTTTTTTCTATATTAAAATCAAGACCTTAATTTTACTATTTTTTTTATCAGTAATTAGTTTCCAAAACTAATCAATGGTAAATAGTGACCGGTGATTAGTACTGGAAACTATTGACCAGTAAAGTGTTTCAGTATAATAACACAGTTATTTAACAGTCATTTAGGGATAAAGCCATTTTATTTGTCCCCTTGACACATTGACTATTTCCCCCCGCTAAGGGAAAATAGACACTGTCTTGGGACAAATAAAATGGCTATATTCCTCAATACTGTTAAATAACTGTATACTATTGTATATATATGTAAAATTTATCTCAAATATTGCTGCAAAGTTAAACTAGAGATTGTGTGTTTGTAAGACACTATTATTAAAGACAGGAAATCATTTTGAGAAGTATACTAAATCTATAAAAGTTTTATAATATATCCTGCTTACATTATCTTTTAACCAATTAAAAATAGTTAATCCACAGTACTAAATTCTGTTCCTTACACAAGTACCCAAACACTAAAATTTAATGGGATCACTCAGGCATGAAATGTAGATCATGTGGACTTATTTGTTGGTGACCTGTGTTGAACTAAAGGGGATGATTAAGTTGTAAAATATCACTGATAAGACTAAAATGTAAAAATTTAATTAAAGTCACTCTACCAAAAGGTCATAGTGACTCAAATGTAGTTGAGCTGTTGTTTACTACATAACACCTTGGTAATTGTGAATTATTAAGAGCTTTTTGTTTTGACTTGTAGATTTTTGGTATTTGAATTTCGAGGTTAGTTATTCTGTTTATTACATTGACATATTCCATGTATTCATAAGATTTAATGAGAAAATACAAGGAATTATGTTTTTATGTGACTAAGCGTTGACCTTTGTATAGCAACGTCATTAGTGACAGCTATAATTGTTACGTCACTTCCTAGAGGGAAATATGACTTGAGATATCACTGGGTGAAGTATCAAATTCTTTTTTCAGTCGGGAATCCTGGTATTTCACCATACTCAATGTAATAGTATACCTAAATACAACAAGAGGTTCCAAAGAGCCTGAATCGCTCACCTGTTATTTTTTTAGTAGATCTTGCATCAATGATTATTTTTGCTATTTAATGTATACCGTAACATTTTTCGCGTTCATATTGACTTGTACAGCTAAAATATATAATCCTGAACCCAAATATATATGGTTTCTAGGGACTTTTCCATCGGTTGCTATGGATTTTTTCAATGACCTTCACCCTTGAACTTCCATATTTGTACAGCTATTTTATAGGGTCCCGAATCTAGATACATATGGTTGCTTGACTTTTTAATGACCTTGACTCTTGACCTTTCTTTTTGACTTGAGTGGTAAATAATAGGGTCGTTAGCCCTTGATCTTTGACCCTTCATTTTACAGCTACCATTTAATTTATTTCAAGTAATGCCCTAAATATCTGTGATAATGTCAGACCATTATTTTCTGTTTACATGTAAATAGTCTTTCAAGGGCAAAAACTCCTATAACGGGTCAATTGACAATTTTGGTCATGTTGACTTATTTGTAGATCTTACTTTGCTGAACATTTTTGTTGTTTACAGTTTGTCTTTATCTATTATTATATTCAAGATAACAACCTAAAACTGCAAAATTTCCTTAAAATTAACAATTCAGAGGCAATAACCCAACAAAGGGTTGTCCGATTCATCTGAAAATTTCATGGCTGGTAGATCTTGACCTGTTGAACTTTTTTACCCCATGTCAGTTTTGCTTTAAATGCTTTGGTTTTTGAGATATAAGCCAAAAACTGCATTTGACCCCTATGTTCTAATTTCAGCAACAGCGGCCATGTTTGTTAATAGATCAAAACTTCAGATATAATTTATAAACAAGATACCCTAAGGAACATTCAATTAAAGTTTGAAGGTATTTTGCCTAGTAGTTTCAGGAGAAGATTCTTAAAATAGTTTACGACGACGTCGACGCAGACGCCGATGACAGACGATGGACGACGATGGACGCCAAGTGATGGAATAAGCTCACATGGCCCTTTAGGCCAGGTGAGCTAAAAATGAATGAATTGACCCAGGTCAGCAAGCGGAAGCAAAGCGTAAGCGCAAGCAGCCGTGTGATTAAGACGATGCAATGTAGGATGAAAATTCAATCCAATTCTATTCTATTATCAGGTATGCAAATATCCAATAAATTTAACATAGAATAACTTAGAAATGGTTCATATCCTATGTCCTGATATATTCCTTTATCAGATATCCTATTTCATGGAATCTACTGTATATCTCTGAGAAATGGACCTAAACGCAAAAACTTAACCATGTTGGACGGATGTACATATGTGACGGACAAGGGTAAAAAAAATTTGATGTTGTATATACAGTTTATAATTATAGTAAACTAGATATTGTCTCCTGGGGGCCTACTTTTATGTAGGCTGTACAGAGGGAATATGTGGATGGATGAACAGGTAATGAAAATTTGAGGTCATATAATTATGCTTCCATGATTTCTTGTTGCTTAGAGCTGAACCTTCACATAAACTTTCACAAAAGACATTCATGCATAAATTGGACTGTCCAAGATGATTGAATTTCAAAAATTATTCTGACTTTTACTTGCTTAGATAAGGTATTTTACATAGAATTTAAACAAACTCATTTAACAAAGACATGTTGAGGTGTCTTACTTATAAGAAAATTATGGATATGAGGTATCATGGATCAGTGTCTGTCAGACTGAACATGGGAAAACATTTAAGACATCTAATAGTTGCCACATGATCTCCAACATAGAGCAACAGCCAACCCCATCCATGGACTTTTGTTAATACAATGATGACTGCAATGACAAATCATTTCTCTAATTTTCAGCCAATTCAACATTCTCTCGACCTGTGCTAAAAAAATTGATAATCTCGCTAGTGAGTTTTTGGTTATCGGAATATGATTGGTCTTCAAAAAATTTTCTAAGTTTCATATAAACAAAAGCGATCCCGTTGTCTGCTTTGTAATAAAAGATGTCCTTCAACGAGGTTTTGAAATCGGACAAAAAATCTGACAGACAGGATTCATTAAGGGTCAAACCTAAACATGCCGTGTTCTTTTGCTTGTTCCCTTCTTTCTGCCATTGTGACAGCTGTTGTGAAAATAGTTCCGGATTAAATAACAACTATTGTATGGATATAATCTATTTGTTTAACAATGACATTGTTAATTATATTAAATAAAAATTTGTTTGTTTGTTTGTTTAGTTGGGGTTTAGCGCCGTTTTCAGCACATTTTGGCCATTTCGTGGTGGCCAGTTTTTATTGGTGGAGGAAGCCGGAGTACCCGGAGAGAACCACCGACCTTCGGTAGGAAAATTGGCAATCCTTGTCAATTAAGATCGGAGTCGAACACACCCCCGCCACAGGTGAGATTCGAACTCACAACCCCAGCGTTGACATGCTAAAATAAAAATTTGTATTTTATCATGAATGCTAAATACTTGGAAAGTGTCGCATATTTTTAATACAACATTCTCATGAATACATACTGCTGACCATAGTGACAGGAAGACGTTGGGAGAATATGATGAAATTGACCAGTTTTTAAAGCGTTCTGAAAATTAGAGAAACAGCCTCTTAAATCATGACTCGTATATTATTGGATTTCTCCAATCTCGATACTATAAATTCAGAAATTATTGGGGGCATTTATTATTGTGATTTTGTCATATAAGACCAAAATGCGATTTTAATTTTTGCGATATTGAAAAAAAAAATCCGCTTGATTCATTTAAAAAATTGCGAGTTTAAATTATTGTGATTACAACCCTATTTTTCACAATAATAAAAACATTGCAATAATTTCCGAATTTACAGTAGTTAAATTACGGAATTTTACTATCTCGGTTGGAGAAATCTGATATCCACTCGTAACAATGTAAGAAGCTATATTTCCACGACTTGTAGTTGCTTAGAGCTTTCAAAAGTGACTTGTATTGGAAAGATTTCTATCTGCTACTGTTCACTAGCCACCTACTTTGGCAAAAGTTTGCTTACAATATATAGGCAGGTAGTCGCCTACTTTTTAGTTTGGAACAGCAAGTTTTAAAACTTTTGAAAACCTTGTAGAATTGGACCCCAACTTTGAAGAATGAACAAACAAACTAACAAATGCTCTATCCCCTGCAAAACTATTTTAAAGACCAAACTGCCTATTCAATTTTACAGGTGATTTTCAAACTTCATGTCAATCTAATTTTTGATATTGAGAATCAAATGACCGAAAAAAATTGTGGGGTCACCGGACTTGCTTTGTCTCCATAGCAACTTTAATTTCGTGTGTTTTTTCTGTATTGCTGATTTGTGGTACTTATTGGAAATAAAAATATTTTGTAAAATATTTGGAACACAGACACAATTTTTTGAAATGATGAACACATTATTCCAGTGACTGGAATCCAGTCTATTGTTGTACGTGCTTATATGTTTGAAATTTTAAGTTCTGATAATAAACTGAAAATTTATCTCGGCTGGTTTTCCCATAAGTACAATGTTAAAGTAAGGGTGTGGAGGCCATCTTGGTTGACATTCAAGGTTATCAAACACAATTTTGAAAAGAGGACCATTGCTGGCATTAGTTTGGTTCCAAATGGCCAAGTTTAAAGACCTATTCTTCTGATGTTTCAGTCTCATTGAAATCTCGTTCGGGAATTATTTCCAAAACATGTGATACAAGTGGAAAATATTAATGAATTCAAAAAATATTATAATCCAACTAAACTCTGTGAAAAAATTATGTACTTGCAATTAGTAGTTTTTGAGTCATAAAATTTTCAAATTTTATAGCCAATCTGGTCAGTGTCATTAGCCAAAATGTTGAGATAATGGGTGAGGGGTACAAAGAAATGATTTTACCAAAAATATGTACATCCCATATCAATATTTTCTTTTTTAAAATTCTTTAATATGTATTTTTTCAATCATTTAAAACAAAGAAGTTGAAATTATATGCTCTTTGTTCTAAAAAAAATGAGAAAAACCCCAAATTTACAAAATTGACTGCATGGTCATTTTGACACGAAAAAAAACAAAATTTTATAAAACTTTCTTATATTAACACGTACCTATAGTTTTTTAAGTTAAATTTATTCAGTTTGGTCCATTTTATCTTTAGGGAAAGTATGAAAAAAAGTTTAATAGTGAAACTGATTTTTTTCATGATAATAGCCCAAAATGGGCAAAAATTGATGAAAAATGGGAACATCATCAAAAATGGGGTACTTTCAAATGACCGTAGCAAAAAAAGAAGTCCACCACCATATGATTTTTTCTTCATAAATTAGTTTCTTACAGTCATATAAACCCAAAAATCAGGTTAAGAAAAAAAATTTAATACTAGAGATTTTTGGTTCCTCAGAGGTGTACATCCTTAAGGTATGATGATCTGCACATTCCTATGTTGAAGTAAGTTCAGCTTTGGTGACTATCTCGATTGACAGGCCAGATCAGCAAACACAATTATGAAAGGGGACCATCTAATGACCATTGCTGCCAAGTCTGGTCCCAATTGGCCAAGTGGTTGACATTCTGGGTCAAAGGACACAATTCTGACAGTGGACCATTTAAGGACCATTTCTGCAAACTTTGGTTGCTACTGGCTCTGTAGTTTCAGACATGGCCCAAGACCACAATCAGTGCACACTTTTTGTTGTCCACAAATCCCCTATATAAATTTACTGTATTTCTTCCATTTTTATTTTCTACCCCTTATTAAAGCATTTTTAAATGGTTTTTGTTCTAAATTTATAGTAGAATGTTCAAAGTTGATGTTTTAAAAAGAGCTGTCACAATTAAAAGTGGTGATTTGGTCAGATGTAAAAGGGTCAATATTTAGGGTACTGTCTGCTGTCTTCAAGAATTCAAGAATTCTGCTAGCCTAGGAGATATTTTTGCCAATATTTTGATTTAGCACTGATGAATTTTTTTTTTAAATTTTGATATTTTGACTGGAAGTAAGTATACTTTCTACATGAGAGAGATTTTCAAGATTGCGTAGGAGTGATTTTTTAATTCAAATGAAAATGCACTATGAATTAATTGTGGTCCCGGACCACATCTTGGATTTCACATTGGCATGAAAAACATAATGTTGGTAGAGTATCATGTAAGGATCATTTCTGCAATGTAACGATTCAATTGCTTTTGTAGTTTCAGAGAAGAAGCTTTTTGAAATTTCAGCCAATCAGAGTGCATAATTGATCCTGGCAACCATGTTGAATGTCGGATCAGCAAAATAGAAAATCAATATTATTAGTGGAAAACCAATATTAATAAGATTAAGCACAATCAGTCATGTTTTTGTGAAATTGTAGGCCTTTAAAATATTTCAGTATGAGGTTTTGGAAATCATAGTGCATGATTAACATGGGCAGCCATGTTGAATTTCTGATCAATACCAAAAACATCAGTTTTGTTAAAGACCATTATCTGATTATTCAGGCATAATATTACGTCCATCTATCAAACGGTTTCTGACAAAAAGATGTTTGTATTTCCCATAGGATCCTATGTTAAATGAGTTCTGTGGTGGGGGCCATCTTTGATTTCAGATCAGCACATAAAAACATAGAACTTTGTAGAGGACCATGTAAGGATCATTACTGCTATATAACAATTCAATTGCTTTTGTAGTTTCAGAGAAGATTTTAAAAAAAAATTCTGCCTGTGATTTTTTCCTCATATTTACCATGTATTTAGAACTTAACCTATACTCTCGATTCGTTTTGTAAAAACAGCATGTCTCTGGCGTTTTTAAGGAGCTACATCTGATTTTAATGCTTTTAATTTAATCTAATTGTAAGAAAAAAGTTATCCTCTCATTGCACAATAGACTTGATGTCATCAAATTTCCCGCGATTTCTCCTTCAACGTTTGATGTCGTGAGAAAATCTTGAACATGCTATAATTCCTCAAATAAAAAACTAATCAATCTTTAATTATTATTGATACCCATACCATATGTACAGTCTCTACTTTTTATCTATAATGTATTTCAGACATTATCAAATTACGAGGATGCATATTCGGATGTTTACTGGATTATTTATTACGCTTATTGCTATCTGACTTTTATAGAAAAAAATTGTATTTAGAATGCGAAAATACCTATATGATTGTCGGCGGTCAAACTCCTTATTTACATGTTTGATTTAAAGTTTTTATTTGTTCCCATACAACTGCCTTAAATTCTAGTATTATTATGCTAGAACATTATCTTGAAATAAGCCTTTTGACTTTTGTGGGAACATACTCAAAATTAGGAAGTATATTGAGTTTATAATCATTTACTACAAATTTTGAGGAGTGATTTCGAGATTATACAAAAGTTGAAACTACATGCAACAATAGGAAGTTTGGTCTTTAAGGATGAAAACAAAACAAAACAAAAAAAACATACCTCCCTGATATCCTCCTGAATGAGGTCTGTTTTCTGGGCTTATCTCTGCAAATTAGAAAAATGAAAAATCAGTCTTTATATAAGTACATATAAATTCGATGCTATTTGGTTAGTATTTCCTCTAAGACTTTAAAGTAACAATACACAAATATGTTTCAATATTAAATAATTATAGCACTTTACTGAGTACAATATCATGTTTTATGGAACATTTAATAACAATATTGACCAATGCCAATGGCCATGGGCAATATTGCTTTCATTGGTCCATAAAACGTGATACAATGTATTGCACTACAGTGAAGTGCTATAATTGTTTTATTACATTTCACTTTAAAGAGCAGGAATTGGAAATCACCTGTTTCTAAGAATAGTTTAAATGTGCAATATCACAAAATATGGACTAGTTTGAAACACACTGTTTCTGTATAAATCTAAAACTACGAAATGTAATAAAAAAAAATGTGTGAGTCTTCTAAGGAAGACATGTGTCACCTGCCCCCCACACCCCCCCCCCCTCCTTTTTCAAAAATGTAAATTTTTTAATGTCAAATTTAAAATTTCTGAAAAAATGAAATATATATGCATACCTTTGCATTAAGATTAATGCACAGAGAAAGCTTCATCAAATTCCTTTATGAGCAGTTGAGGATAAAAGAAAAGTGTGACGACGCAAGTTGACAGACAGTGATCCCTTTGTGTCGAGCATGCGTTCAGCAGTTGACACAACTATAGACTCCATGAAGCCTGAATCGCTCACCTAGTTTTAAGGTGACCACAACTGACAAAGCTCTTCTAGATAAGATCTGTAAGGAATTGTTCTACAGTGCCCAGCACTTCTAGAAAAGATATGTAAAGAATTCTTCCAGTGTCCAATGTTAAACTAAGTCCAGCTGTGGCAGCTAGCTTGGATTCCGATCAGAACAAAAACCTACTTTTCGTAGCAGACATTTATCCAAGGATCTTCATGCAAAAAACATTTCAATTGGCTTAGTATTTTCTGACAAGAAGACCTTTCTACAAATTTCCCCAGTTAGTGTCCAATGTAAAACTAATTCGGCTGTGGCGTCCATCTTGAATTTCAGATCGGCACAAAAAACATACATTTTGTAGAGGTTCATTCAATGCTTGTTCATACATCAAATTATTTCAAATGGCTTGGTAGTTTCTGACAAGAAGACACTTATATAAATTTCCCCAAAGGGTCCAATGTTAAACTTAGTTTTTGGTGGCGGCCATCTTGAATATAAGATCGGCACAAAAAACTGAACTTTTGTAGAGGTTCATCCAAGGATCATTCATGCAACAAATCAATTCAATTGGCTAAGTAGTTTCTGACAAGAAGAGCTATAAAGATAAGTCCAATCAGAATGAATTATCTGCCCCTGGTAGCCACGTTAAATATCCAAGTAGCACAACAAACATATATTGTCAAAAACATTTCAATTGGCTTGGTAGTTTCTGACAAGAAGACCTTTGTACAAAATTCCCTATAGGCTCCAATGTTAAACTAAGTCTGGCTGTGGTGGCCATCTTGAATTCACAATCGGCACAAAAACCATAGCTTTTGTAGAGGTTCATTCAATGCTTGTTCATACATCAAATTATCCCAATTGGCTTGGTAGTTTCTGACAAGAGGACATTTGTACAAATTTCCCATAGGGTTCAATGTTAAACAAAGTCTGGCTGTGGCAACCATCTTGAATTTCCGATCCGCACATAAAACATAATTTTGTAATGGTCTATCAAATGATCATTTACACATCAAAAACATTTCAATTGCCTTGGTAGTTTCTGACAAGAAGACCTTTGTACAAGATTCCCCATCGGGTCCAATGTTAAACTAAGTCAGGTTATGGCGGCCATATTGAATTTCAGATCGGCACAAAAAGCATACATTTTGTAGAGGTTCATCCAATGCTAGTTCATAAATAAAAACATTTCAAATGGCTTGGTAGTTTCTGACAAGAAGACACTTATATAAATTTCCCCAAAGGGTCCAATGTTAAACTTAGTTTTCGGTGGCGGCCATCTTGAATATAAGATTGGCACAAAAAACTGAACTTTTGTAGAGGTTCATCCAAGGATCATTCATGCAACAAATCAATTCAATTGGCTCAGTAGTTTCTGACAAGAAGAGCTTTCAAGATAAGTCCAATCAGAATGAATTATCTGCCCCTGGTAGCCATGTTGAATATTCAATCTGCACAAAAAAACATTTTTAGTACAGAACCATCCAATTCACATTCCTGCTAAGTTTGGTTCAATTTGGACTGGTGGTTTCATAGAAAAAGATGAAAATGTGAAATGTGGACGAACGACAGACGACAGACGCAAAGTGATGGCAAAAGTTCACATGACCTGTTTGGCCAGGTGAGCTAAAAAATAAAAAACAACTAAATTAATTATTGAATTTTATGAGCAAATGAGCAGCTAAAATCTACAAGCATTCTGAGGGTATTGCTGAGCAATCGATGTGCTCTACCAGCTAGAGCTATGAGAAAACACACCAAAGGCTTTTTTTTTGACAATACTGTAATTCCTATTTCCATGGCAATAATTCTCATAATAGCATCCAATCAGCCAGAAACTCAAACTTGATCTGTAGCTTATTATTAAAGCTCACATACAAAAAATAAGATGAGTTGGTAAAAGGGTTTGCTAAAAAGTATAGAAAACTAATATTTTGACAAGAATTCCTATTTGAAAGGGCAATCTCACAATAATTAAGGTTTGTTTTTAAGGGATGCAAAAACATGTGTCCCCCTCTCATCCTGTCATCATTCTTTATAAAATGGAAGAGAGATGCATACAGTTGAATACACTGACAATAAACAGTAGGAGAAGCTTACCCTGTCGATGCAACTGATCTCCCCAATATGGGGCTCATGTGATGACATTTGCAAAAGTTCATGTAAATTGTAGGCCTTGTTTTGTAAGGTTACAGGTTAGCCTACTTTCTCACGCACAGATGGTCTCTTGTCAATAGTGTTAAGGCTTAGATTAATGACATTATTGATTTTATTGTAATTTTGTACACCCTTAGTGTCATCATCTGCCTTTGTGATATTTGGTTTTCTGAATTTTGGTATATACTCTTCTAATTTTGTTCATACAGCTGTTGTATAATTTACTTTGAAAACAAGAGATATATTGTATGATAGAAAAGGTAAACCCAGAGGCTCCCCTGATTACATTTAGCGACCAGTTCCCACAGGGTTAAAAGTTCGGCTGTGGTAGCCATCTTGGTTGATAGTTTGGGTCAACACACACAATTCTGAAAGAGGACCATCTAAGGACCACTGTTGCTATGTTTGGTTCCACCTTTTCGGTAGTTTCATACAAGAAGATTTTTAAAAAATTTTCCATAGGGTCAAATGTTAAACTATGTTCGGCTGTAACGGCCATGTCGGTTGACAGTCCAGGTCATCTGACAATTCTGAAAGAGGACAATCTAAGGATTTAAGAAATTTGGATGAAAGTCACTCAACCATGAAATTGAGGTCAAGGTCCAGAGACAAGTGTCAGACTGGAATGTTCCAACAAAGAACTGTCAACAGACCAAATACAGTAGATCTAGGTATTACAGTTGTTGAAAAATGGACTTAATCAAGAAACTTGGATGAAAGTCATTCAACCATGAAATTGAGGTCAAGGTCAAAAGGCAGGTGTCAGACTGACATGTACCCACCAAGAACTATCAGTAGACCAAATACAGTGGGTCTAGGTATTACAGTTTCTGAGAAATGGACTTAACAATGAAAAAGTGACTAAGTCACTCAAAGTTGAAACTGAGGTCAAGGTCCCAAGCCAACTGTCAGACTGACATGTACCCATCAAGAACTATCTATTGACCAAATATGGTGGGTCTAGGTATTCTCATTTCTGAGTAATGGACTTAACCACGAAAATGTGATGCAGGTCACTCAAGCATGAAATTGAGGTCAAGGTCAAAAGGCAGTGTCAGACTGACATGTACCCAACAAGAACTATCTATTGACCAAATATGGTGGGTCTAGGTATTAGTTTCTGAGAAATGGACTCAAGCATGAAATTGAGGTCAAGGTCCCAAGCCAGGTGTCAGACTTGCATGTACCTACTAAAAACTATCTATAGCCCATATATGGTTGGCCTAGGTATTATAGTTGCTGAGAAATGGATTTAACCACAAAACTTGGATGCAGATTTTAAATTCATGTTTATGAAGTCAGTGAATCATGAAAATGAGGTCAGGGTCACAAGACAAGTACCGTATACTGCGGCAAACCTTATATGATAAGCTACCTTGTGGACCATAAATCATAATTGTAGGTATTACATGTGCAAAGTTATTAAAGTTTTACAAAAGTTTACACCGCCGTCGCTGCCGCCAGAAAGTAATACCTATATCTCGCCTAAGCGACTTTCCGTTGCAGGCGAGACAAAAATGAAAGTATTAGTAGAGTACATTAATTTAAGGGGGTAGGTAGATAAACTGGACTATTTATTTGTGTTGACAGTGTCCTATGCACTGACCTCATTTTTCTCTGGTCATATGTATTATGTTAATTAAAGTAATTATCATAACACCTTCTACAAAATGCCCAAATTTGCTATGAGATTACAAATGTTAATGAAGTATCTCTTTTATCTTAAAAAATTCATTCCTTTCCAAAACTGATAATAATAATGGTAATCTGATACTAAATTCATCAGAGATTGTCATCTGACTTACAAAACTTGTAAGTCACTATCAAAAAATATATCTAAATTTACTATGACAGCACTTCAACTACCTTTAGATTTAGGAGATCCATATGGTGATGAATTAGGTGTGGCAGATTTACTACTAGGTTTACCAGTAGCACACTGTACAAAAGAGATTCCACCAATGCCACTATCTGTTGTTTGATTGTCTTTCTCCATAGGTGGAGGATTATACTGAGGATAGGATTCTGCTTTCAATATTTCCTCATCAACTGGATAATCAGATTCCAGTGCACCTGTAAAGTGCAAAAAAAAAATCTACCATCAAATTCAAGTTTACTGCATACAATGGAATGCAGGTACCATTCTATGCATTTTAAAATGGTTCCTTTAGACATCAAATTGGGAATTCTGAACATAATTGGGAATTTTTCAAGCAGATTTTAGCCAGACCAAAACTGGATGCAACGTCTGACTGACTTGGATTCAGAGGAACAGTTCTAATACTCAGTAGCAAAGATCATCTGGATGATTATGTATTTGTATGTTGAAACTAAAACTGTTAGTGACCTCAATGAGTGATACCCCCCACTTTCAATACTAGGAGTTGTGCTTACAAGCTCTAAACATGTAAAACCCTTAAGTTGGATTATGTCCCTTTGCAAGCATCCGGTGATAATTATCTTCACATGCACATCTAGATATGATGCTTAACTTTCATATAAAGTTTCATCAAAATCCATTGAAAGGTTTAGGGGGTGTTGTGCTTACAAGGTACATGGATGAATGGAAAGTTGGCTCGACAGACAAACAGACGGACAAGGCGATTCCTATATACCCCACCCACACTTTGCTTGTGGGGGGTATAAATATTACATTTCCAAGTCCAAATGGCTTTCAGACAATATCCTTTCAAAAAAAGTATCACATAACAACTGACTGCATGTGTTCATTTTGTTCTTTTGGAGAGTATTTACTTCACGTTGGTAAATGATCATCAATACCATTTCATCTGATTATTGTACGTTACCAATAAGGACGGACGTCTACTTTTACAAGACAAAAACAAAAGACTCTCTGCTATGTACTCCTATATTCAAATGGGAGAAAGAAATTAGAGATAAGATCTAAGAACTTTTATTTCCAACAAAAGGAAAGTCAATAAGCTGAGGTGAGTTGTCAACCCTTTGTTTAAATAAAGCTATATATATATATATATATATATATTATGTAAAAATTACCCAAAGAACTGACTGGATTTGAAAATACTCGAAATGGTGTTTTATCAATTTCAGTGTAATAAAATGTTCAGTGTTGTCTTGCCACCTGATTTCAATGAAAATAAAAAAGATGATTATCAGAGTGAAGAAGGGGGCCTCGGTGGCCGAGTGGTCTAGCTGGGGTTGTGAGTTCGAATCTCACCTGTGGCGGTGTGTGTTTGACTCCGATCTTAATTGACAAGGATTGCCAATTTTCCTACCGAAGGTCGGTGGTTCTCTCCGGGTACTCCGGCTTCCTCCACCAATAAAAACTGGCCGCCGCGAAATGGCCAAATGTGCTGAAAACAGCATTAAACCCCAACTAAACAAACAAACAAACAGAGTGAAGAAAAATTAATGTTCATGTTGGCATATTTTTACTGATTAATGTATTACCTGCAATACTAGCAATACAAAGTATTGAAGTAGTAGATACTCTGAATGATTCTAATATATCACCCGGATTGTTAGCATCAATAACCATTACACAACTTTCAGATGATGTACTGGTACATATCCACACTAATGATGAAAACTGTTCTTTCTCAGAACCTTTTAAATTTTTCTCATGATCCTTCAGCAAAAAAAGAGTTGATATTAAAAAATGTGTGAGTCTTCCAAGGAAGACATGTGTCGCCTGCGGACGTCAATTTTTACAAAAGATAATAAAATTTTCTAAAAATGAAATATATATGCACACCTTTGCATTAAAGTTAATGGACAGAGAAAGTTTCATCAAATTGCTGTGAGCAATTATGGAGTAGTAGAGGATAGAAGTTGTGACCCCCCCGCCTTTTTTTTAAAATGTCAATTTGTTTAAAATTTATAAAAAGAAAATATATATGCACACCTGTGCATTAAGGTTAATGCACAGAGGAAGTTTCATCAAATTCCTTTGAGCGGTTATGGAGTAGTAGAGGATAGAAGTTTTTTTACCCCCCCCCTTTTTTTTTTTAAAAATGTCAATTTTTAGAGGAAAAAAATTAAAATTTTCTAAAAATGAAATATATGTGCACACCTGTGCATTTAGGTTAATGCACAGAGAAAGTTTAATAAAATTCCTTTGAGCGGTTATGGAGTAGTTGAGGATAGAAGTTTTGACCCCCCTCTTTTTTTCAAAAATGTCAATTTTTAGAGAAAAAAAATTAAAATTTTCTCAAAATAAAATATAAATGCACACCTGTGCATTAAGGTTAAAGCACAGAGAAAGTTTCATCAAATTCCTTTGAGTGGTTATGGAGTAGTTGAGGATAGAAGTTTTGCCCCCCCCCCCCTTTTTTTGCAAAAATGTCAATTTTTACCAAAAAAAAATTGAAATTTTCTAAAAATGAAATATATATGCACACAGACGCAAGACGCAAGACACAAGACGACGCAAGACACAACACGCAAGACGACAGATAGTGATCCCTATGTGTCAACCATGCGTTCTGCAGGCGACACACAATAAGATGATATATATAGAATATTTACAGGGAGGTTGGAAGACCAAGACTGATGTAATAAAGAAATAATTCATTGATACTATGCTCTATGCTTATTTTAACATCAGTAGACATTATATTTGTTTATTTTTCACTGAGTGATAGTGAAAAATATAAACAAATATAATACCTACCCATGTTCAAATAAGCATAGAGCATAGTATCAATGAATTATTTAGATTCTAATAGAACAATATGCATCATTTCTGTTATCACAGTGAACCCTATAAAGCATCATCTATGGGCAGCCATGTTGATTTTAACAAAGTGAAAATATAATTTTTTTTAGAACAAACAAAATAAAATCAGATGTACATTTTTGTGATATTTTGTAAAGCATTCCAGATCCTGTACAACATATGATTTTAGTTGAATGTATTATGTTATACTTTGAATTGTGACTTCGTTCTTTCGACTGTGATCCATTCCGCATGATGGTTGTATTTTGAGCTTGGTTTTGTGAACAGGCCTGAATAGCTCACCTGTAATTTTCTGTTTAGATCTTGCCTTCATAAAAACATGAAATAATTTCTGAATTCACAGTATTTTTTTTTGTTAAAGTGCAATACCACCAATAAGTATTGGTCTGACAGTTTGGAGGATAAAGCTTCTCAGCAGAATTGAATTTCTAATTTCTTTTGCTCATCAACTTTTCTTCTAGGATCTGTCGCTTTCAAATAGTTTTTTTTTGGAAGGGGTGTGATCATGCATTGAAAATTAGGAAAAAATGAAAACAATTAATAAACCGATTAATACCATTTAATTTATTTCAAGTATGCTCTAAACATCAGTGAAAATAAACCGCCTCGGTGGTCTCGTGGTAGCGTGCTCGCTCCGAGTGCAGATTCAATCCCCTGCCGGGTCAAACCAAAGACATTAAAATTGGTATTTGCTGCTTCTCCACCAAGCACGCGGCATCCTGGAGTAAGAGCAAAGATTGGTCGGCTGGGAGTCAGTATAATGTGTCCAAGTGAGGTGATATGTCTTCCTGCTGACAGTTATCTTGTGAGCTAGCACATTAAAAGTCCAACTTAGCATGTCGGTCTAGTACAAAGCAGGGATCATATGCATTATCATATGAACATGTTCTCGTCCTGATATGCACCTGGTTGCCACTGGACGTTAAACAATAATTCATCCATCAGTGACAATATGTAAATAATCTTTCAAGGTAAAAAACTCCTATAAAGGGTCAATTGAAGATTTTGGTCATGTTAACATATTTATAGATCTTACTTTGCTGAACATTTTTGCTGTTTACAGTTTGTCTTTATTTATAATAATATTCAAGATAATAACCTAAAACAGCAAAATTTCCTTAAAATTAACAATTCAGGGACAATAACCCAAAAATGGGTTGCTCGTTTCATCTGATTATTTCATGGCAGGTAGATCTTGACCTCATAAAATTTTTTAAGTCTAGTCAGTTTTGCTCTAACTGCTTTAGTCTTTGAGATATGAGCCATTGTTCTTGATGGAGAACAAAATAAATTACAAACTTTATACTAGATAGCCTAAGGATCTTCTAGCCTAAGTTTGGCTGAAATTGATCCTGTAGTTTCAGAGGAGAAGATTTATTGAAAGTTTACAAAGATGATGAAAAAAATGTGAAAAATTGTTTTTAAATGGAAAAAACTCCTATAAAAGGTAAATTAACAATTTTGGTTATGTTGACTTATTTATAGATCTTACTTTGTTGAACATTTTTGCTGTTTACAGTTTGTCTTTATCTATAATAATATTCAAGATAATAACCTAAAACTGCAAAACTTCCTTAAAATTAACAATTCAGGGGTAAAAACCCAACAAAGGGTTGACCTGATGAACATTTTTACTTCATGTCAGGTTTGCTCTAACTGCTTTAGCTTTTGAGAAATAAGCCAAAAACTGCAGTTTACCCCCTATGTACTAGTTTAGTCATCACGACCATGTTTCTCGACAATCAAGAAAATAAAACACAAACTTCATACTAGATACCCTAAGGATCATTCCACCAAAGTTTGTGCCCAATTGGCCCAGTGGTTTCAGAGGAGAATATCTTAAAAGTTTACGCCGGACAACGAAGACGACGGTCGCCAAGTGATTGCTCACATGGAATTATAAGCCAGGTGAGCTAACAATGCTACGTTCAGATTAAATTTTCATTTTCTGTTTCATTGTGAATGACATTTTTATTTTCTGTTTTCCCTTGTTCATATCCCTTCCTCAGTTAGGGTTTTATACATTATAATATGAAAGTTCATTGATGGACAACTTCCTGGACTAAAAAAAATATCTTAATAAATATTTCACATTTTGACTTCAAATTTTTACTTTTAATTCTTGGTTGAGCTTTTCGACTTCATCTTTGGTATCTTTCTTTGGTTCCTGTTCTGTATCTATAGAGTAGAAAACACTGGCCCCCACTATAGATCCCCCATCTCTTGTCCTTCCTCCTGTCAAGTCTACACCAGCAGCACACCATATCTATAAATATATCAATACACAGTTTAATCTAGCTTGTTCAAACTCAAAACTATCTTTAAACATCTTTCACAACAGTTTGCAACTTTAGTAACTCAAACCAACTTAAAGCTGAACTATTTTGCCAGTCTGAAGTTCCACTGTATGTGGTGAACATATTGTTTAATCAGCAACTTATGGCCAAAAATTTGGAAATCCAAAATAAGAAAGCAAAAAAGAGGTTCCCAAGAGCATGAATCGCTCATCTGTTATTTTTTGTGTAGATCTTGCATTAATGATTATTTTTGTTATTTAATGTATACGGTCGCATTTTCATCTTGATATTGACTTGTACAGCTAAAATATAGAATCCTGAAACCAAATATATATGGTTGCTAGGGACTTCTCCATCAGTTGCTATTGATTTTTTCAATGACCTTGATCCTTGAGACTCCATATTGATGTGTACTTGTATAGGGTCCTATCTAAATATATATGGTTGCCAGTGACTTTTTCATTGGTTGCTATGGACTTTTTCAAACATATAATTTATTGTATTTAAATACTAAAATTACAAGGATTTCAGTTTTATTATGTTTTAGGATCTAGACACCCTGAGACACTTTCAAAATTATTTTGTGGGAAACTGCAGGTGTTCTGTCTCACCATAAGACAAGGAAATCTCAAACTGGTAAAAATTAGAACTGCTTTGTTTCAAAAGTGAGAAAAAAAATTTATGAAATTAACAGATATGGAGTATGAATTAATGTACAGTACATGTACTATAATTACTGTAAATAATACTGCTATTATACCGAAGTCTGTTCAGGCCATACTGTATACAAGCTGGTATAGTTGAGCATTACCATGAAATATGTCTTAATCAAAATTTAACATGGTAATCACTGTAGATATTTACCTGTCAGACTCATCTATTTCAATCACATCTGTGATTGTTAGACCCACACCTGTATGTATCAGGTAACACACCTGTCCATTTAATTAGTCAGTATAAGTTTTCCATGGTAAAATACTCAATTTTATCATTGTTCGGACCAAACTTTTTTTTTTGAGAAACAAGGGCTTTCTTTACGTGAAAATAAAGGGAAATTATAAAGAATTTCCAAAACAGTTTGAGCCATTGGTGGTGTTTGAGTGATATGAGTTCCAGGTAATGAAGTTCAACAGTATAAAACATGAATCATAAATACATTAAAATTAAATTTCAGTCTTCCTTTCTTTGGATTTTTCAGTGGAGGAATTTTTTTAAAATACAATGTAGTTATGATAATGGCTGACACAGCAAAGCATTGGCCAATATGGTGCTAGGAGATCTTAAAGAGCTGACAAACACTGGTACCTTGAGTCCATCATCTTTTTCCAGTAATGGTCTACAGTACACTGGAACTGGTACTGGTACATGATTCTTTGATGGTATATCTCTGGAAACAGTAGTCAGTTTGGCAGGTAAACTCCAGCCATATGCCTGTAGTCGTCCATCATCTTTCTTTACATGTGCTCTCACTTGTTTGTACTGTTCCATTCTTTCTTTTTCTCGTTCTTTCTTGGCTTTTTCTGACATTCTAATACAATAAAGGAAGAAACAGAACTGTTAGTTCTATAAAATATCAGTTTTAGTTAATCATTTTTATGCTGAATCCAGCTGCAGCTATCATGTAAACATTGAACAAGAATTAGATTTCTTTTAATGATAGAGATAAAATATTCTTAACAAGAGGCTCTCAAAAGCCTGAATCGCTCACCTGTTATAATATTTATGTAGATCTTGCATCAATGATTACTTTTGCTATTTAATGTATACCCTCGCAATTTTCTACTTATATTGACTAAAGCTAAAATATAGAATCATGAAGCGAAATAGATTTGGTTGCTAGGGACTTTTTCATCGGTTGCTATGGACTTTTTCATTGGTTGCTATGGATTTTTTCTGTGGAATTGACTTTTGACCTTCCATTTTGACTTGAACATGTAAATTGTAGGTTCCAGAACCAAATATATATCTGGTTGCTAGGGACTTTCCATTTTTTGCTATTGATTTTTTCAATGACCTTGACCCTTGAGCCTCCATACTGACTTCCACAGCTATATTATAGGGTTCTGGATCTATATATATATATGGTTGCTAGGGACTTTTTCATCACTTGATATGGAATTTTTCAATGACCTTGACGTTGACCTTCCATTTCAGTTGTACAGCTACACCATCAGTGACAATATGTCAGACCATTATTTTTACTGATAATTACTGTTTACCTGTAAATAATTTTTCAAGGACAAAAACTCCTATAAGGGGTCAATTGACAATTTTGTCATGTTGACTTATTTGTAGATCTTACTTTGCTGAACATTTCTGCTGTTTACAGTTTGTCTTTATCTATAATAATATTCAAGTTAATAACTTCAAAATTTCCTTAAAATAAACAATTCAGGGGCAATAACCCAAAAATGGGTTGACCAATTTGTCTGAAAATTTTATGGCAGGAAGATAATGACCTCAAACATTTTTACTTCCTGTGAGTTTTGCTCTAACTGCTTTAGTTTTTGAGATATGAGCCAAAAAGTGCATTTTCACCTATGTTATATTTTTAGCCATGGCAGCAATGTTTCTCGATGAATAAGAAAATAAAACACAAAATTTATACTAGATACCCAAAAGATCTTTCAGCCTAAGTTTTGATGAAATTGATTCTGTAGTTTCAGAGGAGAAGATTTTTGAAAATTTACAAAGATAATGAAAAAAATGTGAAAGATGGTCTTTAAAAGGCAAAAACTCCTACAAGGGCTCAATTGATGATTATGGTCATGTTGACTAATTTGTAGATCTTACTTTGCTGAACATTTTTGCTGTTTACAGTTTGTCTTTATCTATAATAATATTCAAGATAATAACCTAAAACTGCAAAATTTCCTTAAAATTAACAATTCAGGGGCAATAACCCAACAAAGGGTTGATCGATTTGTCTGAAAATTTCATGGCAGGTAGATCTTGACCTGATGAACATTTTCACCCCGTCAGTTTTGCTCTTAATGCTTTAGTTTTTGAGATATAAGCCAAAAACTGCAGTTTACCCTATGTTCTATTATTAGCCATGGTGGCCATGTATCTCAACGGACAATAATATAAAACACATATTTTTATTCTAGATACCCTTAGGATCCTTCAGACTAAGTATGGCTGTAATTGGTTCAGTGGTTTCAGAGGAGAACATCTTTGAAAAAGTTTACAGCGGATGACGGATGCCAAGTGATGACAAAAGCTCACATCCTTTTAGGACAGGTCAGCTAAAAAGTTGTTAAAACTGTTAAATTAATTCAAATTATTAATAGGGATACAATTCAACTAGAGGCTCAGAGGGCTGAGCCTGTATCGATCACATGGCATGAAAGCCATTTTTATTGGTGTACCTCAAAGATGGATTAGTCACTTCTCCCTATCATTATGGTGTGGTAAGCCTTGTAGGAACCAAATTTTTCTCCATCAAGGTCTTTCTGCTTACACGTCAGCATATTGTAATATTCAGCAGTTTTCCAGAAGAGTTTTGCATGCATTTCCCATAGGGTGTTATGTTTACCTAAGTCCTCTGCTGGTTGCCATCTTGAATGAGGGATTGGCACCAAAGTAACAAGCCATGTTTGGTTTCAAGCAATTCTGCGGTTCTGTAGATTTTTGTTATAAGCCATAGACACTTTCTGTCACGTTTGGCTCTATTTGGCCACCAGTTTCAGAGAAATTTTTTTTTCTTAAAACCACCAATCAGAAACAAGAATTACCCATGGTGGCCATGTTTGTCACCTTAAATCTGGACACAATGAGGAAACTTTGTAAATAAACAGCTGCGCTATGAGCGCATGATACACCCGTTGTCCAGAAATTTAAATTTCCCTTATTTAATGAACAACGTTTCGTAACTCCGAAATTTGAACGAATAAAATTCCATATCTGTCCAAAGTCTGAAAAATTGACAGTTTTCGATGATTTTTCAACAAATAAAGTTCCATAACTCCAAAATGTCATATCGAAAATTTATAAAAAACAAAAGGGAGCTTAAATCAATAGATAAAAACAAGTCACAAAATTTTTGTGAAAATTGCTCAAAGCATTTTTAAGTTATTGTCTGAAAACTGGAAAATCCCCCACTTTTAGCTTTTGTCATCACTTGGCGTCCGTCACCCGTCCATTAACTTTTCACATTTTAATCGTCTCCTCTCAAAACACTGGGCCAAATGGAATTATATATTAGGTCCTTTGCTCATTTCGTCCCTATCAGACAACAATTATGGACACCATGGGTAATTGTTGTTTCTGATTGACCGAGTTTTATAAAAAATTTTTTGTCTGAAACTGCTCCGACATATGGAATAAAACTTGACAGGAAGCATAATTTTTATGTGAATTTCCTCAGTTCGTCCCGATAGGACTACAAATATGGCCACTATGGGCAGTTTTTGTTTCTGATTGGCTGATATAAAAAAGTCTTCTCCTCTGAAATTGCTTGGTCAAATGGAACAAAACTTGACAGGAAGCATATATGGAAGATCCCTTATAAAGTTTCCTCATTTCATCACGATCGCACTACAAATACAGCCGCATGGGCATTTCTTTTTTCTGATTGGCTGATATAAAACAATCTTCTCCTCTGAAGCCGCTTGGCCAAATGGAACGAAACTTGACAGGAAGCATCTATGGAAGGTTCTTTATAAAATTCTCTCATTTTGCCCGATCGGCCAACAAACATGGCAATCATGGGCAATTCTTGTTTCTCATTGGTTGATTAAAAAAAAAATTCTCTTGAACTGCTTGGCCAAAATTGTCAGCCAATTTTGACAGGAAGCATCTATGGAACGTCTTTTATGAAATTGATTTTTTTCATCCTGATTGGACAACAAGCATGGCTGCCATGGGCAATTCTTGTTTCTGATTGGCTGATATAAGGAAAAATTCTTCTCCGAAACCATTTGGCCAAATAGAACGAATCTGGACAGGAAGTATCTGTGGGAGGTTTTTTTTATAAAGTTTCCTCAATTTTGTCCAGATCAGGTGACAAACATGGCCACTGTGGGCAATCTTGTTTCTGATTGGTTGATTTAAAAGATATTATTTCTCTGTAACAGCTAGGCCAAATAGAGCAAAACTTGACAGAAAGTGTCTATGGCTTATATATAGCAGAATTACTTGAAACCAAACATGGCCTGAACATTCCTCATAAGGTGTCAATCCCTCATTCAAGATGGCCAGCAGCAGAGGATTTAGGTCAACATAAGACCCTATGGGAAATACATGCAAAAATCTTATGTAGAACCACTGAATTGAAGAATATGCTGACCTGTAAGTAGAAGGACCTTGATGCAGAATTTGGTCCCTACAAGGCTTACGAAACTTCATAATAATAGTGATAAGTGACTTCTCTCTTTGAGGAACATCAATAAAAACAGCTTTCATTCCAGGTGAGCAATACAGGCTCAGCACTCTGAGCCTCTAGTTTATGAATAAAGTCCCATTACTCAAAATTAATAAGAAAAAGTCGATATGTACAAACAATTCAACAAAGTTTTATGAAAATTGGTGAAAGCGTTTTTGAGTTATTGTCTGAAGTTTGGACAACGGACGAACAGATGGACAGACGGAAAACAACTGTATACATAATACATCCCATCTTTAAAGATGGGCATAAAAAAAAACTCCCATAGATTGCTGTAAAGTTTCGTTCATTTTAACCAAGCAGTTTAGAGAAGATTTCTATATATCAGCCAATCAGAAACAAGAATGGCCCATGGCAGCAATGCTTGTCTTCCAAACAAGATGAAGAAAATTTATTCATAAAAGACTTTCCATTGATTCTTCCCGTCAAATTTGGCTGACAGTTTTGGCCAAGCAGTTCAAGAGAAAAATTTTTTTTTAATCAAGCAATGAGAAACAAGAAATGCCCATGATGGCATGTTTGTTGCCTGATTGAGACGAAATGAGGAAACCTTAGATAGATACTTCCTGTCAAGTTTTGTTCCATTTGGCGAAGTGATTTCAGAGAAGAAGATTAAAATGTGACAAGTTAACAGATGGACAATGGACGCCAAGTGATGACAAAAGCTGACATGGCCTTTGGCCAGGTGAGCTAGAAAGAAATATGACTACTTAAAATACAAATTATGTTCAATGTTTATTTACAACTCTTCTGGTGATTTGTTGAATTTTTGACACCATTACTTTCAATATAATTTACTGCTGCCTTGTGGCATAATGTTCTCTTGGATCTCCTGTTTCAGTGTCTTCCAAAATTAATACATTTTCCAGACTTTGATGTTGACTATCCAAGAAACAAATAAAATCTAATGTTATATAAAACAAAGTTCTTCCGAGGCTAATTTTATTTATTCAATCATTTCTCTACTTAACCTACTAAATACAAATAAACCTACATGGTATGCTGATGTACTAAAACTGGATCTTCTAACAGTGATTCTATTTTACTGGATCTAAACAAAGCATGCCTAGGAATTACAACACATAATATCATACCAATTTATTCTCACTATCTCAATATAATCACTGTGTACTACCTCTAATGCCAGAAAGCCAGAACAAGTTTTCTAATCCCCCCTCTTACATTCAGGACAGGTTTTATCATATTTAGTCTTATATTCTATTATTGACTAACAATAGAATATAAGCCTAAATATGATAAAACAATATAAAACAAAATGTCAAAGTACGCCAATACGACACATACCTGTATATATGATATTGGACTGGTTAGTCAATGAAGATTCATATGACATATTGGACTAGTCAATATGACATATTGGCATGGTTAGTCAATAAAGGTATAATTGCGCAAGGTTTTCCATATTGGCTTAGTTATTGGTCCTTGGCTAGCCATATTGGACTTCGGCAAATAAGACTATATTATTAATTAACATTGGCTTTAATACGACTAAATCTGTCCTTTCAATACAGAATCATTAATTCAAGCCAATATAAAAAAACAACGCCAATAGATTTTTTGCTGTACTGGCCGATTTGTAACTTTTGAATACATATGAAAACTCCGAAATGTTTACATTATATCTAAATTTATAAGATGGTCTGTGATTAAAGGTGCTTCAAAATTGATGATTATAAATTATTCGGTAATAGCTCCGACTAAAAATATCTTTCACAACCCTGACATTTCAATCCTTCAATGACTATACTTAAGAATTAATTTTTTCAAAGAGTTGATTCAGAAAAAAATTCATATAGAATATGCATTGTGAAAACTAATTAATTAATAAAGATATCATTACATGGTTATTTCTGCATGGCCTTGTTCTTGGTCCTCGGCCAGCTATATTCAGTCACATTTCAGGTCATAGATTTGATCCTGAGCAATGTCAAACTTTTTAAAAATTCGTAAGGGTTCCACGGAACCCAGTGTCTCGCCTACTTTTGATGTTGTCTATATTTTCAGTGTGATAGGTGAATGCACATAATAGATTTGCAGTTAATGAAATAAAACATTTGAAATGTATGAAAAAAGATTTTGTTGTAAAAAATTAATATAGTATGCAATTATATATATATAGATTTATAAATGAGTAGAAACATAAGCTTCTGTCCAAATTTGGTAAAATTCCTGGATAGTTTAAGAAAGTTATTAAAATTTTAAAAACTTTAACCACAGAGTGAATGTAATGTTTCCTGGCAGAAAAACTAAGTCCATTTATAAGTAAAATACGGAAAATTTTTTTTTTTTTTTTACTAAATTTACTTCTGGATACTATATTATGATCATAAACAAGCTTCTGTCCAAGTTTGGTACAAATCCAGGATAGTTTAAGAAAGTTATTAAAATTTTGAAAACTTTAACCACAGAATGAATGTAATGTTTCCTGGCAGAAAAACTAAGTCCATTTATAAGTAATATACAGAAAAACTGGAATTTTTATTTTACAAAATTTACTTCTGGATACTATCTTATGATCATAAACAAGCTTCTGTCCAAGTTTGGTACAAATCCAGGATATTTTAAGAAAGTTATTAAAATTTTAAAAACTTTAACCACAGAGTGAATGTAATGTTTCCTGGCAGAAAAACTAAGTCCATTTATAAGTAAAATACGGAAAAACTGGAATTT
Organism: Mytilisepta virgata; assembly: GCA_028015205.1. NCBI lineage: Eukaryota > Metazoa > Mollusca > Bivalvia > Mytilida > Mytilidae > Mytilisepta > Mytilisepta virgata. The sequence continues at coordinate 47,429,570 of CM051520.1, forward strand.
TTTTTTTACAAAATTTCCTTCTGGATACTATCTTATGATCATAAACAAGCCTCTGTCCAAGTTTGGTAGAAATCCAGGATAGTTTAAGAAAGTTATTAAAATTTCAATAAAATGCTCCGCTGGGCGCAGCTTGATACGACCGCAGAGGTCGAACCCTGAACAGTTGGGGCAAGTATGGACACATCATTCAAGCTTGATACAACATTGAATTTGGATTGTGAATATAAAATAATTACCTCTTTTTTAACTTTTGTGCAATACACTATGAAGTTCTGGATGACAGTTGAACAGAGAATAAAATATCACAAGTTTGTGATGACATTTAAGTGCATCAAAAATGATGCCCCATCATATCTTACTAGCAAGTTTCATTATGTTTCAGACAGAAATCCATACCCCTCGAGAAATGCTGTTCAAGGAAACCTCATACTCCCTAAACCAAAAATTGAATTGTTCAAGAAATCTTTTATGTATTCTGGACCATTCTTGTGGAACAATTTGCCTATATCGTTACGAAATATTACAAATGTTAATTCTTTCAAATTCAAAATAACAGATCATTTATTGAAATCAACCAATTGAAAAAATATGTAATATTAATTATTTCATCATGTTTATTTTTCTTAACATTTTATGCAGTTGTATTGAACATTATCATTGCTTGACTTTTATACTAATGTATGCCATGTATATGTTTGCATTTTTTGTTTATGCTTTTCTATGATGAGGGCCTCAGGGAAGATTAGTTATATAGCTAACTGTGTAACCCTCTTAAAATAAAGTATTGTTGTTGTTGTTGTTGTTGTTGTTCCACATTGTCCCCTTCCCTCCCAAAAAAAAATTAAAAAAAAAAAAAATTATTGTAACCCCCCCTTTTTTTCCTAAAAGAAATCTGAAATTTCCTTTTTAATTTATGAAATATGAAATGATAAAAAAATTTCCCCCTCCATAATTTCTCATTTACCCACCCCCCTAAATTTTTTTTCAAACCCCACCCCCCCTTTCGTTTGATACTTTGCAACCATAACAGCCAATTTAAATACACCATAATTTATTAAAATAGAAAATGACATCATAGTCATGGATGGTAAATTTTAAATATACATAATTTAAAAGCATTTTAGATGAGATAAACAAAAAAACTTCATCAGCAAATTTTATATTTCCAAATTTCCAACGAACTTCATTAAACTAAAGATATTGGCAAATTTCCAATGGAATTTGTTAATAATAAAGTTTTGATAACAGGTCACACATATCAATTTCTTGCTATTACACAATACTGTGCAATTGAAAATTTATTGAAATATTTGATACATAATAGGTTTATGACACAGAATAAGTGAAATCAAAAAACTTAGAATTGGTCATATGATTTGAATTTATATTCAACTTTTTTCTTCTTGTGCAATACAATATGCTGTGGATAAATGCCCCACCCCCCCCCCCCCCCCAAAAAAAAAAAATTACCCCTTTTTTATCTTTAATTTTGGACCCCAATTTGAACCAACTTGAAAACTGGGCCCATAATAACAAAACTAAGTACAAATCTGAAATGAGAAAAAAATTTTCCCCACCCCCCGCCAATTTAATATTTACCCCATAAATTTTGACACCCCCCCCCCCCCCCACTTTCCCTTTTTCAAAAAAAAAAATCTTTCCCTCAAGATAATGTCATAATCCCTATTCAAAATTATCATGAAGTTTGCAAACATAATTAAACATTTAAATACATCATTGAAGTCTTAAAATAAAAAATGACATATGGCTAAAATTAATATTAATTCATAGTAAGTTCTAAAAATAAATTGACAGCTATAAATCACCCCAAAAACAATCAACATTTCTTTATACATAATTGAATCATACACAATATTTTACTTTAAATGTGTTTGGAATGTGTTTGGATTACCTTCCTTAGCCCACCAAGCTAATATCATAGATTTCTATTTATTTATACTACAGTTATTGTGCAAAAACCAAGAAAAATGCTTATTTGGGCCCTTTTTTAGCCCCTAATTCCTAAACTGTTGGGATCAAAACTCCAAAAAATGATCATAAACCTTGTGTTAAAATTTCATAGATTTCTATTTACTTATACTAGACTTATTGTGCGAAAACCAAGAAAAATGCTTATTGGACCCTTTTTTGGCCCCTAATTCTTAAACTTTTGGGACCAAAACTCCCAAAAACAATCCCAACCTTCCTTTTGTGGTCATAAACCTTGTGTTTAAATTTCGTAGATTTCTATTAACTTATACTACATTTATAGTGCGAAAACCAAATGTCTACAGACTCCGACGGACGACGGACGACGACGACGACGACGACGCCAAAGTCATACCAATATACGACAAAAGTCGAAGGCTCGACAAAAAGATACTGCTTATGTCGCATGTAGGAGTAAGGGAAAAAGAATAATGTGTTCTGGTCAGGGGAAAGTATATTCAATTGTGAGGTAGAACATTAAAAAATTGGCTCAGTGTTTGTCAAGTACATAGTTTCTTATATATTCTGAATATTGTAGTACTGCCTTTTATTTGCTTTTGGAAGTTTTAATTATCTTAATTTGAATAGTGAATTTGTTGGCTTTGTGGAAATGTCTAGGTTTTCCACATTAGTTGTGAAGATGTTCCATATATTTTCTCAGTTTTGAAGCTTGCATCCAGTAGTGCAAAGACATTAAAAACAATGATAGATGGCTAAAATACATCATATGCCAGTCAAATAGTTCTGAAAAGTTATTTAGGGATCTGTCTATGATAGCATTATGGAGGTCAGAAACTGGTATCTAAATTTTATGGTCCCAAAAGGTAAATAAGCACAGGTATTATATATGTAATAATGTTAAGTTTTGAAGAATGCACCCCCAAATCTTAAAGTATGGTACATTTTCAGAACATGATAATCATATGATGAATATATATAACCCACTGATAAGGAACAGTTAATGAACAAGAGGATCGAAAGAGCCTGAATGGCTCACCGGTTATTTTACATGTAGATCTTGCATCAATGATTATTTTTGCTATTTAATGTATACCGTCACATTTTCTGCCTTAATATTGACTTGTACAGCTATAATGTAAAATCCTGAACCAAAAAATATATGGTTTCTAGGGACTTTTTCATTGGTTAATATGACTCTTGCAATTTTGACATGTACAGCTATGTTATAGGGTTCTGAATCTAAATATATATGGTTGGTAGGGACTTTTTCAATGACCTTGAATCTTGACCTTTCTTAAAGACTTGTACAGGTAAATCCTGAGCCCAAATAGATATCTTTTCATCAGTTGCTACAGACTTTTTCAATGACCTTGACCCTTCATTTTACTTGTACAGCTATCATTTAATTTATTTCACATTATGCTGAACAGTTTGTCTTTATCTATAATAATATTCAAGTTAATAATCTAAAACTGCAAAATTTCCTTAAAATTAACAATTCAGCGGCAATAACCCAAAAATGTGTTGACTAATTTGTCTTAAAATTTCATGGCAGGTAGATCTTGACCTCATAAACCTTTTTACTTTGGGTCAGTTTTGCTCCAACTGATTTAGTTTTTGAGATATGAGCCAAAAAGTGCATTTTTAGCCATGGTAGCCATGTTTCTCGATGGACAAGAAAATAAAACATAAACTTTATACTAGATACCCTGAGGATCATTCAGGTTAAATTTAGCTGAAATTGATCCTGTAGTTTCAGAGGTGAAGATTTATGAAAGTTTACAAAGATGACGAAAAAAATGTGAAAAATTGTCTTTAAAGGGCAAAAACTCCTATAAGGAGTCTATAAAGATTTTGGTCATGTTGACTTATTTGTAGATCTTACTTTGCTGAACCTTTTTGCTGTTTATAGTTTGTCTTTATCTATAATAATATTCAAGATAATAACCTAAAACTTGCCAAATTTTCTTAAAAATAAAAATTCATGGGCAATAACCCAATAAAGGGATGACAGATTTGTCTGAAAATTTCATGGCATGTAGATTTTGACCTGATGAACATTTTTACCTAATTGGCCCAGTGGTTTCAAAGAAGATCTTTGAAGAAAAGTTTACACCGGACGACAACAGACAACGGATGCCAAGTGATGGCAAAAGCTAACATGGCCTTTTAGGAGATATGTACTACCTTGTGCGCTAGACTTTTGTAAAAGCAGTTTTTGTGTATGATCTGACTTTTATGTTCAATTGTGAGAAAAAGCCAGAAAACATACTTTTTTCACAAATTCATGTATTACTGGTTCCATAGACGAACGTTAACAGAGAACAGATTTACAGCAGTTTATTTCATTTCTACCTCTTTAAGGGCTAGAAGAAATTTCATTGAGCTACAAAAAAATCCAAAATATTTCGGATCTTCCACGTGTCTGCAAGTATCGGTACAAATGTTATTTACTGTAACATTAAGAAAACTTTCCGTTGTAAAATAATACTAAAATACCGAGTTCGAGTTACTAAATAAATTCAGTATAAAAAATTGATAACTGTAACCTGTGGGTTACAAAAGTCTCCCAAACGAAGGCATGGATTTTTCTACCATTCAGCTGGGTCCGGTAAAAGGACCCAATCCCAATGGGAATTATTTTAAAATCATGCAGAATTCCCAAAAATGTTAACTTACACCTCTAACTTTTGTTCCCAATTGACCAAAATTTTTCCCAAAATAGGCAAAAAACAACCCTTCCCAATAACCCTGGATAAACCCCTGGAAGGCCACAATATACAAAAACCTTTAATGAATCTATACCAACAAATGAATGCAATATTTTCTTATTCATTTGAGCCCATATCCTCTGCACCCCTTTTGGACCTCCTTTTAAAAAAAATTTGGGCAAGGGTTCCCCATGCCGTGCCTATCCGGCTGGGTCTGGGGTTATTCACCCAATTATATATTGCTGAAAACAAAACATTTTTCAAATTGTTTCTATAGTAACACCACCTCTACTTAGACCCCCCAAAAACAACCTTAAAGACCCCCACAGAAAAAGCATACATAACATATCCCATCAAAACATTTGTTTGAACAGAAAAATTTTAAAAAAAATTTTTACTCTTAAATGCATTTATTTTTTAATTTCAAGCGAATTATATCCCCAGTTGAACCCCAAAATATATTCTGCACCTTTTTTGGACCCCCTTTTAAAAAAAAAATTGGACAGGGGTTCCCTGGGCCCAGCCTATCCCAGCTGGGTCTGGGGGTATAAACCCATTTCTAAATTGCTGAAAACAAAGTATTTATTTCATTTTGATTAGGAAGCGTTTCGCCTAGAAATACATACTGAATATATCTTTAAGTTCAATAAGTTATGAACATGTTGCTGAAAAAGTTTTTTCCTTATAGGTTTCTATAGTAAACCCCACCCCTATTTGGACCCCCCAAATATAACCTTAATGGACCCCCCCAAATATAACCTTAATGGATCCTCCAAATATAACCTTAATGGTCTGCCGAAAAAAAATTATTATTGACTGCACATCTAGAGGTGTATATCTAACATATCCCTAAGTTTCATAGATTTTGGACTTACCGCACCTGAGAAACACGTCGGAGAAAGAAAGAAAGAAGAATAATAATTATTTTTCAAAATGGCTGCCAAACGTCTCCAACCGATTTTTTTTTCTTGAACATGTTCTAATAATCATACTTTACAAAACTACAAAATTTCATGAAATTCTATGGTGCAGTTTTTGAAATATGAAAGTTTCCAAAAATGTTCATACTTTTTCCGTTTCCATGGCAATGGCAGCCATTTTGAACATTTTTAATGTTACATGCACAACAAGAGTTGGTGATCATCCTGAACTTAATTACTGTGAAGTTTCATAAAGATTGTTCCAGCCATCTCTGAGAACTCGTCCAGACAAAATTAGGTAGAAGAAAAAAAACCCAAAGAAACAAACAATAATATGTCAGACTACGTCTGGGGGCGACATAATGTAATAAGAAACGGGACAAAAACAAGAAGTCTCCAAACTTCGTTCGGGAGACTTAATTATCTAATGCTTGAAACTTGATTGTACTGCGTGTGGGGACTGTGCCAAAGGTTTCGGAATTTGAATAGTGCCCATGGGGGCTACATAGGCACTCTAAGGGTACATTATTCCTTTGCTACGCAACTCCTCTCAGGTTATTTGGAATACAGAACTGTAAGTTGGCTCAGTAATTGCCCTGCCAATGTAGATTGTGCCGAATGTTTCCGAATTTGAATAGTGCCCCTGGGGGCCGGGCTACACAGGTAGCCTTAGGATACATTATTCCTTTGTCATGCAACTCCTCTCAGGTTATTTGGAATACGGAACTGAAAGTTGACTCAGTAATTGTACCACTAATTTAGATTGTGCTAAAGGTTTTGGAATTGTTTTAGATGCAATTCCAACTTTGTAAATTTCCTTGAAGTCTCAAAGACCATTATTTTTTTAATTTTTGACAAGAAACCATGTATTTTCTGGATCACATCAACAGTAACACATATTGGGATCATCTAGATGTCAAAAATATGTGATCCCAACTTTGGTAAATTTCTTGAAAGTGTCGAAGACTATTATTGGAATTTTACTTAGCAATTATAGATTTTTTTTCATCATATTAGCTTTAAGACTTATCAGGATCATTTGGATTTAAAAATTATGCGATTCCAATTTTTGTAAAAAAATACTTTATTTGTGATTTCTACTTAGCAACCATATATATTTGGAATCATTATACCAACAGCACTAGTTTAGACTTTATGGATTTCAATTTCGGTAAATTTCTTGAAAGTATCTAAGACTATTATTTTTTGAATTTTGCTTAGCAAACAATGTTCTGTTAAACCAATGAGTATAGTTATTTATCTGTATTATAAACAACAACTTATACTTTTAGCTTAAATGATCAAATTTAGATTTATGACTTTCTTTAAAATTCCACTACTGTAAGTTGTATTTAAAAAAAAAAAAATTTTATCCCAGAGATATACATGCAGGTAACAAGGTTTGACTACTTTTATTAAACCAGAATCTATGATTACAAAGTTCGCCTCGTTTCCCAACTAAATTTGGTGTGTGACTGTGTAACTCCCTAAGATGCACCCTTACAACAAGTAATGTGATTGTAGGTGGCTAGGTATCAGAGAACTGAAATCGGACGTAAAACTTAAGGTCAAGGCAAAGTAATTGAACGCCATCTAGTGTTCATTTGTTTACCGTTTCAAGGGTAACAGCCCCTTGTCATTGTATCACGTCACCGACTGATTGTCTGATGTCGTAGTCGTTATAACGTTGACTCCGGAGTGGCAATGGCGTTGCCCCAAGGTAGAAATAATGGTGTGTTCAGACGTACAGTTATTGTGCAACGCTTCAAACGTTTCAAAACACATTGTGCATTCACACGTCTTTTCGCTTTTAGCTAAAACGCATTCGACTAATTTGTTTCAGAATCACAGGTACCTGTTGTTATTTGCACAGGTAATATTATGCAGGTAATTTGTATAGTTTAAATTTTAGGTATTTTTATAAAGTACAGTGTACTACCTCCATGGTATTACCATGCCTTAAGCCACATTTTTTCACAATAAGGTCACAGATACACTGTTATAACTTTACTAAACACCTCAACTCCTCCTTCATTTCTACGTTGATGGAGAAATAAAAAATATCTAGGAAGTGTAGATGGTCTTCTGTCCTTTTAAAAAAATATTGTTACTTTTATTTTTGATTAAATGTATTTTCAATGTCTCTTTTCTCACGAATTCGCCTGCTGGAATTAATTCGTACCGCTTCGGTATTTTTTTGGTATTTGAATATTAAATCAAATTGAATTGATTGAAATTGTGTGTTTAATCAACATACCAAGGTTAGCTTAATTTTATGATCTCATGACGGGATGCATTGAAAATGTACATTTATTTTTTTTTTTCATTTTTGTTAATAATTCGGCCACCCAAAATTGATATTTAGTTCTTTGGATTTTATGGTAAATATAGGTACCAGTGCGAGAGAGCAAAAAGTAAAAAAATTCTTGCGGTCTAGTTTTATTTTCAAGAGAAGATCAAACTTAAGTGTGACACAATTTTTAACTAAAATATTTGTAAACCAGAAACACTGTGAGCAAAGCTCACTACTTGATACCCCCGCCTTACATAAGATATATGAAAGGAACTTCAATATTTTGGACAGGAAAACTCCATGGGAAACCCCAAATGTTGGTCAGATTAAAATCTAAAATAGGAGGTGCACTACAGCATCATGTAATAAAGATCCTCTGAAAGTTTTATCAAATTCCATTCAGTAGTTCAGGAGGAGTTGCGGATGGCATCATGGTACCCCTATCACAATGATTGTCAAAATCCATGTTTTGGTATGGGTAACCCCAAATATTGAACAGATCAACTCTAAAATAGGAGGTGCACTATGGCATCATGTAATAAAGATCCTCTGAAAGTTTCATCAAAGTCCATTCAGTGGTTTAGGAGGAGTTGCGTATGGCATCATGGTACCCCTATCACATTGAAAGTCCATGTTTTTCTATGGGAAACCTAAAAAATTGGTCCAATCAAATTCTAAAATAGGAGGTGCACAATGCCATCATGGGATGAAGATTCTCTGAAAGTTTCATCAAATTCCATTCAGCAGTTTAGGAGGAGTTGTGGATACAAAGATCGGACGAAGGGACGGACGGACACAACGAATACTATATACCCAGCTTTTTTCAAAAGCGGGGGTATAAAGATGGAAGAGAATCAAAACTTTTAGGAGTGGACAAAAAATTTTCCTTTTAATTTGATGAAAAATGAAGAATAAGAGGCGAATTTTGAGCATTTATTTCTAGATGAAGCGGCAAAAAAATTGTAGCGGCGAAATCCAAAGACCTATAAATCCATTCGGTTTTGGCCTAATTTGTAAAGGATTTAACGGCGAATATTTCAGACAAAATAAGACATTATGTCAGTTATCCTTATGGATCTATGGACTCCTGCTAATATTATCTCTCGCATGAAAGAAGCTTTTGTTTAAACGTTTTAATTTTGTGATAACAACAATACCCTCTAAATATAACGCATATTGAAATAAAAAATGGCATTTTCAAATTATGTGGAGTTGGTTCACTTGACGCACTTTGTTTTTTGTTTAAAAATTTTGTGAAGCTTGACCAAAGTTTAACGCAATTTGAATTTGGAAAATATAAGTAATACGTAGAAACTCGACAAAATATATCAAAGATATGTATTTTTTATATCTATATTCAATATGGAAGGGGGGGGGGGGTTGTAAAAAGTAGGTTTTATACGTAAGAAACTTTTGAATCCTTAATATTTTACAGGACTATAAGGATACAGTTGCAATACAAATCATCCATCAACAACATGAAAATCAAACACTGTCATTCAACAAATAATATATAAAATATGCAACTCCTTAAAGAAAGTAAAACAAAATATAAATAAATAAATAAAATAGTAACTAAATAAATAAATAAAAACCAAAAAAAATAATAAAAACATTACGTTATCGAACGCCGGATGTCATGACGTTGACTGAAAAAAAATCACCAAAATTAGTACCTTCATGTTATCTTCAGCAGCAGATACCATGAAATCAAGCATGGGGACCCCAAAATATTTTTATATCATCAGAAAGCTTGTGGATGAGGCAATATAATATTGGTTTTTCATGAAACTGTAGGATTAACATTGATGGTTTTTACAGACTTTGCGAGCAAAATTTTCGAAACTTTGACGTTTTGCCTATATATCCTATGTTAAAAGTTAATTTTAGAACACATTTTCAAAGGGTTATAGCAAATGAATAAAAATGGGTACCCAACTTTTTTATTTTATATTCCAATGTACTTCAATTACGTTTACATACTGACAAAAAATTAGAAAACTGTAGGATACTTTCAATTACTTCGCCTTGACCTTAACCTAAGTCAATGAAGCACAATAAATTGAATGGGGTGACCTAATTTTCACGGGAGCTGTGTTACTCCCTGACACCAAGCAATATAACTGTAGGTCCCTCGGTATTGGAGAACTGAACTCGGACATAAAACTTAACCTAAGTCAATGAAGCGCGTTAAGTAGGTCAGAGTGACCTAATTTTGGTGGGAGACAATGTTACTACCCGAGATGCATCCTTCACCAAGTTATATGATTGTAGGCCACTTTGTATGTTAAAACTGATTTTTGACAAAAACTTAAAAGCCAGTCAACCGTATAATATGGGTCATGTGACCTTCATCTTATGTCATATGGGCAGTCTCTTCAACATGCACCAGCACACAAAATATATGATCCCATGTCAACTAGTAATTGAGAACAATTCCACCCTAGGGTTCACATTTTCAAGTCAGAAACGAGGCTTGCTGAGTTTCTGACAATAGAAAATGTGAACCTTAGTTCTTCTCAACAAAGTTGAGGTGCACTAACGGAGGATGCCGGGGTACTCCGTTAGTGCGCCTCAACTTTGTTGAGAAGAACTAAGGTTCACATTTTCTATCGTCAGAAACTCAGCAAGCCTCGTTTCTGACTTGAAAATGTGAACCCTCGGGTGGAATTGTCCAATCTCACATCTTAGACCATGACTGATTATTATAGTCTCGCTTCCGTGACAAAAGTTGCCAGCTCAACAAAAATGGTGGGTCTACATACATTTATAACATTTGTTGAGAAATGGAATTATTTGTAAATGGGATGACAGTCACTCAAGGCTAAAATTGTGGTCAAGGTTAGGTGTCAGACTGACACCTTCTTGCCAAGAAGTATCTACAGACCATATACAGTAGATATAGCTACAGAGAAATGGACTTAATCATGATAATGTGACTGAAGTGTGAAATTCAGGTCAAGGTCTCGGACAGCCATGGACTATCTATAGACCAAATATGGTTGGTCTATGTAATGCAGTTACTGAGAAATAGACATTATCCCAAAACATTAACTAGAGGCTCTCAAGAGCCTGCATCGCTCACCTGGATTTAACTTTTCACAGGACTAAAAATTTAAGTGTTGCAGTCAATTTGGCTGGTTTTTCTATAGGGTTCTATGTTAAACTAAGTTCGGCTGTGGCAGCCATCTTGTTTGACAGTCCAGGTCAATGGACATATTTCTAAAAGAGAACCATTTAAGAACCATTACTGCTAAATCTTGTTCCAACTGGCTAAGTGGTTTCAGACAAGAAGATTTTTAAATGAATTTTCCCATAGGGTTCTATGTTAAACTAAGTTCGGCTGTGGCGGCCATCTTGTTTGACAATCTGGTTGATCGAACATAATTCTGAAGAGGACCATCTAAAGACCATTGCTGCCGATTTAAGTTCCAATTGGATCAGTAGTTTCAAACGAGAAAATTTTTGATTGTATTTCCCGTAGGGTCCTTTGTTAAACTAAGTTCGGCTGTGGCAGCCATCTTGAAAATTTCATAGCAGGTAGATCTTGACCTGATGAACATTTTTGCCATGTCAGTTTTGCTCCAAATGCTTTAGTTTTTGAGATATAAGCCAAAAACTGCAGTTTACCCCTTATGTTCTATTTTTAGCCATGGCAGCCGTGTTTCCTGACGGACAAGGAAATAAAATATAATTTTATTCTAGATACCCTAGGGGTCATTCAGACTAAGTATGGTTTCAGAGTAGAAGATCTTTGAAAAAGTTTACGACAGCCGGGCGGAAGACGGAGGCCAAGTGATGGCAAAAGCTCACATGTCCTTTTCGGACAGGTGAGCTAAGAAGATTTCTAAAACATTCCTGAACCCAAAATGAAATAACAATACCGTAAGTGTGAACTATGATTTCTTTTTCCTATTCTTAACATGCATTGGCAAGGCTGATTTTTTTGCAAATCAGAAAATATACATAGTTGACTTACCAATATTATAGTATTAATAAATGGGTGTTTTCATAATGGCCCTGTTATATGTCCAAGGTCTGTAATAATGGCCTTCTGATGCTGTAATGGCCCTCGGCGTTGCCTCGGGCCATTACAGCAATCCTCAGGCCATTATTACAGACCTTGGACATATAACAGGGCCATTATGAAAACACCCATTTCTTAATACTTTTATTAACCAGTTTGTTTATAGCATTTGAATTAATCCGAATAGCACAAATATAAGGGTAAGTAAGCAAAACTTGTGAGAACATTTTTAAAGATTAATTTCGGATAGTTTTTTTCAAAAATATGTTTTAAAATGTTCTAGTTTGCTCTTCCTGAAATTTCCAAGTGGAGTATTGAAAAAAGCAGCCATTTTTAAAAAGCCGTAATAACCGGTTATTATGAAAAAAAATTCTGTAATGGCCCGGTTATTATGAACAAAATTCTGTAATGGCCCGGTTATTATGAACAAAATGCTGTAATGGACCTGGTGTAATGCATTCATTTTGCTCATAAAGATCAGGCATTTTTAACGTATTTTACCCTACTGGTTAATAAATATGAGTATTTATGTGTCGAAAAGTTGGAGCAATTACGGTTGAAGTTGTTTGCATGATACATAACTGATTACGGGCATTCTTATTTTTAAATTAAATTGAATTTCCTTAGAGTTCCCTCTTTTGTAACTTTTCATATTCATACGCTTAATTTTGCCTGACTCAAAATTCAGCCTTCTTTAAGCCTCAGTTGTTTATCAATAGAGTAATCATACTATAAAAGATATCCTTCATTGAATGACTACATACAATCCTATGCATGCTATCTTGAATTAATTTCATAGAACCATTTGCAGATTAGGAGTACTTTACCCCTGAAACCATCATGATGACAATAATCCAGCACTGCTAGTTTGATGAGCTTCCCTTATCAAAACTCCCAGCGCTGGACTAAAAACTGCATATTAAAAAAACTTACCCGTACACAGAATACAGTCATGCTTACAAACATGCATCACAAGAATAAGAAAATGTAAGATTTACAACACATTAACTTTTATAACAAAATCTCTTATAACCAAATGTAATTATAAATTTTGAAATAAAAGGTTTAACAGTACTATAAAACTCCAAGCAAACATTTTTCAACAGGTTTTCCAAAGCCCTTAGTTTTAGACATATAAAAAACTTCTGATGTCATTAATTGTGAAGTAAAGATCAGGCCATATAGCAATGAAATTAAGATAACAACAATAAAAAGAACCCAGCTTACAACTCATCCTGCATAAAGTCATATGCTTTGGCTTTGTCACCTAGGTTATACGTCTTTCTGGCCCTTTTATTAGGATCTCCTACTGGTTGTACTTGTGTTGTTGGTGCATTGTATTTTACTGTGGCCATAGGGTATGGTTTCTTGTTTGGTTTATTTGATGAACTGAATAGATTGCTGAAACTGAAAAAAGCAGAATATTAAGTTATGAAATATCTGGTAAGATTTAGAATGGACAAAATATTTATTGCAGAACTACAAGTAGGAAAACATCCATACCAATCAAGTACTCATATCCATACAAAATTCTTCACTATATTTCTGGCAGTAAATGGAAAAAAAACAAAAAAAAAACCAAATTATTTTGCTATAGGCCTGAGACCACAATTAATCCGCATCAAATCATTGTCCACGAATATAGTTCCCCATATTTTATATTTTTTCCATATTAATTTTCCCCACTTTCTGTGTATCCTAGTTAAAATATAAAGCACAAGTATCAAATTACTTATCTAATAAGAAGTATGTAAAAGTTGTAATTTGGTGACTGTCAAAACTAGATGTACTGTGAGCAAAGCTCACAAAGGATACCCCCCGCTTTGAAGTCCAATTACCTCCCTTGTGTGATATCGGAAATCAAAGATTTTTCTTCATGCACATCTTTGGATGATGTATTTCCTTTCTGTAAAGTTTCGTTGAAATCCATTGAGCGGTCTAGGAGGAGTTGCGCTTACGAGGTTCATATACAATGTATAAGCCAAAAAAAAATAGAAGTCCAATTATCTCCCTTGTGTGAAATCGGAAAGCAAAGATTTTTCTTCATGCACATCTCTGGATGATGTACTTTCTTTCTGTAAAGTTTCGTTGAAATCCATTGAGCGGTCTAGGAGGAGTTGCGCTTACGAGGTTCATACATAATGTATAAGCTAAAAAAAATAGAAGTCCAATTATCTCCCTTGTGTGATATCGGAAAGCAAAGATTTTTCTTCATGCACATCTTTGGATGATGTACTTCCTTTCTGTAAAGTTTCGTTGAAATCCATTGAGCGGTCTAGGAGGTGTTGTGCTTACGAGGTTCATATATAATGTATAAGCCAAAAAAAATAGAAGTCCAATTATCTCCCTTGTGTGAAATCGGAAAGCAAAGATTTTTCTTCATGCACATCTCTGGATGATGTACTTCCTTTCTGTAAAGTTTCGTTGAAATCCATTGAGCGGTCTAGGAGGAGTTGCGCTTACAAGGTTCATATATAATGTATAAGCCAAAAAAAATAGAAGTCCAATTATCTCCCTTGTGTGATATCGGAAAGCAAAGATTTTTCTTCATGCACATCTTTGGATGATGTACTTCCTTTCTGTAAAGTTTCGTTGAAATCCATTAAGCGCTCTAGGAGGAGTTGCGCTTACAAGATATATGGACAGACGGACAGACGGACAGACGGACGGACAGACAGACGGACGGACAAGGTGATTCCTATATACCCCCCCAAACTTTGTTTGCGGGGGGTATAATGACCTAATTTCAGGATGTTAGGGGCTACGTGAATGATAACAATACCCCTTGAAGACATTTTGGGGGATTTCTTGAATTTGCAATGGTAGAATTTTCTATAATTTTGATATATTTTGCAGTTATGAGTATACATTGAATAAAAGAAAGATTACAAAGTTTGAACTGGTGAAATTTTTTAATTTGATTTTATGCTAATATAAAAATGCACTATGAAATAAATGTGGTCTCTGACCTATAGCCTTACAGCAGGATTTTAAAAACTAGTGGTGCCCCAGCTTACAAATAAGGGAGGCACAAAAAGCAAATTTTCACGTATGATACCATAACTCCTTTATGAAAAACTACCTTAAACCTGAACCTTAACCTCGTATGGACGGACGGACAGACGTACAGACCGAACAACCATATGCCCGGCCTGCCTTACAGGCAGGGCATAATAAAAACAACAGGATTAAATATTATGAATAAAAATATAATACACTTTGAAAAATGTATTCTAAATTCCAAGTTGATGCTTAATTCTAATCATAAAATCTGACAACAGCAATTTCTAAATTTTTGGACTCTAATCCCACTGCATGTGAGCCAAACAATACTAATGTATGGTTTTGATGCATCTGACAAATTTAAACTCTGAGCAATTTCAAACCAAATAGAAGACAAACACTTAATAATTTGCATAAATATTAAACTGGAATCTTTAAGAGAAAAATTTTTTCTTCATCTTTTCACAACAGCACTGCTGGAAAGATTGCAATGAAAGCAGTATAAATTTGTATTTTCATGGAACATATTACAACTTGCAGTGCAATTATTTTGTTCAATGTGAAAATCAGAAATAGATATATGTCACTTTATTATTTATTTATATATCCTAACAAATAGTGTACATGTAAGCTCTTCATTAAGGTCTTTCCCGTTTACAACGGAAAGACCTTATTGTAATTCGTCTGAATATTATTATTATTCTTCTTCTTTTCCGCAAAGTTTGATGTCCAGAATTTTTTTCATTTCAATGATATTTTGCAGGATGGTTCGGAATGATAAACCGCATTCTGAGTGACCCTGCGATGTTAAAATCTTTATCGATAGATAGTTATCTGCCTGAACACCGTAAACCTTGTTGCAGCTCTATCATGGAAATCGTAACAGAAAGAGGCAAACCGAAATGTGTAAAATGTTCGACATCTCAAGACACAAGTTTGTTCTCATTTGGTTGAAACATTTTCATGACTCCTTATAAGAGTCAAACTTGACCCCTGACCTTAAACCTTTTGTCTCGGAAATGGTAAAATACAGCTGATTAAATGTATCGAGAAAAATGTTCATCTTGTCAAGACACAACTTTGTCAAGTTACAGTCAAAGCAGTATATCAACTCTGTATAGGAGTTATTGGCCCTTGAATATTTAACAGAACATGTAAAAGGTCAAAACTCATAGACAGTTAGTTGTATAGATTTGAGACTTGCACCAATGTTTATCAGAGATCAAAAACTTCAAAATGACCCCAAGGTCAAAGGTCAAGGTGAAACTTGACCTCTGACCTTAAACCTTGTTACTACTCTGTCTCATAAACTGTAAAAGATGGCTGCTAAAAGGTATCGAGAAAAATGTTTAGAATGTCAAGATATACATTTGTCTCATAGGGTTCGAATCCGTACAGCGACAACTTATAGCGGTTAGTGCCCTTGACACTTTTATATTTTATTTTATATCTCACAAACTATAATAGATAGGAACAAAATGTCAATACAAAATAGAACAGTTTCAAAAGATCTACATTTTGGTACTAAGGTCAAAGGTCAGAGATCAAGGTCATTGAAAAAGCCCTTAGCAACAGATGGAAAAGTACCTAGCAACCATATATATTTATGTTCAGGAGCCTATATTCTAACTGTATAAGTGAAAATGAAAGCTCAGGGGTCAAGGTCAATGAAACTGTCCATAGCAACCGATTAAAAAGCCTTTCACAATCATATATAATTATGTTATATATTATATATTATAAAAATGTCAATTTTGACTATGAATTTTGACCGTAGACCTTGTTATCGAAATAACTCAGAAACTGTAAGAGATAGCTGATGAAATATAAAAGAGAAACTGAAATATAATAGAGAAAATGTTTGTCTTGTCAAGACGCAACTTATATTTTTGCGAATCAATTTGACGACTCTTTGTTAGAGTTATGTCCCATTGAATATATAACTGAACATGAAATGATCAACTCATAAACAGTTAGTCGTAGATACAGGGATTGAATCAGTTGCAAATCAATCTCACTGATATGTTTATTTCTAGTACTATGAGAAGATTGACTACAAAAGAAAAGAAAAACAATAATAAACACCTTTGTTTACAAATGTGACACGAGTTGACCTCATATTTAATAATAATATCCAAATAAATTTAGGAACAATCATATTTTAACCAGAAATTGTGGTTCGAACAGTACAATAAGCATATTTATAAAAGAAACAAAATTCTTTATTACTGTAGTGTATCATTATTATATACTAAATATTACGTCACTTTGGACTGAACTAACCATTATAAATATCCAAATTCTAAGTTTTGGAACTAATTCATATAATTTTTAATCAAATTACTGTATTGGTTGACTATTTAACCCTCAAAAGGTTCAAAATTATAGATATAAAAAAAAAACATCTTTGCCCTTCAATTCAGGGTTGTTTTGTACTGGGGATAGAAAACAAATTTCATACAATTAAAAGCAAGTAAAGTCGTCCCATATTATTTCGTCCCTAATTAGTTCACTACAGTAGAGACTTGGGATTTGCACCCAATGATCATCAGATATCAAAATCAAATGTTTGACATATCAAGACACTAGTCTGTTCTTATTTGGTAGAAACATTTTGACAACTCCTTATCAGAGTTACTTCCCCTAGAACATCTGACGGAACACTAAATGGGTAAAAAATCATGAATGGTTAGACGCAGAGACTTGGGATTTCCACCAGTCACCATCACAGGTCATGACCTTGAAATTGACTATAAGGTCAAAGGTCAAGGTTAAACTTGACTCCTAACCTCAAACCTTCTTACCACTCTGTCTCGGAAACCGTAAAAGATAGCTGATGAAATATATCGAGAGAAACATTTATCTTGTCAGGACTCAACTTTGTTTCCCAGGTGTGGACATGTCCGATACCATTTTTAAATGGGACCACCCAAGGATTATTGTGACTGGTTCCAATTCGCCCAGGGGTTCAGCTTAGAATTTCCATGAAGAAGTTTTTGAGCAAAATTTGACGAAAAAATTGAAGAACATGTATATGGGATACGGATATTTCTATTTTCAAAAACAACATGACTGTTCTTAATAAAGAAGACAACAAAGTACATGTTCGAACATTGATGATGCAAGTTACCAAAATACTGAAAGTCAAAACAAAAAAATGCATTTCCAGAGAATAAAAGGGAAGCATCTCCAATACAGGTATTAGGATTTACTTCAAAATTTCAGGGAGGTAGATCTTGACATGATAAAAATTTTTGATTTTGAACTTAACCTCAGTCTCTTTTAGTTTTTGAAATATAAGACGAAAAGCTGGAAAACGGCAATAACTCCAAGACGTGTAATCATATTTATTTCAAAACTGCAGGGTACGTAGATCTTGACATGTTGAACATTTCTGCAATTTAAACTTACCTCCTTTGGCCGAAAGACTACAAAAATGCATTTCAAGAGGTAGATCTTAACTAATGGAAATCTTTTGCAGTTTAAAGTTAACCTCTATCTCTTATAGTTTATGAAATATCAGGCGTTATATATTAAAATGTTGAAAATTTGACAAAGAAAGGACAATAACTCCAAGATGGGTATTCAGATTTATTACAAAATTAGAGGGTATGTAGATCTTGACATGCTGAACATTTTGACAGTTACAACTTAACCTCTATCTCTAATACTTTTTGAAATATAAGACAAAATATATTAATTTTTTGGAAAATTTGATAAAAAAGGGCAATAACTCCAAGATGGGTAATCATATTTACTTCAAAATTAGAGGATATGTAGATCTTGACATGCTGAACATAACTGCAATTTAAACTTAACTTCTATCTCTTATAGTTAATGAAATATAAGGCAAAATATATTAAAATGTTGAAAATTTGACAAAGAAAGGGCAATAACTCCAAGATGGGTATTCTGATTTATAACAAAATTAGAGGGTATGTTGATCTTGACATGCTGAATATTTTTGCAATAAAACTTAACCTCTATCTCTAATACTTTTCAAAATATAAGACAAAATGTATAAAAAATTTGAAAATTTCACAAAAAAAGGGCAATAACTCCAAGATGGGTATTCCAATTAACTTCAAAATTGCAGGGTAGGTAGATCTTGCCGTGTTGATCATTTTTACCCCATGTCAGATTTTCGATATCTGTACTGGTTTTTGAGTTATTAACCAAAAACAGCAATTTACCCCTATGTTCTATATATAGTAACAGTGGCCATGTTGTTTGGTCCTTGGACTCATCGGATACAATTTTGAAACTGTGTACCTGGTGATGATTCAGACCAAGCTTGGTTCATATTGGCACAGCAGTTTCAGAGAAGATTTTTTAAAAAGTTTACGACGGCCGACGGATGGACGGACGCCGACGGATGCCAAGTGATGGGAATAGCTCACATGACCCTTCGGGTCAGGTGAGCTAAAAATCTGAGCTGGATATAACTTTGCCATCTTTGTTTATATATTCAGAAATAGGGTATACGTAAAGTTAAAAGCAAGTTTTTAACATTGACCTTACTAATAGATGAAAAAGACTTATTTGCAACACAATCTCTGCTGGTGGTCTATTGAATATCACCAAATGTCATTTAATTCCTTCAAAGAATTAAAAAGTTATGAGTCAGACACAACTTGGATTATGTTAAGTTTTTGACAATCAAATCAATTTCACAAAATTCTCTAGTGGTTGTCAACAATATCACCAAATATCATTTAATTTCCTTTGCGGCAATTAAAAGTTGAGCCAGACATGACTTACACAAAGTGATTCTTATACACTCCCTGTATTTCATTCACAGTGGGTATAAGGATTCCTTTCAACACTTTAAATCCATTACTAAATTCTTGCTGAAACTTAAAGTCACAAGACTAATAATATTATTTGTGTAAGTAGCCCTATGGTCAAGCTTATTGATTAAAAACTTTTCAGTTTATAAATTTGACCTTAAAATTTTCCAACTTGGATTGCAGAAATTGATAAGGCTTTATTAGTAAGCATAAATGTGTGCTGAACAGTATTCTATTGTAAATGATATCCCATGTCCCTATAGAGGTAAGATATGGGATAGGAGAAATATCTCCTCAAGAGACTACAGAGACATGAGACGGCAACAGTCGGAAGGAGCGACTGTTCAGATGGGATAGACTTGCTCACATTCCTTTCCAATTTAATATATTATATTTTTTATATTAAATTATGAAAATGCTTTGAGAGAGTCAAATATGCAGAGGATACAGCACGTTGAAAGTGGAAACAGCTGGATAGTTATCTGTTAATCTGATGGTTAAACAATACTAGTCAGAGAGATCTAATCAAATATACAGGGACTTGAAACAAGTCTACACATAGGGGTAACTTCCATAAGCAGTATATATCAGTATATACAGACGTGCCACTGGCAAGGGTCATTTTCCAATCTGTCATGATTGGGCCTGATAGGGTCACTTAATTTAATCCTTCCCGATTCTGTTCCAGTGACAAGTGATATTTAGGTCAGTCTGTGGCTATAAGCTGTCAAATTCTAGTAAACTGTAGACATGATGCTATCAATGAAGCACATACCAATCAAGAGTTTTACAACACCTTACGCTCAAAAGTGAGAGAAATGTGTACAATTCATACCGATATCTGTTGAAATTTTGTTAGCCTTTTGACATCTGATTACCACTCATCATGTATTGATGCATTTTATTGTCCCTTGTGGGCCCTTAATTGGTAATAAACTGATTTGATTTGATTTTTTGTATTATTTATTGAGTTTTCACTGACTTAAATGTATTGACATTGTCAGTGGGAACGTATTCAGACGGTATTGTTGAAATGGTATATAAATCATTGAGTGGCAAATCATAATGTATAAAGGATGGAATTATCAGGCATTTTTAAATAACCAGTGTAACTATAAACCTCGGTGGAAACTTTCAGAAAATCAATTGTAATTTACCATATGGAACGGTCATAATTTGTGTACCTAACTTTATGAATGTGTCAGGTTTTTCAGTTTCTTCAGTATATCAACGGGTGTATTCCCGAAAACCAATCAACACTTCTGTACCAAAATATACTCTAAGTCACCCCCTGTGAACTTTCCGAGTGCCCACCTAATTAAGTGACAATTAATGTGTCGGTGTGAAATAATAATGTATCCATCAATCTCTTGTCCGACTCCATGTAAAATAAATTAAACAGCAAGATATCTGCAGATAATAGACGAAATATCATTTGAAAATTTTTAACCGCAAACTCCACCCACACCAAGAATTACAGTATTTACTCCCGCCTATATTAGATTGACAAGGAAGGCGTCTGAAGTAAACCTCTCTCCATAATCGACCATCAATAATGACACCTGTCAATATTTAGTATGGAAAAGATTAAACAAAAAACGAACTTTGTCGATTTAGATCGTTTGTTTAACTAATTTTAGTGATGACTATTTTTTTTTTTTTTTTTTTTTTTTTTTTTTTTTTTTTTTTTTTTTTTTTTTTTTTTTCATGTGCATTCATTTTATATTACTCTCTAGACAAAAGTATATATAACCTCTATAGATCCGATTCCACTGCCTGTGAGCGAACTGACGGATTGCTTGGGATATCTTATCTCTATATAGTACATGTGTTAATCATTTAGAATAGTATTCTATTGTAAATGATATCCCATGTCCCTATAGAGGTAAGATATGGGATAGGAGAAATATCTCCTCTAGAACTAGAAACATAGGATTTGATAAACTACCTTCGCCGCTACAAACCCCAAAATCCTAATTCTGTCAATACTCACTTCACCCCCTTAAAAAGTAAAGTTCAAGAAACAATGACCAATATATAATCTCATTAATTTTGATTACTTTCCCATATCTGCCAAAGTGTCACGGAATACGGGGTATTTCCTCCTGTGAAGGCTCAAAACTAGAATTTTTGCAGTCCACAATTTACAACGAAAAAAATCAATAACTAGTGCATTGGGGTTTTTTTCATAAAAGGGCCAGAAAAACTTGTTAATGATGAATTTTAAGGGCCCTGTTATGGATTTTTTTGTTGCTGAATATTATTTCACATGTGAAATCACCAATGGCCATCTTGAAATGTTGTAATGGTATATGCTCTCATACCTATAAAATTCTTCAACATTTCAATTAGACAATTATCATGTTACTCGATGAACAAAAAATGAAAATGTAAACCATGAATTTAATTCATTAGAACTTATAACAGGTAGTGTAGCGGGCTGAAATTATCCATACAGATCGATCCCTTGTGAGAAAAGTCTGACATATTGACATTTGTCAAACGATGACAGAGAAGAAAAATGGACCACATGTTTGAAGATTTCAAAACCAATAAATCCATAGTTTCTTATATCGGTCTGTGTATGTATAGGACACACTATTGCTTGTACAATACTCAAAATAAACACATATGTCAAAACTAAGACATTTATTTGTTTTGACTGAAACTTCCAGTCTCATAATAACCCATATGTCTAAAATTAATACCATACCAAGTGTAAATAAAACTACGCGAAATTGATGCGATCTGTCAAAAGATACCAACTGAATATAAAGCAGACCCTTTCAAGTCATACACCTGCACTTTGGTTCGTGTGAATGCAAACACAAGTTCTCCTGACATTATTTATTTAACAAATCAAGCATATCAAAACAAAGATCAGATGGATGGCATATTGACACAACACATGTAAAATTCCGAATTCTATGACAATTTAACTTTCTTGAAAAAAAAAAAAAATACATTTTCTTCTTCATTTGTTTTATTTATTTACCTATTCTGAATTTTTACATGAGTATTATTAAAAAGTAAAAAGGCAATTATTTGGAGATCAATACTTTTAAATAAAAATACATCTAACTACACATGCTCGTCATGCTCTTCAAAAAACACATATATTCATACAAAACTACAAAAATCCATTAAGATTTCTAACAAATATTAATTGTCCTGAATCATTTAAATGTACAACATCTCTTAAATCTGATGATGAAATATTTGACTGATCAATATATAAATGCCTACCCTTCTTACAAAGTTCTTTTATTACACCATTCAATTTTTTAATTCTCACATTGATAACATCATTTTTTGTGTAGATACATCCAGAGAAAATAAATGCAAATTTTTTTACCTTCTGCAACTCAGAGACAAGATGAAAAATAGTCTTTAAATCTCTCACAGCATTTTGTAGTTGAACTGTTTCAGGCTTTGCATATTTATTAACATTGTTTGTTCCACAGTGGAAGATAACCACAAAACTTGTTGAATGCTTGAAAAATTCTTCTAACGAAAAATAGCAATCTAGAATTTTACCTCCGCTGATTGAGATAACATGAACATTTTTTTGTGCAGTGTTAACAAAATTAACTATGGAGTCACCTATCAATAAAACTGGAACAGATTTTTTATGAAGTAAGCTATAATTTTCAATTTTTTTATTATCTCCATCAAAGGAAAAATTTGCAGCAAGCAGATCCCATTGCAAGCCCTTCTTATCACAAAGAAAACCCTTTTTTGAGGGGTAACGCAAAACACCGGTATCCCCTGTAAATCCGATAGGGACGACCTGATGGGCCTGTGCTAAAACTGTAGGAAACCAGGACTGAACAGGTGTAAAGTCTGGAAAAACCAAAGTGCAATTAATTCTTTCCTGTAAAATAAAATTTACTACAATGGGAATCAAACAGAAAGGAGGAAATGCGTAGTATTTTTCCCCTTCCTTATATTCTTGCGCAAAGGCGTCCACTCCCGATGAAGCGGGTGTAGGAAAAGGTGTAAAATGAGGTAAAGAGTTACCATCTTCATCTAACATTGCATTACTATCAATAGAAAACATATCCACTGTATGTGGGCCAAACAAATACTGTAAATACCACCACGTTCGCTTAGTAATTGATGCATCTGACTTTGATAAACTTCTGGAGGGTCCGTCAGACGGATTTTCAGATGTATGAACGTAAGAGACTGACAGATTAATATTCAAATTAAATGTCAAATGAAAAATGTCTTTCAAAATTTTGTTCAATTCATCGTTTTTAGAATACTGGTTATTCCAAGCGAAAACAAGGGCCTTGTTATCTACTCTAGCATTGATTCTTGAATTTTTAATCTTGTCACCTAATGACATAATAGCATTCTTCAAGGCTAAGGCTTCTTTTATCATTATGTGTTCACCCTTTATTTCATCACTCCAGTAATCTGAAAATGTTTGAGTTCGCCCATTACTGATAAATGATACGCCCCATTTAAAATCGGAAGCATCAGAAAAAAGAGACAAAACATGATGTCTTTCTGCCATCCAAGGGAGCGGCTCTTTCCAATTATCTAAAAATTTCCAATGACTAACTTCTTCCTTAAGATTTGAGTCAATTTGAATTGACATTGAGCTTTTAGCAGCTTTAGATATGGCCCTGTTACAAACTGCCGTATAAAGTTTTGCCCCTGGGATAGCTAAAGACATCGAGATGCACATGCCAGTAAATCTTTGAATCAATGAAATTGGACATGAAGTACATTTTAAAATTGTTTCCCTTAACATTGCAAATTTCTGTTTTCTTTGTTCTGTAATAAAAAATGACATAGAAATAGTATCGATAATCATACCTAAAAATGTTAATGACTGCTTTGGCATGAAGCTAGATTTGTCTATGTTCAAAAAATACCCCAAACTGACAAAAAATTTAACAGCATATCTTATGGCAATATGTGATCTCATTAAAGGGTTATCAAGGTCACCAGAGAGATTACCATGAAACTCTTCAATTAATCTGTCATCAATATATAATAAACAAGAAATAGACTTTCGTCTAAGAAATGAAATTCCCTGTAAATTTAGCGTATGGTATACAAAAGCTGAGTTTTTCCAACCAAATGGGAGAGTATTACAACAGAAATAATACCCTCCCCACTCAAACCCAAGTAAATGTCTTGAAGATTCAGTAACGAATACATTGTCATATCCAGATTTGTCGTCTAACTTAGTCAAAAATGAGCCCTTTCCCACAGTTTTTGGAACATCCATTAAAGTGTCAAGATTAAAAGGTGTATCCTTCATGAATGAGTTGAGATACATCAGGTTAATGCACAACCGAGGTTTTGTAGGTTCTATAGTAATCGGTGATACGATATGCGGCGGTCGTGTTTCTCCAACTTTTCCCAATAATGTAATAGCTCCAGATTGTAAACGAGAAGTTATTTCATCGTTAATGAAATCAACGTGGTCTTGACAGTTTGCTGCATTGCTGAAATGCCGTGGTGGTGGATAAGCATCATCATATTGTACACCCCAAAACGTGCCTTTAAATGGCTGCATAAAATCATGAATGTCTACATAATTATTAACCCACTTTAACACTTCATTATTGCTTTGCTCGATTATCTTACACCACAAATCAGAATTATTATGAATACTACCCGCAATGAAATGACATGGATCGGGGAAAACCATTTCTTCTTCTAGATTAAAGTCTAAAACATCTCTTTCAGGATCAAACACTAAATCACCAGTTTTAATAATTTCTTTGTTCATATTTACATGCTCGGTTCTACTGCTCCGTTTTACAACATCATACGGTTTGAAGGTGTCACAAAATTCCCATACACGTGGCTTAAAAGGACAGTGCTCATCTTCAGCCTACAAAATTTATAAAACTGTTACTTTCTTGGGCAATCTACCCTAAAATGACTAACATCTCCACACTTAAAACAACCGGAATAGTTCTGGGGTATTTTCCTAGCAGCAGTAGGCCTCCTAACATTTACATTACGATATGGCGAGACAGCTTGGACCGAGCGTGCAGGTTGCATAAAGGATTGTGCCAATTGTAACATGTTAACAAACTGCTGCGTCTGATCATTCTCTGTTTTTTTCTGATTTGATGTAGTTTGATTACTATGTTGACTTTCATCTGAGACCTTTTCTTTGTCACTACCATGAACTTTTAGGAATTTTTGCTCTTTCTCATATATCTTTGTTTCAGCGGGAGACGACAGTAACGAGGTGACCAGAAAACCAATTCTATCATGATTTTTATGACACAAAAATCTCTGTAATACCATGGAGTACAACTCCCTATTACTATCATTTACTCTTCTAGCTACTTCGTCCAAGTGCATAAGTTTAAGCTGAAGGGTATCCACGTTAATTTCAGAGGAACGTGCTGCATATTCTTTGACCTCTCGAAGGGCTTGGGCAACCACATCAACATTCAAACTTTTTTTCAGGTTTTCTATCTCCAACAACAGATCTTGATTCTGTACTGGGATAAATATTACCAAAATCAGTCAACAATTTTCCTCAAATTTTGAATTTGATTTATATTTTCAAGCACATTAGGGGGAAGGTTTTCACTCATATTGGATAATGCCTTTGCAGATGTTATCTTGTCACATAACGCGTTAGGAGCAGTGTAATGATTTAACATAACGTCCGATTTCCAGCCTACATGCGACTTAATTAATTCATTACTGATTCCTAACCAAGTTAATGTTAAAGCACACCCACTTCTAGTACTATGTGGAGTTTCACCATCCCACAAATCAAGATCTTTTAAATACAACTTTAATCTCGCATTAGCTGCTGATGATGAAAATGGTTCGTCGAAAACCTCATTTTGAGAAGGGGCCAACGGACGAAAGAAATAACCACCTTTTAACATAATTTCATGTTTTTTGCAGAACATTACATATTTTTCAATCTCACGGTATGGGCAGATTTCTACATTATTCGACGGAAACACAAACGCTACTCTGGGGTCTCGAATATCTATGGTTTTCCCAGTTACCAGGCACAATATGATTCCTTCATTATTTGGTAACCATTTAATCTGATCCGTCAAGACTGATCCTAGATCCCCTGCGCGATCCCCCGTAAATGCAATCACTTTAAAGAAAGTCATGTCACGTATCAAAATGTATTGCTGAAAAGGCGTTAATCTATTATCCGATAACTTATAAGAAATGTACCGTGACAATAATATAAGTTTATTGGAAAATAAAGGGACTGCCCTTTTAGGAGATGCCACAGCCAAAGATTGTTCTAATCTAATAGCAGACAAATATCGTTTTATTAACGGGGCAGCTGCTGGATTTCCTAGTCCTAACACATCGTTCCAATCACTCCCTCTGCCATGGTCCCTAAAGATTGCACGAATTTGGCCAATTAAGCTATCAACCGAACCAGCAGAGAGTCTACATGGGCACCCGCACTCAAACTTTCCCTTCTTCCCTTTATTCTCGCATTGTTTTATGTGAATTTGCGTTTTTCCGCTTGTATCTTTCACCACTAAAAACCTACGTATATCCGATGGTAGAGCGTCATCTAATTTTCTTTTTGGATCTAAGTCTTGCAGAAAGTTCACAAGATTATAACGTAAACTATCTTTTTGCTTTGAATATTTTGTACTTTGAAGAAGAGATTCCAATTCTGATATTCTATCATTTATAATATCCGTAGTCTGGTCAAGCGAATTGTCACATGTAGACTGAAAATATTATAAATTATTATGAAATTCACGTGCAAAGTTAACCAACGGCGTAAATGTAATTATTGTAATTTTCTAAAGAAGAAAATAATGAAATGATCAATATGCTAAAATTTAATAAATCGACTTCTCTAAAAATTATAATTTGTAAAAGTTTAGATTATGTACATATTAGATTATGTCGACACATTCATCCCTATGAGACACTTTACGGCAATAATTAATATGATTAAACATTTTAAATAA
This sequence comes from Mytilisepta virgata, assembly GCA_028015205.1. Taxonomy (NCBI): domain Eukaryota; kingdom Metazoa; phylum Mollusca; class Bivalvia; order Mytilida; family Mytilidae; genus Mytilisepta; species Mytilisepta virgata. The sequence goes on from CM051520.1 coordinate 47,457,216, forward strand.
CACTTAATTGATTTCCGTTATAGCCTGATTCATTTAAAATCAAAGCCAGATTGACATATTTCTCATAAATTTCTTTATACACCAGGTGTCTATTCTCTTACCCAACTTTTTTGACTTGTCATCAATATCACATGACTTGTAAACAAACACCAGTAATTTGTCACCACATTAAACAATTTAACCATTTGTTCATAAGAACAAAATTGCCTAAACCACAGTTACTACCACTGTGACATATTCTTTACTTTTCATAGACTTGAATAACTACTCAGTTGTCAGCCCCTTTTTTTTTTTTTTTTTTTTTTTTTTTTTTTTTTTTTTTTTTTTTTTTGACCATTTGTTCGAGCTGGAACAAAAGTGCCTAAAAACCCCAGTTTTCCACTATGACTTCAAACAATTATGCATTATCACTATGCTACTACCATCAAGTCTATAGAATTTACGTCAGTTTCCAATAATTTTAGCAATTTTGACCATTTGTTCAACAAGAACAAAAGTACCTAAACACCACAGTTCCTGTTCTGTAAGCATGCCCACTGTGGATTTCACCCAAAAGCATTATAACTCAATTATTGAATTTAAAAGGCGCTCTGCATTTTTGAATCTATAGATTCACAGACACACCTGTTCAGGTTCTCCCTGATACCAAATAGCAAAAAAATGACTCGCTGACAACTACTCTATGTAACATATACATGTTTTAACCTTTATAATGCCATAAATTTGGAACCTGACGATGGTGACAAAAAATTTTTAAAACTATACTAAACAAGCTTACCGAACAAGGCACATTTGGTTTTTCACTTTGTTTTTTATTCTTTTTCCTTGGAGGCTCTTGCTCCTCTAATCCATCTTCATTTGCAATTTGTATCCCAATATGGGCAATCTTTACATAGTCTGATCTATCAAAATCCTTATTTATCATTTTCTTCAGCTCATCTATTTGGATCCCTAAACTCTTCTCAATTCTAAGTTTTAAAGTATCTACATCTATAGTTCTTAAATCCTCATTTTCCTTGAAGCTATTTAATTGATCATAATGTTCATCCGCATTAAATCTCATAATCAGACTTAATATCATCTTTGGATTAAACTTTAAATCCCTTTCCAATAACATTTTGGCAATTAACAGATAACTCCGCGCGACTACTAAATTATTAATATTTATCAACCTCTGATGATTACTGACCACTGCCTGTGAGCGAACTGACGGATTGCTTGGGATATCTTATCTCTATATAGTACATGTGTTAATCATTTAGAATAGCTGTGCTGGGGTACAGGAGTCATAAAAGTAAGGTATGCCTACTGACAGCAGCTCCAATTCTTCATGTTATTTCAGTGAGGGAAAAATAACTTAAACTGAGGTTGTTCTTACATCCTTCATTGTATATTCTGTGTTTATTTACACATGTAGAAATAAATTCAAGTCTATCAGTATACCTGATAATAGTGTTATTATGCAAGTTTTTCAATGGAAGCAAATACATTTAGTACATTGAATTTGTATAAACCTTAGATGACACGTCTGCTTGCATCAAGTTATCTGACTCATGTCTGTAAATATAAATTTCTACCGAAACAAATACCACCGATGTTATGCTCACTTATATGAATACCGACATGCTGTTATATATCTATGTTCGCCAATGTTGACAGCAGAAACTTTATTAAAAAATTCTCTTCCAGCTATCAAACTATTTTTCCTCATATTAGCAGTGACATGGCTTAACATCCATTGTTATGGCCAGTGACTCAGAGATTGCTATCTTTCAAAAACTGACATTGTTACCTTTGTATGAGCTGATATATTTATAGAAGGATAAGGTAAGGCCACATCAAATTGATTTTCAGTTCTTTGGATTTCACTGATCCGATTTTTGGACTTCTTAAGAAAAATTTCCCCATAATTTCTTCATTTTTTAAGATATTAAGAATAAACTATTAAAAGTGTCAAACTGCTCCTAAAATTTGTTAAAAAATGGGAATTTTTTTTTGTTGTTGCAATATTTTAGTTAAAAAAATTTTTGCCACACGTAAATATGTTCTTTACCTGAAAAAAACCCAGTCCTTAAGAAAAAACTATAGGCTCCCAGGAGACTGTATCGCTCACCTGGACTATGTCCATCTTGACAGGCAGCCTGGAACATTGCTGTCAAGTTCAAACTGGCTCACTGGTTTCAAACAAAAAGATCTTTCAGTGATTTTCCCCATTAGGTCCTATGTTAAACTATGTTCCGCTCTTGCAACCATCTTTGATTGCAGACAGGGTCATTAGATAAAATTCTGAAAGAGGACCACCTAACGACCATTGCGCCCATGTTTTGTTCCAATTGGCCCATGCTGGCCAGTGGTTCAGACAAGAAGATCTTTAAGTAAATTTCCCATCGGGTACTGTTAAACTATGTTTGGCTCCAGCAGCCACCTTGGATGACAGGTGGGGTCATCGGATATATTTCTGAAAGAGGACCAACATAGGACAATTGCTACCAAGTTTTGTTCCAAATGGCCTAGAAGATCTTTAAGTAAATTTCCTATAGGTTCCTATGTTAAACTATATTTGGCTCTGGTGGCCAATCTGGATGACAGGAGGGGTCAATGGATATAATTCTGGGAAGACAACCTAAAGACCATTGCTGCCAAATTTTACTCACATTGGCCTAGTGGTTTCAGAGGAGAAGATCTTTAAAGGAAAGTTTACGATGGATGCCAAGTGAGCCAGGTGAGCTAAAAATTAAAATTAAAATTTCGCTCGCTCGCAACTATATTTACCATAAAAAAATCCAAAGAACTAAAAATCAATTTGGCGTGGCCTAAAATCATACAAGAGTAAAAACATTAAATAAATCACAAAGTCCCTTAGAATTACAACTTGGCCTTGAAAGAGGCAGGATTAACTTGGTTAAGTATGAGGACATGCAGTGTTAGTAATCACCTTGGCTGGCAAGCACATACCTGTTTAGTTTCTTAGAGAATTCTGACCTAAATCAAATAAATTAGTGAAAATTAATGAACAAGGCAGACATAACCAGGTAATCAAATGTTATCTGGCTAAGCATGGGATAACATGTGAGGAACACAATGAGAAACAAAATAAATGTAGGATGCTGCAATACATATTATTTTATAAATCAGGCAACTAAGTAATTGTTAAAATATAGACTAATATAAACCTTCTAATATCATACAACAAATCACTGCATACAAGATGTATTGTGTTCTGGTTGCAAGTCAAAATATTCTTATCAAAATAACGGATCCTTGTCAAATTCTAGTGGTGGTCAAACTGGAACCTGCTCATAACCTGGAAATTTGGAAAATCATACCCTGTCAGTGACATTCAATGTTCAAAGGTAACCCATTTAATGACTTGATTATGATCTGGAAAATTGTACCCTGTCAATGACATTGAATGTTAAAATGTAATCCTGCTAATAACTTGATTATGTATTGTCCCAACCGTATTGATCAGACCAATATCATTTGTAACAAGGAATGGGAAAAATTAAAAACACATAATATGAAAAAGAACGGATATGGAGTAAATGTCAAGGAGTCAACCTCCCATCACCAAAGTGACTGACTGATAAACAGATATCTAGATTTGTAGTGTGTAGCAGACCCTATGCATGACAGGTGATTATACGTTCTACAATGATAAAATTCTGAAAAAGTAATCCTGCCATTGACAAAGGTAACCCTGATCATGACAGGACATGTGTGAAACATACATACTACCATTTCTAATGGAAGTAACCCCCCGGGGCGGTAAACTAGAGGCTCAGAGGGGTGAGCCTGTATCGCTCACCTGGCGTTAAAGCCGTTTTTATTGATTTTCCTCAGAGAAGTCACTTCTCCCTTTCATTAGGAAGTGTGGTAGCCATGTAGGAACCAGATTTTTCTTCTTAAAGGTACTTCTACTTACACAGGTCAGCATATTCTAAAATTTGGCCGTTTTCCAGAAGATTTTTGCATGTATTTCACATAGGGTCTGAGGTTAACCTAAGTCCTCTGCTGGTGGCCATCTTGCATGAGGAATTGGCACCAAGGTAACAACACTTGGTCAGCACCTTATGAAGAATATTCACGCCATGTTTGGTTTCAGTCAATACTGCAGTTCTGTAGATTTGTGTTATATGCCATAGAAAGTTTGGCTCTATTTGGCCTAACAGTGTCAGAGAATTTTTTTTTTAAATCAACCAATCACAAACAAGAATTGCCCATGGTGGCAATGTGTGTTGCCTGATCTGGACAAAATGAGGAAACTTTGTAAAAAACCTCCCACAGATGCTTCCTGTCAAGCTTCTTTCCATTTGGCTAAGTGGTTTCAGAGAAGAAGATTTATTTAAATCAGCCAATCAGAAACAAGAATTGCCCATGGCAGCCCTGCTTGTCATCCAATCAGGATGACAAAAATTAATTTCATAAAAGAATTTCCATAGATGCTTCCTGTTAATTTTGCAAAAAGTTTTGGCCAAGCAGTTCCATATAAAAAAGTGTTTTTTTAATCGACCAATGAGAAACAAGAATTGCCCATGCATCCATGTTTGTTGCCTTATCAGGACAAAATGAGGAAACTTTGTAAATAACCTCCCATAGATGCTTCCTGTCAAGTTTCGTTCCATTTGGCCAAGCGATTTCAGAGTAGAAGATTTTTTTTATATCAGCCAATCAGATACAAGAACTGCCCCATGGCAGCCATATTTGTAGTCGGATAGGGACAAAATGAAGAATCTTTATAAAGGACCTCCCATACATGCTTCCTATAAAGTTTCGTTCCATTGGCCAAGTGATTTCAGAGAAGAAGATTTTTTTATATCAGCCAATCAGAAACAAGAACTGCCCATGGTGGCCATATTTGTAGTCAGATCGGGACAAAATGAAGGAACTTTTTAAGAACCTCCCATAGATGCTTCCTGTCAAGTTTTGTTCCATTTGGCCCAGTAGTTCCAGATAAAAAAATGTTTTCTTAATCAACCAATGAGAATCAAGAATTTCGCATGGTGCTCATGTTTGTTGCCAGATCGGATTGAAATGAGAAATTTTTATAAAGGACCCCCCATATATGCTTCCTGTCAAGTTTTGTTTCATTTAATTGCCAAACAGTTTCAGAGGATAAGATTTTTGAAAACTCAGCCAATCAGAAACAACAATTGCCAATGGCGGCCATGTTTGTTGTCCGATCGGGACGAAATGAGCATATTTTATAAAGGACCTTTTATTCTATTTTACCCAGTGGTTTCAGAGAAGATTAAAATGTGAAAAGTTAACAGACGGACGGACGACAGACGCCAAGTGATGACTAAAAATGGATAAAACAAGAAAAAGTTGACATAAAATCCTTAGATTCCTATTTCAATTCAGTAATGAAAATAGTTCATATTCGTATTAAACATCTTAAAGAACATTTTACAACCATAATAGCCCTCATAATTTCTTGTATCAAACATAAGCTAAAAGAACTCGGAAAAGAATTTGTTTTTGTCCAAGCTAATATTGTTTGACGTAAATTTTATATTGAGGTTCTGCAAAAGGAAATCACAAATTCACCAACATTCCAACTGACTCAATTTTCGGAAAATAACATTGTTAACACACATAAACTTATTGCTACCTCTTTACAAGCATAACCGAATAACATGAACGTTCCAACTATGTACTGGCTTCCTAAGCTGCAAAAAACACCTTACATATATATTTTTATTTCGTCTTCAAGCCATTGTTCCACTACTAAACTGTCTATTCGACTTACTAGTACACTTGGTACAATCAAAAACCTGGTAATAAATTTTACCAATAAGGTATACGAAAATAGTGCTATTAATTACTTTTGTAGTGTCAAAAATTTGTTGGAAGCACTTGATAAATTAAATGCTCATATTGGTGATTTCGAATCTGTTCAAACTTTTGATTTTTCTACCCTATATACCACTTTGCCTCATAATCTGATTAAGAAAAAATTCACATACCTAATTAAATGGGCATTTAAAAAGTCAGAATGTGAATACATATATATGTTCAAACTCTTTTAGGTCATTTTTTAGTAATGACAACCAAAAGAAATATGTCAACTGGACCTGCTTTGATATTGTAACTGCACTTGAATTTTTACTAGATAACATTTTTGTTCGCTATGGAGATTCCATATATCGCCAAGTTATTGGAATTCAAATGGGGACTAACTGTGCACCACTTATTGCGGACCTGTTTCTGTATTGTTACGAATCGCAATTTATATCTAAAATCAGCAAAGACCCAACGAAACAACATCTGATACAAAAATTTAATAAAACTTTTAGTTATTTGGATGATATTTTGGCTGTTAATAATGACGAGTCCAGTATGTACAATAAAGAGTTTTATCCTGTTGAACTTACTTTGAATAAAGCTAATACTAACAATGAACACTGCCCTGTCCTGGGTTTTGATATCTATATCTCTAACGAGAAGCTTAATACTAAAATTTAAGATAAGGAGATGATTTTTCATTTCCTATTGTTAATCATTCGTTTTTAGATGGTGACGTTCCCTTGGCACCATCATATGGTGTTTATATATCTCAACTTGTTCGATTCGCTCATGTATGGAACAATGTATTTGATTTTAACGAAAGAAATCTCTGTATTACTGAAAAATTATTACACCAGGGATTTCGATATCACAAACTTGTCAAAATTTTATCATCAGTACAAGGACCTCATTCGTAAATATAAATCAATGTGCAAACATCTTATATGTTCAAGTATTTTTCACATCCCATCTTTTATGGTAATATTCTATAATAAAATGCTCTGCTGGGCGCAGCTAGATACGACCGCAGATGTCGAACCCTGAATAGTTGGGGCAATTATGAACACAACATTCAAGCTACTGAATTTGGATTGTGAATAAATATTTGACACAGCATAGGTTTCTGACACAGAATGAATGTTGTCTAAGAACTTAAAAATTTTTAATTTACCTATTCAAACCATATCAGTATTATTTGTTTTTATATATAAATCAGAAATAACCAATTTAAAATTTAAAATTGGGCACACATATCAATTTCTTGCTATTGCGCAATACTGTGTAATTGAAAATTTCTTCAAATATTTGACACATAATAGGTTTCTGACACAGAATAACTGAAATCAAAGAACTTGGAATATGATTTCAATTTATATTCAATTTTTTGCTTCTTGTGCAATACAATATGCTGTGGAGAATTGCCCCCCCCCCCCAAAAAAAAATAATTTCCCCCTTTTTTAGCTTTAATTTTGGACCCCGATTTGGACCAACTTGAAAACTAAGTACATGTTTAGATTCAGCATATCAAAGAACCCCAAGAATTCAATTTTTGTTAAAATCAAACTAAGTTTAATTTTGGACCCTCTGGACCTTAATGTAGACCAATTTGAAAACGGGACCAAAAATTAAGAATCTAAATGCACGGATAGATTCGGCATATCAAAGAACCCCAATAGTTCAATTTTCGATGAAATCAAACAAAGTTTAATTTTGGACCCTTTTGGCCCCTAATTCCTAAACTGTTGGGACCAAAACTCCAAAAATCAATGTGGTCATAAACCTTGTGTTTAAATTTCATAGATTTCTATTTACTTATACTAAAGTTATTGTGCAAAAAGCAAGAAAAATGCTTATTTGGGCCCTTTTTTAGCCCTTAATTCCTAAACTGTTGGGACCAAAACTCCCAAAAACAATCCCAACCTTCCTTTTGTGGTCATAAACCTTGTGTTAAAATTTCATAGATTTCTATTTACTTATACTAGACTTATTGTGCGAAAACCAAGAAAAATGCTTATTGGGCCCTTTTTTGGCCCCTGATTCTTAAACTGTTGGGACCAAAACTCCCAAAAACAATCCAAACCTTCCTTTTGTGGTCATAAACCTTGTGTTTAAATTTCATAGATTTCTATTAACTTATACATGTACTAAAGTTATAGTGCGAAAACCAAATGTCTTCGGACGACGACGCCGACGACGGATGACGATGACGCCGCCAACATCATACCGATATATGACCGCAAAAATTTTGCGGTCGTATAAAAAGCACAAAAAAGTTGTCATTCACTTGAAAAGCTAACCATACTTTTAAACAGACTTATCCACAAGGGATATAGTTATGATACTGTTGTCGAGTCATTAAAGATGGCATTTTTTGGAATTAATATTGATTCACTCATAGTGTCTTTGCATCGGAAATAAACACATTTATTCTAAAACCAGATGTTGGCATGATACAGGTTATATTCTTTTCGTATAATTTATGATGGCATGATACTACAGCCCTAACGGGAGGGATTGTGGCTGATTTTCTATATGATATAGACATAATCTTTCGATCAGTTTGTCTGGAGCTGGCATGTCAGTAACTGCTAGTAGTCCTTTGTTAACATATATTGATCATTGTCATTTTCCTTAGTTTCTTTTGTTGCCTTCATTAACATGGGACTCGGACATCTTTTGAATTGAGTTTTACTGAGTATATCGCTGTGTTTGTTTATTCCACATTGGCTAGAGGTATAGAGGGATGGTTGAGATCTCACAAAACATGTTTAACCCCGCCACATTTTTGCGCCTGTCCCAAGTCAGGAACATCTAGCCTTTGTTTGTCTTGTGTGTTTTTTTAATTTTAGTTCATTTGTATGTTTCGGAGTTTAGTGTGCCATCCATTTTGCTGAACTAGTATGCATTATTGTTTAGGGGCCAGCTGAAGCCTGCCTCTGGGTGATTTTCTCGCTGCGTTGAAGACCCATCGGTAGCCTTGAGCTGTTTTCTGCTCGTTGGTTGTGTTGTTGTCTCCTTGGCGCATTCCCCATTTCCATTCTCTATTCCATCCCCCTGATTAAGATTCATAATCCTATCTACTTCTATTCTTAGCTAATTTACAATTGTTAGGGGACAAAGTCATAATAATAAATATCACATGACAGTGCAGTTTTCTTATTGCAATTTCTGTTTATGTTTAGGAAGCAACCATTTGATTTTTATGGGTAGCTAAGATCAAATTTGAAAATAAATGCAGGACCTGTGTCAATCAGGAAATTTTTTGGTTTAAATGAAAATAAAAATTTAGGCTGTGATAATGGGGAAAAAAATATCCAGGACCAAAATTTTGGCCAAAAAATAGGTAGGATCAAACATTTGATCCTAGCCCTCCCTCCCTCCCCCTATAAAACTCAAATGGTTGCTCTCTTAGAATTATAGCAACCTTCATACAAGTGTGAGGTTTGTCATGCCGTAAAACCTTGTTAATAACACACCATTTTTATTTGAAAATGCCTGTGCGAAGTCAAGAGTATGACGGTTGCTTTCCAGTTGTTCTGGGTGTTTGCTTGTCTCACGACCTTGTCAGATTTTTGGACTTTGATTATGACCTTTCCCTTGGAGTTCCATCTTTTGTTATGAAACTTTATTTAGTGCATTGGTTTTTATAAGGATCATTGACGAGATGTTTCAGTATTATTGTTATGTAAATTCAGCAAATAATGTGATGTTTCTATTGCTGCAAAAACCAAACACACACAACATGATGAGCATCCTGTCTTTGTTACCTATTGATTTATTTGTTGAAGACCTCACAGATCAAGATGTAGAAAAGAAAAAGTAGCTTTTGTATTATGTTTTAGTGTTGCATCTGTTAGAGTCTCAAAATCATTAACTTCACATCCATCTTTTATTTGATGCACAAATACTGTACTTTCCTGCCTATAGGTCGAGACTTTTTTACTTTAAAATGACCATTTTACCATTATAAGTCTATGGAGAAAGTATCAATAAGACCTATAGTCCAAATAGACTTATAGTCCAGAAAATACAGTACAAGAATAAAATTCTGCATGCAGAGATAATAAAAAGTATGAGAAAAATTTGCAAATAATGTTTTATAATAAACATCCTTTTTTATTTTAAATTATTTGAAAGATCTAGAATTTCTCTTTGAAATGAGCCAACAAGGAAGATATTACCTAAGGAAAAAAAATTTGGCTTACCAGTTTTGAAAAACTATCAAAATTGGCCAGGTGGGATACTTGATAGGCATGGTTCATTTGTCTGGAAGCTTAATTGTTATAAAGTTGTAAAATCCGGTAATAAAATACACATTTTCATAACTTTACTGCAATTTTACATTCAAATCTTACTTTATTTTATTGAAATCATTTTTCCTTTTTTGGAAATTAGAATGAAACATTCCTTCAAATAAATATATGATAGATCTGATTCCATTCCATTTTTAATATGAAGGACTGCTCCAATTTCTAATGCTTTATAAATAAAACTAGAGGCTCCCATTGGGTCCTATTTCTAACTAAGTTTTAACTAAGTTTTGTTCCAATTGGTACAGTGGTTTCAGAGGAGAAGATCTCTAAAGGAAAGTTTACGACAATGACGGACACCAAGTGATGACAATAACTCCCAAGTTTTGTTCCAATTGGCACAGTGGTTTCAGAGGAGAAGATCTTTAAAGGAAAGTTCACGACGACGACGATGCCAAGTGATGACAATAGGGTCCTATGTTAAATTAAGTTCGGCTCTAGTGGCCACCTTGGATGCCACGACTTTCATTTTTTATGTCTATTAAGGTGAGCTTAAAAGTGAATTCAACAAAATAAATGAGGCTTCAAAAGTAAGCTTGCTGTCGTTATGAAAAATGTGTCCATTTCATTTTATCATTAACCACGTGGATTTCTCCATCTTATATTTATATATTATAGCTTCCAGACAGTCAAACCTACAATGGATAATCAAGTGTTCTACCTGGCCATTTTGGTTAATTTTTCAAAAAAAGATAAGCTGATATTTTTTTTATTTCTTAAGCTACAATCTTCCTTTAAAAGAAAGAATTAAGATATTTCAAACATTATAAAGTGAATAAGAAGTCACCTATGACATCCTTCGTTCTAGTACCAGATTTATGGAATTGAATTCTTACTGGAATAGAATTAAGTCTTTCTTTAGCAACTGACCAATGATTCTGGGGGATTCTTGAGTACTCATATTTGAGCCCCGAAACATTCAAAATTTGTCTGTGCCATGCCACGACTTTCATTCTTTATGTCTATTATAAACATGACCAATAAGATATCTGGGAAAAGACACTGAATTTTAAAAACGAGTTGAAGATTTTCCAGTTCTTCACTTTTGAACGAGTATAATTACCTATTTCTTCCATATTTACTCAATCTTATAAGTTTCCTGTACCTAGAAGCAGTGGAAGATGAGCTTTCGTACAGTTGGAAATGAGGTCATGTGAGATGATCTTCAATGGGTCATCTCACACTAAAAATAGCCATTTACAGAAGAATACACAAACTCAAACACTGTGCCTAAAAATTCTTCCCAAAATAGGAGGTGCATATCTTCAATGTGTTCAGAATAAGTGTGCAATATTCAGAAGTGCCATGTTTTAGGTGTTGGAGTTTCAGATTACACAAAAAGGTACCCTTAAAACTTGATGTTCCTAAAATTGACTAAGTTCAACAAATCATAAATTGAAATAAGTGTGAAAAATCCAGAAGTGCTGGTTTTAAAAACTAGAAAAAATTGTGTCTGTAAGACATGGATGCCCCGCCTAAAATGTAGGTCATCATGTATGAAGGCTCATTACTACAAGAGGCACATCCACTGATGAAGTTTCATTGATACACTATGCTTAGTTCCAAAGAAATTAACCTATACGCAAAACTTAACCAAAGTCACTGAAGCATGAAATGTAGGTCATAGTGACCCAAGTGTTGATGAACCGAATCAGGACGTACATACGGACGGACGGATGGAGGGACAAGGCAAAATCTATATGCCCCAGCCAGGTTTGTGGTGAGGCATGTGGTGAAGAATGTCCCTGGGGGCCTGGCTAAAAAGGGAGCCTAAGGGTACATTATTCCTTTGTCACGCAACTCCTCTCAGGTTATTTGGAATATGGAACTGAAAGTTGGCTCAGTTTTTGCCCTGTCAATGTAGACTGTGCCAAAGGTTTCAGAATTTGAATAGAGCCCCGTGCTACACAGGTAGCATAAGGGTACATTATTCCTTTGATGCACAACTCCTCTCAAGTTATTTGGAATACAGAACTGAAAGTTGGCTCAGTAATTGCCCTGCCAATGTAAATTGTGCCAAATGTTTCTGAATTTGAATAGTGCCCCTGGGGGCCTGGCTACACAGGTAGCCTTAGGATACATTATTCCTTTGTCATACAACTCCTTTCATGTTATTTGGAATAGGGAACTGAAATTTGGCTCAGTAATTGTACCACTAATGTAGATTGTGCTAAAGGTTTCAGAATTGTTTTATAATGTGGTTCCAACTTTGGTAAATTTCCTGTATTTTCTGGATCACATCTGCAGTAACACATATTTGGACCATCTAGATGTCAAAAATATGTGATTCCAACTTTGGTAAAATTCCTGAAAGTGTCTAAGACTATTATTTTTGGAATTTTACTTAGCAACTATAGATTTTTTGGATCATATTAACTTTCAGACTAATCTAGATCAGTTGAATTTCAAAATATTTGATTACAATTTTGGTAAATTTCCTGAAAGACTACTTTATTTGTGATTTCTACTTAGAAACCATATATATTTGGAATCACTATAGCAACAGCACTAGTCTGGATTGTGGTGAGGCACAAACACAAGAGCGCAGGGGTATGCAGCGGGGCTGCTTCGACTAGTTGGAAATAATTCTGAGAGAACAATCTAATAACCATGGCTGCCAAGTCTGGTTCAAATTCAAGGAATTTTACATGAGGGTTACATGTTTAACTAAGTTTGGCTGTGGCAGCCATCTTTGTTGACAGTCTGGGTCATCGAGAACCACCAAAGGACTATTTCTGCCAAGTTTGGTTCCAAGAAGAGTTTTAAATGAATTTTACCATAGCATCCTAAGTTAAAGCTAATGGCTGTGGCAGCCATCTTGGTTGACAGTTCAGGTTATTGGACACGATTCTGAAAGAGGACAATTGCTACCAAGTTTGGTCCAAATGAGTCAGTGGTTTCAGAGAAGATTTTTTTAATGAATTTTCCCATAGGGTCCTTTGTTAAACAAAGTTAACATGTTGCTGTAATTTTTTTAACAGTCCAGGTCATTGGGCAGAATTCTGAAAGGAGACCACCTAATGATTATATTTGCCAAATTTAGTTCCAATTGCCTCAGTGGTTTCAGACAAAAAGTCTTTTTTAATGGATTTATAAATAGGTTCCTATGTTAAGCTAAGTTAGGCTGTGGCGGCCATCCTGGTGGACAGTCAGGAACATTTATGAAAGAGAACCACTCAAGCACCATTTCTGTTTAGTTTGGTTCAAACTCAGTGGTTCCAAACAGAATATTTTACCCATAGGACCTATGTTAAACTATGTTCGGCTGTGGTGGGCATCAGTGTTTTCTTGACAATCCAGGGTATCGGAGACAATTCTGAAAGAGAACCACCTATAGTAAGCACTATTTCTGATAAGTTTGGTTCCATCTGGCCATGTAGTTCCACATTAGATTTTTAAAATTCATCCCCACTTTTTTGTATTATAAGTAATAGCAGTCATGTTGGCTGGAAGTCGATGATGATGGACACATTTTTGAAAGGAGGCCACCCAAGAACCAACAAAGCTTGGTCCCAATTGGCCAAGTGGTTTCAGAGGAGAAGATCTTTAATGAAAAGTTTACGATGATGGAAGACGATAGCCGGACGCAACGTGATGTCAATAGCTCAGGTGAGCTAAAAATGTGCTTATACTTTCCTGCATACAGGTAAGTAATTTGTTGCTATAGTGACTTTAATGACAACAATAACAGCCATCTATATTACATAAAAATCAACAGAATAGTAATGCAACTTGATTAAGCTGTTAACTATAAAGCAGAAAAACACACATGTATAAAAGGATAAATATGTTTAATTAAAACAACCATTCACTAAAACATGCAGTTCATGCCATTTTAAAATCAAATATCCTCAGTTAACATAATAAATTCAATTAATATATGTTAAAAAGTTTGGCATTAATGTCACTTCATATTAAAAACTGGCCCAGAACTGGAAGACAGTAAAAGAAATATTAATTACACAGTAGCTTGACTGGGTTCAACAAACACCATATCTTCCCACACTAACTGGGCATAAAACTGAAAAGAAATACAAATGTTAAGACCAAATACTTCTTGATCTCAAATATTTGATTTTAAGTTGCAAGTTTAGTGAATGTAGACATGTAAAGCATAATCAGTTTACATGCAAAATATATATATATATTAAAACATTTCTTTGTGATAAGATGTATAAATTTCTGAAAAGATTAAAGCACACACAGGTTTTACTATATCTGTTAAGAGTTTTACAAACATGTTACAACATCAGAATGGGTATATGTAAGATTTTGCTCATTTAAGGGTGAGATTTTCATCAAAATAATAGATTCTTTACACAATTTACCTTTTTATTATCATTAATACTATAATTCTTTGAGTCAACATATATATTTATATTGTACATTTATTCACCATATCCAAGGACACATGTTTAGGACGGTGATCATGTGCAACTTGGAACAATGATTTGAAGCAGCAATAAAGAGGTTAGTAGGAGACTGCTTGAAGATTTCTTCAAATGATTACTTATTTGAACAAAACCAAATGATTTGGTGGAACACTGTGGTTATCCAAGAAGACATCAACACCCATTACGCATGTGTAAATAGTCTTTGAAATCATTAAAAACTCTAACGCTATCTTGACAGGTTGTCAAAATCTGAAAGCATCTTCGCTTTTTCCACGATTATCTTTAGCAGTTTATTCATGTCTCTGTTGTTGTATAGTATATAACTAAGAGGAACATTACTGACTTATAACCATCACTATGGCAAACTATTCTATAGACCATTATATAATATGGTGTATGGGGACACAAATTCTGTGTAGCAAGGGTACAGCACCGGTAATAAATAAAAATTTGTAAGGGTTCCACAGAACCCAGTGTCTTGCCTGATTTCGCTGTTGAAGAAATCTGTGAACAACTCATTGAAACACTCAAGATGAATTAAAAATCTCCATTAAAATTGGAAGAATTATTGTATTTCTTCTGACTAACCATATAAAATCGGACTAGAAATAAAAAGTTTCAAAAATTAAGGTGTGTCCCTTTTTTGACCCCTAATAATTATGTCTATAAAAGTAAGAGATAGTGAAAAACTGATCTTATACAATTTTTTCAATTTTTATAAAGTAACATTATAAACCAAAAATCATAAAATCGGAAATTTTTTTTTAAAAGTTACCCCAATGGTAAAATATCATTAGGATACTTCATATTGCAAAAATGCTGAAAAATTTGCCACAAAATGGTTCATTTAGAAATAAAAAGTGTTTGCCTGCTGCTAAAATTTGGAGAAAAAAAAAATTCCATTTTTTTTTCCCATATCTCAGAAAAAAAAGAATTTGTGCTGCATGTAAATTTGATCTTCGGCTGAAAAAAAAAATAGAGGCCTGACTATCTTGACTATAAGAGGACAAACTAAGGACCATTGCTGCTAACTTTTGTTCCGATTGTGACAGTTGTTTTAAACATGAAAATCTTTAAGTAAATTTCCCACAGGATACTATGTTTAACAATGTTTGGTTCTGTCTGCCATTTTGGATGGTGGGTGGGACCATTTGAAACAATTCTGAAAGGAAGCCACTTCAGGACCATTGCTGTCAAAATATGGTTGGCCTAGGTATTACAGTTGCTGAAAAATGGATTTAACCACAAAACTTGAATGCAGATTTTACATTTATGTTTCTGAAGTCAGTGAACAATGAAAATGATGTCAGGGTCAAAAGTCAAGTATACTGCGGCAAACCTTATACGATAAGCATAAATCTTAATTGTAGGTACAAGTTTTTAAAAAGTTTATGCTGCCAATACCTATATCTCGCCTTCGCGACTTTTTCGCAGGCGAGACAATAAAACCAGGACAACATACAAATTGAATACAAGTCCAAACATAACAAGCATGCAACAACACAAATGCACAGGAAGAAAAGTTCATGACAATGTTAATGAAGGACTTCTGCTATTTTCCTTTTAAAAACATGTTTTATAGTTATATCAAGCTTACCATAATGTTGCAGTAATAAATATAAATTCTCAAGTTTTTCATCTATTGTGTGTAATAATGAGCAAACTGACATCTGTCAATTTCACTTTTTTACATTGCCCATATTTGCAGAAGCAAGTTTTTAAGATTACTATTTCTTTTCTGTTCAATGGTCACTTTATAATTTGGGTTCTCTAACATTACACTCTTCAAAGAAAGTTCAGGGATATTATGATTGTCCCCATCTGTCCATCACTTTCTTGTGACATCAACTCCTCCTTAACTTTTGGGTTCTACACAGAATGGTTGCATGTAGATGTGTAATAAGGTTTTACAATTTTGATTGTCTAATCTTGGGCTCTACAGGTTGTCGAAAATTATGAATTTAAGCTTGTAACTCCTCTTTCATGTTTTAATTCATGCATTTTATTTCTAAATGTAAATAATTTTTGGGGATGTGGTGATCACTGCCGATTGGGGATAGTAGCTTTCTAAATTTTTTTACAGTTGTGAAAAGTTTTATCCCGCACTTTTGAGGAAAGTTCGGGGATAATGTGATTATCAACCTAAATGTCCGTCTGCTCATCACACTTTCTTATCACATTAACTCTCCTTCACTTTTCGGTTTAGGGTTTTTATACTCCAATTGTTCTATTTGAGCAGTCAAAATGCATTCACAGTATATTTACAAATGATATATGGTCACTGACAGTATATAACATTTAGGCCACACCTACTTGACCTGTTGATGGGACTTTTTTAACCTTTGAAGTCTATTTCCATTGTGAATGTAAACAATCCCACATAGTATTGTCGTAAATCGTAACATTGTGAAAAGATCTATATGAACTTAAATTTTTTACGCTTTGTGTTTATGTCCATTTCTTAATCATCATGTATGATGTTTGATATTTAATCGACTATCGATGGTATATATTTACCTGCTCATCGACCTTTGAAAAGTTGAATTCTACATCTAATTATTTCACTCCATCAAATCAATTGGAGCTTCTTGAGGGTAACAAACGTTTTAAATAATTTTGAAAGTGGTATTAATATCCACTAATGTCCACTTAAAGATTGCAGTATAAAGACAACTAGAGGCTCCCAGAAGCCTGCATCGCTTAACTGGAAATCATTTGGAGTGTGAAACATTGCTGTCAAGTTCCAGTTGGCTCACTGGTTTTGCAAATTTGTTCACCGGTTTCATACGAGAAGATCTTTAAGTAAATTTCCAATAGGGTCATGTGTTAAACTGGTGGTCATCAGATAATTTTGAAAGAAAGACCACCTAAGAACCATTGCTGCCAACTTTTGTTCTAATTGGGTTTGTGGTTTTGGACGTGAAGATCTTTAAGTATATTTCCCATATGGTCCTATTTTAAACTATGTTCTGCTCTGGTGGCCAGCTTTGATGGTGGACGGAGTCATCAAATACAATTCTGAAAGACGACCACCTAGGGACCATTGGTGCAGTTTTGTTCAGAAAACAAGATATTTATGCAAATTTCCCATCTGGTACTATGTTAAACTATGTTTGGCTCTTGTGGCAATCTTGGATGGAGGGAGGGATGATCAGATAAAATTCTGCAAGAGGACTGCTATGGACCATTGCTGCAAAGTTTTGTTCCAATTGGCCCAGTGGTTCAGAGATTTTTAAAGGAAAGCTTTCGACGACAACCACCGACGGAGGCCGGACACCAAGTGATGAAATTCCATTTGAGCTTATAACAGTGCATGGACTTGACATAAAATTTGATATATGATTCGGCACGAATCAGGGAAAATGCTAAGGAAACCCTTGCATTTTCAACAAATTCTAAACCTCATCCATATATCGATTTTATGTCAAGGCAATGCACTGTTTTTGTCTGTATAGAATAAATGCATAATACATGTATATGTGCTATTACGTTTCAGAATTTTCTAAAATTGGGGCACAAATGGGTCAAATTTCGAAAATTGTGAGTTATTTTTGTGACCTAAAATCTTCCTATTCATTCATTTCATTTCTTAATGACAGCATTGTCGTTTACTTTATTAAGATGTGCCATTGTCTTACTTTCTTTACTGCCAGGTTATCTTGATGTTCCCTGTGATTTTGTGTTTCTGATTTATATATATTTATTGAATTATTTGCCTTTTGTTTTATGTAATTTAATGTAATATCTGGCTTCTGTGTTCTTAAATCAACACAGATATGATCAACATTTAACAAAGAAATATTTTTTTGCTGTTTTTTCTATTTTTAGTTAAAAGGGTCATTTTGGTCATAGATCCAAACACAATTTTAAAGCTGGACCACATAATTGCATCAATCTCAATAGTTTCAGGTTAATTTTAAATTTTCAAGTATTGGCAAAATAAGGGATCCATATTTGTCAATATCCTGACCCAAGGACACAATTTTAAAAGGAGACCAAAGAAGAGCCATTCCATCAAAATATGGTCTCAATTGATCCAGTAGTATCAGATAAAAGATATTAAAATATTTTTCCTGTGTTTTTTCTATTTTCAGTTAAGGCAGTCATATTTATGTAGGAGAGCCTGATAAGGAGTATATTTCATTTGAATTGGAATTATTATGTTTAATATTAATATTATTACATATGATGAAGGAATTATCTATTGACATTAACTTTGAGACTGACAGTACTTCAGTGCTTTGATTTTACCAATATACATGTAGTAGTAAGTATCTCGCCTGATAGTCACAGCCTTGTATTTTCATTTTCTTGCAATTATATTGATTATTGGTAAACACTTTAGGAGGCAACTTTAAAATTGATGGCCACTGTTGTCTTTGTCTCCATTTGAAAATTAAATTAATTCTAGTTTGACCCTCTGCAATTATTCATCTCAGTTACTTATCCATATTCTTATGTATATAATTCCTAAAGATTTTACCCAGTGAGAAGGAAATGAGAGATCTTTTGAAAGTGCTGTATGAATAAAAGGTTTTCTATAAGAGAGAGTGTGGGTTAATTTTATTCTAAAGAACATGAATTACCAGTTCTATTGTTTATTAATTTTATTGGTAAATGTGCAAATAATTATTAATAGTAATGATTAATAATTAAGAATAACAATCCAAAGATACTAATATTAGATATAGTAAATTTATACTATGCTGTGTACAACGCATTTCAAGGAGTTACCTCTCATCAGCAGCATTAAAACCGAAACATTTGGAAGACCAAAAACCAAACTTATATTAAACAAGAAGTACTCAACCAAAAATACCGAAACAGGAAGCCAAATTTCAGCTAAGGAGATCTACCATGTGCAATACAAGGAATGAATCCTTAGTATTTCTATTATTTTTGAATTTTGCTAAATACTGGTAATTTCTATAACAAATCAATGAATAATCATGTCAGACAAGTCTGACGACTGGGTTAGCGAATACCCTCGGGGACCTAGGGTCCACCAGCAGAGTCATCATCCCAGGAGTTTCAAAATAACAATCCAAAGATACTTATATTAGATATAGTAAATTTATACTATGCTGTGTACAACGCATTTCAAGGAGTTACCTCTCATCAGCAGCATTAAAACCGAAACATTTGGAAGACCAAAAACCAAACTTATATTAAACAAGAAGTACTCATAACCAAAAATACCGAAATAGGAAGCCAAATTTCAGCTAAGGAGATCTACCATGTGCAATACCAGGAATGAACCCTTAGTATTTCTATTATTTTTTAATTTTAAAAAAAGACTTATTTAAAGTATTGATCTAGGAAATATTATACTGAAATCTCAATATTTTGAATTATGAAAGTCATCATTTATTTTATTCAGGTATAAACATGATTTTGTGTCAATACAAGATTTAGTATAATTTATTGAAGTTTGAAGTGTGGAGCATATACGGTAAGCTGTGTTCAATGTGTGTTTGTTTACATGCGTTTGTGTATTTTTTCCTTTATCCAATATTTTTATTTAATTACTATTTTGCTTTTAAGACAAGTCAATATTAGTTATTTAGTCACATCCTATAAGAATGTTGTGAGCTTTATAATATTTATATTGAATTATTACCAAATTACTGTAATACTTTGGTTAAATATTGAAGTGTAGCGAAAATTTATAATAACTTCGTAAACTTCTTGCAGAAATAACTGTTTTAATTACATCCTATAAGAATGTTGTGAGCTTTATAATATTTATATTGAATTATTACCAAATTACTGTAATACTTTGGTTAAATATTGAAGTGTAGCGAAAATTTATAATAACTTCGTAAACTTCTTGCAGAAATAACTGTTTTAATTACATGTACTTTACTTTCCACAACAGGAATACGCTTTCTCCACACAAAAAAAACAACCCATAACTCTGGAATTAGTAACTAGAGGCTCCCACGAGCCTGTATCGCTCACCTGGATTCTATTTTCCAATCAACAGCCATAAAAGCACTTAAGAAACAAACATCTGTCTTATTGGATATAATTCTTAAAGAAGACCATCTAATAGCCATGGCTGCCAAGTGTGGTTCCAAATTTCCAAATGGCCAAGTACTTTCAGATAAGATGATTTATAAAAAAAAAAAATTCCCATGGGGTCCTATGTTAAATTAAGTTTGGCTGTGGTGGCCATCCTTGTTGACAGTCCAGATCATTTGACAAAAGTCTGAAAGAGGACCACCAAAGGACAATTTTGGCCAAGTTTGTTTTCAGTCTGCTCAATGGTTTCAAACAAGAAGATTTTTTACTAATTTTCCAATAGGGTCCCATGTTAAACTAAGTTCAGTTGTGGTGTACCTTCTTGGTTGACAGTCTGGGTCATCGGACACAATTCTGAAATAGGACCATCTAAGGACCATTGCTGCCAAGTCCTGTTCCAATTGGCTAAATGGTTTCAGACAAGAAGATTTTTAAATAAATTTCCCATAGGGTCTTTGGTTGATCGTCTGAGTCATTGGACATAATTCTGAAAGAGGACCATCTAAGACTATTGCTGCCAAGTCTGGTTCTAATTGGCCATTTAGTTACATAGAAGATGTTTTAAATTCATCCCCCCTTTTTTCTATTTCTAGTAACAGCAGCCATGTCGGTTGGAAGTCAGGGATGCCTGACACAATTTTGGAAGGAGGCCATCCAAGAACCATACCACCAAAGTTTGGTCCCAATTGTCCAATTTTTTTAATCAATCAATGAGAAACAAGAATTGCCAATGTCGGAAACTTTGTTAAGAACCTCCCATAGATGCTTACTTTCAAGTTTCGTTCCATTTGGCCAAGCGACTTCAGAGGATGAGATTTTTCTATATTAGTAATCAGAAACAAGAACTGCCTATGCCAGCCATATTTGTAGTCTGATTGGGAAGAAATTAGAAAAGTTTATTAAGGACCTCCCATATATTCCTCCTGTCAAGTTTTGTTCTTTATGGCCAAGCAGTTTCAGATGAGAATATTTTTGAAAACTCAGCCAATCAGAAACAACAATTGCCCATGGCAGCCATATTTTTTGCCCCATCAAGATGACATCAGGATTATTTGCAGAGAACCTCAGAAACATCATTCCTGCAAATTTTAGTTCCAATTGGCCAAGTGGTTTCAGAGGAGAAGATCTTTAAAGGAAAAGTTTACGATTTTTGGCCAGGTGAGCTAAAAATCAAAAGGATGCTATGTTTGATCAATCCAAACTTTCTGAATAAAAATAATTGGTCATTGCAAATTTGAGTTATTGAATGACACAAAAGTGCTCAGTGAGTGATAACTATAGGGCAAACATGTCTTTGATTACTCTTAATAACTTTGATCCATATTGATAAGATAAGATATTATCTTCTTCATCTTTTTTATTTCAACATACAAAAACATAACAATTTATTTAAATCATGCATCAAATACATTTTTAAAAAAAACATTAAAAACTAAAATTCAGTATCATTTCATAAAAACCTGTATCAATAGGGATCAATATGGATCAAAGGTAATCAAGCAAATACTGTATTTAGGACCATAAATAAGTCTAATGGCTAAAATCGAACTATTAATTTTAAACTTGGTACAATAATAAAGAACAATCTTTATGGATTGATCTTTTATTGACCCCTATTGATTTACACTATAAATTGTTTGAATAAAAGCCCTGAGAGTAAGAAGTACATCAGAGCTTTATAAAACTGTTCTCTTCTAAAACAGTAGAGAATAAAGCCTTTTTGTTTTCTTTGATATATTATTAAAATTCTTAAAATGAACTACAGGCATAACTAAGTCTGAATTACCCACATGGATAATGAAGCAGATAACATACAGAAATATTGTTTGTATATCAAGGCTTAAGACCCTTCTAGGTAAATTTGGTTAATTTTGACTTTGTAGTTTCCCATAGAATTCAATTGTGCAATTTAACCAGCATGTACGTCAACCAATCAACACTAAATAAGGAATCTTTGTAGAAGGTTTCTCAATCATCATTCCATTCTTCTGAAAAGTTTTAGCACTGCAGTTTTAAAGGAGAATTTGAACATTTTACTAGCCAGAATCAAGAATTGCCTGTGGCTGCCATGTTTTTCAGCAGATCCAACTGAAATGAGGACATGTTATAATGGACCTTGCATACATTATTCCTGACAACTTTAGTTATTGGCCTTGCTGTGTCAGAAGAGATCAATGCAAACCTATGTGCCACTTTAGTCACCATGTTTGCCACTGGATAACAAACAAGGAAACTATTGTAGATGGTCTCCCAATAAAGTCTGAAATTTGGCATTGCCTCTGGTGTCCATGTTTTTCATCCAATCCATATGAAACTAGATACTCAGAGGGCAGAGCCTGTCTCGCTCAGCTGGAAAGATAGCAGTTTTGATGTACCTCAAAGACACTTCTCACTATCATTATGAAGTGTGGTAAGCCTTGTAGGGACCACATTTTTCTGCATCAAGGTCCTTCTACTTACAGGTCAGCATATTCTTAAATTTAGTGGTTCTCCAGAAGATTTTTGCATGTATTTTCCATAAGGTCTTATGTTGACCTAAATCCTCTACTGGCGGCCATCTCGAATGAGCGATTGCCACCTTATGAGGAACGTTGAGGCCATGTTTGGTTTCAAGCAATTCTGTGGTTCTGCAGATTTTTGTTACAAGCCATAGATACTTTCTGTCAAGTTTGGCTCTATTTGGCCTAGCAGTTTCAGAGAAAAATTTTCTTTTAAATCAACCAATCAGAAACAAGAACTGCCCATGGCAGCCATGTTTGTCCCCTGATCTGGACAAAATGAGGAAACTTTGTAAAAAAAACCTCCCACAGTATGCTTCCTGTGAAATTTCGTTCTATTTGGCCAAGCGGTTTCAGAGAAGAACTTTTCTTTATATCAGCCAATCAGAAACAAGAATTGACCATGGCAGCCATGCTTGTTGTCCAATCAGGATGAAAAAATTTGATTTCATAAAAGACGTTCCATAGATGCTTCCTGTTTGGCTGACATTTTGGCCAAGCAGTTCCAGAGAAAAAAAAATAAATTTTAAACAATCAATGAGAAACAAGAATTGCCATGTTTGTTACCCAATTGGGACGAAATGAGGAAACTTTATAAAGAACCTCCCATAGATGCTTCCTTCCAAGTTTTGTTCCATTTGGACCAGCAACTTCAGAGGAGAAGATTGTTTTATATCAGAAAAAAAAACTGCCCATGGCAGCTATATTTTTGTAATCCAATCGGGACAAAATGAATAAAATTTATAAAGGACCTTCCACATATGCTTCCCGTCAAGTTTTATTCCATTTGGTCAAGCGATTTCAGAGGAGAAGATTTTTTTTATATCAGCCAATCAGAAACAAGAACTGTCCATGGCGGCTATATTAAATAATCAGGACGATATGAGGAAATATTGTAAAGAACCTTCCATAGATTCATCCTGTCAATGTTTTGTTCTATTTGGCCAAGCAGTTCCAGAAAAAAAAAATTTTTTTTAATCAACCAATGCAATACAAGAATTATGCATGACAGCCATGTTTGTTGCCAATTTGCCCAGTGGTTTCAGATGAGATGATGAATTATGGACAGATTATAGATGCAAAGTAATGGAAAATTTCTCACCTGGCCCCCTTTGGGTCAGGTGAGCTAAAAAAGAGGTAGGCCTAAATACATTTAAAACTAGAATCACAGCTATTGAATTCTCAACAGACAACAATTATTATTATTGTCAAAACTGATAACTAATAATTAACTTCAGATTTCTCCTTAAATTCAAATGACAACATGTGTATATATTTTTAATGTGAAAATGTTAGAATTTTGCAATTCTCATAAACAGATTTGACGAAAATGTGGGGAAGTCAACTATGCTTTATTTTAATGAAGGAGATCCATGTACAGTAGAATACAATTTACTAACAGCGTCTTCATTCTGATGACAACTCACCAAAAAAAGAAAAAAAAACTTTAAAAAAATTGTCAATGGACAAATGGGCAAATGCAATAAATGAAAAATATTGGGCCATATAAATGAGTAATGGTCAAACTATAATACACAACCTCATTTTCTATTTTTAGCACCTTTCTGTATTATGATGAGCTAAATAACTGAATTCCTTTAACTTGGCAAAGTTAAAACAAGGCACCTTTGATATGGTTCAGAAATAATGGAATGTTTTAAGTGCTATTTACAATCTTATTGACATTTTCTTATGAATGAGAGATTATATCTTCACAAGTCAAACAAATTCTTCAATGATACTTATGTGTCCAAAGATTAGATAAGTGACATATTTTTTAGAAATAAAGCACTAAATTATAACCAAATGAAATGATGAAAATGTAAACACTTAGGATAAAAGCACTACATAAAAAAATCCATATAATTTATGCAACACTTAATAACTCATCAACAAACAATCCAATCAGATTCATTCCAATTCAAATGTAAGATCAACAAATGTCAAAAAACAAGAAGTGAGATCTAAAACAATGAGGTCACACTGACAAACTTAGTCTGAGACTATTGTAATTTAGACTAGATCCTGTTGATAAAAAAGTCTGGTGTGACCTCATTGTTTAACATTAATGTACTGAACTCATCAATAAGCACAAAAAATGATAATTCAAATTAGGGTTTCAATAAATGACCCAAAGACTAATAATATTCATTTCATATCGTAATCTTGTGCTTGGCAAACAAGTATGGCATAACATATGAACTAAACAATTTGTGTTTTGGGCTTTCCTTTCTTATTAGAATTGTTGACTTGGGCAGGATCAGGAGCTACAAGCTGACCAAAACTGAAAAAGCAAATTTACCAAACATAAATAAAAGAAAAATTATCTAATTCATTTAAATTGATAGAGTTGACAAATTTTCTATTGGACATCATATAAAGCCAGGATTCCGTATCGTTCACCTGGCTTGTATTAGCCCATTTAAAAATGTAAGCTCCATTGTATCCTCTTAAAGAAACGAAAAATGTCAAAGTGTCATTGACATATGACCTTTGATCATTTGCATTTGTACTTCAATTTGAGATTCCTTCCACAACCGTTACAATCTGCCCATTATTTCCTGAGAAAATGACAAAGAAGTCATTTCCCATATGGTTTGAATGGAAACTTTAGGCAGCAGCAGGAGACCTCAAGTGAGGGGGTGGGTGAATTCTCAACCTACAGTGGATCGTTTGTAGAGGGTATTTCCGCCATCAATCCTGCAAAGTTTCAAAATATTTCATATTATAATTCAAGAGAAGATTTTTGAAAATTGTCCAATAAAAATCAAAGATGGTCTCTGGGGACAATTCTGCTTATCTAACTGGAACCAAATGTGGATCATTTGTAGAGGTCCTTCCATATATCATTCCTAGCTAGTTTTGTTCTCTGCCAAGTACTTTCAGAGGAGAATATCAAAATGTGAAAAGTTTACGGACGGTGGATAACGGACGCAACGATGGACAGACAAGTGCAAGATGATGACATAAGCTCACATGACCTATAGGCCAGCTGAGCTAAAGAGTTACAAAAAAATCTATGAAAAATCTAGTAAAAATTAGCTAAATATTTACACACACAGCCAAGGAAAATGTAAATTTTTCCTGTTTTTACCTTAAGGCCACCATTTGTGATTGATCTTTTATTGATGGTATCAATTTGAAGCAAGAAACCCTAAGAATAACTGTCGCTAAGTTTGGTTCAAATTGGCCCATTAGGCGTAGAGAAAATTTTTGTAAAAGTTTACGGATGGATGAAAAGTGATGTAAATAGCTCACACTGGCAGTTTGGGACAGGTCATCTAAAGACATAAGTAAGCAACTTCATGATGTAAGTCACAATGACTTTAATTTTTATTTTTTTTCATTAATGCTATCTTTTAACAGGTAACTGATATTTTTTTTTTTTTTTAGAAATACATGTACTTTTCTCATACAAAGAGAAATGACAAATCAGAATGTTCCAACCAATTAACACCTTAGTACTTGGTTGCCTTTAAATCTTCAAAGTTATCTAAACTTCTCTCAAGACAACAACAACTGTTACTTACATGTACTATCAAAAGTAAAGTATCGAAATTCTACTCTGCATGAAATTTTCCTTTATTACATTGAGTATGGTGAAATACCAGGATTTCCGACTGAAATCAAATCTGATAATTCACCCAGTGAAATCAAAAGTCATATTTCACTCCAGAAGTGACGTAACAGAAGCCGTTGCTATACAAATGTTGACGCGTAGTCATATAAAAAGATCATACCTAGTATTTTTTCGTTAAATCATTTGAATACATGCCAATGTAATGTTTCAATGTAATAAACAGAATAACAATTCTCAAAATTCGAATACCAAAGATCTACAACTCATGACCAAAAAACACTAAATACTTCACTCATGCGCTATGCGCATTCGTGAATTAATGTCTTGTTGGTAACTCGTTATACATTTTAGGTATTCGCATTTCAGCCATTTTTGTGATGATGACAATTTGGAATGCATAACATGCATTCCAAATTGTCATCATCACAAATAAAATCCTGAAGTGCACTGAAGCAGATATAGTCCCTTTAAATCTTCTTGAATAAACGAATGATATTACAGATGGTAGGCACTTGATATATTTATAATTCACAACAAATCTACTTACAAGTTCCATATAGATGACTTTTTCTGTTTCTGTTGTGTTGTTATCTCTGGATGTTCTCTGGAAGCCCTTATCATCTCTGTCCATCGTACAGCTTCCTGTAATTCCATTAGTCTTTCTTTGTATTGATTTCTCTCCATCAAAACACGAGCCATTTCTACTCTAGTAAATCTTTTCCTTTGAGCCATTGGAACATCGTCCTGCAACAAGGTCATAAAGTTAACGAAATAATTCTCTATACATTTGTACTAAGAACCAGTATCAGAAAAATCTTTGCCCTGTTGTATCTAATGAAATGAAATGCCCATCTTCATGAACATAGTATAGCCATTGATTATATATGAATGGGAATCTCTGATGAAAATGTGTGTTCCAGTTAGATGTTGTTCTTTACTGATTTTTACTGTCTGTATATTTTTGTGTCCCGCCACTACCACATGTTCAAAGAAGAGGTTTGTAATAAATAATCTGTAATAGGTCAGAAGCCTTTGTAAGTGGTTTTATGTTTCTTAGTGTTGTTTATGTATGTTTGAGGTATGATTTTTATTTCAGACATGTTTCACAACATGTTCATTTGGGGTCACTAATAGCTTGCATATACAATAAGATCATGCCTAATGTTGAAGGCTGTATTACAAACTTTTTTCATACATTTAAGTTTTGTCACATTGATATTTACTCACCATTGCCTTTCATTTTAATGAAGAATTTCTATGTCCGGGAAACAATTAACAAATATGAGAGCATAGACTGATTTATGTTTGGTATAGAGAAAGTGAAACACCAAGGCATAATTGTTTAAAAAGGCAGATAAAAAATTGTTTCAGATAAACAACAAAGTTGTATTGTCCTTTCTTTTTTTTCTGTTCTTTTGTTTTAAAGGACAATTCTGAAAAGAGGAAACCCTAAATGCATTTAAATGTTAAGTACTTCATCTTCATCCTTAACAGCATTGTTTTTCTTCTCCAGCTCGTCTCTCATTTTCTTTATTTCTTCCTCCTGATCTTTGATTTTTAGTTGTAACTTTGTTTTAACTGTTTGTAATGATGATATCTCCTCACGTAATATTTCCATTTCACTGAAATATTAATCACGATTATACACTTTTGACAAGAGAATTACGTTCTCCCAAAATATTTGATAAAATAAAGACATATAACAAACATGTGTCCCTGTAACTGCATTGGTGTTTGTTAGTAGTCAGTATTATTATTCTCAGCCTGGCATAATTCTCCTATAATGCCGAGTGGTCCAGGTAGTTCGTCATGACTACTAATGATCACTAGCCTGTCAACACTGGGGTTGTGAGTTTGAATCTCACCTGTGGCGGGGTGTGTTCGACTCCGATCTAAATTGACAAGGATTGCCAATTTTCCTACCGAAGGTCGGTAGTTTTCTCCGGCTTTCTCCACCAATAAAAACTGGCCGCGGCGAAATAGTCAAATGTGCTGAAAACGGCGTAAAACCCCAACTAAACAAACAAACAAATCATTTATATCAACAAGCTATTGTTTTGTAATGTCCTATTTCAAATAAATATCATTAATGCTGATTATTGAACACATTCAAAGGTGATCAAAGATATCATTCTTCAAAGTAATCAAATATTGAAAGGGTATAATTCATATAGATAGACAGAGTGACTGAGTAAAGCAACAACAATCACTTTGTTGATCCAATACTTGAAAAAAGCAAAGTTAATGTTCGAACTTACAACCTCAGTGTTGACAGGATAGTCATTATTAGTAGTCATGACAAACTACCTAGACCAATTGGCCACTGAGACCCTCCAGTAGGATTGAGGTTTTTTTTACTCATGCCAAATATTTTTGAAGTGATAATATGAAATTATCAAAATGAAGATGAAACACATTCCATTAAACTGAAAACCTGAAAGATTTGAAAACTCTGTAGTTTGAGACAAGAAGATTATATAATGAATTTTCCCCATAGGGTCCTATGCTAAACTAAGTTTAGCTGTTGCCGCCATCATTCTGAAAGAGGATCATGCAAGGATCATTGCTGCCAAGTCTGGTTGCAATTGGCTTAGTGGTTTCAGATAAGAAAATTTTTAAATGAATTTTCCCATAGGGTCCTATGTTAAACTAAGTTTGCTGTGGCACCATCTTGGTTGACCGTCCAGGGCATTGGACACACTTCTTAAAGAGGACCATGTAAGGACTATTGCTGCCAACTTTAGTTCCAATTGGCTCAGTGGTTTCAGACAAGAAAATTTTTAAATGAATTTTCTCATGAACAACTATGTTCGGCTGTGGTGGCCATCTTGGTAGACAGTCCTGGTCATAAAACGCATTCTGAGAGTGGCTCAAATAAGGACCATTGCTGCCAAATTTAGTTCCAATTGGCTTAGTAGCTTCTGACAAGAAAATTTTTAAGTGAATTTTCCCATAGGGTCTTATGTTAAACTAAGTTTGCTTCCCGGCCATCTTAGTTGACAATCTGGGTCATCCGACAAATTTCTGAAAGAGGACCTCCTCAGGACCATTGCTGCCAAGTCTGGTTCCAATGAGAAACCAGAGTGAGTATTATTTTCCTCACCAATGTAGGTAAGGGAGATAATAAATGTGTCTCCCTTTTAGCCTCAGGACAAAAGGGAGAGAATTTAATTATCTCCCTTACCTACATTGGTTAGGAAAAGATAACTCACTCTGGTTCCTCATTGGCCATGTAGTTTCATAGAAGATTTTCTTTTTTTTAAATTCGTCCCAACTTTTTATATTTTTAGTCACAGCAGCTATATCTGATGGAAGTCGGGGATGCCAGACATAAATTTGGAAAAGGGCCATCCAAGGACCATTCCACCAAAGTTTGGCCCTAACTGGCACAGTAGTTTCAGAGAAGATCTTTAAAGGAAAGATACTCCAGCAAAAACTCCTATAAGGTGTCAATTTTTTATCATGTTGACTTATTTGTAGATCTTACTTTGTTGAAAATATTTGCTGTCAACAGTTTTTCTTTATCTATAATAATATTCAAGATAACCTAAAACTGCAAAATTTCCTTAAAATTAACAATTCAGGGGCAATAACCCAACAAAGGGTTGACGGATTTGTCTGAAAATTTAATGGCATCTAGATTTTGACCTGATGAACATTTTTACTCAGTTATGCCTAAATGCTTTAGTTTATGAGATATAAGCCAAAAACTGCAGTTTACCCCTATGTTCTATTTTAAGCCATGTCAGCCATGTTGATTAGTGCACTTTGCCCTTTGAAAAGCACTTAGCCCATATTGGGGTCAATATTTGTCCTCTAATTTTACATTTTTGTACTTAATATATCACAAACAAGAGTGGACTCACTACATGTCTTGCCTGATTATGCACATGGACACAGAATAATGATTATCTGATACCCAACATTTTGCAAGTCAAAGGAAAATGTGTACAAAGAAATTGAGGTCAATGTCAAAAGGCAGATGTCATGCCGACATGTATCCACTAGGAACTATCTATTGACCAAATATGGTAGTCTAGGTGTTAAAGTTGCTGAGAAATGGACCTAATCTCGAAAATGTGACAAAGTATTACAGTTGCTGAAAAAAGGACTTAAGAAATTTGGATGAAAGTCAATCAACAATGAAATTGAGGTCAAGGTCCAGAGACAAGTGTCAGACTGGCATGTACCCACCAAAAATACACCAAATACAGTAGGTCTAGGTATTCTATCTTCGTAAATCATACTACATCATATACTAGAGCAACTTGATATTCTCAAAACATTCACCTTTCTTTGGGAAATCCACATGTTTAAATTAGTAAACAACTTTTTTAAGCAATGATAGAAAATATGTTCTGGTATATTTTTCTAATTTTATTTTTTGGTCTTCTACAATACGATGCACCTTGATGTCTAGCAGATAAAAGTGGGTTTACACATACATGTATAACAAAAACTTTGGTCAGATAAATGTAAAATAAATACAGGTGTCAAAAATTAATCCACCCATTACCTTATAATAATAAAAGTGAATCTCCTTTTTGTTACATAAGAACTTGTTGAAACTAGAGGCTCTCAAGAGCCTGTATCGCTCAACTGGATTTAACTTTTCACCTTGAGCAGACCTAAACATTTAAGTGTTGCAGTCAATTTGGCTGGTTTTTCTATAGGATTCTATGTTAAACTAATTTCAGCTGTGGCAATCATCTTGGTCAACGGATATATTTCTAAAAGAGAACCAACTAAGGACCATTTCTGCTAAGTCTTGTTCCAACTGGATAAGCGGTTTCAGACAAGAAGATTTTTAAATGAATTTTCCTATAGGGTCCAATATTTAACAAAGTTCGGTGTGGCAGCCATCTTGGTTGACAATCCGGATGATCAGACACATTTCTGAAAAAATACCTCCTAAGGACTAATGCTGCCAAGTGCTGCTCCAATATGTCAACTAGTTTCAGACAAGAAGATTTTTCAATGAATTTTCCTATAGGGCCCTATGTTTAACTAAATTCGGTTGTGGCAGCCATCTTGGTTGACAGTTCAGGTAATCGGACACACCTGTGTAAGAGGACCTTCTAAGGACCACTGCTGCCAAGTCTGCTTCCAATTGGTCAAGTGGTTTAAGACAAGAAGATTTTTCAATGAACTTCCCATAGGGCTCTATGTTAAACTAAGTTCGACTGTGGCGGCCATCTTGGTTAACAGGGTGGATCATTGGACATATTTCTGAAAGAGAACCTCCCAAGAACCATTACTGCCAACTTTGGTTCCAACTGGCCTTGTAGTTTCATATAAGATTTTTGAAATTAACCCCCCTCCCCCAACCCTTTTCTCTATTTTTAATAACAGCAGCCATGTCTGTTGGAAGTCGGGGATGCCAGAAATAATTTGGAAGGTGGCCACCCAAGGACCATTCCACCAAAGTTTGGTCTCAATTGACCCAGTGGTTTGAAAGGAAGGTTTGAGAGGAAAAGATCTTTAGAGGAAAGTTTATGCTTGGATGCCGTCTTTAAAGGGCAAAAACTCCTATAAGGGGTCACTCAATGATTTTGGTCTTGTTGACTTATTTGTAGATCTTACTTTGTTGAACATTTTTGCTGTTTACAATTTGTCTTTATCTATAATAATATTCAAGATAACCTAAAACTGCAAAATTTCCTTAAAATTAAAAATTCAGGGGCAATAACCCAACAAAGGGTTGACATATTCGTCTGAAAATTTCATGACAGGTAGATCTTGACCTGATGAAAATTTTTACCCCATGTCAGTTTTGCTCTAATTACTTCAGATTTTGAGATATAAGACAAAAACTGCGATTTACCCCTATGTTCTATTTTTAGCCATGTCGGCCATGTTGGTTGGCAGGCGGGGTCATCGGACATATTTTTTAAACTAGATACACTAATGGTGCTTGTGGCCAAGTTTGGTTCAATTTGGCCGTGTTGTTTCAGAGGAGAAGATTTTTGTAAAAGTTAACGGACGACGGATGCCAAGTGATGAGAATAGCTCACTTGACCCTTTGGGTCAGGTGAGCTAAAAACTAGAGGCTCCAAGGACCCTGTATCATTCACCTGGACTATGTCAATCTTGACTGGCAGCCTGGAACATTGCTGTCAAGTTCCAATTGGCTCACTGGTTTCAAACAAGATCTTTCAGTGAACTTTCCCATTTTAAACTAAGTTCTGACTGGCATCCATCTTGGATGGTACACAGGGTCATCAGATATAATTCGGAAAGAGGTCCAATTAGCCAAGTATTTTCAGAGAAGAAGATCTTTAAGTAAATTCCCCATAGGGTCCTATGTTAAAGTATATTCGGCTCTGGCGGTCATCTTGGATGACGGGTGGGGTCATCGAATATAATTCTGAAAGAGGTCCACCTAAAGACCATTGCTGCCAAATTTTGTTCCAATTGACAAAGTAGTTTCAGACAAGAAGATCTTCAATTAAATTCCCCATAGGGTCCTATGTTAAACCATGTTCGGCTCTGGCGGCCATCTTAGATGATGGGTGGGGTCATCGGATATAATTCTTAAAGAAGACCACCTAAGGACCATTGCTGCTAAATTTTGTTCCAATTGGCCCAGTGGTTTCAGAGAAGATCTTTAAAAGAAAGTTTACGACGACCTCGGACGCAGCAATGCCAATAGCTTACATGGCCTTTTAGGCCAGAAGAGCTAAAAAATGATTAACAGGTGGATTAGTTAATACATTTATGATCCAAATTATATTCAGTTTTTTAAATAATTAATGCTATTTGAAAATCATAATGTTTTACATATATATGCAACTATCGGAAAAGTATGCAATTAAAGAAAAATATGTATTTTTCATGTATTCTATTGTATATATAAAATTAACACAGTCATTCTTTGAAACTACTCTTTAACCGTAAGCTGACAAGACCTTCAATTTGAAATAACAGGTGTATGGAAAGACAACAAAGGTCAACAAAAAATTATGGAATTCACTGTACCTTAGCTGTACATTGTACCTACATTGAACATAACAAATAAGAATAAACTATAGGAAGATGAATTGTATACATGTACATGTATTCACAACGCCACAAAAATATGTACTGTCACTGAAATTCTCAGAAGCGTAATTTACCTGAATAAGAACCAGAGGCTCCAGGGAGCCTGAATCGCTCACCTGGATTATAGGTGACCACAACTGACAAAGCACTTCTAGATAAGATCTGTAAGGACCTGTTCTACAGTGTCCAGGACTGTATTAGATATGTAAAGAATTCTTCCAATGTTAAAAATTTTAAATAAAGTCCAGCTGTGGCAGCTAGCTTGGATTCCGATCGGCACGAAAACAAAAAACTTTTGAAGCAGACATTTATCCAAGGATCTTCATGCAACAAAAACATTTCAATTGTTTTAGTATTTTCTGACAAGAAGACCTTTGTACAAATTTACCCATAGGGTCCAATGTAAAACTAATCTGTCTGTGGCGACCATATTGAATTTCAGAACGGCACATAAAAAAAATAATGGAAAGGTTCATCCAATGCTTGTTCATACATAAAAATATTTCAATTGGCTTGGTAGTTTCTGATAAGACGACTTTTGTACAAATTTCCCATAGCGTTCAATGTTAAGTCTGACTGTGGCAGCCATCTTGAATTTCCGATCGGCACAAAAAATATTTTATAGAGGTTCATCCAATGCTTTTTCATACATAAAAATATTCCAATTGGCTTGGTATTTCTGACAAGAAGACCTTTGTACAAATTTCCCCATAGGATAAAATGTTAAAATAAGTCCGGTTGTGGCAACCATCTTGAATTTCCAATCGGCACAAAAAAACATATGTTTTGTATAGGTTCGTACATAAAAATAGTTCAATCGGCTTGGTATTTTCTGACAAGGGGACATTTGTAAAAAATTCCCATAGGGTTCAATGTTAAACCAAGTCTGGCTGTGGCAGCCATATTGAATTTCCTATCAGCACATAAAACATAAATTTTGTAGTGGTCTATCAAATGATCATTCACACATCAAAAACATTTCAATTGGCTTGGTTTCTGACAAGAAGACATTTGTACAAAATTCCCCATAGGCTCCAATGTTAAACTTTGTCCGGCTGTATCGACCATCATGATTTTTCCGATAGGCACAAAAAACATATCTTTTGTAGAGGTTCATCCAAGGATCATTCATGCAACAAATCAATTCAATTGCCTCAGTACTTTCTGACAAGAAGAGCTTTAAAGATAAGTCCAATCAGAATGAATTATCTGCTCCTGGTAGTCATGTTGAATATCCAATCGGCACAAAAAACATAAATTTTGTACAGAACCATCCAATTAACATCCTGCCAAGTTTGGTTCAATTTGGACTTGTGGTTTCAGAGAAGAAGATGAAAATGTGAAATGTGGATGGACAACGGACGCAAAGTGATGGCAAAAGCTCACATTGCCTTTAAGGCCTGGTGAGCTAAAAATGATTATCATGTACAAAGCCACTGCCTACATTATATGTAAAAAATTGATCATTATAATTAATACTGGGGAAGCAATGGACACGTCTTTTTACTAAAGTAAGTCTTGCGCTTTAGAGGCAAATTTTTGATACCGCAGATGCCCAGAATAAACATTTATACATTTTATGACCCATCTGAACACCTTTGGGTAACAGGATTCATGCGGCAAAATGAATCGAAATCAAAATTTCATGATTTCAATCAAAACACACGTGTATGCAATAACGGAAAAAAACAATTCACATTCAAACAGAGATTGAAACAAAGTAATGTATACAAAGAGAAGGAAATTTTCTTCCTGAAAAAGAAAACAATTGCACAATAAATTATAATGAACATTAAATTTCTACCACTAAATAACGTAGCTGACCATGATAACTGTCACGATATATAGTGTTTACCCACTCTCATGTAACCAATTAATATCACACTGGGACATGAATCTGCTACCACGATGTTTTCAGCGTCGACTGCCACGTTAATACTAGCATGGCATGGTCAGATTGCCACAGTAAAATAATGTTTTTTCCAGATCTGTATTTGGTAAATTTGGTCATTCGACCTATAGTTGTAAATTACGGTAATCAGAGTTTGCGAATACCTCAAATTTTCTGTCAGACATAGGACTGACAGAATGCAAATTTATGCCAGTCCCACAAAAAAATTGGTAGTTCTACAATTTGCAAAAATTTTAACAACAAAAGATTATTAGGCCATATTCATTATTAGGGACGTTTATATCAGGAATATGCAGGCATTTCCCTGGCCTTGCACCAGCGGAATAGTGAACTGGCCAAACTGCAATAAATTTTAATTGAACTGGCATCTAAAAAAAAACAAGGCAGTGAATGATCGGGAACCAGTTCAGTTATGATCTAACCAATAACCAACTATTTCCCAATACAATTTTTTTCGGAAAGAACAGTTGGACAATCGGACCTGCACAAGACGCCCAAATACCAGACCTAATAATTTTGGTGGTCGGGACCGAAGATATTTGCAAACTCTGTATAATTGTACCCACCTGCTTAATTCATCTACTTTGGCTATTAAATCATCTTTAACAATATTCAAAGCATTTCTGAAAAAAAAGAAAATACAATACTACAGATTGTGTATCTCTAAGACATGAATGCACCCTTCCTCCTGCACATTGAGTTCCCATCTATAATTTATGACAGCAGATAGTTTTGAAAATTATTTTAAATAAAGGTATATGAAAGTTTCATAATATATTCTGCCTACATTAACTTTTACCCATTAAAATAATGAATCCACAGTAAGTCTGTTTATGACATAAGGGGCCCAAACACTAAAATTTAATATAGTCACTCGAGCATGAAATGTTGGTGATCTGTGTTAAACTAAAGAAGATGACTGTAGTTGTAAAATATTCATATATCACCACAGGCTTTTTTTAACTAGAGCCTGCGTTGCTCACCTGGATCTACTATGGTTTTGGAAATTATGTAAAATAAGGTTTTAAAATCATAATAAGGAGCAATAACTCGTGTCAAATTTTCTCCATCTAAAGGGGTTTTGAAGATAATAGACAAAATATACATTTTACCTCTATGTTCTATTTTTATCAATGTCAATAAAATATCACTGAACTAGAGGTTCTCATGAGCCTGTATCGTTCACCTGGATTTAACTTGTCCACCTTCAGCAGGCCTGAAAATTTAAGTGTATCAGTTATCTTGGCTGGTTTTCCCATAGGTACAATGTTAAATAAAGTTAGAGTGTGTTGGCCATCTTAGAGTGCATTCAAGGCTATCAAACATAATTCTGAAAGAGGACCATTGATGGCATTAGTCTGATTCCAGACGGGCAAGTTTAAGGTATAATGATCTTCATATTAAATTTTACCGTCGGGTCCTATCACTAGAGACAGCTTTTGCTTGTTCTCCTCGAGGAAACATTAAAGATAGCGGTTTTTCCTTCAATTTCAATGAAACCCTCCGAAATTATGCTTAGGCCTAGGAGGTTAAGGCAACACCGATAGATTTAATGGTGTTCCGTGATATTAAAGAGAGACCGCTATTATTAAGGAAATGACCGATAACTTTTAACACCTGCAGTGGTTGCACGCACCGTGGCAAAATCGCCATGTTTTGTCGATCCTAGAAGAATTGTATGGCAGCCATAGTACTCAATTAATCCGAAAGGTGAAGTTTCCATCCTGTCATTTGTGGTGCAAAAGATGTGTATTCCTGATTTTAATCACTTATCAAAACTATATCCATAAATAGATAATAAAATAGAAAAAAAAATTGTTTTTTTTTTAGGTTTATTCACATCTGATGTTGATGATTGTCATAATATATGACCAAAGATAAAATTTAATTTTAATGTATTAGTTATTACTTGGATTGAAATATAAATACAACTGGGTCATGTCGGTTATTCTGTATATCAAAAATAACTTTCTCAACCACGTGTAGAAAGAAAAAAATATTCGTTAAAGACTCAAAACTAGCAATTTAATTGCATCTGTCGCTGCCATTATTACCTGTGTGTATTTATCTACACATACCTGTTTGAAAGGTGAAGTTAGCATCTAGTGCAAATATCTGTGTATTCACGAGTTTAATCACTTATCAAAAACTATATCCATAAATATAAAATAAGATAGTTAACAGTTATATGTTTTTATTCAGGTATATTCACATTTGATGTTACTGGTCATCATAACATATGGCCAATCATAAAATGTAAAATTTAGTGTATTGGTAATTACCTTCATTGAAATAAAAATACATCCTGTTATTCTCTATAATAAATATTTCTCAACAACGTGTTGTTAAAATGAAGATTCGTTTAAGAATCGTAATATCCTCAATTTGATCGTGTTTAATACCTGAGTATATTTATCTACATGTACCCGTTTCCGTTAGATAAGGCCAACTAAAATTAATTAGTAGATTTTCATCCATCTTTTTGAAAAAAATGGGGCGGGTGGAAGGATTTTATTTTTTATTTCATATGAAACTATTTTGTAAGGTGTTATTAATATGTAAACGTTATAAAATGGCTTATACCACTTACTACTCTAAGAATCACGAAAACCATGTTGAATTGTTACAGGAAGTTAACAAAAAACGAAATTATTGACACAGATACCGGTAACGGAGATGAACAAAATCCGGAAATCGTAAATTTTAGAAAATAAAAAAAATCGGGGCGGCACGATTTTCGAGGGGTGGGGGGGGATGAAAATCTATCAATTAATTTTAATTGGCCTAAGGGTAAAAGATGGATTACGGACCGCATACAATTCTTATTTTTTAATAAAATAAGATGTATGTATATATATATATATATATATATTCGCCAGTTTTAATCCTCGTTAATATTTCTTTTAAAAATAAATATCAAATTAACGTATGGACGAAACGGGAATTTTTTAATACATTTACATTGAGTATTGAACAATATTGACAGGTCGCTGAAAAATATTTTTCTAAAATAAAATTATTGTTATAGTTTCTAGAATTAGGTAAATACAAATAACCAGAACAGAAAAATCGACAAAAGAGTGGGGTATTTATTTTATATATTATGATAATCTTTAATGGTATATAAATTCTCTCCAAATGAGTTTATTCATTACCAGTTCTAATTTTTTATCTTAATCTTTTAGTTAAAAATATAACAGGGAAAGAAAATATACATTAAATGTTTTACATAAATTTCATATTTGAATAGCTCCATTGAACATAGTTATAAACAGAGTAAAAGGTAACATTAGGTACCTAATAAAATATGTGAGTCTTCCAAGGAAGATTACGTCATTTTTTACCAAAAAAATTAAAATCTTCTAAAAATGAATTAAATATGCACAACTGTGCATTAAGGTTAATGCACAGAGAAAGTTTAATCAAATTCCTTAGAGCAGTTATGGAGTAGTTGAGGATAGAAGTTTTGCCCCCCCCCTCTTGCCTTCTTTTGCAAAAATGTAAATTTTTACAAAATTTTTTTAAAAATTTTCTAAAAATGAAATATATATATGCACACCTGTGCATTAAGGTTAATGCACAGAGAAAGTTTCATCAAATTCCTTTGAGTGGTTTGTAGTTGAGGATAGAAGAAAAGTGTGACAACGCAAGACGACAGATATTGATCTATATGTGTTGACCATGCGTTCCGCAGGCGACACAAAAAGTACCTTTAAGAGTTCCCTTTGGGCAACTCTTGATAGCCAAAACCTATAAACGTTCTCCTCCATATAATTTTTCCACATAATTTTTCATTTTCAGATACACTAATCTTTCTTAGGACAGTTGATATTTTTTACTTTTAATAAAAGCAATGAAAGAAAGTTAAATTTATATAAAAAGTAATAACAAACAAAGCCACCTATACACATGTCTTCTCTACTTATGAATACACATGTACATGATCAGGTATGCATGGATCATTGACGTAACCAGGTAACTGGACAATTTAAGCGGATTACGTACCATACTTAATGAAATAATTGCCAAGTGGTCAACCATCCGATTAAATATGATCCAAACGACTAATACACATAACCTTAATTGCCAGTATTTAACGAATATTTTAAATTTTAATGAACATGAGTTAGAATAATTTTTTCACTCCTTTCTATTTATACATTTAACATCTACTTTAGTGATGTATAATTCTTATTTTCAAGGTATCATATTTCACATTATTATATTATTTTTTATTGCAATATATTAATAATTATTTTAATATTTTAACTGTTATAAAGTGAAAACGATTCTTAAGATTCTTATTTCAATTCTTTTTAAAGAAAATTGTTATAAATAATAATAATTTTATTCTAATTTTTAAATATTCGAACTTTCATATGGTTATTTTATTCATTTCATATTTTGTTTATTACTACGGATTATTTTTAACATTATTGTTGTGTTGTTAACAACTCCTGTCTATTATATCTTGAAGATTACCCTCTCTGGAGACGCCAATTTGTAATTTCTATCCATATTCAAAATACCTTATTAAAATTAAATATATTTAAACTAAGAATATCAATATATGATCCCAATTGGTCCAGTGGTTACAGAGGAGAAGATCTTGAAGGAAAAGTTTTTGCCAGACGACGACAGATGCAAAGTGATGGCAATAGGTCACAGGGCCTTTAAGGCCAGGTGAGCTAAAAAAAACCGGGGATGAATTGAAAAATGTTTGGTTCCAACTGGCTTATTGATTTCAGACAAGATTTTTAAGTCAATTTTCTGCTATGTTTGCCTCTTGGATGGTGGACAGGGTCAACAAGATATAATTCTAAAATAGGACCATCTAAGGACCATTGCTACCAAATTTGGTTCCAATATGCTTGTTGGTTTAACACAAGTGAAGGGTCCTAAACTAAGTTTGCCTATCACGGCTATCTTGGATGGTGGTCTGGGTCATCAGATACAATTCTGATATAGGACCACTGCTGCTAAATTTGGTTCCAATTGGCTTACTGGATTCAGACAAGAAGACTTTTAAGTGAATTTCCATTAGGGTCTCATGTTAAACTATGTTCGTCTCTAGTAGCCATCATGGATGGCGGACTGGGTCATCAAATATACTTCTGATAAAAGACATTCTCAGGACCATTTCTGCCAAGTTTGGTTCCAATTGGCTAGTTTCTTTTCACACAAAAAAGATTTTGAAGTAAATTTCCCATAGAGTCCTTATAATGTTAAACTAAGTTGTGGATGGCAGACGGGGTCAACAGATATATTTCTGATAAAGGACCATCTAAAGACCATTGCTGCCAACTTTGGTTACTAATTTCAGACAAGAAGATTTTTCAGCCAATTTTCCCATGGTGACCTATGTTAAACTATTTTCATCTCTGCTGGACATCTTGAATGGTGGGAAGGGTAATCTGATATAATTCTGAAGGAAAACCACCTTTTGCCAAGTTTTGTTTCAATTGGTCCAGTGGTTTCATAGAAGATCTTAAAGGAAAGTTTACGACTATGGATTACAGAGACAAAGTAATTGCAGTAGCTCACCTGGCCCAAAAATGTTAAACAATTCTTTTCCATCTTTTGAACTACAATTCCTTGCAAGGATGAACTTAAATTCTGTTAGTGGTGACATGTCAACATTAATTGTTATTTGCAACTCATTAGGAAGATTGCAACGCAATCTTTCTGAAAATGATTTATGGATTATTTTTAACATTTTTTGGCAATTATTACATGAATATCAGGACAAGAACATGTTGATGCAGGAGAGATGTCACCTAACCTAAGAAACTAGAACTGTCCTTATAATCCTCACAAAATCCACATCTCCATAATGTGATCTAATTCATAAAATTTCACGAGAATCATGCAAGTATGTAGGAGGAGTTGCGGACAACACATGGAACGAAGTTTTGTTAAAAATCGCCTAGGTCAGAACAGCCATATCTTTTACATTTCTTGTCCAAACAGAAATTTCTGACAACATGCACATGTCCATACAGTGATCTAACACTCCATTTAGTTTCATGAAAATCATCCAAGTAATGTAGGAGAAGTTGCGGACAACACATGGATAAAGTTTTGTTAAAAATTGCCAAAGTCGAAATAGCCATATCTTTTAAATTTTTTGTCCAAACAGAAATTCCTGACAATATGTACATCTTCACAGAGTGATCTAACACTCCATAATGTTTCATGAGAATCATGCAAGTAATGTAGGAGGAGTTGCAGACCTTATTTCAGACAGATTGACAGACAGACAGAAACCGATATACCCTCCAAACATCATTTGCAGGAGTATTCTGACCCCAAGCTGATCTGTCTTTGGTCTAGCTCATAAATGCTGCGTGCTTAGTGGAAAAGCAGCAAATACCAATGTTTAAGTCTTTGGTTATTGCTATTCTTTTTCTTGAAAGTCATCATGAGTTTTCAATGAACTTACTTTGTTTCTAATAATTCTGTATTTTCTAAGATTATATTTTCCAGTTCTTTTCCCATTCCTGTAAAAATTAAAAGTTCTTTATTTCATATATGCTACTGATTAGAGAAAGTTTTGGATATTTTAACATACATAGATTTTATTCAATACCTCTGACAATCAATTGCAACATTGAAGTTCTACATAATTAATACAAGAGTGGACACACTAAATGTCTTGCCCGAGTTTGCACATGGACACAGAATAAAGATTATCTGATACCCAACAGTGCAAGTCAAAGAAAAATACGTTAAAAGAAATAGTTATGGTCAGGAAACATTTGTCTGAAAAATGTCATGCCTGTCTTTCAAGCCTACAACTGTGTCCAAGGTCAGCTGTCAGGTCTCAGACAGGTATGTACCCACCAAAAACTATTTATCGACCAAAAATGGTGGGTCTACATACATTTGACGATAAATGGACTTATTTGTAACTAGAGGCTCCCAGGAGACTGTATCGCTCACCTGGGATATGTTCATCTTGAAAATTGCTGTCAACTTCCAACTGGCTCACTGATTTCAACCAAGAAGATCATTCAGTGAACTTTCCCTTTAGGTGCTATATTAAACTTAGTTCTGCTCTGGCAGCCATCTTGGATGGTGGACAGGGTCATCGGATATTCTAAACTAGTCGCTCACCTGGATGTAACTTTTCACCTTGAACAGGACTAAAAATTTAAGTGTTGCAGTCAATTTGGATTGTTTTTCTATAGGGTTCTATATTAAGTTTGACTGTGTTAGCCATGTTGGTTGACAGTCCAGGTCAATAGACACATTTATAAAAGAGAACCATCTAAGGACCATTACTGCTAAGTCTTGTTCCAACTGGCTAAGTAGTTTCAGACAATAAGATTTTTAAATGAATTTTCCCATAGGTTCCTATATTAAACTAAATTCGGCTGTGGCCGCCATCTTGGTGGACAATCCCGGTGATCCGATACAGTCCAGGTCATTGGACATAATTCTGAAAGAGGACATCAAAGGACCATTGCTGCCAAATCTGGTTCCAGTTGGTCAAGTGGTTTCAGACAAGAAGATGTTTTAATGAATTTTCCCATAGGGCCCTATGTTAAACTGAGTTTGGCTGTGGTTAAAAGTCCGGGACCATTCCACCAAAGTTTGGTCCCAATTGGCACAGTGGTTTCAGAGTAGAAGATCTTTAAAGGAAAGTTTCACCAGACACAGTCCTTAAAGGGCAAAAATGATTTTGGTCTTGTTGACTTATTTGTAGATCTTACTTTGTTGAACGTTTTTGGTGTTTACAGTTTGTCTTTATCTATAATAATATTCAAGATAATAACCTAAAACTGCAAAATTTCCTTAAAATTAACAATTCAGGGGCAATAACCCAATAAAGGGTTGACCGATTCGTCTGAAAATTTCATGGCAGGTAGATCTTCACCTGATGAACATTTTTAACCAGTCAGTTTTGCTCTAAATGCTTTAATTTTTGAGACATAAGACAAAAACTGCAGTTTACCCCTATGTTCTATTTTTAGCCATGTCGGCCATGTTGGTTGGCAGGCTGGGTCATCGGACATATTTTTAAAACTGGATACCATAATGATGCCTGTGGCCAAGTTTGGTTCCATTTGGCCCAGTAGTTTCAGAGGAGAATTTTTTTGTAAAAGTTAACGGACGACGGACGATGGACTCCAAGTGATGAGAAAAGCTCACTTGACCCTTTGGGTCAGGTAAGCTAAAAATGACCAACTAAGGACCATTGCTCTCAACTTTTTTTCCAACTGACCAGATTTCAGACAAGATCTTTAATTAAATTTCCCATAGGGTCCTATGTAAAACTATGTTCGGCTCTGGCGGCTATCTTGGATGATAATTTAATTCTGAAAGAGGAGCACCTAAAGACCATTGCTGCCAAATT
Source organism: Mytilisepta virgata (assembly GCA_028015205.1). Lineage (NCBI taxonomy): Eukaryota > Metazoa > Mollusca > Bivalvia > Mytilida > Mytilidae > Mytilisepta > Mytilisepta virgata. Next base: position 47,501,124 of record CM051520.1, read on the forward strand.
TTGTTCCAATTGGCCAAGTGGTTTCAGACAAGAAGATCTTAAATTTCCCATAGGGTCCTATGTTGAACTAAGTTTGGCTCTGGGGGCCATCATGGATGACGGGCAGGGTCATAGGATATAATTCTGAAAGAGGACCACCTAAGGACCAATGCTACCAACTTTAGTTCCAATTGGTTAAGTGGTTTCAGACAAGAAGATCTTTAATTAAATTTCCCATAGGGTCCTATGTTGAACTAAGTTCGGCTCTGGTGGCCATCTTGGATGCATGTTCATTGGACACATTTCTGAAAGAGGACCACATAAGGACAATTGCTGCCAAATTTTTTCCAATTGGCCCACTGGTTTCAGAGGAGAAGATCTTTAAAGGAAAGTTTACGACGACGGACAATGACGAAATTGGATGCCAAGTGATGACAAGAGCTCATATGGCCCTTTGGGCAAGGTGAGCTAAAAATGGGATGAGGCTCACTCAAGCCTAAACTTGTGGTCAAGGTTAGGTGTCAGACTGACGAAACCTACTTGCCTCAAAGTTTCTTCAGACACATACAGTTGATATAGGTATTAAAGCTACAGAGAAATGGACTTAATCTCAAAAGTTTGACAAGGTCACTCAAGCATGAAATTGATGTCAAGGTCCAGAGACAGGTGTCAGACTGACATGTAGTGACTAAAAAATATCTATAGACCATATATGATGGGTCTAGGTATTACAGTTGCTGTAAAATGGACTTAAATCACAAAACTTGGATGGATGGATGGATGAATTGTTGTTTAACGACCAGTGGATCAGGACGAGACCATGTTGATATGATAATGAATACGACCCTTGCTTTGTACTAGACCGACACGCTGAGCCAGATATTTAATGAGGTAACTGTCCGCAGGAAGACATATCATCCTGCTGGGACACATTATACTGACTCTGAGCCGACCAGTAGATCTTTGCTCTTATTCCTAGATGCTGAGTGCTTGGCAAAGAAGCAGCAAATACCAATTTTAATGGTTTGACCTGGCCGGGGATAGAACCCGAGACCTTCCGTACTCGAGGAGAGCACGCTACCACGAGACCACCAAGCGGTCAAAACTTTGATGCAAGTCACTCAACCATGAAATTGAGGTCAAGGTCCAGGGACAAATGTCAGACTGGCATGTATGAAGAACTTTGAATAGACCAAACATGGTAGGTCTAGGTATTAGTTTCTGAGAAATTGACCTAATCACAAAACTGTAACACAATTTGGAAATATGGATCAATAACATGAAAAGTTAAACTAAGATTGCGACCTTGCCCTTCAATTAATAACACACCTTGTATTGGTAAACAATCATGCTAAATATCATCACTGAATTCAAAGTGGACATAATTACTGAATATAGACATACAGTTTTCAAAGTTAAACTAAGACTGTGACCATGACCTTCAAAGTACCCGGTAGTTATTTCAACTCAATTTTTAACACTTTCTATAACTAATAATTAGTGAACAATCATACAAACAGTCATCACTGAACTCCATTTGGTTCTTAAAATATAAGAGTGAACATGATGGCAGAAAGATAAACAAACAGATGCATGGACGGGCAGACAGGCTGATCAATTACTGCAAAATTTTGTTGCTAAAACATTCATCAGACCAACAGTTAAGAGTTATACAGTTCAAGCGAGTATTGTTCCAAAGATAATGTATAAAGCTATAAATGTAATCAAGATATATATCTTTGCTTTTGACCATAGTGATGTCAAAAAGTCAAAACATGCTTAAACAAATGTGAAATTTTTGAAATTTGAAAATGCTGTCCTTTTCATGCTATAAACATTAATTTGTCTTGATTTAAATAAGAAATACAAGAAATTTACATTATTTCTTGAAGTGGTGCATTTTGATTGTAAAACAGATCTAATACCATACTATTTTTAAAAATTGTAAGGACTTTTATCGTACCGCATGCAAATGTATGATTTCATTTCTAATTCATCTGGTACAATCACACACAAAAAAAATTTCCATGCGCACCGTGTACAGGCAATCTTTTTTTTTTTTTTGGGGGGGGGGGGGGGGGGGGGGGGGGGGGGGGGGGGGGGGATACCAGAATCAAAAAATAGTTTTATAGCAAAATTAAGTATCAGAGAAAGCAAATAGATAGACCCCCCCCCTAAGATTTGCCAGTACACGGTGATATGTAAACATAAGCTAGAGCATGAATGTAACTGGTAACTAAAATGTTTATAGGATGGCATGCATAAAGCATAAAGCAGATAATGACGATGATGAATCTAAAAAATTTAAAGAATTATATGCATCAAAACATAGTTTTAAGTTTAATTCCTTATGTTAATACACTAAAAGTTCAAGATCTGAACTCGTATTGGTCATAAGGTAGGCCATCAAACCTAATAAGTACATATTATCAGGTTTTCTGCAAACGTATATCGTAAAATATCAGCCGCGAGGCACAATGTGAAGCTTTTTCGGCGAGTGAGCGTAGCGAACAAGCTAAAAAGCTTCATATTGTGTCGAGCGGCTTATATTTTACAATATTTGTTTGAAGAGAACTTGATGATAAATTTATCGTATTGTTAACTAGCAATCTTAATGGAATTTCTTACTTTTCAATGGCCATCTGCCTATAACCAGATGTTTTCCTGATATATTCGGGTCAACGTTGGGTCAAACATTATGACGTTGCTGATATATTCGGGTCAGCTCATATTAGGGTCAGGTCAACTCTTTACGACGTCACAGTGCCGAAATACGGGAAATTGTGAAGGCCTCAGCAGGTCGATATAGACATGGGGAAATACGATAACTTTTAATATCATGGATGATTTTGACAAATGGCAAACTAGAGGCTCCAAGGAGCCTGTATCACACACCTGGATACCATTTGCAGACTTCAACCAGAATAATTTATTGTTTGACTATGTCCATTTTGGTTCGCAGTCTTGAATTTTGCTGTTAACTTGGGTTCCAATTTGCTGACTGGTTTTAGACATCAAGATATTTTATGGAAAATTTACAACAATAGACACAAAGTAATGGCAATAGCTTTGGTCCAGGTGAGCTAAAAAGAACAAGCATTCTGAGAGTATCTGAGCAAATACAATGTCACCTACCAACTACAGCTGCAAGACCAAATGGTCTTTGACTATTTGAATCGAACACTGATGTATGGACAGGTTGTTTCCAAAAAATTCTGAAACTTGGTCAAAGGGGACAATAATTTAAACTTCATTATAACCTCACATACCAAAAACTAGAGGCCCAGAGGCTGAGCCTATATCGCTCACCTGGCATGAAAGCCATTTGTATTGATGTACCTCAAGAGAGGTCACTTCTCCCTATCATTATGAAGTGTGGTAAGCCTTGTAGGAACCAAATTTTCTTCATCAAGGTCGTTCTACTTACAGGTCAGCGTATTCTAAAATTTGGCAGTTCTCCAGAAGATTTTTGCACGTATTTCCCATAGGTTCTTATGTTAACCTAAGTCCTCTGCTGAAGGCCATTTTGAATTAGGCCAAGTAACAACACTTGGTGAGCACTTTAAGAGGAACATTCAAACCATGTATGGTTTCAAGCAATTCTGCAGTTCTGTAGATTTTTGCTATATGTCATAGACACTTTCTCCAGTTGGCTCTATTTGGCCAAGCAGTTTTAGAGAAAAATTGTATTTTTTTTAAATCAACCAAATTGAGGAAACTTTGTAAAGAACATCCCATAGATGCTTTCTGTCAAGTTTCGTTCCATTTGGCCAAGCGATTTCAGAGCAGATTTTTTTATATCAACCAATCAGACACATATTCATAGTCCGATCAGGACGAAATGAGGAAATAAAGGACCTCCCATATATGCTTCCTGTCAAGTTTTGTTCCATTTGGCCCAGCAGTTTCAGAGGAGAAGATTTTTGAAAACTCAGCCAATCAGAAATAACAATTGTCCATGGCAGCCATGTCTGTTGTCTGATCAGGATGAAATGAGCAAAGTTTATAATGGACCTTACACAGATGCTTCCTGTCAAATTTAATTCCATTTGGCCCAGTGGTTTCTGAGGAGAAAATTAAAATGTGAAAAGTTAGACGACGGACGCCAAGTGATGACAAAAGGTCACACTTTGGCCAAGTGAGCTAATAAGATCAGTCATTAAAGGGGTTTGCAAAAAAAGTCTGAAAAACTAATATTTTAGCAATAATTTCTATTTCCAAGGGCAATAACTCTCACAAAAACTATCCAATCAGTGTCAAACTTAAACTTGATCTGTAGCTCATCATTATAAGCTCACATACCAAAAATAAGATCAGTTGGTAAAAGGGTTTGTGAAAAATAAGTAATAATATTTTGACAATAATTACTATTTCCAAGGTTGTTTCTTTAAAAAAAAGTCTGGAAAGTGCGACTAATGGACGGATGAATGGACAGACAGTCATCAAGACTGACAGAGTGCAAACCTATAGTCCACTTCAGCATTGCCAGTAGGGGACTAATACAAGAGGCTCAGTGCGCTGAGCCTGTATCGCTCACCTGGCAGTCACAAACTTTTGATTTGACAGACTAGATTGATTTCTGGAAACTTTGTAAATGATCTTCTATAAATGCTTCATACCAAGTATAAGTTCATTGGCCAAACGGTTTCAGAGGAGAAGTTTTAAATTTTGACCGATCAGAACATATAAAGGTTCCTGGTTGCAATTTTGTTTCATGGACTAGAAAGATTTATGCAAAGTTTGTAAAGGACCTTCCATAGATGCTCCATACCAAAAATCAGTTCATTTGGCTTTAAGGTTTCAGAGGAGAAGAAGTTTAAAATTTTGACCAATCAGAACATGTAAATGCTCATGGTAGCCATTTTGTTTCACAGACCAGGCTGATGTATGCAAATTTTGTAAAGGACCTTCCATAGATGTTCTATATCAAAAATCAGTTCATTTGGCTAAAGGGTTTGTAAGGAGAAGAAGTTTTACACTTCAACCAGTCAGAACATGTAAATGCTGATGGCGGCCATTATGTTTCACGGACCATGATGAGTTATGCAAACTTTGTAAAGGACTTTCCATAGATCATCCATACCAAAAATCAGTTCATTTGGCTTTACGGTTTCAGAGGAGAAGAACTTTTAAATTTCGACCAATCAGAACATGTAAATGCTCATGACGGCCATTTGGTTTCACGGACCGGGAAGATTTATGCAAATTTCCTAAAGGACCTTCCATAGATGCTCCATACAAAAAATCTCATCATCACCATTCACAAAGGATACCATGTTTACTTTAAAAACCAAATATTGTTGAAATCTGAGCAAGTGTAAAAAATTGCGGGAAAATGGTCGTCAAAAACAAACTTTCGTCATCAAAATTCAACTCGGTATACCATGTTTACCTTGAAAGTAGCTTTCATCTTCATTTTCTTTCTATAATTCAGGAAAAAATAGCAAAAAACAGCATTTTGACCCCAATGTTATATTTTTAGTAAGGGCGGACATGTTTTTCGACCAATCAAAAATCCAAGCATTACCTTTTTGCAGGATACCCTAAGGAACAATCTTACCAAGTTTCATTTGATTTTGAATAGTAGTTTCAGAGAAGAAGATTTTTGAAATAATAACATAAAAAAAGCCAAAAATGTCAAAAAAGGGCAATAACTCTAACATCAGTTGACAGATTTCACGAAAATCAGCACACAGGTAGCTCTCATCATGCTGAACACTTTCAACCTGTCAGAATTTGCCGTAACCTAATGATTTTTCAGATATTTGCGAAAAACTGTTGTTTGACCCCTATGTTCTATTTTTTGTAACAGCGGCCATGTTTTTCGACGAATCAAAAATCCCCACATCACTTCTATGCAGGGTACCCCAAGGAACATTCATACCAAGTTTCGTTCTAATTAGTCAAGTAGTTTCAGAGGAGAAGAGTTTTGTATAATTGTTAACGACAACGACGACGGACGCCAAGTGATGGCAATAGCTCACATGGCCTTTGGCCAGGTGAGCTAAAAACTAGAAATTGTGCCTGTAAGACAAGGATGTTAAAAAAAACTTGTGTATTCCGAAACCTAATCAATCAATTAAAACAAATAATTATCACGTGTTAATGTGTATCGTGATCACTGAACCGTCAAACAAATTGACATGATTGCGTACATTCAAATTTATAGATCGGAAGGTGAGTTGAGGCTCGTTAAGGGTTACAGGTACGTTTACCTATATGAAAAATAAAACTTTTAATGTGAGTTATTCTCAGTTTCTTTGTAAAAATCATTCAAGTATTATACAAAATGGCTACGACATATAAATGTAAAAGAGAATTATGCAAAATGTCTCTCCTTCGCCTTCACCAAAACGGGCTAGAAAGGATTTAAGTTTAGACGAAAAGTTAAATTTGATTGAAGACTGATAAAATTCCAAAATTAACCCAAAATCAACTTGGCGAGAAGTATGGATAGTTTAAAAGAGAAGGAATTTTATAACCAGCAATATGCCAATAATTCTGCAGGATTAATAAAAAGATTTACGATTTATATTAAACTGCCATACATGTACATTCATGACACACACACAGTTATTTCCCGTGATCTTGTTGTGCATATTTGTGTTGTTCAAAAGTGAAACATGAGTATTCCGACACCCTGTACAATCCGACACAATTCTCTGGCCCCTTAGTGTGTCGAATTAGACAGGTTGCTCTGTACTATCCAAAGGCACATCGACTGATGAAGTTTCATTGATACACTATTCTAAATTCAAAACAAGAGGCTCACCAGAGCCTGTATCGCTCACCTGGAGTCTGGTTTTCATTGGACAATTAATCTACTATTTGACCAAGTTTGTTGCAATTGGTTCAATTGTTCAGGGAAAATTTGTTGAAGATTTACTTTTCATAAGGTTTAATGTTAAAATATGTTCCTTGATGGTGGTAGTCCTGGCAGGAAGTTGACAAAATTGACCAGGAATAAGGGTGAACCTTAAATAAATGTAACAGAACCCGACCTCAAATTACACAAACCAATAACTCCTAAATAGAATTTGGGATTCCCTTCAAAATTTCAGGGTAGTTAGATCTCAACATGGCAAACATTTTTCAATTTACATTTCACTTCTATCTCAAATAGTTTTGGAGATAAATGCGAAAATGTTAAAATTTTAAAAATTTGACAAAAAAGGGGAATAACTCCTAAATGGGTTTTGGGATTTCCTTTAAAATTTCAGGGTATGTAGATCTCAACATGGCAAACATTTTTCAAATTTACATTTCACTTCTATCTCAAATAGTTTTGGAGATAAATGACGAAAAATGTTAAATTATGAAAATTTGACGAAAAAAGGACAATAACTCCTAAATGGGTTTTGGAATTTCCTTCAAAATTTCAGGGTAGGTAGATCTTGTCATGCTGATCAAATTTACCCCATGTCAGATTTTCGATATCTGTAATGGTTTTTGAGTTATTAGCAAAAAACAGCAATTTACCCCTATGTTCTATTTTTAGTAACAGCGGCCATGTTTTTCGACGAATCAAAAATCCCCACATCAGTTCTATGCAGGATGCCCTAAGCAACAATCTTACCAAGTTTCATATGATTTTGAATAGTAGTTTCAGAGAAGAAGATTTTTGAAATAATAACATAAAAAAAAGCCAAAAATGTGAAACAAGAGGCTCACCAGAGCCTGTATCGCTCACCTGGAGTCTGTTTTCATTGGACAATTAATCAACTATTTGACCAAGTTTGTTGCAATTGGTTCAATTGTTCAGGGAAAATTTGTTGAAGATTTATTTTTCATAAGGTTTAATGTTAAAATATGTTCCCTGGTGGTGGTAGTCCTGGCAGGAAGTTGACAAAATTGACCAGGAATAAGGGTGAACCTTAAATAAATGTAACAGAACCCGACCTCAAATTACACAAACCAATAACTCCTAAATAGAATTTGGGATTCCCTTCAAAATTTCAGGGTAGGTAGATCTCAACATGGCAAACATTTTTCAATTTTATTTCACTTCTATCTCAAATAGTTTTGGAGATATTCAAAAATGTTAAAATTTTGAAAATTTGACAAAAAAAGGGCAATAACTCCTAAATGGGTTTTGGGATTTCCTTTAAAATTTCAGGGTATGTAGATCTCAACATGGCAAACATTTTTCAAATTTACATTTCACTTCTATCTCAAATAGTTTTGGAGATAAATGACGAAAAATGTTAAATTTTGAAAATTTGACGAAAAAAGGGCAATAACTCCTAAATGGGTTTTGGGATTTCCTTTAAAATTTCAGGGTATGTAGATCTCAACATGGCAAACATTTTTCAAATTTAGATTTCACTTCTATCTCAAATAGTTTTGGAGATAAATGATGAAAAATGTTAAATTATGAAAGTTTGACGAAAAAAGGGCAATAACTCCCAAATGGGTTTTACGATTTCCTTTAAAATTTCAGGTTAGGTAGATCTTGTCATGCTGATCAATTTTACCCCATGTCAGATTTTTGATATCTGTAACGGTTTTTAAGTTATAAGCCCAAAACAACACATGCACCCCTATATTCTATTTTTAGCTACGACAGCCATGTTTTATGTCAGATCAAAATAAATTGAGGATCGTTTGTAGAGGACATGTCATAGATCATTCCTATTAAGTTTCAAACCAATCGGCCCAGCAGTTTCAGAGAAGAAGATTTTTTAATAAAAAAATTTTGAAAATTTGACAAAAAAAGGGCAACAACTCCTAAATGGGTTTTGGGATTTCCTTTAAAATTTCAGGGTAGATAGATCTCAACATGGCAAACATTTTTCAAATTTACATTTCACTTCTATCTCAAATAGTTTTGGAGATAAATGACGAAAAATGTTAAAATTTTGAAAATTTGACAAAAAAAGGGCAATAACTCCTAAATGGGTTTTGGAATTTCCTTCAAAATTTCAGGGCAGGTAGATCTTGTCATGCTGATCAATTTTACCCCGTCAGATTTTCGATATCTGTAATGGTTTTTGAGTTATTAGCAAAAAACAGCAATTTACCCCTATGTTCTATTTTTAGTAACAGCGGCCATGTTTTTCGACGAATCAAAAATCCCAACATCAGTTCTATGCAGGGTACCCCAAGGAACATTCATACCAAGTTTGGTTCTAATTAGTCAAGTAGTTTCAGAGGAGAAGATTTTTGAAATAATAACATTAAAAAAAGCCAAAAATGTCAAAAAAGGGCAATAACTCTAACATCAGTTGACAGATTTTCACGAAAATCAGCATACAGGTAGCTCTCATCATGCTGAACACTTTCAACCTGCCAGAATTTGCCATAACCTAATGATTTTTGAGATATTTGCGAAAAACTGTTGTCTGACCCCTATGTTCTATTTTTAGTAACAGCGGCCATGTTTTTCAACGGATCAAAAATCCCCACATCAGTTCTATGCAGGATACCCCAAAGAACATTCATACCAAGTATGGTTCCAATTGGTCAAGTAGTTTCAGAGGAGAAGAGTTTTGAAAAATTGTTAACGACGACGACGGACGACGACGGACGCCAAGTGATGGCAATAGCTCACATGGCCTTCGGCCAGGTGAGCTAAAAAGGGCAGTAACTCCTAAATGGGTTTTGGAATTTCCTTCAAAATTTCAGGGTAGGTAGATCTTGTCATGCTGATCAATTTTACCCCATGTCAGATTTTCGATATCTGTAACGGTTTTTGAGTTATTAGCAAAAAACAGCAATTTACCCCTATGTTCTATTTATAGTAACGACAGCCATGTTTTTCGACATTTCAAAAATTTTAAACGATAGAAATTTTCCAGATGCCCTAAAGAACAATTCTGCAAAGTTAGGTTGAAGTCGGTCCAGTAGTTTAGGACGAGTTAACGTTTGAAAAAGTTTACAGACGACGACGACGACAGACGACGACGACGACGGACGCCAAGTGATGGCAATAGCTCACATGGCCTATGGCCAGGTGAGCTAAAAATGAACCTAAACGCAAAACTTAACCAGAGTAGCTCATGCATAAAATGTAGGTCATAATGATACAATTATTGTATGACTGCTCAGTACTACCCAAGGCACATCCACTGATGAAGTTTCATTGATTCACTATGCTTAGTTCCAAAGAAATAAACCTAAAAGCAAAACTTAACCAGAGTCACTCGAGCATAAAACGTAGGTCATAATGACCCAATTATTGAATGACTGCTCAGTACTACCCAAGGCACATCCACTGATGAAGTTTCATTGATACACTATGCTTAGCTCCAAAGAAATAAACCTAAACGCAAAACAATGGACGTATGTACGGACGGAAAAGGGTAAGTCCATATGCCCCATCCACATTCGTGAAATGTTGATGGACGGACAAACGAACAGATGGACGAAGGACCCTTTGGGTCAGGTGAGCTAAAGTGACTAAGTTCGATGAAAGATAAATTTGACAATTATTTTTCTCAAATCACCCCCAAATGGAGAGGAGCACATCTACAGTGTGGTTAGAACAAGCATTCTGAGAGTATTGTTGAGCAATACAATGATCCCTACCGGCTTGAGCTGAGAGAAAACATACCAAATGCTCCTTGACTATGTGAATGAGATGCATACGTATGGACAGAGTGAAAGTCAAACTTGATCTGTAGCACATCATTATAAGCTCATATACCATAAACAAGATCATTTGGTAAATAGGTTTTCAAAAAAGTACGTAAAACTATTATTTTGACAATTAGTTCAATTTCCAGGGGCAATAACTCTCAGAATAATTATCCGATTAGCAAGAAACCCAAATTTGATCTGTAGCTCATCATTATACGCTCACATACCAAAAATAAGATCAATTAGTAAAACAGTTTACAAAAAAAGTCTGGAAAATTATTATTTTGGTATTCCAAGGGCAATAACTCCCACAATAATTATTTGATCAGCGTTAAACTCAAACATAATCTATAACACATCATTATAAGCTCACATACCAAATATAAGATCAATAGGTTAAATGGTTTCTGAAAAAAGTCCCAGAATAATTATCCAATCAGCGGGTAATAAAGGGGTTTGCAAAAAAAGTCTGGAAAACTATTATTTTGGCAATAATTCCTATTTCCATGGGCAGTAACTCTCACAATAATTATACGGTCGGCGTTAAATTTAAACTTGACCTGTAACTCATCATTATAAAGTGACATACAAAAAATACGATCATTTGGTTAAAGGTTTCTAAAAAGAGTCCGGAAAATTGTAGTGTGACTGACAGACTGACAGACAGAGTGAAAACCTATAGTGACCTACAGCGTTGCTGGTAGGGGGCTAATAACTGTTCAAAATTTCAGAAATGGAAGGTGAAAGGTGTTGAAGTTTCCGATTAAAAGCACATGTACCTACAAATTACTAAGCTCAACAAATGATAATTTGACATTTTTTTCTAAAATCACTCCAAAAGGGGAGGTGCACATCTTCAATGTGTTCAGTATAAGTCTGCAATATTTCAGAATTGCCATATTTATGGTGTTTGAGTTTCTGATTACACAAACTAGGTACCTATCATACTGAATGTGCATAAAAATGACCAAGTTCAACAAATGATAAATTTGACAATTTTTTCTCAAATCACTCCAAAAGGGGAGGTGCACATTTGTAATGTGTTCAGAATAAGTGTGCAAAATTTCAGAAGTGCCAGGTTTATGGTTTTGGAGTTTGGGATTAGACAAAGTAGCTATAGGTACCCTATTCTGTGATGGACAGATGGACGAAGTGACCTTACTCTCAGACCTGCTTCTGACTTCGGGAGGTACAAAAACCAACAACCTTCTCCAAGGTATTAGTATCAGCCATGGGTTTTTGAGGAATGATGGCAATGTAAACATAGCAAGAAGTGCTTTTGTCCAGCACTGGTGCTAACATCCAACTGTAACAGCCTAATAGGCATTAATATTTAGTTGATTTGTAAAGAGGATTTTTAAAAGGAGGAATCAAATTTTTTTTTGCCATTTAAAAATAGATGTAAATGAATTATGTCAGACATACTTATTAGTGATTGATTTTGAATTTAATACTACATAAAGGATGTATAATTGTTCACTGGGTCCTTTATAAAAAAAAAATCTCTACCATTTTGCATAACTTCAGAAGATACTAAAAGTACTGAAACTAAAATTCACAAATTAAAGGATACTCAAAATTCAGTTATAGAGAGGGAATCTCAATGTTTTCAAATTTATAAAGACAAATCTGTTTTGAAGTGCAAGACGTTCCTACTAGGTACCCCCCATACATCAATGAATATGTCTTCGGTGTTTCTTCTTACAATGTATAAGGAGATCTCAACCATTTCATAGTTATTTGACATTAATTTAATATTGGATGTAATGCGTCATTTGATTGGTCAAATTTTTTTCATCTATCATATCATAGACTAAATTTTCTTTTCTACTATGATGTCATTGAAGGAAATTCCGATGTTTTAGACGTCAAAACAAACGTTGGAATTAAATTATAAGGATTGACAGTAATTTTGTTTTTAGTCTATTTGAAATAACCTCAATGCACATGGTGCACACTGTCAAATAACGCGCTACGCGGGTTATTTAGTGTGCACCACGTGATTGAGGTTATTTCTACATAGACTGAAAAAAAAATTACAGTCAATCCTTAAATATGTGAATTGTAAGGGGTTTTGGAGGGTGGATAAAGCCCTCCTTCTAATATGACAGCAGACAGACCATCAATTTCCACTTCTTTTAAATTAATTGGGAGACTTAATACAAGCGAAAGTATGAATTATGACTTCTTTTTACAATACATACCCATAGTCATGTTATTCTTTAACACCAATGTTTTAGTACAATACGACAATAGCCGAAAAAAAAGAATTTGTTTGTTCCGTCCTCTTTTTTGTTCCCATAATTCTGACACAAGATTGACCTGGTATATGCGTAAGAATACGTCATACTTTCGGCATTATTATTTTCAATTTGCTTTCAAACTAGAGGCTCCCAGGAGCCTGTATTGCTCACCTGGACTATGTCCAGCTTGAATGTCAACCTGTCAAGTTCCAACTGGCTCACTGGTTTCAAACAAGAAGATCTTAAATTAAATTCCCCATAGGGTCCTATGTTAAACTATGTTCAGCTCCAGCGGCCATCTAGGATGGAGGATGTGGTCATTGCATGTAATTCTGAAAGAGGAGCACCAAAGGGCCATTGCTGATAAGTTTTGTTCCAACTGGCCAAGCGGTTTCAGACAAGAAGATCTTTAAGTAAATTTCCCATAGGGTCCTATGTTAAAATATGTTCGGCTCTGGCGGCCATCTTGGATGACAGGCTGGGTCATCGGATATAATTCTGAAAGAGGACCACCTAAGGACCATTGCTGCCAAGTTTTGTACCAATTGACCCAGTGGTTTCAGAGGAGAAGATCATTAAAGGAAAGTTTATGACGACAGAGACGGACAACGAATGCCAAGTGATGGCAATAGATAACTTCAAGGTAGAAAAAAAAATCACTAAAATTTATATTAAAATCGTTCTCATTACAACTATTTTTAATCCAGTAGATGGTTGAAATGGTTTAGAATGACGAAATGAACACTTGATAAGGACGGAAGTAATTAACTTAATGGAAATATTAAAATTACCAACTGTCATCAGCAGTTAACAAATTACGGACACTCTTGGTTGTAAGTTAAATTGAATTTCCCTGGCGTTCGCACTTCTGAAATTTTTCATATTCATATGCTAAATTTTCTAGACTCAAAATACAGTCTTCTCTAACAGCCATTTGTTATTTGATCGAATTGTTTTTCTATAAATGTTATTCTACAGTGAATAACTGCATGCAACCCTATGCATTGTACCTTGATTTTAAATTTTATTGAGTTCATAGGAACTATTTGCAGATTGGGAGTACTTTGTCCAAGGAGATCATCGTGACAACAATAATCCAGCACAGCTAGTTTGATAAGCTTTCACTTATCAAAACTACCTGTGCTGGACTAAAAATCTGCTTATTAACCAAGTTCACAATCTTTTAGGACAAGAGAGTAGTCTTCTATAAATTGAATCAGAGGCCAACAGGAGCCTGTATTGCAAACCTGGATTTAATTTGCCAATCACAGGCATAGAAGCAGTGACTGAAAGGATCTAAAAGGCTACTTCGTCTGTGATTGGGATCAAAGGACATTTTTTTTTTTATTTGAAGCTGCTTAATACATGAGATGATGAAGCTCTAAAATTATATACTTGATAGGATGAAAACCTTTTTCAGTTTGATTACATTATCAAATTACTGTTGAACCTTCAACTGATGTCTAAAAAGTTCTTAATATACTGAACTTTTTCACCTCTCTGCTGTACACATAATATTTGTGTTGATTAGAATACTGGTGTGCATAAAACCAAGCAAACTCAAATATATAACAATGATGTGCCCCAACTGTACACTTTGTAACCAGTCATCGAAAAACATAATACAGCTAGTTACCATTTTAGCATATATTTGCCTTACCAAATTATATCAAAAGAAGTTGGCAATTTGTTTCTGATACTGACTTTATCAAGTTTATTGGAAGAGCCTGAAGGAAACAAGACAGTTAATATCAGAATACAAAATTCTTTTTTTCTCTTGGTGATATCTATTCAATTTAGAAAGGATTGAAATTTTAAGAAAAATTAAAATAAAAACTTTTAGCAGATGTAATGTAGTAAATTGTGTTGTTTCATCAATGACATAAGGTACAGCATCAAAAGTTCCAATGTAGAATAAAAAAAACTTTACTCAGTTTTTCTTTTGAACCCAAAAATTAAGTAGTGAAAGTAATGTAACAGAACTACATGCACAATATTATCTTGTTACAACTTAAAATTCACCAAATTCATTCAAGCGAGCTAGAAATTCTGTAGCATGCCAGATCATTATGCTTAATCACATCAAATTTTTACCTGACCAGTTTCAGTAACAGTTGGAGCACAGTATAAAAATTAGGATGTGCAGCGAAAAATAATGTCTGCTTACCAAAGAAATTATCACTGACTGTTGGTAATAAAAGAGAAAATGATGTTAGTAACCTAATTCAATATCTTTTTTAATTAAAACTGGGATTTGATTTTTTTTTAAATTACTGCAAATGATGAATTTGATTTCAACACTGAATTTCTCCAATAAATAAACTCAAAATTTTTGTTTCCATGAAATATGCTTCAAAGAACAAAGATACTGATAACAAAATATTAGCAATTCACAATAAGTAACTTGAGACATGCCAGGGATATCAGTATTAACCATTCTCTACTAATAAATAAGGAATTAATCTATGTACTGTTGTAACATGTTTTATTTTTTATACATCGGCTGGTGGACTTCAAGTCCCTGAGGGTATAACCAGCTCAGTTGCTAGTATTCGAATACCAGCCCAAAATTTATTCTTTACAATTACAGCTAGAGATATCTTTGCTGACTTAAAGCAAAGTAAATTGTTTGACTATGTCCATCTTGGTTGACAGTCTGGAATATTGCTAATAAATTTACAATTCTTTGATGCCAATTTTGATGCACAAGATGTGCACATATCGTTGATTAAAATGACCTCCAATTGGCTAACTGGTCTTGCCAATTTGCACTGGTTTCAGACAAGATCTTTCAATCAATTTCCCATATGACCTATAAGTTAAACTAAGTTTACCTATGGGGGCCACTAGAGTCCAGGTCATTGGATACAATTGTGATAGAGCATTATGCAAGGACCATTGTAACCAAGCCAGTTTCAGATTTTTATACGTAAGTTTTCCCACAGTGTCCTATATGTTAAACTATGTTCAACTCTTGTAGCTGTCTAGGTCATTGAATACAATTCTGAAAGAGGACCATCAATGGAACATTGCTTCCAAGTTTGGTTCCACTTGGCTAAATGGTTTCAGACAAGAAGATCTTTAAATGAATTTCCAATTGGGTCCTATTTTAACCTAAGTTCACCTATAGCTGCCATAAATGGACAAAATGTGTAAGTTGTGCATCAAAATTGGAATTAAAGAATTTATTTCCACTGTGTAAATTCTACAGGTAGGCTCCAAGTCCCAGAGGGTATCCCCAGATCAGTTGCTGGTATTTCGCTACCAGCCCAAAACTGATACTTTAAATTTACAGTTACAAAAATGTTTACTTTTCTGAAAACTAAGGAGTAACTCCCTTGTGCATAGCTCTATCCTTAGATGATTTTGGTCTTTTTTAATTTGCCCTTCATCGTTTTGGATTAATGTTTTGGTTTTTCAACATTTTAGACCATGAGCACAACTGATGAGTTTTGGCAACAAAATTGGTATCAAAGAACCTACATGTATTACAAAATGGCACACCTGTTTATAGTCTAAAATTTCACTTCACAACCGGGTTCAACCAAACTTGCCAACACACATAAATTAAATCCCATTCCTTAGTGACTATTAAAAAATCCAAAACAGCCATATAAAAGATTTGAAGAAAATGGTTCATAATGACATATACATGAATTCCCGTGCATGTACTGACAGCAATCTTCATTTGATTCAAGATTCTTAACAGCTTTAAATAAAAAAAAATCCTGCATTTAAACTGAGAATATTATGCTACCCAAATTATTTTCTTTGATTCAACCTAAAATACCATATGCATTCTGTCGTCTACAATAATGGATGAACCAAACAGGTTGCAACAAGACCCATATTGGGTTGCTATAAATGTTGAAAAATGTTTTGTTTAGTTAGTTCTTGATTACATTTTTTGGAACCCTCAATAAATTTATTTTCAAAATGTATTAAAACCTTTTACCTTTATCATTCTTATGCATTAATTTTTAAAAGAAATAACCATACCTAAATATATTTGAACATTTAGTCTAATCAGAAAATTGTTAGATAGGTCAATCATTATTCTTACATATCGACAAACAATGCATATAGAAATCTTTCTGGTTAGTCATGGTAAAAATAGTGAACATGGTGAATATGAAAAGATTTTTTTTTGGTTGTAAAATCTCCAGTGCCGACTCTGGCTAGATAGTATATATACAATACTGATGATTCAGCATCCAACTTCATAGGTTATTCTATACGAAATATATTCCAAGTGTACATGTATTTTTTTTCTTAATAATATGTGATCAGCTATAAAATGTCTAAATATTTCTTCAATGACATTTCTGGCATCAATGCACATCAAATCTATAAAAGCATTATATTGTAGGTGATATTTTCTCAAATTTTCATTATTTCCTGTATTTGCAGACTCCAATCAGCTTTTTTTCCAATCTGACTCATGTCTTAACCTCACTTACTGAATGTTCTGTATTTCAAAATTATACTAAAATCTTATCTTATTTCATGCAATTATTTTATCATTTATTCAATATTTTTTTGGTTCTTTATCAAATATAATTAAACAAATGTTTGGCACTTTTAGAAAAACATTCTTTTGGAAATAGAATTTCTCATTCTATATAAAGGGCTTTGAATGATACAACCACAACATCTTGACGTAGCATTTGAAGTAAGTGTGGAAACACTAGTGTGCTTGACCCAATGAAGAACTGGGTATTATAATATAAATTACACAAAAATTTAACGGACTTACCACAAAAACCAGGTGAAAAACTAAAAATTTTACATATCTAGCATCATTGCTTTTTTTGTCTCTTTTTTCCCCCATTTATCTTGAAAACCATAAAAGATAGAAAAAATCTGTTGATAAACTACAGAAAGCATTCATCAAGATAAAAATAATTAAAAGAATTAGTGGACAATCAATCCATGTGTTTAAGATGCCAAATAAATATTAAATCTTTAATAACCAAATGACATCATGAAAATATCTAAACTTTTAGACCCTTGAATAGTTAGTATTACCTAAATCTATTTTAATATTTGATCACAAAGAAAAATTTACTGAATAAAACCTTTGTAGTATACTATGACTACAATTTTGTAAGATTAAAAGTACCTGCCAAATATATACTAGTACAGATTTCTTTATAAAATTATTCCATATCAACAATAAAGGTGAAGGTTCAAAACAAACTGTATTTTTCTCCAATTACCAGAAAGGTCATTAATTGTTTTAAAACTTTTCTGTCATTTTCAAAATCACCCATTTTTATGAACATAATAAAAATATCTGAAATTTAAAATTCATGCTGTATGTTTTTCTTTTTTAAAGAAAGAAAATGATAATATTTATTAACCTATAATCTGATTACACTCAAAGAAAATAATTTTTGCAAATTTACATTTTTTTTCAAAATTATTTATGATATTATACTAAAATTTTGTGTAAAATAATGTAACTGGGCATTGTACACAAAATTACTGACATTCCTATTTACTATGCTGAATAAAGAACTTATATAAAATAATATAATCCTACCAGTTGATCGTCGTTCATTCTGGTCATCTTCATTTTCACTATCTGTACATACACACAAAACAAAATATATAAACATGCAACATAAAAATGCACAACATTTAAATACGATAGGACAGACTATCTCATTCATTGACAGTTTGAGTGCTAAGCTACATTTTTGAAACATTCAGAACACATTAAATATCACATATTTTCCAAGCGATTAATTTAAATAAATAAGAAATTGTGTCCATGGGACACGGATGCCTGCGCTTATAAATATGCAAGAGTCAATGAAATTCAAACCTACTGATGTTTTGTTTTCTTTGAAGCTTAATGACATTTGTTTCTGTATCTTGTCATTACAGATTGCTGAGGGGTTTGAGTGCTCTCATTGTCATAGAGTGTGCAAAACGGCAAATTTGGCAATCTTCAATTTATAATGTGGCATAATACAAGACTTTTAAGACAAATTGATGCATTATTGACAACGGAAATCAACTACAACCTACTAATTTCCAAATCGAATTCAGAACGACTTGTTCGTTTGTGCAATATTAATTTAAAATTTAGTGAAACAATATCTAAACTAGTGCTGCCAAATGTCATGAATTACAATGTTAATTTTAACTTATTACTGAATTGTGTCAATCATTTATAAATGTCGATTATGCAACATCTCTACCTTAATCTGATATCGGAATAAAAACAAAATATGACACCAGGAACCATACAATGATACAAACAAAAATGGGGGTCAAAAAATCAAATTCAAACGGTAATACCTTTTCATTGTCTTAATGCTCTTTTCAAGGAGTTATTAAAGGTATGAATTTTACTCTCAGTTGTTGGTTTCATATTTTTATCAAATATGGGTATATAATGTCGACAATGAAGGTGATCGATCATATATAAGAAGTTGTTGTCTTGAACTGACAGAAAAAAGTCGTGTGGGCCTGTAGTACTACATAATACGGACCCCTTTCTCAGATTTATTTCTGGAGGTAAAAGTGTGTATAATCTACTGTAACAACTGAAAATGGTTAGAATTTGTATAAGTTTCATAACATTTGGTTGAGGCAAAGTAGCGTTAAAGTAAAGTTAGAATGCAGAAACAGAAAATTCAGCAATTTTTCCATTTATAAAGGGACAAAACTCCAGAACGGTGAACGTGACACCACACACAAATTCTAGTCTGTGTTTGGTGGTAAAAAGCATTGTGTATAAATTTCATAACATTTGATGGAGCCAAACTAAAGATATACAACAGAAAACCAATTTTAGGATGTACGTAAAATAGACGGACAAGGGTAAACTGCAATGCTCTCCTTTGCCTAGCGGCGGAGGCATAAAATAACAATAAATGCACTGTAAAATGTTTCTAATTTCCCATTCCAGAACAGAAAGATGTACTAACTACAGAAAGACAGACAAGTAAAAGAATTCTCTACAAATATCTTTCCTATTGAAAATGTTAGTATTGCAGGTATATATATATATATTTGTAGAATATCTAAAAATAGCAATGCCAAATTTTGAAAATTATGCTATTTATATTCAGATTCCCACAAATTTTACTAAACAAAAATAACTAAATAATCTCACTGATAGTTCTAAATTCATGTTTTATCTTTAAACCCAGTTTCAATGAAACTAATCAATCTTTCATACTGATATAATTATTTCATATGCATTATTCTTAGCAGATATTATATTATGTTTCATTTCACTTCAAATACAGTCAAATTTGCTCTAAAGGGCACCTCTATATAGCAAATCACTGTCTATAAAGGGCACAGTGAAAAAGTCCCATTCATGAACAAAGTATGTAAAATTAACCTCTCTATAAAGGGCACCTGCTCATAAAGGGCACTTATTCTGGTCCCTTAGCTGTCCTTTATACACAGGTTTGACTGAATGTTTAAACAATGCAATTTTAGTTCCAGTCACAAAGTAATTTTTCCAACATTCTACCCTATTAAGAATAAGTATGATTTTTCTGCAAAGCAGTCTAAAATTTTGAAGGCAAATCCAAACCAATTGTGAAAACAACATTTTGTACCAACAGAAAACAAGAATTTTTTTATATATATACATGTAGAAGTTAATATATTGGTAATGTGTGTAATTATTGGTTTTTAACGAAATAACGAATACTAAATTATATAGATACATGTATATGAGTAGGAAATCTTCCTTAAGTATTTGATTGGAATTGGCTGGGCAGTTTCAGAGGTTAAAATTCAATATCCTACAGAGTTCAATGTAAAAATATTTGCCACTGTTACTACCACCTTAACCATCCTATCAAAAGGAGGAAAGTTTGTAGAGAACCTTCCATTCATCATTCCTACAGACTTTTCCTATAAGACTTTTGGCCTTGCTTTGTTTGTTTGTTTAGTTGGGGTTTAACGCCGTTTTCAGCACATTTTGGCCATTTCGCGGCGGCCAGTTTTTATTGGTGGAGGAAGCCGGAGTACCCGGAGAGAACGATGACCTTTGGTAGGAAAATTGGCAATCCTTGTTAATTAAGATCGGAGTCCAACACACCCTGCCACAGGTGCTTTTGGCCTTGCAGTTTTACAGGATAAGGTCTTCTATAATATGAATGAAGTGCTGTAATACACGAAATATGATAACTGACGTAACAAAAAAGCCTCACCAAGTCACTTCTGATAATCTCAATGGTTTCAGAGAAATTGACCTACCGGTAAACACAACCAGAGGCTCTCAAGAGCCTATATTGCTCACCTGATATATCAAAAACAAATTTTATAGAAGACTCTTAAATGAGGTTTCCAGCAAATTTTGTTTTTAAATGCTTAAGTGGTTCAGAAATGGTAGAATTTTAAAACAATTTCCCCATATGGTCCAATGAGAACATATTTTATAAACATTTTTATTCAAATAAAGTGTAAATGACCCAAAGTTAATGCTCTAAAGCATTAACAAAGAAGTAGCCTTTCAAGTTTGCCATCTTGTCAGGGAAGGGTTACTTCCTGTGGGGATTAATCGGTGAAAGGGTTAAAGAATATTCTGTGGTGGTGGCCATCTTGAATTTTAGATCAGCACAAAAAAACTCAAAATTAGTAAAGGACAATCCCAGTAACATTCCTACATGATATGGTTTAAAAATTTGAGATGGTTTCTGAGAAGAAGATGTTTGTATGTATTTCCCATAGGGTTCTATGTTAAACTATGTTCCATGGTGGCAGCCATCTTGGATTTCAGATCAGCACCAAAAACTCCAAATTAGTATAGGACCACCCTAGGATAATTTGTGCATGATCTGGAATGTTTGTGTCAGACGGTTTTTGAGAAGAAGCTATCTGTATGTATTCCCCATAGGGTTCTATGTTAAACTATGTAACACAGTGGCAGCAATCTCGGATTTCATATCACCACCAAAAACTCAAAATTATTAGAGGACCATCCTAGTATCATTTCTGCATGATTTGGTTTAAATGTATGAAACAGTTTCTGAGAAGAAGCTGTTTCTATTTCCCATAGGATTTTCTGTTAAACTATGTTCCAGGGTGGCAGCCATCTTGGATTTCGGATCCACACCAAAAACTCAAAATTAGTAGAGGACCATCTAAGAAAAATTCCCAAAATATCACAATTCAATCTGCCAAGCAGTTTCTCAGAAAATCTTTGAAATTTTAGCCAATCAGAACACATTATTGGCCCTGGCAGCCATGTTGAATTTCCGATCAGCCCAAAAGGTCAAACTTTGTAAAGTACCACCAGATGAACATTCCTGCCAAGTTTTGTTCCAAATGGCCAAGTGGTGTCAGGGAAGAAGATTAAAATGTGAAAAGTTTACAGACGAAGATGACGACAATGGACTCAAAGTGTTGACAATACCTCACATGACGCTTTGGTTCAGGTGAGCTAAAAACAAAACCGGACAGATACTATAGGCAAAAACGTTTGAAATTGGTCAAGTACTTCAAGAAAATTCAGGATGTTAAAGTTGCACAAAAAATTTCTTTTTAGGACCCGTAGACCCAGTTTTTTTTAGGACCCATGGAAATTCTTTTGTAGACCCATTAACTCTCAAAGTAGACCTGAGTATCATTTTGCAAAAGTTTCATTGAAACTGGAATATTACTTTGGTAAAACAAGAGTTGACACTAAATGTCTCACCTGAGTATGCACATGGACAAAGGATAAAGATTATCTGATACTCGACATTGCAAGTCAAAGGAAAATACGTTAAAAGAAATAATTATGGTCAGGAAACATTTGTCTGAAAAATGTCATGCATGTCATTCAAGCCTAAAACTGTGTCCAAAGTCAGGTCTCAGAATGGTATGTACCCACCAAAAACTGTCTGTAGACCAACCAACCCAGGAGCCTGTATTGCTAACCTGGACTATGTCCATCTTGACTGGCACATTGCTGTCAAGTTCCAATTGTCTCACTAGTTTCAAACAAGAAGATCTATGTAAATCAATGTTCGGTTCTGCAGCCATCTTGGATGATGGACGGGTCATCAAATATACTTCCAAAAGAGGACCACCTAAGGACCATTCCGGGGGAACCATTGCTGCCTAGTTTTGTTCCAACTGGCCAAGTGCTTTCAGACAAAAAAGATCTTTAAGTAAATTTTCCATGAGGTCCTATGTTAAACTAAGTTCGGCTCTGGTGGCCATCTTGGATGACGGGTGCAGTCATTGGATATAATTCTGAAAGAGGACCACCTAAGGACCATTGCTGCTAAATTTTGTTCCAGTTGGCCAAGTTGTTTCAGACAAGAAGATATTTAAGTAAATTTCCCATAAGGTACTATATTAAACTAAGTTCGGCTTTGGCCGCACTCTTGGATGTATGGAAGGGAATTACCGCCATAATGATAACGATATATTCTTGTTGTATTATTACTATTCTTATTCCTATTATTGTAATTGTCAGCTGTATTATGATAAATCTTATTTTCTAATTTCATAAACATCTAATTTCTATTTTATATTATTAAATTTCTAAATTGTTACAGGCCGATTATTAATTTTTTATTGTAACTTTTCTACTTTCATGCATAAATTTTTAAATTTTATTTTCCAAAATTATACTTTTAAACTTTACAACCTCAAGCTTGTCAAATCCTGAAATGAAAAAGATCAAATATCCCGTTTCCATAAAAAATACACGAATTAGAATTTAGAACTTAGAACTTAGACGAATAGCAATCAGCATATTGGAATTTAGAACTTACGAATTGGAATTTAGACGAATGCGAGTTAGCATAATTGAGTTGGCATAATTTAATGTCACATTATGACGATCAGTGGCGCTGTCGTCTGTACAATGAATCTCCCTCATCATGTGACCTTGTTTACGACAACTAGAACGATAGCTGAGGGTCTTAAAGAGGGGGTATGAGAACGAACAACGTGAAATAAAAACATTTTCGCTGAAATCGAATCACGAATAATAAGCAACGTTCTAAGGAAAAGAAAACGGACATATACAATTTTTTTTTTTTAATATTCACTTCTTTATTAAATTGAATATTGATGGAACTGATTAGCCTATACCAGAATTTCCCGTATCTTCAATACCGTAACACGTAAAATAACGAATCGCGGGCAATAAAAAGAACTGGAAACGCCCAAAGATCGAAAACACGAGAAATGAAATGGGGAAAACGCAGCACGATAAACACGCTGTACGTTACCTCCCTCATAACTCTGGGGCCGTCAGATTTACGGCTGTGGTTCACTGTTTACCCAGTAAGTTTTAAAAGAAATATTGGATGGACACTGGTGGATTTAGAGAAGTGGAAGGGCCCGCCCCTTTTTAGCCGAGACCATATATTATGTATAAAAGTCCCATAAAATTATCCCGGGTCTCCTGTTGTCTTCGGGGCCTGTATACGATATTTATTGTGGGTAGGCCTACTCACAATAACTATCGTATTTTACAGGCCCTATGCTTTTTCACTAAAGAATTGTCAGATGCCGTGACCCGGATCCGACACTGATCACAGGGCTCGTATCAATATAGTCTTTCGATCACCAATCATTACTGGTTGATACGAGGGAAGGGGGAGGCTTTTCATAAAACTTTTCATATTGAATCCTTGAAGTCCTCAGTGGGTGATGTGAAGCCCCCGGAATTTCCTGGATTTTCTGAGATAAATTTTAGCATAAAAATAAAAGTTTTATGCCCCCTGACAAAAAATTGGGGGTGGGGTGGGTGTATATGCCGCTTTGTTCGTCCGTCTGTCTGTCTGACCCAAAGCAAATCGTTTCCAGATGATTACTCAAGTTTCCTTTAACCAATCATTCTGATATTTGAACACAACGTTACTGGCTTATATTAAAATACAGGTCAAGTTCTATTATGGGAGGAGCAAGGATCCCAAAATTTAAACCTCACCCCTGTTTTCTCATAGCATTTTTATAACAGAAATTGACCTGTGTTTTTTTATAAGTAACATTGTGTTCAAATATCAGAAGGATTGGTCAAAGGAAACTTGAATAATCATCTGGAAATGGGACAGACAGACAGACGGATGAACAAAGCGGCATATCCCCCCCCCCACACCCATTTTTTTTTGTCAAAATTTATCTCAGAAAATCCAGGAAATTCCGGGGGCTTCACATCTTGGATATCCAAAACGGCTTCGCCCTGGACCAACTGAGGACTTCAAGGATTCAATATGAAAAGTTTTATGGAGAGCCCCCTCCCCTTTCCCCAGTATCAACCAGTAATGATTGGCGATCGAAAGACTATATTGGTACGAGCCCCTGTGATCAGTGTCAGATCTAGGTTTTCGAAACGTTGGGACACGGCATCTGACAATTTTTAGTGAAAAAGCGTAGGGCCTGTAAAATACGATAGTTATTGTGAGTAGGCCTGCCCACAGTTAATATCGTATACAGACCCCGAAGACAACAGGAGACCCGGGATAATTTAATGTGACTTTTATACATAATTTTATATATGGTCTCGGCTTAAAAGGGGCGGGCCTTTCCTCTTCTCTAAATCCACCAGTGTCCATCCAATATTTCTTTTAAAACTTACCTTGTGTAAACAGTCAACCGCAGCGCACCAGTTATGAGGGAGGTAACGTACAGCGTGTTTGAACTTTTTTATTTATCGTGCTGCGTTTTCCCCCATTTTATTTCTCGTGTTTTCGGTCTTTGTGCGTTTCCAGTTCTTTTTATTGGCCGTGATTCCTTATTTTACGTGTTACGGTATTGAAGATACGGAAAATTTTGATATACGTTAATTTTAGAAATACATATGTAAATTATATCAATATTTAGTACCATCATTATTCAGTGTAATTAAGAAGTGAATATTATCTAAAACAATGTATATGTCCCCTTTCTTTTCCTCAGAACGTTGCTTATTATTCGTGATTAGGTTTCAGCGAAGATGTTTTATTTCACGTTGTCCTTTCTCATACCCCCTCTTTAGGACCCTCATATATCGTTCTACGTAAACAAGGTCACGTGATGGGGGAGATTCATCAGACGACAGCGCCACTGATCGTCATAATGTGACATTAAATTATGCTAACTCGCATTCGTCTAAGTTCTAAGTTCTAAGTTCTAAATTCCAATATGCTGATTGCTATTCGTCTAAGTTCTAAGATCTTATTCATGTATTTTTATGGAAACGGGATATTTGATTTTTATCATTTCAGGAGTTTGACAAGCTTGAAGGTGTAAAGTTTACAGGTACAATTTTGGAAAATAAAATTAAAAAATTTAGGCATGAAAGTAGAAAAGTTACAATAAAAAATTAATAATCGGCCTGTAACAATTTAGAAATTTAATAATATAAAATAGAAATTAGATGTTTATGAAATTAGAAAATAAGATTTATCATAATACAGCTGACAATTACAATAATAGGAATAAGAATATGAATAATACAACAAGAATATATCGTTATCATTATGGCGGTAATTCCCTTCCATATGGATGACAGGTGGGGTCATCGAATTTTCGGCTCAGGTGGACATCTTGGATGACGGGCAGGGTCACCTAAGGACCATTGCTGCCAAGTTTTGTTCCAATTGGCCCAGTGGTTTCAGAGGAGAAGATCTTTAAAGGAAAGTTTACGACAACGTACGATGGACGCCAAGTGATGACAATAGCTCACATGCCCCTATGGGCCAGGTCAGGTGAGCTAAAAATGGTGGGTCTACAAATTAAAATTATTTAGGACATGTCCAAACAAGAGGCTCTCAAGAGCCTGAATCGCTCACCTGGCAAACAATGCATTATAAACTAAATTAATATATTAATGTTTGTTGTAAATTAAACTGAGTATTAAAGGTCATGTAAAATGCTGAAAATACCTTTAAAAGCCTTTCAAGAACCTCTGGAAAGTTTGTTCTGGTTACCTATGTGACCTTACATCTTTGGCATCTAAAAAGTGAACTCTCTTTTTCTGAAGTATCACAGTTTCAATTACATGTACTTGAAAAGGAAATATTGCAGGAACAATCATGCTAAGTTTCATCTAAATCCCCCTAGTAGTTTCAGAGGAGAAGATGTTTGAAAATTTGTTAACAACGATGATGACGGACACCAAGTGATGGCAATTAAAAGCTCACATATTATGAAGTTTAATCATTGTTATACAACATTCTCATCATCACCATTCACTAAGGATACCATGTTTACTTTAAAAACCAAATATTGTTGAAATCCAAGCAAGTATAAAAAAATTGCAGGAAAATGGCAGCCATTTCAAAAACGGCCGTCCAAAACAAACTTTCCCATCAGAATTTTGATATCTGTCACCATTTTTGAGTTATTTGCAAAAAACTCCAATTTACCCCTATGTTCTATTTTTAGCCATGGCAGCCATGTTTTTTTACAAATCAAAAATCCAAACGATAGTTTAGTAGCACTCATGCCAAGGAACAACTACACTAAGTTTGGTTGCAATTAAACTTATGGTGTAAGAGGAGTTAACGATTTTATTACAATGAATAAAGACTGCAAAAATGGTCAATTTTGACGATCTAAGGGGAATAACTCCTAAAAGGAACGAACCTACAACTTCGATCCTGTTACAAATTTTGTAGATCTTTGTGTGCCTAACAATATGAAATTTAAATTTTTCAAATTTCCTTTATAGTATCCAAGATATTCAGCTTAATAAGTGCAAAATTTGGAAAAAATGCAGAAAAAGGGCAATAACTCCTACATGGGTCGTTGGATCTTCTCCAAAATTTCAGGGCAGGTAGATCTTGAGGTGCTGAACACTTTTACCCTATGCCAGAATTTTGATATCTGTTATGGTTTTTGAGTTATTTGCAAAAAACTGCAATTTACCCCTATGTTCTATTTTTAGCCATGGTGGCCATGTTTTTTTACGAATCAAAAATCCAAATGATAGTTTTGTAGCACATATACCAGTAAACAACTGTACGAAGTTTGGTTGCAATTGGTCTTATGGTGTCAGAGGAGTTAACGTTTGAAAAAGTTTACGGACGGACACAGGACGACGGACGACGGACGGACGGACGCTGGACGCCAAGTGATGGCAATAGCTCACATGACCCTTCGGGTCTGGTGAGCTAAAAAGTTGGTCAATTAAAAAAATCCAAAATAGAAGGTGCACTATGGCATCATGTGATAAAGATTCTCTGAAAGTCTCATGGAATTCCCTTTAGTGGTTTAGGAGGAGTTGTGGATGGCATACTGGTACCCCCTATCACAATGAATGGCAAAGTCCATGTGTTGGTATGGAAAACTCCAAATGTTGGTCAGATGAATATCTAAAATAGGAGGTGCACTACAGCATCATGTAATAAAGATCCTCTGAAAGTTTCATCAAATTCCATTCAGTGGTTTAGGAGGAGTTGCGGATGGCATCATGGTACCCCTATCACAATGTCAAAGTCCATGTTTTGGTATGGGTAACCCCAAATATTCATCGGATCAAA
Source organism: Mytilisepta virgata (assembly GCA_028015205.1). Lineage (NCBI taxonomy): Eukaryota > Metazoa > Mollusca > Bivalvia > Mytilida > Mytilidae > Mytilisepta > Mytilisepta virgata. Next base: position 47,529,367 of record CM051520.1, read on the forward strand.
ATCTAAAATAGGAGGTGCACTATGGCATCATGTAATAACGATCCTCTGAAAGTTTCATCAAATTCCATTCAGCAGTTTAGGAGGAGTTGCGGATGGCATCATGGTACCCCTATCACAATGAATGTCAAAGTCCATGTTTTGGTATGGGTAACCCCAAATATTCATCAGATCAAAATCTAAAATAGGAGGTGCACTATGGCATCATGTCATAAAGATCCTCTGAAAGTTTCATCAAATTCCATTCATAGGTTTAGGAGGAGTTGCGGATGGCATCATGGTACCCCCTATCACATTGAAAGTCAAAGTCCATGTTTTTCTATGGGAAACCCCAAAATTTGGTCCGATCAAATTCCAAAATAGGAGGTGCACTATGGCATCATGTAATAAAGATCCTCTGAAAGTTTCATCGAATTCCATTCAGTGGTTTAGGAGGAGTTGCGGATGGAATCATGGTACCCCTATCACAATGAATGTCAAAGTCCATGTTTTGGTATGGGTAACCCCAAATATTCATCAGATCAAAGTCTAAAATAGGAGGTGCACTATGGCATCATGTAATAAAGATCCTCTGAAAGTTTCATCAAATTCCATTCAGTGGTTTAGGAGGAGTTGCGGATGGAATCATGGTACCCCTATCACAATGAATGTCAAAGTCCATGTTTTGGTATGGGTAACCCCAAATATTCATCAGATCAAAAATCTAAAATAGGAGGTGCACTATGGCATCATGTAATAAAGATCCTCTGAAAGTTTAATCAAATTCCATACAGTGGTTTAGGAGGAGTTGCGGATGGCATCATGGTACCCCCTATCACATTGAAAGTCAAACTCCATGTTTTTCTATGGGAAACCCCAAAATTTGGTCCGATCAAATTCCAAAATAGGAGGTGCACAATGCCATCATGGGATGAAGATTCTCTGAAAGTTTCATCAAATTCCATTCAGTAGTTTAGGAGGAGTTGCGGATACAAAGGTCGGACGGACGGACAGACGGCACGACGGATGGACGGATGGAGGGACACAACGAATACTATATACCCCGCTTTGTTCAAAAGCGGGGGTATAATAAAAGGCTTTCCGGATTCTTGGTTTACATACATTTATAACATTTCTTGAGAAAAGGATTTATTTGTAAAAATGGGACAAGAGTCACTCAATTGCGGTCAATTTGAATATAGGTATTACGGCTACAGAGAAATAGAATTAATCATGAAATATGATTTAAGTCTGAAATTCAGGTCAAGGTTTCAGACAGCCATGTACCCACCAAGGACTACATGTATCTATAGACCAAATATGGTTGATCTATGTATTGCAGTTGGTGAGAAATGGACATTATCCCAAAAGTGTGAAACAATTCTCCCAAGCATGAAATAGAGGTCAAAGATAAGGTGTTGGATGTTAAAGTGGTATATACCCAATAAGAACTATCTAAGACCAAATACCGTGGGTCTAGGTATAACAGTTGCTGAAAAATGGACTTAATCACGAAAGTTAGATTCACTCAACCATGAAATTGAGGTCAGAGACAAGTGTAAGACTAGCATGTACACACCAAGAACTATCAACAGACCAAATATGGTGGGTCTAGAAATTGACCTAATCATGAAATTGTAACACAAGTCACTCAAGCACGAAATTGAGGTCACGGTCCAGAGCCAGGTTTCAGACTGACATGTGCCTACTAAGGCTTAGGTATTACAGTTGCTAAGTAATGGACTTAATCACAAAAACCACAAAAATGTGATGCAGTCACCCAACCATGAACTTGAGTTACAGGTCAAAAGGCAGGCATCAGACTTACATGTACCCACCAAGAACTATTTGTTGACCAAATATGGCGGGTCTAGGTATTTTTAGTAAGGATTTCGTTTAAGACAGATAAAATTGAACAACGATTGACAGTTGACATTTCTTGTATTCTTGTAATAGTACTTCCACCCAAGCCGACGTCATTGACTAAGCAACATCAACAAAGGACTATACAAATTATAAATAGATAATTTCCCGTGACAATCTCAACATAATTATAGTTGCTGAGAAATGGTCTTAAACATGAAAATATGAGAAAGTCACGCAAGCATGAAATTGAGGTCAAGGTCCAGAGAAAAGGTGTCAGACTGGGAAGTACCCACTAAGAACTATCTATAGATCAGATATGGTGGGCTTAGGTATTAACAGTTGCTAAGAAATGGACTTAATTTCGAAACTGAGACACAGGTAACTCAACCTTGAAATTGAGGTCAAGGTCCCAAGCCAGGTGTCAGACTGGCATGTACCTATAAAGAACTATCTATAGACCAAATATGCTTGGCTTATGCATTACAGTGACTGAGAAATGGATTTAACCATGAAACTTGGACACAGATTTCACATTTATCTTTATGAAGTCAGTGAACCGTGAAAACGAGATCAGGGTCATAAGACAAGTATACTGCAGGAAAGTTTATTCCATAAGGTATCTTTAGACTAAAAATCTTTATAGGTATTATGTGTGTAAAACTATTAAGGTTTTAAACAAGAGACTCCCAGGAGCCTGAATTGCTCACCTGGATAAATTTTTGCCTTTCAAGGGCAATGACTCTAACAAGAAGTTCTCCGACAATTTTGACTCCATGAAGACTTTGGTAGGACTTATCATGAGGATCATTTCATCAATCGAAAGTTTCATTTTATCTTTTATAGTTTTCAAGATATTGACTGAAAACTGCAAAATACGTAATTTTTTGCCTTTCAAGGGCAATAACTCTTATATGGAGTCGTCTGACAACTTTGATCCCTGGAGACTTTTGTAGACCTTATAATAAGAATCATTTCAGCAATTGAAAGTTTCATTCTATCTATCATAGTTTTCAAGATTTAGGCTGAAAACTGTAAAAAAACTAGAGTTACTGTGGTCTAGTGGCCCACAAATACCCCCCGCGCCAACTGCTTTGTAAACCTTTCCACATAATCTGTCCTTAACGGACTATTGATACCCCCCGATCATGCATCTGTTGAGCCCTCTGCACTTTAGAAAGTAAAAGCTGTAAGAGGAGTAGATGAAACAACCTGCAAAGTTTCAGACCATTGATTTAAAGCTGTAAGAGGATTTGATTAGATTGTAAAACATGCCGAGTCAAAATCTATGGGCGTAAAGTGCCGTGAGGATAAGTCAAAGTTCTTAAAGGGAGGGGGAAAACATTTGCTGGAAAAAATGCTTGAAAAGTTCTTAAAGGGAGGGGGAAACATTTGCAGGAAAAAATGCTGGAAAAAAAACTAAGTCCAAACTCGAAAAAAATTTGGGCATAGTGGCCCCTAGAAAATACGCCTTTTTACCCCCCCCCCCCCCCCTTCCCATCACCCAGACCATAATAGAGGGAATTAAGAGAGAGAGTGAAAGACAAGCTGGGACAAATTTCATTTATCCTAATGAAATCTTACTTGTCTTTGTGAGAAAGTATTTTTATCTTGATAGTTGATAAAATGATCTACATACCTGCAGCAAGTCATTAATCTGGAAACATTTCCTTAATGGAAATTGTAAGGAGCGGAGTTGTACTAAATGGTAATTCATTTTGAGCTATGAGTGTGCACATCATCAGCCGCCCCTAGTTTTGTCCTCTTCCGATTTTCGGCACTTTTCCAAATACTTGTGAGACTTCACCAGTAAAATCTACCTCCGTGAGCACATGGAAATATTTGTGAGACCTCCCCAACTGACACATATGCGTACTACTTAATATAAAGGTGATGAAGATTGAAGGAATTTCCAAAGATCAGTGTATTCACGTTTGGCTGGCACGTTTTTTACTGGCTTCATCATGCCGCCATTTAATGATGCCGAGTCAAAGTCTTATGAGCGTTTGCAAAGACGAAAGTTCTACCATCAGTCAAAGCGCCATGAGGATAAGTGTTTTTACCATTTTACTTAGTTGACGTAGAAAAACGTTTAAGAGGGCGGAAGGCGTAATTTGGGGGTCTGAAAATCATAGTGATAACGCTAAAATCGTAGCGGTAAACAGATCCGAATAATCTATAACGGGAATTGATAACACAAAGCATGTACACGTAGTTCGGACAGACGGACAGGCGGTCAGACGGACAGACAGACAGACTGAAACCTATATACCCCCCAAAACTTCGTTTTCGGAGGGTATAAAAATGTCATTTTTCACCTCTCAAGGGCAATAACCCTTACATAGAGCCGTCTGACAACTTTGATCCCTGGAGACTTTTGTAACGGTTTTGGAGATATACATTGTATGCGAAGAAATTCTGACTGACCCCTATGTTCTATTTTTAGTATCGGTGGCCATATTTTTCGACAAATTAAAAATCCCAACATCATTTCTATGCAGGATACCCCAAGGAACATTCATACCAAGTTTTGTTTCAATTGGTAAAATAGTGTCAGTGGAGAAGATTTTTGAACCAAATAACATTAAAAATAGCAAAAAAACATTGAAAAGGGGCAATAACTCCAACGTGGCTTAATGGATTAAAATGAAAATTTGACCGCAGATAGATCTTATCATGCTGAAGATTTTTACCCATCTCAAAATTAGCTAAAACTAACGGTTTTGGAGATATATGCGAAAAACTACTGTCTGAACCCTTTGTTCTATTTTTAGTAACGGTGGCCATGTTTTTCAACAAATCCAAAATCCCCACATCAGTTCTATACATGATACACCAAGAAACATTTATAGCAAGCTTAGTTCCAATTGGTCAAGTAGTGTCAGAGGAGAAGATTTTGAAATAAATAACATTAAAAATAGCAAAAAAACGTCAAAAAAGGGCAATAACGACGGACGCCAAGTGATGGCAATAGCTCACATGGCCTTCGGCCAGGTGAGCTGAAAAAGTATATGCTGCCCTTGCCGGAGAGTAATACCTATACTCGCCTTTGCGACTTTTCATCACAGGAGAGACAAAAATCACACCATTTCCGAATATTTCCTGTAGTTTCACATGAGTGAATTTGAGAAAAGTAATTACATTTTCCATGCTACTATAAAGTCTTGTTATTAAATCAAGGTAAATGTCTGTGTATGATGGTTAATATTAATAAAGATATATAATGTATATGTGCAGCAAAATCATACAACATTCAAGACAGAAGTAAAGACTACACTGATGTTAGTAAACCTCACCTGAAGAGGCATAATCCCCAGGGTTCACTTCTCTCCCTTTATAAAGCAATTTATTTTCATTACATATACTATCAATAAGTCACAAAGCCAAATTTTATTTCAAATCTTTCAATTATGCCATATATCTCCAAACAAGATATCTAACATAAAAAAAATCATAACTACTTCAATTTTTCGATGGCATAATTTTGGCGAAAATTTTTTAACACTTTCAACACTTTATCGAAAAAAATGAAATTTATTATGAAAAATACAAGAGGCTCCTAAGTGCCTGAATTGCTCACCTGTAATTTTTTGTGTAGATCTTGCAGCAATGATTATTTTTGCTATTTAATGTATACCGCCACATTTATCACCTTAATATTGACTTGTACAGCTAAAATATGGAATCCTGAACGCAAATAAATATGACGGCTAGGGACTTTTTTATCGGTTACTATGGACTTTTTCAATGGCCTTGACTCTTGACCTTCCATATGGACTTGAACAGGTAAAAAATGGGTCAAAGACACAAATGGCCGGATTGCTGGGTGTTTACTGTTGTGGTGACAAAGGTGATTACAAGATCATATTGCACATTAGCAGTCATGAATATTTATATAGACAAAATCAGACATATTGTATGTTGGTGTAGGAGCACAGAGGCAGCCATCAATTTAATTAGAAATAGGTGAAGTAAGCAATATTTGATTTGATTACATGTTGATAAACACTTGTTTGGAAAAATGGGAAATAATTCCTGAAATAATTCCATAAAGTGAGGTGCACATCTTCAATATATATAGAAACATTCTATGAAGTTTCAAGAATGTGGGTGAAAAACTGTAGGAGGAGTTGATTTCACAAAATAGGTACCCTCTATTGAAGATGTCAATAAAAAACGACTAAGTTCCAAAGTTTGGAAAAATGGGAAATAATTCCTGAAATAATTCCATAAAGTGAGGTGCATATCTTCAATATATATAGAAACATTCTATGAAGTTTCAAGGATGTGGATGAAAAACTGTAGGAGGAGTTGATTTCACAAAATAGGTACCCATTTTCCCCGCCCGCCCGCCCGCCCGCCCGCCCGCCGCCCGCCTGCCCGACATTCAACATACTATAACCCGGATTTGCACTCTGTGCAACCCGGCCAATTATGGGGTCCTTAACCCAAATAATTATTCTTATTGCGGTATTACATGCCGTTGTCCGAATTGTCCCAGCTAATTTTCATCACACAAGTCATGAGTTTCCTTAACCAGAGGCTCCCAGGAGCCTGTATCGCTCACCTGATATTTCCATTTATTCATTGCTAAAGGACCATGAGATTAACATCCATGCCATGTTTGGTTTCAATTCATTAATTTTCAAGAAGAAGACGTTTGTATGTAATTCCCACAGGGTCTTATGTGAAACTGTCCCATGATGGTGGCCATCTTGGATGACAGGTCAGCACCAAAGTAACAATATTTGGTAAGCACCTCATAAGGAACATTCATGCTATGTTTGGTTCAATCCATTCAGTGGTTCTAAAGAAGAGTTTTGTATGTATTTCCCAAAGGGTCCTATGTTAAACTAAGTCCCCCACTGGCAGCCATCTTGGATGACACTTTGTTAGCAGCTCATAAGAAACATTCATGCCATGTTTCGTTTCAATCCATTTGGCAGTTCTCTAGAGGAAGATTTTTGTATGTATTTCCCAAAGAGTTCTATCCTGAATGATGGATCGTCAACAAAGTAACAATACTTGGTCAGCACCTGATAAGGAACATTCATGCCATGTTTGGCTTCAATCCATTCAGCGGTTCTAGAAGAAGTTCAAAAAGTGAAATGTGAAAGGACGGATGGCAATAGCTCACATGATCCTTCGGGTTAGGTGAGCTAAAAACGACTGTCATATTCACAATTTTGACCATTGGAATGTATCAGGTCATAGAGTTGCAAATAAAATAATCAAAGTTCGCTTTTGACACAAAACCTTTCACTTTAAAACAAAAAAAAAATGGCTTAAGGTCGGCGTTCAAATTAGGGCTGGTCGGGTAACCAGAAAGAGACATATATTTTTTCTGGGCCTAAGAAAAAAGAAAAATTGCCTGGACTCATACTATTTCATATTAATACTGAAGAATTTTTTATTTGGCAATATATATAGCATAAAAAGAACTATCTTTTATAAATATCAGCCTTTAACTGTTCATCTAACTACTTTTCAAGATTATATAAATGAATGTTTATTTTATTTCCATATCAATGATTGTGAAATTTGGCTGAAAAATCATCATTAATAGTTGCATAGAATGATATTTCAACTTCTTAAGTGTAATATGTAGCAAAAGCCTGAGTGGTCAAGTACTCCAGAGCAAGCTGAAATTGAGGTCAAGGTAAGGTGAAGCTTGTCAGATGGGCATGTACCTACCAAGAACTATCGAATGTCAGTCTACGTATTTCAGTTTGCTCATTTTAGGGTGACATTGGGTGGTTTTGGGTGAGATTTTATTGACATCACAATATAAGCTTTCAAATTAAAATATTCCTTGACTATCATGCAGTAAATAATTGATTTAGTCTTATCCACTATTGTATTGTTAGCAGTCAAGGTAAGCTTTGCTAATTTATTTCCTTTGAATTTGTATTGTACTGTTACAATTTCTTCATCATTAGCCAAAACCAACTAACTCATCATTGTGTCACCTATAGACATTCTCAATGTTCTGTAATTTAGTATGAATGAACTTATTTAAATGTTTTTCAAATCTTTTATTTTTATTTCTAAATAGGACAGTTGTCTTTAAAACAAACAAACAATACTGAAATATATTAAATTTATTCAATTTTATAATAATGTTGCATAACAAAAAATATTTATTAATAATTTTGTGAAATTAAGTCTTAAACAAAGGAGTTACACAATATTGTTTATGTAAATAATGACAAGTTTACTATGACGGCAATTGCTATTCAAGGACAAAGTTAGCTATAAAATGATAATTTCAGTATGAAACGAGTAATAACTGTAATAGTGAACTGTTACGAAGTCTCCCACACAAAGCATATGGGGCTTGTATCATAGATGTTTTTGGGGCGGAAATATGTGCCAGTCAACTGGTATGCGTTCTACATTCTTTTTATAGCGGAAAGGGATGAAACTGTTTCACTAACTGCAATTTTTTAAATTTAGTTTTTACCTGTTCATTATACTTTCTCACTAGTCGGCATTTTTTTGTATGTTTTTTTATTATATTTATGAAATATTCCTATCTTTCATCTGCTTTCTTCCCCAAAACGAGGAATGGCCATTTTTTTATCTACTCTCTTGACGAAGGACAAGTGCTATGTCGGATGTGAAGACCTCTGTTTTCTTTTTGTATTTACCCTCTAAAATTATTCACTGCGGAAATATTTATTTTTTGACCTACCAGCTTTCTTCCGTTTGCGTTGAGGTCTTTCAAAAGGTGTTCCGAATGGAAGTCTTCACATCCAAGCATATCACTTGTCCTTCGTCAAGTTTTGACCCAATTGGGCCCCTAGTTTCAGAGGAGAAGATCTTTAAAGGAAAGTTTCCAACGACGGACGCCAAGTGATGGCAATAGCTCACATGGCCTTTGAGGCCAGGTGAGCTAAAAATATATGGTTTAGGTGTGGGGATATTAACAGTATGAGATAATTGAACATTATTGTTTTAATGGGAATGGGCAAGTGAGGTATGTGTCAAATTGTGCATCTTACCATGGGGAATAAGAAAATATATGGTTTAGGGTTGAGGATTTTAACAGTTTATGAGATAATTGAACATTATTGATTTGATGGGAGCCCTGGGGGAAGCCAGGTATGTGTCATTTGGTGTGTCTTACCATGGGGAATAAGAAAATATATGGTTTAGGGTTGGGTATTTGAACAGTTTATGAGATAATTGGACATTATTGATTTATCGGGGTGAGGATCAACTCTACTGAAGAATGAGGTACATGTCATTTAATGTGTCTTGTTACGGAGAATAATAAAATATGATTTAAAGCAATAGATTTTAATTGCATATGAGATTTTTCAAAATTATCGGCTTTGGGGGTGGGGATGACCTACTTAGAGGAAGGAGGTCTATGTCATTTAATAAGTGTTGTCACAGTGTATAATAAATAAATTGCTTCGCTGAGCGCAGCTGGATATCGACCGCAGAGGTCCAACCCTGAACAGTTGGGGCAAAAATGGACACAATATTCACGCTTGATACAGGTAGGAAGTTGGATTGTAATTAAATATTTGACACATAATAGGTTTTTGACATAGAATAACTGTAGTCAAAGAACTTAGAATTGGACATATGATTTGAATTTATATTCAATTTTTTGCTTTTTGTGCAATACAATATGCTGTTGCGAATTGACCCCTTCCCGCCCCCCAAAAAAAAAAAAAATTTAACCCCTCTTTTTGCTTTTTTGCAATACACTATGCTGTTGCGTACTGACCCCTCCCCAAAAAAAAATCATTGTAACCCCCCTCCCCACCCTTTGTTTTGCAAAATAAAAATTTGAAGACATTTTCTTTTTAATTTCTGAAATCTGAAATGAGAAAAAATTGCCCCCCCCCCCCCCTACAATTTCTTATTTACCCCCCCCCTTTCCCTTTTTCCAAAAAAAAAAAAATCTTTCCCTCAAGATATGGTCATAATCCCTATTCAAATTTCTCATGGAGTTTGCAAACATGGAAACTACCCATTTAAATATATCATAAAAGTCTTAAAATAGAAAAAGACACAAATGGCCGGGTTGCTTTACTGGGTGTTTACTGTAGTGGTGACAAAGATGATTACAAGATAATATTGCACATTGGCAGTCATGAATATTTATATAGACAAAATCAGACACATTGTATGTTGGTGTACGAGCACAGAGGCAGTCATCAATTTGATTAGAAATAGGTGAAGTAAGCAATATTTGATTTGATTACATGTTGATAAACACTTGTTTGTGGAAAAATGGGAAATAATTCCTGAAATACTTCCATACAGTGAGGTGCACATCTTCAATATATTTAGAAACATTCTATGAAGTTTCAAGGATGTGGATGAAAAAACTGTAGGAGGAGTTGATTTCACAAAATAGGTACCCTCTATTGAAGATGTCATTAACAAGAGGCTCCCAGGAGCCTGAATCGCTCACCTGGTCTTTAAGGTATAAAGGTCTCTCTTTTTAGCAATTACCCATTTAAAGGCCCATTTGTCAACTTCCATCCAATGGAGTGTCTTTTAAAGTTCAACGAGTTGAAGGTTTAAGCAAGCAGCATCTTTTGCTATTTTCATTAATTAGTTTTCATTCTAAAGCCAAAAACATGAAAAACGCTATTTTTTACCTTCAAAGGGCGATAACCCCTAAAATGATTATCTGACAATGTCAAACTTACAGAGACTTTTGTAGAGGTAAATGAGCTCAACGTTTTAGCAACAGCTTTTCTCTGTTTGTAAGTTTTTTACTATAACATTTCAAGAAACTAAATGGAAAACTGTGAAATAAAGGTAAAATAGAATAACCAAATTAAAAAAACAAATGTTTAATTCCATAAAGTAAAATATACATGACATACATGTATATACATTTTTTTTGTAATTGTGTACTTACATTGTACATGTATCAAAAATTGTTTCATTGAGATATAGATCTTAATTAACTGAACAACTTTTATTCTTACATTGATTATTTATCTCCTTTCAGAATAATTGCACAAAAGGGAAAATCTGCAAACAAAATTGACATTTTCAAGAGCAATAACTCTAACATGGTATGTCTGATTGACCTGAAATTTTGAACATTCATAGATCTTTATTAACTGAGCAACTTTTGTTCTTACATTGATTATCTATCTCTTCTCATTTTCATAATAATAGCCTTGAAAAACGAAATATTGCCAAATTTGACATTTAAAGGGCAACAACTCCTACATCAGTTGTAAGATCGTAACAAAAATTTGCACACTGGTAGATCTCATCATGCTGAACATTTTGACCCTATGTCAAAATTTTGATATCTGCTTTCGTTTTCAAGTTATTTGCAGAAAACTACTGATGGACCCCTATGTTCTATTTATAGTAATGACAGCCATGTTTTTCGACATTTCAAAAATTTTAAACGATAGAAATTTTCCAGATGCCCTAAAGAACAATTCTGCAAAGTTAGGTTGAAGTCGGTCCAGTAGATTAGGACGAGTTAACGTTTGAAAAAGTTTACAGACGCCGACGACGACGACGGACGCCAAGTGATGGCAATAGCTCACATGGCCTATGGCCAGGTGAGCTAAAAACGACTAAGTTCCAAAGTTTGGAAAATTGGGAAATAATTCCATAAAGTGAGGTGCATATCTTCAATATATATAGCAACATTCTATGAAGTTTCAAGGATGTGGATGAAAAACTGTAGGAGGAGTTGATTTCACAAAATAGGTACCCTCTATTGAAGATGACATTAAAAACGACTAAGTTCTAAAGTTTGGAAAAATTGGAAATAATTCCTGAAATAATTCCATAAAGTGAGGTGCACATCTTCAATATATATAGAAACATTCTATGAAGTTTCAAGGATGTGGGTGAAAAACTGTAGGAGGAGTTGATTTCACAAAATAGGTACCCTCTATTGAAGATGTCAATAAAAAACGACTAAGTTCCAAAGTTTGGAAAAATGGGAAATAATTCCTGAAATAATTCCATAAAGTGAGGTGCATATCTTCAATATATATAGAAACATTCTATGAAGTTTCAAGGATGTGGATGAAAAACTGTAGGAGGAGTTGATTTCACAAAATAGGTACCCATTTTCCCCGCCCGCCCGCCCGCCCGCCCACCCGCCGCCGCCCGACCGACATTCACCATGCTAAAACCCGGATTTGCACTCTGTGCAACCCGGCCAAAAATGACATATGGACAAAATTAATATTAATTAATAATAACTTCTAAAAATAAACTGACAGCTATAAATCACCCCAAGACAATCTACATTTCTTTATACATAATTTACAAGCAGTGTGAGGGAGGTAATCGAATCATACACAACATTTTACTTTAAATGTGTTTGGATTTCCTCCCTTACACCAAGACAATAACCAAACAAGAAAAATGCTTATTGGGCCCTTTTTTGGAACCTAATTCTTAAACTGTTGGGACCAAAACTCCCAAAATCAATCCCAACCTTCCTTTTGTGGTCATAAACCTTGTGTTTAAATTTCATAGATTTTTATTAACTTATACTAAAGTTATAGTGCAAAAACCCAAAATGCTTATTGGGCCCTTTTTTGGCCCCTAATTCTTAAACTGTTGGGACCAAAACTCCCAAAATTAATCCCAACCTTCCTTTTGTGGTCATAAACCTTGTGTTTAAATTTCATAGATTTCTATTAACTTATACTAAAGTTATAGTGCAAAAACCAAATGTCTTCGGACGACGACGACGCTGCCGCCGCCGCCGCCGACGCCAACGTCATACCAATATATGACCGAAAAAATTTTGCGGTCGTATAACAAAAAACATGAACAACAATTCCTTCCAGTGAATTTCCCATAGGATCTTATGTTAAACTATGTTCAGCACTGGTGCCCATCCTTGAAAGAGTACTATCTAAGGACCATTTCTGCCAAGTTTTTTTCCAATTGGACCAGTAGTTACAGAGAAGATTTTTTTTAAAGTTTTTGACAGACACAGAGTGATAGCAATAGGTCACACTGGCCCTAAAAATCAGGGAGCCGTAGAAATTGATATTTAGAGCTCCTGTGGCAAAGGGAACATTGGGGGAAATATCTGTTACTGTTGAAATCGTTGTTTTGCACATCTGGTCATTTTGTCGGTTTCAAAATTTTCTTTCCATCATGACAGATATTGCTAGATAGCAGGAGGCGTGGCCTGACCTTATATGGATATCCTTACTACGACTACCATTGACAATAATGAGGGAAATAGTATTTTGTCAGTGGAAACTTCCTTATTTGGAACATAACTTTAGCGAGAATCGCACCGGGACTTGAGAAAATTCAAAACATGGATGAAAATTTTGAATGCCAGATTTCTGGATTGGAATGCTTTATTTTAACTGACAATGATAGAAATATAATATTTTTAGTTTTCGAATCAAAACAGGTGTAAAATATTCCTAAAACCCAAGTGTGTGAATCACACCCAACGGCTCCATTACGAGTAATAGGACTGCTTTGTAGCTGCGCCAAGCCAAAAGTTGTCACAGGAGCTACATTATGGTAGCTAGGTATAGGTATTAAGAGTTGCCAAGAGAAGACTTAATTGCAAAAATTTGATGCAAGTCACTCAAGTGTGAAATTGAGGTCAAGGTCTTCAGCGTCATTCATCATAGATGAGACAAAACATGCAATCCCACTGGCAAATGTATTTACCTGTAATATCAGCACCAAAGTCTACATCACCAATAATATCTGCATCTTGACAGGTCAGTTCATCAAATATTGAATCATTGTTTCTACTGAAATATAAACATCACAAGTCATAATTTCACATGAAATTATACTGTCAACCAAGAGGCCACCACAACCGAACTTAGTTTAACGTAGGGCCTGTGTTTTGGATTTACTTATCAAAAGTAAAATTCGATGTACAAAAATATAAAGACCATTTTCTCAAAAATTGTTCTTGTTTCAATCATTTTTAGTAAAATAGATGGTTAAAATGATTAAGAAACCTGAAATAAACACTCTTTAAGAATAAAAGCAATTAACATACAGAAGAAATTTAAATTACTAACTGTCATCAGCTGGTAACAATAATCTTAACTTTGACAATTTTGCAAGTGCAGAAAAATTAGGGTTATCAAAAAATTCTGTTTTCCTTGAATTTCAAAATGGTCGAAAAAATTAAGGAATCGAATGTAATTACGGAAACTAATACTAAATCTTCATGTTATGTTTTACTTACTGTATATTTTTTAGACTAATATTATTTGTACTCTTGTGACTACTGGATGATTCTTCTAATTCCTGTAACTCTGGAGTTGATGCAACTATTTGTGCCAAAGTATGATCCAAACCTTGAATTGAATAATAACAAATGTATAAATTAAAAAAAAACAAAATTTAAATTTCTTTATGATATATTATACACATATATTGTTCAGGTAGGAGAGATGACTAAAAACAATCAGAATACACTGGCACATGTCCACTTTCATTTTCAGGATTGGATGTCAAAATTTATTACAATTCCACTAATCTCATGATGAAAATTTTATCATTGAGAACTCGAACGAACAAAATTTTACTTTTTAATGGATTCGATCTAACTAGAGGCTCTCAAGAGCCTGTATCGCTCATCTGGATTTAACTTGTCCAACTTCAGCAGGACTGAAAATTTAAGTGTAGCTGTTATCTTGGCTGGTTTTCCCATAGGTTCAATGTTAAACAAATTTGAGTGTGTTGGACATCTTAGTTGACATTCAAGGTTATGAAACACTATTCTGAAAGAGGACCATTGCGTTCATCAGTCTGGTTCCAAGTTGCCAATTTTAAGGTATGATGATCTGCAAATAAAATTTTCCCGTAGGGTCCTATGTTAAACTAAGTTCAGCTTTAATGACCATGTTGATCGACAAGGGCCAGGTCAGCATGGTCAGCGGCTATAATTCTGAAAGGGAACCATCTGATGACCATTGCTGTAAAGTCTTATCCGAATTGAAGAAATGGTCTCAAGAAGATTTTTAAATGAATTTTCCCAAAGCATCCTATATTAAACTAATTTCGGCTGTTGCACCCATTTTGGTTGACATTCCTGGTCATCGGACACAATTCTGAAAGAGGACTATCTAAGGTCCCTTGCTGCCAAGTCTGGTCCCAATTATCATAGTGGTTTCAGACAAGAAGATTATTTAATGAATTTTCCCACAGTGTCCTATGTTAAAAACTAGAGGCTCTGACGAGGCTGTATCACTCACCTGGATTTAACTTTTCACCTTGGTTTTTCTATAGGATTCTATGTTAAAAAATTAATTTCAGCTGCGGCAGTCATCTTGGTTGACAGTCCAGGTCAACAGATACATTTCTAAAAGAAAACCATCTAAGGACCATTTCTGCTAAGTCTTGTTCCAACCGGCTAAGTGGTTTCAGACAAGCAGATTTTTAATTGAATTTTCCTATAGGGTCCAATATTCAACAAAGTTCGGTGTGGCAGCCATCTTGGTTCACAGTCCAGGAAATCAGACACATTTCTGAAAAAGGACCTCCTAAGGACCAATGCTGCCAAGTCCGGCTCCAATATGTCAAGTGGATTCAGACAAGAAGTTTTTTCAATTAATTTTCCAAAAGGGCCCTATGTTAAACTAAGTTCGGCTGTGGCGGCCATCTTGGTTAACAGTCCGGGTCATTGGACATATTTCTGAAAGAGAACCCCCCTAAGAACCATTACTGCCAACTTTGGTTCCAACTGGCCTTGTAATTTCATATCAGAAGATTTTTGAAATTCACCCTCCCCCCCCCCTTTTTTTCTATTTTTAGTAATAGCAGCCAGTTGGTTGGAAGTCGGGGATGCCAGACATAATTTTGGAAGGGGGCCACCCAAGGACCATTCCAACAAAGTTTGGTCTCAATTGGCCCAGTGGTTTTAAAGGAGACGATATTTAAAGGAAAGTTTACGCTGGATGCCCTCTTTAAAGGGCAAAAACTGCTATAAGGGGTCAATCATTGATTTTGGTCATGTTGACTTATTTGTAGATCTTACTTTGTTGAACATTTTTGCTGTTGACAATTTGTCTTTATATATAATAATATTCAAGATAATAACCTAAAACTGCAAAATTTCCTTAAAATTAACAATTCAGGGGCAATAACCAAACGAAGGATTGTCTGATTCATCTGAAAATTTCATGGCTGGTAGATCTTGACCTGTTGAATATTTTTACCCCATGTCAGTTTTGCACTAAATGCTTTGGTTTTTGAGATATAAGCCAAAAACTGCATATGATCCCTATGTTCTAATTTTAGCAACAGTGGCTATGTTTGTTCATAGATCAAAACTTCAGATATAATTTTTTCACTAGATACCCTAAGGAACATTCAGTTAAAAATTGAAGGTATTTTACCCAGTAGTTTCAGAGGAGAAGATTCTTGAAATAGTTTACAACGATGATGCCACTGACGACAGATGATGTACGACGATGGACGCCAAGTGATGGCATAAGCTCACATGGCCTTTTGGGCCAGGTGAGCTAAAAATCCATTGTATCAAGTTACAAATCATTTGCACTTGTAGTTTCAGAGGAGATGATTTTTCAAATTCCAGCCGCTCAGAAACATAGAACTGCCAATGGTGACCATGTTTTTTGACTAATCAAGATAAAATGAGAATTATTTGTAGAGAACTTCATTAACATCATTTGTACCAAGTTACAAATCAGTTGCACTTGTGGTTTCAGAGGAGGTGATTTTTAAAGTTTCAACCAATCATAAACAAGAATTGCCCATTGTGGCCATGTTTTTTGCCGGATTAAGTCGAAATGACAAATCTTTATAGACCTCACAAACATCATTTTTATCGACTTACAAATCATTTGCACTTGTACTTTCAGAGGAGATGATTTTTTATATTTCTGCCAATCAGAAACAAGAATTGCCCATGGCAGCCATGTTTTTTGCTGGATCAAAGGAGGAATCTTTGTAGAAGACCTCACAAACATCCATTGTATCATGTTACAAATCATTTGCACTTGCAGTTTCAGAGGAGATGATTTTTAAAATTTCAGCCAATCAGAAACAAGGATTGCCCATGGCGGCCATGTTTTTCGTCAAATCAAAATGAAATGAGGACATTTCATAGAGGAACTTTAGTACATCATTCCTGCAAAGTTTGGTTCCAATTGGCCCAGTAGTTTCAGAGGAGATGATTACAATCTGAAATGTTAAAGACGATGATGACGGACACAAAGTAATGGCAATAGATCACATAACTTTGCCAGGTGAGCTAAAAATCAATAATTTGACCTTATTGGTCAAAAGTCAAGGCCAAATGTGGGTCATGATGCTACGGGACACATCATATTATGGTGATACACCCACACGGCAAATGTCATAGGCCTAGGTCAAAAGATAAAAAAGTTATTGCCAGAATTGGTTGTATGAGAAAAAAATCATTAATATGCCCTTGAGGTCAATATGTGAGTCCTGATACTACATGACACATCGTCTCCTGGTGATACACCCACTGGCCTGGGACCACAATTAATCCGCATCAACTCGTCTACGAATATAGTTCCTCATATTTTATAGTGGATTTTTTCTATTTTAATTTTCCCTACTTTCTGTTTGACTTTTTTTAAGTATCCTAGTTAAAATATAAAGCACAGGGGTCAAATTACTTAATTTTAAACAGTTTTTTAATCAGAAGTATGCAAGTTTGGGCCTTTATATTTTTTAATTGCATTGTCATTGGCCTAGTGGTTTCAGAGGAGAAGATCTTTAAAGGAAAGTTTATGCAGGACGCCAAGTGATAGCAATATCTCAGCCTTTTAGGCCAGGTGAGCTAACAAAAATGCCTAAAAACTTAACTTTTATTGTAGTTTTTATGACCAACTATTAAAAAAATTCAAAATTGGATAAGAAATTAAAAAGTTTGGAAAATTTATGTTTGTCCCTTTTTTGCCCCTTATATCGCTAAAACGGTAAGAGAATGTGAAAGTTTTTTTCTTTTTTAGCAAGGGAACATTACAAATCAGGGGCTCGATGGAGCCTAAATTGCTCACTTGGATTTTAGGTGACCACAACTGACAAAGCGCTTCTAGATGATATTGTAAGTAATTGTTCCACAATATCTAGATAAGATACATTATATGTAAAAAAAATTCTTCCAGTGTCCAATGTTAAAAATGTAAAACTAAGTCCAGCTGTGGCATCTAGCTTGGATTCCAGTCGGCACGAAAACATAACTGTTGTAGCAGACATTATCCAAGGATCTTCATGCAACAAAAACATTTCAACTGGCTTAGCATTTTCTGATAAGAAGACCATTGTACAATTTTCCCCATAGGGTCCAATGTTTTTTAGTGATCTATCAAATGATCATTCACACATCAAAAACAATTCAACTGGCTTGGTAGGTTCTGACAAGAAGACCTCTGTACAAAATTCCCCATAGGGTCCAATGTTAAACTAAGTCCAACTGTGGCGGCCATCTTGAAATTCCTGATCGGCACAAAAAAGATGCATTTTGTAAAGGTTCATCTAATGCTTGTTCATGAATAAAAACATTTCAATTGGTTTAGTAGTTTCTGAAAAGAAGACCTTTGTACAAAATTCCCCATAAGGTCCAATGCTGAACTAAGTCTGGCTGTGGTGGCCATCTTGAATTTTCAATAGGCACAAAAAACATAAATTTTGTAGAGGTTCATCCAAGGGTCATTCATGCAACAAATCAATTCAATTGGCTAAGTAGTTTCTGACAAGAAGAGCTTTGAAGAGAGGTCCAATCAGAATGAATTATCTGCCCCTGGTAGCCATGCTGTATATCCAACTGGCACAAAAATCACACATTTTGTACAGAACCATCCAATTAACATTCCTGCCAAGTTTGGTTCCATTTAGACTGGTGGTTTCAGAGAAGAAGATGAAAATGTGAAATGTGGATGGACCGACGGACCGATGACGGACAATGGACGCAAAATGACGCAAAAGCTCACATGGCCTTTTAGGCCAGGTGAGCTATAAAAAGAAAAACTAGAAATTGTGTTTGTAAGACATGGATGCCCTCATAAATTGTATGTAAAAAGTTTATATCATAACCTATCTGTGGAAAAAAGATCTTAAGAATAGAATAGAATAGAATAATTTTATTATCCAATTTGGGTCCATTAAGAGCATTATATATATTATATATAAGGAAAATAAATACATATACATGTATAAGTTATTATCAATAAAATATACAAACAAAACAGAGATATATTGAATCAATTAAGTATAACTTTCTGTCGTATTTCAAAACATTTAATTGTAGGCATATGTTTACAAAGCTATTAAGGTTTTATAAGCCGATGGAAAAAATACTTATATCTTGCCTTCGTAGTAGGTTAGACAACTAGAGGCTCTCAAGAGTCTGTATCGCTCACCTTGATTTAACTTGTCCACCTTCAGCAGGACTGAAACTTTAAGAGTAGCAGTTAACTTGGCTGGCTTTACCATAGGCTCATTGTTAAACAAAGTTAGGGTTTGGTGGCCATCTTAGTTGACGTTCAAGGTTATCAAACACAATTCTAAAAGAGGACCATTGCAGCCATATTGGGTTGTTCCAAATGGCCAAGTTTAAGGTATGATGATCTGCAAATTAAATTTTCCCATGAGGTACTACTTGTTAAACTAAGTTCAGCTTTGGTAGTCATCTTAATTGACAGGCCTGGTCAGCTTACATTGTACAAAATTCTGAAAGGGGACCATCTAATGACCATTGCTGCTAAGTCTGGTCCCAATTGGCCAAGTGGTCTCAGATAAGATTTTTAAATGAATTTTCCCATAGGGTCCAAAGGCAAACTATGTTCGGCTGTGGCAGCCATCTTGTTTGACAGTCCGCGTCATCAGACATAATCCTGAAAGAGGACCATCTAAGGACCATGCTAAGTTTGGTTCCGGCTGGCTCAGTTGTTTCAGACAAGAAGATTTTTAAATGAATTTTCCCATAGTGTCCTATGTTAAACTAAGTTTAGCTATGGCACACCATCTTTGTTGACAATTCTGGTCATCAAACAAAATTCTGAAAGAGGACAACCTATTAACCATTTCTGTCAAGTTTGGTTCCAATTGGCTAAGTGGTTTCAGACAAGAAGATTTTTTAATGAATTTCCCATAGGGTCCTATGTTAATTTAAGTTTGGCTGTGGCAGCCATCTTGGTTGATCATGCGGGTCATCAGACACAATTCTGAAAGAGGACCATCTAAGGACCATTGCTGCTTAGTTTGTTTCTAATTGGAAAAGTAGTTTCAGACAAGATTTTTAAATGAATTTCCATTAGGGTCCTATGTTAAACTAAGTGGTGGCCATCTTGGTTGATCATCCAGGTCATCGCAAATAATTCTGAAAGAAGACCATCTAAAGACCCTGGCTGCCAAGTCTGGTTACAACTGGTCATGTATGTACAAAGATTTTTGAAATTCATCCCCTTTTTTTTCTACTTTTAGACACAGCAGCCATGTATGTTGGAAGTTGGAGATGCCGGACACAATTTTGGAAGGATGCCATCCAAGGACCTTTCCACCAAAGGTTGGTCCTAATTGGCCTAGTGGTTTCAGAGAAGATCTTTAAAGGAAAATGTTTACCCCAGACGACAACGATGTAAGCCAAGTGATGGCAAAAGCTCACATGGCCTTTAAAGTCAGCTGAGATAAAAACAGGAGGGGCCAGACTCCCCAAAATCAATTCCAACTTTATTTCTGATCAGGGACTATTGTGGTAAAATATTATAAAGATGCATTCAACAGAACAAAAGTAAATGAGCTGAAACTTAACAGTCAATGGAAACTGTTGCTGCCAACAACACAAACATACTCCTAACATATACGAACAAAAATATTTGCATTCATATAAAAATCATGTTAATATATACAATAGATACTAAAATTTTGCATCCGAAATTTTATTTTATAGCCTAGTATTATATAATGTAAAAAGAGTATTGTGAAACACAAAAGATTCCAAAAGTATGAAATTAAGTGCCTGACTTTTAATTACTTGTGAGTTATGGATATGTTGTAATCATGTTCCGTGTTATGAGAACATTGTAGTGTCTTATATATATAATATCATGGATTCTGAGTAATTGATCTACAAACAAAACTTCACCAAACATGCACAAGGGTAACCTATATGCTCTTCAACATTTATAGACATCAATTTTTTTACAGGCAGCTTTAACCCTGAATTCACAAATTTATACATTCATTTCTTTAATTGAACTTTAAATACTATGAAGTGAACATAAAAAACATAAAAATTTAACTGGAAACAAATACAAAGCAAATAGTAAAATTCAGAAAGTTATGATTGCCACATAACCAAAATTAAAATATTTATTCACAATTCAGTGTAATTGGTAGGCAAAAATTCTCTCTAATTTCTTATTAGCCACATTTAAAGCTTCAGTAGCCACAAAATATATAAATTAGGGTGAGTTATAAAGTTACCAGTATCAAGGCAAAAAGAAAATTGAAACAAATGTTGGAGATGGATAAAGTTGATCTGGAATCGGCAGTCACACAATGAAAAATTCCGCAAATTACCACTTCCCATACCAGAAACTATTTTTTTACGTTCAAAATTATATTCCATATTGCGGACAATTTTCTTTCACCACTGTGGTCACCACCAACTGATTTTTATTGGAAACTGGTCATTTCTTTAGAATCTGGTGACGTGGTGATCGTTTAGCCCTAACACAGATTTTTAGCAAGTGCAGTGAGCACTATAGGAGCATATGCATTTTCTACATGTACATATGGGTAGCCATATTGGGCTGCAAATGTACATACTAAGGCTAGAAAAAAATTTGTTTGCGTGAAACGGAATTAAGGGAAATAACTTTCTTTAAATTATAATTTTAGAATCAGAATCGTGATACCGGAAATGAGTTTCTGGAAAGGGCTACTGCTGTGCTCGCATCATTGGCCACGCCAACAACATATTAAAAGGCTTACTTGCATGAAAAACATAAATTTCTGAATTTTCAGCATACTTAATGTTTATTTAAACTAAAATATCAAAAGACTTACCACAAAATGGCAGCCAAGATGGAAGCATGTGGGAGGGAATAAAGAAGATGTGTTAGAATACAATTATTTAAACAGTGACAAAACTCGCAGATATATACATGTATGTGTTGTTTTAACTTACCAAATATTTTATCTTCTTCAAAGTCAGGTTCTTCCATACTATCATATCGTGTTCTATGTTTAGGTGTAGATGTAACAGAATTTTTATTGTCTGATGTTATCACTTTGTTTATTGAACAGTATTCTACATTAGTTAATTTATCATCACATATTTCAGACTGTATACGAGTTTCATTCTCGTTTATTTTAGATACAACATTTTCACACAGAGTTCTGTTATTTTCTGTAGTTTGTGAGCTTGAGTTATTGCCCCTTTTATTTTCACTGTAACTTTCTGAAACAGGACGTGCAGTTTCTTTTTCTTTCTCTTCAACCTCTAATAAAAATAAACAAAATCATGCTAAAAAAACAAAAATAGAATAATGCAAACATAGAACATGCAAAACAAAAATAGAATAATGCAAACACAGAACATGTAAAACAAAAATAAAGAAATAACATATAAAACTAACTTTTACATAATGCAATATTTTGCAATACCTTTTGATTTTCAATAAATATTAACATTATTTAAATGAATTTTTCAACCAACACTTAGTGGTAAGTCTTCCAGAGAAGACATGAGTCGCCTGCGTACTTCTCCATACTGATGCTCTGTGCCAGATATCAGGAAGCTAACCTGTGTGGTTCCTGAGAAAAATGTGACAGAAATTTTTCTATCTTACAAATATTCAAAGTTCCATCAAACAGGAAGTGGACATACAACAACTTTGAAAATGCCTTACACGATACAGTTCTCCATACTAATGCTCTATGCCAAATATCAGGAAGCTGGCTAGTGTGGTTCTGAGAACAGAGTGACAAATTATTTTGTGACTCTGACAACAACGACGCAATATGAAGGATAGTGATCCCTATACAGTGTATGTCGCCTCTGCGTAAAACATGCGACATAAAAAAGGATTCAAGCCTAGCCCAAACCAATTTTATTGATTATTGTCTTTAAATATCCTTTCGTCAAATTTGGAAACAACAAATCTTTTACAAAAACTTTACTTCTCACACTAGGAAATTCTTCATCTAAATGTGAGGAAAAACGGATATGGAGAAAAGTTACAAAGAAAACACAAAATCACAAGTATACAACTAAACAAACATCCAGAGATTACAACATGGTCTTCAATGGTGGAAAACCACACCATGCGGCAAGTCCTGAATGGCCCAAGAGTAATTCCTCAGTAGTAATGTCCAGTGTTTCAATATTATCTCAAAATGTGAACAAACAATAAAGGGCTTCAATGAGTGCAGCATGATACAACCGCATCCTGTTATTTTGGCACCTTTAACCCCCTATATCTCAAGAACTATAAAATTAACACAAACACTTAAATCTTTGACACTTGACTGTCCAATGAATTGACCACCCTCTGAAGAAAATTAAAGTTATAAACTAAGGAAATATTTACATTATCAAAAATTTTATTAGTCATGAAAATAAATATGCATGACTCTTTATCACTTTTAACAGGTGTTTAGTAGATTAAATCATAAAATTTCCAATCTGCAAAGACTGTCATGTCACTTCCAGTATTAACAAACACAAGTGGAAATCGATATCTTATTAGGCTGGCTATCAAAATTCAGATGAAACAATATGAAAGTTAACTGTCATGAAAACTTTATTTCATCAAAAATACTTTTCAGATCATGTTATTTCAAATAGTAATGAATAAAAGAACATTCGTGCATGTTTAAAACTAGAGCTCAGTTGAGCCTGTATCGCTCACCTGGCTTTTATTAGGCCATTATAAAATGTACATATACCATACTTAATTGACACTAAAATATACCTACGTTTTAAGGAAAATTGGAAAATGGTAGAAATAATAGAGTTCTATTTCCGTCACATTGCTGTCATTTTTTTAATTCATATGATCGACCTGGTCAATGTACTTTAAGAATAGGCAATCGAAATAATGGGTCAAACTTACAGTATTGTTATTTCATTTTAATTTCATGACTTTATCTTTTGGACCTTCAAATTAATAATTGTTTTAATGTTGAAAATGAAAACAGTAGCAAACTTCAAACGACCCACCATGTTGTTGACTCATATGCAACACATGAACATCTCACAAATGATTTTACAACAAATGTTGAACATATTATAACTATAACATTTAAATGTCTAATAAACAATAATAAGAGGATTTGTTTTGTAAAAAACATTATTCATTTCATTTGAAAATTTGAAAATTTATTTCTCTGAGAAACGTGAATATGCAATTCTGTTCCGAACTCGTTTCAGATTTATTTTCAAAAGTAAACTTTCAGGTAGGAAAAATTCAATAAAATTTAATTAAAAATTGACCTCGTTTCAATCAAATTTATTAATACAGATAGTTTAAATGGTTTGGAAAGACGAAATAAACACTTGATAAGGACTGAAAGTAATTAACTTACCTAAGAAGTTAATATTACTCACTGTCACTAAGTGAGAATAGCGATCGTAACTTTGACAATTTTGAAATTGTCGAAAAAATAGAGTTATTGAAAATTTCAATTTTCCTCGAATTTTCAAAAGTGTTGAATAATTAGGCCATCCAATAATTAGGGTTATTACGGGGTAAGTTCTTTTGTATCCACAAGGCTTTTAGAGAACAAACAAAATGTCCTTCCATATGAGATGCTAGCCAACTTCGGTTAAAGTCTGCCCATCAGTTCCTGAGCAAATGACATAAAAAGTCTTTACCATATAGATTCAATGGAAACTTTGAAAAAGTGGATCATTTGTAGAGGGTATTGTTGTCATCAATCCTACAAAGTTTCAAAACATTTCATAATGTAGTTTCAGGAGAGAAGATCTTTGGAAATTGTCCAATAAAAATCAAAGATGGCCTCTAGCAGTCATGCTGTTCTTTGAACCGGAACCAAGGGTTGAAAGTTGGTAGAGGTCCTTCCACTTTGGTTACAATCTGCCCATTAGTTCCTGAGCAAATGACATAAAAGTCCTTCCCCATATGGTTTCTATGGAAACTTTGAACAGATGCAGTCATCAGTTGAGCAGATGAATCTCAACCAAAAGTGGATCGTTTGTAGAGGGTATAGTTGTCATCAATCCTGCAAAGTTTCAAAACATTTCATTATGTAGCTTCAGGAGAAGACCGTGAAAATTGGCCAAAAAAAGCAAAGATGGCCTCTGGTGGCCATGTTGTTCATCCAACTAGACCAATGGTGGATCCTTTGTAGAAACCATTCCATACATCATTCCTACCAAGTTTGGTTACAATCTGCCAAGTAGTTTCAGAGGAGAAGATGAAAATGTGAAAAGTTCAACTTTTTAAAAAAGTTTTTGGATGCCAGTGCAATCCATGAAAAGATAGAAAAAATTGAAGCTTGAGCATCATCAGTGTTTCAGTCAATACTACTGTCATTTGGGCAGTCTATATTTATTGATAATGCCCTCTGCATAAGTAACTATAATACAAATATCTTAAGGTACAACAACAAGATATCTTCTTGAAATATTTTTAGGGTCCTTAAAAGGACTGATTTTGAAAATGGTGTTTCTTGAAGGCCAGGCTTAAAATATTCTCTGCTTGCTGTAGCCCAACCCATACTTAGGAGGGTAGGGTAGGTAGGTAGGCTTTTCTTTTTTGAAATCATATGGATGATTGAATTCATGAAGTCAATTGAACAAAAATAATTTATGTGACGCTACTGAAATTGTAAAATTAAACTAGAGGCTCTCAAGAGCCTGTATCGCTCACCTGGATTTAACTTTTTACCTTGAGCAGACCTAAAAGTGTTGCAGTCAATTTGACTGCTATTTCTATAGGGTTCTATGTTAAACTAAGCTCAGCTGTGACAGATATCAAGGTCAATGGACATATTTCTAAAAGAGAACCATCTAAGGACCATTTCTGCTAAGTCTTGTTCCAACTGGCTAAGTGGTTTCAGACAAGAAGATTTTTAAATGAATTTTCCTATAGGATCCTATATTTAACTAAGTTCGGCCGTGGCAGCCATCTTGGTTGACAATCTGGGTGATCAGACGCATTTCTGAAAGAGGACCTCCTAAGGACCAATGCTGCCAAGTCTGGCTCCAATATGTCAATTGGTTTCAGACGAAAAGATTTTTCAATGAATTTTTCCATAGGGCCCTATGTTAAACTAATTTAGGGTGTGCTGGCCATCTTGGTTAAAACAGTCCAGGTCATCGGACAAATTTCTGAAAGAGGACCATCTAAGCATCATTGCTACCAAGTATAATTCTAATTGGCTTACTGGTTTCAGACGAGAAGATATTTGAGAGAATTTCCCATAGGGTCCTATGTTAAACTAAATTCAGCTGATGCGGCCATCTTGATTCACAGTCCACAAAATCTGACATATTTCTGAAAGAGGACCTCCTAAGGACCATTGCTGCCTAGTCTGGTTCCAATTGGCCAAGTTGTTTCAGGCAAGAAGATTTTTCAGTGAATTTTCCTATAAGGCCCTATGTTAAACTAAGTTTGGTTGTGGTAGCCATTTTTGTTGACAGTCCAGGTTATCGGACACACCTCTGAAAGAGGACCATCAAAGGACCAATGCTGCCAAGTCTGGTTCCTATTGGTCAAGATTTTTCAATTATTTTTCCCATAGGGCCCTATGTTAAACTAAGTTCGGCTGTGGTGGCCATCTTGGTTAAAACAGTCCGGGTCATCAGACATATTTCTGAAAGAGAACCTCCCAAGGACCATTACTGCCAGCTTTGTTCCAACTGGCTTCGTATTTTCATATAAGAAGATTTAAATAATTTTTTATCTGAATGCTTTAGTTTTTGAGATATAAGACAAAAACTGCAGTTTACCCTATGTTCTATTTTTAGCCATGTTGGCCATGTTGGTTGACAGGTGGGGTCATCGGACATATTTTTTAAACAAGATACCCTAATGATGCTTGTGGCCAAGTTTGGTTCCATTTGGCCAAGTAGTTTCAGAGAAGGTTTTTGTAAAAGTTAACGGACGAAGACGGATGCCAAGTGATGAGAATAACTCACCTGTTTGGGTCAGGTGAGCTAAAAAAGTAATTTGGAAGGTCAATAACGTTTTTGGTTTGGCCACTTTTACAGCAAACAAACCTAATTTTATTTTAGGCCTAATCTAATCAGACAGACAATCTAGGGTCATCTAAGGTCAATTGTCAATTATAAGGTTGACAAAACATATCAATTATTATCTGAACTGCTACTGACTGTAATATTATATTGCACTGTTGAGCGACCATTTGATTGGAAGGGGTCCTCATATATTTTTATCCAAGAATAAGACAACAATATTGTTTTAAATTATGACTTATATATACAAGTCAGAATGTGAATATATATGTTCAAAGTCTTTTAGGTCATTTTTTAGTAACGAGGAACAAAAGAACTATGTCAATTGGACCTGCTTTGATATGATAACTGCACTAGAATTTTTACTAGATAACATTCTTGTTTGCTATGGAGATTCCGTATATAGCCAAGTTATCAGAATTCTGATGGGGACTAAATGTGCACCACTTATTACGGACCTGTTTCTGTATTGTTACGAATCACAATTTATATCTAAAATCAGCAAAGATCCAACAAAACAACATTTGATACAAAAATTTAATAACACTTTTAGATATTTGGATATTTTGGCTGTCAATAATGATGACTTCAGTATGTACACTAAAGAGATTTATCCTGTTGAGCGTACTTTAAATAAAACTTATAATAACAATGAACACTGCCCTTTCCTGGATCTCTAAAGGAAGGCTTAATACTAAAATTTACGATAAGAGACATGATTTTTTATTTCCTATTGTTAATTATCCGTTTTTAGACGACATTCCTTTGGCACCATTGTATGGTGTTTATATATCTCAACTTGTTCGATTCACCCGTGTATGTAAGAATGTATTTGATTTTAATGAAAGAAATCACTGTATTACTGAAAAATCATTATGCCAGGGATTTTGATATCACAAACTTTTCAAATTTTATCATCATTTTACAACGACCTCATTCATAAATATAAATCAATCTACAAGCATCTTATATGTTCACGTATTTCACATCCCATCTTGTTGTCAATGTTGTCATTCACCTGAAAAGCTAATCAAACTGTTAAACAGATTAATCAAGAACAATCAGTCAAGTCATTAAAGATGGCATTTTTGGAATTAATATTGATTCACTCATAGGGTCTTTGCATCGGAAATAAACACATTTATTCTAAAACCAGTTGTTGGCATGATACAGGTTATGTTATTCTCGTATAATTTATGATGGCATGATACTAAACCCCTAGCGGGAGGGGTTGTGGCTGATTTTCTATATGATATAGACATTATCTTTCGATCAGTTTAATTAAACTGCTTGTAGTCCTTTGTTAATATATATTGATTATTGTCATTTTCCTTAGTTTCTTCTGTTACCTTTTTAACATCAGACTCGGACATCTTTTGAACTGAGTTTTACTGTGTGTATCACTGTGTGTTTGTTTATTCTACATTGGCTAGAGGTATAGGGGAGGGTTGAGATCTTGCAAAACATGTTTAACCCTGCTGTATATTTGCACCTCTAGCCTTTGTTAGTCTTGTGTGTTTTTTTAATTTTGGTTCATTTTTATGTTTTGGAGTTAAGTGTGCCGTCCATTTTGCTGACCTAGTATACATTATTGTTTAGGGGCCTTGAGCTGTTTTCTGCTCTTTGGTCGGGTTGTTGTTTCTTTGACAGATTCCCCGTTTCCATTCTCTATTGTACATGTATAACAATTTCGAAATGAACTTTCAAATATGCATACTGTGAAACACTTATTATTCATGGTACACCAATTTTCGTTGATTTCGTGGACAGCCCAATCCACAAATTTAAAAACCAAATGAAATATAAATGTCAATCAATTTTATTATGAAGAAAAATCAAAATGTTCAGGGTCGTTGCCGAGATGCTAGATGCTAGTTTGATATACATTCGAACAAATGATCAGGTTTTCAGAGGTGAAATTAAGGTGCTAGGCTACTTATATATTTTATGCGACTTTAGATTATTAATGAAAATATATAAATACTTTTACAGTGTACGCGTTATATTTATTTTTTAACAGTTTGTCACTTCCAGTAGAGTGTTCATTTAAAGTCAGATTTTCCATGATGTTTGTCAGGTTTTGATTTCTCAATGAACTTTTTAAATCTATATTTGAATTAGTAAATTCTGTGGCATTGTTTCTAGCTTGAGTAGCAAACGTTGTTATTATAATTATGTTTTGATTAATGGTCATTTGTTAATATTAATCACATCTTAGACAAACGATACCATTCATCTTGTTTATTACCCTTCAAAGTAAATCTGTTGCAGAATAAAAACATCTGTTATATTCAACTTTCGATTTTGAATGCTTTTCACCAATAATAACTATTCTTATTTTGTTTTATTTTAATTATTATTATTATTTCGGTCTTATGTTATTTTTTTTTCTGTGGAAATTTGAAATCCACAAAATTAAGAACCAACGATACAGGAGCCTGTAACGCTCACCTGGACTATGTCCATCTTGACTGGCAGTCTGTCAAGTTCCAACTGGTTTCAAACAAGATCTTTCAGTAATTTCTCCACTTAGGTCCTTTGTTAAACACTGTTTGGCTTTGGTGGCCATCTTGGATGACGGGTTGGGTCATAGGATACAATTTTGAAAGAGGACCAACAAAGGACTGGCTCTGGCGGCCATCTTGGATGATGGGCGGGGTCATCGGATACAATTCTGAAAGAGGACCTCCTAAGGACCTTTGCTGCTAAATTTTGTTCCAATGAGCCCAGAGCTTTCAGACAAGAAGATCTTTAAGCAAATTTCAAATAGGGTCCTACGGTTATACTAATTTAGGCTCAGGCAGCCATCTTAGATGACAGGCTGGGTCATTGTATATAATTCTGAAAGAGACAACCTAAGGACCATTGCTGCCAAGTTTTGTTCCAATCAGCCCAGTGGTTTCAGAGGAGAAGATCTTTAAAGGAAAGTTTACGACAACGACAACAGATGCCAAGTGAGGGCAATAGCTCACATGGCCCTTTCGGCCAGATGAGCTAAATAAATAATTCACAGTATTATTGTCAATTTTCATTCTTACTATCCTCAGCAAAAACAATTTTCGTTCGCCATTATATATTATAATACTACATGTATCTTGACATTTTTTCTATTTCAGGAGTACAAATCTCGCAGCGTGGTTTCCAGAAAAAAACATGAATTTACCATGGCAATCTGACCATGCCATGCTGACATCGTGGCAGCTATCGTGGCATGGAACATGGCAGCAAATGCATCTCCTAGTGTGATAGTAATTGGTTATATAAGAGTGGGGAAACAATATATATCGTGGCCGTTATCGTGGTCAGTAACGTTCTTTAGTGGTAGAAAGTAAAAAGATGTGTCCATTGCTTCACCTGTATTAATTATAATAATTTAGGTAGATCTTGACCTCATAAACATTTTTACTTCTTGTCAGTTTTGCTCTAACTGCTTTAGTTTTTGAGATATGAACCAAAAAGAGCATTTTTCACTTACGTTCTATTTTTAGCCATGTTTGAAAAAGTTTACAACGGACGATAGCCACCAAGTGATAGCAAAACCTCAAATATCCTTTTAGGACAGGTGAGCTAAAAAATTGCAGTACAATACAAATAAAAATTTGAATCAAATAAAAATGGCTGTGCAATAGGATCAAGTACAAAAGGTGACTAACATCTTACAAAATTTGTAGTTTTGAACCTAAATGCAAAACTTAACCAGTCACTGAAGCATGAAATGTAGGTCATAGCGACCCAATTAAGTGTTGCTGAACTGTGTTGTACTATACCAGAGGACTGTAGTGGTGAAATATCACTGATATATTACTATAGGTTTCTAAGAAATGGAGCTAAACGCAAAACTTAACCGAATTGGGATGTACATACCAACAGACGGATGGACAAGGGTAAACCTATATGCCCCAGCCACACTCATGGCGGGGCATAAATATCTAAAACTGTTTAAACGCAAATGAATTTAAAGAAGTTCAACAAAAGTACTGATAGATATACAATGATTAAATATATGACAACTCACTCATGCCAGTTGAGCATTCTTTTACTTCCACAGTATCAGTAACTTGTTCTTTATCACAGGTAGATACAGGATGACTTTTGCCTTTCTTATGGTTTACATCTGGAGATTCTATGTCTGCTAATTCACTCTTCAAACTAACACTAGAGTCTGCAGTACTTCTAGGTGATGTAATATCTATACTCTGTGTGGGACTACTGACTGAACGAACGGCTGTTGCTGTGTGACCTGGCAGAAACATGCTCACAGGTCGCAAGTTTGGCAGATTAAATCCCCTACAAAAATGTTAAATACTTTTTTTGATTTTCAGTTAACTTAGAAACAAGAAAGTGGATTTTATTTCATCATATATATGACCAACCTGCCAACCCAGCTGTTCAGCCTTTCATCTACACACTTAACAGTATATCACCTAAATGATAACCCTTTTGCAAATCCAGTTACAAATGGCTGCCTTTAATACTGAAAATTCATGCTTCTCATCCTGGACACTCTTGAAATTAGAAATAACCATAGCCAGTTTTGTTCACTACTGGTGTTCAAAGACTGGCAATTACAAATGCTGCACTATTTCCTGAATTAATAATACATCATATGTTTAAACCAGTATGGCTGTAGTTTCTTGTATTCATAAATAAATTTGATCAGTCTCCACAGGAAGTAACCCTTGCATGATGGTTTCCATGACAAGATGGCATACTTGAGTGGCTACTTCTTTGTTAATGTTTTAGAGCATTAATATTGGGTTATTTATTTTTATTTGAATAAAAATGTTAATAAAATATGTTCTCTTCACGAACTTTTGTTTTCGAATGAACATGCAAAGATTCGGTAGCAAACAAGGGTTTCCACGGCTGGATATGTTAAAATTCTTCAAATATCGTTAAAATCACTCTAAATATGCAATTTTGTCATTAAAACAAAACCAAAATAATTTAACTTAATTAAAACAAGAGGCTCACCAGAGCCTGTATCACTCACCTGGAGTCATAGGATTGGGTTTTCATTGGACAATTAATCAACTATTTGACCAAGTTTGTTGCAATTGGTTCAATTGTTCAGGGAAAATTTGTTGAAGATTTATTTTTCATAAGTTTAATGTTAAAATATGTTCCCTGATGGTGGTAGTCCTGGCACGAAGTTGATAAAATTGACCAGGAATAAGGGTGAACCTTAAATAAATGTAACAGAACCCGACCTCAAATTACACAAACCAATAACTCCTAAATAGAATTTGGGATTCCCTTCTATTTCAGGGTAGGTAGATCTCAACATGGCAAACATTTTTCAATTAACATTTCACTTGTATCTCAAATAGTTTTGGAGATAAATGCAAAAATGTTAAAATTTTGAAAATTTGACGAAAAAGGGCAATAACTCCTAAATGGGTATTGGAATTTCCTTCAAAATTTCAGTGTAGGTAGATCTTGTCATGCTGATCAATTTTATCCCGTCAGATTTTTGATATCTGTAACAGTTTTTAAGTTATAAGCCAAAAACAACATATCCACCCCTATATTCTATTTTTAACTACGACAGCCATGTTTTATGTCAGATCAAAATAAATTGAGGATCGTTTGTAGAGGACATGTCATAGATCATTCCTATTAAGTTTCAAACCAATCGGTTCAGCGGTTCCAGAGGAGAAGATTTTTGAATGAAAAGTTTACGACGGACAGACGGACACAAAGTGATGGTGAGCTAAAAAAGCAGAACATAAATGTCCTAGACATTGACCCCACACATCCATTTTCTAGCCCTTCCCCCAAATGTCTTGTTTATATAAACCATATTGACTCTTCATCTATACATACATATCTACCTTCATATAAAATTTGAAGTGTTTAGGACTAATAAAAACCATTGTTCTATAATGTTCCATAAAAATTTGCCCCCCCCCCCCCCTCAAAAAGTGCAAAATAAAATGTGGACACTGCACCCCTCATGGTTCCAATCTATCATCATATTTAATATTAAAATTCAATCCCCTGCGGAAAAAAACATGGCAAAGAAAAAGAAGAAGAACTAGAATTGCCATTGCAAGCAATAGCTGATGTCAACCCGAACACCTTTGTTAGGTGTATGGTTCTAATATAAATTGTAGGATTGAGTCTGAGAGAACAAAGTGGTTTTGAAAGGATTGGTTCAGCAGATACAGAGAAAACAAAAATTTAACAAATTTTTACATTTTATCCGTTACCATGGCAACAGCAGCCATTTTCGAAAAATAGTAACCCACATTAGTCTTCTAGTACTTATGCAAAACAATTCCATAAAGTTTGAGATCATTCAGGTGAAATAAAAACAATTTCCCAAAAATACCCCCCTTTTTTGTTTCCATGGCAACAGTGGCCAAATTTGTCCAACTGATTTCATTTTTTTTGCATTAATTTGTAAAACTTGATGCAAGGAGCAATCCTACTAAGTTTTGAAATGATTGGTTCAGCAGTTACAGAGAAAACTGCAATTAAACAAATTTTCGCACTTTATCCGTTACCATGGCAATTGCGACCATTTGGAAAATTCCCCTGGCAGATATTTCGATTGTGGCATCTTTTTCGCCATACTAAAATTAGCCTAGATATAAATTTTCACTGAAATTGGACAATGTTGAGTTTTAAAATAAAAGGATTGGATTGCTGTTAGAAACATTTTGGGACCTAAGGCAATGGTTTTGGTCAATAAATACTTCTTAAGTTT
This sequence comes from Mytilisepta virgata, assembly GCA_028015205.1. Lineage (NCBI taxonomy): Eukaryota > Metazoa > Mollusca > Bivalvia > Mytilida > Mytilidae > Mytilisepta > Mytilisepta virgata. The sequence goes on from CM051520.1 coordinate 47,563,095, forward strand.
ATAGTAATCAGAGTATTGTATGCCTTCAAAGTTTCAAAAATATTGGCTGGGCAGATACTATGAAAAATAAAATTTAAGTTTTCCAAAAATTTTCTGTTCCCATGGCAATGGCTGCCATTTTGAAAATGTTTACTGAAGAAAACCTTGTGCACATGTTAAAGGTCCTTACTGTAAAGTTTGAAATAATTTTGGTGTAAAATTTTGAATTTTGAAAATTTCACCTTTTTTCATTTCCATGACAATGGCAGCCATTTTGGAAATTTTGAAATCCCAAAAGTTGGGAAGACACACATGCATTTTATGCAGTTTGAAATACCTTTGGAGCAAAAATTCAAATTTTAATAAAAATCCCCCTTTTTTGTTTCCATGGCAACAGTGAAAAAATTGTCCAGCCGATTCCAATTTTTTTTTGCAGAAATCAGTTTGACTTGATGCAAGCAATAATCCTTCAAAGTTTCAAAAAGATTGGCTGGGCAGACACTGAGAAAAATACAATTCAAATTTTCCAAAAATTTGCATACTTTTTCTGTTCCCATGGCAATGGCATCCATTTTGAAATTTTTTATGTAGAAAAACTTCTGCACAAGTTAAAAATCCTTACTGTAAAGTTTTAATTAATTTTGTTGTAACATTTTACCTTTTTTCGTTTCCATAACAATGGCAGCTATTTTGGAAATTTTGAAAGCCCAAAAGTTGTGGAGACACTTACACATCCATTTTATGCAGTTTGAAATACCTTTGGAGCAAAAAATCAAAATCTGAACAAAAATTCCTCTTTTTTTTTATTTCCTTGGCAACAGTGAAAAAGTATGTCCAACCGATTCAACTTTTTTTGCAGAAATCAGTTTGACTTGATGCAAGGAATAATCCTTCAGTTTTGAAAAGATTGCCTGGGCAGATATTGAGAAAAATAAAATTTAAGTTTTCCAAAAATTTTCATACTTTTTCCATTCCCATGGCAACGGTGGTCATTTTGAAAATTTTTAACGTTACATACACAACTAGACTTGGTGATCATTATTACTGTAAAGTTTCAGAAAAACTGTTCCAGCCATCTCTGAGAACTCGTCCGAACAAATTCAGGTGGAAGATAAAACCCAAAGAAACGGAACAATAATATGTCGTCCTGACTACGTCTGGGGGTGACATAATAATAAGAAATGTGGCAAAACCAATAAGTCTCCAAACTTCTTTTGGGGGATTTAATAAAATTAGACTTTGTTATTGGTAGAAGTATGGTGTTATTGAAGTAATGGTACGAGTTGGTAAATATAAGGGTACAAGTTGGTTGGGTATGAGTTGGAAAAGGTACGTGTATACATGGATTCATTAAATTTTAGTGTCTAATGTTTTTAATTGTTGTGGATTGAGCTGATAGATTTTTAAAATTTCCCATTGCTGTGTTAAATTCCGATATTCTGACAATGGGAAAATACAAAATATTCTAAATAAACTATACTCTTTCATGAAAAGCAAAACATAGGATGTTCTTGAAGATGTTACTGACGGAAGCATACATTTGGAGCAATCTGACGAAGTTGCTGTCTCCGTTTGTGACAAAAATGACGGTGTTAACCATTATTTACATTTAATTTGACGAAGTTTAGAACAAGACTTTTGTTTCATCATTATATCAAATGCATTTCTACAGGCTTTCTGGTTGTTGTTGAGGTCTTCTACTTCCAAACGATTTTCGACTACCTCTCCTATGATTGTAAAAAGCACAAATTCGGTCGATGTCGGACAAGATACAATTTTTTCCCCAGAATTTATGAAAAAACATAAATCAAAAGTTGTTTGACCTAGGGGATTTTTTTAGACATGGCAGGGGCGGAGAGAAACAAACATATTTTTAATTCTGGCCTTATTTAATGGGTTATTGTACCTGTATATGACTTACTTGTTTCTTGGACTATTTGAAAGTTCTGGACGATCAGTTCCCAATAAAATTTTGGTTCTTTCCATATAATCCATATGTGTCCTGAATAACTGAAGACAAATTATTATATATAACAAGGCAAATTAAAATATCTGATAAAATTCATCAATGGCAGAGGATTATAATTCCATACATATAAACAACACAACACTGTTCTGTTTTTAAATATACCTTATGGATACTAACTGTAAATACCATGAAGCCTCCCTTAAGATTGTGAGGAGCACTTTTACTACTTTCTTCTATAAGAATCTACTCAATGACAAAAACAAAACAATTCTAAATTTAACTAGAGACTCAGAGGGCTGAGAAAGTATCGCTCCCCTGGCATGAAAGCCCCATTTTTATTGATGTATCTCAAGAGAGAAGTCACTATCCTTTCAAGTGTGGTATTCCTTGTAGGAACCGAATTTTTCTTCATCAAGCTCCTTCTATTTACAGGTCTTTAGCGGTTCTCCAGAAGATTTTTGCATGTATTTCCCATAGGGTCTTATGTTAACCTAAGTCCTCTGCTGAAAGCCATTTTGAATTAGGCATCCGCACCCGAGTAACAACACTTGTTGAGCACCTTAAGAGGAATATTCAGATCATGTTTGGTTTCAAGCAATTCTGTGGTTCTGTTGATTTTTGTTATATGTCATAGACTCTTTCTGTCAAGTTTGGCTCTAGTTCCCCAAGAGTTTAAGTGCACAATTTTTTTTTTAAATCAACCAATCAGAAACAAAAATTGCTCATGGCGGCCATGTTTGTTGCCTGATCTGGACAAAATGAGGAAACTTTGTAAAAAACCTCCAACAGATGCTTCGTGTCAAGTCTCATTCCCTTTGGCCAAGCAGTTTCATAGAAGATTATCAACCGATGAAAGACAAGAACTGCCCATGATGGTCATGTTTGTTGAATGATCAGGATGAAATGAGGAAATTTGTATAGAACCTCCCAATTAGATGCTTTCTGTCAAGTTTCGTTCATTTGGCCAAGCCACTTCAGAGGAGAGGATTTTTTTTATATCAGCCAACCAGGAAGAAGAACTGCTCATGCAGCCTTATTTGTATTCCGATAGGAACAAACTGACGAAACTTTATAAAGGACCTCCCATATATGCTTCCTGTCAGGTTTTGTTCCATTTGCATGATTTGAGCAAGTGACTTCAGAAGAGAAGATTCTTTTATATAAGCCAATCAGAAACAAGAACGTCAAATGGTGACCATATTTGTACTCCGATTGTCATGAAATAAAGACATTTTGTAAAGAAACTCCCATAGATGCTTCCTATCAAATTTCATTCGAATTGGCCAAGCAGTTCTAAAGAAAAAAAATTTTTAATCAACCAATGAGAAACAATTGTCCGTCGTGGCCATGTTTGTTGTCCGAAATGTGTGAAATGACCATTCTTAATAAAAGACCTTACATAGATGCTTCCTACAAAATTTAATTCCATTTGACACAGTGGTTTCAGAGAAGATTAAAATGTGAAAAGTTAACAGACAACAGACGGATGGCTGATGCAGAGTGATGACAAAAGCTCACATGGCCTCTGACCAGGTGAGCTAAAAATAATTTTGAAGTCTAAATTGTCTGGCATCTTGTACTAAACAGATGTTTTATGTGTACACACTTTATCATCTTGCATCTGGATACTCAAGCCATAACTTACCTCTGTATATCGTTCATGAAGCTTATTATATTCTTTCTTAAAATCTGCTTCTTTTTCTTCAAGTCTAGAAACTGTAAACAGGAATGGTATAAATCAGTAACAACAAGAGCAAACATACAAAAATGAGTTAAATCAGGTCAAGGTCAGGTAACACACACCTAACAATGATTCCAAAAAACAAATTTTTTGACCAACCAAATATAAGATTATTAAGAAAGTGAGGTAATCACAAAAATTGAACCTAAGTCAGTGACTTATTAAACTGAAGTCACAGCCAAGTAATGTCAGACTGAGATGTACCGTTAACAAGAGGCTCCATGGAGCCTAAATCACTCATCCGGATTTTAGGTATTACCACAACTGACAAATCGCTTCTAGATAAGATCTGTAAGGAATTGTTCTACAGTTTCCAGCACTTCTAGATAAGATATGTAAGAATTCTTCCAGTGCCCAATGTTAAAAATGTTAAACTATGTCCAGCTGTGGCAGCTAGCTAGGATTCCGATTCAGCACAAAAACGTAACTATTGTAGCAGACATCTATCCAACAATCTTCATGCAACATACAAAAATTTCAATTGGCTTAGTATTTTCTGACAAGAAGATCTCTGTACAAATTTCCCCATAGGGACCAATGTAAAATTAATCCTTGGTAAACCAATTTTATCTATAAATGTTAGGGGTCTTTTTTCAAACTCTAAAAAAGGTCAGATGTTTTTTTTTGGATGAAGTCCAAAAATATGTCTATAGTATGTTTTCAAGAAACTCAATAATACCGCTGATGTTTCTAAGAGATGGGAAGATGAATGGGGGAGTACATGCTACTTTAGTCACGGGGATAGTAAAAGTGCTGGAGTCAGTATTATGTTCAGAAATGGTTTTGATTACAAAATTCATGGATCTATAATAGATGAAAACGGTCGTTATATCATTCTAGATTTAAATGTTTATGAACATAGGTTTACTCTTGTTTGTTTATATGGTTATAATACAGACAAACTAGAATTTTTCCATGAAATTTTGCAAAAAGTAGCTAGTTTTAAAAATATGAGTTTATTATTCTGTGGTGACTGGAATGTAGTACAAAATAAAACTGATGATACTTATAATGTACTACATGACAGAAACCTAAATTCAATAAAATGCTCCGCGGGGCGCAGCTAGATACGACCGCAGATGTTGAACCCTGAATAGCCCCCCCTCCCCCCCAAAAAAATAATTTACCCCTTTTTTAGCTTTTGTGCAATACACTATGAAGTTGCGCATTGACCAACCCCTCCCAAAAAAAAACCCCAAAAAACAATAAAATTTATTGTAAACCCCCCCTTTTTTTTGCAAAAAAAAATTTGAAATTATCTTTTTAAATTTATTCAATATGAAATGAGAAAAAAATTAACCCCATTCCCAATTTCTCATTTACACCCGCTAAATTTTGTTTTCAAATCCCCCCCCCCCCCCCCCCCAACAATTTCTTTATACTTTGCAACCATAACAGCCCATTTAAATACACCATAAACGTATTAAAATAGAAAATGACATCATAGTCATGGATGGCAAATTTTAAATATACATAATTTAAAAGCAGTTTAGATGAGATAAACAAAAAAGCTTCATCAGCACATTTTATATTGGCAAATTTCAAATGAAGTTCATTAAACTAAAGTTATTGGCAAATTTCCAATGGAATTTGTTAATAATAAAGTTCTGATAACAGAGCGCACATATCAATTTCTTGCTATTGCGCAATACTGTGCAATTGAAGATTAATTGCTATTGCGCAATACTGTGCAATTGAAAATTTCTTTAAATATTTGACACATAATAGGTTTCTGACACAGAATAACTGAAATCAAAGAACTTAGAATTGGTCATATGATTTGAATTTATATTCAATTTTTTGCTTCTTGTGCAATACAATATGCTGTGGAGAATTGCCCCCTCCCCCCCCAAAAAAAAAATAATTTACAACTTTTTTAGCTTTTGTGCAATACACTATGAAGTTGCACATGAACCCCCCATCCCAAAAAAAAACCCCCAAAAAACAATAAAATTTATTGTAACCCCCCCCCCCCCACCCTTTTCTTCCTAAAAAAAATTTGAAATCTTCTTTTTAATTTATGAAATATGAAATGAGAAAAAAAATACACTATGCTATTGCGTATTGACCCCCCCCCCCCCCCCCCCCCAAAAAAAAAAAAAAAAAACTTATTGTTCCCCCCCCACCCTTTTTTGCAAAAAAAAATGTTTGAAGAAATTTTCTTTTTAATTTCTGAAATCTGAAATGAGAAAAAATTGTCCCCCCCCCCCACAATTTCTTATTTACCCCCTAAATTTTCACCCCCCCCCCCCCCCGACCTTTCCCTTTTTCCAAAAAAAAAAATTCTTTCCCTCAAGATAAGGTCATAATCCCTATTCAAATTTCTCATGGAGTTTGCAAACATAATTACCCATTTAAATACATCATTGAAGTCTTAAAATAGAAAATGACATATGGCTAAAATTAATATTAATTAATAGTAACTTCTAAAAATAAATTGACAGCTATAAATCACCCCAAGACAATCTACATTTCTTTATATATAATTGAATCATACACAATATTTTACTTTAAATGTGTTTGGATTACCTCCCTTACACCAAGATAATATCATAGATTTCTATTTACTTATACTAAAGTTATTGTGCAAAAACCAAGAAAAATGCTTATTTGGGCCCTTTTTTAGCCCCTAATTCCTAAACTGTTGGGATCAAAACTCCAAAAAATGGTCATAAACCTTGTGTTAAAATTTCATAGATTTCTATTTACTTATACTAGAGTTATTGTGTGAAAACCAAGAAAAATGCTTATTGGGCCCTTTTTTGGTCCCTAATTCTTAAACTGTTGGGACCAAAACTCCCAAAATCAATCCCAACCTTCCTTTTGTGGTCATAAACCTTGTGTTTAAATTTCATAGATTTCTATTAACTTATACTAAAGTTATAGTGCGAAAACCAAATGTCTTCGAACGACGACGCCAACGTCATACCAATATACGACGGCAAAAATTTTGCGGTCGTATAAAAAGAAAATAGAAGAAATTAAAGAAACATTTGAGTTATTATATCCCTGGCGAACTTCTTTCCAGGTGAAAAAAAATTCAGGTGGCACCAATCTTCGCCAATAAAAGTCGGATTGATTATTTTCTGATTTCTGAAGATCTGTTTTCTCTTATGGAATACACTAAAATACCCCTGGGTATAGAACAGATCATTCTGCAATAGTATTTAGTTTTTCAGCATGTGTTGCCAAACGTGGCAAAGGGTATTGGAAATTCATTTCTCAGTTACTGAGAGACACACAGTATATCAACATAATTAAAAAGTGCATCAAAGACACAATATCTAAATATTTCTCAAAAAGAAATATGGATGATGATCTACATATAGAATTATCTTGTAATGACCAATTATTTTATGAAATCCTTAAGAAGATTAGAAGTATTTCAATTCAATATAGTATAAAAAAATCTAAAGAGGAGAAGCAGGAAACTAGTAAACTTGAACATGAAATACAAATGTTTGAAAATGAGATGAATTTAAACCCTAGTACAGAATGTCAACTACGATTTAGTCAGAAAAAAGGGGAATTAGAAAATGCATGACAAAAAGCTACAATGTATTGACGGTCTCCTTCTCAGCTCTCGTGCTAATTGGCATGAGAACTGAGAAAAATGCTCACAATATTTCTGTAAACTAGAAAAAAAATCTTTCATAAATAAAAACATTTCTGAATTAATTGATAACCAGGGAAAACATATTTCTGAACAAAAAAAAATCCTTGAAGTACAGAAGAATTACTATAAAAATATATTGGTCCGCTGGGCGCAGCTAGATACGACCGCAGATGTCGAACCCTGAATAGTTGGGGCAATTATGAACACAACATTCAAGCTTGATACAATACTGAATTTGGATTGTGAATAAATATTTGACACAGCATAGGTTTCTGACACAGAATGAATGTTGTCTAAGAACTTAAAAATTTTTAATTTACCTATTCAAACCATATCAGTATTATTTGTTTTTATATATAAATCAGAAATAACCAATTTAAAATTTAAAATTGGGCACATATAACAATTTCTTGCTATTGCGCAATACTGTGCAACTGAAGATTTCTTGAAATATTTGACACATAATAGGTTTCTGACACAGAATAACTGAAATCAAAGGACTTAGAATTGGTCATATGATTTGAATTTATATTCAATTTTTTGCTTCTTGTGCAATATAATATGCTGTGGAGAATTGCCTCCCCCCCCAAAAAAAATAATAATTTACCCCTTTTTTTAGCTTTTGTGCAATACACTATGAAGTTGCACATTGACCCCCCCCCTCCCAAAAAAAAGCAAAAAACAATAAAATTTATTGTAACCCCCCCCCCTTTTTTGCTAAAAAAAATTTGAAATTTTCTTTTTAATTTATTCAATATGAAATGAGAAAAAAATTGCCCCTCCCCAATTTCTCATTTACCCCCCCCCCCCCCCCTAGATTTTGTTTTCAACCCCCCCACCCAATTTCTTTATACTTTTCAACCATAACAGCCCATTTAAATATACCATAACATATTAAAATAGAAAATGACATCATAGTCATGGATGGCAAATTTTAAATATACATAATTTAAAAGCAGTTTAGATGAGATAAACAAACAAGAGGCTCTCAAGAGCCTGAATCGCTCACCTGGCAAACAATGACTATAAACTAAATTAATATATTAATGTTTTTTTGTAAATTAAACTGAGTATTTAAGGTCACATAAAATACCTTTAAAAGCCTTTCAAGAACCTCTGGAAAGAAATGGGCATGAGTTCTCCCTATGCTTGATTAAGATACAGTCATGGTCAATCTGATGATTCACAATACAAAATACAAGCTTTAATTCATCTTCAAATACAAGTATAAATCTTTTGGTCTATATGTTGTCTTCGTTTTTAAAATGTTTGAAAGAAGTTATGTAAAAATTGTGGGTTAAGGCTTTTTATTGTACTTGAAAAGGAAATATTGCAGAAACAATCATGCTAAGTTTCATCCAAATCCCCTTAGTAGTTTCAGAGGAGAAGATGTTTGAAAATTTGTTAACAACGATGATGACAGACACCAAGTGATGGCAATTAAAAGCTCACATATTATGAAGTTTAATCATTGTTATACAACATTCTCATCATCACCATTCACTAAGGATACCATGTTTACTTTAAAAACCAAATATTGTTGAAATCCGAGCAAGTGTAAAAAATGGCGGGAAAATGGCAGCCATTTTAAAAAAAAACGGCCGTCCAAAACAAACTTTCATCATCACCATTCAACTCGGGATACCATGTTTGCCATCAAAGTAGCTTTCATCTTCATTTTATTTCTATAATTCAGGAAAAAATAGCAAAAAACAGCATTTTGACTCCTATGTTCTATTTTTAGTAAGGGCGGACATGTTTTTCGACCAATCCAAAATCCAAGCATTAACTTTTTGCAGGATACCCTAAGGAACAATCTTACCAAGTTTCATTTGATTTTGAATAGTAGTTTCAGAGAAGAAGATTTTTGAAATAATAACATAAAAAAAAGCCAAAAATGTCAAAAAGGGCAATAACTCTAACATCAGTTGACAGATTTTCACGAAAATCAGCACACAGGTAGCTCTCATCATGCTGAACACTTTCAACCTGCCGTAACCTGATGATTTTTGAGATATTTGCGAAAAACTGTTGTTTGACCCCTATGTTCTATTTTTAGTAACAGTGGCCATGTTTTTCGATGGATCAAAAATCGAAACATAAACTTTGTGCAGGATACCCTAAGGAACAATCATGCTAAGTTTTGTCCAAATCCATTCAGTAGTTTCAGAGGAGAAGATTTTTGAAATAATAACATAAAAACAAATTTACACGCAATCAAAAGCTTTTTTTCATTTTCTACAGTTTGCCATCTATAAGGCATCAACAGTTATTTTGACATTTAAGGGACAAAACTTTAACTCCTAAAGGGCTCATTTAAACATTTTGCAAACTAAGGGAAATGCTGTGAAAATGGTCAATTTTGATGTTCTAAGGGGAATAACTCCTAAAAGGAATGATCATACAACTTAATAAGTACAAATTTCAAAAAAAAATCAAGAAAAAGGGCACTAACTCCTACATGGGTGGTTACATCTTCTTCAAAATTTCAAAGCAGGTAGATCTTGAGGTGTTGAACACTTTAGCTTCCCATCAGAATTTTGATATCTGTCACCATTTTTGAGTTATTTGCAAAAAACTGCAATTTACCCCTATGTTCTATTTTTAGCCATGGCAGCCATGTTTTTTTACAAATCAAAAATCCAAACGATAGTTTAGTAGCACTCATGCCAAGGAACAACTACACTAAGTTTGGTTGCAATTAAACTTATGGTGTAAGAGGAGTTAACGATTTTATTACAATGAATAAAGACTGCAAAAATGGTCAATTTTGACGATTTAAGGGGAATAACTCCTAAAAGGAACGAACCTACAACTTCGATCCTGTTACAAATTTTGTAGATCTTTGTGTGCCTAACAATATGAAATTTAAATTTTTCAAATTTCCTTTATAGTATCCAAGATATTGAGCTTAATAAGTGCAAAATTTGGAAAAAATACAGAAAAAGGGCAATAACTCCTACATGGGTTGTTGGATCTTCTTCAAAATTTCAGGGCAGGTAGATCTTGAGGTGCTGAACACTTTTACCCTATGCCAGAATTTTGATATCTGTTATGGTTTTTGAGTTATTTGCAAAAAACTGCAATTTACCCCTATGTTCTATTTTTAGCCATGGCGGCCATATTTTTTTACGAATCAAAAATCCAAACGACAGTTTTGTAGCACATATACCAATAAACAACTGTACGAAGTTTGGTTGCAATTGATCTTATGGTGTCAGAGGAGTTAACGTTTGAAAAAGTTTACGGACGGACGACGGACGCCAAGTGATGGCAATAGCTCACATGACCCTTCGGGTCAGGTGAGCTAAAAAGGGCAATAACTCTAACATCAGTTGACAGATTTTCACAAAAATCAGCACGCAGGTAGCTCTCATCATGCTGAACACTTTCAACCTGCAGAATTTGGCGTAACCTAATGATTTTTGAGATATTTGCGAAAAACTGTTGTTTGACCCCTATGTTCTATTTTTAGTAAAAGTGGCCATGTTTTTCGACGGATCAAAAATCGAAGCATAAACTTTGTGCAGGATACCCTAAGGAACAATCATGCTAAGTTTTATCCAAATCCATTCAGTAGTTTCAGAGGAGAAGATTTTTGAAATAATAACATAAAAAAAAAGCCAAAAATGTCAAAAAAGGGCAATAACTCTAACATCAGTATACAGATTTTCAAGAAAATCAGCACTCAGGTAGCTCTCATCATGCTGAACACTTTCAACCTGCCAGAGTTTGCCTTAACCTAATGATTTTTTAGATACTTGCGAAAAACTGTTGTTTTACCCCTATGTTCTATTTTTAGTAACAGTGGCCATGTTTTTCGACGGATCAAAAATCGAAGCATAAACTTTGTGCAGGATATCCTAAGGAACAATCATGCTAAGTTTTATCCAAATCCATTCAGTAGTTTCAGAGGAGAAGATTTTTGAAATAATAACATAAAAAAAGCCAAAAATGTCAAAAAAGGGCAATAACTCTAACATCAGTTGACAGATTTTCACGAAAATAAGCACATAGGTAGCTCTCATCATGCTGAATACTTTCAACCTGTCAGAATTTGCCATAACCTAATGATTTTTTAGATATTTGCGAAAAACTGTTGTTTGACCCCTATGTTCTATTTTTAGTAACAGTGGCCATGTTTTTCGATGGATCAAAAATCGAAGCATAAACTTTGTGCAGGATACCCTAAGGAACAATCATGCTAAGTTTTATCCAAATCCATTCAGTAGTTTCAGAGGAGAAGATTTTTGAAATAATAACATAAAAAAAAGCCAAAAATGTCAAAAAAAAGGGTGATAACTCTGAAATGAGTGGTTGGATCTTCTTCAAAATTTCAGGGCAGGTAGATCTTGAGGTGCTGATCACTTTTACCCTATGCCAGAATTTTGATATCTGTGACCGTTTCTGACTTTTTTGCAAAAAACTGCGATTTACCCCTATGTTCTATTTTTAGCCATGACGGCCATGTTTTTATACGAATCAAAAATCCAAACAATAGATTTGTAGCACCCATACCAATTAATAACTGTACCAAGTTTGGTTGCAGTTGGACTTATGGTGTTGGAGGAGTTAACGTTTGAAAAAGTTAACGGACGACGGACGGACGACGGACGACGGACGGACGACGGACGCCAAGTGATAGCAATAGCTCACCTGACCCTTCGGGTCAGGTGAGCTAAAAAGCACATTTTATATTGGCAAATTTCCAATGGAATTTGTTAATAATAAAGTTTTGATAACAGGGCACACATAAAACATTTTGCGGTCGTATAAAAATTATACTCATCCAAATTACTATTAGATATTAATGATAGTACATTTTTTCAACATGATGTGAAGTTGACCGAGGAACAGAAAAATTCATGTGAGGTAAATTTATCCTTTATTTAATGTGGGAAGGCACTTAAAGATATGAACAAGAGGCTCACCAGAGCCTGTATCGCTCACCTGGAGTCTGGTTTTCATTGGACAATTAATCAACTATTTGACCAAGTTTGTTGCAATTGGTTCAATTGTTCAGGGAAAATTTGTTGAAGATTTATTTTTCATAAGGTTTAATGTTAAAATATGTTCCCTGATGGTGGTAGTCCTGGCAGGAATTGACCAGGAATAAGGGTGAACCTTAAATAAATGTAACAGAACCCAACCTCAAATTACACAAACCAATAACTCCTAAATAGAATTTGGAATTCCCTTCAAAATTTCAGGGTAGGTAGATCTCAACATGGCAAACATTTTTCAATTTACATTTCACTTCTATCTCAAATAGTTTTGGAGATAAATGCAAAAATGTTAAAATTTTTAAAATTTGACAAAAAAGGGCAATAACTCCTAAATGGGTTTTGGGATTTCCTTTAAAATTTCAGGGTATGTAGATCTCAACATGGCAAATATTTTTCAAATTTACATTTCACTTCTATCTCAAATAGTTTTGGAGATAAATGACGAAAAATGTTAAATTATGAAAATTTGACGAAAAAAGGACAATAACTCCTAAATGGGTTTTGGAATTTCCTTCAAAATTTCAGGGTAGGTAGATCTTGTCATGCTGATCAAATTTACCCCATGTCAGATTTTCGATATCTGTAACGGTTTTTGAGTTATAAGCAAAAAACAGCAATTTACCCCTATGTTCTATTTTTAGTAACAGCGGCCATGTTTTTCGACGAATCAAAAATCCCCACATCAGTTCTATGCAGGGTACCCTAAGCAACAATCTTACCAAGTTTCATATGATTTTGAATAGTAGTTTCAGAGAAGAAGATTTTTGAAATAATAACATAAAACAAGAGGCTCTCAAGAGCCTGAATCGCTCACCTGGTAAACAATGCACTATAAACTAAATTAATATATTAATGTTTGTTGTAAATTAAACTAAGTATTAAAGGTCACGTAAAATGCTGAAAATACCTTTAAAAGCCTTTCAAGAACCTCTGGAAAGAAATGGGCATGAGTTCTCCCTACGCTTGATTAAGATACAGTCATGGTCAATCTGATGATTCATAATACAAAATACAAGCTTTAATTAATCTTCAAATACAAGTATAAATCTTTTGGTCTATATGTTGTCTTCGTTTTTTAAAATGTTTGAAAGAAGTTATGTAAAAATTGTGGGTTAAGGCTTTTTATTGTACTTGAAAAGGAAATATTGCAGGAACAATCATGCTAAGTTTCACCCAAATCCCCCTAGTAGTTTCAGAGGAGAAGATGTTTGAAAATTTGTTAACAACGATTATGACAGACACCAAGTGATGGCAATTAAAAGCTCACATATTATGAAGTTTAATCATTGTTATACAACATTCTCATCATCACCATTCACTAAGGATACCATGTTTACTTTAAAAACCAAACATTGTTGAAATCCGAGCAAGTGTAAAAAATGGCAAAATGGCAGTCATTTTAAAAATGGCCGTCCAAAACAAACTTTCATCATCACCATTCAACTCGGGATACCATGTTTACCTTGAAAGTAGCTTTCATCTTCATTTTATTTCTATAATTCAGGAAAGAATAGCAAAAAACAGCATTTTGACCCCTATGTTCTATTTTTAGTAAGGGCGGACATGTTTTTCGACCAATCAAAAATCCAAGCATCAACTTTTTGCAGGATACACTAAGGAACAATCTTACCAAGTTTCATTTGATTTTGAATAATAGTTTTAGAGAAGAAGATTTTTGAAATAATAACATAAAAAAAAACCAAAAATGTCAAAAAAGGGCAATAACTCTAACATCAGTTGACAGATTTTCACGAAAATCAGCACGCAGGTAGCTCTCATCATGCTGAACACTTTCAACCTGCAGAATTTGGCGTAACCTAATGATTTTTGAGATATTTGCGAAAAACTGTTGTTTGACCCCTATGTTCTATTTTTAGTAACAGTGGCCATGTTTTTCGACGGATCAAAAATCGAAGCATAACCTTTGTGCAGGATACCCTAAGGAACAATCATGCTAATTTTTATCCAAATCCATTCAGTAGTTTCAGAGGAGAAGATTTTTGAAATAATAAAAAAAAAAGCCAAAAATGTCAAAAAAGGGCAATAACTCTAACATCAGTTGACAGATTTTCACGAAAATATGCACACAGGTAGCTCTCATCATGCTGAACACTTTCAACCTGCCAGAATTTGCCATAACCTAATGATTTTTGAGATATTTGCGAAAAACTGTTGTTTGACCCCTATGTTCTATTTTTAGTAACAGTGGCCATGTTTTTCGACGGATCAAAAATCGAGGCATAAACTTTGTGCAGGATACCCTAAGGAACAATCATGCTAATTTTTTATCCAAATCCATTCAGTAGTTTCAGAGGAGAAGATTTTTGAAATAATAACATAAAAAAAAGCCAAAAATGTCAAAAAAGGGCAATAACTCTAACATCAGTTGAGAGATTTTCACGAAAATATGCACACAGGTAGCTCTCATCATGCTGAACACTTTCAACCTGCCAGAATTTGCCATAACCTAATGATTTTTGAGATATTTGCGAAAAACTGTTGTTTGACCCCTATGTTCTATTTTTAGTAACAGTGGCCATGTTTTTCGACGGATCAAAAATCGAAGCATATACTTTGTGCAAGATACCCTAAAGAACAATCATGCTAAGTTTTATCCAAATCCATTCAGTAGTTTCAGAGGAGAAGATTTTTCAAATAATAACATAAAAAAAAGCCAAAAATGTCAAAAAAAGGGTGATAACTCTGAAATGAGAGGTTGGATCTTCTTCAAAATTTCAGGGCAGGTAGATCTTGAGGTGCTGATCACTTTTACCCTATGCCAGAATTTTGATATCTGTGACCATTTCTGACTTATTTGCAAAAAACTGCGATTTACCCCTATGTTCTATTTTTAGCCATGACGGCCATGTTTTTATACGAATCAAAAATCCAAACGATAGATTTGTAGCACCCATACCAATTAATAACTGTACCAAGTTTGGTTGCTTTTGGACTTATGGTGTTGGAGGAGTTAACGTTTGAAAAAGTTAACGGACGACGGACGGACGGAC
This sequence comes from Mytilisepta virgata, assembly GCA_028015205.1. NCBI lineage: Eukaryota > Metazoa > Mollusca > Bivalvia > Mytilida > Mytilidae > Mytilisepta > Mytilisepta virgata. The sequence continues at coordinate 47,578,417 of CM051520.1, forward strand.
GGACGACGGACGGACGGACGACGGACGCCAAGTGATAGCAATAGCTCACATGACCCTTCGGGTCAGGTGAGCTAAAAAAGCAAAAATGTGAAAAAAGGGCAATAACTCCTAAATGGGTTTTGGAATTTCCTTCAAAATTTCAGGGTAGGTAGATCTTGTCATGCTGATCAATTTTACCCCCTGTCAGATTTTCGATATCTGTAACGGTTTTTGAGTTATTAGCAAAAAACAGCAATTTACCCCTATGTTCTATTTATAGTAACGACAGCCATGTTTTTCGACATTTCAAAAATTTTAAACGATAGAAATTTTCCAGATGCCCTAAAGAACAATTCTGCAAAGTTAGGTTGAAGTTGGTCCAGTAGTTTAAGACGAGTTAACGTTTGAAAAAGTTTACAGACGACGACGACGACGACGACAGACGACGACGACGACGGACGCCAAGTGATGGCAATAGCTCACATGGCCTATGGCCAGGTGAGCTAATAAAAATGGATTGTGGTGTTGATTGGTACTTCATTTTCATATCAATGTTCAAACAAGTAACCAGTGTTGATTTCTCATATCTAAATACATGTTTTGTACAATAATAATCTGTATTAAATGTAAGCAAAACTATGTCATAAACATCTGCACTGAGCTGACAAACGGCTCCCTATTAGTCACATCTATGAATAACAACGGCAGGGGTGGGGGCTATACTTGCACAGGCATATGCATGTTAATAATACATCTACCGTAATAACCCTAATTATTGGACACTTTTGAAAATTCAAGGAAATTTGAATTTTTTGACAACTCTATTTTTCCGACGATTTCAAAATTGTCAAAGTTACGATCGTTGTTCTCAGGTGGTGGCAGTCAGTAATTTTAACTTCTTATGCAAGTTAATTACTTTCAGTCCTCATCGAGTGTTACTTTCGGCTTTCTAAACCATTTAAACTATCTAAATTAATAAATTTGATTGAAACAAGATCGATTTTTAAGTAAAATTTATTGATTTTTTCCTACCTGGAAGTTTACTTTTGAAAAGAATTTCGAAACGAGTTCGGAACGGAATTGCGTATTCGCGTTTCTCAGAGAAATAAATTTGAACTTTTTCAAATGAAATGAATAATGTTTTTACAAACCAAATCCTCTTATCGTTGTTTAAAAGAAATTTAAATGTAATGGTTATAATATGCTTTAAAAAGACGATGAGACTACAAACGTAACATAAGTTTCATTTGATTTTGAATAGTAGTTTCAGAGAACAAGATTTTTGAAATAATAACATAAAACAAATCAGCACACAGGTAGCTCTCATCATGCTGAACACTTTCAACTTGCCAGAATTTGCCGTAACCTAATGATTTTTGAGATATTTGCGAAGGACTGTTGTTTGACCCCTATGTTCTATTTTTAGTAACAGTGGCCATGTTTTTCGACGGATCAAAAATCGAAGCATAAACTTTTTGCAGGATACCCTAAGGAACAATCTTACCAAGTTTCATTTGATTTTGAATAGCAGTTTCAGAGAAGAAGATTTTTGAAATAATAACATAAAACAAGAGGCTCTCAAGAGCCTGTATCGCTCACCTGGGACATGGCCCACATCTGATAGCATAACGTTATTCGAATGGCATATATCCCATAGGATTCAATGTAAACTACTTTCCTCACTGATGAGGTAATTGCATCCTGGTAAACTTAGAGTCATCTTAGGACCACGGTTACTAATTGTATATAAGTTTGTTATAAATTTGACTTGTGATCACTTGTAGTTTAAGGGAAATTTTTTGAATATTATTGCCATAGGGTCAAATAGTAAATTATGTAAGTGTTTCAAGGAGTAACCAGCATTACAATCAAATAGCATAGAGAACCATAATCCAAAAATAGTTAGAAAGAAATACTCATTTCCCCAAAATAGAAAAAAAGGAGGTCAAATCCAATACCAAGGATTTGAATGTAAAACTACACAAGTTGCTGAAGTTTGCAAATGAAGGTCCTAGTACTGCTGACGTGGCATGACTTGTTGAAATTGCAATTCAGTACATCTAAAGTTTACTATAGTTGGACTTCACATTTTTTATGATGTCGTGTGCATTTACTCCATATCTTTTCGTCAAATATTGGCATGTACTCATTAAGGTGTTTCCAGTCTCAAGTTTTGAGATTTGATCAGGGACAATAACTGAATATTGTTTCTGATTATCGGGATCCTCTGGTTTTTATCCATTTAATTGCATTAAAATTTTTACCTACTGGTGAGTCATAAGTTGAGATTCATGGTTCAATAAACTAGTGTGAAATAACAAGACTTCCGTTGATGCAGATGTATATGAATTCTCATTTGAAATTTGTGTTTTGATTTCATTTTCAATGAAATGTTGGTTTTCGTATGTTTTTAAGTATTTTTTTACATTTGATTCCATTGAAATTCTTCAAATCATGTACTGTGGAATGTGTGAATTCAAATGTGAATTTATTTATTTTTTCTTGTATAAGGGATTGGAATCTGTTCTCTATGCAACTGGTACGGGTAACCTATTCTTCTGCAGTCAGACATGTAAACAACTTGACTATCTTTGGATAGTTAATTTGGTTTTTATATAGTAAAAGGTATAGGTGGGAGCAGTTGCAAACGATAGCTAATTGCCGGTCAGTTGGATAAAAACCATGGTCAAAATAACCTCAGATGCAGATTAATTGCCTGTAAAAAACTTTGAAACATATGCAGTATCTCAGAAGCTGCAAGAGTCTCGAAGATGCATCCACAGACCACAGATGATTGATGTAACACATAAGGTATCTCATACATGAACATTAATGCAAACTTTAACCCAAGTCATTGAAGCATAAAATGTAGGTCAGAGTAACTCAATTATCATCTGAAGCAACATCACTCTCCAAAATACATCAACTAACCAAAGATGGTTATGTAGATTCTCGGAAATGAACCTTAACGCAATTTTTAAACTGAGTCATTGAAGCATAAAATGTAGGCCAAAGTGACCCAATTATCATCCGAAGCAGCATGACTCTCCAAGACACATCTACTGAACAAAGATAATTGATGTGCCACATGTAGTTTCTCCGATATGAACCTTAAGGCACACTTTAACCAGAGTCATTGAAGCACGAAATGTAGGTCAGAGTGACCCAATTATAATCCGAAGCAGCATCACTCTCCAAGACGCATGTACTGACCAAAGATGATTGATGTGCCATATGAAGATTCTCAGATATGAACCTTCACGCAAACTTTAACCTGAGTCATTGAAGCATGAAATGTAGGTCAGAGTGACCCAATTATCATCCAAAGTAGCATCACTCTCCAAGACGCATCTACTGACCAAAGATGATTAATGTGCCACATGTAGTTTCTCAGATATGAACCTTAATGCAAACTTTAACTTGAGGTGGGACGAACGGACGGACGGGCGAGATGCTATATTCCCTCCCCAACTTCGTTGGACGAGGGGATAAAAATTGGGCTCCGCAAAGCGTAGCAGGATACGACCGAAAAGGGGTACATTTGGGCAAGTGTGGACACATGAGTTAGTGTGGACTTCAAAATTTGGTGGACCCAAAATGAGTGTGGACTCAGTAAGATACAATAAGTCTAATCTACATATTCAAATTACATGAATATCTGATGAAAAATCTGAAATATACTTTTTTTTTTAATTTGTTATTTTGGCCCTTTTGACCCCTTATAGCTTGAAAACGGTAAGAGCTACCCAAAATTTGTTAACATACTACTGAAAGCTTACATCAAGAGGAATCCAGACAAACAAATCCCATTATAATCCGATTGAAAATAAAAATTTTACTCCAAATCCAATTTTGCGATTTGGCCCCATTTGGCCCCTTATATCTCCATTAGGAGACAAGAAATCATAAATCTGACTGATATGTGCTCAGCTAATTTTTCATAAGAAGTAAATTTTAAAAAAATGCATCAAAATCCGACAAGAAATTAAAAAAAATTTTTTTTTTTTGAAATTTGCCCCTTTTGGACCCCGTTTTGCAAAAACAAAAAAAAAGGTAAATGCTAGCTCAAATCCGTCAACATACTACTGATGCATAATTAAATAAGCAACAAAATGAAAGAAACCCCGTCCTACAAAAGATAAACATTTTGAATCTATATTTGTGAAAACACCCAGGGAATAAAAATGTAGGGAAATGGGAATAATTGTCAAATGTGAAAATTGGAATCATAAATTTCATGAACCCCACAAATAAAAAATGTAAAAAAGGCAAAACATATCTGGGAAAATGGAAAGTGGTAATGTTCCCATTTTTTATTTGCATGGAAAAGATCATAAAAAACACTATCCCGCCATCTCAACTCATGTATACATAGAATTATGCATGTAAAAGGCAAAAGATATGTTGGTATGTACAACAACCCTCAACCAAAATCAAAACAATAGAAATTTTCCACTCAAGCAAGCACGTTTTCTCACCAAAAGTTGAAACAGGAAGTGAAGAGTTTAGGACTGGGAAACACTAAAAAGAGACAAGAAGTGTCAAGAGCAACAAGAAAACACCCTAACATCATATATACTTTTATGCATTTATTCTCAATAATAAATAGTTATATAGAAATATCCATGAAATAAAAATCCATGAAAAACCTACATTTAATTTTATTTATCTCTTTTTACCATTTAATATTATATAACTTTACAGAATTATTTTTTTTTTTATTTTACATTTAATAGATCCGTTATGCTAGCAATTTTAAATATTTAGTTTTTAAATTTAAAATGCTCATTAATATTATTTAGAGGCACAAAACATAAAAATTTTTAAAACCTGTAATTACATATTTTAAAAAAATAAGCATAGTCATTTTAGACAACAAAAAGCATATTGGACATGTTACACTGGTCCAATAAGTTAAACTTTGGTCTCAGCTAGCATCCAGCTTGGATCAGGTACGGATCAAAGCCACACAATTTTTGAAGGTGACCAGTTTGGTTTCAATTGGCCAAGTATTTCCAGTCTCAGCAGAAGAATTTAAAACTTTTCCCATAGGTCAAATATTAAACTATGGTTCCCGCTGGCACCCATTTTTGATTAAGTACAACCCTAAGCAACACAATTTTTTAAACAGGGCCACCCAAGGTTTATTATGACCAAGTTTAGTTCCAATTGCCCAGTTATATCTGATGATAAGATTTTTGAATGTTTTACCATAGGGTCCAATGTTAAAATTTGGTCCCCTCTGGTGGCCATCTTGGATTGGCTACGGACCCAAGAGACACAATTTTTAAAGTAGACCGTTGTAGCCAAGTAAGACCTGAAATTAGTTTCTATGACAACCAAAACTTCTGCTATCCATTACAATTTCAGACCACCTTTCAAAAAAAAAATCGGGCAGGGGTTCCCCCTATAATCTAGGTTATATATACTGCTGAAATTAAAACCCATCAAAATCAGATATATATTAAATATTCCATCAGACATTAGAAATTTTTATTTCACTAATGCCAAATTTTGAGTTAGAGTTATCTTTCTTTGTATAAGAGTTGCAATGTAAAGACAAAAGAATTTGAAACGCTTGTGGCCCCGCTGGCGGCCATCTTGGATAGGATACGGATGTGAGCAACACCACTTTTGAAGGGTACCATCCAAGGACTCATGTGATTAAGTTTGGTTCCAATTGGCCTAGTACTTTCAAAGGAGAAGATCTTTGAATGTTTTATCCCATAGGGTCCAATGTTAAATTATGATCCCCGCTGGCGGCCATCTTGGATGAGGTATGAACATGAGCGACACAATTTTGAAAGGGGGCCACCCAAGGACTATTGTGACCAAGTTTGGTTTGGATTGACCCAGTGGTTTCAGAGGAGAAGATCTTTGAATGAAAAGTTTACGGACGACGGACGGACGACGGACGACGGACGACGGACGCCGGACGCAAAGTGATGGCAAAAGCTCACCCTGGCATAGCCAGGTGAGCTAAAAAACTGTTGTTTGACCCCTATGTTCTATTTTTAGCAACAGTGGCCATGTTTTTCGACGGATCAAAAATCGAAGCATAAATTTTGTGCAGGATACCCTAAGGAACAATCATGCTAAGTTTTATCCAAATCCATTCAGTAGTTTCAGAGGAGAAGATTTTTGAAATAATAACATAAAAAAAAGCCAAAAATGTCAAAAAAAGGGCAATAACTCCTACATGGGTCGTTGGATCTTCTTCAAAATTTCAGGGCAGGTAGATCTTGAGGTGCTGAACACTTTTACCCTATGCCAGAATTTTGATATCTGTGACCGTTTCTGACTTATTTGCAAAAAACTGCGATTTACCCCTATGTTCTATTTTTAGCCATAACGGCCATGTTTTTATACGAATCAAAAATCCAAACAATAGATTTGTAGCACCCATACCAATTAATAACTGTACCAAGTTTGGTTGCAGTTGGACTTATGGTGTTGGAGGAGTTAACGTTTGAAAAAGTTAACGGACGACGGACGGACGGACGACGGACGGACGACGGACGCCAAGTGATGGCAATAGCTCACATGACCCTTCGGGTCAGGTGAGCTAAAAATGGGAAGAGCCCAGTTTCAGATGGTTTTACTATAGGTTTCTACAAATTTTTCTGGAGAGGTATAGGAGCATTTGTTTTTTGTTCTCTTTCTTATGGGTATGATATTGGTTCCTTTTCAAATTTTCAAAGTCAAGGAGTTATAACTTGTATGTGATAGTCAGAAGGGATTCATAAAAAATAGATTTATGGGTGAAAATACATGTTTGTTATATGATATGATGCATTATCTGGAAGAAAATGATCTGGAAGGGCTCTTACTATTAATCGATTTTGAAAAAGCATGTGGGGTTTTTTGAAAAAAGCATTGCAAAGCTTTAACTTTGGTCCTTCAGTTTGTAAATGGTTTGCTACATTTTACACTGGTTCTAAAAGTTGTGTTATTAATAATGGTCATATGTCTGAATTTTTCGAATTAGAAAGAGACTGTCGTCAAGGAGACCTTCTGTTTCCTTATCGGTTTATAATTGGAGTTGAATTACCGTCTCTGAAACTGAAATCAAATCTTTCGATTAAAGGTGTAATAATTAATGATATTGACCCACTGGTGAGTCAATATGCAGATGATACTTTTCTTATGCCTGACGGAAGTGAAAACTGTTTAAAAGAAACTCTAGTATGCTTTGAAAATTTTTATGCAGTTTTGGGTTTGAAAATGAATATTTCAAAACAAAAGTGGTGTGGGTACATGTACATGTAGGTGGTAAAAAATATTCTGATCTATTACTGTGAATTCATTTATTTTCGTGGATACCAATTTTCGTGGATAGAGCAAAAAAGGCATTTCGTGGGATACCTAAATTCGTGGATTGCGGGCTTAGAAAAAAATATAAAAAGTTGTTGAAATACTTAAATTCGTGGCTTGGCACATCAGATATCATGAAAATACTGCAAAAAAACGTGCCGATCAGACTTGATATTGTACAGTAAAGTACTGATTTAAAACGCTCAAACAAAAGTCTAACAAACAGATTCTTTAAATTTGTAACGGAACAATTAAAGCTTTTCATGAATTTACAACAAGATTAACAAAATCCATAATTATTTACTCATTAGGTTAAACAGGTGTGAAATATGTATTAACAAAATTGCAATCTCTTGTCACCAAATACCTCGGGGCATATACATACATATTTTTAATCCGATTACGATCAATAATTTCTGCTTTATTATCTTTTGACAAGATGTTTTTACTGTAATTTATGAGAAAGTCTGTATTGTTTAGGTCTACTTAGGATTAAGATTTTTCTTGAATGTTTGAATTAAAAAAAAACCGGAAGTGAATTCCGCGACAATTTACACAGTCAAAATCTTTTTAAAGAAAATTGTCTGAGCATTTATATGTTACCAAAGACAAAATTACATGAAACACAGTATCCTCTGTGGATATAGCTAACTCATCATATGTCAGAATTCAAGTACATGCTGTAAAAAATGCAATTGTTCATAACTCCGTGGTTTTAAACTTCAGTGCATTTTTTCGTTGGATATTTAAATTCGTGGTTTACTGGGACCCACGAAAACAACGAAAATTGGTATACAACGAATATTAATGAATCCACAGTATTATAATATTGTATAATTCAAAAGCTGTCATTTGTCAAAATAGATCAAATGGTCAACCTGTAAAAAGCTTGTAAAATTGGTGTTTCCATAAGTAAAATTAAAAATGTTGAAAGACTAAGAGTTTCTAAAAATAATTTAGTTGAAAGACCCCCTTATTCCAAAAATAGAATTTAGAAGAACAAATTTATAAAGCGATATTTTGATTGGCTGTTGGATTAGTCTAAGGACCAATCAGAATCGATCTTTCATTCTTACTTCGGAAGTTCATTATCCTTTGCTGGCAACAACATGGAAGTTGTTAATATTAAATTGTTAAAGTTTATCATTTTCAATTCAATATCAACATAATGAAAAGGATATAGGGAAAATGTCAGAGATTCAAAACCGTAAAGCACAGGTTAGTTCGTTGGTTATTGAAATAGAACATGATTGATATTTTGTGAATTTGAATATTATAATAAAACAATTATAGCCTTTAAAATGTTGGTCGATACACGTTTTATCAACCTCCTCTAAAGGCTATAATTGTATAATAAGTATGTCCTGAGTTTAAATTAAATTGGTCTTTATCCAATTTCAATCTTCTTGGAATTTAATTTTCTATTGATCTCAACTCCATGCCTGACCTAAATTTTAGGAAGAAAAATGGGGAAATTTCAAAAATTCTGAAAAGCTGGCAACATAGGAAACTGACACTACTTGGTAAAGTCACTGTAATACAATAATTAGATCTTTCAACAATTATTCCTTTCCTAACTTCTTTACCAAATCTGAAAGACGAAGCGTTAAATGAAATTAACATACTATTTTTTAATTTTATTTGGGATGGGAAATCTGAAAAAAATTAGGAGGAATACACTTTTTGATGTTTCTTGTATGGGCGGTTTAAAAATGATACATTTATTTTCATTTAATGCTATCTCAAAATAAGTTGGCTTAAAAGATTCAATTCAAACTTAAATGGAGGCTGGCAAGCAATCCTGGTTTATGAACTTAGAAATCTTGGAGGATTGAGATGTCTTTCATTACAGAGAGATAAATTGAAACAGATTTCTACGGAAATTACAAATCCATTTTGGAAAGATTTTTATCACAGCTTAGACTTAGCAAAACCCATTGCTAAGGTAAGTGTGAAAGAATATCTTTCATTAAATTTTCTGAATTTTATTTCAATAGAAACTTTCCCCTACTATTTGAGATGGGAAATGGATCTCTTTTTTCACATTTTTTTTATAATTATTGTTAAGAATTATTTATATAAGTGCAAGTTGAAGTGTAAAATTCCTAATCTTGTAGAATTAAAATGTAACATTAAATTGTATCATGTAATTGAAAAATATATAGCAATGAAAAACAATAAATTGCAGTCTTTTGAAAAATATTGGTCCCCTATACAGTATCTTTTTCCTGAATTTTGACTTGTAATAATTATTTGATATATATTGTCATCTACCAAGAAAAGCATTTGAATTGCTTTATGTACATAAAAAGTGTGTGTGTGTGTATATATATATATATATATATATTTTTGAGGATGTGCAGCTGTGTGTTTAGGTTTATTATAGAAACTAATAATTGTAAAACTTTATAATAGTCTGCATTTTATATTTATTTTGCTGCATTATACCCAGTAACACCCTAGTCAGGTGGTATTGTCTGGGTATATTGTTAAAATCCTGACTATTCAAAAATAAATTAAAAAAAAAAAAAAAAAAAACTATTCCAGCTGTGGCGACCATATTGAATTTCCGATCGGCATAAAAACATAGCTTTTGTAAAGGTTCATCCAATGCTTGTTCAGATATAAAAATATTTCAATGTTAAACCAAGTCTGGCATATTGAATTTCCGATCACCGCATAAAACATATATTTTGTAGTGGTCTATCAAATGATCATTCACACATTAAAAATAGAAGACCTTTGTACAAAATTCCCCATAGGCTCCAATGTTAAACTTAGTCCAGCTGTGGCTGCCATCTTAAATTTCCGATTGGCACAAAATACATACATTTTGTAGAGGTTCATCCAGTGTTTGTTCATACATAAAAACATTTCAATTGGCCTGGTAGTTTCTGACAAAAAGACCATTATACAAATTTCCCCGTAGGCTCAAATGTTAAACTAAGTCCGGCTGTGTCGGCCATCTTGAATTTCTGATAGACACAAAAGACATATTTTGTAGAGGTTCATCCAAGGATCATTCATGCAACAAATCAATTCCATTGGCTCAGTAGTTTCTGACCAGAAGAGCTTTGAAGATCAGTCCAATCAAAATGAATTATCTGCCCCTGGTAGCCATGATGAATATCCGATCGGCACAAAAAACATAAGTTTTGTACAGAACCATCCAATTAACATTCCTGCCAAGTTTGGTTCAATTTGGATTGGTGGTTTCAGAGAAGAAGATGAAAATGTGAAATGTGTAAAGGCAACGGAGGGCAGGTGACTTAAACAGGACTGCAAAGAAATTTATTTCCCTACCATTTATAATTAATGAAAAACAAACAAAATACAGTTGTGCTATATCTCGCATCTACTGAGAAAACTAGTCACAAAACTGGGTGTAAATCACTGAATTATGAAATTGAGGTAAAGTTCATACACCCATGTACACTTTGCAAGGACTACAGAGATAAAATACAGTAGAGATATCACTTTCAGTTGCTGACAGGTCACCTCACCCTGACAGTCTTTGCTATCAGTACTGAATGTTGCTTGGTGGAGCAGTAGCAAATACAAATTTTATGTTTGATTTGAACCATCCAGAGATATAATCTTTGACCTTCCGGCACTCCAGGCAAACAAGCTACCATAAGACCCTATAGCCTAAAAAAAACTGAAAAAATAGTAACAAGAACCTGTGACATTTGTCTAGTGAATTTAAAATCTGAATACAACATATACCAAAACAAGTTGTACTATAGGGACCTGTTCCTTCCTTTTTTGGGATACTGATGTACAGGCACAGAGCAGGGTCTAAACTAGGATTTTGAAAAGGGAGAAGTGACTTCTCCTTCCAGGATGGATTAGGGAGAAGTGGTAATTTTTCTGGAGAAGTGGATTTTAATTCACCGTATCGGTTGCGCTTTTTCTGTGTGTTTGTTTTCAATGACATATATATAAATAAATGTAGATTCAAATGATATATTTTATTACTTTATATATATATATATATCAAGCACTAATATATCATTCAAAAACTACTTATCTAGCACTACATCTGTGCCACAGAGATACTCTGACATTATATGTAAAGAAGATGTCAAGACTAACATTGTATTACTGACAAGAATCTCTTTATTAAGTTTACAGTAACCTATCACTTAAAGTTACAATGCAAAATTTACCATGATCAGCAGAATTTTTTGCTTTAAGTTCAATCATCCTAACAATTGATTCCAAACTCTCAATCTTTTCCTGATACTCTTTCTTTTCTCCTTCAACAGAATCTTCCATTTCGAGATACTTCTGCAATAAAACAAGAAATTGTAGTATTATCTTAATAATCTTAATGTCTTAATTTTATTTAGTTATAATTTTTTTTTACAACAAGTAATAATTAACACTTATAAAGTCTCCCAAAGGAAGTTTCCCATAAGTAACTGTACAAGGAAGTCTTGAATGTGTTTTTCCACAAAAAGGACAAACATATATGGTTTTAGAGGTGGGACCTAAGCCATTTCCAATTCATTAAAATGTAATCTCTCTTTCTCTTCTCTCTTTAATTCAGTTTCAATTAATTCAGTATTATTTATATGCATTGAAAAGGTGATTTATTATACTTTATAATAAACATATTGTAGAGGACAGAGGGGAGCACTGAAAGGACACAGGGGTGCAGTTGAAAATGGGCAGGGTGCTGTGTCCCTCTATTTTAATCTAGCTGGAACACAGGCTGCATCCTTCCATAATGAATAAGAATATATAAGGTTATACATGTAGGGTTGGGATCTCAAGGGTTTCCAAACTGTAAAGACATATCTATTTCAAGAGGGCAGAGCATACCCCCTAGGGACCCCACTCCCATATACATAATTGAAAACATATATGGCTATAGTGCGGGGATCTCAAGGGTTTCCTAACAAGGGCAATGCGAAGCTAAGCATCCCCTCGCCGTGAAAAAATTTGACCCTGAAATTTGTACATATGTTTAAGTATTCACAGGGGTGTAAAGAATTAGTTTACAAGTTCCACTGTGACCTTAACCTTTAGCCTATTACCTTGAAAATCAACAGGGTTCTACATGTACATATTCAAAAGGACTAAGTATGTGCTAAGTTTGGTCAAAATCCCTTCAAGGATGTTGAGTCTGGAGTGTTCACAAGGGTGTTATGGAATTTATAAGTTCCACTGTGAACTTGACCTTTGACCTATGACCTTGACAATCAAACGATTCTAGATATTTGTAAGGACTAAGTATGTGCCAAGTTGGGTCAAAATCCCTTGAAAGATGTTGAGTCTAGAGTGTTCACAAGGGTGTTACGGACGGAAGGACAGATGGTAGCATTACTACATGTATATCCTCTCACAACATAAGAGAGGGGATAATTATAAAGTTATAAAGGCAAATCTATTTTGAGATGGTGGGGCATACCCCCTAGGGACCCCCTCATATACATCATCGCACCTTCGTATAAGGAGTAGGAGTATATTTGGTTACAGATTAGGAATCTCACAGGTTTCAGTTACAAAGACAAATCTATTTTGAGGGGGGGGGGGGGGGGGGTACATACCCCTTAGGGACACCCTATTACATCAATGAATGCATCTTCCCATAAAGAGTAAGAGTATATAATATATATGGTTATAGGGTGTGGATTACAAAAGTTAAGGTTACAGACAAATCTATTTTGAGGGGACAAGGCATGTTGACCACTGTTTACTGACATGACTAATGAATGGGTTTAAAATGTTTTGGCAGCTACTCATTTCCATAAATAACTCAGAATTACATGTACAACAAGTGTATGTGGTAGGTTTGGATTGTTGTTAAACCCACCATTTTGATTTAAAAACGCCTGTACCAAGTCAGGAGTATGACTGCAGCGTTTCAGTTGTTCTTGGTACATGTATATGGGTACCTCCTGACTTTGCCAGTTTGTCAGACTTTGTGACATTTCCCTTGGACTTCCATGTTTTGTCATGAAAGTTTATTCACAGTTGGATCAAGTATCACTGTTGGGGTGAGTATTCAAAGTTGGAAAGTGATTTTCATACATGTAGTTGGGACTAGTTTGTGATAAGTTGGTGCAAGTTGTTTGGCATTCATACAGAAGCAGCTTAGGCTCTGCAGGGAGGGTATCATGTCAAATCGGCACCAGGTCAATTCAGGACAGATAAATAGTCAATTCTGGACCTATCCATAGTCATTTCGACACCACATACTATTGTCAGGGTTCCTCATAGGATTTTTGGCTGAGTCCTGGACTCATCACTTTTGAAATTTGTTAGTCCCACAAAAATTTCAGGAGTCCCCAAATTATTTCTGTGAGTCCAGAATAGGACCTCATCATGTAGTGTGATATTGTTGAGGGTGTGAGAATTTTGTTTCCAAATGTTTGAATCATGTTGTCTTTCAGGATAAGCCTGATCCTCGTTAAAATATATTAAGCAAATCAAGTTTTTCACCTTATGATTTTTCTAATTGTAGAAATTTTCAAATACAGTGGATTCCGCTTATTTGCAAAGCCTATTTGTCAGAGAAAATTTTGCAATTAAGCGGACTTTGCGATAAAACGAAAAGCGTATCAGACCGGAAGTTTTGGAATCAGCTGATAGCAATATACAGATCGTCAGATGTTAGCCACAGTTTACCAGAGTTATATTAAAGAACTTTGTTTTAATCCCCAAAGCCGACGAAATGAATAACATGGTTAAAGAAAATTAATATTTTGAAGTGAACACAAACAATTATGATTTCCCTCAAATATCTAACTGAAGCTTAAAATTTAAGTAGACTTTTATATTTTTTTTTTCATCAATGCACGAAACACTGAAAAAATGTCAAAGAAAGCATGGGGATTAAAAATAAACTGCTGCGCTTGATTTTTTTTTAGCAAATTAAGTGTCATGTTACTTTTTCAACAGCTTAACATATATCTAAATTATAACACTGTAACAATAAACTAAACATCATCATTGTGTAAGCAGTTTGAAAAAAATCTGTCAGTTAGTGTGTGAAATGTGAAAATTTGCTTTTTTTCAACAATCTAAGTCCCATAACTCTGGAATGACAAAACTGGAAATCGTCAAATATATACAGGCCCTGCCCTCAGACCACCATTTGTAATAATGTGTTAAAAGTTTGAAGAAAATCAGTCAAGGCATACTGGACTTAGTGTACGACACGTGAAAACTGATTATATTTGGACAAATTAAGTTCCATAATTCTGGTAGGACAATAAAGAAAATCGTCAAAAGGTATACAAACCTTTAGACCACCATTTGTAATAATGTGTTAAAGTTTGAAGAAAATTAGTAAGGATTCCACGGAACCCAGTGTCTCGCCTGCACGAGTCCATTTATAAGTAAAATAAGGAATAAAATGCTCCGCTGGGCACAGCTTGATACGACCGCAGAGGTCGAACCCTGAACAGTTGGGGCAAGTATGGATACAACATTCAAGCTTGATACAGCACTGAATTTGGATTGTGAATAAAAATTTGACACAGCATAGGTTTCTGACACAGAATTAATGTGGTCTAAGAACTTAAAAATTTTTAATTTACCTATTCAAACCATATCATTATTATTTGCTTTTATATATAAATCAGAAATAACCAATTTAAAATGGAAAATTTTAAAGAAGTTTAATTTTGGACCCTTTGGACGTTAATGTAGACCAATTTGAAAACGGGACCAAAAATTAAGAATCTAAATGCACGGTTAGATTCGGCATATCAAAGAACCCCAATAGTTCAATTTTCGATGAAATCAAACAAAGTTTAATTTTGGACCCTTTAAACCTCAATGTGGAACAATTCTTGCTATTGCGCAATACAGTGCAATTGAAGATTTCTTGCTATTGCGCAAAACTGTGCAATTGAAAATTTCTTGCTATTGCACAATACTTATAATTTACACATCCTGTTTGGTGTGTATTTCTGGCCTTATCATTATTATTTGCTTTTATATATAAATCAGAAATTTTATAATAAAGTTTTTGGCAAATTTCCAATATACATAATTTAAAAGCAGTTTAGGTGAGATAAACAAAAAAGCTTCATCAGCAACATTTTATATTGGCAAATTCCCAATGAAGTTCGTTAAACTAAAGTTATTGGCAAATTTCCAATGGAATTTATTAATAATAAAGTTTTTGACAAATTTCCAATATAAATAATTTAACAGCATTCAAATGAGTTTTATTTACCAACCTTACACTGCCTTTTAAATTATGTTTTGTACTTAAGTAATTGTCCATTAACCTGGAAACCCTTTTCCTCCCTTTTTTGCACCTTAACGGTTTGAGCCATAACTACCAAAGACAATTCTTAACATCCCTTTGTGGTATTCCAATATCCAAAATCTAAATACATGGTTAGATTCAGCATATCAAAGAACCCCAAGAATTCAATTTTTGATGAAATCAAATAAAGTTCAATTTTGGACACTCTAAACCTCAATGTGGACCAATTTCATAACCGGGCCCAAATATCAAAAATCTAAATACATGGTTAGATTCAGCATATCGAAGAACCCCATATATTCAATTTTTGTTGAAATCAAACAAAGTTTAATTTTGGACCCCGATTTGGACCAACTTGAAAACTGGGCCCATAATAAAAAAACTAAGTGCATGTTTAGATTCAGCATATCAAAGAACCCAAAGAATTCAATTTTTGTTAAAATCAAACTAAGTTTAATTTTGGACCCTTTGGACCTAAATGTAGACCAATTTGAAAACGGAACCAAAAATTAAGAATCTAAATACACGGTTAGATTCGGCATATCAAAGAACCCCAATAGTTCAATTTTCGATGAAATCAAACAAAGTTTAATTTTGGACCCTTTTGGCCCCTAATTCCTAAACTGTTGGGACCAAAACTCCCAAAATCAATCCCAACCTTCCTTTTGTGGTCATAAACCTTGTGTTAAAATTTCATAGATTTCTATTTACTTATACTAGAGTTATTGTGCGAAAACCAAGAAAAATGCTTATTGGGCCCTTTTATGGCCCCTAATTCTTAAACTGTTGGGACCAAAACTCCCAAAATCAATCCCAACCTTCCTTTTGTGGTCATAAACCTTGTGTTTAAATTTCATAGATTTCTATTAACTTATACTAAAGTTATAGTGCGAAAACCAAATGTCTTCGGACGACAACAACGCCAACGTCATACCAATATACGACCGCAAAAATTTTGCGGTCGTATAAAAATGGAGAAAAAATTTTTAAAAATTTTAAAATCTACTGACCATCTGTCCTTGTTTGGTAAAAATCCAGAATGATTTAAGAAAGTTATTAATGTTTAAAAAACTTTAACCAAAGAGTGGTTTTTCCAATTAGGTCCTATGTTCGGCTTTGGTGGCCATCTTAGATTACAGGTGGGGTCATCCGATATATTTCTGAAAGAGGACCATCGCTGCCAACTTTTGTTAAATTTGGCCTTTGGTTTCATTCAAGACGATCTTTAAGTAAACTTCTCATATGGGCCTACCTTAAACTATGTTCAGCTCTGGTGGCCATCTTGGATGATGTGCCAGGCCATCGGATACAATTCCGATTAGGACAATTGCTGCCAAGTTTTGTTCCAATCTTTATATCAGCCAATCAGAAACAAGACCTGCCCATGGCAGCCATGCTAGTCTTCCAATCAGGATGAATAAAATTCATTTCATAAAACAATTTCCATAGATGCTTCCTGTCAAGTTTGGCTGACTGTTTTGGCCAATCAGTTCCATAGAAAATCTTTTTTTAATCAACCAACAAGAATTGCGCATGACAGCCATGTTTGTTGCTGGTTGTGATAAAATGAGGAAACTTTGTAAAGAACCTCCCATAGATGCTTCCTGTCGCATTTTGTTCTATTTGGCCAGAGGAGAATATTTTTTTTATATTTGCCAATAATAAACAAGAACTGCCTATGGTGGTCATATTTGTAGTCAGCTTCGGACAAAATGAGGAAACTTTATAAAGGTCTAAAAGGAACTCCAATATATGCTTTCTGTCAAGTTTTGTTCCATTTGGCCAAGTAGTTTCAGAGGAGAAGATTTTTGAAAACTCAGCCAATCAGAAACAACAATTTCCCATGGTGGCCACGTTTGTTTTCCGATCTGGACGAAATGAGCATTCTTTATAAAGGACTTTACATAGATGCTTCCTGCCAAATTTAATTCCATTTGGCCCAGTGGTTTCAGAGGAGAAGATTAAAATGTGAAAAGTTAACAGATGGACGTTGGACAGACAACAGAATTCAGTGAAACCAGAGTTCGCAAAATTTCCTATCAGACATAGGACTGACAGAATGCAAATTGCTGCCAGTCCCACAAAAAATTGGTGGTCCTACAATCTGCGAAACTTATAACATAAGATACACAAGACGCTTAAATAACGGACCTAATGAAATTTTGGCGGTTGGGGCGATATTCGCAAACTCTGAGTGAAACAATTGCATTCCAACAGTTTATTGGATGATGATTACTTGACAGTAAAAAATCAATATCTCAAACGGTGGTAATAATCTTATGATATACAATTGTTCAAAGTTCGTTACAAAATATAGGGGTGGGGGAGGTTTGTAGATCGTAAACTTCATGAAATTTGTAAACCAGATAAGGGATTTAAGGTCAAGGATTGTTTTATTAATAATATTGATCATTTATTATAGATGGATGAATTATTGTTTAACGTCCAGTGGCAACCAGGTGCATATCAGGACGAGAACATGTTGATATGATAATGAATATGATCCCTGCTTTGTACTAGACCGACACGCTAAGTCGGATTTTTAATGTGCTAGCTCACGAGGTAACTGTCTGCAGGAAGACATATCACCTCACTCGGACACATTATACTGACTCCGAGCCGACCAGTCTTTGCTCTTACTCCTAGATGCTGCAAATACCAATTTTAATGTCTTTGGTTTGACCCAGCCGGGGATCAAACTCGCGACCTCCCAGATTCGGGGTGAGCACACTACCACGAAACCACGAGGCGGTCATCATTTATTATAAAACCTGAAAATAAATAAAGTTGGAAATATGGACATAATGCTGTTATTGTGTATTCGAAAACGATCTCCTTATTTATATTAGGGCTAAAAAATGCATTTCCACAAACAGGTCAATGAGACAGATTAAGAATTATATATTATACAAAATCAATAAAAAATACAGGTTAATATTGATCTTTCCGAAACATAGTAGTGTTGATTTTAATTGTAATCGTAACCGTCTCCAGAGTTGGTTATCCACTTTTCAAATATAGCCATTGATTGGTCCAACTCTTGCACTTGTATTCAAATGGCCGACCTACTGTCTGGACACTCAGTTGGTAAAATGGATTTTTCACATATTGAAAGTCTATAGTTAGAATTATTACACAATCTTTTCTTGTTATTAACCTTATTGAGTCGTCCAAGAAAACATAATTTTTTTTAAGTTGTTTACAAAGATTATGTTTGTAGACCTCACAAATGATTCTGAATAGGGAATTTCCAATAGAAAAATTATGCCCTTGAAAATTTCAAAAAAATAATAATCTGAATTTATCAACTCAGACCTATCCTAAAATTTGTAAAATTGTTATTCTAAATATTTTTAATGTGTTTTGTGCATATTTCATACAACACAGGGTTGTAATACTTAATTTTATAAATTCTCATAAGAAGAGTTATCTCCCTTTTATGTTAAAAATTGCATAGGCGGAATTTCTTTGTTTCTCTGGAAGCCATGATTGAACAAAATCAGGTAAGTTCAATTATTTCAGTTACGACATAGCTCATTGCATCTTTAACCCAAGTGACTAGACAATTCACATAGATTAAGGTATTTAAATTTAGAAAAATCCATTTTATGAACTGAGGTGTCCAGACAGTAGAGATGGATGACGCAGATGACAGCTTCAAGTTAAAAATGAAACAACAAGGCACACTATTGTCTTTTCTCAGTGGAAATGCTGAAAATCTTCCCTCAGAAAAAAAGGTTACAACGAACAAATTATATGACCGAGACGAAACAGGGTTCAAACAGTTTCCGTGGCTGGAATTGACTGAGTCTGAGAATGAGACTTGCGTAAGAGATGCAAACGAAGTAAATATATTCATCAGTGTTAAAAAGTGTGGCAGATCGAAAAGAGGATGATCTACGAAAACACGAGCTGGCAAATGAGAATTTTAGTACTACATGTTGTAATACTGATGAATCTGTTTCAGTGTTTATTGGTTTATTTGAAATAAAAGTTCCTGATTAACAGTGATATGTGTTTTACTTTATATTTTGTGGCTACTGAAACTTAAATGTGGCCAACTAGAAATCTCAGTAATTAGCCAATTTGGCTAACGGGAATTCTTACCTACCGCTAACACAGGGAGGAAACAATTTGAATGAATTCATGCAGGAAGGTTGGACATTTTGGTTCCCATATGAGGTTTTTAAACAGAATTAGAAAATTCTAAGAATATCATCATACCCTATAATGATTCCCCTGTCACATAATTAGCAGCATTTTTACATCTGTAATACATGTATTATGTTAGCGCCATAGCTTTTGGCAGACATAATTTTAGGTGTTTCATGCAGCAGACCGAATTTTAAATCGTGTTTTCCAGAGCGAATTTGTTGTTTATGGATCATTTTTTTTATTCAAAAGACTTATATTTGCTGACCAAACATCCAAATCATCTTTAATTAACTAAAGTATTTGAATTGCCAATAAATGCTGACATGTAGTGCAATGCTGTGACTGAGAGAGACCTGTTGTGACTTGGAGGAACTAGAAGTGATTTGGAGAAATCAATATCTAGCACATCGTAATTAGAAAATTCAGTAGTGCATTATAATATTTGTATTATATCCCAGTCGCAAGAGTGGCTGGTATACTGGTATACTTTGTTTGTTTGTTCGTCATTCCTTCCATCTGTACGTCCAGCTGTCATTCTGTCTGAAACTTCCATCAATAGAATCTCTGCTTTGATGCAACTCAATATTGATAAGTTTTAAGGTTTAAGTGATTTCCATGTCTGTCCGAAATCAACTTCTGTTTGGTGGGACTTTGAATTCTCCAAAACCAAGTACAAAAAAATGCATGTTTACATTTAGCAGATTCTCACTAAGAATTTTTCATGATGAGTCCTGGGACTCATCATTTTTCAGAATGGTGAGTCCCAGGTGAAAATTTTCATTACACATTTCTTGGCACCTATTGGATTGATTTCTTTTGTCTGCCGCTTCATATTGATGAGTTTGAAGGTGTAACCAACCTAATTCCTGTTTTTTTAGGGACTTTGAAATTCTCCTTATATATGTATGTACATATAGTGAAGATTTTCGTCGCATATTTCTTTGGTTCTATGGAATGGATTGCTTTCATATTTGGTCTGCTGCTTCATATTGATGTTTTAAAGTGTAACCGATTTCCGTGTTCATTAAACACCAATTTCCTGTTTGGCTCGATATTATTAGTACATATAAAGGTTTTTGTTTGGTGCATATTTTTTTTACTTCTATTGAAGGGATTAATTTCATATTTGGTTTGTAGCTTCATATTGATTAGTGGTAAGGTGTAAGTGATTTATTTTGTCTGCAGCTAAAATAACATGTTGATAAGATGCTATGAATAATGCCTGCTTTTTGTTTTACAAAGAGGGGTATACTTAGCACGACTATGCATGCACTTGCGAAATAATTGTAGACTTGTCTTTTTAACAAATTTTAATGTTTTTTTTACCTACCGATAATTATATTACAATGTATGTCGATGTTGATTTTTAGAGGGGTACGTATTGTTGCCAGACATGAAACCAAAATTGTGATTTGTAACCTAATTGTTAATTATGTATGTTTCTCCATAAAATACAATGCATGTGTGAAATGTAGGTCAAGGTGACTTAATAGTTGTTGAAACCTCTTGTACTTAAAAAGAACAAGTCAGGTGTTAATCGTCATTGATGTACATGTACCACATATAGTTGCTACGAAACGGTCCTAAACACAAAATTTAACAAGATTCATTCAAGCATACAATATAGGCCAATGTGATTTAATTATTGTTGAAACCTGTTGCACTATGCAAGTTCATTGCAGTGGTGAAATATCACTGATGTAGCACAAAGTGTTGCTCAGAAATGAACCTAAAAGAAAAACTAAACTTAATCGAGACTGATGTATTGACGGAAGAAAAAGGGTAAAACTATATATCCCTTCCATTTTCATGGTAAAGTTTAGGGAGTTGGGGAATTACATTTAATATTGGAAAGGCAACTTTTTATCATGATTACATAATACTCCACTGAATTTACTAATTATTGATTCCTCCAAATCACATCTACATGTAGTTCCTCCAAGTCACAACAGGTCTCTCTCAGTCACAGCATCGTACTAAATGTCCGTATTTGTTGGCAATTTAAAGACTTTGGTTAATTAAAATGTTTGGTCAGCAAATAGAATGCTTTTGAATACAGCAAATGACCCAGAAACAACTATTTCGCTCTGGAAAACACAATTTGAAATACCATTGCCCAAAATAGGTATATGATTGATTAACATGTCTTTCTGTGGACTGTTTTCATGTGAGCAGGTTTGAATTCGGCTAAAGTGTTACATTTAAGGCACATCGTAATGTTTTTTTTTTTTTGTCGTGAATATGGAATATTTGCTCCTGGTTCATCCATATTGAAAGAAAGCATCAGATCATCATTTGTGTTTTAAGTTGTAAATTCAAAAAAAGATTTATTTCCTTTCGCACTTTACAGGTACCCTGTAATATCTGCTCTGAACTAATTTTCCATGCCTTTCATAACCAATTCTACTCGGAAAATTTTTCAAAAATAATTGTATCTAAATTGGGTACTACACCCGCATCAAATGGGAATTTTTTCATCTAATCACATTTCCAAATGTTTTAAATTCTCAGCATTTTGCTAAAATAACATAACCAACTGTTATGAATACGAGAGATAAGTGGACGAGTAATATACACTTCATACAAAACGACAGGAAAGTCCACCTTTTAAAAAAACTTGGTCGTAACACCAGTGCAATGCCGTCTTGACTGGGCCGGGAGTCAAAATGACTTGTATTTTGGGGTTCGTTAGCCCTATAAATATATATAGTATATACATGTATTATAGAGATGAGAGTTGAAAGTGTTCATTGAAAATTAATATCAAATTTTTATAAAAGACTAATTATCTTTTGAAATTACAATATATAAAAAAAATTTTCAAAACTTTTTCTGAAATGAAAAAATTATATGACAAATAAAGATAAAATTTAATAGTTACAAAAACTACGTGACATTTTTACCATCTGTTTATGTCAGTGTTCTCCCTCCTCCAAGATGCTATATTTTTTAACATGTTGAAATTTCACATACGAATTAATAATTAAAACTAATGATTGTTGATACTGACAGTCTTTATTGTATGATTGGAATAGATACAATATGTAAGACGTAGAGATATCCAAGGAAACCTCTCATGCAAAAAAAAACGTAAATACAAAAGTTATATTATAATCTCAATTGTGAAGATCCCAATATATTAAACTCTGTTTGCAGATTTTTACATGTTAAATACCATGAGTCTTTATATTTTAGATAATCGTGGTTTATCTATTTATAGTGAATGTTTTCTGTCATGTTACTGCAGTTGTCTACAATTTTCTGTTAATCAAATAACTTCTTCCCTCTTCAATGTTTTTTGTTACTCTGTAGTGTTACTTAAGTTATTTCCCCTTAGAGTGCCCATTAATTGTCTAATAAACATTATCTTATCTATCAACCATTAATCCAAAAACTATGGTGCATTATTTGTATTTATGTATTTCTTGTAACTTGGAGGTTAGGCTTCGCCGGCATGCTGTTTTCTGTTACCTTTGTGCTCCGTTCCATAAGACAAATATCAATGCAACCAAAAAACAGCCACAGGAATCAAAAACATTTTTCAATTCAAATATATAAGTCCTATTTTACCATTATCGGCATTAAGCATTCCTTTACATATTAATATAAAAATTCAGGGCAAATGTGAATTCGGCCCATTTAGGGTAGGGCAAACAAGCCCAAATTCTGTATTCGAAGGGAGTGGATACAGAGTTATAAGTATTCTAAGAAAATCTAAATTTATTTATGAATGCATTTCTTCTCCAATTCATACCTGCTCAGCAACTTTTCTTAACTGTTTTTCCCTTTCATACTGAGTCAGCAACTGCTCATTATCATCTCTTAAAAGTTCGACTTCTACGTCACATTCCTGCTTGTCTTGCAGAGCTTGATCTAATCCCTCCAAAAGACCAACGGTTAGTGGCATCAACTCTTTTACAACATCTTCGTCGTATTTTTTAATCATACGTTCAAACTCTTTGTAAACATTCGTGGCAAGCGCTGAAACCTTTTCAGACATGACATGACCCTCTTCGTTAGTTCCGTACACCGTTTCTGCGATTGCTGCCATTATTATAATTGTAAATATTTATTTGTTGTCTTAAAAACAGTTAACGAGTCAGAATTTTCTCTTTAAATGACCAAAAACACTGCTTTAAAAACAAATATGGTCTGACGTTTAATTCGTCCATCTTGACAATTGATAAATTGGATAAACATATGATTAAATGAGCATGCGCAAGGTGTTCAGGAATATCCGGGAAGTAGGCAGTTCTGGGTCCAATTTTTAATGGAATTTTGAAATGACTCTATACAAGTTTTAGCTTTCTAAAAAGCTGTGGACTGCTTCGCTATATCTTAATTTATGGTAATATGTGAGCATGTGGTTGTTGATTTAGTATTGGAATTCTCTGTTGACCAGTAAAATTTTCCGCGCGAAAATAACAGACACAACTCTGGAGGTGTGCCTAGCTGGGCAGAAGTTATAAAGTAGAGATCATGCATTTTTTGTTGTAAACATAGGAGTATAGTGTATACGATTAAGCAAAACAAAACGTGTGTATTGCAGATTAATAAAGCAAATATACACGCATTAATAATTGATTTCAATAATGAATTTCAGAATATATGAATATTACAAAAACATGTAATGACAGTTGATCGGAACTGATATACACATAGTTAATTTTCCTGCTTTTGATGAGTTATCCTGAACGAGTAAAGTCTGTAATTCTTTAACTTTTTAGTTTGTTGTTGTCTTTTACGATTTTATATTTGGTTTTGCTCGACTTCTGTATTTCATACATTTTAGTCGTTTTACGCCCCTTTTGACAGCTCACCATTTCCATTTATTTTTCTTGTAATTCTTTATCCCAATGGCTGTTGCTGTATCTCAGTATGCTGTATACCTTATTTACTGCCTCCTTTTAAACAAGTCCTAATTTACGGCCCTGTATATGAAACAACACGTATGACTTCTTGATAAACAGAGCTTTTAAATTATATAAAGATTGTTTGAAAGCTATATACAAGGACGTATAACTAACATATATACGTCCTTGCTATATATATATATTTTTAAAATATCTTTTAACGCGTTAAAACATCTTTTATCGCGTTAAAACACCCTTTATCGCGTTAAAATACTTTTCATCGCATTGAAACACCTTTTATCGCGTTAGAATATATTTTAACGCGATAAAACACCTTTTATCGCGTTAACATACCTTTTATCGAGTTAACGCGATAAAACACCTTTTATCGCCTTAAAATATCCTTTAACGCGCTAACATACCTTTTATCGCGTTAAAACATCTTTTATCGCGTTAAATATATTTTTATCGCGATAAATGTATCTTTATCGCGTTAAAATAAGTAGAATAACGTTAGATGGTGATTTTTGTCAATGAATTAACGTACCTCTTGACAACTGAAGTCTCAAACCCTGACTTGGGAAGGTGTGCATAAAGATGTCATAGAAAGGATGTTCCATTTTTTTTTTAAAGATTTCGATGTAAAACCTACAATATTATGGAGTTTACCAAATATTTTCAAAATTCGAAAAAAACATAATTTCTTAAGTTATAATGAACAAATTGGTAAATTTGTTTCACCACAATGTATTGTTGTTTTAAGACCTTAACACTTTGAAGTTCGTTCAGGGCTAGAAATCCACATTAACATTTATTAACGAACAGTTGTTAATTTTTATATTATCTAATCATATCCCCGCTCCGATAGGGGGGGGGGTGTATAATGTTCTACCCTTGTGGTTCCGTCCGTCCATTAGTGGGTCCATAACAAAATTTTTCGTCGCTCTTTTCTCTCCTACCACTCATCACAGCCACTTGATATTTTGTCACAAGCCATCTCCCGGAGCCATTTACAGATACATCATATCGTGGGATACGTTTTTGGAAAAAGGCGACTTCAACTTCCTGTTTGACGACTTAGTTTATTTTTCGACCTTATGGTTTGGAATACAGATTTTTCGTAACACTTTTCTCTGCAACTACTCATCACAGCCGCTAGATATTTTGTCAGAAGTCTTCTATAAGTATTTTATATCGTGGGATGCGTTTTTGGGCCAAGGCAACATCAACTTCCTATTTGTGGACTTAGTTTATTTTTCGACCTTATGGTTTTTAATACAAATTTTTCGTAACACTTTCCTCTTCAACTTATCACATCCAGTTGATATTTTGACACAAGCCTTCTATAGGTATGCCATATCGCGGGATATGTTTTTGGACCAAGTCGACATCAACTTCCTGTTTGACGACTTTTAGTTTTCGACTTTATCAAAAAGCGGGGGTATTACGAGTGAGCAATGGCTCACAGTACAATCATCTTGTTTAATGTAGTTAATGCATGATTTATATGCAGCGAAAATCCAAGAAATACCACAAAATATGGTACTGCTAAATTGTTGAAACCATGTTTTAAGGACATCGAACAAAAACATGTTAGACTTCCTCATGCATGTTGTATACCTTTTGTTTCCTAATTGTATGTTAATCAAATAGAATCATTTGTAATTAATGTATGACATTAATGTTAATCATTCTTCCCATTTTGATTAAACAATAAAGTTGTGTGTTTGTATTCGGGAAGGGGGGGGGGGGGGGGGGGGTACACCGCGTAACGGTGATAATCTGTGGTTTGCTTGCTTACATATTGCTCTGTGTTTATTACATCAGGATTTTATTTGAATAATTTCATTGCTGGAGGGATATATGGATTCAGATACAGATTAGTGTAGATGCTGATATTTCTTTTCTGTGATATTGTTTTTTGTTGTTGTTTTTTGTTGTTGTTATTTTTATTAAAAACAATATTGACGTCTTTCACTTTCATTTATTACATTTGTTATTACTTTCAACCTGTCATATTGAATTCATTAAAATAGTTTAAAACTTACATTTATTCCGTCCTGTAATATACCAATGTCCTTTATGCATACATTTATTTTTTAGCTCTTTCCTAAGACATTCAAATGATGACTTTTCTTCAAGTAAATAAATATCCTGCTCGAAGACCTATTTCCACCTTCTCGTTGGTGAGCAGAGGACAACAGATAATTCTTTTAAAAATTATCTAGCTGACGGAAGAGGCATTTTTAAAATTATTTTCAAGCACGATATTATTTTTGCAGAAAAGTAAAATATCTTTTTGCTGAAACGTAAACTTTTATTTGCGGAAACGTAATATTTTTTTATGCAGAAAAGTAATGCTAATTTGCGAAAACGTAATGCGCCTTGAATCTTGAATCAAACAATCACTGACCAATCAAATATATTTACCTTTGAAACTTAAAAAATTAAATTGTAGAAACTTTATTTGTGACACCCAGGACGTTAAGCATCAATCAATAAACACTAGTATATATTTGAGTATTTTTTCCCCAATATTAAAAAAAATCTACCTTTTGGATCTGAATGATTTGTTATAAGAGTTATAGAATCGACACCAAAATTATTGTTAATTTTAAATATAAAATTGACAGATGAGCGGGGATGCTTAAAATGAGTATGTTGCTCCATCGACATATTTTAACGCGATAAAAGGTATTTTTAAAAACATATATATAGCTTTCAAACAATCTTTACATAATTTAAAAGCTCTGTCTATCAAGAGGTCATACTGTTGTTTCATATACAGGGCCGTTAATTAGGAATTGTTTAAAAGGAGGCAGTAAATAAGGCGGGACATGGAACATAGACATATACAATAATAATATTAATGGTATAAATGTTGAGGAAATAAAATAAATACAATATACAATATATGACACATGGATATATAAACATGTTAGAATAAATGTGATGATTAGTGAAGTAAGAGGTAAAATAGGATGGAAAAGGTGGGTGATTAATTGAGAGAATCCATTTTATCATTTATCACTCTAATGAACTTGCACAGTTTTTTTAGTTTGGATTGCTTTGTTGTATTCATAAGTTCATTAAACTTTAAAATATTATAATTTTTTGTAAATATTTTAGCTGAAAACTGTTTTTTTTTTCTAGTCTAGAGTCCGTCAAGGACACCAGAAGCTGAACAGATTTAAGTGCTTTATCCTGCCATTTCGTCCTTTTCCAGCTTAGTTTACTACGTTTCACAGTGATATCAAGGGATGCAAAAAATGGCTTATAACGATTAAAGAAATATTTTGTGTCAGCAAAAATGCATGTTAGTATTCATATTATGTACCTACAAAGTTCATATTAGATTTGCGGAAGTGCGATCAAAGTACGGACCAGAAGTGCCCCGTACACGTTAAAAATTTGGTGGCAGCGGTGGCACGTTTGTTGCTTATATATATTTGTTGATTTTCACTTGTGGATTGTTAATATATAGTGTAAATATATTCTCTGAGTAGTTATTGCAAATAACTGTGATCCATAGTCTCTAGTTGTAAAGAGAATATTGGGATTTTACCATGGATAATGCACATCTGAATAAGGAAATTGGTAGTTTAACCAATGAAATAGAACAGATAGAACATAGTTTAAAACAAAGTTTATTGCATTCAACGCCTAAGGGTGAACGTATCAAGTCACATCGTGCAAGTGCGCAAAAGGATTAGGGTTGGCTAGCGGCATTGATTCCCAGTATGACAGTGATTCCGAAAGTAATACTGTAGTGATTGATAAACAAAAACCAAGGGTGCATTTTTCGGATCTGACGCCGAGTCAGAGTGATAGTTTTAGTGTCAAATACACATTGCCGCTTGTGAACGTGAGCAAGCAAAGTGAAGTTAGTCATGCTAACAGAAATGCGATATTAGTTCTTCACCATTGAATATTGTGCAAACAGATGCAGCCACACAGAGCGCAATGACTAGTGATGATAAATGTAGGCAAACAAGACAGATACCATTCGAAAATCAAGGAGTGAAGTGCAAACCGTCCACATATGATGGATTAAGCTCCTGGACTGACTACAAATCCCATTTTGACGTGGTAGCTTTAGTGAATAGCTGGAATGAACACCATCAAGGATTGTATCTGGCCGTTTCTCTTAGAAGACAGGCACAGGTTGTGCTTGGAGACTTATCAACTGATATGCGCGGTAATTATAAAACTTTAGTTAATGCATTAGAGGAGCGTTTTGCCCCTTCTAGCCAGACAAAATTGTATCGGGTCCAATTCCGGGAACGTAAACAAAAAGCATCCGAAACATTACCAGAGATGGGACAAGCCATTAGAAGACTGTCAAACCTTGCCTATCCAACTGCATCACGTAATGTATGCGAAACACTCGCAAAAGAACAGTTTATAGATGGTCTATTTGATGCAGAAATGAGATTGAAAATTAAACAGTCAAGACCATGCAGTTTAGACGACGCTGTTCGTTTGGCTGTTGAGTTGGAAGCTTTTTATAAAGCAGAAAATTGCAGTAAGGTGAGCCGTGGACAATTGAGATCCGCCACTCCAAGTGAAAGTCGTATGCCAAATGAAGACTTGAAGAAACACGGAGAATACATTAGAAAATTAGAGTTATCTATGAATTCGATGGCAGACATGATTAAGGACTTACAAAAAGAAATTAAGAATCTAAACAGTGAAGGGAATACGTTTAACAGAATGAGGAGGACAACAGACAAGCGGAATATAGAGTGTTATAATTGTGGACAAAAGGGTCACTAGAAGAATGAACGAACGGAACCCTTAGATAATACCAAACAAACCAATGGAGGTAATTCGCCAAACAAATAGGGTGCCACATCAAGAGGTCTTCATAGAAGTAGAAAACAGTCAACCAAATCAAGTGTTCAATTATTGAAGAAGCTGGCATCTATGTCGATACTGTGTTGAATGGGCGAGATTGTAAATTTCTCGTTGAAACTGGGGATACTTTGTCAATTGTTTCACACAATTTATTCGAACACTTGTCCTGCAAGCAAAAACCTGTGTTGTCTGAAACTGGCCAAAATGGTGGATCTTTATGATTTATCATTATTTGGTAAAGGTTTTTTCGACATGAAAATAGGAAAAGATGTCTTTCAAATTGACGCACTAGTGGTTGAGGTAAAAACGGACGGGATACTTGGATTAGATTTCCTCAGGGAAAACAAGGGTATAGTTGATGTGGTGTCAGAAAGGCTTATCTTAGGAAAATCAAGTATCGATTTGATTAGTATTTCCCCTTCATCTGAAATGGTTATACGGGGCAAATTGTGCGTCCAAAAAGGAACAACTCTAAACTCCTTTGAGGGAATAGTCGAACCAACCAAGATAAATGAAAATTGTGATAAGCCGTTAGTAGCAAGGACTTTGGTTAAGGCCACGGACTGTGTACCAGTTCGATGGATGAATACCAAACCAGAAGCTAAAGTAATATATTAATGTTCCACTATTGGACAGATTAATGCAATTGACTCTGTGTGTTCAGTTTTTAGGACATGTGATTTCTGAGAAAGGAATTGCAACAGATCCGTCTAAAATTGAAGCAGTAAAGAATTGCTCAACACCAACAAATGTGACTGACCTACGATCCTTCCTAGGAGTGTGCAGTTCCTACCGTCGGGTTATAAAGAACTTTGCGACAATTGCAAAGTGTCTGCACAGTTTAACAGAGAAATGCAAGCCTTTCATATGGAATGAAAAGTGTCAGGAGTCCTTTCATTGTTTAAAGAAGTATCTGATAAGTGCGCCCATTCTCGCACATCCAGATTTCACGAAGGATTTTATTCTTGATACGGACACAAGCAATGAATCAATTTGGGCTGTGTTGTCCCAGATAAATGACCATGATGCTGAAGTTGTAATAGGATATGCCAGCCGAGCTTTAAGCAAGGCCGAACGCCGTAATTGTGTAACGAGGAAAGAATTACTTGCAGTTGTGAATTTCCTGAAACATTACAAACACTACCTCTATGGAAGACGATTTACAGTACGAACGGATCATGGGTCTGTGAGACCATAAACTCCTAATAGCATAACCCTTTCCTGATATCTCGTTAAATAATGGTCGTGTACCACTTCTCATACACTCCTTTATATATAAGATATCTTTACCACTGTCTTGTAACTAATTTAATGTAGGTTGTTCACTTTCACCAACCTTTATTGTATTTGTTAAGGTGTTAATGGTTGCCTCGGCCTCTGGTTCTTGATTTTCCCAATCTGTAACATAACCACACTGCTTGCAAGGCATGCGACTGAGTGTATCGGCATTCTGATGCCGCACACTCGGACGATGTATTATTTTCATGTCGAATTCACTCAGTACCTCTAAGAATCGAGCCAATGGACCTCCAGGGTTCTTAAATTGCATCAGCTGGAATTACAGAAGACCTTCTTTACCGACGTTGTGTTGGGGAACCGAAATCAAGAAAGGTTGCAAACCGTTCTGCCTTTGAGTGAAAGAAGAAAGGTGCTTCAGCAGTCATGATGACAAAATATCCCCCATTTAGGAGTAAAGAAGACTCTGGAAAAGATACGCCAACAATATTACTGGCCTGGACTACAATCTGACGTAAGGATATATTTTTCAGGATGTGAGTTTTGCGCAGAGAAGAAACGACCAATTCCTACCAAAAGAGCCCCAATGGGTATTGTGCAGAGTAGTTTCCCTATGGAAAGGATTGCTACAGATATTCTTGGAGAACTTCCCGAAACAAGTACATTCTTATTGTGTCCGATTATTTCTCCAAATGGACTGAGAGTTTTGCAATGCCCAATATGGAGGTAGAAACTGTAGCCAAGATAATAGAGAAGTTGTTACGAGGTTTGGCGTGCCAGTGTATATTGATTCAGATCAAGGCCGTCAATACGAGAGCAATCTGTTCCAGGAAATGTGTAAAGTCCTAGATATAAAGAAGACCAGAAGTATCCCTTACCACCCCAAATCCGATGGTTGAAAGGTTCAATAGGACGCAATTAAGATGACTGGGACAAATCATTGCCCTACGTCATGATGGCCAACTACTGGATATACTCCCAATCACTTAATGTTGGGCAGAGAAGTGGCACCTCCTTTAGACATAATGTACGAGATGCCTTTGGCAGTGAAGGATGTGCCAAACAAGTGGGAGATGAAGGAACGCATGGAGAAAGCTCATTCAGTTGTGAGGCAGAATACTGAAAAGGCAATGTTTCGCCAAAATAAATACCACGATCTGAAACTTTCGTGGCAGAATTTCGAGAACGGTGAAGAAGTTTACGTTTATTTCCCTACTCGAAAGAGTGGACAATCAGCAAAAACTCAGTTCATTTTGGAGGGGACCATTCCAAATAATTGATCGTTATACATCGGTTACCTACAAAGTTAACTGTGGTTATCGGGGAAAAGGCCAAGTCATTCACGTGGATAGGATTCGAAAGAAGAATGCGCAAGTTCTTACAGGGGAAACAGAGGTAGACATAAATGTTCAACAGGATCTTGACCTCGCAGACACTGAAGGTGTCAGTAGTATAACGGACGAAACTGTTAGTTTCTTCAATATTACTCAGGAAGATGGATGAAAGACTTGTACATAAAATTATGTTCGACTAATGGTGTTTGTAAATATTGTGATTTTAACTAATTTTGCTACTGAGTAAATATATGACCAATTCATGTTAAAACCTTTCATTCATTTTCGGATAGCATTGTATATATGCAAAAGTTTCATGTGTGTAATGTGGTGTTATTTTTCTCGTTAGAGAAATATCTAAGACAAAGACAACTCCTAGGAAGCCGATTCCTCCTATGGAAGGAAACGACGAGAAGTTACCATTTCCGTTCTGTCCCCAAACATTCAGGACAAAATAATAGCGTAACAGACATATCATAGAGTGCACTGACACCCGTTTATTCTGTGACTTGTGTCCATTTAACACTACCAAACGGGCTTATCTTAATAAGCACACCAAGAACATTCATTGTAGTGCAACCGCAGAGAAAGAACTGTCGCCCGAAAAAGGTGAAGCAGGCGAGGAACCAAACAACAATGATGGTGCTGCAGCAGATATGGAGAGTCGGAGGAGAAAAAAAAGAATCGGACGTGGAAGACAGTCGTCTTGATGATATGAGAAAGGATTCAAGAAGTCTGTTTGAAATGATATCCAGTGACGAAGAATTATCTGACATCAAGTTACCGGATACTCCGATGGGAGAAGGAGTCAGTGCCCGTGGAGTCGTGGAAAACCAGGGCAAAGGTGAGGAGGTAGAGAGTGGCCCTTCAGTCGTACAGGGCAGGGTAGTCCGAAAGGACACCCGACCTTTTCCAATATTTACACCAACAAGAAGGTTACCAGATCTGAGAAAGAAGTTGACAAAAGTACTACCACCACCTCAGCTCGTCAGTACTCCTGTGGAGAGGAATGTTGTGAAAAATGTGGAAAATCCGTCAGATAGCGAGCCTAAAACGGTTACCAAGTACATTAAAATCATCACAAAATATGAAAAAGATGGCAAAAGATAAAGATCGTTGAGAAGAAAGTGCCCGCATGAACTGGATTCCTAATTAAAAAGTGAAGTGACACTACAAATAGTAAAGGATTTCTTAATTATTTAATGTTATGTCAAGTCATTAGGAAATGACTTTGTAATAAAATATTGTGTTTTATATTTGTTCTCTATATGTGTCCTTCGGATGAGACATAAAACCGATGTCCCGTGTCCAGGGAGTGTCACGCCTTGTGCACGCAAAAGACCCCTCCTGCAGTTTTAGATTAGAGTAGGCTCCTTAGGGCCGCTGCAGAGGCAAAATTACTTCTTACCGGAGTTTGGTGAATTCTAAGATTTCCCAGTGACAGTCTAAATATTCCGCAGATATATGTGTTCAAAGTTTAGGTAGTTTGAGTGAAAAGACGTATTACATTTCTGTTAGCCTTTAATAATGTTTTCGTATTTAATAGGATGTGCTGATAGGCTCTGAAAGATTTTATACTTAGTATCTTTGGATTGTTATTTTTTTATGATGTGTTGTTCCAGTATTGTGCTTTGGAAGAAGCAAGTTGTGATTCACTTAGTACCCAGTTGTGGTTTGTTTTAAGCTATGTTTAGCTTCTATGTACCCAGATAATTTTGCTTTGAGCATGTGATATAATAAATGGGCAAAATTTATCACCTCATTTCCCGCTTAAAATCAAAGGTTGTGTGATGGGATTACATTGTTTACTTGTTTATTCTCAATTTATTTTAGGTTAAGGTTAGTATTATTTCAATCTAATTAAAAACCGATCTCTCATCGCTCCCGTTTTCTGATATGTCGCGTGGGAGATCTAACGAAATCCGCTTTGAGGTCACATGTGAGTGAACTGGAACTTATGAATTTATAATGACATGCAAATGAGTTGACTTCCTATCAGTAAGCCAATCAAAAAAGTTTATGAATTCTGGGGACTGACGATTTCTTCGTTAATAAAATGAGTTACATCCCTTTACCACACGATCAACTTACAAGATCGCCTAAGCCGCAATTTCACTGGTCGAACAGGACACACCTACGAGGTCACTAACATGTGACCTCAAAGCGGGTTTCGTTAGATCTCCCACGCGACATATAAGAAAACGCGAGCGATGAGAGATCGGTTTTTAATTAGATTGGTATTATTTATAGTTCCATACTTTTTCCTTCTGAGCACGGCCATTGAAATTCTCACCGGATCACAGATCTGTCTGGCTCCATTGTCTGATCGGATCAGCCCGGCCGGGCTTGGTCACCGGGGAACTATAAATACTGCCGTCCTCACCGGGACAAGGGGATTCGGGATATAGACGCTGAACAGAGCACAAGGAATTTATCCCATTTTGGGGATACATACAGAGGGTAGGGCGGGTGGCTTTTAAGACATGTCAACTGATCTACAAGTGAACAAATGTTTACCAATAACGTATTCGTTGCCTTTCTGTCTTATTACTGTATGTTGGCATATTTCTATGTTGAAAAGGATGTAAATAAACGCCATGTTTATACTTCATGTTTGTATTTATCCCGTGAACTCGGGTTTATTATAGCGGGAAACGTCAAACAGACAACGAAGCCACACAACATACGAGAATCTGACTCCCGTTACATTGGGGGATCGTCCGCGGGATATTTTACCAATTTTTTGTTTGTTCTATTTTGAGGTATACAAATGTCCGATTTTGGATATGGAATCAGACAGATTTTTATCTGTAATGTTACTCTACTGTTAATGTTATCCACCACGGAACATCCGTAAAACCGAAATTTGTTTAAGTTGTAACGACAAGCCGACCCTACCTATTTTTTTGGTTACATTTTTGTGATCTCGTATCCACAAGACTGATTTTAGAAGTTCAGAACACATCGTAGGAATGAATAGAGAACATTTTGTTCTCGAATGTTCATCACTGTATCCTAGATTTATTGCATCTAAAAATCTGTCTAAAAATCGTTCCGAAATTACTATGGAAACGTTCATATATGTTACTCACGTCTACAGACAAATATTTCGAAACGCCATGTTTACAAAATGACGTCTATGAAAGGCCGTTTATGTTAAAAATGATATAAAATAACGCGTTAAAAATTTAACGCGATAAAATGTAAATTAATGCGATAAAACCACATTTAACGCGTTAAAAATAAGAACATTGAAAAGAAATTGAAAAATGCTATAAATTTTATCGCGTCATTCACTAACGGCTTAAATAAATTTTATATCGTAAATTTTAAGTCGCAAATTCTGATGCAGACTAGCCATTGATGTCTTTAAGAAGAATATCAACGCGTTAAGACATATTTTTAACGCGTTAAAACACCTATTTATCGCGTTAAAACGCCAATTTAACGCGTTAAAAAAAAATTTAGTAAAATATAAACTTTTAGTCTAGAACATCAGAGATAATACTTTAATTGATTTCATTTGTCGTTTTTGGACGAGTTATTAGTTATTTAGAGACGTTTTGGAGGACTTATATGTAGTATTCAGTTTGGAAGTTATGAGATAATATACATATGACACTTGTTTATTTTATTATTGTTATAATTTTGAATTTCAGGTAGATTTGTTGAAGGGAAAACTAGATTATAAAACGGTAGATCAAATTGATAGTTTACAGGAACAGTTATTCAAGGGTTGAGAGAACTAAAATGTTTTGAACATACAAAGACAGCAACCTTATAACAACTTTTTTTATACTGCATATTTTGCATATTGTGTCGAGGCAGTTAAAAGAAAAGTTTTCCAGTTCTTGGTGTGTATATTCACGTATTTAAAAGGATGACGGGTGTATGGATATCCCCTTTTTCTGTATCGAATAATAAACTCCAAGTTTTTTTAAACTTGTGTGTTTTTTCTCTTACTTCATACGAATGATATACGTGGACGTGGAAGCGATCTGATATTCTGCCAGCAATGAAATTATTCAAATAAAATCCTGATGTAATAAACAAATAGCAATATGTAAGCAAGCAAACCACGGATTATCAGCGTTACGCGATGTAATCCCCCCCCCCCCAAATACAAACACACAGCTTTATTACTTAATCAAATGGGGAAGAATAATTAACATTAATGTCATACATTAATTACAAATGATTAAAATGATGCAATGTTTTATCGCGTATTTTAACGCATTAAAAGATATTTTAACGCGATAAAAGGTGGTTTATCGCGTTAAAAGGTGTTTTATCGCGTTAAAATATATTTTAACGCGATAAAAGATGTTTTAACGCGATAAAAGATTTTTTAATGCGTAAAAATATATTTTATCGCGTTAAAAGATATTTTAACGCGATAAAAGGTGTTTTATCGCGTTAAAATCAATTTTAACGCGATAAAATATATTTTATCGCGTTAAAAGATATTTTAACGCGATAAAAGGTGAATCAATTTTAACGCGTTAAAAGATGTTTTAGCGCGATAAAAGATGTTTTAACGCGTTAAAAGATATTTTATCGCGTTAAAAGATATTTTATCGCGTTAAAAGATATTTTAACGCGATAAAAGGTGTTTTATCGCGTTAAAATCAATTTTAACGCGTTAAGCGATTATTTAACGCGATAAAAGGTGTTTTATCGCGTTAAAATATATAGCTTTCAAACAATCTTTACATAATTTAAAAGCTCTGTCTATCAAGTACGGAAGCGTATAGGTATCTTTTTTTGTTGTTGTTGCTATTGACTTGTTGCGTTATATCATACTTATCGATATATTTTATGTCGACTTGTGTGGCGATACCGCAATAAGTTATGAAAAATATTGCGAAATATTGTGCTATATCAAAACAATGCGATATAAAAAATATTGACTTGAAGTAGATGCCAATATATTTATGTCGATACAAATTATAATCGAATTTAATTATATCGATTAAAAATGACAATCAATTTATCAAATATATTTATCTCAATATTTCGAGAACAATACCGCTATATGTTTTTTATATTACGATATATCGATATACTAGAAAATGATTTGTTGCGTTATTTCAACATATATCGATTTTAATATTATACAATTATCCCCCTTGTTGGTGTGTGACCCGACGGTTTGTCTCCCAGAGGAAAGTAAGGTCACCCGAGGGCTTGCCCGAGGGTGACCTTAATTTCCGAGGGGAGACAAACCGTTGGGCCACACACCAACAAGGGTGATAACTGTTATATTATATCGAATATTCAACTTTTGACAGCACTCGAAATTTTCCGTTTAGGGGACGACCATTTGATATTCTGGTGGGGGCCAGGAGGATGTATTGCAAATAAATAAGGGACGAGATCAAAAGTTCAATGTCGGATAAAAAACTTAATTCACATAGTTTTTTCACTGACCCCCCCCCCCCCTTTCTTAACTTAATTTTGGAAAAATTGATTGACCAATATGGGCATATGCTTTGAGTATACTTTTTTGTATCATGGGTCCTGTTTTTCCTCAACAATGTATGTTTGTTCTGTATTTTGACTTGGACATCACTTGAATCCGTATTTCCTCAACAATGTATGTTTGTTCTGTATTTTGACTTGGACATCACTTGAATCCGTATTTTTCAATCCGAAAATCGATGTCGGATAACAAAACTTGCAGAGATTTTTACCCCCCCCCCCCCCCCCACCCCCAAACTATTTGAATTAAGTTTTTTATCCGACATTGAACTTTTGATCTCTTCCCTAACTCGGCAGGTCTTTTAAACCATTTTATAAATGCATGTTTTAACCCTTTCCAGGCGTATGATGCCTCAATGCATCATGGCCCTTTCCAGCCATTTGTATGCCCCTAATCCTCTCCACTGATATCTGGATACACTTTTTAGCTCACCTGGCCTAAAAGGCCATGTGAGCTTTTCTCATAACTTGGCGTCCGTCGTCGTCTGTCGTCTGTCGTCGTCGTTAACAATTTTTCAAACATCTTCTCCTCTGAAACTACTGAATGGATTTGGATAAAACTTTGCATGATTGTTCCTTAGGGTATCCTGCACAAAGTTTATGCTTCGATTTTTGATCCGTCGAAAAACATGGCCACTGTTACTAAAAATAGAACATAGGGGTCAAGCAACAGTTTTTCGCAAATATCTTAAAAATCATTATGTTACGGCAAATTCTGACAGATTGAATGTGTTCAGCATGATGAGAGCTACCTGTGTGCTGATTTTCGTGAAAATCTGTCAACTGATGTTAGAGTTATTGCCCTTTTTGACATTTTTGGCTTTTTTATGTTATTATTTCAAAAATCTTCTTCTCTGAAACTACTATTCAAAATCAAATGAAACTTGGTAAGATTGTTCCTTAGGGTATCCTGCAAAAAGTTAATGCTTGGATTTTTGATTGGTCGAAAAACATGTCCGCCCTAAAAATAGAACATAGTGGTCAAAATGCTGTTTTTTGCTATTTTTTCCTGAATTATAGAAATAAAATGAAGATGAAAGCTACTTTCAAGGTAAACATGGTATCCCGAGTTGAATGGTGAAGATGAAAGTTTGTTTTAGATGGCCATTTTTAAAATGGCTGCCATTTTCCCGCCATTTTTTACACTTGCTCGAATTTCAACAATATTTGGTTTTTAAAGTAAACATGGTATCCTTAGTGAATGGTGATGATGAGAATGTTGTATAACAATGATTAAACTTCATAATGTGTGAGCTTTTAATTGCCATCACTTGGTGTCTGTCATCATCATTAACAAATTTTGAAACATCTTCTCCTCTGAAAGTACTAGGGGATTTGGATGAAACTTAGCATGATTGTTCCTGCAATATGTCCTTTTCAAGTACAATAAAAAGCCTTAACCCACAATTTTTACATAACTTCCTTCAAACATTTTAAAAACGAAGACAACATATAGACCAAAAGATTTATACTTGTATTTGAAGATGAATTAAAGCTTGTATTATTGTGAATCATCAGATTGACCATGACTGTATCTTAACCAAGTGTAGGGAGAACTCCTGCCCATTTCTTTCCAGAGGTCCTTGAAAGGCTTTTAAAGGTATTTTCAGCATTTTACATGACCTTTAATACTCAGTTTAAATACATCAAACATTAATATATTAATTTAGTTTATAGTGCATTGTTTCCCAGGTGAGCGATTCAGGCTCTTGAGAGCCTCTTGTTTGGTCTTGATTGCAAGACAAACATTATAGCTACAGAAGCAGTAACATTTGGGACCCAAATTCACATGTATGAATCAACAGTACCATGCAGAATGGCCTTGGTGCCATCATTTGTCGCGTTGACCCGAATATATCAGGAAAACATCCGGTTACAGGCAGATGGCCATTGAAAAGTAAGAAATTCCATTAAGATTGCTCGTTAACAATACGATAAATTTATCATCAAGTTTTCTTCAAACAAATATTGTAAAACATAAGCCGCTCGACACAATATGAAGCTTTTTAGCTCGTTCGCTACGCTCACTCGCCGAAAAAGCTTCACATTGTGTCTCGCGGCTGATATATATGATAATATGTACATATAAGAAACATATAGCGGTATTGTTCTCGAAATATTGAGATAAATATATTTGATAAATTGATTGTCATTTTTAATCGATATAATTAAATTCGATTATAATTTGTATCGACATAAATATATTGGCATCTACTTCAAGTCAATATTTTTTATATCGCATTGTTTTGATATAACACAATATTTCGCAATATTTTTCATAACTTATTGCGGTATCGCCACACAAGTCGACATAAAATATATCGATAAGTATGATATAACGCAAGAAGTCAATAGCAACAACAACAAAAAAAGATACCTATACGCTTCCGTAGATTATAATTTGTATCGACATAAATATATTGGCATCTACATCAAGTCAATATTTTTTATATCGCATTGTTTTGATATAACACAATATTTCGCAATATTTTTCATAACTTATTGCGGTATCGCCACACAAGTCGACATAAAATATATCGATAAGTATGATATAACGCAACAAGTCAATAGCAACAACAACAAAAAAAGATACCTATACGCTTCCGTAAGATGCCAATATATTTATGTCGATACAAATTATAATCGAATTTAATTATATCGATTAAAAATGACAATTAATTTATCAAATATATTTATCTCAATATTTCGAGAACAATACCGCTATATGTTTCTTATATTACGATATATCGATATATTAGAAAATGATTTGTTGCGTTATTTCGACATATATTCATTTTAATATTATACAATTATCACCCTTGTTGGTGTGTGACCCAACGGTTTGTCTCCCAGAGGAAAGTAAGGTCACCCGATGGCTTTTTTTTAGGTATTAAATGACCCTTGCTGTTCCTGTACAGCTCATTAGTACAATTTTCCCAAACCGCAATATTCCATTTGGGGCCCAAAAGGCAGCCCACCCTCCCTCTTAATTCACCCTTTGTGACAAATGATGGCACCAAGGGTATTCTGCATGGTACTGTTGATTCATACATGTGAATTTGGGTCCCAAATGTTACTGCTTCTGTAGCTATAATGTTTGTCTTGCAATCAAGACCAAAAAAGTGTATCCAGATATCAGTGGAGAGGATTAGGGGCATACAAATGGCTGGAAAGGGCCATGATGCATTGAGGCATCATACGCCTGGAAAGGGTTAAAACATGCATTTATAAAATGGTTTAAAAGACCTGCCGAGTTATTTATTTTCAATTAATTGTAGGTGAGGTTATTTATTTTCAAACTACCACAGAACAAACCATTTATTTTTGTTATTATCAAGGCTGAGTTATTTATTTTCAAAATCCTCCTGGCCCCCACCAGAATATCAAATGGTCGTCCCCTAAACGGAAAATTTCGAGTGCTGTCAAAAGTTGAATATTCGATATAATATAACAGTTATCACCCTTGTTGGTGTGTGACCCAACGGTTTGTCTCCCCTCGGAAATTAAGGTCACCCTCGGGCAAGCCCTCGGGAGACCTTACTTTCCTCTGGGAGACAAACCGTCGGGTCACACACCAACAAGGGGGATAATTGTA
The DNA here is from genome assembly GCA_028015205.1 of Mytilisepta virgata. Classification (NCBI taxonomy): domain Eukaryota; kingdom Metazoa; phylum Mollusca; class Bivalvia; order Mytilida; family Mytilidae; genus Mytilisepta; species Mytilisepta virgata. Next base: position 47,619,451 of record CM051520.1, read on the forward strand.
TAATATTAAAATCGATATATGTCGAAATAACGCAACAAATCATTTTCTAGTATATCGATATATCGTAATATAAGAAACATATAGCGGTATTGTTCTCGAAATATTGAGATAAATATATTTGATAAATTGATTGTCATTTTTAATCGATATAATTAAATTCGGCTATAATTTGTATCGACATAAATATATTGATAAATATATTTGATAAATTGATTGGCATTTTTAATCGATATAATTAAATTCGATTATAATTTGTATCGACATAAATATATTGGCATCTACTTCAAGTCAATATTTTTTTATATCGCATTGTTTTGATATAACACAATATTTCGCAATATTTTTCATAACTTATTGCGGTATCGCCACACAAGTCGACATAAAATATATCGATAAGTATGATATAACGCAACAAGTCAATAGCAACAACAACAAAAAAAGATACCTATACGCTTCCGTATCTTATTTTATCCCATCACATAAAACATTGCAATGTAGAATTACGTCCCCATTTTAAAACGCAAACGTGATGCAGCAGTTGTTAATTAAATACTAGACATTTCTAGATGAAATTTTGGTTTCAATGAAATAAAAACAATACTTGCTCAAATAGTATTGTTATAATATCATATAACAGGGTGCCTTTTTTATGTACATAGTAGGTATACATATTTCGAATAATAAATTCTTGTCAGTAATGTTTGAAGTAGAAAAAAAATAGATATGGGGAACTTCCATGTATGTACAATATACCAGCATACCACCAAAAGTAATGACAGTATCATAAACACACATCCAGGGGTCATCATGAGGTCTTCAACATACATGTACATGTAAGGAACCCACACCCAGCAGATTTATATTCTTCAATGAAATAAACACAATAGTTGCTTATATAGAGGGCAATTTCATGATAAATTGACTGCCCTCGGGACAGATATTGCCTTCAACATTGATAATGCCCCCGCCTGCGGCTCGGGCATTATCAATGTTTCAGGCAATATCAGTCCCTTGGGCAGTCGCTATATCATGATAATGCCCTCTATATAAGCAACTATTGTATAAATAATGCTTTCAGAAAATTGATGGGTTTCAATGTAGTGCTAGTGGTATGTTTGTCAGAAATGAAGTAAGATGTTTCCAGGAAATGAGACGTAAATCTACCTATTGTGTATAAACGTAACCGATTGTTTGATAATAATTTTTAGTGAGCACAATTATACCCAGAAAGGGTACAAACAATAATAAAACATCAAAAACAGAATCAAATCTTAACAATGAAGTCTTCAGTCCGCTTTCCTCAGTAACAAAGACTTTTTGATGCAGCAACTATCGTAAAGCATACGATTTTCATCTGTTAATGGTATGATTAGTTTGGCTTTATTGATAATCAACTTGTTCTTACTATTCTTGGTAATGATTTATGGTATAATTCGTCTTTACTCAGAAAATGGTATAATGATTTGACTGGGGTGATCAAATTCAAATTTTATATTGTATTTATTGGCATTTAAATTCTTCATTTTTTCATCTTGTATATTATAAAACTATGTATTTGTCATATTTGTATATATCTATGGACTATCTATGTCTGAAATAAATGTTGATTATTTTCATTACTAAACTTAACTGTATTGTAATTGTTAAGAATAAATTATTAATTGGATACAAATCTATGGACTGTACACCGTCTTGCATGCACATGCCAAAAAAGTTTTAATGGTATGAAATGACAAAGACATTGGTATCTCCCACTGAATTAGATATTCTATACGTTGGTATATGGAAAGGCAATATTTTTCAGTCGAAAAAATGTTGAAACTCTGCACACACAAAAAAAGATACGCACCTAAAAATGTTCGACGCTCCAACTTTTTTCCGATATCCTCCCCAGGTTTTTCTTCAATAGCTTTTTTACACGGAGCTTTTAATCACAAATTGACTACTGAACGTTTCCTGAAACGTGATGATTTTATAAGACATAAATCAAGCAGTTTTACAATATGACACTAAGATTACTCTCCTTTCACTTTTCGTCCGCTTCGCATCTGCCATTTTCCTTAGCTCTTACCAAATTAAGCGGTGCACATAGATTGGACACCCTGCTTATGTTGTGCCGAATTTAAGTTAGAAAATTATGCATGAAATAAGATGACACGCTTGAACCCCACTCCTCATGCACATCTTTTTTTTCAAATCAATTTGTTAAAAAAGAACCTTTTCTTTTATCTTTCAGTCACTGCCCGGAAGCCATTCACACGGATACAAATATTATGTTATAAAAATTGTTGTGAGGACTTTAGTTTATAATATTATAAAGAAAACGTATGAAATTAGCAAATATTGCGTAGAATTGATAGCTGTGTTACTGCCTTCTTCGCAAGGAGTGAAACAAGGGGATATCTATACACCTTATGTATTCAGAGTCTTCATCAATGATCTACCATAATATCTTGAAAACACTCCAGATCCTGTTTGCTTAATGCCAAGTCTCTCAGCTGCTTAGTGTATGCTGAAGATATAATCTCTTATTATCCACAACTGCCATGCAAAGCTTAATTGATACTTTGGCGGACATATTGTAGTGATTGATGTCTTAGGGACATTCAAACAAAACTAAAATGTTGGTTTTTAAGAAGGCAGGTAGATTTAATTTCAACTACATGTATAACGAATAGCTTTCTACTCATCTTATTTTATCCCATCACATAAAACACCCCAGCTAGCTAATAAATATTGCATAATTCTCTAACTTAATTTCGGCAAAACATAAGGCTTTCCATAAATTTGTTATATTTTTCAAAATTGGTAAGCCGAGTCATGCTTTTATTTCTTAACATGCTTAAGCTGTAATCCTCATTGATGGCTCTTTTAGAGAAAAACTCTAGAGCTTTCGAACAGTCGGTCGTCATCGGTAAAAAAAAATTCAGAAAAAGCGGGGGATTGAAAAAACTTGAACTAAAAAGCTTATCATTATAGCCAAGCTTTAAAAATTTGATGTAAAAAGTCAGAGTTTATATGTTGTATATGCCTACCTATGACTTTATGTTGTATATGCCTACCTATGACTTTATGTTGTGTATGCCTACCTATGACTTTATGTTGTATATGCCTACCTATGACTTTAACATTTTTTCACGATACGAACATATCGATATCGCAGAATTTATACGCGGTTGTCTTTTTTGCGATGAGGGGGAGGGGCAATGAAGGAATTCATGTGATTTTTAAAAAAGCAGGCATTTGAAAATTTGGCGGAAATGGGGTAGGAGCAAAATCGTTATGAAGAAAGCAGATTTTTTTTGTTAACAATTGCTAGAAAATTAAAAAAAAACATAAAGAAAGAAACAAACGCAGAGAAAAAATATTTCTCCAGGTCTAATTAAAATTTCTTGGTGACCCTGTACAAATCATGATAACGTGAATCGAATTCATAAGTTTGTATACGAGGTTGAATAGTTTTTCATGCAAATTTTTACAAGTGCAACGCGCAAGTCAGTTTTGTTAAATTATTTTTCGTTTATTGCATGGTGAACGAAATATTCCCTTGCAGTTCCGTCGTGATGTACCTGCGGGTGAATACAGTGAATATCCGGGAATTGCATGACCTTGTCACGCTTGTGAATAGATTTCAGGTGAACCCAAACTTCCCGCTTTTCCAGGGTGTCATTTTCAAAAAGAATTTTGAAGTGCATGGTCATGGTTCTTCTTTTCCTAGTAAAGGTACACAAAAACACACACACAATCTACAGTGCAGAATGTTGATGAAATGTTGTGAGTGGGGGGTTTTGTTGAAGGGTACTACTTGACCGTAATTTTGGGGTATTTGACAATAATGATAAACCTATTTTTTTTTAACAATCTCCATGTCGAAATCTATATCCAATAATTTGTAAAGACTATAATTTAGGGACGAGCAGTGCAACTGAAATCACAGGAATCGGAAGTTCTATCAATAAAATTCTGTAAATAATAAAGTCGACTTTTTATTATTTACAGAATTTTATTGATAAAAGAAGCTCTATTGATAGTCGACTTTATTATTTACAGAATTTTATTGATAGAACTTCCGATTCCTGTGCTGAAATTACAGACTTCGGAAAATGTAGAAAAGTCTTGTTGGTCATTTAGTTTTGTATTTTAAGCATGAAGATATTTGAGTTTCAATTGATATAAATAATTTTAAATAAATTATGACTGTTCCACAGGCACTTGTTTTATAAAAGGAAACAACCCCATAAACTAGTAGTGTGTGGGGTTGTTTTTTTTTCATAAAACAAGTGTTGTGCCCTGTTCTAGTAAATTGTGCAGAAAATATTAAATTGGTCTAAACACATCAAGTTATACTGGAAGATATCAGCAAAATTATTTGGAGTATAGCCCCCTCCCCTCCCCCATCCAATGGCCCTTTTCGCCAAGGGCACTTGTCATGAAATCGTAGTTGGTCTCAATTCCTGTATTCAGTGAGTTTTCTCTTAGCTCTGTAGGTTTGTGAAGGTTATAAGGTAAAAAGTGTTGTGCATCATTTGCTTTAATTCAAATTAAAACAAATTTTATTGTCTTTAAATGCAATTTGTTTTGAAGTAATGGATTTTTTTACAGCGGTTTTCTTTATTCTGTAGCGTTATTTTCTGTAATCAGCATTTTAAATAATTTTGTTCATTGTGGAAGAGTGCACACAACAGTTTTTCTTAGAACTTTACATGACGTCATGAATTGAAGGAACATACGCAAAAGATTGATAGCTGGACAATTGGCTGTATCATTTACCCATAGACAACCATATATCAAATAAAACATATTTCTTCAAGCTTTCACTGTATATAAGTATTTTTAAGGAATTCCTTTCCAAATTCTTACCATTACAGAAAGATAACTGACAAAAAATAGGCCTCCCCCCTTCAAATATTTCAAAAACAGACCAACCTCAGAGCATCCTAGCAAAGATTCCTGCGTAATTTAGAGAACTGAGTATGTGTGTTTTCCAAAGTACACATTCAACTGGTTTTAGCACATGTAGTTTCAGGGTACATTCGCCGCCTTTTAAAATTGCTACATGAAGTGGTATAAAAATGTTGTGTTTTCACCTACACTATTTTTGGATGTTTTCAGAGTAGTCTCCCATTAATAAAACTTTTCTGAAAATAATTACTTTTTTACATTTCATGCATTTTTTTAAACTTAAAATAAAGTCAAGACTCTAATTTAAATAATGAAACCAAAAAACAATCAGAAATCAATATCTAGAACTTATAAATAGAGGGAATTCCATACCTATGACATCATATATTTAGGGAAAAATCACTGGAATTTTATACGAAACTGTTTGCATTCGGAACATAATATTCCCTATTTTAGGTATATTTGGATTGTCTCCCATTGTACCATTGTGTACAGAGTTATCTTTCTTTCAAGAAGGTCATAAACAGTGAACAAAGTAGTTTTTCTACAAAATATTTTTCTTCCTAACAATACACATCATTAATGTTCTTGGATATATTTTCCCACATTTTTTTATGTCTGATTAAGGTATTCTCCATTTCATTATTTTCAGAAAAACAAGTAGTTTTTGCTGTTTTTGAAATAAACACTTGTCAGCACAGGAATTGTTTCAAAAAATACATCGATGTAAGGAAGACACAGAGGAGGGGGACATATATATTTTTGAAACAAGTGCCTGTGCTTGTCAGGTGGAAAGATGATTTGTGCCTGCATGTGAGACAACTCCAAATTCTGCAAATACTAGAGTAGGGACTATTTTCTATATTTTAGGTCATTACATTACAACTAAAATTTTATTATTCAAAGAAGCTGTCTGTAATATGCACATTTTAATTTCTATACTCAACAGTTGATGCTATTCAACTCTAACTTCCTTCACTAAAATTAAAAATAGTCAAGTTCTGCATAGTTTGTTGTAAACTTAATACTAAGACCAGTATATATGAGAAGGGAAGTAACTCATTTTATTTTATTTCATTATTTTACTTTCAACAACCCACATTTTACTATATTTTAACTTTCCAGTACCTAAATAGTGAATATAAATTCCAGTTATAATAACTGCTCATTTAAAATAAAATAAATTTGTGCAATGTGATTTCAGATACGTTCGTAATTCATAATTATATCAATCTTTTGGACTTGTATCATGGATAAAAACCAAAGGGGTTTAAAGTTACTTCCATAATGTGAAGATATATATGGAAAAGTTTCTGAACTATACATATACCCTCGTACTAAAACTTTAAGTTGCACCTATGATAAAATACAGAAAGAACTTTTATTCAGAGAACATATAACTGAGGCAATTTCTGATATCAAGATTTCATAATTTAGATAAGCTGTTTGAAATATGCATACTACATCTGTTATGTTATCTTAAACTTTCATTTCCCTCACTTCAGTAAAAATTGCAAGATGCAAATTATTTTTTTTTATTTTTTTAAAATGACCCATCTGCTTAAAAAAAAGGGGAGTTAACTCAAAATTTTTAGATTTCATTTGAGTATTTTTAACAATCCCAATTTTACTTCCTGAGTGCCATAACAATTACAATTTAAAAATTCTCATTAAATAACCTGACTTCAAATCAAATTCCTGCAGTATGTGTTGAAATATTGGCCTTTGTTTTCTATGGTGGGAAAATGGGATGCCTTAAAAAGTTAAATGTAGCAGTTATTTTGTAACAATTCATAGATCTTCATCTTATTTAGGATTTTTTTTTTTTTAAATTTGACGGCTAAGGAGAATTGCATGAACAAATAAGATTTTAAATGAATTTAATGAAAAATAAATTAGTATGATCATAGTTTTTTTTATCAGATTATTAGCTCACCTGACCCAAAGGGTCATGTGAGCTTTTCTCATCACTTGGCATCCGTCGCCCGTCATCATCCGTCGTCCGTTAAATTTTACAAAAATCTCCTCTGAAACTACTGGGCCAAATTGAACCAATCTTGGCCAAAAGCATCATTAGGGTATCTAGTTTAAGAAATATATCCGATGACCCCGCCTGCCAACCAACATGGCTAAAAATAGAACATAGGGGTAAACTGCAGTTTTTGTCATATCTCAAAAACTAAAGCAATAAGAGCAAAACTGACATAGGGTAAAAATGTTCATTAGGTCAAGATCTACCTGTCATGAAATTTTCAGACGAATCGCTCAACCCTTTGTTGGGTTATTGCCCCTGAATTGTTAATTTTAAGGAAATTTTGCAGTTTTAGGTTATTATCTTGAATATTATTATAAAGACAAATTGTAAACAGCAAAAATGTTCAACAAAGTAAGATCTACAAAATAAGTCAACATGACCAAAATCATTGACCCCTTATAGGAGTTTTTGCCCTTTAAAGACGGCATCCAGTGTAACTTTCCTTTAAAGATCTTTTCCTCTCAAACCACTGGACCAATTGGGACCAAACTTTGGTGGAATGGTCCTTGGGTGGCCCCCTTCCAAAATTATGTCTGGCATCCCCAACTTCCAACCAAGATGTTACTAAAAATAGAAAGGGGGGGTGACTTTCAAAAATCTTCTTATATGAAACTAAAAGTCCAGTTGGAACCAAAGTTGGCAGTAATAGTTCTTAGGAGGTTCTCTTTCAGAAATATGTCCAGTGACCCGTACTGTTAACCAAGATTGCCGCCACAGCCAAACTTAGTTTAACATAGGGCCCTACGTGAAAATTCATTGAAAAATATTATTTCTTAAACCACTTGACCAATTGCAACCAGACTTGGCAGCAATGGTCCTTAGATGGTCCTCTTACAGAGGTGTGTCCAATGACCCGGACTGTCAACCAAGATGGCCACCACAACCGAACTTAGTTTAACATAGGGCCGTATAGGAAAATTCATTGAAAAATCTTCTTGTCTGAAACCACTTGACATATTGGAGCCAGACTTTGCAGCATTGGTCCTTAGGACGTCCTTTTTCAGAAATGTGTCTGATTTCGTGGACTGTGAACCAAGATGGTCGCCACAGCAGAACTTAGTTTAACATAGGACCCTATGGGAAATTCACTCAAAAATCTTCTCATCTGAAACCAGACTTAGCAGAAATGGTCCTTAGATGGTTCTCTTTTAGAAATGTATCCGTTGACCTGGACTAAACCAAGATGACCGCCACAGCTGAAATTAGTTTAACATAGAATCCTATAGAAAAACCAGCCAAATTGACTGCAACACTTAAATTTTTAGGTCTGCTCAAGGTGAAAAGTTAAATCCAGGTGAGCGATACAGGCTCTTGAGAGCCTCTAGTTAATTAAATGGATAGAAAATATTGAATATTAACACATTTCCTATAAAGTATGAATAACCCCCTCCCCCCCCCCAAACTGTTCATGCCTAATAACTACAGTATATACCAAAATCATTAATTCCTACGATAAATAACTTTACCTGTTGCCCTGCATGTGGTTAGTTGCCTAAGGGTATATATACACCTGTTGTCCTGCATGGGATTAGTTGCCTAAGGCTTTTTACACCTGTTGCCCTGCATGGGGTTAGTTGCAGAAGGGTATATATACACCTGTTGCCCTGCATGGGCTTAGTTGCCTAAGGGTATATATACACCTGTTGCCCTGCATGGGTTTAGTTGCCTAAGGGTATATATACACCTGTTGTCCTGCATGGGGTTAGTTGCCTAAGGGTATATCTACACCTGTTGTCCTGCATGGGATTAGTTGCCTAAGGCTTTTTACACCTGTTGCCCTGCATGGGGTTAGTTGCAGAAGGGTATATATACACCTGTTGCCCTGCATGGGCTTAGTTGCCTAAGCGTATATATACACCTGTTGCCCTGCATGGGCTTAGTTGCCTAAGGGTATATATACACCTGTTGTCCTGCATGGGGTTAGTTGCCTAAGGGTATATCTACACCTGTTGTCCTGCATGGGGTTGGTTGCCTAAGGCTTTTTACACCTGTTGCCCTGCATGGGGTTAGTTGCAGAAGGGTATATACACCTGTACGCCTGCATGGGGTTAATTGCCTAAGGGTATATATACACCTGTTCCCTGCATGGGGTTAGTTGGGTCAGTTAGATTTTACACATATGTATACAAATCCACATATCTTTGACATCTTTCCTGAATGGCATATAAATTTAATAATTTAAATGAAAAGAAGTACAAATAGCAACCACCTACAGGGCTTAAATCCCATTTCCCGTTTCCCGGGGCAAGTAAAAAAAAGGGTCTGGAAAGTAATTCTATTATGGAAATCACAATTGTCCCCTGCTGCAACTCATGTAAAGGCCATGCGTCCGCCCATCTTTGGTAGCACTCAGCAAATTTTTCACATCTGATTTTAATAATTATATACACAAGCTAGCTTAGTTTTAGACTTGCCACAACTGTTTCTGTAAGTTTGAAGACTTATTTGCTATGAAAATGTACAGAATACTATCAAATACTTGTTTACTGTCCAGCTGCCTGCGGAACGCATGGTCGACACATAGAGATGTCTGTCATCTTGCGTCGTCACACTTTTCTTCTATTCTCAACTACTCGTAAACCGCTCAAAGGGATTTGATTAAATTTTCTCTGTGCATTAACCTTAATGCACAGATGTGCATATATATATCATTTTTAGGAAATTTAAAAGTTTTTTTTGTAAAAATTTACATTTTTGAAAAAAAGGAAGGGGGTTCTAAACTTCTATCTTCTACTACATAACAACTCAAGCAATTTGATTAAACTTTCTCTGTGCATTAACTTGTTAACCTGTTGATTGGTATATTTATTTCATTTTTAGAAAATTTTAATATCTTTTGTAAAAATTGACGTTCGCAGGTGACACGTCTTCCTTGGAAGACTCACACATTTTATTTTAAAATATTTCATCTTTTGGTCAACAAACAGTTGAAATTCCGGTAAACATGAAGTTGTTACGTGATCAGGAAGACACCGATATTTTTAGTATCTTTTAATATAGCGATATCAGATCGTGGCTACCTCACTATGCCCAAACTGTTTACTGGTAAGAATTACCGCCATTTCTCCCACATCAATGTGAAATCAGAAGACCAGAATCTCATCGTGTAAATACATGAGAGTTAGGAACATCAGTACAACCACTGGCCCATTCACTACCTGGGCTACTAAGCATAAAATCTGGGGGCCAGGTTAATTTTTGCTCACCGTGAGACTGAGCGAGTGCCAATTTAGCAATCTTGTTGGAATAGCAACTGCTTTGAACAATATGAATTTCTTATTCAGTATGTCATACCAATTACTGTTGTCATTTTTAGCTTACCTTGCCAAAGGCTATGTGAGCTTTTGTCATCACTTGGCGTCTGTCGTCCATCCGTCTTAACAGTTAAAAACTTTGATTGGAAGTCGGGAACTATATCATTGTTAATGTTAGCAAAGGCAAGTCTACACAACTGTCGAAGCATGGATGTGTTGAATATTGATCAACGTTGATTTTGGGGATCTTTTTCAAACGACAAGTTTCAAGTTTACCGACAACATCCATCATTCCCAATTGCTTTGAAAACAGATATTTCAGTAACTTATCGTCTTTTAACAAGGCCAGAAATTATGAAGACACACTGGACAAACCATTATTTATGCCACAACTTGGAGGTCATAATCCTGACATATCCATGAATCTGATCTCTTAACAGTTCAGCAATAGGTTTTGTGTAGCTATATGTATACATGCATTTTTACTTCAGTACTTCATTAAAAATAAAAATGTCCATTGATTTTTAGTCTAGCCCTTCATCACTCCTGAAGCCAGTGTAGGGCTATGATTTGGTTGGGGTTAGGTGATAGGTTTCTTCATGTAGGTTCAAGCTTGTTACTTTCATAATTTGATTTTTATTCTGATTTGTATTTACAATATTAAAAGACAAAAACTAATTAATAGTTTGTTTCATACATTAAAAGCAAAACAACATTGTTAAATAGCTGAATACATTCTCTGAAACCACTGAACCAATTACTGAGCCATACTTAGTCTGAATGATCCTTAGTGTATGTAGAATAAAGTTTGTGTTTATTTGCTTGTCCGTCAAGAAACATGGCCACCAAGCCTAAAAATAGAACATTGGCTTATACCTAAAAAACTAAAGCATTTAGAGCAAAACTGTCACAGTAAAAATTTTCATAGTGTGAAGATCTACCTGCCATGAAATTTTCAGATAAATCATTCAACCTGTTGATTGGTTATTACCCCAGAATTGTTAATTTTAAGGAAATTTTGCAGTTTTAGGTTATCTTGAATATAATTATAGATAAAAACAAACTGTAAACACCAAAAATGTTCAACAAAGATCTACAAATAAGCCAGCATGACCATAATTGTTAATTGACCTCTTATAGGGACAATGTTCTAAAATTTTAGCTCACCTGGCCTAAAATGCCATGTGAGCTTTTGCCATCACTTTGCACCCGTCCACATTTCTTCATCTTCTCTGAAACCACAAGTCCAGATTGAACCAAACTTGGCGGGAATATTAACTGGATGGCTCTGTACTAAAATTTTTTTTTTTTTAAATTTGACGGCTAAGGAGAATTGCATGAACAAATAAGATTTTAAATGAATTTAATGAAAAATAAATTAGTATGATCATAGTTTTTTTTATCAGATTTTTAGCTCACCTGACCCAAAGGGTCATGTGAGCTTTTCTCATCACTTGGCATCCGTCGCCCGTCATCATCCGTCGTCCGTTAAATTTTACAAAAATCTCTGAAACTACTGGGCCAAATTGAACCAATCTTGGCCAAAAGCATCATTAGGGTATCTAGTTTAAGAAATATATCCGATGACCCCGCCTGCCAACCAACATGGCTAAAAATAGAACATAGGGATAAACTGCAGTTGGATATTCAACATGGCTACCAGGGGCAGATAATTCGTTTTGATTGGACTTACCTTTAAAGCTCTTGTCACAAACTACCAAGCCAATTGAATTAGTTTGTTGCATGAATGATATCCTTGGATGAACCTCTACAAAAGTGTTTTTTGTGTCGATTGAAAATTCAAGATGGCCACCACAGCCGAACTAAGTTTAACATTGGACCATATGGGGAAATTTGTATAAAGGTCTTCTCAGAAACTGAAAAGCCAATTGAAATGTTTTTATGTATCAACAAGCATTGGATGAATCTCAACAAAAAGTATGTTTTTGTGCCAATTGAAATCTATAATACTAAATTTACGAATTAGCCGAATAGGCGGCAAAACGTGTGGTTCAAAACAAACGATGTATGGTTCAGATTATAAAGGTTATTATCGGATTTGACAATCTGCATTTATAAATTTTAAACTGCGGTTTTGTTTATGCGCAAATGGAATTTGCATGGACTTTTCCGGTATGAATTCTCCCAACATATCCCTTAGAAGGTTCTCGAATGCATCATTTTAACACATTGATTTAAATAAACAATTATGCACATATTTTAAATGTATTTTTGTTTGAAATTACGGAAGAAGAATAAAACAAATTAAAAACATTCTCCTTCGAGTGGGATGTTTCCGCTTCATGTATTCAGGATTGTTTTTTCTACCATTATGCAATTTCTCCTAACTATAAACATTATGAACTTTGAAGATTATGAAGAAGTAAGGCAAAATTCAGAGGAATTCCTAACTTAGTTGGTTTTTGGATTGCTCGGATGTTTACTTTGCACAAAGTGATAAAACCAACAAATATCCATTTTTACATTATTTGTCGTGTGACCTGTCTAAATATATTTCTACCATACAAATATTTTTAACAAATGGTCGTCTTTATCATTAATGACGAAATTTATCTCGGACATCTTTATAAACGTGGACAGCACACACAGCCACACACTAAAAATGCTTTTATCGTCTATTGGATTTATTTGTGAAATTAAGCCTCGCTTGCCCTGCCCATGATGACAATGAACAATTGGAACAATTATTTTCCAAAAATATGCTCTACTTAACTCACGGCATCTTTTGAAAAATTCATCCGTCACTAAGGAAATGTTTATTCATATTCTTTTTCATATTTATTCTGAATGAAAAAGGTAATGCATTATGAAACGTGTATTTAATTAAAGCTTTTCATCAAGTTCCAGTTCAGAATTTATTGTAACATAAACATATTGACAATTTATGTGGTTGTATTTTCGTCATAGTAATTCTACGTGGCATACAGTCTACTTCATCAGTGGATACATCTTCGGTAGTAACGAACAATTAGGTCACGTTGACCTACATTTCACGCTTCACTGACTTTGGTTAAAGTTTGCATTAACATCCATTTCTGGAATACTACAGCATATATAGACATGAAACTATCAGTTGATACCACCTACTTGACAGGAAAGTTTATGGGAAGCCTGCCACAACATCCACATTGAGTTCCTGTTCCACGAATGCCATGGCCGCAAAAACTTTTTAAAGTCAATATGGCCACCACGAAAAAAAAAATGCTTATTTTCCCGCGCTCGCGCGGGTTCAATGTCTAGTGTTTTTGATGTGTGAATGATCATTTGATAGACCACTACAAAATATGTTTTATGTGCTGATCGGAATTCAATATGGCAGCCACAGCCATACTTGGTTTAACATTGAACCCTATGGGAAATTTGTACAAAGGTGTTCTTCTCGGAAAATACTAAGACAATTGAAATGTGTTTGTTGCATGAAGATCCTTGGATAGATGTCGGCTACAAAAGTTGTGTTTTCGTGCTGAATCGGAATCCCAGCTAGCTGCCACAGCTGGACTTTGTTTATCATTTTTAACATTGGACACTGGAAGAATTCTTTACATATCTTGTCTAGAAGTGCTGGACACTGTAGAACAATTCCTTAAAAATCTTATCTAGAAACTGTGAGTTGAGGTCACCTAAAATCCAGGTGAATGATTCAGGCTCACTTTACTTTGTAAACTTTCAAAAATCTTCTCTGAAACTACAGGATCAATTTCTGTCAAAATTAGGCCAATAGATCCTTAGGGTATCTAGTATAAGTTTGTGTTTTATTTTCTTTTCTGTTTTGAGAAACATGGCTGTCATGGCTAAAAATAGAATAAAAGTGAAAAATGCACTGTTTTGGCTCATATCTCAAAACAGGGCTCGACAATAAGGCTTGTCCGATTGTCCAGTACCAGCTTAAAATTCCGTCGGACAATCAACTTTGACTTGGTACTTGTCCGATGGGACAAGTAAAAAAATTCTGAAAGAAGGACTTAGAAATAAAAATATTCATTGGAAACCTTCCAATTTTTAATTTGAAATTCACATTATGGTAGCGAGAATTATCGGTAAACCTTACATGCATATGGATGACAAAATTATTTTATTTTCGATTTCACTTTCGAGGGAGAAATATATACCGGGGAATGAATTTCATTGTTCTATTTAATCTGAATCGCGTAAATGTTTTATCAGGCGGAATAAATATGAATGTAATTGCGTGTTACAATTAACAGTGAGCGGAGTTAATGTAAATAAATTATGATAAATGGATCTGTCAAAATTCGGGTTTACATGTTCAAAAAGAAAAAGAAAGATGATTTAGAGACAAAAGAGTATGAAAGAAAAAGGGAGAGACCTTTTCAATCCAACTGGATTGAAGAATTTCCAGGCATTGTATATGAAGTCATTGAAGTCATTTTATTATTTTAGACACCTTTCTTAAAGCGACTTTACATATCAAACTCAATTTTCCGACAAGTGTCAAATCCTTCCAGGTATGTTGATTTAAGAAAGCACTTTTCCAAAGGGACAAGTTAAAAAAATTGTTATTGAAGAGGCCTGCAAAAACTAAAGCAGAGCAAAACTGACCAGAACTAAAACTATTTGTGGTCAAGATCTACCTGCCATGAAATTTTCAGATGAATCCGTCAACCAATTTTGGTGTTATTGCTCCTGAATTGTTAATTTTAAGGAAATTTTGCAGTTTTAGGTTAACTTGTGAATATTATTACAGATAAAGACAACTGTACATAGCAAAAATGTTTGGCATAACTTGAAATAAAATAAATGGTATCTGTACAAGTAAAAAAAGAAAGCTCCAGAGTTGAGGTCATTGAAACAGTCCATAGCAACCAATGGAAAATTCCCTAGCAACCACATATATTTTGGTTCAGGATCCTATATTTTAGGTGTACAAGTCAATATTTAGGGGGAAAATGTGACTATATACATTAAATAGCAAAAGTAATTATTGATGCAAGATCTACACATAAACATAACAGGTGAGCGATTCAGGCTCTTATAAGCCTTGTTTTTTATTATGCCCCACCACGAATGTGGATGGAGCATAGATTTACTCTTGTCTGTCCGTTCGTACGTCTCAATTCGGTTAGGTTTTGCGTTTAGCTCCATTTTTCAGAAACCTATAGTAATATATCAGTGATATTTCACCACTACAGTCCTCTTGTATAGTACAATGCAGTTCAACAACACATGGGTCGCTATGACCTACATTTCATGCTTCAGTGACTTTGGTTAAGTTTTGCATTTAGATTCATTTCTCAGAAACCTAAGGGGCCTCGGTGGCCGAGTGGTCTACGTAGTTCGTCATGACTACTAATGATCACTAGCCTGTCAACGCTGGGGTTGAGTTCGAATCTCACCTGTGGCAGGGTGTGTTCGACTCCGATCTTAATTGACAAGGGTTGCCAATTTTCCTACCGAAGTCAGTGGTTCTCTCTGGGTACTCCGGCTTCCTCCATCAATAAAAACTGCCCCCGCGAAATAGCCAAATGTGCTGTAAACGCTGTTAAACCACAACTAAACAAACAAACAGAAACCTAAAGTAAATATATCATTGATATTTCACCAATACAGTCCTTGTATAGTACAATGCAGTTCAGCACCCTACATTGTTTTTAAGGCGGGGCATCCGTGTTGACACATTTTCTAGTTTTTTCCTCTTTTAGAAAGGGCCATGTGAGCTATTGTCATCACTTAGTGTCTGTCGTCCGTCCACAATTCACATTTTAATCTTCTCCTCTGAAACTGCTTGGCCAATTGGGACACTGGTGGACTTTGGTGGAATGGTCCTTGGATGCTCCACTTTCAGAAATATATCTGATGACCCTGCCCGTCGTCCAGAGCAGAACTTAATTTAACACTGCACCCTATGGGAAATTTACTTAAAGATCTTCTTGTCTGAAACCACTTGGCCAACCTGAATTGGAACAAAACTTGACAGCAATGGTCCTTTAGAAGTATATTGGATGACCCTGTCCACTATCCAAGATGGCCGCCAGAGCAGTCTATAATTTAACATAGGACCCTATGGGGAATTTACTTAAACATCTTTTTGTCTGAAACCACTTGGCTAATTGGAGCAAAACTTGGCAGCAATGGTCCTTAGGTGATCATCTTTCAGAAGTATATCCGATAACTTGGCCCATCATCCAAGATGGCCACCAGAGTCGAACTTAGTTTAACATAGGACCTAATTTGAAAGTTCACTAAAAGATTTTGTTTGAAACCAGTTAGCCAATTGGAACTTGACAGCAATGTTCCACTTACTGGCTGCCAGTCAAGTTGGCCATAGTCCAGGTGAGCGATACCTGCTCTAGTTTTTCTAGCAAGTATTCTGGCATTGATAGTGCTCCAGAAGTTGGCTTTATAGTATATCTTTACAGTATGTACACATTTATATACAAATGTATACAATTTTATACATTGTCTAATTTTGTAGGCATTAGAACTAAGATTTCATAATTTACAGAAGTTT
Source organism: Mytilisepta virgata (assembly GCA_028015205.1). NCBI lineage: Eukaryota > Metazoa > Mollusca > Bivalvia > Mytilida > Mytilidae > Mytilisepta > Mytilisepta virgata. The sequence continues at coordinate 47,636,132 of CM051520.1, forward strand.
TGGAATATACATATTTCAGTTTATGTTATATTAAACATTAACTTCCCCTAAATTGTGTTAATATGTTAAAATTCTGCAATTCCTTATGTAAACAAATACAAATCGGGTGTGAAAAGGGGGATAAGTAAAAAAAAAATCATTTCATTATTTGAGTACTTTCAGTAATTAAAATTTTACCTTACCTTAATTGTGAACATAAATTGTGGTGTATAATTACTCTCATTCAATAAAACAGAATTAAGAAAAAAAATTGTAACCAAACTTCACAAATTCCTGTAGTTTTGAGTTACTGGTCTTTGTTTTCCCCTGGTGGCAGTTGTAATGCCTAAATTTTGTAATTATTTTGTTTTCATTGATATATTGATTCAATTCATTTTTATAAGAAAAATGATTCTAGACATATCTGAAATGCATCTTGGATATCCTAAGGTACCTCATCTCTATTATCTATAACTTTCCGTGATTAAAAAACACCTATTGTTGATGAAATTTGAAAAACTGACGAAAAATTAGGTTTTTGTTTTGGGATTGTTGACTCCCAGCAGATTGATTCTGCAAAATCGTAAGTGAAGTTGTACTGAACTTTATTTTGTAGTCACTATCTTAACCTAAATATGTCACAATTTGTGGTTAAGTCAATTTCTCAGCAACTATAATACATAGACCCACCATATTTGGTCAATAGATTGTTGATGCTGGGTAAATGTCAGTCTGACATGTGCCATTTGACCTTGACCTCAAATTCATGGTTGAGTGAACTGCCTCACATTTTCGTGATTAAAAGTCCATTTTTATATTAATAATAATACTTACGTAATTGGAAAAATACATTTGGATATGTTCCCCTAAAAAGTATTCACATCGCTGATTGAGTGCTATAAATAAACCAAAAGCACTCAGGTGTAACCACTCCCGCTACGCATGCTTGCATGTGTAACCCACCAGTCTTAATTCTCAGCGAAAAGTGTTCACACGTATTTTCTTTCTCTTATGAAAGTTTAATTTTCGCCGAAAGTTTATTTGAATTTATTCTTCGCTGACATGGCTGAGGCTTTGATAACAGCGACAGTTAATAATTCTCCGAGGGACGATATGAATTCTCCCAAGAGTACCCCTTCAAAACACGGGAAGGAAAAATCTTCAATTAAATCGAGTGGAGATAAAAAGAAACCGTCCAGTAAAACTTCCGCGAAGCCGGTAACCACAGAAGAAAAAGGCGATTCTCGCTCAGATTCTGCAGATAATATGCGGTCAGAAATAGACTCTTTGAAAAGCTCAGTGAGTACAATTTCTACGCAAATGACTCAATTTACGGAGACGATTCTACCAATGTTCAAGAACATACAAACGTTGGTTGCAGCTAATGGCGCTTCGGGCGGCCAGAATGTAACCGACAGAGACAATGCCACTTCGGGTGGGCAAAGCTCTCATTCCTGTCAAAATGCCACGGAAAGTGGGCAAGACAACCGCAACAGTGCTAGCCATAGCGATTGGGCTGATGGCGACGATACAATCTCTCTCCAGCCATCTAGAGACGAATGTCGGGCTCTTGATATGGACTCGGATGACTCCAGCGAATATTCATCTGTAAGTAAACAGAATAACACTCGTTTTCAAAAATATGTTATGGAAAAACAACCTTCAAATCCTCCTGTAGAGGAAAAAGAAACTCAATCTTGTTCAAAAAACACATATGATATCTTGGGCGACATTTTTGGAGAAGATGCAAAAACTAAGCCTGATAAATCTGAACAGGGTATTATTCTTGACCAAACTCAGATTAATATTCTTAATCAAAGCTGGCGTTCTGAAAATCCTCTTATGTTGACGGCATATAAAGAGGAGTATAGGAGTAGTTTTCCTGTAAATAGCAAATCATCTGAGTCTCTTGACTTACCTAAATTAGATGATATTACTTCAACTTTACTAACCAAACGTCACGGGTCAAAAGCTAGTAAATGTAAGGGAAATAAACTGTTTTCAAATCCTGAAAAAGTATATGAAAACATGGCTTTCAAAGGTCAAGCCGCAGCTAGGATGGGCTTAGTTATTACAGCATACATGCAGCAAGCCTTAGGCACTTTAATGGAGAAATTAAATGGTCCTGAACCAAATTTAGACTCTGTAATTCTAAATGTCAAGGATATCTTTGCCATGTCCGTAAAAAGTATGGATCAGACTGCTCGTTCAGGAGCCTTTCACCACTTAATTAGGAGAAAAGCAGTTATGCTCGACACTGGGCTAGAAGATATCACTGAATTAAATGACAAATTTATTGGCATGAGACTATCAAGCGATGGGGTATTAGGGAAAGATTTTGAGGACAAACTGCAAAAGCGTTCTGAGACTAATAAACAAATCAAAGATTTGTTACCAGAACTGAACCCTAAACCATCAGGTTTCAAACGTAAAAGTACTACGGTACAAAATAACCAAGATACAAATGGTCCAAAAGTTGCTAGAACTGACTTGTCAACTAACTTTTCTAATTTTAAAATTCCAAAGGTGACTGAAAAATCAGAAACCAGAGAATCAAAGAACAATTTCAGGAATGTGAAACGCGCTGGTGGTACAGGTGGTTTCAGATCCTCACAAGACGGTGGCCAGACGAAGAAAGGTTTTTTTCGTTCCAACTCCAACAATAAGTCAAGATGACTATCAGAGTCAGGTAAATATTTTATGTCAGAGACCGGAGATACCTGTAGGGGGTCGTTTGACTCATTTCCTGAAAAATTGGAGACAAATAACAAACGACAAATGGGTCTTGAAAATTATAGAAGAGGGTTACAAACTAGAATTTCAGAAAAAAGTCCCAAATACAGGAATTCGAAAAACAAATGCTCCTGCAAAAGACCTCGATATTTTATTAGAAGAGGTCAATCAACTTTTTGGGAAAAATGCTATAGAAAATGTACCTGTAAAAGAGTTACAAAAAGGTTTTTACAGTACATTTTTTCTAGTACCAAAAAAGACGGGGGATTTAAGACCAGTCATTAATCTCAAACCCCTCAACATGTATCTCCACAAAAAACATTTCAAAATGGACTCCTTGAACAGTGTTCTAAACATGGTTCAGAAAGGAGATTGGGCGCTATCACTCGATCTAAAAGATGCGTATTTTCATGTCCCGATTCACAAAGATCACAAACAGTTTCTCAGGTTTTGTATAGACAACAAATGCTACCAGTTTCGAGTAATGTGTTTCGGTCCAACAAGCGCTCCACGCATCTTCACGAAAGTGTGTGCAGTTGTAGCAGCTCATCTCAGGTCGCAAAACATACGTCTAGCTGCATATTTGGACGATTGGTTTATAGTAAACCAAGACAAAAACAAATTGGTAAAAGATCGAGAGAAAGCACTCAATCTCCTGGAAAATTTGGGATTCATAATAAATCTAAAAAAATCAAATTTAAACCCCACACAAGAAATCACTTACATAGGTGCAGTTTTCTTTTTAAAAGAGGGCCTTGTATGCCCAACAGTAGAAAGAGTAGAAAAAATCATAAATACTGTAGAAAACATCTTAAGGAATCAAAATCAAGCAACAGCAAGATCCTATCTACAGTTATTAGGTATCATGGCATCATGCATAGAACTGATCCCAAACACAAGGTTGTACATGAGGCCCATTCAAATACACCTACTGTATTTTTGGAAGCCAACAATTCAGAGTTTAGAAATGAAAATTCCATTCTCAAACCATCTAAAAAATCATCTAAAATGGTGGTTAAACAGAAAAAACATGTTGATAGGAAGATCAATAGTACCATGGAAAACATCAGTGACCCTAACAACCGATGCCTCGAAAGCAGGGTGGGGGGGTCACATATCCAATCAACTAACGATTCAAGGGTTATGGACAAATCAGGAAAAACAACTTCACATCAATATATTGGAGATGGAAGCAGTTTTTCTATCTGTAAATCAGTTACTTCCACATCTGAAAAACAAAAATATTCTCATTCGTTCAGACAATTCCTCGGTGGTAAGATACCTGAATGTACAAGGAGGGACTCGTTCACCAGAACTGTGCATGAGGACATGGAAACTATGGCAGTTAGCATTGGAGAACAATATTCAAATGAAAGCCGCCCACATAGCGGGGAAAAAGAACATTTTAGCGGATCAGCTAAGCAGGGTAAAAATTCAACCCACAGAATGGTCTTTGAACAAAGAAATAGTTCAAAATCTGTTTCGGTTATGGGGCAACCCTCTAATAGACCTGTTTGCCTCAATTCAGAACTGTCAGACTCCGATTTACTGCTCTTGGATTCCAGATCCTCATGCATATGCGATCGACGCTCTCTCCATTCCATGGACAAACATGTTTGCATATGCGTTTCCTCCAATATGCCTAATTCCAAGAATTCTACAGTACATGGAACAATTCAATTGTCAGATACTTCTGATTGCACCACACTGGCCTCGCAGGCATTGGTATCCAAATCTATTGAAATACCTAGTGGATTATCCGAGGTCAATTCCGATAAGGGAGGATCTACTACATCAGCCCAAAACAAACATTTATCACCCGAATCCAGCAGTATTCAAACTAACTGCATGGATACTATCGACAAACAGTTCCAAAAGAAAGGTTTTTCTTCAGAAACTAGATCATTACTCAAAGCATCTTGGAGATCTGGCACTCAAAAAGACTACAGTGCAAAATTTCGAAAATTCAGTGGCTGGTGTAGTAGAAGGGAAATTGATCCCTATAATGCCTCTTTAACAGATGCAGCACAATTCTTGACAGATTTATTTTCTGAAGGTCTTCAATATAGAACGATTGCAGGTTATAGATCCATGCTCTCTTCTGTAATGCTTCCAATAGAAAAAATACCAGTAGGTCAACATCCTTATATAATCAGACTTGTGAAAGGAGTTTTCAATTCAAGGCCTCCAAAAGTTGTTCTTCTACCTGAATGGAGCCTTCCCTTAGTTTTAAAAAAGTTGAAACAAGCTCCTTTTGAACCTTTAAAAAATGCTAGTTTGAAGTACGTCACATTGAAAACAGCCTTTTTAATTGCCATTACTTCTTTCAGACGATGCAGTGATCTACAGGCCCTTTGTATTGGTGAGAACAACATTGCTGTTCAAAAGAAAGGAATTATTTTTGTTCGTAAAGGTTTGGCCAAACAAGACAGACCTAGTCATTTTGGGAATAAGGTTTTTATCCCTCTTTTTCATCAGACAAACAATTAGATCCGAAAAGAGCTGTTTACTATTACCTAAAGAAAACTGAGAGCTTTAGAGGATCAGATGAAAGTTTTATCAAAAACTTATTTTTAGCGATCATTGCACCACATAAGCCAGTTAGTTCACAAACAATTGCCAGTTGGATCGTGAAAGTTCTTAAACATGCATATGATGGTGATAAAGACAGAAAGTTTCATGCTCATTCAACAAGAGCTTTGGGGCCGTCATGGGCTCTTTTTAACGGTGCGTCTATAAAATCAATTATGGACACAGCAGACTGGTCGAGGGAATCTACTTTCACGCGTTTTTATTTTCGATATGTTCAATAGGAATGTCATCATGATTTGTTTTTAATCAAAAAGCCAAAAAAAAAAAAAAAAAAATAAATAAAAATTTTGAAACTGTATAGTGTATAGCGTTGTGTATAGTGTATAGATATTTTTAAAATATGAACTTATGAAGATGTAAGATTACAGATTCATAGTAGAAAGAGAGATTCTGCAGCTGATGGATAGCTCAGAAGACTCCAAATGTATTTTTCCAATTACGTAAGTATTATTATTAATATAAAATTGTCAAATTTGTTCATTCAAATTTTAATTTTATGAGAGAATAATACTTACGTAATTGGATATACCCTCCCAACCTCCCCTTCAGAATCTCTTGGCGAACACTTTTCGCTGAGAGACTGGTGGGTTACACATGCAAGCATGCGTAGCGGGAGTGGTTACACCTGAGTGCTTTTGGTTTATTTATAGCACTCAATCAGCGATGTGAATACTTTTTAGGGGAACATATCCAAATGTATTTTTCCAATTACGTAAGTATTATTCTCTCATGACAATTTTTTAGCTACTGTACTATCTATTCCTTGAGCATATCTGGTCAATAAATAAGATAGTTCTTAGTGTGTACATGCTAGTCTGAGAACTGTTAGCTGACCTTGGCCTGAATGACATGCATGAGATTTTTCAGACAAATTTTGCCCGACCATTACTACTACCGTAGTATTTCTTTTAACTCGTTTTCCTGTGACTTGCAATGTTGGTTATCAGATAATCATTTAGTGTGTCCACTCTTGTTTTTAGGTAGGGTACCTACCCTATTTTGAAAATTGATGTAATATGAAACACACATGGCCTTACAAGGTGCTGACAAACAAAAACCAGAATTTGTAGGACCAGCTAATATTTTGGCACCATGGGGTAAAAAACATTAAGGTGATAGCAATATTGAATCCACAGATTTTATCTTGACTTCCTTTATGAAATTAAAAATTTTAAGCTAATTTAATCAAAATCTATTAATGATCTTTATAAAAAAAAAGATTCAAAATTTACATTTCTTGTGTATCTAAATGATTTTGAATTTTGTCATTACAAAGTTTTATCACTTGGTTGGATGATACACTTTGAATTAAAATTTTTGATAGCACCTGTGAAAAATCCAGAGGATATGATTTATTTTCAACTCAAATGTGGTTGATTCAACATTACACCAGTGTAAACCATAGCTTCTGATTGGTTACTTTCATTAATCACTTCCAATTAATAGTCCCTATATCTTAAAGGCCAGTAAATTTTATGAGCGCTCTTGGCCACTAGGCATGTATTTGAAGCGCCAGTACATTCAACAAGAGGCTGGACCTCTTTTTTATGCTACGACATTCTCAAGTCGACCCCTATAGTGACAAATAGCAAATTGATTCATAATCATGTATATACTTTAATGTATTCAACTGTTTGCATCATGTCTCTATTTATTGAGAATGTCAGCAGAAGGAAATTGTGGAGGAAGATATGTTTTGTGTCCATAACAAACTTTAAAATATATTGAATTTACTGCACTGAGTCCATCCTATGGGAAGATTCACTTCTAATTAAACCTCCGATCAAAGATGTCTGGGACCAGTGTTTTTTTATATTGACTATAATGTCATGATACAAGGGCACCCACGTTGACGAAGAAATGTCACCTTTATGATCAGGTGCCCTTTATACAGATGTTAATTTTTACAAGTTTTGTTCAGAAGAGGGACATTTTTACAGTGCTTTTTATAGACAGGGATTTGCTATATAGAGGTGCAGGTTTGAATGTAGTTGTAACTTGATAGGGTACAGAATTTAATTGTATGTATCACTTTCAATTTCAGTATCGATCTGAGATCTCTACTTTTGGATGGGTAATATAGTCTCTGCAATAGAGGAAATACTACTGATCAATTGCACATATCGATACTGGTAACTTTCCATATCCTATAAATTCTTGGCTTAAATACTCCGAACTATTGGACAACTGAATTATGCGTGCTGAGTCTGTCCAGAAAATTTACTTACAGATCTGAATCTGCACTTAGCCTCTTGAAATAAATGTTTCAAACATTTCACAATTTTTTTGATGCAGACAAGTGAAATCTAGCTGAGTATAACATGCTTTTGGAGCTGCTAGTCTTTATTCTTCTTTTAATGTAAATTTGGTATTATTCAATTCTTTGACTAGGAACCTGGATAAGGCCATTTTAAGTTAAATGATAAATTATCATGCACCCCTACTGAAAAAGAACAATATGGGGATGCTGGGAGTATTTAAATTATTTACATGTATAGTTTTCAATGTTTGGCAGGGAGAAATGATGTAGGGAATGATAATATATCAATTAACTTGAATTGGCCTTACAGGAGCTCAACCCATAGAGCTACCTAGCGCGTCCCCAGGTGGCGGATAGGGGAAGCCCTCTCACTGAGGGTTGTCAGGTCATAAAGCCTGACCGCGGACCATAGTGGGTAACGTGATTGGAAATGTCATGCTCCATTCACGTTAAAATGCCTTCTGTAGATTTCTGAAACCTAATACCCACTGCAGAAGGCTTTTTTTTTTCATCCCTCCCAACTCTGTATCCAGATTTTTCTAACAGAATGTTGGTACCTTTTCAAATCTTATGTAATGTGTTCTGATTACAGAGGGTTATCCCCTTCCAGATATATGGATTACACAAGGTCATCTCATTTCCCAAGTAATTTAATATGTCTTGATTACAGGTTAGCTCCTCTTTTATCCACAGTAATTCTTGTGGATTACACTATTTTTTTGTTTTTAGTCTAGTAAGGTCCCTTTCTCATCAAGTGTAATAATGTTTTATTACAGATGGTTAGCCCCTTTCCCATTTCCAATGTAATCTGTGTTGATTACAGTAGGTTGACCCCTTTCCCTCATCTAATTTAATCTGTTGATTAAAGAAGGTTATCCCCTTTTCAACATCTAATGTAATCTGTGTTGATTACAGAAGGTAAGCCCCTTTCCAACATCTGATGTAATCTGTGATTACCGAAGGTTAGCCCCTTTCCAACATCTGATGTATGATCTGTTGATTACAGAAGGATAGCACCTTTCCCACATCTAATGTAATGTTGATTACAGTAGGTTAGCCCCTTTCCCACATCTAATGTAATCTGTGATTACAGAAGGTTAGCCCCTGTCCCACATCTAATGTAATCCAGTTGATTACAGAAGGTTAGCCCCTTTCCAACATCTGATGTAATCTGTTGATTACAGGTTTAGCCCTCTCCCACATCTAATGTAATCCTTGTTGATTACAGAAGAATTCCTTGCCTACATCTAATGTAATCTGTTGATTACAGAAGGTTAGCCCCTCTCCCAAATCTAACGTGATCCTTGATTACAAATGAGTTCCTTGCCCACATCTAATGTAATCTGTTGATTACAAAAGGTTAGACCCTCTCCCACATCTGAATTACAGAATGTTAGCCCCTCTCCCACATCTGATGTAATCTGTTGATTACAAAAGGTTAGCCCCTCGCCCAAATCTAATGTAATACTTGTTGATTACAAAAGATGAGTTCCTTGCCCACATCTAATGTAATCTGTGTTGATCACAGAAGGTTAGCCACTTTTGATAACATATTTTTTGCTTTATTATGGGCTTTTTTAAATATTCCCTTTTTGAAAATTTTTATTTCAAATCAAAATTTTACATTTATATTAACTTTCTGGACTTATTTTGGTTTTCAGTTTTTTGGGCCTTGAGCACAACTGATGAGTCGTAAATTCACGTGCATCAAAATTGGTATAAAGAATTAAATTTTCACAATTTCACTTTTTTTAAGTATGAAAAAAAAATCTTTAAATCTTAAATTAAAAACGAAAAATGTTAATAGGAGTATTTTGAACATGATTGCATTTGACAAAGTCTGTGATGTCGCTAAGAGGAAAAATCTTCGAAACAGTTAAATTAGATTTATTTGTCCAATTTTTATATATCACAGACTGTTATTTTGATTAAGTTGATGCTCAGACTTAAATGATCTTTTTTTTTTTCATGGATCCAACACACTTTTTTTTCATTAACAAGTCAAATAAGTATTAAAAAATTTATTGATAAAAGGATAGTTTATTTTTAAGACTTAAAAAATAAATTAGACATGTTTGACCTGTAGACTATACTTCTCTGACCTGTTGTTTCCTATGTTGTCAGTTATGGTTTGTTCTAGGTTTGTTTTTTTGAGTTTTGTTGTGCTGAGTGTTTTCTTAAGTTTGGCGCGCGTCCTGCCATTTTACGACACTGGACATATTAAAAGATGACAAATATTTTGATCAAATAAAGTTAATCTTTTAAAAAGTAATTTTTTGTGTAAATTGTGTGTTTGTGTTGGTTAACTGAAATGATGTTTTCGATTTTGGCATCTCTTAATCATTACAATTTTTTTTAATTTTAAAGATACATTTTCGGTACTCTAGAGAAGTTTTCTCTATTTCAGTAAAATTGTATAGAATGTAGAAAAGGGCTTACCTCCTGCAATCAGTAGAGACAGCATTGGATGTGGGCAAGGACCTGACCTCCTGCAATTAACAGAGATGGCATTGGGTGTGGGGGAGGGGCTTTAATACCAAGATAACATGGTCTCTGAAGCTGATATAAGTTTACCATTGGACTCCAATGGAAATATCATTTTGTATGATAGACCTCACCCATTTGGCATCAAATGTGAATGCAATGGTCCTCAGATGGCATGATTTCAAACTTTCATTTGGTTTGTACCAACAACCAAGACAGCTACTAAAGGTGAATTTAGTTTAATAGCTGCCTTAACAGTGTGGGAAAATCCACCTGTGTGAAACCACTCGTGATCAGCCAGTTGGAACTAGGTCCTCTTACTAGGGTCTCAGTTGTTCAGCTATTTAATCAATATATAAAATATAATTGTTTGTAGTGCATTTCAGAACCATGATGATACAGACAACTTAGTAGGAGGATTTTTTAATAGGTTACACAAACTTGGTTGAAGAATGGAGAACAAGGAGTTGACCTTATGCAATCAATTCAAACGGCATTGGATGTGGCCAATGAACTTACATCCTTCAATCAATAGAGATATCCTTAGATGTGGTTGAGGAGCTTACCAAGTTAACATGGTCTCTGAAGCTGATCCTAATTTAGCATTGAAACCCAATAGAAATATCATTTTGTCTGAAACAGATCAACCATTTTGCATCAAACTTGACTGCAATGTTCCTCAGATGTTTTAGATGTGGCTGAGGAGCTTACCGAGAGAACATGGTCTTTGAAGCTAATCTTAATTTAGCATTGAAACCCAACAGAAATATCATTTTGTCTGAAACAGATCACCCAATTGGCATCAAACTTGACTGCAATGGTCCTTAGATGGGCTGCCTTATTTTAATGTCATTTGATTTATACATGTATCATCAATCAAGACATGCAGCTATTAAAAGTTAACTTAGTTTAATATAAGAAGCTAACAGTGTGAAACTACTCAACCAGTTAGAACTAGGTCCTGAAGTGGTCTTATGACTAGAGTCAGTTGTTCAACTGTTTCATCAGTATATGAAATGTAAACATTTGTAGTGCATTTCAGAACCATGAAAAATGTAATCACTTGTTAGATGATTTGAAGGAAAAAGAAGACAACCTATACATACTTTCTGTAGAAGATCAAGCAAGACCACTTTTGTTCAGTAAGTTGTAAGATGTAATATCTAATGAAACGTACCCCAAAATACCGAAATAAATGTGATATACAGTATGGCCATTCCATTGACTGACAACTCATCATCTGTGCTCGAGATCAAAATATTGGAAAACTGGTTAAAGATATAATGATGAATTAATAAGCACAACAATCAAAAATTAAAACAAAACAAACAGGTATCCAACCTCAGCTAAGGGTTGCCTCTGCATCAAAAGGAAGAGCCTTAGAAATTTCTGGTAATTTTTGTCAAATTTTGAATGGAAAATTTAAAGGCATTTGAGTAATATACTGAACCGCAAAAGAAACATCGCACAAAATGACATGTTCACATACATTTATTTCAAAGTGACATTTATATATTTTAAATTAATTTTTACAAAATTTAATGAATGATTTACAGTCTTTTGGTTACAATGTTCACAAAAACGTCACAATTGTCGCAACGTCACATGTTTTCACGTCCGTTAATAACGTGTATGTCCTCCACCGGCACCAATTACTGCGGCACATCTTCGGTACATGGAGTTGATGAGCCGATTAATAAACACCATTGGAATACGTGCCCATACTCTCTGAAACGCTTGTGAAAGTTCAGCTGCAGTTGTCGGACTTGGCTGCTCATTATTCAACCGTCTTTGAACTTCGTCCCATAAATGTTCAATAGGGTTTAAATCTGGACTCAAAGCCGGCCAATCCATAACATTAATGTTATTCTGCTGTAGGAAGTCTCTTGTGGCTCTTGCGGTATGCGCACGTGCATTGTCCTGTTGGAAAGTCTTGTTTTGATGACGTGCGAAATGGGGCTGAACATGGGGTGTCAAGACTTGGTCGATGTAACGGGCAGCTGTTACGCCATTTCCTCTGCCTGGGCCAAGGTTCTGAAAGATGACTGGACCAAGTTTAACGTTAAGGCCGATTCCACCCCATACCATGATGCTAGGTCCTCCCCACGCGTCTGTTTCCAGAATGCAGCTGTCTTTGTAACGTTCCCCGCGTCTTCTCCACACTCTGGTTCTGCCATCGGCTGTTGAAATGCAGTAACGGCTTTCGTCAGAGAAGATGATGTTACGCCATTGTCGATTTCGCCAATTCTGTCGCTGAGTGGCCCACTGAAGACGAGCTTGACGGTGTCGAGGAGTAAGAATAGGTCCTCTTGCTGGACGGCGACATCTTATGTTTCTAGCAGCTAATCGCCGACGAACCGTATCATCACTTATGGGTCGTCCATGTCTTCCAACAGTGTTTCTGGCAGTTTCGGCAGCTGGGGTGAACCGATTCATCAAATGGTGACGAACAATGCCTCTATTCTGTCTAGGGGTAGTGACTTGGGGTCTACCACTCCGTGGACGGTCATTTGTGCTGTTTGTTGCATTGTACCGTGTCCGTAGACGTTCAATTGTTCGAACAGCACAGTTGAAGTCGTTGGCAATAACTCTGGCAGATTGCCCAGCATCAAATCGACCAATGGCGTGTTCTCTCTGTTGTGGAGTCAGACGTGGCATAGCTTCTGTGTCAACACTGATACTAACACTCTTTAATTTTCTCCGGCCTTTTATACCCATAAAGGAGCATGAATTTCATGAACATTTAAGATTTAAGAAAAATTACCGCCAAGTGTGTCCCACGAGCGGTTTTAGGTACGGTCGCTCTACGATATCAACTGAAAATTATTCAACCGAAAATTTAATTCACAGGTAATTTAATCTTACCTGGTGATGTAATCGTAATACTGATTATATAAAAATCATTAATTAATATTTATTTTGAATTTTGCTAACATTTTGAAAAAGCGACGTTTCTTTTGCGGTTCAGTATAGTTACCTTACCGTAATAACCCTAATTATTGGACGGCTAATTATTCGACACTTGAAAATTCAAGGAAAATTGAATTTTTTGATAACTATATTTTTCCGACGATTTCAAAATTGTCAAAGTTACAATCGTTGTTCTCAGGTGGTGCCAGTCAGTAATTTAACTTAGGTAAGTTAATTACTTTCAGTCCTCAGCGAGTGTTTATTTTGTCTTTCTAAACCATTTAAACTATCATACTACGACATTGTTGTAAGATGTAATATCTAATGAAACACATGAAACATATCCCAAAATACCGAAATAAATGTGATGTACAGTATGGCCATTTCATTGACTGACAAGTTCAAAGTTTGGTGTTTTTTTAATAGGTTAGACAGAGTTGATTGAAGAATGGTGAAGTGGACAAGTGGATGACCTCCTGCAATCAATAGACAGCATTGGATGTGGAAGAGGGACTTACCAAGATAACATGGTATCTGAATCTGATAGTTGAGCATTGAACCCCAATGGAATGGTGAAGTATTTAAAAAAGTAAGGTATGTAGAATAGAAACTTTATTGGTTTTTCAAAACATACAATGGAATGGTGGTATGCTGGTTCATAATTGGTGTAACGCATACTAGAGTCAGTTGTTCAACTGTTTCATCAGTATATAAAATGTAAACATTTGTAGTGCATTTCAGAACCCTGAAGATACAGACTACTCACAAAGATGGCGTAATCACTTGTTAGATGATTTGAAGGAAAAAGACAACCTATACATACTTTCTGTAGAAGATCAAGCAAGACCACTTTTGTTCAGTAAGTTGTAAGATGTAATATCTAATGAAAAGTACCCCAAAATACTAAAATAAATGTGATGTACAGTATGGCCATTTCATTGACTGACAAGTCATCAACAATGCTCGAGATCAAAATATTGGAAAACTGGTTAAAGATATAATGATGAATTAATAAGCACAACCATCAAAAATCAAACCAAAACAAACAGGTATCCAACCTCAGCTAAGTGTTGCCTCTGCATCAAAAGAAAGAGCCTTAGAAATTTATGGTAATTTTTGTCAAATTTTGAACGGAAAATTTAAAGGCATTTGAGTAACAGTTACCTTAATATGATTTATTATCTTATTTATTAATTTCATAGTAAGGAGGAAGCAGGATACAGCTCAATGTTTGATGATTTTTGAATAGGTTAGACAAACTTGATTGAAAAATGGTGAAGTGGGCGATTGGCTGACCTGCAATCAATAGAGACGGCATTTGGATGTTTGCGATTGGCTTTACCTGCTGCAATCAATAGAGACAGCATTGGATGTGGGTGAGTAGCTATACTGCTGCAAATCAATTCAGATCAGGCATTGGATGTTGGCAAAGAGCTTACCTCCTGCAATCAATAGAGACATCGTTAGATGTGGTTGAGGAGCTTACCAAGTTAACATGGTCTCTGAAGCTGATCCTAATTTAGCATTGAAACCCAATGGAAATATCATTTTGTCTGAAACAGATCACCCATTTTGCATCAAACTTGACTGCAATGGTCCTTAGAGGGCCCGCTTTCAAAATGTCATTTGATTTATACATGTATCACCAACCAAGACATGCAGCTATTAAAAGTCAACTTAGTTTAATATAAGAAGGTAACAGTGTGGGAAAATACACCTGTGTGAAACCACCCAACCAGTTGAAACTAGGTCCTGAAGTGGTCCTCTTACTAGAGTCAGTTGTTCAACTGTTTCATCAGTATATAAAATGTAAACACTTGTAGTGCATTTCAGAACCCTGATGACACAGACTACTCACGAAGATGGCGTAATCACTTGGATGATTTGAAGGAAAAAGACAACCTATACATACTTTCTGTAGAAGATCAAGCAAAACCACTTTTGTTCAGTAAGTTGTAAGTTGTAATATCTAATGAAACATATCCCAAAATACCGAAATAAATGTGATGTACAGTATGGCCATTTCATTGACTGACAAGTTCAAAGTTTGGTGTTTTTTTAATAGGTTAGGCAGAGTTGATTGAAGAATGGTGAAGTGGACAAGTGGATGACCTCCTGCAACCAATAGACAGCATTGGATGTGGAAGAGGGACTTACAAAGATAACATGGTATCTGAATCTGATAGTTGAGCATTGAACCCCAATGGAATGGTGAAGTATTTAAAAAAGTAAGGTATGTAGAATAGAAACTTTATTGGTTTTTCAAAACATACAATGGAATGGTGGTATGCTGGTTCATAATTGGTGTAACGCATACTAGAGTCAGTTGTTCAACTGTTTCATGAGTATATAAAATGTAAACAGTTGTAGTGCATTTCAGAACCCTGAAGATACAGACTACTCACAAAGATGGTGTAATCACTTGTTAGATGATTTGAAGGAAAAAGACAACCTATACATACTTTCTGTAGAAGATCAAGCAAGACCACTTTTGTTCAGTAAGTTGTAAGATGTAATATCTAATGAAACGTACCCCAAAATACCAAAATAAATGTGATGTACAGTATGGCCATTTCATTGACTGACAAGTCATCAAGAATGCTCGAGATCAAAATATTGGAAAACTGGTTAAAGATATAATGATGAATTAATAAGCACAACCATCAAAAATCAAAACAAAACAAACAGGTATCCAACCTCAGCTAAGTGTTGCCTCTGCATCAAAAGAAAGGGCCTTAGAAATTTATGTTAATTTTTGTCAAATTTTGAACGGAAAATTTAAAGGCATTTGAGTAACAGTTACCTTAATATGATTTATTATCTTATTTATTAATTTCATAGTAAGGAGGAAGCAGGATACAGCTCAATGTTTGATGATTTTTGAATAGTTTAGACAAACTTGATTGAAAAATGGTGAAGTGGGCGATTGGCTGACCTGCAATCAATAGAGACGGCATTTGGATGTTTGCGATTGGCTTTACCTGCTGCAATCAATAGAGACAGCATTGGATGTGGGTGAGTAGCTATACTGCTGCAAATCAATTCAGATCAGGCATTGGATGTTGGCAAAGAGCTTACCTCCTGCAATCAATAGAGACATCGTTAGATGTGGTTGAGGAGCTTACCAAGTTAACATGGTCTCTGAAGCTGATCCTAATTTAGCATTGAAACCCAATAGAAATATCATTTTGTCTGAAACAGATCACCCATTTTGCATCAAACTTGACTGCAATGGTCCTTAGAGGGCCCGCTTTCAAAATGTCATTTGATTTATACATGTATCACCAACCAAGACATGCAGCTATTAAAAGTCAACTTAGTTTAATATAAGAAGGTAACAGTGTGGGAAAATACACCTGTGTGAAACCACCCAACCAGTTGAAACTAGGTCCTGAAGTGGTCCTCTTACTAGAGTCAGTTGTTCAACTGTTTCATCAGTATATAAAATGTAAACATTTGTAGTGCATTTCAGAACCCTGATGACACAGACTACTCACAAAGATGGCGTAATCGCTTGTTAGATGATTTGAAGGAAAAAGACAACCTATACATACTTTCTGTAGAAGATCAAGCAAGACCACTTTTGTTCAGTAAGTTGTAAGATGTAATATCTAATGGAACATATCCCAAAATACCGAAATAAATGTGATGTACAGTATGGCCATTTCATTGACTGACAAGTTCAAAGTTTGGTGTTTTTTTAATAGGTTAGACAGAGTTGATTGAAGAATGGTGAAGTGGACAAGTGGATGACCTCCTGCAATCAATAGACAGCATTGGATGTGGAAGAGGGACTTACCAAGATAACATGGTATCTGAATCTGATAGTTGAGCATTGAACCCCAATGGAATGGTGAAGTATTTAAAAAAGTAAGGTATGTAGAATAGAAACTTTATTGGTTTTTCAAAACTTACAATGGAATGGTGGTATGCTGGTTCATAATTGGTGTAACGCATACTAGAGTCAGTTGTTCAACTGTTTCATCAGTATATAAAATGTAAACATTTGTAGTGCATTTCAGAGCCCTGAAGATACAGACTACTCACAAAGATGGCATAATCACTTGTTAGACGATTTGAAGGAAAAAGACAACCTATACATACTTTCCGTAGAAGATCAAGCAAGACCACTTTTGTTCAGTAAGTTGTAAGATGTAATATCTAATGAAACATATCCCAAAATACCGAAATAAATGTGATGTACAGTATGGCCATTTCATTGACTGACAAGTTCAAAGTTTGGTGTTTTTTTAATAGGTTAGACAGAGTTGATTGAAGAATGGTGAAGTGGACAAGTGGATGACCTCCTGCAATCAATAGACAGCATTGGATGTGGAAGAGGGACTTACCAAGATAACATGGTATCTGAATCTGATAGTTGAGCATTGAACCCCAATGGAATGGTGAAGTATTTAAAAAAGTAAGGTATGTAGAATAGAAACTTTATTGGTTTTTCAAAACTTACAATGGAATGGTGGTATGCTGGTTCATAATTGGTGTAACGCATACTAGAGTCAGTTGTTCAACTGTTTCATCAGTATATAAAATGTAAACATTTGTAGTGCATTTCAGAACCCTGAAGATACAGACTACTCACAAAGATGGCGTAATCACTTGTTAGATGATTTGAAGGAAAAAGACAACCTATACATACTTTCTGTAGAAGATCAAGCAAGACCACTTTTGTTCAGTAAGTTGTAATATCTAATGAAACGTACCCCAAAATACCGAAATAAATGTGATGTACAGTATGGCCATTTCATTGACTGACAAGTCATCAACAATGCTCGAGATCAAAATATTGGAAAACTGGTTAAAGATATAATGATGAATTAATAAGCACAACCATCAAAAATCAAAACAAAACAAACAGGTATCCAACCTCAGCTAAGTGTTGCCTCTGCATCAAAAGAAAGAGCCTTAGAAATTTATGGTAATTTTTGTCAAATTTTGAACGGAAAATTTAAAGGCATTTGAGTAACAGTTACCTTAATATGATTTATTATCTTATTTATTAATTTCATAGTAAGGAGGAAGCAGGATACAGCTCAATGTTTGATGATTTTTGAATAGGTTAGACAAACTTGATTGAAAAATGGTGAAGTGGGCGATTGGCTGACCTGCAATCAATAGAGACGGCATTTGGATGTTTGCGATTGGCTTTACCTGCTGCAATCAATAGAGACAGCATTGGATGTGGGTGAGTAGCTATACTGCTGCAAATCAATTCAGATCAGGCATTGGATGTTGGCAAAGAGCTTACCTCCTGCAATCAATAGAGACATCGTTAGATGTGGTTGAGGAGCTTACCAAGTTAACATGGTCTCTGAAGCTGATCCTAATTTAGCATTGAAACCCAATAGAAATATCATTTTGTCTGAAACAGATCACCCATTTTGCATCAAACTTGACTGCAATGGTCCTTAGAGGGCCCGCTTTCAAAATGTCATTTGATTTATACATGTATCACCAACCAAGACATGCAGCTATTAAACGTCAACT
Source organism: Mytilisepta virgata (assembly GCA_028015205.1). Classification (NCBI taxonomy): domain Eukaryota; kingdom Metazoa; phylum Mollusca; class Bivalvia; order Mytilida; family Mytilidae; genus Mytilisepta; species Mytilisepta virgata. The sequence continues at coordinate 47,654,592 of CM051520.1, forward strand.
TAGTTTAATATAAGAAGGTAACAGTGTGGGAAAATACACCTGTGTGAAACCACCCAACCAGTTAAAACTAGGTCCTGAAGTGGTCCTCTTACTAGAGTCAGTTGTTCAACTGTTTCATCAGTATATAAAATGTAAACATTTGTAGTGCATTTCAGAACCCTGATGACACAGACTACTCACAAAGATGGCGTAATCACTTGTTAGATGATTTGAAGGAAAAAGACAACCTATACATACTTTCTGTAGAAGATCAAGCAAGACCACTTTTGTTCAGTAAGTTGTAAGATGTAATATCTAATGAAACGTACCCCAAAATACCGAAATAAATGTGATGTACAGTATGGCCATTTCATTGACTGACAAGTTCAAAGTTTGGTGTTTTTTTAATAGGTTAGACAAAGTTGATTGAAGAATGGTGAAGTGGACAAGTGGCTGACCTCCTGCAATCAATAGATGGCATTGGATGTGGAAGAGGGACTTACCAAGATAACATGGTATCAGAATCTGATAGTTGAGCTTTGAACCCCAATGGAATGGTGAAGTATTTAAAAAAGTAAGGTTTTTCAAAATATACAATGGAATGGTTGTTATGCTGGTTCATAATTGGTGTAACGCATACTAGAGTCAGTTGTTCAACTGTTTCATCAGTATATAAAATGTAAACATTTGTAGTGCATTTCAGATACTACTCACAAAGATGGCGTAATCACTTGTTAGATGATTTGGAAAAAAAAGACAACCTATACATACTTTCTGTAGAAGATCAAGCAAGACCACTTTTGTTCAGTAAGTTGTAAGATGTAATATCTAACGAAACGTACCCCAAAATACCAAAATAAATGTGATGTACAGTATGGCCATTTCATTGACTGACAAGTCATCAACAATGCTTGAGATCAAAATATTGGAAAACTGGTTAAAGATATAATGATGAATTAATAAGCACAACCATCAAAAATCAAAACAAAACAAACAGGTATCAGACAAAGTTGATTGAAGAATGGTGAACTGGACAAGTGGCTGACCTCCTGCAATCAATAGAGATGCCATTGGATGTGGGGGGAATGGCTTACCTCCTGCAATCAATAGACGGCATTGGATGTGGACGAGGGACTTTCCAAGATAACATGGTATCTGAATCTGATCATAGTTGAGCATTGAACCCCAATGGAATGGTGAAGTATTTAAAAAAGTAAGGTATGTAGAATAGAAACTTTATTGGTTTTTTTTGGCGGAAGTGAATGTAACCAAACTTGGCAGAGATGATGCATTGTAAGGTAGTTCCTTTGGTGGTGAATGGTCAAAGAAACATGCCCGTCAAAGCCTATTCTTATTTCAGATTGTATGAACAACATTTAGAAACCTTTTGAAGAAAGATTTTAAACCTAACTCACAAATATTTTTTGTAATAGTCCTTAACTTCATAACTTTAACAGAAATCCAAGAATGTTGATAGTGACATAGTTTGACGCAAGGGGAAAAATTTTGTATTAAAAATTCTTATTCAGAATGACAGATTTATACCAGGCATGCATGTGTTACCCAAGTGTTGTTACTTTGATGCCGATCGGAAATCCAAGATGGACCTTCTTAAAATTGGACCCTATGGGAAATATATTTAAAATACTTTTGACAAACAAATTTAATTGATTGGTAGGAAACTTTTTGCAAGGGAGTTACAAGTAGCCAGATAATTTGTTACCATTCTGCTAGGGGATTTTCTGGTAGGTTAAATGTCCATGATCTTAAGAAATATTTCATATATAAAATATTTATTGCCCTTGGGCAATCCAGTGCATGTTAAATGTTCCTAATATTTGTTTTTAAAGTTTATTTGCCTTTGCAGAAAAATGACTGTTTTATGTTTCTATTTTACAGTTGATAATTGATAATAGAAACTATTTAACAATTAGCTGGATCTTTATTCATTGAAAGTTGATTAAAATAAAATGCCAATGTTAAAAAAGTTAAATTCCGTTAATTTTGTATTCATTGTGCCATTTAGGTTTGTGTCATTGAAACTTTTACATGCAACCTATTAGGTGCATCATGTACTATTCATTCTCAATTTGTGGTGAACCTTTTAGTTGCTACATGCACTAAATTTTCTAGGTTGTCAGTATTTACTGAGCCCAATTGTAAATGTACTGTACCCTATTGGTCCCGTATGTGCTGAAACTTCAATGTTAAGCATGTAATGAGCTGTTTTGGTCTCACTTGCCAAAAAATTTATATGTTTACTGATCCCTTGCTCTTAACACATACTGAAACTTGCAGGTCATACATGTAGTGTGCCCTTTTGGTCTCTTGTATGCTGAAACTTCTTAGCTTGTAAATGTACTCCACCCCTGTCCCATATGATCTGAAACTATAATGAGCTCTTGGTCTCAACATACATGCTGAAAATTTTAGATTTTACATTTACTGATCCCTCTTGCTCACTTATACTGAAACTTATAGGTTATGTAGTAAACCCTTTTGGTCTCATGTGTTGAAATGTCTTAAGGTTGTACATGTACTGAGCCCTTTGGACCACAAGTACTGAAGAAATTTTAGGTTGAATTGCACCACTTTTGGTCCCAAGTTTGCTGAAACTTAGGTTGTACATATACTGAACCAACATTTGCTCCAACATTCATTGTACTTGTTTTTATTGTCCAACAAACAAACTTTTTGGCTACTGAGTACTTTTGGTCTGAAACCTAGCTTGTACATATACTGAGGCCTTTTAATCCCAGATATTCTGAAATTTCCTAGGCTGTACATATACTGAGACCATTTGGTCCCCCTGGCACTGAACCTTGTAGATGATGCATGATCTGAGCCCTTTTGAGCGGTACATTTGAAATTTTAAATGTGTAAAATTTCAATGAGATATGTAGCCAAGACTGAAGTTTCCAGTCAATAGGAAAAGGTGCATTAAATATGTAATGAAAATTTATTAAATGTTTAATATGTAGGACTGTACTGTCTGAAAAAAGTGGCTGTCAAAATTCTAAATGGGAGAGATACCTGAAGGTTACATTGATTGAACAAGTTCATATTTGGCAAACTGATATTATTTCATCAAGTATTACAGTAAAATGTATCTTACATTTATAAATTCCGATATATTTTTATATAGGCTATCTTAAGTTTTACATACAATTTTCCTGTTTATACAAATTGGATTCTACCAGAAATATTGGTCTGAAACTGTACAAATATCGTGATAAATTGTGATAATTATTTTCTGGTAAGAAAATGACAAATTTTTATGAAAATCTTAGTTATTTTTAGCAAAGTAAATTTAAAAAAAATATCTTGTCTAATTATCAATTTATTTTTAAACTTAAGTATAAGGTCATTATAGCAATGGATGATATTAATTTTTAGTGAAATTTTCTTCTTTATTTTGGCTAATTTTCATATTTTGCCTTTCAGTATACTAAATTGGCTAAATTTTTTGGATAAGTCTTATGTCCAGCTTCATACAAATTTAAAATGATTAAGCAAATGTTTTTTCTATCATGTTAAAGTTTTGTATTTTACAAGTACTTTCCATAAATATTTACTAACATTTGTGTCTCCCTTATAACTGCTCTTGTCCTTCCAATGATCCAATACAAATAACATTAAACACTTTACAAATTAAGATTAAAACAAATCTTGTGAACTTAATTAAAATGCAGGAATATGTGAAACATAATGATGGCATTTTAATTGGGGTTTGCAAATGATGAAATGGAATTAAAATGAAATAAAATAAAGAACATAAAATTTAAAATAAATAAAATAGAATAAAAAATAAAAAAATTAAATAAAACAAAATAACAAAGTGAAAAAATAACTCCCAAAATTGATGGAAAGTATTTGTGAAATACAAAATACAACTGTGATAATTGTGTGGTGAATGTTAGTTTTACAATTCTAAAGTTCTGAGTTTAAAATTTCATTTACATTTGAAATACTTTTGAACTCGTATACATGTAGTAGGTATGGCTATTTTCTTTAAGTTGAATGTGATCCATTGCTTATTTTGATCAGTAGGTAACATGAGAGTAGAAATCCACATTTTTAACATCTATCTTTCTAAAAGAAAGTGTAAATAGTTTTCAACTCAACTTGAAATTAACATTATCAATAGTTTTACTATCCATTTTAGTAATTATTTGTCAAAAAAATTTATCAGTATCTTTCACATTTAAGTTTTCAGGTGCCTTCTTGAATTGGGGAGTAATTAAATTTTGGTTTGGGATAAAATCTTTCATGTCTAAATGTGGGTGAAACTTGATTACTTATCTCATTGAAAATCCCTAGTGTAGGGGAGGGAGGGAGGGGGCAGATTGGCCAAGTGATCTGAATGCTTTTGTTGTAACCAATAGTAATCACTAGCCAATTACATGTACTATTGTGTTCAATTTGGGGTGAGATATGTCAACTACAATCCAAATGACCAAGATTAATAGTTTACCTGATGAAAGATGTGGTTTTCTATGCCTTCCTCCACCAATGAAAACTGGTTGGCATGATAAAGTAATTATGCTGAAAAGAGTGTAAAACCCAGTAATCCATACCCTGTAGTATTATGCCAAGGTTACAGTAACTGATTCAAAAAGTGAGGATCTATAGATATCAGAGAAGATCAATCAGTTATATGAAATAGACAGTCATGAAAACTAGTGGTTCAGACAAGTAACAGTACATGATTCCTAATCAGTTATAAATTTTGTTTCGTTTATCACAAATTTATCGCAGGCATTCAAATGTCACAGATTTCAGAAAAATCTATTTTTAAAATTATATATTTATAGATTTTCATGAAGTTCTTTGACATCATTTTTTGAAGATAGTGAATATGATTGATAGAAAATACTAAATTTTTTTATAAATATTTCATATGCACTGTTATTGCCCACTTTTTTTTGCTGCAGTATTTCAAGGCAGAATTTTTTGTTGTTGCATTTTTAAAGGAAAAATAAAGGAATGTTATGGAGATGTGAACCAAATGCTTCATCCCCTCCTTTTTTCCACTGCAATCTGACCAATGAGCCTGCCGATTTTAACAAATCATTTTGTGTTTTCATCCATAATTTAACCTGGTCATCTGATTAAAAAATTATGCCAAAAAAGTATTAAATCTCCTGAAAATATAAGGGAAATTAGGCAAAAGTTTAATGGAATGTTCCGTAGATGATACCCTTTAAAGATTGTATTTGGGGGTCCATACCTGACCAATATGGCACCTATTACTGAAAATTGGAAAAATTAGGAACAGTACATTAAAAAAACCTTTTCTGGAACTGTTGGTACAATTGTGACAAAAGTGTGATGGAATTGTCCTGACTCGTGGTCCCGTCAAATTTTGTGTCCAAGAAAATGGACCTTGGTCCAATATGGCCATACAGACGAATCAGCAACCTTGGACTAATGGTTTGTGCTACTAAAGATGAGGCTTACTTGGACCTCAACAAAGATAGCTTCCACAGTCAAACATAGACCTATGGAAAAATTATTTTTTGAAATCACAAAGTAAATTGTAATAAAACTTTGTATCAATAGAATGCTGACAGAGACGAACTTTGCTTAACATAGGAAAATATAATATGGTGTGTGCATCAATGAGACTTAACTAAAGAGAATAGATTCTGCAACATTTGGTGAGGATTCTCAGTTCGTTTTCTTAGAGATCTCTTTCAAAGATTTTCTTTTTTCTTTTTTGATTGACCTCCATTTGGAAAGGAATTTTGAATTCTTAGTAAATAAGAACATATTATTATCAGTAGCTGATTCTCATTTGTTTTTTTTTAATTATTTGATAATTTATGAAAATTAGTTGATGGCAGAATTATTTAAAGTTATTTAAACAAAAATTTTTTTTTATATTTTAGGAATATAAAAATGAAAAGTTATTGTGTGAACATCAGTGGGATTTGAAATCCTATTGAATGAAGCAAATGAAACTTGCAACATGTGATGGTGGTTGTCCATTTGTTACCTTCAACAAAAAATTCTTTATTTTTTGGTTATTTATTAACATTCATTTGGAAATAAATTTTCAAAATTAATTTTTTGTCAATGAGCAATTTTTGATATATTGTTAGCTGATGCTCATTTGATTTAAACGTTATTTAATTTTTTTTTTTCAGATAACATTTTGATTGTCAATGAAATTAGTAAAAATTTATAAATTCTTTTAAACAAAAAAGTATTTCATTATTTGTTATTAATTAGTATTTGCATGAATTATTGCCCAAAATGAGCAGGCATCTCGAAAATCGGCATTCCTGAAATGCATAAAAAAATCTACATTTTATTTCAGGCCTTTTTTTTTCATTTCCTCTAACATGCCTGCTCAGATGGGGGATAACTCAATCAAATGGAATTAATCTTATTTTGAAAGGCTATTTTGTCAGTAATGGAATTGAAAAAAGTTTCCAGTAAGTTAGTTATGAAAATGAAAGGATATGGTGTAAACATCAGTGAGACTTTAAATCCTATTGAATTGAATGAAGTAATGACAACATGCAACATGAGATGGTGGCTGTCCATTTGTAACCTTCAAGAAAAAAGTTCACTTTCAGAGGTTTTATGTTTTGTTTATTAACATTCGGTTGGAAATAAGATTTCAGAATTAATTTTTAGTTGATTATGAGGTTTTTATATAATCCGCAGCTGATGCCCATTTGGTTTAAATGTTATTTAATTTTTTTTCAGATAACATTTTGATTGTTGATGAAATTAGTTTGACAAAAATTTATAAATTCTTTTAAACAAAATGTATTTCACTATTTGTTAATCGCTATTTGCATCAGTTATTGTCCAAATGAGCAGGCATCTCAAAAATGGCATTCATGAAATGTATAAAAAAATATTTCCATTTATTTTAAAAAAAAAAATATCATTTTCTGATTATGTATGCCTGCTCAGAAGGGGGATAACTCAATCAAGCAATTAATCTTATTTTGAAAGGTTTTGTCAACGGATTTGAAAAAAAGTTTTCAGTAAGTTCTGACAATGAAGGATATGGTGTATGCATCAGTGAGATTTGAATACAGTAGATACTATAAATCTTGAGGGTTGTCAGTTTATAAGCTTTTAAATATGAAAATGAAAGGATATGGTGTAAAAATCATTGAACAATTGAAATCCTGTTGAATTGAATCCTATAGTAATACAAACTTGTAACAAGTGGTTGAGGTTGTCTATTTGTTAGTTTCAAGAAAGTTTCAGATTATTTGTTTATTTATTGACATCCATTCGGTCAGAAATTTTGATAGCATTGTTATTCATTGAGAAATGTTTATCAATCAATAGCCGAAGCTCATTTGGTGATTTTTTCAATTTTTTTAGTTAAAAAAGTTTATAACAAAAATTTTTTAAATTTTGAGACAAAAGATTCTTCCGTAGGTTATGAATATGATATAAAAGGATATGACGTATCCATCAATGAGACTCAAAATTCTAATTTAAAAAGGAAGGAAATACAATTTGCAACACTGTGGAAGTGTTCATTTGTTGATTTCAAGTTTACTTTCAGATGTTTTATATTTTGTTCTTTTATTGACTTCCATATGGAAAGAAATTTTGAAATCATTTGTTCACCATAGAGAAATGTTACTTGGTAGCAAATGCTCATTTGGTAAAGTCACTTTTTCAACATTATATTTCATTATTTGTTTGAAGCAAACAATGACAAAAGGGTTAAATTGTTTATTGTGAAAAGTAAGTATATCTTTGTCAGAGATGGAAAGCAGTTTTTAGCACACCTGGCCCAAAGGGTCATCATCGTAAACTTTTTTAAAAGATCATCTGAAACCACTGTGCCAATTAGAACAAATCAGTTAAATGGTTAAGTGGACCTCTTTCATAAATGTATCCAATGACCCCACCCATCACCCAAGGGCCTAACATTGTTTAACATAGGACCCTATTTTAAATTAGACCTTGTCTGAAACCACAAAGCCAACTGGAAAAAACACTTGGCAACATTGGTCCTTAGTGGTCCTCTTTCAGAACTGTATCCAATGACCCCACCCACCATCCAAGATGGCTGCCAGAGCCTAACATAGTTTAACATAGGACCTAAGGTTGAAATCTCTGAAAGATCTTGTTTGAAACCAATGAGCCATTTGGAACTTGACAGCAAGAAATTTATTTTGAATTTTGAGTCTGCCTAAATTTTTTTTGCTGCAGCATATCAAGGCAAAATTTTTTTTTTTTTGAATTTTTAAAGGAGAAATAAAGGAGTGTTATGGAGATATGAACCAAATGCTTCCTATTTTCCACTGCAATCTGACCAGTGAGCCTTCCGATTTTAACAAATTGTCTTTTCATCCATAATTTAACCTGGTCATCTGATTAGAAAATTATGCCAAAAAAGTATTAAATCTCTTTGAAAATTCTTTGGCAAATTAAGCAAAAGTTTGATGGAGTCTTCTGTAGTTGATCCTTTTTAAAAAGTGGTTTTGGGGTCCATACCTGAGCAATATTGCCCCTTTTTACTGAAAATTGAAAAAATCAGGAACAATACATTAAAAAAACCTTTTCTGGAACTATTGGGGCGATTGTGACAAAAGTGTGATGGAATTGTCCTGACTCGTGGTGCTGTCAAATTTTTTGTCCAAGGAAATGGACCTTGGTCCAATACGGCCATACAGACGAATCAGCAACCTTGGACTAATGGTTTGTGCTACTAAAGATGAGACTTTTCTTATAATAATGTTATTTATTATATACGGCATATTAAATCCATGTGAGTAATACGTATATTTTAATCATTTTCTCTGAAACCGCTGAGCCAAATTGAACCAAAAGTGACAGCAATGGTCCTAAGATTTCAACTTTCAGGCAATCACTTGGACCTCAAGAAAGATGGCTTCCACATGGAAAAATTAAGTACTGTAAATTTGGAAATTATTACGATGTTTTTATTATTGCAAAAAATGCGATAGGGTTGTTATCGCAATAATTTACTTACATTTTGGAATTTTTTATATGAATGAAGCGTGGTTTTTCTCAATATCACAAATGTTAAAATCGCATTTTGGTCTTAAATGACAAAATTGCAATAATTTCTGAATTTACAGTATATTTTCTGAAATCACAAAGTAAATTGGAATAAAACTTTGTATCAATAGAATGCTGCCACAGACAAACTTAGCTTAACATAGGAAAATGGAAGAATATGGTGTATGCATCAATGAGACTTGAATAAAGGGAATAGGGTATTTGGTGAGAATTCTCAGTTTGTTTTCTTAGAGATCTCTTTCAAAGATTTTCTTTTTTCTTTTTTGATTGACTTCCATTTTGAAAGTAATTTTGAAATTCTTAGTAAATAACATTATTATCAGTAGCTGATTCTCATTTGTTTTTTTTTTTATTATTATTATTTGATAATTGATGAAAATTAGTTGATGGCAAAATTATTTAAAGTTATTTAGACAAAAAGAATTCTTTATATTTTAGGAATAAAAAAATGAAAAGTTATGGTTTGAACATCAGTGAGACTTGAAATCCTATTGAAAGAAGTAAATTCAACTTGCAACATGTGATGGTGGTTGTCCATTTGTTACCTTCGACAAAAAATTCTTTACTTTTTTTAGTTATTTATTAACATTCATTTGAAAATAAATTTTCAAAATTAATTTTTTGTCAATGAGCAATTTTTGATATATCGTTAGCTGATGCTCATTTGATTTAAACGTTATTTAATTATTTTTTTTTCAGATAACATTTTGATTGTCAATGAAATTAGTAAAAATTTATAAATTCTTTTAAACAAAAAGTATTTCATTATTTGTTATTAATTAGTATTTGCATGAATTATTGCCCAAAATGAGCAGGCATCTCGAAAATCGGCATTCCTGAAATGCATAAAAAAATCTACATTTTATTTCAGGCCTTTTTTTTTCATTTTCTCTAACATGCCTGTTCAGATGGGGGATAACTCAATCAAATGGAATTAATCTTATTTTGAAAGGCTATTTTGTCAGTAATGGAATTGAAAAAAGTTTCCAGTAAGTTAGTTATGAAAATGAAAGGATATGGTGTATGTAACAATGAGACTTGAATAAAGAGAATAGATTCTGCAACATCTGGTCAGGGTTCTCAGTTTGTATATTAAAAACATCACTTTCAAAGATTTTATTCTTCATTTATTGACTTCCATTTGGAAAGGAAGTTTGAAATTCTTACTCAATGAGAAAATTATTAATCAGTAGCTGATTCCAAATGTTAATTATTTTTTCAAATGATTGTTTAATAATTGAAAAGTCATTTATGGCAAAAAAATTTAAAATGGTTGTCATTAAGACACTTTTTTTTATATTTTATGAATATGAAAATGAAAGGATATGGTGTAAACATCAGTGAGACTTTAAATCCTATTGAATGGAATGAAGTAATGACAACATGCAACATGAGATGGTGGTTGTCCATTTGTAACCTTCAAGAAAAAAGTTCACTTTCAGAGGTTTTATTTTTAGCTCACCTGGCTAAAAGCCAGGGTGAGCTTTTGCCATCACTTTGCGTCCGTCGTCCGTCGTCCGTCCGTCCGTTAACTTTTCACATTTCAATCTTCTTCTAAAAAACCACTGAACCAAATGGAACCAAACTTGGCAGCAATGTTCCTGTGAAGGTCCTTTACAGAATTTGTAATTTTGGTGCTGATCGAATATTCAACATGGCTGCCAGGCCCAATAATGTGTTCTGATTGGCTGAAATTTCAAAAATCTTCTTGTCAGAAACCACAAGATTAAATGAAGTTCTACTTTACTGGAATGTTCCTTAGATGGTCCTCTACCAGATTTGTAATTTTGGTGCCGATTGGAAATCCAAGATGGCCGCCACCGTGGGACATAGTTAACATAGGAACTTATGGGAAATACATACAGACAACTTCTTCTTCGAAACGGTTTGACAGATTGAATTGATAATATGCCTGGATGATTGTATGAAGGTCCTGTACCAAATTTGTAATTTTGATGCCAATCAGAAATCCAAGATGGCTGCCAGTGCAGAACATAGTTAACACAGGACCCAATGGGGAAAAAAGATCTTCTCAGAAACAGATTGAATGCATAATATTTGCCTGAATGATCATATGATGGTCCTCTACCAAGTTAGTAATTTTTATGCTAATCGTAAATCCAAGATGGATGCCACCACAACACATAATTAACATACGACCCTATGGGAAGTACATACAAACGACTTCTTCTCAGTTCACTGTATGACAGATTGAATTGATATTGTGCTTATTTTACACCTAGAATTCATGGGCTAGAACAATGAAATAAAGAGCCCATCTCAAAAATAATGTCAATGTAAGTAATAAAGTTTTATTTTTGAGTATATTACTAAGTGAATTAGCACTTAAAGTCGAACTGTTACTAGACTGGTACAAAACAGAACTGCACATACAAGCATAAGTCCTGATGTACGTATTTAGTTGAAGTACTGCTGAACATTATCTTAAAACATATTTAACGAACAACAAAGTATACATAAAACTACATTTCTAAATGATCATAGGATAGTGTTTTACCAAGCTTGTTATCTTGCAACAGTCTCTTAGCAGCATCTGATTTTTATTGTATTTACATGGTAAACTAAGTTGAACGATTTTCATTTTAACCAATTTTTGCATTTTCCTCACTTTTCTTAATTGGAATATATTGTCAACAAAAAAAAACCGTCCTGGTTAGTGCTCACCTGGACCATGTTGAGTGAGGAAAATCACAGGTTCAAGCCTTAAAAGAACTTTAAAATTGGTACTTGCTTTTTTTCTACTAAGCATGCAGCATTAAGGAGACAGATCACCTTGGTGTCAAAATACTGTGTCTTAAGTTAGTTTTCATGTCTAACTGTAGACAGCTATTTCAAAAAACCATCCGAAAATGTTGGTCTACTATAAAGCAGGTCTATACACATGAAAGCATCCGTACACAATGGTCTAGTTCTCAAGATAGAGCCGATTGTTCACTTGGCGTTAAACAACATGCACTCACTCATTCAACAAAACATGATTTTCATCAATTGTTCGTGGTAATCCAGGTGAGCGATAACAGGCTCTTGAGAGCCTCTGGTTTGTTTATTAACATTCATTTGGAAATAAGATTTCAGAATTAATTTTTAGTTGATGAGGAGGTTTTTATATAATCAGTAGCTGATGCCCATTTGGTTTAAATGGTGTTTAATTTTTTTTCAGATAACATTTTGATTGTTGATGAAATTAGTTTGACAAAAATTTATAAATTCTTTTAAACAAAATTTATTTCACTATTTGTTAATCGCTATTTGCATAAGTTATTGTCTAAATGAGCAGGCATCTCAAAAATGGCATTCATGAAATGTATGTAAAAATATTTTCATTTATTTAAAAAAAAAATTATCATTTTCTGATTATGTATGCCTGCTCAGAAGGGGGATAACTCAATCAAGCAATTAATCTTATTTTGAAAGGTTTTGTCAACGGATTTGAAAAAAAGTTTTCAGTAAGTTCTAACAATGAAAGGATATGGTGTATGCATCAGTGAGATTTGAATACAGTAGATACTATAAATCTTGAGGGTTGTCAGTTTATAAGCTTTTAAATATGAAAATGAAAGGATATGGTGTAGAAATCATTGAACAATTGAAATCCTGTTGAATTGAATCCTAAAGTAATACAAACTTGTAACAATTGGTTGAGGTTGTCTATTTGTTAGTTTCAAGAAAGTTTCAGATTATTTGTTTATTTATTGACATCCATTTGGACAGAAATTTTGATATCATTGTTATTCATTGAGAAATGTTTATCAATCAATAGCCGAAGCTCATTTGGTGATTTTTTCAATTTTTTTAGTTGAAAAAGTTTATAACAAAAATTTTAAAAATTTTGAGACAAAAGATTCTTCCGTAGGTTATGAATATGATATAAAAGGATATGACGTATCCATCAATGAGACTCGAAATTCTAATTTAAAAAGGAAGGAAATACAATTTGCAACACTGTGGAAGTGTTCATTTGTTGATTTCAAGTTTACTTTCAGATGTTTTATATTTTGTTCTTTTATTGACTTCCATATGGAAAGAAATTTTGAAATCATTTGTTCACCATAGAGAAATGTTACTTGGTAGCAAATGCTCATTTGGTAAAGTCACTTTTTCAACATTATATTTCATTATTTGTTTAAAGCAAACAATGACAAAAGGGTTAAATTGTTTATTGTGAAAAGTAAGTATATCTTTGTCAGAGATGGAAAGCAGTTTTTAGCACACCTGGCCCAAAGGGTCATCATCGTAAACTTTTTTAAAAGATCTTCTGAAACCACTGTGCCAATTAGAACAAATCAGTTAAATGGTTAAGTGGACCTCTTTCATAAATGTATCCAATGACCCCACCCATCACCCAAGGGCCTAACATTGTTTAACATAGGACCCTATTTTAAATTAGACCTTGTCTGAAACCACAAAGCCAACTGGAAAAAAACTTGGCAACATTGGTCCTTAGTGGTCCTCTTTCAGAACTGTATCCGATGACCCCACCCGCCATCCAAGATGGCTGTCAGAGCCTAACATAGTTTAACATAGGACTTAAGGTCGAAATCTCTGAAAGATCTTGTTTGAAACCAGTGAGCCATTTGGAACTTGATAGCAAGAAATTTATTTTGAATTTTGAGTCCACCTAAATTTTTTTTTGCTGCAGCATATCAAGGCAGAAATTTTTTTTTTTGAATTTTTAAAGGAGAAATAAAGGAATGTTATGGAGATATGAACCAAATGCTTCCTATTTTCCACTGCAATCTGACCAGTGAGCCTTCCGATTTTAACAAATCGTCTTTTCATCCATAATTTAAACTGGTCATCTGATTAGAAAATTATGCCAAAAAAGTATTAAATCTCTTTGAAAATTCTTTGGCAAATTAAGCAAAAGTTTGATGGAATCTTCTGTAGTTGATTCTTTTTAAAAAGTGTATTTGGGGTCCATACCTGAGCAATAAGGCCCCTTTTTACTGAAAATTGAAAAAATCAGGAACAATACATTAAAAAAACCTTTTCTGGAACTGTTGGTGCAATTGTGACAAAAGTGTGATGGAATTGTCCTGACTCATGGTGCTGTCAAATTTTTTGTCCAAGGAAATGGACAGACGAATCAGCAACCTTGGACTAATGGTTTGTGCTACTAAAGATGAGAATTTTCTTATAATAATGTTATTTATTATATACGGCATATTAAATCCATGTGAGTAATACATATATTTTAATCATTTTCTCTGAAACCGCTGAGCCAAATTGAACCAAAAGTGACAGCAATGGTCCTAAGATTTCAACTTTCAGGCAATCACTTGGACCTCAAGAAAGATGGCTTCCACATGGAAAAATTAAGTACTGTAAATTTGGAAATTATTGCGATGTTTTTATTATTGCGAAAAATGTGACAGGGTTGTTATCGCAATAATTTACTCACATTTTGGAATTTTTTATATGAATGAAGCGTGGTTTTTCTCAATATCACAAATGTTAAAATCGCATTTTGGTCTTAAATGACAAAATTGCAATAATTTCTGAATTTACAGTATATTTTCTGAAATCACAAAGTAAATTGGAATAAAACTTTGTATCAATAGAATGCTGCCACAGACAAACTTAGCTTAACATAGGAAAATGGAAGAATATGGTGTATGCATCAATGAGACTTGAATAAAGGGAATAGGGTATTTGGTGAGAATTCTCAGTTTGTTTTCTTAGAGATCTCTTTCAAAGATTTTCTTTTTTCTTTTTTGATTGACTTCCATTTTGAAAGTAATTTTGAAATTCTTAGTAAATAACATTATTATCAGTAGCTGATTCTCATTTGTTTTTTTTTTTTTTAATTATTATTTGATAATTGATGAAAATTAGTTGATGGCAAAATTATTTAAAGTTATTTAGACAAAAAGAATTCTTTATATTTTAGGAATAAGAAAATGAAAAGTTATGGTTTGAACATCAGTGAGACTTGAAATCCTATTGAATGAAGTAAATTCAACTTGCAACATGTGATGGTGGTTGTCCATTTGTTACCTTCGACAAAGAATTCTTTACATTTTTTAGTTATTTATTAACATTCATTTGAAAATAAATTTTCAAAATTAATTTTTTGTCAATGAGCAATTTTTAATATATCGTTAGCTGATGCTCATTTGATTTAAACGTTATTTAATTTTTTTTTTTTCAGATAACATTTTGATTGTCAATGAAATTAGTAAAAATTTATAAATTCTTTTAAACAAAAAAGTATTTCATTATTTGTTATTAATAAGTATTTGCATGAATTGTTGCCCAAAATGAGCAGGCATCTCGAAAATCAGCATTCCTGAAATGCATAAAAAAATCTACATTTTATTTCAGGCCTTTTTTTCATTTTCTCTAACATGCCTGTTCAGATGGGGGATAACTCAATCAAATGGAATTAATCTTATTTTGAAAGGCTTTTTTGTCAGTAATGGAATTGAAAAAAGTTTCCAGTAAGTTAGTTATGAAAATGAAAGGATATGGTGTATGTAACAATGAGACTTGAATAAAGAGAATAGATTCTGCAACATCTGGTCAGGGTTCTGAGTTTGTATATTAAAAACAGCACTTTCAAAGATTTTATTCTTTATTTATCGACTTCCATTTGGAAGGAAGTTTGAAATTCTTACTCAATGAGAATATTATTAATCAGTAGCTGATTCCAAATGTTAATTATTTTTTCAAATGATTGTTTGATAATTGAAAAGTCATTTATGGCAAAAAAATTTACAATGGCTAAGTCATTAAGACACTTTTTTTTATATTTTATGAATATGAAAATGAAAGGATATGGTGTAAACATCAGTGAGACTTTAAATCCTATTGAATTCAATGAAGTAATGACAACATGCAACATGAGATGGTGGTTGTCCATTTGTAACCTTCAAGAAAAAAGTTCACTTTCAGAGGTTTTATTTTTTGTTTATTAACATTCATTTGGTAATAAGATTTCAGAATTAATTTTTAGTTGACGAGCAGGTTTTTATATGATCAGTACCTGATGCCCATTTGGTTTAAATGTTGTTTAATTTTTTTTCAGATAACATTTTGATTGTTGATGAAATGAGTTCGACAAAAATTTATAAATTCTTTTAAACAAAATGTATTTCACTATTTGTTAATCGCTATTTGCATCAGTTATTGTTCAAATGAAAAGGCATCTCAAAAATGGCATTCATGAAATGTATAAAAAAAAATATTTCCATTTATTTTTAAAAAAAATTATCATTTTCTGATTATGTATGCCTGCTCAGAAAGGGGATAACTCAATCAAGCAATTAATCTTATTTTGAAAGGTTTTGTCAACGGATTTGAAAAAAAGTTTTCAGTAAGTTCTGACAATGAAGGATATGGTGTATGCATCAGTGAGATTTGAATACAGTAGATACTATAAATCTTGAGGGTTGTCAGTTTATAAGCGTTTGAATATGAAAATGAAAGGATATGGTGTAAAAAATTGTTTAGTTAAAAAATTAGTTTATAACAAAAATTTTAAAAATTTTTAGACAAAAGATTCTTCTGTAGGTTATGAATATGATATAAAAGGATATGACTTATGCATCAACGAGACTTGAAATTCTAATTTAAGAAGGAAGGAAATACAATTTGCAACACTCTGGAAGTGTTCATTTGTTGATTTCAAGTTTACTTTCAGATGTTTTATATTTTGTTCTTTTATTGACTTCCATATGGAAAGAATTTTTGAAATCATTTGTTCACCATAGAGAAATTTGTTACTTGGTAGCAAATGCTCATTTGGTAAAGTCACTTTTTCAACATAACATTTCAGTTGATGAAATGAGTGGGAACAAAATTTTAAAAAATTTTCAAAATTTTTATATTTCACTATTTGTTTAAAGCAAACAATGACAAAAGGGTTAAATTGTTTATTGTGAAAAGTAAGTATATCTTTGTGAGAGATGGAAAGCAGTTTTAAGCACTCCTGGCCCAAAGAGTCATCGTAAACTTTAAAGATCTTCTGAAACCACTGCGCCAATTAGAACAAAACAGTTAAATGGTCCTTAAGTGGACCTCTTTCAGAAATGTATCCAATGACCCCACCCGCATTCCAAGATGACTGCCAGAGCCTAACATAGTTTAACATAAGACCCTATTTTAAATTAAAGACCTTCTTGTCTGAAACCACAAAGCCAACATGAACAAAACTTCGCCTCAATGGTACTCTTTCAGAATTGTAACGGATGACCTGGCCCGTCATTCAGAATGGCTGCCATAGCCGAATATAGTTTAAAATAGGATCCTATGTGGAATTTACTTAAAGATCTTGGCTGAAACAACTAGCAGTGGTCCTTAGGTGGATTCTCAGAATTATTTCTGATGACCCCACCCGCCATTCAAGATGGCCAACATAGTTAAAAATAGTACCATATGTAAAATTTATTCGTCTAAAACCACTGGCCAAATGGAACAAAGTTTGCAGCAATGTTCCTTTGTTGGTCCTCTTACAGAATTATATCCGATGACGTGGTCCGCGATTGAAGATGGATGCCAGAGCTGAACATAGTTTAACATAGGACCTAAGGTCGAAATCTCTGAAAGATCTTGTTTGAAACCACTGAGCCAGTTGGAACTTGACAGCAATGTTTCAGGTTGCCAGTCAAGATGGACATAGTCCAGGTGGGCGATACAGGGTTCTGGGAGCCTCTAGTTTTACCGTGTAATTGAAGATGTGAAGAAGATTTGTAGGACAAGGCAGAAGACTGTATCAAAAAAAAAGGAAATTGAAAACATGTAACATAATGTTTGAACAATAAGTATCAGTGCATCAGTCATTGAAGCTTTCTATACACACTGCAGTACACAAAATAACAGAAAATCAGTTAAAAAAAGTTCACAAACTTACAGCAGATCAGTTTTTACAACAAGATTGTGATTAAGGGTAAACAAGGGAGGTAATTTTGATTTTTTTTTCTCTAAAATTAAAATGTGTAAGATTTTTTATTGTAGTATTTTGTATTTACATATTTAATTTGTATTATAATTCTGTAAATGCTTTTTAAGATGAGGAAATGTTACAGCAATTTTTTTTAATATTTTTTTTATTTTTCATGTGAAATATCGCATTAAAAAATCTATTCGACAAGACACGTAACTGGCAACAAGAAATGGATGGATGACCTCTAGTGGCAATTATTACATGCATATCAGGATGAGGTAACACAGATTGAAAGTTTGAACATAACATTCGTCGGATATAAATGCAGCATCAGTCACTGATGTTAAGACTGCCATATGCAAGCACACTGCACCTCACTAAAAGAATACATTAAAAAGTATTAAAACATGGAGAATGTAGAACTAGTTGGTTTTACTAAACGATTTTTAATTAAAGGGTTAACAAGGGGGATAATTTTGAGCATTTTTTAATGCATTAATGACTTTAATATTCTTTATAGTAGATGTTTTGTATTTACACTTTTAAATTTGTACTTTTAGTTCTGTAAAAAAAATTTTTATATATTTTTATTTTTCTTAAACAATATAGCATTATGTGAATTAGATATCACATGAAAAAATCTATATGACAAGACACTTAACTTGTAACAAAAATAGATGGATGACCTAGTGGCAATTATCAGGTAACAAAGATTGGATGTTTGAACATAACCATTATTTATGCAGCATCAGTCACTGATGTTATAAGCTTGCCACATGCACTCAAACTGCAGCACACTAAAAGTATACATATAAAAAAGTAAAATAAAAAATGAACATAGAAAAATTTAGTTTTTTTTAATTCGATTTTCTTGCAAAATTGTTTTGTGAGCTTAAAGTACAGATTTGATGTGTTAACTTGAATATTTAGATTTTGTATTTAATTACTGAGGAGTTCATTTAATTTTGTGAAACAATTGAATACTAAATGAGTTTTTTTGAGGAAGTTGACATTTTAAAAATTCTAGACAATAACATTTTGAAGACCAGTTTTCCATCAGAACTGTTAATGTTTGCACAGTAGTGATTTAGCCTGAGTGGAATCTTATGGAGAAAAAAAATGTCCACCATGTGACCAAGTCTGAAGCATCGCCTTACTGGGTCAAAGGTATGAATCATTCAACAATGCTATTTATCAATTGTTTATTATTTCATTATTATTATTTCATTTTTTCCCCATGGTTTATTGGGGATGTTGTAGTATTGTCCAATAATAGCTCACGGATATAGTATATGATTGGTATTTTTACCTCACCTTGCAATAAGACCATGTGATCTATTGCCATCACTTGATTCCTTCAGTCATTGTCCAGCATAAACATTATTAAATGTTCCCTTTTCAAAAATGGCTGACTTCAGATCAATATGGCTACCATTACTAAAAATAAAAAAATCAGAAAAAATTCTCGGGAAAGAATGCTGCCATTACTATCAAAATTAAAATTAGACCAATTGGCGAGATGTTTGAAAAATATGACGATTTGAGCTTTGTGTAGGCTTCAAATCAGACATGTTGCTGCGGGGGTTTAGTCCCTTTCAGACAGTTCTAGTTATATTTGAAATGTATATAGATATGTGAAAGGGTGACAATTGACTGAGGGATAACATACTATCATTTTCATTGATGTTTTAAGCTCACCTGGCCAAAGGCCAGTAAGCTCTTACCATCACTTGGTGTCAATTTTTCAAGGAAACATTGAGGAGAAAAAATTAACCTCACTGCAAGTTAAGAGCCCATTGTACTTGATTTGATTGGAATTCTTTTCATAGATTTTCCTAGACAGATCAGATCTTTGTCGACTGCGACCAACTCTGAAGCATAAAAGTTCCAAAGGTAAGAACCATGCAACATTTCTATTTAACAGGTGTTAATTATCCCCTCAACCAACGGTCCAAGTTGGGGAGGGGATATAGTGTCTTGTTCATCAGTCTGTCCCACCTTAATCTGTGATTGCCGTAATTCTCAAATACGAGTTTCAAGAACTAAAAAGATATAGTTAATAAAAATGTTATTGTTCCATTTATTCATAAACTTTCCTCAACATTATATGATATATGTGTATATTATGAACAATCAAAGTTATGTATCAAGAAAAAACATCATGTAAAATGTCTACAAAATGTAAAACAAGTGAAAATACAGGAAAGAGGATCAGCTGTCGTTTGCAACTGCTCCAGCTACTTGTTAGTATTTTTTCTTGTCTTTTGCAGGCTTGTTGACTTCAATTTTCAAGAATATATTAGTTTGGCTACATCATATGAACTTGAGTAAAAGAAAAAAGTGTTTTTATTTCTGTTCTTCATATTAAGGTCATAGTAAGGCTTTTATCAAGGTTATTACAACACATTCCATTTTGAGCTCTCCATTTGACTTTACATCTGACTTTCCATATTAGCCCATTTATCCTGAGATTTCTTTTATCAGACCCCAGGTACAATATGAGTTTATAGCGATGAAACAAGGGTTGATGAGGTAAATGAGACATTATATATATGTCAGTTGTTGGAATTTTAAAATAGCTAGAAAAGAATTATATCCATCAGTTTATTTGAGTTTCTATTCGTCTTGAACCGTTCCTTAACGATCCTTCAAATCCATAATTTAGACTTCCATCTATGTCATAGACATGTGCATCAAACACAAATATGGTGCACATTTAGAGAGATGTGTTAGATTGATTTGTTCTTGATCAAAATTTCTTTAGTGCAAAATTGATATGAAATAAAATAAAATTTTATTTTAGGTTGCTTTTATGTCATATAGTAGAGGGTGACGACTTGGATAGAGAGACTTCCATAGCTTTATGGTAACTAAAATTATTTATACCCCACACATAATACAAGGGTTGGCTAATGTTTGACCCTTCTGCCAGACCATTCTTCATTAACTTATATTTTTGCCTATTTAGAACTGTAATTTTTGTCAGGTCCTCTTCAAATTTGAATAAAGTTTGTAGTTATTAATACCTCAAATATGTTCAATTCTTCAGAAAATTGGAAATGGGGAACAAATTTTGGGGGAGAGGGACCTAAGAATGTTTCCATTCATCAGTACCTCAGATGCTTTGGATTATCAGCAAAATCTGAAATGGGCAGTTTTCAAAAATATCAAATATTAATATCATACACAAACAAGTGCAGGAAAAAAGTTAGAAAAAGCATATTAACAAGTCAGTTTCTGTTGGGATGGGGTATTTGCTCACTAAAGGTTCTTTCATTTTAATAACCTCTTTACAAAACGGAACTAAATAAAGGGAGATAATCGAATAATTTTCTTTGATCAGCTGAAGTTGGCTTTTGGAGATTATTGTCATTCCTATTTCTTAAAATTTAATTTAAACTTGGAAACTGTAATCTATAAATAAAAATTCCTGAGTTGATTATCTTTGCATTAGAGGTGAAAACGAATTTGTGTTTTTGCAAATAAAGAAAATATATTGAAAATATTTACACAACAAATACTAGATCTGTTCTTACATTTAACAAAAATATTGGATTTTTTCAGATGGAATGGAGGACATTATGTAGAAACGCATTGGATTGATTTTCCAGAACTGAATGAAAAACACATAATGAACATTTGACTGTTGAGGACTATTTATAGAAATTCGTGTGATTTTTAAATGGACTGCTGTTGGCCAATCCTAAAGATCTCAGTATTTTTTATCTGCTTGTATAATATTAACTTGTAATTTTTTTATTTAAGTTTTCATAGACATCTTTTCCATCAGTGGGATGACATTCTAGATATATTGGATTTCCAACAGAAAATATTTGGGATATTAAGAAGTTTTGGATTTCAAGGGCACATATTCTCAATCCTCAATGATAACCCCATCCCATTTTTGGGGGGGGGGGAGGTAGGGGGAAGTGATGTATGGAAAATATAGTACATTGTATTAAAGATCTTTTTTACATGTATAATAGATAAGATTGAAAAAAAAACTGTTAGAAAAAAAAATGTAAATAAAAATTGTAAAGGTTTTTCATGTTCAACGAAGTGGTAAATAAACGTCTGAAAGGCAAATTGTTTAGCTCTCACTCAAATGATTTTTTTTCTATTTCAAAATTACCACTTGCTTGAAGATGGAAATTCTTAAAAAAAAAAAAAAAAAAAGAAAGAAAAAAAAAATTGTATAACTTTATTGAAAAACAAAATATTAGTAAAATGTAAGTTTTTTAGAATTTGTAAAGGGTTTTGCATTTTCAACCTAGTGGTAAAAGAATCACAAGGTAAAACATTTATTCAGTCAGTAACACCCTCAAATACAAATTTATTTTTCTGTTTTGTTTTTATACTTGGTTCTTTAAAAAATTGTAACATTTTTTTTGAGGAGTTCATTTAATTTTAGAGACAAATGAATACTAAATGAGTTACTTTGAGCAACAGTTCACATTTTACAATATTGTATAGTATTTGCACAGTAGTGATTTAGATGAGAAAAAAATGTCCACCATGTGACCAAGTCTGAAGCATCGCCTTACTAGGTCAAAGGTTAGAATCATTTAACAATTGTATTTATCCATAGTTTATTATTATTATTATCATATTTTTTCCCATGTTTTATTAGGGATGTAGTATGTGGTCTTGTCCAATACCCCCTTCAAAAATAAGTTTGGACTTCAGACCAATATGGCTTCCATTACTAAAAATAGAAAAAAAATCAGTAAAAAGAAAATTAATCCCTGGGAACAACTGGAGCAAACAAGACTTGATGAAATAGTCCTTTGGTCATCCCCTTTCAATACTATGTACAGAGGTCTGGACCTAACCCATATGGCTGCTGTTAATTGAAAATAAAATGTAAAAATGATCTGAAACAACTCCAGCAATTTAAACAATATTTTGATGGAATGGTTCATTTTCAAATGTGTGTGGGGTCTCTGACCTTGGACCTGTATGGCCGCCATTACCATTGTGAATAAAAAATCTGGAAATTTATGTAATCTGAATTTTGTCTTAAGTACTGGGGAAATTAAGATCAAATCTCTGGTTGAATAATCCTTTGTTTCTAAATTTAGTCTTGGATCAGTACCATAAGGCAATATGGTCACTGCTAATGAAAATAAAGCCTTTGTTTTTAATGATTAATTCCCTTTTCTGATTTTTGAATAGCAAGTTAAATCTCAGTGAGAAATACAGGACCCACGGAGGCTCTAATTTATTGTCCTATCTTATCTGTAAATTTTTGTATTTAGTATATTTTGTATTTACAATCAATTTGAAATATCCATACCATATTTCTTTTAATAAATGACCTGAGGATTTCCAAAAAGAATTAAGGGCTTTAAGTAGAGAAATTTATTTCATACTTTATTTTCTAACGTAAAGCTATTCGATCAGCTGCATGGACCTTTTTGGTTTCATCTGATTTTCCTTAAGGACTACATTAGTATCTTTGCTAGGTTCTCTTAGGAGATAATGAAATTTTTTTACCCAAAATATGGGCAAAATGTCTAAGGTCTAGAATTTTAGGCAGGGGACTTCAATAAGAAGAAACCATGTATAATCACATTAACAAGAAATGCCTAATTATTTCAGGTAGAGTTTATTCATTCAAGATTCAAGCTGTTCAAGTGCATGTGTTAAGGTGTTTTCAAAGCATTACTCTGGTAAGTTGATTCTCTTTAATGTGTGAATTAGGGTGACAGTTGACGGTTGCCCCAGAAAATTCCCCTTAGGGAGAAAAAATTTACCTCACTGCAAGTTGAGCCCATTGTACTCAACTGGAATTCTTTTTATTTCATAAATTATTCTAGACAGATCAGATCTAGGTCCACTGTGACAAACTCTGAAGCATAAAAGTTCCAAAGGTAATAACCATTCAACATTGCTATTTAGCAGGTGTTTATTATCCCCTCAACCAACAGGGTTTGGGAGGGGATATAGCATTTGGTTCATCCGTCAGTTTGTCCCACTTCAAAGGTCCAATAAGTCATATAAGTATAATATTTCACCAGTGGATGCGTCTTGGAAAATAATTAAGGTCAGTAAAAAAATTTGATCATCCTATCTACTTATTATGCATGAGTGACTCAGGTTAAGTTTTGCGTTAGGATTCATCTCATTGCAAGTCATGTAGATATATTTCACTTATGTTGAATTGGGGGATATTTAATCTGTGATTACAGAAGTTAAAAGTTTCAAGTCGAACTAAACAGATATAATAAAATTGTTATTATTAGTCCATTTTAAGAACTACATAACATTTGTTACATAATTACAAATTATCGTACAATTCTACATCTTTGGTTATTATTGAAAGAATGCAGAACTACCTCCCCTTTTTAAATTTCTAAATTTTATCTGTACATGTCAATATGAAACATGGTAATCACATCATTGTCATTTTATTGTTAGAATATGTAAAAAAAAAAGTCTACATTGACATCCTAAACAGCAACAGATATGATTATTTCAATCACCAATAACAGAAGTGACAAGTCCAATTGTTATGTTATCTAAGCGTAATGGCATATATGTAAACAATTTGTTCATCAATTATCTTCATTATAACAGCTATGGTCACTTGAGTAATACAAACATTGTTTGGGATTAGATTCTCTTCATTCCTGTAAACACAGTGTATCAAACACAAAGATGGGGCACATCGATTATAGAGATTCTGTATATTCTATATATATATAGTCTCATGGTGCCAAATTTTGATAAGACAAAATTTTATTTTAGATTGCTTTTATGTCAAAATAGTAGAGGTTCAAGACTTGGGATAGAAAGACTTCCATAGCCTTATGGTAATTAAAATTATTTATTATACCCCCACACAAAGTTGCTGGCAGTATAATGTTTATTGCCCTTCTGTTGGTTCATTCCTCATTAACTTATATTACTTTTGCATGGATAGAACTATCATTGGAAAGATTGCAAATCGTTCCTATGCCATCGGCCTCCAATTTCCAAAACTGAAAGTGTGGACTTTTCAATATCATCAAACATTAGTACATAAAATTTAGTTCCAATGATGACAGCACTTTTTAAAAATTCTGAGTACTCTATTCTTGTGAATATCTGAACTAATATTTTTAACATAATCTTTGTTATTTACCGAAATTTCCGAGAAAATAAAATGAATTTCCAAACATTATTTCGCAGACTTGACGTGCGGCAGATGAATATATCAAAACAAATCTACGCAGATGCACCTTCCAGTTACATTTCCACAAGTGCATACATGTATATAAAGATATAGAAGGCTTTTACGTTCATAGTTTTATTTTAAAGATTATCGATTAATAAAAAGTATTATGTTGCTTTTATAAATGTTAACGAATATTCTTTTAGGATTGACCCTTTTAAATTATGCATGTTTTGAACTTTCAGCCATTTTGTATTTCAGTCTGAGAAACATGCTGTATTCATTTAAGTTACTCATTTGAATTGTTTATTATAAAAAAGAATCTGCCAAGTGTCTGCTTAAATTTCCATTGATAATTATGTGTACCACAATTTCAAAATATTGACAGTGAAATGGATCAAGAATTTAATAGTAGAATGAATATATAGTTATTTCGGGAACCCAAAAATAACTCCAGGAATCCCTGTACATGTGCATGGACAAGGTGTAGAAAAACTTCCAAGAGCGTTATTTACATAATCGTTTATCTAGATAAACTTGGAAGTTGGACTATTCGGAGTTGAAATTTGAAAAGCAAGAATGAATGTTTAATCTTTTCTCTATGTATAACAGACTTGTAAAGTTGTATTGTCAACCTGGAGGGTGATGAAGTAAAACTCAAAACTTTCGTCAAGACTACAAAAGCGAAGTTTGAGTTTACCATACATTGAATTACTCGCCTGATCCATTTCATTGGTCCAAATCGCGAATATGACAGCCGATATTTTAAGGAAAGTCTGACTCGTGTAGTGAAAATAAAATCTATGCCGCTTTTTTTTTTCAATCGGTTATCAAAGGGAAATAATCCAATAAAAAAAATATGGGTAAATTTACTTGGTCCGCTGACAACTCGGACCACGGTAAGTCAGACCTGAATAACAATAATTCAAAAACAAAGAGAGATACTGTGAGTGAAGTAATGATTTGATTTTATGAACTTCTTTGTTGACTCTGTTGTACACATTTTGTAGACTGGCTTAGAAGGCATGCAAGTTAAATTTGCCTTAACCAAGTTGAACTGTAAATCAGAGAATGAATCTTAATTTCTTTAAAAAAAAAACATTAGAATAAGACTAGCTATTCAAATAAAAACATAATCAGTGCCGATTGGTGCTTTGGAACGTCACGTAATCACTTCTCCCTGTCTCCCACCACTTCTTGTTAGCTTCAGGGAAAAACGTCATTTCTCCCTGTCGTCCTGAAGTAGGCTGCTGAGCCCTGGTCCCAAATACATTAAAACTAACATTTTTGACACATTTCCATCCATGTTTTAAAAATACAGACATTTTGATTGTTTACCTTCTGTTCCATTCATGTATAATAATGAGTAATTATCCGTTCTTGAGGACATGTAAAAAATAATTGTGCATTTACTAATGTGACGATTATTTCTTTAATGGACCCGTTATTGGAGAAAAACCTTACGATTATCTCAGACATGCACTAAAATAACGTAATTTAGTAAAATGTTTAACTTAAACACATTGAACTCTTATTGAAAATTATCTTCCCAAAATGAATACATTTACTGTAATTGATCTCACATAGCAGAGATAATATCTGTGATACCCTCAAGGACCTAGGATCCACCATGCAGAGGCATCATCCCAGGAGTTTCAAAATAACAATCCAAAGATACTAATATTATAGTAAATTTATACTATGCTGTATACGACACATTTCAAGGAGTTGCCTCTCATCAGCAGCATTAAAACCGAAACATAAGACCAAAACAAGAAGTACTCATAACAAAAATACCGAAATAGGAAGCCAAGTTTCAGCTAAGGAAATCTACCATGTGCAATTCAAGTAATGAACCCTTAGCATTATTTTTGTAGTATTTATGTTGCCCCCAGACGTAGTCGGGACGACAGATTGTTATTGTTCCTTTTGGGGGGGGGGGGGGGGGGGGGGGGGGTTCACCTAATTTTGTCCGCACAAGTCGAAACTTCAAAATAATGATGATCACCAAGTCTAGTTGTGCATATAACATTAAATTCTCAAAATGGCTGCCGTTGCCATGGAAATGGAAAAAGTATGAAAATTTTTTAAAACTTTCATATTTCAAAAACTGCACCATCGAATTTCATGAAACTTTGTACTTTTCTAAAGTTCATTGGGAAAAAAATGTGATCGTCAAATGCTGTAAAAAATGACGAATAAACAGCAGCTGCGACACAAGCACATGATACGCCCGTCGACTAGTGAAAAAAACATAATAAAAGTTTTTGGAATCCCCCTTTTAGTGGAGCTGCTGGTGGGATGTATATGGAAACCGGGCAAAACATAAGCATGTAAACTTTAAAGCAATAGAGATACGGCGCGAAATGTGACCAAAAAAGACTGCATTTTTTACCAAAAAGCTCAATAAAAATTCAGTAACTCAAAAATAAAATAATCATCACGAAAAAGTATACAGATCTTCAGATTGTGAAGTTTTATGCAATAATCAATAGGGGCCTCGGTGGCCGAGTGGTCTAGGTAGTTCGTCATGACTACTAATAATCACTAGCCTGTCAACGCTGGGGTTGTGAGTTGGAATCTCACCTGTGGCGGGGTGTGTTCGACTCCGATCTTAATTGACAAGGATTGCCAATTTTCCTACCGAAGGTCGGTGGTTCTCTCGGCTTCCTCCACCAATAAAAACTGGCCGCCGCGAAATAGCCAAATGTGCTGAAAACGGCGTTAAACCCCAACTAAATAAACAAACAAGCAATAATCAATAGTTTCTGAGATACGGCATGACATGTGAAACACCCCCCCCCCTTTTTTTTTACAAAAAACACTAAAACTCTAAAATAAAATTTTGAATCATCACCAAAAAGTATACAGATCTTTAGATTAATATAACTATGAAGTATGTAAAGTTTTAAGTAATAATCAAATCGTTTTTGAGATAGGGTGCGACGTGAAAAAAAAAACACACCCCTGTTTTAGTTACAAAGTCCCGTCACTCAAAAAGTTTTAATCTTCTCGTCTGGCCGTCATAAGAAACAACTATATTAAGTTTCATGAAATTTGGATAAGTTCTCAAGTTATGGTGTGACGTGTTTACCACGGACAGAGGACGCCAGACATTTGTATACCATAATATGTCCCGTCCAAATTGACGGGCATATAAAAATTAAACATTGTCTAATTTTAATGAAAATTGATATCTAGGCTAAATTTTGGATGGCGAACAAGATGCAATCATCAAAATACAAAAAATTTCAAAATGGACACCGTGGGCGAAATTGCAATTCTAGTTGTTCTTCGTATTCTTCTCAGCGAAGCTTGTCCGGGCCATTACTTTTTTGTCTTTTGACCTAGGCTTATACCCTTGGGTATGTAGGAAGTGTGTGTCGCGTACCATTATGACCTTCATTTGACCTTTGACCTCAAGGTCACAAAATTATTATTTTTATCCTGGAGGTAAAGATTGATCTAGAATAAAGTGAAGGGGAGACATATGTTTTGGTTTACAAAACAGTTCCACCTAGTTCCATTTGAAATTGTACACACAACTACAGTTGCAATCTTTCCAGTGGTGATTTCCATCACTTTGATTTTTATCTTCAAATTTGAATAAAGTATCCAGTCATCAATACCTCAGATGTGTTCAATTTTCTGGGAAATTGGAAATTTCAATGTACTGTTTCACTAAAGGTGGTACCAGACAATAAGTCGTAACGTATATATTCAAAGGATTTATTATCAGTCACAAGTCTTAAGACTTTTAGTGAAACAGTACCCAGATGCTTTGGATTATCAGCAAAATCTGAAATGAGGAAGCTGTTCTTGGGAGGAGCTTTCAAATATATCAAATATTAATATCATGCACAAAAAGTGGAAGGAAAAACATCAATGAAAAAGCTCAATGCTAGCAAGTCAGTTTGTTTGGGTGGGGTATTTGAGCTTGCTCACTAAAGGTTATTTCATTTTAACTTCTCTTTTCCAAACTTTGGAACTAAATAAAGGGAGATAACCAGATAATCGGAATAATTTTCTTAACTTTAATTGGCTTTTGTAGACAAATTGTCATTTCTTTTTCTTAAAATTTACTTTTAACTAGTAAACTTTAATAAAAAAATTAAAAATTCCTGAGTTTATCTTTGCATTAGAAGTGAAAACGAATTTGTGTTTTTGCAAATAAAGAAAATATATTAAAAATATTTACAAAATATCTGTTCTTACATTTAACAAAAATATTGGATTTTTTCAGATGGAAAGGAGGACATTATGTAGATAAGCATTGGATTGATTTTCCAGAACTGAATGATATCACATAATGAACATTTGACTGTTGAGGACAATTTATAGAAATTTGTGTGATTTTTAAATGGACCGTTGTTGGCCAAGCCTGAAGATCTCAATATTTTTTGTCTGATTGTATAATATTAACTTGTAATTTACACATTTTTACTATGTTTGCCTAATTGACAGGTTACAGACAAATTTAATTGGATAATATTTTTATATAAAATAGAAATCCCATATTAAAATCTTTCCCAGCTTGACTTTTATTTTCTTTTTGACTTTAAGTTTTCAAAATTTAACATCATTTTGGTCTAATTTTTTGAATCATTTTAATTTCCTGAGAGCGTAGTTTGATATCCACTTATTGCTGTCTCTTCAACAGTCTCGGCGTCATAAATTTTTCTAGATGGTTAAGTGATGTTGCTGAAAGTCATGTAAAACAACAGTATACGTATAGTGTGCATGAAATACAAAATATACCAAGTACACTGAACTGTAGAGTTGACTCGTGAAATTTATGGTAAATTTATCAGAAAACATGCAGAAAGTTGTTTTTTATTTTAATGGTTTTTAACAATTTTATCCAGGTTTTATGTTATTATGATTTTATGGATAACTTTTTGTATGTTTTCTGTTTCTTGAAGTTAATAATTCAAAAATTTGACTTGAGTATATTTTGTGTTTATATATGCATAAAGAAATCTTTTCCATCAGTGAGATAACATTCTAGATATATTGGATTTCCAATAGAAAACAATATCCAGGCAGATGTAGAAGTTCCTGGACTTCAAGGGCACATTCTCAATCCTCAATGTTGACCCCATCCCATTTTTTTTGGGGTGTAGGGAGGGTGAAGTAATGTATTGCAAATATAGTTTTAAGGGTCTTTTTACATGTATTATGCATAAGATTGAAAAAAAATTGTAAAGGTTTTTCATTTTCAACCAAGTGGTAAATAAACTCTGAAAAGCAAATCGTTTAGCTCTCACTCGAATGATTTTTTTTTCTATTTCAAAATTACCACTTGCTTGAAGATGGAAATTCTAAAAAAAAAAAAAAAAAATGTATTTTCAAAAACGAATGAAATGTAAGTTTTTTTCTTAAATTTGTATAGGTTTTGCATTTTCAACCAAGTGGTAAATCTTCAGAAGGCAACAGGTTTAGTTTGAAGTTAATAACTTTCCTCGGAAGAAAAAAATTTTTTTTATTTTAAATGACCACTTGGTTAAAGATGAAAAATTCTAAAAAAAAAAACCAAACAAATAATGTATCATTTTTTTTAAATAGATAATATACAACAATGTAAGTTTTAAAAAAAATTGTAAAGGTTTTGCATTTTCAACCAAGTAATAAAAAAGGTAAAGCTTGATAATTCTGACAGTAACCTTTACCCCAATTAAAAGATTTTTTTTTCTGTTCATTTTTTATATTACTACTTGGCTAAAGATGCGAATTCTAAAAAAAAAAAAGAAAAAAAAAATTGTAAAGGGTTTTGCATTTCCAACCAAATGGTGAACCTTCAAAAAGCAAAATGGTTAAGTTGTAGTCAGTAACTTTCAATTGAATAAAAATTCATGTGAAGCTGTTGCCATCACTTTGCATGGGATGTCATAAACTTTCCTTTAAATATGTTCTCTGAAACCACTGGGCCTATTAGAACAAAACTTTGAATGATTCTTGGGTGGCCCTCTTTGAAATTGCTTCCTGCATCCCCAACTTCCAACCAACATGGCTGCTATTACAAAAAAAAAAAGAAAACAGAAGGGATGAATATAAAAAAAATTCTGTGGGAACTACATGGCCAGATGGAACCAACCTTGGCAGCCTGTAGTCCTCTTTCACAATCATGTCCACTGCCAAACTTAATTTAACACAGGACCCTATGGGAAAATTCATTTAAGAAACTAATGGTCTAAAAGCAATTGGCCATTTGGGAGCAGGAATTTTTCTTAGATGGTAATATCTGAATAATAACCAAGCTTAGTTTGATATAGGTCCTTACTTTGCAGCAATGGTGTTCCTAAATTGTTTGGAAAATCACATCCAGATGGGCAATGCAGGCTCCTACGATTTACCGTTTGGGTTAAATATGCAAAATTCTAAAAAAAAATTTAAAAAAAAAAAAATTTGTAATATTTTTTTAGAATAATTTGTAAAGGGTTTTTCATATACACCAAAATCATAAAAGTTTGACAGAAGTAAAGTTGGTTTTTTGAAAAATTGGAAAAAAATTGGTAAGGTCTTGCATTTCCAATGAAGGTAAAAAATTTTGAACTAGGTAACATTCAATTGTATAAATCTAAAATTCTTTTTGAAAAATTACCACTTTAAGTTGAAAATTTATGAAAATGAAAAATGTAATTTTTTTGAAAATGGGAATAAGTACAAATATTATAATGTAACAATGTTTTTGAGAACTTTGTAAAGGGTTTATCATTTCAAATCAAGTGTTAATAAAATAATGTTTTACAGGGTTAGCTGAAGTCATTCACTCCAATGAATTACATTTCTTTTTTCTTTTTTTAAATTACCACTTGTTGAAGATGAAAAATCCTTAAAAAAAAAAAAATTGTAAAGGTTTTGCATTTTCAACCAAGTGGTAAAGTATCAATTTAAAAAGGTTAAGCTAAAACTTTTTTCTAAAATATAAAGACAACTAAATTGGTAAGATTTATCATTTTCAATCATAATAAATGAATATGTAAAAAGTTTTGCTGTCATTTGTATGATGTAGTTTTTGCTTATGTCATCACTTTGCGTCCGTTGTCCATAAACTTTTCACTTTTTGATCTTCTCTGAAAATACTTTGCGGATTGTAACCAAACTTGGTGGTAATGATGTATGGAAGAACGATCCACATTTGGGGCAGTTGAATTAACAACATGGCAGCCATTGAAACTATATGGGAAAAGACTTTTTGGTCATTTTTCCCAGGAACTAATGTTGACAGAAATGTATGGAAGGACCTCATTTCCACCTTTGGTTCCAGATGGTTAAACAGGCCATCCATTATGATTGGCCAATTTTTAAAAATATTCTCAGAAATGTTTTGAAACTTTGCAGGATTGATGACAACAATATCCTCTACCAACAGTCCACTTATCTTCGAAAGTCATCTGATCAACTGACGGCTGCGGCCCTAAAGAGTTTCTATTGAAACTATGGGAAAGGAATTTTTTTATCATTTTCAAGTTGTAACCAAAGATGGCAGGAATGATTTTTGGAAGGACAGATGCAAATTTTTCCCCCCTTTTTATTTTTAGGTCATATGACAAATATTTTGCATTACTTTAATAGTCTTGTGGATATGAAAGAGCTTACATTTTCAAATGGCCTAATAAAAGGGCAGGTGAGAGATGCAGGCTCAGGTGAGCCTCTAGTTATTCTTATTTTTATAATTTATTATTTAAAAAATGTACCACTTGGTTTGAGATGAAAAATTCTAAAAAAAAATATATATATATATATATATATATAAAAAGCAAAAACTAAAAAAATTTCATTTTCCATGGAAATTGTAATAAAAGAATCAAAGGATAAGAGTTTTGTCTGTAGTTTGTAACTTTCACTTGAGTAAAAATTGAGTTTAAATTACTGCATGTTATGTACTTGATTTAAGATGAACATATTGAAAAAATTATATAAAAGAAGGTAAAAAAGGTGAGGTTTATTTTTTGGAGATGGATGTAGGGGTGGAGGAGTCCATCAGATGGGGCTTTTTAAAAAATAGTGTACCTAATTTAAGATGAACATATTGAAAAACTTGTAAAAGGGAATTTTTGTTTTTTTGTTTTTGTTTTTAAATATATATATAATACTGAAAATAATAATTTTTAAGGTTTTGCATTTTTTATAAAGTGGTAAAAATATGAGAAGGTAAAAGATCTTTTTGATAGACTTTTATTCAAGTAAAAACTTGATTTACTTTGAAAAGAAGGTACAAAGGTGAGGTTTATTTTTTGGAGATGGATGTAGGGGTGGAGGAGTCCATCAGGTGGGGCTGTTGAAGAAATAATATTTGAGGGTAGGAAAACACTTATATTAAAATCTAATTGATGGTGGTAAATTTAACACATTAAAACAGTAAATGAAATTTTGAAATTGTGAATGTTGAAACCACTATAAAGTTTTTTCTGAAATAGGCTTAAGGTTCACTTCGGCAAATGTTTATATTATATAGGCAGATAATAGTTCAGTTGCTGTTACATGTGTTATGATAATTAATATTTCTAAGGTTATGTAAAAAAATAAGATGTTTTCAATTTCTGAGTTGTAATATTTTTTTGATTGGTTTGCATAAAATAATGAAATCAGAAATTCAATATTTAACTTAAACTAGTATTAGAAAATCAGGGGGAATCAGTTTAAGCCCCCGTCTTGTCATTTTGTCTGATACAAAATTGATTCAAGATGTAAAATATTTCTCATTTCCCTATATTGTCAGGATATGGATACTGAATTTATTTTTTTAAATTAATCTTTAGATTTAATTTTTTAGTATATTCACTCACATCATTAGAAATAGCCAAATAAAAATAAATATCCACTAAGTTCTAAAAATTATAAAAGATTATTCATTTTCACTGAAGTAAGAGACCATGTTAAAAGCTAGCAACAAATAACAGCTGCTTTTCACGGATTCGTTGGTTGGAACATTAGATGACCTTGCTTTTAAAGAGCTGGCTATAAAAACTGTTACACATAGCTTGTAAAAAAATAGTTTGAAATGTAGAGGTTTTTCAATAGGAAAGAATGGAATACCAGTTTAATTATTATGAGACTGTCAAACAAACATAATTGAAATAAAAATGACATTTTAAATGTTCTTCTTTTCTGTTGAAAACTGGTGTATGACTTGGTTATTTATGAAAAGGCAAACACTGTGTGCAATAACAATGAAAAATATATTATAAAACCTTCCTAAAATACTGTTAACCCTGACACATTTTTATGCGCCCACAATCTGTCTGGACCAAGTTTGCCCAATTCTCATTAAAATTTACAGGATAATTGAACATGTCCGAAAGAGATATTAACCAGGATGTTGTGGTCCATTAATGGGGTTTTTAGCTCATGGCCAAAGGCCAGTTTGAGCTATTACCGCCACTGCATCCATTTTTCACATCTTGATCTTCTTGAGAACAACTGAGTAGTATTTGACCAGACCTGGCAGAGATGGTGATTGGTCAGACATGGTCACCAGAACCTAGCTAAAACTCCCTTTTTTACCCATTTTAACACGTTCTATATTTCTATAAAGGCCCTGAAGTGGTCCAAGACCTCAATTAATTCATAGTGCATTTTCATATTAAAATAAAATTGAATCAATAAAATCTCACCTGCGCAATCTTAAAAATCTTGTGTAGAAAGTATACCTGTCTTAACATTTAAAAAAAGAATTCATCAGTGCTAACTCAAATATTGGCAAAAATGTCTCCTAGGGTAGCAGAATTCTTGAAGACAGCAGACGACACCCTAAATATTGACCCTTTTCCATCTGACCAAATCGCCACTTTTAATTGTGACAGCTCATTCAAACTTTTTAAAACATCAGCTTTGAACATTCTACTTTAAAATTAGAACAAAAACATTTTAAAATGCTTTAATAAGGGTTAGAAAATAAAAATGGAAGAAATACAGTAAATTTGTATAAGGGATGCTCAGCCAAACTTGGTTTAATATAGGACCTATGAAAATTTGACTTGATTGGCAGCAGTGGTCCTCAGATGGTAGACCATGGGTACGATGACAAGAACTGTCAGATGGCCACCACGGGCAAACTTAGTTTAACAAAGAACCCAGTGGAAAATATCTGAATCTTGTCTGAAACCACTTAGCCAGTTGAAACAAGACATGGAAGCAATGGTCCTAAGATGGAACTCTTTCAGAATTTCAATTGACCAAGATAGCTGCCGTAACAGAATTTAGGTAACATAAGAAAATCTTTTGTAGGTCTTCTCTAAAACCACTGCGATAATTGAGACAAATCCACTTGCAATTG
Source organism: Mytilisepta virgata (assembly GCA_028015205.1). Classification (NCBI taxonomy): domain Eukaryota; kingdom Metazoa; phylum Mollusca; class Bivalvia; order Mytilida; family Mytilidae; genus Mytilisepta; species Mytilisepta virgata. The sequence goes on from CM051520.1 coordinate 47,689,941, forward strand.
GATCATGTTTTAAACTAAATACAAATTGAACCAAATTTGGCAGCAATGGTCTTTGGGTGTTTCTGTTCCAAATTGTATCCGTTGACCCTGACTCCAACGTCATCTTAGTAACACAGGACCATACGTGGAAATATTTTAATTTTTTTCCCCATCGAAACCACTGGGCAAGTTCGTACCAAACTCTGCTAAGAGTTCCTTGTCAAAAGTATCTATCATAGGTCCCCATGGGAAACTTGTCTGATACCATAATGCCAAATGAAATCAAACTTATGTTCAATAAGATGACATCATTTACTCGTAACTAATTTTTTATGCCCCGCTGGTAGGCGAAGTGGGCATTAAGTGTTACACGGATAAATTGAAGAACATCAACTGAATACTGGTACAACCAGTATTGTACAATATTGGTAACTATATAAAATAAATGTGCAAACACTTCTGCTAATACAAGAATTCTGGTAATTCTTAGACTAGTATTCTTTAGATCTACAATATCAAGGGGTCCAATCTAATTGGTTTGTGCACTGCTTAATTTGGTAAGTTCTTAGGAAAATGGCTGAGGCGAAGCGGACGAAAGTGAGAGTAATCTTAGTGTATCATCAAACTGCTTGATTTTTGTCTTTATAAAATTATTACACTTCGGCTTCCCATTTATTCAGGGAAACGCACGAATATTCAGTTTGTGATTTAAAGCTCCGTGTAAAAATCTATTGAAGAAAAACCTGGAGAGGATGCCGGGAAAAAATTGAGCGTCGAACATTTTTAGGTGCGTATCTGTATTTATTTACCAAGTTTCACATTTTTTTCGAGGGAAAAATGTTGCCTTTCCATAGACCAACATATAGAATATTTAATTCAGTTGGAGTTAAAACATTATAACAAACGTGATTTTCGGATTGTAAACTTCCGATTTGTTAGCATTAACATACGAAGGTCTCCCGCCTATATATGGTGTGTACATTTCACGGTTGATTCGTTACTGCCGCGCATGTGGTTAATATGTCCACTTTCTCGGCAGGGCTAGATATCTGTCACATAAACTTCAAAGACAGGTTTATGTTCAGTCTATTCATTTCATCACTGTATGGAGTGAATACATGGAATTATGTGAGCTCGCCATCGGTCTTCACCATACTGACACTGACATATACATGTGAGCGCATTGTCAATCAAGTGGTTTCAGCTGTGAAAAGTGTATTCACTCCATATACATGTAATATATAAAATAAAAGTGTAACGGAACCATTTTTAAAAGCCCTTTTTAGACGACATAAAGACACTTGTATCTTATATTTCGACCGCCCATTATTATCTATGTACAAGTACAGATCTAGATATGAAGCAGAAGTGGGTGCGTCTGTGGCCTCTAATTTCAAGTTTGCTAGGATAGATGATGTAGGTTTTTAAACTAAGGATTATTAAGTGACAAAACATCATCTATATAGCGGAAACTGAAAATGAAGGACTGGGTTAATTTCTTTTCTTTAGGATTCATTCAGCTTGCCCAAAAGCAGCACAGTTTTTTCCCCATTTGGATGCCGATCGTTTGCTGAAAAACATGTCCTCCAAACTGAAAGATGTCAATGAGAAATTCGTTAACAATAGTCTCAGAGTACTTTCTTTAGAACGGCAGTATGTTTTGTGACCAAATAAGCCTGTTCCTTACCTAACAACACATAGGCATATCTTTGTAAACCTTGTTTAGTGTAGAAACATTGGTGAATTAGCTCAAGAAAAACATATTTCAATTTGTCATGTGGGAGGGTTGTAAACAGTGTAGAAAAATCAAGTTTTTATGCTATTACAATAGGTAGGGTCACTAGAAAGAGATATTTCTGTAAGTATTTAGAATTTCTTAGAATTTTAGAATCCACATCTGATTCACACACTAGTGAGTAGGCCTTATCACAGTAGCTTTTGAGACCATCCTAAGGAGTAAGGAGTTTAGAAAGGGGTTTAGTAGTGCATTTGGCAGAGCCTGCTGTATGGAAACTCATGAAGTTTGGGTATCCAGTAAATGGAAGGTTAAAATTGTCATTACTTACATTAATACCAAAGGAAGACAGAACAGAAATATGATTATTGATAATATCTTACCTTGGTATGGTAGTGTGCGTGTAAGTGGGGTTGCCAAGTGAATTGTCAATACCCATCTCCTTAGTCAGGCAGTCAGTGTAGTGTCTTTTGCAGACAAAAACTATGTTATTTGGAGCTTTGTCAGCTGGAACAATTACACAATTGTCATGAAGGTAGGACAGTGTTTTTGTAACTTGTGATCGTTAAAAGCTGTCAGATTTAGAACTCATCAGGGGCGGGTACAGGTGAGAGCGTAATGGGCGTACGCGCCCCCCCCCCCCCCTTTAAAAAAAAACTATCGTAATCTGCTTATACTGTATTGAATATGGCAATTTAATATACCATAGACAATTAATGGAGAGAATTCGGCATAAAAAATATCACTTTAACTATAAAATATACATGCTCCACGTTGGTGCATTTCACAATTATTTGTTTTTTAGCAAAAAAAGGTCCAAAAAAGTTTTATTATACGCCCCCCCTTTTTGAAATATCCTGGAAACACCCCTGCTCATGGACGTTCTAAGGTGTCGAAAGCGAGCAAGAATTAATGACTTTAATGACCTTATCCAATTCGAAAGTGTTTTCTGGCATAGTCTTCAACTGCATCTATCAGTATTTTGATGTGTTTCCAGTTTATAGGCTGGGGCTCACAATATTTGGGACCTTATAATAATAATAATAATAATAATAAATTCTTTATTTAAAGAGGGTAACTCAATTAGAAGTAGTCTAATTTTCATTGAGGCCCTCAAACAAAATACATGTATACAATTAACATTCATACATTAAAATACAATATATATTACTAGTATATACACAATTCAATCATTCAAACATACAAATGGCAATAAATGACAATAATTGGTAAAGTTTTGATTAAATTTTCTTATTCTTACAACAAAAGAAAGAAAACAAATTATTCGACTTGCATAGAATTTTCAAGAAAATGATTATAACAATGTTTCTTAAATAATTCCACATTACGAAACATTAAACATGTAAAACCCTTAAGTTGGATTATCTCTTCTTGCAAGCATCCAGCGATAATTATCTTGCTTTATGCACATATACTTATTATTCCCAACCTTCATAAAAAGTTTATCAAAATCCGTTGAAAGGTTTAGAAGGAGTTGCTTTTTCAAGACACTTAAACAGCCTGACGGAAGGATGGTACGACAGACGGACAAGGTGATTCGTATACACCCACTCAAAACATTGTTAAGATAAGATTTTATACAATAAGCTAATTTTTAATTGAACCGAAAAATATTCATCAGTCTTGTTTTTTATTATTATTTTTAAATTAGTCAATTCCATAGAAGAAATACAGTTTTTTTAATTTATAAAATACTATTTTTTTCTAAGGGAGAAATATTTAAGAATGATTCGTATTTACTATTTTTTAATATTCAGATGAGATGATTATGTGCAGCATGATATGAAAATCATTAAAGAATTAAAAGGTCATTTGTGCCTAGCACAAATGATAAGGTCTTTCCTTTTCACGTTTCCAGTTTTGCAACAAAGAGGCCCTGCCCCTCTATTTTTGGCAAGGGGCGTAACTCTTGGGAAATCAATAAAATAGACCAAAAAAAAATTGGTACCTAATATTATTTCAACATGTTGCATACATTTTTTGGAAATGTTAAGTTTGGCAGAATTTTTGAGGAAAAGCGATAACAAGGTTTTCGGAGTTAGGGGAGATAACCGCTATAAAGGAAATGTTACGGTATAGTGCCCAAACCACAAGATGGCTTTCGGTCAACTGATACTTGATACCTAATATTATTTCAACATGTTGCATACTTTTTTGGGGAAATGTCTTTAAAGTTTGACGGAAAAAGAATAATAATAAATATCTATACTATTGGTAGCCTTCTTAATTCAAAAATATATGGTTGCTAAAGGTTTTTATGTTCATAACAAGTGGTTGCTAAGGACAAAAATATCTTTATGTCATTGCTAAGGATGAATATATTACTTCCAGTATTAAAAATGTCATATCTACTATTCATAGCCTTTAAAGTTAAAAAAAAGTGGTTGCTAAGGACTTATATGTCGTTGCTAGGGACACAAATTTCATTTCCAGTATTAAAAATGTCATATTTATATTATTCATAGCCTAAGTTCAAAAATATAATGTTGTTAAGGTTTTTTACGTCGTTGCTAGGGACTTTGACATTTGATCTTGACCTAACTTTGTAGATCGTATTATGCTGAACATTTTTGCGATTCAAAGTTTCTTTCTATCTCTAACCTCGTTTGAGATATAAGCAAAAAATCTTCATTTCAGACCCCGAAAAACAGTTTTGGTGCCCTAGGTCCATAATGGTTGGTCCAATAATTTTGGACCCAGTATAACAAATGTAGATCTTTATAAGACACACATTTTCTCCATTACATGTTATCAGCCATCTTTTACAGTTATTGAGTAATTTCGATAACAAGCTAAGGTCAAAATCTAGGTCATGACCTTGACCTTTGACCAGTGACGTGTCCAAATATGAGTAATGGCTATGACCATTAAAGGCTTGTGGTTGCACCTGATTTCCGTATTGTTCACCTGTTAAAGGGCATAACAATAGAATTCGTGACGTAAGTGACTCTGCAGATAAACAGACACTCAACAGCTGTGTTGAATCTAAGGGCTCTCTTGGCCTAAGGCTTGTTTTCCACATTTCCACCACTGTTTAATATTTTTTCGTGGAGTAACGTCCGACACCGCTCCTACGAATAAAATTATTTTTTAATTCGCATCGTAGTAGCGTACTACTAGGCTTGACTGTGCAGTCACATGTACAGACATTCGACGACTGGATTCAGTTTCTTCTTATTTTCGGCATGATCATTTCTGTGTTGTTCTACATCACGGATACAGATTATACTGTCATATCTCGCCGTGAATTTTTGTTTTTACCGCACAGAAAATAATTTAAACTAAGAGCTCCCAAGAGCCTGTATCGCTCACCTGGACTATGTCCATCTTGAATGGCATCTGGAACATTGCTGTCAAGTTCCAATTGGCTCACTGGTTTCAAATAAGAAGATTATTCAGTGAACTTTCCCGTTAGGTCTTATGTTAATCTAAGTTCCGCTCTGGCAGTCCATCTTGGATGGTGGACAGGATCATCTGATATAATTCTGAAAGAGGACCAACTAAGGATCATTGCTGCCAAGTTTTGTTCCAATTGACCAAGTGGTTTCATACAAGAAGATCTTTAAGTAAATTTCCCATTGAGTCCTATGTTAAACTATGTTCGACTCTGGCGACCATCTTGGGTGATGGATAGGGTCATCGAATATACTTCTGAAAGAGGACCACCTAAGGACCATTGCTGCCTAGTTTTGTTCCTATTGGCAAAGTGCTTTCAGACAAGAACATCTTTAAATAAATTTCCCATAGGGTCCTATGTTAAACTATGTTCGACTCTGGCGGCCATCTTGGATAACGGGCGCGGTCATCGGATATAAGTCTGAAAGAGGACCACCTAAGGACATTCCTGATAAGTTTTGTTCCAATTGGCCCAGTGGTTTTCAGAGGAGATGATCTTTAAAGGAAAGTTTACGACGACGATGACGATGGACGACCATTTTCAAAACTTATTTTGGGTATTATTCCTAATATTTCTACAAACTATGTGAATAAAATTTCATATTCAGGCAAACAAGACGTGTATTTCTTTTCATGTATTCCAGAAATTTTTTTCCCGAACCTTTCATTCAACTTCTAACTTTATATGCATAAACATAAGTCTATCTATCACTTTTCCATCAGATATTTAAATTTCAAAAAATTCTAAATATAGGTTGGATTTCTTTCTAACCAAAATTTTGTAAACGTTGTGTAGCGTTTGTTATCGTTTATTAAACGATAAAAAAGTTGAAACAAATACATCGTTTAATCAGTGTTTTTTGAACCTGTTTTGAACTTTCAATTATGCATACACATGGTGTTGATAAACAGACTTAAATTGTTATTTTGCAAAACATGGCAGTGATCTTCTTTTAAATCACTTTTGTGTGCTGTTTATATGTTCACAGAAACCACATGTTAATGAAAAATCAATAATAATATACATACCTCCTTTTCTGTTGACAGAATCCATCTTTGTAATCCCACCAAACACAGAACATTTTAAAAACGTTTTTTAAAGGTTTCAAATAAGTTAGTGTCGGAAAAACGTTTTAGAAATGTTTTTAAAAGGTTAAATTGAAAGGTTTTCTGTAACTATTGTAGAAATGTTTCTGCAAACATTTTATAAACGTAAAAAAAACATTTTTTTAAAAATGTTTTTGATGAACATAAAAAAGACATTTTACAACAACGTTTTAAATTTGGTTTTTAATAACGTTTCAAAAATGTTTTTTTAATAAATAAAAAAAAAAACTTCATAAATCATGTTTCCCATATCACCACAACAAAAAATTTTTTAAATTATTTTCAATTTTTAATTTACTAAATGTTATCTTCGATCTTCAACATGTTCAATATATCATATGTCCAGAAATTTTTTTTTGTATACTAATAACTGGTTTCTTTTCTGTAGAACCGGGAACCAGTTATAACTTATTAGTTAGTTTCGTATTTTATTTCTATATTTTCCTTTATCGCATCTCTAAAATATTATCATATTCAAAGATTGACGTTTAAATCGAGAAAATGTATTATTTACGACAGTAATTGGTATTAAAGCAGAAATTTTCATTATATATAATTTGTTCGAAACTGCCGGATACTCTCACCGCCTTTTTCAAACCGGGAAAACAACGACATTAGAAATTATACAGACAAATTATTATTTACATGAGAGATTAATTACCCGTCATCAAGACAAAGATTGAAGATACAGACTTTAGTATAGAGATATTTGCGTTCAGTTTAAGAGGTATGTATAAAATCAATACACAGTCGATGTATTTTGTAGAAATCGAGACAAATTACTGCATAATAACAATGATAAAATTTGTCCCCATGACATAATTCCGTATGATTTGCATGAGTCTATTAACAGATTAAACTACAGGCATAAATTCACATTCACCACTGCATCACATGTCATGGACTACTGGTCTGACTTTTACATGAGCAAAATAAAAACAGTCCTCCGAAGACAGCATAATTAATTATTTGGACTATCCATAGGGCTGCCTGATGGGATTCATTTAACAAAAAATCTTATGTCTGACTAAAATTGTAAGTCATGAACAATTCAGTATACTTACGATCAATTTTAGTCGTAAGTTTTTTTGTGAAACGCAGGCCAGGATGGGGCATGTGGGGTCATTAGTCCTTTTTTAAATTCTGAGTCTGGAGCTCACCGTGGCAATAGATTTTTCTCGTTTAGTTGACGCCATCTGTTTACCTGTTTACCTATGGCGTAGTTCCCTCCTCTAGCAGGAGCACCGCTATTTCTGTTGAAATGGCGTAGAAAATTCGTCATAATTAAAAGCACTCAAACATGTCAATATTGTACATCTGCATGCAAACCTCCACCGGGAATATATTACATTTGGGCGGTTAACATTTATAATACAATGTTCATATTTTCCTTCTATCCATCAGATCACTGTTTTTCGAGAACCCTCCTGCCCCCATTAACTGTAGCAAATCATCTCTGCGACAACAATCTAGCACGTTTTTGAACTAGGTTATAACAAAGTCCTCTAGTCATGGTTTCAATTCTATAGATTTCCTTCTTGTTGAAAATATGGAAGGTGGTGCAATCAATAATGAGCGCCGCAACTCTTGTACTGTCCAAAAATAGATCTAGTAATACGGATTGAGATAACTTCCGTTCATCTTGAAGATATGTTTTCAGTTCAGTAATGTATTTGCTTCGAATTTCATCTAGTGAGCTACATTTAACTAGAAAGTGTACGATATCTTCCGGTTCTTTTGAGCATAACAGACAGGTTGCTTGAACAGTTTTTTTCGAGAATTTTGATTTGTGAGCTTGTAATATTAAGGTTCCAACAGCAATTTTCACTTTCAATGAGGCCATGGTGACGGCAAACGGTTGAGTGCCACAACTTTTCCAAATGTTGTGTGGTTTGCCCGGTTCGCTATCATTCAGGTGAAGAAATTTCAGTGTTGATTTCTCGTCGGCTTCTTTTTTGAGATTTGACGTATGAAAGTTATCGACTGTTCTGTTGACTAAACTATTCCAGGCTTCTTTAGGAGGTGGTGTAGCTAAGAGTTCGTGTGGACACGGGAGATCGTATTTGTTTGCTATTTCGACTGCCTTTGCGAACCAACTATCACGACTGTTACTTTTCATGGCAAGTTGTCTGAAAGCTATTTCCTTTTCAGTGGAATCATCATTGCGTATAATATTGCCAAAAGTTTTTAATATCTTTTTATCTATTTCTGCAGAAATTGGTATTCGTCCTAGTAGTAATAGAGAAGCACAATTTGCTGTCCTTGTCGGGAGATGTTGTATTTGTTTTAAAAGTTTTAGATAAAAAGTATCCAGGTTTTTGATATCTGAAGATGACAAGTTAACGACATCGAGTCCATAGAGAAGTCGGGGTATGACATAAATTCTAATCAAGTGTGCTGAAACTGTAGGATTTATCCCATTGAGGCCATGCAGGCCAGCACCCATAAGAGCATACACAGTACGCCGGGCAGTGATAATACGTTCTTCCACTATCTCCTTGTTACCAAATTTTGAAGAAGTGTCTCTTGTTATACCTAAATGTACGGATGAATCGGAAACGTTGATTTCCTTGCCATTTAGTGTCCAGTTGTTATTTTCGTTGTCATTAAAAACAAGAACAGTTGATTTTTGCTCACTGATGAGATATCTTTGCTTGTTTGCGTATGTTGTCTGAACGTCGAGCATTGTTTGAAGTTCGTACGGACTGTTGGCGATTAGTGTCACATCATCGGCAACTGTTGGTGTACCACAATATATTGTTCCTATGTATGCTCCAAGTTGATTCTTTTCAAATGTTTGTAATAAATTGTTTATGAAGATTTTATAAGCTGTCGGCGACCAGACACCACCCTGACGCACACCCTGTTGTTCGAGTATCGGACGAGACAGGGAGCCATTCCATTTGATCTTTGAGGTGACATTGGTATACCAGTTGTGAAAAAAGAGCCAGTTGTTTCCTTTAATACCAAAATTGAACATTTGACGTAGTAATCCAGAATGCCAGAGAATATCGAAGGCCTTTCTTGCATCCATTAGAGCAACATATAACGGGGATTTAGTTCGGTTTGCTTCTGTTATGAGTTCAGTCAATATCAGAGCGGCACTGAGCGGCATTTGACCTTTCGTAAATCCCTTTTGCAGTTTTGATTGTTGAGTTTCTACTAATTGATCATTATATTGAAGATGAAGTTTCTCAACTATCTTGCCAATAAAGTTTGTGACCGTAATTTTTCGGTAGGAATTCGGATCAGCTTTTGGTTTCCCTTTCTTTAGAATCGGGTGGGCAATTCCGCTTTTCAGGAAGTTTGGAATATTTAAATTTTGAAATATATAGTTGACAATGTCAGTTATCATAGAAGTAAGTTTATCTCCAGCAAACTTGATGTGCTCGGCAGTGATTGAAAGTTCATCTGGCGATTTTTTGTTTTTAAATGATGAGATGATTTTACGGACATCATTTGTTGAGAATAATGGCAAAACTTCAGACGGGCTTTCAGTGGCGTAACCAAGAATATTTAAAATGTCTTTATTGGTGTTGTTAAAGTAATTTTCATCAAAATGCTCAGATGTTAGTGGTGACGCTAATTGTTCAAAATATCCTGCCCACTCTTCCTTAATATCGTTTTCTTCAGAAACCGTATTGTCATTAAAGATCATAGGAGTAATTGTCGAGTCCTTGATATTTCTTTGTTTAGGCCAGACTTAAAAATATTTTTGTTTGCCCAAACCCTACCCACCAGTCTCAGGTGTGGGTAGGTAGGTAGGGAAATTCTTTTTTTTTTACTTTAAAAGAAAAATAGGGGGTAAAAATTATTTAACCTTGTAAACGACTTTAAAAATGAAAGACTAAGTTTGGTAATTGTCAGACACATGTATGCCAGGATCTATCTGTACTAAGATATTTTCTAATAACAATTTGTTCAGTTTTCCACTTCAATGTCCACCTTTTTTTTCTCAATGTTTACATTGTAAATACAGACAAACAGTTGAACTGGGGTTATTTGAATACAAAATTCAAATGCAAAACACTTGAACACTTGAACAAAACACTGTCAGAAAGGTATTTCTGTTTTTATGTTCTTGGATCTAATTTCTCGTACATCGTTTTTTCGGAAAAAAAAATTTATCATTCACCGTTTCAATAAACCCCCCCCCCCCCCCCCCCCCGGAATGGCAGCATGGATCCAAACATCAGACTTACCAAGGATGAATTTTGTCATTGATATAAACATCGTGTACAAATATCATATGGATCAGCCAAGGTAAAGAGGAGAAAATACCCAGACAAGCAATTCTGCATGGACGACAGCCGACTAATTATATAAAAATCAGCTGCCCAAGTGCATAATACGCCCGTTGTCAACTCAGCAAAGTTTAAAGTGAATTGGTCAAGGGGTTCTCAAGTTCGAGCACGAAATACGAAAAATTGCCTTCAATTTGATGAATAAAGTACCATAATTCTATAAAGAAAAATGGAAATTTCAGCAAAATGTAAAAGGACTATAAGACCATCATATCCAATAACTCTGCTAGTGCTAAGTTCAAAGTGAATTGGCAAAGGGGTTCTTAAGTTGAAGGGCTGTACAAATGTATATGAAAAATGCCTTTTAATTTGATGAATCAAGTCCCATTACTCTTGAATGAAAAATCAAAATTTCACCAAAAAGTATACAGACCTTGAGACCATTATAATAAACAGCTGTATAAAGATTGAAGCAATTCAGATCAGGTATTTTTGAGATACAGCATGACATGTGAAAAAACACCCCTGTTTTTTCAAAGAAAAGTTCAATAACTCTGAACAAAAAATCGAATTTTCGCTTAAAAGTATACAGACCTGGAGACCATCATAACAAACACTTGTGTCAAGTTTTAAGCAATTTTGATAAGGCGTTTTTAAGATAAGACGTTTCATGTGGAAAACACCACCTTTTTTTTTGGAGTGTTAGAGTTACATGACTGCGGCATGGAAAAAATCAAATTTTCACCAAAAAAAAGTATACAGACCATCATGTGAGACCATCATAATAAAAAATTGTGAAAAGTTTGAAGTAATTTGGATAAGAGGTTCTCAATTTATAGTACATGTTAACACGGACAGACGGGCGGACATCCATTTGTATACCATAATAGGTTCCGTCTTATAAGATGGGCGTATAAAAACAAACAAACCTTTAAAGGCACACCGGGATTGCTCATTTCTAAGTCAGAATTCGGGAACAACACTTTCATGATCCGGGAATACCTATTTTAAATTTCAGGGAGGAGGAATTTAAACTCGGGACTTCTAGATTTCAAGTTTTTTAATTCAAGATTGATGTTTCTGGTTCACATTCATTGTTGTTTTCTTCTGAACTAGAAGCGTATCTATTTAAAACAAATGTAGCAAATTTTAACGCCGAATCGAATTCCTGAACAACTTGGTCTTGGATTGGTTCCTCAAATCGGGCTCAAACGAGTGTCCCGATCGGTCCGAGACAGTCACACAAATTTCATCAGTTTTCCTCAGCATGAAATCGTCATCACACACTTCATCGAACACTTCCTTCCATGTTTTTGTGTTTTCAAAACGATAGAGTCTGTTGGAAACTACGAGTTTGACTTTAATCAGATTTTTATTTGTACCGATGAGGCTCTTTCATCCGTATCAATTGGAGGCTTTTATACACAACACTGTCGTGTGATAAAGCGCTGTCAGATCGGATCAGGTTATTTATTCTATGCAACAAACTCAAAACGGATACGGATACGAAAAAAAATCCGCAAAAAAAAAAAAAAAAAAAACATCGCGAATTTTGAACAAAAAAAGATTTTGACTCGGGCGCTTTTTTATGGGTCGGTCGGGTTAGGGCAAACAAACATATTCTTTTTTATGGCCTTACGAATTAGACTGAAGAATTCTTTGTCATTTGTTTCATGCAGTTCCATAATTCTGGTGAAACGGTCATTTCGTTTTGAAGCCTCTAATTGTCGTTGTATAGATCTTAGCTCTTTTTTCGATTTAGTTTTTTGTAGATATAAGTCACTATCTTTCGGCTTTCCTGCGTCTCTCCATACAGCGTGAGCGTCTTTGCTTTTTCTAACTGCATTAGCTATTTCGGGAGTCCATGGTGTTTTCTTACGTTTTCGGGGTTTTGGTCCACCTTTACGCTTTGTAGGATTTAGATCCTCGGCAGTTTCTGATAATACGTCACAGATATCACTTATGATGTCAGCTACATTGTTATCATTTAAAGAGTTAGTACATATCTTGGCGGTTGTAATTGATTCTTCCACATTTTCTTGATATTTCAATTTATCTATTCTATCCCACTGGATTCTCGGTTTTTGTTCTTGATCGATAGAGTCTTTTGAGAATTCTTGTAGATTGCATGGTATTTTAACAAGTATCGGATTGTGTGTCGACGTATTTAATGGCTCTCTGTCGAATGTAATGTATGTGTCTATCATTCTTTCCGATTGTAGAAAATAGTCTATTTGTGACGTGCTGCCGTTGTAATGATAAAAGGTAAAAAGAGGCATACATTCCTCTGGAAGTTTCATACCATGTTCACTAGTAAAGTTTTTAAAAAGTTTGTCTTGGTCTGTGGACCTATAAAAAGAGGCATTCATATCACCCCCAATCACAATTCTGGCAGTGTCCCGATATTTCATTACAATTTCTGAGAGTTCATCAAGTGTCTGTTGATAATCATCTTCAGTATGGGTACCACGGCAAGGCAAATAGCAACATAAAAATATTATAGGCAAGATACAATTTAATTTCATGCCAATAATGCCAATAATAATCTTTGAAAGGAATGAATGAAAAATAAATCATGTGACCTAAAGTATCAAAATTACGTATTAAAGTCTGTTTTAAACTATGTTTTAAACTACTTTAAACTACTTTCACTTTGAATGATTATGGAGGATAGTTGGCACTTTATTCAAAGTAAAAGTAGTTTTTGAAAACGGACTGTAACATTTAATTTTGATATTCTAGGTCACATGATTTACTTTCCATTCATTCAAAAATGGCGTCAACGAAACCAAAAAATCTATCACCACAGATTTAATGCTCTGTGCACATAAGTAGGTAGGTTATCACAGTGGGTCTCATTGGGGTCTAAGGGTGACGCGTGATTGGCCGATTTTTTGTAAGCGGGACACGTGAAATTACAAAAAGTAATAAAAGTACAAATATATATATAGTATAAGTGGGATACGGGAATCTGACAAAACAATAAGCTGGATCCGGGATCAGATCCCCCAAATGAGACCCCCATCACAATAGACCTTTTTCGCTATTTGAGAATATGCCACACTTAAATAGGGCTAGGCACTTGATAAGGAATTCTGATGGAGGCCAAGTAAAAAAATAGCTCCGGACTCAGAATTCAAAAGGGATAAGTGAGGCCGTATGCTACCATATTTTCAAATTGAGAATAATATTGTCATACAGTGTAGGTTGCTACCCAACACTCTAGTCCTAGATCTGCCTTTAAAAATGATTGATGAAGGTTGCACTGCAATGCAAAAATTTACACATCTATGTGAAATTTCACTAAAATCTTTTACTGTAAATTTGGTGCTTTGAATTTTTATTTTTACTGGGGTGAATGATCATGGGGTTTAACTGATCATTTTTGTCAAAAGTGAAGTAAAAATTTGCTTTCTTCGACTAAATGTAAGAACCTGTTTTTATTTTTACAAATGTCTGTCTGTCTGTCCATGTTAACATGTCACACCATAACTTGAGAACCTCTTATTTGAATGACTTCAAACTTTAATTAATTGTTTATTATTATGCTCTGTATTCTTTTTGTTGAAATTTTTATTTTCTGTTCCCGAGTTATCATGGTAATGGAATTTTAACACTTGAAAAAAGGGGGGAGGGGTTCCACATGTGGCGTCATATCTTAAAAATGCCTAATTAAAATTGCTTCAAAATTTACACAAGTATGTGTTATGATGGTCTCAAGGTCGGTATACTTTTTAAAGTGAATATCCGTTTTTTTTGTTCCAGAGTTATTGAACTTTTCTTTCAATAAAGTTCGTAAGTGTTTTTTCTCATGTCACGCCATATTTCAGAAATACCTTATCTTAATTTCTTCAAACTCTATACAGCTGTTTATTATAATGGTCTCAAAGTCTATAAACTTTTTGGTGAAGCCTTTTTGTAAGTTATTGAACTTTAACACTCAAAAAAAGGGGGGGTTTCACATGTAGCACATAAATAGACAGGTGTATCATGCGCTCACGGGGCAGCTGTTAATTCTCTAATTTATTTGTAAAATTTCTTTCAGAAGAGCATGATGATGAAGAATTACCAAGCATACATCTACAAAAGCAGAAGAGGATTAAAAAAAGGCAGCATGAAGAAAACAATTCAGACAGTAATGATGGTATGTTTTCCTATTCCCACCCCTATAAGGTGTGTGTTTGTCTATCTGTCTGGCAGAGCTTAACACAATTGTGTACCATTCTTATCAACTTTTAATTAAAGCAGTTATTTTCATTAAACAATGTTGAGGGTTGGACTTTCCTATGTGAGTCATAATCGGATCCTTATTTAGTCCTTTTTTTCTCTCTTTTACAAAATCAAGAATACATGTGAAGTGTTTCAAGGCATGTATAATAAATATAATGTTATGTATGTATCTGTATAAGTAGCTTTTCTGTTGGAACCTGTTGTCCTTAAAAATGAATTAGTGTGGTGCAAAGCTTTTTGTTCATAAAAAAGTGCACTTTTTGTATAAGATACGTATACATCCATGAAGGCATTAGCCCAATTGGGTGTATCTATTTTACACCAAGATTTTATGGTTTATGCAAAGTTATAGATTTTGATAATTTTTTAGGGGGTCTCTCAGCAATTTAACCTTATCATATGGTAAAGCATGATAAATGAAGGTTATCTGATTATGTTAAATGGCATCTTGGTGTAAATATTGATATAAAATGTATATTTCAGAAGAAAGTGAGCATGAGCCAAGAAAAAAACTTCCAGTCGCACCCCAGGCTCCTACATTTATACCTAACAGAGATGTGTCAACTCCTAGGCCTGTTCAATCTACTAGTTGCAGATCCAGGCAACATTCCTCATGTAGTAAGTTTTCTGTGATATTTTTATGATGTATGTATCATTCTCCTAGAGACATATGGTTATGTAATGCTGAGCACTTTTTTTACTCATTTGAATAGATATTGTTGTGATGTTTTATTATCAGGGAAAATGTGACAGGATTGTGATCGCAGTAATTTAGAACTCACATTTTTTAAAATAAAAATCACATTTTGGTCTGAAATAACATAATTGCAATAATGAATGCAGGCAATAATTTCTGATTTTCCAGAACACCATTGTCAGTATGTCTGTCCCAAAAGGTTTGTCTAAAACCTTCTGCCCAGCATATTGATTTTATTTTTAGTTTGCAAGTACAAGACATGTAGTTTTCATGTGCTTGTTTTTATTTCACCCAGTGTATTTAAATGTATGAGAACAAAAAATATGCACTTCATGCCAAGACAATTGTAGAATTTAAGATTTTCATTATAAAAATTGACTAGCTGATAAATTTTTTCTAGCTGAATTCTCTTTAAGATTTTTAATGTGTTTCAAAATTTTAAACAATTTATTTTGTAGACTGTCAAACTGTTATAGTCCAAAAACTAAAAACCTTAGAGGATGGAGTTAAAGATATTAAAACTGCCATATCACAGTTAGCTGCAAGAGGAAGTGGTGGTGTTGTGGCCACTTCTATTGTAGAAGATGTTATTCAACACCCATATAACTTCATTCATGAAATGAGGGCCCTCACTGAAAACATGAAGGAAGAACTTTTCAAGAAGAAACTTGTAAGTTGTTTCCTCTTATTACCCCGGTATTCCAATATTGTTACTGTTCCCTTTGACAACACTCTAGAAAGACTTTCTTTGTATTTTAATCAAACTTAAGTACTCTAATTTCACTAATGTTTGTACTTTTAAAGTCATAGGTTAAATGCATAGGGCATAATTGGAGATAGAAATTGTAAGTGTATGTTTATGTAGCTAGGGTATTTAAGTTGTGTAAGTTATCTTAGATAATCTAATGAGTCACAAATATTTGATTTCACGAAAAATATCTGATGCATGGAATAACAACAGGACTAAATTGTAATTTTGTAGGTCCAGTATTTGGTGTCACAAGGTGGTCACAGCCCTTCAGACTGTATAAGAAGAATGATGAAAAAGTGTGGCACCAATCAGTTATGGGCCAAATACAGTTTGAAGGGGCAAAAGGGAAAAGAGGCATTTACAGGTCACCCTTTGTGCAGGATAATCATGAGTAAGTTGATTAAGAAAATATTTCGAGCATTTAAAAGCAAGTGCAATTAATATAGAATGGATTTTTCATCTGACTTTAATCTCAAAAAGAATACATATGATGAATATGAATATGATGTTTCTCATTTATTCTTTTAGATAGAAACATAGAGTGCAAAGTTATATAAAGTTATTATATATAGTTAAAAGTAGATACAAATAATAATGAAATATGTCTTTTTAATTCTGTAATACTTTTTCAGAATGTTGTGCAAGAGTGTTCCCAAAAGCCAAGGTTGCAGATATGGAGGAAGTCTTAATCGACTTTCTAAAACAGGCCCCACACAAGCCAGGAGGACCAAAATACAAGGTATTTTTCGATTGAATAAAATATCTTATACATTTTAGTGGAAGGTGCTATATATTTAAAAGTTTATTTTTGCAATTTAAATATCAATTAACAAATGTCTGAGCCACTTATAGCAATATAACATTTACCAACCAGGCTTCCTGATTAACATAATACATTGTCATGTTCTTGACGATGGAATTATTTTTTGCAAGCTTAAAAAAGCAAACTCAATTGATATTTTTCTGTATAATGACCTTGCATATATTGTCTTTATCCTGCAAGCAAAACATTGAGATTTACATTTGTAACAATTGCCATTGACATGTAAATTATTATTTATGTTTTTTGACTATCTTGATAATTACATGGATTGCATAAAATAGCATAAGTTTCCCTTGATGGATTTAATGAAATTTGCACACATGAAAGCTTGATTAAAAGGGAGTACAACAACTAACTGGGGTTAGAGTTATATGCTAAACAGGGTACTTGGAGTACTGCTTTTGTTAACAAATTACTTTTGATCATTTCAGAAACCTGTAAGAAAAGGACAGACGATATCTCAAGAAGACTTGGAGTCTGAATAAATAAATATGTTTAAAAGTACCTTGATTCTACTGATTTTAGTCCTGTCAATACTGTTTTTTTTTGCTTTTTGTTGCATACTAAGTAATTAAGGATGTTTATAAAACTATATTCCAATTTCTGCAACAATTGAAGCTTTGGATATAAACTAGATCATTGATTGTAGTTATTATGATAATATGTCAAAGGTCACGGTTTAAGAGTTATGTTATCTCCTTGTGAAGGCAAGAACCTTATTGATTTTCAAGGTCACAAGACCAACTTTAAACAGTGAGAGGATGACAAGCTTTGCTTTGGCATAGCTTTTTTTATGATAAAGAATATCTTCCTTCAGAGCTTATGGTGTAATGGTGAGTGTGCTCGCCTCAAGTGCGGGAGGTCGTGGGTTGGAACCTAGGCCGGGTCAAACCAATGACAATAAAATTATTATTTGCTGCTTCTCCCCCAAGTTCATGATTTAAGGAGTTAGAGCAAAGACTTGTTGGCCCGTAGTCAGAATAATGTGTCCGGGTAAGGTGACAGGTCTTCCTGCAAACTTACCTTGTGTGCTAGAACGTTAAAAATCTGGCACAGCATGTCGGTCTATTACAAAGCAGGGTTAGTATTAATTTCTAATTATCATGTTCTCGTCCTGAATATGCATCTGACTTGCCACTGGACGTTAAACAACCATCCATCCATCCAAGCTTATGGTGATATTGCTTTTTTCTTCAATTAAACACGTGCATTACAAATAAAGAAATGGATGAAATACAAAACACTGTACAGTCAATATTATATTTATAAACCAAAGTAATGGTGGTAGCACTGATACACAAATGTGTTAAAAATGTTTATTGGAGGTTGACAGAAACGTTTTTCATAAAACCTTATTTCAACGTTTTCTGAATGTTCCAAAATAACGTTCCTTCAAAATGTTTTTGAAACATTTATAAGAGTCTACAAATTTTGGTTTTTAAAACGTTTTAAAAAAACCTTTTAGAAACGAAAACAAAACATTTTTAAAACGTTTTTAAAATGTTGAATTGTTTGCTGGGATAACCACGGGAAAAAAAACACGTGCAGATCAAGGTTGAAGTTAGAAACAAATGTAGCGAATATTGTGTTATATCAAAACAATGCGATATAAAAAATATTGACTTGAAGTAGATGCCAATATATTTATGTAGATACAAATTATAATTGAATTTAATTATATCGATTAAAAATGACAATCAATTTATCAAATATATTTATCTCAATATTTCGAGAACAATACCGCTATATGTTTCTTATATTACGATATATCGATATACTAGAAAATGATTTGTTGCGTTATTTCGACATATATCGATTTTAATAGTATACAATTATCCCCCTTGTTGGTGTGTGACCCGACGGTTTGTCTCCCAGAGGAAAGTAAGGTCACCCGAGGGTGACCTTAATTTCCGAGGGGAGACAAACCGTTGGACCACACACCAACAAGGGTGATAACTGTTATATTATATCGAATATTCAACTTTTGACAGCACTCGAAATTTTCCGTTTAGGGGACGACCATTTGATATTCTGGTGGGGGCCAGGAGGATGTATTGCAAATAAATAACTCGGCAGGTCTTTTAAACCTTTTTATAAATGCATGTTTTAACCCTTTCCAGGCGTATGATGTCTCAATGCATCATGGCCCTTTCCAGTCATTTGTATGGCCCTAATCCTCTCCACTGATATCCGGATACACTTTTTAGCTCACCTGGCCTAAAAGGCCACGTGAGCTTTTCTCATAACTTGGCGTCCGTCGTCGTCTGTCGTCGTCTGTCGTCTGTCGTCGTCGTTAACAATTTTTCAAACATCTTCTCCTCTGAAACTAGTAAATGGATTTGGATAAAACTTAGCATGATTGTTTCTTAGGGTATCCTGCACAAAGTTTATGCTTCGATTTTTGATCTGTCGAAAAACATGGCCACTGTTACTAAAAATAGAACATAGGGGTCAAACAACAGTTTTTCGCAAGTATCTTAAAAATCATTATGTTACGGCAAATTCTGGCAGGTTGAATGTCTTCAGCATGATGAGAGCTACCTGTGTGCTGATTTTCGTGAAAATCTATCAACTGATGTTAGAGTTATTGCCCTTTTTTGACATTTTTGGCTTTTTTTATGTTATTATTTCAAAAATCTTCTTCTCTGAAACTACTATTCAAAATCAAATGAAACTTGGTAAGATTGTTCCTTAGGGTATCCTGCAAAAAGTTAATGCTTGGATTTTTGATTGGTCGAAAAACATGTCCGCCCTAAAAATAGAACATAGTGGTCAAAATGCTGTTTTTCGCTGAATTATAGAAATAAAATGAAGATGAAAGCTACTTTCAAGGTAAACATGGTATCCCGAGTTGAATAGTGATGATGAAAGTTTGTTTTGGATGGCCATTTTTAAAATGGCTGCCATTTTCCCGCCATTTTTTACACTTGCTCGAATTTCAACAATATCTGGTTTTTAAAGTAAACATGGTATCCTTAGTGAATGGTGATGATGAGAATGTTGTATAACAATGATTATTCTTCATAATATGTTAGCTTTTAATTGCCATCACTGGGTGTCCGTCATCATCGTTAACAAATTTTCAAACATCTTCTCCTCTGAAAGTACTAGGGGGATTTACGCCTGTCAGCTAATTTTTAAAGTCTTTCCTTTCGGTAATCTTTTCTTTTGTTCTATTTGTTTTTTTGATAATTTGTGCTTATTGTATGTTCGTGATTAAATGTAATTATATATATCAGTGCTAATCCTAATCCGGATGTTTTTAAAATTTAGATAATAGGAATATGTTATCACATGTATAATTCTCTATTTGTGAAAATTAAGATTCCGTTTATTCAAATTGCCATGGACATTTAGTTTAATCCCCCAAGTTATATAAAAAGATAGACTGTGTTTTAAGTAAGGAGTATCGGATACCGATTAGTGAGGTAAACGGACACCGTTTGACGACCGGAATTTTCGACATATATCGATTTTAATATTATACAATTATCACCCTTACCAAATTGTGAATTTAATGGACAGTTTACCATTAGTGGCAATACTGTATTGTAAAAACTTTACTTTATTCTTTTGAATTTTTATCATTTTAATATAGAACAATTTAAACTTTACGTTTGACTTCAGTTTTATTCGCTAGTTCCCCAGCGTAGTGACGAAGAAAAATCTCACTACGTCATGTCGTAGTGGACATTTTCGTATATTTTCAAAGGACAAATTTTTCCCACGCCTGTCAGCTAATTTTTAAAGTCTTTCCTTTCGGTAATCTTTTCTTTTGTTCTATTTGTTATTTTGATAATTTGTGCTTATTGTATGTTCGTGATTAAATGTAATTATATATATCAGTGCTAATCCTAATCCGGATGTTTTTAAAATTTAGATAATAGGAATATGTTATCACATGTATAATTCTCTATTTGTGAAAATTAAGATTCCGTTTATTCAAATTGCCATGGACATTTAGTTTAATCCCCCAAGTTATATGAAAAGATAGACTGTGTTTTGAGTAAGGAGTATCGGATACCGATTAGTGAGGTAAACGGACACCGTTTGACGACCGGAATTTTGGATTACCAAATTGTGAATTTAATGGACAGTTTACCATTAGTGGCAATACTGTATTGTAAAAACTTTACTTTATTCTTTTGAATTTTTATCATTTTAATATAGAACAATTTAAACTTTACGTTTGACTTCAGTTTTATTCGCTAGTTCCCCAGCGTAGTGACGAAGAAAAATCTCACTACGTCAAGTGGTGCTAGAACCGGAACATTTTGCTACCCGCTATAGCAATTTGTGTGCAAAATCGCGGTACCGTAAAAGCTCTACAAGTACAATGGAGACATACAATTGCAAAAGATATTTCGGATTTCCGAGTGGGAATGTATGGTATGCCGGACAAAGAATGCCGTACGTACAATCCATTTATGGAGAATTCAATCAATACCAACAAAATTCACAACTAAACAAGCTAAACATGACGGTTCGAAACGAGAAATGCTACCGTTGTGGAAAATCTGGACACTATGCAAAGGAATGCCGTGAAGAAAAGAAGCCAAAATCAAGAAAAAGTATTCAGCGAGACCGGATTAGGCTTCAGAATTTCATCAATAGGAAAGTGTGCTCAATTCTTCCTTTTTCCAATATCGACGATTCGGACTTTCGAAAAATGAATTCAAAATTGCACACTGGATTAAGACTCGAAAATCAAAACCTCAGGGAATGTGTTGAATATTTGGACAATATAGCAACCGAACTTGGTGACAAAGATACTGTAAACAGGCGTACAATAAAAAAATTGCAAGAGGAAAATTCCAAACTGAAGAAACAAAATTCGGACGATAAAAAATCGATTGACAAATTAAACATTCAGGTGAAAGAACTAACAGAGTATAGAGAAAATAGCTTGGAAGAATGGAACGAACTTGTCGACGAAAAATTGGCTTTGGATATAAAAAATTTTGAATTGGAAGAAACAATTAAAAAGCAAACAAGTAAAATTGAACAATTGGAAAATCAGATTACAACATCAACTGAGGAACTTGAAGAACAGAAGGCAGAATATCGCGATGCCGTTGAGAAATTAGACTATAAAATAAGCCTTAACAAAGAAATCAGAGAATGGAGGAGATTATGTGAAGAACAAGCTGAGGAAGTAAGACATTTACGAAGTCTTTTAAGAAATTCAACAACGGAAACCAAATTTTGGAACGATAAATGTGAACACCAACGAGACAATCCAGGACGTGTAAACAACGGAAATAGAAATTCGAAAAGGGGGATCGGATGGGCACGAAGAACAGGAAGACAATCTTTTCATTAGACTCTGGGACAGAGTCTTGCTGGAGTGGGGAGGAGTTGTCGTAGTGGACATTTTCGTATATTTTCAAAGGACAAATTTTTCCCACGCCTGTCAGCTAATTTTTAAAGTCTTTCCTTTCGGTAATCTTTTCTTTTGTTCTATTTGTTATTTTGATAATTTGTGCTTATTGTATGTTCGTGATTAAATGTAATTATATATATCAGTGCTAATCCTAATCCGGATGTTTTTAAAATTTAGATAATAGGAATATGTTATCACATGTATAATTCTCTATTTGTGAAAATTAAGATTCCGTTATTCAAATTGCCATGGACATTTAGTTTAATCCCCCAAGTTATATAAAAAGATAGACTGTGTTTTAAGTAAGGAGTATCGGATACCGATTAGTGAGGTAAACGGACACTGTTTGACGACCGGAATTTTGGATTACCAAATTGTGAATTTAATGGACAGTTTACCATTAGTGGCAATACTGTATTGTAAAAACTTTACTTTATTCTTTTGAATTTTTATCATTTTAATATAGAACAATTTAAACTTTACGTTTGACTTCAGTTTTATTCGCTAGTTCCCCAGCGTAGTGACGAAGAAATTGGATGAAACTTAGCATGATTGTTCCTGCAATATGTCCTTTTCAAGTACAATAAAAAGCCTTAACCCACAATTTTTAAATAACTTCCTTCAAACATTTTAAAAACGAAGACAACATATAGACCAAAAGATTTATACTTCTATTTGAAGATGAATTAAAGCTTGTATTATTGTGAATCATCAGATTGACCATGACTGTATCTTAATCAAGTGTAGGGAGAACTCCTGCCCATTTCTTTCCAGAGGTCCTTGAAAGGCTTTTAAAGGTATTTTCAGCATTTTACATGACCTTTAATACTCAGTTTAATTTACAACAAACATTAATATATTAATTTAGTTTATAGTGCATTGTTTGCCAGGTGAGCGATTCAGGCTCTTGAGAGCCTCTTGTTTGGCCTTGATTGCAAGAAAAACATTATAGCTACAGAAGCAGTAAATTTGGGACCCAAATTCACATGTATGAATCAACAGTACCATGCAGAATAGCCTTGGTGCCATCATTTGTCACAAAGGGTGAATTAAGGGGGAGGGTTGGGCTGCCTTTTGGGCCCCAAATGGAATATTGTGGTTTGGGAAAATTTTACTAATGAGCTGTACAGGAACAGCAAGGGTCATTTAATACCTCAAAAAAAGCCCGAGGGTGACCTTACTTTCCTCTGGGAGACACTTGTTGGTGTGTGACCCAACGGTTTGTCTCCCCTCGGAAGTTAAGGTCACCCTCGGACAAGCCCTCGGGTGACCTTACTTTCCTCTGGGAGACAAACCGTCGGGTCACACACCAACAAGGGTGATAATTGTATAATATTAAAATCGATATATGTCGAAATAACGCAACAAATCATTTTCTAGTATATCGATATATCGTAATATAAGAAACATATAGCGGTATTGTTCTCGAAATATTGAGATAAATATATTTGATAAATTGATTGTCATTTTAAATCGATATAATTAAATTCGATTATAATTTGTATCTACATAAATATATTGGCATCTACTTCAAGTCAATATTTTTTATATCGCATTGTTTTGATATAACACAATATTTCGCAATATTTTTCATAACTTATTGCGGTATCGCCACACAAGTCGACATAAAATATATCGATAAGTATGATATAACGCAACAAGTCAATAGCAACAACAACAAAAAAAGATACCTATACGCTTCCGTATAAATTTACTTTTCATATATAATAATAATGTACAAGAAGGGGTCTCGACCTGGACAAAAAACTAAAACATGCACATAACAAATATTAACTGTATATTTAACGCGTTAAAAATATATTTAACGCGATAAACGAATATTTAACGCGATAAAAGTATGTTTAACGCGTTAAAAGAATGTTTAACGCGATAAAAGAATATTTAACGCGATAAAAATATTTTACCTGATGTAAATTACTGGCTTCTGTATACTTTTTTATCGCGATAAACATTTCAATTGTGATATAAATGAATTTAAGTCTTAGATTTTAACGCGATAGCATATTTTGCTATCTAACGCGTTAAAATTTAACGCGTTAAAGATGGTTTTAACGCGTTAAAAAAGGGAATTTATTTATCGCGATAAACTTATCGTTTTACGCGTTAAAACAGGATTTAACGCGTTAAAATGACATTTATCACGTTAAATGTTAACGCGTTAGTTTATACCGTTTCTGACATGAAAGGCCTTTCATAGACGTCACTCAATGATCTCCGATGTAATGTCACGTCACATGACAGCTTAGGAATTTAGAGGCACCATTTAGGTACCACAACAAAACAAATGAGATTTTATATGACAGCAATTGTCATTTTTATTTCAGTATGGATGTACATTTGTATATTTTACATATATATTGGATTGATCGACGCATAATACTGTTATTTTGTACAAATATCTTGCAACATTATTTTGTTGCTCCCATAGTCGTATGGAGCAGGTGCTTGTTCATGCTAATAGTCACGAAGGCTTTATAGGAGTATGGAACTGCTACTTTGAGCGGTACAGAAATTTATTTTTGTTTTTGTATTTGGATATTTAAGGACGACTTAACTGTACTTCTATCAGCATTCAGAATTTCTTAATCACATGTAATCACATTGTTATCATTACAAAGTGGTTTCCTCCAGTGTATACAAGGGATTTTAAGACTGAATTTATTTCAGTGGCCTAAACGCTTTGTTTTGAATATTGTTATAGTAAGCGAATAAATCTGCACGTTGGTTAATGTTACAGAGAGGAAAGCGATGATAGGAAGTTGAGTTATCTGGAATATGTTCATGTCCTATGGGAGTTGTTGCTGTATGGAAGATTAACAGTAGAAAGACATTCAATACCTAGCGTGGGAAGCTGCTTTCGGTGGTGTATATTGGCAATTTGGTGGATTAACCTTAGGTGCTGGTGAATGGCACTGGGATAGGTGAAGGCTTATGTTTTACCTTTATTGCATATACATTTTTCGGACCTAATTACTGGTTCACCATGGGTATGCTGTCTACACGTTTGTGGATATTGTTTGGGGGAATACTGAATTCCAAGAGATGACACTTAATGATGTGAAATCGTTTTATATGGACATTATTGTTAATTCAACTTCGATTTTTTCTAATTTACAAACAACCAGTTTGTATGGATGAAAGTATCGAAATGCGTATTTTATGCGTTTACAGTAATACCATGGGCTTTGTGCTTTCGGTGTCGCATAGAACTACGTATTGGGGCACCTGATCTTTGGTGTAGTGTTTGAGGATAGGATGTTATAGGCTTTGATAGCCTGGGTTTTATTTAAAGAAGAATTTGCTTCTTTGTTGTTACTGTTCCAGATATCTAGTAAAACTTGGATTTTTAACTGATCGTTTTGTTCAGAGTTAAGCTGTTGTGTTGTTACAAGCAGAGAGAATGGATTTACTTGGCAATTGCGCCAACGTTGTACAGATTAAAGATTAAGACACTGATGTTGGATCGTGGAGGAAACACCCTAGACTTACCTTGATCTTCAAGATTATCTTCGTCACCATTAAAGACATCCCTTGAGATGCCCGTTATACTCGGAGAAGTGTACTGTAGACTGTCATGAACTTTTAAATTTTATTTATTATATCCGTGTGACATCGAGTTAAATTTCATGATACAAAATGACACTAATTCTTTTATTCATATATTTATATTTACATTAGAGTTTAATATCTCACCAACCTTGGGACTAATGTGAAGGCACATTAGGTCTTAAGAGAGGGGGAGTGTGATGGGATTACATTGTTTACTTGTTTATTCTCAATTTATTTTAGGTTAAGGTTAGTATTATTTATAGTTCCATACTTTTTCCTTCTGAGCACGGCCATTGAAATTCTCACCGGGTCACAGATCTTTCTGGCTCCATTGTGCAAGTGTTCGGGTCAGCCCGGCCGGGCTTGGTCACCGGGGAACTATAAATACTGCCGTCCTCACCGGGACAAGGGAATTCGGGATGTAGACGCTGAACAGAGCACAAGGAATTTATCCCATTTTGGGGTACATACAGAGGGTAGGGCGGGTGGTTTTTAAGACATGTCAACTGATCTACAAGTGAACAAATGTTTACCAATAACGTATTCGTTGCCTTTCTGTCTTATTACTGCATGTTGGCATATTTCTATGTTGAAAAGGATGTAAATAAACGCCATGTTTATACTTCATGTTTGTATTTATCCCGTGAACTCGGGTTTATTATAACGGGAAACGTCAAACAGACAACGAAGCCACACAACATACGAGAATCTGACTCCCGTTACAGTTGTACCAATGCCTAAAAAGTCGACAGTTTTTTTCAAAATATCCATAAAATCAGTGGCGGATTTAGCGGGGGGGGGCACAGGGGGCATGTGAAAAATTTATACGTAAAATTACTAGATACAAAGCTTCACATCGTTCAACATGGTCATAATTACTAAAGGCAAATTTTAAGAAAGTGACCATAACACGTTATCTATTGTAACGGTTGATTGCCACCTAGTTGTGAAAATTAACATGTATGTAACTTTTTACAAATATGATAATAAAGATAAGAGTTAATGAGATGGAATTGTATCACAGTGAAGAAAGTAAAATTAATTTTCCACCAGTGCCCCTTGAAGATTTGCAAGTGTTTAATTGAACATGCACCCTTCTTATACAATGACTTACTTATTGATTCATTGTTAGCTGACGTGAATTGTTTTAAATACAAACAGAAGATTATAAAAAGATGTCTATCTGTTTTTTTTAAATTAATATATTTGAAATTCATTGGTAAGTAAAAATATCTGGACTTTTTTAATTTAAGTGTGTTGTTAGTACAAATGGGCATTTACAATATCTGATAAATCTTTACTACCATGATTTGTTTAAACTGTTCCGACATATGAGAGGTACATCAACATTTTTTTTTTAATATTTATATCAGTGAGACTTCTGAAATATATATTTAAAACCTTTAATTTAATAAATTGTCATTTATTTTATTTAAAACTTGAAGATATTAATAATTGTCAAAAATTTCTTCTCTCAATTGATTGTTTTTTAGCACCTCGGTGGCCGTGTAAAAGAACAAAAATTTGAGATCCATTTTGAAATTTGATACATGTAACGTCAGAGAATCCAAACTACACTAGCTACCGAAAATGCAGCCACTTCAATCATTATACTTTGAACTTTAAAACTGCCATCTTTCACTGATTTTGCTTGACTTTTTTGACGAAACAAAATTGTTAATCATTGAAAGTCTAATTACTTAATTTGGGTCCCCTTTTCAATTCGCTCATGTACGTTTTTTAATCAGGGATAAGTTGATGTCATCACTTAGGAAATGTTACGGTCTTCATCACGAATATCGAAGATGATGTTGGACCTGTTCCCACTGTGATAACATTTCACGCACCTCCACCGATTTGTGACTACCACCGGATGGCGGATTGACTTTGTTGAACTTCATGACGGGTGTCGTATACAGAGCAGGAACCTGCTTACCCTTCCGGAGCACATAAGTTCACTTCTGGTTTTTATAGGAGTTTATGTTGTTCATTGTTTTCTAGTTTTCAGTGTTTATTTGTTGTGCTTGTGGTTGTTCATTTTCCTTCCCGGGTTTGTCGGTGTAGCAATGATGTATTGCGTTTTTTGGTTTGCTCCTTAGGTGTATTTATCTTCTTTCTTACAATCACTAATCATGCACAGAGACCACGGAGGACCAGATCCTGATATTTATTTCTACAACCTGACAACAGCAGTAAAAATATAATAATTGCTTTCAAGTTTTCGGCAGATACGTACATATTATCAGGTTTTCTGCAAACGTATATCGTAAAATATCAGCCGCGAGACACAAGGTGAAGCTTTTTCGGCGAGTGAGCGTAGAGAACGAGCCAAAAAGCTTCATATTGTGTCGAACTGCTAATATTTTACAATATTTGTTTGAAGAAAACTTGATGAGAAATTTATCGTATTTCTAACTAGCAATCTTAATGGAATTTCTTACTTTTCAATGGCCATCCGCCTATAACCGAATGTTTTCCTGATATATTCGGGTCAACGTTGGGTCAAACATTATGACGTCGCTGATATATTCGGGTCAGCTCATATTAGGGTCGGGTCAACTCTTTACGACGTCACAGTGCTAAAATACGGGAAATTCTGAAGCAGGTCGATATAGCCATAGGGAAATACGATAAATAAGCTTCTGTGACGTTTACCAAAAAAAAAGATATGATGTCGTACCCCCCCCCTCAACAATAAAGGTCGTAAAATCTACATTATCCCCCCCCCCAAAAAAAAGTGCAGATAATTATTCAAAATTGTGCCCCCCCCCACTCGTAGCCACTCTGGATCCGCCCCTGACAATGAGATCATGGATCCCTTAATTTCGAAACTGCATTCGATAGCAAATTATAAGGACAACATTATGTGATTTTTAGATTAAATTATTAATAGCAGATTTTTTTAATACACTGATGTATCGTGCCTAATTTCAAAGTTTTTGGTAATGTATCACCCATTTTGAAAAAAAAATGAAAAGATCTTGTATCAGAAAATCGTCTAAATTTTATTTATCGGAAGAGAAGAGATTTTCTTTTACTTTATGCAAAAACCCCGATGTATTTATCTTTTAAAACAAAAAAGTAATTAATTTTAATCGAAATAGGTGAAAAGACGATATATACACAATATTAGTAAAAATCCCGAAAACTGAACCTTAAATATCTCAAAAAGTAGCATATGAAGGTGTAATTGTCTTTGTATTTTTGGAAAGATCGGCGAAAAAACTACCAATATGCAAACTTTCAAAGAAAAATCAATAGTAGGTCGAAACTGTATCGTATGCCCTTAAGGTGAGAGGTACGTAAATCAGCGCCTCTATCGGATTACGGGAAATTGCGCTCGTTATTATGAGAGTCATCTCCCTTACATCAGAAAAAAATATTTTCAAGATGGTCGGGAGAGGATCCACCTCGTAGAATAAATCGGCAAAATTTATCAAAAAGTAAAGTACTTGTCAATTAGATTTCATGTCCCAATGAAACAGCGCTTCCCACCCAAGAAAATGAAGATAACTCAACATCGTCATATGGCGTGATGGTCGGAGAGTGGTTGAGTTACTGTCTGGACACCTGAGTGCGTAAAATGATTTTTATGAATTTGAAAGAACGAAATTCGTCTCCCAATGAGACCAAGAACACAAACAGACACTGTCGATCACTTTTATATACTTGTTACAGATATTTTACGCTTAATATTCAAGCTAGATTATCACTTTCAAACTTAAGTATTAACATTCAAAGTGTGTAAAGACAAAAAATCCGTTGTTTATGGCGCTTTCTATCACGTCCGCAAAATATTCTATAAATAGAAGTGGAAAACAAGTACGTGCTAGTCATATAAATACATTTTTATTTCTGGATGCATTTCATAATGTTAAACCACTGCTATGACGACAGCCTATTCATTTACCGTGGTTTCTTTTTCTAGAATCAACGCTTTTTTAATCCGTCACTGATATGAAGTCATCAAATTATATTCAATTGTTCCCTTTGTGTACTTAATTTCATTAAGTTTGAATGGGCTAATTTACTGATTTCTGTTCACAGCTGATATTAGTTTAAAAACTTTGACTGTGGTTCGAACCCCCTCCTTGAAGTTTATGTGTCATAATTGAAGAATACATCGACGAAACCTCTCGGCTACCAATCCGATTATTTCTATGTGTCGTTTTTACATATATATCAATATGATACGGTACAATATATACATAAGGCTTTCGCCTTTATATATTTAAAAACGACGTTTGTATAGTGCAAGATGGTAGCCGCAAGGTTAGGATGAGTTGAAAGTAACACTTGTAGACATGGTTCGAATCTCTGTTTCGGCGCCCCACCCCCCCCCCCCCCCTTTTTTTTTTTTTATAAATCTTTGTGTTATCATTGATATAATTTAGTAATAAGAAAAGATCTTTATTTTTTATTTGATTATTACTGACAATTTCATAATTCAATAAAAAATAAGAACATTGTTATTTTGATGTTTCTTGCAAAGGTCATCTGTTTCACTGCATATTTTGACATATTTTTAAAATATAAAAAGTGTAAGTCGAGTGGATTTAAACTATTTTTTCATTTCAGTAACATGTTTTACTGGAAAATTATTTCGACTATGCTTTATTTCGTCAATAATGGACAAATTTCTGAATCATATGCCTTATATTGTAAGTTCATAGGTTTTGTATTAATTTTCATTTACCATTAAAAACATCAACGTAGCTACACAGTTTTTCCTTATAATTTGTGGATTTATACGGGAAAATATATATCTAATTGAATAGTAATATAGAGAATTAAGTTAATTTGAACTCACATATAATAGGGTCTAATTAAGAAAGGAAAGGTAATTGGGAAAAGTCGTCACAACAATAGTTTAAGTAAGAGATACAATGGATAAGCGTTGGTTCATGAAAAACAAACCATTAATGGTTTGTTTTTCATGAACCAACGCTTATCCATTGTATCTATAATACATAGTGAAATTTTGGTGATAGATTCGGGGCGGTGATTTTTGTAAGTAATAAAGTTGCAAAGAACTTTCAAAAGGGAAGAATGAATATCAAAGGAAGTACATGTCTGAAATAGAGAAATGTTTATGAAAAAAAAAATAAATATAGGCTTAACGTTATTCATGTAATTAACATTATAAACTTTTTCGTATTTAAGAATATATGTTGTGAACGGGTATAAAGAACAGATATTGCTTTGTACTACACCTACACGCTGTGCCAGATTTTTAACGTGCTAGTTCACAAGATAATAGTCCGCAGGAAGACTTATCATATACCAGGACTCGTTATTCTGACTCCAAACTGACAAGTCTTTGCTCTTACTCCTAAACGCCGCGTGTTTAGCGAAGGAGCAGCAATTCATATTGTTGTGCATATCTGTCAATATTGTTTTCCTGTAACTTGATGGTACTACTAACTGCTATTTGATCTCTATAGTAATACTATCTTGGTATTTCTAAATAGTCTTCCTTTGCAAATATCAAGTTTTTCAAAATTTGGTAGATGGCTGTGTGTTCTGGAGTCCAAAATATTTGCATTCATAGATGGTTTAGCACCTGGTCTTACATGTGACACCATGCAGTAACTTATAACTGAATTTATAAAATCCTTATTGAGAAATTCGTTAACGAGGTCCATTTCCATGCAAATTGAACCCTCTTCTTCCAAAACACAGTGACAATAGAAAATTAAAAAAAATGAAAATAAGTCACTGAGCTGCTGAGGCCAGGGCTGGACTTGGCTGGAGCCACGTTTACAGTGGATAAGTATGAGACGAATCAAGTATATTTTAATAATGATTTTCTACAAGTATTCATTCAAGTAATTTACAACAATCTATAAATACAGTTTATATACTTCTTCCATGTAGATAAGCCCAACTATTTAAAATCCAAATGGATGTGTTCCTGCATAATAGGAGGAAGCTACATAAAGAAGAAGGAAAAGAACTTTGTTCGAACAACACACAACTTGTCACCGCAGAAATTATGTCGAACTTCGGGAACATCCTTCGAAGGACCAGAATGGTTGCATATAACAAGATACAAATTGCAGTACTCAGGCGTAGTTCTCACCTTTTACAAGGGAAAACAGTGAAAATAGGATGTGCAAGTGGTTTTTGGGGAGATACAACTGTTGCTGGTATTTATGTTCTTTGAGCTGTTTGTTGACACCTCGGGGGTATCAAGTCAAATCGGCACCTGGTCAATTCGGTACCAGTGTAGGATTTTAATAATGCTTCCCATGAAATGATGTCTGGCAGACATTATTTCATAGTAAATACTGTCCATGGACAATATTTACTGATTTTAATGTGTCCCGGACACAATTTACCTATGAAAAAATGTCCTAGGCTATGAAAAATTGTCCATGACCATGTTATCACTGGACCCTTTCTACCATTAAATTTGGTTCTTGAACAGTATATATGTAAATAATTCTGACATTCTTTTGTGCCTGTACCTAATCAATTAATTTTAACTCTGTTTCATACAAATTTATAGTGTAAGGCCAAAAAAAAAAAAATTGGTGTGTTTCCTGTTGCATGTCCAAAAAAAAAAAAATAGGGTCGGTAGGTAGAGTTTTTTTTTTTTTTTAATTTTTTTTTTTTGGGGGGGGGGGGGGGCTGCTTCCATTGTGTTTTTTGTGTATTTTTATAATATGTTATTCCTTCAGGCAATTTTCATCAGTTTATTGTGTAAATTATATATGATATGATGAGTCAGTGTCCAAAAGTCACAGAAGACATGGCTGCGATTTCCAGCCTATAAAATTTTCAGAAGGTTACATATAATTTAGTATAGGATTAAATACGATTTTGTATGAGTTTATCATCCTTCAGACCTTATGTTGAGTTTGTGAGTCAGCCAAGTTTACACAGCGATAAGCTCATAGAAAATCATATTTAATCCTTATAATTCCATTTCAAACATCAAAAAGTTGTTTCTAACCAAAATAAAAAAAAAAAAAAAAAAACTTTACTCTTTTCAGGTGACATTTATCTTGAATCTGGTACCATCATTAAAATTTATTCTTTTACAGCATTCTTCACATTTAATGTCTCATTTGAAGCTTTGAATAATATGCTTACCAAATATGGGTTTATCGATGTATAAACTTTTATGATTTTGCCCTTCCGACCAATGAAATTCTTGTATTTTATCATGCATGTATGCAAATTAAAATGGAATTATAAATATTTAATTAGCTTGGTTACAATTGTTACAATGGTAACAAAATATTTTTTTCACTATTTGTCCAGAAAATGGATTCATTTTGAATGAAGTTGCACAGTTACATAGGTTACTCTTTGATAACAGAAGGTTACATATAATTTTAAAATACTTTTTTACTGGGTTACAATGGTTACAATAGTAACAAAATATTTTTTTTCACTATTTGTCCAGAAAATGGCTTCATTTTGAATGAAGTTGCACAGTTACATAGGTTACTCTTTGGTAACAGAAGGGTACATATAATTATAGAAATATTTAATTTGCTGGGTTACAAAGGTTACAATGGTAGCAAAATTTTTTTTTTCACTATTTGTCCAGAAAATAGCTTAATCTTGAATGAAGTTGCACAGTTACATAGGTTACTCTTTGGTAACAGAAGGGTACATATAATTACAGAAATATTTAATTTGCTGGGTTACAAGGTTACAATGGTTGCAATGGTAACAAAATATTTTTTTTTCATTGTTTACCCAGTCCCAGATTAACTTGCTGTGTATCTGCGCCAAGCTTCGTGGATTGTATTTAATTGATCATACTGTCAAGCCAATTCTTTTATATGCATCTGAGATAGTTGGCATGTTCAAACCTTCGTCAAATGAAAATTTATTTGAAAATGTTTATAAGTATTTTCCAATAGAAAAACTTAACTTGAGTCTTTGCAGATATATTTTGTCAGTCAATAATAAGACATGCAAATTGGCCTTATATGGTGAACTGGGTCGATATTCTTTGTATATAGATGTTGTTGTATCTATGTTGAAATATTGGACTAGACTTAAAAATAACAAAACAGGTGATAATCTTTTATCCCATGCACTTGAAGAAAATCTAAAGATGGTTAAAGGTAATCAAAACTGCTGGTTAAGCTCAATTGAAAACATTCTTAAAAAATTTAATATGTTTAACTTAAAGAATTTTGATTTAGATAAGCCTTATAGTTTATCATTTAAAAATAGTAACATAAAAAAGATAATAAAATCTGTTAAAAGTGAGTTTGAATCTAATTGGTTTCAACAGTTACAAACTAGTGAGAAATTGAGATCATATAGAAAGTTTAAAAATATTTTTAAATTAGAAAAATATCTCACTAATATTTATAATGAAAATGATAGATTTAACATGAGTAGATATAGAACCAGCAATCATAGACTACAAATTGAATTGGGTAGATATACAGTACCAAAAACACCTGTTGATGACAGAAAATGTAAGAATTGCTCTTCTGGTGAAATAGAAGATGAAAAACATATTTTATTGACATGTGATAAATTTTCCTCTTTAAGAAAAACCTATATTGATATTTGTTATAACAAAAATATTTCTAGTAGCATTGATAAAGATAGCAAATTTATATGGCTATTGAGTAATGAGGATGGTAACATATGCCGTAATGTTATCTAGATTCTTGAGTTTAAGTATATTTAATAAGACAAATGAATCAGATGAATAGTAATCTTCATTTTCTGTCATTGGGTATTAGTCATATGGAATTATGTCTTATTGGAATTGGGTTGTCTCCCTTGGTATATGATTTATATCATATTATATTATTATGTTCTTCTTTAATATCTATATTCATGAATGCAACTCTTTCTCAATATTTTTGTATATACTTTTATGCATCGATATTGTTTGTTTTATGCTCTTTGTGAGTTTTCTTTAATAAATAACTTTGAACTTTGAACTTTTTGTATTTTTATTTCTCTAGATACACAAGTGACAGTAAAAGTACACTTCTACTATAATGTTTACTTCTATTTTAGGAAGGCTGTATGACGATGTGTAAGTCACGTGACGTCCATTTATATATGTCTGGACTTAGTTTATTTCTTTCTTTTCGAGAGGGGACGTCGTCGGGTGAACATGGCACAGGATAATGCAATTTGCTGTTTGATGTGGAAATAGTCATAAATAGAAAACGGAGTGTACGTGTACACATTTACTTATGTCAGAATGAAGATTCATGTAGAAATTTGATGTCACGATTTATTTATTTAGATTTCCGGTGCCATTTCAGCAGACGACATCTCCGTAAATAAAGTACTGTTAATTTGACGATAAATTTTGACATTCGGATGCAATAAATTGGTAACATTTGGACGAATCTTGTGTCTTCTGGCGGAAAATAGCTTTTTATTACTGCACTGCGCGAACACTATTTTCAGGAAATTGGTTGGAGTTAGCGTCATAATTTTTTCTCATTAACAAAGCCCTTGATATCCCCTAGCTGTCTACATGTACTTTATATGCATTTACATGTAAATTCAGTAAAATCAATGTAAATTCGCTCAAATCGAAATAGGGGGGGGGGGGGGGGGCTGTACTTACACATTAAAAGGTCATTTGTGACTCTTAGATATTTTTGAAATCTAATCATCACTGTCATCAATTTGCCACACTTTTTAAGTTGATATCATGAAAAAAAGTTCACTTCCGGTTGATATTTTTAAATTTTCAATTTTTGAAAGGCCAGAACTCTTACTATATTAAATCAGATTTAAAACTCTTCATAGTTTTGAGATGTGCAAAGACCCATTCTATCCTCCGGTACCCATTTTATATCAATAAGAGGAATGCTTTTCTAATTATTAGAAAAAAAAAGTTTACCTCAACCTATGTTGGAGATCTATAATTTTAAGAGATACAGCTAAAAGTTGAGGTAATTAATTCTAGGAGTACTATAAAATACCAAAATGCTACATCAAAGACAAATATGAAATACTGCCAAAACAATTTTGCGCCAAGAAAAAATGTTTTTTTTTTTCAAATTTTTCAATCTTTAAAAATTTTTCATTTTTTCTCATTTTTTGTCTTACGAAAATGGAAAATAACATATTTTAAATGATTCCTGCTAAAAAATAATGCATTTTTGAAAAAATTCCATGTATTACACTTCAAATTAGAAAAACATCATTTTCTAGAACATGACCTTGACCTTTGACCTTGACACCAATTTGAAGGTCATTTGTCCCTGGTGTCAAAACAAAAGACCCCATGCCTCTATCTTGTACCGGTATTAAGTTATTAGCCAAAAACCGAAAATTTAAACGTTCTAGGGGCAATTACGCCTATAAAATGAGGTCATACAACTTCTATGCAAATGTAACAAAGCTAGGTCTCAACGTCCTCAACATTTTCTCCATTACATTTTATCAGCTATCTTTTACCGTTTCAGAGGAGAAGCGATCACAAGCAAAAGTCAAAATTTAGAACGTGACCTTGACCTTTGACCTTGACCTCATTTTCATTTTTATGGACCAAGCACCTCAAATCAAAAGACCCTTGGCCTCTATCACTTATGGTTTTCCAGTTAAAATACATTTCACTTATATCAAATACAAAAGGGGAAATAACTCTCATATGGAATCTCTATACGGCTTCGGTCAAAATAAAACAGAACATCCTGAGGATATAACGAGCAATTTGGAAAAATAAATTTGTCGGTTTCTTATTCGGTTGCGAAGCCTTAGGAATAACAAGAAAAACAGTGTTAGGGGAGATAACTCTTATATGGGAAAGTATTGGATTAAGCGGTGTCAGTTTCAAAAGCGTATAAACTGTTCGATATCATATTCCAAATATCTAAGCGACATCTTGCGAAACAAAAAAACAGCGAAGGAACAAAATTTGGCGGAAGAAAAAAAAAAAAAAAAAATTAAAAACCAATTGTTCAGAGAACAATTGAAGGTCTTTCCACCTCAATTGCACATATGTTGATAAAAAAAATTGAGGTTTAAAATGTAATTTTTGGTACATACCTAAGCTTTCAGCGATTGCAAAAAATATCGTTCTATGTACTTTTGATTGAAATAAGGGAGGTATTATGCTACTGCCAGTATTACAAATATCACTTCTGGTTTGATATGATAGGTAATTTCACAATTTTTATAAAAATATTAGGACTGCTAGTTTGAATCACCAAGAAAAATGTTTATTTCTGGTTAACTAAATGTTTGTGGTGAATTATACTGCTTTGCCCTATAAACTTCAAAAACGTCATTAATATGACCTTAGAAATTGAAAATTCTTGACGTTTTCATGGGTTGTAACATTGTCACATTAATTAACATTCCAATACATTCAAAACGTTTAACAACGTCTACAGAAATAACAACGTTCCCAGAAATGACGTCATCAAATGTAGTGCCTGAATTTCACGCTTTCAATAACTTTAATTGCTTGAAAAATCTGAAAAAACCTTATAAAGTGTGAAAAACTGCAGAATATGTAATCTAGGTCATGACCTTGATCTTTGACCTTGTGACCTATTTCAAGGTCATTGGTCGCTGAGGTCATTGCAGAAGATCCCATGCCATTATTATGTACCATCGTCAAGTTATAAACGAAAAACCTTAAGTTTCAACGTTCTAGGCGCAATTTCTCCCAAAAGATGAAAAACAAAAAAAAAATTAAAAAAAGAAAGAAAAAAAATTATAATGAAGTAGCAATATCTCTTTTTCGGAAAGCGGGACAGGCTTTTTTTTTGTTTGTTTGTTTGTTTGTTTGTTTATGAATCAATTTTTTTTTATTTATCGATTGCAAGTTTTCCAAGGATTGCTGAATACAAATAGGGGGGGCATTGTATTTTTATTTCTCTAGATACACAAGTGACAGTAAAAGTACATTTCTACTATAATGTTTACTTCTATTTTAGGAAGGCTGTATGACGTTGTGTAAGTCACGTGTCGTCCATTTATATATGTCTGGACTTAGTTTATTTCTTTCTTTTCGATAGAGGACGTCGTCGGGTGAACATGGCACAGGATAATGCAATTTGCTGTTTGATGTGGAAATAGTCATTAATAGAAAACTAAGTGTACATGTACACATCTACTTATGTCAGAATGAAGATTCATGTAGAAATTTGATCTCACGATTTATTTATTTCCATTTCTGCTGCCATGTTCAGCAGAGGACATCTGCGTAAATAAAGTACTGTTAATTTGACGCGACATTTTTACATTCGGATGCAATAAATTGGTTACGTTTGGACGAATCTTGTGTCTTCTGGCGGAAAATAGCTTTTTATTACTGCACTGCACTGCGCGAACGCTATTTTCAGGAAATTGGTTGGAGTTAGCGTCATAAATTTTTCTCATTAACAAAGCCCTTGATATCCCCTAGCTGTCTACATGTACTTTATATGCATTTACATGTAAATTCAGTAAAATCAATGTAAATTGGCTCAAATCGAAATGGGGGGGGGGGGGGGGGTTTACACATTAAAAGGTCATTTGTGACTCATGGATATTTTTGAAATCTAATCATCACTGTCATCAATCTGCCACACTTTTTAAGTTGATTTCATGAAAAAAAGTTCACTCCCGGTTGATATTTTTAAATTTTCAATTTTTGAAAGGCCAGAACTCTTACTATTTTAAATCAGATTTAAAACTCTTCATAGTTTTGAGATGTGCAAAGACCCATTCTACCCTCCGGTACCCATTTTATATCAATAAGAGGAATGCTTTTCTAATTATTAGAAAAAAAAAGTTTACCTCAATCTATGTTGGAGATCTATAATTTTAAGAGATACAGCTAAAAGTTGAGGTAATTCTAGGAGTACTATAAAATACCAAAATGCTACATCAAAAACAAATATGAAATACTGCCAAAACAATTTTGCGCCAAGAAAAAATGTTTTTTTTTTCAAATTTTTCAATCTTTAAAAATTTTTCATTTTTTCTCATTTTTTGTCTTACGAAAATGGAAAATAACATATTTTAAATGATTCCTGCTAAAAAATAATGCATTTTTGAAAAAATTCCATGTATTACACTTCAAATTAGAAAAACATCATTTTCTAGAACATGACCTTGACCTTTGACCTTGACACCAATTTGAAGGTCATTTGTCCCTGGTGTCAAAACAAAAGACCCCATGCCTCTATCTTGTACCGGTATTAAGTTATTAGCCAAAAACCGAAAATTTAAACGTTCTAGGGGCAATTACGCCTATAAAATGAGGTCATACAACTTCTATGCAAATGTAACAAAGCTAGGTCTCAACGTCCTCAACATTTTCTCCATTACATTTTATCAGCTATCTTTTACCGTTTCAGAGGAGAAGCGATCACAAGCAAAAGTCAAAATTTAGAACGTGACCTTGACCTTTGACCTTGACCTCATTTTCATTTTTATGGACCAAGCACCTCAAATCAAAAGACCCTTGGCCTCTATCACTTATGGTTTTCCAGTTAAAATACATTTCACTTATATCAAATACAAAAGGGGAAATAACTCTCATATGGAATCTCTATACGGCTTCGGTCAAAATAAAACAGAACATCCTGAGGATATAATGAGCAATTTGGAAAAATAAATTTGTCTGTTTCTTATTCGGTTGCGAAGCCTTAGGAATAACAAGAAAAACAGTGTTAGGGGAGATAACTCTTATATGGGAAAGTATTCGGTTAAGCGGTGTCAGTTTCAAAAGCGTATAATCTGTTCGATATCATATTCCAAATATCTAAGCGACATCTTGCGAAACAAAAAAACAGCGAAGGAACAAAATTTGGCGAAGAAAAAAAATAATAATCAGAAGAAAACCAATAGGTCTTTCCACGGAAAGTGGAAAGACCTAATAATCATGCGAAAAAGAGACAGATCTTTCCCAAAACTTCAACAATTTGATAAAGAGTGAACTTATGTTGAATTAGATCATTTTTAAGCAATTTTTACCACATTCCCCCCCATTTTGTAAAATTTGAAAAATGCTTCAATCAAGCATATATGGATATTTTTGAAATCTAATCATCACTGTCATCAATTTGCCACACTTTTTAAGTTGATATCATAAAAAAAGTTCACTTCTGGTTGATATTTTTAAATTTTCAATTTTTGAAAGGCCAGAACTCTTACTATATTAAATCAGATTTAAAACTCTTCATAGTTTTGAGATGTGCAAAGACCCATTCTACCCTCCGGTACCCATTTTATATCAATAAGAGGAATGCTTTTCTAATTATTAAAAAAAAAAAGTTTACCTCAACCTATGTTGGAGATCTATAATTTTAAGAGATACAGCTAAAAGTTGAGGTAATTCTAGGAGTACTATAAAATACCAAAATGCTACATCAAAAACAAATATGAAATACTGCCAAAACAATTTTGCGCCAAGAAAAAATGTTTTTTTTTTTCAAATTTTTCAATCTTTAAAAATTTTTCATTTTTCTCATTTTTTCTCTTATGAAAATGGAAAATAACATATTTTAAATGATTCCTGCTAAAAAATAATGCATTTTTGAAAAAATTCCATGTATTACACTTCAAATTAGAAAAACATCATTTTCTAGAACATGACCTTGACCTTTGACCTTGACACCAATTTGAAGGTCATTTGTCCCTGGTGTCAAAACAAAAGACCCCATGCCTCTATCTTGTACCGGTATTAAGTTATTAGCCAAAAACCGAAAATTTAAACGTTCTAGGGGCAATTACGCCTATAAAATGAGGTCATACAACTTCTATGCAAATGTAACAAAGCTAGGTCTCAACGTCCTCAACATTTTCTCCATTACATTTTATCAGCTATCTTTTACCGTTTCAGAGGAGAAGCGATCACAAGCAAAAGTCAAAATTTAGAACGTGACCTTGACCTTTGACCTTGACCTCATTTTCATTTTTATGGACCAAGCACCTCAAATCAAAAGACCCTTGGCCTCTATCACTTATGGTTTTCCAGTTAAAATACATTTCACTTATATCAAATACAAAAGGGGAAATAACTCTCATATGGAATCTCTATACGGCTTCGGTCAAAATAAAACAGAACATCCTGAGGATATAATGAGCAATTTGGAAAAATAAATTTGTCGGTTTCTTATTCGGTTGCGAAGCCTTAGGAATAACAAGAAAAACAGTGTTAGGGGAGATAACTCTTATATGGGAAAGTATTCGGTTAAGCGGTGTCAGTTTCAAAAGCGTATAATCTGTTCGATATCATATTCCAAATATCTAAGCGACATCTTGCGAAACAAAAAAACACCGAAGGAACAAAATTTGGCGGAAGAAAAAAAATAATAATCAGAAGAAAACCAATAGGTCTTTCCACGGAAAGTGGAAAGACCTAATAATCATGCGAAAAAGAGACAGATCTTTCCCAAAACTTCAACAATTTGATAAAGAGTGAACTTATGTTGAATTAGATCATTTTTAAGCAATTTTTACCACATCCCCCCCCCCCCATTTTGTAAAATTTAAAAAATGCTTCAATCAAGCATATATGGATATTTTTGAAATCTAATCAACACTGTCATCAATTTGCCACACTTTTTAAGTTGATATCATGAAAAAAAGTTCACTTCCGGTTGATATTTTTAAATTTTCAATTTTTGAAAGGCCAGAACTCTTACTATATTAAATCAGATTTAAAACTCTTCATAGTTTTGAGATGTGCAAAGACCCATTCTACCCTCCGGTACCCATTTTATATCAATAAGAGGAATGCTTTTCTAATTATTAGAAAAAAAAAGTTTACCTCAACCTATGTTGGAGATCTATAATTTTAAGAGATACAGCTAAAAGTTGAGGTAATTCTAGGAGTACTATAAAATACCAAAATGCTACATCAAAAACAAATATGAAATACTGCCAAAACAATTTTGCGCCAAGAAAAAATGTTTTTTTTTTTCAAATTTTTCAATCTTTAAAAATTTTTCATTTTTTCTCATTTTTGCGGTCGTATATTGGTATGACGTTGGCGTCGTCGTCGTCTGCGTTGTCGTCCGTCGTCAGCGTCGTCGTCCGAAGACATTTGGTTTTCGCACTATAACTTTAGTATAAGTTAATAGAAATCTATGAAATTTAAACACAAGGTTTATGACCACAAAAGGAAGGTTGGGATTGATTTTGGGAATTTCGCACAATAACTCTAGTGTAAGTAAATAGAAATCTATGAAATTTTAACACAAGGTTTATGACCACAAAGGAAGGTTGGGATTGTTTTTGGGAGTTTTGGTCCCAACAGTTTAGGAATTAGGGGCTAAAAAAGGGCCAAAAAAGCATTTTTCTTGATTTTTGCACAATAACTTTAGTATAAGTAAATAGAAATCTATGAAATTTAAACACAAGGTTTATGACCACAAAAGGAAGGTTGGGATTGATTTTTGGAGTTTTGGTCCCAACAGTTTAGGAATTAGGGGCCAAAAGGGTCCAAAATTAAACTTTGTTTGATTTCATTGAAAATTTAACTATTGTGGTTCTTTGATATGCCGAATCTAACCGTGCATTTAGATTCTTAATTTTTGGTCCCGTTTTCAAATTGGTCCACATTAAGGTCCAAAGGGTCCAAAATTAAACTTAGTTTGATTTTAACAAAAATTGAATTCTTTGGGTTCTTTGATATGCTGAATCTAAACATTTACTTAGTTTTTTTATTATGGGCCCAGTTTTCAAGTTGGTCCAAATCAGGGTCCAAAATTAAACTTTGTTTGATTTCATCGAAAATTGAACTATTGGGGTTCTTTGATATGCCGAATCTAACCGTGCATTTAGGTTCTTAATTTTTGGTCCCGTTTTCAAATTGGTCTACATTAAGGTCCAAAGGGTCCAAAATTAAACTTAGTTTGATTTTAACAAAAATTGAATTCTTGGGGTTCTTTGATATGCTGAATCTAAACGTGTACTTAGTTTTTTTATTATGGGCCCAGTTTTCAAGTTGGTCCAAATCGGGGTCCGAAATTAAAGCTAAAAAGGGGGTAAATTATTTTTTTGGGGGGGGGGGGGCAATTCTCCACAACATATTGTATTACACAAAAGCAAAAAATTGAATATAAATTCAAATCATATGACCAATTCTAAGTTCTTTATTTCAGTTATTCTGTGTCAGAAACCTATTATGTGTCAA
Source organism: Mytilisepta virgata (assembly GCA_028015205.1). NCBI lineage: Eukaryota > Metazoa > Mollusca > Bivalvia > Mytilida > Mytilidae > Mytilisepta > Mytilisepta virgata. Next base: position 47,732,966 of record CM051520.1, read on the forward strand.
ATATTTGAAGAAATTTTCAATTGCACAGTATTGCGCAATAGCAAGAAATTGATATGTGTGCCCTGTTATCAAAACTTTATTATTAACAAATTCCATTGGAAATTTGCCAATATAAAATGTGCTGATGAAGCTTTTTTGTTTATCTTATCTAAACTGCCTTTAAATTATGTATATTTAAAATTTGCCATCCATGACTATGATGTCATTTTCTATTTTAATATGTTATGGTGTATTTAAATGGGCTGTTATGATTGCAAAGTATAAAGAAATGGGGGGGGGGGGGGGGGGGGGGTGAAAACAAAATTTGGTGGGGGGGGGGGTAAATGAGAAATTGGGGAGGGGGTAATTTTTTCTCATTTCATATTTCATAAATTAAAAAGAAAATTTCAAATTTTTTTTAGCAAAAAAAGGGGGGGGGGTACAATAAATTTTATTGTTTTTTGTTTTTTTTTGGGAGGGGGGGTCAATGTGCAACTTCATAGTGTATTGCACAAAAGCTAAAAAAAGGGGTAAATTATTATTTTTTTTTGGTGGGGGGGGCAATTCTCCACAGCATATTGTATTGCACAAGAAGCAAAAAATTGAATACAAATTCAAATCATATGACCAATTTTAAGTTCTTTGATTTCAGTTATTCTGTGTCAGAAACCTATTATGTGTCAAATATTTGAAGAAATTTTCAATTACACAGTATTGCGCAATAGCAAGAAATTGATATGTGTGCCCAATTTTAAATTTTAAATTGGTTATTTCTGATTTATATATAAAAACAAATAATACTGATATGGTTTGAATAGGTAAATTAAAAATTTTTAAGTTCTTAGACAACATTCATTCTGTGTCAGAAACCTATGCTGTGTCAAATATTTATTCACAATCCAAATTCAGTATTGTATCAAGCTTGAATGCTGTGTTCATAATTGCCCCAACTATTCAGGGTTCGACATCTGCGGTCGTATCTAGCTGCGCCCAGCGGAGCATTTTATTTGTCTTACGAAAATGGAAAATAACATATTTTAAATGATTCCTGCTAAAAAATAATGCATTTTTGAAAAAATTCCATGTATTACACTTCAAATTAGAAAAACATCATTTTCTAGAACATGACCTTGACCTTTGACCTTGACACCAATTTGAAGGTCATTTGTCCCTGGTGTCAAAACAAAAGACCCCATGCCTCTATCTTGTACCGGTATTAAGTGATTAGCCAAAAACCGAAAATTTAAACATTCTAGGGGCAATTACGCCTATAAAATGACGTCATACAACTTTTATGCAAATGTAACAAAGCTAGGTCTCAACGTCCTCAACATTTTCTCCATTACATTTTATCAGCTATCTTTTACCGTTTCAGAGGAGAAGCGATCACAAGCAAAAGTCAAAATTTAGAACGTGACCTTGACCTTTGACCTTGACCTCATCTTTATTTTTATGGACCAAGGACCTCAAATCAAAAGACCCTTGGCCTCTATCACTGATGGTTTTCCAGTTAAAATACATTTCACTTATATCAAATACAAAAGGGGAAATAACTCTCATATGGAATCTCTATACGGCTTCGGTCAAAATAAAACAGAACATCCTGAGGATATAATGAGCAATTTGGAAAAATAAATTTGTCGGTTTCTTATTCGGTTGCGAAGCCTTAGGAATAACAAGAAAAACAGTGTTAGGGGAGATAACTCTTATATGGGAAAGTATTCGGTTAAGCGGTGTCAGTTTCAAAAGCGTATAAACTGTTCGATATCATATTCTAAATATCTAAGCGACATCTTGCGAAACAAAAAAACAGCGAAGGAACAAAATTTGGCGGAAGAAAAAAAAAAAAAATAATCAGAAGAAAACCAATAGGTCTTTCCACGGAAAGTGGAAAGACCTAATAAAACATTTTGATAACCTTTGTATTACTTCCCTTGGAGGACAGAATTTAATAATAACTGTCTGCACCAAAACCTTTTTCATCTACTTGTCCGAAAACTCAATATAAACATTTGTCCCTATATGCCTATATAAAATTTGCAAAATTTTCACTAGTCCTAATCAATATTTACTTGTCTGGGGCATCAATCTAGTGGTTAACGGTGCAGACTGACAACTGCTATGAAATATTGTCTGTGGGAGGACACTTTTTCATAAGTATTGTGGTAAATTCTGTCCGCTTAAGGGACAAAATTTTATGGCAATGGACATTATTTAATATTATAATTCTGTGAAAAACTGTCCAGGCGGACATTATTTAACAGGACACTATTTTGTCTTATACACCAGTACCAGTGGTCATTTCGGGATCATTAAGTGGTCAATTAGGGACCGATAAATAGTCAGTTCAAGACTTATTCATAGTCATTTCGGCATCACATACTATTGTATTGTAATACAAATTTATAACTTTTTTTTTCAAATTACTTTATTGTCCTTAGACATAGTTTGTGACAAAAAAAACCAGATTAACAAATACACAATATGGAACATTATAAACATAAAGAACAAACAAAAAGTGACTAGTCCCCTGAGTCAATGACCTCAGTTTTAAAGACTATTTTAAAAAGGAACGGGTGTTTTTTACTTCCTGGGAGGACCCTAGGTTCAAAATAAAGACAAGTTATTGGTCATTTCAGTCTTTATTGGACTATAATATAGTTTGAAATCGGTATAAACTATACCACCATTAATATGTACATGTATAGACTAATTTCAGAACAAATGTGGAATAGACAACAACTTGCTGGTCTATTCACATCTGAATATAATGTTTCCAGACCCAATGAATAAATAGGAAATAAAAGAAAGTTTTGTTTGTTTAGTTGGGGTTTTACACTGTTTTCAGCACATTTGGCTATTTCGTGGTGGCCAGTTTTTTTTTGGTGGAGTAAGCCGGAGTACCTGGAGAGGACCACCGGTAGGAAAATTGGCAATCCTTGTCAATTAAGATTGGAGTCAAATACCCCACCACCAGTGAGATTCGAACTCGCAACTTCAGCATTGACAGGCTAGTGATCATTGGTAGTCATGACGAACTACCTAGACTACTCAGCCACTGAGGTCCCTAAAAGAATGTTAGAATATAATATACTTCTAATGATTTAAAAGTAAGGGGAACAAAGGTCCAACTAATTTTACTTAAAATTATATAGAAAACATGGAAATGGCCTAATTATTCCACTTGTGCTGATTTAAAGTTCTATGGCCTACTTTAAGCACAGTATCTTTAAACAGTTTCATTATACAGAAATTATTATTTTCATAAAGTTACAATAATTAAAGTTAAACAAAATTCACTTTTATTTAGCTTTTCACATTTTGTAACTTTCGATTATTTTTTTCTCAAATGTAAATATTTTGTATAATATTCATTTATTTTGGGACAAATATTTTGTAGTTATAGTTTTTGGTTGTCCAGTTTTTTTAGCACATATATATTAGCTGAACTATTTCCATTAACACCATAACTCACAGTTTATTTAGTAACATGCTTTTCTGTATTTAGCGTAATATTTCTGTTTTTGTCTAGCCTGCGACAAAAGTCGGGAATGCTAGATATAGGTATTACTTTCCGGCTGTGGGGCGGGGGTGTAAACTTTTTTTAAAACTTTAATAATTAAAAAATGTCAACTAGATTGAATTTCTTGGAGGATTGCATAAAGTCTTCAAACTTTATATAGAGATGAGGCACTATGCATAGTTTCTTACAGATGGCGTGGAACTCTAGTTGCCATGGAAACAGTGCAAAAATATCCAAAAAACTGGAAATGATCCTTAAAGTCACCAATCTGCGTAGGAAGGTTAATCTCCAAAAGTAATGATGCCATCATGAAAAAAAAAAATTTGGTTGCCATGGAAACGGCGCGAAAATATAAAAAAAAATGAAAATCAATTATGTTGAATTTTTTTGCACATGGTAATGCCATAAGTATTCAAACATCATATAAACATAAAATACCATGCATATTTCCTGGAACTCTGGTTGCCATGGAAACAATGCAAAATTATCCAAAAATGATCCTTAAAGTCACCAAACTGCATAGGAAGGTTAATCTCCAAAAGTATATTTGGTATACCCTTAAACAACACAGAAACACATGTCCCATATACATAATCATATTATAACTTCTTTTCACATGTTCTGTAGTTGGGGTGACATATTGTTATTCTATGTTTCTTTTCTTATTATTTTTTTTTCTTCCATTGATTTTTGTCTGGCTATGTTCTCGGAGATGGTTAGACCTTTTATAATGAAACTACACAGAAACAATAACCGCCATGTGTAGATGTGCTTTTGAAGTTTGGAATTTTCAAAATGGCCGCCTTCGCCATGGTAATGGATAAAGTATGAAAATTTGTTTAATTGCAGTTTTCTCTGTAGCTGCTGAACGAATCCTTTCAAAACTTAGTAGGATTGCTCCTTGCGTCAAGTTTTACAAATTGATGGAAAAAATTGGTTGGACATATTTGGCCATTGTTGCTATGGAAACAAAAAAATGGGGTATTTTTGGGAAATTGTTTTTTTTTTTCACCTAAATGACCTCAACTATATGGAATTGTTTTGTATAAGTGCTAGAAGACTAAAGTGGGTCACTATTTTTCGAAAATAGCTGCTGTTGCCATGGTAACGGATAAAATGTAAGAATATGTTAAATTTTTGTTTTCTCTGTATCTGCTGAACCAATCCTTTCAAAACCACTTTGTTCTCTCAGACTCAATCCTACAATTTATATTAGAACCATACATCTGACAAAGATGTTCGGGGTGACATCAGCTATTGCTTGCAATGACAATTCTAGTTCTTCTTCTTCTAAGCGAAGCTTGTCCGGGCCATAAATTTTTTGTCTTTTGACCGAGGCTTATTCCCTTTGGTATGTAGAGGTATTACATTGACCTTCATTTGACCTAAACCTTTGACGTCAAGGTCAAATTATAGTATTCCTTGTCCTGGTTCTACAGTGAAGGGGAGACATATGTTTTGGTTTACAAAAACAGTTCGACGTAATTATTTAATAAACTACACATGCAGAAAATGGCAACAATGTGGAAATCTCCAAGTTTTGCTGAGTTAATTCAACCAAGGCATTTCTAATATTCTCAAGTTTATGATTGTGAACTGTTAGTTCTTCCAATTATTACATATCGTGTAACAGATTTTTTATATGACCGCAAAATTTTTGCAGTCGTATATTGGTATGACGTTGGCGTCGTCGTCGTCGTCGTCGGAAGACATTTGGTTTTCGCACTATAACTTTAGTATAAGTTAATAAAAATCTATGAAATTTAAACACAAGGTTTATGACCACAAAAGGAAGGTTGGGATTGATTTTGGGAGTTTTGGTCCCAACAGTTTAGGAATTAGGGGCTAAAAAAGGGCCCAAATAAGCATTTTTCTTGGTTTTTGCACAATAACTTTAGTATAAGTAAGGCCAATTAAAATTAATTGATAGATTTTCATCCCCGCCCGCCCCTCGAAAATCGTGCCGCCCCGATTTTTTTTATTTTCTAAAATTTACGATTTCCAGATTTTGTTCATCTCGGATACCGGTATCCGTGTCAATAATTTCGTTTTTTGTTAACTTCCTGTAACAATTCAACATGGTTTTCGTGATTCTTAGAGTAGTAAGCGGTATAAGCCATTTTATAACGTTTACATATTAATAACACCTTACAAAATAGTTTCATATGAAATAAAAAATAAAAAATAAAATCCTCCCACCCGCCCCATTTTTTTCAAAAAGTTGGATGAAATTCTACTAATTAATTTTAGTTGGCCTAAATAGAAATCTATGAAATTTAAACACAAGGTTTATGACCACAAAAGGAAGGTTGGGATTGATTTTGGGAGTTTTGGTCCCAACAGTTTAGGAATTAGGGGCCAAAAGGGTCCAAAATTAAACTTTGTTTGATTTCATCGAAAATTGAACTAATGGGGTTCTTTGATATGCCGAATCTAACCATGTATTTAGATTCTTAATTTTTGGTCCCGTTTTGAAATTGGTCTACATTAAGGTCCAAAGGGTCCAAAAATAAACTTAGTTTGATTTTAACAAAAATTGAATTCTTGGGGTTCTTTGATATGCTGAATCTAAACATGTACTTAGTTTTTTTATTATGGGCCCAGTTTTCAAGTTGGTCCAAATCAGGGTCCAAAATTAAACTTTGTTTGATCCATGACTGTGATGTCATTTTCTATTTTAATACGTTTATGGTGTATTTAAATGGGCTGTTATGGTTGCAAAGTATAAAGAAATGGGGTGGGGGGGGGGATTTGAAAAATAAAATTTAGGGAGGGGTAAATGAGAAATTGGGGAGGGGCGCAATTTTTTTCTCATTTCATATTTCATAAATTAAAAAGAAAATTTCAATTTTTTTAGCAAATAAAGGGTGGGGTGGGGGTTACAATAAATTTGATTGTTTTTTTGGGGTTTTTTTTGGGAGGGGGGAGTCAATGTGCAACTTCATAGTGTATTGCACAAAAGCTAAAAAAGGGGTAAATTATTTTTTTTTTGGGGGGGGGGGAATTCTCCGCAGCGTATTGTATTGCACAAGAAGCAAAAAATTGAATATAAATTGAAATCATATGACCAATTCTAAGTTCTTTGATTTCAGTTATTCTGTGTCAGAAACCTATTATTTGTCAAATTTTTCAAGAAATTTCCAATTGCACAGTATTGTGCAATAGCAAGAAATCTTCAATTGCACAGTATTGCACAATAGCAAGAAATTAATATGTGTGCCCAATTTTAAATTTTAAATTGGTTATTTCTGATTTATATATAAAAACAAATAATACTGATATGGTTTGAATAGGTAAATTAAAAATTTTTAAGTTCTTAGACAACATTCATTCTGTGTCAGAAACCTATGCTGTGTCAAATATTTATTCACAATCCAAATTCAGTATTGTATCAAGCTTGAATGTTGTGTTCATAATTGCCCCAACTATTCAGGGTTCGACATCTGCGGTCGTATCTAGCTGCGCCCAGCGGAGCATTTTATTTAATTTCAAAGCAGAAAGGTGTGAAAAATGCCTTATTGAACTTTGGAACTTTGAAAATTGTTGAAAGGTGTACAGTAGTTATAATTAAGAGTAATAAAAGCACAGACATCTTTGAAATTACCGTAAATTACTTTTGTCATGTCAAGTAAAATTACGATTAAATAACAGAAACTGGTGGTGACAAGAAAGTTTGAAGGGTTAAATTTTTCATATCCTTGTCAAATTTTTAGCTTACTGGCCCAAAGGGCCATGTGAGCTTATGCCATCACTTGGAGTCATCGTCAAAAACTATTTCAAGAATCTTCTCCTCTGAAACTACTGGGCAAAATACCTTCAACTTTTACTGGATGTTCTTTAGGGTATCTAGTTTATAAATTTTATCTGAAGTTTTGATCTATCAACAAACATGGCCACTGTTGCTAAAATTAGAACATAGGGGTCAAATGCAGTTTTTGGCTTATATCTCAAAGACCAAAACATTTAGAGCAAAACTGACATGGGGTACAAATGTTCAACAGGTCAAGATCTAAATTTTGCAGTTTTAGGTTGTTATCTTGAATATAATAATAGATAAAGACAAACTGTAAACAACAAAAATATTCAGCAAAGTAAGATCTACAAAAAAGTCAATATGACCAAAATCGTCAATTGACCCCTTATAGGAGTTTTTGCCCTTGAAAGATTATTTACATGTTAACAGAAAATTATGGTCTGACATTGTCACAGATGTTTAGGGTGTTACTTGAAATAAATTAAATGGTAGCAGTACAAGTAAAATGGAGCATCAAGGGTCAACATCATTGAAAAATTCCATACCAACCGATGAAAAAGTCCCTAGCAACCATATATATTTGGATTAAGGACCTTATAATTTAGCTGTACAAGTCAAAAAGAAAGGTTAAGGGTCAAGGTCATTGAAAAAGTCCATAGCAACTGATGAAAAAGTCCCTATCAACCATATATATTTCAGTTCAGGACCCTACAATTTACGTGTTCAAGTCAAAATTGAAGGTCACGAGTCAATGCCATTGAAAAAGTCCATAGCAACTAATAAAAAAGTCCATAGCAACCATGTCTATTTGGGTTCAGGATTCTATATTTTAGCTGTATAGGTAAATATTAAGGAGAAATTTGTGACGGTATACATTAAATAGCAAAAATAATCATTGATGCAAGATCTACTGGTACACAAAAGATAACAGGTGAGCGATTCAGGCTCTTGGGAGCCTCTTGTTTAATTTCTGTTGCAAAAAGGGTTATTATTTAGTGTTGATGATATTTGTTTATTCGTACATTCATTTGTAGGATTTACATTATACAAGTTCGACTTTATTTTGTACTTTCAGCCATCTTGTTTGTTTACGTTCTCTATGCATCACAATTTATGAAGTATTTGGAGTATAAATTACATCAGTGTAGTGAGATTTATTGGGAGGAAAGTTCAATAAAATTTATTTAAATGGTGTAAAAAAATTTAAATTTTGATTCCTAAATTTTACATGTTATGGGTCTTTGTTTTTTTTAATCACCTGGTTTATATGGCCATACCTTCATCCAGCATAAACTTTCCTTTAAAGACCTTCTCTTCTGAAACCACTGGACCAATTGGGAACAAAGTTTGGTGGAATGGTCCTTGGGTGGCCCCCTTCCAAAATCTTGTCCAGTTTTCACGGCTTCCAACCAACATGGCAGCTCTAACACAAAATAGAAAAAAGGAGTGATGAATTTTAAAAATCTTCTTCAATGAAACTGCATGTCCAGATGGAACAAACCTTGTTTAAAAATCATTTTGTCTGGAAAGACTTTGCAGCAATGGTCTTAGATGGTCCTCTTTCAATAATGTGTCCAATGACCCAGAATGTTTACCAAGATGGCTGCAACAGCCAAACTTGGATTAACATTGGACTGAATGGGAAAATTCATTTAAAAATTTACTTGTTAATGGTTCTTTGATGGTCCGCCTTCAAAAATATGGTGGCTTCCACCGCCATACTTATTTTCTGGTGAAAGGTGAGATATACATGTAGGTATTACATTCTGGTGGACACAATAATTATCCTACATGTTTGTGATGGATATAATTTTTAATTACAGCTCCACAGTTGATCTATGGTACAAAGCTAGATTATCTGGTGTTTGACTATTTGTCAGAGATAACCATGTCTCTGTTGATTGCAGCTAAGCATAAACGACAGGTAATAAAACTTAAACAATGTCAAGATAATGTTGTCTTATAAAAAGAATAATTAAATGATTGAGAGAGAAAATCAATAAAAAATAATAAACTAACATTTTTAAGCCCTGTCCATGAATGTGGAAGGGTCACACAAATATACAAGTTTTTGCATTCAGGTCCATTTCTCAGAAACCCATTGAGATTTATCAATAATATTATACCACTAAAATCCCCCATTAGACTGAAGGCAGATGAGCAACTTTTGGGTCACTTAGATCTACATTAAATCATGGGTGACTCCAATAAAGTTTTTCCTTTAATTTCATATCCTAATAATCCATAGTGTTCAACCACTTTAATCGTCTTACATCATATAATGTGTTTCTGCAACAGTTGGGTTATTATGACCCACATTTTGTGCACGAGTGACTGGATAAATTTTTACATTTAGGTCCATTTATTGAGACGATATTATTGTACCTATGCATTCATCTTAATTCTAGAATAGTGTACTACAAAAGACATCAACATTATCTTACCAAGACCTATATTATGTACTTTTAAGTGACTTTGCAGAAAGTTTGCATTTAGGGGTATCCATATTTTACAGACACTCGATGTCTAGTTTAAAGATATATTTTTTGATATATATACGGTGGAACTCGCCTAAACTGGCCCCTCTGAAAACCGGATTCCTCCGCAAATTGAACGCTTTATCTGGTCTGGAATTTTCACCTATATGTTCAAGCAAAAAAATCCTACTAAAACAGGCCCCTCTGAATTCAGAATACTGGAGATAATTTGCAGTCCTAAAATATATATTCCTGTCAAATACACCTCTAGAAACTGGGTGAACTCTCATTCTCTTCATTGAGAAGCGTATTTTAAACCAAGCCTCGTTGGTATGTACTGGTACTCGAAAAACTCTGTTTAAATAACAGTTTTTAACATCTGTTTCTACCAAAAAATAACATTGAAGCTTAAAGACTACGATTTAGTAACATTTAAGGAAAAAACCATGCAAATGTAGTAATTGTGTAATTTTCATGCCTTTTGATACTGTAAATATGGAAATTATTGCTATGTTTTTATTATTGGGAAATTTTTATTGGTTGAGGATCAAAATATTAAAAACTCGCATTTAATGCATATTTTCACGTCCCTTTGTTTACATTTTCATGGTAAGTTTCTGGTCTTTGATTGCCAACATCCAGAGACAAGTTAATTGGTAGATACTTAATTAAATAGTTATTGTTTTGGCAGCAATTATATATATAATAACATTTTGAAATCTAATATTTTCAGGCTTTCAACTGGCCCTTATTTTCCTAATTTTCCTCCTGCTTTTTGGCCACCCCTTATTTTCCTTATTTTGGAGTTCAAATCCTAAAATTGACCTACATTTTTATTGAAATTTTTGCAAAGATGATATTCTATTCCTTATATAGACAAACAACAAAATCAATAACAAGTAAGGTCAACAAAGCAACCCAACTGACAAAATGCCTTCCAAAAATAACATAAAAGAGTACAAAACACAAACATGAACACAACAGAGTCAGGATTGTCTGATTTGGTACAGACAATGAAAAGTGGTGGGGTTAAACTGGTTTTATGGGTACCAAAACCCCATCCTTATCTATCCTGACACTCTGGTGTATAAAACACTATAAAAACCAATACAGTATGATCACCAACAAGGTGACACATTGCTAGAACTGAAAATTAAAGTGGACAGTACATAATTTAGATAGCAGGTTCAGAATGTGCTCATTTTAACAGTAAAACTAGCTAAGGCTCTCATAGCTGCAAGTTGAAAACTGTTGCTCTACTAAATGAAAAATCTGAAATAACACTTCCATAAAGGGTTAATGCTATCTTGTCATAGAGTTCAATAGAAATAGGCAGTATTCGTGAGAGGCTAGTATGAATTTAAAGTCTTCAAGCCATTGTGAGAAAGAGCAATTTTTACAGAATTGCACATAATTTTATATAATCAATATATATCACATGTTTTTGTAATAAAATGTTATTAATGATCTATATTATTGTAAACCAATAGTAGTTTTAAAGTACTTGGAGATATTGATAAAGATCTACTAGAGAGTGGTTGTAGTCATGAATGCAACAGTCAGTATTTACTTGATGTGTTGATGACTATGACTCTGTTATCTCTGGTAAAGATCAAATTATTGCATTGGTAATTATGATTTTTAATTTTTTGGATAAATTCCTAATAAAGCCCTACAAATTCCCTTATATTTCATAAAATATCTCCCTAAAATTGCCCTTATTTTTCATAAAAAGTGAATTGAAAGGCTGTATTTTTAAAGCCATTAATTAAAACGATTACATTAATAAAACTTCCATCTACAATTTTTACACGATCTCCAATCGCAATAAAATTTTTTCACATGGACAGCGATCACAATAATTAAACTTTGAAATTTTGCCTCGGGAAGAAGAATCGCAATAATAAGTGCGCATGAAAATTTCATAATTTACAGTATTTTAATTTATTTACTTATGGTCGGATTTCAGTAAAGTTCGGAACCTCTCAATACCGGCACCTCTGAAAACCGGCCAATTTTAACGATCAGATAGCTGTTCTGTTCACAGTGTATCTCCTGGGAAATTATAGAACATAAAATGAATGTTAGATTATCTGCTTTTAATATACATTTTAACATCAACTATTTCTTTGATTTTTTGCAGTTATTTCTATATATATAATAGCAAGATATGTGATTTTATGGGTAGTAGATATTTGACTTGTAATTTATCATTATAAGTTGCGAGATTTTGTATACAACCAGTTAGTAGTGGTTCGTGGGAAAAAATCAACTATACAGTTGCCTCGTGTAAAATATATTGTTAAATATATTGTAGGATTTGGGTTATGCACAAGATTTTGTACAGATCATGGCACCTTTCATTAAAGATGTGAAGTCGAAAGGTATTGAATTAAATTTGATACTTCCAGGTTTGAACAAGAATAGTAATTTATCAAAGATCCTGTTATGAGACTAAACAATTTAAATATGGTTCTTTGCCTTTGGATTTACCTTAATTAGCTCACCTGGCCTAAAAGACCATTTGAGCTTTTCTCATCACTTTGCGTCCGTCGTCGTCTGGCGTCGTCTGGCGTCGTCGTTAACAATTTTTCAAACATCTTCTCCTCTGAAACTACTGAATGGATTTGGATAAAACTTAGCATGATTGTTCCTTAGGGTATCCTGCGCAAAGTTTATACTTCGATTTTTGATCCGTTGAAAAACATGGCCACTGTTACTAAAAATAGAACATAGGGGTCAAACAACAGTTTTTCGCAAATATCTAAAAAAACATTAGGTTACGGCAAATTCTGGCAGGTTGAAAGTGTTCAGCATGATGAGAGCTACCTGTGTGGTGATTTTCGTGAAAATCTGTCGACTGATGTTAGAGTTATTGCCCTTTTTAGCTCACCAGACCCGAAGGGTCATGTGAGCTATTGCCATCACTTGGCGTCCGTCGTCCGTCCGTCGTCCGTCCGTCGTCCGTCCGTAAACTTTTTCAAACGTTAACTCCTCTGAAACCATAAGACCAATTGCAACCAAACTTCGTACAGTTGTTTATTGGTATATGTGCTACAAAACTATCGTTTGGATTTTTGATTCGTAAAAAAACATGGCCGCCATGGCTAAAAATAGAACATAGGGGTAAATTGCAGTTTTTTGCAAATAACTCAAAAACCATAACAGATATCAAAATTCTGGCATAGGGTAAAAGTGTTCAGCACCTCAAGATCTACCTGCCCTGAAATTTTGAAGAAGATCCAACGACCCATGTAGGAGTTATTGCCCTTTTTCTGCATTTTTTCTAAATTTTGCACTTATTAAGCTCAATATCTTGGATACTATAAAGGAAATTTGAAAAATTTAAATTTCATATTGTTAGGCACACAAAGATCTACAAAATTTGTAACAGGATCGAAGTTGTAGGTTCGTTCCTTTTAGGAGTTATTCCCCTTAGATCGTCAAAATTGACCATTTTTGCAGTCTTTATTCATTGTAATAAAATCGTTAACTCCTCTTACACCATAAGTTTAATTGCAACCAAACTTAGTGTAGTTGTTCCTTGGCATGAGTGCTACTAAACTATCGTTTGGATTTTTGATTTGTAAAAAAACATGGCTGCCATGGCTAAAAATAGAACATAGGGGTAAATTGCAGTTTTTTGCAAATAACTCAAAAATGGTGACAGATATCAAAATTCTGATGGGAAGCTAAAGTGTTCAACACCTCAAGATCTACCTGCTTTGAAATTTTGAAGAAGATGTAACCACCCATGTAGGAGTTATTGCCCTTTTTCTTGATTTTTTTTTGAAATTTGTACTTAAGTTGTATGATCATTCCTTTTAGGAGTTATTCCCCTTAGAACATCAAAATTGACCATTTTCACAGCATTTCCCTTAGTTTGCAAAATGTTTAAATGAGCCCTTTAGGAGTTAAAGTTTTGTCCCTTAAATGTCAAAATAACTGTTGATGCCTTATAGATGGCAAACTGTAGAAAATGAAAAAAAGCTTTTGATTGCATGTAAATTTGCTTTTAAATGGCTATTTATTAAAATATAAATTCAATGTTACCTCAATATACAATAGTACTTAAAAATAACTTTCATTAGATGTATATATTTATATATTTTTTGTGAAATTAGTTTTGAAACTGGCTGTGGTCAGCACTCATTGTTTTAACCTTTTCCCAAACTGGTTACCTGCTCAATTGTTGTTATCTTTTCCAATGACACTCAAATCAAGTATCAGTCTTTTTGCCCTTGAAAGGTAAAAATATGGATGACCACTTACAATCTGCATTTAAATCACTCAGAATCTCTATTTCTAGTTTACACTTGCTCGGATTTCAACAATATTTGGTTTTTAAAGTAAACATGGTATCCTTAGTGAATGGTGATGATGAGAATGTTGTATAACAATGATTAAACTTCATAATATGTGAGCTTTTAATATGCCATCACTTGGTGTCTGTCATCATCGTTGTTAACAAATTTTCAAACATCTTCTCCTCTGAAACTACTGGGGGGATTTAGATGAAACTTAGCATGATTGTTCCTGCAATATTTCCTTTTCAAGTACAATAAAAAGCCTTAACCCACAATTTTTACATAACTTCTTTCAAACATTTTAAAAACGAAGACAACATATAGACCAAAAGATTTATACTTGTATTTGAAGATGAATTAAAGCTTGTATTTTGTATTGTGAATCATCAGATTGACCATGACTGTATCTTAATCAAGTGTAGGGAGAACTCATGCCCATTTCTTTCCAGAGGTTCTTGAAAGGCTTTTAAAGGTATTTTAAGCATTTTACGTGACCTTTAATACTCAGTTTAATTTACAAAAAACATTAATATAATAATTTAGTTTATAGTGCGTTGTTTGCCAGGTGAGCGATTCAGGCTCTTGAGAGCCTCTTGTTTGACATTTTTGGCATTTTTTTATGTTATTATTTTAAAAATCTTCTCTGAAACTACTATTCAAAATCAAATGAAACTTGGTAAGATTGTTCCTTAGGGTATCCTGCAAAAACTTTATGCTTCGATTTTTGATCCATCGAAAAACATGGCTACTGTTACTAAAAATAGAACATAGGTGTCAAACAACAGTTTTTCGCAAATATCTCAAAAATCGTTAGGTTACGGCAAATTCTGGCAGGTTGAAAGTGTTCAGCATGATGAGAGCTACCTGTGTGGTGATTTTCGTGAAAATCTGTCAACTGATGTTACAGTTATTGCCCTTTTTTAGCTCACCTGGACCAAAGGTCCATGTGAGCTTTTACCATCACTTGGCGTCCGTCGTCGTCGTCGTCGTCGTCGTCGTCGTCGTCTGTCGTCGTCGTCTGTTAACAATTTTTCAAACGTTAACTCGTCCGACACCATAAGTCCAATTGCAACCAAACTTCGTACAGTTGTTTATTGGTATATGTGCTACAAAACTATCGTTTGGATTTTTGATTCGTAAAAAAACATGGCCGCCATGGCTAAAAATAGAACATAGGGGTAAATTGCAGTTTTTTGCAAATAACTCAAAAACCATAACAGATATCAAAATTCTGGCAGAGGGTAAAAGTGTTCAGCACCTCAAGATCTACCTGCCCTGAAATTTTGAAGAAGATCCAACAACCCATGTAGGAGTTATTGCCCTTTTTCTGCATTTTTTCTAAATTTTGCACTTATTAAGCTCAATATCTTGGATACTATAAAGGAAATTTGAAAAATTTAAATTTCATATTGTTAGGCACACAAAGATCTACAAAATTTGTAACAGGATCGAAGTTGTAGGTTCGTTCCTTTTAGGAGTTATTCCCCTTAGATCGTCAAAATTGACCATTTTTGCAGTCTTTATTCATTGTAATAAAATCGTTAACTCCTCTTACACCATAAGTTTAATTGCAACCAAACTTAGTGTAGTTGTTCCTTGGCATGAGTGCTACTAAACTATCGTTTGGATTTTTGATTTGTAAAAAAACATGGCTGCCATGGCTAAAAATAGAACATAGGGGTAAATTGCAGTTTTTTGCAAATAACTCAAAAATGGTGACAGATATCAAAATTATGATGGGAAGCTAAAGTGTTCAACACCTCAAGATCTACCTGCTTTGAAATTTTGAAGAAGATGTAACCACCCATGTAGGAGTTATTGCCCTTTTTCTTGATTTTTTTTTGAAATTTGTACTTAAGTTGTATGATTATTCCTTTTAGGAGTTATTCCCCTTAGAACATCAAAATTGACCATTTTCACAGCATTTCCCTTAGTTTGCAAAATGTTTAAATGAGCCCTTTAGGAGTTAAAGTTTTGTCCCTTAAATGTCAAAATAACTGTTGATGCCTTATAGATGACCCTTTAAATGTCAAAAATAGCGTTTTCTCTTGTTTTTGCCCTATAGAATGAAAACTATTGTCGATAGAGAAAAGCTGTTGTTTGCTTAAACAATCAGCTCATTGAGCTCTACAAAAGTCTGAATTGGGTCGAAGTTGTCAGATGATCCATTATAGGGGTAATAGCTCATGAAAGACTCCCTTAAAGCTTAAGGACCAGGTGAGCGATTCAGGCTCCTGGGAGCCTCTTGTTGACATTTTGGGCTTTTTTTTTATGTTATTATTTCAAAAATCTTCTCCTCTGAAACTACAGAATGGATTTGGATAAAACTTGGCATGATTGTTTCTTAGTGTATCCTGCACAAAGTTTATGCTTCGATTTTTGATCCGTTGAAAAACATGGCCACTCTTACTAAAAATAGAACATAGGGGTCAAACAACAGTTTTTCGCAAATATCTCAAAAATCATTAGGTTACGGCAAATTCTGGCAGGTTGAAAGTGTTCAGCATGATGAGAGCTACCTTTTTTACACTTGCTCGGTTTTCAATAATATTTGGTTTTTAAAGTTAACATGGTATCCTTAGTGAATGTTGATGATGAGATTTAGTTTATAGTGCATTGTTTGCCAGGTGAGCGATTCAGGCTCTTGAGGGCTTCTTGTTTCTATTGCCATCACTTGGCGTCCATCATCATTGTCGTCTGGCATACATTTTTCTATAAAGATCATCTTCTCTGAAACCACTGGACCAGTTGGGACCAAACTTTGGTGGAATGGTCCTTGGGTGGCCCCTTTCCAAAAATATGTCTGGCATCACTGACTTCCAATGGACATGGCTGCTGTGACTAAAAGTAGAAAAAAGGGGTTTCAAAAGTAAATTTGAAAATCTTCTTTTATGAAACTACATGGCTAACTGGAACCAAACCAGGCCTCTACAATAACAATTTTTTTAACTTGTCCCTTTGGACAAGTGCTTTCTTAAATCAACTTGTCCGGAAGGATTTGACACTTGTCCGAAAATTGAGTTTGATATGTAAAGTTGCTTTAAGAAAGGTGTCTAAAATAATAAAACAATATTTAAGGAGTTGTTTTATTGAGTAAATTTAAACATTCTACGGTCAATGTCCCTTTGACTAGAAAGAAAATGAGAGTAAATAAAAAAATTAAATGACTAGAAATGGCCAAAAAACCATAATGCCTCCGAACATGTTGAAAGATAAAGTAATTAAGTGTCAGGTAAAGCACAGTAATCAGTCACTCAGTGAGTCAGAGTTATTGTCATCATCAGATTCTGACATTGGTTCCTGTACATGTATATGTTGAAGTCTCAGCCGTATTTGAACATGTAAACCCGAATTTTGACAGACCCATTTATCGTAATTTATTTACATTAACTCCGCTCACTGTTCATTGTAACACACAATTACATTCATATTTATTCCGCCTGATAAAACGTTTACGCGATTCAGATTAAATAGAAGAACAGTGAAATTGATTCTCCGGTATTTCTCCCTCGAAAGTGAAATCGAAAATAAAATAATTTTGTCATCCATATGCATGTAAGGTTTACCGATAATTCTCGCTACCATAACCTGAATTTCAAATTAAAAATTGGAAGGTTTCCGATGAATATTTTTATTTCTAAGTCCTTCTTTCAGAATTTTTTTACTTGTCCCATCGGACAAGTACCAAGTCAAAGTTGATTGTCCGACGGAATTTTCAGCTGGTACCGGACAATCGGACAAGCGTTATTGTCGAGCCCTGCAAACTTGGTAGCAATGGAGGTCCTCTTTCAGAATTGTGTCCGATGACCCGGACTGTCAACCAAGATGGTTTCCACAGCAGAACTTGGTTTAACATAGGGCCCAATGGCGAAAATTCATTGAAAAATCTTCTTCTCTGAAATCACTGGACCAATTGAAACCTGACTTGGCAACAGTTAGTCCTTAAATGGTCGTCTTTAAGAATTGTGCCACAGCTAACCTTAGTTTAACATTTGACTTTTGGGAAAATTCATTTCATATTTTTCTTGTCTGAAACCGCTGAGCCAATTAGAAATGGACTTGGTAGCAAGGATCCTTAGATGGTCCTTTTTTCAGAATTATGTCTGATGACCTGGATTGTCAACCAAGATGGCCGCCTCAGTGGAACTTAGTTTAACATTGGACCCTATAGGAAAATTCATTCAAAAATCTTCTTGTCTGAAATTACTGGGGCAATACGAATATGTCTGAATACACAGACTATCAACCAAGACGACTGCCTCAGTTGAACCTAGTTTAACATAGGACCCCATGGGAAAATTCATTGAAAAATCTTCCTGTCTGAAACCACTTGACCAATTTGAACCTGACTTGACAGCAATAGTCCTTAGATTGTTATCTTTCAGAATTATGTCAAATGACCCCAAATGTCAGTCAAGATGACCACCACAGCCAAACTTAGTTTAACTTAGGAACCTATAGGAAACCAGCCAAATTTGCTGCTACACTTAAATTTTAGTCCTGTTCAAGGTGGACAAGTTAAATTGAGGTGAGTGGTACAGCCTCTTGAGATCATCTTGTTTTGGGTGCATGATGATTTGGCCTATGTTATTATTCCTCCATTATAAAATTGTTTTATTTCAGTATGCTCCAGCTGAGATTCAGTTCTTCCCAACTTAATATTATTACATCACAGCTGTTTTTTTGTTCTTTAAATATCACCTTTTCAGGATTCACACAGGTCCTTGAAATCCTTGAAAGTACTTGAAAATGGAAGTGGGAAAATTAAGGCCTTGAAAGTACTTAAATTTTGCAAAAGGTACTTGAAACACCTTTAAAAATAGATTTTTTTTAAATAACATAGATGTGAAAATCTTTGAATGTGAAAATCATTCCTCCCGATTTTATATGCCTGTCGTATGTATTGTGGTATACCAATGTCCTTTCATCCGTCAGCACTTCGTACCGTAACTAAAATTTGCTTCAATCAATTCTCATGAAATTTTAACACAACATTAGGATTGACGGAAGAAAGCTCCCTTTCGATTTTGACGATTTTCAATTTTGTCATTCTGGAGTTATGGGACTTAGATTTTATAAAATAAAAGCAATTTTTCATATGTCGCGCACTACCTTGAGTACGCCTAGACTGATTTTCTTCAAACTTTAACACATTATTACAAATGGTGATCTGAGGGACTCTATACTTTTTGATGATTTCCACTTTGTCATTCCAGAGTGTGGGACTTAGATTGCCAAAAAAAAAGCAATTTTTCATCTTTCACACACTAACTCCAGTACGCCATACTTAGTCTGAATGATCCTTAGGGTATCTATAATACTAAATTTACGAATTAGCCGAATAGGCGGCAAAACGCGTGGTTCAAAATAAACGATGTATGGTTCAGATTATAAAGGTTATTATCGGATTTGACAATCTGCATTTATAAATTTAAACTGCAGTTTTGTTTATGTGCAAATGGAATTTGTATCCACTTATCCAATATGAATTCTCCCAACATATCCCTAAGAAGGTTCTCGAATGCATACTTTTAACACGTTGATTTAAATAAACAAGTATGCACATATTTTAAATGTAATATTATTTTTGTTTGAAATTACGGAATAAGAATAAAACAAATTAAAAAAATTCTCCTTCGAGTGGGATGTTTCCGCTTCATGTATTCAGGATTGTTTTTCTACAATAACGCAATTTCTGCTAACTGTAAAGGTTATGAACTTTGAAGATTATGAAGAAGTAAGGTAAAGTTCAGAGAAATTCCTAACTTAGTTGTCTTTTGGATTGCTCGGATGTTTACCTTGCACAAAGTGATAATACCAACCATTATCTATTTTTACATTATTTGTCATGTGACCTGTCTAAATATATATATATCTCTACCATACAATTCCCTAGATAAAAATATTTTTAACAAATGGTCATCTTTAGCATTAATGACGAAATTTATCTTGGACATCTTTATAAACGTGGACAGCACACGCAGCCACACACTAAAAATGCTTTTATCGTCTGATTATTGGATATATTTGTGAAATTAATCCTCGCTTGCTCTGTCCATGACGACATTGAAACAATTGGAACAATTATTTTCCAAAAATATGCTCTACCTTACTCACGACATCTTTTGAAAAATTCATCCGTCTCTAAGGAAATGTTTACATCTACAATTTCATTTTCATATTTATTCTGAAGGAAAAAGGTAATGCATTATGAAATGTGTATTTAATGAAAGCTTTTCATCAAGTTCCAGTTCAGAATTAATTGTAACAATAAAAATATTGACAATTTATGTGGTTGTGTTTTCGTCATAGATTTTGACTTTGAGGGAACCTTAAGGTTCATTTTGGTAATTCTAAGTGGCACACAGTCTACTTCATCAGTGGATACATCTTCGGTAGTAACGAACAGCCATATGACAATTGGGTCACGTTGACCTAAATTTCACGCTTCATTGATTTTGGTTAAAGTTTGCATTAACATCCATTGCTGGAATACTACAGTATATATAGACATGAAACTATCAGTTGATACCACCTACTTGACAGGAAAGTTTATAGGAAGCCTGCCACAACATCCGTACTGAGTTCCTGTTCCATGAGTGACATGGCCGTAATAACTTTTTAAAGTCAATATGGCCACCAAAAAAAAAATGCTTATTTTCCCGCGCTCGCCCGGGTTCAATGTCTAGTATAGAATAAAGTGTGTGCTTTATTTTTTTGTCCGTCAAGAAACATGGCCACCATGGCTAAAAATAGAACATAGGGGGTAAACTGCAGTTTTTGTTTTATATCTCAAAAACTAAAGCATTTAGAGCAAAACTGACATGGGGTAAAAATGTTCATCGGGTCAAGATTTACATGCCATGAAATTTTCAGACCAATCAGCCAACTGATTGCTCGGCTATTGCTCCTGAATTGTTAATTTTAAGGAAATTTTGCAGTTGGGAGGTTATTGTCTTGAATATTATAGATAAAGACAAACTGTTGACAGCAAAAATGTTTAATAAAGTAAGATCTATAAATAAGTTAAAATGACCAAAATCTTCAATTGATCCCTTACAGGAGATTTTGCCCTTTAAAAAGAATTTTTCACATTTTTTTCATTTTTGTAAACTTTCAAAAATCTTCTCCTCTGAAACTTCAGAATCAGTTTCATCCAAAGTTAGGCCATTAATTTTTAATTAATTGGTTTACAGATTTTTTTTGAAAAAATAGGGTCGGTCGGTTGGAAAAAAAATTAAAAAAAGAGGGAAAAGCATGTACAATGAACACTGATTTTGAACAATCTTGGTTATATTGCCAAATATACAAAGGTTGCAAATGATTAGCTTAAGACTTTTTGTTACCTTAATCATCTGCCATTCACCTTTTAAGGGATCTGATTCGTCAACTATGACAACATACATTTTCACTGATAAAATGAGTGGATTCGATTTCTTATGAAATCAAGAAATTCATACAAAATGAACTTAAAACCCGCATGGATTCTATTAGGAAATTCATTTCATAGATTTTATTTTTGGATCATCTTTACAACTATTTCATTGATGGATAATCTATTTTTAGATGAATTGGAATATAATCTTTTATGAAATTTTGATGCAAAAAGGATTTTAATTTATTTTTATTTTTGGGATGGCTGATTTCAGATCTTCAAATCTGCAAAATCTGGTCAGCAGATCTGAAAACTAACTTATTAAAAATAAATGGCCTTAGGCAGAAAGATCCTTAGGGTAATTAGTATAAAGTTTATGTTTCATTTTTTTGTCCATCGAGAAACATTGCTGCCATGGCTGAAAAAAGAACATAGGTGAAAAATGCACTTTTTGGCTCATATCTCAAAAACTAAAGCAGTTAGAGCAAAACTGACAAGAATTAAAATTGTTTATGAGGTCAAGATCTACCTGCCATGAAATTTTCAGACGAATCGGTCATCCCATTTTCGGGTTATTACCCCTGAATTGTTAATTTTTAAGGACATTTTGCAGTTTTAGGTTATTAACTTAAAGCAACAGATGAAAAAGTCCCTAGCAACCATATGTATTTGAGTTAAGGACCCTACAATTTACCCGTTTAAGTCAAAATGGAAGTTCAAGAGTCAAGGCCGATGAAAAAGTCCATAGCAACCATATATATTTGGCTTCAGGCTGTACAAATTAATATTAATGCAAAAAATGTGACAGTATACATTGAATAGCAAAAATAATCATTGATGCAAGATCTACACAAAAAATTATAGGTGAGCTATTCAGGCTCTTTGGGAGCCTCTTGTGCTTAATATACTTCACAAATAAGTTGAATGAATGTATTGAAAGAAAACAAGCATGATATTTTGTTTCAGTTAGAAAATTAGTCTCTTTATTTTGGTAACTGACAAACTATATTGGTTTTATTCAAACATACATTTAAGATTATAAATTGATTTTTAAACTTTTATGTAAATCAAAAAAAAAATTTCCTGCATAGGAATATGGTGTAGGATCTTGCAGGATTGGGTTTTTAGGGTTAGGTTGCTAAGCAACCAAAACCCTTATGCCGTCGGTCGTTTGGTTAGACAATGAAGGAAACTTTGGAAATCTGGTGTTTTGTGGAAAAAGTTGGACCAGAAGTTTTTGAAACTATGTTTTTATGAGTAAATATGCAAGCTTATCTAGGATTGAAGCTTAAGCAAGGCTAGTTAAGCAGCTTTTTATCTCGATTTTGAGATGACACATGCGCAAAGCAACCTCTATAGTTTTCGAATTACGACTATGTTTATATTGGAATATCATATAAGAAAATAAACATTCCGCGGTAAAATAGTCCTAATATTTGTTGTTGCTGGTGCAGTTGTTTTTTAATAGAAATGTAACTGAAACACACCGAGAAGTGTAATTGTCCAGTTATTTAATAAAAGATGTGTGTTTTATTGACGATTTCCTTTTTGTTTTGAAAGCCGTGTAAAGTATTCGCACCTTTTAAAGTGTACAATGCTATCGGCGTAAGGATTTTGAATTTGCACGGATATTTTGGGAAGGATTACAATCAGGTTTATTTTCAAAAGATTTCAAAGGTAAGTTCCATTTTTGTTGTGAACGTGATTGTTAACTTATACAGAACATATTTTGCACATTATTTGCTTATTCTTCTTGTAATTCTGATGGTATTTTGTGTATTTGATTAACCTTTTGACCTGATCATCGTGACTTCATTTTGTCAAACCTGTTGGTCAGTGATAGAATTGCATACAGGTTATTTGAAATGCCGACAACTTGCACATTAAGATTGAAAAACACTGTGTTTATCATTAATTTAGAAAACGGTATTATCGAAGGTATAATGGGTTTATTTTAATTGAAAGCTTGAATGTTTACGTTCTTTTTGTGTATTTGATTAACCTTTTGACCTGATCATCGTGACTTCATTTTGTCAAACCTGTTGGTCAGTGATAGAATTGCATACAGGTTATTTGAAATTCCGTCAACTTGCACATTAAGATTGAAAAACACTGTGTTTATCATTAATTTAGAAAACTGTATTATCGAAGGTATAATGGGTTTATTTTAATTGAAAGCTTGAATGTTTACGTTCTGATCTACCTGCACATGCGCAATGTAGTGTAAATAGAAATGACCCCCTTCTACAATTGTCCAAACTTTGTCTTTTTAGCTCACCTGGCTAAAAGCCAGGGTGAGCTTTTGCCATCACTTTGCATCCGTCGTCCGTCCGTTAACTTTTCACATTTCAATCTTCTTCTAAAAAACCACTGAACCAAATGGAACCAAACTTGGCAGCAATGTTCCTGTGAAGGTCCTTTACAGAATTTGTAATTTTGGTGCTGATCGAATATTCAACATGGCTGCCAGGCCCAATAATGTGTTTTGATTGGCTGAAATTTCAAAAATCTTCTTGTTTTTCTTGAGGATTAGTTTTTTTTCAGGCGTAGAACAAATTTACCTGCGGCACAATTTTTTTTAACTAAATTATGAGCTTTTCTCATCACTTGGCGTCCGTCGTCGTCGTTAACATTTTACATTTTGAACTTCTTCTAGAGAACCACTGAATGGAATGAAACCAAACATGGCATGACTGTTCCTTATGAGGTGCTGACCAAGTGTTGTTACTTTGTAGCTGATCCATCGTCCAAGATGGGGCCTAAATTAAAATATTGTTTGTTTGCTGTCAGCCGACCGACCTAAAAAAATCGCCGCGACCCAAATAATTTTATTGCCGTTTTTGAAAACATTTTTTTTTATTCCGGAATTTTGCCGGTTGCGGTTTAGAATTGAGTGCTGATTTCCGGGTTACATGCGGTTTTGATTTCCGGTAGTACATTGAAATGTTTCGAAGGTATACAAGTTAAAGAGGTGAAGGTTATAGCAAGTGACACATAAATGCATGCATATGCAGAGATAAAAGATTACGAGGCTCCCTACCTTCATACTATTATAAAACATCCAAAATATTTTTCGAGAAAAAAAATAAAATAATTTACCTACCTACCTACCCACATAAAAAATTCTGGGTAGGAGAATGCAAACAAACAATATTTTAATTTAGGCCTGGCCGCCAGCGGGGAACTTAGTTTAACATAGGACCCTATGGGAAATGCATACAAATGACTTCTTTTAGAGAACCGTTGAATGGAATGAAACCAAACATGGCAAGAATGTTCCTTATGAGGTGCTGACCAAGTTTTGTTACTTTGTAGCTGATCCATAATCCAAGATGGCCGCCAGCGTGGGACTTAGTTTAACATAGAACCCTATGGGAAATGCATACAAATGACTTCTTTTAGTGACCCACTTAATGGAATGAAACCAAACATGGCATGAATATTCCTTATGAAGTGCTGACCAAGTGTTGTTACTTTGTAGCCGATCCATCATCCAAGATGGCCGCCAGCGGGGAACTTAGTTTAACATAGGACCCTATGGGATATGCATACAAATGACTTCTTTTAGAGAACCACTTAATGGAATGAAACTAAATCTGGCATGAATGTTCCTTATGAGGTGCTGACCAAGTGTTGTTACTTTGTAGCCGATCCATTATCCAAGATGGCCGCCAGCGGGGGACTAAGTTTAACATTGGACCCTATGGGAAATGCATACAAATGACTTCTTTTAGAGAACCACTGAATGGAATGTAACAAAACAGAGCATGAATATTCCTTATGAAGTGCTGACCAAGTGTTGTTACTTTGTAGCCGATCCATCATCCAAGATGGCCGCCAGCGGGGAACTTAGTTTAACATAGGACCCTATGGGAAATGCCTACAAATGACTTCTTTTAGAGAACCAATGAATGGAATGAAACTAAATGTGGCATGAATGAACCCTTATAAGGTGCTGACCAAGTGTTGTTACTTTGTTGCCGATCCATCATCCAAGATGTTTAGAAGTCTATCAGAAAATTGTAAAAAAAATTCTGAATGGTCACAACCTGACCACATATTCAAAAATAATAATGATAAGATGTCTTCAGTAGCTATTGTAAGACTACACTAAGATGACCTGTTTTTAATTTTAAATACTGTGTCAAATTAAACCAATCTTGGTCTCAATCATTATATAATTTTACATAATTTCCAAATTACATTAGATACAGGTGAGCGACACAGGCTCTTGAGAGCCTCTAGTTATATAACCTTAATAACTTGAAGACCTTTGATTTCTGTTTATTTTAATTCATCAAATCATTATTATGCGTTTGACTTTTTAAAAAAATTCAATTTAGAGTGATAATTCAAGAAACGTTAGCCGACTCGTGCTTTCTTTGATTGATTAGTGCATATTTATGTACAGACATGCGCAGTAAAGTTGAGTAGTAGAACCTTCAGCTCAGATACACTGTGTTGCGAAAATATACGTTTTAAAAAATCACTGTATATTTTGAAACCAAAGAAATACATATGCTGTCAATTTAAAAAAAAATCAGTCACCTACCCACAGGAACATTATTATATAATAGACACTTTTTCCGCAGAGCTCGTTAACTTTCATAATTGATATATTTCCTTGTAAATAATACTGTTAATAAAAAGAATTCAATACCAAAACCTATTTTGCAATACATTGTACAAACAAAAAGCATTGAAATAATCATCAGCAATGTTTGTACAAATAAAAGTCAAATGCTAGCAACCTAACCCTACCAGTGCTATGCACTTTGATTTACTTCATGGGAATTGTGAATTTTTTTTTGTGCGAATTCAGTATATGGACAGGGAAAATTTTATTTAAAGCTTGTAATTAGGAAAGCAGAAATTTACATCAGGAATTTCAATAGAGATTTTTCCATCTGCTCAGCACTTTTGTGTGGGCTCTAAACCACACTTCATTATATATATAGGTTTCTGTCCGTCCATCTGTCGTGCCGTCTGTCCGATATAACATTGTCCGCAACTCCTACATTACTGGCATGATTGTCATAAAACTTAATGGAGTGTTAGATCACTATATGGAGATTTCTGTTTGAACAAGAAATGTAAAAGATACGGCTGTTTGAACTTGCGCAAATTTTAACAAAACTTCTTTCCATGTGTTGTCCGCAACTCCTCCTATATTACTGGCATGATTCTGATGAAACTTTATGGAGTGTTAGATCACATTGTGGAAATGTGCATATTGTCGGGAATTTCTATTTGGATGAGTAATTTGAAAAATATGATGATTTGAACTTTGTGTAGGCTTCAAAACAGACATGTTGGGGCAGGGGGTATTATTCCCATTCAGGACAGTTCTAGTTTTATTTGGAATTAGGATAGGAAGCTCTCCAATTGTTCCTATCACTAGAGTGATCTCTTTTGTATGCTTTATTTCATCAAAAATTTGATTGAGACCCATTCACCTTTCTCACTGTTGAATGACTTCTTGTCGCACCTTATTTTGTCAGGAATTTATAATGTTCTCGTTGAGTGACCTTTCTATGATGGAGATCCATTCAACTGCCTTCATTGTTGAGTGAACTTTGCAGCTAACACTGGTATAAAAATTTTATTAGTTTGGGGGGGGGGGGGGGTATATTGTCCGTCTGTCTGTCCAGAATTTTTTTGTACCTGCAGTTTCTCAAACATGCCTTATCAGAGATTAATGAAACTTTGCATACTGTTAGATCCTAGAACGTAGATAATGCGTATGTGAAGTATGTCATGGTCCAATACTTTTTTCCATAATTTTAAACCCTTTTGTACTTAGAAATTCTGTCTATCCCCCAATTTTTTTTGTACCCACGGTTTCTCAAACATGCCTTATCAGAGATTAATTAAACTTTGCATACTGTTAGATCCTAGTTTGTAGATGTGCGCATGCGAAGTATGTCCTGGTCCAATACATTTTCCCACAATTTTATACCCTTTTGTTCCCTCAGTTATACCCAGTTGGAGAGACAATTCAGCATGATAAGGATGCCTTAGTCCATTAAATTAACAGCAGCGGGGGGTATAGTTAGTGAGGTCCCCTCTCAGTTCTAGTTATGTCAGGTATTTACTTTTATGTTGAATTATAATTTGGACTTAGAATGTAATATTTTTCTCAATTTTTGTCTCGCCTGCAACGAAAGTCACAGAGTAAGACATAGGTATTACTATCTCGTGGCGGTGGCGGTGTAGCATTAAATAGTGTCCGCCATTTTAAACTGTCCGCCTGACAAAATTAAATATGTAATAATGTCTGGCAGACATTTTAAGGCTATGAAATACTGTCCAGAACCATGTTTAACCATATTATTGTGTCCTTAGCTGTTGAAATATGTCCATTTTTATGGACACAATTTCGCAGTCTACATTTGGTTAGACCTGTCCTCCGGACACAATTAAATATGTAAAATTGTCCAGACAGGATTTAAAGATTGAAAATTAAAAAGATAAAAAGATAAATATATGTATTAAATGAACAACATTTAATGTCACACAAATGAAACAATTAGTTATTTTATTATTGAATAAATATACCATATTAATAAATCAAAATTATGAAAAATACACTGAATCTGCATAGAAAAATTTTGTATGAATCAATGGTAATATTCGTAAATACTATTCTGTCTCCATCTGGTTTTACGTTGACGCTTTGTAGATGGAGTGTTGGCAACATTTTCTTCCAAAACAGTAATTTCAGATTCTTGATCTTGTGGGTCAAGAAACATATCTATTAAAGACGTTTCAAAAAGATCAAATGACGCAGAGTTGTCCGTTGGACTTGCATAATTAGATTGTGCAGACGGAGGATATGCGTCTTCACCCTCATCATGAGCTAAATCAATAAGCTCCACCCTTTTAATTTTAAAAAACATAAAATATCTATGCACTGATCAATGTTTGCATAAACAAATATATGTGAGTAACACAATTACTTATAAAAGGTAAAATTATTTTTTTAAAATTAGCACCAATTTTCAGACATAGAAACGTTTATGATAAAAAGTTACACAAATAATTTTTTTAATTTATTTTTCATGTTTGACAAAATACAAATAACTAATTTGTCTACAATAATTATACTATTTTAAAAAGATTCAATTAAACTATAAAATAAAGGGAGGTAATAAATCTCCAGGAAAATGAAAATTGAGTATTAATTACCCCATTAGGATAAATAAAATAGTGTTCATAAATCTTATAATTTATAATTTATATAAGTATATTCTTTACTTTCTTATTAAAATCTTACCTCTGAAAAAACCCTTTTAAGACCTAGAATTATCTTTGGACACTTTATCATGGTTTAATATTTTACATGTAGCATTAAATAGTGTGCGCCGTGAAATACTGTCCATAACAAGGACAATTTTTCATACATGTAACATTTTATAATGTCCTATTTCAGGACAGTATTTCATAGCATCGGACATCATTTAATAACAAACTTTCTATGTAATATTGTCCGGCCGGACATTTTTACACAGGACACAATTATGTCTTACAGCGGCGGCATAAACTATTTGTATAAAGCTTTATATTTCAGAAGGTAGAAGACCTGGATGCTTCATACCTTATGTCCGTCTGTCATATGTCCATTGTCCTTGACCTCATTTTCTTGGTTCAGTGACTGCTTGAAAAAAATGTATAGTTTTTTGTCATGTGAATTTCTCACTTGTTATGAGTAATAGGATAACTATATTTGGTATTTAAATGTCCGTCAGACAGGGTTCACCTGACCTCGACCTCATTTCTTGGATTAGTTATCAAGGTTAAAGTTACATGATTAGGTCCGTTTCTCAAATACTATAAGCAGAAGGTCAACTATATGTGGTGTATGAAATGATTGTAAGGGGTACATGTCAGTCTGGCAGGTTTCACCTGACCTTGACCTCATTTTCATGGTTCATTGGTCAATGTTAAGTTTTTGTGTTTTGGTCTGTTTTTCAAATACTATAAGCAATAGGTCAACTATATTTGGTGTAAGGTGTACTTGTCTGTCTGGCTGGTATCATTTGTCCTTGACCTCATTTTCTTGGTTCATTGGTCAATGTTAAGTTTCTGTTGTTTGGTCCTCTTCTCAGATACTATAAGTTAAAGGTCAGGTATATGTGGTGTATGGAATGATTGTAAGGTGTGCATGTCTGTCTGGCAGGTGTCATCTGACTTTGACCTCATTTTCATGGTTCATTGGTCAATGTTTAGTTTCTCTTGTTTGGTCCTCTTCTCAGATACTATAAGTTATAGGTCAACTATATGTGATGTATGGAATGATTGTAAGGTGTGCATGTCTGTCTGACAGGTTTCATCTGACTTTGACCTCATTTTCACTGGTCAATCTTGGTAGGACACCTCGCTTTTGACCTTGACCTCAATTTTATGCTTGAGTGACCTGCATCACATTTCTCAGCAACTGTAATACCTAGACTGACCAAATTTGGTCTATTTATATTTCTTTGTGGGTACATGCCAGTCTGACACTTGTCCCTGGACCTTGACCTCAATTTTATGCTTGAGTGACCTGCATCACATTTTGGTAGTTAAGTCTATTTCTCGGCAACTGTAATACCTAATCCCACCATATTTGGTCTATTTATATTTCTTGGTGGGTACATGCCAGTCTGACACTTGTCCCTGGACCTTGACCTCAATTTCATGGATGAGTGACTTTCATCGAATGAGTGACTTTCATCCAAGTTTCTTGATTATTATGAGCTCACCTCACCTGAAAGGCCATGTGAGCTATTGCCATCACTTTGCGTCCATCGTCCATCCGTCTGACGTGCTGCCCGCCCGTCTGTCTATCAGTCCGTCTATCCATCTGTTAACTTTTCACATTTTCAATCTTCTTCTCCAAAACCCTATGGCCAATTGAAACCAAGCTTGGTGGGAATGTACATTGGATGGTCCTCTACAAAATGTATGTTTTTGGTTGTGATCCAAAATTCAACATGACTGCCCAGGCCATTTATGCACTCTGATAGGCCAAAATTTTAAAATATTTCTTCTCTGAAACTACAAAAATAATTGAATTGTTATATTGCAGGAATGATCCTTACATGTCCTCTACAAAGTTTATGTTTTTCGGGCTGATCTGAAATCTAAGATTGCCACCACCATGGGACACATTTAACATAGGATCCTAAGGGAAATACATATAAACGTCTTCTTGTCAGAAACTGTTTGACAGATGGAAGTAAAATTATGCCTGAATGATCAGATAATGGTCCCTAATAAAATTGATGTTTTTGGTGCCGATCCGAAATTCAGCATGACCCAGAATGTCAACCGGATGGCCGCCACAGCCGAACTTAGTTAAACAAAGGACCCTATGGGAAAATTCATTAAAAAATCTTGTTTGAAACCACTTAGCCAATTGGAACTAAACTGGGCAGAAATGGTCCTTAGGTGGTCCTCTTTCAGAATTATGTCCTATGACCCAGAATCTCAACAAAGATGGCCCTCACAGCTGAACTTAGTTAAACATAGAACCCTTTGGGAAAATTCATTAAAAAATATTCTGATCTGAGACCAATTGGCCAATTGGGACCAGGCTTGGCAACAATGGTCATTAGATGTTCCCCTTTCATAATTGTTTCCGCTGACCTGGCCTGTCAATCTTGACATTGACCTCAATTTTATGCTTGAGTGACTTTACATTTTCGAGATTAGGTCTATCTCTCAGCAACTTTAATAAATAGACCCATCTTTTTTGGTCAATAGATAGTTCTTAGTGGGTATATGTCGATATGACACCTGCTTTTTGACCTTGACGTCAATTTTATGGGTGGGTGACCTGTGTCACATTTTTGTGATTAAGTCCATTTCTTAGCAACTGTAATACCTAAGCCAACCATATCTGGTCAGTAGATAGTTCTTAGTGGGTACATGCCAATCTGACACCTGTCTCTGGACCTTGACCTCAATTTCATGCCTTAGTGACTTGTGTTTAGGCTTGAATGATATGCATGAGATTTTTCGGTCAAATTATCGCCTGACCATTACTATTTTTTTTAATGCATTTTCCTGTGATTTGCAATGTGGGGTATTAGATAATCATTATTCTGCATCCATGTGGATACTCATGCGAGACATTTAGTGTGTCCACTCTTGTTTTCTTTATGTAAAGCCTTTTTAGAAAATCTTTTTTAGGAAGAAAGATTTATAAAACATAAATTCTTTCTTAGGAAGACAATATTGAACTGTAATTAAGTTTTGTAGTTGTACTGCTATTCACTTCTGAGAAAGAATTCAAAAGTTGATGGGATATGTAATGTTTCAAAATAAAAGGATCTTTAATGATGTATTTGTTTTCTTAAATAGACCAATTTGAGGGTCACATGCTGGGAAGTTATCAGATTTTGACAATTTTGTTCCTATATATTCCTACACAACATATATAAATTTTCCTTATTTTTGGATTTTTGCACTGTCTGTACTTTCAACAATGTAGTCAATGGAAGCCTTTAGTCAACTTATCCGTTTGTTACAAATGGTTTCCTATTTTTAGCTCACCTGACTCAAAGGGTCATTGTCCTCTGAAACTACTTGGCCAAATGGAAACAAACTTGGCAACAATCTTCATTAGGGTATTTAGTTTAAAAATGTGTCTGATGACCCCGCCTGCCAACAAACATGGCCGACATGGCTAAAAATAGAACATAGGGGTAAACTACAGTTTTTTTCTTATATCTCAAAAACTAAAGCATTAAGAGCAAACTGACATGACAAAAATAGAACATAGGGGGGTAAACTGCAGTTTTTGGCTTATATCTCAAAAAACTAAAGCATTTAGAGCAAAACTGACATGTGGTAAAAATGTTTATCAGGTCAAGATCTACCTGCCATGAAATTTTCAGATGAATCAGTCAACCCTTTGTTGTGTTATTGCCCCTGAATTGTTAATTTTAAGCAAATTTTGCAGTTTTAGGTTATTATCTTGAATATTATTATAGATAAAGACAAACTGTAAACAGCAAAAATGTTCAACAAAATAAGATCTACAAATTAGTCAACAAGACCAAAATGATTGATTGACCCCTTATTGGAGTTTTTGCCCTTTAAAGACGGCATCCAGCGTTAACTTTCCTTTAAAGATCTCTTCTTCTGAAACCACTGGGGCAATTGGGACCAACCTTTGGAGGAATAGTCCTTGGGTGGCCCTCTTCTAAAATATATCCGGCATCCCTGACTTCCAACCGACATGGCTGCTGTTACTAAAAATAGAAAAAAGGGGGGATGATTTGAAAAAATCTTCTTCTATGAAACTACAAGGCCAATTGGAACCAAACTTGGCAGTAATGGTCCTTAGGAGGTCCTCTTTCAGAAATATGTCCGATTTCTTGGATTGTTAACCAAGATGGCCTCCATAGCCAAACTTAGTTTAACATAGGACCCTCTGTGAAATTCACTCAAAAATCTTTCTTGTCTGAAACCAGCTAGTCAATTAGGACTAGACTTGGTAGCAATGGTCCTTAGATGGTCCTCTTTCAGAATTACGTCCGATTACCCGGACGGTCAACCAAGGTGGCTGCCACAGCCGTTCTCAGTTTAACATAAGGCCCTATGGGAAAATTCATTGAAAAATTTTCTTGTCTGAAACCACATGACTTATTGGAACCAGACTTGGCAGCAATCGTCCTTAGGAGGTCCTCTTTCAGTAATGTTTCCAATTTCATGGACTGTGAATCAGCCGGACTTAGTTTAGCATAGGACCCTGTGGGAAATTCACTCAAAAATCTTGTCTGAAACTACTGAGCCAACTAAACTTGGTAGCATTGGTCCTTAGATAGTCCTCTTTCAGAATTGTGACCGATTGCCCGGATATTCAACCAAGATGGCCACGGCCGAACATGGTTAAATATTGGACCATATGTGAAAATTCATTTAAAATCTTCTTGTCTGAAACTACTTACCCAGTTGGAACAAGACTTAGCAGTGTTGGTCCTTAGATGGTTCTCTTTTAGAGATGTTTCCATTGACCTGGACTGGCAACCAAGATGACTGCCATACCTGAACTTTGTTTAACATAGAACCCTATAGAAAAACCAGCCAAATTGATTGCAACACTTAAATTTTTAGTCCTGCTCAAGGTGAAAAGTTAAATCCAGGTGAGCGATACAGGCTCTTGAGAGCCTATAGTTTAATACCACAATAAGGTAAGATATATGGCATGGCTATATACTACTATTAGGAGGTACATGTATTTCAAAAGTAAGGTTGGAATCTGTACCTTTAAGGTGAAGGTCACAATAAAAACACTGTTCTTTGGTCGTTTAATGATATTGAATCAAGAGTTTACCCATCATTTACTTTTCATTTCAATTATATGTATAATTTGGACAATTTTTTTTTAAGTTTCCTGTTACAAAGGAGCTCACCTGGATTTCTGGAAAACAGACCACTTCTCCCATGTTTGATTCCACTTGGCTCAATTGTTTCAGACATGAAGATCTTTATTTTGCCTATGGGTCCTATGTTAAACTAAGTTTGGCTGTTGCAGCCATCTTCATAGTGTGGGACATCACACATAATTTTGATTGATGACCATCTAAGGACCATTTCACCGAAGTTTGGTCTCAATTGGTTCAGAAGTTTCAGAAGAAAAGATTTTGAAATATTTTTTGGTAGATTTTTCTATTTGTAGTAAGTGTGGCCATATTGCATTGAGATCTGGACCCCAAGACCCAATTTTGAAATGGAACAACAATGTTACTTTTCAATTTGCCCACTGGTTTTAAAAAAGACAGTTTTAAAAGAAAGTTTACTACAGACTCCAAGTGATGGCAATAGCTCACATTGCCATTTATTGCATTGTATTACATGAACATTTATACCTGCATCATAATCTCAACTTATTTTTTGATATTATTCTAGCATCTAAGATTTATTGTTCTGTCAGCCTTAATTAATTGCATTTTAAAGTATTTAGATAACATGCCAAATGAAGGTGAATTATATCCTAATAGAATCCAATATTTTACCTGAAAATACTTCAGTGCTGTTTTAGCAAATCAATCACACAGTATAAACAAGTAACAACTATTTACAGGTAAAAAAATCTCTCCTCTAGCATGAATTTTTCAGTGGAGCTCGAGTGTTGTACTGCAACACCCTCGATTTATGAGTGGCCTTGGTGGTCTTGTTGTAGCGTGTTCGCCTCGAGGGTTAGATCCCTCGCCGGGCCATGACATGTCTTCCTGCGCACAGTTACCTCGTGAACCAGCACATTAAAAATGCCCAGCGTGTCGGTCTAGTACAAAGCAGGGATCATATTCATTATCATATCAACGTGTTTTCGTCCTTATATTTACCTGGCTGCCACTGGACGTTAAACAACAATTCATCCATCCATCCCTTGATTTATGGAACTATATTTTAAGTCTGTTAAATGAACATTAATGAAAACCAAAGTGACAACAAAATAGTTTTGTTGTCACTTTGGTTTTCATGCTGCTAATTCTACTCTACATTAAACAAATTGGTTCAGGTCAGATCATTGATGTTTTGCTAGACAACTGGGCCCAGTTCTTTAAAAGTTAATTACAATTTTCATTTTCAAATTTTCTCTTCTTTGATTATGCCTAAGGACTGAAAATTTTCTTACGGGTTGATCCTATGACTTTGTGTACAGAAATATTACCAGAATAGTGGAAAGTGAAAAAAGTGATTAACTTTTGAACAACTAGGCCCTGGTGTTTTAAAGATATATATTTCTTTTTAGCTCACCCGGCCAAAGGCCCTGTGAGCTTTTGTTATCACTTTGTCACCGTCATCCATCCGTCTGTTAACTTTTCACATTTTTAGCTCACCTGACCCAAAGGGTCAAGTGAGCTTTTCTCATCACTTGGCGTCCGTCGTCCGTCATCCGCCGTCCGTTAACTTTTACAAAAATCTTCTCCTCTGAAACTACTGGGCCAAATGGAACCAAACTTGGCCAAAAGCATCATTAGGGTATCTAGTTTAAAAAATGTGTCCAATGACCCCGCCCGCCAACCAACATGGCCGACATGGCTAAAAATAGAACATAGGGGTAAACTGTAGTTTTTGGCTTATATCTCAAAAACTAAAGCATTTAGAGCAAAACTGACATGGGGTAAAAATGTTCATCAGGTCAAGATCTACTTGCCATGAAATTTTCAGACGAATCAGTCAACCCTTAGTTGGGTTATTGCCCCTGAATTGTTAATTTTAAGGAAATTTTGCAGTTTTATGTTATTATCTTGAATATTATTATAGATAAAGGCAAACTGTAAACAGCAAAAATGTTCAACAAAGTAAGATCTACAAATAAGTCAAGATGACCAAAATCATTGATTGACCCCTTATAGGAGTTTTTGCCCTTTAAAGACGGCATCCGACGTAAACTTTCCTTTAAAGATCATTTCCTCTGAAACCACTGGGCCAATTGGGACCAAACTTTGATTGAATGGTCCTTGGGTGGTCCCCTCCCAAAATTATGTCTGGCATTCCCGACTTCCAACCGACATGGCTGCTGTTACTAAAAATAGAAAAAGGGGGGATGAATTTCAAAAATCATCTTCTATGAAACTACAAGGCCAATTGGAACCAAACTTGGCAGTAATGGTCCTTAGGAGGTTCTCTTTCAGAAATATGTCCGATGACCCGGACTGTTAACCAAGATGGCCACCACAGCCGAACTTAGTTTAACATAGGGCCCTATGGGAAATTCATTGAAAAATCTTCTTGTCTGAAACCACTTGACATATTGGAACCAAACTTGGCAGCAGTGGTTCTTAGGAGGTCCTCTTTCAGAAATGTGTTGGATTTCGTGGACTATGAACCAAGATGGCCACGACAGCCAAACTTAGTTTAACTCAGGACCCTATGGGAAATTCACTCAAAAATGTTTTCGTCTGAAACTACTGCGTCCATTGGAACTAAAGTTGACAGCATTGGTCCTTAGATGGTCCTCTTTCAGAATGATGTCAGATTACCTGGATTGTCAACCAAAATTGCCGCCACGGCTGAACTTAGTTAAATATAAGATCCTATGGGAAAATTCATTTAAAAATCTTCTTGTCTGAAACAATTTAGCCAGTTGGAACAAGACTTACATGTAATGGTCCTTAGATGGTTCTCTTTTTAAAATGTGTCCATTGACCTGGACTGTCAACCAAGATGGCTGCCACAGCTGAACTTAGTTTAACATAGAACCTTATAGAAAAACCAGCCAAATTTACTGCAACACTTAAATTTTTAGTCCTGCTCAAGGTGAAAAGTTAAATCCAGGTGAGCGATACAGGCTCTTGAGAGCCTCTAGTTATCTTCTCCTCTGAAAATCATGTAAATATCACTAAATTATGTAAATCTGCAAAAGTAAAAATATTTTTGTTTTTGTTTATTGTTATTGAAATATTTTTTAACCCCTTACTCTGCGAATGCAGCAGTTCATAATCCTCAATGTAATGAAGCTGAAACTGTATATCTGAAGAAGAAATCACTGGGCCAAATTGAACTGAATTTAGCAGGAAGCATTTACGTAAGGTCCTTTATAAAGTTTGCTCATTTCGTCCTGATCGGACAACAAACATGGCCACCATGGGCAATTGTTGTTTCTGATTAGCTGAGTTTTCAAAAATCTTCTCTGAAACTGCTTGTCCAAATGGAACGAAACTTGACAGGAAGCATGTTATGGGAGGTTCTTTACAAACTATCCTCATTTCCTCCCGATTGGGCAACAAACATGGCTCTCATGGGCAGTTCTTGTTTCTGTTTGGTTGATTAAAAAAAAAATTTTCTCTCTGAACTGCTTGGCCAAAACTGTCAGCCAAACTTGAAAGGAAGCATCTGTGGAAAGTCTTTTATGAAATTAATTTTTAATTGGCTGTCATGGGCAAATCTTGTTTATGTTTGCTGATATAAAGCAATCTTCTCTGAAACCGCTTGGCCAAATGGAACAAAATTTTACAGGAAGCATGTTATGGGAGGTTCTTTACAAACTGTCCTCATTTCCTCCCGATCGGGCAACAAAAATGGCTGTCATGGGCAATTCTTGTTTCTGATTGGTTGATTAAATTTTTTTTTTTATCTTGAACTGCTTTGCCAAAACTGTCAGCTAAACTTGACAGGAAGCATCTGTGGAAAGTCTTTTATGAAATTAATTTTTTTTTCATCATGATTGGACAAAAAGCATGGCTGTCATTGGCAAATCTTGTTAATGTTTGCTGATATAAAGCAATCTTCTCTGAAACCGCCTGGCCAAATGGAACACAACTTGCCAGGAAGCATCTGTGGGAGGTTTTTTTTTTTACAAAGTTTCCTCATTTTGTCCAGAACATGGCCACCATGGACAATTTTTTTTTCTGATAGGTTGATTTTTAATTAAAATTTTTTTTCTCTGAAACAGCTGTGCCAAATAGAGCCAAACTTGACAGAAAGTGTTTATGGAAGGTCCTTTATCCCCTATTTTGTTCCAATTGAATAACAAACATGGCTGCCACAGACAGTTCTTGTTTTCTGATTGGCTTATATAGGACCATATGGGAAATATATACAATAATCTTCTTCTGGACAACTACTGAATATATTGAAACCAAACATTGCATGATTGGTCCTTTTGACGTGCTAACCAAGTGTTGTTACCGATCTATCATCCAAGATGGCTTCGTTTAAGGTTCATGATCACTATTATTTTTCATGTAATGATTCATATAAAATGGCCTAAACCTGACATCATTTTGTTATTTCCCTAAATTTTGCTGGCCTTAAAACTAGATAAAATCTAGTACAGTGCAAAAATCTGCACTACAGGTTTAATTTTCGTGGTACAATTAGAAATGAAATTTTTCACTAACTTGGTCTCAATGAGATCTCCCTGGGCAAACTCTTTTCTGTATTCTACATTTTCCAAAAATACTAAAGAAATTCCAGTTATCCTTACTGCATTAAAAAAATGCCAAATCTTTCCTGTTTCTCATGCATTGTCTTTTAAATCTACTGTTTTTAGCTCACCTGGCCTAAAAGGCCTTATGAGCTGTTCTCATCACTTTGCGTCTGTCGTTGTAAACTTTTCATATTTTTATCAACTCCTCTGAAACCACTGATCCAATTTAAACCAAACTTAAGTGTAATGGTCCTTGGATGGTCCCCTTTAAAACTTATGTTCGGTTTTCTTGGGCGCCATCCAATATGGCTGTCATGGTCGGACATAGTTTAAGTTAGGACCCTATAGAAATTTTAACATTTTCGTTATCTTCTTAGAGACTGTGAGGCCAATTTAAACCAAACTTTGGTGGAATGGTCCTTGGGTGGCCCCTTTTAAAATTTGTTCGGTTTCTCCGAATGCCATGGATGGACATAGTTTAACAATTGATCCCATGGGAATTTTACTTTTTCGTCAACTCCTCTGAAACCACTGACCCAATTTAAACCAAACTTAGGTGGAATGGTCCTTGGATGGTCCCCTTTAAAATGTTTGTTTGGTTTTCCAGGGCACCATCCAATATGGCTGCCATGGTTGGACATAGTTTAACCTTGGACCCTATGGGAATTTTAACATTTTTGTTATCTTCTCTGAGACCATTAGGCCAATTTGAACCAAACTTTGGTGGAATTGTCCTTGGGTGGCCCCTTTTAAAATTTGTGTTTGGTTTCCCCGAATGCCATACAACATGGCTGCCATGGCTGGACTTAGTTTAACATTGAGCCTATGGGAATTTTACTTTTTCGTCAGCTCCCCTGAAACCACTGAACCTATTTAAACCAAACATAAGTGGAATGGTCCTTGGATGGTCCCCTTTAAAAAAATTTTGTTCGGTTTTCCGGCGTCCCGTCCAATATGGCTGCCATGGTTGGACATAGTTTAACCTTGGACCCTATGGGAATTTTAACATTTTTGTTATCTTCTCTGAGACCATTAGGCCAATTTGAACCAAACTTTGGTGGAATGGTCCTTTGGTGGCCCCTTTTAAAATTTATGTTCGGTTTCACCGAACGCATTCGAACATAGCCGCCATGACTGGACTTAGTTTAACATTGAGCCTATGGGAATTTTACTTTTTCGTCAACTCCTGAAACCACTGAACCAATTTAAACCAAACTTAAGTGGAATGGTCCTTGGATTGTCTCCTTTAAAATTTGTGTTCGGTTTTCTGGGGTGCCGTCCAATATGGCTGCCGTCCAATATGGCTGCCATGGTCGGACATAGTTTAACCTTGGACCCTATGGGAATTTTAACATTTTCGTTATCTTCTCTGAGATCATTAGGCCAATTTGAACCAAAATTTGTGTTTGGTTTCCCCGAACACCATCCAACATGGCCGCCATGGCTGGACTTAGTTTAACATTGAGCCTATGGGAATTTTATTTTTTCGTCAACTCCCCTGAAACCACTGAGCCAATTTGAACCAAATTTGGGTGGCCTCTTTCCAAACTTATGTCTGGCATCCCCGACTTCCAGACGACATGGCTGCTGTTACTGAAAATAGAAAAGGGGGGGGATGAATTTCCAAAATCTTCTTCTATGAAACTACAAGGCCAGTTGCAACCAAACTTGGCAGTAGTTGTCCTTAGGAGGTTCTCTTTTAGAAGGATGTCCGATGACCCGGACTGTTAATCAAGATGGCAGCCACAGCCGAACTTAGTTAAACATATGGCCCTATGGGAAAATTCATTGAAAAATCTTCTTGGCTGAAACCACTTGACCAATTGGAACCAGACTTTGCAGCAATGGTCCTTAGGACGTCCTATTTCAGAATTGTCTGATTTCGTGGACTGTGAACCAAGATGGCCGACAGAGCCAAACTTAGTTTAACATAGAACCCTATGGGAAATTCACTCAAAAATCTTCTGGTCTGAAACCACTCAGCCAATTAGAACTAGACTTGGTAGCAATGGTCCTTAAAATGGTTCTCTTTTAGAAATGTGTCCATTGACCTAGACTGTCAACCATCTTGGCTGCCACAGCTGAACCTAATTGAACATAGAACCCTATAGAAAAACCAGCCAAATCTTTAGTCCTGCTCAAGATGAAAAGTTCAATGCAGGTGAGCGATACAGGCTCTTTAGAGCCTCTAGTTTTAATATTTTCAGTAAGTTAATTACTTTCAATCCTCATCGAGTGTTCATTTCGTCATTCTTAACCATTTCAACCATTTACTGTATTAAAAATAGTTGTAATGAGAACGATTTTAAAATATATTTTATTGATTTGTTTTCTACCTGGAAGTTATCTTTCGAAAAGAAATACGAAACAAATTCGGAATGGACTTGTGTATTCATGTTTCACAGAGGAATAAACTGGAAATATTTAAATGAAATGATTTTTTTTTTTAAGAAAACAAATCCTCTTATTAGATATTAAAAGGTTATAGTTATATATATTCTAACAAGACGAATGTCAACAAACTTTAAACACCTGAATTAAAAATGATTTGTGAGATGCTCCAAAACTTTTATCAAAATAAAGTAACGATGCCAAAAGCATGACGTATTATTATGTTTTCCTATTCTTAACATGCATACGCCAGTTCGATCTTGTGCCAAAATTGTTGGGTGAAAAATGAGGTCCGAATGAAAAAATTCTATTTCTAGGATGATTTTCCAATTGTACTAAACATTGTTGTGTTTAGGTGTAAAAAAATTAAGATGACTATGAGTATTTATTGTAAAAGTCCAAATTGACGGTCAGCTGTCGTATTTATCTTCAAGAAACCTTTGGACTTTTTCACACTCCCACAGAAGATGTACAATAGTTTCTGGTTCTTTGTTACACAATGTACATAAAGAATTTTCTATCAAGTTTATTTTTGCCAAAAATGAATTTGTAATTAGCACTAGATGATTGATCTTATATTGAAACCACTGTAGCTTTGAATTTTTGGTAATCTCAAATGGAAGTTTATATATATTTTTTATTTCTTCTCCTGTCATTTCAAATTGGATCATAACTTTTTGTTTGCTTGTAGGATCTGAAGAATTTTGATTAAGTACATTATAAAAATCTTTAGCACCCTTTTTATGTTTCAAGAATAATTCAATAATATGCCCCCCCCCCCAATCACTTCAATAATATTTGGCATGAGTAAAAAAACCAATCCTACTAAGGGGCATCGGTGGCCGAGTGGTCTAGGTAGTTTGTCATGACTACTAATGATCACTAGCCTGTCAACACTGAGGTTGTGGGTTTTGAATCTCACCTGTGGTGGGGTGTGTTCGACCCCGATATTATTTGACAAGGATTTCCAATTTTCCTATCGAAAGTTGGTGGTTCTCTCTGGGTACTTGGGCTTCCTGCATCAATAAAAACTGGCTGCTGCAAAATATCCAAATGTGCTGAAAAAGGTGTAAAACCCCAACTAAACTAAAAAACAAAAATAGGCCCCAACTTGAAAATTCATTTAAAAATCTTCTTGTCTGAAACCATCGGTGCAATTGGAACCAGACTCGGCAACAATGGTTCTTAAATGGCCCTTTTTCAGAATTATGACCTAGACTTTCAACCAAGATATCTGCCATATGCAAACTTAATTTAACATAGGACCCTATGGGAAAACCAGCCAAATTGACTGTAACACTTAGCTTTTTAGTCATGCATGAGGACAAGTTAAATTCAGGTGAGCCTCTAGTTTCACATATTGATATTTCTGTGGAGTTCTAATTTATTGGAATAAGTAAAGACACACAGACCTTTTTCAGCTCACCTCAAGGGGATATGTGAGCTATTCAGCCATCACTTTGCAAAGGTAAATTTTAGAGATTAGTCCTTCCAAAATTGTGTCTGGACTTTTATCAGAATTTTATCGTATCAGCTAGCCCGACATCTAAGATGGTTGCCAATCCCAGACATTTACATTGGACCCTAGGAGAAAATTCACTAATAGATTAGTGAAACCATTGAGCCAAATGGAACAAAACTTGGCAACAATGGTCTTAGGTTGTCCTCTTTCAGAATTGTATCTGATAACCTGGACTGCCATCTAGGATGGATGAAGCAGATGAACTTAGGGAAAATTTACTCTAAATATTCTTTTCTAAAAATCATGAAGCCAATTCAAACCAAACATGGCGGCAGTTGTCATCAGATGATCCTCTTTCAGAATTACATCTGATGAACCAGATGGCAACATTGCAGCTAGCAATGGTTCTTTGTGGTCGTCTTTGAGAATTTTATCTATGATCCAGATTTGCAACCAAGATGGACATAGTCGATCAATTTTGTCTGCTTTAATTCTGCAAATAATACCAATTTGAGCCATACACTCTCCAGGGACCTGCTAGTGTAGGAAAAGACAACTTCCTGGCAATGCACTTACAGGTCGCATTATGTGGATGCCATTAATTGAACTAGTGTGGGTCTTACTACAGTACTTCTGTATTTTGCTGATACTAAATTAGTATGTAGCTTTAAACTTTCATGTATAATGTAATTTCATTGGAATATATTTAGTAAAATGGACTTAAATGAGCATTCAAAAGGAGATGTGTTTTAGTTAAGCCTAAGTAATAAATGAATTGGGTGCTAAAATATTGGATCTCTTACCTTTAAATGGGACAAGTTGTTTTCCTTAAGTGCCCCAGTCAGTGTATATAGGTAAGTACATGTATGCAAGGATATAGTTGACTTTTTGCTAACTGATCACAGTGACCCTTCAGGTCTTAGAAATTTTGTCAGGTAGCTCATAAAAAGTGGCAAAAAAGGAATTTTTTGGTATACAGAACAAGATACCAGATTAAGTTTATAAAACAAAACCTACTTCAAAGTCATTTTCTAAATGAATTATCTTTTGTCCTTCATAAATATCATCTCCATGTTACCAGCACAATGTTTGACTCCCCTTCATCATCTGCCTTATTGTACTTAAATGTAAACATTCACGTTTCACAATTTTCATATTTTTTCAAAGTAAAGTCTAGAGAGCATCACGATCAATTCACCATAAGGTCTAAATCCAACCAATATTCAGCCAAACTTTGTATTGGAGTAGCTTTGTCGTGTTTGCAATGTATATGATTCTGTATTGCAAGGCCAGTTTCATTGGTGCTAAAGCAAATAATAAACTAGTGAATTAATGGAAATGTATTTTCACTAATTACAGGGATTAAGGTAATCAGTAATGCAGGGGGAGTTAACCCACAATCCTGTGCTGATGCTCTGCATAAAGTTTGTTGCTCGGTTGGTGTCAATATGACTATAGCAGTTGTAACCGGTGATGATCTCATACCTAAGGTACGTTTATATCAGTGGAACCTCTGAAAGTCAGTCATTTTTGGGACTGAGTAAATCAGCAGGTTTTCAAATTCCAGTTGGATACCACTCTGATATTATGATTTATAAATTAAAATTAAAATTTACAATGACAACAATCCTTTTTAGCTCACCAAAGGTCCATGTGAGCTATTGTCATCACTTTGCATCTGTTGTCATCATCGTCGTTGTTGTAAACTTTCCATTGAGATCTACTCCTCTGAAACCACTGAACCAATTGGGACCAAACTGTTGGAATGGTCTATGGGTGGTCCCCTTCCAAAATTGTGTCCGGCATCCCTGATTTTCAACCTCTATGGTTCCTGTAATTACTAAAAAAAAGAGGTCACAAATCTGTGGAGGTACATGAAATTTTACAATAGTGGGAACACGTCCAATATCATCTTCAATATTTGAACAATGTAGCAGTCAGTTTGTGTGCCATTTTTGTCGAACCTACATTCCTCCATTCCGTTGTCGGCGGCAGCAGTGTCAGGGGCATCAGTGTTTACATTCACTCTGCGGTTAAAGTATTTTAAAAATTAATT
Source organism: Mytilisepta virgata (assembly GCA_028015205.1). NCBI lineage: Eukaryota > Metazoa > Mollusca > Bivalvia > Mytilida > Mytilidae > Mytilisepta > Mytilisepta virgata. The sequence goes on from CM051520.1 coordinate 47,777,160, forward strand.
ACTTTCTTTATTTGTCATGGAGGCGAGTGAAGGTTTCATCAACCTTAGGGTCTTTGAAGATTGATGTAGTTTTAGTGGTCATAGACCCTTGGAGGTTTTTATACGACTGCAAAATTTTTGCGGTCGTATATTGGTATGACGTTGGTGTTGTCGTCGTCGTCGGCGTCCTCGTCCGAAGACATTTGGTTTTTGCACTATAACTTTTTTATAAGTTAATAGAAATCTATCTAATTTAAACACAAGGTTTATGACCACAAAAGGAAGGTTGGAATTGATTTTGGGAGTTTTGGTCCCAACAGTTTAAGAATTAGGGGCCAAAAAAGGGCCCAATAAGCATTTTTCTTGGTTTTCGCACAATAACTCTAGTATAAGTAAATAGAAATCTATGAAATTTTAACAGAAGGTTTATGACCACAAAAGGAAGGTTGGGATTGTTTTTGGGAGTTTTGGTCCCAACAGTTTAGGAATTAGGGGCTAAAAAAGAGCCCAAATAAGCATTTTTCTTGGTTTTTGCACAATAACTTTAGTATAAGTAAATAGAAATCTATGAAATTTAAACACAAGGTTTATGACCACAAAAGGAAGGTTGGGATTGATTTTGGGAGTTTTGGTCCCAACAGTTTAGGAATTAGGGGCCAAAAGGGTCCAAAATTAAACTTTGTTTGATTTCATTGAAAATTGAACTATTTGGGTTCTTTGATATGCTGAATCTAACCGTGTATTAAGATTCTTAATTTTTGGTCCCATTTTCAAAAAGGTCCAAAGGGTCCAAAATTAAACTTAGTTTGATTTTAACAAAAATTGAATTCTTGGGGTTCTTTGATATGCTGAATCTAAACATGTACTTAGTTTTTAGGGTTAGGTTGCTAAGCAACCAAAACCCTTATGCCGTCGGTCGTTTGGTTAGACAATGAAGGAAACTTTGGAAATCTGGTGTTTTGTGGAAAAAGTTGGACCAGAAGTTTTTGAAACTATGTTTTTATGAGTAAATATGCAAGCTTATCTAGGATTGAAGCTTAAGCAAGGCTAGTTAAGCAGCTTTTTATCTCGATTTTGAGATGACACATGCGCAAAGCAACCTCCATATTTTTCGAATTACGACTATGTTTATATTGGAATATCATATAAGAAAATAAACATTCCGCGGTAAAATAGTCCTAATATTTGTTGTTGCTGGTGCAGTTGTTTTTTAATAGAAATGTAACTGAAACACACCGAGAAGTGTAATTGTCCAGTTATTTAATAAAAGATGTGTGTTTTATTGACGATTTCCTTTTTGTTTTGAAAGCCGTGTAAAGTATTCGCACCTTTTAAAGTGTACAATGCTATCGGCGTAAGGATTTTGAATGTTGACATTTGCACGGATATTTTGGGAAGGATTACAATCAGGTTTATTTTCAAAAGATTTCAAAGGTAAGTTCCATTTTTGTTGTGAACGTGATTGTTAACTTATACAGAACATATTTTGCACATTATTTGCTTATTCTTCTTGTAATTCTGATGGTATTTTGTGTATTTGATTAACCTTTTGACCTGATCATCGTGACTTCATGTTGTCAAACCTGTTGGTCAGTGATAGAATTGCATACAGGTTATTTGAAATGCCGACAACTTGCACATTAAGATTGAAAAACACTGTGTTTATCATTAATTTAGAAAACGGTATTATCGAAGGTATAATGGGTTTATTTTAATTGAAAGCTTGAATGTTTACGTTCTTTTTGTGTATTTGATTAACCTTTTGACCTGATCATCGTGACTTCATTTTGTCAAACCTGTTGGTCAGTGATAGAATTGCATACAGGTTATTTGAAATTCCGACAACTTGCACATTAAGATTGAAAAACACTGTGTTTATCATTAATTTAGAAAACTGTATTATCGAAGGTATAATGGGTTTATTTTAATTGAAAGCTTGAATGTTTACGTTCTGATCTACCTGCACATGCGCAATGTAGTGTAAATAGAAATAACCCCTTTCTACAATTGTCCAAACTTTGTCTTTTTATATAACCTTAATAACTTGAAGACCTTTGATTTCTGTTTATTTTAATTCATCAAATCATTATTATGCGTTTGACTTTTTAAAAAAATTCAATTTAGAGTGATAATTCAAGAAACGTTAGCCGACTCGTGCTTTCTTTGATTGATTAGTGCATATTTATGTACAGACATGCGCAGTAAAGTTGAGTAGTAGAACCTTCAGCTCAGATACACTGTGTTGCGAAAATATACGTTTTAAAAAATCACTGTATATTTTGAAACCAAAGCAATACATATGCTGTCAATTTAAAAAAAAATCAGTCACCTACCCACAGGAACATTATTATATAATAGACACTTTTTCCTCAGAGCTCGTTAACTTTCATAATTGATATATTTCCTTGTAAATAATACTGTTAATAAAAAGAATTCAATACCAAAACCTATTTTGCAATACATTGTACAAACAAAAAGCATTGAAATAATCATCAGCAATGTTTGTACAAATAAAAGTCAAATGCTAGCAACCAAACCCTACCGGTGCTATGCACTTTGATTTTATTATGGGCCCAGTTTTCAAGTTGGTCCAAATCGGGGTCCAAAATTAAAGCTAAAAAAGGGGTAAATTATTTTTTTTTTTTGGGGGGGGGGGGCAATTCTCCACAGCATATTGTATTGCACAAGAAGCAAAAAATTGAATATAAATTCAAATCATATGATCAATTCTAAGTTCTTTGATTTCAGTTATTCTGTGTCAGAAACCTATTATGTGTCAAATATTTCAAGAAATTTTCAATTGCACAGTATTGCGCAATAGCAAGAAATCTTCAATTGCACAGTATTGTGCAATAGCAAGAAATTGATATGTGTGCCCAATTTTAAATTTTAAATTGGTTATTTCTGATTTATATATATAAAAAAACAAATAATACTGATATGGTTTGAATAGGTAAATTAAAAATTTTTAAGTTCTTAGACAACATTCATTCTGTGTCAGAAACCTATGCTGTGTCAAATATTCATTCACAATCCAAATTCAGTATTGTATCAAGCTTGAATGTTGTGTTCATAATTGCCCCAACTATTCAGGGTTCGACATCTGCGGTCGTATCTAGCTGCACCCAGTGGAGCATTTTATTAATTCTTAATTATGTCCAATAATCCAGACTTTTGTTTCTTAGGTGCTTTTATGGTTATTGATTGAAGGCAAATTGAATCCTGGTGAGCAATACTGTCTCCTAGGAGCCTCTAGTTCATCATTTGCTCTGGAGCTTATGAGAAGAATGTAACCAACGTTTGCAGGAATCTCATATGGAAGGACAGATTCAAATGATCCACCTTTTTATTATACCCCCCGCTAACAAAGTTTGGGGGGGTATATAGGAATCACCTTGTCCGTCTGTCTGTCCGTCTGTCCGTCTGTCCATATATCTTGTAAGCGCAACTCCTCCTAGACCGCTCAATGGATTTCAACAAAACTTTACAGAAAGGAAGTACATCATCCAAAGATGTGCATGAAGAAAAATCTTTGCTTTCCGATATCACACAAGGGAGATAATTAGACTTCTATTTTTTTTTTGGCTTATACATTATAAATGAACCTCGTAGGCGCAACTCCTCCTAGACCGCTCAATGGATTTCAACGAAACTTTACAGAAAGGAAGTACATCATCCAAAGATGTGCATGAAGAAAAATCTTTGCTTTCCGATATCGCACAAGGGAGATAATTGGACTTCTATTTTTTTTGGCTTATACATTATATATGAACCTCGTAAGCGCAACTCCTCCTAGACCACTCAATAAATTTCAACGAAACTTTACAGAAAGGAAGTACATCATCCAGAGATGTGCATGAAGTAAAATCTTTGCTTTCTGATATCACACTAGGGAGATAATTGGACTTCTATTTTTTTTGGCTTATACATTATATATGAACCTCATAAGTGCAACTCCTCCTAGACCGCTCAATGGATTTCAATGAAACTTTACAGAAAGGAAGTACATCATCCAAAGATGTGCATGAAGAAAAATCTTTGCTTTCTGATATCACACAAGGGAGATAATTGGACTTCTATTTTTTTTGGCTTATACATTATATATGAACCTCGTAAGCGCAACTCCTCCTAGACCACTCTATGGATTTCAACGAAACTTTACAGAAAGGAAGTACATCATCCAAAGATGTGCATGAAGAAAAATCTTTGCTTTCCGATATCACACAAGGGAGATAATTGGACTTCAAAGCGGGGGGTATCCTTTGTGAGCTTTGCTCACAGTACATCTAGTTTAGGTCAAAGTTCAAATGTCAAGGTCACTATCATGGGGATTAGTGTCCATTCCAATGATAGCTATCTAGTTTTAATAAAATTATGTTTTTTTATGAAAATTATTAGAAACATTCAGTTGAATTTATTATGTTAGTTGAAAATATGTTAATTGACTGTAGAATTAAACTTTATAAGGCTGAAGTGAGATGAATGAAATATAAAACTTAACTGATGACAGTTGATAATATATTCTCACATGGCTTTTTGAACTTAAAATAAATAATGTTAAATCTGACAGATTGAGATAAGCAAAAATTATTCTTGCATTTTACAATTCATTACATCTTACACATTATTAAGTCTGCCAAACGAAGTGGGAGACGGAGTTTGATTTGCGATTTTTATCGAACATTATTTTCTTCCTCTCAAATTTTTTTCGTTGAGTTGTGACCAATAACCATCTCATATCATATATTTTATGATACACTGTGACACCTATTAAATGATATATACCTCGTTCCTCTGGGGGGGGTCATCAATTATCTCATAAACCGTTAAAATCCCCTAAACCATACATTTTCTTATTCCCCATGGTAAGATGCACCAAGTGACATGTACCTCGCTTCCCCAGGGGGTTAACCACTCCCATCAATAATGTTCAATTATCTCATAAATTTTTTAATGTCAATCGCGACATCATTATGAAGAAACGGCGCTGATATAAACTATACCGTGATTCCCCTTTAAATGATACATACCTCATTACTCAATTGGCATCATTCTCGCCCCCTGTAATCAATTATCTTGAATTATATAAAATCAAAAATCTGTAAGAAACCCTACACTTAAACCATATATTTTCTTTTTCCCCATGACAAAATGCATGAACTGATATATACCTCATATATCCAAGGGTGCATCCCCACCCCCTCGAATCATTAATCTTTAATTATCTCGTAAAGCATTGAAGTCTCTGCCCCTAAATCATATATTTTCCTTTTCCCCATGATAAGACAAACAGATTGAAAAAACCTAACACCCCCACCAAAAAATGGAGGGTCAAACCCCCCCCCCCCCCCCCCCCAGCCAAATTAATAACTTTTAATTATTTCTAAAATCCATAAAAATGTTTATCCCTTTAACACGTTTTAATACGCAATGTCCAAATCTCATAAACCATTTAACTCCACTCCCTGTAACCACATATATTTCTAATTGCCTATAAGGAGATGCAATGGGAATGGGGTATTTCTTTGAGATCTTTGGCCCTTAATTATAAACATTTGTATTCTTTGTGAAAAGCTCAGATATCCTCAGAGTTCATGTCCCACCCCTTTAAACACTGAATGTATAATCAGTGTTTGTGAATAGCTTTGAAACTGTTGTCGAGGATTATCATTATACCCATGACAAGATCTAGTGAAAGCACAATTGGTATTGTTCGTGGGGATAATTTACTATTCCCGGAATATAATAAATGATTATATATCATAAAAAATTCTCCAATAATATTTATACCCCCCGCAAACAAAGTTTGGGGGGGTATATAGGAATCACCTTGTCCGTCCGTCTGTCTGTCTGTCTGTCGCTCCGTCTGTCCGTCTGTCCATATATCTTGTAAGCGCAACTCCTCCTAGACCGCTGAATGGATTTCAACGAAACTTTACAGAAAGGAAGTACATCATGCAAAGATGTGCATGAAGAAAAATCTTTGCTTTCCGATATCGCACAAGGGAGATAATTGGACTTATTTTTTTTTTGGCTTATACATTATATATGAACCTCGTAAGCGCAACTCTTCCTAGATCGCTCAATGGATTTCAACAAAACTTTACAGAAAGGAAGTACATCATCCAAAGATGTGCATGAAGGAAAATTTTTGCTTTCTGATATAACACAAGGGAGATAATTGGACTTCTATTTTTTCCAGTCAACTGAAACTTTACCCTGGGCAACGCAAAGCGGGGGGTATCCTTTGTGAGCTTTGCTCACAGTACATCTAGTTTATGCTAAACTGTAATGGTCTAACTTTTTAGCTCACCTCACCCGAAGGGTCATGTGTGCTATTGCCATCACTTGGCATCCCTCGGGGTCCGTCCGTCGTCCGTCGTAAAATTTTAAAAAAATCTTCTCCTCTGAAACTGCTGGGCCAATATGAACCTAGCTTGGTCTGAATCATCACCAGGGTACCCAGTTTCAAAATTATATCCGATGAGTCCAAGGACCAAACAACATGGCCGCTGTTACTATAAATAGAACATAGGGGTAAATTGCTGTTTTGGTTAATAACTCAAAAACCAGTACAGATATCGAAAATCTGACATGGGGTAAAAATGATCAACACGGCAAGATCTACCTACCCTGCAATTTTGAAGTTAATTGGAATACCCATCTTGGAGTTATTGCCCTTTTTTTGTGAAATTTTCAAATTTTTTATACATTTTGTCTTATATTTTGAAAAGTATTAGAGATAGAGGTTAAGTTTTATTGCAAAAATGTTCAGCATGTCAAGATCAACATACCCTCTAATTTTGTTATAAATCAGAATACCCATCTTAGAGTTATTGCCCTTTCTTTGTCAAATTTTCAACATTTTAATATATTTTGCCTTATATTTCGTTAACTATAAGAGATAGAAGTTAAGTTTAAATTGCAAAAGTATTTGGTTTATCGACTGCATGCTTCATGACACAAAACCAAAAGGATTTCAAATGTTGTAATAAGAGTTATGTCCCCTTAATGAAAAGCAGTTTTCGCTAAAATTTTTTACTTGAAAACTATGACATGTACAGGCATGGGACTTTCACTATTGGTCATAGGACCAAATAAGCTATTGAAAGGGGTCAAGGTTAAATCTCAATTTTGACCTTGACCTTTGACTGCAGACCTTGTTATCGAAATAACTCAGAAACCTTAAGAGATAGCTAATGAAATGTATTGGGAAAAATGTTTATCTTGTCAAGATCTAAATTTGTCTCATTAGAACTGAAGTTCTACGATGACTCCATATAGGAGTTACTGCCCTTGATGCATGTTTGTTTTATACTATATGTCGAAAACCATTATATGATGAAAATGTTAATACAAAAAAAGATCAGTTTCAAAGGATCTACATATATTTATGCTCAGGACACTATTATAGAGCCGTAGAGGTCAAAATGGAAGGTCAAGGGTCAAGGTCATTGAAAGGTCCTTAGCAACTGATAGAAAAGTACCTAGCAACCATATATATTTATGTTCAGGAATCTTTTTTAGAGCTGTAGAGATAAAAAGGAAGGTCATTGGTCAAGGTCATTGAAAAAGTCCTTAGTAACCGGTGGAAAAGGACCTAGAAATCATATATATTAATGCTCAGGACCCTATTATAGAGCCATAGAGGTTAAAATGGAAGGTCAAGGGTCAAGGTCATCGAAAAAGCCCTTAGCAACTGATGTAAAAGTACCCAGCAACCATATATATTTATGTTCAGGAACTATTTTAGAGCTGTAGAGGTCAAAATCAAAGGTCAGTGGTCAAGGTCATTGTGACAGTCCTATATTTTGACTATACAAGTCAAAATAGAAGGTCAACAGTCATGCTTAATAGCCTTAATTGCAATTTGACACAGGGGAGACCTTGCAATTGTTCTCTGAACAATTGTCTTTTGGTCCCATTTAAAAATGGTATCGGACATGTCCTCACCTGGTCCAAGATGGCCACCAGTTGGGAACATAGTTTAACATTGGACACTCACCTGATCCAAGATGGATACTAGCAGGGAACATAGTTTAACATTGGACCCATGGGGAAATGTATTCAAATATCTTCTCCTCTGAAACCGCTGGGCTAATTTGAACCACACTTGGTCACAGTAGTCTGGATGGTCCAATTTAAAAATTGTAGCTGACATGTTCAGACCTGATCCAAGACGGCCACCAGCAGGGAACATAGTTTAACATTGGACCCAATGGGAAAAATGTATTCAAAGATCAATTAAGTTCTCTTCTGAATCTACTGTACCGATTGGAACCACACTTGGTTACTATGATCCTTGGGTGGTCCCCTTTAAAAAATTGTATCCAACATGTATGCTCCAACTGAAAGAACACTGCCAGCAGGGAACATGATTTAACATTTGACTCTTATGAAACTGCTATACCAATTGGAACCAAACTAATTTACAATTGTTCTTGGATAGTCCCCATTAAAAACTATCTGACAGGTCCACATTACATCCTATGCCAGCAGAGTGGTGTATCCAGGTGAGCTATATAGGCTCCTGGGAGCCTCTTGTTTATTTTTTGTTCGATTTTTATGGGGCTTGTTTATTATGTTCCTTGCTGCGGAAAAGAAAAAAAAAATCACTTTCGATCCGCTTTGTCGTCTGTTATTGTTTTTGAGATATAAGGTGACATGCTAATTTTTGAAGCTTTTTAATTCTTCATTGGATTTGATAATTTTTAATAAATGATTCCTCATGAAAAAAACCAACAAAAGTTACTGCAGAATTTTTATGCCCCCGTGACAAAATGTCGGGGGGGGAGGCATATTAATTTACCCCTGTCCGTCTGTCTGTTGTGTCGTCCATCTGTCCGTCCGTCTGTTGTGCCGTCCATCCGTCCGTCCGTTTGTCGTGCTGTCTGTTGTGCCGTCCTGCCGTCCCTTCGTCCGTCCGTCCGGATTGGGATACATTGTTTGTCAAAGTTTTGGAGATACAAGTTTAATATTTTGTAGGATGTTCATATACATTATGAAGGTGTGCATGGCCTCAGGATTTTGATTTTTTTCAAATTTTTGGTATTATCTGTATAAAGAGTTCATGGTTTGTCCGGCTATCTTACCCCACAGTTTTGGAGATACATCTTTAATATTTTATAGAATGTTCATACATAAAATGGGTTGTGCATGGCCACAGGATATTGATTTCTTTTAAATATTCTGAAAATGACAGGTAGTTGGACTTTTTTTTTGCAAGCTCCTTACTAATAAAAAGATCATGGTTGTCGGGCTATCTCCTCATATTTTGTAGGATGTTCTTACACATAATCGAGGTGTGTCTGGCTTGGGCATCATTTGTGTCTTACAGACAGCATAACAGTTTCAAGTTGTATGCCAACATCACTGTTTCTCAAATCTAAATAATGTGGAGCTATACTCATGCATATGGCAGGGCAGAAAAAAGGGGGGGGGGGGGGCATTCTCCATATCTAGTTCTAGATGCCTTCACATTTTGAGCTGATTTTTGGTATGTGAGTCTACGTTGATGGGTTAAAGATCAAGTTTAGGTTTCGTTCCGCTCAGCTGTCCATTAACATTTCACATTTTAATCTTCTCCTCTGAAACCACTGGGCCAAATGGAATTAAATGTGGCAGGAAGGATCTATGTAAGGTCCTTTATAAAGATTGCTCATTTCGTCCCGATCGGACAACAAACATGGCCGACACGGGCAATTGGTGTTTCTGATTGGCTGAGTTTTCAAAAATCTTCTCTGAAACCAAATGGAACAAAGCTTGACAGGAAGCATATATGGGAGGTCCTTTATAAAGTTTCCTCATTTTGTTTCGATCGAGCAAAAAACATGGCCCTAATAGGCAATTCTTGTTTCTCATTGGTTGATTAAAAATTTTTTTTCTCTGGAACTGCTTGGCCAAATGGAACGAAACTCGACTGGAAGCATCTATGGGAGGTTCTTTACAAAATTTCTTTATTTCATCCAGATCGGAATACATGTATGGTCACCATTGGCAGTTCTTGTTTCTGATTGGCTAATATAAAAGCAGAGCTCAACAATAACGCTTGTCCGATTGTCCGGTACCAGCTGAAAATTCCGTCGGACAATCAACTTTGACTTGGTACTTGTTCGATGGGACAAGTAAAAAAATTCTGAAAGAAGGACTTAGAAATAAAAATATTCATCGGAAACCTTCCAATTTTTAATTTGAAATTCAGGTTATGGTAGCGAGAATTATCGGTAAACCTTACATGCATATGGATGACAAAATTATTTTATTTTCGATTTCACTTTCGAGGGAGAAATATTTAGCAGGGAATGAATTTTACTGTTCTTCTATTTAATCTGAATCGCGTAAACGTTTTATCAGGCGGAATAAATATGAATGTAATTGCGTGTTTCAATTAACAGTGAGCGGAGTTAATGTAAATAAATTACGATAAATGGATCTGTTAAAATTGGACATTGACCATGGTATGTTTAAATTTACTCAATAGAACAACTCCTTAAATATTGTTTTATTATTTTAGACACCTTTCTTAAAGCGACTTTACATATCAAACTCAATTTTCGGACAAGTGTCAAATCCTTCCAGACAAGTTGATTTAAGAAAGCACTTGTCCAAAGGGACAAGTTAAAAAAAATGTTATTGTAGAGGCCTGAAAAGAATGTTCTCCTTTGAAATCGCTTACCCAAATGGAACGAAATTTGACAGGAAGCATGTATGGGAGGTCCTTTATAAATTTTCCTCATTTTGTCCCAATCAGAATACAAATATGGCAGCTATGAGCAATACTTGTTTCTGATTGGCTGACATAAAAAAGTCTTCTCCTCTGAAGTCGCTTGGCCATATTGAATGAAACTTGACAGAAAGCATCTAATTGGGAGGTTCTATACAATTTTCCTCATTTCGTCCTGATCAGGCAACAAATATGGCCGTCATGGGCAGTTCTTGTCTTTCATCGGTTGATAATCTTCTTTGAAACCGCTTGCTGAAGGGAACAAGACTTGACAGGAGGTTTTTTACAAAGTGTCCTCATTTTGTCCAGATCAGGCGACAAACATGGCTGCAATGGACAATTCTTGTTTCTGATTTGTTGATTTAAAAAAAAATTTTTTTTTCTCTTTAACTGCTTGGCCAAATAGAGCCAAACTTGACAGAAAGTCTATGACATATAACAAAAATATACAGAACCGCAGAATTGCTTGAAACCAAACATGGTCTGAATGTTCCTCTTAAGGTGCTCACCAAGTGTTGTTACTTTGGTGCCAATCCCTAATTCAAAATGGCCTTCAACAGAGGACTTAGGTTAACATAAAATCCTATTGGAAATACATGCAAAAATCTTCTGGAGAACTGCAAAATTTTAGAATATGCTGACCTGTGAGCAGAAGGACCCACTGAGCCTCTAGTTATATGTATATTGAATTTTGCCTCGCCCATACGCAAATGAATGAAAATGAGAGGGAAAAATCCTGTTGTTAATGACTCCAGTGGGTAAAAGGTCGACATGGTCACTTACTAAGAGAAGAAAGTTAGTTTCTGCTAGGATGACTGGTGTGTTACTGTTATAACGTAATTTTTCTCTCTCCTGCGACGAAAAGTCGTGGAGGCAAGATATAGGTATTACTTTCCGGCGGCAGCTTAAACTTTTGTAAAACTTTAATCACTTTGCACATGTAATACCTACAATTATGATTTATGGTCCACAAGGTAGCTTATCATATAAGGTTTGCCGCAGTATTATGAGTATACTTGTCGGGTGACCCTATCTCATTTTCATGGTTCATAAACATGAATTTAAAATCTGCGTCCAGGTTTCATGGTTAAATCCATTTCTCATTAACTGTTATACCTAGGCAAACCAATATAATTTGTCTATAGATAGTTCTTAGTTGGTACATGCCAGTCTGACACTTGGCTTGGGACCTTGACCTCAATTTCATGCTTGAGTGACTTTGTCACTTTTTCATCGATAAGTCTATTTCTCAGAAACTGTAATACCTAGACCCACCGTACTTGGTCAATAGATAGTTCTTGGTGGGTACATGCCAGTCTAACACCTGGCTTGGGACCTTGACCTCAATTTCATCTTGGAGTGACTTTGTCGCTTTTTCATGGTTAAGTCAATTTCTGAGAAACTGTAATACCTAGACACACTGTATTTGGTCTATTGATAGTTCTTGGTGGGTACATGCCAGTCTGACACTTGTCTCTGGACCTTGATCTCAATTTGATGGTTGAATGACTTTCATCCAAGTTTCTTGATTAAGTCCGTTTTTCAACAACTGTAATACCGGTACCTAGATCTACTGTATTTGGTGTATTGACAGTTCTTAGTGGGAACATGTCAGTCTGACACTTGTTTCTGGACCTTGACCTCAATTTCATGGTTGAGTGACTTCATCCAAATTTCTTAAATCCTTTTTTCAGCAACTGTAATACCTAGACTCATCCATGTTTGGTCTATAGATAGTTCTTAGTGGCAACATGCAAGTCTGACACCTGTCTCTGGACTTTGACCTCAGTTGCATTTTTGTTTTTTGTTTTTTTTTTTTTTTGTAGGTGTTCTTGTGTTAAAAAGAAATTAAGAGTTGACCTTCTTAATAGAGTCTTAATAATTTTATTTAATGAAACAGAAAATGCATTTTATTACACCATACAGTTCTTGTAAACGTTTCAGAAATATTGGGATATATCTCGGCCAATACAGCGTTAAGCAAAAGTTGATCAAGTGTGGCATTGTATGACTGTAAAACTTAGTTCACAAAAAATACCCATATCACGATTCTCAAGTAACCTCTCCTTAAAGGGAAGGACCAAATCGGCACCAGAATTACCATACCCATTGCAAATAAACTTTATAGGAACAATTTCCCCATTTCAGTCTCTGAAAAACAAATAATTTATTGAATATAATGTAAGGCATTCGAGATATCAGTTACTTCATTTTGGAGACCTTGTAACAGTTTAATTACTTGTTTCAAGTTATAAATATTTCAAGTAAATTTCATAATGGATCATTGTAAAGTAAATCCCATTAAGGCATTTTATAGGTTAGCATTGTGTTGTATTTTTATATTTTTTTTATGCAACAGCAAATATTTGTGGTCATATTATGGTATGAGCCTATTTTCGTCTTTGGCAGTAGCTTCATCGTTGTTGTCAGCGTCGACAGACAGTTATGTTTCCACTCTTATGGTTTTGTTCTATTGAATGTATCTTATGATATTTTACCACAAAAGTTAAGTATGAGGCATACATTCATTCGTTTGGGAGACTTAATAAAAGATAGAAAAAGTTTGTTGACATACTAATTTAAGCACTCGTCAAGGTGAATTAAAAGAAAAATCCCCATCAGAATTGGATGAAAAACAAATAATTTTTGTGTTTGAATGCCAACACTAAGTCTTCCAAGCGAAATTCTCCATAAGCTACTGAACAGCCCTGAGATCCTCACCCTATAACAATATATATTCTTACTTCTTATGGGAAGGTGCATTCATTGATGTACAAGGGGGGACTCTAGGGGGTATGATTCACTCCCTCAAGATAGTGACTTTTAAGCCCTTGAGATCCCCACCCTATTAACATATAAAATCTTACTCCTTTTAGGAAGATGCTTTCTTGATGTACAAGGGGTGTCCCTATGGGGTATGCCCTACCCCCTCAAAATAGTTACTTTAAAACCCTATAGATCCCCTCCCTATAACCATATAAATTCTGATTCCTTATGGGAAGGCGTGTTCATTGATGTGGGGTGGGGAGGGGGTGGTCTAGGGGCTTACTTTTTTTTTATCTGTTGACATTTTGCAGTCATATCATGCTTAATAAAGCTCTGTAGTACATTTATATTTGTAGATAGATGAAGTAATCCACAGTAAGATAACTGATATAGACTCAGGTGATCCTTTTCCAAAAACTGTTCATAGTATGAATGCTTATTTAGGGTATGTTTATCAGTATTGGTTTAGTCTTTATCTTGCCCTTGACCAATGTAGTGGTTTTATCTCCGGCGGTAGTAGTGTAAATTAAAAAATTTTTATGTCCCGCCACATATAGATTGGTGCATATAGATTTACCCTTGTCTGTACGTCCGTATGTACGTCCTGATTTGGTTAAGGTTTGCGTTTAGGTCCATTTCTCAGAAACCTATAGTAATATATCAATGATATTTCACCACTACAGTCCTCTTGTATAGTACAACGCAATTCAGGTTGGGTTGCTATAACCTACATTTCATGCTTTAGTGACTTTAAGTTTTGCATTTAGATTCATTTTTCAGATACATATAGTAAGATATCAATGATATTTCACCACTACAGTCCTCTTGTATAGTACAATGCTGTTCAGCAACACCTATATTGTTTTTAGGGGAGGGGCATCTTTGTCTTATAGACACATTTTCTAGTTTTAATAACTTTGCAAACACAATATCTACACTTAACATCTTTTGGCAACAGACACGATATGATACAATCTTTGCAGTGGAATACAAGTCTTTTGACTTTGACTATTTTTGCATGGTTCATTGACTTCATAAATATTTGTATACGCCATGTGAGCTTATGTCATCACTTTGTGTCTGTTGTCTGTAAACTTTACTTTACTTGTATGGAAGGACCTCTAAAAACAATCCACCTTTGGTTCCGGTTGGATGAGCAACAGGGCCAGAGGCCATCTTTGATTTTGATTAAATCTTCTTTGAAACTTAACAAAAGTCACTGAATGTTTTGAAACTGCAGGATTGATGACACCAATACCCTCTACAAACGATCCACTTTTGGTTGAGATTCATCCACTCATCCGACGACTGTGGCTTTTAAAAGTTTCCATGGAAACCGTATGGGAAAGGACTTCTTTGTCATTTTCCCAGGAGCTTATGGGCAGATTATAATTGATGATGGCAGGAATCTCGTATGGAAAGGATAGATGCAAATGATTCACCTTTTTTTTTTTAGGTCAAAGGTCAAATGTCAAGGTCACTTTGAAATTTTGCATTCTTCAACCACCATATTGATACAACAGAACTAATTTTCATTTGGTATACTGTGGATTCATTTATTTTCATGGATGCCAATTTTCGTGGATAGAGGAAAAAAGGCATTTCGTGGGATACCTAAATTCGTGGATTGCTGGCTTAGAAAAAAATATCAAAAGTTGTTGGAATACTTAAATTCGTGGCTTGGCACATCAGATATCATGAAAATACTGCGACAAAACGTGCCAATCAGACTTGATATTGTACAGTAAAGTACAGATCTAAAGCGCTCATTAAATAAAAGTCTAACAAACAGATTCTTTAAATTTGTAACGGAACGATTAAAGCTTGTCATGAAATTAACAACATTAACAAAATCCGTAATTATTTACTCATTAGGTTAAACAGGTGTGAAATATATATTGACAAAATTGCAATCACTTGTCACCAAATACCTTGGGGCATATACATACATATTTTTAATCCGATTACGATCAATAATTTCTGCTTTATTATCTCACCTGGCTATGGCCAGGGTGAGCTTTTGCCATCACTTTGCGTCCGTTGTCCGTCCGTCGTCCGTCCGTCGTTAGCTTTTCATTCAAACATCTTCTCCTCAGAAACCATTTGGCCAATTCCAACCAAACTTTGCATGAGTGGTGTATGGAAGGTCCTCAACAAAATTTCCTCATTTAGTTCTGATTGGTCAAGAAACATGGCCACCAGAGGCAATTCTTGTTTCTGATTGGCTGATTTTCAAAAATCTTCTCCTCTGAAACCACTGGGCCGATTGGTTTGAAACTTAATAGGAATGATCTATGACATGTCCTCTACAAACGATCCTCAATTTATTTTGATCTGACATAAAACATGGCCGTCGTAGCTAAAAATAGAATATAGGGGTGCATGTGTTGTTTTTGGCTTATAACTTAAAAACCGTTACAGATATCAAAAATCTGACGGGGTAAAATTGATCAGCATGACAAGATCTACCTACCCTGAAATTTTGAAGGAAATCCCAAAACCCATTTAGGAGTTATTGCCCTTTTTTCGTCAAATTTTCAAAATTTAACATTTTTCGTCATTTATCTCCAAAACTATTTGAGATAGAAGTGAAATGTAAGTTTGAAAAATGTTTGCCATGTTGAGGTCTACATACCCTGAAATTTTAAAGGAAATCCCAAAACCGATTTAGGAGTTGTTGCCCTTTTTTGTCAAATTTTCAAAATTTTTTTATTCAAAAATCTTCTCTGAAACCGCTGGGGCGATTGGTTTGAAACTTGATAGGAATGACCTATGACATATCCTCTACAAACGATCCTCAATTTATTTTGATCTGACATAAAACATGGCTGTCGTAGCTAAAAATAGAATATAGGGGTGCATGTGTTGTTTTTGGCTTATAACTTAAAAACCGTTACAGATATCAAAAATCTAACATGGGGTAAAATTGATCAGCATGACAAGATCTACCTACCCTGAAATTTTGAAGGAAATCCCAAAACCCATTTAGGAGTTATTGCCCTTTTTAGCTCACCAGACCCGAAGGGTCATGTGAGCTATTGCCATCACTTGGCGTCCGTCGTCCGTCCGTCGTCCGTCTGTCCGTCGTCCGTCCGTCGTCCGTCCGTCCGTCGTCCGTCCGTAAACTTTTTCAAACGTTAACTCCTCTGACACCATAAGACCAATTGCAACCAAACTTCGTACAGTTGTTTATTGGTATATGTGCTACAAAACTATCGTTTGGATTTTTGATTCGTAAAAAAACATGGCCGCCATGGCTAAAAATAGAACATAGGGGTAAATTGCAGTTTTTTGCAAATAACTCAAAAACCATAACAGATATCAAAATTCTGGCATAGGGTAAAAGTGTTCAGCACCTCAAGATCTACCTGCCCTGAAATTTTGAAGAAGATCTAACGACCCATGTAGGAGTTATTGCCCTTTTTCTGCATTTTTTCCAAATTTTGCACTTATTAAGCTCAATATCTTGGATACTATAAAGGAAATTTGAAAAATTTAAATTTCATATTGTTAGGCACACAAAGATCTACAAAATTTGTAACAGGATCGAAGTTGTAGGTTCGTTCCTTTTAGGAGTTATTCCCCTTAGATCGTCAAAATTGACCATTTTTGCAGTCTTTATTCATTGTAATAAAATCGTTAACTCCTCTTACACCATAAGTTTAATTGCAACCAAACTTAGTGTAGTTGTTCCTTGGCATGAGTGCTACTAAACTATCGTTTGGATTTTTGATTTGTTAAAAAAAATGGCTGCCATGGCTAAAAATAGAACATAGGGGTAAATTGCAGTTTTTTGCAAATAACTCAAAAATGGTGACAGATATCAAAATTCTGATAGGAAGCTAAAGTGTTCAACACCTCAAGATCTACCTGCTTTGAAATATTGAAGAAGATGTAACCACCCATGTAGGAGTTATTGCCCTTTTTCGTGATTTTTTTTTGAAATTTTTTATGTTATTATTTCAAAAATCTTCTCCTCTGAAACTACTTGACTAATTAGAACCAAACTTGGTATGAATGTTCCTTGGGGTACCCTGCATAGAACTGATATGGGGATTTTTAATCCATTGAAAAACATGGCCGCTGTTACTAAAAATAGAACATAGTGGTCAGACAACAGTTTTTCGCAAATATCTCAAAAATCATTAGGTTATGGCAAATTCTGGCAGGTTGAAAGTGTTCAGCATGATGAGAGCTACCTGTATGCTGATTTTCGTGAAAATCTGTCAACTGATCTTAGAGTTATTGCCCTTTTTTGACATTTTTGGCTTTTTTTTATGTTATTATTTCAAAAATCTTCTCCTCTGAAACTACTTGACTAATTAGAACCAAACTTGGTATGAGTGTTCCTTGGGTACCCTGCATAGAACTGATGTGGGGATTTTTGATTCGCCATTTAGGAGTTATTGCCCTTTTTCATAAAATTTTCATAATTTAACATTTTTCGTCATTTATTTCCAAAACTATTTGAGATAGAAGTGAAATGTAAATTTGAAAAATGTTTGCCATGTTGAGATCTACATACCCTGAAATTTTAAAGGAAATCCCAAAACCCATTTAGGAGTTATTGCCCTTTTTTTGTCAAATTTCAAAATTTTAACATTTTTGCATTTATCTCCAAAACTATTTGAGATAGAAGTGAAATATAAATTGAAAAATGTTTGCCATGTTGAGATCTACCTACCCTGAAATTTTGAAGGGAATTCCAAATTCTATTTAGGAGTTATTGGTTTGTGTAATTTGAGGTCGGGTTCTGTTACATTTATTTAAGGTTCACCCTTATTCCTGGTCAATTTTATCAACTTCCTGCCAGGACTACCACCATCAGGGAACATATTTTAACATTAAACAGTATGAAAAATAAATCTTCAACAAATTTTCCCTGAACAATTGAACCAATTGCAACAAACTTGGTCAAATAGTTGATTAATTGTCCAATGAAAACCAGACTCCAGGTGAGCGATACAGGCTCTGGTGAGCCTCTTGTTTCGTCAAATTTTCAAAATTTAACAGTTTTCGTCATTTATCTCCAAAACTATTTGAGATAGAAGTGAAATGTAAATCTGAAAAATATTTGCCATGTTGAGGTCTACCTACCCTGAAATTTTAAAGGAATTCCCAAAACCCATTTCGGAGTTATTGCCCTTTTTTGTCAAATAAATTTTCCCTGAACAATTGAACCAATTGCAACAAACTTGGTCAAATAGTTGATTAATTGTCCAATGAAAACCAGACTCCAGGTGAGCGATACTGGCTCTGGTGAGCCTCTAGTTATCTTTTGACAAGATGTTTTTACTGTAATTTAGGAAAAAGTCTGTATTGTTTAAGTCTACTTAGGATTAAGATTTTTCTTGAATGTTTGAATAAAAAAAAAACCGGAAGTGAATTCCGCGACAATTTACACAGTCAAAATCTTTTTAAAGAAAATAGTTTTAGCGTTTATATGTTACCAAAGACAAAATTACATGAAACACTGTATCCTCTGTGGATATAGCTAACACATCATATGTCAGAATTCAAGTACATGCTGTAAAAACGCAATTGTTCAAAACTCCGTGGTTTCAAACTTCAGTGCATTTAAACAAGAGTAAAAATATTATTTTTCGTTGGATATTTAAATTCGTGGTTTACTGGGACCCACGAAAACCACGAAAATTGGTATACAACGAATATTAATGAATCCACAGTAATAATTTTCGGTGGGAACATGCAGGTCTGACACCTGTCACATGACATAGACCTTGAGTGACTTCATCACATTTTTGCAATAAAGCCCATTTCTCAATGAATCTATCTAGGCCAACCATATTTAGTCTATAGATGGTTCATAAGTACCTATTTGAGTGACTTTCTCTGTACCTGTATACCCATCGGATGACATTAACCATATATGGTTTATACATATTCTTTGGCAGTAATGATTGTCAGCTGGTCCTCTTTCAGAATCATATTCAGTGACTGAGACTAAGATGGCTGCTACAGCCAAAATTAGATTAATGTAGGACATTCAGTCAAAAATCCCACTTGTACAAGTAAATCACTTTTTATTCATATTCGAAAGAAAAAAAAGAAGACCAGAGCAATTTTTGAAATTACTGCATATTGACATATCAAGGTAGTCCCGACATGCATTGGTGAGAATCAGAACATTGCTGCCATCGAAAAATTTGCTACAGCCTTGAAAGGTAAATATGAATGTGTCTTTATTTAGAGATTTTTATTTGTAATTTATGTTATTTAGGTCAGTTTTCAAGATGTTGGGTTTTCGAAGTAAACTTTTTATAAACGAAATGAAGAGTTTTCTGATATATTAGGATGGCTGATCATGCTATTTTGTTGTTTACCGAAGAGGCGCACTTTGATTATATACAGACGCACATGCTTTTCATTGGAGGACTGTTCTGAAACAATTGCGCATGGACGTAAGAAAATATTTGCGTGACAGTATGGGGAGACAACACGCAGGTCCTTGTATCTTGTTTTATGGACATACCGTGATCAACAACAATCATGACAATATGTTTATCAGTGTTCCAACCAGGATTTTTAAAAGAACAGAGGAGCAGTTTCAAGTCAGATGTCAATTTTAGAAATATCTTTAATTCCCTTTTAAGCAGGGATCCGGAAATTTCATCAGCATCTGCCGGACATTTTTTAGATAGAAATGAATTGTCAATTTACACTCTTTTTGCAATCTCAACACACGACCTTATTTCATACAAATGTTGTTATGCACGATTTATAAATGTATTGGGTAAGACCATAAATAAATATCGTGTGTATCAACTCTTTAACATTATGTGCAACCGTGTTTGTGTATTGATAATTTCGGTGTCTTCTTCGACGTCCACGTTTGGTACGTATAATAAATAGGCTATCGATATGGAAATGGACAACACAATGGAGTAGAAATGAACTAAATAAATGAATTAAATAGATTCAAGTTAAAAAACTTTGAAATCAGTATATGAAAGTCGATCTTCCCGGAAGATGAAATTTAAAATTTTTTTTCATATTTAACTATGACGATTCACGCATGCTCAGTGATTATTTATTATAAACTACATGTGCTGAAAATGGCAACAATGTGGAAATCTCAAAGTTTTGCCGTGTTAAAACTACCAAGGGGTTGTATCTTTTCAAGTTTATGATTGTCAACTGTTAGATCATCCGAAACATACCATGTAATGATTTTTTTTATAATGTCAAAGTAGAAAGGGGTGAAAAAATCCTGATTGATCATCACTGATGGGTCAGGTGAGCTTTTCTCATCACTTGGCATCCGTCCTCTGTTAACTTTACAAAAATATTCTCCTCTGAAACTAATGGCCCAAATGGAACCATACATCATTAGGGTAACTAGTTTAAAATATTTGTCTGATGGCCGACGTGGCTAAAAATAGAACATAGAGGTAAACTGCAATTTTTGTCTTATATCTCAAAAACTAAAGCATTTGGAGCAAAACTGACGTGGTGAAAATGTTCACCAAAATTATCTACCTGCCATGACATTTTCAGACGATTCAGTTAACGGTTTGTTGCTCTTTTGCCCCTGAATTGTTAATTTTAAGGAAATTTTGTAATTTTAAAATATCTTGAATATTATTAGCTCACCTGGCCAAAGGCCATATGAGCTTTTGTCATCACTTGGAGTCCGTCGTCCATCCGTCGTCCGTCTGTTGTCCGTTAACTTTTCACATTTTAATCTTCTTCTCTGAAAGCACTGGGCCAAATGAAATTAAATTTGGCAGGAAGCATTTATGTAAGGTCCACAGTAAAGTTTGCTCATTTCTTCCTGATCGGACAACATACATGGCCTCCATGGGCAATTGTTGATTTTGATAGGCTGAGTTTTCAAAAATCTTCTTTGAAACTGCAAGGCCAAATGGAACAAAACTTGACAGAAAGCATATATATGGGAGGTCCTTTATAAAGTTTCTGCATTTCGTCCCAATTAGAATACAAATATGGCCACCATGGGCAGTTCTTGTTTCTGATTGGGTGAAATAAAAAAATCTTCTCCTCTGAAATTGCTTTGCCAAATTGAAAAAATCTGACAGGAAGCATTGATGGGAGGTCCTTTATCAAATTTCCTCATTGTGTCCCGATTGGACTACAAATATGGACGCCATGGCCAGTTCTTTTTTTTTTGATTGGCTAATATAAAACAATCTTCTCCTCTGAAGTCGCTTGGCCAAATGGAACAAAAGTTGAAAAGAAACATCTATGGGAGGTTCTTTACAAAATTTGCTCATTTCGTCCCGATTGCGCATCAAACATGGTCGTCATGGGCAATTCTTGTTTCTCATTGGTTGATTTATAAAAAAAAAAATTCTGGAACTGCTTGGCCAAAACTGTCAGCCAAACTTAACAGGAAGCATCTATGGAAAGTCTTTTATGAAATTAATTTTTTTCATCCTGATTGGACGACAAGCATGGCTGCCATGGGCAATTCTTGTTTCTGATATAAAGAAGTCTTTTTCACTGAAACCGCTTGGCCAAATGAAAGGATACTTGGCAAGAAGCATCTTTGGGAGGTTTTTTTACAAACTTTCTCATTTTGTCCATATCATGCGACAAACATGGCTGCTATAGGCAATTCTTGTTTCTGCCAGGTGAGCGATGCAGGCGAAGGCCTATGAGCATCTAGTTATAGATAATTCCAAAATAGAAATTCCAACTTTGGTAAATTTCCTGAAAGACTCTTAGACCTTCAATTTTGGGAAATTTATCTAGAAACCATGCATATTAATAACCATTAATAACATTACAGTTAAATTTACCATTCAATTTCCAAAAATGAAATTCCAAATTTGGTTAATTTCCTAAGATCTGAATTTTTTTTAAAAGTACCTAGCAACCATACATATTTGTTTACAAAAAAGCAATAGCTGTACATCATGTATAGGAAATGATTAAATTTCTAAAGTTAAATGGAATATTTGGATTTAAAAAAAAAGATAACTCCAATTTTGGTAAATTTTCTGAAAGACTCTTCATTTTTTTGGAAACATCTATAAACCATCCATATTAATAACTATTAATGTCACAAGACCACAAAAAAGATGAAAATGAACATATCTAAGATATCCAAAAAAGAAGTATCTAAAATAATTAACAATCATTATAATAGATTTATGAAAGAACAACTAAACTTTTTTCAAAAACCAGAATCTGAGTCTAAACTTAACACCTTTTATAATTATTATAAAGAATTCAAATTACAAAGATATTTAGACTTGAATCTACCTAAAACTATAGTCAAACATTTAACAAAACTATGAATAAGTGGTCACACATTACAGATAGAAAAAGGTAGATGTTGTAGACCTAAAATTCAAAGAAACTTGAGATTATGCTCTGTTTGTAATAAATTAGAAAATGAAGAGCACTTCATGTTGTATTGTCGGAAATTTCATAATTCTAGAATAAAATTATTTTTCAAATTTAAATTTAGACCAAGATATCATCCACTTTCATCCATCTTGAAAATAATGCTGAGGTGAAACATATCTGTGAATTTATCCAGTCTGCCTTTTAGCTCACCTTGTCATCTGTCCGTCTGTAAACTTTTACATTTTCTTCTCCTCTGAAACCCCTGGACCTATTAAACTGAAACTTGGCCTGTAGCTTCTATGGGAGGTCTTTTACAAAAAATGATAGATAAACCCTATTTCAAACAGAACTTGCTGAATGGGTTAAAGTCAATTATCATTTTTGTAAGATCAGTGCTTACTGACCTAAATTTTTCCAGCTTACAAGGCAACTTTGATTTAAAATGGGTACGATGAGTAGTCTTTTTCTTGGTTAGTGCATGTTGTGTTACAGAATGAGCATGTTAAAACTAATTGAAGTTTTTCCTTTACTTATTATACATTTTCTTTTCTTTAGACAATGACAGATACTAATATGACGATCAGTCAAGTGACATTCGATTTCGATCTGCTTGAAATTTCCTCTTCACTCTATTACTTCAGAATTCTTTTGCTGATTTTATTTTATAGTCAGTTGGAAATTGTTATTGTTGACATACAAGCAAAGTTTTAACACCAGCAGCCTTACAGTATTACTTCAATTCAACAACAAAAAACTGTTTCCCCAGTCATTGCCAGTGGATAAAATTATATACCCGACATTTACTTATACAAGTAGTAACTAAGGGAAACAACTCTAATAGGGAAATTGATCTAACAGCTTCTTGTGATGTTCAGAATGTATTTGAACAAATAACTTGTATAAGTAAATAATTGTCACAGTAAATAAAGGGAAGTAATCTAATCAGACATTTTTCAATTACCTCTACAAGTAAATTTTCACTTGCTTGTACAAGTGGGATCTTTTCCTGACCTTACGGAAAAATATATTAAAACATCTTCTCGTCAAAAACCACAAGGCTAATAGGAACCAGACTTTGTTGCATTGATCCTTAGATGGTCTTTTTGAGACTTGTGTACGATGAAGTGGATTGTCAACCAAAATGGCCACCATAGCTGGACCTAATTAAACATAGGACCTTATGGAAAAATTAATCTAAAAATCTCCTTGTTTAAAACCACTTGGCCAGTTGGAACCAGACTATCATAGTTTTACATAGGACCCTATGGGAAAATTCACTTACAAATCTTCTTGTCTTAATCTGAAAAGCCAAATTGAATCAAAGTTGGCATTAGTGGTTCTTAGGTGGATCTGTTCCAAAATTGTGTTTGTCGACCCGGGCCAAGATAGACGGTTGCCATAGCCATCATAGTTTAACATAGGATCCCATCAGAAAATGTTTTAAATGTCTTTTCTCATAAAACCACAGGGCCAATGGTGACCAAACTGTGGTAGAATTCCTCATCAAAAGTATCTTTGATGACCCAGACCACCAGCCAAGATGGCTGGACTAGCCAACCTTAGTTTATCAGTCCCTCTGGGGAAAATTCACTTAATAAAACTTCTCATCTGACACCATAATGCCAATAGAAACCAAAATTAGCTGCAATTAGATAGTA
The DNA here is from genome assembly GCA_028015205.1 of Mytilisepta virgata. Taxonomy (NCBI): domain Eukaryota; kingdom Metazoa; phylum Mollusca; class Bivalvia; order Mytilida; family Mytilidae; genus Mytilisepta; species Mytilisepta virgata. Next base: position 47,801,622 of record CM051520.1, read on the forward strand.
TCAGTTCCTCAAAACGCACGCCAACCATCTACCAGTGTTATCTATCAGTAAAAGTTGAGTTCTGCTGCAGTTGGGCAAAGTAAAGCAAGCTGAGCGATACAGGGTCCTGTAGTTTAAAACCTTAATAGCTTTGGAAACATAATACCTACTGTTAACATTTTTGGTCAACAGATACCATATGATATAATTTTTGCAGCCAGGTACTTGTCGTGTGACCACCATATTTTGTGTATGGATTATTGGATATTTTTTAAGAAAATTAAAAATGTATCTTATGATTTTTTTTTCATAGGTGCTTTATCAAGGAGATAACATATCAATTAAGACTTATCCGAAAATAATATGTCAGAATGAAATATTATGAATTATGAGTAAACACTTGATGTATTTGAAATAAATTTGCTGTTCTTTTTTAAAGATCTGGAGCAATATCAAGAGCCTTAGACCATGATGCTGATGTTGTTATCACAGGTAGATGTGTAGACAGTGCTTTAGTACTTGCACCATTAATACATAGTGTAAGACATGATTTTTTTTTTCATTTTTTATGCCAGTATAATACACACCCTCTTTGTTAAACCACTTCATGATACATAAAAGTTAATTCTAAGCTTTGATATATCCTATTATACAGGCATAGTCCTATTTAAAAAACAAAGCTGGGTACAGGGTGTAACAAATGTGAAATTGGAAAGAGGTCATTTAATGATAAGAACTGTTATAGAATAAATTGGATAGGATTGTACAAAATGTATGCAGTAACAATTAAAAACAACAGAAAAAGGTAGTTAAAATATATTGGATTTGCATCATTAATAAAATGAGATTGAATTATTTTATAAAATTTAGTCTAATTATACTGAAAAAAAACAACAATATTGTCTACTTCAAGACAGTAATTTTATATGAAGTAGAAGCCTATGGTATGTAATTGTAAAGGGGTAAATTTCTGTTTACAGATCCTGTACAGAAGAATGACATTTATAAAGCTAGTGATTTCTGTCACTAAGTACATTGGGAATTTCAATGAAGAAGACTTTATGACTCACAGTATTAGTTTTGATGTTATAGCAGTTTTTCATAGATCATCAAATATGTTAAATAAGTATTTTACTCTTTATTACAGTTTCAGTGGAAAATGGAGGACTTTAACCGTTTAGCTGCTGGCAGGTAAATAATATTTTTAGAACAAGGTAATGGTGACCTACAGTGTAACTTTGCATGTGTTGTGTTTCTGAAACTTTTGACTTATAACATTTTAGGAAACCCTAGTGTTAAAAAAAGCCAAAAAAACCAATAGTATTAAAAAATTTTGTAAAATGTATTGCATTTGCACAATGATTTGAAAAAAATCCCCAAACTTATAATGTATGCTTGGCCTAAATAATGGGAAAACCTTTGTAAGAAATATAATTCAGTGTCATAAAGGAGTAGAATCACTAAGTGGTTTTTTTTGGCCCTGACTAAAAAACTAGAACTTTCTGGAATTTTTTTGTGGTAAAATTTTATAAAATGACATTTTTATTAGCCCACCTGTCATAAATGGACATGTGAGCTTTTATCACTTGGCGTCCATCTTCGTCTGTCGTCCATCCGTTGTCTGTTGTCGTAAACTTTTTCAAAGATCTTCTCCTTTGAAACTACTGAACCATTTTCGGCCAAATTTAAGTTGAATGATTCTTAGGGTATCTAGTATAAAATTTATGTTTTACTTTCTTAACCATTAAGAAACATGGCCACCATGGCTAAAAATAGAACATAGGGTTAAACTGAAGTTTTTGGCTTATATCTCAAAAACTAAAGAATTTAGAGTAAACCTGACAGGGTAAAAATGTTCATCAGGTCAAGTTCTACCTGCCATGAAATTTTCAGAAGAATCAGTCAACCCTTTGTTGGGTTATTGCCACTGAATTGTTACTTTTAAAGATCTACAAATAAGCCAACATGACCAAAATCGTTAATTGACACCTTATAAGAGTTTTTGACCTTTATAGACAATTTTTCACATTTTTTTCGACATCTTTATAAACTTTCAAGAATCTGCTCCTCTGAAACTACATAATCAATTTCAGCTAATCTTGGCCTGAAAGATCCTTAGGGTATCTATTTTATAAGTTTTGTTTCATTTTTTTGTCCATTGAGAACCCTGGCTGCTATGGCTAAAAATAGAACATAGGCGAAAAATGCACTTTTTGGCTCATGTCTCAAAAATTAAAGCAGTTAGATCAAAACTGACCAGAAGGAAATATGTTAATGAGGTCAAGATCTACCTGCCATGAAATTTTCAAATGAATTGGTCAACCTATTTTCAGGTTATTGCCCCTGAATTGTTCATTTTACAGAAAATTTTGCAGTTTTAGGTTATTAACTTGAATATTATTATAGATAAAGACAAACTGTAAACAGCAAAAATGTTCAGCAAAGTAAGATCTACAAATAAGTCAACTTGACTATTGACCCCTTATAGGAGTTTTTGCCCTTGAAAGATTATTTATATGTAAACATTAATTACGATTAAAAATAATGTCTGAAATATTGTCACAGATGTTAAGAGCGTAACTTTAAATAAATTAAATAGTGGCTGTGCAAATAAGATGGAGGGTCAAGGTCATTGAGAAAGTCCATAGCAACTGATGAAAAAGTCCCTATCAACCATATATATTTGGTTAAGGACCCTATAATTAAGGTCAATAGTCAAAGTCATTGAAAAAGTCCATAGCAACCAACGAAAAAGTCCCTAGCAACCATATATATTTAGGTTCAGGAGTCTTTAGCTTCACAAGTCCATATCAAGGCGAAAAATATGCAAGATCTACACAAAAAATAACTGGGGAGCAATTCAGGCTCTTGGGAGGCTCTTGTTTTTATTGTCATGCAGCACTTGAACCCATCACCCAAGGCTATGTGAGCTTTTGTCATCACTTGGAGTCTGTTGTCTGTTAAATTTTCACATTTTAATCTTCTCCTCTGAAACCACTTGGCCAAATGGAATTAAATTTGGCAGGAAGCATATATGGGAGGTCCTTTGTAAAGTTTCCTCATTTCGTCCCTATCGGACTAAAAATATGCCCGCCATGGGCAGTTCTTGTTTCTGATTGCTTGATATAAAAAAATCTCCTCTGAAATCGCTTGGCCAAATGGAACGAAACTTGACAGAAAGCATATATGGGAGGTTCTCCACAAAGTTTCCTCATTTCGTCCTGATCAGGCAAAAAACATGGCCACCATAGTTGACAGGAAGCATCTATGGGAGGTTCTTTACAAATTTTTTTTATTTCATCCCAAATGGAGTACATATATGGTTACCGTTGGCAGTTCTTGTTTCTGATTGGCTAATATAAAAGAATCTTCTCCTCAGAAATCACTTGCCCAAATGGAACAAAACCTGACAGGAAGCATATATGTAAGGTCCTTTATAAATTTCCTCATTTTGTCCCAATCAGATACAGATACAAATATGGCCCCCATGAGCAGTTCTTGTTTCTGATTGACTGATATAAAAAAATCTTGTCCTCTGAAGTCACTTGGCAAAATGGAACGAAACTTGACAGAAAGCATTTAATTGGGAGGTTATACCAAGTTTCCTCATTTCGTCCTGATCAGGCAACAAACATGGCCGTCATAGGCAGTTCTTGTGTTTCATTGGTTGATAACCTTCATCTTTGAAACCACTAGGCCAAAGGGAACAAGACTTGTCAGGAAGCATCTGGCGGAGGTTTTTTACAAAGTTTCCTCATTTTGTCCAGATCAGGCTTATGATGTGTATACCAAAAAATACTAATTCCTTCTGTTCAAATCTCTTTATCCAGGTACGAAAAGATTAACTACAAAATAAAAGATCAAACACACTAAATTCTACTATCAAAACAACAATTTTCTGAACTATAATATTATACAAAAGTGTGGTATTAACCTACAGGTGTTCACTTTCGAAACAGTCATATTGTGAACATTTACAGTAAATAATTGCCAAAATATCAGACATCTTTCAGTTTTACATTAACTCAAAATTTCGAACTTTTAACATGTAAGATAATCTGGAATAAATTAAAGAAACATACCATATTGGTTGACTCTGGTATTCCTTATTTTCATCATAAATCAAAGATTTTCACCAATCACATTTTGTGCACATACCATTAGGGGACTCATCAGTGAAAGGGAAAGTAACTTGCACCTTATCTAATTATAGAATATAACTAATTACCAAAACATTCAGCAATAGGCAACAATGTTTTTGTTCTCAAATTTCGCCGCTATAAGGCTAAAACATGGGTGCCACGGATAAATTTTGTTTCTGATTGGTTGATTTGAAAAATAATTTTTTTCTCGAACTGCTAGACCAAATAGAGCCAAACTTGACAGAAAGTGTCTGTGACATATAACAACTAGAAATTAGTGCCATCAGAAATGATGTCAGTCCCTGCACTGCACATGTCAAAAAACAATTACAGTGAAAAATAAGCAATTTAACAATTTCAGTCCGAAAATTGGAACCCTGAATCAAATTTCAAAATTGAAAACCTTATTGCACATCTACACATAGTGAAGAACAATATTATTCACAAATGAAACCACTGAAACAAAAAATGAATGAGTATTTCGGGAAACAAAGCAAAATTAGCAATTTCACCATTTTCAGTCCCAAAATTTGATCCCTTCAAAATTGAAAACCTTTTCGCATATCTACAGAAAATAAATGCGGACAAATGGACCGATTACAAATATCCCCTAACTTCATTTGAAGTGCGGGGATAAAAATCTACAGAACCACAGAATTGCTTGAAACCAAACATGGTCTGAATGTTCCTCTTAAGGTGCTCAACATGCAAGTGTTGTTACTCTGGTGCTGATCCCTAATTCAAAATGACCTTTAGCAGTGGACTTAGGTTAACATAAGACCCCATGGGAAATACATGCAAAAATCTTCTGGAGAACCGCCAAATTTTAGAATATGCTGAACAGTAAGTAGAAGGACCTTGATGAAGAGAAATTTGGTTCCTACCAGGCTTACCACACTTCATAATGATAGGGAGAACTGACTTCTCTCTTTGAGGTACATCAATAAAAATGGCTTTCATGCCAGGTGAGAGATACAGGCTCAGCCCTCTGAGCCTCTAGTTGACTTTTAATCTTATATGCCCTATAAATTTCCCTTTTAAGTGCTATCTTAATGTATGCAGAGGATTATTTATATATCTTTATTATGTATGTCTAACAGTATTTAGAATCATGTTATTTATCTTCACTAAAATAAATTGTAAAACCATGCTGTACATAACATGTACTTGATGTGACATGTGCAATATGCTCTCTAGTAACCTTGGACAAGGGTACCCTGGTACAATTATAAGGCTCTCTGAGCCTCTAGTTCTCACTTTTAACGGTAAACTGTCAGAAAATAAAAGAAAACTATACCATTAAATGTTAAAAACCAACAGTATAGCTTTTAAAACTAATGCATTTGTTTTTCATGTTGAATAAATGCATTAAAATTCAAAGTCAACAAGTTAAAACTCAAAACCAACAAGTTAAAAATCATAATGTGTTAAAAGTCAAAATTAATGCATTAAACCATATTTAAAGGGTATGAAATTTTGATATTACAAGTTTATACTGCAAATGACACGAGTGGCCATTCATGTGAGTGTTCTTTGGAATCATAATTATAGTTCAGTATTTAAATTCAGTGTAAAAGTGCACATGTCCAATTAGTGTTCTCAACCATAATCATATGGTCTAGTGATTATGCTAAATTTTCTTTTAATAGCACTACCAAATAAGAGGTTAGAGATATTGTAGCTATTTGTATTGCTGCTTATATAAAATACTGTTTCAGTTATACAAAAATTTTGTGATATATTTAGCTTAGCTGGCCATCTGGTAGAATGTGGTGCACAAGTTACTGGAGGTATATTTACAGATTGGAAAAAAGTTCGAGATTGGTAAGTATATTAAGGAGAAAAGATACTTTGAGCTACTGTATATGAGAAATTAATGTTATTTTGGCACCATACAAATGCTTGAGTGATTTGGAAAAATGTTTGCATTTAGGTTTATATTAAAGAACTTGTGGTAGTGTATTGATGATATTTCACAACTACAATCATCCTATATAGTACAACTCAGCAATATTTGAGTTACCATGGCCTATATTTTATGTTTGAGTAATTTTGATTAAATTTTTGCATGTTATAATAATATTTCAAATTTACATATATATTTCATATCATTAGGACACAATGAAAAAGTAAGTTTTAACATACAAAGTGACATACAATCATATTACTTGGTGTGAGGGTGCATCTCGGGGAGTAACACAGGTCACTCTAATCTACTTATTGTGCTTCATTGACTTAGGCTAAGTTTTCGTCCAAGTTCAGTTCTGCTATACCAAAGACCCTACAGTCATATTGTTGTGAGAATGCATCTCCAGGAGTAACAGCCTCCCACCAAAATTAGCTCACTTTGACATTCTTATCGTGCTTCATTTACTTAGGTTAAGTTTTTCGTCCGAGTTCAGTTCTCTGATACCAAGGGACCTACAATCATATTACTTAGTGTGAGGGTTGTGCATCTTGGGGAGTAACAAAACCTACCACCAAAATTAGGTCACTCTGACCTACTTATAGCGCTTCATTGACTTAGGTAAAGTTTCTCGTCCGAGTTCAGTTCTCCGATACCAAGTGGCCTACAATCATTTTACTTGGTGTCAGGGTGCATTTCTGGGAGTAACACAGCCTCCCACCAAAATAAGGTTACTCTGACCTACTTAGCATGCTTCATTGATTGTCGTCTGAGTTCAGTTTTTCGATACCAAGCGACCTACAATCATATTACTCTCTGTAAGGGTTCGAGGGAACGAGGCGAACTTTCTAATCATAGATTTCTGGTTTTATATAGTACAACAAAGCTCGACTACATTTGAGTTTCAGTCACTATGACCTTCATTTCATGGTAGAGAGACTTTTTATAAAAATTTAATATTCATTCTAAAAAACTTGTATTGGTATATCATCTTTTTTAATTCAACAGAGTTCACATGACTTACATTTCATGCTTGTCATGAGTGATTCCATTAAATTTTAGTGTTTGGGTAGTTGTGTCAGAAACAGAGTTTATTATTTTTAATGAGGTAAAAGTTAATGTAAGCATGATATATTTTGCAATTCCATATATTTAAAATAATTCTCAAAACGATTTTCCATTATAAATAATAGATGGAAATTTCATGTGCAGGAGAACTCAGCATCTGTGTCTTACAGGCACACAATCTATAGTTTGTATATATAAATCTAGGTAACACCTTTGTAAAATTTACATGAGTGAAACTTAATATTTCAGATGCAAGTAAAACTAGACTGAGGCAGTCGGAAACGACAGCTATCCCTGCACTCCTCACACTTGTATCCCTATGCACCTTTTTCACCTTTGAATACAGGCCCAAATTTTGGAAAATTAAAATTCTAAAACCTTATTGCACATCTGCATACAGTGTACGACAATACTGTGTAGAAATAAAATGTATAAAATGAAAGAAAACTTTCAGTCACCCACTTATAATTCACAATTTTTTAAATTCGACACCTAAAGGCCCCAGTTTTTGTCGAGCCTGCGACTTTAGTTGCAGAAAGCTCGACATAGGGATAGTGATCCGGCTGCGGCGGCGTTAACTAACTTCTTTAAAGCTTTATATTTTAGAAGGTGGAAGACCTGGATGCTTTATACTTTGTATATAGATGCCTTATGTTACGAAGTTTCGGTCTGTCATATGTACATTGTCCTTGACCTCATTTTCATGGTTCAGTGACTACTTGAAAAAAAATTTTTTTGTAATATTAATTTCTCTCTTATTATTAGTAATACGATAACTATATTTGGTATATGCGTACCTTACAAGGTCCTCATCCCCGTCAGACAGTTTTCAATTGACCTCGACCCCATTTCAAGGATCAGTGAACAAGGTTAAGTTTTGGTGGTCAAGTCCATATCTAAGATACTATCAGCAATAAGTCTAGTATATTTGGTGTATGGAAGGATTGTAAGGTGTACATGTCCAACTGGCAGATATCATCTGACCTTGACCTCATTTTCATGGTTCAGTGGTTATAGTTAAATTTTTGTGTTTTGGCCTGTTTTTTGAATACTGTATGCAATAGGTCTGCTATATTTGGTGTATGGAAGGATTGTAAGGTGTACATGTCCAACTGGCAGGTGTCATCTGACCTTGACCTCATTTTCATGGTTAAGTGGTTATAGTTAAGTGTTTGTTTTGTGGCCTGTTTTTCGAATACTGTATGCAATAGGTCTACTATATTTGGTGTATGGAAGGATTGTAAGGTGTGCATGTCCAGCTGGCAGGTATCATCTGACCTTGACCTCATTTTCATGGTTCAGTGGTTATAGTTAAATTTTTGTGTTTTGGCCTGTTTTTTTAATACTGTATGCAATAGGTCTGCTATATTTGGTGTATGGAAGGATTGTAAGGTGTACATGTCCAACTGGCAGGTGTCATCTGACCTTGACCTCATTTTCATGGTTCAGTGGTTATAGTTAAGTGTTTGTTTTGTGGCCTGTTTTTCGAATACTGTATGCAATAGGTCTACTATATTTGGTGTATGGAAGGATTGTAAGGTGTGCATGTCCAACTGACATGAGTCATCTGACTTTGACCTCATTTTCATGGTTCAGTGGTTATAGTTAAGTTTTTGTGTTTTGCTCTGTTTTTCGAATACTGATAGCATTTACTTTCATTAGAAATACACGACAGGCGAGACATTTTGGTGTGTTCACTCTTGTTTAAAATCAAAATTCTATTTACAGTGTGTGACAATATCGTAAAGAAATTAAATACATAAAATGAAAAATGAAAGAGGAGTTTAGGTCACAAGCTTAAATTCCCAATTTTCAAAATTCAACATCTGTGGGCTCCAAGTTCTGAAAATCAAAATTCTAAAACCTTATTGCACATCTACATATAGTATGTGACAATACTGTATAGAAATCAAATGCATAAAATAAAAAATGAACATGGAGTTTAGGTCACAAGAAAGACAGACGGACAGACAGCACGACAGATGGACAGACGGACAGACGGATGGATGGAGTGACGGACAGGGGTGATAACAATATCGAAGAAGTTTGGGGATAATCAGTACTCTAGAAATAGTCTTCCTGCTTGATCATTCGTAGATATTCAGAAATGAAGTAATCCAGTGAGAAAGATTGTAACTTGATTAGTTGAAATCATGGGCATTGGTAGTTTGAGCCATCAAGATCTGTAAAAATTCCCAATTCTTAAGCAGCGTCACAAGCTTAAATTGCCAATTTTCAAAATTATATCCCTGTGGACCCCAATTTTTACATGTTCTGATTGGTCGAAATTTAAAAGTTCTTCTGCTCTGACACCGTAAAGCCAAATGAACTGACTTTTGGTATGGAGCATCTATGGAAGGTCCTTTACAAACTGTGCATAAATCTGTCTAGTCCGTGAAACAAAATGGCCACCAGAAACCTTTATATGTTCTGATTAGTCAAAATTTAAAACTTTTCCTCTGAAACCGTTTGACCAATGAACTTATACTTGGTATGAAGCATTTATAGAAGATCATTTACAAAGTTTCCAGAAATCAATCTAGTCTGTCAAATCAAATCAAAAGTTTGTGACTGCCAGGTGAGCAATACAGGCTCAGCCCACTGAGCCTCTTGTTTAGGAAATCGACCCCTTTGGGCCCCAATTTTTGAAAATCAATATTCTAAGAACTTATTGCACATCTAGGTACAGTTTTTGATAATACTGTATAAAAATTAAATGCATAAAATGAAAAATAAACTAGAGGTAGGGTCTGTCACCCACATTTATTTGTGAACAAACATTCTTAACATTTTCAGTTTCCATTGCATTACAGTTTGCATCTGTAACAAATAACCTTTGCAGAGATATATCACAACCCACTTTTACTGTAATCTAACTTTTTAGCCTCTTTCCTCTTTTTGACCCTTTAAATCCTCGAAATGCAAAATAAAAATAAAAATAAAAAAAATGCTTAGCATTAGAGTTTGCATCTGTAACAAATAATCTTTTCACAAATATATCACAACCCACTTTTACTATAATTTAAATATTTGGACACTTTTAGGGACCCTTAAACTGAAATTCACAAATTTCTTCAATTTTTTTTCTTTAGATTAAATTTTAGTAATTATGGTCTTATGGTCCTTTTTGGTCGTTCCCACCCCCCTTTAAAAAAATTTGGAATTCCAAAACCTTATTGCGCATCTACAGTTGGTAAGTAACAATATGGCAACAATAAAAATGATTTAAATTCAAAAATGAAATAGGAGTTTGCGTAACAAGGCTCTTTGTCTATTTTGGCCCTTTTTGGTCCCTCCCAGGCCCCCTTTTAGAAATTCTACAGTTAGTAAGCAACAATATGGCACAAAAAAAAATGGTAAAAATTCAAAATTGAAGGAGGAGTTTGCGTCATAAGAAAGTGTGACGGACGGACGGACGACCGCAACAACAATATACCCGAACTTTCATTCGAAAGTGTGGGTATAAAGAGGAGTTTAGGTCACAAGGTTTAATTCCTAATTTTTGAAATTAGACCTCTGTGGTCCTCAATTTTTGAAAATTAGAATTCTAAAACCTTATTGTGCATCTACATACAATATGTGACAATAATGTATAGAAATTAAAAGCATGAAGTTAGAAATGAACGAGGAGTTTAGGTCACAAGAAAGTGTGACGGACGGACAGTACGACAGATGGACAGACGTACGGACAGACGGACAAGGGAAATAACAATATCCCCGAAATTCTTAGAAGTGCGGGGATAATCAGTAATCTAGAAATAGTCTTCCTCCTTGATCATTCATAGATATTATGTGTGAGCCCTCGGATCAAATCGATATTCTAAATCTTTATTGTGCAACTAAATATAGTGTAGGACAATACTATATTCATGTATAAGCAAACTGAAAAAGAAGTTACGGTCACAAGCTTAAATTAAAATTTTCAAATTTCGACCCATGTGGACTGCAGTTTTAGAAAATTAAAATTCTAAAACCTTATTGCCCACTTGCATATGGTGTTTGACAATATTGTATAGAAATAAAATGCATAAATTGAAAAACAAAAGACAAATTTATGTCACAAGCTTAAATTGATAATTTTTCAAAATTCGACCCCTGTGGACGCCTTGTTTAGAAAATCAAAATTATAAAATCTTATTGTGCATCTGCATAAAGTGTATGACAATACTATATAGAAATAATATGCATAAATTGTTGCACACCACTTCGCAGACAAACAGAAGAATTTCGCATTAAGGAATTGGGTACCGCTATGCGATCTTTAAAGACCCTAAGGTTGTTGAAAACTTCACTTGCCTCCATGATAAATGTAGTTGTCCCAGCTGACAAAGGCCCCAATAACATCGTTTTTGTCTGCAAGAACTATTATTTTGAGTGTCTTAGAAATGAATTGGGAATAGATAACACTGCGGGTAACACAACTTATACACCGACCACACTCACTAAGCAGGAAGTCCTTGATAACCACAAGACCGTTCTTCATTCCTTTGGCATTTCTACAAAGGCTGAAGAAATGGACCTTTCTGCTCTTTATTGGATTCCTAAACTACATAAGAATCCGTTTAAACAAAGGTACATTGCTGGGTCAACTAATTGCTCTACAAAACCTCTTTCAAAGATTTTTACATTCATATTGACATGTATTAAAGAGGGCCTTCAGAATTACTGTGAAACATCATGTTTCACCACTGGCATCAGTCAGATGTGGATTCCTAAAAACCCAAAAAATTTACTACAATATCTAAAATCAAAATCTTTGGCTACATGCAACAGCATAAAAACATTCGACTTCTCTACACTCTACACTACCATATCACATTCTCAATTAAAAGATCGCTTAAAGCAACTAGTTCATCAATGTTTTTTCAAGAAAAATTTATACCTGCCACACACAGGTATAAATTTCTAGTTCTAGGTAGAGAAAAGGCTTATTTCGTGAAGAGCCACTCTGATTCTGACAAAAAGTATTCTGAAGATGAAATTACAAACATGTTAGATTTTCCTATAGACAACATATTTGTTGACTTTGGCAGTCTAATTTTTCAACAAACAATTGGTATTCCAATGGGAACCAACTGTGCTCCTCTCCTCGCCGATCTGTTTCTGTACTCATATGAAGTGGACTTTATTCAAGGGCTACTATGTGAAAACAAAAAGAAACTAGCCCAATCCTTTAATTTCACTTTTCGTTATATAGATGACATGTTGTCGTTAAATAACGACAAATTCCAGCACTTCCTACATCTTATCTACCCCAGTGAGCTTGAAATTAAGGATGCTAGAGATACAGAAAAGTCCACTTCATATTGTTATCACCCCTGTCGGTTTGCCTGTCCATCCATCTGTCTGTCGTGCTGTCTGTCTGTCTGTCCGTCACACTTTCTTGTGACCTAAACTCCTCGTTCATTTTTAACTTCATGCATTTTAATTTCTATACAGTATCTACTGTATGTAGATGCGCAATAAGGTTTTAGAATTTTCATTTTCAAAAATTGAGGCTCACAGGGGTTGAATTTCAAAAAATTAGGAATTTAAGCTTTGGACCTAAACTGCTGCTTTATTTTTCATTTAATGCATTTAATTTCTATACAGTATTATCAAAAACTGTATGTAGATGTAAAATAAGGTTTTAGAATTTTGATTTTCAAAAATTGGGGCCCAGAGGGGTCGATTTTCACAAAAAGGTGAATTTAAGCTTGTAACCTAAACTCCTCTTTCATTTTTTATTTCATGCATTTGATTTATATAAATTGTCACATACTGTATGTAGATGCGCAATAAGGTTTTAGAATTTTGATTTTCAAAAACTAGGGCCTACAAGTGACAAGTGACTGATCTTTCATTTTTGACTTCATGCATTTAATTTCTATATAGTATTATCACATACCGTATCTAGATGCGAATAAGGTTGTAGAATTTTGATTTTTAAAAATTGGGGCCCACAGTGGTCGAATTTTGAAAATTGTGAATTTAAGCTTGTGACCTTAACTCCTCTTTCATTTTTCATTTTACCTATTTAATTTAAATAAAGGATTGTCACATACTGTATTTAGATGTGCAGTAAGGTTTTAGAATTTTGATTTTCAAAAATTAGGGCCACAGGGGTCGAATTTCTTAAATTCACAACTTAAGCTTCTGGCCTAAACTCTTGTTCATTTTTAGCTCACCTGACCCAAAGGGTCAAGTGAGCTTTTCTCATCACTTGGCGTCCGTCGTCGTCCGTTAACTTTTACAAAAATCTTCTCCTCTGAAACTACTGGGCCAAATTGACCCAAACTTGGCCATAAGCATCATTAGGGTATCTAGTTTAAAAAATATGTCCGATGACCCCGCCTGCCGACCAACATGGCTGACATGGCTAAAAATAGAACATAGGGTAAACTGCAGTTTTTGTCTTATATCTCAAAAACTAAAGCAATTAGAGCAAAACTGACATGGGGGTAAAAATGTTCGTCAGGTCAAGATCTACCTGTCATGAAATTTTCAAACGAATCGGTCAACCCTTTGTTGGGTTATTGCCCCTGAATTGTTAATTTTAAGGAAATTTTGCAGTTTTAGGTTATTATCTTGAATATTATTATAGATAAAGACAAATTGTAAACAGCAAAAATGTTCAACAAAGTAAGATCTACAAATAAGTTAACATGACCAAAATCATTGATTGACCCCTTATAGGAGTTTTTGCCCTTTAAAGATGGCATCCAGCGTAAACTTTCCTTTAAAGATCTTTTCCTCTCAAACCACTGGGCCAATTGAGACCAAACTTTGTTGGAATGGTCCTTGGGTGGCCCTCTTCCAAAATTATGTCTGACATCCCCGACTTCCAACCGAGATTGCTGCTGTTACTAAAAATAGAAAAAAAGGAGGGGAGGGGTGACTTTCAAAAATCTTCTTATATGAAACTACAAGTCCAGTTGGAACCAAAGTTGGCAGTAATAGTTCTTAGGAGGTTCTCTTTCAGAAATATATCCAATGACCCGGACTGTTTACCAAGATGGCCGCCACAGCCGCACTTAGTTTAACATAGGGCCCTATGGGAAAATTCATTGAGAAATCTTCTTGTCTTAAACCACTTGACCAATTAGAACCAGACTTGGCAGCAATTGTCCTTATATGGTCCTCTTACAGAGATGTGTCCGATGACCCGGACAGTCAACCAAGATGGCCGCCACAACTGAACTTAGTTTACCATAGGGCTCTATAGGAAAATTCATTGAAAAATCCTCTTGTCCGAAACCACTTGACATATTGGAGCAGACTTGGCGGCATTGGTCCTTAGGAGGTCCTCTTTGAGAAATATATCTGATTTCGTGGACTGTGAACCAAGATGGCCGCCACAGCAGAACTTAGTTTAACATAGGACCCTATGGGAAATTCACTCAAAAATCTTCTCGTCAGAAACCACTAAGCCCATTAGAATTAGACTTGGTAGCAATGGTCCTTAGATGGTCCTCTTTCAGAATTTTGTGCGATGACCCGGACTGTCAACCAAGATGGCCGCCACAACCAAACTTAGTTTAACACAGGGCCCCATAGGAAAATTCATTGAAAAATCGTCTTGTCTGAAACCACTTGACATATTGGAGCAGGACTTGGCGGCATTGGTCCTTAGGAGTTCCTTTTTCAGAAATGTGTCTGATTTCATGGACTTTGAACCAAGATGGCCGCCACAGCAGAACTTAGTTTAACATAGGACCCTATGGGAAATTCGCTCAAAAATCTTCTCGTCTGAAACCACTAAGTCAATTAGAATTAGACTTGGTAGCAATGGTCCTTAGATGGTACTCTTTCAGAATTTTGTGCGATGACCCAGACTGTCAACCAAGATGGCCGCCACACCCGAACTTAGTTTAACATAGGGCCCCATAGGAAAATTCATTGAAAAATCTTCTTGTCTGAAACCACTTGACATATTGGAGCCAGACTTGGCAGCATTGGTACTTAGAAGGTCCTCTTTCAGAAATTTGTCCGATCACCCGGATTGTCAACCAAGATGGCTGCCCACCGAACTTTGTTAAATATTGGACCCTATAGGAAAATTCATTTAAAAATCTTCTTGTCTGAAACTGCTAAGCCAGTTGGAACAAGACTTAGCAGAAATGGTCCTTAGATGGTTCTCTTTTAGAAATGTATCCATTGACCTGGACTTAACCAAGATGACTGCCACAGCTGAAATTAGTTTAACACAGAATCCCATAGAAAAACCAGCCAAATTGACTGCAACACTTAAATTTGTAGGTCTGCTCAAGGTGAAAAGTTAAATCCAGGTGAGCGATACAGGCTCTTGAGAGCCTCTAGTTATTTTATGAATTCGATTTCTATACAGTATTGTCACACACTATATGTAGATGTGCAATAAAGTTTTAGAATTTTGATTTTCAGAATTCTGGGCCCACAGGTGTTGAAAATTGGGAATTTAAGCTTGTGACCTAAACTTCTCTTTCATTTTACAAGTTTGACCGTTTATATAAATATACGACGTGAATTATTGTATTTTTAGCTCACCTGACCCAAAGGGTCAAGTGAGCTTTTCTCATCACTTGGCGTCCGTCGTCCGTCGTCGTCTGGCGTCGTCGTTAACATTTTACATTTTGAACTTCTTCTAGAGAACCACTGAATGGAATGAAACAAAACATTGGACCCTATGGGAAATGCATACAAATGACTTCTTTTAGAGAACAACTGAATGGAATGAAACTAAATCTGGCATGAATGAACCCTTATAAGGTACTGACCAAGTGTTGTTACTTTGTAGCCGATCCATAATCCAAGATGGCCGCCAGCGGGGGACTTAGTTTAACATAGAACCCTATGGGAAATGCATACAAATGACATCTTTTAGTGACCCACTTAATGGAATGAAACCAAACATGGCATGAATATTCCTTATGAAGTGCTGACCAAGTGTTGTTACTTTGTAGCTGATCCATCATCCAAGATGGCCGCCAGCGGGGAACTTAGTTTAACATAGGACCCTATGGGAAATGCATACAAATGACTTCTTTTAGAGAACCACTGAATGGAATGAAAGTAAATCTGGCATGAATGTTCCTTATGAGGTGCTGACCAAGAGTTGTTACTTTGTAGCCGATCCATCACCCAAGATGGCCGCCAGAGGGGGACTTAGTTTAACATAGGACCCTATGGGAAATGCATACAAATGACTTCTTTTAGAGAACCGTTGAATGGAATGAAACTAAACATGGCATGAATGTTCCTTATGAGGTGCTGACCAAGTGTTGTTACTTTGTAGCTGATCCATAATCCAAGATGGCCGCCAGCGGGGGACTAAGTTTAACATTGGACCCTATGGGAAATGCATACAAATGACTTCTTTTAGAGAACCACTGAATGGAATGTAACAAAACATAGCATGAATGTTCCTTATGAGGTGCTGACCAAGTGTTGTTACTTTGTTGCCGATCCATCATCCAAGATGTTTAAAAGTCTATCAGAAAATGGTAAAAAAAATTCTGAATGGTCACAACTTGACCTCATATTCAAAAATAATAATGATAAGATGTCTTCAGTAGCTATTGTAAGACTACACTAAGATGACCTGTTTTTAATTTTAAATACTGTGTCAAATTAAACCAATCTTGGTCTCAATCATTATATAATTTTACATAATTTCCAAAATCACATTAGATACAGGTGAGCGACACAGGCTCTTGAGAGCCTCTAGTTCTATAAAAAAATCATTTAATAAATTTTATTTTTTCTATGAAAGATGTTAACTAGTTCCTATTCTGGACTGTAATTTTTGTCTCGCCTGCGACGAAAGTCGCTGGAAGCGAGACATAGGTATAGCAATCCGGCGGCGACGGCGAAGGCGACGGCGACGGCGACGGCGTTAACTTTTTGTAAAACCTTAATAACTTTTAAAGTATAATACTTACAATGTTCATCTTTGGTCCACAGGTGCATGAAGTGATGACCTTTTCAGCAGCACATTTTTAGATGACCTTGACCTTTTTTTCATGGTTCAATACCCACATAAACATTGCGACATAGTTTTACATTCAAATCCTTTTCTCAGAAACTATAATACCTAGAGTTATTATATTTGGTCTACAGTGAGATCTATATGGGTACATGCCAGTCTGACACCTGTCATTTGTCCTTGACCTCAATTGCACGGTTCAGTGAACTTCGAAAATCTGCGACATAGTTTTACATTCAAGTCCCTTTCTTAGTAACTGTAATGTTTAGAGTCATCATATTTGGTATATAGTAAGATCTATATGGGTACATGGGAGTCTGACACCTGTCATGTGTCCTTGACCTCAATTTCACAGCTCAGTGACTTTGTCAATTTTTTCTTCTAAAGTCCATTTTTCTGCAACTACAATGAATAGACTCATCATACATGGCTTATAGCAAGATCTGTATGGGTACATGCCAGTCTGACACCTTTCATGTGCCCTTGACCTCAATTTCATGGTTCAGTGACTTTGTCAATTTTTTCCTCAAAAGTTTATATTTCAGCAAGTGCAATGACTAGATTCATCAGATATGGTCTATAGCTAGATCTATATGGGTACATGCCAGTCTGACACCTGTCATGTGTCCTTGACCTCAATTTCATGGTTCAGTGACTTTGTCAATTTTTTTCTTTAAAGTCTATTTTACAGCAACTACAATGAATAGACTCATCATACATGGCTTATAGCAAGATCTGTATGGGTACATGCCAGTCTGACACCTTTCATGTGCCCTTGACCTCAATTTCATGGTTCAGTGACTTTGTCAATTTTTTTCTTTTACAGTCCATTTTTCAGCAACTGCAATATCTAGACTCGCCATATATATAAGAACTTGCCCACCTCATATTTTCAGATTGATCACTAATGTTTTAATTAGGGGATAGACAAACAGGAAGGGGGGGGGGGAGAAGTATAACTTTGTGTATAAAGTTCCATCTAGTTTTTTCTCTTCGAATGGCATACCTAAGATAATTGATACAAAACTTACATGATTATGTATATAATCTATTTGAGAAAAAGTATTTTGTTGATCATAAAACCAAAGATCTTGTTTATTAAATTTCACACATAAATAATTTCACAACCCTCAATAGCCCCTGGCAAAATTGTGAGAACTACTAAAACATATCAAAACTATTGATCTATTGATTCATGACTTTGTAAATAAGTCTGTAATGTAATGTTAATTTTTGTGTGGATGTCCTTTCAATAAGAATATTTGGATTGATATAAATATAAAAAGGATAAGTATATATTTAAACTTTGTTTCAAAATTGTTATATTTGTTGACACAAAATTTTATATAAATATGGGTGGTTCTGAAATTTAAAATTAGCATACAAAAAAGCCATTGATTTATCACTTGAATGCCGGTTCTCGAAGAATTGACATAAAATGAGCGATGGTGCGCGCAGTATGGTGCAATCATCAAAATTTTGAGACAATTTATTTATCTTTTGGTGGTTTGCACGAAATACTTAAAATGCACAGTTTGATGATCCATAGAAAAATTATTGATTGATTAGTTATTGTTATCCCCTCGCCCAACTGAGTTGTGGAGGGTATATAGTATCTCGCCCGTCCGAGTGTCTGTCTGTCAGTCCGTCCGTCCGTCCGTCCAAGTGTCTGTCCGTTTGTCCCACCTCAGGTTAAAGTTTGCATTATCTAAGATACTACATGTGCTACATCAATCATCTTTGGTCAGTAGATCCGTCTTGGAGAGTGATGCTGCTTCAAATGATAATTGGATCACTCTGCCCTACATTTTCTGCTTGAATGACTCAGGTTAAAGTTTGTGTAAAGGTTCATATCTAAAATACTACATGTGGTACATCAATCATCTTTGGTCAGTAGATGCGTCTTGGAGAGTGATGCTGCTTCAGATGATAATTTGGTCACTCTGACCTACATTTTCTGCTTGAATGACTCAGGTTAAAGTTTGTGTTAAAGCATGGTCTTTGATAGTGCATGTTATTCTGGGTCAAGCGCGGACAGGCGAGACATCTTTTAGGGTCCACACTTGTTTAATAATAGTACAATGTCTAGCATAAGTTAATTAAGAAAAAAACACCATGTGATTCTAGCCAATGTTTAAAATGTATTGCTACAGACACACATTCAAAGGTTCACTGGGAAAATATAAACAATTACTATCTTTAAAAAAGATAGACGATGTAGTGTCCCTGACTATTTATTTCCCTATTCTTATCATATAATAATGTGTAGGTTGGCCATTCGTAGTTGAAATCGCATTTCAATCATTTTTTACAGTACATGTACATATCACACTATGCGGAATTTTTATACATAAAAGGAGAAGGTTCACGAAGTATCCAAAACGGCCCTGTTTTTTGTCAGATTTTGAAATTCAACCATGGATTTTCATTTCTCGCCAGAAGATAGTTAGACATGTTTCTTTTATTGATATGATGTTTTTTCCATATATTACTTACATAACAAAGCCAAATAGCCGTCTAAAATCGGGTACAGTTACGGAAAACATCGATTTTTCAGCAATTTTCCGTACATATTAGCAATTTTTACGTGGGCCGCCAATCATGATCCAAAATATTCTGATTTTTTATCAATCCGCATGTAATTGTCTTTTCAAATTCATAAAGAAACAATGGATCGTAGAGGGCGGCCTTTGTTAAAATCGAGTTTATAGAAAATGCCGGTATCCGGAAAACGCGAGTATTTATTTTATCGCTTGAAATTATAATTTATTTTTATTCTTTAACATTAAAAGAATCGCATACAAATTGATAAAACTAAACGAGAAAAAAGAAAGAACAAATTCATACAGCATATACGGTTTGATTAAGTCATGTGTAAGTACAAATAAGTCAGAAAAATGAAAGTTGCAGACGACAAGCCATCCAGTCAATGGTAACTGTAACTATGCAATCCGATGGGATCAACATGGACACGTTCAATATCGTAGCTTTTCACTATTGAACGCATAGCTAGCCTAGCTGCCACGTAGGGCTAGATATCCCTAAAAATTCATGCTAGCTAGTAAATCTAGTATGACGTCAAAGAAATCAAAATGACGTCATATTTATCTAAATTAATAAAAACGTATAAAACAAATGATATATATGATTTTAGTAAGCGTACGAGATCTGGCGCGATGCTATAGCAGTAATAGGAGTATTTCCATAGAAACTGATTTTTTCTCTTGATATTTTATTGATATTGACATAATTTAACTAGGCTTACTACATAGAATATCGCTCAACATAGATAGATATATATAGGGCATAGCAGCTAGCATAGCTACTAAGATTGTCCAGGTGGCCAATATTGCAAGGAACATAGTTTTTAAGAAATTTAAAGTAAGTACAAATTATAAAAAATATTACAGGACTCAATATAAAACTTCAAAATATCAGAAAAGGTGATTCTTGAAATGAATTCACACAAATAATCTGTTTATCTCCGGCGGTGGAATGATGTAGGCATTGAATTGAAATAACTTTTCTTTTTCTGTATGGATACTAGATAATCTTTAAATGCATTTTCAAATAAAGTGCTTGATTCTAAGTTAGTTTTTTTCCTCGGAGGGTTAACTTGAACATTTTATGGTGGGGGGTGCATCGATGAACTTGAAACCCCTATG
Source organism: Mytilisepta virgata (assembly GCA_028015205.1). Taxonomy (NCBI): domain Eukaryota; kingdom Metazoa; phylum Mollusca; class Bivalvia; order Mytilida; family Mytilidae; genus Mytilisepta; species Mytilisepta virgata. The sequence goes on from CM051520.1 coordinate 47,822,325, forward strand.
TTATATCGAATTTGTGACCCGAAAATATCAAGGAAAGCCAAAATCACATACCCGAAATTATCCAAAAATAAAATAAGGCGGTTATCATTATGAGACATATTTAAACATTTTACATTTATATATTGAAACATTTAATTGTTATGATATCAAAAATTCTCCTCAGTGCTTTATAAAAATATGTAGAAATTTTTTTAATCCTGACCGGAATTCTCTAGTGTGTCAAAAAATCCTGATCCAAAATCTCCGCCGGCTTTGTAAAATCTTGAGCCGAATTTGCCGCACGTCCCGAATCTAAATATCATTGAGTTACCAATAACCCAACCCCTCCCCAGAGTTTTTTTTCCAATCATCCGAATACGATCAATGAATCAGGCAAAGATTCTACTACAAATTTTTGCTTCCTAAGGCCTTTTCATTCCTGTTAACAGACTCTCAATAACGAACATGTAAAAACTTTATGTCAAATAACATTTACAAAATGTTTAGTAATGCCGCGATAGCTCTGTAAATGTTTTTTTAATAATTGGAATTCTACAAATGATTTAAGATTAAAGAATTACACAAAATTATAAATAATTCATCGTATATTAAACAGACAAGCTGTGCATTGATATTCACACCCAAAATCTGCTTACACCATCTACATAAAAATGACAGCTTCTAGCACGGAAACAAATAGGGATGATCACCTCAGTCTATTGTCTTGCGTTCGCGTCGTCCATGTCACAGTTTTTTTTATCAGTAACTTCGCGCCTAAAAAAGTCTTGACCGACATCAACGAAGTGTTGGAACGTTAAAAAAAAGTTAAATATAAAAAATACCGAACTCCAGTTCAAGAAAATTCAGAAGGGAAAGTCTTTAAAAAACTGGCAAAACCAAACCCTGGAACACGAACATAATTGAAATTTGGTCGTTTTTTGTATTCTCCTCCTTTGGTTTTTAGGGGCATTTTCTGGACTGTGTGTCCGTCTGTTTGTCCATTACTTCCTGTATCAGATGAACTTTTTTGTTTATAACGAGTGTTATGATAATGGTTAACAAAACACGAACATGAAAGTGTGAGCGGATTATAGTATCCTATGGATACATATTTAATTTTTAGTTCGCCTCAACGAAGTTGAGGGGAACTAATGGAGTACCCCCGGCGTCCACGTCCGCGTGCGCATCCACAGCCAGTTCTCAGTTACTAGTTGACATAGGGTCATATATTTTTGTTTGCAGGTGCACGTTGAAGAGACTGACCATGTGATATAAGATGAAGATCACATGACCCATATTACACGGTTGACTCGCTTTTAAGTATTATGTCAAAAATTAGTTTTAACATACAAAGTGACCTACAATCATATTAATTGGTGTGCGGGTCATCTCGGGGAGTAACACAGCCTCCCACCAAAATTAGGTCACTCTGACCTACTTATTGTGCTTCATTGACTTGGGTTAAGTTTTACGTCCAAGTTCAATTCTACGATACCAAGGCACCTACAGTCATATTACTTGATGTAAGGATGCATCTCGGGGAGTAACACAGCCTTCCACCAAAATTTGTTTTAGATGAAGACCAACTAAACTTTATAACATGTGGAACATACCAGCTCAAGGTTAGCACAAGTTATATACAAGAGGACCTAGAAGGTGACTGTGACATCCAGGTACAGTTGAGCTCAGTTCTAACCTCTCTTTAGAACTGTCCTAAACTGTCAGAAGAACTGTTCTAGAATTGTCATCATGACACCTTTGGAACCGTTTGACAGGGTGTGTACTGACATAGAACCATTTATGATAGTTCTACACTAGAACCATTTATGACAGTTCTACATTAGAACCATTTATGACAGGGTTGGTTCTACCCTAGAACCGTTCTAGAATGGTTCTAGAACCGTCCTCTCTGACAATAGTTGAGAGGTTAGAACTGATCTCAACTGTACATTAGCACGAAGATCACCTTCTTCGTGTAAGACTTAGAAGTAGACATGTTGCTTCTAGGTCTTACCTTATGTGGATTCGATACACAGAATCAAATGTACTGTAAATGTCGAGCAGGAGTCAGAGTTGTTGGTGTGTGCTCGCATTTAGCATCCATTTTGTGGTATTCGGGTTTTGCAAGGCATCAGAACCTCACTTCGTATGGAGCAAGAAATTGGTTTGCTAGTGTTTGTGACGCTGCTGCTTACATTCCGATAGATGCTTCTGACAGTGATGATGACGATGATGATATGCTGCAACTGCCATTAAACAGGAAATGAACAGTGACTAACTAATAATTGATTTTAATAATGATATATGAGATGCAACAGAGAAATAAATATAGAGTTTTCAATTCTTGAAATATTCATATTACAAACCACAATTTGATTCGTTTGTTGTGAATGTTTCAATCGACAAGCGAAAAAATAGAAAAATAAGAATTTCCAATAATATGTGATTTTTTTTTCGAAAAATCGTATATTTTACATAAAACTCAATTAAACGACCAAACTTTTGATCTATGGTCACTTCTTGAGTGGACATTTAAATGAAAAGAAATTCTTTCCAATGAAAAAATAATTTTTAAAGAATTCCAGAAATTTGAGTTTTTTAAATTTTTACTATTTTTGGCCCCAAAGCAACGAATATTGCAGAAATTGACTTTAATATGTGTTTTTGTATCTGTTAATTTGATTCCTTTGTTGTGAATGTCAAACTGTTTCGCTCTACAAACCAAAAAAATTGAAAAATAAGAATTTCCAAAAATATGTGATTTTTTTTTCAATTTTGACGTTTTTACTCCAAAAATCGTATATTTTACATAAAAGTCAATTAAACGACCAAACTTTTGATCTATGGTCACTTCTTAAGAGGAAATTTAAATGAAAAGAAATTCTTTCCAATGAAAAAATATATTTTTTTAGAAATCCAGAAATTTGAGTTTTTTTTCCATTTTTACTGTTTTTGGCCCTAAAACAATGAAAATTGCAGAAATTGACTTTTAAAAGGTGTTTTAGTATCTGTCAGGTACTATACAACATGTTTTGGTTTAATTGATTGTTTTCGGAGACAGGGCCATTTTCACCCCTTCGTGAACCTTCTCCTTTGAAAAACAATATTTCAACAATAAAACTCCCACCACCTGTTCCACCGACGCGTGTATCTACGACGTACGGACATTGGAGATGCCATAAACATAGGCTAATTGAAATATTTAATTTTAAACATAAATTTTCAGGTGATAGGATTAAACTGTTTTTTTTCATGGTAAATGCCAGTAAATGTCTTATCACACATAAACAGTGTTTGTCCAGTATAAAGTTGTGTATTATAGATTTAACTGGATATAAGTTTTCTGAGAAGTTTTCAACATCAAATAGAAAGGTATTCAGCGGCATAAGATAAAGAAGTATGAATTTGGAATTTAAAAATGTGCATTTTGTTGAAATCCTGCCAACCAAACTACATTTAAACAAGAGGCTCAGTGGGCTGAGCCTGTATCGCTCACCTGGCCAATTTGTTTCACGGACCGGGATGATTTATGCAAATTTTGTAAAAGACCTTCCATAGATGCTCCCTACCAAAAATCAGTTCATTTGGCTTCACGGTTTCAGAGAAGAAGAAGTTTTAAATTTCGACCAATCAGAACATGTAAATAATCATGGCGGCCATTTTGTTTCACGGACCAGGATGATTTATGCAAACTTTGTAGAGGACCTTCCATAGATGCTCCATAACAAAAATCAGTCAATTTTCCTTTACGGTTTCAGAGGAGAAGTTTTAGATTTGGACCAATCAGAACATGAGAATGCTAATGGCAGCCATTTTGTTTCACCGCCCGGGATGATATATGCAAACTTTGTAAAGGACCTTCGAAGCTTCAGGCCAAGTTTCAGTTCAATAGGTCTAGGGGTTTCAGAGGAGAAGATGAAAATGTAAAAGTTTACAGACGGACGGACGACGGACGCCAAGTGATGCTAAAAGCTCAAATGTTCTTTTATGACAGGTGAGCTAAAAAAGGGAAACTGAAGTGAAAATTGAATTAAAATTAAATTTGTTAAGATTCGGTTAAAATAGAACATTTTTTCCTGGATTTCTAAAATAGATGAAAATAAGAATCAAAACAATTCAAAACGAAACTTTTAATTTGTTGAGTTTTGCTCAGTCCAGTGCCTCGATCCTCTAGCTATTTTTAGCCCAGACATTCATTTAGTTCAGATAAACAACAAAGTACTTGAAAAAAAGGGATTTTTGTCCATGAATACTGCTTGAACTGCATTCATATTAAAAAATATTTTGTAATTAAAAATAATCCATTTTTTACACTTTTTACTGCAGTTTCTTGTGGCATACGATCTATAAATAGAAATATAAATGTAAATAAACACAGTTTTATCTCAATTCATTGACGCAGACGTAATTGATCCACATCTTTGAAATGCCGATTCTTTAAATCACAGCTGTATTTATCAACTAATTAGAATGGCTGACCTTTTGAATATCGTTTTTTCAAGTTTAAAAAAAATGAATAAAGTAAAATTGTGAAAAGTGATAGCTTTTCAAAAACAGAGGTTCGGGCACATTTGGCCGATGGTAGAACATTCGTGTCTTTTCGAACATCACCATTTTCCTCAATGTTATCAAATCACATGGCTGCAAAGTTATCATATGCGATCTGTTGTCATGGGAAAGCTTCTCTTTAGTTAAATAGGTCAAAAGCGAGCGCATACGACTACGTCGAAAAATCATGCTTTTTGTTTTAATTCTTGAGGAAATTATTATAAATACCTCCACATCCGAGGTAGCTGCCTATATATAGCTATGACATCATTGAAATGTTGGGAGAATTTCAATGCATGAGCAGGTTTTTTTTCAAAAAGAGCTTCTTGTAGTACAAAAATAATAAAAATCGAAACAATCAATTGTTGTTTTCAACTTTGGGTCATTATGAACTATGAATTATGTATCATACCCCACATTTTAAGTTTCTAAAATCCATTTAATTATTTGTATATTTATGAAATGAGGGATGAGTAGTGAAAAATAAATGAAAACAGAACGACTCAGATTCTAAAAACGGATGTTAGATATACTGTATATTTGGGTTAATATAAATATATACGATGTTATATTTTTGTCCACTTTCCCATTTTAAATAATAAAAATGAGAAGGTATTTACCTTACAGCTTCATTTTCCGGCGATGCTGAAATGTATAAATGATATAAAACAAGATAAGCGTCTTTGACCTACTTTATTTCTTTATTCGGATACTTGCGGATATCTTCTCAAAGTTCAACGGGAATATTAGAAAAGAACGCGGTTAGAACCAAGAAGTTGGGTTCCTATAACCAAACAACCCAGATGTTGAACCAGTTACCATGGTTTCGAACCAAAGAACCCGGATAGAACCAAGGTTCAGAACCAAAAGACCTGGATGAAACCAAGGTTTTGAACCAGAGTGCCCGGATAGAACCTAATTGCATTCAGAAATCTCATGTCTTTTTATACCTTCAACGTATTTTCCAAATCATTTATTTATTTAGTATATTTATATATAATTTATTTAATTTCTTCACGGATTGTCACACACTGTATATAGATGTGCAATAAGGTTTTAGAATTTTGATTTTCAAAAACTGGGGCCTTTAGGGGACGAATTTAATAAATTGGGAATTATAAGTGGGTGATTGAAAGTTTCTTTAATTTTTCATTTTATACATTTTATTTCTATACAGTATTGTCATACAATGTATGCACATGTGCAATAAGGTTTTAGAACTTTAATTTTCCAAAATTTGAGCCTGTATTCCAAGGTATAAGTGTGAAAAAGGTGCACAGGGATACAAAATGTAGGCAGTGCGGGGATGGCTCAGTCTAGTTATCCCGACACTTTCGAAGAAAGATCGGGGATATAGCGATTGTCTTCGTCCGTCCGTCCGTCCGTCCGTCCGATACACTTTCTTGTGACATCAACTCCTCTTTCACTTTTGGGTTTAGGAATTTCATTTCTATATAGAATGATTGCATACCACCTGTAGATGCGCAATAAGGTTTTAGAATTTTTATTTTCTACACAAGGGGCACACATGGGTTGAACTTCAAAAATTTGGAATTCAAGGCTGTGACTGGAACTCATCTTTCATTTTTCAATTTATGCATTTTATTTCGATACAGTATTGTCATGCACCATATGCAGATGTGCGATAAGGTTTTAGAATTTTGATTTTCTAAAATTGGGGCCCACAGGAGTCGAATTTTGAAAAAATGTCAATTTAAACTTGTGACCTAAACTCCTCTTTCATTCTACAATTTATGCATTTTATTTGTATGCATTATTATTTCTATACAGTATTGTCATGCACCATATGCAGATGTGCAATAATTTTTTAGAATTTTGATTTTCTAAACAAGGGGCCCACAGGGGTCGAATTTTGAAAAATTATCAATTTAAGCTTTTGACATAAACTCGTCTTTTGCTTTTCGATTTATGCATTTTATTTCTATACAGTATTGGCAAACACCACATGCAGGTGTGCAATAAGGTCTTAGAATTTTAATTTTAAATTGGAGTCCACATGGGTCGAAATTTGATATTTTTAATTTATGCTTCTGACCTTAACTTCTCTTTCAGTTTCCTTATATATATATAGTATTGTCCAACACTATATTTAGTTGCACAATAAGCATTAAGAATATCGATGTGATAAAAAATTGTTGGTTTAAGCTTGTGAACTAAGGTTTTTTTTCGTTTCTCATTAGGTTTATTGATTTAATTTCTTTATAGAATGACTGCATACTATTTTTGGATGGGAATAAGGTATTATATTTTTGACTATAGGTAAGTGGCCCAACTACTATAGGGGGTGCGGGGATCACTGTCGATTCAGACAGTCCAGATTTCTAGTTGGATTTGTTTCTTGAAATAGACTATGAGGGACATTTGAAGACAAAAGTTTATGACAAACATGATTACTTCAACTTTCCTATGTTAATTTTCCCTTCTTGAGTAGCAATATACCAGCATTGCCTGCATATGGCGTCTACGTTTCTCTGCTTATCCCATTTTCAAGGGCATGCATGAGTTATCCTGACTTTCGACAAAGAAAATTACTGCTGTCACAAAAGCTTCTTAACCAGGGTTTTATCAGGGATAAGTTGATGTCATCACTTAGGAAATTTTACGATGTCATCCTGAATTGATTGACAATTAGTGTTCCAATATCTAAGATGATGTTGGATCTGTTCCTACTGTCATAATATTTCATGTGCCTCCACCGATTTGTGACTTCCACCAGATTGACTTTGTTGAACTTCATGACAGGTGCCATATACAGAGCAGGAACTGCTTACCCTTCAGGAGCACCTGGGTTCACTCCTGGTTTTTATAGGAGTTTGTGTTGTTCATTGTTTTTTTTAATTTTCTGTGTTTATTTGTTATGCTTGTGGTTGTTCATTAGTCTTCCCGGGTTTGTCTGTCAAATGGATTACGTTTTTTTGATTGCTCCTAAGGTATATTTATCCTTTTTTTTGTAAAATTAAAGAGGACATTAGGTCACAAGTTTAAATTGACAGTTTTTTCGAAATTCGACCCCTGTGGGCCCCAGTTTTAGAAAAGCAAAATCCTAAAACATTATTGCGCATCTGCATATGGTGGATGACAATACTGTATCGAAATAAAATGCATAAATTGAAAAATGAAAGACGAGTTCAGGTCACAAGCTTGAATTCCAAATTTTGCTAAGGAGCAATCAAAAAACCCATGTGGGCCCCTTGTTTAGAAAATCAAAATTCTAAAACCTTATTGGGCATCTACAGGTGGTATGCAAAAATTCTATGTAGAAATTGAATTCCTCAATACAAAAGTGAAGGAGGAGTTGATGTCACGAGGTTAAATTGACAATATTCGAAATTCGACCCCTGTGGGCTCAAATTTTAGAAAATAAAACTTTTAAAACCTTATTCCACATCTACTTAAGGTATCCGGACCATAAATGACCACGTGATTATTCGAAAGTTCCCGGATGTTCCATACAACGCAATTGAAATGACCTCGGTAATTATCGGCAAACTTCGGAAATGTCAATATAACTAACTTATTTTTACAGACTGCATATAAGCAACAGAGTGTGTTTCAACTTGAGAAAAATATATATACAAAATTCTAGCTTTAAATTTTTTGGTTCAGCCATTCACGGTCAAAAAGAGATACACTTTTCGTTCTTGATCTATTATGGTCCGGATACCTTAATATGCATAACAATACTGTATAAAAAAATGCATATATTGGAAAATGAAAAACACGTTTATGTCAAAATTTTAAATTGAATTTTTGAAATTCGACCCTTGTGGGCCCCAATTTTAGAAAATAACACTTCTAAAACCTTGTTGCACATCTACATATTTTGCATGACACTACTATATAGAAAATAATGCATAAATTAAAAAAAATAAAGAGTTTACATCCTCATCTACTGAAAATTTTTGTAATTTGACCCCTGTGGGCCCCAATTCTTGAAAATCAAAATTCTAAAACCTTATTGCCTGACCATACTGTATAGAAATAAAAAGCATAAATTGCAAAATGAAAGTTGAGTTTAGGTCACAAGCTTACCGGTAAATTAACAGTTTTTCAAAATTTTACCCCTGTGGGCCCCAATTTTAGAAAATCAAAATTCTAAAATCTTATTACACATCTGCATATGGTGCCTGACAATACTGTGTACAAATGAAATACATAAATTGAAAAAAAAAGACGAGTTTAGGTCACAAGCTTGAATATCAAATTTTATAAGTTCAACCCCAGTGGGCCCCTTGGTTAAATTCTAAAACCTTATTGCGCATCTACACATGGTTTGCAACCATTCTATATAGAAATTAAATTCCTAAACCCAAAAGTGAAGGAGGAGTTGATGTCACAAGAAAGTGTGACGGACTGACAGAGACCATCGCTATATCCCCGAACTTTTTCGAAAGTGCAGGGATAATTAACATTAAAATTTTTGAAAGAATCTACTGTGATTCGAACCTCGGACCCTTAGTATATTGTCCAGACACCTTAATCACTAGACTACGGAAGCTCACACCGAGGAAGTGTTAATTTTTCTTATATAAACATTACGTTGTGGGTTCCAATGGGGTATTTAATATATAATATATATAAAAGTAAATCTATAACGTATAATAGTACTGACATCTTTACTTTAAGTTTACTTTTATTTACCCTGAATGAGCTGGGATGTATAATAGTTATCCCACTCGGACTTGGTGTTGTCCCTTGGGCCTCAGGATGATCTTATACAGACACACCACGTCCTCGTGGGATAACTATTACTGCAACAACCACTTGTTAAAGCTTATTTATAATTGGGAAAAAACTGAAGTCAATCAACTGTAAAAATTAACTAGACTGAGGCAGTAGGAAACGACAGCTATCCCTGCACTCCCCACATTTTCACAGAACGAAATCAGTGTCATCTTTTGATACATATCGTCCTCTAAGTAAGTGACCTTGTCTACCTTTTACCCACTGGGGTCAATAACAACAGGATTTTTCTCTTTCATTTTCATTCATTTGCGTAAGAGCGAGGCAAAATTCAATATACATATAAAAATGTAAGGATATGTGGTAAGCATCAATGAACTTATCATGGACCCTTTGACCCTTTTATTTCAAAAATGGTGAAAGATACAAAAAAATTTCTGCAGTAACTTTTGTTGGGTTTTTCATGAGGAATCAGAAAATATACGGTTTAGGTGTGGGGATTTTAACGGTTTATGAGATAATTGAACATTATTGATTTGATGGGAGTGGTGATAACCCCCTGGGTAAGTGGGGTATGTGTCATTTGGCGCTTCTTACATGGCGAATAAGAAAATGTATGGTTTAGTGGTGGGGATTTTTACGGTTTATGAGATAATTGAACATTATTGATTTGATGGGGGTGGTGATAACCCCCTGGGGAAGCGAGATATGTGTCATTTGGTGGGTCTTACCATGGGGAATAAGAAAATATATGGTTTAGGTGTGGGGATTTTTACGGTTTATGAGATAATTTAACATTATTGATTTGATGGGAGTGGTGATAACCCCCCATGGGAAGAGAGGTTTGTGTCAGTTTGGTGCAACTTACCATGGGGAATAAGAAAATATATGGCCTAGGGGTGGGGATTTTTATGGTTTATGAGATAATTGGACATTATTGATTAACCCCCCGTGAGGATCACCCTACTAAAAGAATGAGGTACATGTCATTTAATGCGTCTTGTTACGGCGAATAATAAAATATATGATTTAAAGCTATGGATTTTAATTGCACATGAAATTTTTCAAAATTATCGACTTTGACGGGTGGGGATGACCCCCCGAGAGGAACAAGGTATATGTCATTTAATAGGTGTGGTCATAGTGTATAATAAAAAATGGTTATTGGTCACTCTTTTTTATGAAAAAAAATTCCCCATAGGGTCCTATAGTAAACCCCTACCTTCTTTGAACTCCTCATTATTATACCCCCGCTTTTGAAAAAAGCAGGGTATATAGTATTCGTTGTGTCCGTCCGTCCGTCCGTCGTGCCGTCCGTCCGACCTTTGTATCCGCAACTCCTCCTAAACTACTGAATGGAATTTGATGAAACTTTCAGAGAATCTTCATCCCATGATGGCATAGTGCACCTCCTATTTTAGAATTTGATCGGACCAATTTTTGGGGTTTCCCATAGAAAAACATGGACTTTGACTTTAAATGTGATGGGGGGTACCATGATGCCATCCGCAACTCCTCCTAAACCACTGTATGGAATTTGATGAAACTTTCAGAGGATCTTTATTACATGATGCCATAGTGCACCTCCTATTTTAGATTTTGATCTGATGAATATTTGGGGTTACCCATACCAAAACATGGACTTTGACATTCATTGTGATAGGGGTACCATGATGCCATACGCAACTCCTCCTAAGCCACTAAATGGAATTTGATGAAACTTTCATTGTGTTAGGGGTACCATGATGCCATCTGCAACTCCTCCTAAACCACTAAATGGAATTTGATGAAACTTTCAGAGGATCTTTATTACATGATGCCATAGTGCACCTCCTATTTTAGATTTTGATCTGATGAATATTTGGGGTTACCCATACCAAAACATGGACTTTGACATTCATTGTGATAGGGGTACCATGATGCCATCCGCAACTCCTCCTAAACCACTAAATGGAATTTGATGAAACTTTCAGAGGATCGTTATTACATGATGCCATAGTGCACCTCCTATTTTATATTTTGATCCGATGAATATTTGGGGTTACCCATACCAAAACATGGACTTTGACATTCATTGTGATAGGGGTACCATGATGCCATCTGCAACTCCTCCTAAACCACTAAATGGAATTTGATGAAATTTTCAGAGGATCTTTATTACATGATGCTGTAGTGCACCTCCTATTTTAGATTTTGATCTGACCAACATTTGGGGTTTTCCATACCAACACATGGACTTTGCCATTCATTGTGATAGGGGGTACCAGTATGCCATCCGCAACTCCTCCTAAACCACTAAAGGGAATTCCATGAGACTTTCAGAGAATCTTTATCACATGATGCCATAGTGCACCTCCTATTTTAGATTTTGATCTGACCAACTTTTTATGTTTTCCGTAGCAAAACATTGACTTTGCCATTCCTTGTGATAGGGGGTGCGGGGGTATCAATTAGTGAGCTTTGCTCACAGTATTTCTAGTATGTCTCAGTGACCCTTATGGAAAAATGAATAGTATTAGGCACAACTAGAAACATTGATCTTTTATCATGGAAAATCACAGCTCCATATCTCTGACGGTTATTGAGAATTCGAACGAACAAAATCGGAGAGGAAGAAAAAAAATATTCGATAAAAATTGCAAATCAAAATCTATGTCTCCTCTCTGTTTGGGAGACTTAATGAACATGTTTATAGTGAATTTATGTTTATGTTAAACTGTCTGAAATACCCAGCCAGATCTACATTAAACTGACCTATAACTTATCTTCTATTAGTCTGATATACAATAGTATGCATTTTTAACTCTTGGTTTTTCAAACACTGATTTCTTTAACTAATTTTATGATCCCCAAAACAATAAATAACCATGTAATTTACTTTCCATAACTTGAAATGTAATTGTCATCTCATATAGGTGTCAAAACTGCTTTATAACTAGAAATTTGGAGTGTCAGAATCGACAGTGATCCCCGCACCTTCTGACCTGAAGTCGTCTTTCATTTTTCAATTTATGCATTTTATTTCTATAGAATATTGTCATGCACCATATGCAGATGCGCAATAAGGTTTTAGAATTTTGATTTTCTAAACAAGGGGCCCACGGGTAGAATTTTGAAAAATTATTAATTTAAACTTGTGACATAAACTTGTCTTTTGTTTTTCTATTTATGCATTTTATTTCTATACAGTATTGTCAAACACCATATGCAGGTGTGCAATAATGTTTTAGAATTTTTATTTTCTAAAATTGGAGTCCACATGGGTCGAAATTTGAAAATTTTAATTTAAGCTTCACGGTGACCTTAACTTCTCTTTCAGTTTGCTTATATATAGTATTATTCTACACTATATTTAGTTGCACAATAAGCATTTAGAATATCGATTTGATCTGGGGGCTTACACAGGCCAAATTTCAAAAATTGTCCATTTAAGCTTGTGAACTAAGGTTTTTTCATTTTTCATTAGGTTTATTCATTTAATTTCTTTATATAATGACTGCATACTATTTTAGGATGGGAATAAGGTATTATATTTTTGACTAAAGGTAAGTGGCCCAACTACTTACAGGGGGTGCGGGGATCACAGCTGATTCCGACAGTGTCGATTTCTAGTTTTGTTTAATCTGGTCTCAATAGTTATGCATCATAGAATAACCATATGTCGTACACATTTTTAGCTCAGCTGACCCAACTTGGCGTCCGTCGTCCGTTAACTTTTACAAAAATCTTCTCCTCTGAAATGGAACCAACTTGGCTACAAGCATCCTTAGGGTATCTAGTTTAAAGAATGTGTCCTAGGCCATTTATTATCCATGCACTTTTGAAGAAAGTTCGGGGATATAGCAATTGTCTCCCTCTGTTGTACCATCCATCTGTCCATCTGTCTGTCCGTGCGTTTGTCTGTCGCACTTTCTTGTGACATCAACTCCTCGTTCTTTTTTAAATTTAGGAATTCAATTTCTATATAGAATTGTTGCATACGACCTGTAGATGCGCAATAAGGTTTTAGAATTTGGATTTTTTAAACAAGGGGCCCACATGGGTTGAACTTCAAAAAGCTTGTGACCTGAACTCGTCTTTCATTTTTCAATTTATGCATTTTATTTCTATACAGTATTGTTATGCACCATATGCAGATGTGCAATAAGGTTTTAGAATTTAGATTTTCTAAAATTGGGGCCCACAGGGGTCAAATTTCGAAAAACTGTCAATTTAAGCTTGTGACCTAAACTCCTCTTTCATTTGACAATTTATGCATTTTATTTCTATACAGTATTGTCATACACTATATACAGATACACAATATGGTTCTGATTTTCTAAACAACGGGCCCACAGGGGTCGAATTTTTAAAAATAATCAATTTAAGCTTGTGACATAAACTTGTCTTTTGTTTTTCAATTTATGCATTTCATTTCTATACAGTATTGTCAAACACCTTGTGCAGGTGTGCAATAAGGTTTTAGAATTTTAATTTTCTAAAAGTGGAGTCCACATGGGTCGAAATTTGAAAATTTTAATTTAAGCTTGTGACCTTAACTTCTCTTTCAGTATGCTAATATATAGTATTGTTCTATACTTATATTTAGTTGCACAATAAGGATTTAGAATATCGATTTGATCCAGGAGCTCACACAGGCCAAATTTCAAAAATTATCTGTTTAAGCTTGTGAACTAAGTTTTTTCATTTTTCATTAGGTTTATCGATTTAATTTCTTTATAGAATGACTGCATACTATTTTAGGATGGGAATAAGGTATTACATTTTTGACTATAGATAAGTGGCCCAACTACTTACAGAGGGTGCAGGGATCACTATTGATTCTGACAGTCCAGATTTCTAGTTTTTAATAAGTTGGTTTACGGATCCGCCGACCCGATTTTGCCGATTTGAACAAAAAAATAAATAAAATTGAAAATTTTGGTTTTTTATTACCGCCGACCCTCTGAAATCAGCCATCCCAAAATTAAAAATAAATTAAAATCCTTTTTGCATAAAAATTTCACAAAAGATTATATTCCAATTTGTCTAAAAATAGATTATCCATGAATAAAATACTTGTAAACATGATCCAAAAATAAAATCTATTTATAGCTGTTAGTTGATGTCAATTTCCGAAACAAGTTTTATGAAATTAATTTCCTAATAGAATCCATGCGGCTTTTAAGTTCATTTTGTATGAATATCTTGATTCCGCAAGATATCGAATCCACTCATTTTCTAAGTCAAAATGTATGTTGTTGTAGTTGACGAGTCGGATCACTTAAAAAGGGAACGGCAGATGATTAAGGTAACAAAAAGTCTTAAACTGATCATTTTCAACCTTTTTATATTTGCCAATATAACCAAGATTGTTCAAAATCAGTCTTCATTGTACATGAATTTTCTCCCTTTTTTAGCTCACCTGACCCAAAGGGTCAAGTGAGCTATTCTCATCACTTGGTGTCCGTCGTGCATCGTCGTCCATTAACTTTTACAAAAGTCTTCTTCTCTGAAACTACTTGGCCAAATGGAACCAAACTTGGCCACAAGCATCATTAGGGTATCTAGTTTAAAAAATATGTCTGATGACCCCGCCTGCCAACCAACATGGCGGACATGGCGGACATGGCTAAAAATAGAACATAGGGGTAAACTGCAGTTCTTGTCTTATATCTCAAAAACTGAAGCATTTAGAGCAAAACTGACGGGGTAAACATGTTCATCAGGTCAAGATCTACCTGGCATGAAATTTTCAGACGAATCAATCAATCATTTGTTGGGTTATTGCCCCTGAATTGTTAATTTTAAGGAAATTTTGCATTTTTAGGTTATTATCTTGAATATTATTATAGATAAAGACAAACTGTAAACAGCAAAAATGTTCAACAAAGTAAGATCTACAAATAAGTCAACATTACGAAAATCATTGGTTGACCGGTTATAGGAGTTTTTGCCCTTTAAAGACGGCATCCAGCATCAACTTTCCTTTAAAGATCCCTCTGAAACCACTGCGCCAATTGAGACCAAGTATTCGTGGAATGGTCTTTGGGTGGCCCCTTCCAAAGGTATGTCCGGCATCCTTGATTTCCAACCGAAATGGATGCTGTTACTAAAAATAGAAAAAAGGGGGGAATGAATTTCAAAAATCTTCTATGAAACTACAAGGCCAGTTGGAACCAAAGTTGGTAGTAATGGTCCTCTTCCAGAAATATGTCCGATGACCCAGACTGTTAACCAAGATGGCTGCCGAAGGGTAATGTGAGCTATTGTCATAACTTGGCATCAGTTGTCCGTCGTCTGTTGTCCGTCATCCACAATCCACATTTAAATCTTTTCCACAGAAACCACTGGCCAATTGGGACCAAAGTTGGTAGAATGGTCCTTGGGTGGTCCCCTTTCAAATTTGTGTCTGGTGTCCCCAACCTTTGACCAAGATGGTGGGCAAGCGAAAAATAGAAAAAGGGGGATCAAAATTTTAAAAATCTTCTACTCTGAAGCTACGATGCCAATCTCAGCCAAATTTTGCTGAAATTATCCTTGGGTAGTCCCCTTCCAAAATGTGTCCGATGGTCCTTACCTCAAACCAATATGGCCACCACAGCTGAATTTGTTTAAAATAGGACCATAGGGAAATTCACATATATAAACTTATTGTCTGAAACTAGTGGCTCAATTAGAACCAAACTGTGGTTGAATGGTCATAAGATGATTGTCTTTCAAAATTATGCCTGATGGTCCCGACCTGCAACCAAGATGGGCGCCACAGTTGAACTTAGTATAACAGAGGACCCTATTGGAAATTCACTTAAAAATCTTCTTATTTGAAACTACTCGCTCAGTTAGAACCAAGCTGTGGTTGAATGGTCATTAGGTGGTCCTCTTTCAAAATTGTGTCCGATGGTGCCGACCTCTGACCAAGATGGTTGCCACAGCCGAACTTAGATTAACATAGGACCTTAAGGGAAATTCACATGAAAATCTTCTTGTCTGAAACTGCTTGCTGAATCAGAACTAAACTGTGGTGGAATGGTCATTAAATGGCCCTCTTGCAAAATTGTGTCCAGTGGTCCAGACTAAGATGGCCACTACAGCCGAACTTAGTTTAGGAAATTTACATTAAAAATCTTATCTGAAACTACTTGGTCAATTAGAACCAAACTGTGATTAAATGGTCATTAAGTGGTCCTCTTTTAAAATTGTGTTCGATGGTCCTGACCTGTGACCAAGATGGCCACCAAAGCCGAACTTAATTTAACATAGGACCCTTTGGGAAATTTCCATAAAAATCTTCTTGTCTGAAATTACCTCTCATTTAGAAGCAATTTTTTAGGCAATGCACTATCAGGTGAGCAAACCAGAGGCTCCTGGGAGCCTCTGGTCTTAGGGATTGTACCTTGCAGATTTATGCAAATCACTCAACTTCATTCTCATATTCAATGTTCACCATTTATCATTATACATGTATGTTGGTATATTAACCAGCATACATCAAAGGAGTTTATACATGTAGGACTCAATTGATAATGTAAATTATAAAAATTATCTTCAAATACTTGTGTTTTCAGGGAACATATAGGATTTCCTGTTGTAGAATGTAGTTCAAATGGAGATTTTTTACTAAGTAAACCAAAAGGAACAGGTGGATTAGTCAATAAGGCTACAGTTAGTGAACAGTTATTGTATGAATTAGCAGATCCCAAGCAATATTTTCTTCCTGATGTAGTCTGTGATTTTAGTTCAGTACAGATAGATGAAATTAATTGTAAGATTATTATGTTTGTCCCACAAAAACTTAAAATCTTATAGTCTGTAAAATATTTTCATGATTACCGTAATAACCCTAATTATTAGACGGCCTAATTATTCGACACTTTCAAAAATTCGAGGAAAGTTGAATTTCTTGATAAGTCTTATTTTTGACACTTTCAAAATGGTCGAAGTTACGATCGTTGTTATCATTTTATGATAGTGGGTAATTTTAACTTCTTAGGTAAGTTATTTACTTTCAGTCTTTATTGAGTGTTTATTTCGACGATCTAAACCATTTAAACCATCTATGTTTATAAATTTGATTGAAACAAAATCAATTTTTAAGTACATGTTATTGAATTTTTCCTACCTGGAAGTTTACTTTTGAAAAGAAATCCAAAACAACTTCGGAACAGAATTGCATATTCGTGTATCTCAGAGAAATGAATTTTGAAATTTTCAAATGAAATGAATAATGTTTTTACAAAACAAATCATCTTATCACTGTTTGTTAGACATTTAAAAGTTATAGTAATAATATTGAGACAACATGCATTGAACATGTGTTGTAAAAATCATTTGTGAGATGCTACGAATCCAGACCATGTGTTGCATATTAGACAACAAGATGGCAGGTCGTTTGAAGTTTGCTACTGTTTTCGTCTTCAACATTGAAACAACTATTAATTTGAAGGTACAAAAAGATGAATTCATGAAAGCAAAATGAAAAAAACAATACTACAAGTATCACCCATTATTTTGATTGCCTATGACCTGGTTTATCTTATGGAGTCAAAAAATGACAAAGCTTTGGACAGAAAGACAAAAACTCTAATTTTTCGATGATTTTCCAATTTTCCTGACAAATAGGTGTATTTTAGTGTTGAATAATTAGAGTAAGTACGGTAAGTCCATTCTCAGCAACTGTTATACCTAGACCCACCATATTTTGTCTATTGATAGTTCTTGATGGGTACATTTCAGTCTGTTTCTTGGGTGACACTTTATCCCGACTCTGTTAAAAATACTGTCTTTCAATTAGCTACAAAGTGTTCTTATCAATTATTGTATGCCCCTTCCTTGAAATCACCTGATTCGCTACATGCCCCCAATTTTTTTTTATCCCATCTGCACGATCTGTATCCCTTTCCTTGAAATCAAGTGATTCGCTTTCATTATTTTCAGTTAACAAGTTATTTTAAACTTTATAATATTAGTTTTGCTTTTTTTCCATCCCACAAAAATTAAAAGAAAAAACATACTAAAGGCCATAATATAAAAAATTCCTGATTTCAAAATTTCAAAAATTCGTTATACAGTCAGTTACAGGGGGGATACGGGAATATATGGAGTGCCTGAAAAAATTTTGTCTCGGGTCTTGGCTGATGCCTTGCCCAAGACGAAATCTTTTCACTCCATATATTCCCGTATCCCCCCTGTAACACTGTATAACTAATAATGTCTGATTTTAGAATAACTCTTAGACACTGTTGCCTTGATGTATCTCAGTGTATAACCAGGCAATTGAAAAAACGGAAGTTGCTATACTGTACATATGTGTGTATGTATGAATGTAACCCAGTGTTATATGTTATTTTGACCCCCATGGGAAAATAACCCCGGGGTCAGTTTTCAGCCATGGTATATTGACCCTGAAATTGTTGTTAACTTCTGTTCTACACTTCTTAGTTTCACTCTCACTCGCCATATCTCAGTTCTGAGGGCAGCATTTGCCTTTCTCAATTTTTCAATAGATGCAGATGTTTGCTGGATTTTATTGATGGTGTTTGTCAGGATTTGACTTTTACATTCCATGTAAGTACTTGATGTAGATTCATAACTTTTTTCTTCTCGCTGCATGCCTTGTTTTTGGTGCCGATTCGATATTCAAAAACATGGCTGCCAGGGCCATTTGTGCACTCTGATTGGGTGAAATTTAAAAAAAATCTTCTCTGAAACTACATAAGCAATTGAATTGTTATATATTGCATGGCTGAAATTTTAAAAAATCTTCTTCTCTGAAACTACATAAGCGCAATTGAATTGTTATATTGCAGGAATGATCATTACATGGTCCTCTACAAAGTTAATGTTTTTTGTGCCGATCTTAAATCCAAGATGGCCACCACCACGGGACACATTTAACATATGATCCTATGGGAAATACATACAAACATCTTCTTGTCAGAAACCGTTTGACAGATGGAAGTAATATTATGCCTGAATGATCAGATAATGGTCCTTAACAAAATGATGTTTTTGGTGCCGATCCGAAATTAAAAAACATGGCTGCCAGGGTCAATTATGCACTCTGATTGGCGGAAATTTAAAAAATCTTCTCTGAAACTACAAAAGCAATTGAATCATTACATTGCAGGAATGATCCTTACATGGTCCTCTACCAAGTTTATGTTTTTCATGTCAATATGAAATCCAAGATGTCTAAAACTACAGAGCCAGTTGGAACCAAACTTGTCAGAAATGGTCCTTGAATTGTCCTCTGTCAGAATAGTGTCTGGTGATCTGGACTGTCAACCAAGATGGTCACCACTGCTGAACTTAGCTTAACTTAGGACTCTTTGGGAAAATTCATTAAAAAATCTTCTTGTCTGAAAGTACTAAGCCAATTGGAACCAACCTTGGCAGCAATGGTCCTTAGGCGGTCCTCTTTCAGAATTATATCTGATGACCAGGAATGTCAACCAAAATGGCTGCCCCAGCTGAACTTAGTTCAGGATAGGACAGTATGTGAAAATTCATTAAAAAATCTTCCTATCTGAGACTACTTGGCCAATTGGGACCAGACTTGGCAGCAATGGTCATTAGATGGTCCATTCTCATAAATGTGTTCGCTGACCTGTCCTGTCAATCAAGATGGCCACCAAAGCTGAACTTAGTTTAACATAGGACCCTATGGGAAAATTTAATTTGCAGATCGTCATACCTTAAACTTGTCTATTTGGAACCAAACTGACGCCAGGAATGGTCCTCTTTCAGAATTGTGTTTGATAACCTTGAATGTCAACTAAAATGACCACCACACCCTAACTTTGTTTAACATTGTACCTATGGGAAAACCAGCCAAGATAAATGTTCAGTCCTGCTGAAGTTGGACAAGTTAAATCCAGATTAGCGATACAGGCTCTTGAGAGCCTCTAGTTTGCATCCTCCATTTATACCGATCACTGTCAAGTTTTTTCCTATCCACAAGTCTAATGTCTTTTTAGCTCACCTGACCTAAAAGAACATGTAAGCTTTTGCCATTACTTGGCATCCTTCGTCTGTCCGTCGTCCGTCGTAAACTTTTTCAAAGATCTTCTCCTCTGAAACCAGTGAACGAATTGCAGCCATACTTAGTCTAAATAATCCTCAGGGTATCTAGAATAAAGTTTGTGTTTTATTTTATTGTCATTTTGAGAGACATGGCTGCCATGGCTAAAAATAGAACATAGAGGGTAAACTGCAGTTTTTGGCTTATATCTCAAAAACTAAACCTTTAGAGTAAATTTGACTAAGGTAAAAATGT
Source organism: Mytilisepta virgata (assembly GCA_028015205.1). Classification (NCBI taxonomy): domain Eukaryota; kingdom Metazoa; phylum Mollusca; class Bivalvia; order Mytilida; family Mytilidae; genus Mytilisepta; species Mytilisepta virgata. The sequence continues at coordinate 47,842,813 of CM051520.1, forward strand.
CATCCTGTCAAATTCTACCTGCCATGAAATTTTCAGATGAATTGGTCAACCCTTTGTTGGGTTATTGCCCCTGAATTAATTTTAAGGAAATTTTGTAGTAACACATTTTCCTTTGACTTGCCATGTCAGGTATCAGATAATCATTATTTTGTGTCCATGTGCATACTCAGGCAAGACATGTATTGTTTCCATTCTTGCTATCTTGAATATTATTATAGATAAAGACAAACTGTAAACAGAAAAAAATGTTCAACAAAGTAAGATCTACAAATAAGTCAACATGTCCAAAATTGTCAATTGACCTCTTATAAGAGTTTTTGCCCTTTAAAGACATTTTTCACATTTTTTCTTCATCTTTGTAAACTTTCAAAAATTTTCTTCTCTGAAACTACTTAAATAAATTTCAGCCAGACTTAAGCTAAAAGATCCTTAGGGTATCTAGTATAATTTTATGTTTTATTTTTTTGTCCATTGAGAAACATGGCTGCCATGGCCAAAAATAGAACATAGGTGAAAAATGCACTTTTTGGCTTATATATCAAAAACTAAAACAGAGCAAAATTGACCAAAAGTAAAAATGTTAATGAGGTCAAGATCTACATGTCATGAAATTTTCAGTCAAATCCATCAACCCATTTTTAGGTTATTGCCCCTGAATTGTTAATTTTTAGGAAATTTGTAGTTTTAGGTTATTAACTTGAATATTATTAAAGATGAGGACAAACTGTAAACAGCAAAAATGTTTAGGAATATAAGATCTACAAATAAGTCAACATTACCAAAATTGTCAACTGACCCCTTATGCCTCCACCCTTGTCTGTCTGTCAGTACGTATGTACATCCTGTCTCATGGACACATTCTTCTTTTTTTATGCCCCGCCACGAATGTTGCTGGGACATATAGACCCTTGTCTGTCCGTTCATATGTACGTCCCAATTCGGTTTTGTATTTAGCTCCATTTCTCAGAAACCTATTGTAATATATCAATGATATTTCACCACTACAGTCCTCTTGTATAGTACAACGCAGTTCAGCAACACTTGGGATGCTATGACCTACATTTCATGCTTCAGTGACTTTGGTTAAGTTTTGCGTTTAGGTTCATTTCTCAGAAACCTGTAGTAAAATTTCAATTATATTTCACCACTACAGTCCTCTTTTATAGTACAAAGCAGTTCAGCAACACTTGGGTCACTATGGCCTATATTTCATGCTTCAGTGACTTTGGTTAAGTTTTGTGTTTAGGTTCATTTCTCAGAAACCTGTAGTAATATTTCAATTATATTTCACCACTACAGTCCTCTTTTATAGTACAAAGCAGTTCAGCAACACTTGGGTCACTATGGCCTATATTTCATGCTTCAGTAACTTTGGTTAAGTTTTGCGTTTATGTTCATTTCTTTGAAATAGTGTATCAATGAAACTTCATCAGTGGATGTGCCTTGGTAGTAATGAGCAGTCATACAGTAATTGGGTAATTATGACCTACGTTTTATGCTTGAGCGATTCCGGTAAAGTTTTGCATTTAGGTTTATTTTTTTGGAACTAAGCATATTGTACCAATGAAACTTCATCGGTGGATGGCAATTAGGTAGTACTGAGCATTCATAAAATTGAGTCATTATGACCTACATTTTATGCTTGACCGACTCTGGTTAAGTTTTGCGCTTTGGTTCATTTCTTTGGAACTAGGTGTTAGTGTATCAATGAAACTTCATCAGTGGATGTGCCTTGGATAGTGCTGAGCTTTCATACATGATGACCTACATTATAGGAGTACAGACACAATTTCTGCAATGAAACTCGTACACAATGCTAAGAACCACAACACGCAGACAGAGTTTGAATTTGGGCAGTGAGTCATTTACCAATAGAAATCTTTGAAAACTAACAGTGACATGAAATGCTCTCAAAAAGTATTTTCAAGTATTATAAGCCAGCTTGAGTATGGGGGCATTCATTTTCTCAGACACATTTTTCTTTTATTTTTTAAATTCGACCCCTGCAGGCCCCAATTTTTGAAAATCAAAATTCTGAAACCCTACTGCGCATCTACATACAGTGTGTGATATTACTGTAAAGAAATTAAATACATAAAATGGAAAATAAATGGGGAGGTTAGTTCATAAGCTTAAATTCCACATATTCGAAATTTGACCCCTTTGGGCCCAAATGTGAATACAAAATTCTTAAACCTTTTTGCACATCTAGAAATTAAATTCCTAAACCCGAAATTGAAGGAGGAGATGATGTCACAAGAACTTGTGACAAAAAGATTGGCAGACAGACAGTGGGAGACAATAGCAATGTCCCCAAATTTTCTTTGAAAGTGTGACAATGTGTGAGGATAATTATGTTATGACCTATCGGCTAACCAAGATGCAATATACAGATGCAAAAATAACCAACATCCACAATCAAGCATTTTTCAATTTATGCGTTTTATTTCTATACAGTATTGTCAAACACCATATGCAGATGTGCAATAAGGTTTTAGAATTTTAATTTTCTAAAATTGGAGTCCACATGGGTCAAAATTTGAAAATTTTAATTTAAGCTTGTGACCTTAACTTCTCTTTCAGTATGCTTATATATAGTATTGTTCTACACTATATTTAGTTGCACAATAAGGATTTAGAATATCGATTTGATCCGGGGGCTCACCCAGGCCAGATTTCAAAAATTGTCGGTTTAGGCTTTTGAACTGTTTTTTTTCATTTTCCATTAGGTTTATTGATTTAATTTCTTTATGGAATGACTGCATAGTATTTTTGGATGGGAATAAGGTATTATATTTTTGACTATAGGTAAGTGGCCCGACTACTTACAGGGGGTGCGGGGATCACTGTCGATTCCGACAGTCCAGATTTCTAGTTTAGTTTTGGTAAATACTGTACTTATTTTATGATTTAGTACTGTTTATTAGCAGGAACTGATGATGCTGCAGTATTTGTTACTGGTGCAAAAGGTAGACCACCTACATCACACTATAAGGTCAGTATGAAAATTGCCTAAAATACAGTATAAAGTCAGTATCTATATACTATCTTATCAGGATTGGCCTGCATTTTATTTTCTTTGAACCAATCAATCAACACTTGAGACTCATTTTGCAATGTAGATATAAGACTGTCATAAATAGGACTGCTTAAAGACAAGGTATCAGCATAATTATCGCTGTGCTTCAACATAAGTACGTACGTTAGTAATGTCCAGGATAATCTCAGTAACCACTAGATGTATAAAGATGAAACTTGGTTAATTGATTGCACTGTGCGTGGGGACTCTGCCAAAGGTTTTGGAATTTGAATAGCACCTCTGGGGGCGGGGCTACAAAGGGAGCCTAAGGGTAAATTATTCCTTTGCCACGCAACTCCTCTCAGGTTATTTGGAAAAAGGACTTGAAAGTTGGCTCAGTAATTGACCTGCCAATTTAGATGGTGCCAAATGTTTTGTAATTTGAATACACACGTAGCCTTAGGATACCTTATTCCTTTGTCACGCAAAACCTCTCATGTTAATTGGAATACGGAACTCAAAGTTGACTCAGTAATTGTAACACTAATTTAGATTGTGATAAAGGTTCCGGAATTGTTTTAAGATGCGGTTCCAACTTTGGTAAATATCCTGGAAATCTCAGACCATTATTGCTTTTATTTTTAACAAGAAACCATGTAATCAGCAGTAACACATATTTGGATCATCTAGATGTCAAAAATATGTGATTCCACCTTTGGTAAATTTCCTGAAAGTGTCTAAGATTATTATTTTTGGAATTTTACTTAGCAACTATAGATTTTTAGCTCACCTCGCCAAAAAGGCAATGCCATTGAAAAAGTCCATAGCAACCGATGAAAAAGTCGCTAGCAACCATATATATTTAGGCTAAGGACTTTATAATTTACCTGTACAAGTCAAAAAGAAAGGTCAAGAGTCAATGCCATTGAAAAAGTCCATAGCAAACGATGAAAAAGTCCCTTGCAACCATGTCTATTTGGGTTCAGGATTCTATATTTTAGCTGTACAGGTCAATATTAAGGAGAAAATTGTGAAAGTATACATTAAATAGCAAAAATAATCATTGATACAAGATCTACTTGTACACAAAAGATAACAGGTGAGCAATTCAGGCTCTTGGGAGCCTCTTGTTTATTAGCTCACCTGGCCCAAATGGCCATGTGAGCTATTGTCATCACTTTGCATCTGGTGTCTGTTGTCATCGTTGTAAACTTTCCTTTAAAGGTCTTCTCTGAAACTACTTGGTCAATTGGAACAAAAATTGGCAGCAATGGTCCGTAGGTGGTCCTCTTTCGGAATTATATCCGATGACCATGCCCGTCATCCAAGATGGCCAGCAGGGCTGAACTTAGTTTAACATAGAATCCTAAAGATCTTCTTGTCTGAAAGCACTTGGCCAATTGGAACAAAAGTAGGCAGCAATGGTCTTTATGTGGTCCTCTTTCAGAATTATATTATCATCCAAGATGGCCACCAGAGCCAAACATAGTTTTACAAAACTATGGAAAATTTACTTAAAGATCTACTTGTCCGAAACACCTTGGCCAATTGGAACAAAAGCTGGCATCAATGGTTCTTAGGTGGTTCTCTTTCAGAATTATATCCGATGAACCTGTCCATCATCCAAGATGGCTGCCAGAGAGGAACTTAGTTTAGGATCTAATGGGAAAGTTCGCTGAATGATCTTCTTGTTTGAAACCAGTGAGCCAATTGGAACTTGAAAGCAATTTTCAAGATGGACATAGTCAAGTTGAGCGACACAAGCTCCTGGGAGCCTCTAGTTACATTAATCTTTTTCTAAAAAACTCACTGTACCAAATGGAACCAAACTTAGCAGCAATTATTCCTGGGAAGGTCTTTTACAGAATTTATAATTTTGGTTCCGATCGAATATTCAACATGGCTGCCAGGCCCAATAATATGTTTAATTTAAAAAATCTTGTCAGAAACTACAAGACCAAATGAACTTTGCAGGAATGTTCTTTAGATTGTCCTCTACCAAATTTATAATTTTGGTGCTGATTGGAAATCTAAGATGTCCTCCACTGTGGGACATAGTTAACATAGGACCTTATGGGAAATACATACAAACAACTTCTTAAAACCATTTGACAGATAAAATTGATAATATACCTGAATAATTGTATGATGGTCCTGTACCAAATTTATAATTTTGATGCCGATCTGTAATCCAAAATAGCTACCACTGCAGGACATAGTTAACCCAGGACCCAATTTTTCGAAAATCTTCTTGTGAGAAACCACAAGAACAAATGAACTTCTACTTTGCAGGAATGTTCCTTAGATGGTCCTCTTCCAAATTTATAATTTTGGTGCCGATTGGAAATCCAAGATGGCAGCCACCATGGGACATAGTTAACATAGGACCTTATGGGAAATATGTACTAACACAGATTGAATTGATAATATGCCTGAATGATTGTATGATGGTCCTGTACCAAATTTATAATTTTGCTGCCGATCTGTAATCCAAGATGGCTACCAGCAGGGGACTTAGTTTAACATAGAATCCTATGGAAATACATACAAAAATCTTCATCTAGAGAACCAGCAAATGGATTGAAACCAAACATAGCTTGAATGTTCCTTTTAATGTGCTGACCAAGTGTTGTTACTTTGATGTTGATCTGTAATCCAAGATGGCCACCACCAGGGGACTTAGTTTAACATAGGACCCTATGCGAAATACATACAAAAATCTTCTTCTAGAGAATCACTGAATGGATTAAAACCAAACTTAGCATGAATGTTCCTTTTGATGTGCTGATGAAGTATTGTTACTTTGATGCTGATCTGTCATCCAAGATATGACCGCCTCGGTGGTCTCGTGGTAGCGTGCTCGCTCCGAGTGCGGAAGGTCGCGGGTTCAATCCCCGGCCGGGTCAAACCAAAGACATTAAAATTGGTATTTGCTGCTTCTCCGCCAAGCACACGGCATCTAGGAGTAAGAGCAAAGACTGGTCGGCTCGGAGTCAGTATTATGTGTCCGAGTGAGGTAATATGTCTCCTGCAGACAGTTACCTCGTGAGCTAGCACATTAAAAATCCGACTTAGCGTGTCGGTCTACTACAAAGCAGGGATCATATTCATTATCATATTAACATGTTCTCGTCCTGATATGCACCTGGTTGCCACTGGACGTTAAACAATAATTCATCATCATCATCATCGTCATCCAAGATGGCCTTGGACCCTATGGGAAATACATCTAAAAATCTTTGAGAGAGAACCATTGGATTGAAACCAAACATAGACTGAATGTTCCTTATGAGGTGCTGACCAAGTGTTGTTACTTTCTCGCTGATCTGTTATCCAAAATGGCGGCCAGCGGGGGACTTAGTTTAACATAGGACCCTTTGTGAAAAACATAGAAACGACTTCTTCATGTATTACTGAATGGATTGAAACCAAAGATGGCATGGATGGTAATCTCACGGTCCTTTAGCAATGAACAAATGGAAATATCAGGTGAGCAACACAGGCTCCTGGGAGCCTCTGGTTTAAATTCAAAATTTTATATTTGATTTTATGATTGTTTTCACGTATAGCATTTATGCTCAGATATTTTGAGGGGACACAAACCACATTTCTTCCTATTTTCTTGTCAGCTGACCTTGCACACAAGTTTAGGTTTGAGTGACATGCATGATATTTTTCAGACCTGAATGCATTTTCCTTTGAGTAACAATGTTGGTATCAGGAAATCTTTATTCTGTGTCCACTATTGTTTTCCAACTTTGATGTATCAAAAACATTTATCAAAGTGATTTCCTGTTATAAATAATGGAAATTCTTTGTTCAGGAGGATGGGAAATCAATGTCTTACAGACACACAATGTATGGTTATTAGTAATTTTATTTTTAAATACATACCTTGGTTTTAGTACTGTACACCTTTGAACAAAAAATATTTCAACAAGTACAATAATTATTCAAAAATAAAAACAGTGTAAAACATCAATCAATGGCATTATTAGGTCATTATACATACGGCACACCATAGACCATCTATCACATGTACTCAAAGTTTAATTTAGAGAAAAACCTACAGCATGTTTTAAAAAACTAAGTTATTTCTTCTGACATTTTCTGAAAGAGACGTTGAGTATTACTAACCGCTTTTACAAAAATTCCTTAAAATTTGTTTGTTATCCATCTAATCTGACTGGTGAACTGTTGATAGCTGTGAATAAATTTTATAAATTACAGGCCAGTGCTACCTATGCAGATGGTTATAGATCAACAGCTGTTGCTGTAATTGGAGGTCCTAATAGCAAACAAAAAGGAGAGAAGACTGCACAACAAATTATAAAAAGGTTATTTGTAAAAGCTGAACAGTTCTATCTGTAAATTGATCTCTACTTTAACACATGACATGAGCCAAACTCTTTTTATCTTGCTGTTCATATAAATAACTTAATGCACAGGTCAGATGTGCTATAACTCCCCAACTTATACAGTATAGTTCATAGGTTATATGGAAATAAAACAAATCATATATGGAAATACCATAAAAGGTGAACTTTTATTGATTCTATTGATACTATAGAAATTTTCATTCTTTATTTTGTAGAATTATCAAGTGAATATTTCAATTAGAAATATTACCAGATATACATATATGCACATCAAAATGAAAAAAACATAAAAATTTTGCAGTAGCATTACAACCAATACTAAATTACTTTTCATAAAGTTTGCTAATGATTGACGACAGTTGCTAAATGATGGCAATATCTCATATGCCACTTTAATATGAGCCAACAAAAAATTCAGGGCAAATATATAAAACAACGATTTTTCTCAAGTGTTTTATCAACATTATTCAATCAAACTATTTGTTACATAAGTACATACATGTATACTTTCATTTCAGATTTTTCTTCTTTTTTTTAAAAATAAATTTGCACCTTTTTAGCTCACCTGGCCATGTGAGCTTTTGCCATCACATTGCGTCTGTCGTTCGTCCACATTTCACATTTTATCTTCTTCTCACAAATCACCAGTCTAAATTGAAACAAATTTGGCAGGAATGTTAATTGGATGGTTCTGTACAAAATGAAGGTTTTTTGTGCCGATTGTATATTCAACATGGCTAGCAGGGGCAGATAATTCATTCTGATTGGACTTATCTTCAATAAGATCTTCTTGTCAGAAACTGCTGAGCCAATTGAATTGATTTGATACATGAATGATCCTTGGATGAACCTATACAAAATTTATGTTTTTTGTGCCGATCGGAAATTCAAGATGGCCACGTCATCTGAACTAAGTTTAACATTGGAGCCTTCATTTATGGGGAATTTTGTACAAATGTCTTCTTGTCAGAAATTACCAAGCCAATTGAAATGTTTTTGATGTGTGAATGATCATTTGATAGACCACAACAAAAGTATGTGTCAGAATGCAAACAACAGTTTCGTATAAAATTCCAGTGATTTTTCCCTAAATATATGATGTCATAAGTATGGAATTCTCTCTATTTATAAGTTCTAGATATTGATTTCTGATTGTTTTTTGGTTTCATTATTTAAATTAGAGTCTTGGCTTTATTTTAAGTTTAAAAAAATGCATGAAATGTAAAAAAGCAATTATTTTCAGAAAAGTTTTATTAATGGGAGACTACTCTGAAAACATCCAAAAATAGTGTAGGTGAAAACACAACATTTTTATACCACTTCATGTAGCAATTTTAAAAGGCGGCGAATGTACCCTGAAACTACATGTGCTGAAACCAGTTGAATGTGTACTTTGGAAAACACATATACTCAGTTCTCTAAATTACGCAGGAATCTTTGCTAGGATGCTCTGAGGTTGGTCTGTTTTTGAAATATTTGAAGGGGGGAGGCCTATTCTTTGTCAGTTATCTTTCTGTAATGGTAAGAATTTGGAAAGGAATTCCTCAAAAATATTTATATACAGTGAAAGCTTGAAGAAATATGTTTTATTTGATATATGGTTGTCTATGGGTATATGATACAGCCAATTGTTCAGCTATCAATCTTTTGAGTATGTTCCTTCAATTCATGATGTCATGAAAAGTTCTAAGAAAAACTGTTGTTTGCACTCTTAAAGGCTTTGATAAGGCTCATATTTGAACAGTATTTTGGTTATAAAGCTCATGTATTGTATTGTTTGTATAACATTAGACAGATAGAAAGAATTCCATTTACCAAGATTGGTATTTAATGCATTATTATGTCCCATCTGGCCTTAGCAACCAAAAATAACAGATTTGCAGTAATAATTTGATGTCAAGTGTAAAGACGTCATATTATTTATTCGCAGTTTTTGAAGCCGGTTATAGTTTTAGATGATTCATTGCACTTAATATATGCAGATTTTTTTCTCGCATAAATATTGGGAAAAAATGAAAGAAAAAAAAAAGAAAAAATAAACTTTATTTCTATTTCACTGGTAAAAATTAGTGTCAATAAACTATTCCATAATTACACTGTTATTCAATTCAAGGAATGGTTGGCATTCTTATTTTTTTTCATTTGAACCTTTTTTTTAACACTAAAATTTAGTTTTTTTCATGTATTTTCTTAAAATTAATCAAATCTTTAAGTATACAAGCATAAAACAGTTCATAAGAGAGAAATATGCTCATATTACATCAAAATATGTCAAATTTACATTTTATGTCATTGTCTGTGAGTTATGCCCCAGGGTATCAAAACCCCCTCCTTTGAATATTTGTTCAATACATTTGATTCACATGTCAGAAATAGACAAACGAGGTATCGTTTTATTCGTAATTGTCTGTAGATTGAGAAAATTTATTCTTATTTTGAAAATAAGGTTATGAAGAATGCCTTAAGAATGCAAACAACAGTTTCGTATAAAATTCCAGTGATTTTTCCCTAAATATATGATGTCATAAGTATGGAATTCCCTCTATTTATAAGTTCTAGATATTGATTTCTGATTGTTTTTTGGTTTCATTATTTAAATTAGAGTCTTGGCTTTATTTTAAGTTTAAAAAAATGCATGAAATGTAAAAAAGCAATTATTTTCAGAAAAGTTTTATTAATGGGAGACTACTCTGAAAACATCCAAAAATAGTGTAGGTGAAAGCACAACATTTTTATACCACTTCATGTAGCAATTTTAAAAGGCGGCGAATGTACCCTGAAACTACATGTGCTGAAACCAGTTGAATGTGTACTTTGGAAAACACATATACTCAGTTCTCTAAATTACGCAGGAATCTTTGCTAGGATGCTCTGAGGTTGGTCTGTTTTTGAAATATTTGAAGAGGGGAGGCCTATTTTTTGTCAGTTATCTTTCTGTAATGGTAAGAATTTGGAAAGGAATTCCTCAAAAATATTTATATACAGTGAAAGCTTGAAGAAATATGTTTTATTTGATATATGGTTGTCTATGGGTATATGATAGAGCCAATTGTCCAGCTATCAATCTTTTGAGTATGTTCCTTCAATTCATGACGTCATAAAAAGTTCTAAGAAAAACTGTTGTGTGCACTCTCATATACCGATTGGATATTCAACATGGCTACCAGGGGCAGATAATTCATTCTGATTGGAATTATCTTTAAAGCTCTTCTTGTCAGAAACTACTGAGCCAATTGAATTGATTTGTTGCATGTATGATCCTTGGATGAACCTCTACAAACTTATGTTTTTTGTGCTGAACAGAAATTTAATATGGCTGCCACAGGCAGACTTGGTTTAATATTGAACCCTATGGAAAATTTGTACAAACATCTTCTTGTCAAAAACTACCAAGCCAATTGAAATATGTTTTATCTATGAACAAGCATTGGATGAACCTCTACAAAAATTTTTGTTTTTTGTGCTGATCAGAAATTCAAGATGGTCACCACAGCCGGACATAGTTTAACATTGGACCCTTTGGGAAATTTTGTACAAAGATCTTCTTGTCAGAAACTACGAAGTCAATTGAAATGTTTTTGATATGTGAATGATCATTTGATAGACAACTACAAAAGATATGTTTTATGTGCCAATTGGAAATTTAAGATGGTAGTCACAGTCGGACTTACTTTAACATTGGATCCTATGGTGAAATTTGTACAAAGGTCTTGTCACAAATTACTAAGCCAATTCAAATGTTTTTATTCCATGAAGATACTTGGATAAATGTCTGCTACCACAGTTGTTTTTGTGCCTATCGAAATCCAAGCTAGCTGCTACAGCTGTACTTAGTTTAACATTTTTATACACCCGTCAAAATTTTGACGGGACGTATTATGGTATACAAATGTCCGGCGTCCGTCTGTCTGTCGTAATCATGTCGCACCGTTACTTGAGAAAAGGTAGTCTTTTTTGGTCACATTTCGCGCCGTATCTCTATTGCTTAAAAGTTTACACGCTTATATTTTGCCGGGTTCTCATATACATCCCACCAGCAGCTCCACTAAATAAAGGGGGATTCCAAAAACATTTATTATGTTTTTTTCACAAGACGACGGGCGTATCATGCGCTTGTGGCCCAGCAGTTTGTTTTCAGATGTCGCGCTGTATCTCAAAAACGATTTATGATTTATGCTTAAAACTTTACACACTTCTTAGTTATATTAATCTAAAGGTCTGTATACTTTTTGGTGATGATTCAAAATTTTATTTTTGAGTTATTGAGTTTTTTGTTAAAAAAAGGGGGGTTTTCACATGTTGCGCGGTATCTCAAAAACAATTTATGATTATTGCTTAAAACTTTACACACTTCTTAGTTATATTAATCTAAAGATTATAATTTTTGGTGATGATTCAAAATTTTATTTTAGAGTTATTGAGTTTTATGTAAAAAAAAAATTGGGGGGGGGGGTGGGGGGTGGGGCGGGGATGTGGGGTTCACGTGTCGCGCCGTATCTCAGATACTATTTATGATTATTGCATAAAACTTCACACACTTGTTAGTTATAATAATCTGAAGATCTGTATACTTTTTCGTGATTCTTTATTTTATTTTTGAGTTATTGAATTTTTATTGAGCTTTTTGGTAAAAAAGTTTTTTGGTCACATTTCGCACCGTATCTCTATTGCTTAAAAATTTACAAGCTTATGTTTTGCCGGGTTTCCATATACATCCCACCAGCAGCTCCACTAAATAATAAACATTTATTGTTTTTTTCACAAGACGATGGGCGTATCATGTGGCGCAGCTGTTTATTAACATTGGACACTGGAAGAATTCTTTACATATCTTATCTAGAAGTGCTTTGTTAGTTGTGGTTACCTAAAATCCAGGTGAGCGATTCAGGCTCCATGGAGCCTCTGGTTAGCTCACCTGGCCTAAAAGGCCATGTGAGCTATTGCCAAGACTTGGCTCCATTGTCTGTCATCCATTGTAAACTTTTCCTTTAAAGATCTTCTCCTCTGAAACGACTATGCCAATTGGGACCAAACTTTGGTGGAATTATCCTTAGGGTGTCTAGTATGAACTTTATGTTTTATTTTCTTAACAGGCGAGAAACATGGCCACATGGCAAAAATAGAACATAGGGGGGTAAACTGCAGTTTTTGGCTTATATCTCAAAAACAAGCATTTAGAGCAAAACTGACATGTGGTAAATATGTTCATCAGGTCAAGATCTACCTGCCATGAAATTTTCAGACGAATCAGTCAACCCTTTGTTGGGTTATTGCCCCTGAATTGATAATTTTAAGGAAATTTTGCAGTTTTAGGTTATTGTCTCGCCTGCGACGAAAAGTCAAGATGGCGAGATATAGGTGTTACTTTCCGGCGGCGGCGTAAACTTTTTTAAAACTTTAATAACTTTGCAAATATGATACCTACAATGAAGATTTATGGTCCACATGCCACAGTATACATGTCTTGTGACCTTGACCTCATTTTGATGGTTCACTGATTTCATAAACATAAGTGTAAAATCTGCATCCAAGTTTCGTGGTTAAATCCATTTCTCAGCAACTGTAATACCTAGGTCAACCATATTTGGTCTATAGATAGTTCTTAGTGGGTACATGCCAGTCTGACACCTAGCTTGGGACCTTGACCTTATTTTCATGCGTGAATGACTTTGTCACATTTTCGTGGTGAAGTCCATTTCTCATCAGCTAGAATACCTAGACCTGCCATATTTGGTCAATAGATAGTTCCTGGTGGATACATGTCAGTCTGACACATGCCTTTTGACCTTGACCTCAATTTCATGGTTGAGTGACCTGCATCACATTTTCGTGATTAAATCCATTTCTCTGAAACTAATACCTAGACCCATCGTATTTGGTCTATTGATTGTTCTTGGTAGGTTCATGCCAGTTTGTCACTGTCTATGGACCTTGACCTCAATTTCATGGCTGAGTGACTTTCATCCAGGTTTCTTGATTAAGTCCATTTTTCATCAACTGTAATACCTAGACCCACCGTATTTGGTCTATCGATAGTTCTTGGTGGGTACATGCCAGTCTGACACCTGTCTCTGGACTTTGACCTCAATTGCATGCTTAAGTGATTTTGTAACATTTTCGAGATTATGTCAATTTCTCATCAACTTTATTACCTAAGCCCATCATATATGGTCTATAGGTAGTTCTTAGTGGATACATGCCAGTCTAACACCTCAAAGCTGAAATTGACCTGAATTTCATGCTTGAGTGACTTAATATACATTTTCTTGATTTAGTCTATTTCTCAGCAAGTGTTCTACATTTGTAATGAGGCCCACATTATTTGGTTGATGGAAGTTCTTAGTATATACCACTTTAACATCTGAAACCTTACCTTTGACCTCTATTTCATGCTTGACTGAGTTGTTTCACGTTTTGGGATAATATCCATTTTTCAGCAAGTGCAGTACATAGACCAACCTTATTTGGTCAATAAATAGTGCTTGGTGGATACATGGCTGTCTGAGACCTAGACTTGAATTTCAGACTTGAGTAACATTTTCATGATTAAGTCCATTTTTCTGTAGCTGTAATATCCAAATTGACCTCAATTTTAGGCTTGATTGACTCTTGTCCCGTTTTTACAAATAAGTCCATTTATCAACAGATGTTATTATATATAGTCCCACCATTTTTGGTATATAGATAGTTTCTGGTGGGTACATACCAGTCTGAGACCTGTCAGCTCACCTTGGACAGAGTTTTAGGCTTGAATGACATGCAGGAGATTTTTCAGAAAAATTATTGCCTGACCTTTACTGTTTCTTTTAACACATTTTCCTTTGACTTGCCATGTCAGGTATCAGATAATCATTATTTTGTGTCCATGTGCATACTCAGGCAAGACATGTATTGTTTCCATTCTTGTTATCTTGAATATTAGTATAGATAAAGACAAACTGTAAACAGTAAAAATGTTCAACAAAGTAAAATCTACAAATAAGTCAACATATCCAAAATCATTGATTGACCACTAGGAGTTTTTGCCTTTTAAAGACGGCGTCCAGTGTAAACTTTCCTTTAAAGATCTTCTCAAGTTAAAGTGAGTGAGTCTGAAACCACTGGGCCAATTGAGACCAAACTTTGGTGGAATGGTCCTTGGATGGCCCCCTTCCAAAAATATCCCTGGCATCCAACAGACATGGCTGCTGTTACTAAAAATAGAAAAAGGGGGGAGATGAATCTAAAAAATCTTCTTCTATGAAACTACAATGTCAATTGGAACCAAAGTTGGCAGTAATGGTCCTTAGGAGGTGCTCTTTTAGAAATATGTCCAATGATCTGAATTGTTAACCAAAATGGCCACCACAGCCAAAATTAGTTTCACATAGGGCCCTATGGGAAAATTCACTCAAAAATCTGCTTGTCTGGAACCACTAAGCCAATTAGAACTAGACTTGGTAGCAATGGTCCTTAGATGGTCCTCTTTCAGAAGTATGTCCGATGACCTGGACTATCAACCAAGATGGCCACCACAGCCAAACTTTGTTTAACATACGGCCATATGGGAAAATGCATTGAAAAATCTTCTTGATTAAAACCACTTGACATATTGGAGCCAGGAGGTCCTTTTTCAGAAATTTGTCCAATTTCGTGGACTGTGAAGCAATATGGCCGTCACAGCCAAACTTAGTTTAACATAGTACCATGTGGGAAATTCAATCAAAAATTTTCTCATCTGAAACTACTAAGCTAATTGGAACTAAACTTGCGGCATTGATCCTTAGATGGTTGTCTTTCAGAAATATGTCCGATCACCTGGATTGTCAACCAAGATGGCCGCCATGGCCGAACTAAGTTAAATATAGGACCCTATAGAAAAATTTATTTAAAAATCTCCTTGTCTGAAATAACTTAGCCAGTTGGAACAAGACTTAGCAGAATGGTCCTTAGATGGTTCTCTTTTAGAAATATTTCCATTGACCTGGACTGTCAACCAAGATGTCTGCCACAGCTGAACTTAGTTTAACATAGAACCCTATAGAAAAACCAGCTAAATTGACTGCAACACTTAAATTTTAGTCTGAAACTGTTTTGCCAGTTTAAACCAGACATGGCATTTGTGGTCTTTACATGGTCTTCTTTTAGAATTATTTCTGATGACTGGGACTGTGAGCCAAGATGGCTTTCACAGCTGAACTTAGTTTAACATAGGATTCTATGGGAAATTTTTTTATTTCAAAATATTTTTTTCTAAAACCACTGGGCAGTTTGGAACAAGAGTTGGCAGGAATGATCCGTAGATGGAAATTTGTCCGAATATCTGGACTGTCAACCAAAAATGCTGCCATAGCCGAAACTAGTGTAACCTTGGACCCTATGGGATCATTCTTCTTGTTTGAAATCACTAAGTGGCCGACTTGGCAGCAATGCTTCTTAGATGGTCCTATTCAGATTTGTGTCTGAAGACCTGGAAAGTCCTTAGATGGCCCTATTTCAGAATTGTGTCTGATAACATGAAATGCTAAATCTGAAACTATTGAGCAAAAGGGAGCTGAAATTGGAAGCAATGATATTTATCCTATGATAAGACTGTCAACTAGGATGGCCATTACTGCCTAGCGTAGGATTGGATGGGTAATGATTTTATTGCTGTTGATTGGCAAATTGAATCCAGGTGAGAGATGCAGGCTCCTGGGAGCTTCTAGTTTTCTTTTAATCACAATGAAAATTGTAAGCACGGTAATATGAAATATACTTCCAGAAAATAAGAAATATATTGTGTATCTTACAAAGAAAAGATTGCATTTATGATTTGAATTCTAGGTCCATGTGAGCTATTGACATCACATCAGTCATAATCCGTAAACTTTTACAGTCTAATCTTTTACACAGAAAACCACAGGTTCATGTGGGACCAGACTTTGGTTAAATGCCCCCCTTTCAAAATTGTGTCCTGAGGTCTTACAGGATCTTGCACCAATATGGCAGCTGTTAATAAAAAAAAAAAACATTAAAACTTACTTAGAAATCTTCTACTCTGAAACTGCTGATCCAGTTGAGGTTTTACTTTGGTAAAATGATCATTAGATAGTTCCTTTTCAAAATTGATTCCAGGGGTTTGAAATTGACCAATATGGCCACTGTTACTGAAAAATATAGAAATCATCGTGAAACTAATATTTTAAAATCCCTGAAAGCACTGAGGCAGTTTAGCCATAATTTTTGTAAAATGGTCCTTAGGTAGACCCATTTGGCTTCTGTTACTTTTAAAAATGGAAAATGTTTTGTTGGATTGCACATAGTGAATGTCAGATGGTGGTTGGGATTGGGGTAATTATTTAGGGTTCCTATTTTGTGTTATCAACTCTTTCTACAGCTTTTAACCCATATATTGAAACTGAATGTTTCTTGACATTTTGAAGGTGTGCATGAAGCAGAATAATGTCATTTGAAGATTTTTTACTAGATTTTCTATGTTGTGGAACTTCAACAGTTTTTTCAACAAATATGTACTTTGTTTAATCAACTCTTTCTACAGCTATTAACTCAGATCTTTGAAAGTTTGCATACTGTTTATGGACACATTGAAGATGTGCATGAAGGATTATGATTTCATTTGAAGACAATTTTCTATGTTGTTACACTTTTTAGCTCACCTGGCCTAAAAAGTCATTCATTCTTCTTCTCTGAAATAACAAGTCCAAATTGAACCAAACTTGGCAGGAATGTTAATTAGATGGTTGTGTACAAAGGCTATGTTTTTTGTGGCAATTGGATATTCAACATGGCTACCAGCGGCAGATAATTCATTATGATTGGACTTATCTTCAAAGCTCCTCTTGTCAGAAATTACTGAGCCAATTGAATTGATTTGTTGCATGAATGATCCTTGGATGAACTTCTACAAAAATATGTTTTTTGTGCTGATCAGAAAATTCAAGACAGCCGGACTAAGTTTAACATTGGACCAAAGGGGAAATTTGTATAAAGGTCTTCTTGTCAGAAACTATCAAGCCAAGTGAAATGTTTTTGATGTGTGAATGATCATTTGATAGACCACTACAAAATATGTTTATGTGCCAGTCAGAAATTCAAAATGGCTCCCAAAGCCAGACTTTGCTTAACATTGTACTCTATGCAAAGATGCCAACCACTCCAATTTTGGCGGATTTTCTCCTAATTCTCAATCGTAAATCCGCTCTACGATTGGCTAAACATAATTGTATTGTAAAACCCCGATCTCGGCGGCGCTTAGAAATCCGAATAAGTACGCATTTAGATTCAAGTGCTTTACTGATTTTGATCAGCAAATCTGGAGTTTCATTCCATGGCCACACTGATGAAGAAGTTGAAATTCAAACACAAGCAGAAGTTTCATTTCATGAGGAATACAAGTCTTTGTTCCCGTGTTTTTATACTTCTATCAGAGGGGATACATATGCTTATTGCAGAATATGTTCTGTTGACATTTCTGTTGCCCATGGTGGAAAGGGCGATCTTGCAAAACATGTCAATGCCAAGAATCACGCAGAACTTTCAAAACTTTCGCAAACGAATCGGAAGATTACAAACTCCTTCACAACTTAGTTACGTTCACCAAATTTTTTATTCAATATAACATTCCTTTGTCAGTTTCTGATAGTGCTTGGAAAATGTTCAAACATATGTTTCCTGACTCCCAGGACAAACAAAAACTACTGCGATTGTTCATGCACTATCTAAAAATGATGACATGGAGAACTTTACAGTGCATAAAATTTATTTCAGTATTTTGTGATACTGTGGATTCATTTATTTTCGTGGATACCAATTTTCGTGGATAGAGGAAAAAGGCATTTCGTGGGATACGTAAATTCGTGGATTGCTGGCTTAGAAAAAAATATAAAAAGTTGTTGAAATACTGAAATTCGTGGCCTGGCACATCAGATATCATGAAAATACTGCGACAAAACGTGCCGATCAGACTTTGATATTGTACGGTAAAATACTGATTTTAACCGCTTATAAAACAGTCTAACAAACAGATTCTTCAAATTTTGAACCGAACAAAGTTTGTGATGAATTTAACAAGATTAACAAAATCCGTAATTATTTACTTGTTAGGTTAATAAGGTGTGAACTATATATTGACAAAATTGCAATCACTTGTCACCAAATACCTTGGGGCATATACATACATATGTTTAATCCGATTACGATAATTTTAATAATTTCTGCTTTATTATCTTTTTACAAGATTTTATTACTGTAATTTATCAGAAATTCTGTATTGTTTAGGCCTACTTAGGATTAATCTTTTTCTTGAATGTTTGAATTAAAAAAACCGGAAGTGAATTCCGCAACAATTTACACAATCAAAATATTTTTAAAGAACATTGTTTGAGCGTTCATATATTACCAAAGACAAAATTCATGAAACACTGTATCCTGTGTGGATATAGCTGACTCATCATATGTTAGTATCCAAGTACATGCTGTAACAACGCAATTGTTCAATGTTGTCTCGGATAGGTACATCAAAAACTCCGTGGTTTCAAACTTGAGTGCAAATAAATTTAATTTCAAGTAAAAATATTTTTCATTGGATATTTAAATTTGTGGTTTACTGGGACCCACGATAACCACGAAAATTGGTATACAACGAATTTTAATGAATCCACAGTACATTTGATTACTACCAATGGGTCTATGTCACTGCTGATGGACTGTTAGTTCCCGAGGGCATTATCAGCCCAGTAGCCAGAACTTTTGTCCTGGCATGACTCATTACTCAATTGCCTTTAAATTTTCCATTCAAAATTTGAAAAAAACTACCAGAAATTTCTAAGGCTCTTCCTTTTGATGCAGAAGTAACCCTTAGCTGAGTTTGGATACCTGTTTGTTTTAATTGTTTTGATTTTTGATGGTTGTGCTTATTAATTAATCATTATATCTTTAATCAATTTTCCAATATTTTGATCTCGAGGACTGCTGATGATTTGTCAGTCAACGAAATGGCCATACAGTGCATCAAATTTATTTCAGTATTTTGTGTTACATTTTATTACACTAACCCTTCAGAAATCTCTCTTCAGTGTTGGAACAGATGGCTCCAATGACATTTCAGATAAGAAATTGTACCCTGTTGTTGTCCGATACTACGACCAAGTGGCAGGAATGGTTCTAACTAATTGTTTAACCATACCAGAATTACATGTATCTTCAGGAGAAAATATTTTTAATTGAGTACATATCAAATTGTGTTCCAAAAGATTGATGGACGTCAGCGAACTTTGTTATATTAAAGGGAGGGATCATAAATTATAAAAGAGCAATATTAGAAAATGACTGGCAGCCCTGTGAGGGGGGGAATATACCCTATTGTTTTCCGATACTATGACCAAGTGGCAGTAATGGTGCTAACTGATTGTAAATGGGGAGGGGAGGTACCTGGGTACCTATAAAATCAAGAATCAGTATTGTTGTATGTACATGTACTTTCACATGAAAAATGAAAATGACACAAGTCCTTAATCAAACACAATGGCATCTTATAAGTCAGATATAAGATGTCACAACAGGGGTAGCAAAATATGGAAATCTTGCCACTTTCATGCTTGCTATCCTTGTTCAAGTTGGGTCTATACTTGTTTTTGTTTTTTGTGATGAGACTGAATGTTCTTTCACATTCTATATATTTGAATGAAAAATAACAAGGATTGCATTGTTGGTAATTCTATAATGGATATTTGTAATATGTACTCAGTACTGTAATTCCATAACTTTGAAGATTTTTTTTCTTAAATCTTCACCTATTGCAAGTATTGCCTGCATACACTTTCAAAAATATGAATCCAATACAGCCAGATTCATAAATAAAAAATGAATTAGTTTGACTCAGCCTCCATTTTTGCATACTACTCAAGCTGTTTGGTTTTGCTGTCATGTTGAAGATCTATGAAAGGCCGTTTATGTCAAAAACGATATAGGGGCCTCGGTGGCCGAGTGGTCTAGGTAGTTCGTTATGACTACTAATGACCACTAGCCTGTCAACGCTGAGGTTGCGAGTTCGAATCTCACCCGTGGCGGGGTGTGTTTGACTCCGATCTTAATTGACAAGGATTGCCAATTTTCCTACCGAAGGTCAGTGGTTCTCTCCGGGTACTCCGGCCTCCTCCACCAATAAAAAAAACTGGCCGCCGTGAAATAGCCAAATGTGCTGAAAACGGCGTAAAACCCCAACTAAACAAACAAACATTAAAAAACGATATAAAATAACGCGTTAAATACCCTTTAACGCGATAAAGTGTAAATTAACGCGATAAAACCACATTTAACGCATAAAAAATAAGAACCTTGAAAAGAAATTGAAAAATGCTATAAATTTTATTGTGTCATTCACCTACGGCTTAAATAAATTTTATATCGTAAATTTTAGGTCGCAAATTATGATGCAGACTGGCCATTTATGTCTTTAAGAAGAATATGAACGCGTCAAGACACATTTTTAATGCGTTAAAACACCTATTTATCGCATTAAAACACCTATTTATCACTTTAAAACACCTATTTATCACGTTAAAAATATATTTATTTTTTTTTATATTTATTTTTTTTTTTAAAATCAACTTTTCATTATACATTGTTACACAGATACATATTCATTTACACAGATATACACAACAGTAGAGTTCAGAACATATTATTTTTTACATTATACATTAAACAATATAGTTTCATTCTATATAATTATATCTATATGAGCATTTATAGAGAGTCTTTTGTATGAATGTTTATAGAAAATCTTTTATATTAACATTGTACAGAGTCATCATATGTAACATACTATTACTGTAACAAAAAGTAGTATAATCTGTTTCTCCAGAAAGGGGGCAAAAAAAAAAAACTCAAAAAATTTAAAGTAAAACCACCAGTGTTTGTTATCCAATTCTCAACATCTTCAAGAAAGCTTTGGACTTTTTCACACTCCCACAAAAGATGTACAATAGTTTCTGGTTCTTTGTTACACAATGTACATAAAGAATTTTCTATCAAGTTTATTTTTACCAAAAATGAATTTGTAGTTAGCACTAGATGATTGATCTTATATTGAAACCACTGTAGCTTTGAATTTTTGGTAATCTCAAATGGGAGTTTATATACATTTTTTATATCTTCTCCTGTCATTTCAAATTGGATCATAATTTTTTGTTTGCTTGTAGGATCTGAAGAATTTTGATTAAGTACATTATAAAAATCTTTAGCACCCTTTTTATGTTTCAAGAATAATTCAATGTTTTTTGGTATATAGGGATATGTGATATTTTTATTATCATCTTTCATCTTTTCAAAAGATTTAGAATATTTATTAATACATGATAATATACTATTAAATTTCATAATTTGGACATTCAGATTAAATTTTTGTTTTAATTCATCAGTGGAATAAAAATTTCCATTCTCGTTTATCAAGTCTCCAATAATACGAATCCCTTTTTGGTACCATTCTTTGAAAAAAATTGGTTTGTCATCTATTTTAATTTCTTTATTTTTAAGAAAGGATTCCCAAGACCGATCTTGGGTTTTTTCTAAAATTGATATCCATACTTCTAAAACATTTTTCCAGAATTTATTATTACATGTATGGGCACATTCCTCTATATTTTTTATCCCTGTATCAATTAAATTTTCTATGTCAATCCCTATAGAAGATACATGTTCTTTAAGTTTAACATTACCTACTATTCTTCTAATCCATGATGCTTTTAATGCATCTATAAAAGCTACTAAATTTGTCATTTTTAGGCCACCATTTAGATAGTCCTGTACTAATGTATTTCTTTTTACCATTCCAATAGGTTTTTGCCAAACAAAATTAAAAAACAGATCACTGAGTTGCTTTATGAACTTTTCATCTGGATTGGGAAGAGAACTAAACAAATTTACTAATTTAGGAATTGCAAAAGTTTTTATCACAGTAATGTGCCCAATTGGAGTCAGAACCCTTTTACTCCATTGTTTTAGCATTGCCTTTATTTCTATTACCTTTTTATCAAAGTTTATTTTTAGCATTTTGGTTAGATCGGTATTAAAATCTATTCCAAGATACGAAAAACTGTTTTTACCCCAAGATAAATTCCACTGTGGGCATAGAGTAGCTTGGCTGAACTTTTGGCTGCCTATCCATACTACCTGTGTTTTTGATAAATTCATTTTAAGGCCAGATAGAACAGCAAATTTTCTTAATTCTTTCATTGATTCTTCCAGTGAGATTTCTGTGCCGTCAAGAATTATTGCGGTATCATCAGCAAATTGTGATAATTTGTTTTCTACATTAATGATCTTAAAACCTTTAATTTTTTTGTTATTTCTTATCTTAATAGCGAGAATCTCGGCACAAAGAATAAAGAGATAAGGGGAAAGAGGATCTCCTTGGCGACAACCACGTTCGAGTTTAAAAAATTCTGACAGGTTACCACCCTGGATTACAGATGATTGAATATCAGTGTAAAAAACCCATTTCCATATCGTACTTCCCCACTTAGTGTTTTAATTTTTAAACCTTCTAATTCAGAATTTAATTCTGGTGCTTGTAAAGACAAATTTTTTGAGGAATATAAATTTTCATAAAACAATTTTACTTCTTTTAAGATATTTTCTTGTTTATGGATAATTTCGCCACTTTCTTTTTCAATTTTTGGTATAATTTTAGTTGTAAAATTTCTTGATTCCAGATTACAAAAGTATTTGCTTGGCTTTTCGCCTTCAGTTATCCACTGTACTTTAGATCTTAAGATATTGCCCTGTAACTTTTTCTTTCTAATATTCTCTAATTCACCTCTTTTTGTGTCCAAAAGGTCAAGCTTATCATTTTTCAAATTTTCTTCCAGTTCTTTTATTTCTTTAATCAATGCATTTTCCAAGTTTTTTTGACATTTTTTTTTATAACTGCTATATGATATAGTTTTGCCTCTAATTTCCATAAGGAGAGTTTCCAGAAAAAGTTGATCATTTATATTAAAACATATTTCAGAGTTGGAAATGTCTGCAATATTTATTTCATTTTGTTGGGATACTATATACTGGGTTTTTACTTCAAGTATTACTTTTTTTATAACATCAAGATACTCTTTGTCATATAAAAGGGAGTTATTAAATTTCCATAATCTTCTGCCCCTTTTGAAATCATTAAAGACTAATTCAAGTGTATTTATTGAATGATCAGATCTATAGCCTGGGTCAATATTAGATTCTCTAAGAGAAGATAACAAATCTTCTGTAATCAGAAAAAAATCCAGGCTTGATTGTTTTTAATGGGGATTTCTTTCTTTATGTATATCTTCTCTTGGCTGCATGAGTTTCTCTAAAAGGATCTATTAAACCTCTATTATTGATAATTTCTATAACTTTTTGTCTTGCTTTTTCATTGTTTATATTAGTATAATTATAATAATCCATTTCTGTATTAAGAACTAAATTAAAATCTCCACACATTATGAAGGAATAATTATCAAAATCATCAATTAGTTCTATAATTTTATCATAAAAAGCAGGCTCATCTCTATTGGGACCATATATTACAGCTAATGTTAGTCTGTGGCCCTGAATTGTCACATCTAAGAGTAAAAAATTACCATTTGCATCTTTTCTTTCCCGATGCACAGTAAATTCAAAATTATTATTGAATAGTATGGAAACTCCCCGTGCATTAGAGGCAAAAGAGCTAAAGTAACATTTATATCCCCAAAGAGTTTCAATGTTGTTTTCTTGTGATTCTGTAAAGTGTGTATCCTGAAGACGAACAATATTATATTTCTGGCTTTTCAGTTAATTAAAGACATCTTTTCGTTTATTTATATCACCTAAACCATGACAATTTATTGAAAGTAGTCTAAAGCTCTACATGTTTAAACTTCTTTTGAAGTAACTGAGTCTCTTCAAGAGGTCCGATCAACCCTGCCAAGGAAAAAGAAATGGTTGGAAAAAAATTTGAAAATAAAAATAAGGAAGGGGGTACTTTTGAAAAGCTATACTTTTTCAACATAACCAAAGGTATCTATTTCAGTCAACTTGTGCAACAATTCTGACATTCATATATTTTTTGGGGAGCAAATTCAGTAAGCATTTTATTTAAAATAAAAGCTACATTGTACATCATGGGTGACATAAATATTTAGTTTTTCAGGAGCTATAACCAGAAGAAGGGTCTAGTTCAATGTTTTTACTGTGCACTATTTTTAAAGAACTATTAAGGATACTAAATAACAAGATACAATTATTTTTTAAATGACATACTGTCAGCACTATGTATGAAAGTCACTTAATAATACATTGCTGATTTGCTTATAAATACATGAAATTACAATAAAAATTATCTGAGTTTTCTTCCATTTCATCTTGCTTTAATTCCAAGACTTTACTTACTAGTAAGAAACATGCACCAATTTGATATACAATGTACATGTATTTTTTTTATATAGCAGTTTGAAATCTATAAAAACATATCACTAGAAAAAATATACGTAAAGGAATTATCTCCCTTATCAGCACATAACCATCTATATTTATTTCATCTGAAAGATAGAATAACAGTGAAAAAAAAATTCTCCTCTGCTATTTATTTTTTTCCATAAATATCATAAACTACCTTTTCGGCAGTTACAAACAGTATACTCAAGGCAAAAAAAAGGAGAAAACTCAAATTGCAAGGATCTTGTGGACAAAAATAAGCAACATTATTTGCATATAAATATAAATTATTTTCAATAAATTTTGAACATCTTAAAATCCACAAAACTGTAATGATTGTAACATATTTTACCAAAAACTCTCACATTAAATTGGAATTTTATGCTACACTGTAAGAGTATCGTCTTTTTATAATATTTGTTACAATTATTATGACAGATTTTTGGAATATAATACACAACATTTCTACCTTATACTCATTATTGTTCCTGATAATTCTTCTAAAGTTCTGTTCGTCAACTTCAATTTAGTTGAGCTACATGAATATTACAATTGAAAGAAGTACCCTGGTCCGAAATCTAACAATACAGTGTTTTTACTGAAATTCTAAGGTTTCAGAAATATTGGTTCTGTGAAACTTTATTTGAAGCCTACTGTCACTTACATATCAACGTAAATGGAGAGAGATTATCGATCAGTAAGGCAACTAACGGTCTATCAAACACGCAAAGTGAAAATTTTCCTCCCAAAAACTGTATTTAAGGTTGTCTTTCAATTTAATTCAGGTTCAGAATTAATGATGATCATAGTATGAAAGTGGATAGATCAGGGGTATTTATCAATGAGACAATAGCCTGTCTGAGAAGAATACGTTATAAGCATCTTTATAGCTCCATTTATGATAATCTTTCAACTATAATTAGCTTCCTTTCCAATTTAATTGCAAACTTACTGCTAATCATGTTATAAAAAAGAAATAGACGAGGAGTATTCCTCAATGACACAACAACCATTCTGACAATGATAATAAAGTAATATTAGTTATTATATTCTAACATAATTGTGAAAAGAACTTTTAAATATTTTTTTTTAACTGTAAGCAGGATTTATCTCCCATATGGGCAAAGTGATATGATCCATAGGTACAATAAAATATTTCCTTGTTTGTTCTATTTGAAACTATAGTATACTAACTTTTATCTATGTTACAACTAGTATACTCTATGAAATACATGTAGAGGAGTAAAACTCAACTTCCTGCATTCAAGCTTAAAAAATATACAACACATATACAACACATATACCTTTTTGTCTTAATCACTAGTATATTATTGAACAAGATTATAGATTTTTTTAGTAAATTTGGTACAGTATAAGATAATGTCATGTAATCGTTCAATCCTTAATATTTGAGACACTTTTTATTATTAAAAGAAAAACTAAAAAAAGAAAAAATAGCTTATAAGGCAAGTCAGTATCACAGTGAGATAAAGTACCCTGATAATTAGTTTTTGAGAGAAGAAAAAAATTGTTTTTACATTAGTTGAATTGTCTCTTACTAATAAAAGTAGATGGAAGGAAAGTATGTGAAAAGGGAACTACTTGTTAAAAAATTAATAGTATTCATTGGAAACTTATTTAATGTTGTCTTTCAGTTTAATTCAATTACCAAAATAAAGCCACTCTTCATATGACAGTGAAATGATCAGGACTGTTCATCTGAGAGACCCTAACCCGTCTGATAATGAAATTATAACTTAGCAATAATATCAAACTGTCTGATAATATGGTAAAATTAGTTAGAAATTATATTTTTGTAAAATTTTAAAGAAAAACTTTTAAAATTTTCCTTTTATATTTGGTTTCAGTCTATTTAAGAGCTATTATGACATTAGTACGAACTATAAACATTTGAAATAAATTTTAACATGTGAATGCATTAAAAGTTAGTAAATGTAAGGTTTCTGTGGGGAAACTCTATCGACCTTATGCTGATTCTGTTGAATCACAAGTCTACCGACCTTATGCTGATTCTGTTGTATCAGTCTGATTGTTTACCTCTTCTTGCATGTCCATGTTTACACTCTGAGATTCCAAATTGTCTGTACTTTCCACTTTACTAAGTTCATAGTCTATCTTTTCATATATATTGTCACTTATATCAAAACGAATTTGGTGTCCATCTTTTGTCTTACCATAAACTGCACAATTAAAATAATATGCGGCTGAGATGTCCTTGTGTTTTTTAAGTTTCTGAATAAGATCTTGATTCTTATATGTAATATCATCAAACAGTTTTACATTATTTTCCTCCTTTTCATTATTTGGGTTTTGGCATCTGTGTTTTTCATTTTGACGATTACTGGTGGTGTAGTCATTGGTTTTCTGGTACTGAGTGGGTGGATTGCAATAATGTCATTATCACTGATTTCCAATTTCAGATCATCTTTTATCATTTTTTTGAATTTATCCTTGAAATTGGTATCCTTTGCCTTGAAATTTGTCATCTTAATGTTAAATTTGCTGGAATATTGTTCGTTGTAGTTTGCCATAGAGATGGCTTCTTCAGTTCTTTTATACACATAGTCCAAATCTCTACCAATCTTACTAATCTCCAGATGCTGGTCTATACATTTCTTGTTCAGTCTCAATATTTTCCTCTAGACTTTTCTTTAGTCTTTCTATCTCCTCAGATTGTTCTGCAATTGTACTTTTAATTCTGTCTTCTATTTTCTTTTCAATTTCAGTCTGAAAATTTGTGAATAGTTTTTCAACAATGTTTGTTACCATTTGTTACTTCAATATCTTCCTTTTTAACTATATCCTTCATGGCCTTATTTAAATCATCTTTCTTTGTTGTTTCTTTTAGAGATGTCTTAATGTCTTAATGTCCTGAAGGTCTTTTACTAAATCTGTGAAAATATATTTAACGCTTTAAAAAATACATTTAATGCGTTAAAACGCCTATTTAACGCGTTAAAAAATGCATTCTATAGAAACTTTTAGATATAATACTTTAACTGATTTCATTTGTTTTTTCATTTGGACGAGTTATTAGTTATTTATAGACGTTTTAGAAGACTTACATGTTGTATTCAGTTTGGATGTTATGAGATAATATACATATGACACTAGTCTTGTTTATTTTATTGTTGTTATAATTTTGAATTTCAGATTTGTTGAAGGGTAAACTAGATTATAAAACAGTTAGATCCAATTGATAGTTTACAGGCACAGTTATTCAGGGTTGAGAGAACTGAAATGTTTTGAACATACAAAGACAGTAACCTTATAAGAACTTTTTTTACACTGCACATTTCGCATATTATGTCGAGGCAGTTAAGTGAAAAGTTCTTGGTGTGTATATTCACGTATTTAAAATGATGACGAGTGTAGGGATATCCCCATTTTCAGTATCGAAATATAAAATCCAAGTGTTTTTAAACTTTTTTCTCTTACTTCATATGAATGATATAAGTGGACGTGGAAGCGATCTGAAGCGATTGATGCAAAATTTAAAAGTATCAAGCCAAAAAAATTATATATCGTCCATAGTAGAAATTTTATTGGTACAGATTCACAAATTAGTTCTACTATTTTCATTTTGCACATAAATTTGCGTAGATTGACACATGATTTTTTTTTATATTGCGATTTTCTTGTGTTATTTAAAAAAAAATGAAGAAAGTGTCCGTATCATACAGATGCCCTCGCCTGTTCGTAAGATCTAAAGGGGCATAACTCTTGAACGGTAATAACTACAATACCCAAATTCAAGTGACTAGATCTGTATAGTGTGATAATAATCAGTGTGTACAAGTTTCAAATAAATGAGCCAAAGCAACCTAGTTAGAGCATGGAAACGACAAATTTGAAAATTTTCAACTTTTCAAGGGTCATAACTTATGAGCCGTAAAAGATGCAATACCTAAACTCAAACTTGATTTGTATATTGTGATTATTGACCATGTCAATCTAACATTGGAGCAGTGAAACCAATTTCGGGACGAATGGACCGAGGAATTAATGGTCCGACCGCTGCAATCAATTGTCTGATTAAGTTTCAAACAGACTGTTTCGACAAACCAAACTAAACTTCACGTCATCGATATCATGCTTTACATTTAACACAGACAAATTAAGGGGGTGTCACCGTGGTGGCAGGGGCACATGACACCCCCATGAGCTTCACAAAATAGATTTACAATACTGTGGATTCATTAATATTCCTTGTATACCAATTTTCGTGGTTTTCATGGGTCCCAGTAAACCACGAATTTAAATATCCAACGAAAAATAATATTTTTACTCTTGTTCAAATGCACTGAAGTTTGAAACCACGTAGTTTTGAACAATTGTGTTTTACAGCATGTACTTGAATTCTGAAATATCATGAGTTAGCTATATCCACAGAGGATACTGTGTTTCATCTAATTTTGTCTTAAGGTAACATATAAACGCTCAAACAATTTTATTTTAAAAGATTTTAACTCTGTAAATTGTCGCTTAATTCACTTCCGTTTTTTTATTCAAACATTCAAGAAAAATCTTAATCCTAAGTATACCTAAACAATATAGACTTTCTCATAAATTACAGTAAAAACATCTTGTCAAAAGATAATAAAGCATAAATTTTTGATCGTAATCGGCACGTTTTGTCGCAGTATTTTCATGATATCTGATGTGCCAAGCCACGAATTTAAGTATTTCAACAACTTTTTATATTTTTTTCTAAGCCAGCAATCCACGAACTTAGGTATCCCACGAAATGCCTTTTTTCCTCTATCCACGAAAATTGGTATCCACGAAAATAAATGAATCCACAGTATGCAAAATTTTTACTGTATTTAATATGTTTTGTTTGGAATGTCTGGAAGCAACAATCTAGGAATCCTAGCATTCGATCATCTCATTAGTATGGCTCATGCCAGTACAACTCGGTGGAGCAACATACTCATTTTAAGCATCCCCGCCCATCTGTCAACTTTATATTTTGAAATTACGCAAATTTAACAATAAGATATTTTTAACGCAATAAAGGTTTGTTTTAACACGATAAAACATATTTTAAAAAGGTATGTTAAGGCATTAAAATATATTTTAACGCATTAAAAGGTATTTTAATGCAATAAAAGGTGTTTTATCGCGTTAAAATATATTCTGACGCGATAAAAGATGTTTTAACACGTTAAAATATATTTTAACGCGATAAAAGGTATTTTAATGCGACAAATTATATTCTAACTCGATAAAAGGTGTTTTAATGTTATAAAAAGTATTTTAACATGATAAAAAGTATTTTAACACGATAAAGGGTGTTTTAATGCAATAAAAGGTTTTTTAACGTGATAAAAGATGTTTTAATGCGTTAAAATATATTTTAATTCGATAAAAGGTATGTTAACGCATTAAAATATATTTTAATGCAATAAAATGTATTTTAACGCGTTAAAATATATTCTAACTCGATAAAAGGTGTTTTAATGTGATAAAAAGTATTTTAACACGATAAAAAGTGTTTTAATGCGATAAAAGGTGTTTTAACGCGATAAAATATGTTTGAACACGTTAAGATATTTTAACGCAATAAAAGGTGTTTTATCGCGTTAAAATGTATTCTAACGCAATAAAAGATGTTTTAACATGTTAAAATATATTTTAACACGATAAAAAATGTTTTAACGTGATAAAATGTATTTAAAAGCGTTAAAATACATTCTAACTCGATAAAAGGTGTTTTAATGTGATAAAAAGTATTTTAACGCAATAAAAAGTATTTTAACGCGATAAACGGTGTTTTAACGCAATAAAAGATGTTTTAATGAGTTAAAATATATTCTTACTCGATAAAAGGTGTTTTATTGTGATAAAAAGTATTTTAACGCGATAAAAGATGTTTTAATGCATTAAAAGATATTTTAACGCATTAAAATGTGTTTTATCGCGTTAAAATCATTTTAACATGATAAAAGATATTTTAATGCGTTAAAATATATTTTAACGCGTTAAAATATAATCGAACTCGATAAAAGGTGGTTTAATGTGATAAAAAGTATTTTAATGCGATAAAAATAATTTTAACGCGATAAAAGTTATTTTAACGCAATAGAAGATGTTTTAAGGCGATAAAAGGTATTTTAACGCATTAAAAGATATTTTAAAAACATATGTATAGCTTTCAAACAATCTTTATATTATTTAAAAGCTCGTCTATCAAGAGGTCATACGTGTTGTTTCTTATACAGGACTTTAAAAGGAGGCAGTAAATAAGGCGGGGGTCTATATATACTTTATTCTGGTACAATGGTACAAAGAACAACATAGACATATACAATAATGATATTAATGGTACAAATGTTGAGGTAATAAAATAAATACAGTATACAATACATGAAACATGGATATATAAAAATGTTAGAATAAATGTGATAATTAGTGAAGTAAGAGGGAAAATAGGATGGAAAAAGTAATTGAGAGAATCCATTTTATATATATCATTTATCACTCTAATGAACTTGCACAGTTTTTTTTAGCTTTGATTGCTTTGTTGTATTCATAAGTTCATTAAACTTTAAAATATTACAGTTTTTTGGTAAATTTTTTAGCTAAAAACTGGTTCCTTTCTCTGGTCTAGAGTACGTCAAGGACCCCAGAAGCTGAACAGATTTAAGTGCTTTATCCTGCCATTTCGTCCTTTTCCAGTTTAGTTTACTACATTTCACAGTGATATCAAGGGATGCAAAAAATGGCTTATAACGATTAAAGAAATATTTTGTGTCAGCAAAAATGGATGTTAGTATTCATATTATGTACATACAAAGTTCATATTGGATTTGTGGAAGTGCGATCAAAGTCGAGTTGACTACCCAGCACATGAAAAGAGGTATCCTAACACCCCTTCTGTGACTGGTTGGTCCAGAATGTTTTAATTGTAAACATTTCCAAAAATTTAGACGAAAACTGCCACTGTGTTATCAAGAAATTTGATGCACCCCTCTTTTCTTGTGATAGATATCATAACTTTGATCGCCATTCCACAAATCAATCAAAGGAATATTTAGTTCCCTGACATCGAAACAAACAGAAAGTTATGAGAGTTTTCATGCATTTTGATGCTCAGAGATTATGTAGAATTAAATAAATTATTATAAATTATCACTCGGTGATAACTAATATTATAAAAATCAAATGCACCCTGCCATTCATATCAAAGGTGAGCTTGTTTGTATTTGACCGGTTATCTATATGGTTTTTAATCGTCTAAATACTTTTTTGCCAGTCCATCGCAATAGGCAATAGGTGGCAATTAATGGCCTACATGTTTCAAATTAATTTACACTCCTATCATATACAACCTAAATTCGACCCTTATTCTGGTTCCACTCATTTTCTTGATTACCAACTTTCAAAACAAAACAAAAATTACACAAATGTATTTTAAAAGAAATAAATCATGACGGAAAGCATATTGGCAAGCTCCTCTCATTTGCTCAGACATCAAATATGATCAAATGACGTGAAAGTTTACAATAATACATGACAAACAGAAAATTTCAGAGCATAAGCATTAAAAAAATAACAGTTCAAAGATACTTATCTTAATTATTGTAAATTTATGATATGCTATATACGTATTTCAAGGAGTTGCCTCTAAACGGTAGTATTAGAACAGAATCTTTTTTGAATACTGAAAACCAAAATTATTTAAAATAAGGTGCATTCACAAAAAATAACGAAAGAGAAAACTAAATTTAACTAAGAACATCTACTATATGTGCAATACAAAGAATAAACCTCTCTGTTTCTATCGGGTTTGAATTTTCATGAATACTTCAATTTCCGTAAAACCCAATTAAATACAATCATTATTATGTTTAAATCGTCGAATCCGGAAAGCAGTAAATTTGAAAATCAAATCCAAATAAAGTACAGCATGATTTGAGTCTTTTAGTGTCTAGTTTGTTAAAATCAGAGATGTAACCACTTCATAATATTTTTTTAAATTAAACATGTAATTCATATCTTTACTTTCATCTCGAAATTGACGACGCAGAGATAAAATTACAAACAAAGGCCTAAATTTAATTTTCATATATAATAATAATGTATAAGAAGGGGTCCTGGCATGGACAAAAAACTAAAACATGCATATAACAAATATTAACTGTATATTTAACGCGTTAATAGTATATTTAATGCCATTAACGAATTTTAGATTTTAACGCGATAGTATTTTGCTTTCTAACGCGTTAAAATCTAACACGTTAAAGATGGTTTTAATGCGTTAAAAAAGGGAATTTATTTATCGCGATAAACTTACCATTTTACGTGTTAAAATGACATTTATCACGTTAAATGTTAACACGTTAGTTTATACCGTTTCTGACATGAACGGCCTTTCTTAAAGACCTGACAGTGACTTTGAATTTGAAAAGCATAATTATAGCTACTTTAGCACTGTTTGATTGTTCATTACCAAGTGAGCATAGGGATTCTGTGTCATGAATATATAATGTTTTATATTCCTTCTACACAACTAAATGTACTTGATATGAAGCTGTTTTATTTTATGACTTCACTTTTTTAGACAAATTATATAGTGTGAAAAAATAGAAGCAAGAACCAGACTCATACTGTCATTCCCCAAACGAAAATTTGTAAGGTGCTGATCCTTTTAGAATATCAACAGTGAACCAATGAGCTATAAAAACTACATGCAATCTAGTATTGGTTATATCTAATATCTAGTTAATGTCTCTTTCATTTACCCCATATCTACTCTTTAAACACAGAATTGATAATTTTTGCTTTAAGTTGCTGTCTCATATGCCTAAACTCAAACCTAAATTCCTTATTAACACATGTCTGCAGTTTGTAATAAACTGAGTATGACGAGAAGTGTACTAATATATGCAAAAACTAAGTACTAAACTATTATTAATTCAAGAATATAAAACATGTAAATTTATTTACAACATGGCAACTGGGGACTTGTACAACTGCACATTAAAAACCAATAATGTATAATGTTTTATCTCCATATGCAAAGGGGGATAACTCTAGCTAAATCTTGAAACTTGGAATTCAGATAAATTTTTTAGAGATTGACTGAAAATATTGTGTCGAAATAGCCAAATACAGATGCTTGCAGCTGTAGCCCCAAGTTGAAAATAATGAGAAAAAAAAAAAAAAAAAACTAATCCACTCTTTGTTGTCAGTACAAATTTAAATTGTTCAAAGAAAAGGTCATTTGAATTTGAGCTTGTCTAAGTATATCTGGAGAGGTATGAATATATTTGGTATAAAATAATCAAACAGTGCTAAAGTAGCTATAATTATGCTTTGGTATCTGAGGACCATCGTCCCAAAGTTTGAATAAGATGATCTTCCAGTCGTGCTTTATGGGCAGTAGTTGCAGCACCACTCCTGAATGAATGACTGTTATACCTATCACTAGATAATCCTAATTTGTCTAATGTACATTTTACATGAGAAATTAAAAAGTATCTTGGTAATGGATCCCCTTTATTAGTGATAATAAAAGGACTCAGAATTGCTAAAAAATACTCTTTCGTAGCTCTATAGTATTTTTGTAATACAATAACAGGACATATATCTGAAGAGTTGTTTTATTTAATTTATTTTAAGAATCTTACCAACAGAGTAGACATCTTTATTCTTTTTTTTGATAAACGCAATCACTTCCTTGTGAATGCCACTCATTACTGAAGCATTGTCTGCTACAAAGCTCATACAATTGTCTCATGATATTGCCTGTTTCTCAAATTCTGCATTGATGAGACTGAAATATAGAAAAAAATTCAAAACAATTACTACTAATCTAAGATTTAAGTTATTTGATAATATAAATAAACATAAAGGAACATTCCTGATTTGGAAAAAAAAACATGGTCAAATAATCAAAGTCAAGAATTACAGAACTGAGTTTTAAAGTGAACTCACACAATTAGGTAGTACAATTTGTATGCTGAATTCATCTCGTAAACACCAATTATGTAATGAAAATGTACAAACATCAAGATATGGACCTAAACGCGAACTAAATAAAATGGACGGACAAACCAACCAACAAAGGATAATGAAATAAAAAAAATGATGAAAGTTTTGTGAATAATATAATATGATATATTCCTCACCCTTTTCATATGATTTGCATCAGATCATCAGATACAACTAAACAAATGGTAATAAATAACAAAACAAAATTATAAAACTAAGGAAAAAACAAAACAAAATTATAAAACTAAGGAAAAACCATAAAACTTTTGTGCAAGGTCTTTGTTCAGTTTAATTGGTGGTCATTTACTGGTTATGTGGTACCAGTTAATACATAACCAATATATTTGGGACGAATACCAGCAAAATATGTGTTATTTTAATTTTTTTTTTTTATGATAGCCAAAAACCACACAAAATCCAGAAACATCACATGGGAATACATTTTTAACCGGATTTTCATAGGAAAATATCGGTTATTAAATTGGTGATGTACGGCAGGCGGGCGGCCGGGCGGACGGGCGGCTGCCAAACAGTGTCCGTGCAATAACTTATGAACTGTTCAACCAAAGCTTTTCAAATTTTAATATGTTGTTACTGATGACAAAATGGAGGTAAAGTTCGATATTGACGATTTTCACTTTCACCGTTCAGGAGTTATGGTTCTTGAAAGATTGAAAAATGGCTTTCCCAGTGGTGTCCGTGTGATAACTTATGAACTGTTCAACCAAAGCTTTTCAAATTTTAATATGTTGTTACTGATGACAAAATGGAGGTAAAGTTCGATATTGACGATTTTCACTTTCACCATTCAAGAGTTATGGTTCTTGAAAGATTGAAAAATGGCTTTTCCAGTGGTGTCCGTATGATAACTTATGAACTGTTCAACCAAAGCTTTTTAAATTTTAATATGTTGTTACTGATGACAAAATGGAGGTCAAGTTCGATATTGACGATTTTCGCTTTCACCGTTCAAGAGTTATGGTTCTTGAAAGATTGAAAAATGGCTTTTCCAGTGGTGTCCGTGTGATAACTTATGAACTGTTCAACCAAAGCTTTTCAAATTTTAATATGTTGTTACTGATGACAAAATGGAGGTCAAGTTCAATATTGACGATTTCCACTTTCACCGTTCCGATATTGACGATTTTCACTTTCACCGTTCAGGAGTTATGGTTCTAAAAAAATTGGCGTATTTCTTTCATTATTGACTTCATGATTTCTGCCAACCAACCCCTGTTTAACAAATGTTTGTGTACTTATATACTCTCAAAAATTCCAATATTTGTCACTTACTATAAATAGAAGATCAAGATTGATTTTTGCCTTTCCATTTCTGAACCCTACAAAACCCTAAAAAATTCATTTATATTTCTTTACTTCATCCTGTTTGGGAATCCAGATTTGCAAACATCATTTCCATGCAGGAAAATCCGGTTTGCTGTCATTCGACAGCCTCTTGTTATGGATCAGTCAGAAAAGGGACATATACATATAATACTGCTTCTTGATTTACAGCACCCCCCCCCCCCCCCCCCCCTCCCCCCCACTTTACAATTAGTTAGAAACATTACTGCCACTTGGTCGTAGTATCAGACAACAATAGGGTACTATTTCTCATCTGAAATGTCATTAGAGCCATCTGTTCCAACACTGAAGGGAGATTTCTGAAGGATTTGTGTAATGATAAGCATGTCATCATTTTGAGATAGTGCATGAACAATTGGGACAAGATGCACAATTGTTTTCCTGTTACAGAATTCATGAAATAATAGGCTGCCATTAAGTCTGTACGTTTCATTGAAACATGGGAGATAGCTCAAAGCGATCGCCATACACTGAAACATATCCAGTTAAAATCTCGGGGTGTGAAGTCAGTCTACTTTTTCCGTAATTTGACAAATCACAAGCCATGGTAAAAAGTCTCCTCCCACAAAGCAAAATGTACCTCTTTCATGCTCTCCATGTAGAATAAAAATTTTCTTGGTTTTATTTATTTAATCCTTTAAATATTTCTATGTCAAATGCCTCAGGTAAATACACTTTTAAAACAACGCTATCATAGTTGGTTTTGTTACAGTAGCTCCATATATCATGGTGCAATTACATTTTTTTGTATGGACTTCTTTCATATCCCTCAGTTCAAAGTTCATTGCAGGTCTTGAGCCAATTGCAGTAGTTTTTGTTCGTCCACAGCCATACTTTTTGGCCATGTGGGGGTCAGGAAACATATGTTTGAACATTTTCCCACCACTGTCAGAAACTGACAAAGGAATGTTATATTGAATAAAAAATTTGGTAAACGTAACCTCTGACTTTATAACACTTGTGTCATTCTCAGTCGTACAGGAGTTTGTCATCTTCGGATTCGTTTGCGAAAGTTTTGAAAGTTCTGCGTGCTTCTCTGTATTGACATGTTTTCGGTATTTTTGGTTATGAGTACTTCTTGTTTAAAATAAGTTTGGTTTTTTGGTCTTCCAAATGTTTCGGTTTTAATGCTGCTGATGAGAGGTAATTTCGTGAAATGCGTCGTATACAGCATATCATAAATTTACTATATCTAATATTAGTATCTTTGGATTGTTATTTTGAAACTCCTGGGGCAATGCCTCTGCATGGTGGACTCTAGGTCCCAGAGGGTATTCGACAACCCAGTCGTCAGACTTGTCTGGCATGATTATTCATTGATTTGTTACAGAAATTACCAGTATTTAGCAAAATTTAAAAATAATAGAAATACTAAGGGTTCACTCCTTGAATTGCACATGGTAGATCTCCTTAGCTGAAATTTGGCTTCCTATTTCGGTATTTTTGGTTATGAGTACTTCTTGTTTAAAATAAGTTTGGTTTTTGGTCTTCCAAATGTTTCGGTTTTAATGCTGCTGATGAGAGGTAACTCCTTGAAATGCGTCGTATACAGCATAGTATAAATTTACTATATCTAATATTAGTATCCTTGGATTGTTATTTTGCAAGATCGCCCTTTCCACCATGGGCAACAGAAATGTCAACAGAACATATTCCTCAATAAACATATGTATCCCCTCTGATAGAAGTATAAAAACAACGGGAACAAAGACTTTTTTCCTCACGAAACTTCTGCTTGTGTTTGAATTTCAACTTCTTCGGTGGTGTGGCCATGTTTACTGGAATGAAACCCCAGATTTGATGATCAAAATCAGTAAAGCGCTTGAATGAAATTTGGATTTCTAAGCGCGGCCGCGATCAAAACAAAAAAAATAAACCATTGATGGTACCGACTACGAATAATTATCGATTTTAAAAAATTTAGATTTTACAATATGATTATGTTTAGCAAATCGGAGAGCGCATTTACAACTGAAAATTAGGAGAAAATCTGCCTAAATCGGAGTGGTTGGCATCTCTGCAAAGGTCTTCTTGTCAGAAACTACCAAGACAATTGACATATTTTTATGTATGAACAAGCATTGGATGAACCTCTTCAATAGTTATGTTTTTTTTATCATGATCGGAAATTGAAGATGGTCGCCACAGCGGAATTAGTTTTATATTTGACTCTATGGGAAAATTTTTACAAAGGTCTTCTTGTCAGAAAATACTAAGCCAATTAAAAGTTTTCTGTTGCATGAAGATCCTTGGATAAATGTCTGCTACAAAAGTTATGTTTTAGTGCCAATCGGAATCCAAGCTAGCTGCCACAGCTGGACTTAGTTTAACATTTTTATACGACCGCAAAATTTTTGCGGTCGTATATTGGTATGACATTGGCGGCGTCGTCGTCGTCGTCGTCGTCCGAAGACATTTGGTTTTCGCACTATAACTTTAGTATAAGTGAATAGAAATCTATGAAATTTAAACACAAGGTTTATGACCACAATAGGAAGGTTGGGATTGATTTTGGGAGTTTTGATCCCAACAGTTTAGGAATTATGGGCTAAAAAAGGGCCAAATAAGCATTTTTCTTGGTTTTCGCACAATAACTCTAGTATAAGAAATTGAAATCTATGAAATTTTAACACAAGGTTTATGACCACAAAAGGAAAGTTGGGATTGTTTTTGGGAGTTTTGGTCCCAACAGTTTAGGAATTAGGGGCTAAAAAAGGGCCCAAATAAGCGTTTTTCTTGGTTTTTGCACAATAACTTTAGTATAAGTAAATAGAAATCTATGAAATTTAAACACAAGGTTTATGACCACAAAAGGAAGGTTGGGATTGATTTTGGGAGTTTTGGTCCCAACAGTTTAGGAATTAGGGACCAAAAGGGTCCAAAATTAAACTTTGTTTGATTTAATCGAAAATTGAAGTATTGGGGTTCTTTGATATGCCGAATCTAACCCGTGTATTTAGATTCTTAATTTTTGGTCCCGTCTTCAAATTGGTCTACATTAAGGTCCAAAGGGTCCAAAAATAAACTTCTCATTTCGTATTTCATAAATTAAAAAGAAAATTTCAAATTTTTTTTAGCAAAAAAAGGGTGGGGGAGGGGGGGTTACAATAGATTTTATTGTTTTTTGGTTTTTTTTGTGGGAGGGGGGGGTCAATGTGCAACTTCATAGTGTATTGCACAAAAGCTAAAAAAGGGGTAAATTATTTTTTTTTGGGGGGGGGGGGGCAATTCTCCACAACATATTGTATTGCACAAGAAGCAAAAAATTGAATATAAATTGAAATCATATGACCAATTCTAAGTTCTTTGATTTCAGTTATTCTGTGTCAGAAACCTATTATGTGTCAAATATTTCAAGAAATTTTCAATTGCACAGTATTGCGCAATAGCAAGAAATTGATATGTGTGCCCTGTTATCAAAACTTTATTATTAACAAATTCCATTGGAAATTTGCCAATAACATTAGTTTAATGAACTTCATTGGAAATTTGCCAATATAAAATGTGCTGATGAAGCTTTTTTGTTTATCTCATCTAAACTGCTTTTAAATTATGTATATTTAAAATTTGCCATCCATGACTATGATGTCATTTTCTATTTTAATACGTTTATGGTGTATTTAAATGGGCTGTTATGGTTGCAAAGTATAAAGAAATGGGGGGGGGGGGGGGGATTTGAAAACAAAATTTAGGGGGGATAAATGAGAAATTGGGAAGGGGGGCAATTTTTTCTCATTTCATATTTCATAAATTAAAAAGAAAATTTCAAATTTTTTTTAGCTAAAAAAGGAGGGGGTTACAATAAATTTTATTGTTTTTTGGGGTTTTTTTGGGGAGGGGGGTCAATGTGCAACTTCATAGTGTATTGCACAAAAGCTAAAAAAGGGGTAAATTATTTTTTTTTTTTGGGGGGGGGGGGGCAATTCTCCACAGCATATTGTATTGCACAAGAAGCAAAAAATTGAATATAAATTGAAATCATATGACCAATTCTAAGTTCTTTGATTTCAGTTATTCTGTGTCAGAAACCTATTATGTGTCAAATATTTCAAGAAATTTTCAATTGCACAGTATTGCGCAATAGCAAGAAATTGATATGTGTGCCCAATTTTAAATTTTAAATTGGTTATTTCTGATTTATATATAAAAACAAATAATACTGATATGGTTTGAATAGGTAAATTAAAAATTTTTAAGTTCTTAGACAACATTCATCCTATGCTGTGTCAAATATTTATTCACAATCCAAATTCAGTATTGTATCAAGCTTGAATGTTGTGTTCATAATTGCCCCAACTATTCAGGGTTCGACATCTGCGGTCGTATCTAGCTG
Source organism: Mytilisepta virgata (assembly GCA_028015205.1). NCBI lineage: Eukaryota > Metazoa > Mollusca > Bivalvia > Mytilida > Mytilidae > Mytilisepta > Mytilisepta virgata. The sequence continues at coordinate 47,883,359 of CM051520.1, forward strand.
CGCCCAGCGGAGCATTTTATTAACATTTGACACTGGAAGAATTCTCTACATATTTATACAAAGGTCTTCTTGTCAGAAAATACAAAGCCAGTTGAAATGTTTCTGTTGCATGAAGATCCTTTGATAAATATCTGCTACAAAAGTTATGTTTTAGTGCCAATCGGAATTCAAGCTAGCTGCCACTGCTGGACTTAGTTTAACATTTTTAACATTGGACACTGGAAGAATTCTCTACATATTTTATCTAGAAGTGCCGGACACTGTAGAACAATTCCTTGCAGATCTTATCTAGAAGTGCTTTGTCAGTTATGGTCACCTAAAATCCAGGTGAGCGATTCAGGCTCCATGGTGCCTCTGGTTTCACTCCAATTGCATTAACCCCTTCCACCCAAATTTTTATTATACATACAGTGTTTGGTCTCTCATGTCACATTGATTTTGATACTGGTCATTAGGGTATGTGTTGGACATAACATGTAATCCTTTTATGAAGCAACCCAGCCTGTCGAGTCTTGGAACAAGACTTGGCAAACAATGTGACAAAATATTCCAACTTTAAATAATTTCATCAAGAGAATGAAAATTTCTTCAAATGAATATTTTTACACTCGTAAGTGGGGGCTATACTGCATTCACCTTGTCTGTTTGTTCGTTCATTTGTCCGTTTGTCCACAAACATTTTCTGTCACCTTTTTCTCAGCTTCTACTGGGCAGAATGGTTTAATAATTGGTATGTAGCTTTGACATGATGAGTTGTACGTTGAATCCTATTTTCAGTTCTGCCGGACACCAACTTCCTGTTTGACGGAACTTTGTCTTTGTAAAAATACAATGTTACACATAAAAATTTATGTCACATTTTTCTCAGCTTCTACAGGGCAGAATGATTTCATATTTTGAATGTAGCTTTAAAATGATGAATTGTAAGTTGTATCCTTTTTTCAGTTCTATATATAGGTCCCAACTTCCTGTTTGACAGGACTTTGGCGAGTGGGGTATCCTTAGCACTACATCACGTGCAACTTCTTGTTTTAATAGATAAGGCAGCCTGAAAAGTGTAATTGATCTAATTTTTAACAGGTGTAGGAGAATTTTTAATCAGTTACACTTGGAAGATTTTGTAAGAGTACACACAGAAATTTTAGGATCAGAGCACAATTATGGACCAATGTCAAATTTACCTCAGGTAATTATTACCAGTTTATCATGTAAGTACATGTATAAATATCAAAACCAAATCACTTACAAATTATCTTTTCTGAAAGTGAGATATTAAACAAATATTACCAAAATGAAACAAAATTTATATCTCAAGTACAAAAAATTGACAAAAATGCATAAATAGCAAATCTACCAAATTTATTCTAAAAAGAACCGTTTTTCAAGGGAGATAATTGGTGGTAAATTTTAAAAGGAAATGTAAAAGAAATTTTATTTTTGTGTCGCCTGCGGAAAGCATGGTCGACACATAGGGATCACTATCTGTCGTGTTGCGTCTTGCGGCATCTTGCGTTGTCACACTTTTCTTCTATCCTCAACTACTTGTAAACCGCTCAAAGGAATTTGATGAAACTTTCTCTGTGGATTAACCTGAATGCACAGGTGTGAATATATATTTCATTTTTAGAAAATTTCAAATTTTTTTTTGTATAAATTGACATTTTTGCAAAAAAGGGGGGCAAAACTTCTATCCTCAACTACTCCACAACCGCTCAAAGCAATTTGATGAAACTTTCTCTGTGCATTAACCTTAATGCAAAGGTGTGCAGATATATTTCATTTTTAGAAAATTTTAATATCTTTTGTAAAAATTGACGTCCGCAGGCGTCGCATGTCTTCCTTGGAAGACTCACACATTTATTCTTTTAAGAATATGAAAGCATGTCAGATAAGTGTTCTTTTCACAATTTTATAAAAAAAATTCTATATGCAAGTTTTTTTATTGTACGAGAAATTTGGATTTCCCCTATATAATCTATATAAAATTGAGTGATACAGGATCCTGGGACCTCTAGTTTAGTTCCCTTGGCCCGATCATCATTTGGCATCTGTCGTCCTTTGTCATAAACTTTCTCTGAAACCACTGGGTTAATCGAAACAAAAAATGGCACCAATGGTCCTTCAGTGGTCCTGTTTATGTCATTACTTTGCTACCATTGTTCCTTTGTTGTCCCTGAACTTTTCTCATTATACCCCCACAAACAAAGTTTGGGGGTATATAGGAATCAGCCTGTCCATCTGTCTGTCGGTCTGTCTGTCCAGAATTTTTTTGTATCTGCAGTTTCTCAAACATGCCTTATCACAGGTTAATGACACTTTGCATACTGTTAGATCCTAGTACCTAGATCTGCGCATGCGAAGTATGTCCTGGTCCAATACTTTTTTCCTTACTTTTATACCCTTTTGGACTTAGAAATTCTGTCTATCCCCCAATTTTTAGCTTACCTGGCCCAAAGGGCAATGTGGGCTTATGCCATCACTTGGCATCCGTCATCGTCGTTGTAAACTAAATCAAGAATCTTCTCCTCGGAAACTACTGGGCAAAATACCTTCAAACTTTAACTGAATGTTGCTTAGGGTATCTGGTTTATTATCCCCCCGCTTAGCGAAAGCGGGGGGATCATGTAATACAGTCCGTCCGTACGTACGTACGTACGTCTGTAGTGGCAAGGCATATCTCTGAAACGGTAAAAGATAGAAACTTGAAATTTGGCATCATGGAAGAGTATATGACCCACTAGGGAATAGACCCCTTAAAATTGGAATTCGACCCCTTGGGGCCAAATTATGAGCGAAAAACGAATTTCGCGATATCCAATAAATGGAGATATCTCCAAAAGTGTTAAAGCTAGGATATTGGAACTTATGTCACTACTTATATTGCCTTTCCCAAGTTGAAAGAGGGTATCAAAATTTTGGTCCCGCCCCTAGGGGCAATGCCCTAAGGAGTTAAAAAATGTCTAAAAACGATTGTCCAAGAACTCCTCCTACACCGTAGAAGATAGAAACATGAAATTAGGTACACTAGTAACACTTGAAGAGTTGTCTGTGCCAAAGGTTTCGGAATTTTGATTTTTGCCCGGGGGGTGGGGCTACACCCTAATATGTAAAATCTCAAAATATGGTAAGATCAGTTCATATCCCCACCCCTTAACCATATATATTTTTATTCCACATTTAAAGACGAGTTACATGGTCACCCCCGGGGGTCAGCCCCACCCCCCTCATTTGGAAAATTACAAGATATCTCAAAAACAGTTAAGATCCCCACCCCTAAACCATATATATTCTTAGTGGGCATGACAAGACAAGTTTAATGGTCATCCCCGGGGGTCGGCCCCACCCCCCTAATTTAGAAAATTACAAGTTATCTCTAAAACAGTTGAGATCCCCACCCCTAAACCATATATATTCTTAGTGGGCATGACAAGACCAGTTGAGGGGTTCAGACTTTGATATCCAAAGATCAGTGTCAAACTTTTTCTCTATTTATGCAATTTGAAATTATGAGGGGTTCAGACTTTGTGCATTCCGAGTTTGCTGGGAGCGGGGGGATGTGCAATCTCCGATTGCTGCGTTTCATAAATTATTTCTGAAGTTTTGATCTATCAACAAATATGGCTGCTGTTGCTAAAATTAGAACATAGGGGTCAAATGCAGTATTTGGCTTATATCTCAAAAGCCCAAAGCATTAAGAGCAAAACTGACATGGGGTAAAAATGTTCAACAGGTCAAGATCTATCAGCCATGAAATTTTTAGATGAATCGGACAAGCCTTTGTTGGGTTATTGCCCCTGAATTGTTAATTTTAAGAAAATTTTGCTGTTTTAGGTTGTTATCTTGAATATAATAATAGATAAAAACAAACTATAAACAACAAAAATGTTCAGCAAAGTAAGATCTGCAAATAAGTCAACATGACCAAAATCATCAATTGACCCCTTATAGGCGTTTTTGCCCTTGAAAGATTATTTACATGTAAACAGAAAATAATGGTCTGACATTGTCACAGATGTTCAGGGTGTTACTTGAAAATAATTTAATGGTAGCAGTACAAGTAAAATGGAGCGTCAAGGTCATTGAAAAATTGTATAGCATCCAATGAAAAAGTCCCTAGCAACCATATATATTTGGATTAAGGACCTTATAATTTACCTGTACAAGTCAAAATGGAAGGTCAGTCAATGCCATTGAAAAAGTCCATAGCAACTGATGAAAAAGTCCCTAGCAACCATATATATTTAGGTTAAGGACTTTATAATTTACCTGTACAAGTCAAAAAGAAAGATCAAGAGTCAATGCCATTGAAAAAGTCCATAGCAACCATATATATTTCAGTTCAGGACCCTACAAATTACCTGTTCAAGTCAAAATTGAAGGTCGAGAGTCATTGCCATTGAAAAAGTCCATAGCAACCGATGAAAAAGTCCCTAACAACCATATCAATTTGGGTTCTGGATTCTATATTTTAGCTGTACAGGTCAATATTAAGGAGAGAATTGTGATGGTATAAACTAAATAGCAAAAATAAATCACTGATGCAAGATCTACTTGTACACAAAAGATTACAGGTGAGCAATTCAGGCTCTTGGGAGTCTCTTGTTAGCTCACCACGCCTAAAAGGCCATGTAAACTTTTGCCATTATTTGTCGTCCGTCATCTGGCATAAACTTTTCCTTTAAAGTTCTTCTCCTCTGAAACCACTGCGACCAAACTTTGATGGAATGGTCCTTGGAGGACCCCTTTTCAAAATTATGTCCAGCATTCCTCACTTCCAACCAACATGGCTGTAGTGACTAAAAATAGAAAAAAGGGGGAGGAATTTAAAAAATCTAAGTAACCATATGGCCAATTGGAACCAAAATTTGCAGCAATGGTCTGTAGATGGTCCTCTTTCAGAAGTGTGTTTCCTACCGAAGGTCGGTGGTTCTCTCCAGGTAGTCCGGCTTCGTCCACCAATAAAAACTTGCCGCCGCCGTGAAATAGCCAAATGTGCTGAAAACTGCATAAAACCCCAACTAAACAAACCAAACAAACAGAATTGTGTCCAATGAACTGTACAATAAACCAAGATGGCCACTGCAGCCGAACTTAGTTTAACATAGGACCCTTTGGGAAATTCATTTAAAAATTGTCTTGTCTGAAACTACTCAGCCTATTGCAACCAAACTTAGCAGCAATGGTCCTTAGATGGTTTTCTTTCAGAAATTTGTTCAATTGAACCGGACGATCAACCAAGTTGGCCACCACAGTCGAACTTAGTTTAACATAAGACCTTATGGGAAAATCATTAAAAAATCTTGTCTGAAACTACTGAGTCAATTGGAACCAGATTTGACAGCTATAGTCCGCAGATGGTCCTCAGTCAGAAATATGTCCAAACTAAGTAAAACGGTAAAAAAAAGAAAAACACAAAATTCGCTCGGAACCTTTCGCGACATGTCGATATGCCCAGGCATAAAGTTAAAGGACGCTCGAATGAACGTTGACTTAACCTCATGGCGCTTTGACTGATGGTAGAACTTTCGTCTTTGCCCATAAGATTTTGACTCGGCATCATTTAATGGCGGCATGATGAAGCCAGTAAAAAACATGCCAGCCAAACGTGAATACACTGATCTTTGGAAATTCCTTCAATCTTCATCAAAAGGCGAAACCTTTATATTATGTACTACGCATGTGTCAGTGAAGTCTCACAAGTATTTGGAAAAGTGCCTAAAATCGGAAGAGGACAAAACGAGGGCGGCTGATAATGTGCACAATCATAGCTCAAAATGAATTCCCATTTAGGACAGCTCCGCTCCTTACAATTTGCATTAAGGAAATGTTTCCAGATTAATTACTTGCTGCAGGTATGTAGAACATTTTATCAACTATCAAGATAAAAACACTTTCTCACAAAGACAAGTAAGATTTCATTAGGATAAATGAAATATGTCCCAGCTTGTCTTTCACTCTCTCTCTTAATTCCCTCTATTATGGTCTGGGTGATGGGAAGGGGGTAAAAAAGCGTATTTTCTAGGGGCCAGTATGCCCAAATTTTTTTCAAGTTGGACTTTTTTCCAGCATTTTTTCCAGCAAATGTCCCCCCCCCCTTTTAAGAACTTTGACTTATCCTCACGGCACCTTGACTGATGGTTGAACTTTCGACTTTGCAAACGCCCATAGATTTTGACTCGGTATGTTTTACTGGTGAAGTCTCACAAATATTTGGGAAAGTGCCGAAATTCGGAACGAGGGTGGCCTGATGATGTGCACAATCATAGCTCAAAATGAATTATCATGTTGATAAAATGATCTACATACCTGCAGCAAGTCATTAAGATTTTCTATCATCATTTTTGCATTTTGAACTTGCTCATTTTCCAACAATATTCTATATGAAGAGTACCCATTTTGTGTAATCAACTCCTCTTACAGCTTTAAATCAGTGGTCTGAAACTTTGCAGGGTGTTTCATCTTCTCCTCTTACAGCTTTTACTTTCTAAAGTGCAGAGGGTTCAACAGATGCATGATCGGGGGGTATCAATAGTCGGTTAAGGACAGATTATGTGGACAGGTTTACAAAGCAGTTGACGCGGGGGGTATTTGTGGCCCACTAGACCACAGTAACTCTAGTCTAACATTGGACCCTATGGGAAAATTCATTAAAAAAATCTTCATGTCTGAAACTACTGACCCAATTGGAACCAGATTTGTCAGCTATAGTCCGTAGATGGTCTTCAGTCAGAAATATGTCCAATGACCTATAAAACATCTTCTTGTCTGAAATTACTGAGAGGTTGGAACTAACCTTAGCAGCAATGGTCCTTAGATGGTCCTCATTCAGAATTGTGTCCATTGACCCAAACTATCAACCATGATGGCCACCACAGCCGAAATTTTAACCCTGTCAGAACTGTCCTCTAAATTTTATTACCGGTACTAAAAAAATACTTATTGTAAGTAAATAATTTTTTCAGAGTTTTTTTTTTTTTTTTTATTTGTTTTTTTCAGTCAGGATTTTACAATAACCCCTCCATCACCACCTGACCTGGACGTATTGGGGTTTTGCATAATTTCCAAATTTTCAGACTTTTTTCTAAGTACTGTATATACACTTTTAATACACTTCACAGTTATTACACTCATCCCTACCATACACACTCTCACTTGACAGTAAAAAAAAAAGATGTCTAATTGTTTCATCTTGACTTTTACAAAAAGTGCATACTTTAGTATCCTTCAAATGAATTTTATACAAAAATACATTTGTTAGTATAATTTGATGTATAAATTTATATTGAAAATTTCCAAGATATGTATCTCTACAAGCCTTCTTTAGAATATCAAAGTAAATGTGCCAATCAGAAAGTTCACAATTTAACCATTGTTCCCATGTTTTTATCCTAATGATCGGTTCTTCAAAAAAATTGTGTACCATATAGTTATAAACAAATTTAATGCATTTGCTAGAAAGTAGTCTGTGTGTAAAAGAGTCAACTGGAACAAAACCTTGTAACTCACAGTAAGATAATTCACCTTCACAAGATTCCCTCATTTTGTGTGTTAATCTAATGTTGTGTTGAAAAAATTCATTATCTTTCAAAGTTTCAATGGTAGAAGTAATTTTTGAGCTATATAATTTTTCAGAAAATTTCTCCTGTGAATATAGAATATCTGAAGGTTCCATCTTCAGCTATGAGTTCAGATACAGTTTTATTGATAAAATTTCTTTTTTCTAAACTACAAAAAAAATTGTACATTTTTCACCATTTTCTTGCCAATTTGCTTTTGATCTCATAATAATTCCTTCAACAATTTTTTCCCTGTATTTTTCTAGTTCTGTCTGCTTCTCTAGTAACAAAGTCCTGTTTATATCACAAGGGTTATTATTGAAATCTTTTTCAAGTGAGCTTTTTTCATCACTTGGCGTCCGTCGTCATCTGTCATCCGTCGTCGTCCGTCGTCCGTTAACTTTTACAAAAATCTTTTCCTCTGAAACTGCTGGGCCAAATTGAACTAAACTTGGCCACAAGCATCATTAGGGTATCTAGTTTAAAAAATATGTCCGATGACCCCGCCTGCCAACCAACATGGCCGACATGGCTAAAAATAGAACATATGGGTAAACTGCAGTTTTTGTCTATCTCAAAAACTAAAGCAATTAGAGCAAACTGACAGGGGTAAAAATGTTCATCAGGTCAAGATCTACCTTTCATGAAATTTTCAGACGAATCGGTCAACCCTTTGTTGGGTTATTGCCCCTGAATTGTTAATTTTAAGGAAATTTTGCAGTTTTAGGTTATTATCTTGAGTATTATTATAGATAAAGACAAATTGTAAACAGCAAAAATGTTCAACAAAGTAAGATCTACAAATAAGTCAACATGACCAAAATCATTGATTGACCCCTTATAGGAGTTTTTGCCCTTTAAAGACGGCATCCAGCATAAACTTTCCTTTAAAGATCTTTTCCTGTCAAACCACTAGGCCAATTGAGACCATACTTTGGTGGAATGGTCCTTGGGCGGCCCCCTTCCAAAATTATGTCTGGCATTCCTGACTTCCAACTGAGATGGCTGCTGTTACTAAAAATAGAAAAAAAAGGGGGAATGACTTTCAAAAATCTTCTTATATGAAGCTACAAGTCCAGTTGGAACCAAAGTTGGCAGTAATAGTTATAAGGAGGTTCTCTTTCAGAAATATGTTCGATGACCCGGACTGTTAACAAAGATGGCCGCCACAGCCGAACTTAGTTTAGTTGGGAAAATTCATTGAAAAATCTTCTTGTCTTAAACCACTTGACCAATTGGAACCAGACTTAGCAGCAATGGTCCTTAGATGGTCCTCTTACAGAGGTGTGTCCGATAACTCGGACTGTCAACCAAGATGGATGCCACAACCGAACTTAGTTTAACATAGGGCCCTATGTGAAAATTCATTGAAAAATCTTCTTGTCTTAAACCACTTGACCAATTGGAACCAGACTTGGCAGCAATGGTCCTTAGATGGTCCTCTTACAGAGGTGTGTCCGATGACCCAGACTGTCAACCAAGATGGCCGCCACACCGGAACTTAGTTTAGCATAGGGCCCTATGGAAAAATTCATTGAAAAATCTTCTTGTCTGAAACCACTTGACATATTGGAGCCAGACGTGGTGGCATTGGTCCTTAGGAGGTCCTTTTTCAGAAATGTGTCTGATTTCGTGGACTGTGAACCAAGATGGCCGCCACAGCAGAACTTAGTTTAACATAGGACCCTATGGGAAAATCACTCAAAAATCTTCTCGTCTGAAACCACTTGACCATTGGGAACCAGACTTGGCAGCAATGGTCCTTAGATGGTCCTCTTACAGAGGTGTGTCCAATGACCCGGACTGTAAACCAAGATGGCCACCACAACCGAACTTAGTTTAACATAGGGCCCTATAGGAAAATTCATTGAAAAATCTTTTTGTCTGAAACCACTTGACATATTGGAGCAGGACTTGGCGGCATTGGTCCTTAGGAGGTCCTTTTTCAGAAATGTGCCTGAAGCGTGGACTGTGAACCAAGATGGCCTCCACAGCAGAATTTAGTTTAACATAGGACATTATGGGAAATTCACTCAAAAATCTTCTCGTCTGAAACCACTATCCCAATTAGAATTAGACTTGGTAGCAATGGTCCTTAGATGGTCCTCTTTCAGAATTTTGTGCGATGACCCAGACTATCAACCGAGATGGCCGCCACACCCGAACTTAGTTTAACACAGGGCCCTATGGAAAAATTCATTGAAAAATCTTCTTGTCTGAAACCACTTGACATATTGGAGCCAGACTTGGTGGCATTGGTCCTTAGGAGGTCCTCTTTCAGAAATATGTCCGATCACCGGGATTGTCAACCAAGATGGCTGCCACACCGAACTTTGTTAAATATTAGACTATATAGGAAAATTCATTTAAAAAACTTCTTGTCTGAAACCTCTTAGCCAGTTGGAACAAGACTTAGCAGAAATGGTCCTTAGATGGTTCTCTTTTAGAAATGTATCCATTGACCTGGACTAAACCAAGATGACTGCCACAGCTGAAATTAGTTTAACATAGAATCCTATAGAAAAACCAGCCAAATTGACTGCAACACTTAAATTTTTAGGTCTGATCAAGGTGAAAAGTTAAATCCAGGTGAGCGATTTATTCTAGTTTTCTACCTTGTTTTGCTTTTTGAATGCCATAAGAGATAGTAAAACTTCTAATTTTAACTTTTATAAAATTTCCCAAAACATCTGATCATTACAAGATAAATTTACTTGCAAATAATTCTTTGAATCTCCAGATTATATTTTATATTCATCAACAGTTTCTCTGATACAATTTTTAACCAACTGAATATATTCAAAATCCCTTAATAATTAAGAATTAAACTTCCAGTATCCTTGACCTCTTTTGTTCTTTGATACTGCAAAACTGAAAATAATAGCAGAGTGGTCAGTTCTATACCCTGGAATGATTTTTGTTGATTTCATTGCAGAGTATAGATCTACAGACACAAGGTAATAATCTACCCTGCTCTGTTTAACAGGTGTATGCTGATGCCAAGTATATTTTTTTTTCATTTGGGTAACAAATCCTCCAAGGATCTACCAAGTCAAAATTCTCAATAATCTCAAATACCTTTTGTCGTGATTTTGGATGTCTGTCATGAAAAATGTTGTAAGTATCCAGAGACTTATCCTGCACAAAATTAAAATCCCCACATAAAATGGTACTAGCATTTTTAAACAATTTTAATTTCTCCATGATTTCCATAAATAAATTTGGTTCATCTGTATTATAATCATACAAACATACTAAAGTTAATCGTTGTTGTTGTAAGGTTATATCCATTATTAATTTGTTTGTACTGATATTAGGCTTCCCAACCCAATACACCCAGGAATTTCCCACCCTGTTGCAAGTTGCTCATGATAACAAGATATATGTGCATAATAAAACAAGGGCCTGTGCCTAAATAGACTTTCATAATAATTAGCTTAATATGACACATTATGTTTATTGGTGAGAGGTCTGTAGCCAAACCAACTATGATGGCAATTTGATACATTAGATGTTGATAAAACATAAGAAACACAGGTTTGGGCAAAATAAACCACAGTTTTATTTGGAAAATCATAAGCATCATAAATTGTATATTAAAACAATGAACAGTAGGCATAAAACTGTGTGGTTTTCCCAAAGTAATTAGCCCAAACCTGTTGTAGGAGTAGGAAAGAAATATGTGAAATAAATTTTTTATTTAATTGACCACCAAGTTTGAGTGTCAATAAAATAATGCAAAGCTCAAGACTAGGTCAGAGATATGCTTAAACTTATAATTATTATGAAACAAATGAAATCGCCATTTACCAGCCCTGAAAATGTTTGCTTTTATAAAATAAATTGAAATCTCATAAGCAATTGGGAATATTAACAAAGAGAATGAAAGCTTCAAATTTGAGAAAGAATGTGAGCAGGCCCTGCTGACCTCACAAATTCTCAGAAATATTAATTAACATTTATAAATTACAATTACTAGGTTAAAGTTATAAAAATAAAATGAATACGTTTGAAAACAGTCTGATTATGAACAAATGCAAATGCAAGCAATATATAATATAAATTTTAGACAGAAAAGAAATATACTTTAGAACTGCCAATAGTTTTTTCTTGGCCTATACATTTTCGTGATCTAACATCTAACATGTCTGTCCAAAAGCCACTGAAGAGATTTTACAGACATATGATCATGCAAGTCTTGAACATATAATGGCTGTGGTAAAGTATCACGCAAAAAGGAGACAAAAGAATTAGATTCATGCAACCTTGAAATGTGATCTGCCAGTACATTCTGACATCCCGCAGGATGGATAGCTTTCAAGTGAAAATTGAAACATGCTGATTTCCAGAAAAGTTGACGCAAATAAGACATTAATTTTTTATTGCGCGAGGGTACACTTGTTAATGCAGCGTACTGTTGCCATATTATCAGAGTAAATAACTACCTGTTTATTTCGCCACTCACTTGACCATCGCAGTGCTGCTAAAACGACCGAAAATGCTTCCAATTCATTTATGTGCAAATGTTCAGCAAATGGATAATCTTTACGCCAATTTACATAGAACCAATCTTGGTTAAATATGCCGCCTGCTCCTGCCTTACACGCATCTGTGAAAACAGTTGTAATGGGAATATGATCTGGGATCATCGCTTTGCCATTAAAATTGGATATGAAATCCCGCCACCAAAGAATATCTCGCTGTATTTCGCCAGTTATTAATGCCTTGTGCCAGTCTTTTTTAAGTGCCGCAATGCCATCTATTATTCTGCGAAGAAATACTCTTCCGCCACGAACAACAGCTGATGCCCAATTAAGTTTGCCTGCTAAAGACTGTAATCGCTTTTTTGACGCACGCTTACGCTCGCAAAATGCTGCTAATTCTGCCTGCAAAGCAGATAATTTTTCATTAGAAAGGCGCAATTCCATTGTGCTAGAGTCTATTTCAACTCCTAGAAAAGTAAGCTTATGACATGGGTCAACCACCTTTGACCAGTTTATGAGAAAACCTAATTTCTGCAATAATGAAATAAGTGTCTTAAATGCTTTAATACAGTTCTCTTTGGATGATTCACGTATTAAAAAGTCATCAATATATGCAATAATGGGGAATCCCCTACGAGACATCATACGCCGAACTGCTTGTGAAAGTCTATGGAAAATTCCTGGAGCTAATTTAGAACCAAAAGGTAACTTTTTGTCACTTAAGATATGCTCTGATCCATCAGGAAAAACCCATCTGAACCCTGTGACTTGCTGACTCTTATGACTAAGTCTTACAGAACGGTAGGCTAATTTAAGATCAGCCTTTGCCATGTAACAATTTTGAGTTACTAATTTGACCGCATCATCTACAGTTTGAGATTTATGTTTATCCATGTCAGTCACAAAGTCATTGACTGAAGTGCCATGTGGCCGACTACAATCATGAATAAGTCTAATACCCCCTTCTGGTTTTGAGATAGCAGCCATAGGACTGATAATTTTAGGTTCAATATCTGCAAATACATAATTGCCACATTCTAGTTCTGCTAACACCTGAGCATGAGCCTTGGAGTATAAGGGACTATCAATAGATACAGAGGGGTGATTTTTCCCAGAAATTCCTGAAGGGATAACATCTTCTGTCACTATATCAAACCCATTTGTAATGCCATTCATAAGAAATACTTTATCATGATCAAATTCCAATTCAGTGCTCCAAACTGATTCGCATAAGTCTCGTAAAGGCTTCACGATTAGTATTTTTGGAATAGTACATGAATTTGTTTTATGGTTAACAGATGAATGCTTCTGCCCACACCCAGAAATATTACAAATATGATCAAATTTACAGGAGCGAAATGTACATCGTGACTTACTGTTGAATTGTTTGCATATCTCCCTGCCTAGCAGAGAATCTGATTTAATAATTGGGTAATGGTTATAGATGGCTTTTTGCTTTGAAAATTTTGCATGCTTTATCTGAGATTTCTGCTTAAATCTTAGGTGGACTGTGATTAAATGAGGAATTTCAGTATCCCAGCGAAAATCATGCTGACCCTGAAAAAATCTATATTCCCTATCATAATAAAAAACTGATACCCGATCATAAATGTTAAGTAATTCATAAATCTTTGCAGTATAGGACAAGTAATCTAATATATTTTCATTTTTTAAAATTGCATCATCTATTAATTTATAAAAAATTGGAAGATTTGCTAAGGACCACTGACATATAGATATAGTTTCAAAGGTTGGTTTTTGTCCGGTTCGAAAAATTAGTTGGCCTTTTTCATTGTCCATTAAAATTTTCTCTTCTACTTCAAATCTAGTTTTCTCAAAATCTAAAATGTCATAAAAGGGCTTGCTGGTATCATTGGCACAAGTTTTTAAAAATACTTGCGGGTCATTCCATGAAGCACAATTGGATGAGAGTGGCACTGTCAAATTGCTGTTTGCATCATACAATGTCTTGTTTTTAAAAGTTTTCGAAATATTTACATTGTTCTCATTATCTGTTAAATGTTGATAATTGTCTGATGAATCTGAACTATCTCTTGTAATTTTGAAAGTTTCATTAATTGATTTTAGTAACAGTTTTCTCTGTCCAATTGGAATTCCACTGTCTAAAATGTCCTCAGCTGACAACAGTTCTAAAGCTTCCAATGAGGTAAATCCCAAATCTAATAAGACGTGCACAGTATTTTCGCTTAATTTCTTAGAAATTGCCCAGCTTTTGATTTCATTTAATTCGTCAATTGCCATATGTCTGAACTAACTATTGCTATCTGAGATGTTTCTTTACACTCACAAAGAATAATGTACTCACTGTTAAATGCCATTTGCAACATATGTTATAAGAGCAATATTAAAAAGTCAAGACTGAATGCTGGGGCCGCCACTTTCTTTACCCTCATACTGAACTTTTTTTTTTTTAAAGCGAATATTCCACATTATGAAATAGATATAAATTTACAAACACATAAGTCTGCATGCCTGCACAGAACTACATATACTCAACACACATCAGGTAATGTCCATTTTGTCAGATCAACTTGCGAATAAAGTTTTTAAGAAAATATTGTTAGCTGTTAAAATGATGTGATGTTGCTTGCAGAATGCTTACAAAGTTAATGATAACAAAGTTTTAACTATGACCAGATAAATAATTTTTAGCTGACCACATGTAGATGCAGGTGGCAGAGGATTGACCAATGTTAATAAATTAAATTAGACATGGTGATAGGAAATGAAAGCCAGGAATGCTTGTATCCCTTTATCTCTATACTTCATGCTGGGAGAATATCTCCATTGACATTACTGCTTATAATTAATGGGGTCATGCAGTGCCCAGGGGATTATCATTAACTCCCAATTAATAACAAATTTACAACTAAATTTTCACACAATATATCTACCATTACAATCTATAATAGTATCATGTACATTAAAGTTTAAATTATTGTTTAGCAAAATAACTAACACCTGCACTTTTGCTACTACAGTGACTGAAATATATAGTAAATCCAGACTCATTTTCCCATAGTTTTTCTACCTCCTTAATACTATGTGTTTCTTGAAGGGAAACAATAGCAATATTTTTACTTTTAACCCAACTAAAAACATCAATACGTTTTTTTCTTATTGGAAAAAATGTCCCTTACATTCATTGATAATATTTTTAAAAGTTCAAATTTCAGAGTTATTTATTAAAGAAAACTCACAAAGAGCATAAAACAAACAATATTAATGCATAAAAGTATATACAAAAATATTGAGAAAGAGTTGCATGAATATAGATATTAAAGAAGAACATAATAATATAATATGATATAAATCAAATACCAAGGGAGACAACATTTATTTCATTACCCATCATGTGATTTCTGTTGTTACACGAATCAAAAAGAGCAAGTATACACAAATATATTCACGAGTCCACTCTCTCACACTTACGCACATAAGATGACATGTTGCACTCATAGACATTTCAAATTTTTTGCAGTAATTTGACATTTGTTTAAAACAGTTATCAAGAAAATTTGTACATCACAGTTGTACCCCTTTTATAATAATTTGAAGAAAGAGTAAAAAAAATCTTGTAAATTCACAATAGCAATTTAAGCAATTTAGTTATTCTCATACACCAACAACAATTTCTTTCAAGCATGTACATTATATTGGGGTATTATGTGTATTATTAGATCATAATAAGGGAGAGGGGGACTTGGGACAGGGCCCTAACTACATGCTAGATATTATATAATATAGTTTCAATTTATTAATCTAATAAGATATATACACTAGATTATACTCACAGTTGTAGAAAGGAAAATATCCTTTCAACTCATCAAATCCAATGAAAATTATTTCAGAACACAACAGAAACAAAAATATGCACAGGTACAGTTAAACTTACAATTTACCAAGTTTTTTTTTCAATATCTTCATTAATATCAAATCTTAACTTTGTTCCTGAATGAGATTTAGCATAAACAGCACAATTAAAGTACCACACACTTTCAAACTTTTTGGAATTTCTCAGCTGTGTTATTAGTCCCATGTTGTATTTTGTTACATGATCCATAAGTCTGAATGTAGTTTCAGGTGAAAGATTCTTTTTCTGTCTCATAACCCTAGATTTTACCTCAGAGTTTATAAATTTGACAAGTATGGGTGATGGTTCACCTTCTTTTCCCCTTATCCTGTGAATAGCTTGTACTTCTGAAGGCTTTAGAGTAACACTGAGTTTTTCTTTAACTATTTTATCAATAAAATCCGCTTTAACATCCTCATCCTTCTTTTCTGGATAATTCATTTCTTTCATGTTGAACTTGCGGGAGTACTGTTCATTATAATTTCCAATCCTTAATGCTTCTTTTGACCTAGTTTCATTATCTGAAACAGACTGCTGAAGATCTGATATGGTTTTCCTTTGCTGAGCATGGAGTTCTCATAAATGCTCATTATCTTGATAAAGATCCTCAATTGCTTTTTGTTGTTTGCCAGTTTTCTCCCAGAATTTCATATAAATTTTTTGTTCTATTTCTTCTTTCATACAATTGATGAGTTTAGTTACAATGTTTTTCACTATATTTTCTAAATCTTTAACCTTCACTAAGTTGTTAAGTGCTCATCAAGGTCAGGTCTTTTAACTATGCCCTGAAGGCTACCTTTTATCATTTCCAAATCATTTTGGATTAATCCCAAATCTAAACTAGAATCTACTGATACATGAATGAGTTCGTTTAGCTTCTTTAGCTGGTTTTTCAGAAGTTGTTTTGTTTGATTTTCTTGCTGCAAGCAATGTTTGTACAGTCCCTTGTTTTTTATCAGACATTATTCTTAAATATATATGAACAGTGTTCCAGCAGTTATACAAGTAATATATAAACAAGTCCAACGTGTGAGTTGTGAGTAGTTCTCAAAAATATAGTTTATACACAAAGAGAAAAGCCTTCAAAGAATCACTTTTTTTACATGAAATATATTCCAACAAAAATTTTTATCATCAGGTAGCTGGTAGTGTCCTGAGAATTTCCATACAACTTTAGGCATACAACTACTGCTAAATCCACTGAAACGGTGAAAAACTGCAGAGCTGATTTCAGCTACTGATTGTCTGGGCGGCCATCTTGATCTTGATTTTTCACAGAGTTTTAGTTGGATTATAATACTTTTTAAATTCATTCATATTTTCCACTTGTATCACATGTTTTGGAAATAATTTCCGAACAAGATTTTAACGAGACTGAAACATCAGAAGAATACATCCTTAAATATCTTCTTGTGTGAAACCACAATGCCAATTGAAATAAAAGTTTGCTGCAATGATCCTTTGTTAGTCCTCTTTCTAAATTCTATCCGATGACTCCACCTGCTACCCAAGGTGGCCCCAAAACCAAACATATTTTAAGATAGGACCTTCTTGGAAAATTCACTTGAAAGATCTTCTTGTTTGAAAGCAGTCAGCCAACTGAAATTTGACAGAATGTTCCAGATTGCTAGTCAAGATGGACATAGTCAAACATTTTATTCTGCAAATGATTTCCAGGTGAGCGATACAGGCTCCTGGGAGCCTCTAGTTTATAAATTATAATCCATTACATTTATTATAACCCCAGCAAACAAAGTTTTGGGGGTATATAGGAATCACCCTGTCTGTCCGTCCGTCTGTCTGTCCATCTGTCTGTCCGTAAGTGCAGCTCCTCCTGAACTGTTCAGTGGATTTTGATGAAACTTTATATGAAGGTTGGGCATCATATGTAGATATGCATGAAGCAAGATAATTATCACTGGTTGATTGCAAAAGGAAATAATCAATCTTAAGGGTTTTACATGTTTAAAGCTTGTAAGCGCAACTCCTAGTATTGCAAGGTTTCACTCAGTGAGGTCACTCACAGTTCTAGTTTAAATTGTGAAATCAAAGGAAAGTTAAGAAAATAGTATCAAAATTAAAATTCAGAAATATAGATTCTTACAGATTCCAGAGGATTATCATATTTATCTAATTGAGATAGTAAAATTATTTAATATTATGCTGAGCCTTGGGGAGGACTTTAAAACTCGATAATTTAACTCTCGAGATTTGATTAATCCGATAATCATCGAGTAACAAATCTGTTTCTCTATTGACTATTATGTAAACTTTCATATTTTTTAAATAAAAAAACCCCTTACGGATTGTTAAATCATGTTTATTTGTTGCTATAGTGTTGTTGATCGATTCCAAGAAATCCAAAAGTAAAAGTCATGCTGAAAGGTTATGATCCTTTGTTTTAACCAGTTATCGATTTTTGATATCAGGAAGTGTTATATTGACAAAGAACTATAGAAGGTGTTTTATCATTATGATGTTAACTGTATTCTTTTCAGGGGAGTCGAGAATCTGTTTTATGGTTGGCTGTCCATCATTCACAAAAAAAAGCCCTAGAATTTTTCTCTAAAGAGATAGCACCTGCAGGAACAGGAATGGGTAAGTACAGTACATACACCTAGCAAGAACTTGGAATTTGTCAGAACAATACATAGACCTAGCAAGAACAGGAATGGGTCAGTGCAGTACACAGAGTTATTTTTAGAAAATTTTAGTATCTTTTGTAAAAATTGAGCTTTTCTCATCACTTGGCGTCCGTCATCCGGTGTCGTCCGGTGTCGTCCGTCGTCGTCGTTAACATTTTACATTTTGAACTTCTTCTAGAGAACCACTGAATAGAATGAAACCAAACATGGCATGAATGTTCCTTATGAGGTGATGACCAAGTGTTGTTACTTTGTAGCCGATCCATCATCCAAGATGGCTGCCAGCGGGGAACTTAGTTTAACATAGGACCCTATGGGAAATGCATACAAATGACTTCTTTTAGAGAAGCACTAAATGGAATGAAACTAAATCTGGCATGAATGTTCCTTATGAGGTGCTGACCAAGTGTTGTTACTTTGTAGCAGATCCATAATCCAAGATGGCCGCCAGCGGTGGACTTAGTTTAACATAGAACCCTATGGGAAATGCATACAAATGACTTCTTTTAGAGAACCGTTGAATGGAATGAAACCAAACATGGCATGAATGTTCCTTATGAGGTGCTGACCAGTGTTGTTACTTTGTAGCCGATCCATCATCCAAGATGGCCGCCAGCGGGGGACTTAGTTTAACATAGAACCCTATGGGAAATGCATACAAATGACTTCTTTTAGTGACCCACTTAATGGAATGAAACCAAACATGGCATGAATATTCCTTATGAAGTGCTGACCAAGTGTTGTTACTTTGTAGCTGATCCATCATCCAAGATGGCCGCCAGCGGGGAACTTAGTTTAACATAGGACCCTATGGGAAATGCATACAAATGACTTCTTTTAGAGAACCGTTGAATGGAATGAAACCAAACATGGCATGAATGTTCCTTATGAGGTGCTGACCAAATGTTGTTACTTTGTAGCTGATCCATAATCCAAGATGGCCGCCAGCGGGGGACTTAGTTTAACATAGAACCCTATGGGAAATGCATACAAATGACTTCTTTTAGAGAACCACTGAATGGAATGAAACCAAACATGGCATTAATATTCCTTATGAAGTGCTGACCAAATGTTGTTACTTTGTAGCCGATCCATCATCCAAGATGGCCGCCAGCGGGGAACTTAGTTTAACATAGGACCCTATGGGAAATGCATACAAATGACTTCTTTTAGAGAACCACTGAATGGAATGAAACTAAATCTGGCATGAATGAACCCTTATAAGGTGCTGACCAAGTGTTGTTACTTTGTAGCCGATCCATCATCCAAGATGGCCACCAGAGGGGGACTTAGTTTAACATAGGACCCTATGGGAAATGCATACAAATGACTTCTTTTAGAGAACCACTGAATGGAATGAAACTAAATCTGGCATGAATGAACCCTTATAAGGTGCTGACCAAGTGTTGTTACTTTGTAGCCAATCCATCATCCAAGATGGCCGCCAGAGGGGGACTTAGTTTAACATAGGACCCTATGGGAAATGCATACAAATGACTTCTTTTAGAGAACCGTTGAATGGAATGAAACCAAACATGGCATGAATGTTCCTTATGAGGGTGATGACCAAGTGTTGTTACTTTGTAGCCGATCCATAATCCAAGATGGCCGCCAGCGGGGGACTTAGTTTAACATAGAACCCTATGGGAAATGCATACAAATGACTTCTTTTAGTGACCCACGTAATGGAATGAAACCAAACATGGCATGAATATTCCTTATGAAGTGCTGACCAAGTGTTGTTACTTTGTAGCTGATCCATCATCCAAGATGGCTGCCAGCGGGGAACTTAGTTTAACATAGGACCCTATGGGAAATGCATACAAATGACTTCTTTTAGGGAACCGTTGAATGGAATGAAACCAAACATGGCATGAATGTTCCTTATGAGGTGCTGACCAAGTGTTGTTACTTTGTAGCCGATCCATAATCCAAGATGGCCGCCAGCGGGGGACTTAGTTTAACATAGAACCCTATGGGAAATGCATACAAATGACTTCTTTCAGAGAACCACTTAATGGAATGAAACCAAACATGGCATGAATATTCCTTATGAAGTGCTGACCAAGTGTTGTTACTTTGTAGCCGATCCATCATCCAAGATGGCCGCCAGCGGGGAACTTAGTTTAACATAGGACCCTATGGGAAATGCATACAAATGACTTCTTTTAGAGAACCACTTAATGGAATGAAACTAAATCTGGCATGAATGTTCCTTATGAGGTGCTGACCAGTGTTGTTACTTTGTTGCCGATCCATCATCCAAGATGTTTAGAAGTCTATCAGAAAATTGTAAAAAAAATTCTGAATGGTCACAACTTGACCACATATTCAAAAATAATAATGATAAGATGTCTTCAGTAGCTATTGTGCTATTGTAAGACTACACTAAGATGACCTGTTTTTAATTTGAAATACTGTGTCAAATTAAACCAATCTTGGTCTCAATTATTATATAATTTTACATAATTTCCAAAATCACATTAGATACAGGTGAGCGACACAGGCTCTTGAGAGCCTCTAGTTAATGAATATATTCACGTCTAATTTACTCTAGATTTGTTTCCCTTTGTTTACATTTATATGGGTAAGTTTCTGGTCTTTGATTGCTAACATCCGGAGACAGGTTTGGTAGATACCTAATTGTATAGATATTGTTTTGGCAGCAATTATATATATAATAAAATTTTGAATTGTAATATTTTTAAAACCATTAATTAAAACAATTACATTAATAAAACTTCCATCTTCAATTTTTACATGATCTTCAATCGCAATAATTTTTTTTTTCGCATGGGCGAGGATCGCAATAATTAAACCACGCAATTTTGCCTGGGATAGAAGAATCCCAATAATAAGTGCATGTGAAAATTTTCAAATTTACTTTATCTAAAATTATGGTGGTAACATGTTTATTGCAATAAAAGCTAAATTTTTATAATTAAAATTTGATTTTGTAAAATAAATACCATCATAAATCAAATGTCCCACCCACCTCCCCTTCATTCCCTTTATTGTCTCTGCAATAGGTAAAAAGTGATGAAGGTGTAAGGCGTGCATGCGTCAGGTCGAATTTAGGTTATATATGGGGTATTGTTACCCTATACCTTTTTTGTCTTAAGACCTAGACCTTAGATCTATGGTATGTGGATATGTCACCTCAAGACGATGTGTCATGTTTCAAAAATGTTGACCTATGACCTTGACCCTTGACCTTAGGGTGAATAAATAGGTCATTTTAGATCATCTTTGTGTCCGGCCTGTAACTTTTTTGTCTAAAGACCTAGGCCTTGGATTTATGGTGTGTAGGTAGGTTATCTCAAGATGATGTGTTGTGTACCAAGAATATTGACCTTGACCCTTGACCTCAAGGTCAATAAATAGGTCATTTTTGTAACTTTTTTGTCTGAAGACCTAGGCCTTGGATTTGGTGTGTAGGTAGGTTACCTCGAGACAATGTTTCAAATTCCAAGGATATTGACCCTGACCCTTGACCTCAAGGTCAATAAATTGGTCATTTTTGTAACTTTTTTGCCTTAAGACCTAGGCCTTAGATATTTGTTGTGTACGTAGGTTTCCTCAAGATTATGTGTCCCATATTAAGGATGTTGACCTTGAACTTTGACCTCAAGGTCAATTAATTGCTAATCATGTCCAGCCTGTAACTTTTTTGTCTTAAAACCTAGATCTTTGATCTTTGATGTGTGGGTAGTGTACCTCAAGATGATGTGTCGTGTACTACAGATGTTGACATCTGACCTTGACCCTTGACTTCTTTGTTGGAGAAAAGTTACTCAGTAAAAATGAAATAAAAGAGAACCCGGTTTGCTGTCACTCAGACGGCTCTTTGTTTTTGGTTGGTTTCCAGTTGCATAAGGCTGCAATTAGGATATATCTTAATTTCTGATGGTAAGTATTTTAATTTTACAAAATCAAATTTTCATTCTAAAAATTTAGTTTTTAGCCCACCTTGACCATCGGGCCATGTGAGCTATTGTCATTACTTGGTGTCTTTGTTGTTGTCAAGTGTAAACTTTCCTTTACAGATGTACTCCTCTGAAACTACTGGGCAAAATGGGACAAAAATTTGGTGGAATGGTTCTTTGGTGGCCCCTTCCTAAATATGTCCAGCATCCCTGACTGCTTACTCTTCCGGAGCACCTGAGTCTACCCCCGGTTTTTTGGTGGGGTCCATGTTGTTCATATGTTTTTAGTTTTTAATTGTAATGCATGTATTGTTTTGGTTTTGTCTTTGTAACAAATGTTCTCTGGAGTTTGTGAGTTGTTGTGATTTTTCCCTCCTTTGAATATCCATTTGGTATTTCTTACTTCCAACCAACATGGCTGCTGTTACTAAAAATAAAAAGAAGGCTAAGAATGGTAAAATTTATTTAAAAATCTTATCTGAAACTACTTAACCAGTTGGAACAAGACTAAGCAGCAATGGTTTAGATGCTGCTCTTTTACTGAATTGTATCTGACGACATGAAATGCGAACTTTGAAACTACTGAATGAAATGGATCGAGCCAAACTTTCTATCAGTGATATTTATCCTATGACCAAGACTGTCAACTAAGATGGCCACCAGTGCCTAACATGAGATCAGAAGGGAAAATTCACTTCATAAAGTCTTCTTCTTTGAAACTTGATAGATAGTTTAAATTGTGGCAGCAATTGTAATTACATGTAGATGATCTGATACAAAATGAGAAAAGCCCCTTCTGTATTAAAAAATTTCCACTAATTCCTATCACAATTGTACCCAAATAGCCTCAGTTGCTGCTTTGATTGGCTGATAGAATGCAGATAAGCAATATGGGCCCTTGGGGCCTCTAATTATATCCCTGCAAACAAAGTTTGGGGGGGGGGGTATTTCGGAATCACCCTGTCCATCCGTCTGTCCATCTGTCTGGCCATGTACCTTGTAAGCACAACTCCTAAACTGTTCAAGGATCTGATGAAACTTTATATGAAGGTTTGGTATCATATATAGATATGCATGAAGCAAGATAATTATTGCTGGATTCTTGCAAAGGGCGATAATCCAACCTAAGGGTTTTACATGTTTAAAACTTGTAAGCACAACTCCTAGTATTGCAAGGGGGGCTGGTATCACTCAGTGGGGTCACTCAAGGTTCTATTTTTGTTTGCCAGGGGTTATCCTCACCCCTTCCACTTTATGAATGTTCAGATATCTTGAAAAGGGTTGACATCCCCATTTTAAATCCATATATCTTGTTCTGTCATCATAAGTGTACGTGTAATTCACTTAATTGAGAATGGCTAATAATCCACAAGTACGCATTGGTTTAATAATACACAAATTACCCATAATACATTCTTTGTCTTTCCAAGCATTCTGTTTTGTACATTACAAATAAAGGGCTGACAATACCTGCTATTCATTTTGCCGTTTTTAAATAAATTTCCAGTTTGTGGAGCATCTGTTGCAATGCTAACTTTTTACTGTTTCATGTAATTGTAAAATATTTTGTAGCTCCAGGATTAACTAATTTAATTGGTGGAAGACCCAAGGTGTAAGTTTTTGTCTCAGCTATGAAATTTGATATAAAATTTTCTAGTGTGTGGCCCTGCAGGAAAAAAAATTTACTTTGTATTATTTATTGAATCCTTAATAAAAAATCTCAGATAAATAATTTCAAATCATCAGCATTCTTTAGTAATTTTGATTTATAATGTCACACCAACATGAGCTAACTGTTGTATTAATCTTTTCATTCACAAACAACTTTTGTTTTCAAACTGTGTTATGTTTACAGAACCACAACAGAATTTATTCATATTAAATCTTTTTTAGCTCACCTGACCAAATGCTATTGTTATCACATGATGTTTGTAGTTCGTCAACTTTTAAAATTTTTATCTTATTATTATATCAATGCTTAAAACAAATTCATCACTGCTAACACAAAATATTGGCGAAAATATCTCCTAGGGTAGCAGAATTCTTGCAGACAGCAGACAACAACAAATATTGACATTTTTCCATATGACCAAATCACCAATTTACTTTTGACAGCTCTAAAAAAAAACTTTGAACAATCTGTTGTAAATTTAGAACATATAAAAAAGAAAAGATATGGGGTAAGTGTCAAGGAGACCACACTCCATCTCCGCACGAAACCGAAGAGTATTTAAATCTAGAGGCCTCCACAAGACCTTCAACAAGGGTGGAATTCCACTCCTTGTGATGAGATCTAAATTGCCCAGAACAAATAAAACGTACAAGTAAAATTATACACACCTAAATGTTATTACATTTAAATACAATAAAACAATAAAACAGCACAAAGACTAACCAAAGACCACGACTCCTGACTTGATACATGCACATGAGACTCTGATGCGTTGGGGTTAAACATGATTTGTTGTATCCAAACCATCCCCCAATTCGTAGTCAAAGGCTAAATCAAAGCAAACAAAAGCGGTAAAATACATACAATAAAAATCCTCCAAGAATGCACCCAATCCACCTAGAGAGTGCAAACAATTTCATAAGGCACAGAAAATAAATACAGAAGAAATGCAGTAAATTTAAAGAACTAAAGAACTTCTTGATAATTTTAAATCTCGATCTTTCACTAAAAATTCTATCAAAACTTTTGATTTTTCAACCCTGTATACAGTAAAACCTTTTTTGAGAGACCACCCCTTCTGCCAAGCAAAAGCGGTCTCTCAAAACAGGTGGTCTTTCATAAGAGGTCAGTCCAAAAAATCAATCAACCAATCAATAAAAGTAATGAACCAATGAACCAGAACCAGAACTAGAACTGAAAAACTGACATTTACTGTTAATCCACTGTACCACCATTCCCCATGTGAAATTGAAAAATCGTCTAAAAGAAATAATCCACAATGCTTTTGAATATAAAAATGGCAGCATACGCTATAAATTTATTGCTTTGGGATACCATACGGCATATTTTGTTAATAGTGAACAAAAAGGTAAAACATGCTACACAGAGGAACAAATGATCAGTATGCTGGAGTTTCTCATTGAAAACCTATTTCTTGAATTTGGAGGTAGACTTTTTCAGCAAGTTGTCAGCATGCCTATGGGAACGAACTATGCGCCTCTCCTTGCCGACCACTTCTTATTTTCATACGAGTCAGAGTTCCTTCAGACACCTGTCAAAAACAAGAAAATCAAAGAAGCCCGATCATTTAATTTCACATTCAGATATATTGATGATGTTCTTTCCATTAAGAATCCAAACTTTTCTGATTTGGTTCCATTAATATATCCTCTGGAACTAGAAATTAAAGAAACAACAGATACGGCTTCCTCTGCCTCATTTTTAGACTTATACCTCAAATTTAACACAAGTGGTCATCTCAGTACCAGAATCTATGACAAACGAGACGATTTTAAATTTTGAAATTATAAATTTTCCCCACCTTAGCAGCAATATACTAACTTCACCTGTATATGGGATATACATTTCCCAACTCATTCGGTATTCAAGAGCTTGCAGCTTCTACTCAGACTTTGTAAAACGTCCCCAGTATCTGAGCAGAAAGTTGATGAGCCAAGGTTATGTCAAAGAACGTCTCGTCCTGTTTCTGAAAAAAATTATTGGAAGATACCAAGACCTTGTTGATAAATATTCCGTATCAACTTCACAAATAATACATGATGGTCTTGAAGTATAGATTCTAGGTACTGACGTTGTTTATCATCTTAATTACGTGTTAAAGTTCCCCCTTTTTGTCCTTGTATATATTTAACCTCTCCTGTTTATCCATTTTTCATTATATACTTGTGACGTGGATCGGTACTTATACATCCTGCCATTGTGCTATGTTTAATTTTGAGGTCTTGTCTTTCATTTTTGCTTATGTACTTTGTCTATATGCCATTTTGTGTTTTTTTGTTGAAACAGTTATTTGTTTTTATAGTGATTAAGATTATATTACAATATTAACTGCAGTATCCCAATTTTTGACGTTTTTACCTATTATGTCTATTTGTTTTGCTCACACATTGTTGTCAATATAATGGAATTCTATGCGACTGTCATACAAGTGAGAGGTTTAGCTAGCTATAAAACCAGGTTTAATCCACCATTTTCTACATAAGGAAATGCCTGTACCAAGTCAGGAATATGACAGTTGTTTTCCATTCGTTAGATGTGAGCTTTTGATTTTGCCATTTTATTAAGGACTTTCCGTTTTGAATTTCCCTTCGAGTTCGGTATTTTTGTTATTTTATATTTTATAGATTATATTTGTGGAAAACGAAAACTGCATCAATTGTGGTCTTGGACCTGAACCCTGTGCAAAAAAACATTGAAAATTATTCTTCTGAAGAAAAGTTAGATTGAAACCACACTTGTTAGATTTGATATCAATCAGAACACAAATAATTCTTGTTAGTTTGTTACTGTTTTACTAACAAACATGGCTGCCAGGCCCTAAAAGGGACTTATATGACTGGCAAAATTTAAAGAATCTTCTATGAAACTATTTGATTAAATGTTTTGAAACATTTCATAAAAGATCATTGCCAGGTACATGTACCAGTACTACCCAAGTATTTTTATTTTGATGCTAATTGGAAATCCAAGGTTCCTCCAGCCATTTATATTTCTTTTACTGAGGAACAGTTAGGAAGATTTATACCAAACTTGGTTGAAGTGATACTTATGAGGAACCAAATATTTTATTACTTAAATGCATTACTGTTTATATTCAACCATCCACCATGGCTGCCATGTCTATAAATAGGGGGTAAACTGCAGTTTTTTACTTATATCTCATAAACTAAAGCATTTAGAGCAAAACTGACGCATGTAAAAATGTTCCTCAGGTTAAGATCTATGTAACCTGCCATGAAATTTTCAGACAAATTGGTCAACCCTTTGTTGGGTTATTGCCCCTGAATTGTTAATTTTGGACATTTTGCAGTTTAGGTTATTATCTTGAATATTATTAGCCCACCTGCATGGACTAAAATGCCATGTGAGCTTTTGCCATCACTTTGAAATTCAATACTTGGTTTAACATTGGGGAATTTGTACCAAGTTCTTTTGTGAGAAACTACCAAGCCAATTGAAATATTTTTATGTATGAACAAGCATTGAATGAATTTCTACAAAAGGTATGTTTTTTTTGTGCCGATCAGAAATTCAAGATCGTTGCCCCAGCTGGACTTAGTTTAACATTGGGTCTTATGGGGAAATTTGTACAAAGGTCTTCTTGTCAGAAACTACTAAGCCAGTTGAAATGTTTTTGTGTAAGAACAAGCATTGGATGAATGTCTAGAAAAGGTATGTTTTTAGTTGGCGATCAAAATTCAAGAGGGTTGCCACAACCGGACTTTGTTTAACATTGGATGCTATGGGAAATTTTGTACAAAGATCATCTTGTCAGAACCTACCAAGTCAGTTGAAATGTTTTTGACATTTGATAGACAACTACAAAAAATATGTTTTATGTGCCGATTGGAAATCCAAGATGGTCGACACAGCCAGACTTAGTTTAACATTGGACCCTATGGGGAAATTTGTACAAAGGTCTTGTCAGAAAATACTAAGCCAATTGAAATTTTGTTGTTGTATGAAGATACCTTGACAAATGTCTGCTACAACAGTTATGTTTCGGTGCTGACTGGAATCCAAGCTGGACTTAGTTTAACATTTTTAACATTGGACACTGGAACAATTCCTTACAGATATCATCTAGAAGTGCTTTGTCAGTTGTGGTCACCTTAAATCCAGGTGAGCAATTCAGGCTCCATGGAGCCTCTGGTTATCGATAAAGACAAACTGTAAACAGCAAACATTTTCAACATAGTTAGATCTACAAAAAAGGCCAGAATAAAAAATTTGTTTGTTTATATCAAATCTCAATCTTTTTTTTTCATTTCTGGATTTTGGACGTGTCCGTTTGTTCTGTTCCGGATGCTAGTTTTACAAAGGAAATCGCTTATGCACTTCCTTCATATGTAAAAAATCAAACTCTGAAACAGCGGCAATGTCGCTTCACTAAACTTTAAGTGGGTGTAGCATAGTAGAGTAGACGTTACTGCTGTTTCGGAGTTTGGTAAAGAATAATTGTTAAAAAGCATTTTTGTGGTTCTGATTAAATTGTTCGCAGAATTTACAACCTGGCAGACAATTTTTTAAAAATTTCGTCGACTGTTTTGATAAAGACAGGAAGTAAGGTCAAACCGGTTGTGTCAAACAGACTTTACCAATTCAGTTATAAAATTACATGGAATGATGTTTTTGATGAGGTGACAGATCCAGACGAATTAGAATTAAAAAAGACTGACAAACTTATGCTATCCCTGATGTAATGAGGTTTAACAAAAATATTTAACAGTACAACAGACATTGAACACCCATACCTCCTGCAAAAGAACAGATGTTTAAACAAAGAAAATATTAAAACATTGACAAACAACACATGCCAGGTCCAGAAAACCTGACTTGATACAGGCACAAAGTGTGGTGGGTTTAAACCCATTTTTTATGTAGACAAACCTATCCCTTTCACACATCTATACTCTTAAGACCTAAAAAATAAAAACTCACAATAATAGACCTTGCAGCTATAAATGCCCTTTTCCATAAAAAATGATACTTTGGTTTTCTTAGAGAGGCACTATGATTGTCTGACACTACGATTTTGTTTTTGACATGTTAAGTATCTATTAATATCTCTGTTCCAAAAAAAAAAAAAAAGAATTTGCCTACCCATCTACCCATACCCAACAGGCATGGGTTGGGTTTGGGCAAACTGAAATATTTTTAAGGCTAGCCTAAGTCAACATGACCAAAATCATTAAATGACCCCTTAGATTATGTCTGTTTTTTTCTTTGTTTTGTGTCAACTGATCAAACCTACCTGCCAGCCAGGAAAAAAAACACACACAGCAAAAAAATCACGAGACATTTACTCCTCATAGAGAGTAAAACTGCGATTGAACAGTTAATCTATGACACCAGAAAGAACAAAACATTCAAATTGAAAGTAATTTGTGATATTTTTTGTCTGGTCTGGGGCCATTTGAAAAACTAAAACACTAAAACACGGTTGGGAAGAGAAATTTCCTATATTTTTACCGATTGAAAAATACATTTGTGTTTGGTTTTTTTACCAAACTCCGCACACACGGATGCAAAATAAAGAAAAAAACAACTATGGCCTTATAGGAGTTTTTGCCCTTTAAAGAAGGGCGTCCAATGTAAAACTTCCTTTAAAGATCTTCTCCTCTGAAACCACTGGGCTAATTGGGACCAAACTTTGATGGAATTGTCGTTCGGTGACCCCCTTCCAAAACTGTGTCCAGCATCTCCAACTTCCAACCAAGATGGCTGCTGTGACTAAAAATTTTAAAAAGGGGGACGAATTTCAAAAATCTTTTATGTAACTACATGGCCAATTGGAACTAGACTTGGCAGCAAAGGTCTTTAGATGGTCTCTTTCAGAAGTGTGTCCGATGACCTGGACAATCAACCAAGATGGCCACGATAGCCAAACTTAGATTAACACAGGACCCTATAGGAAATTCATTTAAAAATCTTCTTGTCTGAAACTACTGAGCCAACAGTTTGGGAACACTTTATTTTCTCACTCGCCATTTTGGTGAGTACAGTCCTATTGTTGCTCGCCAAATTTGCTATTAACTCATCAAACTTTTGTGAGTAACCATTTTGCAAAATTCTTGCAAAAAAAAGCAATATAATTTGATTCTACTCACCAAAATGGCTAGTAAACAAAGTGAGTTACCACACAGAGCCAATTGGAACAAGGCTTGGCAGCAATGGTACTCTTTCAGAATTGTGTCCGATGACCTGCACTGTCAACCAAGATGACCACCACAGCAGAACATAGTTTAACATTGGACCCTATGGGAAAATTTATTAAAAAATCTTGATTTTTTATGAAAAAAACTACTGAGCCAATTGGAACCAGACTTGACAGCAATCATCCTTATATTGGCCTCTGTCAGAAT
Organism: Mytilisepta virgata; assembly: GCA_028015205.1. Classification (NCBI taxonomy): domain Eukaryota; kingdom Metazoa; phylum Mollusca; class Bivalvia; order Mytilida; family Mytilidae; genus Mytilisepta; species Mytilisepta virgata. The sequence continues at coordinate 47,913,902 of CM051520.1, forward strand.
TTTGTCCAATTACCTAGAATGTTAACCAAGGTGGCCGCCACAGCCAAACTTAGTTTAACATGGGACCCTAAGGGAAAATTCATTAAAAAATCTTCTTGTATGAAACTACGGAGCCAGTTATAACCAAACTTGCAGAAATGGTCCTTAAATGGTCCTCTGTCAGAATTGCCCATAGGACCATGTGAGCTATTGTCATCACTTGGCGTCGTTCATCGTTGTCATCATACGCTCTTCTTGAAAGATCTCCTCAGAAACCACTGGGCCAATTGGAACAAAGCTAGGAAGCAATAGTCCTTATGTGGTCCCTTTTTAGAATTGTATCCGATGACCCCATCTGTCATCCAAAACTTTAACATATGATCTTATGGAAAATTTACTTAAAGATCTTCTTGTCTGAAAAAACTTGGCAATTGGAACAAAACTAGGCAGCAATGGTCCTTAGGTGGTCCTCTTTCAGAATTATATTTGATGAATCCGCTCGTCATCCAAGATGGCCACCAGAGCCGAACATAGTTTAACATAGGATCCTATGGGAAAATTTATTAAAATATCTTCTTATCTGAAACAACTGAGCCAATTGCAACCAGACCTGGCAGCAATGGTCCTTAGATGGTCCTCTCAGAATTGTGTCTGATGACCCAGAATGTCAACTAATATGGCCGCTACATATGAACATAGTTAAACATAGGACCCTATGTGAAATTTACTTAGAGATCTTCTGGTCTGAAACCACTTGGCCAATTTCAACAAAACTTGGCAGCAATCGCATCCTTAGTTGGTTCTCTTTCAGAATTATATCCGATGACCCTGTCCACTATCCAAAATGGACAGCAGAGCCGACCATAGTTTAACATTAGACCCTATGGGGAATTTAAAGATTTTCTTGTCTGAAACCACTTGGCCAATTTGAACAAAACTTGGCAGCAATCGATGGTCCTTAGTTGGTTCTCTTTCAGAATTATATCCGATGACCCTGTCCACCATCCAATATCATCGCCAGAGCAGAACTTTACTTTAGCATAGGACCTAATGGGAAAGTTCATTGAGAGATCTTCTTGTTTAAAACCAGTGATACAATTGGAACTTGACAGCAATGTTCCAGGCTGCCAGTCAAGATGGACAAAGTCCAGGTGAGCGATACAGGCTCCTGGGAGCTTCTAGTTTATTTCTAATCCAATTTTGATTATTTTTTACCAGCTTCCACAACGACGAAAGTAGGTCTAGTAATCGCTTGACTCTGTTCATCCGAAAGACCTTGGGTAGGAAACTCATCAAAGTTTTCTTGGTTTTTATAAAAGGAAATGATTTTATATTTTGTCTGCAGCTTGATAATGTCGAATTATAGCTTGTAAGCAATTTTTGGTTCTGTCGTGCAGCTGTTTCCTGTTTGCCAATCAATGAATTGCATGTTGCGACGTTTCTCAAAGCATTGTTGTGTTACTTTTGTCATTGCAGAGATAAATTGATAAAAGCTCTAAATAGCTATTTTGCAGGACACCTAAAATTTGTATTTTTCACCCAATTTTAATTCATCTTGATGAGTGTTTCCATTAGCATTCAACAGATGTCTTCTATATTTTATTGTTTTTGAGATAAAAAGGGTTAAAATGGCCAAAAGAAGCAATGTGCCTTCATATATAATTTTTTTTAATTCACCTTGATGAGTTGCTAGACCCCAAAATGGGCTTCTGTGATTTCTTAAATTTCAAAGAACTTCTTTTCTGAAACTTCTTATTCCATTGATTTGGAACTTTTCATAACTAATCACATTATTACCAATTGTTGTTACTGTGGTGGCAGTTAGAAATTCAATATGGCTGCAAATGCTATAGTAAGTTAAAAAATTAGAATGTATTTAAAATTCTTCTTCTGAAGAGTAATTGAAGAGACTGATATCAAACTTTGTGGAAGTGATACTTATGACGAGTAAATGTTTTTTTTCTTTCTTTGATACTGTATTGCTACCAAAATTGGATGCCTGATTTGAAATGTGCTTTTATTATTTGGTAAATTTCAAAGATTTGATCTGAATCTGCCTGTTACAGTGGATTGAAAGTGGTCATTAATGATTATTTCAAGGTACTATCCAAGTGTTGTTACTAAATCCAAGATGACTAGTTGACACTGTGACTGGACTCATTTAACATTGACCATAGGTTTTATAGCTCACCTGACCCAAAGGGTCAAGTGAGCTATTCTCATCACTTGGTGTCCATCGTCGTCCGTTAACTTTTACAAAAATCTTCTCCTCTGAAACTACTGGGCCAAACTGAAGCAAACCTGGCCACAAGCATCATTAGGGTATCTAGTTTAAACAGTATGTCCGATGACCCTGCCTGCCAACCAACATGGCCGACATGGCTAAAAATAGAACATAAACTGCATAAACATAGGGATAAACTGCAGTTTTTGTCTTATATTTCAAAAACTAAAGCAATTAGAGCAAAACTGACATGAGGTAAAAATGTTCATCAGGTCAAGATCTACCTGGCATGAAATTTTCAGACGAATCAGTCATCCCTTTGTTGGGTTATTGGCCCTGAATTGTTAATTTTAAGGAAATTTTGCAGTTTTAGGTTAATATCTTAAATATTATTATAGATAAAGACAAATTGTAAACAGCAAAAATGTTCAACAAAGTAAGATCTACTAATAAGTCAACATGACCAAAATCATTGATTGACCGCTTATAGGAGTTTTTGCCATTTAAAGATGGCATACAGCGTAAACTTTCCTTTAAAGATCTTTTCCTCTCAAACCACTGGGCCAATGGAGACCAAACTTTGGTGGAATGGTCCTTGGGTGGCCCCTTCCAAAATTTTGTCTGGCATCCCCGACTTCCAACCGACCTGGCTGCTGTTACTAAAAATAGAAAAAAAGGGGGGGGGGGTGGATGAATTTCAAAAATCTTCTTATATGAAACTACAAGGCCAGTTGGAACCAAAGTTCGCAGTAATGGTTTCTTATGAGGTTCTCTTGTCCAATGACACAGACTGTTAACCAAGATGGCTGCCACAGCCGAACTTAGTTTAACATAGGGCCCTATGGGAAAATTCATTGAAAAATCTTCTTGTCTTAAACCACTTGACCAATTGGAACCAGACTTGGCAGCAATGGTCCTTAGATGGTGTGTCCGATGACCTGGACTGTCAACCAAGATGGCCGCCACAACCGAACATAGGAAAATTCATTGAAAAATCTTCTTGTCTGAAACCACTTATTGGAGCAGGACTTGGCAGCATTGGTTCCTAGGAGGTCCTTTTTCAGAAATGTGTCTGATTTCATAGACTGTAAAGATGGCCACCACAGCAGAACATAGGACCCTATGGGAAATTCACTCAAAAATCTCGTCTGAAACCACTAAGCCAATTAGAATTAGACTTGGTAGCAATGGTCCTTAGATGGTCGTCTTTCAGAATTTTGTGCGATGACCCAGACTGTTAACCAAGATGGCCGCCACACCCGAACTTAGTTTAACGTAGGGCCCAATGGAAAAATTCATTGAAAAATCTTCTTATCTGAAACTACTTGACATATTGGAGCCATACTTGGCAGCATTGGTCCTTAGGAGGTCCTCTTTCAGAAATGTGTCCGATCACCCAGATTGTCAACCAAGATGGCTGCCACACCAAACTTTGTTAAATATTGGACCCTATAGGAAAATTCATTTAAAAATCTTCTTGTCTGAAACCGCTTAGCAAGTTGGAACAAGACTTAGCAGAAATGGTCCTTAGATTGTTCTCTTTTAGAAATGTATCCGTTGACCTGGACTGTCAACCAAGATGACTGCCACTGCTGAAATTAGTTTAACATAGAATCCTATGGAAAAACCAGCCAAATTGACTGCAACACTTAAATTGTTAGGTTTGCTCAAGGTGAAAAGTTAAATCCAGGTGAGCGATACAGGCTCTTGAGAGCCTCTAGTTTCATTTATAATTGTATCCATTGACACCAAACACTAACTTGAATGGCAAATAAAAATCAGGTGATTAATACAGGCTCCTGGAGTCTCTAGTTTTGCATTGAGTTCTGATGGTTTGAATTTTATTTTTCATTTTTTCCAGATCAGCCATCTTGAGATTGTTTTCTTTCCTATATGCAAAAGATAAAATTGATGTAAGTAACTGGCTATAATAAATTTTTTGTTTGGCAAAGGGCCATGTGAGCTTATGCCATCAGTTGGCGTCTGTCGTTGTCCATTGTCTGTCGTCATCGTAAATTATTTCAAGAATCTTCTCTGAAACTACTGGGCAAAATACTGTCAAACTTTAACTGAATGTTCCTTAGGGTATCTTGTTTATAAATTATAAGTTTTGATCTATCAACAAACTTGGCCGCTGTTGCTAAAATTAGAACATAGGGGTCAAATGCAGTTTTTGGCTTATATCTCAAAAACCAAAGCATTTAGAGCAAGACTGATGGGTAAAAATGTTCAACAGGTCAAGATCTACCAGCCATCAAAATTATCAGATGAATCAGACAACCCTTTGCCCCTGAATTGTTAATTTTAAGGAAATTTTGCAGTTTTAGGTTATTATCATGAATATTATTATAGAAAGACAAACTATAAACAACAAAAATGTTCAGCAAAGTAAGATCTACAAATAAGTCAACAAGACCAAAATCGTCCTTATAGGAGTTTTTGCCCTTGAAAGATTATTTACATGTAAACAGAAAATGATGGTCTGACATTGTCACAGATGTTTAGGGCATTACTTGAAATAAATTAAATGGTAGCAGTACAAGTAAAATGGAGCGTCAAGGTCATTGAAAAATTGTATAGCAATGGATGAAAAAGTCCATAGCAACCATATATATTTGGATTAAGGACCTTATAATTTACCTGTACAAGTCAGAAAGAAAGGTCAAGGGTCAAGGTCATTGAAAAGTCCATAGCAACCAATGAAAAAGTACCTAGCAACCATATATATTTGTGTTCAGGACCCTACAATTTACCTGTTCAAGTCGAAATGGAAGGTCAAGAGTCAATGCCATTAAAAAAGTCCATAGAACTGATGAAAAAGTCCCTAGCAACCATATATATTTAGGTTAAGGACTTTAAAATTTACCTGTACAAGTCAAAAAGAAAGGTCAAGAGTCATTGCCATTGAAAAAGTCAATAGCAACCGATGAAAAAGTCCCTAGCAACCATATATATTTCCGTTCAGGACTCTACAATTTACCTGTTCAAGTCAAAATTGAAAGTCAAGAGTCAATGCCATTGAAAAAGTCCATACCAACCGATGAAAAAGTCCTTAGCAACCATATCTGTTTGGGTTCTGGATTCTATATTTTAGCTGTATAGGTTAATATTAAGGAGAAAATTGTGACGGTATACATTAAAAAGCAAAAATGATCATTGATGCAAGATCTACTGGTACACAAAAGATAACAGATGAGCGATTCAGGCTCTTGGGAGCCTCTTGTTTTATGCCCCGCCTATGACAGTAGAGGTGCATTTTGTTTTTTGGTCCATGTGACAGTCCGTTTGTCCGTCCCAAATCAGGTTAAAGTTTTTGGTGAAGGTAGTTTAGGGTAAAGTTGTAGTCACATATATGTTCCTTATAATGTGGTCTTTTTAATTTGCATGCCAAGTTAGGGTTTTGTATGGGTTTTCATGGTTCACTGAACATAGAAATATGATAGTGTGGAAATAACACAATTCAGGTTAAAGTTTTTGGTGAAGGTAGTTTAGGGTGAAGTTGTAATCACATCAACTCAGTACATATGTTCATTATTATGTGATCTCAGATCTGTCTCTATTGCATGCCAAATTGGAGTTTTGACCCTAATGTCATGGTTCATTGAACATAGAGAATGATAGTGCAGCGGGGCTTCATGTCCTGTGGACGTATATTTTTGTTTAATTACCCCACAAAGTTCGGGGATAGATATAGCGATTGTCTTCGTCTGTCCGTCTGTCAGTCACACTTTCTTGTGACTTCAACTCCTCCTTCACTTTTGCGCTTAGGAATTAATTTCGATATAGAATGGTTGCATACTACCTGTAGATGCGCAATAAGGTTTTAGAATAAGATGCCCACAGTGGTCGAACTTCAGAAGTTTTGAATTCAAGCTTGTGACCTAAACTCATCTTTTCTTTTTAGCTCACCAGTACTAAAATGTGAACTTTTGCTATCACTTGGCGTCCTTTGTCCGTTTTCGGTCGTAAAGTTTTTCAAAGATCTTCTATGAAATCACTCAACAGATTCAACCATATTTAGTCTGAATAATCCTTAAGGTATCTAGAATAAACTTTATTTTTTATTTTATTGTCCATCGAGAAACATGGCCGCCATGGCTAAAAATAGAAAATAGGGGGTAAACTGCAGTTTTTGGCTTATATCTCAAGAACTAAATCATTTAGAGTAAAACTGACATAAAAATAAAATAAAAATGATCATCAAGTCAAGATCTAGCTGCCATGAAATTTTCCGAAACGTCAATTGACCTCTTTTAGGAGTTTTTTCCCTTGAAAGATTATTTACATGTAAACAGTAGTAGCCTTGAGCTGTTTTCTGCTGTTTGGTCGGGTTGTTGTCTCTTTGACACATTTCTCATTTCCATTCTCTATTCTAGTAATTATCGGTAAAAATAATGGTCTCAGTTGTTAAGAGCATAACATGAAATATATTAGTGATATTGGCTGAAATATTGCCAGCTTGGCTTAAAACAATATTCAATCAATGAAATAAATTAAATGGTAGCTGTACAACTAAAATGGAGGGTCAAGGGTCAAGGGTCAAGGTCATTGAAAAATCCATAGCAACTGATGGAAAAGTCGCCAGCAACCAGATATATTTGGTTCAGGATTATCTGTTCAAGTCAAAATTGTAGGAGGGGCCTCGGTGGCCGAGTGGTCTAGGTAGTTCGTCATGACTACTAATGATCACTAGCCTGTCAATGCTGGGGTTGCAAGTTTGAATCTCACCTATGGCGGGGTGTGTTCGACTCCGATCTTAATTGACAAGGATTGCCAATTTTCCTACCGAAGGTTGGTGGTTCTCTCTGGGTACTCCGGCTTCCTCCACCAATAAAAACTGGCCGCTGCGAAATGGCCAAATGTGCTGAAAACGGCGTTAAACCCCAACTAAAACTAAAACAAAACAAACAAAATGGAAGGTCAAGAGTCAATGCCACTGACAAAGTCCATAGCAATCATATATATATATATATGGGTTAAGGACATTATTATTTAACTGTACAAGTCAAAAAGAAAGGTAAAGAGTCAAGGTCATTGAAAAAGTTCACCGCAACCAATGAAAAAGTCCCTAACGATATATATTTGGGTCAAGGACCTTATAATTTACCTGTACAAATCAAAATGTTAGCCAAGAGTCATGCAATGCCATTTAAAAAGTCCATAGCAACGATACATATTTGGGTTGAGGATTCTATATTTTAGCTGCATATGTCAATATACAGTGGAACCTCTGTAAACTGAACAGCTATGGGACTAGAAATTGGCCTGTTTTCGGAGTTGCCGGTTTTAAGAGGTTCTGGACTGTACTGAAATCTGAACGGAAGTTAATTAATTGAAATATCACAAGGCATGAAAATTACATATTTACTACATTTGCATTGTTTCTTCTTTAACTGTTACTAAATCTTAGTCTTTAAGTTTCGTCATTAGTTTTTGGTAGAACGGCAAGTTAAAATCCTTTATTAGAATGAAGTTTTTCCTGTACACATCAATGATGCTTTGTTAAAATACGCTACTCAATCAAGAGAATTAGAGTTTGGCCGGTTTTTAGAGGTGTATTTCACAGAATATATATGTTTTAGACCGGAAATTATCTCCAGTATTTGGAATTCAGAGGGGCAGGTTTTTGGAGGATTTATTTACTTGAAAACACCGGACCAAAAGAAATCATTCGGTTTGCAGAGGAATCCGGTTTTAAGGGGCCTGTTTATGGGAGTTCCACTGTATAGGCAAAAAAAGCAACAGTATACATTAAATAAAAAAAGCAAAAATAACTAGAAATCTGTGCTGTTGGAATCGACAGTGATCCCCACAACCCCTGTTAATAGTTTGGCCATTTACCTATAGTCAAAAATATAAAACCTTATTCCCATCCAAAAATAGTATGCAATTATTATACCCCCCGCAAACAAAGTTTGGGGGGGAGGGGGGTATGTAGGAATCACCTTGTCCATCTGTCTGTCTGTCTGTCTGTCTGTCCGTCCGTCCGTCCGTCTGTCCGTCCGTCCGTCTGTCTGTCGGTCTGTCCGTCTGTCCATATATCTTGTAAGCGCAACTGCTCCTAGACCGCTCAATGGATTTCAACGAAACTTTACAGAAAGGAAGTACATCATCCAAAGATGTGCATGAAGAAAAATCTTTGCTTTCCGATATCACACAAGGGAGATAATTGGACTTCTATTTTTTTTGCTTATACATTATATATGAACCTCGTAAGCGCAACTCCTCCTAGACCGCTCAATGGATTTCAACGAAACTTTACAGAAAGGAAGTACATCATCCAAAGATGTGCATGAAGAAAAATCTTTTCTTTCTGATATCACACAAGGGAGATAATTGGACTTCAAAGCGGGGGGTATCCTTTGTGAGCTTTGCTCACAGTACATCTAGTTCTATAAAGAAATTAAATCAATAAACCTAATGAGAAATGAAACTGGAGGCTCTCAAGAGCCTGTATCGCTCACCTGGATTTAACTTTGCCTTGAGCAAGACAAAATATTTTAGTGATGCAGTCAATTTGGCTGGTTTTTCTATAGGGTTCTATGTTAAACCATCTAAGGACCATTCTGCTAAGTCTTGTTCCAACTGGCTAAGTTATTTCAGACAAGGAGAATTTTAAATAAATTTTCCTATAGGGTCCTATATTTAACTAAGTTCTGCCGTGGCGGCCATCTTGGTTGACAATCCAGGTGATTGGACACATTTCTGAAAGAGGACCATCTAAGACCAATGCCAAATTTAGTTCAATTGGCTTAGTAGTTTCAGAGGAGAAGATTTTTGAGTGAATTGCCCATAGGGTCCTATGTTAACCTAGTCCGGCTATGGCGGTCGTCTTGGTTCACAGTCCATGAAATCGGACACATTTCTGAAAGAGGACCTCCTAAGGACCATTGCTGCCTTTTCTGGTCCAATTGATCAAGTTGTTTTAGATAAGATTTTTCAATGAATTTATTTTCTATAATTTTGAGATATAAGACAAAAACTGTAGTTTACCCCTATGTTCTATTTTTAGCCATGTCGGCCATTTTGGGTGGCAGGCCGGGTCACCGGACACATGTTAAACTAGATACCCTAATGAAGCTTGTGGCCAAGTTTGGTTTCATTTGGCCCCGTAGTTTGAGAGGAAAAGATTTTTGTAAAAGTTAACGGACGACAGACACCAAATGATTAGAATAGCTCACTTAACCCTTTGGGTCAGGTGAGCTAAAAAGCAGTTCACAAGCTTAAACTTACAATTTTTTATTTGACCTGAGTGGGCCCCAGTTTAAAAATCGATATTCTAAATCATTATTCTGCAACTATATATAGTGTAGGACAATACAATATATAAGCAAAATGCATAAATTGCAAAATGAAAGTAATGTTTAGGTCACAACCTTTAAATTGAAAATTTCGAATTTCGACCTCTTTGGGCGCCAATTTAAGAAAATTTGAATTCTAAAAACTTATTGCACATCTGCATTGTGTTTGACAATACTGTATAGAAATAAAATGCTTAAATTGAAAAACAAAAGAGAAGTTTATGTCACAAGCTTAAACATCTGCATATGGTGTATGACAATACCGTATAGAAATAAAATGCATAAATTGAATAATAAAAGAGGAGTTTAGGTCACAAGCTTAAATTGACAGTTTTTCGAAATTCAACCCCTGTGGGCCCCAGTCTTAGAAAATCAAAATTCTAAAACCTTATTGTGCATCTATAGATGGTATGCAACCATCCTATATAGAAATTAAATTCCTGAATCCAAAAGTGAAGGAGGAGTTGATGTCACAAGAAAGTGTGATGGACGGATGGAGACAATTGCTATCATCATTGATCTACACAAAAAATAACAGGTGAGTGATTCAGGCTCTTGGGAGCCTCTTGTTCAATTTATGCATTGTTCAATTTATGCACTATTTTTTTACAGTTGCTGAGAAATGGACTTAATCTAAAAAATGTAACACAAGTCTCTCAAGCATGAAATTGAGGTCAGGGTCCAGAGACAAGTGTCAGAATGGCATGCAACCACAAAGAACTATCAATAGACCAAATACGGTGGGTCTAGGTATTATAGTTGCTGAGATATGGACTTAATCACAAAAATGCCTATATACTCGCCTTCGCGGATTTTCGTCGCAGGTGAGACAAAAACCTTAGATCACAAGTTTTAATTTGAAATTTTTAAAATTTGACCCGTATGCACCCCTGGTTTAAAAACCAAAATTCTAAATTCTTGTGCAACTACATATAACATAGGAAATTACTTTGAATTTAAACAAAATGCATAAATTGCTAAATAAAAGTTTAGGTCACAAGCTTAAATTGAAAATTTCAAATTTTGACCCCTGTGTGCCCCAATTTTTGAAAATCAAAATTCTAAAACCTTAATGTGTGTCTGAATATGGTATATGACAATACTGTATAGAAAACAAAAGACAAGCTTAAATTGAAAGTCCTTCACTTTTGGATTCAGGAATGCATAAACAATGCATAAAAAAAGTGACTTGATGGAATAGCAGAAATATGTGATTTTAATATAATTTTTCACCTTGAAGAAGGCCGCCGGCCAAAACGTTGGAATGTTTGATTGGAATTAAATAAACATGGACTTAATATACATTTTCATGATTTAGTCTGTCAGCAACTGTACTACATTTGTAACTAGACCCACAGTATTTGGTTATAAGAAGTTCTTAGTGGGTATATACACCTTTGACTTCTATTTCATGCTTCACACTTGTTTCACCTTTTGGGTTAATATCCATTTCTTGGCTACTGCAATATGTAGACCTAACATATTTGGTCTATATATAGTGCTTGGTGGGTACATGGCTGTCTGAGACCTTAACTTGAATTTCATACTTGAGTAAAATTTTTATGATTAAGCCCATTTTTCTGTAGCTATAATACCTATATCCAAATTGACCTCAATTTTAGGTTTGAGAGACTCATGTCCCATTATTAGAAATAAGTTCACTTCTCAACAAGTGTTATAAATGTATTATATAGACCCACCATTTTTGGTCTATAGATAGTTTTCAGTGGGTACATACCAGTCTGAGACCTGTCAGCTCGCCTTGGACTCAGTTTTAGGCTTGAATGACATGCATGAGATTTTTTAAAGTCGGAATTTACGACCATCTTTCATTGCTACTGCCCATTTTGTTGGATTCTTCATAACTGTTATGTAACATTTGGGATCGGAAGGTGAGCACAATGGCAGTATAAATCGTCCGTGCAATACTGTGTTACATAATGTTTTCATTTTGTAATATATTGTCCATTTCATTTTTAGCTCACCTGGCCTAAAAGGCCATGTGAGCCATTGCCATTGCTTTGCATTCGTTGTCATCCGTCCGTCCGTTAACTTTTCACATTTAATCTTCTTCTCCAAAATCCCATTGAAACCAAACTTGGTGGGTATGTTCATTGGATAGTCCTCTACAAATTTTCTGTTTTTGGTTCTGATCCAAAATTCAAAATGGCTGCCAAGGCCATTTATGCACTCTGATTGGCTGAAATTTAATAATCTTCTTCTCTGTAACTACAAAAGCAATTGAATTGTTATATTGCAGGAATGATCCTTACATGGTCCGCTATAAAGTTTATGATTTTTGTTCTGAGCTGAAATCCAAGGTGGCTGCCACCAGGGGATACATTTAACATAGGATCCTATGTGAAATACATACAAACATCTTCTTGTCAGAAACTGTTTGACAGATGGAAGTAACATTATGTCTGAATGATCAAATAATGGTCCCTAACAAAATCGATTTTTTTTGGTGCCAATCAAAAATTCAAAAACATGGCAGCCTGGGGCATTTATGCACTCTGATTGTCTGAAATTTAAAAAATCTCTGAAACTACAAAAGTAATTGAATTGCTATATTGCAGGAATGATCCTTACATGGTCCTCTACGAACTATATGTTTTTCATGCCAATATGAAATCCAAGATGTCTGAAACTACAGAGCCAATTGGAACCAAACTCGGCAGAAATGGTCCACCAAAGCTGACCTAAGTTTAACATAGGACCCTATGTGAAAATTTAATTTGCAGTCACCATACCTTAAACTTAGCCATTTGGACACCAAACTAATGCCAGCAGTGGTCCTCCTTCAGATCTGTGTTAAATGATAACCGTGAATGTCAACTAAGATGGCCACCACAGTCTAACTTTATTAACATTGAACCTATGGGAAAACTAGCCAAGATAACTGCTACACTTAAGCTATCAGTCCTGCTGAAGGTGGACAAGTTAAATCCAGGTGAGCGATACAGGCTCTTGAGAGCCTCTAGTTACAAATTATCAGGGATGTAAATATTCTCACATATAAGGAAATAGATAAAAATAAACAATTTTATATGTTTCTGTCTGTTTTATTTCAATCTTGTAATTTATGCTGTGAACTTTGAACTTAATTCAAATCATTCGATCAAAAAAGGGAATAGAAATAAGTTTCACACTTGATTGTCAAATGATATAATAAATATGTGTCAATAAACATTAAACATATTTAGGAATAAACAGTGTAACAGGAAAAAAGGGGGTGGAATGGCAGGTGCTTCCACTTACTTCCATCATAATCTTGTGGAGAGGTTCTGTTGAAGGGTAGAATGTCCACAAACGAATTTAAAATTATTTTCCATAGAAATTAACAACTGAAAGCTTGGGGAGTAGCTGAAGCACTGCTATAGGTCTATTTGGGTCTATTTGGGTAATGACAAATGTTAGTTTCAAAAACAGGACTGAAGATTTTTTTCATTTAATTTTGAAAAAAAAGTTACATGGATTGCTACAATTTCTAGTATAAAGTATAAATAATTATTCGCCTTTTGAAAAACTAAAACTTATTTTATCTTCAAACCATCTTATGTGGTTTGTTGCTTCATTTATAAAAAAGTCCATAGTACTGAGGAAAGTGGACTCAATAGCTGAATAATATGTGTATTTGTTTACACATTTTTAGCTCACCTGACCCTAAGGGTCAAGTGAGCTATTCTCATCACTTGGCGTCCGTCGTCCGTCGTTAACTTTTACAAAAATTTTCTCCTCTGAAACTACTGGGCCAAATTGAACCAAACTTGGCCACAAGCATCATTAGGGTATCTAGTTTAAAAAATATGTCCGATGACCCCGCCTGCCAACCAACATGGCTGACATGGCTAAAAATAGAACATAGGGGTAAACTGCAGTTTTTGTCTTATATCTCAAAAACTAAAGCAATTAGAGCAAAACTGATGGGGTAAAAATGTTTATCAGGTCAAGATCTACCTGTCATGAAATTTTCATTGTTGGGTTATTGCCCCTGAATTGTTAATTTTAAGGAAATTTTGCAGTTTTAGGTTATTATCTAAAATATTATTATAGATAAAGACAAATTGTAAACAGCAAAAATGTTCAACAAAGTAAGATCTACAAATAAGTCAACATGACCAAAATCATTGATTGACCTCTTATAGCAGTTTTTGCCCTTTAAAGACGACATCCAGCATAAACTTTCCTTTAAAGATCTTTTCCTCTCAAACCACTGGGCCAATTGAGACCAAACTTCGGTGGAATGGTCCTTGGGTGGCCCCCTTCCAAAAGTATGTCTGGCATCCCCCACTTCCAACCGACATGGCTGCTGTTACTAAAAATAGAAAAAGGGGGGGGGGGGGGTTTGAATTTAAAAAATCTTCTTATATGAAACTACAAGGCCAGTTGGAACCAAAGTTGGCAGTAATGGTTCTTAGGAGGTTCTCTTTCAGAAATATGTCCAATGACCTGGACTGTTAACCAAGATGGCCGCCACAGCCGAACTCAGTTTAACATAGGGCCCTATGGAAAATTCATTGAAAAATCTTCTTGTCTTAAACCACTTGACCAATTGGAACCAGACTTGGCAGCAATGGTCCTTAGATGGTCCTCTTACAGAGGTGTTTCCGATGACCTGGACTGTCAACCAAGATGGCCGCCACAACTGAACTTAGTTTAACATATACAGAAATTTTCCTATAGGAAAATTCTTTAAAAAATCTTCTTGTCTGAAACCAGTTGACATATTGGAGCAGGACTTGGCAGCATTGGTCCTTAGGAGGTCCTTTTTAGCTCACCTGGCCGAAGGCCATGTGAGCTATTGCCATCACTTGGCGTCCGTCGTCGTCCGTCGTCGTCTGTCGTCGTCTGTCGTCGTCCGTCGTCGTCGTTAACAATTTTTCAAAACTCTTCTCCTCTGAAACTACTTGACCAATTGGAACCATACTTGGTACGAATGTTCTTTGGGGTATCCTGCGTAGAACTGATGTGGGGATTTTTGATCCGTCGAAAAACATGGCCGCTGTTACTAAAAATAGAACATAGGGGTCAGACAACAGTTTTTCGCAAATATCTCAAAAATCATTAGGTTATGGCAAATTCTGGCAGGTTGAAAGTGTTCACCATGATGAGAGCTACCTGTATGCTGATTTTCGTGAAAATCTGTCAACTGACGTTAGAGTTATTACCCTTTTTTGACATTTTTGGCTTTTTTTATGTTATTATTTCAAAAATCTTCTCCTCTGAAACTACTTGACTAATTAGAACCAAACTTGGTATGAATGTTCCTTGGGGTACCCTGCATAGAACTGATGTGGGGATTTTTGATGCGTCGAAAAACATGGCCGCTGTTACTAAAAATAGAACATAGGGGTAAATTGCTGTTTTTTGCTAATAACTCAAAAACCATTACAGATATCGAAAATCTGAAATTGATCAGCATGACAAGATCTACCTGCCCTGAAATTTTGAAGGAAATTCCAAAACCCATTTAGGGGTTATTGCCCTTTTTTCATCAAATTTTCAAAATTTTAACATTTTTCGTCATTTATCTCCAAAACTATTTGAGATAGAAGTGAAATGTAAATTTGAAAAATGTTTGCCATGTTGAGATCTACCTACCCTGAAATTTTAAAGGAAATCCCAAAACCCATTTAGGAGTTGTTGCCCTTTTTTTGTCAAATTTTCAAAATTTTTTTATTCAAAAATCTTCTTCTCTGAAACTGCTGGGCCGATTGGTTTGAAACTTAATAGGAATGATCTATGACATGTCCTCTACAAACCATCCTCAATTTATTTTGATCTGACATAAAACATGGCTGTCATAGCTAAAAATAGAATATAGGGGTGCATGTGTTGTTTTTGGCTTATAACTTAAAAACTGTTACAGATATAAAAAATCTGACATGGGGTAAAATTGATCAGCATGACAAGATCTACCTAACCTGAAATTTTGAAGGAAATCGTAAAACCCATTTAGGAGTTATTGCCCTTTTTTCGTCAAATTTTCATAATTTAACATTTTTCGTCATTTATCTCCAAAACTATTTGAGATAGAAGTGAAATGTAAATTTGAAAAATGTTTGCCATGTTGAGATCTACATACCCTGAAATTTTAAAGGAAATCCCAAAACCCATTTAGGAGTTATTGCCCTTTTTTCGTCAAATTTTCAAAATTTAACATATTTCGTCATTTATCTCCAAAACTATTTGAGATAGAAGTGAAATCTAAATTTGAAAAATGTTTGCCATGTTGAGATCTACATACCCTAAAATTTTGAAGGAAATCCCAAAACCCATTTAGGAGTTATTGCCCTTTTTTTGTCAAATTTTCAAAATTTTAACATTTTTGAATATCTCCAAAACTATTTGAGATAGAAGTGAAATATAAATTGAAAAATGTTTGCCATGTTGAGATCTACCTACCCTGAAATTTTGAAGGGAATCCCAAATTCTATTTAGGAGTTATTGTTTGTTTAATTTGAGGTCGGGTTCTGTTACATTTATTTAAGGTTCACCCTTATTCCTGGTCAATTTTGTCAACTTCCTGCCAGGACTACCACCACCAGGGAACATATTTTAACATTAAACCTTATGAAAAATAAATCTTCAACAAATTTTCCCTGAACAATTGAACCAATTGCAACAAACTTGGTCAAATAGTTGATTAATTGTCCAATGAAAACAGACTCCAGGTGAGCGATACAGGCTCTGGTGAGCCTCTTGTTCAGAAATGTGTCTGATTCCGTGGACTGTGAATCAAGATGGCCGCCACAGCAGAACTTAAATTAACATAGGACCCTATTGGAAATTCACTCAAAAATCTTCTTGTCTGAAACCACTAAGCCAATTAGAATTAGACGTGGTAGCAGTGTTCCTTAGATGGTCCTCTTTCAGAATTTTGTGCGATCAAGACTGTCAACAAAGATGGCCGCCACACCCGAACTTAGTTTAACATAGGGTCCTATGGAAAAATTCATTGAAAAATCTTCTTGTCTGAAACCACTTGACATATTGGAGCCAGACTTGGCAGCATTGGTCCTTAGGAGGTCCTTTTTCAGAAATATGTCCAATCACCCGGATTGTCAACCAGGATGGCTGCCACACCGAACTTTGTTAAATATTGGACCCTATAGGAAAATTCATTTAAAAATCTTCTTGTCTGAAACCATTTAGCCAGTTGGAACAAGACTTAGCAGAAATGGTCCTTAGATGGTTCTCTTTCAGAAATGTATCCATTGACCTGGACTGTCAACCAAGATGACTGCCACAGCTGAAATTAGTTTAACATAGAATCCTATAGAAAAACCAGCCAAATTGACTGCAACACTTAAATTTTTAGGTCTGCTCAAGGGGAAAAGTTAAATCCAGGTGAGCGATACAGGCTCTTGAGAGTTTCACAATATAAAAGTGTTCCATTAATTATTTCTTCAAATCTTGTCCGGGAATCAGTTTTTTTATCTAATTTTTGTTGATTTAAAAAAAAAATCATATCATGGATTTTTTTCTGTCCATAATGTAACTCATCAGATGAACCTGAGTAAAATTTGAAAAAAACCCATGTATAATCAACCACTAAAATTGGAAGTGGACTTTCCAAGTGACTAAATATGACCATATCATCTTTGAAAATAGATGCTCCTTTAACATTTTATGCAGAAAATTGAATATCAAACATAAAAAATACTTCAAACGTGTCATTATGTGAAGACAAGAAAAAACACACTTCATTTCTTTGCATATTTTGATACCCCTGGATATTGAGTAAGAACTGTAACAGAGTCTTGGGACAGCCTTTTTAACTTGGAATTGAAAGACCGATACTATATGTATTTGCAAAACAAAGCATGTCAAAGACGTTTTTAGTTGCGCAAAAATACTCACTTTTGATGTCTCATACATTCATAATTTTCAGTGTCAGGTGAATCCAATAGGCCAGGGTGTTAACGAAATAACTTTTACACATATTTCCATCCATGTTCTTTGAAAGTCAAAAACTAGCACAACGATATTTACACATTTCACTCCCGTCCTGTCAATCAAAATTTTGAGGTGGGACAAAAAGCGCCTAGTATCTCCACCTGTTTCTCTGTCAATAGAATGCACTAGCGTTATGGTCAAAATGGCACTTGGCGGTCCGAATGAATATAGATCTAGGATAGAATTTACAAATATAGAAAACAAAGATCTTGGATAGAATTTACATGATTAAATAGATCTTGGACAGAATTTACACAACAGTATGGATCTTGGATAGAATAAAAACAATATAGATCTTAATTAGAATTTACATACAAGAGTGGACACACAAAAATGTCTCGCCTGTTGTGTATTTCTAATGAAAGTAAATGTTATCAGTATTCGAAAAACAGAGCAAAACACAAAAACTTAACTATAACCACTGAACCATGAAAATGAGGTCAAGGTCAGATGACACCTGCCAGTTGGACATGTACACCTTACAATCCTTCCATACACCAAATATAGTAGACCTATTGCATACAGTATTTCAAAAACAGGCCAAAACACAAAAACTTAACTATAACCACTGAACCATGAAAATGAGGTCAAGGTCAGATGACACCTGTCAGTTGGACATGTACACCTTACAATCTTTCCATACACCAAATATAGTAGACCTATTGCATACAGTATTCAAAAAACAGGCCAAAACACAAAAACTTAACTATAACCACTGAACCATGAAAATGAGGTCAAGGTCAGATGACACCTGCCAGTTGGACATGTACACCTTACAATCCTTCCATACACCAAATATACTAGACCTATTGCTTATAGTACCTGAGATATGGACTTGACCACCAAAACTTAACCTTGTTCACTGATCCGTGAAATGGGGTCGAGGTCAGTTGAAAACTGTCTGATGGGGATGAGGACCTTGCAAGGTACGCACATACCAAATATAGTTATCCTATTACTAATAATAAGAGAGAAATTAACATTACAAAAAATCTTAACTTTTTTTTCAAGTAGTCACTGAACCATGAAAATGAGGTCAAGGACAATGTACATATGACAGACGGAAACTTCATAACATAAGGCATCTATATACAAAGTATAAAGCATCCAGGTCTTCCACCTTCTAAAATATAAAGCTTTTAAGAAATGAGTTAACGCCGCCGCCGGATCACTATCCCTATGTCGAGCTTTCTGCGACTAAAGTCGCAGGCTCGACAATAACTATATAGTTCTTGGATATTGTAGAAAAAACATAACTATAGATCTTGGACTACAGTATAGGTCTTTGAAATAATTTACATAAATCTTGGATCTAGAATATTTACAGAAAGCAGATTATTTTGTGTTCGATGTATAATATCAACATGATCTAAGACATTTTGTCAATTGGTATAAAGTTCAAGAATATGTAGAGAAAATCCGGAAATTTCATCAGCCTCTAGCTGCTGGAGATTTTTTTGATAGACATTGTCAGTTTACACCCTTTTTAGCAATCTCAACACACAACCTTTTTTGATACAAATGTCATGTGTATGAAGTCTTTAACATTCTGTGCAGCGTTGTTTGTGTATGTTATAGGTGTCTTCTTTGAGGTCTGTGTTTGGTACTTATTTTAAATTGTCTACACAACGGAGTAGAAATGAACTAAATAAATGAATAAAATAAATTCAATTTAAAAAACATTGAAATCAGTCTATGAAAGTCTTCTCCAAAGACGAAATTTTTTTTACTTTTTCATATTTAACTACAACAATTCTAAACTACACGTGCAGAAAATGCCAACAATGTGGACATCTCTAAGTTTTGTAGAGTTTAAATTACCAAGGCGTTTTATCATCTTAAGTTTGTGATTTTGAACTGTTAGATCGTCCGCAACATATCCTGTAATGGATTTTTTTAATTTCAAAGTAGAAAGGGGTGAAAAACCCCCAATTGATCATCACTGATGAATGACCTTGATTGAACTGTTTGAAATTGTTGACAGCTGTGCATTAATTATAATTAAGCGTCATAAAAGCACAGACACCTTTGTAAATTATCGTATTGACAATAGTAATTGCTGTAAAAACAGTTTGGAAAGATCAGTCAACATCTTTTTATTAAGAAATAGAAATTTTGGAGTTCGTTTGACCCCTTTTAAAATTTCTCTGGTAATGTCTGGAAAATAGAAGGCTTTCCGGATCCTTGGATGCAATAGACATAACATTTTCAGTTACTTAGATGAAGAAATCATGAAGCTAGCTTAATGTATCTAAGAATCTAATGTTACACCTGAATGTATCTCATTTCACAAAGATCTACGTGGATCATAGAACTACTGAGCTCTTTTACATAAACATAAATATAATGATCAGTTGACAACATACATGGAAACTAAAGTATGACTATGTTTTTAACATTGATTGAACAAAACTGTAAATGCAAAGAAAAGTCAACCCGTCCCCCCCCCCCCATCCCCCCCCCAAAAAAACAATAAAAAAATAATGAAGTAATTTATTTAATTAGGTTTTTTAATAGGTTAATACACATGGTTGAATGTGTAATGCGCCAAACCACACAGAGGATTCACACATTACAAGCACACGATTTGCATGTTACACGCACATGATTCGCACAATACACGCACAAGATTTGCATGTTACAAGCAAATCACACGATGCATGTAACATGTTTTATGATTACTGATTGTGTGATTTCTAAAACTTGTGATTGTAAGATACGAACGGAAAATAACGAAACGAAATAATGAGATTTTATGTGGGATATGAATATCAGTGAAATATTTAATATAATTGCATTTGATTTTAAATAAATGATTGCGGAAAAAAGGAAGCTGGAGTAATTCGATCAACTTTTTCCTTATATACAAAATATTTATTTGCATGTGCTATTTTTTTTTAATGTGAAATTTATTAAATTTTGATGAAGGAACTGGGAAATTATATTTTAAATTCATTAAAACTCAATAAATCTTCTCATGCTATTTTCACCTAATCAACTAAAGCGTATTAACCAAAATTGATATGATAATAATAAAGTTGTCGGTAAAATAAATATTATGCCACAATATTTTATGGCTTCTTTAAAACGAAGGATATCATGTCTTGGGGTTTATTCCTCGAATGATGTAACTGGTCTAAAAAAAGCATCTAATAAAACAATGGATTAAGAGATAATATGAAGGGGAAATTGTCTATTTATCTGAGGTGACATTTTTGATTTTAAAAGGAATAATTAATAAATCTGACAAAGTTAAATATTTTTTTGATGATGTGAAGCATTTTTGTCCCCCGCCGCAACGCGATGCGGGGGATATGGTAATGCCGGGCGTCCGTCTGTCCGTCCGTCCGTCCACCTTGTAAGCGCTCTAGCAAATTTATTTCTTGACCGATTTGGATAATATTTATACAGTAGCTTTAACTCAATGATTCCTCAAGGGAGTTCGAAGATGAGTCATGTCGAAATATTTTTGTAGGAGTTATGCCCCTTAATAACTTAGAAAATTGACAAAATTTTCATGTAAGCGCTCTAGCAAATTTATTTCTTGACCGATTTGGATAATATTTATACAGTAGCTTTAACTCAATGATAACTCAAGGGAGTTCGAACATGAGTCATGTTGAAATATTTTTGTAGGAGTTATGCCCCTTAATAACTTAGAAAATTGACAAAATTTTCATGTAAGCGCTCTAGCAAATTTATTTCTTGACCGATTTGGATAATATTTATACAGTAGCTTTAACTCAATGATACCTCAAGGGAGTTCGAAGATGAGTCATGTCGAAATATTTTTGTAGGAGTTATGCCCCTTAATAACTTTGAAAATTGACAAAATGTTCATTTAAGTGTTCTAGAAAATTTATATTCTCCTTGCATTGGAATAATATTTATACACTTGGACCTAAAGGGAGGTTTTATACATAAACTCCTATCGAAACTTATAAAATTGAAAAATACTGTCTTTAAGAGTTTGTTAGGCGGAATACTTTTGATCAAAGCATTTCTGTTTATTGAAAAGGAGTAAATGTACATTGGTATAAATTCTCAATACACATGGTAAAATAAGATTTCAACACTATACCCATATTGTATAAATGTCTTCATACCACTCATTAACTTGTAAAAAACTTTAGCAATAACCACAAATTGTTTGTCCTTCTATTCTCTCTCTTTGACAAAATTTTGTTATGTTTCACTTGTCCAAGGGTTTCTGATGCTCTAGTGGCGGGGGACTTTGGAATGCTGTTGGATTTTTTTTTAAAATTGAAATTAAAAAAATCATTACAATGTTTTTTGTTTAATTATATTTTGAATAAATAATTAAAAATAATATTTATATCAGCCTATATATATTAACCTTTAATATTTTAAAATACCTTTTTATAAATAAAAATTAACTTGCATGTTTAATGAATCCACATACATTGTAGTTTATAACATATGATCATATAAAAGTCCACTTCATATTGGGGAACACACCATATTCGTTACATAATAACCAAACAATTGCTAATATAAAAAAAATGTACTATGGTTTTATTAAATAATACATGACATTTGTCAAAAAATTAAAACCTTTGCAAGATTTCAAGAATAACTTTAGATAATTTTTACAAACATGTTAAAGTTCAAATCTATCTTGAATTTGCAAATGTGGTATGCACGTTATACGATCATTTAATTTAGGGAAAAAATCACTTATAATAATATATATTTTTTCAAACCAAATTAATTTAATTAATTACATTAGTATTAGATAAAATCATAAACTCAACATTTTCAAATAGTTGACAATGTTGAAAGTTCGTTCGAGCAATCTTTTAATTCGAGTTCGAAATATGCTCTGATTTGAATTCACACGTTTTAATATTTGTCTCCACCAATGAAATCTCATACACGTTACGATTCAAATCCCACGTTTATAACCACACACACACGATTTGCACGTTGCACTCACACGATTCACAAGTTACACGTGCACGATTCGCACGTTACACACACAAGTTTCGCACGTTACACAAATATTTGGTGATTTTGGTGTACTTGCAAAGAATGGGACTTTTTTTTGGAGCTCATCTGACTAAGTCCGGGTGAGCTTCACCCATCACTTTGTATCAATCGTCCATCTGTCCTTTAACATCTTTTTAAATATCTATTTCCATGAAATTCAGAGCAAATTAATTCCAAACTCAATATAAATGACCGTTAGGGTGTTTTGTTTGTGAATTATAAGCCACAGCATCAAAAGAAATGGCCCTCATGACTATAAATAGAAATGGAGTCAAACACGTGGTGGAAACCTATAGTGTTACCCTTGTCTGTCTGTTCATCACACTTTGGTTAAAATATCTCCGGTCCTAGACATCGTATGTCAATGATATTTGTCAAGAAGATGTGTCTTGAGTAATGTAAAACCATTCACTATGAAATGGGTCGGGTTGACCCAATATTCAACATGAATGACTTTGGTAAAGTTTTTGATTTAGGTCCATATCACCTGTACTAGAATTGGTATACCAGTGGATGTGTCTTAGGTAGGGCTACACATGTCTAATAAACTCAATAAAAGTAGATTGCCCAAAGTCTGGGTAAAAAATACTTCATTTTCAAGAGAGGAAAAAGGGATCAGACACAAGATAAATTCCACAGTTAAGTTTGAATGCTTTAAATACTTTCATGCAAATACAAAATTTTCAGAATCCTGACAACAAGTCATGATCTCTTTGACAACTGTATTTCATTATGTCAGATAAATTTAGTAAGATTTCAAACGACCACTTTCCTCAATGCTTTCAGCACTTTGATTCAAATTATCGCCTGACCATTAATATCTCTTTTAACGCATTTTCCTCTGACTTGCAATGTCGGGTATCAGGTAATCATTACTAGTATTCTATATCACTGTGCATACTCAGACGAGATATTTAGTGTGTCCACTCTTGTTTTCATTTTTTATTGGGTTCATTGATTTAATTTCTTAATAGAATGATTTCATACTATCTTTGGACGGGAATAAGGTTTTATTTTTTTTACTATAGGTAAGTGTCCCAACTACTAGCAGAGGGTGTGAGGATCACGTTCTATTCCGACAGTACGGATTTCTAGTTTTTTATGCCCCTGCCACATTAACTTTTGCATTTGTCCATCTGTTTATACGTCCCGAAATTCGTTTCCGTTCTCTAACTTTGGTTAGCCTCAATAAAATGTTATGAAACTTATACAAAGTGGTTATTACCACCAAACACAGACAAGTTCGAATTACGGTTCCGTCACGATCACCGTTCTGGAGTTTTGCCCCTTTATAAATGGAAAAATTGCAGATTAAAATTTGATGTTTCCGCATTTTAACTTTACTTTGGCTGAACCAAATGTTATGAAACTTATACACAATGCTTATTACCACCAAACACAGATAGATGTCGAATTTGAACGGCGTCACAATCACTGTCCTGCAGTTATGTCTGTTTATAAATGGTAAAATTGCGGAATTTGCCATTTCTGCACTCTAACTTTACTTTGCCTCAACCATATGTTATGAAACTTGTACACAACGCGTATTACCACCAAAAACAAATCAGGTTCGAATTTGGGTAGCGTCACTTATACCCTTCTCAAGTTATTTCTCTTTATTAATAGAAAAATTGCTGAATTTGCCATTTCCACATTCTAACTTTACTTTGACTCAACCAAATGTTATGAAACTCATTGACAATGCTTATTAGCACCAAACAGTGAGTTCGAATTTGAGTGGCTTGAATTTCACAATCCTAGTGGTATGCTACTTTATAAATTGAGAATTGCCAAATTTGCCGTTTTGCACACTCTTTGTCTTTTACTCATTAAGTTTCAAAGAAAACAAAACGTCAATAGGTTTGAATTAGTTCATTAACATCTTATTTTTTAAAGTCTCAATTCAAGTTGTCAGGTAACTGATAATCTTTATTCTGTTTCCATGTGTGTAATCAGGCGAGACATTTAATGTGTGCACTCTTGATGATTTTTTAAAGGCAGATTAAACTAGGTGAGCAATTATAGGATCCTTTAGTCAAAATTAAGTCGGTTAGCTGCAGTGTTCAATTAATATGGAAGCATAACTGACTGAAACAAATACTGTGGTAGATTTATTTCTTAGGATTAATGGTTCTAAAGAGCCTCTGGTATGTTGGACACACAATAAGTATGGTTCTTCATAATATGCTGTTGGCATGGCTAATGATGTGAGCACAGCAATAGCTCTTTCCAGAAACTCATTTCCTGTATCACAATTTTGAGGCAAGTTACTTCCCTTGCCTTTAAGGGTCATGAGAGCTATTGTCATCACTTGGCGTCCGTCGTCCACAATTCACATTTTAATCTTCTCAGAAACACCTGGGCCAAATGGGACCAAACTTTGGTGGAATGGGCCTTGGGTGGTCCCCTTACAAACTTATGTCCGTTGTCCCTGACCTTCGACCATGATGGCGCCCATGCTAAAAATAGAAAAGAGGGGGTCAAAATTTTAAAAATCTTCTCCCCTGAAGCTACTATGCCAATGTCAGCCAAACTTTGCTGAAATGATCCTTGGGTACTCCCCTTCCAAAAATGTGTCCAGAAGTCCGACATCTGACCAAGATGGCCACCACAGCGGAACTTAGTTTAACGTAGGACCCTATGGGAAATTCATATAAAAATCTTCTTGTCTGAAACTACTTGCCCAATTAGAACCAAACTGTGGTTGAATGGTCACAAGGTGGTCCTCTTTCAAAAATATGTGTGATGGCCCTGACCTCCGACAAACTTAGCAGCATTGGTCCTTAGATGGTTCACTCAGAATTATGTCGGATGAACCAGATGATCAACTAAGATGGCCGCCGGAGCCTAACTTATTTTAACATAGGACCAGTATTGGAAATTCATTTAAAAATCTTCTTGTCTGAAACTACTGAGCCAGTTGCAACCAAACTTAGCAGCAATGGTCCTTAGATGATCCTCTTTCAGAATTATGTCCGATGAACCGGAGGAACAACCAAGATGGCCGCATTAGCCAAACATAGTTGTTAACATTGGACCCTATTGGAAAATTCATTAAAATATCTTCTTGTGATAAATCACTGAGCCAATTTTAACTGGACTTGACAGCTATTGACCTTAGAACAAGAACAAGAGTTAGCAGTAATGGTTCTCAGATGGTTCTCTTTTATAGAAATGGTGTCCATTGACCTGGACTGTAAACCAAGATGCCTGCCACAGCCAAACTTAGTTTAACATAGAACCCTATAGAAAAACCAGCCAAATTGACTGCAACACTAAAATATTTTGTCTTGCTGAAGGTGAAAAATTAAATTCACTGACCGATACAGGCTCTTAAGAGCCTCTGGTTTATTTATGGAGACACCAAAGAAAACCCTTTCAGACACTTGGATATCCATACGGAATGAAATCACTGGTATTGGAACAATATATCTAGTGAAACAGTTCCATTGGAACATTTTCCTTAGAGATAATGTTCCAGAGGAACAAACTCACTGACCGAACAAATCCACTGTTACACATCCTACCACCAAAATTAGGTCACTCTGGCATACTTATTGCACATTCATTGACTTAGGTTAAGTTTTAGGTCCGAGTTCAGTTCTCTGATACCAGGTGACCTATAGCCATATTACTTGCTGTACGGGTGCATCTTCAGGGGAGCTACACAGCCACACACCAAAATTAGTGGGGTAATGACACAAACTTTGTAATCATAGTTTCATGGTTAAGTGTAGTGTTTGTATTTTTTTGGTTGTTGTTCTCCAGAGTTTGTTAGTTGTTTTGGATTTTCTCGAATATCCCTTTGGTATTTCTTGACTTTACTTATTGAGAAACATTTTAATAACTTAAAATATGTTAATGATACTTAGTGTCTTTGTTGCCCATTAACTGAGGGTGTGACTGAAGAATGGTGGAATTTTTTATTGGCATAGCTAAAATCAAAAACCCATGGTGATGAAATTTTTTACAAGAGATTACTAAGGGACGAGATCAAAAGTTCAATGTAGGATAAAAAACTTAATTCACATAGTTTTTTCAATGACCCCCCCCCCCCCCCCCTCCTCCTTACTTAATTTGGCAAAATTGATTGACCAATATGGGCATATGCTTTGAGAGTATACTTTTTGTATTATGGGTCCTGTTTTTCCTCAACAGTGTATGTTTGTTCTGTATATTGACTTGGACGTCACTTGAATCCATATTTTTCAATCTGAAAAGTCGGATAACAAAACTTGCAGCGATTTTTACCCTTCTCCCCCCCCCCCCCCCCAAACTATTTGAATTCAGTTTTTTATCCTGCATTGAACTTTTGATCTCGTCCCTGAAACTATGACTGCATGCCTACTACATGGTTTCATATACTTTTTTCATTTGGTACATTTGGAAGTACATGTGTTTTCAGATTGATATCTATTTAAATGGACAACATATAGAGAGATATCATCATCCTGCTGTTCCAACTGCTGAGTATATTTTATCAACAGGACAATATCAGGAGGAGAAGGAAGCACTTCCAACAGGGAATCATTCCTATAGATTAGAGGATTTGGCCTATACAAGAAGTGGTGATAAAGGAAATGTTTGTAATATAGGTATTATGTTTAAAAATGTATTTATGCCATTTAGTATAGTCATTATAGTAATAAGAGTTGTTTTGAAGCAATTTATCAGTGTATAAAGGAGACCAGTTCACTCACAAACTGAAGGACTTTATGTTAAGTTTGTGAGTGACCTGGTCGAGTTTATACACCGATAAATTTACTTATTATTCCATAATATTTACAT
Organism: Mytilisepta virgata; assembly: GCA_028015205.1. Lineage (NCBI taxonomy): Eukaryota > Metazoa > Mollusca > Bivalvia > Mytilida > Mytilidae > Mytilisepta > Mytilisepta virgata. The sequence goes on from CM051520.1 coordinate 47,941,166, forward strand.
TTTTCGGCAAAATAAGAAATAAAATAAGCAGTTTAAAATAGCACTCTTTTACTGGGTCATATATTCATACCCCGAACGTCATTTATTGGAAAATAAAAGATCCCAGACGTCGCGTTGTCGACCAATCAAAATCAACAGTACACACTGTATTGGAATTATCAGTTCATATGTGCTGGTGCAATTGTATAACTGGAATATTGCAGAAGTAACATAAACATAAAAGCATGTTAATAAGTGTTTAGAACCTCACACAGATTTAAATATTGTTAATGTGACATCATTCGTTTACCACAGAATGACGAAATATTGTCAATGTGGCGTAAATTGATAATCTACAGTCATTTAATCAGTCACTATGCTATCATGTATTGTTGTCAATGTGACATAATTTACAATCTTTAAGTCTTCACAAAATGACCAAATATTGTAAGTGTGGCATCAGTTGGTTCAGAACAAAGCCTTTAACTCATTACTGTCTGACATTTTTATGCCCTATCCACAAATTTGTAGATTAACAAAACATACATCTTACTTGCTATGCATTTAATTTAATATCTTAGTAATCTGTTGTGTCATGTTAATGATACTTCATTACTATTACAATGTTATAATATGTATTATAATAATACACTACGATGACAATAAGATCATTCAAACTTTCATTTTGGGCTTGATTGGCTCAGTTAAGGTTATGTGTTTAGGTCCACTTGTCAGAAATTTCATGAGCTATATCAATGATTTTACAACACAAGTTGGCAACATTCGAGTCAGCAGGAGCTACCTAAACATTTTTGGCTTGAACCCCATTAGTTAAATTTTTTTTTAGCTCACCTGTCCTAAAAGGACATGTGAGCTTTTGTCATCACTTGGTTATTGTCGTAAACTTTTTCAAACATCTTCTTATCTGATACCACTGAACCAATTACAGCCATACTAAATCTAAATGATCCTTAGGGTATCTAGAATAAATTGTATGTTTTATTTTCTTGTCCGTCGAGAAACATGACCACCATGGCTAAAAATAACACATAGAGGGTAGACTACAGTTTTTGGCTTATAGTCTAAAAAACTAAAGCATTTACCGTAATAACCCTAATTATTGGACGGCCTAATTATTGGACACTTTTGAAAATTCAAGGAAATTTGAAATTTTTGACAACTCTATTTTTTCGACAATTTCAAAATTGTCAAAGTTATGATCGTTGTTCTCAGGTGGTGGCAGTCAGTAATTTTAACTTCTTAGGTAAGTTAATTACTTTCTGTCCTCATCGAATGTTACTTTTGGCTTTCTAAACCATTTAACTATCTATATTAATAAATTTGATTGAAACAAGATCGATTTTTAAGTAAAATTTATTGAATTTTTCCTACCTGGAAGTTTACTTTCTCAGAGAAATAAATTTAAAAATGTTCAAATGAAATGAATAATGTTTTTATAAAACAAATCCTGTTATCATTGTTTACATTTAAATGTAATAGTTATAATATGTTCTAAAAAGACGATGAGACTACAAACGTAACATGTGTTGTAAAAATCATTTGTAAGATGCTCCAAATCCAGATCATAAAAATCATTTGTGAGATGTTCACATATTAGTCAACAACATGGCGGGTCGTTTGAAGTTTGCTACTGTTTTCGTCTTCAACATTAAATTAACTATTAATTTGAAGATACAAAAAGATAAATCATGAAAGCAAAATCAAATAACAATACTGCGAGTATAAACCATTATTTTGATTGCCTATTCTTAAGGTACATTTACCAGGACGATCATATGGAGTCAAAAAATCACAACGATGTGGACTGAAATATTTTTTCGACGAATTTCCAATTTTCCTAAAAAAAATAGGTGTATTTTAGTGTCGAATAAATAGAGTAATTACGGTACATCAAAACTGACATGGGGTAAAAACGTTCATCAGGTCAAGATCTACCTGCCATGAAATTTTCAAATGTTTGTTGGGTTATTGCCCCTAAATTGTTAATTTCAAGGAAATTTTGCAGTTAGGTTATTATCTTGAATATTATTATAGATAAGGACAAACTATACACATAAAAAATGTACAACACAGTAAGATCTACAAAAAAGTCAACATGTCCAAAATTGTAAATTGACCCTTATAGGAGTTTTTGGCCTTTGAAGACAATTTTTCACATTTTTTTTTTGTCATCTTTGTAAACTTTCAAAAATTTTCACCTCTGAAACTAAAAAATCAATTTCAGCCAAACTTAGGCTGATAGATAGGGTATCTCGTGTAAAGTTTGCCTTTTAATTTCTTGTCCATTGAGAAACATGGCTGCCATGGCTAAAGAAAGAACATAGGTGAAAAATGCACTTTTTGGATCATTTCAAAAACTAAAGCAGTTAGAGCAAAACTGACAAGAAGTAAAAATGTTTATGAGGGCAACCATGACATTTTCAATCGAATCGGTTAACCCATTTATGGGTTATTACCTCTGAATTGTTAATTTTAAGGAAATTTTGCAGTTTTATGTTATTAACTTGAATATTATTATAGATAAAGACAAACTGTACACAGCAAAATTGTTCAGCAAATTAATATCTACAAATAAGTCAACATGACAAAAATCATCAATTGACCCCTTATAGGAGTTTTTGCCCTTGAAAGATTATTTACATGTAAACAGTAATTATCAGTAAAAATAATGGTGTGACATATTTTCACTGATGTTTAGAGAATAACTTGAAATGATTAAATGATAGCTAAGTAAAATGGAGGGTCAAGGTCATTAAAAAGTACATAGCAACTGATGGAAAAGTCCCTAGCAACCATATAAATTTAGATTCAGGACCCCGGCTGTGTCAAACCAAAGACATTAAAATTGGTATTTGCTGCTTCTGCGCCAAGCACACGGCATCTAGGAGTAAGACCAAAGACTGGTCAGCTCGGAGTCAGTATAATGTGTCCGAGTGAGGTGACATGTCTTCCTGCGGACAGTTACCTTGTGAGCTAGCACATTAAAAATCTGACTTAGCGTGTCAGTCTTAGTACAAAGCAGGGATCATATTCATTATCATATCAACATGTTCTCATCCTGATATGCACCTGGTTGCCACTGGACATTAAACAATAATTCATCCATCCATCCATCTATATTTTAGCTGAACAAATCAATATTAAGGTGAAAAATGCGACGGTATACATTAAATAGCAAAAATAATCAGAGATGCAAGATCTAAACAAAAAATTACAGGTGAGCAAATCAGGCTCTTAGGAGCCTCTTGTTCAATTTTCAAATCAAAATTGAAAAAAGAAAAAAAATTCATTTTTAATCATCTGGCTAAAGCCAGGGTAAGCTTTTGCCATCACTTTGCATCTGTCCATTAACTTTTCACATTTCAATCTTCTTCTCCAAAACCCAATGGCCATTTGAAACCAAACTTGGTGGGGATGTTTATTGGATGGTCCTCCACAAACTTTATGTTTTTGGTTCTGATTCAAAATTCAACATGGCTGCCAGGGCCATTTATGCACTCTAAAAATCTTCTTCTCTGAAACTACAAAAGCAATTGAATTGTTATATTGAAGGAATGATCCTTACATGGTCCTCTACAAAGTGTATGTTTTTGTGCTGATCTGAAATCCAAGATGGCCACCACCACATGACACATTTAACATAGGATCCTGTGGGAAATACATGTACAAACATCTTCTTGTCAGAAACCATTTGACAGATTGAAGTATTATTATGCCTGAATGATCAGATAATGGTCCTTAACAAACTTTATGTTTTTGATGCCGATCCGAAATTCAAAAACATGGATCCCAGGGTCAATTATGCACTCTGATTGGGAGAAATTTAAAAAATCTTCTCTGAAAAAGCAATTGAATCATTACATTGCAGGAATGATCCTTACATGGTCATCTACAATGTTTATGTTTTTCATGGCAATATGAAATCCAAGATGCCTGAAACTGCAGAGCCAGTTGGAACCAAACTTGGCAGAAATGGTCTTTAAATTGCCCTCTGTCAGAGTTGTGTCAGATGACCCAGAATGTCAACCAAGATGGCCACGACAGCCAAACTTAGTTATACATAGGGCCTTATGGGAAAATTCATTAAAAAATCTTGTCTGAAACCACTAAGCCAGTTGGAACCAAACTTGGCACCAATGGTTCTTAGATGGTTGTCTCCGATGACCTGGACTGTCAACCAAGAGGGCTGCCACTGCAGAACTTAGAACCCTTTGGGAAAATTCGTTAAAAAATCTTGTCTGAAACCACTGAGACAATTTGGATCAACCTTGGCAGCAATGGTCCTTAGATAGTCCTCTTTCAGAATTGTATCTGATGACCAGGTATGTCAACCAAAATGGCCACCAAAGCTGAACTTAGTTTTACATAGGACCCTATGGGAAAATTTAATTTGCAGATCATCATACCTTAAACTTGGCCATTTGGAATCAAACTTATGCCAGCAATGGTCCTCTTGCAGAATTGTGTTTGATAACCTTGAATGTGAGGATGCATCTTGGGGAGTAACACATGCAGCCTCTCACCAAAATAAGGACATTCTGCGTCCAAGTTCAGTTCTCCACTACCAAAGGACCTACAAATGAAATTACTTGGTATGAGGTGCATTTCGGGGAGTAACACAGCCTCCCACCAAAATTAGGTCGTTCTGACCTACTTATCACACTTCATCGACTTAGGTTAAGTTTTATGTCCATGTTCAGTTCTCTGATACCAAGGGACATACAAATTATATGACTAGGTGTCAGGGTGCACTTCGGGGAGTAACACAGCCTCATACCAAAGTTAGGTCAGTCTGACCTACGTATCGCGCTTCATTGACTTAGGTTAAGGTTTACGTCTGAGTTCAGTTTTCCGATACCAGGCAACTTACAATCATATTCCCTGCTGTAAAGGTGCATCTCATGGAGCTACAAAGCCACTCAACAAAATTAGTGGGGGAACAAGGCAAACTTTGTAATTGTAGATTTCTGGTAATATTTTCAAATGAAAAATTAAAATTAATGTACATATTTCAATTTTTTTATTGCTAATAATTTGGAAGAAAAGGAAAAAATGAATTTTGATTAGATATTTTCTATTTTTCAAAATTTCTTTATAGATTGAAAAATGTATGGTATTATACATTATACACGGACCGACTGTGGTAAAATCTTGGCATTTAAGTGAATTTCTCAAAAACAGATGATGATGTTTCAATGATATTTCATAACTAGAGTTATCTAAATACTCAGTGAAATACAAAGAAACCATAGAATTATGTAACTCCCAATCCACCAGATTTGTGAATACACAATACCGGTATAACTTTGACGATATACCACTAAAATCTCATCTGTCTTCAAGGTCAAGGTAAAAAACTTTACATAACTCATATTCAAATAAACAAATCATGTCCGACTCATAACTTCTTAATGCCATGAAGGAAATAAATGAATTGTTGGGAATATTGTTGACCACCACCAGAGGTTGTGTTATGATCTTTCTACCAGGTCAAGGTAAAAAACTTTGTTTAGGTTTGATTGTCTGCCTGCAAGGCATCCTCCATAGACAAACATACAACAAAGTCAAACATTTTTGTTGTCAAATGCAGCAAATAAGGATGAAATGTGTTCATACTAAACTAATAAGATTATAACTTTCTTATAATATGTAATCACTTTTTGTTAATTACAGGAGTCATAGCTAGACACCCTGCTATATTACCCTATCTCCGAAAGCAATTAACACCACAATCTGTTGGAAATTACTTTTCTCATTTAATTGAAGTTGAAGAAGATCCCATTGAGTCAAAAGTTCAAAGGTAAAGTAGATCTATTATTTGTAAAAGGTAGAAATAAATTATGGGATTTTTATTACGGCCATCAATTGATCTAAGTCACAGCCATATGCTGTGAAAGAAAACCAATTGCAGGAACTTTGTTGTGAATTGGAGGAAACAATTTGCTTGAATTTTTATATGCCCGTCATACCAATGTCCGTCTGTCCATCCGTCGGTCAACACTTCGTACCATAACTCAAATTCGCTTCAATCAATTTTTAAACAACAAGGATTGATGGAAGAAAGCTCCCTTTCGGTTTTGATGATTTTCAATATTGTCATTCTGGAGTTATGGGACTTAGATTGTCCGAAAAAGAGTAATTTTTCACATGTCGCACACTAACTCAAGTATGCCTGATTTTCTACAAACTTTAACACATTATCACAAATGGTGGTCTGAGGGTCTGTAGACCTTTTGATGATTTTCACTTTTGTCGTTCCAGAGTTATGGAACTTAGTTTGTCCAACTATAAGCATTTTTCTCGTGTCGCATGCTGACTCCAGGACACCTTGACTGATTTTTTTCAAACTTCTACACATTCTTACAAATGGTGGTCCAAAGGTCTGTATACTTTTGATGATTTTCACTTTTGTCATTCCAGAATTATGGGACTTACATTGTCCAAATATAAGCAATTTTTCGCTTGTTGTACACTAACTCAAGTACGCCTTGACTGATTTTCTTCAAACTTTAACACATTATTATGAATAGTGGTCTGAGGGTCTGTATACTTTTTGACAATTTCCATTTTTGTCATTTCAGAGTTATGGGACTTAGATTAAAAAAAAAACCCAATTCTTCACATGTTATGCACTAACTCAAGTACCCTTTGACCAATTTTTTTCAAACTGCTTACACAATGATGATATTTTGTTTATTGTTACAGTGTTATAATTTAGGTATGTTAAGCTGTTGATAAAGTAACATGACACTTAATTTGCTAAAAAAAAAACAATAACTTCATAGCTGTTGCTGGAGATGGGTGTATCATGCACATAAGGCGAATCAGTTTATTGAAGGTAGGTCGGACGTTTATGGTCCCACATGAGGTTTTTAAAGAGAATATGAAAATTCTAAGAATGTCATCATACCCTTTAATGATTCCCATGTCGGATATTAGCAGCATTTTTATGCCCCACCAATAAGGCAGGCCGGACATATAGTTGTTCGGTCTATGCGTCCGTCCATCCATACAAGGTTAACGTTAAGGTTTAAGGTAGTTTTTCATGTTCATGAAGGAGTTATGCTATCATCCTGAAACTTTGTACATGGATAGCTTGTAATATGAACAACAGCATTTTGATGCAAAAAGGATGCTGTGACCTTTAGGTCATGGGTCATCGACTTTGAATTTCTTTATGGGAACTCAATATTAGAATGCAGGTTGAGGTTCAGGTTTAAGGTAGTTTTTGGCCGGGTTGCAGAGAGTGCAAATCCGTGTTATAGTATGGTGAATGTCGGGCGGGCGGGGAAAATTGGTACCTATTTTGCGAAATCAACTCCTCCTACAGTTTTTTACCCACATCCTTGAAACTTCATAGAATGTTTCTATATATATTGAAGATGTGTGCCTCACTTTATGGAATTATTTCCCATTTTTCCAAACTTTGGAACTTAGTCGTTTTTTTATTGACATCTTCAATAGAGGGTATCTATTTTGCGAAATCAACTCCTCCTACAGTTTTTCATCCATATCCTTGAAACTTCATAGAATGTTTCTATATATATTGAAGATGTACACCTCACTTTATGGAATTATTTCAGGAATTATTTCCCATTTTTCCAAACTTTGGAACTTAGTTGTTTTTTATTGACTTCTTCAGTAGAGGGTACCTATTTTGCGAAATCAACTCCTCCTACAGTTTTTCACCCACATCCTTGAAACTTTGCAGAATGTTTTAATAAATATTGAAGATGTGCACCTCACTTTATGGAATTATTTCAGGAATTATTTCCCATTTTCCCAAACTTTGGAACTTAGTCATTTTTTTTATTTACATCTTCAATAGAGGGTACCTATTTTGTGAAATCAACTCCTACAGTTTGTCACCCACATCCTTGAAAGTTGAAAGAATGTTTCTATATATATTGAAGATTTGCACTTCACTTTATGGATATGTTTTGAGAAATTTTTTGCAATTCTTGAAGACTTTCATTATTCAAGCACTGAGGATTTCTTCCCAATTTTAAACGTGGATACAAAGCAACCCGGCCATTTGTGTCTTTGACCCATTTTTCATGAAGGTGTTTTGGTATCATCCTGAAACTTTGTACATGGATAGATTATGATATGAACAGCAGCATTTTGATGTGAAAAGGATGCTGTGACGTTGGAGTCATGGGTCATCGACTTTGAATTTCTTCATAGAATTTCAATATTAGAATCAAGCTTAAGGTTCAGGTTGAAGGTCGTTTTTCATGAAGAACTTAGAGATAGCATTTCATCTACCCTATCATTAGGGACTTCAAAGTCAACAATATACACATGTAATTCTATTTAATAAATACTTACATCATTGGTGGGTCATGAAGTGTCCAGTGGACACATATACTTGTTACATCTGTTAAATGTTGGCTACAAATTTTGGTAGACAGGAGTTGAGAGGTTTCATGCAGCAGACTGAATTTAAAATCTTTTTTTATATATTTTTTTTTCTTAAAAACCGACTTTTCATTATACATTGTACACAGACACAAATTCATTTACACAGATATACACAACAGTAGAGTTCAGAACGCATTATTTTTACGTTATACATTAAACAATACAGTTTCATTCTTCATATATCTGTATGAATATTTATGGAGAGACTCTCCAGGAGAGTCTTTAATTTTTATGAATGTTTATAGAGAATCTTTTAAATGAACATTTATAGATTCAAATCTTGTTTTCCAGAGCGAAATGGTTGTTTCTGGATCATTTTTTTTGGAAAGATTTCAATTAGATTGCAAATAGTTCCTATGCATCGGCCTCCGGAACTGGTAGTGTGCCCTGTAGCAGCTATTAGACTTATGTTCTACTTCATAAAATGTAGTTTCAGTGATGATAGAGCATTTTTTAAATTACTAGTACCTTCTTAATGATTATATTTGAGCTGATATTTTTAACTAAAATGAACTTTGTATTTACCGAAATTACCAAGGAATTAAAATAAATACCCGAACATTATTTCGCAGACATGACATGCGGCAGATGAATTTATTTATCAAAACGAATCTAAAAGATACAGCTTCCCATAACATATCCATTGTTCGGAACTTTACTTTTAAATTAATTTATTGTCAAAACTATTTGTGCATTTACTAATTTGACAATTATTTTTTTAATTGACCCATTATTCGAGAAAAATCTAACAATTACCTGTTAACACAGACATGCACATTGAATCTAAATGTTTCATGCAAGAATCTGGAAATTTCAACACACATTTTTTGATAGACATGAATTGTCAGTTTACACTCTTTTTAGCAATTTCAATACACGATCTTATTTCATACAAATGTTGTTATGCATGATTTATTTATGTGTTTGTAGGACCTGAAATAAATATTGTGTGTAAACGTTCTGTGTTGTTGTTTGTTTAATTGCATAGGTGTCTTCTTCAAGGTACACGTTTTGTACGTATAATTAGATCAATAGGAAAATGGACTACGCAACGAAGTAGACTGAACTAAATAAATGAATAAAATAAAAGTTAAAAGACTTTGACATTAGTCTATGAAAGTCTTCCTGAAAGATGAAATTTTTATTACTTTTTCATATTTAACTACATGTACAACGATTCGTGCATGCTCAATGATTATTTACTAAACTACATGTGCAGAAAATGGCAACAATGTGGAAATCAGTAAGTTTTGCCAAGTTAAGTCTAACCTTTGTAAACTATTAGATTGTCCGATACATACCTTGTAATGGATTTTTAGCTCAGCTGGCCCAACGGGCCATATGAGCTTTTGTCATCACTTGGCGTCCTTTGTCTGTCCGTCTGTAAACTTTTACATTTTGATCTTCTCCTTTGAAACCCCTAGGCCAAATGAACTGAAACTTGGTGTGAAGGACCTTTATAAAGTTTGCATATTTCATTCGGGTTGGAGAACTAATTTGGCCGCCATGATAAATTCTTATTTCTGATAGGTCAAAATTTCAAAAATCTTCTCCGAAACCGCAAAGCCAACTGAACTGTAACTTGGTATGAAGCATCTATGAAAGGACCTTTATAAAGTTTGCATATTTTGTTCTGGTTGGACAACTAATATGGCCGCCATGATAAATTCTTATTTCTGATTGGACAAAATTTTAAAATCTTCTGCTCTGAAACCCCTAAGCCAAATGAGCTTAAACTTTGTATGAAGCATCCATGTTCCGGTCAAAGAACTTATTTGGCTGCCATGATGAATTCTTATTTCTGATTGGTCAAAATTTCAAAAATAAAATTTTCTGAAACTGCAAGCAATGGTCCTTAGTTGGTCCTCTTTCAGAAATGTATCTGATGACCCTGCCCGTCATACGAGACGGCCGCCAGAGCCGAACATAGTTCGTATAGGAGCGTATGGGAAATTTTCTTAAAGATCTTTTTGTCTGAAACCACTTGCAACAAAACTTGACGGCAATGGTCCTTAAGTAGTCCTCTTTCAGATAGGTATCTGATGACCCTGTCTGCCACTGAAAGATCTTCTTGTCTGAAACCAGCAGTGTTCCAGTTTGCCTGTCAAGATGGACATAGTTCAGGTAAGTGATAGTCTCCTGGGAGCCTCTAGTTTGTTCCAGAATAATTTTTTGTCTTCCAGATATTTCAGGTTGAGAATTTTCCTGAAGTGTATATCAAGATTGGCGAATGTTTGTCCTATATGGACACATTCTGTCTGAGGATTTGAAGAATATGAATGTATAATGTTAATTTGTGTTATAGGTTTGATGTTCCTGGCATTCATGGAATTAATTTTGTACTGTTGGATTCATTAGGTGGAGGAGGTGTGGCTTCATTAAGGAGTGATCCACAGGTACCATTAAGTATTGTTCAAATATTTCAGGTTTTCAAAATGCTGTTTTATAAACTCTCTTCACAGAAAATTGTTGACAACTGCCATCTGCAATACTTTCAATAAGTAGAAATTTAAAACTTAAAATAAGAAGTTTAGAGATTTTAAAGGCATAATTTATAAGACAAACTACTCAGGATAATGTGGTAAGAATTAAGGTACTATTTCCATTCGTTGCAATTGTTTAGTTGCAGAAACAATTCTAGTCAATAATCAAGTAAATTTCCACTAGATATTATAGGTAGTTTCATGTTTCAAGAAAGACATGTTGTTTTTAATTTCAGGGCAAGGCCTATGGACAGATGTTGCTAGATTTTGTAATCAAAGATGTACCAGACCTGTCTAAGTATTTAGAATGACCCTATGTAATTTATGTTTTTTATACATTGTAACAAGGACGTATATTAGATATATGTTAGTTATACGTCCTTGATTGTAAGAATTTGGAATTCAGTCTATTAAATGAATTTCCTTATATTTTCAGTATCTTTTGTGTATATTTTTATACAGCCAAACTTAATTTAACATTGGATCCTATGGTTGATCGATTAATTATTGCTTAACATCCAGTGGCAAATATTTCATGCTTCTTCAGGACGAGAACCAGTTCAATTCATCAAACAATTCAAATAGGGGTGGGAAAGGACACCAAGTGGAACCAATTTTGACTGCCACTGTAAAAGGAGGGTGGTTGGTAGGGTTGGATAATTTAGCCTTCTGTAGTGGCATTAGCCTACTCTTTTTTGAAAACTACAGAAGGGGTCTTTAGCGTGCAGGTAGCATAGCATTCTCCAAACATGTTACCCACTTTGGTCCATGGTTAGGCTTTCCGTATATTAACCTGACAACCTGCCAATGAGAGAGTCTCCCCTATTCGCCACCTGGGGACGTGCTAGGCAGTCCTGTGGGTTGAGCTGTGATCCATCACAGGTGCCTAGAGGACCCTATGGAAAAATTCATTTCAAAATCTTGTCTGAAACCAGGCTTGGCAGCAATAGTTCTTAGATGTTCCTCTTCAGAAATTGTCCTGAGTGTGAACCAATATGGCTGCCACGTTATTGGAGGAGTTATTGCCCTTATCATATATTGTCTGATCAGCTTGTGTACACAGCCTTTTTGCAGATTTTTTTCATGTAAGATATCATGGTTGGGTATGACCTGGGTATGCACTTATGATACTGATTTCATGGTTGATTGATTTTATTAAGAGGCAATGCCCTGTTGCCTATTAAGTCTGTTGACTGAATATCTTGTGAGAACAACTTGTCATTTATGAGAAGGATGACATGATTTTGAGAATTGGGGAAAAGAGTGAAATTTTTAAGGGAATAGAGGAAAATTAGAAAAAAAACAATTAGGGAATTGGGATAATGAAAAAAAATCTTGGAAAACAGGAAATGTGTAGATGAATGTTTCCAAATGTGTTACGTAAGTACTTATTAAAAGAAGATATTAAATGAAAATTGATCAAACTGCAAAATCAACAGAAAAAAACTGACATTTCTCTTTCAAATATAGGTTGAGTTTGAGGCAGAGTTCTTTAAGATAGATCATTTAAAATCAAAGGAAGTCGTATGGCTACTTCTCCCTCTATTAATTTCTTTTATAGGACCAATTTCGGAAAGAGTCCAATCCATACCAAATATATATACCTAAACACAGCCTTTTTGCTTGACTGTAGAAACCATCAAATAAATAATAAAACGATGGAGCAGTTGGAAACAACAGCTGTGCTATTACCTTATTAGGTTTACACAAAATTTAACCAGTCAGTTATGCTGAAAAATGTGTATATTAATCTTGACAATCAATTATTCCCCCCATCCCCTTGGGACCCATAGGCTGGCCTGATGTGAGTAGTGTATGCACTTGTTGAGTAGAATCCCAAATGGGCTCAGAGGCTGAATGATTATGAGTCACATCCTCGGAACCCATTGAAGAGACTAGTCCGGTTAATAATCATGATAATTGGTCATATATTATGAGGCAAAGTATAAAAACTATAAGACGGTTTGGGCAAAATTAACTTATTTGTCATATGTAAATGAAGATACAAGAAATGCATATACATGTACAATACATAGCAATTAACAATGGATAAGCAAATGACAAATATTGATTAATTATGTAACACGGTGGTGCTCCCACAAGGGAGGTATACTAAAGACTACACAGTCATGAATAAAACACAATAACACAATAATAAAACATAAAATAAAGGGTGTGGAGGGTGGAAAATTCGTATTTTAGCCAATTGCTAAATCTTAGCATGGCGATATCCAAAGATAAAATGACCAGGGAGACAAGGAGATGTCCAAGCATCAGGATGATCACGTGAACCGCAACTTGTGCAATATCTTAATTAATGACCGATTTAATTGGCTGACCCTATCTGATGACCAAACAAGAGGCTCCCAGGAGCCTGAATCGCTCACCTGGTCCTTAAGCTTTAAGGGAGTCTTTCATGAGCTATTACCCCTATCATGGATCATCTGACAACTTCGACCCAATTCAGACTTTTGTAGAGCTCAATGAGCTGATTGTTTAAGCAAACAACAGCTTTTCTCTATTGACAACAACTTAATAAGTACAAATTTTTAAAAAAAAATCAAGAAAAAGGGCAATAACTCCTACATGGGTGGTTACATCTTCTTCAAAATTTCAAAGCAGGTAGATCTTGAGGTGTTGAACACTTTAGCTTCCCATCAGAATTTTGATATCTGTCACCATTTTTGAGTTATTTGCAAAAAACTGCAATTTACCCCTATGTTCTATTTTTAGCCATGGCAGCCATGTTTTTTTACAAATCAAAAATCCAAACGATAGTTTAGTAGCACTCATGCCAAGGAACAACTACACTAAGTTTGGTTGCAATTAAACTTATGGTGTAAGAGGAGTTAACGATTTTATTACAATGAATAAAGACTGCAAAAATGGTCAATTTTGATGATCTAAGGGGAATAACTCCTAAAAGGAACGAACCTACAACTTCGATCCTGTTACAAATTTTGTAGATCTTTGTGTGCCTAACAATATGAAATTTAAATTTTTCAAATTTCCTTTATAGTATCCAAGATATTGAGCTTAATAAGTGCAAAATTTGGAAAAAATGCAGAAAAAGGGCAATAACTCCTACATGGGTCGTTGGATCTTCTTCAAAATTTCAGGGCAGGTAGATCTTGAGGTGCTGAACACTTTTACCCTATGCCAGAATTTTGATATCTGTTATGGTTTTTGAGTTATTTGCAAAAAACTGCAATTTACCCCTATGTTCTATTTTTAGCCATGGCGGCCATGTTTTTTACGAATCAAAAATCCAAACGATAGTTTTGTACACATAATGCCACTAAACAAATGTACCAAGTTTGGTTGCAATTGGACTTATGGTGTCGGACAAGTTAACGTTTGAAAAATTGTTAACAGACGACGACGACGACAGACGACGACGACGGACGCCAAGTGATGGTAAAAGCTCACATGGACCTTTGGTCCAGGTGAGCTAAAAAGGATCGCAGACCAGACAAGCTGCAGTTAAGACTTTCTCTATATTATGTAATATTGAGCCTGATGCAGATTCAAAATACTTGTACCAAACCTGATTGGTTTATACATACCATGATGCCCATATAGAGATGAGATCCAAAGTTTCTAATCCCACACTCTTTCTTAAATGATGATATTATGCAATTTATAAAAGGCATCCTGCCTGCTTCCAATAATGTTGAATTTCATGTTTAATCTTAATACTATATTTACAGTAAATATTCACCAAAACTGACCTACATGTATGCAACTATTAGTGCAGTTGCATTTCTCTTCAAGACGTGTCTACTAACTAAATATCGTTGAGGTCCGACATTTATTTAAACAAAACTTAACCAAAGTACGTACGTCAGCAATGCGGAAAATGTAGTTTGGCCCAACTAATCAGGTTTATTACTCTCCAATGCACATCTTTGAACCAAATTGCATTGAGGTATGACATTTAATATGCTAGCAGGTGAGTGTGACCAAGGGACGTAAGGAGGAACAGGTTTAGAAACGCAAGACGATGCAGGGTTTCTATACAAATACAACAGGCCCACGAACCGAGATTTGTTCAAATTATTTATGCCACATGTTCACGTCAGTTGACAGGGATCATATAATAATATCATATACAGGTCATGCAGGTCGTGGTTGACAAGTTTTCATTTGTTGCGAGGCCTCAAATTTAAAGGTTTTAGAAATAACGTTTTTAAAACATAGCACGAAGTGCTTTTGTCCAGCATTGATGATAACATCCCACCGTAACAGGCATTAATATTTAGTTGATTTGTAAAAAGGATTTTTAAAAGAAGGAATCCATTTTTTTTCACGAATTAAAAAAATGGATGTAAATGAATTATTTCAGACATACTTTTTTGCAATTGATTTTGAATTACTACAAACAGATGTATAATTGTTCACTGAGTCCTTTATAAAAAAAATTCTCTACCATTTTGCATAACTTAAGAAGATACTAAAAGTACTGAAACTAAAATTCACAAATTAAAGGATACTCCAAATTCATATATAATTATAGAGTGGGAATCTCGATGTTTTCAAATATATAAAGACCAACCCTAGGTACCCCTCATATACCAATGAATGTGCGTCTTGTTATAAGGAGAAACAAAATACGTTTAGAGTTGAGATCTCAACCACACCCCCATTCGGTGATACTAAACAGAGTCGAGTAGAGAGGATTAGGGTCGACTAGAGACTATTAATGAAAAAATGATATATTAAAGTAAATAAAGGTTGAACATGTAACATAAAATGACACTTATCCATTATACTAATGTTATATTTCTTATTTTGGAAATGTAAAATTTCAAAATAACTCTATAACATCACATCAACAGTATTACACTACTTTCAGTTTAGAGGATCTGGCTTTATCCTCAAAGCATACTATTCTACAGTGTGACTTTAATGTGGCTCTTACTCCAGTTACTTCTCCGTCTTGTGTCATCGGTTTGTTTGCAAATAACAAACAGTGGGTTAAAAAGTTTTGTGACTTCAGATTTATTCCAAATCTTCTTCAGCCCAGGATCATGGAGTTGTCCCATTCTTCTGCTTTGATCTACAACAGTTGGAATATTGCTCTGGACTGTCCTACTTCTCAAAAGGTTCTTCCAGGTTGTTCGTTTTGTGTATTCAAACTTCCTTGTCAGTGTTCTTTATCCACAGTTGATTTGTTCTATTCTCCAAGGTTAGTGAACTGTCAAAATAAAACAAACAAGGTTATTGTTGTTCATCCTATTAATCTTGGTCTTTTGCAGCATTTCTTTGAAGATGATCGGTTCATTTCAGTTTCAGGTAACTCTTTGTTCGCTTCTCCAGTTGAGGTACTTCTTCCAGGTTTTCAGTTGTATCAGCATAAGTTTTCTCAGTCACTGGCAGATGATCGCAAATCACACTTAAGTATGAGAAAGATGGTTGAGGCAGCTAAAAAGGACTCTTTGATTTTTCAGTCTTTAGCAGAACCTTTGTTGGATGGGGATATTCAAGTGAAACAAACTTGGCCTGACTTGAATGCTATTTTGGTTTTCACAAATATTGGTGTTACCTGTTTAGCAGTTTTAGGGTTTATTTGGGCATTTTGTAAAATCAGAACACTTACTGCTGCACTTGTTATACTACAACACTCTAACACTGTCAAATCAGCATCTGTGTCATCATTTATTTTTGAGAAATCTACAATTTCTCCTCCCCAAGATGATCTTAGTTCTACAATTTTGAGTGAATTTTCATGGAATCATGCTTCCATTATAGTACAAGTTATCATTTTTATTTTGTTGATTTTGACCATTTTTATTTGGTATCGTAGAACTAGGAAACAAAAAGGAACACAAATTATGTTAGAAATTACTACAGGAGGTGAATGTGTCACATTACCTGTCCTGAATCTGCCTCTGTGCCCTTCCTATTTTTCAATTAACGCACCTCATGGTATTATGAATGTAGAATTGTCAAGTTTTCCATCAACAAAATTGTTTGTACAATGGCCAGGTTTTTCTATCACAAATAATATGACCAAACAATGTATTAATGTAAAGCAAGTTATTGATATAACTTGGTTAGAATTCAGGAAACTTAAGATGTTACAACAACCTTTTATGGCATACCTTTTACTTGTTCACCAAGGTTTTGCCATTCCAATACAAATGCAGAATACTTCAAATGCTTTAAGTGAATATTGTGATTAATTATTCTTAGATGTAATTATGGGCATTTACGAATCGCACACAACAACAATGGACATTGATGAAATTTTTTTTTGTGTTTGTGTTTTATATTAATTATTTGATTTTGTATATTTTATAGCTGATGGTATACAGCTTTGGGGTCCAAAGCTAATTGAGTCAGAGGGGAGATGTTATAGAGTTATTTTGAAATTTTACATTTCCAAAATAAGAAATATAACAGCTTTGCAAATTGAAAATATTTCGTGAAAGTTATTTTTAATTAATTTTGAGAAAGTTATTTTTAAACTTTAAACCGTAAATTATTATTTACTTTTTGTGAAACTTTTATTTTCTAATTTATTCGTTAAAACAATTTAGTTCATCCTTTATTTCACTGTCAAAACATGATTTTTGTGGAATGTATAGAATGTTCAAAACATGACATAAAAGTTAATTTGAGCGATTGTGTCAAAAAAAGACCAAAAGCCGACATCTGCTGTGATAAATAAATAAATAAGTAAGAATTGACATTAATTACATTAAGAAAAGGCTTAAGGCAAGTTTTCGCAATTAGACCCTTTGTTACATATAATTCGATAATACCCCGAAACCATTTAATTGAATGTTCAGTTGCTACGTGTCACCACAGATGGTCAAAAATACTTGTAAACTTTGACCAATCAGATATTACTGGTCATTCTCGATATTTTGTAAACTGACATTTTATTGGTTGAAACGAAGAAGGTCCGGGATCTCTAAGCACGTGGTCTAGGTCCTTTAAAATTAGATGTTTTCCCTTTTCCCTAGTCACATGCTTGAGATCCAAGAATAAAGTTATAGTATTTTATTTATTCTTCTTCGTTTTTACCAGGTAAGTCTAGATTTTTATATGTGTATATTTTATATTTTATTCATGAATAATATTTGTTAGAAAATAACTTTGTTTCGTCAAAATCCATATTTAGTTTGAATTTATTTTAGTAATCAGTGTTCTTAAATTTTAATGATCATTTCGATAACGGTGAAAAAGTTAAAAAGGCTATTCGAGTTAAATTACGGACTTTGTTCGAAAAACTTTATATTTGGATCAAAAATTGAATATTTGGCAAATCTTTAATATTGTAAATATTTGTTTTGTAAATAGTTATTTGTTTGTTTATTCTTGACTCAAGTGACGAGCTTTTCAAACATTTTTTATATATTCAATTGATTTCCGGAAACTTGTATTTGGTTCAAGTGAGAGATAACTCTTTTTGTTGAAAAATCAAATGAGCGTTAAAGTTGATATTTTCATGTTCCTGTATTTTACCTGTACATTACCGTAAATGTTGACATAAGCGTTATGCACAATTTTGTAAACAAGCCGTATTTACACTTATTATATAAAACAAACATTTTTAAACAGTCGACTTTCATTATGACTTAAACACTAATAATTTATTATTTAATTCTCATTTAAGTTAGTTTATTTTTATTACCGTAAATGATTGCATAAGCACATATTTGATGTCAAGAACAGGATGTGTCCTTCAGTGATATTTTACGTTTAATTTACAATACACCTGGCGCCTGTTATAGTTATTCGCATCTGTTGATATAATAAACTGAATGTACACACTTCACTTTTTAAAATGTATGTTATGTAACTCCTATTATGTTATTGTTTTGTTACAGTCACATGCTTGAGATCCAAGAATAAAGTTATAGTATTTTATTTATTCTTCGTTTTTACCAGGAGCCAAAGTCCAAACGACATAGGCAAAAGTTGCATACAACACTAACAATCAAGATCGTAACGGGATGGACAAACAATTAATCCGGATGAAGAGTGCACATATATCAAAAGTGTCCGGGCAAATAAAAAAAAACATGCAGCTGTCAAAAAAAGTTAATTTATAGAACCAAATTAAGACATAAATAAATAACAGCAATAAGTACAAGTATTGTTGTGGAAAACATCGGCGGTAGAAGGAGAACACGTCAAAAGTTATATTTAAAGTGGATATACAATATACAAATCAACACAAGCTCTCATGAGCTTTTTAAACCGACAATGCATGTATAACAAAAACAAGCATGCACACACACATATTAAATAAGCATATTGTCAAACACACCAAAGCATATAGCATAATAACAATATATAAAGCAAATAATAAGCATATATCACTACATACAAGCACACAAATTTACTAATATATAAATAAAAAAATAAAAACGTCAATTCATCAATGGAACGATTTACAAAATAATGATAATTTTATTTGTCTAATATAAATTTGTTCATATTTTTTTGTCAAGTGAACACCATGAACATCGAAGGCACTTGGACTTGGATTGATGAGACCTCTTAATTTCCAAAAAATCACATTCGTCGAGTCTTTATATTCTTCGTTGAGTTTTTTTATTCACTTCGTTACGTTTTTCTTCGTAGTCTGTAAAATTGGTAAATTTAGGTTTTAATCGCGGGAATAAACTGCCAACTATCACTTCCTCGACCCCATAATCGGATATTAAAACTGATACAAAGTTATTTATTTCTCTAAAAACGGTAGCTGCTGTTGTTTCACTGTCGATGTCATTACCGCCTATCTGAACAAAAACTCTTTTGGGTCGGTACATCATTACTTGAAGCAGTTCTTCACTAGTCAATAATTTCTTAACGGTTGCACCCCATCACCTGCTACATGTAAGTCAATATTTTCGAATTTTAACAGGTTGTCTTCTTGAATTCGTCGTAAAAAACTATGACCAAGTACAGCTAAAGCCATTTTAAGACGTAATGTAATTGATTTTGGGAGGCGACTGATCCTAAGTAGGATATTGGATATAGAATATTGCCCGCAATTCTTCCTATAAGAAATGGGTGACGTGGTTTGATTGCGAACCAGTTATACCAACGGCAATTGTAGAGTATATTGGGGAGTATACCCCCAATGTAGTGCATGGTAATGCCCAGCATACCACAGTCCCTTATCGTAGTTTGACATCCCAGCAGAAGGTCATTGTTAGGGATGGGATTCAAAACGGTAAGGCTCCTAGGGAGATCAGGAGAGACGTTAATTTCAAGACAAAGACGTCTGCAACCATAACTTCAACTGATTGTCGTCTGACCATACCGTCAGTTACTAGGGTTGCACACAAGCCTGGGCAGCGAAAGCGGATTAAAAACTACAAGACAGTTACTGCTCCAAATAAGACCATATGGACGTCTTGACAGGAATGTAAATAAGTCAAAATAAATACGTTAGAAAAAAATCTTAAAATAATATAGGGTTATTGCATGAATATTGGTGAATATAGTTCCGAGCAGTTATATTGCACGAGCGTGCGAGTGCAATACATATGGCAAAATGCTGGGTACATTATTCATGGCATTTGCATCACGTGACTTCAGCCCTTTTAAGCAAATTACCTCCCTTAGTTGTAGATCGAAAATGATAAAATTGTTTGAATTACGGACAATCGAGTCTTTTTCCGTCTCGGCTCTTAAACTAATGTGTCTATGAAAACTTCCTTTGGCGGATATTTACAAATTGTTCGTTTAATTCTGAGGGGAAAGGCTTCATATTTGAAGGTGTAACAGTAGAGCATGATTTGTCTCCCAAAATTACCTACCGCACCCACCGGGGATCGAACCCGGAACCTTTGGTTCAGTAGTCCACCGCT
Source organism: Mytilisepta virgata (assembly GCA_028015205.1). Classification (NCBI taxonomy): domain Eukaryota; kingdom Metazoa; phylum Mollusca; class Bivalvia; order Mytilida; family Mytilidae; genus Mytilisepta; species Mytilisepta virgata. Next base: position 47,961,906 of record CM051520.1, read on the forward strand.
CTACCAACTGAGCTAAAGGAGTACTCCACTAGCGCAGCTAATGGAGGGTGGTTATAAACCTGTTACGGTTCTATAACGTCTATATTAATCAAGGGAAGCCCGTTACAAAGGATTACGCTATGGGAGACTTGAAATTATCATGTTTTAAAAACATTTTGGCCGAAAAGTTATGAAAGCAGGTAAATAAAACTTATTTCCTCATTAAATTCATCCTCCAAAGTTGTTCTCTATATGCGGACAATTTATGTATGATCTCGCCTTGTATCTGTATCTGTAGTTTGAATTTGCATTTTTAACTAATTTTTGTTAATTCATATAGCAGTTATACTACGGTTACGCTTCAGTTTTTTAAACTGAATTGGCCGAAAGTTTTCAATGCTGACAATGTTTATTTGCACACGAAAGGAAAGCTAATATTGTGTAGAATGTACCTATATGCGGACAAATTGCTTATGAGTTATAGGAATTTGAATATTTGCATTTTTATTTTTTGGGGCAAGTTTAATGCTTTGTAATGAATGTCGTCAGAGAAATCCAAAATGGCCACTATGCAAATTACCAAAGTACCCGCAATTTTGCCATATGATGATGCGTGCGAGTGCAATATGATATACTGCGAGGAACTATATTCACCAATATTCATGCAATAACCCTTTTATTATATAGTAATAAATATTTTATGCCTCTAGTGATATTTTATCTTGTTTAAATGACATTTTCTAATTCATACCTATATTTTACTAGGAACAATATTGTCATATTTGCACTAGTGCAATATGATTTTTTTTTTATTTTTGTCGATGAATTCCTTCACCCTACTTTTGTCGACAATACTATTGACCTCCGATTGTTCTTGTTCGGGGGTTTCTACCAATTCCCCTCTGCTTAACAAGAAGGCGATATCGTCCTCCGCCATCTTCTTCTCGTCTGTATGATCCTCCAGTATGTTGGAGCACAATTTTAACATTTAGTTAAAATTTTTTAATGTTAAACTTTTTTTTTAAAATCTAAAAGTAACGGTCTCCGGCGCACCTCCTATTTATTAGAGTTAATTAAAAATGTTCTAGAACAATGCAAATTAAAACAGAACCTTCTAGTGACATTTTCTATATCATCTAACAGAGTAGGTTTATCAGGTAAAAAGTTCCGTAGAACGAGAGTTTTAGCATCAAGTATTAGATATATTAAAAGTTCAGGGTTTTCTTTTATATTTTTCCACTGTGATTGATAATTGTCACTAAACAACCCATCAAATTCTGCAAAAGCTTGTCTTCTATGTTTCAAAAGAGCATTACATTTAAGTAAAAAGTGCATAATGTCTTCATTTTCCATGCGACAAAGGGGGCAGGTTGGGTCTACATCGGTATTATTAAATTTTGCCTGAGTGGTCTGTAGGATATAAGTTCCAGTGACCATTCTACATTTGACTGAGGCTCTCCTGATATCTTTGTGGTTCATATTTATATTTGACCAAATTGGATGGGCCTGGCCAATTCGTAATGTATGGTAACAACAATGGGACAGTGAGCTCTTGGTTGAGCATTCATCTATCAGTATTTTATTCCAATGAGTATCGATTTTTTGCTTTGCCATAATTTTCCATCTGGTTTTTGTCATAGGTGTGTCCATAAGTAGGTTAATGTCGGGAAATTGATATTGGATCAATAGGTTTTTAATGTAAATAAACCAACTTTTAGACGATTCAGATTTTATGCAAATTTGCCTTGCCATAATGTTTTTCAAAACAGTGTTATGGCTTCTCAAGATACTTCCAAGGAGTGAAAATTGTCGTAAATGAAGTTCTGCAACAATTGGTCTACTTCCCAGTAACAGGTGAGTAATGCATTTAGCTGTACGAACTGGTAGGGCCTGAATTGATCTAAGCATTTTGAGATGAAAGTTTTCCAGGAGTCTAATATCACATTGACGAGGGACAAAGACCTCCAAACCATAAAGTAAGCGTGGTAACACATATGTTGTGTACATTGACAAGCTCTGGGTTGGTGGGAGACCATTAGTCCCATGAAGACCTGTACCTGTTAAACTGTACAGAGATTTTCTAGCACAGGAAATGCGTTCGTCTAGGTTTATAGACAATTCATTTTTCACTGAACGGACTATTCCAAGATGGATTCCTTTTTCATTGACAAGTATGTCATTTGAACCAAGTTGCCAATTTGTAGATTTTTCAGACTGTTTCGAAATTATTTTTGGTATTACCATGCTTTTCTGTGGATGTATTATATATCTTTCTCTTGTTGAATAGTTATATGTAGCATCTAACATCATTTGAAGCTCTTCTTTAGATTCGGACAGAAGTGCAACATCATCAGCAACCGTTGGACATCCGATATAAGTTGTGCCTATAAAACTTCCAAGTTGTTGTTGTTCCAGTGTTAACAGAAGATCATTAATATATGTTTTATATAGTCCAGTGGACAGTATTCCTCCCTGACGAACCCCTTGAAGTACTGAGAAGTTGTTACTGATGACACCTTTCCATTTAACTTTTGAAGTCAAGTTCTGATACCATGTATTTATCAGTTTCCAAAGGTTGATATTAATCCCATTCAGAAATAATTTACGTTTCAGTGAAGCATGGTTGACCACATCGAAGGCACGCTGTGAGTCCAAGAAAGCCATAAAAAGTGATCGACCATTCTCCGAGCTTTCAATACTTGCTTCAGATATTATTAGAGCAGCCATACTGGGAGACAGTCCTGTAGTAAAGCCAAATTGGAGATTTGACTGTTGAGATGGAAGGTGGTCTTTTACCCGATCAAGAATAACAAGTTCAAGTACTTTGCCTATAATAGAAGATACTGTTATCCCTCTATAATTTTCAAATTTTGTACTGTCTTTGCCACGTTTTGGTACTGGATGGATTATACCATTTTTAAATTGATCTGGTATGAATGAGCAATCCACAATAGCATTCAATAGAGCGGTCAGGTGTGGAAGTATGGATGGTATTGCAAATTTTAGATGTTCAGCTGTAATGTCAAATTCGTCGCTGGCTTTGTTGTTATTAAGACTTTTTATGGCGGACGCAACTTCGTCTTCAGTTATAGCTGATAGAGCATGTAGGTTCTCAGAGTCATTAATAAACTGACATATCAGATCCATATCATACCGCGCACTCGGCTTTCGTAGTCTTTGTCAAAGTGGGGACTGTCAGACGGTATGGCAAGATCTTCATAGAATCCAGCAAATCCTTGACACTGTTGTTTAAAATCCAAGACCAACTCACCATTGCTTTTCATGACACAGTACGAACTTTGTGATCCTCGTAAAGATTTTTTAACTAATTTGTAAAAGCCAATAGATTTATCAGTAGTATGAAGTTTGTTGTAAAAATTTTCACGATCTTTATATATCTGTTTGCGCTGTAGTGATCTTATGTTTTTCTTAAGTAGCTTCTTCTCTATTGACAAGGGATGGTCAATGCCAGGAGATCCCTGTTGCAGCCAAGTTTTGTGTAATGCTCGACCTTGTTAATTTTTCCAAACGACAGGGAGGAGTAAAATATGAAAATCGATGTTCGGAACGCATCAGAATTTTTCACGGATATTACCAAGACGGTCGAGGTTTGGAGTAAATTACAAGAATATACTGCACAATTTTTTTTAATGGATTAAATAGGGAAATATTTATTACTATATAATAATAACAAATATAACTTGATAGGCTTTTAACAAATTCTGATAATATTTAAATCGCGTTAAAAATAATACTGAAAATAGCATAAAAATAACCTAATGAATTTTCCATAACAATTTTCCACAAACATTTCAAACAGAGTAAACGGACGATCATTATCCGCCTGCAAGACAGGAGAATAACAGACCATACTGGCGGATTGACAGAAATGTAAAAATAAAGTTGTATAGCATAAAAATAACCTAATGAATTTTCCACAACAATTTTCCACAAACATTTCAAACAGAGTAAACGAACGATCGTTATCCGCCTGCAAGACAGGAGAATAACAGACCATAGTGACGGATTGACAGAAATGTAAAAATAAAGTTGTATAGGTTATGTGTAAATTTTGTAAACGGTACAACTACCCTTTTTTTACATCGAAGTGTATTATTTTTATTATTACCAGAGATTCCAACTTTTTTACTAACTTGTATCAAATGTAAAAAAAATTAATACGCTCTATTCATGCTAAAGACATTATGAAAGTTGTTATTACAATGTGACTATATGCATAAGATTAATTTGTTTGTGAATATACGACATCATTGAATACATTTATATTTATGAGTAAATGAAATCATTGTTGCGTATATAAACGGTTAAGGAACTACAATTCCGGAAAATAATCTCCGACTTGACTTTTTATATTATATGTTCAAAATGTTTACATATTATTGCGATTATATTCAAACAAAACCAATCTGTTAAATGAATTTAATGAAAATATAAAAAATACTATAAAAAAATAATATTTTTTTGTATACTCAAGATTTAATATACGCTATATATATATATATATATAGACATTGCTACAAGTCAGATAACTTGTAGACTCTGGTCGCCATTACGCAACGAAGAAAACTTTGTTGTTGCGACCTGATTCTGATTAATATGTGATCATTTATTAAAAAAATAACATTAATAGAAGTTCAAAACAAGACGAAAATCACTATGTTTCATGTTCAACCTTTATTTACTTTAATATATCATTTTTTTTTCATTAATAGTCTCTAGTCGACCAGGAACTGTATTTGTATAGTATTATATGATCCCTGAGTCGAATCTAATCCTCTCTTCTCGACTCTGTTTAGTATCACCCCAACCATTTCATAGCTATTTGATTGTTAAGGGGTTTGAGAGGATAAATATGACAGCTGACCGTCAATTTGGACTTTTACAATACACACCCATAGTCATTTTAATTTTTGTTTTTACATCAAAACACAACAATGTTTAGTACAATTGGAACAAGAGGCTCCCAGGAGCCTGAATCGCTCACCTGGTCTTTAAGGTATAAAGGTCTCTCTTTTTAGCAATTACCCATTTAAAGGCCCATTTGTCAACTTCCATCCAATGGAGTGTCTTTTAAAGTTCAACGAGTTGAAGGTTTAAGCAAGCAGCATCTTTAGCTATTTTCATTAATTAGTTTTCATTCTAAAGCCAAAAACATGAAAAACGCTATTTTTTACCTTCAAAGGGCGATAACCCCTAAAATGATCATCTGACAATGTCAAACTTACAGAGACTTTTGTAGAGGTGTTGTATGAACAACTTTTCAATAAATGTGTTCTGATATGAACAATATCTACTGAAAGCGCCATATCGCCATAAAAAATCAACAAAGTTTACAAATGGGAATGAAAATGAGGTCCACCAGATTTCCGATTCTTTTTAATTTTTTGAAGTAGGAATATTACAAAAAAGTTTGAGGTACTTATAGGGTTGGCTATCCAAACACAACACTTTTTTCTAGGCCTTAAGTTCTTATGTAGAGAAATTAATCTGTTAGAACGGATGATCTTAAAGTCATGCATACTGTTAAAGGTAACATCAGACAAATTGCCTGGATTGTTTTTTTACAATATATGTATGAAGTGATAAAAAAACGGCCTGGTATCATTAGGATGACCAAGTTATGAACTGAACCGTTTACAATAGAATTGTTATATGAAAATAGACGGTATGTATCATATACTGGCATGAGTGTATCCTTTAAACGCAGGAATCTGTTTCAAAGCCAGGATGTTTTGAAATCATAAAAATTTATTAATTTGTGTACATCAGTAACCAAAATACTTACAAGTTTTCATATGGAAGTCAAGTGTCTGCTTTTACGAGACACGCATATTCAACATTTATAAACTGTCTGGAGTCAAGTTATTACAATTTACATTAATGCATTAAGCTTTACGTGACAATATGAAAAAATAATTTATTGTTCAATTATTATTTCCTCAACAAAACATCAAGCAAGAGTCACATGCAACACAAAATATGTTTTTAACAGCATTTACCCTTTATATGGTCATCAGAGACCTGTAATTTAAAACACAACTTTGCATACATGAAGCAGGGCTTTCAACACTTTTTCAAGTAAACATTTCTTATTCAAGAGTAGTCGGCTATTTCCCTATTGGATTAATAGAAATTTCTCAAAAGTAGGCGGCTAAATGCCAAAAGTATACAGATAAAATAGCCACCTTCTGGCTTATATTGAAAGCCCTGATGCACTCTTTTAATAAGTTAAGGATGTTATTGATAATTCCTGTCAGACCGAAAGCAAAAATCTACAGGACGGATTATATATTTCTATAGTAAATTTGACAACTTGTTGAAACAAACGCTAATTTCCAAATTTTAAATCTGACTAGTCCATCGGTCAAGCACATTTCCTAAATACATTCAATTTGTTTTCAAAGAACTTGACATCATCCTTGTTAACTTGGTCACATGCCAATTATATCATCAAAGGAGAGTGAGATGTGCTCAAGTCAGACCTGGTTGCACACATGTTAACGTCTGCTAATACAATAGAAAATTCAAGAAAGCTTTGTCACTGCAGATGCATTTAACAAGACATCATTTTTTATAATTTTAAAGATGCTAAAACATATAGCTATGATATCACTTCTTTTGAATGATATATTTAGAAAATGCCTTTATTTTATAGAAGTCAGAAAAATTGATTCAAAGCTTTGTATACCTGATTTCAGGCATTTGCTCTGGACAACCTGTGCAATGTTTTGGTTATAAATCTGCATCAAAAATATTAACATGAATGGACTTTTATGGAAGTAAAATTGATTCTGGACAATTGTGGCAAAGGACAATAATAAATAAGCATGATGTAAATGGACAATTGTGGCAAAGGACAATAATCATGATATAAACAAAAGTGAAAAGTTTACCTGATTTTGCAGGAAATGACATGGAAGTGAGAAAAAAAAAATGCTAAAACCTTGAGTATGGTCCCTCACTCGGCACCAAAGCTCACGAGTACATCAATGAAAAAATAATTATTGTGAATTGAATGTTGATGAAATATTCAAAACATTAAACAGAATTTCAACAAAAATAATTTCAAGTAGCAATAAAATATAAATAAACAACATCCTGATTAAAAATGCTAAACTTGAACATATGTGAAAATCTGAAAAAAATTAAATTTCCAAGGGCAATAACTCTAATATAGGTTGTCTGATTGACCTGAAAATTGGCACAGTGATAGATCTTAATTAACTGAACAACTTTTATTCTTACATTGATTATTTATCTCCTTTCACAATAATTGCACAAAAAGTGAAAATCTGCAAACAAAATTGACATTTTCAAGGGCAATAACTCTAACATGGTATGTCTGATTGACCTGAAATTTTGAACATTCATAGATCTTTATTAACTGAGCAACTTTTGTTCTTACATTGATTATCTATCTCTTCTCATTTTCATAATAATAGCCTTGAAAAACGAAATATTGCCAAATTTGACATTTAAAGGGCAACAACTCCTACATCAGTTGTAAGATCGTAACAAAAATTTGCATACTGGTAGATCTCATCGTGCTGAACATTTTGACTCTATGTCAAAATTTTGATATCTGCTTTCGTTTTCAAGTTATTTGCAGAAAACTACTGATGGACCCCTATGTTCTATTTATAGTAACGACAGCCATGTTTTTCGACATTTCAAAAATTTTAAACGATAGAAATTTTCCAGATGCCCTAAAGAACAATTCTGCAAAGTTAGGTTGAAGTCGGTCCAGTAGTTTAGGACGAGTTAACGTTTGAAAAAGTTTACAGACGACGACGACGACGGACGCCAAGTGATGGCAATAGCTCACCTGGCCTATGGCCAGGTGAGCTAAAAAAATAGAATTTGTTCGTTCCGTCCTCATTTTTGACCCCACAAATTGACTACACAGTCATGAATAAAACACAATAACACAATAATAAAACATAAAATAAAGGGTGTGGAGGGTGGGAAATTCGTATTTTAGCCAATTGCTAAATCTTAGCATGGCGATATCCAAAGATAAACTGACCAGGGAGACAAGGAGATGTCCAAGCATCAGGATGATCACGTGAACCGCAACTTGTGCAATATCTTAATTAATGACCGATTTAATTGGCTGACCCTATCTGATGACCAAAAAAGGATCGCAGACCAGACAAGCTGCAGTTAAGACTTTCTCTATATTATGTAATATTACATCAGTTGTAAGATTCAAAATACTTGTACCAAACCTGATTGGTTTATACATACCATGATGCCCATATAGAGATGAGATCCAAAGTTTCTAATCCCACACTCTTTCTTAAATGATGATATTATGCAATTTATAAAAGGCATCCTGCCTGCTTCCAATAATGTTGAATTTCATGTTTAATCTTAATACTATATTTACAGTAAATATTCACCAAAACTGACCTACATGTATGCAACTATTAGTGCAGTTGCATTTCTCTTCAAGACGTGTCTACTAACTAAATATCGTTGAGGTCCGACATTTATTTAAACAAAACTTAACCAAAGTACGTACGTCAGCAATGCGGAAAATGTAGTTTGGCCCAACTAATCAGGTTTATTACTCTCCAATGCACATCTTTGAACCAAATTGCATTGAGGTATGACATTTAATATGCTAGCAGGTGAGTGTGACCAAGGGACGTAAGGAGGAACAGGTTTAGAAACGCAAGACGATGCAGGGTTTCTATACAAATACAACAGGCCCACGAACCGAGATTTGTTCAAATTATTTATGCCACATGTTCACCTCAGTTGACAGGGATCATATAATAATATCATATACAGGTCATGCAGGTCGTGGTTGACAAGTTTTCATTTGTTGCGAGGCCTCAAATTTAAAGGTTTTAGAAATAACGTTTTTAAAACATAGCACGAAGTGCTTTTGTCCAGCATTGATGATAACATCCCACCGTAACAGGCATTAATATTTAGTTGATTTGTAAAAAGGATTTTTAAAAGAAGGAATCCATTTTTTTTCACGAATTAAAAAAATGGATGTAAATGAATTATTTCAGACATACTTTTTTGCAATTGATTTTGAATTACTACAAACAGATGTATAATTGTTCACTGAGTCCTTTATAAAAAAAATTCTCTACCATTTTGCATAACTTAAGAAGATACTAAAAGTACTGAAACTAAAATTCACAAATTAAAGGATACTCCAAATTCATATATAATTATAGAGTGGGAATCTCGATGTTTTCAAATATATAAAGACCAACCCTAGGTACCCTTCATATACCAATGAATGTGCGTCTTGTTATAAGGAGAAACAAAATACGTTTAGAGTTGAGATCTCAACCACACCCCCATTCGGTGATACTAAACAGAGTCGAGTAGAGAGGATTAGGGTCGACTAGAGACTATTAATGAAAAAATGATATATTAAAGTAAATAAAGGTTGAACATGTAACATAAAATGACACTTATCCATTATACTAACAATCAAGATCGTAACGGGATGGACAAACAATTAATCCGGATGAAGAGTGCACATATATCAAAAGTGTCCGGGCAAATAAAAAAAACATGCAGCTGTCAAAAAAAGTTAATTTATAGAACCAAATTAAGACATAAATAAATAACAGCAATAAGTACAAGTATTGTTGTGGAAAACATCGGCGGTAGAAGGAGAACACGTCAAAAGTTATATTTAAAGTGGATATACAATATACAAATCAACACAAGCTCTCATGAGCTTTTTAAATCGACAATGCATGTATAACAAAAACAAGCATGCACACACACATATTAAATAAGCATATTGTCAAACACACCAAAGCATATAGCATAATAACAATATATAAAGCAAATATTGAATAAGCATATATCACTACATACAAGCACACAAATTTACTAATATATAAATAAAAAAATAAAAACGTCAATTCATCAATGGAACGATTTACAAAATAATGATAATTTTATTTGTCTAATATAAATTTGTTCATATTTTTTTGTCAAGTGAACACCATGAACATCGAAGGCACTTGGACTTGGATTGATGAGACCTCTTAATTTCCAAAAAATCACATTCGTCGAGTCTTTATATTCTTCGTTGAGTTTTTTTATTCACTTCGTTACGTTTTTCTTCGTAGTCTGTAAAATTGGTAAATTTAGGTTTTAATCGCGGGAATAAACTGCCAACTATCACTTCCTCGACCCCATAATCGGATATTAAAACTGATACAAAGTTATTTATTTCTCTAAAAACGGTAGCTGCTGTTGTTTCACTGTCGATGTCATTACCGCCTATCTGAACAAAAACTCTTTTGGGTCGGTACATCATTACTTGAAGCAGTTCTTCACTAGTCAATAATTTCTTAACGGTTGCACCCCAACACCTGCTACATGTAAGTCAATATTTTCGAATTTTAACAGGTTGTCTTCTTGAATTCGTCGTAAAAAACTATGACCAAGTACAGCTAAAGCCATTTTAAGACGTAATGTAATTGATTTTGGGAGGCGACTGATCCTAAGTAGGATATTGGATATAGAATATTGCCCGCAATTCTTCCTATAAGAAATGGGTGACGTGGTTTGATTGCGAACCAGTTATACCAACGGCAATTGTAGAGTATATTGGGGAGTATACCCCCAATGTAGTGCATGGTAATGCCCAGCATACCACAGTCCCTTATCGTAGTTTGACATCCCAGCAGAAGGTCATTGTTAGGGATGGGATTCAAAACGGTAAGGCTCCTAGGGAGATCAGGAGAGACGTTAATACGGCTACTCCTGATGACATCATATCAAACACGTCTTTGCCACCCGTCATGCTAGGCCCCATGTTGTTGCATTGGGACGGGAATTTTGATTCCTACCATAAGTTCACCTCCCACCTTCAGGCCAAGTTGGCGAACACTGACCAGACGAATTTGATATTCGGGTCGGACGAGGAGTATGCAGCCGTTAAGGCTATGACCTTATCATTTCCTAATGCAACACGTGTTCTTTGTGCAAAGAACTTAAAGGACAACGCTATTGTTAATCTTAGTAAGTCTTTACCTCAGCCTGAGGTTACTAAGATTATCAATAAGCTTTTTGGGGACAATGGTATTCTGAGTTCAGAAGACCAAGTTACTTTTGACGAAATTCGCGACGAACTGACGGCAAGCTACGACATTACATACATGTCCAACAGGTTATTGCCTAATTTGGAGCGGTTCGCTTTCAAGCCTCGCCTACGCCACCCCAGTCTGCCTCGTTTGTGGTATAATAACTGCAACGAATCGTACAACAATGTCATTAAGCGGAACACTAACTGGGAAGTCCAAAAGTTGCCCGACTTAGTGGCAAAGTTGTACGATCTCGAGCAGGACCAAACCTGCGACGTCAGGGGTGCGCTCAGCGACAAGGGCAAATATTTTGTCTAAGCAGGCCGCTGTGTTTAGAGTCTCCCATGAGACCTGGACCCAACTGACACCAGAGCAGAGGTCCAGACGTCTTTTGAAATTCGTTAATTTCAAGACAAAGACGTCTGCAACCATAACTTCAACTGATTGTCGTCTGACCATACCGTCAGTTACTAGGGTTGCACACAAGCCTGGGCAGCGAAAGCGGATTAAAAACTACAAGACAGTTACTGCTCCAAATAAGACCATATGGACGTCTTGACAGGAATGTAAATAAGTCAAAATAAATACGTTAGAAAAAAATCTTAAAATAATATAGGGTTATTGCATGAATATTGGTGAATATAGTTCCGAGCAGTTATATTGCACGAGCGTGCGAGTGCAATACATATGGCAAAATGCTGGGTACATTATTCATGGCATTTGCATCACGTGACTTCAGCCCTTTTAAGCAAATTACCTCCCTTAGTTGTAGATCGAAAATGATAAAATTGTTTGAATTACGGACAATCGAGTCTTTTTCCGTCTCGGCTCTTAAACTAATGTGTCTATGAAAACTTCCTTTGGCGGATATTTACAAATTGTTTGTTTAATTCTGAGGGGAAAGGCTTCATATTTGAAGGTGTAACAGTAGAGCATGATTTGTCTCCCAAAATTACCTACCGCACCCACCGGGGATCGAACCCGGAACCTTTGGTTCAGTAGTCCACCGCTCTACCAACTGAGCTAAAGGAGTACTCCACTAGCGCAGCTAATGGAGGGTGGTTATAAACCTGTTACGGTTCTATAACTTCTATATTAAGCAAGGGAAGCCCGTTACAAAGGATTACGCTATGGGAGACTTGAAATTATCATGTTTTAAAAACATTTTGGCCGAAAAGTTATGAAAGCAGGTAAATAAAACTTATTTCCTCATTAAATTCATCCTCCAAAGTTGTTCTCTATATGCGGACAATTTATGTATGATCTCGCCTTGTATCTGTATCTGTAGTTTGAATTTGCATTTTTAACTAATTTTTGTTAATTCATATAGCAGTTATACTACGGTTACGCTTCAGTTTTTTAAACTGAATTGGCCGAAAGTTTTCAATGCTGACAATGTTTATTTGCACACGAAAGGAAAGCTAATATTGTGTAGAATGTACCTATATGCGGACAAATTGCTTATGAGTTATAGGAATTTGAATATTTGCATTTTTATTTTTTGGGGCAAGTTTAATGCTTTGTAATGAATGTCGTCAGAGAAATCCAAAATGGCCGCTATGCAAATTACCAAAGTACCCGCAATTTTGCCATATGATGATGCGTGCGAGTGCAATATGATATACTGCGAGGAACTATATTCACCAATATTCATGCAATAACCCTTTTATTATATAGTAATAAATATTTTATGCCTCTAGTGATATTTTATCTTGTTTAAATGACATTTTCTAATTCATACCTATATTTTACTAGGAACAATATTGTCATATTTGCACTAGTGCAATATGATTTTTTTTTGTATTTTTGTCGATGAATTCCTTCACCCTACTTTTGTCGACAATACTATTGACCTCCGATTGTTCTTGTTCGGGGGTTTCTACCAATTCCCCTCTGCTTAACAAGAAGGCGATATCGTCCTCCGCCATCTTAATTTTTCCAAACGACAGGGACGAGTAAAATATGAAAATCGATGTTCGGAACGCATCAGAATTTTTCACGGATATTACCAAGACGGTCGAGGTTTGGAGTAAATTACAAGAATATACTGCACAATTTTTTTTAATGGATTAAATAGGGAAATATTTATTACTATATAATAATAACAAATATAACTTGATAGGCTTTTAACAAATTCTGATAATATTTAAATCGCGTTAAAAATAATGCTGAAAATAGCATAAAAATAACCTAATGAATTTTCCATAACAATTTTCCACAAACATTTCAAACAGAGTAAACGGACGATCATTATCCGCCTGCAAGACAGGAGAATAACAGACCATACTGGCGGATTGACAGAAATGTAAAAATAAAGTTGTATAGCATAAAAATAACCTAATGAATTTTCCACAACAATTTTCCACAAACATTTCAAACAGAGTAAACGAACGATCGTTATCCGCCTGCAAGACAGGAGAATAACAGACCATAGTGACGGATTGACAGAAATGTAAAAATAAAGTTGTATAGGTTATGTGTAAATTTTGTAAACGGTACAACTACCCTTTTTTTACATCGAAGTGTATTATTTTTATTATTACCAGAGATTCCAACTTTTTTACTAACTTGTATCAAATGTAAAAAAAAATTAATACGCTCTATTCATGCTAAAGACATTATGAAAGTTGTTATTACAATGTGACTATATGCATAAGATTAATTTGTTTGTGAATATACGACATCATTGAATACATTTATATTTATGAGTAAATGAAATCATTGTTGCGTATATAAACGGTTAAGGAACTACAATTCCGGAAAATAATCTCCGACTTGACTTTTTATATTATATGTTCAAAATGTTTACATATTATTGCGATTATATTCAAACAAAACCAATCTGTTAAATGAATTTAATGAAAATATAAAAAATACTATAAAAAAATAATATTTTTTTGTATACTCAAGATTTAATATACGCTATATATATATATATAGACATTGCTACAAGTCAGATAACTTGTAGACTCTGGTCGCCATTACGCAACGAAGAAAACTTTGTTGTTGCGACCTGATTCTGATTAATATGTGATCATTTATTAAAAAAATAACATTAATAGAAGTTCAAAACAAGACGAAAATCACTATGTTTCATGTTCAACCTTTATTTACTTTAATATATCATTTTTTTTTCATTAATAGTCTCTAGTCGACCAGGAACTGTGTTTGTATAGTATTATATGATCCCTGAGTCGAATCTAATCCTCTCTTCTCGACTCTGTTTAGTATCACCCCAACCATTTCATAGCTATTTGATTGTTAAGGGGTTTGAGAGGATAAATATGACAGCTGACCGTCAATTTGGACTTTTACAATACACACCCATAGTCATTTTAATTTTTGTTTTTACATCAAAACACAACAATGTTTAGTACAATTGGAACAAGAGGCTCCCAGGAGCCTGAATCGCTCACCTGGTCTTTAAGGTATAAAGGTCTCTCTTTTTAGCAATTACCCATTTAAAGGCCCATTTGTCAACTTCCATCCAATGGAGTGTCTTTTAAAGTTCAACGAGTTGAAGGTTTAAGCAAGCAGCATCTTTAGCTATTTTCATTAATTAGTTTTCATTCTAAAGCCAAAAACATGAAAAACGCTATTTTTTACCTTCAAAGGGCGATAACCCCTAAAATGATCATCTGACAATGTCAAACTTACAGAGACTTTTGTAGAGGTGTTGTATGAACAACTTTTCAATAAATGTGTTCTGATATGAACAATATCTACTGAAAGCGCCATATCGCCATAAAAAATCAACAAAGTTTACAAATGGGAATGAAAATGAGGTCCACCAGATTTCCGATTCTTTTTAATTTTTTGAAGTAGGAATATTACAAAAAAGTTTGAGGTACTTATAGGGTTGGCTATCCAAACACAACACTTTTTTCTAGGCCTTAAGTTCTTATGTAGAGAAATTAATCTGTTAGAACGGATGATCTTAAAGTCATGCATACTGTTAAAGGTAACATCAGACAAATTGCCTGGATTGTTTTTTTACAATATATGTATGAAGTGATAAAAAAAACGGCCTGGTATCATTAGGATGACCAAGTTATGAACTGAACCGTTTACAATAGAATTGTTATATGAAAATAGACGGTATGTATCATATACTGGCATGAGTGTATCCTTTAAACGCAGGAATCTGTTTCAAAGCCATGATGTTTTGAAATCATAAAAATTTATTAATTTGTGTACATCAGTAACCAAAATACTTACAAGTTTTCATATGGAAGTCAAGTGTCTGCTTTTACGAGACACGCATATTCAACATTTATAAACTGTCTGGAGTCAAGTTATTACAATTTACATTAATGCATTAAGCTTTACGTGACAATATGAAAAAATAATTTATTGTTCAATTATTATTTCCTCAACAAAACATCAAGCAAGAGTCACATGCAACACAAAATATGTTTTTAACAGCATTTACCCTTTATATGGTCATCAGAGACCTGTAATTTAAAACACAACTTTGCATACATGAAGCAGGGCTTTCAACACTTTTTCAAGTAAACATTTCTTATTCAAGAGTAGTCGGCTATTTCCCTATTGGATTAATAGAAATTTCTCAAAAGTAGGCGGCTAAATGCCAAAAGTATACAGATAAAATAGCCACCTTCTGGCTTATATTGAAAGCCCTGATGCACTCTTTTAATAAGTTAAGGATGTTATTGATAATTCCTGTCAGACCGAAAGCAAAAATCTACAGGACGGATTATATATTTCTATAGTAAATTTGACAACTTGTTGAAACAAACGCTAATTTCCAAATTTTAAATCTGACTAGTCCATCGGTCAAGCACATTTCCTAAATACATTCAATTTGTTTTCAAAGAACTTGACATCATCCTTGTTAACTTGGTCACATGCCAATTATATCATCAAAGGAGAGTGAGATGTGCTCAAGTCAGACCTGGTTGCACACATGTTAACGTCTGCTAATACAATAGAAAATTCAAGAAAGCTTTGTCACTGCAGATGCATTTAACAAGACATCATTTTTTATAATTTTAAAGATGCTAAAACATATAGCTATGATATCACTTCTTTTGAATGATATATTTAGAAAATGCCTTTATTTTATAGAAGTCAGAAAAATTGATTCAAAGCTTTGTATACCTGATTTCAGGCATTTGCTCTGGACAACCTGTGCAATGTTTTGGTTATAAATCTGCATCAAAAATATTAACATGAATGGACTTTTATGGAAGTAAAATTGATTCTGGACAATTGTGGCAAAGGACAATAATAAATAAGCATGATGTAAATGGACAATTGTGGCAAAGGACAATAATCATGATATAAACAAAAGTGAAAAGTTTACCTGATTTTGCAGGAAATGACATGGAAGTGAGAAAAAAAAAATGCTAAAACCTTGAGTATGGTCCCTCACTCGGCACCAAAGCTCACGAGTACATCAATGAAAAAATAATTATTGTGAATTGAATGTTGATGAAATATTCAAAACATTAAACAGAATTTCAACAAAAATAATTTCAAGTAGCAATAAAATATAAATAAACAACATCCTGATTAAAAATGCTAAACTTGAACATATGTGAAAATCTGAAAAAAATTAAATTTCCAAGGGCAATAACTCTAATATAGGTTGTCTGATTGACCTGAAAATTGGCACAGTGATAGATCTTAATTAACTGAACAACTTTTATTCTTACATTGATTATTTATCTCCTTTCACAATAATTGCACAAAAAGTGAAAATCTGCAAACAAAATTGACATTTTCAAGGGCAATAACTCTAACATGGTATGTCTGATTGACCTGAAATTTTGAACATTCATAGATCTTTATTAACTGAGCAACTTTTGTTCTTACATTGATTATCTATCTCTTCTCATTTTCATAATAATAGCCTTGAAAAACGAAATATTGCCAAATTTGACATTTAAAGGGCAACAACTCCTACATCAGTTGTAAGATCGTAACAAAAATTTGCATACTGGTAGATCTCATCGTGCTGAACATTTTGACTCTATGTCAAAATTTTGATATCTGCTTTCGTTTTCAAGTTATTTGCAGAAAACTACTGATGGACCCCTATGTTCTATTTATAGTAACGACAGCCATGTTTTTCGACATTTCAAAAATTTTAAACGATAGAAATTTTCCAGATGCCCTAAAGAACAATTCTGCAAAGTTAGGTTGAAGTCGGTCCAGTAGTTTAGGACGAGTTAACGTTTGAAAAAGTTTACAGACGACGACGACGACGGACGCCAAGTGATGGCAATAGCTCACCTGGCCTATGGCCAGGTGAGCTAAAAAAATAGAATTTGTTCGTTCCGTCCTCATTTTTGACCCCACAATTTTGGCACAAGATCGATCTGGCGTATGCATGTTAAGAATAGGAAAACAATAATACGTCATACTTTCGGCATCGTTATCTTATTTTGTTTTCAAAAAATTCTCTTTCTTGTTCCTTCAAATAGCTGTTTTAATGTCAAAGTCGAAAACGGCAGCAAACTCTAATCGCTCCGCCATACTGTTGGCAAATTCGCAACACGTGACCAAAAGTTTTGGAGCATCTCACAAATCATTTTTACTACATGTGTTCAACATTTGTTGACATTCGTCTTGTTGTTAGAATATATTAAACCATAACCTTTTAATATCTAATAAGAGGATTTGTTTTCTAAAAAAAAAAAAAAATCATTTAAATATTTCAAATTTATTCCTCTGAGAAACGTGAATACACAAGTCCATTCCGAGCTTGTTTCGTATTTCTTTTCGAAAGATAACTTCCAGGTAGAAAACAAATCAATAAAACATATTTTAAAATCGTTCTCATTACTATTTTTAATACAGTAAATGGTTGAAATGGTGTTCATTCGTAAATGATCTTCGAGTTACTCCGGTATTAACAGATTAATTTGAGACCGTTCCCAATCTGCACATAAACTATTCAACACCTATCCAAGTGTTTCGGGTACCTGTTTAGATAGATTAATAGGTTCAAGGCTATACCCATCATCAGAGCGATTCAAGCCCTGATGTATTTTTTTTAGGGATCAAACATTTTTAGGGGGATGGGGGCGCTAGGGTCAATTTTGGAATAAAAAGGCAGGATCAATGTAGGTGTGAAAAAAATGCAGGACATGTGTCAATCAGGACATTTTCTGGTTTAAATGAAAATAGAAATGTAGGCCGAAAAAAGATCCAGGACCAAAATTTGAAGTATAAATTATATATATTATTAATAACTTTAATTTGAAATACTAACGTTAATATCGCCTTTGGTTTATAATACTATAATGGTATCTACCATTCACTAACACTCAGAAACAAACTTTTTATAATGCAAAATATGTTCGTTTTGGCGTTCAAGATTGATTGAGTCTGTCGTAATTTATAGGTTTTTACATGTATCTCAAATGTGGCTGCTACCTAAATGGCTGCTGGCATTTCAAAACGTCATATTCTTATATAAATATTTGGTTTTTAGACATTTTAAAAAAGTGGATGCTAGCTTGCACCTGGTTAAATATAGACCTAAAAATAAAAAAGCCCCACCGCTGGTATTTGCTAGAAATTTATATGGCAAGCCGTTTTACTATTTATTCTAACTTCAAGATATCTAATAAAGTTTATAAGATATCTCATATAGTTTATAAGATATCTTATATAGTTTATAAGATATCTCATATAATTTTCTTTATAAGATATATTATATATTATATAAGATATCTTATAAACTATATGAGATATCTTATAAACTATATAAGATATCTTATAAATTATATGAGATATCTTATAAAGTATATAAGATATCTTATATAAAAAATATTTATAAGATATCTTATAAACTTTATAAGATATCTTATATACTTTATGAGATATCTTATATACTTTATGAGATATCTTATATACTTTATGAGATATCTTATATACTTTATGAGATATCTTATATACTTTATAAGATATCTTATATACTTTATAAGATATCTTGTATAATTTATAAGATATCTTCTAAAGTTTATAAGATATCTTATATAGTTTTATAAGATATCTCATAAAGTTTATAAGATATCTTATATAGTTTATAAGATATCTTATATAGTTTATAAGATATCTCATATAATTTATAAGATATCTCATATAATTTTTTTGGGTAAGATATCTTATATATTATATAAGATATCTTATAAATTATATGAGATATCTTATAAAGTATATAAGATATCTTATATAAAAAATATTTATAAGATATCTTATAAACTTGAGATGATATCTTATAAAGTATATAAGATATCTTATAAAAACTAGATTATATAAGATATCTTATATATTATATGAGATATCTTATATATTATATGAGATATCTTGAAGTAAGAATAAATAGTAAAACGGCTTGCCATAAATTTAATCCCTGTTTCAAACAGTTAGGAAGAAATAATTTCACAAATTATATATTCAGACTCTCCTCCTCCTCCGCTGATTGCATAAAAAAACAAAAAAGTCTTGAAAATTACCTCACCTCGTCCAAAACGAAATAAAAACAATATATCTTTCTCAAACGTATCCAATACGTAAATTATAACACAAATTCTCTATTGAAAATAATTTTTGTGCACAATGAGACACAGACTTAAATAGAAAAGCATAGACTATTGACCAAAAATTTAAGTGTGCGACTGTGTGTATCAGTTTCTCAACATGCGTTGTAAAATAATTAAAGATAATACGTCTTAAGGGAGCAACCATTTGACTTTTTTGGGGGGGGAGAGGGACTAGGATCAAATGTTTGGTCCTGCCTATTTTTTTTTTGCCTGAAAATTTTGGTGCTGGATCTTTTTTCGGCTGCTATTGCGACCTACATTCCTATTTTCATTTAAACCAGAAAATGTCCTGATTGACACATCTCCCGCATTTTTGTTCACACCTACAGTGATCCTGCCTTTTTATTTTGCCAAAATCCTAGCCCTCCCTTTTTATTCCAAAATTGATCCTGCCGCCCCCCCCCCCCCCCCCCTCACCCCACCCCTAAAATGTTTGATCCCTAAAAATAATACATCACGGGCTTGAGTCGCTCTGATGATGGGTATAGCCTTGAGCCTGTTAATCTATCTAAATAGGTACCCGAAACACTTAGGGAGGTGTTGAATAGTTTATGGCAGATTGGGAGCGGTCTAAAATTATTCGTGACCCTATCAAATCATAAACATCTGATCTCAGTGTTCAATTGTGAGTGGGAATATAAAGCGTTTTTGGCCCAGATAACACCAAAAACACCAGTGGCGACGAGGATCAACGTTTTGGAAACTGAGATCAGCCATTTTTGTATCTTGTCCGACAGTGCGGTCAAGTGAAGCGTGACGGAATTGTCACACATTTATATTTGTGAGATTTCTTCACAAAGAGACACTTGGAAGTGAGGGAAACTTTCTCCTGAGATGAGGGCAAACTTTTGACAACTTTTCATAAAGTTTATTTTAGATTTAAAAAGTTTGAAGCGGAGAAGTGCTTCCAATCACATTGGGTCACGTGATTCCATATTTCCCAGAGCCCAACCGGGAATTGGATTTCAATTTGTAAACAAACGACGACACACATTTTACAGTGCTTGTTTAATTTTTTGATTCAAGGTTTCATTTGAATAACGATTTCATTATTCACATTTGTTAATTACTGTCAATTGTTTAGATTTAAATTGAGAAAGAATCTATAGTAATTTTGTCCCAAGTTAGGAATTATAAAGTTCAAATAAATCATTGTGAGGAGTCCGAATTATTATCATTCCCAGGTATTGGGAATCCAGACTGCCAGGAAACTAATGGAAATCAGAGAAGATGGTTATACTATTGACCCGAGACCCCCATATATCAGAATGTCTCAAGAGTTAATGGACCGGATTGATTTTACCCCAGTACCCCCTAGTTCTCACCACGAGTTGTGGTTAGGTCCTACGCAGCTGACCCAACCCCAAGGACGGTCATCACTCCGGCCTGGTCAGTTATGTAACCCGGAATTAGAGCTACGTCCAGGTACTGTGTGCGTTACTAATTTTGCACCAACTAATCGTCCGAACGAGAACTGGTTTACACCAATACCACAAAGTAATTTACAAGGCAGTCAAATTTTCTCCTCAGAGTCTGACAATATTTCAGATAAGCGTAGTGGTATGACAACTATTTGTCGTTCAGATTTTCCCCAGACGGGGGTAGAACCAGAACATATAGGCAATTCCCAAACAACGCCTGTTTCAAATGTGGGAAGGAAGGTCATCGCATAAGAAACTGCCCAGAGTGAAAAACGAGTAGTACAGGTACTACTCCGAAGCAAAGCACCACCAACTAGAGGCTCTTAAGAGCCTGTATCGCTCACCTGCATTTAACTTTTCACCTTGAGCAGACCTAAAAATTTAAGTGTTGCAGTCAATTTGGCTTGTTTCTCTATAGGATTCTATGTTAAACTAATTTCAGCTGTGGCAGTCATCTTGGTTTAGTCCAGGTCAACGGATATATTTCTAAAAGAGAACCATCTAAGGACCATTTCTGCTAAGTCTTGTTCCAACTGGCTAAGCGGTTTCAGACAAGAAGATTTTTAAATGAATTTTCCTATAGTTTCCAATATTTAACAAAGTTTGGTGTGGCAGCCATCTTGGTTGACAATCCGGGTGATCGGACATATTTCTGAAAGAGGACCTCCTAAGGACCAATGCTGCCAAGTCTAATTCTAACTGGCTTAGTGGTTTCAGACGAGAAGTTTTTTCAGTGAATTTCCCATAGGGTCCTATGTTAAACTAAGTTCTGCTGTGGCAGCCATCTTGGTTCAAAGTCCACGAAATCAAACATATTTCTGAAAAAGGACATCCTAAGGACCAATGCCACCAAGTCCTGCTCCAATATGTCAAGTTGTTTTAAACAAGAAGATTTTTCAATGAATTTTCCTATAGGGCCCTATGTTAAACTAAGTTCGGGTGTGGCGGCCATCTTGGTTGACAGTCTGGGTCATCGCACAAAATTCTGAAAGAGGACCATCTAAGGACCATTGCTTCCAAGTCTAATTCTTATGGGCTTAGTGGTTTCAGACGAGATTTTTGAGTGAATTTCCCATAGGGTCCTATGTTAAACTAAGTTCTGCTGTGGCGGCCATCTTGGTTCACAGTCCACAAAATCGGACATATTTCTGAAAAAGGACCTCCTAAGGACCAATGCCGCCAAGTCTGGCTCCAATATGTCAAGTGGTTTCAGACAAGAAGATTTTTCAATGAATTTTCCTATTGGGCCCTATGTTAAACTAAGTTCGGGTGTGGCGGCCATCTTGGTTGACAGTCCGGGTCATAAGACACACCTCTGTAAGAGGACCAACTAAGGACCATTGCTGCCAAGTCTGGTTCCAATTGGTCAAGTGGTTTAAGACAAGAAGATTTTCAATGAATTTTCCCATAGGGCCCTATGTTAAACTAAGTTCGGCTGTGGCGGCCATCTTGGTTAACAGTCCGGGTCATTGGACATATTTCTGAAAGAGAACCTCCTAAGAACTATTACTGCCAACTTTGGTTCCAACTGGACTCGTAGTTTCATATAAGAAGATTTTTGAAAGTCACCCCCCTTTTTTTCTATTTTTAGTAACAGCAGCCATCTCGGTTGGAAGTCGGGGATGCCAGACATAATTTTGGAAGGGGGCCACCCAAGAACCATTCCACCAAAGTTTGGTCTCAATTGGCCAAGTGGTTTGAGAGGAAAAGATCTTTAAAGGAAAGTTTATGCTGGATGCCGTCTTTAAAGGGCAAAAACTCCTATAAGGGGTCAATCAATGATTTTGGTCATGTTGACTTATTTGTAGATCTTACTTTGTTGAATATTTTTGCTGTTTACAATTTGTCTTTATCTATAATAATATTCAAGATAATAACCTAAAACTGCAAAATTTCCTAAAAATTAACAATTCAGGGGCAATAACCCAACAAAGGGTTGACCGATTCATCTGAAAATTTCATGACAGGTAGATCTTGACCTGATGAACATTTTTACCCCTGTCAGTTTTGCCCTAATTGCTTTTGTTTTTGAGATATAAGACAAAAACTGCAGTTTACCCCCTATGTTCTATTTTTAGCCATGTCGGCCATGTTGGTTGGCAGGCGGGGTCATCGGACACATTTTTTAAACTAGATACCCTAATGATGCTTGTGGCCAAGTTTGGTTCAATTTGGCCCAGTAGTTTCAGAGGAGAAGATTTTTATAAATGTTAACGGACGACGGACGACAGACGACGGACGACGGACGCCAAGTGATGAGAAAAGTTCACTTGACCCTTCGGGTCAGGTGAGCTAATAAACAACATCCTGATTAAAAATGCTAAACTTGAACATATGTGAAAATCTGAAAAAAATTAAATTTCCAAGGGCAATAACTCTAATATAGGTTGTCTGATTGACCTGAAAATTGGCACAGTGATAGATCTTAATTAACTGAACAACTTTTATTCTTACATTGATTATTTATCTCCTTTCACAATAATTGCACAAAAAGGGAAAATCTGCAAACAAAATTGACATTTCAAGGGCAATAACTCTAACATGGTATGTCTGATTGACCTGAAATTTTGAACATTCATAGATCTTTATTAACTGAGCAACTTTTGTTCTTACATTGATTATCTATCTCTTCTCATTTTCATAATAATAGCCTTGAAAAACGAAATATTGCCAAATTTGACATTTAAAGGGCAACAACTCCTACATCAGTTGTAAGATCGTAACAAAAATTTGCACACTGGTAGATCTCATCGTGCTGAACATTTTGACCCTATGTCAAAATTTTGATATCTGCTTTCGTTTTCAAGTTATTTGCAGAAAACTACTGATGGACCCCTGTGTTCTATTTATAGTAACGACAGTCATGTTTTTCGACATTTCAAAAATTTTAAACGATAGAAATTTTCCAGATGCCCTAAAGAACAATTCTGCAAAGTTAGGTTGAAGTCGGTCCAGTAGTTTAGGACGAGTTAACGTTTGAAAAAGTTTACAGACGACGACGACGACGGACGCCAAGTGATGGCAATAGGTCACATGGCCTATGGCCAGGTGAGCTAAAAAGCAAATATCACCAGCACAAGGTGTGCACAATGAATATTACTCAGAATCGAGCCATGATGAAGGCATTTCAGGAAGTGCCTCAGACCGCACCCTGGGAAGCGCCCAATTATTGCGCGTCCCCGTCCAGATACAAGACAGAAAGGTTGTCGCTTTGGCGGACACGGGGTCAGAAGTCACAATTTTGAGTGACAAAATTTTTGACCAACTAAAGCATAAGTCATATGTCATACGTGAGAGAGTTATGCAAGGTCGGTGGTTCTCTCTGGGTACTCCGGCTTCCTCCATGGAGATGACATGCAGGATTACCAACCCAACAAGGTTCAAGGCAAAGGACATGAAGTTTCACACATAGCCTGTATGTTGCACCACTTGATTGTGAAATGCTTCTAGGATATGATTTCCTAGAGAGTAATGGTGCAGTTTTGGACTTGAAAAAGAAACAGATGACAATAAAGGACAGTATGGTCCCATTACTAGTAGGCAGTGAAACTTCACACCAACCCCGAGTCAACCGGTCGACAGTTCCTGCAAACAATACCCCCACGTTCAGTGCTGAGAATGAAGTGTGAGTCCACGAAATTGGACACTGATTTCATTATAGAGCCGACTATTAAGCAAAATTTGCTTGTTCCAAGAACTTTGTGCGCTAGGGGTCAGATACCCCAAGTTTTTTTTAACCTAGGTCATAGCCCAGTAAGGCTGATTAAGGGACAACCAGTTGCCGAAGCTGAAGAAGTGACTATAGTTAACTCTATGTCTAGATCCAGTGTAGGTGTGCTCTCTGAGCCAAAGTAAAAAAACAAAACAACGGTCGAAGATCAACAGTTACCTGCTCACTTACAGGAGTTATTTTTTAGTTCATCTCATAACTCAACAAGTCCCAAAAGAGACAACTAAAGGACCTCTTGCTCGAGTACAGTGATGTGTTCGCCAAGGAAGATTTTGACTTGGGCGACTTCACATCCATTGAGCACGGCATTGATTCAGGTACTGCAAAGCCTATTAAGCAGCGCATGAGACCAACGCCTGGATACACTTTCCAATAATGTCTGGTACTCAAAGCTCGACGCAAATTTCGGATCAGGGCCTTAATTTTGAAAGTTCACTTTTCAAAGCTGTATGCGAGCTTTTACAGATTCACAAAGCTCGAACGACTCCATACAGACCCTCTGCCAATGGACAGGTCGAACGACAAAATAGGGGTCTAATGGATGCAGTTAGATGTTTTGTTGATACTCAGCAATACAACAGGGATGTTTATTTGCCCCAGTTGGCTGGAGCTTTACGTTCAAGTGTGAACAGGAGTAATGGGTTCATATCCCCAACAAACCATGACAGGCTTAAACTGTGTGCGGACCGTAAAATCCCGGGATGGCTGAAAGATTGCCAAGGGAAGTTTAAACAGGGTGATGGTGTCCTTTCCTCAGAAAAACCCCCCAAAAAACCAGTGATAAAAGGTAATGCATCTGCAAGGTCCCGGACACTGGTGAAATGATGGTGCAGTGTGACCACTGCAAAGACTGGTTTCACCTAACTTGTGTTTCCCTAAGCCCCCTGGAGGCAGAAGACTTAACTGCTTACAAATGTCTTAACTGTCAGTTAGTAGAAAAGACCCCTCCCAAGACAAAGGACGGAGAGAGTAGTGGTCAAAGTAATTTTTTTATGCTTTCAGATGACAAAACAAAATAACAGCAGTTCGGATGATGAAAGGGGAATTCGTCCCTGGAGGCCCTCTGGGCTACCCAGCATCTACCCTCTCCAGGGGTTGGACGTGGCAGTCCATTAAGGTCCGGAAGGAGTATAACAATAGAAGGGCAGGAGCCAGAGGAGAGGATGCCAGTGGCATAGGCCAGCAGCCACATTGAGGATGAGAT
Source organism: Mytilisepta virgata (assembly GCA_028015205.1). NCBI lineage: Eukaryota > Metazoa > Mollusca > Bivalvia > Mytilida > Mytilidae > Mytilisepta > Mytilisepta virgata. The sequence goes on from CM051520.1 coordinate 47,987,909, forward strand.
CCCTGATCAATTTCAAGACGTCGAGGAAGAGGCAGAGAGGGGGTCTGAATGAGAGCCCACAGGCGGTAAGGGAAGACAAACTAAAGGAAGGCAGTCCATCTGGGGATGTGGAGGAGACTCCCTTGTATGTATGCCCCGGAGTGGGAGGGAGAGGACATTGAGACTCTCCCAGAAGGACTCGCGTTGTCCAGTGAGGGGTTGCCCGGTGTACACCAAGAGGCTGAAGTTCCATGAATTGAGGTGCATCTCAGTCCGATGTTTGAGGGCCAGAGGGACCCCCAGTTAAACCTCTACAGGAGAAATATGGTAATGGTTCTGGCCAGATGGCTGTGCCAGTCGCCGCATGCAACGGCTGAAGACTTTGTCAACTTCCTAAGGAGGAGGGTCAGAGTCCCAGGGAGCTGCAGCATACCCGGGAGTATGTGGGTGTATTCCGCCAACCATGCTGCTTGTTGGGCTGGGAAACCCAACGAGCTTACAGCCTTCAAAACATTACCAGTCCTGTGCTAATTCTACACTGGAGGGTGAAGGCCTCCATTCTGCATTACCTTACCCCGTCGCAGCAAGAGATGGTGGCCACAGAGGTTTATAACCCCCGTGTTCTAGTTTCACCTTCCGTCTTCAGAGATGAATAGGGTATTCTGGCCGCGCAGGGCAACTTGGAACATTATCCCAGCCGGAAGTGAGAGTGGTTCCTGCAGCCCTCAGGCTGAGTTTTCGTTCATCCTCCCGGACCCGGAGCTCATGCCAGGACCCAGCGGAGCTGTCCGAGATTCGGAGCCTATGTCAGGGTCCAGTAAGGAGTTGGAGCGGAAGAGACGGGGAACCCGAGGAAAAGCCGAAGGAAAGTCCCATGTCAAGCAGGAAGGTAGAAGCCCAGGCGGAGCCAGGGCTGGAGACTATATCTGATGAGGAACGTCACCCAGTGAGGGAGCAGAGATCCCACCCTCTGCTCAGATGAAGGATCTGAAGGTTCTGACCAAAGACCAGGAGCAGGAACAGGTTCCGGTGAGGCGGTCTGTCGTGCTGATTTACGAGGGGCGGATACCTTTGGTGTCCACCAACAGTGTGGAGGAGTTGCAAGAAATTGCAGCAGAACGGTTCAACCTGGGGTGAGCCATTTTGTATCTCAGGGAGCTGGAATTGGATCCGTCCTTCGACCACGAGGACTTAACCCCATGAGCCGCATCAGGGCGGAGGCGAAGAAACAGTAGACTGTGCAGGACATTTAAGACTTGGCTTCACGCAGATCCGTGAAAAAGACTCACGGGAATAACGCCTAGTGCGTTATAATCTGTGTATAAACTGTAAATAAGACCAGGCAGGAAGCCTCGGTAGGGGACAATCGTTGTAGATATAAGAATTAATTGGAAATTCAGGACGGATAATGAACATAAGAATTAGTAGTGATTTTAGGAAAATTTAAGGATTTCATTTTTTACTTTAATTTGAGGGGCCTCGGTGGCCGAATAGTCGAGGTAGTTCGTCATGACTTCTAATGATCACTAGCCTGTCAATGCTGAGGTTGTGAGTTCGAATCTCACCTGTGGCGGGGTGTGCTCGACTCCGATCTTAATTGACAAGGATTGCCAATTTTCCTACCGAAGGTCGGTGGTTCTCTCTGGGTACTCCGGCTTCCTCCACCAATAAAAACTGGCCGCCGCAAAATAGCCAAATGTGCTGAAAACGGCGTAAAGCCCAACTAAACAAACCAAACAAACTTTGATTTATGACTGTTGGAGATAGGACTAATTTAGTTTATAACCCTCTGGAGTATTAAGTTTTTCCATCATTTTTGGATAATCGCAGTATACCTAGTTGGGAGGTGATCATCTCGGGCGAGATGTTATTCGGGTATCTTTACCCAAAGAGCCGGAGTTGTGCATGCCAAAGGTCGGCATGGATTCTTTTCACGAGTTGTGAGTTAACATAGGCCCCAAGTCGGAGTGGTTTTTAGGTCTGCAGAGGATAGTTATTTGTCTATGCTCCAGAGTGGATTTTGTGATTATTTGTGATTTTAAACCTTAATCTTTTGGGGAAGGTTAACTTTAGTTTTTACCCCTCGCAAGGGACTGGGGAATGGTTTTAAATTTCCAATTGTTCCCAATTTATGACGATATGCAGTTATACCGGATGTGACTTAAGGTTCAAAGTCACCCAACCCGGGGAGATCAAGTTTTATCCTTTGTCGGAACGGTAGTTCCTCCTTTTCAAAGTGGAGGGGGTGAAATGTTATTACCCTTTACCCGGATGAACCGTTTCAGGGAGCTTGCTAGCGGGAACATTAAGACTAATGTTCCGCGCGCATGTGCAGAGCGGGAATCTCCCTCTTCCAGATTTCTGATCCTACGAAGTGAGATATTCGTGACCCTATCAAATCATAAACAGTTGATCTCAGTGTTCAATTATGATAAAAGGGTTTTTGGCCCAGATAACACCAAAAACACATCAAGTTACTTAAAAATTACTGTTGGAAAAATTGCACAGGAGACATCTTACCAGATAAGCTGGAAAAGGGAGATAACTAGAAAATTGAACATACTATAACCATGTCCACTATCCCGACCTCGTCCCGGATTACCATTGTTAAATAAATACAATATGGCCATTTTCAATTTCTCATTGTAATGAAAGCTCTAGCAGCTGTAAAAAAACCTTGATATGGAATAATTTAAAGAAAACTGGAAGCATGAATTCCATTTGAAATGATAAGAAAATGATGAAGCCTTGGATAAAAAAAAATTATTTCATGGACCTTTAGAGACATTAAATAACACTTCAGCCGTTGTATTATTTGTTTTAATTTCACATTATCTGCTCTTGGGGGAAGTATCTCAGTGATATTTCATTAAGTTTCCAATGTAGACTTTTGCCTGTAGCTGTAATCATTTTTTGATCTGGTGCCTTTAGGACAGACGAAAACATTTTTTCAAATCAACAAAGCAAACACTTCTAGGTCATAGAACTTATTTCTGAAAGAGACTCATCTAAAAACCATTGGTGCCAAGTCTGGTTCAAATTGGCAAAGTGAATAAAGTAGGCCAACCAATATCAGCCAATCAGAAACAAGAATTGACCATGGTGGCCATGTTTATCTTCCGACCCATTTGGCTGAGTGACTTCAGAGTAAACAATTTTTTTTTTATATCAGCCAATCAGAAACAAGAACTGCTCATGGTGCCCATATTTGTATTCCGAATGACAAAATGAGGAAACTTTATAAAGGACCTCCCATAAATGCTTCCTGTGATGTTTCGTCCCATTCGTGCAAGGGATTTCAGGAGAAGATTCTTTTACATAAACCAATCAGAAACAAGAACTGCCAATGGTGACCATATATGTATTCCGATCGGGATGAAATAAAGAAAATTTGTAAAGAACCTCCCATAGATGCTTCCTGTCAAGTTTCGTTCCATTTGGCCAAGCAGTTCCAGAAAAAAATTAATCAACCAATGAGAAACAAGAATTCCCTATGGTGGCCATGTTTTTTGCCCGATCAATACGAAATGAGGAAACTTTGTAAAGAACCTCCCATAGATGCTTTCTGTCAAGTTTCGTTCCATTTGGCCACGCGATTTCAGAGATTTTTTTTATATCAACCAATCAGAAACAAGAACTGCCCATGGCGGCTATATTTGTAGTCTGATCGTGACAACATGAGGAAACTTTATATTGGACCTCACATATATGCTTCCTAAGATTTGTTCCACTTCGCCCAGCAGTTTCAGAGATTTTTGAAAATTCAGCCAATCAGAAACAACAATTGCCCATGGCGGCCATGTTTGTTCTACGATCGGAACAAAATAAGCAATCTTTATAAAGGACCTTACATCGATGCTACCTGCCAAGTTTAATTCCATTTGGCCCAGTGGTTTAAGAGAAGATTAAAATGTGAAAAGTTAACAGACGACGGACGCCAAGTGATGACAAAAGCTCACATGGCCTTTGGGTAGGTGAGCTAAAGAGGTCAAATATACCTAAGGAGCAATAAAAAAAGTAATCCATTGGACGGACAAACCCGGGAAGGCAAATGAACAACCACAAGCACAACAAACACAGAAAACTAAAAAACAATGAACAACATGAACTCCTATAAAAACCAGGAGTGAACCCAGGTGCTCCGGAAGGGTAAGCAGTTCCTGCTCCGCATACGGTACCCATCGTGAAGTTCAACAAAGTCGATCCGGTGGAAGTCACAAATCGTTGGAGGCACATGAAAGGTTACAACAGTGGGAACAGGTCCAACATCATCTTAGATATTGGAACACTGTAATGGTCAATCAATTCGTGATGACGACCGTAAAATTTCCTCAGTGATGACATTAATTCATCCCTGATAGAACCCTGCTTAATAAGCTTTTGTGACAGCAGTAATCCTCTTTGTCGAAAGTCAGGGTAACTCGCGCATGCCCTTGAAAATCGGATAGGCTGAGAAACGTAGACGCCATATGCAGGCGATGCTGGTATATTGCTACTCATGAAGGGAAAATTAACAATTGGAAAGTTGAAGTCATTACGTTTGTCATAAAATTTTGTCTTCAAATGTGCCTCATAGTCTATTTCAAGAAAATTGGAAGTACAAAAAAACATGTATGAAACCGCATTTGCATATGTTAGCAATTTCTATTTACAAGGATTGTTTAGAACATGATATATATTTATCAATAGCATGGGTTCCAAGAGAGAACAATATAGAAGCAGATTATTTGCAGTAAATGTATTGATTGAGCTATAAGCCAAAAGATATTTAATTTCTTTAATAAAATATGGGGGCCTTTTAATTGTGATGTTTTTGGCGACGTAGTGATTTTAAGGTAAATGAGTCTTATTATACATTTTTGACACAAGGTACATGTACATCAGGGGTCGATGATTTTGCATTTAATTGGTCTTCGGATTTAAACTGGATTATTCCATTATTATTCCAGTATTGAAGAACTAAGGGTACATTGGTTGTTCCAAAATGGAAGCATTTTGGTCGTCTTTAGTAGATATAGAAAAAATTTGATTAGGAATAAAAAAAAAAAAAAAATCACTGACAAAAATAGTATTTTTGTTTTACAGACGTTTCAGATTAGTGTGATAGTTTTAAAAACTGATTCATCCTAAATTGTTTTTAATATGGACTTATATGGACATCCTCCCACGTCAGGGTTTGTATCCACGTTCGTTCCTACAAACCCCCGACAACACTCATTCATATTTAGCAGGTCGAACATATCGCCGCTTTGCGTGACCTAGAAAATTCTATCTACGACGCAAATGAATTCACTTTTGACCTTGAGAAGTAACCAATGAAAATCAGCCCCCCCCCCCCCCTTCCCCCGATACCACAATTAATCCGCATCAACTCGTTGACCAATATAGTTCCACTACTTTCAGTATGTTAGGGGCTATGTGAATGACAACTATACCCCTTAAAAACATTTTGGGGGTTTTCTTGAATTTGCAATGTTAGAATTTTCTATAATTTTGATATATTTTCTAGTTATGAGTGTACATTAAATAAAAGATTATAAAGTTTGAGCTGTTGCATTTTTTTTAATTTGACTTAATGCTAATATGAAAATGCTCTATGAAATAAATAAATTATGGTCTCGGACCAGGTGTTATATGAATTGAAAAGGGAGGATTGTACTTTCTGATATTTGTTTATTTGTCAAATTATTATGACTGTTTACATGGTTCAGTTTTGTTTATACTTGTATGAAACTGTACTTATTGAAATCTTATAATATTTGTAATCTACTGATTTTATCATTTAAAAATTTGTAATCTACCGATTTTTTCATTTATTATTCTGATATCTTTTTACAGAGAATATAATCAATCAGAGCCACTGTGACGAGTTGGAGAACCATTATGAATTTTCGGAAATGTTCAGAGTTCTTCCAGACATTGTGAAATGTTCGAAATCTAGTGCCAGTGTTATACATAATTTTGGCCATTTGCCTGCTTCAGTTCCTACAGTAGCTTTGTTTTTAGGTGGTCTTATTCAACAAAAGGTTTTCATTTCAGTTTTAGAAGCATAAATTTACAGTATTAGCTGGTTTCAGATATTTTCTCTTAAGCCTAACCCTTGTTCCGATGAGTCTTTGATACTTATTTTGAAAGGAGGCAAACGTATGCTGGCTCGCCCTTTGAATAAACAAGAGGCTCACCAGAGCCTGTATCGCTCACCTGGAGTCTGGTTTTCATTGGACAATTAATCAACTATTTGACCAAGTTTGTTGCAATTGGTTCAATTGTTCTGGGAAAATTTGTTGAAGATTTATTTTTCATAAGGTTTAATGTTAAAATATGGTCCCTGATGGTGGTAGTCCTGGCAGGAAGTTGATAAAATTGACCAGGAATAAGGGTGAACCTTAAATAATTGTAACAGAACCCGACCTCAAATTACACAAATCAAAAACTCCTAAATAGAATTTTGGATTCCCTTCAAAATTTCAGGGTAGGTAGATCTCAACATGGCAAACATTTTTCAATTTACATTTCACTTCTATCTCAAATAGTTTTGGAGATAAATGCAAAAATGTTGAAATTTTGAAAATTTGACAAAAAAGAGCAATAACTCCTAAATGGGTTTTGGGATTTCCTTTAAAATTTCAGGGTATGTAGATCTCAACATGGCAAACATTTTTCAAATTTACATTTCACTTCTATCTTCAATAGTTTTGGAGATAAATGACGAAAAATGTTAAATTTTGAAAATTTGACGAAAAAGGGCAATAACTCCTAAATGGGTTTTGGGATTTCCTTCAAAATTTCAGGTTAGGTAGATCATGTCATGCTGATCAATTTTACCTTAGTCAGATTTTTGATATCTGTAACGGTTTTTAAGTTATAAGCCGAAAACAACACATCCACCCCAATATTCTATTTTTAGCTACAACAGCCATGTTTTATGTCAGATCAAAATAAATTGAGGATCGTTTGTAGAGGACATGTCATAGATCATTCCTATTAAGTTTCAAACCAATCGGCCCAGTGGTTTCAGAGGACAAGATTTTTTAATGAAAAGTTTACGACGGACGTACGGACGGACGACGGACGAAAAGTGATGGTAAAAGCTCACATGGCCTTTGGCCAGGTGAGCTAAAAAGAGCCCACTACTACGGATATCTCGTTAAAATTTGTACGTAGAGTATTTTCGCACATTTACACACTTGAGTTCTCTGTCTTCTGGGATTCTTTGTTTTTTCTAAGGTTTAGTGAAATGTCTGCTGTTAGGTTGTCAGCTCTTGTCTGCTTCGACTCTTATTTAGAGATTAAAATACCTCAGAGCAAGACAGATATATACCGCAGAGGAAATTTGTTGTTATCGCAAAAACCGGTAACGAGTTATGCGACAGAAAGTACATTTCTCTCTCAAGTTCGGACAAATTTTTGTTTACTGCTATTAAATATTTCAAAAGTAAGTTGATGTTTTTAGCTAATAATAGGAATAAGCGCCAATTTCGTATAATAGGGCTGCAGCGGCGGGGGACAACAAAAGGTCCTAGTTTCTTTGAATTTCTTATCCCCTTTGTCATGCGATCTTGTAACGAACGCACAACCCAATATCTCGATTGTTTTATTTACAGCATAGTTCATAAATTAAGTGAGGAAAATTAAAATGGAAAAAATATACTATAAAATATGGACAACTATATTCATGAACAACAAGTTGCTGTGCATTAATTGGGGTCTTGGGCCTGTTGCTGATCAGAAATAAGACAGCTGACACGTCAAGACCTATTTAACATTGGACCTTCGGTGTTACACTTCCAGAATTGCGAAACCTAAGTTATTCATACCATCCTACTGTGAAACCTAAGTTTTTCATATCACCCTACTTTGAAACCTAAGTTATTCATACCACCCTACTGTGAAACCTAAGTTTTTCATACCATCTTACTGTGAAACCTGAGTTTTTCATACCACCCTACTGTGAAACCTACGTTTTTAATACCACCCTACGGTAAAACCTACGTTTTTCATACCACCCTACTGTGAAACCTACGTTTTTCATACCACCCTACTGTGAAACCTAAGTTATTCATACCATCCTACTGTAAAACCTAAGTTTTTCATACCACTTTACTGACTTTGAATAAAAAAGTAACTTAACTACAACTCAACTAAAACCTTTTATAAAAAAAATATCAAAATCTAATAATGAAAAATAAAATTGTATTTCCTTTTCGTTCAAACAGTAGTGTGAATACACTTCCAACAAAATGCAGATAAATTATTGATACTAAAAAATTGTTAAGGTTCATCACCATACGTTGTTACAGGACATGAATATTATATTTGATCACGCTTTAGATTTTCTACTGTTGGCAAAAAAGAAAATTCAGTTGTATGGTAACACTTGTTCTTCATCTTTACCTTCACTCAAATTGTTTCAGCACATACGGAACTGAAAAATAAAAGAACATTTCATATTAATACATTCTTACTTTTATACAATAATGCAACACAGCAATATAATATCAGTTTTCTAACGATTATAATGAGTATTTTATAGCTTTTGTGATTTAGGAAGATTAGTTTTTACAAGGATGGCTATCCGTAGTATAGCTATCGCCCTGATTCTTAAACCGGCAATCTGATCAACTTGCGCTAGAAACTAGGTTGGCTCACTTCGAAGAGAGAAAACCAGTTTATTTAGATCGTGTTCTGGGCTGTTTTTAACACGCAATTACTCATTTGTAGCTCACCTGACCCAAAGGGTCAAGTGAGCTATTCTCATCACTTGGCGTCCGTCGTCCGTTAACTTCTACAAACATCTTCTCCTCTGAAACTACTGGGCCAAATTGAACCAAACTTGGCCACAAGCATCATTAGGGTATCTAGTTTAAAAAATGTGTCCGATGACCCCGCCTGCCAACCAACATGGCCGACATGGCTAAAAAGAGAACATAGGGGTAAACTGCAGTTTTTGTCTTATATCTCAAAAACTAAAGCAATTAGAGCAAAACTGACATGGGGTAAAAATGTTCATCGGGTCAAGATCTACCTGCCATGAAATTTTCAGACGAATCCGTCAACCCTTTGTTGGGTTATTGCCCCTGAATTGTTAATTTTAAGGAAATTTTGCAGTTTTAGATTATTATCTTGAATATTATTATGATTTATAGATAAAGACAAATTGTAAACAGCAAAAATGTTCAACAAAGTAAGATCTACAAATAAGTCGATAAGACCAAAATCATTGATTGACCCCTTATAACATTTTTTGCCCTTTAAAGACGGCATCCAGCGTAAACTTTCCTTTAAAGATCTTTTCCTCTCAAACCTCTGGGCCAATCATTGCCAATTGAGACCAAACTTTGGTGGAATGGTCCTTGGGTGGCCCCCTTCCAAAATTATGTCTGGCATCCCCGACTTCCAACCGACATGGCTCCTGTTACAAAAAATAGAAAAAAAGGGGTGAATTTCAGAAATCTTCTTATATGAAACTACAAGGCCAATTGGAACCAAAGTTGACAGTAATTGTTCTTAGGGGGTTATCTTTCAGAAATTTGTCCAATGACCCGGACTGTTAACCAAGATGGCCGCCACAGCCAAACTTAGTTTAACAATGGGCCCTATGGGAAAATTCATTGAAAAATCTTCTCGTCTTAAACCACTTGACCAATTGGAACCAGACTTGGCAGCAATGGTTCTTAGATGGTTCTCTTACAGAGGTGTGTCCAATGACCCGGACTGTCAACCAAGATGGCCGTCACAACTGAACTTAGTTTAACATAGGGCTCTATAGGAAAATTCATTGAAAAAGTCAGAAACCAGTTGACATATTGGAGCAGGACTTGGCAGCATTGGTCCTTAGGAGGTCCTTTTTCAGAAATGTATCTGATTTCGTGGACTGTGAACCAAGATGGCCGCCACAGCAGAACTTAGTTTAACATAGGACCCTATGGGAAATTCACTCAAAAATCTCGTCTGAAACCACTAAGCCAATTAGAATTAGACTTGGTAGCAATGCTCCTTAGATGGTCCTCTTTCAGAATTTTGTGCGATGACCCAGACTGTCAACCAAGATGGCCCCCACACCCGAACTTAGTTTAACATAGGGCCCTATGGAAAAATTCATTGAGAAATCTTCTTGTCTGAAACCACTTGACATATTGGAGCATGACTTGGCAGCATTGGTCCTTAGGAGGTCCTCTTTCAGAAATGTGTCCAATCACCCAGATTGTCAACCAAGATGGCTGCCACACCAAACTTTGTTAAATATTGGACCTTATAGGAAAATTCATTTAAAAATCTTCTTGTCTGTTTTAGGGCACTATTTGGCTTATGGCCAGGGACTGCCCTTATCAGAGGTATTCTCTTGAAAATATATTTCTGTTTGAACTTTTGTAGTTTACAGTTTTGTGCAATTTAATTTAGTTTTAAATTTGTCTATAATATTTCTCGCTATGGGGCTAATTTATTCAGTAGTTTGCCTAGGTTTTTATTTCTTTATACCCTATTAGTTGGAACAAGATTGCCATATGTCCCCCGCCGTAGAGAAAAGTCGAAGCCCAACAAAATATACAAAATGTGTATTATTGAAAAGGCGATATAGGATCAAGTACATGTGGTGACTAACAATCCTACAAAATTTGAACGAAATCCAATCGGAGGAGTTGCATCCACAATGTGTTGGTATAGTGTTGCATGCACACATTAGTGTGATTACTCCTGTAAAATTTGTCGATTCAAAATCGCGGTTTAACAGGATCAAGTACATGTGATTACTAACAATCCTACAAAATTTGAATGAAATCCGATCAGCGGTCTCAGAGGAGTTGCGTCCACAAAGTGTTGGTATATAGTGTCACATGCATAAAAAGTTAAAGTCCCATAACTCCCGTCAAATTTGTTGAATCAAAATTGTGGTGCGATAGGATTAAGTACATGTCCTACAAAATATGAACAAATTCTTATCAGCAGTCTCAGAGGAGTTGTGTCCACAAAGCGTTCGTATAGAGTTGAATGCAGAAAAAAGTTAAAGTCCCATAACTCCCGAAAAATTGTCTCAGATGAGTTGCGTCCACAAAGTGTTCCCATAGTGCCATATGCACAAAAACGTTAAAGTCCCATAACTCCCGTAACATTTGTCGAATCAAAATTGAGGTGCGAAAGGATAAAGTACAATGCACATATGGAGACTTACAGTCCTACAAAATTTGAACTAAATCCGCTGAGTGGTCTCAGAGGAGTTGCGTCCACAAAGTGTTCTTATTGTGTCAAATGCAGAGAAAAAATAAAGTCCCATAACTCTCGTAAAATTTGTCAAATCAAAAATTGCGGTGTGATAGGATCAAGTACATATGGTGAAAAAGAGTCCTACACAATTTTAACTAAATTCGATCAGCAGTCTCTGAAGAGTTGCGTCCACAAAAAACTGTGACAGACGGACGGATGGACAGACAACCTGACACAAACCATTACGAGGTCCCTTCGTCGCATTGCGGGATGGGGGAGGGGGGACAATAAAATGAGGCATAAAGGACCTTCCACTAGACACTCTCTCAAGTTTGATTCTATTTGGCCCAGTAGTTTCAGAGAAAAACAATTTCTTTCAATCAACCAATCAGAATTAACCATGGTGGCCATATTTATAGTCTGATCGGGACGAAACGAGGAAAACATTTTGTCAATTTTCAAAGTTATTAAGGGGCAAAACTCGATATATGCTTCCTGTCAATTTTAGTTTAATGTTGGCAAGCAGTTTCATCAGAGAAGATTTTTTGAAAACTCTGCCAATCAGAAACAACAATTGCCCACGGTGGCCGTGTTTGTTGCCCTATCAGGACGAAATGAGCAAATTTTATAAAGGACATTAAATATATGCTTCCTGTCAAGTTGAATTCAATTCGGCCCAGTGGTTTCAGAGGAGAAGAATATGTGAAAAGTTAACAGACAGACGGATGGATGACAGATGCCAAGGGATGACCAAAGCTCACATGGCCTTTGGCCAGGTGTGCCAAAAAAGTCTCCCAAACTTAGGAAAGTGGACTCTACAACTGCATAGATTTTGTTTTATTTGTGTGTTTGATATAAGTACATGTATGACTCTACTTTACTTTATTTATTGTTCTTTTTGTATACTGTCAATCTCAAGGGTACAATTATGCATTTTCAATAAACATTATTAAATATTAGCTGTAAATGATATCCTTCTTTAGAGCTGCAAAGATTCCCTCTCGTCATGCCTTTTCATTTAAGAAATCTGTTAAACTACGCAAAAAAATAGACAAAATATTCAATCTGGCCATAAAAACCGATCAACTAGAGACAAAAGACTTTTGTAAAACGTGTCTATAACCAGAAGAAAGGGGGTTTTTCACCGAGTTCCATGACATACAAAATTGTAGTCTGTTTCTGAAAAATGTCGATTTTAAGGTAAAATCTTGGGTTGGGTTCAGAAATTCAGCCCATTATAACCTTTTTCAAAGTAAATGATAATTAGTTATATTTTTAATATAAAACTAGTATGGAACTTCATCTCAAGCGTAAAATTACCCTTCACAACTCAAATGTGTCTCTACTGTTGGATTTACAAAACCTTTAATTTTAAGGTCGAAATTGTCAAAGTCTGTTCGCTCGTTATTCGAACGCCACATCTATTATTCGTATGCTGCATCAAAACATTATCCATTATTATACATTGAACATATAAAAATATAGAAATATGGTTGCTTTGGAAGGTTATAGTCTGTTTCAGAAAAGCAAATAACAGTAAATTCCCAGAAAGCGAATTTTCGCTCGGCCTAATCGGAGACCATAATGAAGAAACTGAATTGGATGCAATTTGGAAATAACGATGTCTAGAAGCATTACAAAAATCCATTTGAAAAGAAAATCATACAGCGGATGGAAAAAATACAGCCAGCCAAAGAGTACATTATGTGCTTAAAAAACGCTGGTTTTGAATGGGGTGGCCTCATAAAAATGCGAAAAATCACCACACCCTTCTTTGCAATTTGTTTCTGTTGATATAGAATATTGGCCATTGAATACAATCTAAAAATATGATTTTTGCTAAATTCTGAATTGACTAAAAGTCCGTATACGATAAAATGTATCAATTCATAAAATACTGGGCGCACACATCTTGTAAAGGGAACATTTAGTGGTGAAATGAATGTGGGACTTGCTGCCCATTGGTCAATATTAAATTAAATAATAAATACATTTAGTGGTGGAATGAATGTGGGACTTGCTGCCCATTGGTCAATATTAAATTAAATACTAACTAATTTTAAACGGCAGTGGTTCTTCCTTAGAAACATATAAGATAAAAAACTTCAAATTAGCTTTCAAGAATGTGGGTAATTTCAACGATTTAAGTGGGTACCCCCCGAGTTTTAGCAAAAATTTATCCCCCCTTTTGAGCCTCATTTTTCGGCATGAAAAGCCATGGGAACGTACCATTTTCGTTGCATTAAATTCATCGGATACATTTCCACTAAATTGAGGTGCTGTTATTTTTCAAGAAATTAATTTATATTTTTATGAAATTTTCTTTCATATCTTGGTAACCCCATATGGAGATAAACATAGAAACCGAATTGGTACTTTGCATTCTAAAACATGTAAAATGAGAGGTGATTTTTATAAATTTTTGTTTTTATTCAGCAAATCTTTCATAAAACGGTGTTATTCGATTTCAAATGAGGAAATACTAATGAACTGCTATTTTTATCACTCGCTGGGCGATCTATAGTCTGTTTCTGAAGAATGTCGATTTTTAGGTAAAATCTTGGGATGGGTTCAGAAATATAATCTAGAATTAAACTGCAAAATTATTTATCTTGTATGGAAACTATTGATAATATAATTAATTATGAAACAAAAGAATTCAGTCAAGATCAAGAGGGTGTTAATGAGGCAACTTTTGAACTGAATAAACTACTTCAATTATTTACTGATAATTCATGTGTCACTCGAAAGCCTAATCAAAAAAAGAAAACTAAGAAGAAAAAGCAAAAGTGGTCAGACCAAACAGTTTCAGATTTTAAACGTCAAATAAACTCTTTAGGACAAAAAATAAGGAACTCGCCTTTTGATTGTAATTTGAAAAATAAGTACTTTAACATGACAAAACAATTTAAAAAAATTGTCAAACAGAAAAAAGTGCAATACAAAAATGAAATATTTAAAAAACTTGAGAATGCTTATGTAAAAAATCCAGATGAATACTGGAAAATACTGAAAGAAATGAAAGATTCCTCAAAGATTGAAAAAGATTCTGAGGAATCAGAAATATTATATAATCTTGAAAAGGCAGAAAAACACTTTCAAAACCAAGGAAATTGTTCTAATATAAACGAAGCTTTTCAAAAGAAGGTTGAACAAGAACTAAATTTAAAAGAAAAAAACATTCTATATAGAGAAGCAACAGATAGACCATTTACAATATCTGAGGTAAAGAGTGTTATAAATAAACTTAAGATGGGCAAGGCATGTGGACCAGATAAAATCCTCAATGAAATTATTAAACATAGTAGTAGTGTTACATTGCAGTCCTATACAAAATTATTTAACATGATTTTAAAAACTGGTTGCTACCCAAAAGCTTGGAACCAGTCCTATATTATTGCCATTCATAAGTCTGGAGATAAAAGTTTGTTAAATAATTATAGAGGAATATCTTTAATGAGTTGCCTGGCAAAAGTCTTTAGTGCACTGCTAAATGATAGACTCACTTCATTTTTAGAAAATAAGTATAATCCATCACAATTTGGATTTAGATCAAATCACAGGACATCAGACTGTATATTTATTTTAAAAAGTCTTATTAATAAATATCTTCACAAAAATAAGAAGAAGATATTCGTATGTTTTGTGGACCTGCAAAAGGCCTTTGACTCCTTATGGAGAAAAGGGCTTATGTACAAAATTTTAGAACTAGGTATTGGAGCAAATATGTATAATATTATTAAAAAACAATTTCAAAATACGGAAAGTGCATTTAAAAATAAAAATCTTCATTCAAAGTTTTTTAACATAGATAAAGGTGTAAGACAAGGAGATGCAGTGAGCCCGACTCTATTTAATATATTCATCAATGACATTAGTCATTTATTTGAACAGAAGGAACAAAGTCCCCCAAAACTTGTTGACTCATATATAGGAAGTCTTCTCTTTGCAGATGATCTAATTATTCTATCAGAAACACAGTCTGGATTGCAAAAAAGTATTGATTCATTGTCACACTATTGTGATAATTGGCATCTAACAGTCAATGTGAAAAGTCAAAAACTATGATTTTTCAAAATAATCCTCCAAAATTAAAACATAACAATATTTCCATGTATAAAGGAGAATTTTTAGAAAATGTCAGCAAATATAAATATTTAGGGTGTGAAATTACAAATAATGGAAACTTTAATTCTTGTACCTTAGAGTTAGCAAATAAAGCTAGAAAAGTATTATTTGCCATCAAGGCCTATACGTCGGATTATGGAAATTTACCGGTAAAGGTATCTTGTAACTTATTTGATACCTTAGTGAAGCCTATTTTGACTTATAATCAAGAGATCTGTTTTATGGACTCTTATATTAAACTATACAGAGCTCAAAGACGAGCTAGCGTAAATACATCTAATGTAGATATTTTATCCTTTATTGATAAAACTCCAATGGAAAAGGTACAACTTGAGTTTTTAAAATATACACTTGGCACAAAAAGAAGTGCAACAAATATTGCTATTAGGGCCGAATTGGGGGTAATTCCTGTTGAATCCTTCATAAAATCCCAATCTATTATGTATCTCTCAAGGCTTCACAATGAAACTTTAAATCCCCTTGTTAAGGAAGCACTGAGTCTTTCAAAAATCTTAGATAATGAAGGTATATACTCCTGGTACACATATGCAAAATCTATAACAGATGAAACAAATAATAAAGTTAATGAAGTACATAAAAGTAAAACTTTAAAAGAGACAAAACAAAAAAGAAATAGTGTGAAAACTACTACTAATATGTATTATTTGGATTTGATCCAAAATAAAATTAATGATTTAAATGAACAAAATAAAATATACTTATATAAATTTATAAAATCAGAATATAAAATGGAATACTACTTGTCCCATCCTAATAAAGAAACACGTAAAATTCTCACTAAATTTAGACTGAGTGACCATGAATTATTAATAGAACTCTTGAGATATAAGAAAGTTCCCAGAAATCAAAGACTATGTCATACGTGTCAGAAACTTGACGATGAAAAACATTTCTTCCTAGAATGCAATAGTAATAGTATTTATAGACAAAAAATGATAGAATACTTCTTGGAAGTATACGACAACTTCCTTGATTTAAACGACATTGCAAAACTTAAACTTATATTAAACCCATCAACGCCCAAAGATATCAATATGGTAGTTTCTTTTATAAAACAGTCATTAGAACTGAGAAAAGGAGACTCTTGACTATATTAGTTATCTGTTTATACATGTATAATAAATTGATGTTCAAATATGTTTTTTTTTTTTTTTTTTTGTATGTGACATTTGTATTGTATTGCTATGACCCAAATGGGTATTGTTTGCAATAAAGTATTAGTTATTATAACCTTTTTCAAAGTAAATGATAATTAGTTATATTTTTAATATAAAACTAGTATGGAACTTCATCTCAAGCGTAAAATTACCCTTCACAACTCAAATGTGTCTCTACTGTTGGATTTACAAAACCTTTAATTTTAAGGTCGAAACTGTCAAAGTCTGTTCGCCCGTTATTCGAACGCCACATCTATTATTCGTATGCTGCATCAAAACATTATCCATTAGTATTTTCTCAAATACACTGACTTTACATTGAACATATAAAAATATAGAAATATGGTTGCTTTGGAAGGTTATAGCCTGTTTAAGAAAAGCAAATAACAGTAAATTCCCAGAAAGCGAATTTTCGCTCAGCCTAATCTGAGACCATAATGAAGAAACTGAATTGGATGCAATTTGGAAATAATGATGTCTAGAGGCATTACAAAAATCCATTTGAAAAGAAAATCATACAGCGGATGGAAAAAATACAGCCAGCCAAAGAGGACATTGTGTGAGATTAACATAGAAACTGTATTGGTATTTTGGATTCTAAATGTGTACTTGTAATAGTGACCTTCAGGCGTACGAAGTCATTAATGAAACCATTTTTTCTAAATTCCCCTTCAAAAAACAAATAATTGCTCATCTTCGCTATCGAGACAATGGGATAATTCTTTTCAATGGAGATTATCTCCAAATATAAAAACTCTTTAAAATTGCAAACCAAGAGCACAAATTATTGAAATTTACTTACAACTACTCATATCATCAAACAATATTTTTTAGATACTAAAATATACAAAAGGAATAGATACAAAGAAACAGGTATTCTAGATATCAAATCATTCCACAAACCAATGGAAACCTTTGCATACTTACATCAATTCTCATCCCACAATGACAAAGTATTCAAAGGTATAGTAAAAGGGGAAATAATTAGACACATATGAAACAACATTGACCCAGAACAAAGAAAACAAGAAATCGAACTAACTATCCAACGATTCTAAAGAGGATATACAGCAACTTGTATTTATTCTACTAAACACTAAAATGGCAACACCATATACTGTGCTATTAAACCAGAATGGTTTTTATCTCCCGGATGGCTGATGAGGATTGGGGAAATCCGAAATATGGTAAATTTCAATTCAAATAAACCAAAACTATAGAAAACTAACATGTCGAACAAAACAATTGATTTAACAGTACCAGCAAGATATTACCTACAATAACAAACATTACTGTTGACTCAACAAACTATATCAAGATGTTATCCTCCAAATATGGAGAGATTTTATCGATATCAATTTACCTATATTACTAGTAAGCATGTGATATTTCATATTTCAACAATCTATTACCTTCAATAATTTTCCTTAATTATCCAACTCAAACAACTATCATATTTAACCCAGAAACAATAAATAAATCAAAACAGCACAAGGTCAAATAATCTCAAGATGGAAGACAAGTGAACTCCGCTGACCTGCAATTCATTTTTGGCTCTCCGGACCGTAGGTCCGAGAGCCTTATGCTGTGGGTAGCAGAATTTTCGTGATTTTGTGAGCTCGAGATCTCCAAAACGGTAACTTACTGCAAATTGTGCATTTGGATGCATTCGGTATTTAGGCTGAAATTGTGCATGCTTTTTTCAAATCTAGTTTTACAGGTGTGGAATGCGAAATTTTGTAATGACCTATATTCCCATTATACACCATTGTAACAAAACAGTTAAAGTCCTTGACATATAATTAAAGTTGCACCGGCTGAATGTTGATAAGAGAAACAAATGGATTACCTATTTATCTTGTAAATTATACACACACAACAGTCAATACAAGATTTGAATGACAGCTATACGGATTAAAGTTTTAGGAAGATACCTAATGATATTTGGGTAAATATATACACATGAAAGCATCAGGGGTAAAGAAGATTTATCTGGGAAGGCGGAGTATATATATTATTGAGCTTTGCTCAATTTTTAGGTAAAAGTAGATACTTGAGATCTCTTTGTTTAACGGTCAGTTGTGCAGTGTTTTGCAACTTGCATAGAGAATATCATGTAAAAACTAGATATACTACCTTCATAACAAAAACTAATTGCTTTCTCAAAAGCATGTTGAAATGGTAAGATTGAAATGAAAATACCGGAGAGCCACGTGGCCATTGGCCTCTTGTTTATCTACAAAACATAATTGGGTTAAAGAGAAATCCTCTAACAGCCATCACACAAAACATAGGACTTAAATAAATTAATTAAATAAATATGTTGTCACACTTATCTACAATTTAATACACATACTAGTACTAGTATATTCATTAATCAATCTAATCTATACTAAATGATTCAGATCAGTTAATTGAGAAGTAGGTGTATGGGCATTGTGTGTAATTGTAATATGTCATATCTTCCTCTTTTTTCCTGTGAAAAACCAGTCTGAAAATATAACGCTTTTAAATGTAAAAAAAAAAATTCTCTACCTACCTACCCACCTGCTGATAGTGTGGGTCGGCAATGCCAAACAAACAATTTTTTAAGGGTGGCCTAATCTGTATGGGCCTTGGTGTAATTGTAATTGCATGTGGATTAAAAAATATTTCTTAAATTAGTCTTTACGGGAGGGAACCGATGTGTAACAGACACATAATCTATTTAAAAAATCGAACAGCTTTCCGAAGTCCCCAGCCGCTAGAGCATCAGAAACCCTTGGACAAGTGAAACATAACAAAATTTTCTCAAAGAGAGAGAATAGAAGGACAAACAATTTGTGGTTATTGCTAAAGTTTTTACAAGTTAATGAGTGGTATAAAGACATTTATACAATATGGGTATAGTGTTGAAATCTTATTTTACCATGTGTATTGAGAATTTATACAAATGTACATTTACTCCTTTTCAATAAACAGAAATGCTTTGATCAAAAGTATTCCGCCTAACAAACTCTTAAAGACAATATTTTTCAATTTTATAAGTTTCGATAGGAGTTTATGTATAAAACCTCCCTTTAGGTCCAAGTGTATAAATATTATTCCAATGCAAGGAGAATATAAATTTTCTAGAACACTTAGATGAACATTTTGTCAATTTTCAAAGTTATTAAGGGGCAAAACTCCTACAAAAATACTTCGACATGACTCATCTTCGAACTCCCTTGAGGTATCATTGAGTTAAAGCTACTGTATAAATATTATCCAAATCGGTCAAGAAATAAATTTGCTAGAGCGCTGACATGAAAATTTTGTCAATTTTCTAAGTTATTATGGGGCATAACTCCTACAAAATTATTTCGACATGACTCATCTTCGAACTCCCTTAAAGTATCATTGAGTTAAAGCTACTGTATAAATATTATCCAAATTGGTCAAGAAATAAATTTGCTAGAGCGCTTACAAGGTGGACGGACGGACAGACAGACGGACGGACGGACGGACGGACGGACGCCCGGCATTACCATATCCCCCGCATCGCGTTGCGGCGGGGGACAATAAATACATTTTCATGAGGATAAGGAATGGTTTGATTTATTCCAAAATTGGATGCAGGGCATCGTAGTTCCAGATGTTTTCACTGCTTATGAAAAACCTGGGTCATTTCTTGTACTTTTGAGAAAAAGGAAAATGACTGGCAACACAAAATGATCAAATAGTTTGAACGTAAGCTAGAAGCAAGCTCATTGAACAACTAACGAATTACACATGTAAATGTCAGTTAGGAAATAATTATCATGATTATCTGGGAAGTCTGCATGGTACAGAAAGACAGGGCATAGCGAATATCTAGTTCAGTGATGCTGAAGGCTGTAAAATTAATAAAGTGATGATTCCATTTTGATAGCTCAGTAAATATACTTTTTCTATTAAAAGGTCTGCCTGATGTAATAAAATGCTCCGCTGGGCGCAGCTAGATACGACCGCAGATGTCGAACCCTGAATAGTTGGGGCAATTATGAACACAACATTCAAGCTTGATACAATACTGAATTTGGATTGTGAATAAATATTTGACACAGCATAGGTTTCTGACACAGAATGAATGTTGTCTAACTTAAAAATGTTTAATTTACCTATTCAAACCATATCAGTATTATTTGTTTTTATATATAAATCAGAAATAACCAATTTAAAATTTAAAATTGGGCACACATATCAATTTCTTGCTACTGCGCAATACTGTGCAATTGAAGATTTCTTGCTATTGCGCAATACTGTGCAATTGAAAATTTCTTCAAATATTTGACACATAATAGGTTTCTGACACAGAATAACTGAAATCAAAGAACTTAGAATTGGTCATATGATTTCAATTTATATTCAATTTTTTGCTTCTTGTGCAATACAATATGCTGTGGAGAATTGCCCCCCCCCCAAAAAAAATAATGATTTACCCCTTTTTTTAGCTTTTGTGCAATACACTATGAAGTTGCACATTGACCTCCCCCCTTCCCCCCCAAAAAAAACAATAAAATTTATTGTAACCCCCCCCTTTTTTTTGCTAAAAAAAATTTTGAAATTTTCTTTTTACTTTATGAAATATGAAATGAGAAAAAATTGCCCCCTCCCCAATTTCTCATTTACCCCCCCCCCCCCCCCCCAATTTTGTTTTCAACCCCTCCCCCCATTTCTTTATACTTTGCAACCATAACAGCCCATTTAAATACACCATAACGTATTAAAATAGAAAATGACATCATAGTCATGGATGGCAAATTTTAAATATACATAATTTAAAAGCAGTTTAGATCAGATAAACTAAAAAGCTTCATCAGCACATTTTATATTGGCAAATTTCCAATGAAGTTCATTAAACTAAAGTTATTGGCAAATTTCCAATGGAATTTGTTAATAAAAAAGTTTTGATAACAGGGCACACATATCAATTTCTTGCTATTGCGCAATACTGTGCAATTGAAGATTTCTTGCTATTGCGCAATACTGTGCAATTGAAAATTTCTTCAAATATTTGACACATAATAGGTTTCTGACACAGAATAACTGAAATCAAAGAACTTAGAATTGGTCATATGATTTGAATTTATATTCAATTTTTTGCTTCTTGTGCAATACAATATGCTGTAGAGAATTGCCCCACCCCCCCCCCCCCCAAAAAAAAAAATTTACCCCTTTTTTAGCTTTAATTTTGGACCGTGATTTGGACCAACTTGAAAACTGGGCCCATAATAAAAAAACTAAGTACATGTTTAGATTCAGCATATCAAAGAACCCCAAGAATTCAATTTTTGTTAAAATCAAACTAAGTTTAATTTTGGACCCTTTGGACCTTAATGTAGACCAATTTGAAAACGGGACCAAAAATTAAGAATCTAAATGCACGGTTAGATTCGGCATATCAAAGAACCCCAATAGTTTAATTTTCGATGAAATCAAACAAAGTTTCATTTTGGACCCTTTTGGCCCCTAATTCCTAAACTGTTGGGACCAAAACTCCAAAAATCAATCCCAACCTTCCTTTTGTGGTCATAAACCTTGTGTTTAAATTTCATAGATTTCTATTTACTTATACTAAAGTTATTGTGCAAAAATCAAGAAAAATGCTTATTTGGGCCCTTTTTTAGCCCCTAATTCCTAAACTGTTGGGACCAAAACTCCCAAAAACATTCCCAACCTTCCTTTTGTGGTCATAAACCTTGTGTTAAAATTTCATAGATTTCTATTTACTTATACTAGAGTTATTGTGCGAAAACCAAGAAAAATGCTTATTGGGCCCTTTTTTGGCCCCTAATTCTTAAACTGTTGGGACCAAAATTCCCAAAATCAATCCCAACCTTCCTTTTGTGGTCATAAACCTTGTGTTTAAATTTCATAGATTTCTATCAACTTATACTAAAGTTATAGTGCAAAAACCAAATGTCTTCGGACGACGACGACGACGACGCCAACGTCATACCAATATACGACCGCAAAAATTTTGCGGTTGTATAAAAAGGAAATAATATGAACCTTACCATCAAAGTATATAAAGTTAATGATTCAAAAATATTCCATTTATCAAACTACAAGAGTTGATACAATACCTGTCTCGCCTGAGTATGCACATGGACAATACAATAATGATTATCTGATACCCGAAATTTTGCAAAGGAAATTTAGGTCAATGTCAAAAGGCAGGTGACATACCAACATGTATCCACTAAGAACTATCTATTGACCAAATATGGTAGGTCTATGTATTAAAGTTGTTGAGAAATGGACCTGATCTCGAAAATGTGACAAAGCCACTCATGCATGCAATTGAGGTCAAAGTCCAGAGACAGGTGTCAGACTTGCATGTAGCCACTAAGAACTATCTATAGACCAAACACGTATGGGTCTAGGTATTACAGTTGCTGAAAAAAGGACTTACAAAATTTGGATGAAAGTCACTCAACCATGAAATTGAGGTCAAGGTCCAGAGACAAGTGTCAGACTGGCATGTTCCCACCAAGAACTATCAATAGACCAAATACAGTGGGTCTAGGTATTAAAGTTTCTGAGAAATGGACTTTAACAATGAACAAGAGGCTCACCAGAGCCTGTATCGCTCACCTGGAGTCTGGTTTTCATTGGACAATTAATCAACTATTTGACCAAGTTTGTTGCAATTGGTTCAATTGTTCAGGGAAAATTTGTTGAAGATTTATTTTTCATAAGGTTTAATGTTAAAATATGTTCCCTGATGGTGGTAGTCCTGGCAGGAAGTTGATAAAATTGACCAGGAATAAGGGTGAACCTTAAATAAATGTAACAGAACCCGACCTCAAATTACACAAACCAATAACTCCTAAATAGAATTTGGGATTCTCTTCAAAATTTCAGGGTAGGTAGATCTCAACAAGGCAAACATTTTTCAATTTACATTTCACTTCTATCTCAAATACTTTTGGAGATTAATGCAAAAATGTTAAAATTTTGAAAATTTGATAAAAAAAGGGCAATAACTCCTAAATGGGTTTTGGGATTTCCTTTAAAATTTCAGGGTATGTAGATCTCAACATGGCAAACATTTTACAAATTTACATATCACTTCTATCTCAAATTGTTTTGGGGATAAATGACGAAAAATGTTAAATTTTCAAAATTTGATGAAAAAAGGGCAATAACTCCTAAATGGGTTTTAGCATTTCTTTCAAAATTTCAGGTTATGTAGATCTTGTCATGCTGATCAATTTTACCCCATGTCAGATTTTTGATATCTGTAACGGTTTTTAAGTTATAAGCCAATAAAATGCTCCGCTGGGCGCAGCTAGATACGACCGCAGATGTCGAACCCTGAATAGTTAGGGCAATTATGAACACAACATTCAAGCTTGATACAATACTGAATTTGGATTGTGAATAAATATTTGACACAGCATAGGTTTCTGACACAGAATGAATGTTGTCTAAGAACTTAAAAATTTTTAATTTACCTATTCAAACCATGTCAGTATTATTTGTTTTTATATATAAATCAGAAATAACCAATTTAAAATTTAAAATTGGGCACACATATCAATTTCTTGCTATTGCGCAATACTGTGCAATTGAAGATTTCTTGCTATTGCGCAATACTGTGCAATTGAAAATTTCTTGAAATATTTGACACATAATAGGTTTCTGACACAGAATAACTGAAATCAAAGAACTTAGAATTGGTCATATGATTTCAATTTATATTCAATTTTTTGCTTCTTGTGCAATACAATATGCTGTGGAGAATTGCCCCCCCCCCCCAAAAAAAAAATAAATTACCCCTTTTTTTAGCTTTTGTGCAATACACTATGAAGTTGCACATTGACCCCCCCTCCCAAAAAAAAAAAAACAAAAAACAATAAAATTTATTGTAACCCCCCCCTTTTTTTGCTAAAAAAAATTTGAAATTTTCTTTCTACTTTATGAAATATGAAATGAGAAAAAAATTACCCCCTCCCCAATTTCTCATTTACCCCCCCCCAAATTTTGTTTTCAACCCCCCCTCCCCCATTTCTTTATACTTTGCAACCATAACAGCCAATTTAAATACACCATAACATATTAAAATAGAAAATGACATCATAGTCATGGATGGCAAATTTAAAATATACCTAATTTAAAAGCAGTTTAGATGAGATAAACAAATAAAATGCTCCGCTGGGCGCAGCTAGATACGACCGCAGATGTCGAACCCTGAATAGTTGGGGAATTATGAAAACAACATTCAAGCTTGATACAATACTGAATTTGGATTGTGAATAAATATTTGACACAGCATAGGTTTCTGACACAGAATGAATGTTGTCTAAGAACTTAAAAATTTTTAATTTACCTATTCAAACCATATCAGTATTATTTGTTTTTATATATAAATCAGAAATAACCAATTTAAAATTTAAAATTGGGCACACATATCAATTTCTTGCTATTGCGCAATACTGTGCAACTGAATATTTCTTGCTATTGTGCAATACTGTGCAATTGAAAATTTCTTGAAATATTTGACACATAATAGGTTTCTGACACAGAATAACTGAAATCAAAGAACTTAGAATTGGTCATATGATTTCAATTTATATTCAATTTTTTGCTTCTTGTGCAATAGAATATCCTGTGGAGAATTGCCCCCCCCCCCAAAAAAAAATAATAATTTACCCCTTTTTTTAGCTTTTGTGCAATACACTATGAAGTTGCACATTGACCCCCCCCCCCTAAAAAAAAACAAAAAACAATAAAATTTATTGTAACCCCCCCTTTTTTTGAAAAATTACCCCCTCCCCAATTTCTCATTTACTCCCCCCCCTAAATTTTGTTTTCAACCACCCCCCCCCCCATTTCTTTATACTTTGCAACATTAACAGCCCATTTAAATACACCATAACATATTAAAATAGAAAATGACATCATAGTCATGGATGGCAAAGTTTAAATATACATAATTTAAAAGCAGTTTAGATGGGATAAACAAAAAAGCTTCATCAGCACATTTTATATTGGCAAATTTCCAATGGAATTTGTTAATAATAAAGTTTTGATAACAGGGCACACATATCAATTTCTTGCTATTGCGCAATACTGTGCAATTGAAAATTTCTTCAAATATTTGACACATAATAGGTTTCTGACACAAAATAACTGAAATCAAAGAACTTAGAATTGGTCATATGATTTGAATTTATATTCAATTTTTTGCTTCTTGTGCAATACAATATGCTGTGGAGAATTGCCCCCCCCCCCCCCCCCAAAAAAAAAAAAAAATTTACCCCTTTTTTAGCTTTAATTTTAGACCCCGATTTGGACCAACTTGAAAACTGGGCCCATAATAAAAAAAACTAAGTACATGTTTAGATTCAGCATATCAAAGAACCCCAAGAATTGAATTTTTGTTAAAATCAAACAAAGTTTAATTTTGGACCCTTTGGACCTTAATGTAGACCAATTTGAAAACAGGACTAAAAATTAAGAATCTAAATGCATGGTTAGATTCGGCATATCAAAGAACCCCAATAGTTCAATTTTCGATGAAATCAAACAAAGTTTAATTTTGGACCCCGATTTGGACCAACTTGAAAACTGGGCCCATAATAAAAAAACTAAGTACATGTTTAGATTCAGCATATAAAAGAACCCAAAGAATTCGATATTTGTTAAAATCAAACTAAGTTTAATTTTGGACCCTTTGGACCTTAATGTAGACCAATTTGAAAACGGGACCAAAAATTAAGAATCTAAATGCACGGTTAGATTCGGCATATCAAAGTACCCCAATAGGTCAATTTTCGATGAAATCAAACAAAGTTTAATTTTGGACCCTTTTGGCCCCTAATTCCTAAACTGTTGGGACCAAACTCCAAAAATCAATCCCAACCTTCCTTTTGTGGTCATAAACCTTGTGTTTAAATTTCATAGATTTCTATTTACTTATACTAAAGTTATTGTGCAAAAACCAAGAAAAATGCTTATTTGGGCCCTTTTTTAGCCCCTAATTCCTAAACTGTTGGGACCAAAACTCCCAAAAACATTCCCAACCTTCCTTTTGTGGTCATAAACCTTGTGTTAAAATTTCATAGATTTCTATTTACTTATACTAGAGTTATTGTGCGAAAACCAAGAAAAATGCTTATTGGGCCCTTTTTTGGCCCCCAATTCTTAAACTGTTGGGACCAAAACTCCCAAAATCAATCCCAACCTTCCTTTTGTGGTCATAAACCTTGTGTTTAAATTTCATAGATTTCTATTAACTTATACTAAAGTTATAGTGCGAAAACCAAATGTCTTCGGACGACGACGCCAACGTCATACCAATATACGACCGCAAAAATTTTGCGGTCATATAAAAACAACACATGCACCCCTATATTCTATTTTTAGCTACGACAGCCATGTTTTATGTCAGATCAAAATAAATTGAGGATCGTTTGTAGAGGACATGTCACAGATCATTCCTATTACGTTTCAAACCAATCGGCCCAGCGGTTTCAGAGGAGAAGATTTTTGAATGAAAAAATTTTGAAAATTTGACAAACTAGAGGCTCTCAAGAGCCTGTATCGCTCACCTGGATTTAACTTTTCATTTTGAGCAGACCTAAAAATTTAAGTGTTGCAGTCAATTTGGCTGTTTTTTCTATAGGATTTTAAACTAATTTCAGCTGTGGCAGTCATATTGGTTTTGTCCAGGTCAACAGATACATTTCCAAAAGAGAACCATCTAAGGACCATTTCTGCTAAGTCTTGTTCCAACTGGCTAAGCGGTTTCAGACAAGAAGTTTTTAAATGAATTTTCCTACAGGGTCCAATATTTAACAAAGTTCGGTGTGGTGGCCATGTTTGTTGACAATCTGGGTGATCGGACATATTTCTGGAAGAGGACCTCCTAAGGACCATGCTGCCAAGTCTGGCTCCAATATGTCAAGTGGTTTCAGACAAGAAGATTTTTCAATGAATTTTTCCATAGGGCCCTATGTTAAACTAAGTTCGGGTGTGGCGGCCATCTTGGTTGACAGTCTGGGTCATCGCACAAAATTCTGCAAGAGGACCATCTAAGGACCATTTCTTCCAAGTATAATTCTAATTGACTTAGTGGTTTCAGACAAGAAGATTTTTGAGTGAATTTCCCATAGGGTCCTATGTTAAACTAAGTTTGGCTGTGGCGGCCATCTTGGTTAACAGTCCGGGTCATTGGACATATTTCTGAAAGAGAACCTCATAAGAACTATTACTGCCAACTTTGGTTCCAACTGGACTTGTAGTTTCATATAAGAAGATTTTTGAAAGTCAACCCCCTTTTTTTTTCTACTTTTAGTAACAGCAGCCATCTCGGTTGGAAGTCGGGGATGCCAGACATATTTTTGGAAGGGGGCCACCCAAGGCCCATTCCACCAAAGCTTGGTCTCAATTGGACAAGTGGTTTGAGAGGAAAAGATCTTTAAAGGAAATTTTACACTGGATGCCGTCTTTAAAGGGCAAAAACTCCTATAAGGGGTCAATCAATGATTTTGGTTATGTTGACTTATTTGTAGATCTTACTTTGTTGAACATTTTTGCTGTCTACAATTTGTTTTTATCTATAATAATATTCAAGATAATAATCTAAAACTGCAAAATTTCCTTAAAATTAACAATTCAGGGGCAATAACCCAACAAAGGGTTGACCGATTCGTCTGAAAATTTCACGACAGGTAGATCTTGACCTGATGAACATTTTTACCCCATGTCAGTTTTGCTCTAATTGCTTTAGTTTTTGAGATATAAGACAAAATCTGTGGTTTACCCCTATGTTCTATTTTTAGCCATGTCGGCCATGTTGGTTGGCAGGCGGGGTCATCGGACATATTTTTTAAACTAGATACCCTAATGATACTTGTGGCCAAGTTTGGTTCAATTTGGTTCAGTAGTTTCAGAGGAGAAGATTTTTGTGAAAGTTAACGGACGACGACGGACGACGACGGACGATGGACGACGACGGACGACGGACGCCAAGTGATGAGAAAAGCTCACTTGACCCTTTGGGTCAGGTGAGCTAAAAAAGGGCAACAACTCCTAAATGGGTTTTGGGATTTCCTTTCAAATTTCAGGGTAGGTGGATCTCAACATGGCAAACATTTTTCAAATTTACATTTCACTTCTATCTCAAATAGTTTTGGAGATAAATGACAAAAAATGTTAAAATTTTGAAAATTTGACGAAAAAAGGGCAATAACTCCTAAATGGGTTTTGGAATTTCTTTCAAAATTTCAGGGTAGGTAGATCTTGTCATGCTGATCAATTTTACCCCCATGTCAGATTTTCGATATCTGTAGCAGTTTTTGAGTTATAAGCAAAAAACAGCAATTTACGCCTATGTTCTATTTTTAGCAACAGTGGCCATGTTTTTCATCGGATCAATATAAAATGAGGATAGTTTGTGGAGGACATGTCATATATCATTCCTATGAAGCCTCGATCCAATCTGCCCAGCTGTTTCAGAGGAGAAGATTTTTGAAAATCAGCCAATCAGAAACAAGAATTGCCTCTGGTGGCCATGTTTCTTGACCAATCAGAACTAAATGAGGAAACTTTGTTGAGGACCTTCCATACACCACTCATGCAAAGTTTGGTTGGAATTGGCCAAATGATTTCTGAGGAGAAGATGTTTGAATGAAAAGTTTACGACGGACGGACGGACGGATGGATGGACGGACGACGGACGAAAAGTGATGGCAAAACCTCACATGGCCTTTGGCCAGGTGAGCTAAAAAGTGACAAAGTCACTCAAAGATGAAATTGAGGTCAAGGTCCCAAGCCAGGTGTCAGACTGCCATGTACCCGACTAAATATGGTTGGCCTAGGTTTTACAGTTGCTGAGAAATGGACTTAACCACAAAACTTGGACGCAGATTTTAAATTCATGTTTATGAAGTCAGTGAACCATGAAAATGAGGTCAGTGTCACAGGACAAATATCCTTCGACAAACCTTATACGATAAGCTACCTTATGGACCATAAATCATAATTGTAGGTATGTGCAAAGTTATTAAAGTTTTACAAAAGTTTACGCCGCCCTCACTGTCGCTGCCGGAAAGTAAAACCTATATCCCGCCTGCGCAACATTTCGTTGCAGGCAAGAGTTCTGAGTTAAATAAAATCAGATAATTCACCCAGTGAAATCGAAAGTCATATTTCACTCTAGGAAGTGACGTAACAATAGCCGTCGCCAACAACGTTGCCATACAAAGGTTGGCGCGCAGTCATATAAAAACATAATCCCTGGTATTTTCTCGCTAAATCTTCTGAATAAATGGAATATTTCAATGTAATAAACAGAATAACTAATCTTGAAATGTGAATACAAAACATCTACAACTCGAGACTGAAAAAAAACTAATCACTCGACCTGCAAATATTCCAAATGGTGTTTGTCTATAATTCTGCACATATTCTGATGCAAAATAATTTAAGAAAATTTTTTTTTTTTAATTTTCACCCATATGGGGTACCATACAGGGTATCCTGTCCAAAAGTACCTGTCGTTACTTGTGCCCGGTTACTTTGCATCAGAAATGCTCAAAAAAGATACGATTTCCTGACAGATATCCAGTTCTCCCAGATGATGTTATCGAAAAGTCGTGTTACAACATCGCGATATTTTTC
Source organism: Mytilisepta virgata (assembly GCA_028015205.1). Lineage (NCBI taxonomy): Eukaryota > Metazoa > Mollusca > Bivalvia > Mytilida > Mytilidae > Mytilisepta > Mytilisepta virgata. The sequence goes on from CM051520.1 coordinate 48,018,028, forward strand.
ATGTGTTTGCGAATGTTTTAAGGCTTCAAACGCATCTACGGTGAAAACGAAGTCGGTGACCATATGATTTTTTTACATCATTGAATTTGTAAGAAAAAAGAGAATAAAATATCATTTTTTGAAAAAAATCTATGGACTGTAGAATGTTATTCAATTATTTATGTACATAACATACTGATTTTCTATTGACTTTCCCTATTAATTCTAGGTAAAAAGCATAGTTCAACCTCCTCATTTCAAAGTTGAATTCCCATGAAATGAACTTGGTGACCTATATATCTTTTTACATAGCTGACTTCCAAAAGTCCAGTTCTTTTCACTGTTAAAATTTTAAAAAATTCTATGGATTTTTTATTTACTGAATCTTGACCTTAAATCAATGGTTAGTATAAGTCACTTTATCTCTTAATTGATAAGCCATGTGGGATCTCCTGTAGTTGGTGATCGCAATACTGGTATACCAGTAATAATAAACATAAGGATAACATCCTTCAAACCAGCAATCACCTACATGGAATTGGTAGAGAATAGAGATGCTGCTACTTTATTACCCATCATTAGAAAGGCAATCACTAATATCGAAACAAAACTGCAACTGCAACATGCAACATCAACCATTCAGTAAATTTTGTTGACCCTGAAACTGGTGTGCATACCCAAGCAATTGAATCCTACTGGGCCAAGGCTAAATGCAAGTTCAAGGAAATGAAAGGAGTATCATCTGACCTTCTTCCAAACTATCTTAATGAAAGAATGTGGAGAGATTGTTGGGGCTCAAGTAAAGATGATTCACCAACATCATGGCCCACATTTCTGAACAGTATCCGGTGTAATTAGTTAATTAATACAATTTAGACAGACAATGCATTATTAGTAGTTTAGTGCTTTCTAATGAACTTTTTTTTTTATAGTGCTCCAACTTTATCATGTGTATAATGATTCTTTATTCAATGTCATTGATATGTCAATACACTTAAAAACAACTTGACATAGCATAATCCATTTTGGGATTCTGTGTCCGGAGCTTTTTTTCTGACTTGGCCGCCCACTGAATCCCTTATAAACCACTAATAACTCTATTCGGGAAAATCAAAACTGGACCCCCACTATCATTCCGCCACTCGGTACGTTTTGAATTTCATCTGGCAGTCCGAAAACAGGTAATTCTCCATTAGTAGACAAATTTTACTTTTCAAAAAGCCTAAAATGAATTAAATCCTTTTACTATTTCAGCAGTTATGGCTCAAGATTCCAAGACTCCGCTTCTGATTGACTGGCGGCAGCCATTGTTGTTTTAATTTGAATATCCCTACCATGATGCATGTTTTTTCATTATAGTCTGTTTCATTTTTCCATTTTAACATTATCAATAGAAATAAGTGAAAGGAACCACAAGATGACGGAAATTAATATAAAGGAGAGCAATTTGCCACTTCTTTGGGATTTGTTTACTTGTTGGTAGTCTAATTACATAAATAAACAAATCGCTCACCTACATGTAGCCGTTTTGTTTCACGGACCGGGAAGATTTATGCAAACTTTGTAAAGGACCTTCCATAGATGCTCCATACCAAAAATCAGTTCATTTGGCTTTACAATTTCAGAGAAAAAGTTTTAAAGTTTGACCAATCAGAACATGTAAATGCTCATGGCGGCCATTTTGTTTCACGGACCTGGATGATTTATGCAAATTTTGTAAAGGACCTTCCACAGATGCTCCATACCAAAAATCAGTTCAATTGGCTTTACGGTTTCAGAGGAGAAGAAGTTTTAAATTTGGACCAATCAGAACATGTAAATGCTCATGGCGGCCATTTTGTTTCACAGACCGGGATGAGTTATGCAAACTTGGTAAAGGACCTTCCATAGATGTTCCATACCAACTAGAGGCTCAGCCCACTGAGCCTGTATCACTCACCTGACAAAATGCTTCTACAAACTTCCATTAATTCTTTGGTTGAATTTGCTTCAAGAGTTTCAGAGCAGATGATCAAAATATATTTTTCTCATAGGGTCCAAAGTTAAAAGTAATTCTCCCCTGGCGGCCATGTTTTTTTCAGATTTGAACATAATGAACCAACTTTGTAAAGGACCTTCCATACATCATTCCAGTAGAGTTTTATTCAATTTGCTATTATAGTTTTAGAGGAGATGATCAAAATATGTTTTTTTTTATAGGCATGTATGTTAAACTATGTTCCTGCTGTCAGCCATGATGTTTGTCACATTCGAAAGAAATGAGCAATCCCTCTAAAGGACCTTCCATACATCATTCCAGAACAGTTTGGTTAAATATGCTTCAACAGTTTCAGAGGAGATGATCAAAATATGTTTGTCCCATAGGGTCTAATGTTAAACCACGTTCCTCGTTGGTGGTTATGTGTGTTGTCGAATTGGAACGAAATGAGCAATCTTTGTTAAGAACCTTCCACGCATCATTCAAGTACAGTTTGATTCAATTTGCTTCAATAGCTTCAGAGCCTTTGATCAAAATATGTTTTTCCCATAGGGTCCAATGTAAAACTATGTTCCTTGCTGGCGGCCATGTTTTTTGTTGGATCCGACTGAAATGAGCAATCTTTTGTAAGGACCTCCAATACATCATTCCTGAAATGAACGGCTGTACCAAGAGAGCTTAATATGACCCAAGAAGCACCACAGTACCCATGTTAATTTATAAAGTGCTCTCCATCCCCTAATTTGGTAGTTTGTAGAATAGTCTCCATGTTTTTTGCACCATCAGCACAATAAATTTACAAATGAACCCCAAATAGCAACAGACTGGGTTAAAGTGAACACACTTTTCTGAACGTTTTATATATGAATTTTGTACAAAATGACTCTCAATAGTTATCTCTTTTCCAAGATGTGTTGGGCCAAATTGACCCCCCCCTCCTCCTTTGAATGCCCAGAGAAAACACTGTAGCCTTAATCTGAATGTTTTGCTTAATGATAAAACAAGATCTGTTGAATATGTTTGACAATGAACAAGAAACAATATTTATCAATGAACTGTATGAGGTCTTCATTACAAATTTCAGCAAACTTAGTAAAGGACCTTCCTTCCATACATCATTCCTGTAAAGTTTGGTTAAATTTGCTCAAGTAGTTTCAGAGGAGATGAACTTTAACATGTTTTGCCATAGGGTCCAAGTTAAACTATGTCCTGCGCTGGCAGAAATGTTTTACAGCAGATCGGAAAAATTTCAACAATCTCAGTATAGGACCTTCCATACATCATTCCTGTAAAGTTTGGTTAAATTTGCTCAAGTAGTTTCAGAGGAGATGAACTTTAACATGTTTTCCATAGGGTCCAATGTTTAACTATGTCCTGCGCTGGTAGCCATGTTTTACGGCAGATCGGAAAAATTTTGGCAATCTTAGTAAACGACCTTTCATACATCATTCCTGTAAAGTTTGGTTAAATTTGCTCAAGCAGTTTCAGAGGAGATAAACTTTAACCTGTTTTCCCATAGGGTCCAATGTTAAACTATGTCCTGCGCTGACAGCCATGTTTTTTGGCAGATCGGAAAAATTTCGGCAATCTTAGTAATGGACCTTCCATACATTATTCCTGTAAAGTTTCATTAAATTTGCTCCATTGGTTTTAGAGGAGATAATCAATATGTGAAAGTTTACGGATGACGGACGGACGAGGGATGCCAAGTGATGGCAAAAGCTCACATGGCCTTTGGCCAGGCGAGCTAAAAATCAGTTCATTTGGCTTTATGGTTTCAAAGGAGAAGAAGTTTTAAATTTCGACCAACCAGAACATGTATATGCTCATGAGGGCCGTTTTGTTTCATGAACTGGGATGATTTATGCAAATTTTGTAAAGCACCTTCACTAGATCCTCCATACCAACTAGAGTCTCTCAAGAGCCTGTATCGCTCACCTGGATTTAACTTTTCACCTTGAGCAGGACTAAAAATTTAAGTGTTGCAGTAAATTTGGCTGGTTTTTCTATAGGGTTCTATCTTAAACTAAGTTCAGCTGTGGCAGCCATCTTGGTTGACAGTCCAGGTCAATGGACACATTTTAAAAAGAGAACCATCTAAGGACCATTACAGCTAAGTCTTGTTCCAACTGGCTAAATGGTTTCAGACAAGAAGATTTTTAAATGAATTTTCCCATAGGATCTTATATTTAACTATTGGCGGCCATTTTGGTTGACAATCCAGGTGATCTGACATCATTCTGAAAGAGGACCATCTTAGGACCAATGCTGCCAAATTTAGTTCCAATAGGCTCAGTAGTTTCAGACAAAAATTTTTTGAGTGAATTTCCCATAAGGTCCTGAGTTAAACTAAGTTTGGCTGTAGCGGCAATCTTAGTTCACAGTCCACGAAATCCGACACATATCTGAAAGAGGACCTCCTAAGAACCACTGCTGCCAATATGTCAAGTGGTTTCAGACAAGAAGATTTTTCAATGAATATTCCCATAGGGCCCTATGTTAAACTAAGTTCAGCTGTGGCGGCCATCTTGGTTAACAGTCCAGGTCATCGGACAAATTTCTGAAAGAAAACCTCCTAAGGACCATTACTGCCAAGTTTGGTTCTTATTGGCCTTGCAGTTTCATAGAAGAAGATTTTTGAAATTAATACCCCCTTTTTCTATTTTTAGTAACAGCAGCCATGTCGGTTGGAAGTCAGGAATACCGGAAATACTTTATGAAGGGGACCACCCAAGGACCATTCCATCAAAGTTTGGTCCCAATTAACCCAGTGGTTTCAGATGAAATGACCTTTAAAGGAAAGTTTATGCCAGATGCCGTCTTTGAAGGGCAAAAACTCCTATAAGGGGTCAATCAATGATTTTGGTTATGTTGACTTATTTGTAGATCTTACTTTGTTGAACATTTTTGCTGTTTACAGTTTGCCTTTATCTATAATAATATTCAAGATAATAACCTAAAACTGCAAAATTTCCTTAAAAATAGTAATATAATAAAGATGTATGTAAAGTTTTTTTTTCTTTCTAAGGACACATTTATGCCTAAGGAGGAATGTGAATGAACATGACACATCCTCTGTGAAAATCTCTCCCCCACCCTTGATTTTCATTCTGTGGTGAAAGGGGAAAAAACACTCAACTAGATGAAAAAAATGGCATTGCTGTACATATTCTATTTGTTACATTTAACTTTAGCCTTTTAAATTCTGAAATCAGTTTTATCATTTACTTAATATTCTCAATATCAGGCTCAACTCCTACCATGTTTTTCCAATCTTATGGAAAAAATAAATCCAAGAACAAATACAGTTGATAACAAACGAGCACACATAAATTTGAATAAGAAAAATCTTAATCTTGTATATGTGAAAAAAAATCATTATTGTTAAATGTAGATGCCCCTGGGGACTTAATTTGGAAATAAAATATCGTATCTTATAACTACTATTTAATTTAACATTACTGTCATTAGTCTTACAAGAAAAAAAATTACATTGCAGTCCCCCATCTTTTTTTAGTTCCTCTCGGGATAATTGTAATTAGACTACCAACATGTAAACAAATCCCAAAGAAGTGCCAAATTGCTCTCTTTTATACTTATTTTCTGTCATTTTGTGGTTCCTTTCACTTATTTCTATTGATAATGTTAAAATGGAAAAATGAAACAGACTATAATGAAAAACGTGCATCATGGGAGGGATATTCAAATGAAAACAACAATCTGAAGCGGAGTCTTGGAATCGTGAGCCATAACTGCTGAAATAGTAAAAGGATTTAATTCATTTTAGACTTTCTGAAAAGTAAAATTTGTCTACTAATGGAGAATTACCTTTGGGACTGCCAGATGAAATTCAAAATGTACCGAGTGCTGGAATGAGAGTGGGGGTGTTCAGTTTTGATTTTCCAAAATAGAGTTATTAGTGGTTGATAAGGGATTCAGTGGGCAGCCAAGTCAGAAAAATAGCTCCGACACAGAATCCAAAAGGGATTATAATTTAGCCATTCCACCTAACGCCAGGCGGAGCTGTTTTTCCGGAATTTATTTTAAAACTGGATTAAAAAATATTAATCACCTATCTATAGATGATTTGGTACCAGATATAACGTTTACAATCGATGTTTCCGCCCTGTGCTGCACCTAGCGTTAACTAGAATTGCTAAATATTATAGTATTAATGAATGGGTGTTTTCATAATGGCCCTGTTATATGTCCAAGGTCTGTAATAATGGCCTGAGGGTTGCTGTAATGGCCCGAGGCAACGCCGAGGGCCATTACAGCACCAGAAGGCCATTATTACAGACCGAGGACATATAACAGGGCCATTATGAAAACACCCATTTCTTAATACTTTTATTAACCAGTTTGTATATAACATTTGCATTAATCCGAATAGCACAAATATAATGGTAAGTAAGCAAAACCTGTGAGAACTGTTTTAAAGAATTATTTCGGATAGTTTTTTTCAAAAATATGTTTTAAAATGTTCTAGTTTGCTCATCCTGAAATTTCCAAGTGGAGTATTAAAAAAAGCAGCCATTTTGAAAAAGCCGTAATAACCGGTTATTATGAAAAAAATTCTGTAATGGCCCGGTTATTATGAACAAAATGCTGTAATGGCCCTGCTGTAATGCATTCATTTTGCTCATAAAGATAAGGCATTTTTAACGTATTTTACCTTACTGGTTAATAAAGTGGAATAACAGATTATTTATTACCAGCACGGATAATCCCACACAAAACAGCAAACAAAACAATATTCTGTTTTGTTGCATATCTGGCCATATTCTTTTCTTCTTCTTGATTTAGTGTTTTTTCTGGCTTAAGTCGAATCATACTTTCTCACGGGTGTCGACCTTGGTCAAAGAGATCGTTAAGGGAGGGGAATGACTTGATTAAAAATGTAGAAAATAGTCAGAAGATACAAAACGGGAACGACAGTTTTAGAGAAAACGGAAATTGATGTGGTCTGTTATCATTTTGTCTAGTGTATTACACATTCCCATTCTAATATCTTTTATTTAGGTTAAAATTAAAATTATTTTGATTTTGAAATTTTTCTCAGTAATGCCTAGAACAAATATCTTTTTTTAAAGGTTTACAGAATTGTCTAGATATTCTTTACTGTACCTCTTGAAAGTTACAGGTTAGCATTGATAAAAGTTATTATATTTTTTATTCAAACGGTAAATCTTTTATAGATGAGTTTAAAATCACACAAGGCTGCTTGACCCCCGGGCTTGACCAGACAACACCAAACTAATGATACTGAAAGAACTAACCACCGAAATTGCTCCGATCTTAACCATCATTAACAATTTGTCAATGGAGAAAGGAAAGATACCCGCGAACTGCAAATGTCACCCCGGCATATAAGAAAGCTCAGAAATACATCTGACCATATCCTCAGAAAACGACTGCCATAAACTCCAAGAAGACCTGGACAAACTGGCAAAATGGGAAAAACTTTGGAAAATGGAGTTCCACCCTGAAAAAAGCAGCGTCCTCACAGTCACAAAAAAGAAAAATCCAATCAAGTGGGACTACAAACTCCACTGCCATACTCTGGAGCTTGAAACATCGACTAAATACCTAGGCTGCACCATTGCAAATGATCTAGATTGGGAAGAACACATTATAAACAGCACAGGAAAAGCCAGACGAAGCCATGGTTTCTTACATCTAAACCTCAACATCAGCTCAAAATCCACCGAAGAGCATGCCTATAAAATATTAGTAAGACCGCAAATGGAATACGCCACGACAGTATGGGACCCGTACCAGCAAGACCACATAGATAAAACTGAAAAAGTACAAAGACGAGCTGCACGATATGTAACCAGTAGACATAGAAATAGATCAAGTGTCAGCAACATGATATCTGAATTAGGATGGAAAAGCATACAAACAAGACGAAAAGAAGCTCGACTCATCATGTGTTACAAAATAACAAATGACCTTGTACCCATAGACAAGAGTAAATATCTACAACAACCAACGAGAAGCTCAAGTCGGACAGGACATCATACTTACAGGAAATGGTCCTTCGTAAACACCCTCAAGGATTGGAATAAACTGCCTCCAGATATCGCCATAGCAAAGTCTCTTGAGGTATTCAAGTCTCAAGTGACCAAAACGTCTAACTAAATCAACTCAACAATTTGTTTTTAACCTGTTTTTAATTATGCGCAAATTGCCAGCATATTCATCATGTTGAGTGAGTATTTGCAAGAAGAAGAAGAAGAAGAAGAAGAAGAACGAGAATTTGAATTTTTCAATACCCTTTATTGTATAAAAAACAAAATATCACGGACAGTATATATCACAATGGTATTTGAAAATTCAAAATGTTTACATAATATAAAATACAAAGTACAATACCTACCATTATAATAACTGACAAGCTTCATACAAATTTTACAAATACATGAAAATATTTACATTTACAGCCAAATAAGCGTACATTCAAATATCAATGTAATTTAAATGAAAGTTTTATAAATGACTTTGTCCAACTGATCAAAGTCAGTTTGAATTGATACACGTCAATCCAAACTTTAACGCTTTGAAACACGACGATTACCTACCTAACATCAAAATAAAAAATCCTATTCAAAATGACTTTGTCCAAATGATCAAAGTCAGTTTAGACTGACACAAGCCAGTCTAAACTTTAACCTTTATAAAATCACGATTACAATAACTATATCAGAAAAAAAATATACAAAAAACCTTTACATTTAGCCCATTGTAGTACGTTTGAAAAATACAAAAATATGCAACAAAAATCAGTTAACTTTAAACATTTACAATAAGCTTGTCATCTGAAATTTTACATAAAATATCAGTATAACACTAAAAATTTGAAAAAAAATCAAGATTATTTACAAACCTATAATAAGAATGTTCAATTTGAAGACTGACCCGGATCGGAATTCCTGTAGGACGTCAGTATTTCCTCCACCTGTTCTGATGTGCTGGACTGTGACGTAGTTCGCCTTCTTGGTTTGAGTGGTTATCCAGAGAAACAGGCGTCTTGGTATCCTATTCCTCTTTACCCATCGTAGCGTCTTGGTACATTCTCCCAAGACGACTGTTCCATCACTCATTACGGTGGTCAAACTTCAGAAGATTGTCTCCGGTCCGGACAGTTGACCCTAGGTGACGTTGGGTCAGCTGGAACTGCATTTTTGTCTGGACAGCTGACCCTAGGTGACGTTGGGTCAGCTGGAGATGGGTAATGGTCTTGACAGCTAGCCTTAGATTGTGTTTGGCTAGTTGTACTGTGGATTGATCCTCGACAGAAGTGTAACCAACAGCAGATGGTCCAAAAACGAAAGCTAAAACAGAAAGCTGGGCAGAAAAAAAATAATTGAGCAATCTGTGTAACAGTTGAACAAGAGGTGCTAATCTAGGACAAGAAACAAACATATGCACTAAATCCTCTTGATTACCACAAAAAATTACAAGCAACAGACTGTACATAACCTGATTCACGATAAAACTTGGATGTTGATATTGCTCCGTGAAGAAATCTCCAGTTCAAATCACCTTCCTGCATATTGTGTGGTTTGTCATACACATGACTATACATATTATTTGGAGAAAAATCTGTCCCTTAATATGAATTCCAGGGAGCTAAATTCTTTTTTGTACGTGAAATGTTAAAATTCTGAATAATTGACAATAAATACAAAATCTTCTTTGGTGATCGATCAACAACAATACCACAACTTGAATCTGGGGCATTTTCTAGATCCAACTTGAAAACATATGGGTGAATAACACCAATATCAATTTCATTATCAATAAACTTTACAATACTTTCTTCCATTTAGAAGGAAAAGAAGACCACAATAAAAAGTCCATTTTCGATACTGAGGTGTTTGAACTGACTCCAAAGACTTCTTAGGAAGTAACTGTCACAAACTTCATCCTATGGTGGTCGTTGTTCCTTTTCTAACCATTCTCTGAATTTACTTATACTACGGTCTGTCCTTTGAATCTTTTGAAGTTCCACTATATCTTCTACCTCATTATTGTCTTTTGGTGGGTTCTGCAAAGTATGGACATGAGCTTTACTGGAACATTTGCTATTGCAGTGGTCACATTGTTTGCATGGTAAACCTACTCAAACAGTCAGCATTTTTATGCTTCGACCCTGGCTGATGTTCAATTTGCATGTCAGAGACAAGACCTCTAACCAGCGTGCCATCTGTCCCTCAGGATCAACCAGCGGAGTGAACTATGATCTGTACGAATTTTAAACTTTTTTCCATACAAATAGTTTTTAAAATAATTCGTAAAATGAACAACTGCCAAAAGTTCTTTTCTGGTTACACAATATTTGCGTTCTGATTTTGTTAAGCTTCTGCTTGCGAAGGCAACAACTTTTTCACAATCATCCTGAATCTGCGAGAGTACCGTACCAATGGCTGTTCCACTAGCGTCCGTGCCAAGGATGAAAGGTTTTGTAAAATTAGGATTGACCAGAATTGGTGCAGATGTCAAAAAGTTTCGATGACCATTCAAACTTCTTGTTTTTCTCGGTAAGTTTGTGCAAGGGCCTAGCAATCCCAGAAAACCCTTCTATAAATCGTCTGTAATAACTACAGAAACCTCAAAAAGATCTGACTTCTGTCTGTTATGATATTGTAATAATTATATTATTTATCTTGGCCTAATTTGTTTTGTGTGGCCTTATAACATGTATAATATGCTTACATAATACTTATAGTTGTTTACCAAATAATGTTATGACTGCGAAGTTTAGAAATCACTGGAACAATAATAGATACTGATGGAATGACTAGAACTTTCTATTTGACTTAAGTAATAATTCTGGTGTAATTCAAACTTCTACCGTATTCTAGAAGGATTCTATGGATTTCCGTGGTGGTTATAAATATGGACGAAGGTTGGACTTTCAGAACATAACCTATCTGACCAGACATTAACATTCTTGTGTTCTCAGCTGTTGGATTGACACACTTTTATTTACGTTACACACATCATACTTGACACACTTTTATTTACGTACATCATACTAGATTGTGACTGATTGGATATAATATTCCGTTTGGATTCCCGCAACAGTGACGAGAAGAATTCCGGATAAAGAAAAGACAAAGGATTTTGAACAGTTAAGTTGACATTTTATTTTGTATAATATTTTTTTTTTGTAAACTTGTATATAATAAATCTTGTAAAATTTTATTATTGATTTGTGTCTTTTGTTGGCTACAATTTAAAGGTGATTTCGGCCGTAACAGAAATTGGGCTCGTTTTGGGATAACGTTAATATCTTATTAAATTTTTTCTGTATTTTTATTAGAATTAGCCAACAAAATTCTACAAAATGGCATTTGATGCTGGTAAATTTTTGAAAACGATAGACCTGGAAGGGTTTGATAAATTAAAGAAAGAAGAATTAGTGTTGCTTGCTAAACATTTAAAAATAGATTTTAGAGCATCTATGAGAAAACAAATTATAAAAAAATTGGTAATAGACAATTTAGTTGACTTAGAAATGTTTGGTGAAGAGGCTCTTGACCTCAAGGTCGAAAATGTTGATGCTTTCAAATTAAAACAGCTTGAATTAGAACATGAACTTAAATGCTGCAACTCAGTCAGTGACGTTTGCATATCTTTCAGAAGTTTGAACGTTTGACTTCCCAAACCACAATCGTCCGTTGTTTGAGACGTAGATTTAAGGTAACCCCCCTCCCCCCACCCTCTTCATGTTTCAGCTCTGCTTTATTGAATGCTTCAAGTTCTACAGCGTGTCGAACTGCGTCATTCAAATTGGTTGGTCTAGCTTGCTTTACCCTTAAGCTTATATCATAGCTTACAAGGGCATCGATAAATTGCTCTTTAGCAAGGGTTTCTCTGACATCGTTTGGATCTGTGGGGTAAGTCAAGTTCGCTAAACGTCTTATATCTTGCCCTAATTCAGGTAAGCTATCGGACGCCTTTTGTCGTCGCTCCCGAAGCTGTGTCCGGTATAGCTCAGTTTGCTTTGAGGGGGAAAATCTCTCCTATAAAGAACGAACAAGTTCTTTAAAGTTTGTCTTTGATCTGATGATAAAATGCCTAGGACACCTTAGGCCTCACCTCTTAATGAAATGGCCAAAAACAACCCTTTCTCAGATTCCGTCCAACCATTCAAATGCGAACATGCATCAAAATGGGAATTGATATATATCCAAGGTTCCTTCCCATCATATGCCCCTTCGTAAATCTAGACTAGAGGTTCCGGCAGTATCAATCCCAGAGTCAAATAGTTTTGCTCTTGAAATAGCAGGTGTTGATTGGGCAAAGTCGCGACCTCGTTCAAACTTCGAGTTTTCAATTGATCAAATTCCCAATTCAACCTATCAATTTCTCTAGTCAAATCTGCGGGGTTATAATTGTCCGGGTCATATAACATGTCATTTTCTTGAAAAGACATGTTTCACAAATATAAAAATAAAATCAATTTGTGTCTCAGTAAAATTTATAAAATGCAACAAACAAAACAAAAACAAAAACAATTCAGGACACACTTAATTGCTATTTGCAATGTTTTACAAAATATCTAAACTAATGATGAACTAACTCAGATCCCACCGCTGCGAACCATTTTGTAACGTGTCGAGCGTGCATTTATATTATTCGTATGCGTTTTTCAACAAGATCTGAGATGCTTCAACATCGAACATTACAACAAGACAAATATATACAAATATAAAACCATGAACCTCAAAGTTTATCTACAAACATTAATGTAAATACCAATGTTCCAGACATCATAAAAACCAAACTAGAAACGTAAACTTTGAACCAAAACTTTCAAACTACAACTTTCGGAACGTTTACAAAGGCCGGGACACAAACCTCAAACTAAAAGCCAAACTACAACACCCTGGAGATAAAAAAACCTATGACCCAAACGTCCTAAATGAACTGAAGTTCTAGACAATTACAAACCACCTGTTCGAGGGACTGCGACCATTCCCTAATGAAAGTACAGTATCGGAACATGCCGGTAGCTTGAAATTGCCGTTCAACCTCAAACCTTGTTTTAAACAACTATAAAGCTTCAAACCTCCACTTGTAGTTTCTTCTCTGGTTTTCCAATATCCGTGGTTTTCTATTCTAATTAATTGTCTCCGTGCTTTCGGCGTAAGACTGACAATTTACAGGTGTTCTGCACGCCTTTTATACCCACAACGCGGACGTGACAGAAAGCACCCTGTCTATTTTTAGAACTGAAATACCTCCCGTGTTATGTGTGTTTATACGAAAATCTAATGAATTAATAAAGATTGGTATATGTTTTTGACATACTGAGTTAACTTCTTTATATTATTAAAGCCTAGATTTACATAATTTGCAATATGATTGGCCTTCATTGTCCCAAATTGTAAGACAATATTACAGTATCCAATATACACAAGAAGACGATAAAGTGACGATTCAAAGTATTGATTTAAACACCAAAGACTAACACATTTGTACAAATCCTATAAATCTTATACCCGATTCCGTCACAGGAATTTGTCAAGTTATAATAAACTTTTTACCGGAAATTGCTGTTAGCCAATGAAATTACTGCATTTGATGCTTAGAAAACAACATTGGAATTATATAATTGTGACAAGTAAATTTTTTCAAGTTTTCATTAATGTTAGCGATACACTTATGAAGCAAAAAAAGATAGAAATAGAAATATTTGGTTTTTCAAAACATTACAATAACTGGTCATGACACATAAGCAATAAAATATAGTATAAAGAAAATAATAGGATGTTATGAAGCAGCGGTGGCAATCGTTCATTATTAAAGCATTATTGCCAGGAGTCTTGTTTATTATACAATCTAAGTACATGTATTAAAATTTTGTTTATATAGTATACATTTCTTTATATAATTAACAAATGCTTTTGGTGAATTGAAGAGCTCTATTCAAAAGGATAGCTAAGTTATGCTCTGTTATTTAGTCTCCCAAACAAAGTGGAAGATTTATAGATTTTGATTTGCCATTTTTATCGAACATATTTTTATTCTTCCTCTCCGATTTTTTCGTTCGAGTTCTCAATAACCGTTAGCGATATCGATCTGAGATTTTCCATGATGAAAGATCAATGTTTCTAGATGTGCCTAATACTATTCATTTTCTGATGGGGCGGGGTCACTGAGACGTATAATGAGCAGTCCAAAGAGGATAGGGTTTACCATAGGACCCTACGGGGAATTTTTTTTTCATCAAAAAACTCTACGAGAGTGTCCAATAACCCTCTCATTCATATATTTTATAATACCCCATGACAACACCTATTAAATGACATATATACATCTTTCCTCTAGGGGGGGGGGTCACCCCGACCCCACAAAGTCGATAATTTTGACAAAATTCATATGCAATTAAAATCCATAGCTTTAAATCATATATTTTATTATTCTCCGTAACAAGACGCATTAAAGGATATGTACCTCATTCTTTCAGCAGGGTGATCCCCATGGTAAGACGCAGCAAATGACACATACCTCGCGTACCCAGGGATTATCACCACTCCAATCAAATCAATAATGTTCAATTATCTCAAAAACCATCAAAATCCCCAGCTGTAAGTCTAAACCTTATATTTTCTTATTCCCCATGGTAAGACACACCAAATGACACATACCTCGCTTCCCCAGGGGGTTTTGGATCAAATCAATAAGGTTCAATTATCTCATAAACCATTAAAATCCCCACACCTAAACCATGTATTTTCTTATTCCCCACGGGAAAACGCACAAAATGACACATACCTCGCTTCTTCATGGGGTTATCACCACTCCCATCAAATCAATAATGTTCAATTATCTCATAAACCGTTAAAACCCCCACCCCTAAACCATATATTTTCGTATTCCCCATGGTAAGATGCACCAAGTGACACATACCTCGCTTCCGCAGGGGGTTATCACCCCACTCCCATCAAATCAATAATGTTCAGTTATCTCATAAATTTTCGACAGTCAAATTTTATACGTCGCGTATAATGAAGAAACGGCATAATAGCGGTGGTGAGAGCGATGCGTATTAACAATTCCCCTTTTACCCAACTCACTACTCAATGGGCGTCATTCTCGCCCCCCCCCCTCCTTAAACCAATTATCTTGAATTATATAAAATAAAAAATCTGTAAGAAACCCAACACCTAAACCGTATATTTTCTTATTCCCCATGACAAGACGCATGAACTGATATATACCTCATTTACCCAAGGGTTCATCCCCACACCCTTGAATCATTAGTATTTAATTATCTCGTAAAGCATTGAAATCCCTGCCCCTAAATCATATATTTTCTTTTTCCCATGATAAGACAAACAGATACCCCCCCCCCCCCACCACCACCACCAAAAAGATGGGAGGGGGTTATCATCGTCCCTCAAACCAATAATCTTATTTCAAAATCCGTAAAAATGTTTATCCCTTTACAACGTTTTAATACGCAATGTTCAAATCTCATAAACTATTTAATTCCATACCCCGTAACCACATATATTTCTTATAACCTATAAGGAGATGCAATCAATGATTTTACATATTGCCCGGGGAATGCGGTATTCCCTCGTAAAAAATCAACAAAAGAATTGAGATCCCTGGCCCTTAATAATAAATATTTTTTATTCTTTGTGAAATGCTCAGATATCCTCAGAGTACATGCCCCACCCCTTTAAACACTGGATATATCACCAGTGTTTCTGAATGGCTTCGTAACTGCTGGCCAGCTTAGGATAATCATGCCAATGACAAGACCTAGTGAATGCACAACTGGTATTGTTCGCGGGGATAATTTACTATTCCCGGAAGATAATAAATTGTTATATATCATAAGAAATTCTCCAGTAATATTTTATGCTAAACTGTATTGGTCTTTTTATTTTTTGTCCGATTTTTATGGGGCTTGTTTATTATGTTCCTTGCAGCGGAAAAGAAAAAAATCACTTTCGATCCGTTTTTGTTTATATCTGTTATCGTTTTTGAAATATAATAATAATAATAATAATAATAATAATAATACTTTATTCCGAAAGCAAATACAGCTTATAGGATAATATACAATATTGGGACAGTAATATATGCACCATATAACACATAAACAGACTTAAATTCAATCATAAATTCAATCATACATTTTCAGATACAAAGTACCAATGATTAATAATTATAGCGCAGAGCATGACATACATACATATAATATTTCAAAATTAGGAGCAGTGTTCTAATTACGAATTTTCTCTGCTAGTTTTAAATATTTGCCCAGATTGTTTAATTCTTTTATATTTCTAACAGATAATAGTTGTATCAGTTTAAAAGTAGATGGATTTCTCCAATAATATTGTTTTATATACCTCTTTCTTACGTCAGTATATTTATCACATTCTAATACAAAGTGAAACTCATCTTCAATTGTTCTTAAATTACAATGTGTACATAATTTATCTATCTATAAGGTGATGCGCTAATTTTTGAAATTTTTTAATTCTTCATCGAATTTGATGATTTTTTTTTAAAAATGATTCCTCACGAAAAACCCAATAAAAGTTACTGCAGATTTTTTTTGTATCTTTCACCGTTTAAAAGGTCAAAAGGGTCCATTATAAGTTCATTGGTGTTTACCCATATCCTTATATTTTTATATGTTTATTGAATTTTGCCTCGCCTTTCGGCAAATGAATGATAATGAAAGAGAAAAATCATGTTGCTATTGACTACAGTGGGTAACATGTTAGCAAGGCCACTTACTAAGAGAAGAAATGTTGTTTCAGCATGATATCTATCAGAAGATGACA
The DNA here is from genome assembly GCA_028015205.1 of Mytilisepta virgata. Taxonomy (NCBI): domain Eukaryota; kingdom Metazoa; phylum Mollusca; class Bivalvia; order Mytilida; family Mytilidae; genus Mytilisepta; species Mytilisepta virgata. The sequence goes on from CM051520.1 coordinate 48,034,810, forward strand.
CTTATTTCGTTCTGCGATTTCGCGGATGTGTTATAGCGTAATTTTTAAAAATGTAAACCCGTTTATCTTAAATTTAAATGTAAATACATTGATATTGCTGTTAACCCTTTTGCAGGGCATTGCTCCTGGCCGGGGATAATTATTGTCCAGGTTTTTTCTTTTTTGTAGGTGTTCTTGTGTTAAAAAAAGAAATTAAGAGTTGTCTCTCTTTATAGAAAAAGCAACTCAAATATTTTTTATTATTAATGTGGTGTTTTATCTTTTAATTATTTCATTTTATGTCCTTACATCATACTCTAGATTTAATATGATATTAATACAAGGAAGACACCAATGTATCAGACATAATATGTAATAATAGATATTATTTCATTTGCTTGGTCCATGTGGTCATAACTTAAAAAAATTCTTCTTGTGTTGCAATTGTATCTAAATATAATTCAGTGTTGGGTAAGAAGTCTTTTTTATTATTTTTATTTAATGAAACTGAATGCATTTTATAATAAAATCAGTTTTCGTAAACGATTCAGAAATATTGGGATATACATGTAAATGTTAATGCAGCATGTCGATAAGCAAAAGTTGACCAAGTGTGACATTGTATGGCAGTAAAACTCGGGTCACAAAAATACCCGTATCACGATTTTCAAGTAACTTCTCCAACAAGTATGCATAAACTTTATAGGAACAATTTCCCCGTTTCAGTCTCTGAAAAACAAATAATTTATTAAATACAATGTAAGGCATTCGAGATATCAGTTACTTCGTTTGGGAGACTTCGTAACAGTTCACTGTCACAGTTATTACTCGTTAAATCTAAATTTTTAGTGCAATGTATTAATTTTTGATTTAATTCATTCCGAAATATATTGTAGGTTGGACAGTACATAAAGAAATGGGTCTCATCTTCAATTTGTCCTGTATTACCCAAGGCAGGGTGTCAAGTGGTCCTATATTCCTATATTTTCCTATATTTCCAGACAATTCCTATATCTCCTATATTTCACTGAAAATTCCTATATTTTCACCCCTTTTCCTATATTTTGAAAAAAGAGGGAAAAAAATATATTATAAGAAAAGTATTAATAGTGGAATGAATCATATTATATTAGTGGAATGATTCAAATTATGTATGTAGGCTGTAGTTGGTTTAGTGCTTATACTTATTGATCTTAGTATTACTAGTAAGCTAACCTTATGCTGCAAAATTATTTGTTGTTTTTGGAAAGATTGCAAATCGTTCCTATGTCATTGGCCGGCCTCCAAAACCAAAACCGAAAGTGTGGCCGCTTCGACACCATCGGACATTAGTACATAAAATGTAGTTCCAATGACGACATCATTTTTTAAATTACCAGTACTTTTTATTCTTGTGAATAATATCTGAAATAATATTTTTTAACTTACATAAAACTTTATCGTTTACCGAAATTACCAAGGAATTAAAATGAAGTCAACGCACACGGCGGATGAATTTATCTATCAGAACGAATCTACCAGATACATACCTTGTAATTTGAAAGCAGAAAGGTGTGCAAAATGCGTGATTGATCGTCACTGGTGAATGACCTCGACATTGAACTTTGAAAATTGTTGACAGGTCATAAGGTGTACAGTATTTATATTTAAGCTTTATAAAAGCACAGACACCTTTAATGTAAATTACTTTTATGTCATGGGAAGTAAAATTCTGATTTAATAACAGAAAGTGTTGGTGACAAGAAAGTTCGAAGGGTTGTCATATCTTTGTGGTGATTTTCTTTAGTTTCTGTTGCAAATTTAATTTAGTCTACCAGATACATACCTTGTAATTTGAAAGCAGAAAGGTGTGCAAAATGCGTGATTGATCGTCACTGGTGAATGACCTCGACATTGAACTTTGAAAATTGTTGACAGGTCATAAGGTGTACAGTATTTATATAAGCTTTATAAAAGCACAGACACCTTTAATGTAAATTACTTTTATGTCATGGGAAGTAAAATTCTGATTTAATAACAGAAAGTGTTGGTGACAAGAAAGTTCGAAGGGTTGTCATATCTTTGTGGTGATTTTCTTTAGTTTCTGTTGCAAATTTAATTTAGTGTGGATGATATTTGACATAATTTGTATATTCGTACGTTCATTTGTAAGATTTGCTAGTTTGACTTTATTTTGTTTGTTTACATTCTGATCAATGTTCAAGACAAACTGTAGCAGAAATCAACAATTAATTACTCTCAATTATATTTTTTTCTAAATAAAAAAATGTTTGTGGAATACAATTTTTGTCTCGCCTGCGACAGAAAGTCGTGAAGGCGAGATATAGGTATTACTTTCAGTCGACAGACACCTTATTGTATAAAGTTTGCCGCAATATACGTGTCTGGTGACCATGACCTTGTTTACATGGTTCAATGATTTCATATACATAAATGTAAGATCTGCATCGAAGTTTCGTGGTTAAATCCATTTCTTAGCAACTGTAATATTTAGGCCTACCATATTTGGTCTATAGATAGTTCTTAATGGGTACATGCATGCCAGTCTTAGCTACTGTAATACCTAAGTCCACCATATCTGATCAATAGATAGTTCTTAGTGGGCACATGCCAGCCTGACACTTTCCTCTGGATCTTGACCTTAATTTCATGTATGAGTGAATTTGTCACATTTTCGAATGTTAAATCCATTTCTTAGCAACTATAATATCTAGACCCACCATATTTGGTCAATAGATAGTTCTTGGTCGGTACATGTCAGTCTGACTCCTGCCTTTGACCTTGACCTCAATTTCATGGTTGAGTGACCTGTGTCACATTTTCGTGATTAAGTCAATTTCTTAGCAACTATAGTACCTAAGCCCACTATGCCTGGTCAATAGATAATTCTTAGTAGGCACATTGCAGTCTGACACCTGTCTCCGGACCTTGACTTTAATTTCATGCTTTTGATTGACTTTGTCACATATTCAAGATTAAGTCCATTTCTCAGCAATGTAATACCTAGACCCACCATATTTGGTCAATAGAGAGTTCTTAGTTGGTACATGTCGGTATGACAACTGCCTTTTGACCTTGACTGCAATTTCATGCTTGAATGACTTGTTTCATGTTTTGGTATAATGTCTATTTCTCAGCAATTGCAATATATAGACCAACTGTATTTGGTCTATAGATAGTCCTTGGTGGGTACATGGCTGTCTGAGACCTTCATCTCAATTTCACACTTCAGTCAAATTCGAACACCTCCACTAACATCATTAAAACTTGACTTGCTAAAAGCTAAGCCTCAATACACATTGAACTCTTACTGAAAATGATGTACTGGTTTCCATACCACGGAATGTACATCGATTTTGAAAAAAACCCTCAATATTTCAGGAAAAAAGGAATACATTCACTGTAATTGATCTCACATAACTAAGAACAAATCTGTGATAAAATCCAATTTAAAATTATACACAACTACAGTTGCAATCTTTCCACAACTGCTTTCCCGCATTTTGATTATTAATGTAGATTTTTTATGTAATTAATTAATATTTTGCATTTCAGTGAATCTCTCACAGAACGCAGGTTACTTGACTGCAGAGCATTTGTACTATTTTTATGCCTCGCCACGGAGGTGAATAGATTAACCCTTGTCCGTCCGTTCACCCATACGTCCCGATTCGGTTAAGTTTTGCGTAAGCTCCATTTCTCAGAAACCTATAGTAATATATCAATGATATTTCACCACTACAGTCCTCTTGTATAGTACAACACAGTTCAGCAACACTTGGGTCGCTATGACCTACATTTCATGCTTCAGTGACTTTGGTTAAGTTTTGCGTTTAGGTTCATTTCTCAGAAACCTATAGTAAATTATCGATGATATTTCACCACTACAGTCCTCTTGTATAGTATAAGGCAGTTCAGCAACACTTGGGTCGCTATTACCTACATTTCATGCTTCAGTGACTTTGGTTAAGTTTTGCGTTAAGGCTCATTTCTCAGAAACATATAGTAATATATTAATACAGTCCACTTGTATAGTACAACGCAGTTCCGCAACACCTATATTGTTTTTTTAGGGCAGGGCATCCGTGTCTTATAGACACATTTTCTAGTTACATTATGTTTTTAAATACAGAACTTTTTAATAACATTATTAAATGCTTTCCAATTATTGTTTTGTATTTCAACTGACCCTGACTGAGCACTGCTGATGATTATTTGTTAGATGAAATATGCATGAACCATGTTCTTAACTTTTATTTTAAGTGAAAAGGAGGTGAGGTATGGCTGTAGGGGAGGTGGAGGCCATAAATTAAGAGTGAAATTTGGTAGCAATTGTCCTATATTTACCCTATATTTTCAACTTGAAAAATCCTATTTTCCTATATAGTTTTGGTCCAAAATGGCTTGACACTCTGCCAAGGTGCAAAAACGACTTGTTCTAGGGACATTCCTATAACGTCCCTTTTCAATCTCTAGGGAATATGCACTAATTCTAAATTTACATAATAAGAATATTTCAGCTATTTTACAAGAATCAACATATGGAGGTCTCTTATTAAACTTGTAAATTTTATGAAAGAAATCTAGTTTTTTATTCCTGATTATAACACTAGTTGATTTTGTAAAGCTTGATCATTTTTATTCTTTGTTCTATAGCTGCTATGTTTGCTTTTATGTTAAGTGTGTCAGAAATCAAATATCCAAACCCACGTTCTCTTACCCAGTATTGAACTGTGGAAATCCATTTATTAATTTGGTCAATATTACTGTAAATTTTGTTTACAAGTGTATTATTTGAGTTTGAAATGTGCTCCCAGAATTTTATTGTTGCAAGTTGAAATTTACCTTTCATGGGACGCCTATTAAAGTCAGCTAAACAGGCAGCATTTGCAAAAGAATGTGAATAAAAATCCAGCGGGGGGGGGGGGGGGGGTGGGGGTAACTTCCTATATGGCAGTATATATGGACGTGCGGCTGGAATGGGTCTACTTTTTGAGCCATCAAGTTTGTGACTGGGTAGGATATCAATGGGTGGTAAATTGAGATTAAATAGTATATCAATGGGTGGTAAATTGAGATTGAATAGTATATCAATGGGTCCCAAACATTGGTTTTCATAGCAGGGGGAATGCATAATACAATAGCACGCATAGTAGTATACAAAAACTACGTACAAAGACGTTATGTTGTGTACAGAGTCTTTAGTATATGAATGGATCTGATTTTGAAGCATCTAGCATATGAATAGGTCTGGTTTTGAAGCATCTAGCATATGAATAGGTCTGGTTTTGAAGCATCTAGCATATGAATAGGTCTAGTTTTGAAGCATCTAGTATATAAATGGCTATGGTTTTTGAAAAATTCAAGTATATGAATGGATAGGGTAATAAAAGTTCTGGTTGTACGTCTTTACCCAACCTTAGGCCAAGTTACCCCCCCCCCCCCCACCCATCCAACCGGGATCAAAATAAATAAAAAGACAGAGACATAGATAAATAATTTTAATAAATAAAAATCTCGAATACTTATCAACACGTATATAAAATGAATGACTCAACTGGATCAAGGGAAGTCCAAAGGTAGGGTTGAATTATGTGACCTTACCTCCATTTCAGCTGATGCTGTCACCGTTATGTCAATGGAGGGATGTCCTTAGCAAGGAGCCTGCTTCAAAGTCATCCAGGTTTGGCTAGACTTTTAAGCAGGCTGGTAAGGATAACTAGTGTTAGGGTTAGAGTCACGGTTAGTGTTAGATTTAGTTAGGATTATGTTTAGAGTTAGGGTTAGGTTAGGGTTGGGTAGAATAAGAGTTAGGCTTAGGGTTAAGGTTAGAGTTAGCGTTGGGGTTAGGTAAGTTAGAGTTGGGGTTAGGTTTAGAGGTTATGGTTAAATTGGAAAAAAGACTATCATATTTATGAGTTCTCCAAGTCGAGCTGCTAGACAGAATATCGATGAAAGCAGAAGCAGCAGCAAAAGCCATAATAGCACGTGAGTATAGTCATGAGCAACAAAGAGCAGTGATGAGCAGAAAGAACAGCGTCTCGAGCAGCGATGAGTCGAAAAGAGCAATATGAGCAGCAAAGAGCAGCGACCACTAGCAGCAGCAGCAGCAGCAAAAAACGAAAATGAGAACGTGAGTATAGTCATGAGCAACAATTGGCTGTGGTGATGTGGTGAGCAGCAAAGAACAGCGTCTCGGGCAGCGAAAAGTAGGAAATAGCAATGTGAGCAAAAAAGAGCAGCATTTTGAAGCAGCGACCATAAGCAGCAGCAACAGCAGCAAAAAAACTAAAAGTGCACGTGAGTAAAGACATGCGGAACAAAGAACAGTGATGAGCAGCAAAGAGCAGCGTCTTGAGAAGTGATGAGCAGCAAAGGGCAGCGTCTTGAGCAGTAATGAGTAACGAGGAGCAATTTTGAGCAAAGTAGGAGCAGCAACGAGCAGCGACCACCAGCAGTGTTAAATAGCAGACAGCAGTGATGAGCAGCGAACTGTGTGGTCGGAATGAACAGGAAAAAGCAATCCTCGTCACTATGACGCCAATGAAAAGCTTTTAACGAAAATATAATCCGAGGTTTTGTTTAATTTCGTCAGTTGTTTGAAGACCGTCAAACAACACATACCCGTATCCATGGAATCGAAAACGCCTCTCGTTTATTTATTGGTTCCTACTAATAATACCTGTGGATCCAACGCCGAAGCAAAAACAGAAAGGAAAAGGAAAATATTTCCAACCAAGATCAATAGAACCAACCGGCTGGAAAACGCAAGTGAAGGACCCAGCAAAGTGGATCCAAAGAAGATATGTACAAAGTGTCATGAAAAAGATTTTCGGAATTCTACAAAAACATGAACATCCGCAAGTGATGCATAAGGATTGACAACGAGCGGACAAGACTGAATTAGAGACCTCATAAGAAAAGTCAATTCTGAACTGAAACAATCAATAAACGAATATTTTGCCAAACGCTTAACACAAGTTCTCGATGATCCCAATAAAAACACTCACAGGACGACAACAGCTCATTCGTTTTTGAAGCAAGACATGATTAAAGACCCAGTATATCAAAAGATCAGGATAATGGCTAAACGATTGAGAGAACTTGAGAGAACAAGACGACTATGACTTAAAAGAATCATGGAAGTATGTCGTAGAAAAACGGGAATATCTGTTTAACTGTGTATTAACGTGTGTTTAACAGCAATGACTCTGTGATGAGGGAATTAGAACTAACATTAACATTTTAAAAAACAGACAAAAATATTGAAGGAGGGGTAATGTAGCCTATATATAGGTTTATCCATATATAGCAAGTCACAATCCTGGACAAATGTTAAGTGGACTCTCTAAATTATCCAGATATATAGGGTGCTCTCTTTTGACTTACATGACATCAGCTATCTTTGATGTCCATCGAAAATCAACTAGACTAAGATATTATTTATAACAAAATAGTAAGATACCCAACCCCCCTCCTCAGCACAGCAGCAACAATCCCTTCTCATCCTCTTAAAAAACCAAAACGAGCACGAGCATGGTGCTGAGCAGCGATGAGCAGCACAGAGCAAGAGAAGAGCAGCAATGAGCAGCGAAGAGTAGCACGGAAAAAGAGAAGAGCAGAATGAGTACAGTTCAGAACAGCGATGGTCTGTGAAGAGCAACACGGAGCAAGAGAAGAGTAGTAGAGATTAGCAGCAGCAATCCCTCCTCATCCTCCTCAAAAACCGAAATGAGCACGATAGCAGGAAAAAGCAGCACAGAGCAAGAGAATAGCAGCCAAGATCAGCATGGAGCAAGAGAAAAGCAAAATGAGTACAGTGTAGAGCAACGAGCAGTGAAGAGCAACACAGGGCAGGAGAAGAGCAGCAGAGAGCAGCAGCAGCAGTAGAAGCATCAAGGGGCAAGAGAAGACTAGCGATGAGCAGCAAAAAAAAAGAATATCAGCTCCTAGGCACTAAATGCAGGAGTCTTACCCTAAACAGACCAATGACAGACCCAGAGGCAACCGAGAATGAAAGGTTTGGGAAAAGAGGAGATAACCCAATGCATATACTCTCGGACTTCGACATAATAGTGAACGTATCAGCCCCTAGGCACTCAATGCGAGACCCTTATCATGTATAGATGATAGACCAAGAGACAACCGAGAATAAAAAGTGTGGGAAAAGGGGAGATAATCCAATCCGAATTCTGGCCAAGCACGCCATCGCCACATCCGGGTCAGGGCACGTGAATGACGTCACTTCCGTAAACAAAACATGGGAAAAGTGCGCAGAAATCCACAACTTCCAGTTGCGCATGCGTGCAAACCACTTCCGTTCCACCTAAGCATGCACACAACAAACTGCCGGGTACCAGTACGTGACTCAGATAGGATCAGACACAAGTTATACAACTTATCGAGGCCTTCTCCCGTATATATATAATATTACTTGAAATGACAAAGAATAGTGTTACACACAAATATATATATACAAACATTTTATGGATAGGCAGTGACAAACATGAAATATATTCAGTGGTTAATTAATTATAGTGTAATACACACACAATACACAAAACGATACGGATTAATAAAATTCAGATTATAATAATAATAAATACAATATTTATAGAGCGCATTATATAATAACAAAAATTAATCTAAGCGCTTCACATTTAAAAATACATAAAACAGAAAAACATAAAATACAAAGCACCAACTTATACGAATCAAACAGGCAGATAAAAAAAATGCATGTACCCTAAAATATACAAAACAGTCTAAAATGAATGCAGTCAGTTAAAAGTATGTAGAATAAAATAAAATCTACAAGAAATCCTTAAAAGCAGTTTGAAAGAAGTGAGTCTTGAGTTGTTTTTTAAAAACGTCTAAAGAATTCACATTCCGCAAGGACGATGGTAAACTGTTCCAGAGTGTAGGTGCGGCCTTGTCAAAACGCCTCTCGCCGTAGCTTTTCGTTCGGACTTCATTTGGAGGATGTAAAAGCATACTGTTTTCCGACCTGAGGGATCTGTTGGGTTTGAATGGCGTAATTAGTTCTTGAATGTAGCTAGGAGCCTTGTCGTGCTGTGCTTTGTACACATATACTAGTATTTTATATTGGCAACGGTAATGAATGGGTAGCCAGTTTAAGGAGATAAGAACTGGCGTGATTGAGTCAAATTTTCTTTTTCGGGTAATCAAACGTGCTGCTGTGTTTTGGACACGATGTAACTTACTAATATTGTTGATGTTAGTACCGTACCGATTCAATGTATCTTTTAACACGTGGAAAGTTAAGTTGATTTAGAATGATTTTCTTTTAAATTATTTTGTTGCTCCCTTATCATCATTTTAATAAAGGGAGAGACCGTTTTCTTTGAGCGGTAAAACCTCTGAAACCATAAAATGTTGGAAATTTTTGAGATATAACATATAATAGTGAGATTCAGTAGTTCCAAAGTTTGCACTCAGGAGAATTTCTTTTTCTTAGAAAACTGAGTTTTTTTGTGAAAATATTCTTAAAAAAACGCCCGTCATTGGAAGAGCATTATTCTCATGATTAATATTTCATTATCTCCCCTTTTGAAATAACATTTTTGCTAAAGTCAATTTCATTTTTATGATAGTATCTATTTTAGTAAAATTTAACATTCTATAAAACGGGAATAATCATTTAACATAATTTAATTTATTATTATTTATTATTATTATTATTATGATTAGATATTCGGTTTAACTTAAATATTTTGCAAAAGATATAGTTATATGATACCACGATTTATGATTAGTATATTTGATTTAAAGCGTATTTTTAATACTTATTCGCTAATCTGTTAAGTTTAATCGAAGATTTCAGTTTCTATATTAAAAAGAAGACTACGTTAAAAATTTCCGCTTAATGTATTTACCACCAAGTATGTTTTTCTAGAATTATTATTTCTGCTTTGCCAGTGTTGTTTTTCCCAAATTATAATTATTTTTGATATAGAACTATTACTTTTTTGTAAGGAATTCCTATTTATAGTTTTGAATTATATGTTTCGAAACTTTGTTCTATGTTAACATGGTTAATAAAATATGAAAACTTTTAAAACATTTATATAAACAGTCCAAAGTCCAAGTGGAACGAACTGCATGTCTTAATTGCTACTGTCCGTCTGTCTGTCCATTTGTTTGTCAGTAAATTAGTGGTTTATTGTGAAGCTTTTATTTGAGGTTTGTCGTAATAGTGTTATGATATTGTAATTATTATATTATTTATCTTGGCCTAATTTGTTTTGCGTAGCCTTATAACTTGTATACTATGTTTACATAATACTTATAGTTGTTTACCAAATAATGTTATAACTGCGCAGTTTAGAAATCACTGGAACAATAATGGATACTGGTGGAATGACTAGAACTTTCTATTTGACTTACGTAATAATTATGGTGTGATTCGAACTTCTACCGTATTCCAGAAGTTTCCGTTCTACAGTATATATACGGACAAGAAAGTTAGACTTTCAGAACATCATTTATCGGACCACAGATAGACATTCTTGTGTTCTCAGCTGTTGGATTTATTTACGTTTCACACATCATCCTCGACATACTTTTATTTGCGTTGCATCATACTAGATTGTGACTGATTGGATATAATATTCCGTTTGGATTCAGGCAACAGTGTGAAGCTTTTAATAAAATTCAGATTCAGTGACCAGAATTCCGGATCAAGAAAAAACAGGATTTTGAACAGTTAAGTTGACATTTTAGTTTTTTTTGTAATATTTTTGTAAACTTTGTATATAATAAATCTTGTTAAATTTTATTATTGATTTGTGTCTTTTGTTGGCTATAATTTAAAGGTGATTTCGGCCGTAACAGAAATTGGGGGCTCGTCTCGGGAGAACGTTAATATCTTATTAAATTTTTTCAGTATTTTTATTAGAATTAGCCAACAAAATTCTACAAAATGGCATTTGATGCTGGTAAATTTTTGAAAACGCCAGACCTGGAAGGGTTTGATAAATTAAAGAAAGAAGAATTAGTGTTGCTTGCTAAACATCTAAAAATAGATTTTAGAGCATCTATGAGAAAACAAATTATAAAAAATTTGGTAATAGACAATTTAGTTGATTTAGAAATTTTTGGTGAAGAGGCTCTTGACCTCAAGGTCGAAAATGTTGATGCTTTAAAATTAAAACAGCTTGAATTAGAACATGAACTTAAATTAAAACAATTGGAGAAAGAAGAAAGGCAGGCAGAACTTCAAATGAGGGAAAGGTTAGAGATGGAGAAAATAAAAATAGAAATGGCTAAAGTAGAAAGCAACACTAAGTCAAAATCAGAACATTTTGAGGCAGCAAAAAATATACGTTTGGTTCCTAAATTTTGTGAAAAAACGGTGGATAAATTTTTTCCACAATTTGAGAAAATTGCTCAAAATCTGAAATGGCCAAAGCCTTATTGGACTACTATGTTGCAAAGTGTTTTTGTGGGCAAGGCCGCTGAAATTTACTCAGCTCTTTCTTCAGAAAAAAGTTCGGATTATGACACTGTTAAACAGGAAGTTTTGAAAGCTTATGAGCTAGTGCCAGAAGCATATAGGCAGAAATTTAGGTCTTATAAAAAGTTTGAGACACAAACCTATGTTGAATTTGCTAGGAAAAAAGGGATTTATTTGATAAATGGCTTACGTCAAAGAAAATAGATAAAAATTTTGATAAATTAAAAATGTTAATGTTATTAGAAGAGTTCAAGCAGTGTGTTAATTTAGACTTAAAAACACATTTAGATGACAAAACTGTTGAGACATTGCAAGATGCAGCTGTTGTTTCCGATAATTATACCATTTCACATAAAAGAACTTTCAAAGGTCAAAATTTTAATACTTCTAGCGGAAATTACAAAAATCAAAGCACTGAGCGTACTGATTGTAAGCCTGTTGCACAGAATAAGAGTCCGTCTAGTTATAATATGTCTGGTCCAAAGTTTGATACTTTTGAGAAGAAGTCACTAACTTGTGCTTATTGTAAGAAAAATGGTCACCTGATGGCTGATTGTTTTAGACTCCAGAAGAAGAATGAAAGAGATAATAAGCCCAAGTCCAGTGCTTGTACGACACCCGTTGTTACCAATAAGTTGGAATGTCCTGCGAGTCAGGCTTTTAAGTCCAGTTTTTGTGATTACATGGAGGATTATAAGCCCTTTATGTCTGATGGGTTTGTTTCTACTGTTAATAATACTACTCCTCAGCCTATTAAGATTTTACGGGACACTGGAGCTTCTCAGTCTTTGTTGTTAGAAGGTGTGTTGCCTTTGTCCGAGGAGACGTCCGTTGGTGCCTCCGTTTTGTTACGAGGTGTGGAGTTAGGTTGTATAGATGTTCCCCTCCATCGTATTTATTTGAAGTCAGATTTAATTACTGGACCAGTTGTTGTGGGTGTTCGTCCTACTCTCCCTGTTGAGGGTGTTTCATTATTGCTAGGAAATGATCTAGCTAGGAACAAAGTGGTTGCTGAACCAATTGTTACAAGTGAACCGGTGGTGGATGTTAAATCACCTGAAGATGATGCTGAACTGTATCCAGCTTGTGTTGTTACTAGGGCAATGGCAAGAAAACAACAAGATGAGGATTTGCAAGAAGGCCAGTATGATTATATAGACCTTTCTGACACTTTCTTTGCCGACATTGAAGGTCCCGGTAGCTCAGAAAAGGCCATAATAAGACCACCTGGTACTAACAAACGTGTAATTATGCCATGGCCAGACGTGAACAGCCATTCATTAGACAAAAGAACATTTAGGGAAGAACAGAATAAAGACCCTGAGGTTCTTCAGCTCTGCAAGAGGGCTCTACCCCAAGAAGAAGCAGACAAAGTGGCCGAATGTTACTACCATCAAGACGGCATTTTGATGAGGAAGTGGAGGCCCCCTGATGCTATCCCAGAGGAGGAATGGAGAGTGGTATACCAAGTGGTGGTGCCTAAAGTCTATAGGCAAGAAATTATTGGTCTTGCCCATGACACCCCCTTGGCTGGACATTTAGGTATAAGGAAGACTTGTCTTAAGATATTACAACATTTCTACTGGCCCAGACTTAGAAATGATGTCACAGAATACTGTAAATCATGCCATATATGCCAGGTTGTTGGCAAGCCTAACCAGAAAATACCACCAGCACCACTTCTGCCAATTCCAGCCTTTGAAGAACCTTTCAGCCGAGTACTTATTGATTGCGTTGGACCTTTACCAAAGACCAAGACTGGAAATGCTTATTTACTGACGATCATGTGTACATCCACTCGCTTTCCTGAGGCTATTCCCTTAAGGAATATCAAGACACCAACTATTGTCAAAGCTCTTATCAAATTTTTCATATTAGTAGGACTTCCTAAGTCTATACAGTCCGACCAGGGTTCAAACTTTATGTCAGGTTTATTTCAGCAGGTAGTTTACCAGTTAGGGATTGCTCAGTATAGATCAAGTGCTTATCATCCAGAATCTCAAGGTGCCTTAGAACGTTTTCACCAAACATTGAAGAACATGATTAGGACTTTTTGTCTTCAATTTGATAGGGACTGGGATGATGGTGTTCACTTTCTACTTTTTGCGGTCCGAGAGGCTGTTCAAGAATCCCTTGGTTTTAGCCCCTTTGAGTTAGTGTTTGGTCATACTGTAAGGGGACCTTTGAAATTGATTAAGGAAAAATGGCTTACTGAACACACTGACTTGAATCTTCTAGACTATGTATCTAGATTTAAACAAAAATTGTATACTGCTTGTCAAATTGCTCAGAAAAACTTAAAAACTGTACAGAATAAGATGAAAATATGGTATGATAAAGATGCCAGGGACAGAGTTTTTGAGCCTGGTGATAAAGTACTTGTATTTTTGCCAGTCCCTGGGCATCCTTTACAGGCTAAATACTGTGGTCCTTATACAATCGAGAGTAAAATCAATGATTTGAATTATATTGTAAAAACTCCAGGTCGGCGTAAACAAAATTGAGTGTGTCACATTAATATGTTAAAACCATATTTTGAGCGTACTAATGAAGGTGAGAGTAAACCAGTTGCCACTTTAGCCATGGTTAAATTGGAGAACGATTATGACAAACCAGACATAATTGAACCATGTTTTGATTCCAAGACTATGGAACAAACTGTTAGATTGAAAAATTCTGAAATTTTATCAGATTTAGACTCAAAACTTGCACATCTGACTTTCGATCACAGAGAAAAATTGAAAACTTTGGTATTTTCTTTTAAAAATCTTTTTCCAGATGTGCCAAACAAAACCACTGCTGTTTGTCATGATGTTGATGTAGGCGATGCTTCTCCAATTAAGCAACATCCTTACCGGCTCAATCCACTTAAACTTGATGTTATGAGACAAGAAATTAGATATATGCTTGACAATGATATTATTGAGCCGAGTAACAGTGAATGGAGCTCTCCTTGTCTTTTTGTACCCAAACCAGATAAAACCTTTCGTTTCGTTACAGATTTCAGAAAAGTAAACTCAGTCTCAAAATCTGACTCCTATCCGATTCCAAGGATAGACGATTGCATTGATAACATTGGACAATCAAAATTCGTAAGCAAATTTGATTTATTAAAATGTTACTGGCAGGTCCCCCTGACACCGAGAGCTCGTAAAATATCAGCTTTTGTCACACCAGACGGCTTATTTCAATATACTGTCATGCCGTTTGGTATGAAAAATGCTCCAGCTGCATTTCAAAGAATGATCAATAATGTTATAAAAGATTTAGACTGTTGTTATGCTTATATTGATGATCTTATTGTATGTAGTGATAGCTGGGAAGAGCATTTAACACATTTATATGATACTTTTGATAGATTGTCACAATCAAATTTGACTGTTAATCTTGCTAAAAGTGAATTTTGTAAGGCCACTGTTGATTATTTAGGGCACACAGTTGGCCAAGGTCAAGTGAAACCTATTATGGCTAAAGTGGATGCAATTACCAATTTTCCTCCTCCTACAAATAAAAAACAACTTATGAGATATTTAGGCATGATTGGATTTTACAGAAAATTTTGTTCAAATTTTGCTACTGTTGTTCAACCATTGACTCATCTTTTACAAAAAGATTCTAAATTCATCTGGAGTGATAATTGTCAAAACGCTTTTGAAAAAAGCAAATCACTTTTAATTAACAGTCCCGTTCTTATCACTCCAGACTTTAAAAAGCAATTCAAACTTGCCGTTGATGCAAGTGATGTAGGAGTTGGAGCAGTTTTATATCAAGAAACAGATGATAATGTTGAGAAACCTATATCATATTTTTCCAAGAAATTAGATAAACATCAGAAAAATTATTCCACTATTGAAAAAGAATGTTTTGCACTGTTGTCTGCACTTCAACATTTTGATGTATATTTAAATCCCACTATGCATCCTATTCTGGTTTATACTGATCATAATCCTCTCACCTTCATACATAAAATGAGAAACAAGAACCAGAGGTTGACTAGGTGGAGTTTATTGTTACAGGAATATGATATTATTGTAAAACATATTAAAGGTAAAGATAATGTAATAGCAGATGCTTTATCTAGATCTTATTAAAACACTGTATACATACTATATATTTTTGTATATATTGTTCATGAAGTTCTCGTTACACTCAAACTTCTTTTAAGGGGGGAGGTGTTATGATATTGTAATTATTATATTATTTATCTTGGCCTAATTTTGCGTAGCCTTATAACTTGTATACTATGTTTACATAATACTTATAGTTGTTTACCAAATAATGTTATAACTGCGCAGTTTAGAAATCACTGGAACAATAATGGATACTGGTGGAATGACTAGAACTTTCTATTTGACTTACGTAATAATTATGGTGTGATTCGAACTTCTACCGTATTCCAGAAGTTTCCGTTCTACAGTATATATACGGACAAGAAAGTTAGACTTTCAGAACATCATTTATCGGACCACAGATAGACATTCTTGTGTTCTCAGCTGTTGGATTTATTTACGTTTCACACATCATCCTCGACATACTTTTATTTGCGTTGCATCATACTAGATTGTGACTGATTGGATATAATATTCCGTTTTGATTCAGGCAACAGTGACCAGAATTCCGGATCAAGAAAAAACAGGATTTTGAACAGTTAAGTTGACATTTTAGTTTTTTTTGTAATATTTTTGTAAACTTTGTATATAATAAATCTTGTTAAATTTTATTATTGATTTGTGTCTTTTGTTGGCTATAATTTAAAGGTGATTTCGGCCGTAACAATAGCAATTCTGGACATTTAAATACACAGCGGGGCTTCGAAACGCATAGCTGTCAGACCCTCCTGTTACATTTCCTTTTCGTACCAAACAAGTAACACCGCCGTCAAACATTGAATGAAAATATTGTTTACACAGTATTAATAGTAGGTAAAATAAATTTAAACATATGAAAGCCCCCATTTTATTTGATCACTGTCACAGGAAACGCGTGATTCAGTCAATGTACATCTTTTAGCATTTTAATTTGTAATTTACAACTCATCGCGTTTCTAAAAATCACATGGCGTGTACACAATACCGATGGTACATAATAGGTTAGTCCAAATAATTACTCCGTCTTGGAAAATTTTACTTGGCCCCGGCACCATAAAAGTTGAGAATATTCTTAAATATCGGAATACTCGAATGTGATTGGCTGAGAATGGGAATTTGAGTAAAATTTTCTTTGCTCAGCAAAAATAGTTCTTTATGGCGCCCAGGCCAGGACGCATATTCCATCCATGAGGGATCCAAACAAAATTTCAAAACTAATTATACCCTTCAGACGCCATGATTATCTGGACTAATAGATAAAGTTTAGGTTCCGATGTGTACAATGAACATTTACATCCCGTTATAGTAGATATATATTTGACGTTACGCGCGGTGTTGGTGCAAGTTTTAATTTTTACCGTAATTGTGGTAAAATCGATATTATGAAATCCATTATACATAAAATGTTATGATTTTTGTACAAGGTGCATGTTAAATACAAGTAGACTCAATCCATACGACCTTCAATAAAATAAAGTCTTTTTATTTTTTTCTTTGCTTTCAACGCATATAACGTGATAAAACTAGTGTAACGCGTAATACATATCATAGGTTTCTACTATTTTTTGGTCAAGAAAATCGTAATTTTTGTCGCATTCTCCTAATTTTTTGCTTTGCGGCCTGCTCGAGTAACGTCCTAAGTGACGCCATAGTAGTGTTACGTAGTTCCGGTAATTTTTTGAAAAAAAGATGGACGCAGTGATAAAAAATTCCAATGTAACTCACCCGGAGAAAACGAATGGATACCAAAATGAAGACCAGTAAGAAAGTGTTAATAAGTGAATATGCAAAAAATGAAACCACAGAAAAAAAATCATTTTTCTTCTAGTTTCTGAATCTATCAAACATATTCAATATTTCCGCTATATCATTATTATATTGTTTTCTGACAATGCATTAAACAAGACTTACTGCTATATTCTGAAGGATTGAATTCAATGTGAAAAAAAATTGGAATAAATCTTCAATGTTTGTAATTAGGAAAACTGAAATCAAAACTTCCATTGGGATAGAAGAATAAATTGGAAACTTTAATGTAATGGAAATGCCATAAACGTAAATAATATAGTGTTGTAAGGTCAACTAATTAATTTACCTTAGGTTTCTGGTCTGTAATCAGCTTGAATACTTCTGATTCTGTAAGATTCTGTATCTGTTGATTTTCTACTTCTGGTTCATTCAAGATGGATGCAAGAGAGAGAGATGCATTGTGGGACGGCTAACGTTTTCCGTTTGGGTCTCACTAACTACCCAAAATCTACTACACTCCCCCCCCCGTTTTGTTCAAAAGCTGCCAAAATAGATTAAATTTATAAAATTTCGATTTGTGTGAGACCCATATCCTCCCCCCGAAAGTTTTCCCCCAGCCATCCCACATGGGTAGAAGCCCGACCATACATCCCCTCTCCCACCATATAATGAAAAGATTAATTAAAACATATTTACAATATTTACATGTTTTGTATTTTCCCCAGCCCACCATTGTTGTTTCCCCTACCTACCCCCTTATCTTTCGAACATCTGTGCCCCCCAACCTCCCGTTTCCACCCCCTACCTACCCCTCCTTTCCTCATACCCCGTAAAAATCCCTCCCATTTTGGGATCCCCTGCCCAGGACCCCTTCCACTTCAGGGTGCTCTCCTGCCTGGCCCAGGAACTCCTTTCCGGGCCAAACCGATCAAGGCCCACCTCCCCGATAGCCCTCACAGATGGGGCTCTCAGTAGAGCCTCAATCTCTGCAGACTCCCTGTCGACAAATTGGGCAGCCTTCTTCGGGTGGACCCGATAGCCACTGGCCAGTTGCTACCGAAATTCACCTCACTGGGTCGGGGCCACTCCCTGGGGTCAAAGTAATTGATGACTCCCCTTCCACCTGAACCGGATACCTGGGAGGGGTTGGGAGAATGATCCCCACAAACAACGAGGGGTCCGCTGGACCGCTCACCCTCCATTGCCTCATCCCCCTGTCCAGGTGGAAATGGGCGTCGAAGACCCGGGGGAGTGCGACTGCCCCTTCCCTCTGCCTCTTCCCGGGGGAGACCCTGCACCAACAACCTTCTGAACCTGGGTCTCCCCTACCCTGTACATTCCGAGGAATTTCCCAGCCGTCCTCTGCCCCATTGCCCCCATAATCTGCGCTTGTACACGCCAGTGGAGCAGTGAGGCAGGCGAGTTGGCGGGCCCCACCTCGAAAACTCGGGGCACCACCCAACCCCCTTCCCGGCACAGCCTGGTCATGGCCCCCTGAGCCGACGGGTCGTCAATTACCCGCCTACCCGACCCCATGTATTCACCCTGTGGGTAAGGGCCATGACGTCTGGACTCCCCAGCAGGTTGAACCCCTGGGTTTGAAGGGCTGCCAGTCTGACTGCTGTCAGGTCCAACCCTTCCTCTCGATGTCCCTGAAAACATCGGCTACATGCGCAGACACCACATGTAGTCCAATGTCCAGTCTTAATAGGGCACCAAGGAATTGGGCACTCCTGAAGCCCTACCTTGGGGACCGGCCCCGGAATTCCTTGAATAGAACCCCTGGGCCTGTCTAGCCCCCTTGCCGGTACAATATGTCTCGGGGTCTCCTGGGTGAGACCCCTGGGCACCTCAATTCTGGTAACCTGAGGAACTGGACCCCTGGGCCTGTCTCGCCCCTCTGTCTGTACCATCTGCCCCGGAGTCTCCTGGGTGAGACCCCTGGGCACCTCCATGGTCAGCTGTGGGGTCTCTTTGGGCTGACCCCACGTCCTTACCGAAAGGTCGCCACCTTCTTGCGGGGTGACGACCCGGGACTGCTGCGCCAGTTCCAGCTCTATTTCCCTCTTCCTCCGACTCCTCTTCCTCCTAACATTCCGGGACTTGGAGGTCTCTTTGGACCTTGCTCCACTTCCCCGAGGAGGCGCGTCGGGAGAACCTACTGGCAAGACTCTCTCCGGGGTGTCACTGGTCCTCGGGACATCGGCCCCATGGTGCCTCTTGTCCTCGAGGCATCGACCCCCTCCTCCACTGAGGCCCTTAAATCCCCCTTTCCCCCTGAACTCTACCTTCCAGACCCTGAGGATCACTCTGGGTTTGGTCGGCCTCTCTAACCTCCACCGGACGCAGTCGACCCAGAGTCCGTAACACTCCCACCCGCATCTCAAACGTCTCATGCGGAGGGATAGCAATCCCCGGGATGCCCCGGTATCTCCCTCCCTCCAATATCGGGCCCTCCCCCGGCATCTCCCTCTCCCTGGCCCACTCCCTCTTTTCATCTTCTGAGTCTGACATTTGAAAAGAGAAAAATAGTATATCACAAATCCCCCCATCCAACCTGTCCAAGGCCTCAGGATTACTGTTGCATGGTTGTCCTCGTGGGGTCTTGCATGGAAATATTATTTATAGAAAATCCCCGTTTGCAAAACCCCAGTAGAGAACAACCTCATCCTGACACCTACACTACCCCCCATACCTTTTACTTACTGCCTCCTCTTTCTGGGCACCTTTTCCGGGTTCCCTTATCACCTACTTCCTCTTTTTCTTTGTCCCTACACTTGTTACATTTTGGGCATGTATTCTTCACTACCCATGTCTTCTGCCTCCTGAGGAGATACCCCTACACACTTCCCATGGTACCATTCCCCGCCCCGTTGTTTGGACCCCTCGAGTCAGGTTCCCCCAGAGTGGGCATCAACCCCTTTTGTTCTTTTATTATCCAGCCCGGTAACTCCCGGTCCCTACATGGTTTGAGACGATCATGATTAGCCGTATATACAACTTAGTTTTTTACATTTGCCCGGGATATTTGCTGTGTCTAATTGGTAAATGGCATCCCCTACTTTGTACTGGTGAACCCTAATTCGCAAATCATAATCCCGTTTTGCCCGGGCTTGCGCTGTTTTAAGATTTGCTCTGGCGACTTCATGTGCCTCCCACATACCCTCTTCCAGTTCTGCTATATAGCCCTTCTTATCTTGATCTTCTCCCTCGGTAGGGGGTCTGAACATTAGTTCCGCTGGCATATTCACCTCCCTTCCCAACATAAGCCTGTTTGGGGTGAACCCTGTAGTTCTGTTAATGGATGCTCTAATTGCACCCCCCAACTGTGGCAAGTTCAAATCCCAATTCTTCTGATTACCTCCCACGAAACATCTTACAGAAGCCAAAAGTGTGCGATTAAATCGCTCTACTTGACCATTTGCTGAAGGGCGATATGGGGTTGTCCTAGCCTTATGGATGTGCAGCAGTTCACACACGGCTCGGAACAGTTGACTCTCAAAGTTGCGCCCCTGGTCCGTGAATAGTTCAAAAGGGTATCCAAAACGGCAAAAGAATTCATTGACCGCTGCCCTAGCTGTTACCTCGGCAGTCTGGGAGGGGAGAGGTACGCATTCCACCCACTTAGTGAACTGGTCTACCATCATTAACACATGTTCATTTCCCCGGTCAGTTTTGGGTAATGGCCCCACAAAATCTAGGTGTACCCGTTCCATAGGTGCCCCTGCCTGAAAGAGTGTCATTGGAACCCTAGCTTTACGGATAGCTTTTTTACTTTGATTGCAGGGTTTACATCCCACAATATACCGTTCCACGTCCACCCCAGACCGTGCCAAAAATAGAACTGTTTGATTCTTTCCCCGTGTCCTGTCTACCCCTTGGTGACCAGCTGACGGAAGGTCATGGCACAACCCCAAGACTTCCTCCCTCCATTTCTTAGGTACCAACAGCCTACCCTCGGCCCCCTGATCAGGTTTATAAAACACTTGCCCTCGACTGTCTTTCCAGAAACACTTCCGATTAATCCAATAGAATTTGGCATGAGGATTTTGTCTGAAAATATCTCTCCCCTGAATGTCCGTTCCCTCATCTAACCACTGAATAAGGGGTCTGAAGTCGGGGTCCTCCCGCTGGGCCTGCCTGATCTCTTCAGCTGAGAATTTACCTAACGCCACCCCTGGCTCCTCTTCAATACCCCTAACCCTGGGCGTTTCGCTGTCACTAGATATTTCCATTTTTCCGTCCCTACAGACCACCTCCATCCCTGATACACGAGTGGGGTCTTGAACTCCCCCTCTGCTCACTGCCTGTATGGTTATATTTCCCCCGTTACGGTGACTGAGGGAAACAACGTTATCCACATCCTTGGCAAACCCAGCCCACCTTTCCTGAGCACAGGGCAAATGAGTGAGATCCGAATCCACCTGAAATTCCTCTTGAGGTATCCGGAAAAGGCCGTCTGCATTTGTATGCTTATCCCCCGCCCGATGTTGCACTGTCATTTGATACTGGCTTAATTCCTCGAGCCATCTGGCCAATTGTCCCTGGGGGTGTTTAAAACGGAGAAGCCAGGTAAGGCTACTATGATCTGTGCGGACCAAAAAGGGTCGGCCCAGCAAATAATGCCGGAACTGACGGGTGAACTTCACAATAGCCAAAAGTTCCTTGCGTGTTGTACAGTGCCGTTTTTGTTCAGGGGTCAATGTTAAACTTGCATAAGCCACCACCCGTTCTTGGCCCTCTTGTACCTGTACGAGTTCAGCCCCAATAGCAAGGTCAGATGGGTCAAGCCGCGCAATTGTTTTCCTGTTACAGAAGTCATGAAATAATAGGCTGCCATTAAGTCTGTACGTTTCGTTGAAACATGGGAGATGGCTCAAAACGATCGCCATACAATGGCACATATCCAGTTAAAATCTCGGGGTGTGAAGTCAGTCTACTTTTTCCGTAATTTCAGAAATCACGAGCCATGGTAAAAAAGTCTCCTTCCGCAAAGTAAAATGTACCTCTTTCATGCTCTCCATGTAGAATAAAAATTTTCTTGGTTTTATTCATTTAATCCTTTCAATATTTCTATGTCAAATGTCTCAGGTAAATACGCCTTTGAAACAATACTAGTTATTCAGTTATCATGGTTGGTTTTGTTACAGTAGGTCCATATATCATGGTGCAATTATAATTTTTTTAATGGACTTCTTTTGTATCCCTCAGGTCAAAGTTCATTGCAGGTCTTGAGCCAGATGCGTCAGTGTCCAGGATGAACGGGTCCGCTGCATTAGGGAGAGCCAGGACTGGAGCAGTCACCAATGCGTCTCTTAATCCCTCAAAAGCCTGTTGTTCCTCCTCCCCCCATTTAAAGGGTCTTTTGCCTGTCAGATTTTGTAAAGGGGTGGCGAGCTGGGCATACCCTTGTATAAATGACCTGTGGTAATTGACAAACCCCGAAAATCTCTCTACTTCCTTAGTGTTCCTCGGGGCGGGCCATTTTTTATATCCTCCGACTTCCATTCCCTTGCTATCCACCACCCTTCCCAAGAACTCTACCCTCTCTTGGAACAATTCACACTTCTTGGGTTTCAGTTTAAGGCCATATTCCCGGAAACGGCCGAAAACAGCCCGTAGATTGGCCAAGTGGGATTCGAAATCCCTCCCCAGAACAAGGATGTCATCCAGGAAAGCCAAAACTACGTCCCAGTTCAGTCCCCTGAGTACCAGGTTGATAACACGGGCATACGTGGCCGGGAAGTTACAGAGACCAAAGGCCATCCTTGCAAATTCGTACAGCCCGTATTTAGAAATAAAGGCGGTCTTCGGCCTATCCTCTGGCTTGATTTTAATTTGCCAGTACGCCGAGTTGGCGTCCAACTTAGAAAACCAACAATTTCCGGCCAAAGTATCCAGGCACTCCTTCACTAAGGGCAGGGGAAAAACATCTTTGACGGTGACATTGTTCAAGGCCCGGTAATCAATACACCAACGGACCCCCCTGTCCTTCTTTCTTACTAGAACGGGGCAAGAACACCATTCAGAAGAAGATGGTTGGATAACCTCCGCCCCAAGCATTTTTTCCAGTATCTACTCCCTCCTGGGGGTTTACCTCCCTCTCTTCAGTATCTATTCCCTCCTGGGGATATACCTCCCTTTCTTCAGTATCTACTTCCTCCTGGGGGTTTACCTCCCCCCTACAGTACCTACTTCCTCCTGGGGTTTTATCCCCCCATTTCACCTAGGCCCATTTCCCTCTCTCCCTGCCCGTCTTCACAGTTTCCCTGTCCCTTCAATTCCCAGGGCAGCTCACTGAAAATACCTTCTCCTATAACCTCCTCTGCCCAGGATCTAGCTATTCTGGGGTCACACTGATCATCTGTATCTTCCCCTGGTTTTATCTCTTTCCCTGCCTCCCATTCCCTAGGGCTAAGAAATTCACATGTGCTTAGTTTTTGCACGCTGACTACAAACTTTAGTGGCAGCCAACCCTCTGAGTCACCTGGGCACAGAACTAATCCGTCCTGTGATTGATAGAATTGATACCCTTCTGCCTGGGCCCTCGCCACATCTACCCCTAGGGCCAAATCCCAATGTGGTTTTAATGTCTTTGGGAAATTCCTATACAGGGGCACATATACTCTTTTCATCCGGTTGATCTCTGCTTCCTTTATTGCCTCCCATGCAGAGAATGTTGTAAAATATAGACAATATGGAGCATCCCCTGCCTCAATCAATCTTAATTCAGGGTCCTCAAAAGGAAAAGAATGTCCCTGTGTTGCCCTAACCCTGATACTCCCAGAATTCCCCTCTTGTTTATACTGAAAAGCCTGGTTTTCCTCTTTTACCACCCTTAGTATATCCTCCGTGTTAAAACCTTGCATCCCAGGGTGTTTTTCTAGCAATTCCTGTACTTCAACATAACCTCCTGGGGCTATATGCAATCCCCATTTAATCGCCCCATGTCAAAGAATGTATGCCAGGGTCCTAGATAACAAGTTGTCCTTCCCCGGCCTGTTTTCTGCTGTCTTAATACCCTCACCGCTGTCCTCAACTACGTCCTCGTCTACCCCCTCACCTGTGGGGTACCCTCATCCGCCAAATTCTCCCTCCTGAGGCCCTTTTCACCCTTCGGGAACCCACTCCGGCCTCTTAAGCGGTCCCTTTCCCGTTTAAATGTAACCCAACTACCTGGTCTGTAAAACTAACCACTTTATCCCTTCCCTGGAGCTTCGGGCAGTCCTGTTTCATATGCCCAGGTTGTTCACAATGAAAACAAACTGTTGGATTACTACGACCCATTGGAGAAGGGCTCCTGGGCCGGATGTTTTCAAGCTTTGGGCATTCCCGTTTAAAATGACCTGTTTGTCCACAATGATAGCATTCTTTCCTCCCAGGTGAAGGGCTTCTTACCGGGGACCGCCCTCGGGCATTCAGTTTCTTCAGTTCAGTCAGTAATTCTGACACAACGCCCTCCACCTTATCGAGACGCTTTTCCATTGTGGCCATTTCAACCTTGGGCAGAATAGTAGCACACACTTGTGGTGTGGGCATGCCCTCCCCATATGCACCAACATATTCGACGTGTCGAATCTCCCTTTTTGAGGGCTTCCCATAGATAGCCTGGTGGTTATGCTGATGCCACCTAATCTTATCCACAGCATCCTCAATACTTTTGGGGCGAACATTAGAGGCCGCACTACCCGCTTCCTTATCAGCCGCCCCCTGGCACAACCTTAAAACAGCCTGTTGGTACATGTGTTCTCCCTAAAAGCCCTGGTAGCCAGTGATAACACCCTATCCGCCCAGTCTTCCAAGGACTCCTCTTGATTTTGGCGGGCATTTTGAAATTGAACTTGTGCAGTTTCCGGGAGTTCCTTAAACCCAAAGCGTTTTTCCAATTTCTGGACTAGTTCTGAGTACACTACCTCCCTATTACGTTCAGCTATAAGGGCATAATATTCGCTAGCCTTTCCCTCTAGACACCTGCATAATTGATCTTTGCATTCCTGGGGCCCCCAACCACCCACCTCTGAATATCGGGAAAATTTCGTGAAGAATGCCTGCCAGTTAGTTTTCTCATCATATTTTAAATTTTTCGGGGTAGCGTTGGGCCTTTGGTTTGGCCCTGGCTCCTGTGTGGGTGTTGCTACCTGTCGATTATCTCCCCTCGGCCCATACTTATTTGGCTCTTGTTTTTGATATCCAGGTCCATACCCCTACCCCACTTGTCTCTTTGGTCTCTTGGGCCCCTGTTTTCCCATTGTGTGGTATTGAAAGAGCGATAACCCGAGTCCTCCACTTGCCTCCTGAAAGTCTGGGGTGGGCATTCCATGGGCCTCATCCCCTTTCCCGGACCCTGCGTCGGAGGATAGCTCTGCTGCCACTTACTAAACCTACTTCTGGGTGTTTCTGTTATCCCTCTATTAGGCCCTACCGAAGATTCTATTCTAAGGTCTTGGCCCTGAGCTGCACGCCTACTGCCCTGCATGTATTCCATGGGTGTCCCCTGGGGTGCCCTAATTGGCCCTCCATTACTTGGGTGCGGTGTACTATACCCCTTCAATTTATCCGCCTGATCCCTGGCCAAACTATCTTGTCCTATCCCTGGTGGCATTTGATTGTCCCTGTCCCACTGGACCTGTGTTCTGTAGGGCAACTTTCCGGCCCCCTGAAGACCTTGGCCTCCATCTCCCCGTGTTCTGCATTACTGGAAGTACCATATGGGTTGCTTTGATATCTACTAGCCCTTTGTTGTGGAGGGTCCCCAAACTGATATTTCCGGTCACCTGTGTACATACTACTCTGACCCCATCCTGATTGATCGACATACGGGGTGTGGTTATCAGTGTATGGTCACCGTTAAGCTCATATTCAATGAAAGCTGAATCCATATCTCCTCCCCCATGTATTGGTGGTATGGGGTTTGTGGCCCTTGAGATTCCTGTTTAACTGGGTATGAAGCCTTGTCCTGTTGATAATCTCCTGCCCCCTGCCTGTTCAGGCCTCCCTGGGCTCCCATGGTAGGAAATCCCAGCCCCTGGTCCCGATATGGATGGTCTACCGGCTGTCCCTGTCCACCCATAACCCTTGGGTTCCCTTCCCCCTGAGAGAAGTCCAGCCTGCTCAAAAGATCCGGTGTTATTCTAAGATGGGGGACCCTGGCTAAATCCTCTTCCCTTAATGATCCCTCCACCTCCCTTATGGCCATGATTTGCTCTGCAATTTTTGGCCCAATACCTGGGAGCTGTAATAAGTCCTCATAGGAGCAGGTGTTAATAAAAATATTAGACATGGTGAAGAATACCAGCCCCAAATAGTAATTGTAATTAGTAACTGACAAACACTATTTATTTAAATAAAAAAACACTTCTTCTGTATTCTTCTTCTGTGCTCTTCAAAAATGCCGCTGTGTTCTTGCAAATATTTATTATATGTCGGGATATTTGACAAAAAATCAGGGCTTATGACGAGTACCGGTAAGTAAGATAATTCGTAAAAACCCTGAAACTATGTACTGTATACCACAGAGATACCGATAAGTTAGATAACTCTGGGAAATTACAAATAAAAGTTGGTCAGTAGATGTATCTGTTAAACCCAGGTACAATCTCAAAAACACCAGTTGTACACAAAATTAAAATAGTCCAAAATACCGATAAATTAAATATTTCGGAATATGAAATTGAAAATATGGCTATTGGGATTTACTGGTAAGTTAAGTAAACCCCAAAATTCCAAATATAACTATCGTGGGAATCTGGTAAGTTAAGACTCCCTCGACAGGCTCTCCTTGCAAACTTGTGACGACACAGAAAAAATTCACAAAACGGGAAAAATTTGGAGTTAACTGGGGTTTCCCGGTATAATCGTAAAACCCCAATTAATTTTTAATGATTTTATGTAGCAACGATAAGTTAGATGCCACAAAAACCCGTTAAAATATCAAAAGTTACAATTTGATAATGGCGGGAAACAGCCACCAATTCACTCTCGGTTCAAAGTGAAAAATATCTTCGATCCGACCGTGCAAGAACGATGTGATCGCAGCGCAAGATGTTGTAAGGTCAACTAATTAATTTACCTTAGGTTTCTGGTCTGTAATCAGCTCGAATACTTCTGATTCTGTAAGATTCTGTATCTGTTGATTTTCTACTTGTGGTTCATTCAAGATGGATGCAAGAGAGAGAGATGCATTGTGGGACGGCTAACGTTTTCCGTTTGGGTCTCACTAACTACCCAAAATCTACTACAATAGTTATATAATTGCTCTTTTCTGGTACCTATTGCAAAAGTATACATGTAGGTGTACCGTAAATGACAATAGGCTACATTTAACGGTACGCAAGCGGCAATTGACGATACACTTCTATTGTTGAGATTATGCATTGGTTACCAGTAAATAGCAATATCTGGTGTACGGGGATACACAATGAACACGCATCCATAAAAATCAGCTGCACCAGCAAAGTATGAGTCTTCTCCTCCTTAAAGACGCCCGCCGAGATTGTCGCATAAAATTGAAACTGTGCTATCAATTATATATGTTTTTGTTCGCAATCTCCCTCTTAACAATATTTTTTTACTCTGCAGCATCAGTATTGTTTACAGACTTCAGCTTTTCCCCACTTTTTTACCTATCAAATATCCACTCCCTTACCTCTCCCGCAATCGCGTTCCTTCTAGTCTATTATTGTATTTGCTCTGAATAGATCGTATTTTAAAGCACTACAGTTATTTCGTATGTAGGGGTGAAGTAAAATCAAATACCTCTTTCCAATTAGAAAGTATGGCGGGGGTTTGCTGATATTTTGGTAATTTAATTTTAATCAGAGTTTGAAAATGTCTGAAGACGGAGAATCTCTCAAAGACTGTTCTAAATTATTCCAAAGGTTCAAATAGCCTATGGAAGACTCACAGTCTCTCAGATGAACTCTCTGCCTCCTGTTCTCAAGATAGCTGATAAGCCAAATACTAGTAAGTAGTTTACCTTTAACATCATAACGTTCAAGTTTGTAAAGAGGACAAATATATCTATGGAGCAAATCAAAAAACGTAATCTATTGTACACAAAAACCCGAGAAGACAACTGAACAAATTTGTCCCCGAATCCAAACACGATCAAATGCTTAACTGGTGTCGCAAAAAATAATGTTAGTTTTTTGGCCAGTATTAAGAGCAAGCAATTTTTCATGATAAAGTTCGATCAGTTGGTGCACTCTGGAAAAACCAGGTAGGCAGCCGGATTGATATTTAAGTCTCCCAAACGAAGGGGGAGACTTATAGGTTTTGATTTGCGATTTTTATCGTACATTATTTTTCTTCCTCTCCGATGTTCTCAATAACCGCCAGAGATATGGATCTGAGATTTTCCATGATGAAAGATCAATGTTTCTAGATGTGCCTAATACTATTCATTTTTTGATGGGGGTCACTGACACGTATAATGAGTGGTTCAAAGAGGCTAGGGGTTGACTATATGGGGAATTTTTTTTCATCGAAATACTCTACGAGTGTGACAAATAACCATCTCATATCATATATTTTATTATACATCGTGACACTACCTATTAAATGAGGAGGGGGATGGGGGGGTCATCCCCAAACCCCAAAGTCGATAATTTTGAAAATTTTCATATGCAATTAAAATCCATAGCTTTAAATCATATAATTTATTATTCTCCGTAACAAGAGGCATTAAATGACATGTTCCTCATTCTTTCAGTAGGGTGATCTCCACCCCTAAACCATATATTTTCTTATTCCCCATGGTAAGACGCACAAAATGACACATACCTCGCTTCCCCGTGGGTTATCACTATCACCACTCCCAGTGTACTTTTTTTCTGACCAAAGTTCCAAGGGAACGTTTAAAAACCCCCGTTAAAATAGTCAAATGACTATTTTGACCGCCTTTCCTTGTGATTTTTAAATTAATTTTTTTTTACCGAAGTTGGTTTATCACCTCTACCACCCAAAAAAAAAACTTTTAAAGTTCCAACGACATGTTCGGGGAATAAAGTAAATTTTGCCTGAGGCATATTCCGCTCAAGTTGTGGTTTTAAGAATGTCATTGTGTCCAAAGCATTTCTACTTTCTGAGTTTTATAAATATTTATTTATAATCAGACAGGAATTATTTTCTACAATAAAAATAATATAATTATCAATATATTAATGTTTTTTATTATATAATTATACTAAATAAATAGTTAATTTTACTGTTTGATATAATGCTAAAAATTGGGAAATTGCTTTGCGGACTGATATGTATATAAAAAATATTAATTGAGGATTTGCTTTGCGGGCTGATATTAAAAATCATTAACCAGTAATTTGCTTTGTGGACTAATATTTATAGATTAATACATGGCCTTTTTCATATTGCCATTGTTATCAGCCTGAGACCATGATATCGGCCCCAAGAATAATTGTATCAATCTATTTATCGCATATTTCACCATTACCGAGAAATAATTTTTACTGCTGAATTAGATTTTACTGTCGTTAGACCAGTGTCTATTACAGTTGGACAAATAACATGCTGCAAATTATGTTTTTATTACACAAGCAAAATTATTATTTCAATAAAATATCTGATAACAAAAATTGTTTAATTGCTTCCGGGAATTATATGATAGAAAGATCATGACATGAAATTTTTCATATCAGATATATTATCAGCCCACGGTCTTGATATCAACACTCGAACTAAAGCTCTCGGGCTGATATAAAAATCTAGGGCTGTTAGTATATCTGATATTTTGATGAATGACGAAATGACGGATTTTTATATATTTCACACTTTAAATCGTTCACCTCGCTTGATCGCCCAAATGCTTCTTTTTACCTGCGTCGCCGAATGCAGAAGCGGGTTTAAGTGCGAGGTCCGTCTGTCCGTCACAGAATAACCCAAGTAGCACAAAACATTATCATGATATTTTTAAAAGGTCAGATAAATGTTTTTCCAAAATGTTATCAAAATAATATTTTCAGGATGTCATGTAAATTTTTTTTTTTTGGATAATCTTTATAATGTTCTCTTGAAACATTGATCGGAAACGTTTCAAAAATATTTTTAAAACGTTTAAAATAAATATTAATATATCACTTTATATGAACATCTTATTTCAATGTTTTAAAAAGATTTTATATTTTCCTAGTTTTAACATGATATTTTAAGAATATCAATAAAATGTTAGAGAGATAGGTTTTCATATAACATTTTCTATAAATGAAATAAACATTCTGTAAAATCATTTTTTAAAAATATCTGAAAAACATCTTTTTAGAAATGTATAATAAATATCATGAAGAAATATTAATATTCTGACAGAAATATTTTTAAAATGTGAAAATAAATTGTTGTAAAAAATATTTTCCCCAAACATTCTAAAAACATTTTGGAAAAATATTTCTGTAATGTTTATGATAAATATTATTGATTCGCGTTTTAAAAATATTTCATTTAAAATGTTTTAAAAATATTTTCACGAAATTTTTCAAATATCAGTATAATGTTTCAAAAAATATTTTTATTTAATGTTTTCTGTATGTGAAATAAACATTCTGGTAAAATGTTTTTTAAATTTGGAAATAGATTATATAATTTATTGTAAAAAGATTTTTTGCAAAACCAAGGTCGTATGTTAGTTATACGTCCTTGGCAAAACGTTTTCAGAACATTTTTGAAAAATATTCTCTGGATATAAGATAAAAATAGTTTATCATAACGTTAAGATAATGTTTTTAAAACTTTGTTTATGTCTGTCTGCAAAATTATATTCATAGCCATGTTAAATCGATTTGGTGTACAATAAACGATATACACTTTTTTTTAAAATATCAGACCTTGGCGTGTTGGTGTAAATGTTTGAATTTTCGGTTTTCGCTTTTAAAATGTAACTGGTTCCAGATTGTTGTACCAGCTTGCAAACAATCGACAATATTCATTGGAAACCAGTGACCGGAAGTGTGAAATACGTCTAAACACCGCTTAGCGCCGGCTAAGTGCACTCAGCCCATGACAATACGCTAAATCAGCAATTTAAAATGTTTAAATGAAAAGGTATTTACAAAATGATTTCGTGTTTGAATTTTCAGAGACGTAGTGTAAAAAAATAAAGAAGAAATTAGGGGAAATATCAGTTTGCGCCAGTTTGACGTCCTTTTGCGCCACAACTTAATTGCGCCAGTATATCAATTGCGCCAACATTTTTTTTGAGAGTTTAAGATCATTTGCGCCAATAAATAATGAATCCTATTGCGCCACTTTATTAATGTTTTAGGAAAATGAATTGAATTTTTGTAAATATTGAATTATTGACTCCCCTCCTCCTTTATCCGGGCTTGGGACCGGCAGTTTATTTTCACTGGCGGAGTTACAGTCATTTTTTACTTTATTTTTTAATAAGTGAAAAATCAATTTAAAAGGGTATTTACAACATATGTAAAAGTTAAACAGTTTCTAACTTTCTAACATTTGTTTCATGTGTATGGTCCAAAGATCCACTGAGTACCGTGACACATTGCTCATCAGTATATACAGTTGCTGGACACGTTTTTGTTGTACATCTCCATCTTATTTTCCCACTCTTTTTCACAAAGGCTTGTCGGAATTTGTGATCCTCTATTGAATTTACAGGTTTTCCTTTATTAGATTCTAACTTCTGTATTGTGACATCCATGGTCAATGATAAACTGAGAAGACTGATTTTATGAAATCTCAGTGAGCACTTTTTGTTTTTCAAAGATTTACGTAAAATTTATCTTACCATGTGCCATTACTTTTAATCTTTTCATTAATAAGTATCCTATACTTTCAACTTCTTTTATTCAGTAATAATTGATTTTGTTAGGGGGGGATCTTTCACAAAAACTATTTACCACTGAATGTTTATTCACTGCAATAACATTGATCTTTTGGTGAACGTAAAAATCAGTACAGGTAAACTGGCGCAAATAAGTTCCGAAAACTGGCGCAATTCAAACCAACAAAATACAAATATGTGGCGCAATCGATACCTCCAAAAATATGCAATTGGCGCAAAAGGACTCTTCCCGAAATTAGCTATTCAAGAGACACGCGCGGTCCATTTGTCGGCATCTTTGTGGGATATCATGCGTTACGCAATTAAAGTGGAACTAAAACGCTTATAGCAAGTTATTTTCATTTTATAGTACTAAATAAACGTATAAAAACGCAAAAAACCCGATGAAATTTGGTCAAGTAATAACGGAGAAAATAGCGAGTGAAGTTGGATTATTTTTACCTGTGGGAAATCCAATCAGCGCTATTTCCGGAAACAGGGTTTCCTCGCTGAGTGACCCCGATTGACCGGAAATGACGTACAGTGCGGGCTACTCTTGAACTTGTTTACATTGACCAGATGGATGAAGACAGCAATGCTAGTGATTTATAATAGTATAGCCAATAAATTTCAATAAATGCCCCCATATACATATATATAAAAAGAATGAAAGTGAAAGATATTTTGAAAGGTGCGTATAACATAAATACAAATGGAAGACCATCTTATAGGAATAAAAAACAAACACTATTTTTTTAAACAAGCAAATATAAGACACAATATTAATTGATAGTTTTAAAACAGATGTTTTACAAATAGTGATATAAGTTACTGAATAGTAATATAGATTTTGATGTAGAATTGTAATGTGTTTTTTTTTTTTATTGAATTGACAGATTCATAAAATTTTAGAATTTTCTTATAAAAATATAATAAATTTCTTAGTTTAATCAGAGACATATATGTAGAGAGGGATAAGTAATTTCTTACAATCCTTGTTGTAATAATAAAAATATGTAGAGAATCATTGGAGAAACTGCACTGTACACCTAAAACTTTAATAAAAGATTTTGATGGATTTTAATAAAAAAAATTATTCAACTTATAAAATAATTCCCACATTTGTAGAGTTATAATTTGGTTAATATTGGTTATGGGACTTTATGCTCTTTGTGTAATTTGAATTATAATACCAGTCAAAACTGGTTTTCATAACACCTTTCTAATGACTTTGTTACCGGTATATTGATTTACTCCACAGGTGGTAGGTGCATGGCCAAGTTGTTATTTACCTGATTGGAGGGATTAAAACTTTTGTTTGATCTTTATTACTAGATAACAGGATGTTAATTAATAGGTGCTAAAACTTTAACTGTTTTAATTACCAGGATTAAAGGTGATAAATATCCATCCACATGTTTACTAATTTGTTTTATATCATGAACTAGTTTTAATTTTCACAGGTGTTTAATACTATTTAGGGGGAAATTAAAATTTCTTGCACGATTGGAAGTGTCATATATATATATTTTTATAAATAATGAATAAATAAATACATATTCTTTTAATAAATAATTAGACATTTAGCTTTACATTGCTAATGAAATAGAATGTCTTTAAAAAAAGCTACATTTTTACCCAAATTAGTTTCTGCATTATCAGGATTATGATCATGAACATGTTATATAAATAGAGAGGTAGTTATATCATGGAAGTACATATATTGTTCTATATTGTATTATTTTACCATAGTCAGCAGACTCTTAATATTTGAAATTATTATGGTTACAAATGTATAACTTTTATGCTCATAGAAAGAGAAAAAAATTCAGAGGGACATGGGACCAGAATAACTTTTTATGGAGCTACACATTTCGCTATAATAGCCTCTTATTGTACTACAACTTATGTTAGCTTGTTGGCTACATCTTTTCAAAGTCATGCCTGTCAAGGCTCTGCATTTGATATAAGCGGCCTTACATGTACCTTCTACTTACTCCATTAATAATATTTTTAAATAGCCCTATGTTCAGGATGTTGGTAACTGTGGTGGTTTGAAAAGAAGGGGTGTAAATCAAACACAGTAACTCTAAAAATACCCTTAAATATACCCTATGTATGATGTAAAGGTACAATATAGTTATACATAAAAAAAATTTGATTCCACAGGAGAGGCTGCATAGGCTTAATGTAGGCTTATTCTCACAATGACATTATGATAATGCATTCATTTTCAAACATGTGCATATATACACATAAATTTTATGTATATATAAAGACATATGCATGGTATATAAAAACAAATAAGATCAGACATGTTAGAATTATTTTTTCAAAAGTATTTTGGTGCAGACCGTCACTATACCATGTATACTGGTCATGCTGGTTGGGATAAATGCTTGGCACTGAACCTGGCAATAGTCTCTTGCCGTTATGAGCAGATAAACCAAATAACTCCTTGAATCTCAACCGGTCAACCTCATAGCATTCTTCTGATAAGTGTTCTGAACATATGGCTGAGTGTTTAGTTGGCACAGTAAAATCCACACGGGTTAGTTTTACAAAACGAACCCACAAGTTACGTTGTCGGTCATCTTTTGGAAAAGCGTGTTGAGTATGTCCCGTTTTTGCAGAGTTGCTGCATCCCGCAACTGCACAATTCCTTCCCATTGTTGAATTGTAGATTTAAATTAAGTACAATGTTTCATCAAACAAGTGTCGGTGAATATATAAGAAGCACTGTCAATCGATAGTTGTCACCAATAACGTATAAACAATCAACTGAATCTGCTTTCACTTTGCAAATGACCTGTACCTATTTATGTACAAGATCTGAACCGCACAGTACGTCACTTCCAGCGACTAGTAATATTCAAGTTTTTTAACAAATCGTTCAGGTGTGCAAATGACGATCGGCCAGTATTTTGCTAATATCTCGAAAACTAAGTTACCGAATTTCATCGGGTTTTTTGCGTTTTTATACGTTTATTTAGTACTATAAAATGAAAATAACTTTCTATCAGCGTTTTAGTTCCACTTTAACAAGTTAATCACTCACAACGTCTTGTCAGTTAATTAATCAATTTCAGTGATCTATTGAAAAGAAACCTTTTATGTGCAATAATGATTTATAAAAAATGAATTATTTGTATAAACAATGGATTATAACTGTTTGTACTGTAAAAACAAGATGTGATATTTTCATAGGTAAATGTGTGTTGGCATGCATGCATGGTGTTTGGGAATAATTCATTTTTCTTACACTGGTTTCTGAGTCTCTATTCATTATAACAAATACAAGAGTAAATTATAGATATCTTTATTTTAATACAAATAAAATGACATTCATATCTATGGAGCACAATGAACATTTACAGCACATATTAATATATTAATTATATATTGAAGTCTTTAAAATGTCAAAGCACATATGAGAGAGCACTATTTCAAATTTCAATTTCTAAGCTAGTCTAATTGCAGAAGATGGGATGCAGCATCAGCAAACTGAAGAGGTGTAATATCCTGGTTCTGTAGGCGGGTCTTGAGTGTGGTTAGTCTTGAGTCGATTTCTCTGTACTTGCGTTTTCTTGGTACACGTTTTCCCCCGGCTTGGTACTGGTAGGAAACTGTAAACGAGAGGGAACATGGTACCGTCAACAATAGCATGGAATGTGTAAAGCTGATAGAATAGGGTCGGACAGGAATAAAATGTGCCGTCTGCGTATACTGTATCTGATGCTGCCAAGTGAGTAAGATTCTGTTGAGCGCTGAAGAGTAGAATGCGTCCAACGGTATTGTCGTCTGCAAGGAGAAAGGGCTCTCCAGTGGTGGTCCGTCTAAGTGAAGTTTCTGCTGTAGAAGTGGGTAGTGCGTCTCTCGTTGTAAAGCTGGTCTTTGCATGATCATAGAGATCTCAGAGATTGCTTAGCTTGGAAGCAAACACAAAATTTTATTACATCATTTATCATATGAAAACTAAGTATGATTTTTATTTGTGTACGTTCTTTTAATTTTTATCTATTAACTATTCAGTTTAAAGCAAGCTAAAATTTAGTTTATTTGTTTTTATGATTTATAAGCTCATTTAAAACTTTTTTATTTATTCATTTCATCTTTTTTTTTTTTTTTGAATGCTTTCTTAAGTAATTGTATATGCTACAGAGTCTCAGACTCCTCTGGTTTTTTTTTTTTTTTTTTGGTTTTTTTTTTATATACATTGTATAGTTTATATGCTTTATATAAGTTTTAAGTGTCTCGTAGGTCAATATTGGCCGGACATCATTTTTTTATTATTATGATTATGAACATTGTGATTTTATATGTTGTATATATTTGATGTGTGACACTATAATAAAATAAATTATTATTATTATTATTATTATTATTATTTATCTTAATCAATTAAAAATGTAGGTAAATATTTGGAATCCAACAAATCTCAGGTAAATTTACCTGTAAAATTAATTAGTGACTAATTACTAAAACAACATAACCCACTACAACAACACCTATTGTTCTTTGTTTCGAATACCCGTATTTATTGCACATGCTACTGATACAAATAGTTTGTTTGTTTGGTTGGGGTTTAACGCCGTTTTCAGCACAGTTTGGCCATTTCGCGGCAGCCAGGTTTTTTTTGGTGGAGGAAGCCGGAGTACCCGGAGAGAACCACCGACCTTCGGTAGGAAAATTGGCAATCCTTGTCAATTAAGATGATACAAATAGTAAAATTAATTAGTGACTAATTACTAAAACAACATAACCCACTACAACAACACCTATTGTTCTTTGCATGTAGGAATAGCCAGAATACTATTTTTTTAAAATGTTGGAATAGCCAGAAAAATTTATGATCAAACCGAAAAATGATTTACTCAGACCAAACATTATTTTGATACCTTTTTGATTAAGAATATAAATATAGAAAGTGTATATAATCTCCCCATTCATATTTTCTGTTTTTAAAGAGTATACAATTGTAATTTTATAAATACATACATGCAATGGCGTGGCGACCATGGGGTTTGCCTGCAGTTTCCTGTTACCAACAAGCACTTGAAAGACTACAGGAGGTAATGTGTTTTTGATCTTCTTATTTTTGGGGAATTGTCAGTTTAGTAGAGAAATTTAACTCTTCTGATGTAGTTGTTTTAGTTTTGTTTTTACTTAATTAAAAAAAAATTATAGCCTGAAATTGAAAGCTTATAAAATTTGGATTTTGTTATTTCAAACTTCGTCAATTTCAAGGAGACTTCTGTTTTTTTTAATTCATTCTTTGATAGAAGCCAGAAGGGGAACATTTATTTTAAATAGGTTACTTACAAAATGTAATAATTTCGATGATGAAACCCGTATTAGCGTAGATTGCACCATGGATTCATTCATTCTTATCAAAGTTGTCAGGGTAAAACAACAGCACAACAAGAAAACATGTTGCAGAAACTGTTAAATTACATTGCCAATACGGATAGTACCATCAAGTCATTGAACAAAAACTTTGAAGTTCCTAAGCCCAAAAGGTTGGCTTCTAAACCATACCAAAGGACTAGACCTAGAACCTGCCGTACAATTTCCGATATTACTTGAATGTCATTAATTATTGTGTTTTGTTAATGATGAATATAGAACTGTAATAAATCTTTTAAAATTATGTATATTGTTTGTTATTTTTAACTCTCAAGAGTGACAACACAGGTGTGATAATCCTTCACGGTCTACTGAATATGTAGATACAGGCACGTGTCATTATGATATCTTTTAACCTCTCAAAATCAAAAACGGCTTTATCGATCCTTTTAAAAATTCGAATACCAGTATTTATTGCACATGCTACTGATACAAATATTAAAATTCACAAAATATCCACTCTATCCCGGGCTGAGTGCACTTTTGGGGGCTAAGTGCACTCTAGACTGGTACCCGTCCGTTATTTTACAGGAGCTCATACTGAATATTACGGCGGGGACCAAGCTAAGTGCACTCAGCCCGGGCTAAGCGGTGTTTAGACGGACCCGTGTATTTCCCCGGTTTGAAACAAAGAAATTTAACAATCTCTGTGCCACGGGCCACTTTTGGGTCACTTTTTTCATACTACCTTCACTGCCACGGGGCCACTTTTTGTCCATTGTTTTTTTTTCTTGACGTTAACCTTTTCTCTGCCACCGGGCCGATTGGGCCGATTGGGCCGATTTCAAAACTTTACCGTTGACTGCCAAGCATCGGCCGAAAACAACGAATGTTTTTTTTTCTCTATGACGTTTTCCGTATTATGACGTCATAATACTCCCGTTCGGCGTTTACAGAAGGGAAATATAACAGTCTTTCATATATATATGGGAATGAAGGATAAGGAAATTCCACCCGAGGGGGTCTCAATTATGGGGTAGAAACAAGGCTTGCCGAGTTTCTACCCCATAATTGAGACCCCCGAGGGTGGAATTTCCTTATCCTTCATTTCCATATACTGGAAGACAGTTTTTCTCCCATTACTCCCACGAAAACGATGTGAAATGAAGGGAAACGACGGACGCCATTTTAACTGTGAAAGCTAAATATTTAAATAATGAACTTAGGGACGAGATCAAAAGTTCAATGTCGGATAAAAAACTGAATTCAAATAGTTTGGGGGTGGGGGGGTAAAAATCACTGGAAGTTTTGTTATCCGACATCGATTTTTGTATACGCCTATATTGGTCAATCAATTTTTCCCAAATTAAGTTAAGAGGGGGGTGGGGGGGGGGGGGGTCAGTGAAAAAACTATGTGAATTAAGTTTTTTATCCGACATTGAACTTTTGATCTCGTCCCTTAGTGAAGATCTGATATAACCATTGGAAAGAGCGTACCCGAAAATGGTTTAACAACACAGTTGTAAAACCAAATAAACAAAGAAGAACAGTGTTTGTTCACAAATTACAAAGCTTTTCTTTGTTGAAATTCCACATTCCTGGACGTTTCTAGCTCCCCATTTGTGACGTATTCATATTTATACGCCGTTGGAAATGAAATAGTTCTAATTGAAATGCAAGATAGTTTCATTAGATATTTTTATGTCAACATTTTAAAATATATAATTTACACTGTATGACATTTCAAAGTGTTTAATTTAAAGTTTATTTAATCAAGCAAACAATAAAATTTTACGCCAAGTCAACGTCATTTTGTAAACACGTGTTTTTGCTGTGCACATGTATGCTTCACTCAGTCTGAATCAGAGTCTGACATGATCATTCTTACATGTTTTCGAGCTGGTTGAGTGTAATTGTTTGTAATTTTTATTGTAATGTTCCCATTTATTGTGGATCCCGCAAAAATTGACTCCATAGATGAACGACTTGTTTGTTTTGAATTTGTGGAACATGACTGACTTGGAGTTGGAACGAACATGGCGGATTCTGATGGCAATTTAATTTCATCATGTGTAATAGGAGGTAGAATAGCTGGACGACTGGTTGAAGCGGAGTTTGATACCTGAACTTGAAAGTTATTCTCCTTGTCCTCGTCGGTAATGTCACATAATATGTCACTGATTGCAAGCTTGTGCTTATCATTTAGTGTGCGGTAATTGTTAAGGGAAGCTGTATTTTTGTGACCGGTGGTGTAAATTTGAAGATTGTCAGGAACATTGCAGTCTGTCATTCTTTGTATTAATGTTTTGCGAACACTGGTGTTTGTGATTTTGCGGTTAACAGGTAGGTCAGCATTTTTTACCATTCTTTTCATAAGTTCACTTAGTTTGTTTACACCAATTGGACCCCGTAAAAACCACCTTTCGTTCATTTGTGGAGCCTTTTCATTAGTTACCACGGAAATATAAAATGGGTCGTCGTTTTCACAATAATCAGTAGGACGTTTGTCTCTGTAAAGTTTGTATGTCACCACTGGACATCTTTCAGGAGTGTCCGGAGTTGCGTACACTCGCGGAGGAAGCGGACGTGAAATATTGCTCAAATCAGCACCTGTTCGCGTTTTGGTTTGTCTTTCATTAAATTCAAAGAATTCTCTTTTTTGTTTTAAATCATACTTCAGTACAACATCCGCCCATTTCATTTTATAATGCTCCGTAGCACCCCCGCGAATTCCAAAGTGGTAAGTGTTATTAAACCACCAGTCGGACCGCCAAGTGCCATTTTGACCGTTACGCTACTGCATTCTATTTACAGAGAAACAGGTGGAGATAATTTCAGAATTTTTTACACTAGATGGCGCTTTTAGTCCCGCCTCGAATTTTTGATTGACATGACGGGTGTGAAATGTGTAAATATCGTTGTGCTAGTTTTTGACTTTCAAATAACATGGATGGAAATATGTGTAAAAAATATTTCGTTAACACCCTGGCCTATTGGATTCACCTGACACTGAAAATTATGAACGTATGAGACATCAAAAGTGAGTATTTTTGCGCACCTCAAAATGGCCGGCGACACACGTTGCCACTTTTTAGCCAATGAACAGATCTCGCTCGATTACCGTTTCACTGGGAGGAGCCTATAATGTTTTGTTTTGCAAGTAGATATAGTATCGGGTCTGTCATTTGCAAGTTAAAAAGGCTGTCCCGAGACTCCGTTACATAGTTCTTACTCAGTATCCAGGGGTATCAAAATATGCAAAGAAATGAAGTGTGTTTTTTCTTGTTTCCATAAAATGACACGTTTGAAGTATCATTTAAATGTTGGATATTAAATTTTCTGCATAAAATTTTAAAGGATTGTCTATTTTCAAAGTTCAGTCACCTGGAAAGTTCCCTTCCCATTTTTGTGGTAGATTATGGAGGTTTTTTAAAAAATTTTACTCAGGTTCATCTAAAAGG
Source organism: Mytilisepta virgata (assembly GCA_028015205.1). Classification (NCBI taxonomy): domain Eukaryota; kingdom Metazoa; phylum Mollusca; class Bivalvia; order Mytilida; family Mytilidae; genus Mytilisepta; species Mytilisepta virgata. The sequence goes on from CM051520.1 coordinate 48,075,703, forward strand.
TTACATTATGGACAGAAGAAAATCAATGATGAGATGATTTTTTTTAAAAATAAGATAAAAAATTTAAAAACAAACAGATTCACTGACAACATTTGAATAAATAGTATTGGAACACTTTTAGTCTTTACAATATTGTGAAATTAGGCATAAATACTCAACCTTAAGGCTATGAGCCACCAGTTTTATTTATTTATCATTGGAAATGTACAGGAAAACTATTAGTAAATAAATTGTATATCAAAACATATATTTTAGGTGTATTTGTTTTACTTTGGATGGAAAATATTGTATGATTTTCATATATGTCTTTATGTGTATAATTTCTTAAATTTTTGTCAAAATAGTAATCTTGTAATATCTAAAACTGAAGTTCAAATTTTATAACCACTTGTAAGTAAGGTTATCTAATTTCTTTTCATTTATGATTTATTTTTTTTTACCCTCTGGTGTCATATGGGACTATTTAGTTAGAATAGTCTATGATTCAATCAAGGTATAGTTTTCAGTTTTATTATATTTTGGTTGTGTTCTCTTATTCAAAGAATATTTATTATATTCACCTGAATTTCACCATGTTATGTACATATATACAGCATTAATAGACCTATTAAATTAACATGGATGGAAATATGTGTAAAAAATATTTCGTTAACACCCTGGCCTATTGGATTCACCTGACACTGAAAATTATGAACGTATGAGACATCAAAAGTGAGTATTTTTGCGCACCTCAAAATGGCCGGCGACACACGTTGCCACTTTTTAGCCAATGAACAGATCTCGCTCGATTACCGTTTCACTGGGAGGAGCCTATAATGTTTTGTTTTGCAAGTAGATATAGTATCGGGTCTGTCATTTGCAAGTTAAAAAGGCTGTCCAAAAATTTCTATTTTTTGTGCTTTGCCTTTAATTTCAAAATCCAGGAACTTGGGTTAGACTGCCATATTAAAGTTTTTCTTATACATATGATTTTATTTTGTTATTTCATGCCTTTTAATTCATGTTCATGTCCAGATTTTTACTTTTTACTTGGAAAGTCAGCAAATTTTTCAAAAATAAGCATGAGAAATTGGTCTATAAAATCACATGTATATTTTTTTAACAATTTTGGAACTACAGAGGGTGAAATAGGTCAAATACACAAAAAGCAATAATAATTATTCTTAATCAATACAATAAATATTAATTCATGAAAAACAAGATCGAAAAGGCATAAATTAATGTACAAATGTAAAATTTCCTTTTGTTGAAAAGAATATGCATATGATTCATGTGATTTGCTGGCAAAAATAAATCTGTCCATGTAAGATCCTTACATTTTTTCACAATTAAGCAATGGATAAGGATAATTTTAATAAAATTTTCTTTTTTTTCCACTGATTTTTTTTTTATTTGTTACTTTTTAACCAAAAGCTCACAATTTAGGTCCTGATAAAGACAAAAATCCATTATTTAATAGTTTCCACATTACAAAATGCACAAACCATTTAAGTAGAAATTTGAGCAAGTAATTTTAAAAATTAAAGTGAAAAAATTTATTCAGACCTGTTTTTGAAAAAAAACTATAAACATTTATCACTACTCAAATAAACCTATAGCAGTACTCCAGCTTCCCCACAGGCTTTCATGTGTTAATTTCTATGGAAAATAATTTTATATTCATTTGTGCACATTGTACCATTCAACAGAAAATTTATGAACCCCTCCAAAAGAAAATGATGGAAGTAAGTGGAAGCACCTGCCTGACCACCCCCCCTTTTTTCCCAGGTTCATTATTTATTCCTAAATATGGGTTGTTTAATGTTTATTGACACATATTTATTATATCATTTGACAATCAAGCGGGAAACTTATTTATATTTCCTTTTTTGATCGATCGTTACCTTCATACCTTCTTTGTTTACATTTTATTGACAACGTCGACGTTGATTATCCCCCTTTATCACGTAATTTTCACAGAAAAAGCTCGCTCGAATTGCGTTTCACTCGGTTTTGCGGAGAAATATTTGAACCGTTCGTCAGAAAAGTAACAGCACACCTTTTCCGATTTAAAAATCCCCGTCCCGAGATCTGACAATGAAGAAATTGTCCTTTTTCTGACCAACGGAGACAAAATCGTCGGCATCATTGCCAACTTTGATTGTAAAATTTTGTAGGAAAAGCACGCTAAAAATATCTGTTTTAAAGTAATATGAAAAGAAAATATTCTCAGAAACCGTTTAATACCACCCCTTATACCCAACTCACACTATACGTCATGTATGGCCAAAAAAACCGGCAGGTGATTGACGTTACAAAAAATGACCCATTTTCAAATGAAAAGTCACGTGACTCTGTAAATAAAAACGACGCCATTATTGACTTGGCGGTCCGACTGCACAAAGTGTTTATGACACTTGAGGGTGTTGAGTTGCCCAACTGACCATGCTCGTAAAGCTGATTAATTTCATCTCCAGTTAGCCACTTTGCGGAGTTGGGCTTATTACCTTTTCCTTGGCTTTTCAGGTATTTTTGTTTTGCTTTTAACGCGTCTTTTGTTTTGGAAAATTCTGGACTACTGATCACGGAATATCCGTAATAGTGACGCTTCAGAAATCTTTCATAACTTCCTAACATACCCCTTAATGTTGAGGGTTCATACTCTCCGCCATCCTTGGTTCGAACATTTACAAAGAAATTTGATAAAAGCGGTTCAAGTTCAGAGGGAGGAATGTTATACATTTCACGCATTTCTCCTTTTGTTTCCAGATACTCCCTGAGCAATTTTACATGTCCCATGGTTTTTTTAAGAGTGTTCACATTTTCATTTTGTTCCACTAATTCTCTAGCGTCAATTTGGCAAGATGTTCCATTAACTGAAGGCTCCATAATGTTTCTGAAGTATGATTTTTCCGATAGCTTTCAGTTCTGTTTGTTTTGTTTGTTTGTTTACGTTTTGTTTTGTGCAGACGATGTTTTGTTTAGGGGGGGGGGGTAAGTTTTGGGCGATTATTCATAAAGAAAGCTATTAAATATGAAGAAATGTAATTTTAATTTTAAGATTTTATTCATTTCACTCGAATATATTAATTTTTCAACATATATCCACAGCGCACTCAGCTACGCTGTTTTGTTTATTTGATTTGACGTTACAAACAAAACCTCTTTTGACCTCTTTGCTGGGGGTAAAGAAAATAGTTCCGGCAATGACGTCACGTTATTCACGACAACGAAACCACGTGATGTAAGACAAGGAAATTCCACATGGGTGTTCTTCATTGGTATTCTCTATCTAACACCTATAGTAATGGGAGAAAAACATGTCAGAGAGACGTCCTCAAGCCTGGTTCAGGCTTTCCCACCAGTAGATGATCCACAGTTTAACGGAAGCACGTGCTTTCACATCATTTCAACAGAAAAGAGACAAATACTTAAGTTAGATACCAAAAAGCGTTTTCCTAAAGTCCGTTTATTGCTCCATTTATAAAAAAAGTCCATAATACTGAGGAAAGTGAACTCTACAGCTGCATGATATGTATTTGTTTCTTTAATTCGTATATAATTACATGTACTGTATTAATTGGTTTGTATTTCACTTTGTATTTATTTTATTAAATTTTTTTAAGTAATGCTGTAAACTCTTTAGGATATAATTTTGCATTCCAAATATTCATTATTAAGCCACACCAAATTTATTATTAGTTCTTTGGATTTTTGAAAGGCAAAAAATGCATGTTTGCGGGTGAGCGAAATTTTAATTTTAACTTTTTTTCTTGAGGACTAGCTTTTCTCGGGCGAAGATCAAATTTACGTGCGGCACAAATTTTTTTCATTAAAATATTGCAAAAAATGGAACAAATCCCTATTTTTTACCAAATTTTAGGAATGGGCGAACATTTTTTATTTTTTATTTCTTGAAAATGAAAAATTTGGGGCGAATTTTCAGCATTTTTGCGAAACGAAGCGGCAAAAAGTTTTATTCTTAAAATTCACGAAACTAAGAGCGGCGAAATCCAAAGATCTAAAAAATAAATTGTGTGTGGCCTTATTATTATTATTATTATTATTATTATTAAGTGTAATATAATACAGGACAGAAAATCGGAATAATTATTTCAAATCGTTTAACTCCGAGCTAAATGACAAGGAACGTGAGATTGCAGTTAGCATACTTCGCAGTTGATGCATTACTCATGATACGGTAACTTTTTGTCAAGTGAAAGTGGCAAAACATCAAGGGCAAGTCAAGGAATACAGTTTTGCTAAGGTTATTGTAGTATTTAATCAGGGAGTGGGGAAATTTCCCCTGTATTTGTTTCACTTTTTTAATCTGAAATATTTACCTATTTTTTATCGTAAACATAATATAATAATAATAATAATAATAATCATTTATTTCAGACATAAATAGTCCATAGTTATATACAAATATGATGAAAATTTTAAATATACAAGATGAAAAATGAAGAATTAAAATACCAATAAATATAATTAGAAATTCTAATTTGATAACATGTCAGTCAAAGTTCACATAAATTTCGGTATACCATTTTCTGAGTAAAGACGAACTATACCATAAATCACTACCAAGAATAGTAAGAACAAGCTGATTATCAGACTGCTGCAAACGTTTATACAAACTATAGATAGTTTTACGTCTCATTTCCTGAAAACATCTTACATCATTTCTGACAAACATACCACTAGCACTACATCGTGAATTGAAACCCATCAATATTCTGAAAGCATTATTATACATTATTTTCATTTTGGTAAGAGACGATATTCCACAGTTGGACCATAATGACACACAATAAATATTCATACAATAAGACTGAAAGAGCTGTATTTTAACATCAAATGAACACTTATTAAATTTACGTTTCAGCATATTAACCTTTCTACATATGCTTCGATATTGTCTTTTGATATCGCAATCATCATTCAAATCATTACATATCATATGACCCAAATACTTAAATTCATAAACAAATTCCATCACACTTCCATTTAAATAAAACTTGGGAATGTTATAAATCTTCAAAAATTTTGTCTTGAAAATCATACAAACAGATTTTTTGGTATTAACGATTGTTTGAAAGGCATTTTTATACTTACATGCTTAAACATTAATAATTTCAAATTTTCTATCCCCACAAGTCGTGTATAAAGGCCATTTGGGTCAATTTGTTCCACTTTTTGGAATGTCGTCTTGAAGAATTTGGCAAATTTAATTTGTGTTAAAACTGTCCCCAAAAACAATATTCAAATATGTAGAAAATATTTTGGTAACATATTTGGTAGATATTATTAGCAAATCTTTAAAGACCACATACCAGACAATGCCCACAGAAATTATGAAAGGCTTTAGGCGACTTTTTGAAAATGGCCCTAGACGTGAAATAAATACAGGCCAAAATGGACTCAACAAATAAATCAGTTATCTTCAATCCCCTGCAGAAAACAACAAAGAGCAGAAAATCACAAGGATAAAAAATGTGGCTTATAGAATTACACACCGTTTGTTGGCGACAAAGGTCAATTTATAAGCGTTTCCAAAATAAGACTTTGTCTAAATATTGTTAACATCTTACTTCTTACCATCTGACCCATGCTTTATAGTCCTCACTTTTTCACTGTTATGGTGAGATAACACAACTAATTACTTTTGACACCAGTAGTCCAACATATGTTAAAATCTCGGTAGGTCTGGGGGGATACTTGTATATATGTTACCCTAGTTCCGAGATATTAATACCCTAAATGACTTTACTTGAATAAACAATATCGCATTTATCGCATGAATTACACCATAATTTTTATTTAACTTCTCCCTCGTTCTGGTTTTAAAAATTCAAACCGAGGAGTTAACATTATTCAAAATAAAAAAAATATAACTCAGTAATTACATGTATTACTAATTTTTGTCTCCAAAACGAAAATCCTTGTTCCTATTAAAAACACCTTTTTGGAAGTGGACATATCGGTCTTTGTTATTTTAGATCTTCTAAGAAGTTGTTTTTAAACAAATACCAACACAGTCGTCACATTAAAAAAAAATCCATTTAGAAATGACGTACGTATTTGAAAGAAGAGCAGAAAGTGTCTTCCAACGGTTCTTTTCTTTTTTATTTTTATTACCGCCCTCATACTATATATAAAATACTTTGTTTTTAGAATTATTTTTTAAACGCTCCAGTTTTCGCGGGAAATGGCAAATGCATTTGTTAAGATTTTAACTTTTAAATAGATGCGACCACAGGATAAAACGTTATTTACAGTTATCTGTAAATTAAACAAGAGGCTCACCAGAGCCTGTATCGCTCACCTGGAGTCTGCTTTTCATTGGACAATTAATCAACTATTTGACCAAGTTTGTTGCAATTGGTTCAATTGTCCAGGGAAAATTTGTTGAAGATTTATTTTTCATAAGGTTTAATGTTAAAATATGTTCCCTGATGGTGGTAGTCCTGGCAGGAATTTGATAAAATTGACCAGGAATAAGGGTGAACCTTAAATAAATGTAACAGAACCCGACCTCAAATTACACAAACCAATAGAATTTGGGAATCCTTTCAAAATTTCAGGGTATGTAGATCTCAACATGGCAAACATTTTTCAATTTACATTTCACATCTATCTCAAATAGTTTTGGAGATAAATGCAAAAATGTTAAAATTTTAAAAATTTGACAAAAAAAGGGCAATAACTCCTAAATGGGTTTTGGGATTTCCTTTAAAATTTTTTCAGGGTATGTAGATCTCAACATGGCAAACATTTTTCACATTTACATTTCACTTCTATCTCAAATAGTTTTGGAGATAAATGACAAAAAATGTTAAATTTTGAAAATTTGACGAAAAAAGGGCAATAAATCCTAAATGGGTTTTGGGATTTCCTTCAAAATTTCAGGTTAGGTAGATCTCGTCATGCTGATCAATTTTACCCGATGTCAGATTTTCGATATCTGTAACGGTTTTTAAATTATAAGCCAAAAACAACACATCCACCCCTATATTCTATTTTTAGCTACGACAGCCATGTTTTACGTCAGATCAAAATAAATTGAGGATCGTTTGTAGAGGACATGTCATAGATCATTCCTATTAAGTTTCAAACCAATCGGCCCAGCGGTTTCAGAGGAGAAGATTTTTGAATGAAAAAATTTTGAAAATTTGACCAAAAAAAGGGCAACAACTCCTAAATGGGTTTTGGGATTTCCTTTAAAATTTCAGGATAGGTAGATCTCAACATAGCAAACATTTTTCAAATTTACATTTCACTTCTATCTCAAATAGTTTTGGAGATAAATGACGAAAAATGTTAAAATTTTGAAAATTTGACGAAAAAAGGGCAATAACTCCTAAACGGGTTGTGGAATTTCCTTCAAAATTTCAGGGTAGGTAGATCTCGTCATGCTGATCAATTTTACCCCATGTCAGATTTTCGATATCTGTAACGGTTTTTAAATTATAAGCCAAAAACAACACATCCACCCCTATATTCTATTTTTAGCTACGACAGCCATGTTTTACGTCAGATCAAAATAAATTGAGGATCGTTTGTAGAGGACATGTCATAGATCATTCCTATTAAGTTTCAAACCAATCGGCCCAGCGGTTTCAGAGGAGAAGATTTTTGAATGTTAAAATTTTGAAAATTTGATGAAAAAGGGCAATAACTCCTAAATGGGTTTTGGAATTTCCTTCAAAATTTCAGGGTAGGTAGATCTCGTCATGCTGATCAATTTTACCCCATGTCAGATTTTCGATATCTGTAACGGTTTTTGAGTTATTAGCAAAAAACAGCAATTTACCCCTATGTTCTATTTTTAGCAACAGTGGGCATGTTTTTCATCGGATCAATATAAAATGAGGATCGTTTGTGGAGGACATGTCATAGATCATTCCTATTAAGTTTCAAACCAATCGGCCCAGCGGTTTCAGAGGAGAAGATTTTTGAATGAAAAGTTTACGACGGACGGACGGACGGACGGACGACGGACGAAAAGTGATGGCAAAAGCTCACATGGCCTTTGGCCAGGTGAGCTAAAAAGGGTAATATCGTGTTAAAAATTTTCCTTCCATCTGCTCATTATAACGGACAGGAAGGTCCATTTGAAATTAAGTTTTGAAAAGGATATTGTATCAATGGGAATAACGTAGCATTACTATGACGTCCCAAACTTCATTGCCGTGTACACAGTGACGAGGTTTGGTAAGGGGCATCTCCATAATGAATCTAAAACTTTTTTTTCCAAAAATAAGCAGTTGATAATTACGTAGCATTTGATGGATGGATGAATTATTGTTTAACGTCCAGTGTAAATCAGGACAAACGTAGTATTTGAACAAACATCCTCTTTCCAGGGATTACACTTATCTTTTTTAAAACTTAAAAGTTCCACGACACTTTTTTTTCAAAAACAGATCAGATGTACAGTTGACTCTCGTTATCTTGAACACATTTAAGTCGAAATTCCGGGTAATCAAATTATCTGTTTGGACCCGCAACAGCAGTAAATATACAGATGATTTCTCCTCGAATTTTTATGCTTAAGTTGAACTAGATTTTCAGGTCCCAATAGATTCGACCTAACGAGAGTTGACTGTATATGAGTTTTACCATAATCCTGACTTTCTGGCCGCCTTTAATGAAATAGCATGGATTATTTACCACCACCCTAATGAAATTGTCACTTGTTTTTATTTATTTTTGTAAATACTCAAATTTTTCGCAACAAACTTTTATGAAATCAAATTTTGGTCAAAATGTTCAAATGGATATAAAGAAAACTGAAATGTGTTGACATAGTGGATGAGGAAAGATGGATGTGAAATTGAAGATATATACCTTACATATGTATGATTTCTATTTTACCGGCAGTACTAACTCATGTGAGTCATATCTTTTTATCAGATAAAAATAACAATACAAAAAAAAAAAAAATAATACAACATTTCAACAAACAAAACAAAACATTCTAAAAAATATATCCCTTTTTAAATGGCATATCCCTTTAAATTTTTTTAATTCATAGATTTATTATTGGTCCAAAAAAGTTTTAACCATAGCAAAAAGTGCTCATGCTCAGTAATGATGCTAATATGCACGCTTTAGCAATGGATTTTGAATTAATACCAAAATATTTATAATTATTTACGGGGTACTTCATAAAAAGAAATCTCAACCATTTTATATAACGTAGGAAGATAACAAGGGTACCTGCATCATTTGCAAGTTCCAAGACTTCATGAAAGTTTATTATCACAAGCCGTCATGACAGTATTACAAAAAGCACTGCAACTAAAATTCACAGAGGATACTCTAAATTTATATATGGTTATAGGATGGGAATCTCAAAGTTTTCAAATTTATAAAGACAAACATATTTTGAGAGGCAGGACATAATACCCACTAGGTACCCCATTATACTTCAATGAATGTGTATACTAATAAGGAGAAAAAAATATGGTTATAGGGTGGAGATCTCTAACATTTCCAGTTCGAGATCATATCGCAATCTTATTTCATGTTTACTTCCGAAATTTATCACTTTTTGTTCCTTCAGATAGCTGTTTATTATTAATAAATAAATATTATTAATTTCTATACGGCAGTATAGTTAATTCCCCAATGATTAATTTTGATAGCAACGATTTTTCTGTTTTAACTTCTATCCCGATTATTTTGTGCAATTTTGACCTATGATTCTGTAGACTTGGACCTCTTTTCTTTTTCATCTTTTTCATTTTTTTAAGGGGGGGGGGTGCATTTGAGATTTTCAGGATGTATCATTACGGAAAGCATGTAATAAGTTCAAAATTGTACCCTGCGCACAACTGATGAGTTGAAATCGACGAAATTTGCACCACAATTTATATCAAAGATTTTGTTAAATTCAGTAAAAAATATGACAAAAAATGAATGAGGTCATATAGCTATATATTGATGCATACAGGCCAATGCTCCGGATTTCTCCCTGAACCTCAGGAAATTTGACCCCATTACCGGGTTACTGGGTGAACTGTAATATTCTCCGGGATTTCTAAATTTCCCAGGGATTTTTTCAGTGCTTAATATACATCGTTTAATGGTTTTAAAAAAAATCTGTTTGATCTGATAAAAAGCCGACGGTTATGAAACTTCATTGGTAATACTTAATTCACATTTTTGCACTCTGGAAAAAGCTTCCAAATACCTTAAAATCGGTTTTGGGTGGGGGCGTAGCCCTTGACCCACCCCGTCGATTTTATCAAGGATTCTAGCAAAAATATGTTGGCAAGTATAAGTATATATCTTTATCTTTATCTTTTATAGATGTATTAAAGAATATTCCATGAATTAAATTTCAAATCTCGAAAATTGTCCATATTCAGATTCAATATTCCCTAATTTTACCCCTTTTATGGAAGCTAAAGCTGTGCCATTGTTAACGCCATGCTATTGTGAACGTCACCGGACAATCGGCAGTAAAAAAAAAAAAAAAAAACAGGTTGGCACTGAATGTATATATTTATGTGAATTTCCTGTGAAGACGACGCCTAATTTCTACAAGTATCAGTAAATCAGTCGTGCTTATTATCTTCTGGTGATAACAGTAGGTAAGAAAATAAGCTAAGATAATGAACTCTTTCTGTACACATCGCTTTCTATGTGTTATTTCTTCACTCGACGGTCATGACCAATAGCAATGACAAAGTCGATGAAATTATATCAATAACTTGAACAGTGACAGAGTGGACACCTTTCGGCCATATATTAAAACAGGAAACACAACTACCTGTACAGAAAATGTAGAGATATATCCGTTGACCCCTTGATTGGACTCTAAACTTAATTTTATTTTGTCAAGGTGTGAAAAGATGGGGGGGGGGGGGGGGGGGTGGTGTTATTATTGAACTCTCAACTTATTCTAATATTCTAAGTCAGAGTATTCCAGTGTATATTCATTGAGATTTCTTACACACCAATAGTATCCTCACGGAGTTCTTTTTCTCTTTTCATTTAAAAACAAATAGGCCTATAAAATAAATCTATATGACTAAATTGTATGAAGGTCATCCGCTGTGTGACCCACACACTTCGGCACATGATTTCTTGATTTAAATCTCTGGAGATTATTACTATTTACATTTCAAATAACATTTCGGTATATGTTGAAAATCAACATGGTTCAAAGTCTTTGAAACAAAACTTCCGGATGTTATACTTTTTTCCAGATTGGAGGTAGATATTACATGTGTATTTACATTGTATTTTTGGTCTTATTTTTATATCTGGGGAAGATTTTAATACTAATATTTTCTTTTTCAGACCATAAGAAATAAATCTGTCATTTAGAACAATAGAAAGGAGGTTGATAGCTGTTAGAATAGTACTTGGTAATTTGATATTTATTAAATATTTGTAAAATAAAAGGCCATCTTACATGTTATGTTAGAAAATTTGTTTTATTTTTTTAAATTATTTTACACGGAAAAAATTTTTGTTGGGATCTAAATGATAAAATATAAGAATAAAGACTGATTTTTTTTGCCAGCTGATTGTTGTGCTTAAGTTAAGTTTTAAAACTTCAAAGTATTTACAGTGAAACTTGACTGACACAGAAGATTAGAAAAACTGAATGAAAAAGAACGCTCAGCGTTTGTTAAGTAGACAGAACGCGATTGAATCCTTGACTGATTTAGGTTTTCAGCCATGTAAAACACTGGAGGATATTGATAATTTAATTAGAAACTGTGTTAGTGAACGGAATAAAGAATCCTTCCTGAAATCACAGATAAACTATTTCAAATGGGTAATGTGTCCGCCAAATATTGACCACAAGTTGTATTTCTTTTCAAAGGAGAAAAGGAAACACGCATAGGAACGATACTTTGTGTCAAAACTTGCACCAAATCGTCAACCACACCAACAAATTGTTGGCTAGTGTAAATGATGCTGCACATGCAGCTGTACCAAGTGAACAGAAAAACAGTTGATCAAGCAAAAACATGAACATTTGTCTGCTTTTCAGAAAACTAGACAAACATAGAAGAATAGCAATGTAACAGATATAAAGTTGTGAATTCAAAATAATATTTTGTTTACTCCAATAGAGGTTTATCTATTACTCACCTTTTCTGTCCATCCTACTTACCTTCAGCTGTTAATGATTTAAATTTTGTTCTGATTTTACCATAAAAAGTCATCGCATGTTAGCATTTTTTATACCTGGCATCATTTAAGTTGAATATGTTTGTAACACAGTGTTGTTACATAATATTTGGATTTGCTCCTTTCAGCCATACTGGATACCTGTTTGACATTCACATTTACCAAATAGACTTTAATTATCAGATTTCCGAGTGATTCTTAACTCTGACAATTTCGAACTCTCGGCGGACGGTGGTCTAGGTTGTTCGTTTAAGATGGTTTAACTGGAAGGTCAAACGGGTGTTTGTGAGTCCAGATCGGTGAGGTGTGTTCGACTCCATGGTAATTGACAGGGATTTCCAGTTTTCGTGGTGTAGATCTGTAGTTTCTTCCGAGTTCTACAACTTTATCCGCAAGTGAAAACAGGTTGCTGAAAGTGGCGTTAAACCTTAATGGATCAATAAATCAATACGATTACTGTCTGATTTTACTTGGCTATCGTTATTTGATAAAAAAAAAAAATAAAAAGCAGGAATGGTTAAATAGTTTAGATTATTAAACTGGCAAAAATAGGTAGATATTTGGTTAATTAATTGGTTTTCTTGAAGCCGGACCTTTTTCGTTAGTTCGTCTACGAATTACTGCTGAACTTTCACATATACCACTGATTCCTGTGTTGAAGCACTTGAACAACACGGCTATTTTTTTTTAAATTTGGGTCCTTGCACAGAGTTCAACCGCACGAGTCATCCTTCACCTCATTTATTTTCCCCCTATACGTCACATGTCAATATTCAATCAGACTAGCTACGTGTGTTGGGTCCTCCGCCACAATAAATTTTAGTGAAGTTGTTTTAGGGACGAGATCAAAAGTTCAATGTAGGATAAAAAACTTAATTCAAATATTTTGGGGGTGGGGGGGGGGGTAAAAATCGCTGCAAGTTTTGTTATCCGGCATCGATTTTCGGATATGCCCATATTGGTCAATCATTTTTTCCCAAATTAAGTTAAGAGTGGGGGTGGGCGGGGGGGGTCAGTGAAAAAACTATGTGAATTAAGTTTTTTATCCTACATTGAACTTTTGATCTCGTCCCTTAAAGGAAGTCTGTTCGTTGTGTCGGAAAATTTTCAATACAATGATGTAAACTGGGCATATCTCTGCCAACTTGTGTATCCAAAGAGGCCACATTTTCTCTCTTCATCTTGTTAAAATGGTTGCCATGGTTACCAGTAGTATTATCTCAACAGATATTGTACATAAGTAAATGACTATGATACAAAACATACCTTTTGTACTTTTCAATGCAACATACTTGCAAAACTTACATGCAGCGGATAAGAAGTATTACATTTGAAACATTCTTCTATTTTGATAAAAAAAAACCCATCGAAATCAGCTATTTTCACAATAATTCTGGATACAATATGAGCAAAGAATGATAAAATGACTAACTTTACAATCCATCTCCTTTGTGTTCATAGTTGCTATGCACTGAAACCAAAAATATTGGTCTGCATCCATTTGATTACCAGTAGATCAAAACCAGGTCATTATATAAAAAAACTGAGGACATGGGACAGATTTACGCTTCAGTATAGAAGTTCAAAGTCAGAAGGAATATGCGGATCATTTATACACTTTGATGACTAAAATGGCGTTACCTATTCCAATGTTTGAAAAGCCACACAACACATATACGATATTGAAAAAAAGTAAAGTGTTTTTGGTTACACTTTAACAAAATATCTAAATGATATATTTAATAATAACCTACAGTATTCATTGATATTTCACTGCTATCCCTAAAAATTTTGGTTACAATTGACAATTAAATTTACCCATGTTCAATTTTCTTTGTCAATGTTTGTTGATGTAACTTTAAAAATTTATTTGTTAAAATATTTTTTTTGCACTCTTAACTGTATTTTAGGGTGTTCGGCGGTGAAAAGACCTACCGTGTAGGGGGCAGGGCCTCAACATGGTCATCAAATTGAGATGTACTGATAATAATGCAACTTTATAGACTATCTCAAAGATCTGTCACAAGTAGTTCAAATTAAACTAACTTAAGCAGAAAACTTAACAATTGTTGACGCCGACGTGGACGCCGCCGCTGGAAAAGCAACATCTATATGTCTGGCTTTCCACGACTTTAGTTTTGAAATTGTACTGAATGTAGATTGGTAATGTCCGTACTTACATAAGTAGTGAGTAAAAATCACATATATTTGTGACCAAGCAAAAATAGCCTATAATATTATTTTGGACATTGAAGTGGAAGTTGTTAAAATTACAAATTAGACATTTTGGACTTCTGGAACATTTGTCATTATTGTGATTTAAATTTAAGTTTTGTCAAATTTAATTATCTCATGTTTTAACTACATATTTCGCATTTTGTTTATCTTGTAAATTCTTAATCTTTTAATCTAATTAGTGATATAGGGATAAGAAATATTAATCTGTTTAATGGCTTAATTGGTTTTCACATGTTCTTTGTTAATTAGTGCTTTAGTTGGGATTATCCGTTTTAAGTGAATATTGTCATTCAAATTGAGGTGTTTATATTTGTCATTTTTATGCATTATAAATACTTGTGTAAAATTTATATAAACATACATTGTCACATAGAATGATTAGTAGTAACGGTAAGATTGGATTCAGAACTTTATACAGAACATAGTCCATCTTTGTAATATTGTTCCAGACGTAAAATAAATTATTGATTGCAACTTAGTTTTCGTCTATACAGTATTGTTAGAGAGCCAGTTTCCAGTGCAGTATCCTGTCAACATTTTTCTAATGATTTTACGGATAAAATTATGACACCGTAACCTGACTGCCACCACACACCATTTTATCAAATTCCATTCAGTGGTTTAGGAGGAGCTGCGGATGGCATCATGGTACCCCCTATCACATAGAAAGTCAAAGTCCATGTTTTTCTATGGGAAACCCCAAAAATTGGTCTTATCAAATTCTAAAATAGGAGGTGCACAATGCCATCATGGGATGAAGATTCTCTGAAAGTTTCATCAAATTCCTTTCAGTAGTTTAGGAGGAGTTGCGGATACAAAGGTCGGTCAAATGGATGGACGGACACAACGAATACTATATACCCCGGGAGTATAAATACAGCCAAGCTTTAAACTCTAATCTTCATCAAATTAGGATATTACAGAAAATTTTACTAATGCAGCCAATGAGGGAACTTCTACTTTTTCCAAAACGAAATGGTCAATGTAGTATAAAATCTTCACTTTTGGTGTCATAGTGCTGAATGTTCACTGAAAGGACAGTCTTGAAAGAACATATGACCTCCAAACTCTATTAAGTAGACAATAGATTTGTTCAAATAGAAAATGCAAATAATTTCTTTTTGTGTGTACATCTTTTATATATATAGATACATGTAATTTCTTAACTGGTGACTTGACCTAGCTTCCTTATTGAATTAATTTGGATATTAATTCAGTAACACCTAGTTTAATTTGGACAATCAGAAATGAGACATTGTTCACAGCAGCAATTATATGTTCATATTTGAATGTATAAAGGTCCTTGGATAAATTACCGGAATAGATTTAATTTTCGAATTTAACGAATTAGAAATAAAGAATTGTTTATGGCAGCAATATAAGATATAATTAGATAAAATTTATAAAAGCTCATTGATTCTTCATACCAAGTTTCAGTTCATTTGCTTATACAGTTTAAGAGGAGAAGGCTTTTATAATTTGGCAAATGAGAAATAAGATGTGTTCACTATGTCCACGTCGGTTCTCCCATCAGGAGAAAATTTGCAGGTTATAAAGGTCCTTCCATAGATGCTTCATACAAAGTTTCAATTTCATTTTGCAAAGGGCTTTCAGAGGAGAAGATCATAATGTAAAAAGTTAATGAACCGACAGACGACAGAAGGACGCACCGTGATGATGAAGGCTCAGAAGGGCTAGGTGAGCTAAAAATACAACACAAACACCATTCATAAATTTTTAAACATAAAAATACTAGTAAATACTAAAAAATAAACATTCGACACTTAAAATACACCTAGTTTTTTAGGAAAATTGGAAAATCTTCGAAAAAAAAATAGTTTTCGTATTTCCTTCCACATTGTCATTTTTTGACTCCATATGATCGACCATGCATGTAAATGTGCTTTAAGAATAGGCAATCGAATCAAAATAATGGGTCATACTTGCGGAATTGTTATTTCATTTTGCTTCCATGAATTTATCTTTTTGTACCTCAAATTAATAGTTGTTTTAATCTTGAGAAGAAAACAGTAGCAAATTTAAAACGACCCGCCATGTTGTTGACTAATATGCAACATAAATGATTTTTACGATCTGGATTTGGAGCATCTCACAAATGATTTTTACCGGTCCTACTTAAATACGCCTGCATACGCCTGCAGAGAAAATGTATGTATACGTCTGCAGGTTTAATAATATACAATATTGATATACAGAATTTATTTGGATGAGGCTTTGAAATTGGGGGAAAGACGAGCTTTCAGAGAGTCTTTTCCCCAGTTTCGTGCCGAGTCCAAATAAATTCTGTATTCAAAGCCAAGGTTTCAATGTTGTCTTTATCCTGAAGGGGAAATATTTTTCTTTAATGGATAAATATTTTTTCTAACAATTGAATCCCGTATGGTCTCACAGCTTGGTGTAATTAAATATCAAGCACTGTTTAGAAACAAGGGATTTTGTTCTTCCGCGTGAAACAATTCCCTGTAAATCATGACGTCAACTATACAAGTGCAAAGTATTTTTTATATTCATTATGAAAAGCGAGAGAAAACAGCATAAAATAAAGTCAATTACATATTTTCTTCCTAATTTGAATTGTTTTTGCAATACATAGCCGTCCTGTTGTCAATGTTGGTCACACGAGGTTCTGGTAAATGGGCGGGGCTTAATAGTTTATTTGGTCATTGACATAATAAGCCTGAAATTTATTCGACCCCCTTATTAGGTCAGAAAGTTACATGATTGCAGGATAAAATGGTTGAATTTAACAATAAAATCAATAAAAATAAATAGATATAAGTTAAATAACTACATTGTTTCACATTTTATGTGGTTATAGAGGTTATGGAGTCAGAATAGTACTCCATTCTTTTTGTGATTATATCGATCGCACGCCCGCAAAAGAAAACAATACTATGTCTATTTTCTAAAAATATTTATAATAAAAAAGGATAAAAATGATAAATATGGATGAATATTTATATAAAATGAATACCTAAATCACAATTTTAGATGTTTTTAGAGACCAGGAAGTATGTCTGCAATGATACAATAAACGATCGTTAATTTATTGTCAAGGCAACTTCAATGCGCATGCTCAATCGTGATTATCGAATATTTTTTTATTGTCATTTAACTTTCAAAATAACCCAATAAACTTCATAAAAACATAATATAGACACTTAAAATAACATTTACTTTAAAAATATAACACTATTTTTACTTAAAATGCGATATTAAACCTGCAGGCGTATTTTGCACTTGCAGGCGTATGCAGGCGCATTTATTAAAGTAGGACCCGATTTTTACGACACATGTTAAACTTTTGTAGTCTCATCGTCTTTTTAGAACTTATTATAACTATAACATTTAAATGTCTTATAAACAATGATAAGAGGATTTTTTTTGGGTAAAAACATTATTCATTTCATTTGAAATTTTTTCCCTCTTAGAAAATCTAATACGCAATTCCGTTCCGAACTCGTTTCGGATTTCTCTTCAAATGTAAACTTCCAGGTAGGAAAAATTCAATAAAATTTACTTTAAAATCGATCTTGTTTCAATCAAATTATTAAGATAGATTGTTTAAATGGTTTAGAAAGACGAAATAAACACTCGATAAGGACTGAAAGTAACTAACTTTACCTAAGAAGTTAAAATTACTGACTTTTACCACCTGAGAACAACCAAAACAACTTTGACAATTTTGAAATCGTCGAAAAAAAACAGTTATTAAAAATATTCAATTTTCCTTAAATTTTCACAAGTGTCGAATAATTAGGCCGTCCAAGAATTAGGGTTATTACGGTACTAACAACAATAATAATCATAAATGAGATCTGTATGTCATACAAACTGGCCAGGTATGAAGTTCAAGCTTTACACAAACTAAAATACTGAAGATACATAATGTTCTTGTCTTACAACCCATTTTGAAAAAAAGTTCAAATCATTCAATCATTTTGAAGAAATTCAAACAACCATAGGTATAACACTGCATTTATACTGGCATTTAGAATATTGAAAGATGCCACACAGACATTTATGTGTACATGTACATAAAAATGTTTGAACATACAGTTTGTTATCTTCAGACAAAACAGGTATATAACTGGATCATACGACTTGGTGAATTATTTGTAGTTTCTGAAAGTAAAACATTGTAAATGTAAGAACATTTAGTTAGAAAGCTTCCACACCCCAGTAATTGGACCAGTCTGAGTGTATCATAAATACCTTAACAGGTGTAAATTAGTTTATTGGGGGGGGGGCTTGTATCTGAGACTACTATGTGTTATAGTAGTCTCAGCTTGTATGGACATATGAAAATATTTCAATTTCTAGTCTCAAATTTTCACTGATAAATTTAAATCTTCAGTTAAATATTCTTTTTCGTATCAATCTTCCACAATTAATTGTACATAGATATAATTTTATGTCTAAGAAATATGTGCATATATTGCTAATAAATGTATTTTATTTGAAGATTGTGCCTGATGTTGAAAATTATTTGGGTTTACATGTGAATAAGAATGTAAGTTCTTTATGTTCGGGTTTCCATATGAATAAGAATGTAAGTTCTTTACGTTCGGGTTTACATGTGAATAAGAATGTAAGTTCTTTATGTTCGTGTTTACATGTGAATAAGAATGTAAGTTCTTTATGTTTGGGTTTCCATGTGAATAAGAATGTAAGTTCTTTATGTTCGGGTTTACATGTGAATAAGAATGTAAGTTCTTTATGTTTGGGTTTCCATGTGAATAAGAATGTAAGTTCTTTATGTTCGGGTTTCCATATGAATAAGAATGTAAGTTCTTTACGTTCGGGTTTACATGTGAATAAGAATGTAAGTTCTTTATGTTCAGGTTTACATGTGAATAAGAATGTAAGTTCTTTATGTTTGGGTTTACGTGTGAATAAGAATGTAAATTCTTTATGTTTGGGTTTCCATGTGAATAAGAAGGTAAGTTCTTTATGTTTGGGTTTCCATGTGAATAAGAATGTAAGTTCTTTACGTTCGGGTTTACATGTGAATAAGAATGTAAGTTCTTTATGTTTGGGTTTCCATGTGAATAAGAATGTAAGTTCTTTATGTTCTTGTTTACATGTGAATAAGAATGTAAATTCTTTATGTTCTGGTTTACATGTGAATAAGAATGTAAGTTCTTTATGTTTGGGTTTACATGTGAATAAGATGCAAGTTAAACTAATTTTGGCTGCCGGTACTATCTGGGTCAACAGTCCGGATTATCAGACAATTCTGAAATTCTGACCGTTGCTGCCATTGAATGAAAGCAGTTTTTTTTATTGATATTCCTCAAGAGAGAATTCACTTCTCACTATCATTATGAATTGTGGTAAGCCTTGTAGGGACCAATTTTTTCTGCATCAACCCCCTTCTACTTACAGGTCAGCATATTCTTAAATTCTTTTATTCTCCTGAAGATTTGTGCATGTATTTCCCATAGGGTCTTATGTTGATCTAAAGCCTCTGTTGGTGGCCATCTTGAATGAGGGATTGGCACCTTATGAGGAACATTCAGGCCATGCTTGGTTTCAAGCAATTCTGCAGTTCTGTAGATTTTTGTTATACATATGTAACCCATAGACACTTTCTGTCAAGTTTGCCTCCATTTGGCCTAGCAGTTTCAGAGAAAACTTTTCTTTTAAATCAACCAATCAGAAACAAGAATTGCCTATGGCGTCCATGTTTGTCATCTGATATGGACAAAATGAGGATACTATCTAAAATTAAAGAACCTTTGTGAGCACGCTCACATACCCCACGTCTTCATATTGTCACTGGAGAAACAAAATCTCACTTCACCAGTAAAATGAATACAATCAATTGCTTACCTTCACATATTTATCCTAATTTGAATGGCAGCATGTTGGGAAATTTAAATTCCAAGCGAGAGGAGTCAACAGTAATATTATAGTGAGGCAAATAAATTCAAAGGGGCATAACTCCTGGAAAAAAAATTGAATCGTAATTTTCTGTCGATATGCACATCTACGTAGTATGTCCTTATTATCTGAAAAGGTTTCATGAAATTCTGTTGTGTGGTTTGAGAGGAGTTGCGATGACAAACTGTTGCAGTAGTACATTAAAGTAAATAAGTTCAAAGGGGTGTAACTCCTAGAAAAAAAATTGAATGGCAATTTCCTGTCGATATGCACAACTACATAGTATGTCCTTATTATCTGAAAAGGTTTCGTGAAATTCTGTTGTGTGGTTTGAGAGGAGTTGCGATGACAAACTGTTGCAGTAGTACATTAAAGTAAACAAGATAATTGAAGGGGTTTCAGAGGAGTTGCAGTGACAAGATGATACTTTGGTGTTTTCAATAACTCCCATAAAATTAATTGGATCAATAAGGCAGTAAAGTATGCACATCTAAACATCATGACCAACCATCCTACCAAAATGAAAGCAATCCATTAAGGGATTTCAGAGGAGTTGCAGTGACAAGATGATACTTGCTTTTTTAGCTGAAAATAGTCTAAGTCCAATAACTGAAATAAAATTAATCGGATCAATAAGGCAGTAAAGTATGCACATCTACACATCATGACCAACAATCCTACCAAATATGAAAGCAATCCATTAAGCGGTTTTAGAGGAGTTGCAGTGACAAGATGATACTTTGGTATTTTAACTGAAAATAGTCTAAGTCCCACAACTCCCACAAAAATTATCCAATCAATATGGTGGTATAGTATGCACATATACACATCATAACCAACAATCCTACTAAATATGAAAGCAATCCGTCAAGCGGTTACAGAGGAGTTGCAGTGACAAGAACAGGACTGACGGACGGACTGACGGACAGACGGACGGACGGGTCAAAAACATTATACCCTCCGCAACTTCGTTGCGTGGGGTATAATAAAATGCTCCGCTGGGCGCAGCTTGATACGACCGCAGAGGTTGAACCCTGAACAGTTGGGGCAAGTATGGACACAACATTCAAGCTTGATACAGCACTGAATTTGGTTGATTGATTGATTGTTGCTTAACGTCCAGTGGCAAATATTTCATGCATCTTCATGACGAGAACCAGTTCAATTTATCAAACAATTCAATTAGGGGTGGGATGGGACACAAAGGGGAACCAATTTTGACTGCCACTGTAAAAGGAGGATGGTTGGGTAGGGTCGGATAATTTAGCCTCCTGTAGCGGCCATCAGCCTACTCTTTTTCGAAAACTACAGAAGGGGTCTTTAGCGTGCAGGGAGTGTGGCATTCTCCAAACACGTTACCCACTATGGTCCGCGGTCAGGCTTTCCGTATTATGACCTGACAACCCCCCCAACGAGACTGAATTTGGATTGTGAATAAATATTTGACACAGCATAGGTTTCTGACACAGAATTAATGTGGTCTAAGAACTTAAAATTTTTTAATTTACCTATTCAAACAATATCAGTATTATTTGTTTTTATATATAAATCAGAAATAACCAATTTAAAATTTAAAATTGGGCACACATATCAATTTCTTGCTATTGCGCAATACTGTGCAATTGAAGATTTCTTGCTATTGTGCAATACTGTGCAATTGAAAATTCCCCCCCCCCCCCCCCAAAAAAAAATAAATAATTTACCCCTTTTTTAGCTTTTGTGCAATACACTATGAAGTTGCACATTGACCCCCCCCCCCCTCCCAAAAAAAAAACCAAAAAACAATAAAATTTATTGTAACCCCCCTTTTTTTGCTAAAAGAAATTTGAAATTTCCTTTTTAATTTATGAAATATGAAATGAGAAAAAAATTAAATGTGTTTGGATTACCTCCCTTAGCCCACCAAGATAATATCATACATTTCTATTTACTTATACTAAAGTTATTGTGCAAAAACCAAGAAAAATGCTTATTTGGGCCCTTTTTTAGCCCCTAATTCCTAAACTGTTGGGATCAAAACTCCAAAAAATGGTCATAAACCTTGTGTTAAAATTTCATAGATTTCTATTTACTTATACTAGAGTTATTGTGCGAAAACCAAGAAAAATGCTTATTGGGCCCTTTTTTGGCCCCTAATTCTTAAACTGTTGGGACCAAAACTCCCAAAATCAATCCCAACCTTCCTTTTGTGGTCATAAACCTTGTGTTTAAATTTCATAGATTTCTATTAACTTATACTAAAGTTATAGTGCGAAAACCAAATGTCTACAGACTCCGACGGACGACGACAACGACGACGCCAACGTCATACCAATATACGACCGCAAAAATTTTGCGGTCGTATAAAAACCTCCCACAGATGCCTCGTGTCAAGTTTCGTTCCATTTAGCCACGCGGTTTTAGAGAAGAAGTTTTCTATATATCAGCCAATCAGAAACAAGAATTGACCATGTTAGTCTGTCTTCCAATCAGGATGAAAAAAAGTTATTTCATAAGAGACATTCCATAGATGCTTCCTGTCAAGTTTGGCTGACAGTTTTGCCGAAGCAGTTACAGAAAAAAAATTTTTTTTTCTCTAATCAACCAATGAGAAACAATAATTGCCCATGATCTGGACAAAATGAGAAAAGTTTGTAAAAAACCTCCCACAAATGCTTCTTGTCAAGTATCGTTTCATTTCGCCAAGCGGTTTCAGAGAAGATTTCTTTATATCAGCCTATCAGAAACAAGAATTGTCCATGGCAGCCATGCTTGTCGTCCAATCAGGATGAAAAAAATTTATTTCACAAAAGACTTTCCATGGTGCTCATCTCAAGTTTAGCTGACAGTTTTGGCCAAGAAGTTCCAGATTTTTTTTTTTTATAAATCAACCAATGAGAAACAAGAATTGGCCATGAAAGCCATGTTTGTTACCCGATCGGGACGAAATCAGCAAACTTTGTAAAGAACTCCCATAGATGTTTCCTGTCAAGTTTCCTTCCATTTGGCTAAGCAACTTCAGAGTAGAAGATTGTTTTATATCAGCCAATCAAAACTAGAGGCTCTCAAAGCCTGTATCGCTCAACTGGTTTTAACTTTTCACCTTGAGCAGGACTAAAAAATTAAGTGTTGCAGTCAATCTATAGGGTTCTATGTTAAACTAAGCTTGACTATTGTGGCCTTGGTCTACAGTCCGGTTCATCGGACATTATTCTGAAAGAGAACCTCCTAAGGGCCATTACTGCCAAGTCAGGTTTCAATTCGCCTTGTAGTTTCATAGATTTTTTAAATTCCTCCCCCTTTTTTTTCTATTTTTAGTAACAGAAGCCATGTGGGTTGGAAGTCGGGGATGTCGGACATAATTTTGGAAGGGGCCACCCAAAGACCATTCCACCAAAGTTTGGTCCCAATTGGCCCAGTGATTTCAGAAGAAAAGATCTTTAAAGGAAAGTTTACGCCAGATGCCGTCTTTAAAGGGCTAAAACTCCTATAAGGGGTCAATCAATGATATTGGCCATGTTGACTTATTTGTAGATATTACTTTGTTGAACATTTCTGCTGTTTACAGTTTGTCTTTACCTATAATAATATTCAAGAAAATAATCTAAAACTGCAAAATTTCTTTAAAATTAACAATTCAGGGGCAATAACCCAACAAAAGGTTCACCGATTTCATGGCAGGTAGATCTTGACCTGATGAACATTTTAACCCCATGTCAGATTTGCTTTAAATGCTTTAGTTTTTGAGATACAAGACAAAAACTGCAGTTAATCCCTATGTTCCATTTTTAGCCATGCCGGTCATGTTGGTTGGCAGACAGGGTCATCGGACACATTTTTAAAACTAAATACCCTAATGATGCTTGTGGCCAAGTTTAGTTCCATTTGGCTCAGTCGTTTCAGAGGAGATTTGTGTAAAAGTTGACTGACGGCAGACGCCAAGTGATGAGCAAAGCTCACTTGACCCTTTGGGTCAGGTGAGCTAAAAAATAACTGCCCAAGGCGTCCATATTTGTAGTTCAATTGGGATGAAATGAGGAAATTTTATAAAGGACCTCCCATATATGTTTCTTGACAAGTTTCGTTCCATTCGGCCCAGTGATTTCAGTGGAGAAGACTTTTTTATATCAGCCAATCAGAACAAGAACTGCCCATGGTGGCCATATTTGTAGTCCGATTGGGACAAAATGAGGAGATTTGTACAGAACCTCCCATAGATGCTTCCTGTCGGGTTTCATTCCATTTGGCCAAGCAGTTCCAGAATTTTTTTTTAATCAACCAATGAGAAACAAGAATTGCACATGACGGCCATGTTTGTTGCTCGATCAGGACGAAATGAGGAAACTTTGTAAACATCCTCCCATACATGCTTCCTGTAAAGTTTACTTTCATTTGGCCAAGCAATTTCAGAGGAGAAGATTTTTTTATATCAGCGAACCAAAATCAACAATTGCCAATGGCGGCCATGTTTGTGGTTCAGTCGGGACGAATTGAGCAAATTTTATTAAGGACCTTACATAGATGCTTCCTGCCAAATTTAATTTCATTTGGCCAAGCGACTTCAGAGGAGAAGATTGTTTTATATCAGAAAAAAGAACTGCCCATGGCGGCTATATTTGTAGTCTGATGGGGATGAAATGAGGAAATTTTATAAAGGACCTTACATAAATGCTTCCTGCCAAATTCATTTCCATTTGGCCCAATGGTTTCAGAGGAGGATTAAAATGTGAAAAGTTAATGGACGCCAAGTGTTTTTGACAAAAGCTCACATGGCCTTTGACCAGGTGAGCTAAAATGGACCATTGCTGCCAATTCTGGTTCCAAATTGCAAAGTGCTTTCAGAAAAGAAGATTTTATAATAACTTTTCCCATAGGGTCCTATACATTAAACTAAGTTTTGCTGTTAGGGCCCTCTTGGTTGACAAACCTGGTCATTAGACAAAATTCTAAAAGAGGACCCATTGTGGCCAAGTTTGATTTCAGTTGGCTCAGCAGTTTCAGACAAAATTATTTTTAAATTATGAATTTTCCCATAGGACCCTAGATTAAACTAAGTTCAGCTGCTGTGTTCTAACAGGAGCAATTTCAGCAGAAAGTTGGGGATGCCGGACACAATTTTGTAAGGGAACCATCCAAGGATCATTCCACTAAAGTTTGGTACAAATCGGCCCATTGGTTTTAGAAGAGATTATAATGTAAAAGTTTACAGACAACACCGGACAATGTACGCCAAGTGATGCCAATAATAAGAGATCCCCTACAGAAAACATAGGTAATCTATGATTACAAAGTTCCCCTCGTTCCCCATATTTTGGGGTGACTTAATTTTGGTGGGTGGCTGTGTAACACCCCAAGATGCACCCTTACAGCATGTAATATGATTGTAGGTCCCTTGGTATCAGAGAACTGAATTCAGACGTCAATGAAGTGCAATAAGTAGGTCGACTACAGAGTGACCTAATTTTGGTAGGAGGCTCGGTAACTTCCCGAGATGCATCATCACACTAAGTTATATGATTGTAGGTCACTGTGTATGATAAAACTGATTGTTGACATAAAACTTAAAAGCCAGTCAATTGTGTAATATTAGTCATGTGACCTTCATCAACTAAATGCAAGTACCTATTCCTAAACCAGGAAAAAGACTTTCATGGAGATTAAACTATTTCTAGCTCAGGGGTCGCACTGGTATTCAAAAACTAGTGTTGCCAAAAAAATTGCCAAAGCATCATTTTTGTCACCAGTTTCAAAATTTCTTCGCCAAGTCACCCTCCCCTTTTTGAAACATACATGATTGTTCTTTTATTCATTACTATTTGAAATAATATGACCTGAAAAGTATTTCTGATGAAATAAACTTTGAAATCTGAAATGACCTTTATTTTGATGGCAAGCCTAATAAAACATTGATTGTTCCACATGTGTTTGTTGACGTTAAACCGGAAGTGACATCACAATCTTTGCTGATTAGAATTTTTTATGATATAATGCTTTTAAACACCTGTTAAATTTTTTAAAAGCATGTGTAGGTAGACTAATAAAAATTTTGATAATGTAAATTTAAAATTATCTTAGTGTATAAATTGAATTGTCCTCACAGGGTGGTAAATCAATTGATCAGTCAAGTGTAAATGATCTCAGCATGTGCGAGTTATTGATTATCTGTTTGTTTACTGTTGAAACACCTGCTGTGTTTATTAGCCTGATGTTAACTGTTAAATTATCAAAGATAATTCAAATGATGTTTCTTAGTTACCATTTTAAAATGTTTTCATGTTAGTGTCAGATTTAAAAAAAAAAAGATTAAAAAATTCTGTTGTCAGAAATATGGCCAACTATACAATTTTGTCACAACATTGAATAAAAAATCACATTTTGCGACATTGGCGAAGCCCAGCGTGGTCCCTGCTAACTATATTGTACTTAAAGTAAAGGTTATTCAGTTGCCCACATTCACTAAAATTCCAAAAAAAAGGTTGGAGATAGGGTAATAATTTACTACTAAATTATGTCAAGCTTACCTTTACAATGGAACATGACTGAACAAATATGAGACAGACTCTCCATTGTGAGTTCTCCTCACTGCCTCTGCTAGTATGATTGATATATCTATACACTGAAAAACAAGCATTCTGATAATATTAATGAGCAACATAATGTCCCATACTGGCTTGAGCTGTGAGAAAACACACCAAATACTAAATAATGTGAATCAGATGAAGATGTATTGTCAGAGACAGAGTGATTCCTAAAAATCCTAAAACTATGTTTTCAAGGAGTACACAATAATTACCCGATCAGCCAGAAACTCAAACTTGATCTCTAGCTCATCAATATAAACCTACACACTAAAAATAAGACCAACTAGGTGGAACAGTTTTTGTAAACCAAAACATATGTCTCCCCTTCACTTTATTCTAGATGAATCTTGTCTACCTCTAAGATAAAAATAAACATAACATATGCAGGAAATATTTGACTCCCCCACCCAAGATTTGACACTTATACTTCATTCAACTTGTTTTGTCACAAAGAAATACTTTAATTTTAGTCACGATTTGTCCTTGAGGTCAAAGGTGAAGGTGACATGGAGGTCATTATGGTAGACACACTGTCTCATGGTTATACACCTATTTACCAAAGGATATCAGCTTAAGTCAGAATAATAAAAAATTACATCCCGCACAAGGAAATACATGTACTTTTATTTTAGTATGAGTTGACCTTGATGTCAAAGGTTAAGGTCACATGCTATGCAACACTGCCTAATGGTGATGCACCAATATATGAAAGGGTATAAGTTTTAAGTCAAAAGACAAAATAGTTGCAACCCAGACAAGGAAATACTCTAATTTTAGTAATAATTTGACCTTGAGGTCAAAGTCATACAGAGGTCATGATGGTATCCGACACACTACAGCATGGTGATATATCTATATACCAAACAGTATAAGCCTATGTCAAAAGACAAAAAAATAACAACCCGGACAAAGAAATATTATAATTTTAATCATAATTTGACCTTGAGGTCAAAGTCAAATGGAGGTCACGATGGTACGCGACATACCACTTCATGGTGATACACCAACATTCCAAAGGGGATAAGCCTAGGTCAAAAAACAAAAAAATTACAACCCGGACAAGGAAATACTATAATTTAAGTCATGATTTAACCTTGAGGTCAAAGGTCAAGGTCAAATGAAGGTAATAATGGGATGTGACACACACCCTCATAGTAATACACCTATATACTAAAGGGTATAAGCCTGGGGCAAAAGACAAAAAGTTACAACACCAATAAGGAAATACTATAATTTGACTTTGAAGTCAATGGTCAAGGTCAAATGAAGGTCATAATGGTACGCGACACACAGCCTCATGGTAATATACCAAAGGGCATAGGGAGGAGGAGGAGGAGGAAGAAGAAGAAGAAGAAAGAAGCAGAGAAGAAGAAGAAATACTACATAAACAATATGTCTCCCTTCTACAAAGGGGGAGACATAATCAGTGCCACGGTTTGCAAAAAAGTATGGAAAACTAATATTTTGACAATAATTTGTATCTCCAAGGGCAATAACTTTCACCATTATTATTGGCTTGAAAGTAAAATTTTTATCTGTATCTCATCATTATAAGCTTTTATATCAAAAATAAGATCATTGGTTAAAAGGTTTCTGAAAAATTCCAGAAAACTATTATATTTACTGTCATATCAAATCAGTATTATTGCAGACCCTCTATAGATATTCCATACAGTTTAAGTTCATTTGGCATTACAGTTTCAAAAGAGATTTTAAAAAATTTCCTCCAATCAGAACATAGACCAAACTAAGTGAAAGAGCTTCTAAAGATACGAATACTTCATACCAAGTAGCAGTTCATTTGGGATTATGGTCTCAGGGTAGAATAATTTTAGATTGGATAAATGAGAACATAAAAATGCTCAGGGCAGCCATGATTTATGCAAACTTTGTTAAGGACCTTCCATACATGCGCCATACAAAAAATCAGTTCATCTGGTTTTACGGTTTCAGAGAAGTTGTTTTAAATTTCAACCAATCAGAACATGCAAATGCTCATGGCAGCCATTTTGTTTCACATATTAGGATGATTTAGGCAAAAATTGTAAAGGCCCTTCCATAGATGTTCCATACAAAAAATCAGATCATTTGGCCTTACGGTTTCAGAGGATTTGGACCAATCAAAACATGTAAATGCTCATGGCAGCCATTTTAATTCATGGACTGGGATGATTTATACAAACTTTGTAAAGGACCTTCCATAGATGCTCCATACCAACAAGAAGCTCAGAGGTCTGAGCCTGTATCGCTCACCTGGGAGTCACAAACTTTTGATTTGATTTGATGGACTAGATTGATTTCTGGAAACTTTGTAAATGACCTTCCATAGATGCTTCATACCAAGTATAAGTTCATTTGGCCAAACGGTTTCGGAGGAAAAGAATTTAAAAATTTGACCAACGAGAACATATAAAGACTTCTGGTGGCCACTTTGTTTCCCAGACTATGATAATTTATGCAAAGTTTGTAAAGGACCTTTCATAGATGCTCCATACCAAAATTTAGTTCATTTGGCTTTACGGTTTCAGAGGAAAAGAAGTTTTAAATTTCAACCAATCAGAACATTTAAATGGTCATGGCGGCCATTTTTTTTCACGGACCAGTATGATTTATGCAAATTTTGTAAGGGACCTTTCATAGATGCTCCACACCAAAAATCAGTTCATTTGGCTTTACGATTTCAGAGGAGAAGTTTTAAATTTCGACCAATCAGAAAAAGTAAATGGTCATGGCAGCTATTTTGTTTCAGGGACCAAGATTATTTATGCAAACTTTGTAAAGGACCTTCTATAGATGCTCCATACCAAAAATCAGTTCATTTGGCTTTACGGTTTCAGAGGAGAAGAAGTTCTAAATTTCGACCAATCAGAACATGTAAATGGTCATGGCGGCCATTTTGTTTCACTGACCAGGATGATTATGCAAACTCTGTAAAGGATCTTCCATAGATGCTCCATACCAAAAATCAAGTTTTAAATTTCGACCAATCAGAAAATGTAAATGCAAATGGCAGCCATTTTATTTCATCGACGTGGATGATTTATGCAAACTTTGTAATGGACCTTCCGTAGATGCTCCATACCAAACATCAGTTAATTTGGCTTTACGGTTTCAGATGAGATGAAGTTTTAAATTTAACCAATCAGAACATGAAAATGCTAATGGTGGCCATTTTGTTTCACCAACCAGGATGATTTATGCAAACTTTGTAAAGGACCTTCCATAGATGCTCCATACCAAAAATCAGTTTATTTTGCTTTACGGTTTCAAGGGAGAAGAATATTTAAATTTGGACCAATCAGAACATGTGAATGGTCATGGTGGCCATTTTGTTTCACGGACCCAGATGATATATACATACTTTGTAAAGGACCTTCCATAGAATTTATAGGGCAAGTTCAATAGGTCCAGGGTTTCAGAGGAGAAGATGAAAATGTAAAAGTTTACAGACGGATGGAGGGACAACAGACGCCAAGTGATGACAAAAGCTCACATGGTCTACGGCCAGGTGGGCTAAAAATGGTTATCCCTTCTTCTGCAGCAAAAAATAACATTAAGAGTTATTTTTTATCAATATATCATCATAAAAATTCGTAAGGGTTCCGCGGAACCCAGTGTCTCGCCTACTTTTGATGTTGTCTATATTTTCAGTGTGATAGGTGAATGCACATAATAGAATGCAATGTTAAGTCCATTTATACGTAAAAAACTGAAAAACAGAAATAAATATTTTACAAAATTTTCTCCTGGATACAATCTTTATATCATAAACAAGCTTCTGTCCAAATTTGGTAAAATTCCTGGATAGTTTAAGAAAGTTATTAAAATTTTAAAAACTTTAACCACAGAGTGAATGTAATGTTTCCTGGCAGAAAAACTAAGTCCATTTATAAGTAAAATACGGAAAATTTTTTTTTTTTTTTACTAAATTTACTTCTGGATACTATATTATGATCATAAACAAGCTCCTGTCCAAGTTTGGTACAAATCCAGGATAGTTTAAGAAAGTTATTAAAATTTTGAAAACTTTAACCACAGAATGAATGTAATGTTTCCTGGCAGAAAAACTAAGTCCATTTATAAGTAAAATACGGAAAAACTGGAATTTTTTTTTTACAAAATTTCCTTCTGGATACTATCTTATGATCATAAACAAGCCTCTGTCCAAGTTTGGTAGAAATCCAGGATAGTTTAAGAAAGTTATTAAAATTTCAAAAACTTTAACCACAGGGTGAATATTTGTGGACGCCGCCGCCGCCGCCGCCGACGACGACGACGACGACGGAATGTAGGATCGCTATGTCTCGCTTTTTCGACAAAAGTCGAAGGCTCGACAAAAACTGTTGAAAGTTCTTTTCATACCTCATTTTAAAATTTTGCATAATTTGTATTTTTTTAAAATGCAAGCTTAATCCCACAGCTGTAAAGAGTATGTTCCAATGCAACCACTCTGTTCACATTTGTTTTATGTTCTCTTTTTGTGTTGTAGTTTGAACAAAGAAGTATTGTTCATTGTTTGTTTATATCCCTGCACTTTCGTTCGTCCGTCACACTTTCTTGTGACATCAACTCCTCCTTCACTGGGTTTAGGAAATTAATTCTACATAGAATGGTTGCATACCACCTGTAGGTTTTAGAATTTCGATTTTCTAAAGGGGCCCACAGGGGTCGAATTTTTAAAAACTGTCAATTTAAGCTTATGACCTAAACTCCTCTTTCATGTTACAATTTATGCATTTTTTTTCTATAGAGTATTGTTATACACCATATACAGACAGGCAATAAGGTTTTAGAATTTTGATTTTCTTAAATTGGGACCCACAGGGGTCGTATTTTGAAAAACTATCAATTTAAGCTTGTGACATAAACTTATCTTTTGTTTTTCAATTTATGCATTTTATTTCTATACAGTATTGTCAAACACCAAATGCAGATGCGGAATAAGGTTTTAGAATTTTAATTTTCTAAAATTGGGACCGACAGGGGTTGAAATTTAAAATTTTCAATTTAAGCTTGTGACCTTAACTTCTCTTTCATTTTGCAATTTATTCATTATATATAGTATTGTCCTAAACTATATTTAGTTGCAAAATAAGGATTTAGAATATCGATTTTTAAACCGGGGGTTCACTCAGGTCAAAGTTCAAAAATTGTCAGTTTAAGCTTGTGAACTTAAGTTTTTTAATTTTTCATTAGCTTTATTGATTTAATTTCTTTTTAGAATGACTGCATTTTATTTTTGGATGGGAATAAGATTTTATATTTTTTACTATGGGTAAGTGGCCCAACTACTTACAGGAGGTGCGGGGATCACTGTGAATTCCGACAGTATACATTTCTAGTTCTAGTTTAATTTTTTCAAATTTTCTGATATTTTAATTTTTTTCACCATTAGATGACACTTTGAAAGTTTTTACCTGAATTTTTGGTGCTAGTTTCTGTCTTTCGTCTTGTGGAATGGTATTGGTAACAACAACAGCTTCAAACACAGATTCGTTAATGCGAGATATTGCTGGACCAGAAAATATACCATGAGTACATATAGCATATACTTTACTTGCCCCAGCTTCTATCAATCTGTAACAGAAAAAAAATACAGGGCTTTGCTAAGCAATGCATGATACAACTGTAGCATGTTGACAGTTGAACCTGTATCCCTCACCTGGATTTAACTTTTCACCTTGGGCAAGACTAAAAATTTAAGTGTTGAGGTCAATTTGGCTGGTTTTTCTATAGGATTCTATGTTATACTAATTTCGGCTGTGGCAGCTATCATGGTTGACAGTCCATGTCAATGGACCCATTTTTAAAAGAGAACCATCTAAGCACCATAACTGCTAAGTCTTGTTAACTGGCTAAATGGTTTCAGACAAGGAGATTTATAAATGAATTCTCCCATATGTTTAACTAAGTTCTGTTGTGGTGGCCATCTTGGTTGACAGTCCAGGTCATCGGACATACTTCTGAAAGAGTACCATCTAAGGACCATTGCTGCCAAGTCTGGTTCCAATTGGTCAAGTGGTTTCAGATAAGATTATTCAATGAATTTTCCATAGGGTCCAATATTAAACTAAATTCGGCTGTGGTGGCCATCTTGGTTGACAATCTGGGTGATTGGACACAATGAGGAACCAGAGTGAGTTATCTTTTCCTAGTCAATGTAGGAAAGGGAGATAATTAAATTCTTTCCCTTTTGTCCTGAGGCAAAACTAAGTTCTATTGTGGTGGCCATATTGGTTGACAGTCCAGATCATCGGACATACTTCTGAAAGAGGACCATCTAAGGACCATTGCTGCCAAGTCTGGTTCCAATTGGTCAAGTGGTTTCAAATAAGATTATTCAATGAATTTTCCATAGGGTCCAATATTAAACTAAATTCGGCTGTGGTGGCCATCTTGGTTGACAATCTGGGTGATTGGACACAATGAGGAACCAGAGTGAGTTATCTTTTCCTAGCCAATGTAGGAAAGGGAGATAATTAAATTCTTTCACTTTTGTCCTGAGGCTAAAAGGGAGCCAAATTTATTATCTCCCTTACCTACATTGGTTATGAAAAGATAACTCACTCTGGTTTCTCATTCTGAAAGAGGATCGTCTTAGGACCAATGCTGCCAATCTGGCTCATTAGTTTCAGATGAGAAGATTTTTGAGTGAATTTCCCATAGGGTCCTATGTTAAATTAAGTTCGGCTGTGGAGGCCATCTTGGTTCACAGTCCACAAAATCAGACATATTTCTGAAAGAGGACCTCCTAAAGAACATTGCTGCCAAGTCTGGTTCCAATTGGTCAAGTGTTTCAGACAAGAAGATTTTTCAATGAATTTTCCCATAGGGCCCTATGTTTGTTTAACTAAGTTTGGTTGTGGTGGCCATCTTGGTTGACAGTCCGGGTCATTGGACACAATTCTGAAAGAGGATCATCTAAGGACCATTGCTGCCAAGTCTGGTTCCAATTGGTCAAGTGGTTTCAGACGAGAAGATTTTTTAATGAATTTTCCCATAGGGCCCTATGTTAAACTAAGTTCGACTTAGGCCGCCATCTTGATTAACAGTCCGGATCATCGGACATCATCTGAAAGAGAACCTCCTAAGGACAATTACTGCCAAGGTTGGTTCCAATTGGCCTTGTAGTTTCATGGAAGAAAATTTTTCAAATTCATCCCCCCTTTTTTCTATTTGATGTAACAGCAGCCATGTTGGTTGGTAGTTGGGGATGCCAGACTTAAATTTGGAAAAAACCATTCCACCAAGTTTTGTCACAATTGGTCCAGTGGTTTCAGAGTAGATCTCTAAAGGAAAGTTTACACCGGAAGGCAAAGGGCAAAAACTCTGATAGGGGTCAATCAAAGATTTTGGTCATGTTGACTTATTTGTAGATCTTACTTTGTTGAACATTTTTGCTGTTTACGGTTTGTTTTTATCTATATCAATATTCAAGATAATAACCAAAAACTGCAAAATTTCCTTATAATTAACAATTCAGGGGCAATAGCCCAACAAAGGGTTGACCGATTCGTCTGAAAATTAGCAGGTAGATCTTGACCTGATGAACATTTTTACTGCTTTTAGTTTTGCTCTAAATGTTTTTTAGATATTAAACTGCAGTTTCCCCTATGTCTCTATTTTTAGCCTTGTCTGCCATGTTGGTTGGCAGGCAGGGTCATCGGACAAATTTTTAAAACTATATACCCTAATGATGCTTGTGGCCAAGTTTGGTTCCATTTGGCCCAGTAGTTTTAAAAAGGAAGATTTTTGTAAAAGTTAACAGATGACACGAATGTTAGATTAAGTTTGGCTGTGGCAGGAATCTTAGTTGCCAGTTCAAGTCATCTGACATAATTCTGAAAGAAGACCATCTAAGGACCATTGCTATTAAGTCAGGTTCCAATTGCCCCAGTGGTTTCAGACAAGTCAAGGTTATCAAACTCATTTCTAAAAGAGTACCATTAGTCTGGTTCCAAAATGGCCAAGTTTCAGGAATGATGATCTGCAAATTAAATTTTCCCATAGGGTTCTATGTTAAAATAAGTTCAGCTTTAGTGGCCATGTTGATTTAAAGGCCAGGTTAGCGGCTACAATTCTGAAAGAGGACCATCAAAGGACCATTGCTGCTAAGTTTAGTTCCTATTGGCTCAGTAGTTTAAAACAAGAGGCTCTCAAGAGCCTGAATCGCTCACCTGGTAAACAATGCACTATAAACTAAATTAATATATTAATGTTTGTTGTAAATTAAACTGAGTATTAAAGGTCACGTAAAATGCTGAAAATACATTTAAAAGCCTTTCAAGAACCTCTGGAAAGAAATGGGCATGAGTTCTCCCTACGCTTGATTAAGATACAGTCATGGTCAATCTGATGATTCATAATACAAAATACAATCTTTAATTAATCTTTTGGTCTATATGTTGTCTTCGTTTTTAAAATGTTTAAAAGAAGTTATGTAAAAATTGTGGGTTAAGGCTTTTTATTGTACTTGAAAAGGAAATATTGCAGGAACAATTATGCTAAGTTTCATCCAAATCCCCTTAGTAGTTTCAGAAGAGAAGATGTTTGAAAATTTGTTAACAACGATTATGACAGACACCAAGTGATGGCAATTAAAAGCTCACATATTATGAAGTTTAATCATTGTTATACAACATTCTCATCATCGCCATTCACTAAGGATACCATGTTTACTTTAAAAACCAAATGTTGTTGAAATCCGAGCAAGTGTAAACAAGAGGCTCTCAAGAGCCTGAATCGCTCACCTGGCAAACAATGACTATAAACTAAATTAATATATTAATGTTTTTTGGTAAATTAAACTGAGTATTTAAGGTCACATAAAATGCTAAAAATACCTTTAAAAGCCTTTCAAGAACCTCTGGAAAGAAATGGGCATGAGTTCTCCCTATGCTTGATTAAGATACAGTCATGGTCAATCTGATGATTCACAATACAAAATACAAGCTTTAATTCATCTTCAAATACAAGTATAAATCTTTTGGTCTATATGTTGTCTTCGTTTTTAAAATGTTTGAAAGAAGTTATGTAAAAATTGTGGGTTAAGGCTTTTTATTGTACTTGAAAAGGAAATATTGCAGGAACAATCATGCTAAGTTTCATCCAAATCCCCCTAGTAGTTTCAGAGGAGAAGATGTTTGAAAATTTGTTAACAACGATGATGACAGACACCAAGTGATGGCAATTAAAAGCTCACATATTATGAAGTTTAATCATTGTTATACAACATTCTCATCATCACCATTCACTAAGGATACCATGTTTACTTTAAAAACCAAATATTGTTGAAATCCGAGCAAGTGTAAAAAATGGCGGGAAAATGGCAGCCATTTTAAAAATGGCCGTCCAAAACAAACTTTCATCATCACCATTCAACTCGGGATACCATGTTTGCCATCAAAGTAGCTTTCATCTTCATTTTATTTCTATAATTCAGGAAAAAATAGCAAAAAACAGCATTTTGACTCCTATGTTCTATTTTTAGTAAGGGCGGACATGTTTTTCGACCAATCCAAAATCCAAGCATTAACTTTTTGCAGGATACCCTAAGGAACAATCTTACCAAGTTTCATTTGATTTTGAATGGTAGTTTCAGAGAAGAAGATTTTTGAAATAATAACATAAAAAAAAGCCAAAAATGTCAAAAAGGGCAATAACTCTAACATCAGTTGACAGATTTTCACGAAAATCAGCACACAGGTAGCTCTCATCATGCTGAACACTTTCAACCTGCCAGAATTTGCCGTAACCTGATGATTTTTGAGATATTTGCGAAAAACTGTTGTTTGACCCCTATGTTCTATTTTTAGTAACAGTGGCCATGTTTTTCGACGGATCAAAAATCGAAGCATAAACTTTGTGCAGGATACCCTAGGGAACAATCATGCTAAGTTTTGTCCAAATCCATTCAGTAGTTTCAGAGGAGAAGATTTTTGAAATAATAACATAAAAACAAATTTACACGCAATCAAAAGCTTTTTTTCATTTTCTACAGTTTGCCATCTATAAGGCATCAACAGTTATTTTGACATTTAAGGGACAAAACTTTAACTCCTAAAGGGCTCATTTAAACATTTTGCAAACTAAGGGAAATGCTGTGAAAATGGTCAATTTTGATGTTCTAAGGGGAATAACTCCTAAAAGGAATTATCATACAACTTAATAAGTACAAATTTCAAAAAAAAATCAAGAAAAAGAGCAATAACTCCTACATGGGTGGTTACATCTTCTTCAAAATTTCAAAGCAGGTAGATCTTGAGGTGTTGAACACTTTAGCTTCCCATCAGAATTTTGATATCTGTCACCATTTTTGAGTTATTTGCAAAAAACTGCAATTTACCCCTATGTTCTATTTTTAGCCATGGCAGCCATGTTTTTTTACAAATCAAAAATCCAAACGATAGTTTAGTAGCACTCATGCCAAGGAACAACTACACTAAGTTTGGTTGCAATTAAACTTATGGTGTAAGAGGAGTTAACGATTTTATTACAATGAATAAAGACTGCAAAAATGGTCAATTTTGACGATCTAAGTGGAATAACTCCTAAAAGGAACGAACCTACAACTTCGATCCTGTTACAAATTTTGTAGATCTTTGTGTGCCTAACAATATGAAATTTAAATTTTTCAAATTTCCTTTATAGTATCCAAGATATTGAGCTTAATAAGTGCAAAATTTGGAAAAAATGCAGAAAAAGGGCAATAACTCCTACATGGGTCGTTGGATCTTCTTCAAAATTTCAGGGCAGGTAGATCTTGAGGTGCTGAACACTTTTACCCTATGCCAGAATTTTGATATCTGTTATGGTTTTTGAGTTATTTGCAAAAAACTGCAATTTACCCCTATGTTCTATTTTTAGCCATGGCGGCCATGTTTTTATACGAATCAAAAATCCAAACGATAGTTTTGTAGCACATATACCAATAAACAACTGTACGAAGTTTGGTTGCAATTGGTCTTATGGTGTCAGAGGAGTTAACGTTTGAAAAAGTTTACGGACGACGGACGGACGACGGACGGACGGACGACGGACGCCAAGTGATGGCAATAGCTCACATGACCCTTCGGGTCAGGTGAGCTAAAAAAGGCGGGAAAATGGCAGCCATTTTAAAAATGGCCGTCCAAAACAAACTTTCATCATCACCATTCAACTCGGGATACCATGTTTGCCTTGAAAGTAGCTTTCATCTTCATTTTATTTCTATAATTCAGGAAAGAATAGCAAAAAACAGGGGTGGGGGGGGGGGGAGGGGTACAGAAAATTTCTTGTATAGCCCATTACAAAGTCTGGTCCAGACCAAAGCAGTAAGACAAATCCATAAATTAGCATAATTGACAATGATTGAGTTTCAAGATAGAATGCTTTGGAGTGGACAATTTAAATCGATACTGAACAATAAAATGATATCATGGAAAATCTTGCTATCAGATTCATAATTTACGATAAATTAGGACTAGAAATAGAGATTCTGAGTGATTTAAATGCAGATTGTAAGTGGTCATCCATATTCTTACCTTTCAAGGGCAAAAAGACTGATACTTGATTTGAGTGTCATTGGAAAAGATAACAACAATTGAGCAGGTAACCAGTTTGGGAAAAGGTTAAAACAATGAGTGCTGACCACAGCCAGTTTCAAAACTAATTTCACAAAAAATATATAAATATATACATCTAATGAAAGTTATTTTTAAGTACTATTGTATATTGAGGTAACATTGAATTTATATTTTAATAAATAGCCATTTAAAAACAAATTTACACGCAATCATAAGCTTTTTTTCATTTTCTATAGTTTGCCATCTATAAGGCATCAACAGTTATTTTGACATTTAAGGGACAAAACTTTAACTCCTAAAGGGCTCATTTAAACATTTTGCAAACTAAGGGAAATGCTGTGAAAATGGTCGATTTTGATGTTCTAAGGGGAATAACTCCTAAAAGGAATGATCATACAACTTAAGTACAAATTTCAAAAAAAAATCAAGAAAAAGGGCAATAACTCCTACATGGGTGGTTACATCTTCTTCAAAATTTCAAAGCAGGTAGATCTTGAGGTGTTGAACACTTTAGCTTCCCATCAGAATTTTGATATCTGTCACCATTTTTGAGTTATTTGCAAAAAACTGCAATTTACCCCTATGTTCTATTTTTAGCCATGGCAGCCATGTTTTTTTACAAATCAAAAATCCAAACGATAGTTTAGTAGCACTCATGCCAAGGAACAACTACACTAAGTTTGGTTGCAATTAAACTTATGGTGTAAGAGGAGTTAACGATTTTATTACAATGAATAAAGACTGCAAAAATGGTCAATTTTGACGATCTAAGTGGAATAACTCCTAAAAGGAACGAACCTACAACTTCGATCCTGTTACAAATTTTGTAGATCTTTGTGTGCCTAACAATATGAAATTTAAATTTTTCAAATTTCCTTTATAGTATCCAAGATATTGAGCTTAATAAGTGCAAAATTTGGAAAAAATGCAGAAAAAGGGCAATAACTCCTACATGGGTCGTTGGATCTTTTTCAAAATTTCAGGGCAGGTAGATCTTGAGGTGCTGAACACTTTTACCCTATGCCAGAATTTTGATATCTGTTATGGTTTTTGAGTTATTTGCAAAAAACTGCAATTTACCCCTATGTCCTATTTTTAGCCATGGCGGCCATGTTTTTTACGAATCAAAAATCCAAACAACAGTTTTGTAGCACATATACCAATAAACAACTGTACGAAGTTTGGTTGCAATTGGTCTTATGGTGTCAGAGGAGTTAACGTTTGAAAAAGTTTACGGACGGATGACGGACGACGGACGACGGACACCAAGTGATGGCAATAGCTCACATGACCCTTCGGGTCTGGTGAGCTAAAAAGACTTTTTAATGAATTTTCCATACGGTCCAATGTTAAACTATGTTTGGGTGTGTGGCAATCTTGGTTGACAGTCCAGGTCATCAGACACTATTCTGCTGCCAAGACTTATTCTAATTGGCTCAGTTGCTTCAGACAAGTAGATTTTTAAATGAATTTCACATAGGGTTCTATGTTAAACTAAGTTCGGCTTTGGGGCAATCTTGGTTGACATTCTGGGTCATCAGACACAATTCTGAAAGAGGACCATCTAAGGACCATTGCTGCCAAGTCTGGTTCAAATTGGGTCAGTACTTTCAGTAATGAATTTTCCCATAGCGACCTATGTTAAACTATGTATGGCTGAAGTAGCCTTCTTGGATGACATTCCAGGTCATCGGACACAATTCTGAAAGAGGACCATCTAAGGACCATTGCTGCAAAGTCTTGTTTCAATTGGCCCAGTTGTTTCAGACAAGAAAATTTTTAAATTAATTTCCCTAGGGTCTTATGTTAAACTAAGTTGAGGCTGTGGTGGCCATCTTGGTTGATCGTCGAGGTCATTGGACACAATTCTGAAAGAGGACCATTTAAGGACCACTGCTGCTAAGTTTGGTTGCAATTAGCTCAGTAGTTTCAGACAAGAAGATTTTTAAATGAATTTCCCATAGGGTTCTATGTTGAACTAAGTTCCGCTGTGGTGGCCATCTTGATCACATGTTGGGACCATTGGACATAATTTTGGAAGGTGACTACCCATGGATCATTTCAGCAAAGTTTGGCTGAGATTGATATAATTTATTAGCTTCAGAGGAAAAGATTTTTAAAATTTTGACCCCCCTTTTTTCTATTTTTAGCTTGGCTGCCATCTTGGTAGAAGGTCGGGGACACCAGACATAAATTTGGAACGGGACCACCTAAGGACCATTCCACCAAAGTTTGGTCCCAATTGGCTCAGCGGTTTTTAAGGAGAAGATTAAAATGTGAATTGTGGATGATGGACAAAGGACGCCAAGTAATGACAATAGCTCACATGACCCCTCGGGTCAGGTGAGCTAAACAAGAGCCTCCCAAGAGGCTGAATCGCTCACCTGTTATATTTTGTGTAGATCTTGCATCAATGATTATTTTTGCTATTTAATGTATACCGTCATAATTTTCTCCTTAATATTGACCTGTACAGCTAAAATATAGAATCCTGAACCCAAACAGTTATAGTTGCTGGGGACTTTTTCATCGGTTGCTATGGGCTTTTTCAATGGCATTGACTCTTGTCCCTCCATTTTGACTTGAAAAGGTAAATTGTAGGGTCCTGAACCCAAATATTTCTGGTTGCTAGGGACTTTTCCATCGGTTGCTATGGATTTTTTCAATGACCTTGACCTTTCTTTTTGACATGAACAGGTAAATTATAAGGTCCTTAACACCAATATATATGGTTGCTAGGGACTTTTTCATCCATTGCTAGGGACTTTTTGATCGGTTATTATGTACTTTTTTAATTACCTTGACCCACCATTTTACTTGTACATCTACCATCTAATTTATTTTATGTTATGCTATAAACATCTGTGACAGTATGTCACCATTATTTTCTGTTTACAGGTAAATAATCTTTCAAAACTCCTATAAGGGTTCAATTGAAGATTTTGGTCATGTTGACTTATTTGTAGATCTTTCTGGCTGAACATTTTTGCTGTTTACAATTTGTCTTTATCTATAATAATATTCAAGATAACAACCTAAAACTGCAAAATTTCCTAAAAATAAAAAATTCAGGGTCATTAACCCAACAAAGGGTTGACCGATTCATATATATATTAAACATAGTTTGGCTGTGGCAGCCATCTTGGTTGACAGTTTGGGTCATCAGACACAATTCTGAAAGAAGACCATCTAAGGTCACCATTGCTCAATTAAGTCAGGTTCCAATTGCCCCAGTGGTTTCAGACAATTCAAGGTTATCAAACACATTTCTAAAAGAGTACCATTAGTCTGGTTCCAAAATGGCCAAGTTTCAGGAATGATGATCTGCAAATTAAATTTTCCCATAAGGACCATTGCTGCCAAGTCTGGTTCCAATTGGCCATTGAGTTTCATAGAAGATTTTTAAAATTCATCCCCCCTTTTTTCTATTTTCAGTCACATCAGCCACATCTGTTGGAAGTCGGGGATGGCAGACATAAATTTTAAAGGGGGCCACGCAAGGACCATTCCATCAAAGTTTGGACCCAATTGGCCTAGTAGTTTCAGATGACAAGAACTTTAAAGGAAAGTTTATGCCAAATGCCATCTTTAAAGGGCAAAAACTCCTATAGGGGTAAATTAATTATTTCTGTCATGTTGACTGATTTGTAGATCTTACTTTGTTGAACATTTTTTGCTGTTTACAGTTTGTCTTTATCTATAATAATATTCAAGACACTAACCTAAAAGTGCATAATATCCTTAAAATTAACAATTCATGAGCAATAACCCAACAAAGGGTTGACCAATTCGTCTGGTTTTCGTAGAACTTGACCCAATGGATATTTTTACCCATTTCAGTTTTGCTCTTAATGCTTTACTTTTTGAGATATAAGACAAAAACTGCAATTTACCCCTATGTTCCATTTTTTGCAATATTGGTTAGCAGGCGGGGTCCTCTGACACAGATACCCTAATGATGCTTGTGACCAAGTTTGGTTCCATTTGGCCAAGTAGATTCAGAGGAGAAGATTTTTGTAAAAATTTAATGGATGACGACGGACACCAAGTGATGAGAATAGCTCACTTGAGCTAACTAGAGGCTCCCAGGAGCCTGTATCACTCTCCTGGACTATGTCCATCTTTACTGGCAGCCTGGAACATTACTGTCCATTTCCAATTGGCTCACTCGTTTCAAACAAAAAGACCATTCAGTGAACTTTCCCATTAGGTCCTATGTTGAACTAAGTTCCGCTCTGGCAGCATTCTTGGATAGTGGGCAGGGTCATCAGATATAATTCTGAAAGAGGACCAACTAAGCACCATTGCTGCCAAATTTTGTTCCAATTGGCCAAGTGGTTTCAGACAAAAAGATCTTAAAGTAAATTTCAAATAGGGTCCTATGTTAAACTAAGTTCGGCCCTGGTG
Source organism: Mytilisepta virgata (assembly GCA_028015205.1). Taxonomy (NCBI): domain Eukaryota; kingdom Metazoa; phylum Mollusca; class Bivalvia; order Mytilida; family Mytilidae; genus Mytilisepta; species Mytilisepta virgata. The sequence continues at coordinate 48,118,517 of CM051520.1, forward strand.
GCCAACTTGGATGACGGGCAGGGTCATCGGATACAATTCCGAAAGAGGGCCACCTAAGGACCATTACTGCCAATATTTTGTTCCAATTGGCCAAGTGGTTTCAGACAAGAAGATCTTTAAGTAAATTCCCCATAGGGTCCTTTGTTAAACTATGTTCGACTCTAGCAGCTACCCTGGAAGACAAGTCGAGTCATCAGATATTATTCTGAAAGAGAACCACCTAAGGACCATTCGGCTGTGGCAGACATCTTGGTTGACAGTTTGGGTCATCAGACACAATTCTGAAAGAGGACTTCCTCTGAACCATTGCTGCCAAGTCTTGTTCCAATTGGCCATTGAGTTTCATAGAAGATTTTTAAAATGGGTCAAAGTCACAAATGGCCGGGTTGCAAAGAATGGGTTATGAACCATGGAGAAGTAAATAGTATCTTTCAAGATAAAGGTATTGTATGCAATCAATTTGGAATGTTGATATTTTAACTGTACATTGTTGTTGTATAATGCATTTATTGTTTTAATTAATTAATACAAAAAATAGGAAACAACAAATGCCAACAATGACAGACCCCACAACAATAAGCAAACAACAAACCACTATGTATTAAAAGCATATAACACATAAAAACAAAAACAGACATCAAAACAACAGAGTCCAGATAACCTGACTTGGTACAGACACATAATTGTGGTGGGGTGGAACTGATAATGTGAAGTTTGATTAATCTGGGTTGAAAACTGTTGGAGTTGATGATACAAAATGGGTACCGTATTTTCACATTTTTATGAAAAAATTACTAAGTTCCCAAGCCTGGAAAAATTAGAAAAAAATTATTCAAACAATTCCATAATAGCAGGTGCACAACTTCAATATGTATACAATCTTCCTTTGAAGTTTGATAACCTGGATTGAAAACTGTAGGAAGAGTTGATGACACTGTGTTTTCACATTTTGATGGAAAAATTACTAAGTTTCCAAGTCTGGAAAAATTGGAAAAAATTATTCAAACAATTCAATAATAGCAGGTGTACAACTTCAATATGTTAACAATCTTCCTGTGAAGTTTGATAAATCTGGATTGAAAACTGTAGGAGGAGTTGATGACACAAAATAATGGGTCCTGTGTTTTCATATTTTGATGGAAAAATTACTAAGTTTCCAAGTCTGGAAAAATTGGAAAAAATTATTCATGTTATTCAAACAATTCAATAATAGCAGGTGTACAACTTCAATATGTTAACAATCTTCCTGTGAAGTTTGATAAATCTGGATTGAAAACTGTAGGAGGAGTTGATGACACAAAATAATGGGTCCTGTGTTTTCATATTTTGATGGAAAAATTACTAAGTTTCCAAGTCTGGAAAAATTGGAAAAAATTATTCAAACAATTCCATAATAGCAGGTGCACAACTTCAATATGTGTACAATCTTCCTGTGAAGTTTGATAAATCTGGGTTGAAACTGTAGGAGCAATTGTTGCCACAAGATTTGGTACCCTATTTTCCCTGCCCGAAACCACCCACCTGCCCGCCAGACATCACCATACTATAACCTGGATTTGCACTTTGTGCAACCCGGCCAAAAATTCATCCCCCTTTTTTTTCTATTTTTAGTCACAGAAGCCATATCCATTGGAAGTCGAGGATGCCAGACATAAATTTTAAAGGAGACCACCCAAGGGTCATCCCATCAAAGTTTGGGCCCAATTGGCCTAGTAGTTTCAGAGGACAAGAACTTTAAAAGAAATTTATGCCAAATGCCATCTATAAAGGGCAAAAACTCCTATAAGGGGTAAATTAATTATTTCGGTCATGTGACTTATTTGTAGATCTTACTTTGTTGAACATTTTTTCTATTAACAGTTTTCCATATCTATAATAATATTCAAGATACTAACCTAAAACTGCATAATTTCCTTAAAATTAACAATTCAGGGGCAATAACCCAACAAAGGGTTGACCAATTCGTCTGAAAATTTCATGGCAGGTAGATCTTGACCTGATGAATATTTTTATAATAATAGGGTCCTATGTTAAACTAAGTTCGGCCCTGGCGGCCATCTTGGATAACGCGCAGGGTCATCAGCTATAATTCCGAAAGAGGACCACCTAAGGACCATTGCTGCCAATATTTTGTTCCAATTGGTCAAGTGGTTTCAGACAAGAAGATCTTTAAGTAAATTTCCCATAGGGTCCTATGTTAAACTATGTTCGACTCTAGCAGCTATCCTGGTAGAGGGGTCGAGTCATCAGATATTATTCTAAAAGAGAACCACCTAAGGACCATTGCTGCCAACTTTTGTTCCAATTGGCCAAGTAGTTTTAAACAAGACGATCTTTATGTAAATTTCCCATAGGAGCCTATGTACCGTTGATTCTCGTCCTTAAGGCTTCATGTCCTATAAGACGAGGGCCCTTTCTTGGGAAAATTGGGCAGTCATTTTGCCTTGACCCTTGTATAAGATTATGGTAAATCATATCAAAGATCTGGCAAATCTGGAGTCAAGTTTTATCCTAAACCGAGGAAACGTTGTCAGCATCAAGTCTTCCATTCCTCAAAACAAATAAGTTAATTCATCCAAAACATGAAAATAAATGTTATAAATACAAAATTTTTAACAAATTTAAATGTCTTTTTGCACCTGGAATTTAGGTTAAGATAGTAACAACAAAATAAAGTTTGGTATAACTACGTTTCCGATTTCGCGTTAGATAACGAGGATGAAATTTAAATTAATATTACAAAATTAAACATACTTTACCTCACAATTCCTTTTTTTTAATCTATAAAATGAATTGATATTGATCTTATATGAAGACGAAAGAAACAAATCAAACTAGACTGAACAGTCAGAAACAACAGCTATCCCTGCACTCCCCACATGTTGTATCCCTGTGGACCTTTTTCAAAATCATACCTTTGAATACAGGCCCAAATTTTTAAAATTAAAATTCTAAAACCTTATTGCACATCTGCATACAGTGTATGACAATACTGTATAGAAATAAAATGTATAAAAGGAACCAGAGGCTCCCAGGAGCATGTATAGCTCAATGGAACACCAGTTAATCTTTGGTTGGCAGACCATATTATTACACATAATTCTATAGGAGGACTTTAACCTAAGAACAATTACTACCCAATTTGACTTAAATTATCCAACTGTTTCCAGACAAAAAGATCTTTTAGAGTTTTATGTAAACTACAGTGTATGTTCAGCTATGGCACCAATCTTGAATGGAATAAGTTTTGAAGGGCACCATTCAAGGACCATTCCATCAAAGTTTGGTTCTAATTGCCCAGGTGGTTTCAGATGAGAAGATCCTACTAATATTTTCAAGAAGATCTTTGAGTGATTATCCCATAGAGTCCTGTGTTAAACTATGTTTGGCTATGGTGGCCATCTTGGATCGCATATTGGGTCATCAGACATAAATCTGAAATAGGACTACACAAGGACAATTGCTGCCAAGTTCAAATTGGGTGGCTGGTTTCACACGAAGAAATTTAAGTGGTTTTCTTTGTTAAAATAATTTTGGGTATGGTGGCCATCTTGGAGCTCAAACCAGGTCATCAGACACAAATCTGAATGAGGACAATCTAAGGACCATTGCTGGCCAGCTTGGTTCAAATTGGCTCGATGGTTTCAGAAAAGAAATTTAAATGATTTTTCCATTGGGTCGTATGTTCAAATAAGTTATGCTATGATGGCTATCTTGGATGTTGGATTGGGTCATCGGACACAAATCCCTAAACAACTCTTCCCAAAAAACCAAATAACCACCACAAAGTGTTTGAAACTTAAAGGGTTCACTTAGTCATGATTATAATTGTTAATTACATTTTTAGAAGTATATTAGCTTACAATCATTATAAAAGAGAGGATACAGGTACATATGTCATGACCATAAATTACAGGTTGATTTTTTTAGTTATTTTCCAACAAGTTTGTTAGACTATGTCTTTTAAGGGCAATAACTTCTACGGGAATTGATGGACAATATCGGTCATATTACATCATTTGTAGATCTTATCATGCTTAATTTTTAAGTTTACAGTTTCTCTCTATCTTTAGTATTTTTCAAGAAAAAAACAAAATTCACAAAAAACGAATGAAAATCGTTGTTTAAGAGCAATAACTCCTGCAGTAATTGAAAGACAATATGGCTCATGCTACATTGTTTGTAGATCTATCATGCTTACCAATTTTATAGTTTACAGTTTCTCTCTTATCTATTAAACTTTAAAAAAAAAAATCGAACAGCGTTCCGAAGTCCCCCGCCGCTAGAGCATCAGAAACCCTTGGACAAGTGAAACATAACAAAATTTTCTCAAAGAGAGAGAATAGAAGAACAAACAATTTGTGGTTATTGCTAAAGTTTTTTACAAGTTAATGAGTGGTATGAAGACATTTATACAATATGGGTATAGTGTTGAAATCTTATTTTACCATGTGTATTGAGAATTTATACAAATGTACATTTACTCCTTTTCAATAAACAGAAATGCTTTGATCAAAAGTATTCCGCCTAACAAACTCTTAAAGACCGTATTTTTCAATTTTATAAGTTTCGATAGGAGTTTATATAGGTCCAAGTGTATAAATATTATTCCAATGCAAGGAGAATATAAATTTTCTAGAACACTTAGATGAACATTTTGTCAATTTTCAAAGTTATTAAGGGGCATAACTCCTACAAAAATATTTTGACATGACTCATCTTCGAACTCCCTTGAGGTATCATTGAGTTAAAGCTACTGTATAAATATTATCCAAATCAGTCAAGAAATAAATTTGCTAGAGCGCTTACATGAAAATTTTGTCAATTTTCTAAGTTATTAAGGGGCATAACTCCTACAAAAATATTTCGACATGACACATCTTCGAACTCCCTTGAGGTATCATTGAATTAAAGCTACTGTATAAATATTATCCAAATCGGTCAAGAAATAAATTTGCTAGAGCGCTTGCATGAAAATTTTGTCAATTTTCTAAGTTATTAAGGGGCATAACTCCAACAAAAATAATTCGACATGACTCATCTTCGAACTCCCTTGAGGTATCATTGAGTTAAAGCTACTGTATAAATATTATCCAAATCGGTCAAGAAATAAATTTGCTAGAGCGCTTACAAGGTGGACGGACGGACGGAAGCACGGCGCGACGGACGAAAGCACGGCACGATGGACGGACAGACGCCCGGCATTACCATATCCCCCGCATCGCGTTGCGGCGGGGGACAAAAAAAAAATTCACAAAAATAGACTAAAAAATTGTCATTTAAGGGCAATAACTCCTATACAAATTGATTGATGATATCGGTCATGTTACATCATTTGTAGATAATTTCAGTTTACAATTTCTCTTTATATATTATAGTTTGCAAAATTCACCAAAAACAGATAAAAATCGTCATTTAAGGGCTATAACTGATATAGGATGGCAACTCACAATTTCGGACCAAATGAATGAAAGTTAAAACTTTGCATTCTGATCATTTTTAGGTTGTTTTCTGCTTTGGTGATAGATCATGATATTTTTAACCAAAAAAATGCTCATACCCCATAGTTCTATTTTTAGCCCAAGCAACAAATTTGAATGAACCATGGACACAAAAATCATAAACTTTAATATAGACACCCTATATATGCATCAAACCAAGTTTGGCTTCAATTGGCTCAGTGGTTTCAGAGAAGAAGATCTTTTTGTGAACTGTTGACAGATGTGCATGTTGACTATGTCCATTTTTAGCCCAAGCGACCATTTTGAATCAACAACGGGTACAAAAATCACAAACTTTAATCAATACACTCTAAAGATGAATTAGTCCAAGTTTGGTTTGAATCCGCTCAGTGGTTTCAGAGGAGAAGATCTTTTTATGAAATGTTGACAGACGGACGACAGACGCCAAGTGATGACAAAAGCTCACATGGCCTTTGGCCAGGAGAGCTAAAAATGAAAGAAAAGTTTCAGTCACCAGCTTATAATTCCCAATTTTTGAAATTTGACCCCTAAAGGCCCCAATTTTTGAAAATCAAAATTGTAAAATCTTATTGCTCATTATAATATAGAGTGTGACAATACTGTAAAGAAATTAAATACATAAAATGAAAAAATGAAAGAGGAATTTAGGTCACAAGCTTAAATTCCCAATTTTCAAAATTCAACACCTGTGGGCCCCAAGTTCTGAAAATCAAAATTCTAAAACCTTATTGCACATCTGTATATAGTACATGACAATACTGTAAAGAAATCAAATGCATAAAATTAACTAGAAATCTGATCTGTCAGAATCGACAGTGATCCCAGCACCCACTGTAAGTAGTGCTACATTGTTTGTAGATCTATCATGCTTAACAATTTTATAGTTTACAGTTTCTCTCTATCTATTAAACTTTAAAAAAAAAACAAAATTCATGAAAAATAGACTAAAAATTGTCATTTAAGGGCAATTACCCCTATAGGAATTGATTGATATTGGTCATGTTACATCATTTGTAGACAATTTCATATATATTTCTCTATATATTATAGTTTTCAAGAAAAACTCACCAAAAACAGATAAAAATCGTCATTCAAGGGCTATAACTGATATAGGATGGCAACTCACAATTTCGGACCAAATGAATGAAAGTTAAAACTTTGCATTCTGATCATTTTTAGGTTGTTTTCTGCTTTGGTGATAGATCATGATATTTAAGCAAAAAAAATGCTCATACCCCTAAGTTCTATTTTTAGCCCAAGCAACCATTTTGAATGAACCACGGACACAAAAATCACAAACTTTAATATATATGCATCAAACCAAGTTTGGCTTCAGTTGGCTCAGTGGTTTCAGAGAAGAATATCTTTTTGTGAACTGTTGACAGATGTGCAATCCATCAAGGTTTGGGCCCAATTGGCCTAGTAGTTTCAGAGGACAAGAACTTTAAAAGAAATTTATGCCAAATGCCATCTATAAAGGGCAAAAACTCCTATAAGGGGTAAATTAATTATTTCGGTCATGTGACCTATTTGTAGATCTTACTTTGTTAAACATTTTTTCTGTTTACAGTTTTTCTTTATCTATAATAATATTCAAGATATTAACTTAAAGCTGCATAATTTCCTTAAAATTAACAATTCAGGGGCAATTACCCAACGAAGGGTTGACCAATTCGTCTGAAAATTTCATGGCAGGTAGATCTTAGCCTGATGAATATTTTTATAATAATAGGGTTCTATGTTAAACTAAGTTCGGCCCTGGCGGCCATCTTGGATAACGCGCAGGGTCATCAGATATAATTCCGAAAGAGGACCAATTAAGGACCATTGCTGCCAATATTTTGTTCCAATTGGCCAAGTGGTTTCAGACAAGAAGATCTTTAAGTAAATTTCCCATAGGGTCCTATGTTAAACTATGTTCGACTCTAGCAGCTATCCTGATAGAAGGGTCGAGTCATCAGATATTATTCTGCAAGAGAACCACCTAAGGACCATTGCTGCCAAGTTTTATTCCAATTGGCCAAGTGGTTTTAAACAATACTATCTTTATGTAAATTTCCCATAGGAGCCTATGTACCGTATATAAATTTTGTCTTTTGATAAAGGCAATGTCTTTCTAATATTGCGTGGGGTAATGAAGGTTATAACTTTTGATCATTTTAGAAGTACAATGTTTCGTCTTTTCATAAAGAGTAATAATATATATAGTTATAGGGTGGGGATCTCAAGGGTTTTCAAGATATTAAGGGTTTTATCATTTGAGGGGGGTGGGACATGACCCCATCAGACCCCCAATGGTATCAAATGCTTCGTCTTGTCATAAGAAGTAATAATATATATGGTTATAGGGTGGGGATCTCAATGGTTTTCCAAGATATTAAGTATTTTGTCAATTGAAGGGAGGTGGGGCATGACCCCTCAGACCCCCATGTGATACCAAATGCTTCGTCTTGTCATTAGGAGTAATAATATATATGGTTATAGGGTGGGGATCTCAATGGTTTTCAAGATATTAAATCTTGTCATTTGAGGGGGTGGGGCATGACCCCCCTCAGACCCCCCTTAGGTACCAATCCTTCATCTTGCCATAAGCAGTAATAAAATATATGGTTATAGGGTGGGGATCTCAATGGTTTTCCAAGATATTAAGTATTTTGTCAATTGAGGGGGGTGGGGCATGACCCCCTCAGACCCCCATGTGATACCAAATTCTTCGTCTTGTCATAAGGAGTAATAATATATATGGTTATAGGGTAGGAATGTAAACTATTTTTGACCTATTCAAAAAATATCAATTTTTGAGGTATTTGAAGGGGCGTGACACTTGAAAAATGGTTAGAAGCAACATCTCATGGGGTACTATGTAATCATTGCGCAAAATTTGATTAAAATCGGTCAAGTATAAAGTACAAAAGTGCCCCGGACAAAGTTGGCAGCGCGAGAAAGAATAATAATAATAATAATAACTAGAATTGCAATTGCGAGCAATAGCAGATGTCGCCCCTGGCGGCCATTTAAAAAAAAAATTATTGATTGCACACCGTCACATAGTGATCTTACTTTCTGCCAAGTTTCATTCAATTCTATCCATGTTAAGTTTTTCGCCATTTTAACATCATTTTTCAAAATGGCCGCCAAAAGACTCCAACCGATCGCGATTTTTTTCCATCAGTTTGTTCTGCTAATTGTACTTTACAAACCTACGAAGTTTAATAAAATTCTATCATACAGGTTTTGAGATATAAACATTTTAAATTTTCGGAGCGTACCGATCTTTGAATGGTGGCCATCTTTAAAATGGCGGCCATTTCGGAAAAAAAAGTATTGATTGTACACCTTCACATAGTGATCTTCCTTTCTGCCAAGTTTCATTCAATTCTATCCATGTTAAGTTTTTCGCCATTTTAACATCATTTTTCAAAATGGCCGCCAAAAGTCTCCAACCGATCGCGATTTTTTTCCATCAGTTTGTTTTGCTAATTGTACTTTACAAACCTACGAAGTTTAATGCAATTCTATCATACAGGTTTTGAGATATAAACGTTTCAAATTTTCGGAGGGTACCAATCTTTGAATGGCGGCCATCTTGAAAATGGCGGCCATTTCGAAAAAAAAAGTATCGATTGCATACCTTCACATAGTGATCTTACTTTCTGCCAAGTTTCATTCAATTCTATCCAGGCATCTCCGAGAACTAAGCCGGACAAAAATCATTGGAAGAAAGAAAGAAAGAAAGAATAACTAGGTATGATTGTGATCGCAAGCGAGTCACAAGATGTCTCCCAAACAAACCCCCATTGCCACTATCTAGAGCTTATCAGAAACCCCTAAATTCAAATTATCGCAATGTCCTATATAATGACCTTGTCCTGTTTCCACGGAAACAGCAGCCATTTTGATTTTTTTAAGCCCTTTGCAATCGCCATCATTTAAAACCCCTAAATATCAATTTTCATTGAAATCGAAGCACTTCGAAAGAATTTCGAATTTTGGGCCCGAAAAATCGCATTTTCGTAAATAACGCGAAAACCGTAAATATCGCTTCAAATTTTTTTTTCGTATAATTAAAGAGCACCTTTTGCTCTATTCACCTACAAAATTTCAGAATCCTACCCACCTAGGTTACTGACATAAAGCAATGTCCTATATATAATGACCTTTTTCTGTTTCCACGGAAACGGCGGCCATTTTGAAAATTTTAAAAGTCGTTTGCAAAACTTCAGGTCACCCTTAACATATTCCCAAAGTTTCATATTGATTGGACATTGCATCTTTGAGAAACGTCGCGGACAACATTGAACGGAAAGAAAAAGGAAAGAAGAAGAAGAAGAAGAAGAAGAAGAAGAAGAAGAAGAAGAAGAAGAAGAATAATAACTAGAATTGCAATTGCGAGCAATAGCAGATGTCGCCCCTGGCAGCCATCTTGAAAATGGCGGCCATTTTGGAAAAAAAAGTACTGATTGCACACCTTCACATAGTGATCTTACTTTCTGCCAAGTTTCATTCAATTCTATCGATGTTAAGTTTTTCGCCATTTTAACATCATTTTTCAAAATGGCCGCCAAAGGTCTCCAACCGATCGCCATTTTTTTTCATGAGTTTGTTCTTCTAATTGTACTTTACAAACATACGAAGTTTAATGAAATTCTATGGTACAGTTTTTGAGATATAAACGTTTTAAATTTTCGGAGGGTACCGATCTTTGAATGGCGGCCATCTTGAAAATGGCGGCCATTTCGAAAAAAAAAGTATTGATTGCACATCTTCACATAGTGATCTTACTTTCTGCCAAGTTTCATTCAATTCTATCCAGGCATCTCCGAGAACTAAGCCGGACAAAAATCATTGGAAAGAAAGAAAGAAAGAAAGAATAATAACTAGGTATGATTGTGATCGCAAGCGAGTCACAAGATGTCTCCCAAACAAACCCCCATTGCCACTATCTAGAGCTTATCAGAAACCCCTAAATTCAAATTATCGCAATGTCCTATATAATGACCTTGTCCTGTTTCCACGGAAACAGCAGCCATTTTGATTTTTTTAAGCCCTTTGCAATCGCCATCATTTAAAACCCCTAAATATCAATTTTCATTGAAATCGAAGCACTTCGAAAGAATTTCGAATTTTGGGCCCAAAAAATCGCATTTTCGTAAATAACGCGAAAACCGTAAATATCGCTTCAAATTTTTTTTTCGTATAATTAAAGAGCACCTTTTGCTCTATTCACCTACAAAATTTCAGAATCCTACCCACCTAGGTTACTGACATAAAGCAATGTCTCCTATATAATGACCTTTTTCTGTTTCCACGGAAACGGCGGCCATTTTGAAAATTTTAAAAGTCGTTTGCAAAACTTCAGGTCACCCTTAACATATTCCCAAAGTTTCATATTGATTGGACATTGCATCTTTGAGAAACGTCGCGGACAACATTGAACGGAAAGAAAAAGGAAAGAAGAAGAAGAAGAAGAAGAAGAAGAAGAAGAAGAAGAAGAATAATAATAAGAAACCGGACAAAAACAATATGTCTCCCAAAACTTTGTTTGGGAGACATAATAATAATAATAACAAAGAAACGGAAGAATAACAATATGTCGTCCCGTGACTACGTTCGGGGCGACATAATAAGAAACCGGACAAAAACAATATGTCTCCCAAAGATGATCGCAAGCGAGTCACAAGATGTCTCCCAAACCCCCATTGCCACTATCTAGAGCTTATCAGTAACCCCCTAAATTCCCTTTTGCTCTATTCACCTACAAAATTTCAGAATCCTACCCACCTAGGTTACAGAGATATCGCAATGTCCTATATAATGACCTTTTGCTGTTTCCATGGAAACAGCGGCCATTTTGATTTTTTTTAAGCCCTTTGCAATCGCCATCATTTAAAACCCCTAAATATCAATTTTCATTGAAATCGAAGCACTTCGAAAGAATTTTGAATTTTGGGCCCGAAAAATCACATTTTCGTAAATAACGCGAAAACCGTAAATATCGCTTCAAATTTTTTTTTCGTATAATTAAAGAGCACCTTTTGCTCTATTCACCTACAAAATTTCAGAATCCTACCCACCTAGGTTACTGACATAAAGCAATGTCTCCTATATAATGACCTTTTTCTGTTTCCACGGAAACGGCGGCCATTTTGAAAATTTTAAAAGTCGTTTGCAAAACTTCAGGTCACCCTTAACATATTCCCAAAGTTTCATATTGATTGGACATTGCATCTTTGAGAAACGTCGCGGACAACATTGAACGGAAAGAAAAAGGAAAGAAGAAGAAGAAGAAGAAGAAGAAGAAGAAGAAGAAGAAGAAGAATAATAGTAAGAAACCGGACAAAAACAATATGTCTCCCAAAACTTTGTTTGGGAGACATAACTAGAATTGCAATTGCGAGCAATAGCAGATGTCGCCCCTGGCAGCCATCTTGAAAATGGCGGCCATTTCGAAAAAAAAGTATTGATTGCACACCTTCACATAGTGATCTAACTTTCTGCCAAGTTTCATTCAATTCTATCACGGCATCTCCGAGAACTAAGCCGGACAAAAATCATTGGAAAGAAAGAATAATAATAACAAAGAAACGGAAGAATAACAATATGTCGTCCCGTGACTACGTTCGGGGCGACATAATAACTAGGTATGATTGTGATCGCAAGCGAGTCACAAGATGTCTCCCAAACCCCCATTGCCACTATCTAGAGCTTATCAGTAACCCCCTAAATTCCCTTTTGCTCTATTCACCTACAAAATTTCAGAATCCTACCCACCTAGGTTACAGAGATATCGCAATGTCCTATATAATGACCTTTTGCTGTTTCCATGGAAACAGCGGCCATTTTGATTTTTTTTAAGCCCTTTGCAATCGCCATCATTTAAAACCCCTAAATATCAATTTTCATTGAAATCGAAGCACTTCGAAAGAATTTTGAATTTTGGGCCCGAAAAATCACATTTTCGTAAATAACGCGAAAACCGTAAATATCGCTTCAAATTTTTTTTTCGTATAATTAAAGAGCACCTTTTGCTCTATTCACCTACAAAATTTCAGAATCCTACCCACCTAGGTTACTGACATAAAGCAATGTCTCCTATATAATGACCTTTTTCTGTTTCCACGGAAACGGCGGCCATTTTGAAAATTTTAAAAGTCGTTTGCAAAACTTCAGGTCACCCTTAACATATTCCCAAAGTTTCATATTGATTGGACATTGCATCTTTGAGAAACGTCGCGGACAACATTGAACGGAAAGAAAAAGGAAAGAAGAAGAAGAAGAAGAAGAAGAAGAAGAAGAATAATAATAAGAAACCGGACAAAAACAATATGTCTCCCAAAACTTTGTTTGGGAGACATAATAACAGAGAAACAGAGAAACGGAACAATAACAATAACAATATGTCGCCGACTTTCGTCGGGGCGACATAATTAAAATTTATGATCAAAGATCATGAAGTCTCCCAAACAAAAAAAATTGAGCAGGGGTTCCACTAGACCAGGCTAACCCGTTACACCAAATTTCATTGAAATTGGACAAGGTTGAAATAATTTCAACCTAAAACTAAAGCAAGTTCACTTTTTTGGCGGGAAAATGGCGGCCATTTTGAAAATGGCTGCCCGTAAAACATTTTCTTAATGTTTACCCTTTGTGCCAAATTGCATTGAAATTGAAGAATGTTAAAAATTTGGCGGGAAAATTGAGGTCGAAGGTTTTCGGTTTTTGGCGACCATCTTGAAAATGGCGGCCATTTTGAAAATTTTTAAAAATTCTTGCACAACCAGGCATTGGGGTCTATCACCCCAGTAAGTTTCATGTCATTCCGTTGAGTCGTGTTCGAGATCTGTGTCGTTCACTTTTTTCCATTATTGGCGGCCATTTTGAAAATGGCCAACATATCGTTTCCGTTTTTCTTTAATAAAGTTTCCACTCGTGCTACTGAACATTTATACTAAGTTTGGTGAAATTCTGCCCGGCAGTTTTTGAGAAAATTGAGGTCGAAGGTTTTTGGTTTTTGGCAACGATCTTGAAAATGGCGGCCATTTTAAAAATTTTGAAACATTCTTGCACAACTAGGTATTGGGGTCTATGAAAATGGCTGCCCGTAGAACATTTGCGTTATCGCCATTCAACTGCAGATATCATGTTTACTGAATAAACCTAAAATCATTGAAATCCAAGCAAGTTCACTTTTTTGGCGGGAAAATGGCGCCTATTTTGGAAATGGCTGCCCGTAAAACATTTTTTTTAACGCCATTCAACTCGGGATATCATGTTTACCCTTTATGCCAAATTGCATTAAAATTGAAGAATGTTAAAAATTTGGCGAGAAAATGGTGGCCATTTTGAAAATGGCTGCCGGTAGAACATTTGCGTTATCGCCATTCAACTCGGGATATCATGTTTACTTTATAAACCAAAAATTGTTGAAATCCAAGCAAGTTCACTTTTTTCCATTATTGGTATATCGTTTCCGTTTTTCTTTAATAAAAAGTTTCCACTCGTGCTACAAAGATTTATACTAAGTTTGGTGAAATTCTGCCAGGCAGTTTTTGAGAAAATTGAGGTCGAAGGTTTTCGGTTTTTGGCGACCATCTTGAAAATGGAGGCCATTTTGAAAATTTTGAAACATTCTTGCACAACTAGGCATTGGGGTCTATCATCCCAGTAAGTTTCATTTCATTCCGTTGAGTCATGTTCGAGATCTGCGTCGGACAAGTTGAAATGGAAAGCGGAAGAAAAAAAAGACGGAAAAATAATAATAAGAAACGGAGTAAAAGCAATAAGTCTCCAAACTTTGTTTGGGAGACTTAATTAAAATTTATGATCAAAGATCATGAAGTCTCCCAAATGAAAAAAATTGAGCAGGGGTTCCACTAGACCTGGCTAACCCGTTACACCAAATTTCATTGAAATTGAACAAGGTTGAAATTTTGGTGGGAAAATGGCGGCCATTTTGAATAGGACTGCCATTAAACATTTTCTTTAACTCTAGTCAACTCGGGATATCATGTTTACCCTTTATACCAAATTGCATTGAAATTGAAGAATGTTGAAATTTTGGCGGGAAAATGTCGGCCATTTTGAAAATGGCTGCCTGTAGAACATTTGTGTTATCGCCATTCAACTCTGGATATCATGTTTACTAATTAAACCTAAAATCGTTGAATTCCAAGCAAGTTCACTTTTTTGGCAGGAAAATGGCGGCCATTTTGAAAATGGCTGCCCGTAAAACATTTTCTTTAACGCCATTCAACTTGGGATATCATGTTTACCCTTTGTGCCAAATTGCATTGAAATTGAAGAATGTTAAAACTTTGGCGGGTAAAATGCTGGCGATTTTGAAAATGGCTGCCAGTAGAACATTTGCGTTATCGCCATTAAACTCGGGATATCATGTTTACTATATAAACCAAAAATCGTTGAAATCCAAGCAAGTTCACTTTTTTCCACTATTGGCGGCCATTTTGAGGCGGGAAAATGGTGGCCATTTTGAAAATGGCTGCCGGTAGAACATTTGCGTTATCGCCATACTCGGGATATCATGTTTACTATCTAAACCAAAAATCGTTGAAATCCAAGCAACTTCACTTTTTTTAACTATTGGCGGCCATTTCCTGGCGGGAAAATGGTGGCCATTTTGAAAATGGCTGCCGGTAGAACATTTGCGTTATCGCCATTCAACTCGGGATATCATGTTTACTATATAAACCAAAAATCGTTGAAATCCAAGCAAGTTCACTTTTTTCCACTATTGGCGGCCATTTTGAAAATGGCCCACATATCGTTTCCGTTTTTCTTTAATAAAAAGTTTCCACTCATGCTACTTAACATTTATACTAAGTTTGGTGAAATTTTGCCGGGCAGTTTTTGAGAAAATTGAGGTCGAAGGTTTTCGGTTTTTGGCGACCATCTTGAAAATGGCGGCCATTTTGAAAATTTTTTTAACATTCTTGCACAACTAGGCATTGGGGTCTATCACCCCAGTAAGTTTCATTTCATTCCGTTGAGTCGTGTTCGAGATCTGCATCATTCACTTTTTTCCACTATTGGTGGCCATTTTGAAAATTGCCGACATATGGTTTCCGTTTTTCTTTAATAAAAAATTTCCACTCGTGCTACTGAACATTTATACTAAGTTTGGTGAAATTCTGCCGGGCAGTTTTTGAGAAAATTGAGGTCGAAGGTTTTCGGTTTTTGGCGACCATCTTGAAAATGGCAGCCATTTTTAAAAGCGCTGCCCATTAAACATTTTCTTTAACTGCAGTCAACTCGGGATATCATGTTTACCCTTTATACCAAATTGCATTGAAATTGATGAATGTTGAAATTTGGCGGGAAAATGTCGGCCATTTTGAAAATGGCTGCCCGTAGAACATTTGTGTTATCGCCATTCAACTCTGGATATCATCTTTACTAATTAAACCTAAAATCGTGAAATCCAAGCAAGTTCACTTTTTTGGCGGGAAAATGGCGGCCATTTTGAAAATGGCTGCTCGTAAAACATTTTCTTTAACGCCATTCAACTCGGGATATCATGTTTACCCTATGGGCCAAATTGCATTGAAATTGAAGAATGTCAAACATTTGGCGGGAAAATGGTGGCCATTTTGAAAATGGCTGCCGGTAGAACATTTGCGTTATCGCCATTCAACTCGGGATATCATGTTTACTGTATAAACCAAAAATCGTTGAAATCCAAGCAACTTCACTTTTTTCCACTATTGGCGGCCATTTTCTGGCGGGAAAATGGTGGCCATTTTGAAAATAGCTGCCGGTAGAACATTTGCGTTATCGCCATTCAACTCGGGATATCATGTTAACTATATAAACCAAAAATCGTTTCCGTTTTTCTTTAATAAAAAGTTTCCACTCCTGCTACTGAACATTTATACTAAGTTTGGTGAAATTCTGCCAGGCAGTTTTTGAGAAAATTGAGGTCGAAGGTTTTCGGTTTTTGGCGGCCATCTTGAAAATGGCGGCCATTTTGAAAATTTTAAAACTTAATTGCACAACTAGACATTGGGGTCTATCACCCCAGTAAGTTTCATTTCATTCTGTTGAATCGTGTTCGAGATCTGCGTCGGACAAGTTGAAATGGAAAGCGGAAGAAAAAAAAGACGGAAAAATAATAATAACTAGGTATGATTGTGATCGCCAGCGAGTCACAAGATGTCTCCCAAACAAACCCCCATTGCCACTATCTAGAGCTTATCAGAAACCCCCTAAATTCAAATTATTGCAATGTCCTATATAATGACCTTTGAAACGGCGGCCATTTTGAAAATTTTAAAAGTCGTTTGCAAAACTTCAGGTCACCCTTAACATATTCCCAAAGTTTCATATTGATTGGACATTGCATCTTTGAGAAACGTCGCGGACAACATTGAACGGAAAGAAAAAGGAAAGAAGAAGAAGAAGAAGAAGAAGAAGAAGAAGAAGAAGAAGAAGAATAATAATAAGAAACCGGACAAAAACAATATGTCTCCCAAAACTTTGTTTGGGAGACATAACTAGGTATGATTGTGATCGCAAGCGAGTCACAAGATGTCTCCCAAACAAACCCCCATTGCCACTATCTAGAGCTTATCAGAAACCCCTAAATTCAAATTATCGCAATGTCCTATATAATGACCTTGTCCTGTTTCCACGGAAACAGCAGCCATTTTGATTTTTTTAAGCCCTTTGCAATCGCCATCATTTAAAACCCCTAAATATCAATTTTCATTGAAATCGAAGCACTTCGAAAGAATTTCGAATTTTGGGCCCGAAAAATCGCATTTTCGTAAATAACGCGAAAACCGTAAATATCGCTTCAAATTTTTTTTTCGTATAATTAAAGAGCACCTTTTGCTCTATTCACCTACAAAATTTCAGAATCCTACCCACCTAGGTTACTGACATAAAGCAATGTCCTATATATAATGACCTTTTTCTGTTTCCACGGAAACGGCGGCCATTTTGAAAATTTTAAAAGTCGTTTGCAAAACTTCAGGTCACCCTTAACATATTCCCAAAGTTTCATATTGATTGGACATTGCATCTTTGAGAAACGTCGCGGACAACATTGAACGGAAAGAAAAAGGAAAGAAGAAGAAGAAGAAGAAGAAGAAGAAGAAGAAGAATAACTAGAATTGCAATTGCGAGCAATAGCAGATGTCGCCCCTGGCAGCCATCTTGGAAATGGCGGCCATTTAAAAAAAAAGTATTGATTGCACACCATCACATAGTGATCTTACTTTCTGCCAAGTTTCATTCAATTCTATCCATGTTAAGTTTTTCCCCATTTTAACATCATTTTTCAAAATGGCCGCCAAAAGTCTCCAACTGATTGCGATTTTTTTCCATCAGTTTGTTCTGCTAATTGTACTTTACAAACCTACGATGTTTAATGAAATTCTATCATACAGGTTTTGAGATATAAACATGTTAAATTTTCGGAGGGTACCAAACTTTGAATGGCGGCCATCTTCAACATGGCGGCCATTTTGGAAAAAAAAGCATTGATTGCACACCTTCACATAGTGATCTTACTTTCTGCCAAGTTTCATTCAATTCTATCCATGTTAAGTTTTTTGCCATTTTAACATCATTTTTCAAAATGGCCGCCAAACGTCTCCAACCGATCGCGATTTTTTTTCATCAGTTTGTTCTTCTAATTGTACTTTACAAACCTACGAAGTTTAATGAAATTCTATGGTACAGTTTTTGAGATATAAACGTTTTAAATTTTCGGAGGGTACCGATCTTTGAATGGCGGCCATCTTGAAAATGGCGGCCATTTCGAAAAAAAAAGTATTGATTGCACACCTTCACATAGTGATCTTACTTTCTGCCAAGTTTCATTCAATTCTATCCAGGCATCTCCGAGAACTAAGCCGGACAAAAATCATTGGAAAGAAAGAATAATAATAACTAGAATTGCAATTGCGAGCAATAGCAGATGTCGCCCCTGGCAGCCATCTTGAAAATGGCGGCCATTTCGAAAAAAAAAGTATTGATTGCACACCTTCACATAGTGATCTTACTTTCTGCCAAGTTTCATTCAATTCTATCCATGTTAAGTTTTTCGCCATTTTAACATCATTTTTCAAAATGGCCGTCAAACGTCTCCAACCGATCGCCATTTTTTTTCATCAGTTTGTTCTTCTAATTGTACTTTACAAACCTACGAAGTTTAATGAAATTCTATGGTACAGTTTTTGAGATATAAACGTTTTAAATTTTCGGAGGGTACCGATCTTTGAATGGCGGCCATCTTGAAAATGGCGGCCATTTCGAAAAAAAAAGTATTGATTGCACATCTTCACATAGTGATCTTACTTTCTGCCAAGTTTCATTCAATTCTATCCAGGCATCTCCGAGAACTAAGCCGGACAAAAATCATTGGAAAGAAAGAAAGAAAGAAAGAAAGAAAGAATAATAATAACAAAGAAACGGAAGAATAACAATATGTCGTCCCGTGACTACGTTCGGGGCGACATAATAAGAAACCGGACAAAAACAATATGTCTCCCAAAACTTTGTTTGGGAGACATAACTAGGTATGATTGTGATCGCAAGCGAGTCACAAGATGTCTCCCAAACCCCCATTGCCACTATCTAGAGCTTATCAGTAACCCCCTAAATTCCCTTTTGCTCTATTCACCTACAAAATTTCAGAATCCTACCCACCTAGGTTACAGAGATATCGCAATGTCCTATATAATGACCTTTTGCTGTTTCCATGGAAACAGCGGCCATTTTGATTTTTTTTAAGCCCTTTGCAATCGCCATCATTTAAAACCCCTAAATATCAATTTTCATTGAAATCGAAGCACTTCGAAAGAATTTTGAATTTTGGGCCCGAAAAATCACATTTTCGTAAATAACGCGAAAACCGTAAATATCGCTTCAAATTTTTTTTTCGTATAATTAAAGAGCACCTTTTGCTCTATTCACCTACAAAATTTCAGAATCCTACCCACCTAGGTTACTGACATAAAGCAATGTCTCCTATATAATGACCTTTTTCTGTTTCCACGGAAACGGCGGCCATTTTGAAAATTTTAAAAGTCGTTTGCAAAACTTCAGGTCACCCTTAACATATTCCCAAAGTTTCATATTGATTGGACATTGCATCTTTGAGAAACGTCGCGGACAACATTGAACGGAAAGAAAAAGGAAAGAAGAAGAAGAAGAAGAAGAAGAAGAAGAAGAATAATAACTAGAATTGCAATTGCGAGCAATAGCAGATGTCGCCCCTGGCAGCCATCTTGAAAATGGCGGCCATTTCGAAAAAAAAGTATTGATTGCACACCTTCACATAGTGATCTTACTTTCTGCCAAGTTTCATTCAATTCTATCCATGTTAAGTTTTTCGCCATTTTAACATCATTTTTCAAAATGGCCGCCAAACGTCTCCAACCGATCGCCATTTTTTTTCAT
Source organism: Mytilisepta virgata (assembly GCA_028015205.1). NCBI lineage: Eukaryota > Metazoa > Mollusca > Bivalvia > Mytilida > Mytilidae > Mytilisepta > Mytilisepta virgata. The sequence goes on from CM051520.1 coordinate 48,138,424, forward strand.
CAGTTTGTTCTTCTAATTGTACTTGACAAACCTACGAAGTTTAATGAAATTCTATGGTACAGTTTTTGAGATATAAACGTTTTAAATTTTCGGAGGGTACCGATCTTTGAATGGCGGCCATCTTGAAAATGGCGGCCATTTCGAAAAAAAAAGTATTGATTGCACATCTTCACATAGTGATCTTACTTTCTGCCAAGTTTCATTCAATTCTATCCAGGCATCTCCGAGAACTAAGCCGGACAAAAATCATTGGAAAGAAAGAAAGAAAGAATAATAATAATAATAATAATAATAACAAAGAAACGGAAGAATAACAATATGTCGTCCCGTGACTACGTTCGGGGCGACATAATAAGAAACCGGACAAAAACAATATGTCTCCCAAAACTTTGTTTGGGAGACATAACTAGAATTGCAATTGCGAGCAATAGCAGATGTCGCCCCTGGCAGCCATCTTGAAAATGGCGGCCATTTCGAAAAAAAAGTATTGATTGCACACCTTCACATAGTGATCTAACTTTCTGCCAAGTTTCATTCAATTCTATCACGGCATCTCCGAGAACTAAGCCGGACAAAAATCATTGGAAAGAAAGAATAATAACTAGAATTGCAATTGCGAGCAATAGCAGATGTCGCCCCTGGCAGCCATCTAGAAAATGGCGGCCATTTCGAAAAAAAAGTATTGATTGCACACCTTCACATAGTGATCTTACTTTCTGCCAAGTTTCATTCAATTCTATCCATGTTAAGTTTTTCGCCATTTTAACATCATTTTTCAAAATGGCCGCCAAACGTCTCCAACCGATCGCCATTTTTTTTCATCAGTTTGTTCTTCTAATTGTACTTTACAAACCTACGAAGTTTAATGAAATTCTATGGTACAGTTTTTGAGATATAAACGTGTTAAATTACCGATCTATGAATGGCGGCCATCTTGAAAATGGCGGCCATTTTGAAAAAAAAAGTTTTGATTGCACACCTTCACATAGTGATCTAACTTTCTGCCAAGTTTCATTCAATTCTATCAAGGCATCTCCGAGAACTAAGCCGGACAAAAATCATTGGAAAGAAAGAATAATAACTAGAATTGCAATTGCGAGCAATAGCAGATGTCGCCCCTGGCAGCCATCTTGAAAATGGCGGCCATTTTGGAAAAAAAAGTACTGATTGCACACCTTCACATAGTGATCTTACTTTCTGCCAAGTTTCATTCAATTCTATCGATGTTAAGTTTTTCGCCATTTTAACATCATTTTTCAAAATGGCCGCCAAAGGTCTCCAACCGATCGCCATTTTTTTTCATGAGTTTGTTCTTCTAATTGTACTTTACAAACATACGAAGTTTAATGAAATTCTATGGTACAGTTTTTGAGATATAAACGTTTTAAATTTTCGGAGGGTACCGATCTTTGAATGGCGGCCATCTTGAAAATGGCGGCCATTTCGAAAAAAAAAGTATTGATTGCACATCTTCACATAGTGATCTTACTTTCTGCCAAGTTTCATTCAATTCTATCCAGGCATCTCCGAGAACTAAGCCGGACAAAAATCATTGGAAAGAAAGAAAGAAAGAAAGAATAATAATAACTAGGTATGATTGTGATCGCAAGCGAGTCACAAGATGTCTCCCAAACCCCCATTGCCACTATCTAGAGCTTATCAGTAACCCCCTAAATTCCCTTTTGCTCTATTCACCTACAAAATTTCAGAATCCTACCCACCTAGGTTACAGAGATATCGCAATGTCCTATATAATGACCTTTTCCTGTTTCCATGGAAACAGCGGCCATTTTGATTTTTTTTAAGCCCTTTGCAATCGCCATCATTTAAAACCCCTAAATATCAATTTTCATTGCAATCGAAGCACTTCGAAAGAATTTCGAATTTTGGGCCCGAAAAATCACATTTTCGTAAATAACGCGAAAACCGTAAATATCGCTTCAAATTTTTTTTTCGTATAATTAAAGAGCACCTTTTGCTCTATTCACCTACAAAATTTCAGAATCCTACCCACCTAGGTTACTGACATAAAGCAATGTCTCCTATATAATGACCTTTTTCTGTTTCCACGGAAACGGCGGCCATTTTGAAAATTTTAAAAGTCGTTTGCAAAACTTCAGGTCACCCTTAACATATTCCCAAAGTTTCATATTGATTGGACATTGCATCTTTGAGAAACGTCGCGGACAACATTGAACGGAAAGAAAAAGGAAAGAAGAAGAAGAAGAAGAAGAATAATAATAAGAAACCGGACAAAAACAATATGTCTCCCAAAACTTTGTTTGGGAGACATAATAACTAGAATTGCAATTGCGAGCAATAGCAGATGTCGCCCCTGGCAGCCATCTTGAAAATGGCGGCCATTTCGAAAAAAAAGTATTGATTGCACACCTTCACATAGTGATCTTACTTTCTGCCAAGTTTCATTCAATTCTATCCATGTTAAGTTTTTCGCCATTTTAACATCATTTTTCAAAATGGCCGCCAAACGTCTCCAACCGATCGCCATTTTTTTTCATCAGTTTGTTCTTCTAATTGTACTTTACAAACCTACGAAGTTTAATGAAATTCTATGGTACAGTTTTTGAGATATAAACGTTTTAAATTTTCGGAGGGTACCGATCTTTGAATGGCGGCCATCTTGAAAATGGCGGCCATTTCGAAAAAAAAAGTATTGATTGCACATCTTCACATAGTGATCTTACTTTCTGCCAAGTTTCATTCAATTCTATCCAGGCATCTCCGAGAACTAAGCCGGACAAAAATCATTGGAAAGAAAGAAAGAATAATAATAACTAGGAATGATTGTGATCGCAAGCGAGTCACAAGATGTCTCCCAAACTCCCATTGCCACTATCTAGAGCTTATCAGAAACCCCCTAAATTCCCTTTTGCTCTATTCACGTACAAAATTTCAGAATCCTACCCACCTAGGTTACAGAGATATTGCAATGTCCTATATAATGACCTTTTCCTGTTTCCACGGAAACAGCGGCCATTTTGATTTTTTTTTAAGCCCTTTGCAATCGCCATAATTTAAAACCCCTAAATATCAATTTTCATTGAAATCGAAGCACTTCGAAAGAATTTCGATTTTTGGGCCCGAAAAATCACATTTTCGTAAATAACGCGAAAACCGTAAATATCGCTTCAAATTTTTTTTTCGTATAATTAAAGAGCACCTTTTGCTCTATTCACCTATAAAATTTCAGAATCCTACCCACCTAGGTTACTGACATAAAGCAATGTCTCCTATATAATGACCTTTTTCTGTTTCCATGGAAACGGCGGCCATTTTGAAAATTTTAAAAGTCGTTTGCAAAACTTCAGGTCACCCTTAACATATTCCCAAAGTTTCATATTGATTGGACATTGCATCTTTGAGAAACGTCGCGGACAACATTGAACGGAAGAAGAAGAAGAAGAAGAAGAAGAAGAAGAAGAAGAAGAAGAAGAAGAAGAAGAAGAATAATAATAATAAGAAACCGGACAAAAACAATATGTCTCCCAAAACTTTGTTTGGGAGACATAATAACTAGAATTGCAATTGCGAGCAATAGCAGATGTCGCCCCTGGCAGCCATCTTGAAAATGGCGGCCATTTCGAAAAAAAAAGTATTGATTGCACACCTTCACATAGTGATCTTACTTTCTGCCAAGTTTCATTCAATTCTATCCATGTTAAGTTTTTCGCCATTTTAACATCATTTTTCAAAATGGCCGTCAAACGTCTCCAACCGATCGCCATTTTTTTTCATGAGTTTGTTCTTCTAATTGTACTTTACAAACATACGAAGTTTAATGAAATTCTATGGTACAGTTTTTGAGATATAAACGTTTTAAATTTTCGGAGGGTACCGATCTTTGAATGGCGGCCATCTTGAAAATGGCGGCCATTTCGAAAAAAAAAGTATTGATTGCACATCTTCACATAGTGATCTTACTTTCTGCCAAGTTTCATTCAATTCTATCCAGGCATCTCCGAGAACTAAGCCGGACAAAAATCATTGGAAAGAAAGAAAGAAAGAATAATAATAACTAGGAATGATTGTGATCGCAAGCGAGTCACAAGATGTCTCCCAAACTCCCATTGCCACTATCTAGAGCTTATCAGAAACCCCCTAAATTCCCTTTTGCTCTATTCACGTACAAAATTTCAGAATCCTACCCACCTAGGTTACAGAGATATTGCAATGTCCTATATAATGACCTTTTCCTGTTTCCACGGAAACAGCGGCCATTTTGATTTTTTTTTAAGCCCTTTGCAATCGCCATAATTTAAAACCCCTAAATATCAATTTTCATTGAAATCGAAGCACTTCGAAAGAATTTCGATTTTTGGGCCCGAAAAATCACATTTTCGTAAATAACGCGAAAACCGTAAATATCGCTTCAAATTTTTTTTTCGTATAATTAAAGAGCACCTTTTGCTCTATTCACCTATAAAATTTCAGAATCCTACCCACCTAGGTTACTGACATAAAGCAATGTCTCCTATATAATGACCTTTTTCTGTTTCCATGGAAATGGCGGCCATTTTGAAAATTTTAAAAGTCGTTTGCAAAACTTCAGGTCACCCTTAACATATTCCCAAAGTTTCATATTGATTGGACATTGCATCTTTGAGAAACGTCGCGGACAACATTGAACGGAAGAAGAAGAAGAAGAAGAAGAAGAAGAAGAAGAAGAAGAAGAAGAAGAAGAAGAAGAAGAATAATAATAAGAAACCGGACAAAAACAATATGTCTCCCAAAACTTTGTTTGGGAGACATAATAATAACTAGAATTGCAATTGCGAGCAATAGCAGATGTCGCCCCTGGCAGCCATCTTCAAAATGGCGGCCATTTTGAAAAAAAAAGTACTGATTGCACACCTTCACATAGTGATCTTACTTTCTGCCAAGTTTCATTCAATTCTATCGATGTTAAGTTTTTCGCCATTTTAACATCATTTTTCAAAATGGCCGCCAAACGTCTCCAACCGATCGCCATTTTTTTTCATGAGTTTGTTCTTCTAATTGTACTTTACAAACATACGAAGTTTAATGAAATTCTATGGTACAGTTTTTGAGATATAAACGTTTTAAATTTTCGGAGGGTACCGATCTTTGAATGGCGGCCATCTTGAAAATGGCGGCCATTTCGAAAAAAAAAGTATTGATTGCACATCTTCACATAGTGATCTTACTTTCTGCCAAGTTTCATTCAATTCTATCCAGGCATCTCCGAGAACTAAGCCGGACAAAAATCATTGGAAAGAAAGAAAGAAAGAAAGAAAGAAAGAAAGAATAATAATAACAAAGAAACGGAAGAATAACAATATGTCGTCCCGTGACTACGTTCGGGGCGACATAATAATAATAACAAAGAAACGGAAGAATAACAATATGTCGTCCCGTGACTACGTTCGGGGCGACATAACTAGAATTGCAATTGCGAGCAATAGCAGATGTCGCCCCTGGCAGCCATCTTGAAAATGGCGGCCATTTCGAAAAAAAAGTATTGATTGCACACCTTCACATAGTGATCTTACTTTCTGCCAAGTTTCATTCAATTCTATCCATGTTAAGTTTTTCGCCATTTTAACATCATTTTTCAAAATGGCCGCCAAACGTCTCCAACCGATCGCCATTTTTTTTCATCAGTTTGTTCTTCTAATTGTACTTTACAAACCTACGAAGTTTAATGAAATTCTATGGTACAGTTTTTGAGATATAAACGTTTTAAATTTTCGGAGGGTACCGATCTTTGAATGGCGGCCATCTTGAAAATGGCGGCCATTTCGAAAAAAAAAGTATTGATTGCACATCTTCACATAGTGATCTTACTTTCTGCCAAGTTTCATTCAATTCTATCCAGGCATCTCCGAGAACTAAGCCGGACAAAAATCATTGGAAAGAAAGAAAGAAAGAAAGAATAATAACTAGGAATGATTGTGATCGCAAGCGAGTCACAAGATGTCTCCCAAACTCCCATTGCCACTATCTAGAGCTTATCAGAAACCCCCTAAATTCCCTTTTGCTCTATTCACGTACAAAATTTCAGAATCCTACCCACCTAGGTTACAGAGATATTGCAATGTCCTATATAATGACCTTTTCCTGTTTCCACGGAAACAGCGGCCATTTTGATTTTTTTTTAAGCCCTTTGCAATCGCCATAATTTAAAACCCCTAAATATCAATTTTCATTGAAATCGAAGCACTTCGAAAGAATTTCGATTTTTGGGCCCGAAAAATCACATTTTCGTAAATAACGCGAAAACCGTAAATATCGCTTCAAATTTTTTTTTCGTATAATTAAAGAGCACCTTTTGCTCTATTCACCTATAAAATTTCAGAATCCTACCCACCTAGGTTACTGACATAAAGCAATGTCTCCTATATAATGACCTTTTTCTGTTTCCATGGAAACGGCGGCCATTTTGAAAATTTTAAAAGTCGTTTGCAAAACTTCAGGTCACCCTTAACATATTCCCAAAGTTTCATATTGATTGGACATTGCATCTTTGAGAAACGTCGCGGACAACATTGAACGGAAGAAGAAGAAGAAGAAGAAGAAGAAGAAGAAGAAGAAGAATAATAATAAGAAACCGGACAAAAACAATATGTCTCCCAAAACTTTGTTTGGGAGACATAATAATAATAACAAAGAAACGGAAGAATAACAATATGTCGTCCCGTGACTACGTTCGGGGCGACATAATAATAACAAAGAAACGGAAGAATAACAATATGTCGTCCCGTGACTACGTTCGGGGCGACATAACTAGAATTGCAATTGCGAGCAATAGCAGATGTCGCCCCTGGCAGCCATCTTGGAAATGGCGGCCATTTAAAAAAAAAGTATTGATTGCACACCATCACATAGTGATCTTACTTTCTGCCAAGTTTCATTCAATTCTATCCATGTTAAGTTTTTCCCCATTTTAACATCATTTTTCAAAATGGCCGCCAAAAGTCTCCAACTGATTGCGATTTTTTTCCATCAGTTTGTTCTGCTAATTGTACTTTACAAACCTACGATGTTTAATGAAATTCTATCATACAGGTTTTGAGATATAAACATGTTAAATTTTCGGAGGGTACCAAACTTTGAATGGCGGCCATCTTCAACATGGCGGCCATTTTGGAAAAAAAAGCATTGATTGCACACCTTCACATAGTGATCTTACTTTCTGCCAAGTTTCATTCAATTCTATCCATGTTAAGTTTTTTGCCATTTTAACATCATTTTTCAAAATGGCCGCCAAACGTCTCCAACCGATCGCGATTTTTTTTCATCAGTTTGTTCTTCTAATTGTACTTTACAAACCTACGAAGTTTAATGAAATTCTATGGTACAGTTTTTGAGATATAAACGTTTTAAATTTTCGGAGGGTACCGATCTTTGAATGGCGGCCATCTTGAAAATGGCGGCCATTTCGAAAAAAAAAGTATTGATTGCACATCTTCACATAGTGATCTTACTTTCTGCCAAGTTTCATTCAATTCTATCCAGGCATCTCCGAGAACTAAGCCGGACAAAAATCATTGGAAAGAAAGAAAGAAAGAAAGAAAGAAAGAAAGAATAACTAGAATTGCAATTGCGAGCAATAGCAGATGTCGCCCCTGGCAGCCATCTTGAAAATGGCGGCCATTTTGAAAAAAAAAGTACTGATTGCACACCTTCACATAGTGATCTTACTTTCTGCCAAGTTTCATTCAATTCTATCGATGTTAAGTTTTTCGCCATTTTAACATCATTTTTCAAAATGGCCGCCAAACGTCTCCAACCGATCGCCATTTTTTTTCATGAGTTTGTTCTTCTAATTGTACTTTACAAACATACGAAGTTTAATGAAATTCTATGGTACAGTTTTTGAGATATAAACGTTTTAAATTTTCGGAGGGTACCGATCTTTGAATGGCGGCCATCTTGAAAATGGCGGCCATTTGGGAAAAAAAAGTATTGATTGCACACCTTCACATAGTGATCTTACTTTCTGCCAAGTTTCATTCAATTCTATCCAGGCATCTCCGAGAACTAAGCCGGACAAAAATCATTGGAAAGAAAGAAAGAAAGAAAGAAAGAAAGAAAGAAAGAATAATAATAACAAAGAAACGGAAGAATAACAATATGTCGTCCCGTGACTACGTTCGGGGCGACATAATAATAACAAAGAAACGGAAGAATAACAATATGTCGTCCCGTGACTACGTTCGGGGCGACATAATAATAACAAAGAAACGGAAGAATAACAATATGTCGTCCCGTGACTACGTTCGGGGCGACATAATAACAAAGAAACGGAAGAATAACAATATGTCGTCCCGTGACTACGTTCGGGGCGACATAATAACTAGGTATGATTGTGATCGCAAGCGAGTCACAAGATGTCTCCCAAACCCCCATTGCCACTATCTAGAGCTTATCAGTAACCCCCTAAATTCCCTTTTGCTCTATTCACCTACAAAATTTCAGAATCCTACCCACCTAGGTTACAGAGATATCGCAATGTCCTATATAATGACCTTTTGCTGTTTCCATGGAAACAGCGGCCATTTTGATTTTTTTTAAGCCCTTTGCAATCGCCATCATTTAAAACCCCTAAATATCAATTTTCATTGAAATCGAAGCACTTCGAAAGAATTTTGAATTTTGGGCCCGAAAAATCACATTTTCGTAAATAACGCGAAAACCGTAAATATCGCTTCAAATTTTTTTTTCGTATAATTAAAGAGCACCTTTTGCTCTATTCACCTACAAAATTTCAGAATCCTACCCACCTAGGTTACTGACATAAAGCAATGTCTCCTATATAATGACCTTTTTCTGTTTCCACGGAAACGGCGGCCATTTTGAAAATTTTAAAAGTCGTTTGCAAAACTTCAGGTCACCCTTAACATATTCCCAAAGTTTCATATTGATTGGACATTGCATCTTTGAGAAACGTCGCGGACAACATTGAACGGAAAGAAAAAGGAAAGAAGAAGAAGAAGAAGAAGAAGAAGAAGAAGAAGAAGAATAATAATAAGAAACCGGACAAAAACAATATGTCTCCCAAAACTTTGTTTGGGAGACATAATAATAATAATAACTAGGTATGATTGTGATCGCCAGCGAGTCACAAGATGTCTCCCAAACAAACCCCCATTGCCACTATCTAGAGCTTATCAGAAACCCCCTAAATTCAAATTATTGCAATGTCCTATATAATGACCTTTGAAACGGCGGCCATTTTGAAAATTTTAAAAGTCGTTTGCAAAACTTCAGGTCACCCTTAACATATTCCCAAAGTTTCATATTGATTGGACATTGCATCTTTGAGAAACGTCGCGGACAACATTGAACGGAAAGAAAAAGGAAAGAAGAAGAAGAAGAATAACTAGGTATGATTGTGATCGCAAGCGAGTCACAAGATGTCTCCCAAACAAACCCCCATTGCCAATATCTAGAGCTTATCAGAAACCCCTAAATTCAAATTATCGCAATGTCCTATATAATGACCTTGTCCTGTTTCCACGGAAACAGCAGCCATTTTGATTTTTTTTAAGCCCTTTGCAATCGCCATCATTTAAAACCCCTAAATATCAATTTTCATTGAAATCGAAGCACTTCGAAAGAATTTCGAATTTTTGGCCCGAAAAATCGCATTTTCGTAAATAACGCGAAAACCGTAAATATCGCTTCAAATTTTTTTTTCGTATAATTAAAGAGCACCTTTTGCTGTATTCACCTACAAAATTTCAGAATCCTACCCACCTAGGTTACTGACATAAAGCAATGTCCTATATATAATGACCTTTTTCTGTTTCCACGGAAACGGCGGCCATTTTGAAAATTTTAAAAGTCGTTTGCAAAACTTCAGGTCACCCTTAACATATTCCCAAAGTTTCATATTGATTGGACATTGCATCTTTGAGAAACGTCGCGGACAACATTGAACGGAAGAAGAAGAAGAAGAAGAAGAAGAAGAAGAAGAAGAAGAAGAAGAATAATAATAAGAAACCGGACAAAAACAATATGTCTCCCAAAACTTTGTTTGGGAGACATAATAATAAGAAACCGGACAAAAACAATATGTCTCCCAAAACTTTGTTTGGGAGACATAACTAGGTATGATTGTGATCGCAAGCGAGTCACAAGATGTCTCCCAAACCCCCATTGCCACTATCTAGAGCTTATCAGTAACCCCCTAAATTCCCTTTTGCTCTATTCACCTACAAAATTTCAGAATCCTACCCACCTAGGTTACAGAGATATCGCAATGTCCTATATAATGACCTTTTGCTGTTTCCATGGAAACAGCGGCCATTTTGATTTTTTTTAAGCCCTTTGCAATCGCCATCATTTAAAACCCCTAAATATCAATTTTCATTGAAATCGAAGCACTTCGAAAGAATTTTGAATTTTGGGCCCGAAAAATCACATTTTCGTAAATAACGCGAAAACCGTAAATATCGCTTCAAATTTTTTTTTCGTATAATTAAAGAGCACCTTTTGCTCTATTCACCTACAAAATTTCAGAATCCTACCCACCTAGGTTACTGACATAAAGCAATGTCTCCTATATAATGACCTTTTTCTGTTTCCACGGAAACGGCGGCCATTTTGAAAATTTTAAAAGTCGTTTGCAAAACTTCAGGTCACCCTTAACATATTCCCAAAGTTTCATATTGATTGGACATTGCATCTTTGAGAAACGTCGCGGACAACATTGAACGGAAAGAAAAAGGAAAGAAGAAGAAGAAGAAGAAGAAGAAGAAGAAGAAGAATAATAATAAGAAACCGGACAAAAACAATATGTCTCCCAAAACTTTGTTTGGGAGACATAACTAGGTATGATTGTGATCGCAAGCGAGTCACAAGATGTCTCCCAAACCCCCATTGCCACTATCTAGAGCTTATCAGTAACCCCCTAAATTCCCTTTTGCTCTATTCACCTACAAAATTTCAGAATCCTACCCACCTAGGTTACAGAGATATCGCAATGTCCTATATAATGACCTTTTCCTGTTTCCATGGAAACAGCGGCCATTTTGATTTTTTTTAAGCCCTTTGCAATCGCCATCATTTAAAACCCCTAAATATCAATTTTCATTGAAATCGAAGCACTTCGAAAGAATTTTGAATTTTGGGCCCGAAAAATCACATTTTCGTAAATAACGCGAAAACCGTAAATATCGCTTCAAATTTTTTTTTCGTATAATTAAAGAGCACCTTTTGCTCTATTCACCTACAAAATTTCAGAATCCTACCCACCTAGGTTACTGACATAAAGCAATGTCTCCTATATAATGACCTTTTTCTGTTTCCACGGAAACGGCGGCCATTTTGAAAATTTTAAAAGTCGTTTGCAAAACTTCAGGTCACCCTTAACATATTCCCAAAGTTTCATATTGATTGGACATTGCATCTTTGAGAAACGTCGCGGACAACATTGAACGGAAAGAAAAAGGAAAGAAGAAGAAGAAGAAGAAGAAGAAGAAGAAGAAGAATAATAATAAGAAACCGGACAAAAACAATATGTCTCCCAAAACTTTGTTTGGGAGACATAACTAGAATTGCAATTGCGAGCAATAGCAGATGTCGCCCCTGGCAGCCATCTTGAAAATGGCGGCCATTTCGAAAAAAAAGTATTGATTGCACACCTTCACATAGTGATCTAACTTTCTGCCAAGTTTCATTCAATTCTATCACGGCATCTCCGAGAACTAAGCCGGACAAAAATCATTGGAAAGAAAGAATAATAACTAGAATTGCAATTGCGAGCAATAGCAGATGTCGCCCCTGGCAGCCATCTTGAAAATGGCGGCCATTTTGAAAAAAAAAGTACTGATTGCACACCTTCACATAGTGATCTTACTTTCTGCCAAGTTTCATTCAATTCTATCGATGTTAAGTTTTTCGCCATTTTAACATCATTTTTCAAAATGGCCGCCAAACGTCTCCAACCGATCGCCATTTTTTTTCATGAGTTTGTTCTTCTAATTGTACTTTACAAACATACGAAGTTTAATGAAATTCTATGGTACAGTTTTTGAGATATAAACGTTTTAAATTTTCGGAGGGTACCGATCTTTGAATGGCGGCCATCTTGAAAATGGCGGCCATTTGGGAAAAAAAAGTATTGATTGCACACCTTCACATAGTGATCTTACTTTCTGCCAAGTTTCATTCAATTCTATCCAGGCATCTCCGAGAACTAAGCCGGACAAAAATCATTGGAAAGAAAGAAAGAAAGAAAGAAAGAAAGAATAATAATAACAAAGAAACGGAAGAATAACAATATGTCGTCCCGTGACTACGTTCGGGGCGACATAATAACAAAGAAACGGAAGAATAACAATATGTCGTCCCGTGACTACGTTCGGGGCGACATAATAACTAGGTATGATTGTGATCGCAAGCGAGTCACAAGATGTCTCCCAAACCCCCATTGCCACTATCTAGAGCTTATCAGTAACCCCCTAAATTCCCTTTTGCTCTATTCACCTACAAAATTTCAGAATCCTACCCACCTAGGTTACAGAGATATCGCAATGTCCTATATAATGACCTTTTGCTGTTTCCATGGAAACAGCGGCCATTTTGATTTTTTTTAAGCCCTTTGCAATCGCCATCATTTAAAACCCCTAAATATCAATTTTCATTGAAATCGAAGCACTTCGAAAGAATTTTGAATTTTGGGCCCGAAAAATCACATTTTCGTAAATAACGCGAAAACCGTAAATATCGCTTCAAATTTTTTTTTCGTATAATTAAAGAGCACCTTTTGCTCTATTCACCTACAAAATTTCAGAATCCTACCCACCTAGGTTACTGACATAAAGCAATGTCTCCTATATAATGACCTTTTTCTGTTTCCACGGAAACGGCGGCCATTTTGAAAATTTTAAAAGTCGTTTGCAAAACTTCAGGTCACCCTTAACATATTCCCAAAGTTTCATATTGATTGGACATTGCATCTTTGAGAAACGTCGCGGACAACATTGAACGGAAAGAAAAAGGAAAGAAGAAGAAGAAGAAGAAGAAGAAGAAGAAGAAGAAGAAGAAGAATAATAATAAGAAACCGGACAAAAACAATATGTCTCCCAAAACTTTGTTTGGGAGACATAACTAGAATTGCAATTGCGAGCAATAGCAGATGTCGCCCCTGGCAGCCATCTTGAAAATGGCGGCCATTTCGAAAAAAAAGTATTGATTGCACACCTTCACATAGTGATCTAACTTTCTGCCAAGTTTCATTCAATTCTATCACGGCATCTCCGAGAACTAAGCCGGACAAAAATCATTGGAAAGAAAGAATAATAACTAGAATTGCAATTGCGAGCAATAGCAGATGTCGCCCCTGGCAGCCATCTTGAAAATGGCGGCCATTTTGAAAAAAAAAGTACTGATTGCACACCTTCACATAGTGATCTTACTTTCTGCCAAGTTTCATTCAATTCTATCGATGTTAAGTTTTTCGCCATTTTAACATCATTTTTCAAAATGGCCGCCAAACGTCTCCAACCGATCGCCATTTTTTTTCATGAGTTTGTTCTTCTAATTGTACTTTACAAACATACGAAGTTTAATGAAATTCTATGGTACAGTTTTTGAGATATAAACGTTTTAAATTTTCGGAGGGTACCGATCTTTGAATGGCGGCCATCTTGAAAATGGCGGCCATTTGGGAAAAAAAAGTATTGATTGCACACCTTCACATAGTGATCTTACTTTCTGCCAAGTTTCATTCAATTCTATCCAGGCATCTCCGAGAACTAAGCCGGACAAAAATCATTGGAAAGAAAGAAAGAAAGAAAGAAAGAAAGAATAATAATAACAAAGAAACGGAAGAATAACAATATGTCGTCCCGTGACTACGTTCGGGGCGACATAATAACAAAGAAACGGAAGAATAACAATATGTCGTCCCGTGACTACGTTCGGGGCGACATAATAACTAGGTATGATTGTGATCGCAAGCGAGACACAAGATGTCTCCCAAACCCCCATTGCCACTATCTAGAGCTTATCAGTAACCCCCTAAATTCCCTTTTGCTCTATTCACCTACAAAATTTCAGAATCCTACCCACCTAGGTTACAGAGATATCGCAATGTCCTATATAATGACCTTTTGCTGTTTCCATGGAAACAGCGGCCATTTTGATTTTTTTTAAGCCCTTTGCAATCGCCATCATTTAAAACCCCTAAATATCAATTTTCATTGAAATCGAAGCACTTCGAAAGAATTTTGAATTTTGGGCCCGAAAAATCACATTTTCGTAAATAACGCGAAAACCGTAAATATCGCTTCAAATTTTTTTTTCGTATAATTAAAGAGCACCTTTTGCTCTATTCACCTACAAAATTTCAGAATCCTACCCACCTAGGTTACTGACATAAAGCAATGTCTCCTATATAATGACCTTTTTCTGTTTCCACGGAAACGGCGGCCATTTTGAAAATTTTAAAAGTCGTTTGCAAAACTTCAGGTCACCCTTAACATATTCCCAAAGTTTCATATTGATTGGACATTGCATCTTTGAGAAACGTCGCGGACAACATTGAACGGAAAGAAAAAGGAAAGAAGAAGAAGAAGAAGAAGAAGAAGAAGAAGAAGAAGAAGAAGAATAATAATAAGAAACCGGACAAAAACAATATGTCTCCCAAAACTTTGTTTGGGAGACATAACAAGGTATGATTGTGATCGCCAGCTTATCAGAAACCCCCTAAATTCAAATTATTGCAATGTCCTATATAATGACCTTTGAAACGGTGGCCATTTTGAAAATTTTAAAAGTCGTTTGCAAAACTTCAGGTCACCCTTAACATATTCCCAAAGTTTCATATTGATTGGACATTGCATCTTTGAGAAACGTCGCGGACAACATTGAACGGAAAGAAAAAGGAAAGAAGAAGAAGAAGAAGAAGAACTAGAATTGCAATTGCGAGCAATAGCAGATGTCGCCCCTGGCAGCCATCTTGAAAATGGCGGCCATTTCGAAAAAAAAGTATTGATTGCACACCTTCACATAGTGATCTAACTTTCTGCCAAGTTTCATTCAATTCTATCACGGCATCTCCGAGAACTAAGCCGGACAAAAATCATTGGAAAGAAAGAATAATAATAACAAAGAAACGGAAGAATAACAATATGTCGTCCCGTGACTACGTTCGGGGCGACATAATAATAATAAGAAACCGGACAAAAACAATATGTCTCCCAAAACTTTGTTTGGGAGACATAATAATAAGAAACGGAGTAAAAACAATAAGTCTCCAAACTTCGTTTGGGAGACTTAATAACTAGAATTGCCCCTGGCAGCCATTTCTGTTTCTTCTTCTTATTGTACTTTACAAACGTACCAAGTTTCATAAAATTCTATCATACAGTTTTTTAAATATAAATGCTTGAAATTTACCAAATGCTTCGTCTTGTCATAAGGAGTAATAATATATATGGTTATAGGGTGGGGATCTCAATGGTTTTTCAAGATATTAAGTATTTTGTCAATTGAGGAGGGTGGGGCATTACCCCCTCAGACCCCCATGTGATACCAAATGCTTCATCTTGTCATAAGGAGTAATAATATATATGGTTATAGGGTGGGGATCTCAATGGTTTTCAAGATATTAAGTCTTTTGTCATTTGAGGGGGCAGGGCATGACCCCCTCAGACCCCCCTTAGGTACCAAATCTTTCGTCTTATCATAAGCAGTAATAATATATATGGTTATAGGGTGGGGATCTCAATGGTTTTGAAGATATTAAGTCTTTTGTCATTTGAGAGGGTGGGGCATGACCCCCTCAGACCCCCCTTAGGTACCAAATCCTTCGTCTTATCATAAGCAGTAATAATATATATTGTTATAGGGTAGGAATGTAAACTATTTTTGACCTATTAAAATAATATCAACTTTTGAGGTATTTGAAGGGGCGTGGTCCACCCTGGGACCCCCTCAGACCGCCCTTAGGTACCAAATCCTTTGTCTTATCATAAGCAGTAATAATATATATGGTTATAGGGTAGGAATGTAAACTATTTTTGAGCTATTCAAAAAATATCAATTTTTGAGGTATTTGAAGGGGCGTGGCACTACCCCTGGGGCCCCCTACACTTGAAAAATGATTAGGACCAACATCTCATGGGGTACTATCATTGTGCAAAATTTGATTGAAATCGGTCAAGTATAAAGTACAAAAGTTCGCCGGACAAAGTTGGCGGCGCGAGAAAGAAAAAGAAGAATTTTTCAAAATGGCCGCCAAACGTCTCCAACGATCGCGTTTTTTTTCATCAGTTTGTTCTTCTAATTGTACTTTACAAACCTACGAAGTTTAATGAAATTCTATCGTACAGTTTTTGAGATATAAACGTTTTAAATTTTTGGAGGGTAACAATCTTTGAATGGCGGCCATCTTGAAAATGGCGGTCATTTCGAAAAAAAAAGTATTGATTGCACACCTTCACATAGTGATCTTACTATCTGCCAAGTTTCATTCAATTCTATCCAGGCATCTCCGAGAACTAAGCCGGACAAAAATCATTGGAAGAAAGAAAGAAAGAAAGAAAGAAAGAAAGAAAGAAAGAATAATAACAGAGAAACGGAACAATAACAATATGTCGCCGACTTTCGTCGGGGCAACATAATAAGAAACGGAGTAAAAACAATAAGTCTCCAAACTTCGTTTGGGAGACTTAATAATAATAAGAAACGGAGTAAGAACAATAAGTCTCCAAACTTTGTTTGGGAGACTTAATAAGAAACGGAGTAAAAACAATAGTGTCTCCAAACTTCGTTTGGGAGACTTAATAATAAGAAACGGAGTAAAAACAATAAGTCTCCAAACTTCGTTTGGGAGACTTAATAATAATAATAATAATAACTAGGTATGATTGTGATCGCAAGCGAGTCACAAGATGTCTCCCAAACAAACCCCCATTGCCAATATCTAGAGCTTATCAGAAACCCCTAAATTCAAATTATCGCAATGTCCTATATAATGACCTTGTCCTGTTTCCACGGAAACAGCAGCCATTTTGATTTTTTTTAAGCCCTTTGCAATCGCCATCATTTAAAACCCCTAAATATCAATTTTCATTGAAATCGAAGCACTTCGAAAGAATTTCGAATTTTTGGCCCGAAAAATCGCATTTTCGTAAATAACGCGAAAACCGTAAATATCGCTTCAAATTTTTTTTTCGTATAATTAAAGAGCACCTTTTGCTGTATTCACCTACAAAATTTCAGAATCCTACCCACCTAGGTTACTGACATAAAGCAATGTCCTATATATAATGACCTTTTTCTGTTTCCACGGAAACGGCGGCCATTTTGAAAATTTTAAAAGTCGTTTGCAAAACTTCAGGTCACCCTTAACATATTCCCAAAGTTTCATATTGATTGGACATTGCATCTTTGAGAAACGTCGCGGACAACATTGAACGGAAGAAGAAGAAGAAGAAGAAGAAGAAGAAGAAGAAGAAGAAGAAGAAGAAGAAGAAGAAGAAGAATAATAATAATAAGAAACCGGACAAAAACAATATGTCTCCCAAAACTTTGTTTGGGAGACATAATAAATGCAACAAAAACAATAAGTCTCCAAACTTCATTTGGGAGACTTAATTAAAAATGAATGTGGACTTTAGGTCAGAAGCTTAAATTTCCAATTTAAGAAATTCGACCCCTTTGGGCCCCAATTTTGGAAAATAAAAATTCTAAAACCTTACTGTGCATCTAAATACAGTATGTGACAATCCTTTATATCAGTTAAATAAATAGAATGAAAAATGAAAGAGGAGTTAAGGTCACAAGCTTAAATTCACAATTTTCAAAATTCGAATTTTCAGGGGCCCAGCTAAAAATTTAGTGTCCCAACAATTTTTTATCATGCTAATAAAGATTAACTTTATATGTACATGATGTAACAATGTTATTTTATTCTTTTCAAATTTGTAATATTAAAATTTATGCTTCATGCAGTCTTGTTCTACTGTAATCCCTTTTGGGATTCTGCACCAAGTAAGAAAAATAACACTGGTCACAGAAATTATTAACGCTACTGTGATATTTTTTACAAATTTGTACAGAAGGAATATGGGGACTCTCCATGGCAAGTATGGATGAATAGCCGACATATCACTTTCTTGTGACGCAAACTCCTTCACTTTTGAATTTTTACCAATTTTTTTGGTGCCATATTGTTGCTTGCTAACTGTAGAAGTGCAATAAGGTTTTGGAATTCCAAATTTTTAAAAGAGGGCCTGGATCTGAGACAACTGGACAACTTACAAAACACTGGAAAAGAACCATTTATCAAGGGAACTATACATTTTTTTCTTTCTCCATACTCTGATGCCAAAAATCTAACATTGCATTGGACTACTGGGCGACCGTTAAGTTTTATCAGTGATATCGTCTTGTTATACTTACCTTTCATTCAACAAATCAATCTACTGGAAGTCAACAATGATCCCATAGCAACAAAAAACCTATTTTTTCGTCAGTTTTTCAAATTGAGTCAAAATATGTGATCTGTTATGATATTGTATTATTATATTTATTTTGATATGGTATTGTAATTATTATATTATTTATCTTGGCCTAATTTGCTTTGTGTGGCCTTATAACATGTATAATATGCTTACATAATATTTATAGTTGTTTACCAAATAACGTCATAACTGCGCAGTTTAGAAATCACTGGAACAATAATAGATACTGATGGAATGACTAGAACTTTCTATTTGACTTACGTAATAATTCTGGTGTGATTCGAATTTTTACCGTATTCCAGAAGTTTCCGTCACTGTTTTATATATACGGAAAAGAAAGTTGGACTTTCAGAGTAGAACGTATTGGACCAGAAAATAACATTCTTGTGTTCCCAGCTGTTGGATTGACACACTTTTATTTACGTTACATCATACTAGATTGTGACTGATTGGATATAATATCCCGTTTGGATTCCCGCAACAGTGACGAGAAGAATTCCGGACAAAGAAAAGACATAGGATTTTGAACAGTTAAGTTGACATTTTATTTTGTGTAATATTTTTTGTGAACTTGTATATAATAAATCTTGTTAAATTTTATTATTGATTTGTGTCTTTTGTTGGCTACAATTTAAAAGGTGATTTCGGCCGTAACAGATCCAATTGGCCAAGTGCTTTCAATGAAGAACATCTTTAAATTTCCCAAAGAGTCCTATGGTAAACTTAGTTTGGCTCAAGTGGTCATCTTGGATGAAGGGCGCAGTCATTGGATACGTGTCTGAAAGAGTACCACCTAAGGAGCATTGCTGCCAAGTTTTGTTCCAATTGGTGAAGTGCTTTCAATCAAGAAGACATTTAACTAAATTTCCCATAGGGTCCTATGTTAAACTTATTTCGGCTCTGGGGGACATCTTGGATGACGGGCACGGTCATAGGATATATTTCTGAAAGAGTACCTCCTAAGGAGCACTGCTGTCAAGTTTTGTTCCAATTGGCTAAGTTGTTTCATACAAGAAGATCTTTAAATTTCCCATAGGGTCCTATGTTTAACTAAGTTCGGCCATCTTGAATGACAGGCAGGGTCATGGGATATATAATTCCGAAAGAGGACCACCTAATGACCATTGCTGTCACCTTTTGTTCTAATTGGCCCAGTGATGTCAGAGCAGAAGATCTTTAAAGGAAAGTTTACGACGAAGGACGATAGCTCACATGGCCCTTTGGGCCAGGTGATCTAAAAAGTAGTTCTGATGACCTCTTTTGTCCTTTACGTTGTGAACAAATTAATCAATTCATTGTGAAATTAACAGCACAAATCTAATGCAGTGTGATGTTAAGGGATATTTACTTTTCTGCAGCATGGCAAAAGGTACCACATGTATCAGCCATATCATCTAACAAAATGGCTACTCTATTCTTTACATCTCCAACCAAAACCATTGATGCCACTTCATTTGCCCTCTTCCTTTCTTTATGTATCAATGCAAAGTCGACATTTAAACGATCCGCCATTGATGTCACTCTGTAAATAACAAGAAAAATATTGTAACTTTATATTCTTTATTATAAGAATACATCCTATTTCATTTTCCTATATCTGGTGCCCTTGTATAAATTACATTTATCATTCAGATATACAGCTTATGTAAATTTTTAAGAATACAAACTTCCATTCCTATCTACACAAAGAACATCAGGGGTATCATGTTTGTGAGGGTATTTGAAGCTAGAGGCTGATAAGAGCCTGTATTGCTCACCTGAATATAACTTGTCCACCTTAAGCATGACTAAAAATCCAAGTGTAACAGTCAATTTCGCTGGTTTTTCTGTAGGGTCCTATGTTAAACTAAGTTCAGCTGTGGCAGCCATCTTGGTTGACAGTCCAGGTCATCAGACATATTTCTGAAAGAGCACCATCTAAGGCCCATTTCTGCCAATTCTGGTTCCAATTGGCTCAACGGTTTCAGACAGAAAGATATTTAAATGAATTTTCCTTCAGGGTCCTATAATAAATTAATTTCGGATGTGGGGGCTATCTTGGTTGACAGTCCAGGTTATCGGACATATTTCTGAAAGATAACTAAGCAAGGATTATTGCTGCCAAGTCTGACAACAATTGTCTCAGTTGTTTTAGACAAGAAGACTTTTAAATAAATTTACCCATTGCATCCTATGTTAAACAAAAGTTCAGCTGTAGCAGCCATCTTGGTTGATAGTCCGAGTCATTGGAATAATTCTAAAAGAGGACCATGTAAGGACTATTGCTGCCAAATTTAGTTCCCATTGGCTCAGTGGTTTTAGACGAGAAGATTTCTAAATGAATTTTCCCATAGGGACCTATGTTAAATTAAGTTTTGCTGTGGCGGCCGTCTTGATTGACAGTCAAAGTCATCAGACACAGTTATGAAAGAGGGCACACAGACACAATTTATCCGTACGTTATAATAGTATATTTAACTTCTTAATTAAGCGTCTTTTTCTACATCGACCTTGGTACTATTAGTCTTTAACCTTGAGGTTAAAAAAAAATCTTGCATTCTTGGAAACAACCCTGAACTACCGGTACTCGATATTCCCTTGTAATAAAAGTGAATGAACTATATATTTTGTTGGGGTTTAAAATTCATGGATTGAGTTCCACAAAATCTACGATAATTGGTGTACCATGAATAATAAGTCTTCAACAGTAACAAGATTGCTACACTTAGCCATTGTCGTGAAAACAGCGCGAAGTACGACAATTTAGTGACTTCGCCGTGGGCTTGCAGAAAACAAATAAATGGTATACATGTTCAGGCGCATTCCATTACAGAAGCCTACAGCTTCTTGGTTAAAGGTGAATATCTTATTCTACAGGCTAGTAACGACCTTTTTTACAGTTGAGTGATTTTAAATGATTGTCACCTGTACAAATCTACTCATGCGTGCATATAAAAACTCGTGCACACCTAAATTCTGTCTCATTTTATTCTAAGGCTAGAACGACGCAGAAGTATTTATAACTGCTGAATCAGCAGACATGAATCGTGTCTAATATGTCTCTTTCGGAAGATTCCGACTTGGGTCTTTCACAAGACAGCCAAATGGGTGCAGACATTATGTCAATTTTGGCATCTGGGGATGAAGCTTGTTTCTCAGGCTTCTCTCATGTCACTGAATCAGTCCATATTTCACCGCCTAAAAATAGGAAATTATTGTTGGTTGTAGTTCCCCCAGATACGGTAAAGAAATTAAAAAAGACAAACGAGGAACCCACAAGTAAACAAAACATTGAAAGAGGCCCAGGAAAGGGACCTGGAAAGAATAAAAAAGGGAAAGCTCCCGCTAAAAAGTCTAAGAATGTTCCAAAAGATTTGCCTTCAACCTCATCAGATAAAGAGAGAGAGGATGAATTCAGAAGAATTTATTCCAAGTTAGAACTTTTGTTAGACATGCATAATAATAATGCTAGTAGAAGTTTTGAAGCGAGTGCATCGGAACACCCTGTTGCACCGGAAGTAATGGACGACGAAGGTGAAGGTCCAGTAGATTTTAGTCAATATGACATTTTTTGTGACGATAACAATAATGAAGATGAGTATCTTGATTTGGAACATAACAGTGAGGAATAAAATTTTCGAAGATGATGACAAGTTTGGCAATGAGGCGCACAAGAGTATCGCTGCTCTTGTGAATGCCGTTACTAAACGTAAGTCGGTGATAACAGAAATTGCAAAAGATTATAAAAGTTCATTCCAACAGTAAGTCTTTGGCACCTCTTAAGGTAAATCCTGAGATTTGGCACCTGTTAAACCGTCAGGCAAAGGAGTGATGATTTATCGTTCCAAACTATACAGAAAATCCTTGGGTTTGGCATTGTCCCTGTTATGCGTACTGCAGAAGCACTAACTAAACCTGATGCATTGAGAATGGTTGCTAAGATGAGAGTCGATATTAACAATGCTTTGTCAATGTTATGTGCAGCTTTCTTTGAAATTTCTTATGTGAGATGCATGACATTAAAATTAAACATAGATCAAAAGTATCACCAACTTTGCACCAGACATTTAGATGACACTGAATATTTGTTTGGAGACGATGTATCGAAAAAGGTGAAGGATATTAATGATGCCCAGAAAATGAAAGGGGTTGTTAATTCAGCAACTTCAAAAAACTGGAGACAAGGGGGTTGCAGCTTTGGTTGCCCCCCAGGTGTAAACAGGGGCAGAGGAAGATACCAAAACTGCAGTTACGGCCAAAGAGGCATGAGGAACTCCCGCTACAGAGGGAGAGCTGGTTACAGAAACCAGAGGCAGGAGATATTAGAGGTAAATAACCCACATTCTTGCTCTTTTATAGCAGGTTCTATACGTTTTGGTTTACAAAATTGGGAAAAAATATCATATGATCCTTGTATTCTAAGTTTAGATAAAAACGGTTACGAAATTGAATTTGAGAGTAAACCTGTTCAATATTTTGTGCCAAAATTAAGGGACTTTGATAAAACTGAAACAGAATTAATTGATAATGAAATTCAAATTTGATTGTCGAAAAGAGCAATACAAAATTCAAAACATGAACATATCAAATATTTTTCTTGTTCAGAAGAAGAATGGAAAATTTAGGCCAGTAATAAATCTGAAAGGTCTGAATCAATATGTGAAATATTTTCATTTCAAACAGGAAACAGGAAAATTTAAAGTCTGTTTTGTTAAATATTTCAAAGAATGATTATTTTACATCAACAGATTTATGTGATGCATATTTTCCATTTCTATGCACAACAAATGTAGACAATATTTGAAATTTGTTTGGAAGGATCAGATTTATGAATTTACTTGTCTTTGTTTTGGGTTAGCAAGTGCACCTACTGTGACCTAGAATTTTTACAAAGCTTATGAAAGTAGTTTTTTCTCATATTAGAAACCAAGGAGTAGGGTCTTTTTTCTATATAGATGATTCATTATTACATAGTCCATCAGAGAACATTTGTTATGAAAATACTGTCATGTTGAGAAATCTGTTGCACTCTTTAGGGTTCATGGTTAATAGAGAAAAATCAGTGTTCATTCCTTAACAGAGAATAATTTTTCTAGGATATTTAATTGATTCTGTGCAGTTTAAACTGTTTCTGACAGAAGAGAAAATACAAAAGATTTTGAAAAGTGCAAACAAAATCTATGGTTTATATAATCCTGTTATCAGGGAAGTAAGTTCTTTAATTGGTTTATTTACTTCAGCTTCATGTGCTGTTTTATTAGCACCAATTTTTCATAGGTATTTAGATATTGAGAAAACTTTAGGTCTGAGAAATAACAATGACAATTATGATGGTATCATGAGTCTCTCTGAAAATTCAAGAAATGAAATTCTATGGTGGATTAAAAATGTAGGTTGGAATGAAGGGAAAAGTATAAGTTTTGGTACTCCTACCGAGTATTTTGAAACTGACGCTTCAAAAATTGGATGGGGAGCGGTGTGTGGAAAAATTAAGACACAAGGAAGATGGATGAAATCTGAAAACGTTTTACACATTAATACATTAGAACTTTTAGCTATAAAATACATTTTAAATTCTCATATTTGTATAAAATCTGATAGTTCTACAGCAGTTCAATTTATAAATAACATGGGAGGTAGTGTTGTGGCACTGCTGGAACTAGTAAGAGAAATATGGGTCTGGGCTGCTGAAAGGAACAATTTTATAACAGCAGTTCATATTGCAGGTAAAGATTATATTACTCCTGATCAGTTGTCAAAAAATTTTAGTGACTCTTCTGAATGGAAGTTGAAAGAAAATGTATTTAGAAATATTTGTAGGCATTTCTTTCAACCAAATATTGATTTATTTGCTTCTATACTTAATAAACAGTTATGTAAATATGTCTCATGGTTTCCAGACCCAGAGGCTATGGCTTCTGATGCTTTTTCTTTTTTGTG
The DNA here is from genome assembly GCA_028015205.1 of Mytilisepta virgata. Classification (NCBI taxonomy): domain Eukaryota; kingdom Metazoa; phylum Mollusca; class Bivalvia; order Mytilida; family Mytilidae; genus Mytilisepta; species Mytilisepta virgata. Next base: position 48,162,804 of record CM051520.1, read on the forward strand.
GAAAAATTATTTACCATATGTTTTTCCTCCTTTCAGTATCATAGCAAGAATATTGAGCAAGATAGAAGAGGAACAGGTGAGAATGGTTTTAATGGTAGTTCCAACTTGGCCATCCCAACCTTAGTTTCCAAGGTTATTGAATTGTTTGGTCGACTACCCTGTTATTCTCCCTTTTTGTCAAGATCTTTTAAGACTTGTACACAACAATCAAAAGCACCCACTAAACATGAGAAAGTTATTCCTAGTCGCTTGTGTAGTATCAGGCATTCCCTCCAAAAGAAGGGAATTTCAAAATCAGCTAGGAACATCATCACTCAGTCATGGAGAGTCTCTACCTCGCGACAATATGAGTATAGTTGGCGGAAATGGTATCTTTGGTGTAATACACAAAAAATTAATACCACTTCACCAAATGAAGTACAAGTATTAAATTTTCTTGCTAGGCTCTATGATGATGGTAAATCATATAGTTGCATTAATATGTATAAATGTTCTATTGGCCAGACTCTGGCATCAATTGGCTGTAATACAGTCATCAATAGTAATCTCATATCCAGGTTTATGAAAGGAGTATTTAATATAAGACCACCTTTACCTAAATATTCCATCACTTGGGATGTTGGTAAAGTTGTTTGTTATTTAGAAACTTTATTTCCACTGGAAAGTATAAGTCTCAAGTTGTTAACTTTGAAAACAGCAACCTTGTCAGCTTTAACCACGGCTCAAAGAGCTCAAACACTAACAAAATTGAATTTGAATTACATGGATGATATATCTAATAAAACTGTGGTTTTTACTATGAACTGTTTACAAAAAACAGACAGAGTTGGTAGAATTAAACAGAATATAACAGTGGATGCATACAAGAAAAAAGAACTTTGCCCAGTACACACGTTAAAATATTATTTGAAGGCTACCAAAATATTGCGCAAAGATGATTATCTCTTGGTGTCATTTAGAACAGGCGTAAAATATCATCCTCAACTTTAGCTCGGTGTTTAAAAATTGTCTTGACTTCATCTGGTATCGATGTCACAAAATTTCAGGCTCACTCTTTCAGAGGCACCTCTACATCTGCAGCTTTTAATGCTGGTATTACTCTAGATACTATTATGAAAACAGCAAACTGGAAATCTGTAAAAACATTTAAAAAATTTTATCTAAGAGAGGTTGAAGCAAAAGAATGCACAAAAAAGAAATTTATCAATGCTGTTTTGTCAGTTTAATGACAACCTCAATTTTTAAATTATGTTTTTACAGGAGTTCCGAGGTTTACAGAAACCAGTACCTTTGTAGATTGACCAGAGCTGTCGATTTTTTCCTGGATTTGTGTTATGGACATTGATTTTCAGTAGATATAAGGACTTTGTGTTATGTTGGATTCATGAACATTATGGACTTTTTGTTGTGGTGGAAATGTGAATATTTTGCCTATGTTGATGGAAAGAATTTTGTATAATTGAAATATTTTATGATATCATTAAATATGGTGTTTCAAATCTTGTATTTGTGGCCATTTTTATCTCATTTAATTGATTTTCTTTGCTTTAAAGATTCATCTTTAACCAAGAAGCTGTAGGCTTCTGTAATAGAATGGTCCATCATCCAAGCATCCATAGGATGTGATGGATAAAGGACATTCTGTAAGGAAGCCGAAGGCTTCGCGGGTTAAAGACCCGCGCTTGGTTTATGGCTCACCCATATTATACACAATTAAATGAGTTTTTCCTGGATTGCTCATCCTTCTTCATGGTACTTTAAAATGAGACAGAATTTAGGTATGCACAGGTTTTTATATGCACGCATGAGTAGATCTGTACAGGTGACAATGATTTAAAATCACTCAACTGTAAAAAAGGTCGTTACTAGCCTGTAGAATAAGATATTCATCTTTAACTCGCGAAGCCTTCGGCTTCCTTACAGAATGTCCATCATCCATCACATCCTATGGATGCTTGGATGATGGACCATTATTTATTATAGTCTTATTAAACACAATTTCCATTACAATATTGGTGCCGTGACCGACGGAAAACATGGAAACAAAGATGAAAGCCATACGTGCAGGAAATAGAGGAGCAGTAACAAAATTATTCAGAAAATTCGATGAAATTCAACATATTAAGTCGGACTTTGAAAATGAAGAGGTATCAGCAGTGTTGGACATTCTTGTGCAGAAAAAGAAAATTCTAACGGAACTGAACGAGAAAATTCTGGAATTAACTTCGGAAGAAGAAATTGTAGAAGAGATTGAAGAATCAGATGAGTATATGCTAAATTTAGAGACAAAAATTAGACAAATACGAAAATTCATATCTCATCATAAGTTACGTCAAGGTTCAAACACAAACGGATTAAATACTTTGAATCTAGAAGCTGATAGTTTCAAGCCATTGAATTTTGTGTCAAACGAGAATTCAGAAAACAGTCATGAGACAAATTTTGGCTCAAATTTCAACAGTTTTATGTCTGTCCCGAGTTCCCATGGTAAAGTAAAGTCAACAAGTAATGTATACCACCGAGGCCTATCCTCAATATCAAACACAAGTAGCCAAAACCACAGACTTCCTAAGCTAAACTTACCCTCCTTCAATGGGAATGTATTAGATTGGCAAGATTTGGGATTCATATGAATCAACTATTCACTGTAATAACAGTCTTATGGATATTCAGAAGTTTAGCTATCTCAAGGCACAGTAATGCTGCACATGCCATAGAAGGTTTTGCGCTAACGAATGCTAATTACGCTACAGGCGTAAACTTACTCAAAGAACGCTTTGGTCAACCTCATAAAATAATACATGGGTATATGAAGGCACTAATGGAATTACCGCCACCCGCAAATGATTTACAAGACTTGAGAAATTATGGAGACAAGTTAGAGGCATACATTCGGGGACTTGAATCATTGGTACAATCCCAAGACATGTATGGGGCCCTTCTTGCACCCGCGATTAAGGATAAACTTCCACCCGAGGTAAAACAGAACATAGTAAGAGAACACGGAAATGATAATATTAATTTAATAAATTTGAGAAAAGCATTGATGAAAGAAATAAGCATACTAGAAGTTGGACACAAACATACAGAATATAGAGAAAATAGATCAACAGTTCAATTTTTCACCGGCGCCAGGTCTAAATCAAAAAGTAGAAATACCCAGAACAAAAATGACAAAACATCAAATGTTTTGAATGGAAGCAAAAGACGCTTATGCATATTTTGCAGAGAATCGCATTCAGCTACAGATTGTAGTAAGATTACTGATGCTAATGCTAGGATTTCCGTCGTTAAACGGAAACAATTATGCTTTAATTGTTTAGGTACACACCGTGCTAAGGAATGTAAATCACAAAACAAATGCAGAAAATGTAATCGTAAGCACCATACAAGCTTGTGTGGAGGGAAAGGAGAAGGTTCATGAAGGGGTGAAAATGGCCCTGTATCCGAAAACAATCAATTAAACCAAAACATGTTGTATAGTACCTGACAAATACTAAAACACCTTTTAAAAGTCAATTTCTGCAATTTTCGTTGTTTTAGGGCCAAAAGCAGTAAAAATGGAAAAAAAATCTCAAATTTCTGGAATTTTAAAAAAATATTTTTTTTCATTGGAAAGAATTTCTTTTCATTTAAATTTCCACTTAAGAAGTGACCATAGTTCAAAAGTTTGGTTGTTTAATTGGCTTTTATGTAAAATATACGATTTTTGTAGTAAAAACGTCAAAATTGAAAAAAAAAATCACATATTTTTGGAAATTCTTATTTTTCAATTCTTTGGTTTGTAGAGTGAAACAGTTTGACATTCACACCAAAAGAATCAAATTGACTGATATAAAAACACATATTAAAGTCAATTTCTGCAATATTCGTTGCTTTGAGGCCAATTAAAAAAACTCTAATTTCTGGAATTTTTTTAAAATTATTTTTTCATTGGAAAGAATTTCTTTTCATTTAAATGTCCACTCAAGAAGTGACCGTAGATCAAAAGTTTGGTCGTTTAATGGACTTTTATGTAAAATATATGATTTTTCGAAAAAAAAATCACATATTATTGGAAATTCTTATTTTTTTATTTTTTCGCTTGTCGATTGAAACATTCATAACAAACGAATCAAACTGTGGTTTGTAATATGAATATTTCAAGAATTGAAAACTCTATATTTATCTCTCAGTTGCATCTTCAATTATTGGTTAGTCACTTTTCATTTCCTGTTTCAATGGCAGTTGCAGCATATCATCATCGTCATTATCACTGTCAAAATCATCTATAGGAATGTGAGCAGCAGCGTCACAAACACTAGCAAACCAATTTCTTACTCCATACGAAGTGAGGTTCTCATGCCTAAACGATTCTAAAGGTGTCATGATGAACAGTTCTTCTGAAAGTTTAAAACTGAGCTCAACTGTACCTGAATGTCACAGTCACCTTCTAGGTCCTCTTGTATATAACATGTGCTAACCTTGAGCTGGTATGTTCCATATGTTATAAAGTTCAGTTGGTCTTCATCTAAAAGTAATTTTGGTGGAAGGCTGTGTTACTCCACCGAGATGCATCCTTACACCAAGTAATATGACTGAAGGTCCCTTGGTATCGAAGAACTGAACTCGTACGTAAAACTTAACCCAAGTCAATGAAGCACAATAAGGAGGTCAGAGGGACCTTATTTTGGTGGGAGGCTGTGTTACTCCCCGAGATGACCCGCACACCAATTAATATGATTGTAGGTCACTTTGTATGTTAAAACTAATTTTTGACATAATACTTAAAAGTGAGTCATATAATATAGGTCATGTGATCTTCATCTTATATCACATGGTCAGTCTCTTCAACGTGCACCTGCAAACAAAAAAATACGACCCTATGTCAACTAGTAACTGAGAACTGGCTGTGGATGCGCACGCGGACGTGGACGCCGGGGGTACTCCATTAGTTCCCCTCAACTTCGTTGAGGCGAACTAAAAATTAAATATGTATCCATAGGATACTATGATCGCTCACACTTTCATGTTCGTGTTTTGTTAACCATTATCATAACACTCGTTATAAACGAAAAATTTCAGCTGATACAGGAAGTAATAATGGACAAACAGACGGACACACAGTACAGAAAGTGTCCCTAAAAACCAAAGGAGGAGAAAAACGACCAAATTTCAATTATGTTCATGTTCCAGCGTTTGGTTTTGCCAATTTTTTAAAGGCTTTAAAAAAAAACATTTACTGAGCTATCGCGGCATTACTAAACATTTTATAAATGTTATTTGATGTATCAAAGTTTTTACATGTTCGTTGTTGAGACTCTATATAACAGGAATGAAAAGGCCTTAGGAAGCAAAAATTTGTAGTAGAATCTTTGCCTGATTCATTGATTGTATTCGGATGATGGGGAAAAAAAACTCTGGGGAGGGGTAGGATTATTGGTAACTCAATGACATTTAGATTCGGGACGTGCGGCAAATTCCGGTCAAGATTTTACAAAGCCGGTGGAGATTTCGGGTCAGGATTTTTGGACAGACTGGAGAATTCCGGTCAGGATTTCAAAAATTTCTACATATTTTTATAAAGCTCTGAGGAGAATTTTTGATATCATAACAATTAAATGTTTCAATATGTAAATGTAAAATGTATAAATATGTCTCATAATGATAACCGCCTTATATTATTTTTGGATAATTTCGGGTATGTAATTTTAGCTTTCCTTGATATTTTCGGGTCACAAATTCGATATAACGTGGATAATTTCGGGTAGGGGTTTCAAGTTCATCGACGCACCCCGCCATAAAATATTCAAGCCCACCCCCCTCCCCCCACGAGGAAAAAAAATAGCTTAGAATCAAGATCTTTATTTGAAAATGCATTTAAATATTATCTAGTATCCATACAGAAAAAGAAAAGTTATTTCAATTCAATGCTTACATCATTCCACCGCCGGAGATAAACAGATTATTTGTGTGAATTCATTTCAAGAATCATCTTTTCTGATATTTTGAAGTTTTATATTGGGTCCTGTAATATTTTAATAATTTTTACTTACTTTAAATTTCGTAAAAACTATGTTCCTTGCAATATTGGCTACCTGGGCAATCTTAGTAGCTATGCTAGCTGCTATGCCCTATATATATCTATCTATGTTGAACGATATGCTATGTAGTAAGCATAGTTAACTTATGTCGATATCAATAAAATATCGAGAGAAAAAATCAGTTTGTATGGAAATATTCCTATTACTGCTATAACATCGCGCCAGACTTTGTGCAAATCTCGTACGCTTACTAAAATCATATATAAAATTTGTTTTATACGTTTTTATTAATTTAGATAAATATGACGTCATTTTGATTTCTTTGACGTCATAATAGATTTACTAGCTATCATGAATTTTTAGGAATATCTAACCCTACGTGTCAGCTAGGCTAGCTATGCTTTCAATAGTGAAAAGCTACGATATTGAACGCGTCCATGTTGATCGCATCGGATTGCATAGTTACCGTTACCATTGACTGGATGGCTTGTCGTCTGCAACTTTCATTTTTCTGACTTATTTGTACTTACACATGACTTAATCAAACCGTATATGCTGTATAAATTTCTTCTTTCTTTTTTTCGTTTAGTTTTATCAATTTGTATGGGATTCTTTTAATGTTAAAGAATAAAAATAAATTATAATTTCAAGCGATAAAATAAATACTCGCGTTTTCTGGATACCGGCATTTTCTATAAACTCGATTTTAACAAAGGCCGCCCTCTACGATCCATTGTTTCTTTATGAATTTCAAAAGACAATTCCATGCGGATTGATAAAAAATCAGAATATTTTGGATCGTGATTGGCGGCCCAAGTAAAAATTGATAATATGTACGGAAAATTGCTGAAAAATCGATGCTTTCCGTAACTGTACCCGATTTTAGACTGCTATTTGGCTTTGTTATGTAAGTAATAATATGGAAAAAACATCATATCAATAAAAGAAACATGTCTAACTATCTTTTGGCAAGAAATGAAAATCCATGGTTGAATTTCAAAATCTGACAAAAAACAGGGCCGTTTTGGATACTTCGTGAACCTTCTCCTTTAATAACGAGGAGAAATCACAATACGTAAATAAAGAATCCGTAAATATAATACGACACTAAGTGGAATATAGTCCTACAATATTGCATACTTCATCTACAGACCAACCAAGAACACAGGTAATTTTAAAATCTGCTGTTGCGCCCGTGAAATTTAAGCAACAAACTGTAGAGGCAAACATTCTTTTTGACGAGGGGGCCCAGCGCTCATTTATTACTGAGAAACTAGCCAGAGAATTAAATGTAACCGGCACTAGAAAGGAGGCTATACAACTCGCCGCGTTTGGAGATTCAGGAAAAAGTATACGTTACCTTGAATCAGCTACCATCCAGTTACAAACTGATAATGGAGAACAGATTGCTATTAATACACTTATTGTTCCTTGCATAGCTGTTCCGTTGAAAAATTATGTGACCAAAATGTAAAAAATCTTCCCTACTCGAAAGGTTTAAAACTGGCGCATCCTTTGAATACCAAACGACAGTTTTGAAATTGAGTTATTGGTAGGAGCAGACTTTTATTGGGAGATCGTACAAGACAAAATAGTACACGGAGATGGACCCACTGCTGTAAGATCAAAGATTGGATACTTATTGTCAGGACCCGTTAGTAACACAAGGTTATCAGTTTCTTCAGTACTTTTGAATATCATGACATCTTATCAACATGAAGTGAGAACTATCGAAAGTTTCTGGAAATTGGAATCGCTTGGGATAAATTCGACCGAATCAGATTACCTTCGCACTTACCAGCAGACATCTATAAAATTTGAAAATGGTCAGTATTGTGCAAAGTTACCATGGAAACCAGTCCATGAAGACTTACCTACAAATTATATAATTACCAGAGCCAGAACACAGTCAAGAAACTATGCCGAGAACCAGATTTACTCCGGCAATATTCCGAAATTATTGAGGAACAAGAAAAAAGGGGATTTATTGAGAAAGTAGATGAAAGAACTGGAGCATCAAAAATCCACTACGTTCCCCATCAGGCAGTAAAAAAAAGACTCGGTAACCACGCCCATAAGAATAGTATATGACTGCAGTTGCAGATAATCACCAGATCATGTAAGTTTAAATGATTGTTTAATGTCAGTCCCACCAGCAATTAATAACCTGACAGTAATACTAATGAGGTTCCGAATGAATAAAATAGCAGTAAGTACAGATATAGAGAAAGCATTTTTACATATTAAGTTAGATGATTGCGACAGGGATGTTACACGCTTTCTTTGGTTAAGCGATCCATGTAATCCATCCAGTGAACTTATAACATACAGATTCAAATCAGTATTATTTGGTGCAACCTGTTCGCCATTTATTTTAAATGCGACCTTGTTGAAGCATGTTGATGAGTATAAGACAAAAATTTCATCGATGATCAAACAGGATTTATACGTTGATAATGTTTTGTCCAGTCTAAGAAATGAGGAGGAAGCCATTATGTACTTTAAGGAAGCAAGGTCAGTTATGTATGCAGCAGGATTTAACTTGTGCTCTTGGACATCAAATAGTAAATTACTCAAAGAACTTGCCCTATCAGAGAAGGTACTGGATAAAGACAGGATTGTGAAAATTACTTGGACTACGTTGGGACACTGAAACTGATAATTGTCATTTACACAAGTACAAATTGACAAAGAGACACAAGACGTAACAAAAAGAGAAATATTACGACAGTCATCACGGATCTTTGATCAACTTGGTTTACTTAGCCCAATCACCATTTGAGCCAAAATTTTAATGCAGAATCTGTGGAAGCAAAAGGCAAACTGGAACGAACCGCTCACAAAGGAATTAGAAACAACATGGATCGATTTAGCCAAGGATTTATAAATTACAACAAGAATTCAGATAGATAGGGAATATTTCACGTTTGAATTAACTGAGAAGGATAATTATGATCTACTGTAAATTCGGAAATTTTCACGTGCAATTATTATTACGATTCTTCTACCCAATGCAAAATTGCGAGGTTGAATTATTGCGATCGTCGCACGTGTGAAAAAAAAAGTTTTATTATTGCGATCGGAGATCGGGTAAAAATTGAAAATGGAAGTTCTATTAAAATAATCGTTTTAATTAATCGGATTAAAAATATTAGAATTCAAAATGTTATTATATATATAATAGCTGTGAAAACAATACCTATACAACAAAGTGTCTACCAATTAACCTGTCTCCGGATGTCGGCAATCAATGACCAAAAACTTATCTGAGTAAATGAAAACAAAGGGGGACAAATCTAGAATAAATTGGACATGAAAATATGGATTATAATATTGCGATGCTAAACCGATCGCAATTTTCGCAATAATAAAAACATCGCAATAATTTCCATATTTACAGTATATGTATTTGTAGACGCCAGCTTATCCGGAGCAATCGCTTATATATGCAATGGAAACCAGTCGACACTTGTAATGGCAAAAACCGAGTTGCTCCACTGAAGAAATTAACACTTCCACAGTTGGAATTGATGGCCGCATTAATTGGAGTGCGATTAGCCAAACACATTGAAGATACTATACAGGTCAGGAACATTGTATTCTGGTCCGATAGTCGGATAGTTCTGCATTGGTTAAATACAAATAAACAACTAAAAAGATTCGTACAGAACAGAATAAATGAAATTAAAAACTCGACGAATTTTGAACAATGGAGATATTGCCCTACAACTGATAACCCTGCAGATTTGCTTACTCGTGGGATAACGGCCACTCAATTTATTCAAAACAAACTTTGGTTTAATGGTCCCGATTGGTAACTTGATAAGAAAAGATGGCTGTCATGGAACACAACTGACACTACGATATTATCTAGGGGCCTCGGTGGCCGAGTGGTCTAGGTTGTTTGTCATGACTACAACTGATCACTAGCCTGTCAACACTGGGGTTGTGAGGTTGAATCTCACCTGTGGCGGGGTGTGTTCGACGCCAACCTTAATTCACAAGGATTGCCAATCTTCCTACCGAAGGTCAGTGGTTCTCTCCGGGTACTCCGGCTTCCTCCACCAACTACACAAACAAACAAACAAACGATATTATCTTGTTCTGAATATGACGCCAACACTCAAGATGACGAGCCTACACAACAGAATAATTTGACTGATAAACCAAGAATAAAAAGCATTATGGACATTACACATTATGGTACACTGATCAAATTGATCCGTGTCACTGCTTTTGTGAGGAGATTTATATATAATTGTAAATTGATATGTGAAGAGAGACAAAATGGACCTCTTTCAACGAAAGAACTACACAAGGCCACAGAACTATTGATACGTGTTGTCAAGAGGAAGCGTACAGACGTGAAATTTTAAACTTGAATTCTAAAACTGAAAAACGCTCATCGCTAGTGAAACAGCTACGACTTTATTACCGATTGCGGTGGGAGAATATACAATGCACCACTTTCCGAGTTAACAAAATTTCCATATTTACTACCGCAAAATCATCCATTTACCAATCTTATTGTTCTGAACGTACATGTGAATTCAAAACATGCTGGAGTTCTTTGCAGTGTTACTCAGCTAAGACAAACTTATTGGATACCATCCATTAGACAGTATGTAAAGAAAATTCTACCTGTCAGAAATTTAATGGTAAACCTTATCAAGCACCAGATCCACCACCCCTACCGAAAAAGAGATTGATTGAAGCTCCGCCTTTCATAGTCACTGGAGTTGACTTTACTGGCGCACTTTACGTAAAGGAGAAGAATGGAGTTAAAAACAAGGCATACTTATGCCTCTTCACTTGTGCGTCAACCAGAGCGGTACATCTTGAGGTAATTTCAGATTTGTCAGAGGAATCGTTTTTACAGGCATTTCGACGTTTTACTAGCAGAAAGTCACTTCCCAGGACAATGATTTCCGATAATGCTTCAACTTACCTAGCTGCTTCGCACACGATAAAGAAACTCACCAAATCTAGCACTCTGAGGGATCAACTATCGAAACATGGAACTTCATGGGAATTCATCCCAAAACGCGCACCTTGGTATGGCGGATTTTGGGAATGTCTTATCAGCGTTACAAAGGCGTGTTTGAAGAAGACAGTTGGGAGATCGTTTGTTACACTAGAAACTTTACAAACAATTGTTACGGAAGTAGAAGCAATAATTAACGACAGATTATTAACCTTTATTTCTTAAAACATAGAAGACGATGATCCCTTAACACCTTCACATTTACTTTACGGACGAAGGATTATGACTACACCGTACCCGACAACAGAAACGGAAGAGGCTGTAAACATTTATGGTGGAAAATTGGACATTATGAAACATGCTGAACATCAAATACATCTTATACAACACTTTAGAACCCGTTGGAAAATGGAATATCTGACATCATTAAGAGAATTAAATCGAATTACTGGAAATAACACAAGGATGATCAAAGTGGGAGATGTTGTGCACATTCAAGAGGACCAGCCGAGAAACAAATGGAAACTAGCCGTTATCGAGGAATTAATCACTGGAAACGATGGACATGTCAGATCCGCAATAGTTAGGACACCTACTGGAGTTACTTCAAGACCTATAGTCAAATTGTGTCCTATCGAGCTAAATGAAAATAAAACTGTAAAAGCTGTAATTCATAAATTTGAGGATCGAACGGATACTACTAACACTTGCACCTTGCCACAATGACAAACTGCCTTACAAGCACGAGAAAAAACAAGAAAATGGGTCAAAGACACAAATGGCCGGGTTGCTGGGTGTTTACTGTAGTGGTGACAAAGGTGATTACAAGATCATATTGCACATTGGCAGTCATGAATATTTATATAGACAAAATCAGACATATTGTATGTTGGTGTACGAGCACAGAGGCAGCCATCAATTTAATTAGAAATAGGTGAAGTAAGCAATATTTGATTTGATTACATGTTGATAAACACTTGTTTGCAAAATGGGAAATAATTCCTGAAATAATTCCATAAAGTGAGGTGCACATCTTCAATATATATAGAAACATTCTATGAAGTTTCAAGGATGTGGGTGAAAAACTGTAGGAGGAGTTGATTTCACAAAATAGGTACCTTCTATTGAAGATGTCAATAAAAAAGGACTAAGTTCCAAAGTTTGGAAAAATGGGAAATAATTCCTGAAATAATTCCATAAAGTGAGGTGCACATCTTCAATATATATAGAAACATTCTATGAAGTTTCAAGGATGTGGGTGAAAAACTGTAGGAGGAGTTGATTTCACAAAATAGGTACCCTATATTGAAGATGTCAATAAAAAACGACTAAGTTCCAAAGTTTGGAAAAATGGAAAGTAATTCCTGAAATAATTCCATAAAGTGAGGTGCATATCTTCAATATATATAGAAACATTCTATGAAGTTTCAAGGATGTGGGTGAAAAACTGTAGGAGGAGTTGATTTCACAAAATAGGTACCCTCTATTGAAGATGTCAATAAACAAGAGGCTCAATTGACCAGGAATAAGGGTGAACCTTAAATAAATGTAACAGAATCCGACCTCAAATTAAACAAACCAATAACTCCTAAATAGAATTTGGGAATCCCTTCAAAATTTCAGTGTATGTAGATCTCAACATGGCAAACATTTTTCAATTTACACTTCACTTCTATCTCAAATAGTTTTGGAGATAAATGCAAAAATGTTAAAATTTTGAAAATTTGACAAAAAAAGGGCAATAACTCCTAAATGGGTTTCGGGATTTCCTTTAAAATTTCAGGGTATGTAGATCTCAACATGGCAAACATTTTTCAAATTTACATTTCACTTCTATCTCAAATAGTTTTTTAGATAAATGACGAAAAAAGTTAAATTTTGAAAATTTGACGAAAAAAAGGGCAATAACTCCTAAATGGGTTTTGGGATTTCCTTCAAAATTTCAGGTTAGGTAGATCTTGTCATGCTGATCAATTTTACCCAAGTCAGATTTTTGATATCTGTAACGGTTTTTAAGTTATAAGCCAAAAACAACACATTCACCCCTATATTCTATTTTTAGCTACGACAGCCATGTTTTACGTCAGATCAAAATAAATTGAGGATCGTTTGTAGAGGACATGTCATAGATCATTCCTATTAAGTTTCAACCCAATCGGCCCAGCGGTTTCAGAGGAAAGATTTTTGAATGTTAAAATTTTGAAAATTTGATGAAAAAAGGGCAATAACTCCTAAATGGGTTTTGGAATTTCCTTCAAAATTTCAGGGTAGGTAGATCTTGTCATGCTGATCAATTTTACCCCATCAGATTTTCTATATCTGTAACGGTTTTTGAGTTATTAGCAAAAAACAGCAATTTACCCCTATGTTCTATTTTTAGCAACAGTGGCCATGTTTTTCATCGGATCAATACAAAATGAGGATCGTTTGTGGAGGACATGTCATAGATCATTCCTATTAAGTTTCAAACCAATCGGCCCAGCAGTTTCAGAGAAGAAGATTTTTGAATAAAAGTTTACGACGGACGGACGGACGGACAGACGAAAAGTGATGGCAAAAGCTCACATGGCCTTTGGCCAGGTGAGCTAAAAACGACTAAGTTCCAAAGTTTGGAAAAATGGGAAATAATTCCTGAAATAATTCCATAAAGTGAGGTGCACATCTTCAATATATATAGAAACACTCTATAAAGTTTCAAGGATGTGGGTGAAAAAATGTAGGAGGAGTTGATTTCACAAAATAGGTACCCTCTATTGAAGATGTCAATAAACTAGAGGCTCTAAAGAGCCTGTATCGCTCACCTGCACTGAACTTTTCATCTTGAGCAGGACTAAAGATTTGGCTGGTTTTCTTATAGGATTCTATGTTAAACTAAGTTTGGCTTTGGGAGCCAAGATGGTTCACAGTCTAGGTCAATGGACACATTTCTAAAAGAGAACCATCTAAGGACCATTGCTACCAAGTCTAGTTCTTATTGGCTTACTGGTTTCAGACCAGAAGATTTTTGAGTGAATTTCCAATAGGGTTAAACTAAGTTCGGCTGTGTCGGCCATCTTAGTTCAAATTCCACGAAATCAGACAATTCTGAAAGAGGATCTCCTAAGGACCATTGCTGCAAAGTCTGGTTCCAATTGGTCAAGTGGTTTCAGACTAGAAGATTTTTCGATGAATTTTCCCATAGGGCCTTATGTTAAACTAAGTTAGGTTGTGGCAGCCATCTCGGTTGACAGTCCAGGTCATGGGACACAATTCTGAAAGAGGACCATATAAGGACCATTGCTGCAAAGTCTGGTTCCAATTGGTAAAGTGGTTTCAGACAAGAAGATTTTTCAATGAATTTTCCCATAGGGCCCTGTGTTTAACTAAGTTTGGCTGTGGCTGCCATCTTGTTTAACAGTCTGGGTCATCAGACATCATTCTGAAAGAGAACCTTCTAAGAACCATTACTGCCAAATTTGGTTGAAACTGGCCTTGTAGTTTCATAGAAGAAGATTTTTGAAATTCATCCCCCCCTTTTTTTCTATTTTTAGAAACAGCAGCCATGTCAGTTGGAAGTCGGGGATGCCAGATATAAGTTTGGAAAGGGGCTATCCAAGGACCATTCCACCAAAGTTTGGTTCAAATTGGCTCAGTTGTTTCAGGGAAGTTGACGAAAAAGTAAAATTCCCATAGGCTAAATGTTTAACCAAGTCCAGCCATAGCGGCCATGTTGGATGGCGTTCAGGGAAATCAAACACAGATTTTATAAGGGGCCACCCAAGGACCATTCCACCAAAGTTTGGTTTAAATTGGCCTTATGGTCTCAGACAAGATAACGAAAATGTTAAAATTCCCATAGGGTCCAAGGTTAAACTATGTCCAACCATGGCAGCCATATTGGATGGCGCCCCTGAAAACCAAACACACATTTTAAAGGGGACCATCCAAGGACAATTCCACTTAAGTTTGGTTTAAATTGGTTTAGTGGTTTCAGAGGAGTTGATGGAAAATTAAAATTCCCACAGGCTCAATGTTAAACTAAGTCCAGCCATGGTGGCCATGGATGGCGTTCGGGGAAACTGAACACAGATTTTAAAAGGGGCTACCCAAGGACCATTCCACCAAAGTTTGGTTCAAATTGGCCTAATGGTCTCAGAGAAGATAACGAAATGTTAAAATTCCCATAGGGTCTAAGGTTAAACTATGTCCGACGATGGCAGCCATATTGGATACTGCCCGGGAAAACCGAACACAGATTTTAAAGTGGACCATCCAAGGACCATTCCACTAAAGTTTGGTTTAAATTGGTTCAGTGGTTTCAGAGGAGTTGACGAAAAAGTAAACTTTCCATAGGCTCAATGTTAAACTAAGTCCAGCCATGGCGGCCATGTTGGATGGCGTTCGGGGAAACCGAACATATATTTTAAAAGGGGCCACCCAAGGACCATTCCACTAAAGTTTGGTTTAAATTGGCCTAATGGTCTGAGAGAAGATAACGAAAATGTTAAAATTCCCATAGGGTCCAAGGTTAAACTATGTGCGACCATGGCAGCCATATTGGATGGCGCCCGGGAAAACCGAACACAATTTTTAAAGGGGACCATCCAAGGACCATTCCACTTAAGTTTGGTTTAAATTGGTTCAGTGGTTTCAGAGGAGTTGATAAAAATGTGAAAAGTTTACGACGACGACGACGACGACGACGACGGACGCAAAGTGATGAGAAAAGCTCACATGGCCTTTTAGGCCAGGTGAGCAAAAAACGACTAAGTTCCAAAAGTTTGGAAAAATGGGAAATAATTCCTGAAATAATTCCATAAAGTGAGGTGCACATCTTCAATATATATAGGGCCACTATTAAAAAAATGTATGTTTCCCCACACCCCTACCCACATTGTTGTAAGTGGGTAGGTAGGTAGGTGTTTTTTTTTTTTTTTTTTATATCTTGATAATTTTTTTTAATATACCCAACAGAGCAAAACAAATCGATCATGTGTATGTCTGGCACATATAACCATTTGTAGCAACTTTAATGTAAGTGTTAGAAGCTGTAAATGTTTGTAGCTCTCAGTGTCAGGTGTCAACTTGACATTAATTTCATCTGATTTTATTTGAGTTTGTATCTCAGAATTGTTCATGACGGTGATGTTTTCCCTCTCAGTGCATACTAGTAGCAAACTGTTTTAAATATATATGCATGTACTGTAGTTGTTTAACCTGAAGAATGTTCCATCAAATAATTTACCCTCTGACAGCACAGGACTGTATTTTGCTTCTGACATTGAGGAAGTCACCAATATTAATAAAATTATTAGAATGAACTTTTATTTGAGCTAAAAGATAGCAAACTGAACTAAATATGCACAAGTCTTAATAGATACCAAGTGATTTTTTAGTCCTGAGTAATGAGGGGTATATTCTTTGCTTGAATAGCCTTGACACTTATTTATCAATGCATTGGACAGATTTTAATGCTTTAATAAATTTTGAATAAAACAAATGACTAGATTGGAAACAAATTAATAGAAATGAAACAAATGTCCGACGTGTGTTTTCTCTGCAAAGAATATGTTCCTTTAGGATAAGGGGGACTGGCCAAATTCTTTGCAGTTTTTAAATTTTTCACATACGTGGTCGGCCCATAAAATGGGGATCCGGCGACCATCACGTCTATAAAAAAGGAGCTGCAAAATTTAAAGGGTTCAATGGGAAGCGGTGGTCAGGAGGCAGGTAACAAGCTGCTTGATTTGAAGCTGTAAAGTCTGTTCGAGACAACGTTTTTCACCCTTGCTTCCGTCCGAATATTTTATTGAAATATAATATATCTGAAAATATTGTTGTTTTTGTATTATTCTTTTTCTCAGTAATTAGCAGTAAGAAAACTTTTTTATCCATTATTCTTTTTATAATTTTACTTTATGAATTCATGCATGTCATGCAGGTATACAAAGTAAACATGCATAATTCCTACGAGTGTGGCATTGATTTTTGTTGTCCTTGCTCAGACTGGAAAGGTTTCAGCGTAGCAATTTGTTTCTTCAATTAATTTATTAATGAAATTTCACCAATAATTAACGAAAAAAATCAATAATCTCCGGATTTTCTCCCAAATCAAAATTTTAATAAAATAATTTCTTCTCAGCGTCGAAGGCAAGAACACGTGTATCAAGGTTTCCACATATCCATGTATCCTGAAACGGCGCGATTTGTTCATCATTTTCCGAATCATCTTCATCAAAATCTAAATATTCTTCTTCAGAATCATCCTCAAGAAACATTTCTTTTACAAAATCTCGATTTTTCAGGGTAAAACTTCTCTAAAAAGGTGTCGCCGTCCGCAACTTTCGTCTACTTCAATTGTTTCAAACTCGATGTAAACAAACTACGAGGTCAACATTTGTCATAAAAATAATTTTAGAATATGATGTTGGAATTGACCAATAAAAACTGTTGTCTATAGGGAAATCCTTTTTCTGACGTAATATCAACTAAATATAAATATATCTGCTTGATTTCATTGGCTAGAACTCGAAAAGTCTACCTAATATAGAAAGTCGATATAGTGACGACCTGCACTGAACGGAACTACCGGAAGTGCTCAATATATCGACGACCGGTAGTACGTACTAGGGTTAAAAAAAAAAAAATTGAACTCAGAACTCAAAAAAATTTTTTGAGTCGGCGGCTATTTTCTCAGTCGGTCGGGGCGTGGGGAAACAAACTTAATTTTAATTTTGGCCTAGAAACATTCTATGAAGTTTCAAGGATGTGGGTGAAAAACTGCAGGAGGAGTTATTTCACAAAATAGGTACCCTCTATTGAAGATGTCAATAAACTAGAGGCTCTCAAGAGCCTGTATCGCTCACCTGGATTTAACTTTTCACCTTGAGCAGACCTAAAAATTTAAGTGTTGCAGTCAATTTGGCTGTTTTTCTATAGGATTCTAAGTCAAACTAATTTCAGCTGTGGCAGTCATCTTGGTTTAGTCCAGGTCAACGGATATATTTCTAAAAGAGAACCATCTAAGGACCATTTCTGCTAAGTCTTGTTCCAACTGGCTAAGCGGTTTCAGACAAGAAGATTTTTAAATGAATTTTCCTATATTTAACAAAGTTCGGTGTGGCAGCCATCTTGGTTGACAATCCGGGTGATCAGACATATTTCTGAAAGAGGACCTCCTAAGGACCAATGCTGCCAAGTCTGGCTCCAATATGTCAAGTAGTTTCAGACAAGAAGATTTTTCAATGAATTTTTCCATAGGGCCCTGTGTTAAACTAAGTTCGGGTGTGGCGGCCATCTTGGTTGACAGTCTGGGTCATCGCACAAAATTCTGAAAGAGGACCATCTAAGGACCATTGCTTCCAAGTCTAATTCTTATTGGCTTAGTGGTTTCAGACGAGAAGATTTTTGAGTGAATTTTCCATAGGGTCCTATGTTAAACTAAGTTCTGCTGTGGCGGCCATCTTGGTTCACAGTCCAAGAAATCAGACACATTTCTGAAAAAGGACCTCCTAAGGACCAATGCCGCCAAGTCTGGCTCCAATATGTCAAGTGGTTTCAGACAAGAACATTTTTCAATGAATTTTCCTATTGGGCCCTATGTTAAACTAAGTTCGGTTGTGGCAGCCATCTTGGTTGACAGTCTGGGTCATCAGACACACCTCTGTAAGAGGACCATGTAAGGACCATTGCTGCCAAGTCTGGTTCCAATTGGTCAAGTGGTTTAAGACAAGAAGATTTTCAATGAATTTTCCCATAGGGCCCCATGTTAAACTAAGTTCGGCTGTGGCGGCCATCTTGGTTAACAGTCTGGGTCATTGGACATATTTCTGAAAGAGAACCTCCTAAGAACTATTACTGCCAACTTTGGTTCCAACTGGACTTTTAGTTTCATATCAGAAGATTTTTGAAAGTCACCCCCCCTTTTTTTTTCTATTTTTAGTAACAGCAGCCATCTCGGTTGGAAGTCGGGGATGCCAGACATAATTTTGGAAGGGGGCCACCCAAGGACCATTCCACCAAAGTTTGGTCTCAATTGGCCCAGTGGTTTGAGAGGAAAAGATCTTTAAAGGAAAGTTTACGCTGGATGCCGTCTTTAAAGGGCAAAAACTCCTATAAGGGGTCAATGAATGATTTTGGTCATGTTGACTTATTTGTAGATCTTACTTTGTTGAACATTTTTGCTGTTTACAATTTGTCTTTATCTATAATAATATTCAAGATAATAACCTAAAACTGCAAAATTTCCTAAAAATTAACAATTCAGGGGCAATAACCCAACAAAGGGTTGACCGATTCGTCTGAAAATTTCATGACAGGTAGATCTTGACCTGATGAACATTTTTACCCCATGTCAGTTTTGCCCTAATTGCTTTAGTTTTTGAGATATAAGACAAAAACTGCAGTTTACCCCTATGTTCTATTTTTAGCCATGTCGGCCATGTTGGTTGGCAGGCGGGGTCATCGGACACATTTTTTAAACTAGATACCCTAATGATGCTTGTGGCCAAGTTTGGTTCAATTTGGCCCAGTAGTTTCAGAGGAGAAGATTTTTGTAAAAGTTAACGGACGACGACGGACGACGGACGACGGACGCCAAGTGATGAGAAAAGCTCACTTGACCCTTCGGGTCAGGTGAGCTAAAAACGACTAAGTTCCAAAGTTTGGAAAAATGGAAAATAATTCCTGAAATAATTCCATAAAGTGAGGTGCATATCTTCAATATATATAGAAACATTCTATGAAGTTTCAAGGATGTGGGTGAAAAACTGTAGGAAGAGTTGATTTCACAAAATAGGTACCCTCTATTGAAGATGTCAATAAAAAACGAGTAAGTTCCAAAGTTTGGAAAAATGGGAAATAATTCCTGAAATAATTCCATAAAGTGAGGTGTACATCTTCAATATATATAGAAACACTCTACAAAGTTTCAAGGATGTGGGTGAAAAAATGTAGGAGGAGTTGATTTCACAAAATAGGTACCCTCTATTGAAGATGTCAATAAACAAGAGGCTCACCAGAGCCTGTATCGCTCACCTGGAGTCTGGTTTTCATTGGACAATTAATCAACTATTTGACCAAGTTTGTTGCAATTGGTTCAATTGTTCAGGGAAAATTTGTTGAAGATTTATTTTTCATAAGGTTTAATGTTAAAATATGTTCCCTGATGGTGGTAGTCCTGGCAGGAAGTTGACAAAATTGACCAGGAATAAGGGTGAACATTAAATAAATGTAACAGAACCCGACCTCAAATTACATAAACCAATAACTCCTAAATAGAATTTGGGATTCCCTTCAAAATTTCAGGGTAGGTAGATCTCAACATGGCAAACATTTTTCAATTTACATTTCACTTCTATCTCAAATAGTTTTGGAGATAAATGACGAAAAATGTTAAATTATGAAAATTTGACGAAAAAAGGACAATAACTCCTAAATGGGTTTTGGAATTTCCTTCAAAATTTCAGGGTAGGTAGATCTTGTCATGCTGATCAAATTTACCCCATGTCAGATTTTCGATATCTGTAACGGTTTTTGAGTTATTAGCAAAAAACAGCAATTTACCCCTATGTTCTATTTTTAGTAACAGCGGCCATGTTTTTCGACGAATCAAAAATCCCCACATCAGTTCTATGCAGGGTACCCTAAGCAACAATCTTACCAAGTTTCATATGATTTTGAATAGTAGTTTCAGAGAAGAAGATTTTTGAAATAATAACAAAAAAAAGCCAAAAATGTGAAAAAAGGGCAATAACTCCTAAATGGGTTTTGGAATTTCCTTCAAAATTTCAGGGTAGGTAGATCTTGTCATGCTGATCAATTTTACCCCATGTCAGATTTTCGATATCTGTAACGGTTTTTGAGTTATTAGCAAAAAACAGCAATTTACCCCTATGTTCTATTTATAGTAACGACAGCCATGTTTTTCGACATTTCAAAAATTTAAAACGATAGAAATTTTCCAGATGCCCTAAAGAACAATTCTGCAAAGTTAGGTTGAAGTCGGTCCAGTAGTTTAGGACAAGTTAACGTTTGAAAAAGTTTACAGACGACGACGACGACGACAGACGACGACGACGACGGACGCCAAGTGATGGCAATAGCTCACATGGCCTATGGCCAGGTGAGCTAAAAACGACTAAGTTCCAAAGTTTGGAAAAATGGGAAATAATTCCTGAAATAATTCCATAAAGTGAGGTGCACATCTTCAATATATATAGAAACATTCTATAAAGTATCAAGGATGTGGGTGAAAAACTGTAGGAGGAGTTGATTTCACAAAATAGGTACCATCTATTGAAGATGTCAATAAAAAACGACTAAGTTCCAAAGTTTGGAAAAATGGAAAATAATTCCTGAAATAATTCCATAAAGTGAGGTGCATATCTTCAATACATATAGAAACATTCTATGACGTTTCAAGGATGTGGGTGAAAAACTGTAGGAGGAGTTGATTTCACAAAATAGGTACCCTCTATTGAAGATGTCAATAAAAAACGACTAAGTTCCAAAGTTTGGAAAATGGAAATAATTCCTGAAATAATTCCATAAAGTGAGGTGCACATCTTCAATATATATAGAAACATTCTATGAAGTTTCAAGGATGTGGGTGAAAAACTGTAGGAGGAGTTGATTTCACAAAATAGGTACCCTCTATTGAAGATGTCAATAAAAAAACGACCAAGTTCCAAAGTTTGGAAAAATGGGAAATAATTCCTGAAATAACACCCCATTAGTGAGGTGCACATCTTCAATATATATAGAAACATTCTATGAAGTTTCAAGGGTGTGGGTGAAAAACTGTAGGAGTTGATTTCACAAATAGGTACCCATTTTCCCTGCCCGCCGCCGCCGCCCGCCCGCCGCCGCTCGCCGCCACCCGCCCGCCGCCTGCCCGCCCGACATTCACCATACTATAACCACGGATTTGCACTCTGTGCAACCCGGCCAAAAATGGACAATTGGACAATAATTTTATTTTAAGTTTAATTTTTTAAATGGTACAGTGATTTTATTTCCGCAATATAGTTTGAGTGAACTTTTCAACATGGACTTTAAAGTTTTCGTTACGAACATTGATTTCAAGAGCTTAAGTTCAATTTATGTCATTTTATATATATTTTACACATATATTTTACTTTTGCCCGCCCGCAGAATGTCGTGAAAACAGCGCGAAGTACGACCATGAATTGATTGTATTGTCGACGTCGTCACTTCAGTGACGTCGCCATGGGCTTGCAGAAAACAAATAAATGGTATACATGTTCAGACGCATTATTTATTATAGTCTTATTAAACGCGATTTCCCCCGCTGCAGATTAAAGTCAAAGCCCCACAAGATATACAAAATGTGTATTATTGAAATGGCAGCATAGGATCAAGTACATGTGGTGACTAACAATCCTACAAAATTTGAACAAAATACGTTAAGCGGTCTCAGAGTAGTAGCATCCACAAAGTGTTCCTATAGTGTCACATGCACAAAATGTAAAGTCCCATAACTCCTGTAAAATTTGTCAAAGCAAAATTGTGGTGCGTTCATTTCGTTCGATTTGGGAAAGCGATTTCAGAGGAGAAGATTCTTCTATATAAGCCAATCAGAAAAAAGAACTGCCAATGGCAGCCATATTTGTAATCTGAGCGGGACGAAATGAGGAAACTTTATAAAGGACCTCCCATATATGCTTCCTGTCAAGTTTCATTCCATTTGGCCAAGCAGTTCCAGAGATAAATTTTTTTTTTAATCAACCTTTGAAAAACAAGAATTGCCCATGGCGGCCATGTTTTTTGCCCAATCGAGATGAAAAGAGGAAATTTTGTAAGAAACTCCCATAAATGCTTTCTGTCAAGTTTCGTTCTATTTGGCCAAGCATTTTCAGAGGAGAGGATTTTTTATATCAACCTATCAGAAACAAGAACTGCCCATGGTGGCCATATTTGTAGTCCGATCAGGAGGAAATGAGGAAAATTTATAAAGGACCTACCATATATGCTTCCTGTCAAGTTTTGTTCCATTTGGCCTAGCAGTTTCAGAGGAGATTTTTGAAAACTCATCCAATCAGAAACAACAATTGCCCATGGCGGCTATGTTTGTTGTCCGATCGGGACAAAATGAGCAATCTTTATGAAGTACCTTACATAGATGCTTCCTGCCAAATTTAATTCCATTTGGCCCACTGGTTTCAGAGAAGAAGATTAAAATGTGAAAAGTTAACAGATAACATAGGGACGCCAAGTGATGACAAAAGCTCACATGGCCTTTGGAAAGGTGAGCTAAAAAATAAATAGTTTATGGTAAATATTCTGACAAACAAACATATCAAACATTCTTTTTAGAAATATTCTTGATCTGTCTGAATACAAATCCTTTGGAACATAACGAAATGGTTATTTTTCATTTAAAAACATTAGTTGTATTATAACTAATTTTACTTTCAAATTTTATTTTTTTCAGTAGTAATATATATATCTAAGGTCTTATCTTGCTCCACAAAAACTTTATTCTTGTATCCTATTTCCTTGTTAAATATTATACAATTACAATGTATAGCCTTTACAGGAGGTCGATACATGTTTTATCGACCTGATGAAATTATATTGACCGAGGACGAATCAACCTGATGAAATTATATTGACCGAGGACGAAGTCCGAGGTCGATATAATTTCATCAGGTCGATAAAACATGTATCGACCAACATTTTAAGGCTATAATTGTTTTATTATAATATTCAAATTCACAAAATATCAATCATGTTCTATTTCAATAACCAACGAACTAACCTGTGCTTTACGGTTTTGAATCTCTGACATTTTCCCTATATCCTTTTCATTATGTTGATATTGAATTGAAAATGATAAACTTTAACAATTTAATATTAACAAAATATCATGTAGATATCACATATTTAAGCTTGATAATGAACTTCCGAAGTAAGAATGAAAGATCGATTCTGATTGGTCCTTAGACTAATCCAACAGCCAAATTCTAAATTCTTTTTTTGGAATAAGGGGGTCTTTCAACTAAATTATTTTTAGAAACTCTTAGTCTTTCAACATTTTTAATTTTATTTATGGAAACACCTATTTTACAAGCTTTTTACAGGTTGACCATGTGATCTATTTTGAGAAATGACAGCTTTTGAATTATACAATATTATAATAAAATTGGTTGCTGTCTAAATCTAATACCCATATTATTTATCTTTCACATTAATATAAAGTACCTTTTGGCACCTCCAGCATCAGGGGAGACAATACAACTATTTCTCCAATCCTGAATATTTTCTTTAATCCATTTGATAACAGCTGGTTCTGCATACAAGTTATCTACTGGTATATCAAAGAAACCCTGTAAATTTTGTTAAGAACATTGTAGTTTATTAGTTATTAGCAAAATTTTACCATACCAACTACAACATGTACAAAATGTAATACTTGCACAAGAAATCAAGAGCACTTAAGTCATGTAATTATGGAATGGCAAATTTGAAAAAGCATCAAAATTGAATATGAAAAAAAATTAAGTATGTTCCGAAACAGCTCATACGACAATAGAAAACGGGAAAATAAATGGAAATAGTAAGCTGTCAAAAGGGGCATAAAACAACTTAAATGTATGTTAAAAGAAGAATGTGGCCATGGATCACGGATGCCCCCGCTTATAAATATGCAAGAGTCAATGTACTAATTCAAACTTATTGACATTTTGTTTTCTTTGAAAATTAATGAGTAAAAGTCATAGAGTGTGCAAAACGGCAAATTTGGCAATTCTCAATTTATAAAGGGGCATAACACAAGAACGATGAAAGTGACTCCACTCAAATTCCATTTTGATCAGTGTTTGGTGGTAATAAGCATTATATTTAAGTTTCATAACATTTGGTTGAGGCAAAGTAAAGTTAGTGTGGAAACGGCAAATTCAGCAATTTTTCTATTTATAAAGGGACATAAGTCGAGAACATGAAAGTGAGGCCGACCAAATTCAAACTCGATCTGTGTTTGGTAGTAATAAGCATTGTGTATAAGTTTCATAACATTTGATTGAGGTTAACTAGTTAGTTTAGCGGCGGGGGCATAAAAATAGGGTGTGTGACGATTCCTCCCATGCTATTAAGCCCCGTTTATAAGATTCTTAGATTTCACTATGCCAAGCCTTGATTCAGTTCGCCCCATTCTATTTTCATTAAGCCCCAGATGGTTTTCGGTTTGCCTCAACTGACTTTCATTATGTCCCAGTACGGTATCAATACACCCCACTGTTTCATCATGCTGCAATAAATTAATTAAAAGTCATTCAACGTTTCCTGTATATGTAATAAAGTGTTTCAATAAAGCATTCAAATACCATGTGCTGACCTTAAAAACGACTGTGATTTTACCAAGATGAAAGTTACGTTTTATTATACAATGCCTATTGATTTTTAAATCATATAATACAATTTTAACAGTTTCGAATCTTTAATTTATGAGTAAAATAATTTCATTATTAAGGTTTTAACAATGTGAATGAAAATAACAAATTTGTGTAGTAAAATTAAATGTTTACAACTTGAAATATAAAGGATGTGAACCTATAAACAACAACCTTTTTAGTCTTTTATTATTTTCTTAAAGATATTGTTTAGGCCAAACCAAATTAATCTTTTGTTCTTTGGATTTCGTTGCTCTAATTTATGGACTATGAGTAAATTTTGAGAAATTTTCTTTTTGCTGCATCATTTTGCAAAAATGCTGAAAATACACCCTAAATTATTCTTTTTTCAAGAAATTAAAAATAAAAATTGTTTGTCCACTCTTAAAATTTTGTAAAAATTGAAATTTTTTCCCAATTTTGCAATATTTTAGTTTAAAATTTTCAATGAATAGAGCATCTTTGCAGGGTTCCTTTTTATCCAA
The DNA here is from genome assembly GCA_028015205.1 of Mytilisepta virgata. NCBI lineage: Eukaryota > Metazoa > Mollusca > Bivalvia > Mytilida > Mytilidae > Mytilisepta > Mytilisepta virgata. The sequence continues at coordinate 48,188,686 of CM051520.1, forward strand.
AAAGATGTATTTTTAAAATTTTATATTTCACTAACTGACGGATCTAATATTACGGCAAAATATTGTCCCTTGTGACATGTTTTTGGGAGAAAATTATTGTAGGAGTAGGGACTCCAAGTGTAAATTAACAATCATTTTGTCAGTATTTAAAAATGTTCTGCCTAAAACATCTCAAAACAAAAAATCCATTGCAAAAAAAACAAGAGGCTCACCTGGAGTCTGGTTTTCATTGGACAATTAATCAACTATTTGACCAAGTTTGTTGCAATTGGTTCAATTGTTCAGGGAAAATTTGTTGAAGATTTATTTATCATAAGGTTTAATGTTAAAATATGTTCCCTGATGGTGGTAGTCCTGGCAGGAAGTTGATAAAATTGACCAGGAATAAGGGTGAATCTTAAATAAATGTAACAGAACCCGACCTCAAATTACACAAACCAATAACTCCTAAATAGAATTTGGGATTCCCTTCAAAATTTCAGGGTAGGTAGATCTCAACATGGCAAACATTTTTCAATTTACATTTCACTTCTATCTCAAATAGTTTTGGAGATAAATGCAAAAATGTTAAAATTTTGAAAATTTGACAAAAAAAGGACAACAACTCCTAAATGGGTTTTGGGATTTCCTTTAAAATTTCAGGTTAGGTAGATCTTGTCATGCTGATCAATTTTACCCAAGTCAGATTTTTGATATCTGTAACGGTTTTTAAGTTATAAGCCAAAAACAACACATGCACCCCTATATTCTATTTTTAGCTACGACAGCCATGTTTTATGTCAGATCAAAATAAATTAAGGATCGTTTGTAGAGGACATGTCATAGATCATTCCTATTAAGTTTCAAAACAATCGGCCCAGTGGTTTCAGAAGAGAAGATTTTTGAATAAAAAAATTTAGAAAATTTGACAAAAAAAGGGAAACAACTCCTAAATGGGTTTTGGGATTTCCTTTACAATTTCAGGGTAGGTAGATCTCAACATGGCAAACATTTTTCAAATTTACATTTCACTTCTATCTCAAATAGTTTGACAAAAAATGTTAAAATTTTGAAATTTGACAAAAAAGGGCAATAACTCCTAAATGGGTTTTGGAATTTCCTTCAAAATTTCAGGGTATGTAGATCTTGTCATGCTGATCAATTTTACCCCATGTCAGATTTTCGATATCTGTAACGGTTTTTGAGTTATTAGCAAAAAACAGCAATTTACCCCTATGGTCTATTTTTAGCAACAGTGGCCATGTTTTTCATCGGATCAATATAAAATGAGGAATATTTGTGGAGGACATGTCATATATCATTCCTATGAAGCCTCGATCCAATCTGCCCAGCCGTTTCAGAGGAGGAGATTTTTGAAAATCAGCCAATCAGAAACAAGAATTGCCTCTGGTGGCCATGTTTCTTGACCAATCAGAACTAAATGAGGACACTTTGTTGAGGACCTTCCATACACCACTCATGCAAAGTTTGGTTGAAATTAGCCAAATGGTTTCTGAGGAGAAGATGTTTGAATGAAAAGCTAACGACGGACGCCAAGTGATGGCAAAAGCTCACCCTGGCAATAGCCAGGTGAGCTAAAAAGGGCAACAACTCCTAAATGGGTTTTGGGATTTCCTTTAAAATTTCAGGGTATGTAGATCTCAACATGGCAAACATTTTTCAAATAAACATTTCACTTCTATCTTCAATAGTTTTTGAGATAAATGACGAAAATGTTAAATTTTGAAAATTTGACGAAAAAAGGGCAATAACTCCTAGGATTTCCTTTAAAATTTCAGGGTAGGTAGATCTCAACATGGCAAACATTTTTCAAATTTACATTTCACTTCTATCTCAAATAATTTTGGAGTTAAATGACGAAAAATGTTAAAATTTTGAAAATTTGATGAAACAAGAGGCTCACCAGAGCCTGTATCGCTCACCTGGAGTCTGGTTTTCATTGGACAATTAATCAACTATTTGACCAAGTTTGTTGCAATTGGTTCAATTGTTCAGGGAAAATTTGTTGAAGATTTATTTTTCATAACGTTTAATGTTAAAATATGTTCCCTGATGGTGGTAGTCCTGGCAGGAAGTTGATAAAATTGACCAGGAATAAGGGTTAACCTTAAATAAATGTAACAGACCCTGACCTCAAATTACACACACCAATAACTCCTAAATAGAATTTGGGAATCCCTTCAAAATTTCAGGGTATGTAGATCTCAACATGGCAAACATTTTTCAATTTACATTTCACTTCTATCTCAAATAGTTTTGGAGATAAATGCAAAAATGTTAAAATTTTGAAAATTTGACAAAAATAGGGCAATAACTCCTAAATGGGTTTTGAGATTTCCTTTAAAATTTCAGGATATGTAGATCTCAACATGGCAAACATTTTTCAAATTCACATTTCACTTCTATCTCAAATAGTTTTGGAGATAAATGACGAAAAATGTTAAATTTTGAAATTTGATGAAAAAAGGGCAATAACTCCTAAATGGGATTTTTGATATCTGTAATGGTTTTTAAGTTATAAGCCAAAAACAACACATGCACCCCTATATTCTATTTTTAGCTACCACAGCCATGTTTTACGTCAGATCAAAATAAATTGAGGATCGTTTGTAGAGGACATGTCATAGATCATTCCTATTAAGTTTCAAACCAATGGGCCCAGCGGTTTCAGAGGAGAAGATTTTTGAATGTTAAAATTTTGAAAATTTGATGAAAAAAGGGCAATAACTCCTAAATGGGTTTTAGAATTTCCTTCAAAATTTCAGGGTAGGTAGATCTCGTCATGCTGATCAATTTTACCCCATGTCAGATTTTCTATTTCTGTAACGGTTTTTGAGTTATTAGCAAAAAACAGCAATTTACCCCTATGTTCTATTTTTAGCAACAGTGGTCATGTTTTCCATCGGATCACTATAAAATGAGGATCGTTTGTGGAGGACATGTCATACATCATTCCTATTAAGTTTCAAACCAATCGGCCTAGCGGTTTCAGAGGAGAAGATTTTTTAATGAAAAGTTTACGACGGACAGACGGACGACGGACGAAAAGTTTGGCCAGGGGAGCTAAAAAGGTTAATAACTCCTAAATGGGTTTTGGGATTTCCTTCAAAATTTCAGGTTAGGTAGATCTCGTCATGTTGATCAATTTTACCCCATGTCAGATTTTTTATATCTGTAACGGTTTTTAAGTTATAAGCCAAAAACAACACATGCACCCTTATATTCTATTTTTAGCTCCGACAGCCATGTTTTATGTCAGATCAAAATAAATTGAGGAATGTTTGTAGAGGACATGTCATAAATCATTCCTATTAAGCTTCAAACCAATCAGCCCAGCGGTTTCAGAGGAGAAGATTTTTGAATGAAAAGTTTATGACGGATGGACAGACGAACGGACGACGGACGAAAAGTGATGGCAAAAGCTCACCTTGGCATAGCCATGTGAGCTAAAAACGGAATGAAAATCTGCCAATGGATTCAAAAGTTACATTGTCTTGAAGCTGACAGACTTGACGAAAAATTTGGAAATCTTGACAGAATTCCTAGAATTTCTGAAAAGGAGGCATTTTTAACATTTAATTAATAAAAATATATCTGGTTAAAATCACATATTAATCAATACATTTATAAACTTCCCCTCTATTGCTGCTGGAACAAATTTTCAACTTCAGATCAATAAAATTGAAAAAATTATTCAGTATCAAAAATCAAAAAATCGAACAGCGTTCCGAAGTCCCCCGCCGCTAGAGCATCAGAAACCCTTGGACAAGTGAAACATAACAAAATTTTCTCAAAGAGAGAGAATAGAAGGACAAACAATTTGTGGTTATTGCTAAAGTTTTTTACAAGTTAATGAGTGGTATGAAGACATTTATACAATATGGGTAGTGTTGAAATCTTATTTTACCATGTGTATTGAGAATTTATACAAATGTACATTTACTCCTTTTCAATAAACAGAAATGCTTTGATCAAAAGTATTCCGCCTAACAAACTCTTAAAGACAGTATTTTTCAATTTTATAAGTTTCGATAGGAGTTTATGTATAAAACCTCCCTTTAGGTCCAAGTGTATAAATATTATTCCAATGCAAGGAGAATATAAATTTTCTAGAACACTTAGATGAACATTTTGTCAATTTTCAAAGTTATTAAGGGGCATAACTCCTACAAAAATATTTCGACATGACTCATCTTCGAACTCCCTTGAGGTATCATTGAGTTAAAGCTACTGTATAAATATTATCCAAATCGGTCAAGAAATAAATTTGCTAGAGCGCTTACATGAAAATTTTGTCAATTTTCTAAGTTATTAAGGGGCATAACTCCTACAAAAATATTTCGACATGACTCATCTTCGAACTCCCTTGAGGTATCATTGAGTTAAAGCTACTGTATAAATATTATCCAAATCGGTCAAGAAATAAATTTGCTAGAGCGCTTACAAGGTGGACGGACGGAAGCACGGCACGACGGACGGACGGACACTCGGCATTACCATATCCCCCACATCGCGTTGCGGCGGGGGACAATAAAAAGTGTTGGACTTCTTCATATTTAAATAATTTCTTAATCTGTTTACCCTTTCGTGTTTATAATTAACTTTGGTGTTATTTGATAATCAGACATTATGATACATTTCATTACCATTTTTTAAATAATTCATGTCTGAACATACCCAGTCGGGCGATTTTTACTTCAATAGCCTCAGAAGCTGATTTTGGTGCTAGATATTTTTTAAAAGTCTTCTTACTGGACTGTGAGAATTTCAATTTTAGCAAAATAGCATACAATTATCCAATAAATCTATTTCCCTAGGACACTCATTGTGTTGACCTTTTCATATATCCTCATCTCACAGGACCCCAGGGCCATTATTTATTTAGGGGATAGGCCTCCTGAGTGGATTTTAGTGTCCGATTACTCGTAACATTAGTAAATCCTTTAACCTAGGAATAAATAATTATGAAGGCTATGCGACATACATCCTGTAAGAATATCATCTTACATCAATTATCTTAGAAATTATGGTGGACTAAAATGGACCAAAAGTATCAAATTTGCAATCTTTACAATCCGTTATATCTGCTCAAATTTTTTTTCCAATATGAATGCATACTTCCCTAAAGATTCATTGAAACATAATTGACATACAAGAGTGGACACACTAAATGTCTCGCCTGAGTATGCACATGGACACAGAATAATGATTATCTGATAACCGACATTGCAAGTCAAAGGATTTATTTGTTTTAGTTGGGGTTTAACGCCGTTTTCAGCACATTTTGGCCATTTCGCGGCAGCCAGTTTTTATTTGTGGAAGAAGCCAGAGTACCCGGAGAGAACCACCGACCTTCGGTAGGAAAATTAGCAATCCTTGTCAATTAAGATCGGAGTTGAACACACCCCGCCACAGGTGAGATTCAAACTCACAACCCCAGCGTTGACAGGCTAGTGATCAGTAATAGTCATGGCGAACTACCTAGACCACTCGGCCACCAAGTACTGGTCAGGTGATATGTCTGAAAAATTACATGCATGTCATTGAAGCTTAAAACTGTCCAAGGCGAGCTGACAGGTCTCAGACTGGTATGTACCCACTAAAAACTATCTATAGACCAAAAATGGGGGGTCTATATAATACATTTATAACATTTGTTGAGAAATGGATTTATTTGTAAAAATGGGACAAGAGTCACTCAAGCCTAAAATTGAGGTCAATTTGGATATAGGTATTATAGTGATTAAATTATACAGCTACAGAAAAATTTTCTTAATCATGAAAACGTGACTCAAGTCTGAAATTCAAGTCAAGGTCTCACTCAGACAGCTATGTACCCACCAAGCAGTATCTATAGACCAAATATGGTTGGTCTATGTACAAATGTATTGCAATTGCTGAGAAATGGATATAATCCCAAAATGTTTAAAAAGTCAGTCAAGCATGAAATAGAGGTCAAAGGTCAGGTGTCAGATGTTAAAGTGGTATACCCACTAAGAACTTCTATCAACCAAATACTGTGGGTGTAGTTACAAATATAGTAGTTTCTGAGAAAAAGACTAAATCATGAAAATGTATATTAAGTCACTCAAGCATGAAATTCAGGTCAAGATCAGCTGACAGGTGTTAGACTGGCATGTATCCACTAAGAACTATCTACAGACCAAATATGATGGGCCTCGGTAATACAGTTACAGCTGAGAAATGGACTTAATCTAAAAAATGTGACACAAGTCACTCAAGCATGAAAATAAGGTTATGGTCCAGAGACAGGTGTCAGACTGGCATGTACCCACTAAGAACTATCTATGATGAGATATCGTTGGCTTAGGTATTACAGTTGCTAAGAAATGGACTTAATCACTCACCCATGAAATTGAGGCCAAGGTCAAAAGGCAGGTGTCATACCGACATGTACTACTGACCAAATATGGTGGGACTATATATTAAAGAAATGTGACAAAAGTCACTCAAGCATGAAACTGAGGTCAAAGTCCTTGAGACAGACTTGCATGTACCCACTAAGAACTATCTGTAGACCAAACACGGTGTGTCTATTTATTAAGTTGCTGAAAAATAGACTAAATCAAGAAACTTGGATGAAAGTCACTCAATATGAAATTGAGGTCAAGGTCCAGAGACAAGTGTCAGACTGGCATGTACCCACCAAGAACTGTCAATAGACCAAATATGGTGGGTTTAGGTATTACAGTTTCTGAAAAATGGACATACAAGCCGTCAAAATTCAGTATGGACAATGCTTGGGCGAGTAAACTGACCTGCGCAAAGACTACCTTGGAAATTGCATATGTCACGATGAAACAAACACTCACACGCGAGAGACAGCAATTGACCACGTCACGCTGAACTTGTACAAACATCCAATCAAATCAAATCATGTTTAACACCCACACATCCCAGTTCAGTGAATGGATTTAGAAATAGTAAACAATGAAACGTGTAGGATAGAAAACAAAATAAATGATCGATATTAGATGCTTTATCAAAATATAATTGTAACATAAAGAAAGAATTCGCATCGTAGTAGGGTGCAAAAATATAAAAATTTATGTCATCAGTGAATTGATAGGAGCACTGAGGGTAATCAAGAGAAATATTTGATATTTTGATTATTTAAAAATTTCTTACCATTTCCAAAACTTATTTCGGGTATTATTCTTAATCTTTCTACAGTTACAATATACTTTTTTTTAATGTATCCCACAAATATTTTTTCCTGAACCTTTCTTTCAACTTCTAACTTTAAATGCATAAACATAAGTCTATGTATCATTTTTTCATCATATACATGTATTTAAATTTCAAACATGTCTAAATATAATGTGCACAAAACACGTTTAAATTGAGCACGCTTTACGTCATATGCTTAAAATTTGTGGTTTTGTTTGTTGTAACTTATAGCACGTGCTGTTTACTATTTTCTTCTTGTACGTAGTAAAACATTTTACAGGTAAGTAACCACATCTTGACAAAAGCGTGTATAGTAAAAGCGTGGGTACACAACAAGCCTTTTGTGGTAATTGTTATAACTCTCCACAACAAACAGAAAATCTCGTGCAAAACCGAACTAATCCACCACCCACATTTGAATATACCACCAAGGCGGTGCTTTGCAGCATTTTTTGGCACGATAATAATTCGTTTTTATATTTATATCGCGATTTGTAAGTATTGATCATTTGATTGATTGAATTTGTATGCCGAATTTCTTACTTGATTCAAAGAAATAGTAAAACTTGATTTCATTTATTTATACTTTGAATGGGAATTTCCTTCATTTGCGCACATCAGTTGGGGCATTATGTATTACTCTTCCGAAGCAATTGGTCCGTCGTATTTGATGTCGTGGAGAGAGTTTGTGCAGGTAAGTGATTGGTTTTTAAATTGTGACGTACAATGTTTATGTCTTTTTCGAATGAGTTTTGTGGGCGCAGGTTCAGATCTTTGTCCATACTGAATTTTGACGGATTGTAACCACTTAAGACTAAATCAAGAAACTTGGATGAATGTCACTCAAGCATGAAATTAAGGTCAAGGTCAAAAGGCAGGTGTCAGACCGACATGTACCCACCAAGAACTATCTATTGACCAATTACCGTTTTTTGGTATGTATAGTGCGCACATTTATACCCTGGGTCATGTTTCTTGTAAGAGGGGTGCGCGTTATACATGCCTACAGACATTTTCCTAAGTCTTTTTTCAGGTCCAAACTCCGACAAAGAAATTTCCAGGAGAAGTGAAGAGTACGGAATATTTTTGCTAAAACGTCGATTATTTTTATGTTTTACATGTTATATTTGTAATATCTATCTTATTGTTCTTGATTTGTCATGTTTTATTAAAATAAAATACATTTTATATCTCTGTAGTTACGTTTATCGTGTAAATTTGGTCATCTGTTTGCAATCCGGAAGTTTGTCATGTCTTAATAAAGAAACAACAAAGCTTTTGATGTCGGTAAAATTGGCCTCAGTGTTTCTTGTTGTCATAACTTACTGTTTTTGTATGTGTTCATCATGGAGAGTAAACGTTGAGTGTATGAAAATTGAATAAACGACGCTCGTTTTGAAAAGATGAACCGCCATTTTTTCTAATGTATCATGCGATCGCAAGTCATGTGACTTAATATTGTAAAGTGATGATTTAGTCTATGAGAAGTTTCTTTTTTTTATAAATACTTTTCTACTTTGTATTTTTTAAACAACTGATTAAAACCTTTCAAGAAATTATGATTGAAAACATGATAATCCCATAACTGTTACCTGAACGAATTTAATTAGGAACAAGGTGAACCTGTCATTGATTTGTTTTGACATCGATTAGACCCATTGATTAAGATGTGATAATCCGGATTAAAAGCTAGAATCAACAAACAAAAAATAAAAATAATGAGATTTTAACAATTTATTTCAGCATATAAAATCTTATTTATTTGTCAGAATATTTGCAATTTCGTATGAATTACGTATTCTGTATGGAATTCTCCGAAATCGGTGTCCATTTAGAAAACTTCCAGATTAGGGTTAGGGTCACAAGAAAAGTATACTGCAGCAAACCTTATACGATAAGCTATCTGTGGACCATAAATCTTAATTGTAGGTATTATATGTGCAAATGCCCTGTCAATGACCGTTTGGGGATAACCTCTCCGGAAGAAGAAGGTGGACATCTTGTCACACTGCCGTCTGAAATCCTCTTCATTGCTGCAGATGCGTCTAAGTCTAAGAAACTGAGATTTAGGGATGGCATCTTTGCAAGACTTAGGATGACAAGAGGAATAGGTCAGGTAGCAGTGTGCGTCGGTAGGTTTATAAAAGACTTTTTCTATACATCACAACGTCAAATATATTATTTTACTTATTTTTACTATATAGTTTTACTATCTACCTTGCCATTTATGTATTTTCTATGAAGTACGTTTACTGACACACCCACGTCAAATAATTTTTTGTTTTTGTTTATATTTTATGTACGGACTCAGTCTTGCTCTGGGTTTCAAAGAGTCAACACCTTTTTATTTTTATTTTTTACATACTCGTGATCAAGACCATATTGGTCGAAACGTTGAGTATTTTTAACTTTTTAGTTTATTGTTGTTTTTTACTATTTTATATTTGGTTTTGTTCGACTTGTGTATTTCATACATTTTAGTTGTTTTATGCCCCTTTTGACAGCTCATCATTTCCATTTATTTTTCTTGTTATCTATTTTTAACAATACCGGCGTAAAACTACCTACGAATATTGTGTATAATACTGGTAGAACCAGTATTTTGATTGAACAATACCAGTTCTTCTAGTAGTCTGGACTTGACAATACTAGAGGTTCTAATATTCTTTTACAAAAATTTTACTAGTATGGCCCTATACAATACTGGTAATTCTAGTATTGTATGCGGTACAATACTTTTATTTCCGTTATTGTTAATTCAACAATACTAGATTTTACCAGTATTTTTTATTGAACAATGCCAGTTCTTCCAGTATTCGAGAATTGAAAATACTGGATGTGCTATTATTCTTTTGATCACTCAATTGAAACGTTTGCATTTAGATTAAAAGTAGGATAAATTTCACAATTTCTCAATGGCCAAGGCAAATTTCTTCTTGCTACCTTTTGCATGTTTATTTTTAAATTCATACAATTTGATCAACTTTTGATTGTCAACATTTTGCATTGACAGAGATATATCCCAATATTTCTGAACCGTTTACGAGAACTGATTTTATTGTATGGTATTGTAACAAGATGGTTGGCTGCTCCTTGCTACGGGGTCACAGTTTTATGCTTAAAACTGTTATAAAAACGCTGCAGTCAGTTATGACAGTAAACTTAGCTCTGGCACTGAACCATACCAAACTCAGTCATGTTAAATAATTTAATAATCCAGCATGTAATAACTATTTTAACAATAGATGGGTAATGTCAGCATAACAGTCAGACTCTAACTGCCAATCCAAAAATGAAATATAATATTTATACCCTAAGTCAAACAATGCTCAAATTGAGTTGACACTTGATATGACTTAATTAACATAATTGATATAAATTGAATTAATATAATTACAGAAAACATATGTCACTAATTAATAGCACTGAGATGAAACAATTAAAGACCCTACATGAGAAGCAGATAATTAACTAAATGTGAAATTAACGAAATATGTAAAAATGTCCAAAAAGATGTCAGATAAAATTTTGTGTCACCAAGTGACTTTTGAACAAAATTTTATCTGACATCTTTATTAGTTATTACATTCTGGATTATTAAATTATTTAACACAACTGAGTTTGGTACTGTTCAGTGCCAGAGCTAAGTTTATGCCTTCTGCGTCATCAACTCACTGCAGCATTTTTATAACGGTTTTACGCATAAAATGAACTTTGACATTATCCACCGTAGAAAGGAGCGACCAACCTCTTTGTTACATATGGTGAAGAATCCAGGCATATGGACTTCTTAGTTCATTACTAATCCGATACCAGCTTCAGTTTCCAGTCCACAGTGAGTTTTATTTGCAACATCATTGAGCAAAATGGAATTCAATCTTTGCCTACTGTGGATAATGTCAAATTTCATTGCCAGCAAATACAACCATGTGGAAAGTGTGGATAACTTCACAGAAGAGGTTTCTGTTTTGCTTTCAATAAGAACTGTTATAAATGTGACAGAAAGGGACATTATGCTAGAATCTGTTTCACCTGTGTCCAACCTGCAAGACCAAGTATAAGACAACAACCCCACCAGACGAAAAAATCAAAATCCAGCCGAAAACAAGAAAGAGACTCAACCAGATATCAGGCCTACACGGAGCGCAAAAATTTGCAGCAAGCTTTGCCATTTTCCAATGTGAGGCAGTCTCAGTTTGTGAATTCTTTGGACATTACGAATGCAATTAAAATAGAACTGAATAGTTTAAAACAGAAATTGTCAGAAGAGATAAGAAATGGTGAAAAACAGCAAAAAGTGATCAAAGACTTAAGATCCCAACTAACTGATAAAACCAATCTGAAATTAGAGAGAGACCAACTGTATCAGGACATTTGTCAGCTTCGTAAAGAACTGCAATACATTAAAGATCAGCAACAAATTGCTACAGTTGGTGACATTCAGGAGTAAAAGGACGAAATACAATCTATGGTGGACGGTATAAAATATAAGGACAAAATCATTGACAGTTATACAAAAGGATTTGATGAAAATCGTCAAGAATTTTGTGAGAGAATACAAGAATTGGAATGTGAAAGAAAAGGTTTCAATGCAAAAATTGAAAACTACAGTATTCTATAGAACAATTACAAAAGCAGAATGACATCAAGGATAATATCATCAGTGAATCGCAAAGGAAAAATGATCATCTGTACAAAAGACTTTGCAACAACAGAAGAGGAGGACGATTTCATTGATGTGGAAACATAAGAACAAAAGTCATCTGGTGACAGTATTATAACAAGAGGCTCAGTGGGCTGAGCCTGTATCGCTCACCTGGCAGTCACAAACTTTTGATTTGACTGACTAGATTGATTTCTGGAAACTTTGTAAATGATCTTCTATAAATGCTTCATACCAAGTATAGGTTCAATGGCCAAACGGTTTCAGAGGAGAAGTTTTAAATTTAGACCGATCAGAACATAGTGGCAATTTTGTTTCACGGACTAGAAAGATTTATGCAAAGTTTGTAAAGGACCTTCCATAGATGCTCCATACCAACAAGAGGTTCTGTGGGCTGAGCCTGTATCGCCCATCTGGCACTCACATACTTTTGATTTGACAGACTAGATTGATTTCTGGAAACTTTGTAAATGATCTTCTATAAATGCTTCATACCAAGTATAAGTTCACTGGCCAAACGGTTTCAGAGGAGAAGTTTTAAATTTCGACATTTCAGAACATAGAAAGGTTTCTGGCGGCAATTTTGATTCACGGACTAGAAATATTTATGCAAAGTTTGTAAAGGACCTTCCATAGATGCTCCATACCAAAAATCAGTTCATTTGGCTTTACGGTTTCAGAGGAGAAGAACTTTTAAATTTCGACCAATCAGAACATGTAAATGCTCATGACAGCCATTTTGTTTCACGGACCGGGAAGATTTATGCAAATTTCCTAAAGGACCTTCCATAGATGCTCCATACCAAAAATCTCATCATCACCATTCACTAAGGATACCATGTTTACTTTAAAAACCAAATATTGTTGAAATCCGAGCAAGTGTAAAAAATGGCGGGAAAATGGCAGCCATTTTAAAAATGGCCATCCAAAACAAACTTTCATCATCACCATTCAACTTGGGATACCATGTTTACCTTGAAAGTAGCTTTCATCTTCATTTTCTTTCTATAATTCAGGAAAAAATAGCAAAAAACAGCATTTTGACCCCTATGTTCTATTTTTAGTAAGGGCGGACATGTTTTTTGACCAATCAAAAATACAAGCATTAACTTTTTGCAGGATACCCTAAGGAACAATCTTACCAAGTTTCATTTGATTTTGAAAAGTAGTTTCAGAGAAGAAGATTTTTGAAATAATAACATAAAAAAAGGCCAAAAATGTCAAAAATGGCAATAACTCTAACATCAGTTGACAGATTTTCACGAAAATCAGCACACAGGTAGCTCTCATCATGCTCACACTTTCAACCTGCCAGAATTTGCCGTAACCTAATGATTTTTGAGATATTTGCGAAAAACTGTTGTTTGACCCCTATGTTCTATTTTTAGTAACAGTGGCCATGTTTTTTGACGGATCAAAAATCGAAGCATATACTTTGTGCAGAATACCCTAAGGAACAATCGTGCTAAGTTTTATCCAAATCCATTCAGTAGTTTCAGAGGAGGAGATGTTTGAAAAATTGTTAACGAAGACGACAGACGACGACGACAGACGCCAAGTGATGAAAATAGCTCACATGGCATTTTAGGCCAGATGAGCTAAAAAGCATTCGATTTCATTAAATAAAAATAATCAAAACAACTTCTTACCTGCCTTGATAAGTCCTCCCAACATCAAGTCAGTGTAGTTTGAATGATATTTATTTAAAATGATCAATTGCAACACAACAAGAAATTTTTTTAATTTATGACAAGCAAATGAAATAATATCTATAATTACATATTATGTCAGATACATTGATGTCTTCCTTGTATCAATATTATATTAAATCTACAATATATTGTAAGGACAGAAAATAAAAGAATTAAAAGATAAAACACCACATTAATAAAGATATCTGAGTTGCATATATAGAAAAATAGATTCTTAATTTCTTTTTAAAACAAGAACACCTACAAAAAAGAAAAATATGCAACTGGACAGTCATGATCCCAGGCCAGGAGCAATAATACCCTTTGAAAATGAATTTAACTGGTTAACAAAAATATACCTGTATTTATATTTAAATTTGAGATGGATAAGTTTACAGTTTTAGAAATTACGATATAACACATCCGCGAAATCACAGAACGAAATCAGCGTCATCTTTTGATAGATATCATCTTGAAACAAAGTTTCTTCTCTTGGTAAGAGACCTTGTCGACCTTTTAGGGGTCAATAACAAAAGGATTTTTCTCTTTCATTTTCATTCATTTGCATAAGGCTAGGCAAAATTCAATATACATATAGAAATTTAAGGATATGTGGTAAGCATCAATGAAATTATCATGGCCTCTTTGACCCTTTTATTTTGGAAACAGTGAAAGATACAAAAAAAACTTTTGTTGGATTTTTCGTGAGGAATAATTTTAAAAAATTCAAATCCGATGAAGAATTAAAAAGTTTCAAAAATTAGCGTGTCACCTTATATCTCAATCAAAGTGCATAGCACTGGTAGGGTTAGGTTGCTAGCATTTGACTTTTATTTGTACAAACATTGCTGATGATTATTTCAATGCTTTTTGTTTGTACAATGTATTGCAAAATAGGTTTTGGTATTGAATTCTTTTTATTAACAGTATTATTTACAAGGAAATATATCAATTATGAAAGTTAACGAGCTCTGCGGGAAAAGTGTCTATTATATAATAATGTTCCTGTGGGTAGGTGACTGATTTTTTTTTAAATTGACAGCATATGTATTTCTTTGGTTTCAAAATATACAGTGATTTTTTAAAACGTATATTTTCGCAACACAGTGTATCTGAGCTGAAGGTTCTACTACTCAACTTTACTGCGCATGTCTGTACATAAATATGCACTAATCAATCAAAGAAAGCACGAGTCGGCTAACGTTTCTTGAATTATCACTCTAAATTGAATTTTTTTAAAAAGTCAAACGCATAATAATGATTTGATGAATTAAAATAAACAGAAATCAAAGGTCTTCAAGTTATTAAGGTTATATAACTAGAGGCTCTCAAGAGCCTGTGTCGCTCACCTGTATCTAATGTAATTTGGAAATTATGTAAAATTATATAATGATTGAGACCAAGATTGGTTTAATTTGACACAGTATTTAAAATTAAAAACAGGTCATCTTAGTGTAGTCTTACAATAGCTACTTAAGACATCTTATCATTATTATTTTTGAATATGTGGTCAGGTTGTGACCATTCAGAATTTTTTTTACAATTTTCTGATAGACTTCTAAACATCTTGGATGATGGATCGGCAACAAAGTAACAACACTTGGTCAGCACCTTATAAGGGTTCGTTCATGCCACATTTAGTTTCATTCCATTCATTGGTTCTCTAAAAGAAGTCATTTGTAGGCATTTCCCATAGGGTCCTATGTTAAACTAAGTTCCCCGATGGCGGCCATCTTGGATGATGGATCGGCTACAAAGTAACAACACTTGGTCAGCACTTCATAAGGAATATTCATGCTCTGTTTTGTTACATTCCATTCAGTGGTTCTCTAAAAGAAGTCATTTGTATGCATTTCCCATAGGGTCCAATGTTAAACTTAGTCCCCCGATGGCGGCCATCTTGGATAATGGATCGGCTACAAAGTAACAACACTTGGTCAGCACCTCATAAGGAACATTCATGCCAGATTTAGTTTCATTCCATTCAGTGGTTCTCTAAAAGAAGTCATTTGTATGCATATCCCATAGGGTCCTATGTTAAACTAAGTTCCCCGCTGGCGGCCATCTTGGATGATGGATCGGCTACAAAGTAACAACACTTGGTCAGCACTTCATAAGGAATATTCATGCCATGTTTGGTTTCATTCCATTAAGTGGGTCACTAAAAGAAGTCATTTGTATGCATTTCCCATAGGGTTCTATGTTAAACTAAGTCCCACGCTGGCGGCCATCTTGGATTATGGATCAGCTACAAAGTAACAAAACTTGGTCAGCACCTCATAAGGAACATTCTTGCCATGTTTGGTTTCATTCCATTCAACGGTTCTCTAAAAGAAGTCATTTGTATGCATTTCCCATAGGGTCCTATGTTAAACTAAGTTCCCCGCTGGCGGCCAGGCCTAAATTAAAATATTGTTTGTTTGCATTCTCCTACCCAGAATTTTTTATGTGGGTAGGTAGGTAGGTAAATTATTTTATTTTTTTTCTCGAAAAATATTTTGGATGTTTATATAATAGTATGAAGGTAGGGAGCCTCGTAATCTTTTATCTCTGCATATGCATGCATTTATGTGTCACTTGCTATAACCTTCACCTCTTTAACTTGTATACCTTCGAAACATTTCAATGTACTACCGGAAATCAAAACCGCATGTAACCCGGAAATCAGCACTCGATTCTAAACCGCAACCGGCAAAATTCCGGAATAAAAAAAAATGTTTTCAAAAACGGCAATAAAATTATTTGGGTCGCGGCGATTTTTTTTGGTCGGTCGGCTGACAGCAAACAAACAATATTTTAATTAAGGCCCCATCTTGGATGATGGATCAGCTACAAAGTAACAACACTTGGTCAGCACCTCATAAGGAACAGTCATGCCATGTTTGGTTTCATTCCATTCAGTGGTTCTCTAGAAGAAGTTCAAAATGTAAAATGTTAACGACGACGACGGACGCCAAGTGATGAGAAAAGCTCATAATTTAGTTAAAAAAAATTGTGCCGCAGGTAAATTTGTTCTACGCCTGAAAAAAAACTAATCCTCAAGAAAAACAAGAAGATTTTTGAAATTTCAGCCAATCAAAACACATTATTGGGCCTGGCAGCCATGTTGAATATTCGATCAGCACCAAAATTACAAATTCTGTAAAGGACCTTCGCAGGAACATTGCTGCCAAGTTTGGTTCCATTTGGTTCAGTGGTTTTTTAGAAGAAGATTGAAATGTGAAAAGTTAACGGACGGACGACGGACGCAAAGTGATGGCAAAAGCTCACCCTGGCTTTTAGCCAGGTGAGCTAAAAAGACAAAGTTTGGACAATTGTAGAAGGGGGTCATTTCTATTTACACTACATTGCGCATGTGCAGGTAGATCAGAACGTAAACATTCAAGCTTTCAATTAAAATAAACCCATTATACCTTCGATAATACAGTTTTCTAAATTAATGATAAACACAGTGTTTTTCAATCTTAATGTGCAAGTTGTCGGAATTTCAAATAACCTGTATGCAATTCTATCACTGACCAACAGGTTTGACAAAATGAAGTCACGATGATCAGGTCAAAAGGTTAATCAAATACACAAAAAGAACGTAAACATTCAAGCTTTCAATTAAAATAAACCCATTATACCTTCGATAATACCGTTTTCTAAATTAATGATAAACACAGTGTTTTTCAATCTTAATGTGCAAGTTGTCGGAATTTCAAATAACCTGTATGCAATTCTATCACTGACCAACAGGTTTGACAAAATGAAGTCACGATGATCAGGTCAAAAGGTTAATCAAATACACAAAAAGAACGTAAACATTCAAGCTTTCAATTAAAATAAACCCATTATACCTTCGATAATACCGTTTTCTAAATTAATGATAAACACAGTGTTTTTCAATCTTAATGTGCAAGTTGTCGGCATTTCAAATAACCTGTATGCAATTCTATCACTGACCAACCGGTACATCGAATCACCGAAAACCTCCCGCAAACACCGAAAACCTCCCGTAAACACCGAAAACCTCATATAATATTACCTAAACCTCATCAAATGTTGCGAAAACCACATCCATTCGATCGGTGTGCCAGTTTTACATCCAGAAAACATAATTTTACTAATATTGTATAAGAAATGTGACTTTTATGCATGATTTTCTAAACATAGTGCATTCTATATTAAATCAAAATGGCTGATCGAAAACCTCCCGAAACACCGAAAACCTCATATAATATTACCTAAACCTCATCAAATGTTGCGAAAACCACATCCATTCGATCAGTATGACAATTTTACATCCAGAAAACATAATTTTATTAATATTGTTTAAGAAATAAGACTTTTATGAATGATTTTCTTAGACATAGTGCATTCTATATTAAATCAAAATGGCGGATCGAAACACCGAAAACCTGATATAATATTACCTAAACCTCATCAAATGTTGCGAAAACCACATCCATTCGATCGGTATGACAATTTTACATCCAGAAAACATAATTTTATTGATATTGTTTAAGAAATAAGACTTTTATTAATGATTTTCTTAGACATAGTGCATTCTATATTAAATCAAAATGGCGGATCAACGTATAGATTAATGCCTGAAGGTAAATTAAAATTAATTATTGTGTATATTATAAACCAATATTTGTACTCTATGGTTTTAATCAACTTTAACTGCCAATTAAACATTAAACAAAAACTAAGAAAGTTGTATTGTATAACTGTGGTTATAGCCCAATTAGCATAATTGTTTAGAAAAAGATGAAAGATGGTTACTTATTATAATTAGAAAAAAAATTCTCAAAAATTGTGTTTTTATAAAATGGATATGAGATTTATGTTTTCTTTAATTTAAATTTACTAAATCTAGAAAGTGTGTGTAGCAAGTTTGCAAAGATTTAAACCCAACTTACTGGATTACTCAATAAAAAATACATTTTGTTATATAAAAATGCTATATTTACTTATATTTATTATGGCTTCATCATTTAGCTTAGTCTACTGGAATTGTCAAAATTTTAGGATTAATAGCCCAGAATTTGTTTGGGAAATCAGCAAAATGAAGAATCCACCTGCTATTATATGCTTACAAGAAACCTGGTTTTCATCTGAAGATGATATTATCGAAATAAATGACTACACAATAGCAAACTACTCCACTAGAGGTGTTAAACATGGGGGGGGGGGGGGGGGCGGCTATTTATTGCAGAAATAATCTATCTTATACAAAGGTTAATATTAATGGTAATTTTGAGCTATCAGCCATTGACGTCACACTCAATGGGAAAAAATTATTGATTGTAAATTTATATGACCCTAAATATGAGGCAGTCCAACAGGACTATGATAATATATTCACACAGTTTTATTGTGAATTCTTACTTTGTGGGGATTTCAACGCACATCATTATCTCTGGGGCAGCAAAAAGATTAGTACAAAAGGTAGACAATTGTACGAGTCTATTGTTACCAACGACATATGTATACTGAACGACTGTTCAGGTACACGTATTGACCCAGTAAATTTAGCAATGACTAATATTGATTTATGTTTTTGTTCCCCAAGTATAGCCCATAAATTTATATGGTCTGTAAATCATGATACAACATGTGGTAGTGACCATTTCCCTATATTTGTTACTAGCAATGATAATATTACTACTAACACTAACCAAAATAGCTTTAGATGGAACTACAAAAAAGCCAATTGGGCTGAATTTAGTTTAAACTGTTATATCCAAATTACTGAAGATTTAATTTCAGATAATATTGATGATACGAATACCTGTATAACTAACAATATTATTAATATAGCCTCCAAATATATACCAACTAAGAAATATAGGGAAAATCGACCATGTACGCCATGGTGGAATGATAAATGTAGTTTAGCAGTTAAGGAAAGAAACAAATGTAGAAATAGAGCTCAACATTCTGGTAGGGGGGATGATTTCATTTTATATAAGGAAAAACAGTCATACTGTAGAAACCTAATTCGTAAAACACAGAAAGATTATTGGGAAAATTACTGTTCAAATTTAAATAGCGATACAAAAACATCGGAGTTGTGGTCCAATATTAAAAAAAATGCTGGGTAAAAGTAATAGTAAAAAAGCTATCCCTACTCTTAAGGTTAATGACAATATTTACGAAAACACCAAGGCTAAAACAGATATTTTTGCAAAAATATTTAGCAATGTCAGTAGTGATGATAATTCTGACTCTTCCTTTAGAAAACACAAAGACGAATGTATGAATGACCCAATGTATGAGTTTTCACACGACTTTACTGATAACACTGATTCAATTAATGAACCATTTACTTTAACAGAATTTAAAGATGCTATTTCAGATACGAATAGTTCGGCGCCAGGTAAAGATAAAATTAGCTATGAAATGTTTAAACATTTCACAGACAGAACTTTAAGTGTATTACTTTTACTTATTAACAATATTTGGTTTTTGCAGAAAATTCCCATAGATTGGAAACATTCAGTTATTGTCCCTTGTTTTAAATTGGGGAAAAACCCAAATGATCCTCTCTCGTATAGACCGATTGCCCTTACATCTAATTTCAATAAAATATTTGAAAAAATGGTTAACAATCGGCTGCGCTAGTTTTTAGAAAAAAACAATATTTATTCTGGTAACCAAAGCGGATTCAGATAATAAATCATAATACTGTAGAACAATGTATTAGGCTAGAAAACGATATACAAAAATCTTTTGTTAAGAAACATATAACGGTTGGTGTTTTTATAGATTTTCAAAAAGCCTTTGATATGCTTTGGAAAGAAGGACTGCTTTTCAAAATGAAAAACTTAGGAATAAAGGGAAACTTACTGGCTTATGTCTACAATTTATTAAGTAACAGAACATTACAGGTAAAAATTAATAATATTTTTTCTGATATTCACACTGTACAAAACGGAACCCCCCAAGGAAGTTGTATTAGCCCCACACCCTTTAATATTATGGTAAGTGATCTATCAAATAATGTTAATAATTGTAGCATGTCACAATTCGCTGACGATAGTGCAATATGGAAATCAGGAGCAAGTGTAAAATTTTTACAAAAGAAAATTCAAGAAGACTTAGATAATATTTTAAAATTGTGTAAAACATGGGGATTTCTTGTTTCAGGATCTAAAACTGTAGCTGTCATATTTGGGAAAAAGTAAAAACTTGGTTCAATAACACTGAAACTCGGTCCTAATACATTACAAATTGTGAAAGATGTGAAATTTCTAGGAATCAACTTAAACACTCTACTATCAGGTTTAAACTTTAATATAATCTACGAATATGTTAAATCAACCAAAAGATTTGTTAATTACTAAATTATAAAAAAATTAAATTTTTCTTCTGTTAATTAATTAAACCGCTGGTGACAGTCTTTGATCCAGTAAACTTGAGGACGGACAGCAGTTGGATATTGTACCTATTCCAGATGTATATACCTATGATCCAAAATTGTAGAAAGGATATATACAGACACTTGCTGATCGCGTGAAGCTCCTACGCTATGATCCGAGGCCCATGGTTCACGTAAGCTTGGGACATTGAAATTTATTTGATTGGATTGCGTGGACACCACAGCCCACTAATACCTGTGTGTGTCCATGCAATCTATCACTCTCTACTATTTTTCCGTTTTTTGGTCCCAGGACTACGAGAGCTATATCTACTTTTATTTGTTATTTTTCTAGAATAGAGACATTTATATCTCTATTTCCCCTATATGCGATATACTTGGCCAGTATACCGTGCAGGGCATCGGACAAGTGTGCGGTCTCCCCAGTCGGCATCTCAAAAATTTGACTTCTTACTCATGGTCGGTGACTATCACGCGCCGTCGGTCAGTGCGGGCACTCGAGGTAAAAACAATGCCTCTGTCCGTCCGCCATATTGAATTACAGGTAATATGAAATGCACTATGTCTGAGAAAATCATTCATAAAAGTCTTAATTCTTAAAAAATATCAATAAAATTATGTTTTCTGGATGTAAAATTGTCATACCTGTCGAATGGATGTGGTTTTCGCAACATTTGATGAGGTTTAGGTAATATTTTATGAGGTTTTCGGTGTTTCGGGAGGTTTTCGATCAGCCATTTTGATTTAATATAGAATGCACTATGTTTAGAAAATCATGCATGAAAGTCACATTTCTTACACAATATTAATAAAATTATGTTTTCTGGATGTAAAACTGGCACACCGATCGAATGGATGTGGTTTTCGCAACATTTGATGAGGTTTAGGTAATATTATATGAGGTTTTCGGTGTTTCCGGGAGGTTTTCGGTATTTCCGGGAGGTTTTCGGTGATTCGAGGTACCCCTGACCAACAGGTTTGACAAAATGAAGTCACGATGATCAGGTCAAAAGGTTAATCAAATACACAAAATACCATCAGAATTACAAGAAGAATAAGCAAATAATGTGCAAAATATGTTCTGTATAAGTTAACAATCACGTTCACAACAAAAATGGAACTTACCTTTGAAATCTTTTGAAAATAAACCTGATTGTAATCCTTCCCAAAATATCCGTGCAAATTCAAAATCCTTACGCCGATAGCATTGTACACTTTAAAAGGTGCGAATACTTTACACGGCTTTCAAAACAAAAAGGAAATCGTCAATAAAACACACATCTTTTATTAAATAACTGGACAATTACACTTCTCGGTGTGTTTCAGTTACATTTCTATTAAAAAACAACTGCACCAGCAACAACAAATATTAGGACTATTTTACCGCGGAATGTTTATTTTCTTATATGATATTCCAATATAAACATAGTCGTAATTCGAAAACTATAGAGGTTGCTTTGCGCATGTGTCATCTCAAAATCGAGATAAAAAGCTGCTTAACTAGCCTTGCTTAAGCTTCAATCCTAGATAAGCTTGCATATTTACTCATAAAAACATAGTTTCAAAAACTTCTGGTCCAACTTTTTCCACAAAACACCAGATTTCCAAAGTTTCCTTCATTGTCTAACCAAACGACCGACGGCATAAGGGTTTTGGTTGCTTAGCAACCTAACCCTAAAAACCATAAGCGATATAGATAAAAACGGATGGAAAGTGATTTTTTTTCCAGCAAGGAACAGTTTAGCATAATATATTATTGGAGAATTTTTTATGATTTATAACAATTTATTATCTTCGGGAATAGTAAATTATCCCCGCGAACAATACCAATTGTGCTATTACTAGCTAGAGGCGTTGTCATGAGCATAATGATTATTCTGACCAGCAGTTTCGAAGCTAATCATAAACACTGATGATAAATCCAGTGTTTAAAGGGTTGGGACATAACTCTGAGGATATATGAGCCTTTCACAAAGAGCAAAAATGTTTATAATTAAGGGCCAAGGATCTCAATGTCTTCCGATGATTTTTTACGAGGGAATACCCCATTCCCAAGGCAATGTGTAAAATCATTTATTGCATCTCCTTATATGCAATTAGAAATATATGTGATTATGGGGTATGGATTTAAATGGTTTATGAGATTTGAACATTGCGTATTAAAACGTGTTAAAGGGATAAACATTTTTTTCGGATTTTGAAATAATTGAAAATTATTAATTTGAGGGGCGAGGATGACCTTTTTTATCAATCTGTTTGTCTTATCAGGGGGAAAAAGAAAATAAATGATTTGGGGCAATGATTTCAATGCTTTAAAAGATAATTAAAGACTAATGATTCGAGGGGGGCAGGGATGAACCCTGTGGTAAATTAGGTATATATCAGTTCATGGGGAATAAGAAAATATACGGTTTAGGTGTCAGCTTTCATACAGATTTTTTATTTTATATAATTCAAGATAATTGGTTTAAGGGGATGAGAATGACGCCAATTGAGTATATTAATGAAGTATGTTTCATCTAAAAGGGAGACACGGTATTGTTTATATGCATTGCTCTCAGTGCTGCTATTATGCCGTTTCTTCATTATGATGCCACACTTAACCGTAGAAAAATTATGAAATAATTGAACACTATTGATTTAATGGGAGTGGTGATATCCCCTGGGGAAGCAAGGTATGTGTCATTTTGTGTGTCTTACCATGGGGAATAAGAAAATATATGGTTTAGGGGTGGGGATTTTAACGGCTTATTAGATAATTGGACATTACCCTACTGAAAGAATGAGGTACATGTCATTTAATGCATCTTGTTACGGAGAATAATAAAATATATGATTTAAAGCTATGGATTTCAATTGCAAATGAAATTTTTCAATACTATCAACTTTAGGGGGTGGGGATGAGCCCCCAAGAGAAATGAGGTATATGTTATTTAATAGGTGTTGCCATGGTATATAATAAAACATATGATATGAAATGGTTATTGGTCACTCTCAAAGAGTTTTTCGACAAAAAAAAGAATTCCTCATGGGGTCCTATAGTAAACCTCTAGCCCCTTTGAACTCCTCATTATACATCTCAGTGACCCCCATCAAAAAATGAATAGTATTAAGCACATCTAGAAACATTGACCTTTAATCATGGAAAATCTCAGATCCATATCTCTGACGGTTATTGAGAACTCCAACAAACAAAATCGGGGAGGAAGAAAAACATTTTTTGATAAAAATCGCAAATCAAAATCTATAAGTCTCCCACTTCCTTTGGGAGACTTAATTAGGTATCCCATGTCGGTGATTATACAAACAAACATCGGATTGCTGTGCATTTCACTAAAATTTTTCTGTGTCTGTTTAAACATTAACTTTTAAATCATCTTATTAAGTTTTCGGTCTTTCTCTAACAACATGTCCACCTCCAGTGCCGGTAGCGCTATTGTGCTCTAGTGTGTTGAAGCTTACTTTTCATGAATGTAGACATAATTTTCAGATAAAGGACATTTGATATCGTCTTTATTGAACTGTCACATATTACATTATTATGTCACAGAAGTCCATACCTGAAAAAATGGAGAAAAAAAAATAAAATCACTTTCCGACCTACCTACCCTATTTTTTTCTGGCCGGTAGCAGGAAACAAGACTATATTTTTTTTTTTGCCTAAGACATGCATCCATGAGTATTTGCTTACAGTGTTTAATCAATGGAAAATGTAAATTTAAAAAGTTGTTTTAAAGAATGTTTAATTGTTCTCATAGTACCCACTTTTATTTTCTTCATTGATTTTGTACATACACTAACCCTATCTCCCCCTCCCCTTTAAAAAATTTTTTTGGATGAAAATCTAGCAATCAATTCTTAAGGCGTGATTAGTTATTTTAATTTTCTTTTTCATTTTTATGATCCCCTCCAAAAAAACTAAAAAAACAAAATAAGTAAAAATCAATAAATAAAATAAACCAGAGGCTCCCAGGAGCCTGTATCGCTCACCTGATATTTCCATTTGTTCATTGCTAAAGGACCATGAGATTAACATCCATGCCTTGTTTGGTTTCAATTCATTCAGTAATTTCAAGAAGCAGTTTTTATGTTTTCCACATAGGGTCCTATGTTAAACTAAGTTCCTCGCAGGCAGCCATCTTGGATGACAGATTATCATCAAAGTAACAACACTTGGTTAGCATATCAAAAGTAACATTCATGCTATGTTTGGTTTGAATCCATTCAGTGGTTCTCTAGAAGACTTTTGTATGTATTTCCCACAGGGTCCTATGTTAAACTAAGTCCCCTACTGGCAGCCATCTTGGATTACAAATCTGCAGCAAAATTATAAATTTGGTACAGGACCATCATACAATCATTCAGGCATATTATCGATTCAATCTGTCAAACGGTTTCGAAGAAGTTGTTTGTACGTATTTCCCATAAGGTCCTATGTTAACTATGTCCCAAGGTGGTGGCCATCTTGGATTTATAATTGGCACCAAAATTATACATTTGGAAGAGGACATCTACACGGATATAGACACAAAAGAAAAAAATAAGTCGAAAGTCTCGGTAAAACTATGATCACAGAATATCCCAATATATATTATCTTTGTTTATTTTCTTTTCATCAAATGTCTTCAAATAACTTCAAAAAGGCCTACACAAACACAAGAAAAGACCAAACCAGTCCGAGGTAGTCATGTTTTTCAAGAAATTTATTGATTCTTCTTATTGATTGGCTT
Source organism: Mytilisepta virgata (assembly GCA_028015205.1). Classification (NCBI taxonomy): domain Eukaryota; kingdom Metazoa; phylum Mollusca; class Bivalvia; order Mytilida; family Mytilidae; genus Mytilisepta; species Mytilisepta virgata. The sequence continues at coordinate 48,214,330 of CM051520.1, forward strand.
GTTTTGCTTTGACACAAAACGTAATTCATAACTGAAATAGCCAACAACATATAGATCAAATTATAAATGTGGTTGTTAAATGGAAAAGATGGTTTTATCTAAACTCATTTGAAACGGATTTCTTGTGTTTAAAGCACCTGGCTTAATTTTTTGGCAGCTAACTGATGGGATCATTTGGCAACGGACTAATTGTGCTTTTTATTATTATCATTTATTAGAATTAAGAGAAAGAAAAGCTTGTGGCCGAACAAGCCAAAAAGAAGAAAACATTACCATCATGATGCTACATACAGAAAGACATCATTATTCGTGTGTTTCACATATTTATGTATTTATGATGCATGATATCATCATTAGAAATGAACTATGTTCCCTTATCCTTCAGTTACATTCATTTTTTACAATGGTAATTTGTGTGTAATTGAATTATATTTCAAGGCCATTCATTCAAGTTAAGATGAATTAAGTCTCATCACAAAAATCTTGGGAAGTAGCATGTATCTATATTATGCTTGGCTGAATTCAAGTTAAAAATAAAATATCGGAGACGATGAAGAAACATAAAACCTTGATAAATATAATGAAACCACTGGGTCAATTGAAACAAAACTTGGCAACAATGGTCCTTAGATGGTCCTCTTTCAGAATTGCATCAGATGAACTGGCCTGTCATCCAAGATGGCCGCCTGAGCCAAACATAGTTTAACATAGGACCCTATGGGAAATTTACTTAAAGATCTTCTTGTCTGAAACAACTGGGCCAATTGGAACAAAACTTAGCAGCAATGGTCCTTTGGTGATTGTATCAAATGACCCCAACCACCATCCAAAATGGCTACCAGAGCCAAACATTTTTAAACATAGTACCCTATGGGAGATCTTTTTGTCTAAAATAATTAATCTTGAATGCATTTTAGTATAGATTTATGATAACTCGAATAGACTTTATGAACCTGCTCCAGTAAAAAGCAAGGTAATAAAATTTATCGGTAATTCGTACATATCTTTTGATCTTTTTGCCTAATATTTTTGAGTATCACATACAGGCTGTATCACTGAAAATATTAGGAAATAGATTATGTGACGTAATGCGGAAGGATCTACTTATCTGATAGTCCAATGAAAATGAATACGGAAATTATTGATGACAAGTCGTCAATTCACGCAAATAGTCAATATTTTCCTTTCCCATTCATTGTCAAGAATGGGTTTCAAAATGATGTCGTGGGCCAATGATTGGGCAACCACATTACAAACTTCTTCCGCTATGGAAAAATAGTAGACATTAAAATGAAATGAAAAAGGGATATTTTTCAGAAAAAAATGAATTACCGATAAACAGAATAATAGGTAGTTTCGTTTTTGATACTGACTTTATCATTTGGAATATCTAAACTTGCCCTTCAGGCACATCTAGATATTCCAGATGATATAGTCAGTATCAAGAAGAATGGACACACTACATGTCTCGTATGAGTATGCACATGGACACAGAATAATGATTATCTGATACCTGACATTTTGCAAGTCAAAGGAAAACATGTGAAAAAAAATTGAGGTCAAGGTCAAAAGGCAGGTGTCATACGGACATGTATCCACTAAGAACTATTTATTAACCAAATAGGTGGGTCTAGGTATTAAAGTTGCTGAGAAATGGACCTAATCTCGAAAATGTGACAAAGTCACTCAAACATGCAATTGAGGTCAAGGTCCAGATACAGGTGTCATCTATAGACCAAACACGGATGGGTCTAGGTATTACAGTTGTTGAAAAATGGACTTAATCAAGAAACTTGGATGAAAGTCACTCAACCATGAAATTGAGGTCAAGGTCCAGAGACAAGTGTCATACTGGCATGTACCCATCAAAAACTATCAATAGACCAAATACAGTGGGTCAAATAAGTATTCCAGTTTCTGAGAAATGGACTTAACCATGAAAAAGTGAAAAAGTAACAAAGTCACTCAAGCATGAAATTGAGGTCAAGATCAAAAGACAGGTGTCAGATTGACATCTACCCACCAGAACTATCTATTGATTAAATACAGTGGGTCTAAGTATTACAGTTTCTGAGAAATGGACTTAACCATGAAAAAGTGAAAAAGTCACTCAAGCACAAAATTGAGGTCAAGGTCCCAAGCCAGGTGTCAGACTGGCATGTACCCACCAAGAACTATCTATAGACCAATTATGGTTGGCCTAGGTATTAGTTGCTGAGAAATGGATTTAACCACGAAACTTGGGACGCAGATTTTAAATTCATGTTTATAAAGTCAGTGAACCATGAAAATGAGGTCAGGGTCACAAGACAAGGATACTGCGGCAAACCGTATACGGTAAGCTACCTTGCGGACCATAAATCTTAATTGTAGGTATTACATGTGCAAAGTTATTAAAGTTTTACAAAAGTTTACGTCGCTGCCACTGCCTGAAAGTAATACCTATATCTCGCCTCCGCGAGAAAAAAATGAAACTACCTATTATTCTATATGTATTACAAAATGGCCATTTCGTTGACTGACAACTCATCAGCAGTGCTCGGGATCAAAATGTTGGAAATCCGGTTAAAGATATAATGATGAATTAATAAGCATAACTATCAAAAACCAAAACAATTAAAACTAGAAATACTGAGAGCAAAGCTCACTAATTGATACCCCCGCACCCCCTATCATAAGGAATGGCAAAGTCAATGTTTTGCTATGGAAAACATAAAAAGTTGGTCAGATCAAAATCTAAAATAGGAGGTGCACTATGGCATCATGTGATAAAGATTCTCTGAAAGTCTCATGGAATTCCCTTTAGTGGTTTAGGAGGAGTTGCCTATGGCATACTGGTACCCCCTATCACAATGAATGGCAAAGTCCATGTGTTGGTATGGAAAACCCCAAATGTTGGTCAGATCAAAATCTAAAATAGCAGGTGCACTACAGCATCATGTAATAAAGATCCTCTGAAAGTTTCATCAAATTCCATTCAGTTGTTTAGGAGGAGTTGCGGATGGCATCATAGTACCCCTATCACAATGAATGTCAAAGTCCATGTTTTGGTATGGATAACCCCAAATATTCATCAGATCAAAATCTAAAATAGGAGGTGCACTATGGCATCATGTAATAAAGATCCTCTGAAAGTTTCATCAAATTCCATTCAGTGGTTTAGGAGGAGTTGCGGATGGCATCATGGTACCCCCTATCACATTGAAAGTCAAAGTCCATGTTTTTCTATGGGAAACCCCAAAAATTGGTCTGATCAAATTCTAAAATAGGAGGTGCACAATGCCATCATGGGATGAAGATTCTCTGAAAGTTTCATCAAATTCCATTCAGTAGTTTAGGAGGAGTTGCGGATACAAAGGTCGGACGGACGGACATACGGACACAACGAATATTATATACCCCACTTTTTTCAAAAGCGGGGGTATAACAAACAGGAATCCAAACTCAGCTAAGGGTTGGTTAACCTCTTCATCAAAAGGAAGAGCCATAGAAATTTTTGTTAAGTTTTGTCAAAATTTTGAACGGAAAATTTAATGGCATTTAAGTAATTAATCATGCCAGGACAAAAATTCTGGCTAATGGGCTGATAATGCCCTCGGGGACTTGCTGTCCACCGTCAGTGACATAGACCCAGATAACGTACTCCTAAAAATTTCAATTAAGTTGAAATAGATTTGCTGGTTCCTATGTGTTCGAGAGATGTGTATACCTTATAATGGTATCAAAAATGTGCACTTATATTGTAAACATAACTAGTTTATGAAAAGCTGTTTAAATTAACGAATCTATGACTTTTCTCTCATAATATAATGTCTGGTGTCTAATATTTGATATAGTGTTAACGTAATTAAATTATCTTGAAAAGTTTCATGATCCAGATACAAATCTATGCATACATACCAAAACTCCTTTTAATGCTTCCATGATGTAAAGTAAACACAGTTAGTTTGGTGCCACAAGCACTGATAGTCAAGTGCCACACGCACTAATGGTCCTTTCCCATGAAAATCGTAGAAAAATGATATTATACCCCAAAATAGTAAAGATAACATTATTTCAAGATGAGGAAAAGTTCCTTTGTTTGAAAATTTGTCTATTAAAAGACAAAATATACTAAGAATCTTCAAATATTTACTTAAATAATAGGTTTCAAGCAAAAGGGCCCGTATTTTCATTCATTATGTTTGAATTGTGAAGATGATTTAAAAAATATGGACCTGCTCAAGCAAATGTGTAAACTAATTTACAAACTAAAAACACTTTAAAATTCCGTGACATTAACCATTTATGGACAAGTATAGAATAATAACCCTTATTAAGAAGAAATGTGATACACCTATCCTCTCTTTTTTATAAAAAACAATGAAAAGTCCGTTGATGAGCACGTTCAGCCAGGAAACGCAGAAAAGAACCCTGAAAAGTCCGCTACTATTCTGCACCGTGATCTAAGGAACATTTGTGCAAAGTAGAAGTTCATTTGGTCTTGTGGTTTCTGACAAGAAGATTTTTGAAACATTGGGTCATGTGTTAACTATGTCCTGCAGTGGTAGCCATCTTGGATTTCCGATCGGCATCAAAATAATAAATTGGTACAGGACCATCATACAATCATTCAGGCATATTATCAATTCAATCTGTTAAATGTTTTCGAAGAAGTTGTTTTTGTATGTATTTCCCACAAGGTCCTATGTTAACTATGTCCCAAGGTGGCAGACATCTTGGATTTCCCATCGGCACTAAAATTACAAATTTGGTACAGGAACATATAAAGAACATTCCTGCAAAGTAGAAGTTCATTTGGTCTTGTGGTTTCTGACAAGAAGATTTTTTAAATTTCAGCCATGCTGAATATTTGATTGGAACCAAAATTACAAATTCTGTAAAGAACCTCCCAAGGAACATTTGGTTCAGTGGTTTTTTAGAAGAAGATTGAAGTGTGAAAAGTTAACGGACAACAGATGCAAAGTGATGGCAAAAGCTCACCCTGGCTTTTAGCCAGGTAAGCTAAAAATTAACTACTACCTCTTGCTTGCATTAACTACTAAAAAAGGTAAATTCACAAATGGCTTATGGCCATGCCAAGAGGCAGATCAAATATGGAAGTGGGAAATAATAAACTAACATTCGAGGACTGAAACTTTGCTATTTATTACATGTAGTTTGTATAAATTGGTCATAAATTTTATATTATTTATATTGTCATAATTTCATATATTGGAATCATAATAGATGTGACATGTTACTAGACATTTCAAAAGAATATTTTTTAAAGTGAAGGTGAGGAGTTCATGCTATAATCAATACAGAGTTTGTTTTTTTTTTCTGTAGCCAGGGTTTTACAAAAGCTCTTACATTACCACCTGACCAGGGTATGACAGGGCTTATTTTTATTAGCTCTAAATATGGATTATACAAGAATATTTTAATTTTACAAGGAAACAAAAGAGAACAAAAAATTATAATAAAATCTTCACTCACTCACACTTTCATACACTATAAACTTTGCTACAAAAACTTAAGGTAGCATAAGTTTAATAATTATTACAATAAGTTATTAAAAAAAAACAAAAAAAACCCAAAAAACTATGACAGTCCATTATAAACAAAAGGCCACTTTATAATATGTCTATAAAGAAAAACAGACCATATTTTCTTTTGTTATGATAATTATGGAAATATCTGTTGTAAAGGAACCCAAAAACGTTCAAATGTAATTATTTCACCGTTTTTTGTTGCAGTATATAATTCAGATCTATAATTACATTTAAGGTATCCGGACCATAAATGACCACGTGATTATTCAAAAGTTGCCGGATGTTCCACACAACGCAATTGAAATGACCTTGGTAATTATCGGCAAACTTCGAAATTGTCAATATAACTTATTTTTACAGACTCTGCGTATAAGCAACAAAGTGTGTTTCAACATGAGAAAAAATATATATACAAAATCCCAGTTTTAAATTGTTTGATTCAGCCATTCACGGTCAAAATGAGATACAATTTTTGATCATGATCTATTAGAGTGCACACAACAGTTTTTCTTAGAACTTTTCATGACGTCATGAATTGAAGGGACATACTCAAAAGATTGATAGCTGGACAATTGGCTGTATCATATACCCATAGACAACCATATATCAAATAAAACATATTTCTTCAAGCTTTCACTGTATATAAGTATTTTTAAGGAATTCCTTTCCAAATTCTTACCATTACAGAAAGATAACTGACAAAAAATAGGCCTCCCCCCTTCAAATATTTCAAAAACAGACCAACATCAGAGCATCCTAGCAAAGATTCCTGCATAATTTAGAGAACTGAGTATATGTGTTTTCCAAAGTACACATTCAACTGGTTTCAGCACATGTAGTTTCAGGGTACATTCGCCGCCTTTTAAAATTGCTACATGAAGTGGTATAAAAATGTTGTGTTTTCACCTACACTATTTTTGGATGTTTTCAGAGTAGTCTCCCATTAATAAAACTTTTCTGAAAATAATTAATTTTTTACATTTCATGCATTTTTTTAAACTTAAAATAAAGCCAAGACTCTAATTTAAATAATGAAACCAAAAAACAATCAGAAATCAATATCTAGAACTTATAAATAGAGGGAATTCCATACCTATGACATCATATATTTAGGGGAAAATCACTGGAATTTTATACGAAACTGTTGTTTGCATTCTTAAGGCATTCTTGATACCCTTATTTTCAAAATAACAATAAATTTTCTCAATCTATAGACAATTACGAATAAAACGATACCTCGTTTGTCTATTTCTGACATGTGAATCAAATGTATTGAACAAATATTCAAAGGAGGGGGTTTTGATACCCTGGGGCATAACTCACAGACAATGACATAAAATGTAAATTTGACATATTTTGATGTAATATGAGCATATTTCTCTCTTATGAACTGTTTTATGCTTGTATACTTAAAGATTTGATTAATTTTAAGAAAATACATGAAAAAAACTAAATTTTATTGTAAAAAAAAAGGTTCAAATGAAAAAAAATAAGAATGCCAACCATTCCTTGAATTGATTAACAGTGTAATTATGGAATAGACTATTGACACTAATTTTTACCAGTGAAATGGAAATAAAGTTTATTTTTTATTTTTTTTTTCTTTCATTTTTTTCCCAATATTTATGCGAGAAAAAAATCTGCATATATTAAGTCCAATGAATCATCTAAAACTATAACCGCCTTCAAAAACTGCGAATAAATAATATGACGTCTTTACACTTGACATGGAATTATTACTGCAAATCTGTTATTTTTGGTTGCTAAGGCCAGATGGGACATAATAATGCATTAAATACCACTCTTGGTACATGAAATTCTTTCTATCTGTCTAATGTTGCATAAACAATACAATACATGAGCTTTATAACCAAAATACTGTTCAAATCTGAGCCTTATCAAAGCCTTTAAGAGTGCACACAACAGTTTTTCTTAGAACTTTTCATGACGTCATGAATTGAAGGGACATACTCAAAAGATTGATAGCTGGACAATTGGCTGTATCATATACCCATAGACAACCATATATCAAATAAAACATATTTCTTCAAGCTTTCACTGTATATAAGTATTTTTAAGGAATTCCTTTCCAAATTCTTACCATTACAGAAAGATAACTGACAAAAAATAGGCCTCCCCCCTTCAAATATTTCAAAAACAGACCAACATCAGAGCATCCTAGCAAAGATTCCTGCATAATTTAGAGAACTGAGTATATGTGTTTTCCAAAGTACACATTCAACTGGTTTCAGCACATGTAGTTTCAGGGTACATTCGCCGCCTTTTAAAATTGCTACATGAAGTGGTATAAAAATGTTGTGTTTTCACCTACACTATTTTTGGATGTTTTCAGAGTAGTCTCCCATTAATAAAACTTTTCTGAAAATAATTAATTTTTTACATTTCATGCATTTTTTTAAACTTAAAATAAAGCCAAGACTCTAATTTAAATAATGAAACCAAAAAACAATCAGAAATCAATATCTAGAACTTATAAATAGAGGGAATTCCATACCTATGACATCATATATTTAGGGGAAAATCACTGGAATTTTATACGAAACTGTTGTTTGCATTCTTATGGTCCGGATACCTTAATAATATTTCTAACTTCTATGAAATGTGGCATCTGTTAACTTACATCTATAAATGGTATATTTTTTTACAATGACTATTAAAAAATTCAAAAACAAACTTTCCTGTTCAAAATTTACATAAAACAACTTCAAATGTTTACTGATTGTTATCCAAATATTGTAAACTACTGGACACACAAACTAGAGGCTCTCAAAAGCCTGTATCGCTCACCTGGATTTAACTTCTCCACCTTCAGCAGGACTGATAGTTTAAGTGTAGCAGTTATCTTGGCTAGTTTTCCCATAGGTTCAATGTTAAACAAAGTTAGGGTGTAGTGGCCATCTTAGTTGACATTCAAGGTTATCAAACACAATTCTGAAGGAGACCACTGCTGGTATTAGTTTGGTGTCCAAATGGCCAAGTTTAAGGCATGGTGACTGCAAATTAAATTTTCCCATAGGGTCCTATGTTAAACTAAGTTAAGCTTTGGTGGTCATCTTGATTGACAGGCCAGGTCAGCGGACACAATTATGAAAGGTGAACATCTAATGACCAATTGTTGCCAAGTCTGGTCCCAATTGGCCAATTGCTCTCAGATCAGAATATTTTTAATGAATTTTCCCAAAGGGTCCTATTTAAAACTAAGTTCAGCTGTGACGGCCATCTTTGTTAACATTCCATGTCATAGGACATACTTCTGAAAGAGGACCACCTAAGGACCATTTCTGCCAAGTTTGGTTCCAATTGGCTAAGTGGTTTCAAAAAAAGAAGTTTTTTAATGAATTTTCCCATAGGTCCTTTGTTTAACTAAGTTCGGCTGTGGCAGCCGTCTTGGTTGACATTCTGGGTCATCGGACACAATTCTGATACTGGATCATTTAAGGACCATTTCTGCCAAGTTTGGTTTCAACTGGCTCTGTAGTTTCAGACATCTTGGATTTCATATTGGCATGAAAAACATAAAGTTGGTAAAGGATCATATAAGGATCATTCCTGCAATGTAATAATTCAATTGCTTTTGTAGTTTCAGAGAACTAGAGGCTCTTAAGAGCCTGTATCGCTCACCTGGATTTAACTATTTCCCCCTGAGCAGGACTAAAAATTTAAGTGTTGTAGTCAATTTGGCTGGTTTTTCTATAGGGTTCTATGTTAAACTAAGTTTGGCTGTTGTAGCCATCTTGGTTGACAGTCCAGGTCAATGGACACACTTCTAAAAGAGAACCATCTAAGGACCATTACTGCTAAGTTTTGGTTCCAACTGGCTAAGTGGTTTCAGACAAGAAGATTTTTAAATGAATTTTCCCATAGGGTCCTATATTAAACTAAGTTCGGCTGTGGCGGCCATCTTCGTTGACAATCTGCGTGATCGGACACAATTCTGAAAGAGGACGATCTAAGGACCAATGCTGCCAATTTAAGTTCCAATTGGCTGTGTAGTTTCAGACGAGAAGATTTTTTTTCAAGTGATTTTTCAATGAATTTTCCCATAGGGCCCTATATGTTAAAAACTATGTTGACATCTGGGTCATCAGACACAATTCTGAAAGAGGACCATCTAAGGACCATTCCTACCAAGTCTAGTTCTAATTGGCATAGTGGTTTCAGACAAGAAGATTTTTCAATGAATTTTCCATAATGGCCCTATGTTAAACTAAGTTCGGTTGTGGCGGCCATCTTGTTTGACAGTCCGGTTCATCAGACACAATTCTGAAAGAGGACTGTCAAAGGACCATTGCTACCAAGTCTAGTTCTAATTGGCGGTTTCAGACAAGAAGATTTTTAAATGAATATTCCTATAGGGTCCTATGTTAAACTAAGTTCTGCTAAATCAGCCATCTTGGTTAACAGTCCGGGTCATCGGACATATTTCTGAAAAAGAATCTCCTAAGGACCATTACTGCAAAGTTTGGTTCCAATTGTGTCAGTAGTTTCACAGAAGATTTTTGAAATTCATCCCCCTTTTTTTCTATATTTAGTAACAGCAGCCATGTCGGTTGGAAGTCGGGGATGACAGGCATAAAATTGGAAGGGGGCCACCCAAGGACCATTCCACCAAAGTTTGGTCACAATTGGCCCAGTGATTTCAGAATAAAAGATCTTTAAAGGAAAGTTTACGCCGGATACCGTCTTTAAAGGGCAAAAACTCCTATAAAGGGTCAATCAATGATTTTGGTCATGTTGACTTATTTGTAGATCTTACTTTTTTGAACATTTCTGCTGTTTACAGTTTGTCTTTATCTATAATAAAATTCAAGATAATAACCTAAAACTGCAAAATTTCCTTAAAATTAACAATTCAGCAATAACCCAACAAATTGTTGACCGATTCGTCTGAAAATTTCATGGCAGGTAGACCTTGACCTGATAAACATTTTTACCCCATGTAAGTTTTGCTCTAAATGCTTTAGTTTTTGAGATATAAGACAAAAACTGCAGTTTACCCCTATGTTCTATTTTTAGCCATGGCGGCCATGTTGGTCGGTAGGCTGGGTCATCGGACATATTTTTTAAACTAGATACCCTATTGATGCTTGTGGCCAAGTTTATTCCCATTTGGCTCAGTAGTTTCAGAGGATAAGATTTTTGTAAAAGTTAACGGAAGACGACGGACGCGGGACGATGGACGACGGACGCCAAGTGATGAGAATAGCTCACTTGACCCTTTGGGTCAGGTGAGCTAAAAAGACATTTGAAATTTCAGCCAATCAGAGTGCATAGTTGACCCTGGCAGCCATGCTGAATATCGGATCGGCACCAAAAACATCAATTTTATTAGGGACCATTATCTGATCATTCAGGCATATTATTACTTTCATCTGACAAGATGTTGTATGTATTTCTATTTTAAATGTATCCCATAGTAGCAGCCATCTTCGATTTCAGATCAGCACAAAAAACATAAACTTTGTAGAGGACAATGTAATGATCATTCCCGCAATATAACAATTCAACTGGAAGAAGATTTTTTAAATTTCAGCCAATCAGAGTGCATAAATGGTCCAGGCACCCATTTTTTTTAATTTCGGATCAGCACCAAAAACATAAATTTTGTTAGGGACCATCCATCATCTGATCATTCAGGCATAATATTACTTTTATCTGTCAAAAATTTACCAAATTCAGTGTCAAATATCTTAACTAGAGGCTCTCAAGAGCCTGTATTGCTCACCGGATTTTACTTGTCCACCTTCAGCAATACTGAAAATATAAGTGTAGCAGTTATTTTGGCTAGTTTTCCCATATTATATTAGGTTCTTTGTTAAACAAGTAATAATTGTAACAGTGAACTGTTACTAAGTCTCCCAAACGAAGTTCCCCACCAGACCCCCCAATGGTACCAAATGCTTCGTCTTGTCATAAGGAGTAATAATATATATGGTTATAGGGTGGGGATCTCAATGGTTTTCCAAGATATTAAGTATTTTGTCAATTGAGGGGGGTGGGGCATGACCCCCTCAGACCCCCATGTGATACCAAATGCTTTATCTTGTCATAAGGAGTAATAATATATATGGTTATAGGGTGGGGATCTCGATGGTTTTCAAGATATTAAGTCTTTTGTCATTTGAGGGGGTGGGGCATGACCCCCCTCAGACCCCCCTATAGTACCGAACTCTTCGTCTAATCATCAGGAGTAATAATATATATGGTTATAGGGTGGGGATCTCAATGGTTTTCAAGATATAAAGTATTTTGTCATTTGAGGGGGGCGGGGCATGACCCCCTCAGGTACCAAATCCTTCGTCTTATCATAAGCAGTAATAATATATATGGTTATAGGGTAGGAATGTAAACTATTTTTGACCTATTCAAAAAATATCAATTTTTGAGGTATTTGAAGGGGCGTGGCACTGCCCCTGGGGCCCCCTCAGACCCCCCTTAGGTACAAAATCTTTCGTCTTATCATAAGCAGTAATAATATATATGGTTATATGGTGGGGATCTCAATGGTTTTCAAGATATAAAGTATTTTGTCATTTGAGGGGGGCGGGGCATGACCCCCTCAGGTACCAAATCCTTCGTCTTATCATAAGCAGTAATAATATATATGGTTATAGGGTAGGAATGTAAACTATTTTTGACCTATTCAAAAAATATCAATTTTTGAGGTATTTGAAGGGGCGTGGCACTGCCCCTGGGGCCCCCTCAGACCCCCCTTAGGTACCAAATCTTTCATCTTATCATAAGCAGTAATAATATATATTGTTATAGGGTGGGGATCTCAATGGTTTTCAAGATATTAAAGTCTTTTGTCATTTGAGGGGGTGGGGCATGACCCCCCTCAGACCCCCCTATAGTTCCGAAGTCTTCGTCTAATCATCAGGAGTAATAATATATATGGTTATAGGGTGGGGATCTCAATGGTTTTCAAGATATAAAGTATTTTGTCATTTGAGGGGGGCGGAACATGACCCCCTCAGACCCCCCTTAGGTACCAAATCCTTCGTCTTATCATAAATAGTAATAATATATATGGTTATAGGGTAGGAATGTAAACTATTTTTGACCTATTCAAAAAATATCAATTTTTGAGGTATTTGAAGGGGCATGGCACTTCCCCTGGGGCCCCCTACACTTGAAAAATGGTTAGGACCAACATCTCATGGAGTACTATCATTGTGCAAAATTTGATTGAAATTGGTCAAGTATAAAGTACAAAAGTGCCCCAGACAAAGTTGGCGGTGCGAGAAAGAAGAAGAAGAAGAATTTTTCAAAATGGCCGCCAAACGTTTTCAACCGATCGCGATTTTTTTTCATCAGTTTGTTCTTCTAATTGTACTTTACAAACCTACAAAGTTTAATGAAATTCTATCATACAGTTTTTGAGATACAGTCGACTCTCGTTATCTTGAACTCCACGGGACCACAAGAAAAAATCGAGATAGGCGAAGTTCGACTCAAAAGGAGTTGACATTTTTTCGAGAAAGAACAGGGGAGATAATTTAGCGACTTCCGGTAACCCTAAAGAGAGTATTGTGTTCCGGTACTTCCGTATATACATGTGTTTCTTGACCTATTTTTATATCAAATGTTGCATACGGTAAAGTAAAAGAGACTAATAATTTTCAACATTTTATTTTCACAAGCAGCACTATTTATAAGCACTAAAATACAATGACATTAAAACATAACAATTAAACAAAAGACAAGCACATTTTCAATTTATCACAAATATGATTTTTCTTTCAATTACTGTCACTTTTACAAAAGGAAGTAATGTCACTCTGAACAGTACACAGTTTAAACAAATGTTCTTTCATTATGAAGTTGTTGACTGAGTTCATCTGGGTTACGGCTGTCTGCGAATTATTTAGAAATTCTAGATGTGTGCTGATGGTGTCAAGAGCACTGAAAACTGCTTCCATAGTTGGTCTTGGAGCTGGTGTTTCTTCTTCCTCTTGGTCACTTTGGTCGTCGTTAGTGGACTGCTGTCTTGCTGCCAAGATGTCATCTACGATGTTGTCGTCTGTTAACAGAGTCGATGTAACCAGATTGTTGTCGACGGCAGTGTAATCTTCTACAGAAGCTAAACCAATCTTGAAGATCTGAGACAAGGGAACGTTGTCGTCTGCTTCATCGTCTTCATCGTCGTTGGTCTCCTCAGTAGTTGGTGACTGGAACCCGGCGTGGCGATAACAGTTTAAAATTGTTGATGAGGCAACATTACACCAAGCTTGATTTAACATGCGAAGTGCATCAAGCACATTTATGACTAGATCAGTTTTATTATCAACAGCTCGAATCTTTTTTTGGATCACTAATTTACGATAGTTGAGTTTTAAATTTCTAATGACACCTTGATCCATAGGTTGCGTTACACTTGTAGAATTTGGTGGCAGAAAAACCAGTTTGATAGATTTTAGTCCTGGAATGTTTGGATGAGCCGGACAATTATCGACTATCATTACAATTTTTTTTTTTTTTTAATCATTTTTTTTATCTTACTTATGCAACCAGTTGATAAAAATTTCTGAAGTCATCCAGGATTTTTTATTAGCTACATATTCAGTAGGTTAAGAATTAACATTTTTAAAGCACCTTGGATTTTGTGACTTGCCAATAACTAATAATGGTAACTTGTCAGTACCGGACATATTAGCACAAACCATTGCAGTTAACCTATCTTTACTCTGCTTGCCCCCGTGGCAGCTTACATTTTTAAATTCTAAAGTTTTGTCTGGTAATAATCGGTAGAAAATACCAGTTTCAACAGCATTGTAAATTTGATCTGGAGAGTAATTCTGCAGAATGTTTGACAACTTTGTTTGCCATTCTTGAATTTCATTTGAATTTTTATCAACTGAGTTCGATTCACTACAAACTTTTTTAAATGTTATATTGTGACGTGATTTAAATCTTTCTAACCAGCCAGAAGAACAGTCAAATTCAGTTTCAGAAATGTCAAATCTTGATGCAAAGAATTTTGCCTTTTCTCTCATTAAATCGCCAGAAACAGAAATGTTTTGATCCCTAGCATTTTTGAACCACTTTAATAAAGCTTCCTCAACCTCAGGAAATTTAGCTGTCCTAAATTTTTTTCTCTGTGAGCCAATTTCACCCGAAAGATATTTTTTTTTAATTTCTTCACTATTTTTTATCCATGTTGAAAGAGTTAAAGTTGGAATGCCAAAATCTAAAGCAATTTGTTTTTTTGATTTCCCACGCTTCTCTACTGCCATCGCTGCGTCATATTTCGTCTCATACGATTTGGAATCTAACTTTCTCTTTATGCCCTTCCCTGATGCAACTGAGCCAGCTATCCCCCCAGTTTTAAGGCTGGGTCCTTCACTGACTTGTTCAGCGGTTATGAATCTGGCTATCCCCCCGGGACCAGGCCCGAATCCTTCAGCAGATCCATGTGCAACAGGTTCGTCAGAAGACATTTTGAAAGGCATACAAGTGATCAATCAAGATTCATATTTATAACAAAATGCTTTAAATTTTTCAAATTTCTCAAAATTATTTTTTTATTCATTCGAAGTTATTTATAGAACATCGATACAATAGATGAAACGACCCGGTTGGTTTACATAATCCGTAATTTATACCTAACAAGCGCATGGCGGTAAACAAAAAAAGTGTTGATTAATGTCATTAAAAGCTCTTTATAAATCATGTGTCACTAATTAATACCTTATGTAAGGTGATGACCTGTTAATTGGCAATCAAGGTAAGAAGACAAGCAATTCAGGCTGATCACCGGCGAAGCCATTTAATCCCCGAATTTGCCGAAAGCGATGTTTTGACAGGTGATAATTAATTCGAGATAATGAACAGAATTTGTGTTGTTTTGTTAATTTGGGACTATGAAATTAGTTCGAGATAGAAAAAAATTCGACTTACAAGAATTCGACTAAACAGGAGTAAAAATACATACATTTATATGGGACGATTTTTGGGACCAGCGAAAAAAATTCGACTCATCCGAAAATTCGACTCAAGCGAGTTCGAGACAACGAGAGTCGACTGTATAAACGTTTTAAATTTTCGGGGGGTACCGATCTTTGAATGGTGGCCATTTCGAAAAAAATGTATTGATTGCACACCTTCACATAGTGATCTTACTTTCTGCCAAGTTTCATTCAATTCTATCCAGGCATCTCCGAGAACTAAGCCGGACATAAATCATTGGAAGAAAGAATAATAACAAAGAAACGGAAGAATAACAATATGTCGTTTCCCGACTTTCGTCGGGGCGACATAATAACTAGAATTGCAATTGCGAGCAATAGCAGATGTCGCCCCTGGCAGCCATCTTGAAAATGGCGGCCATTTCGAAAAAAAAAGCATTGATTGCACACCTTCACATAGTGATCTTACTTTCTGCCAAGTTTCATTCAATTCTATCCATGTTAAGTTTTTCGCCATTTTAACATCATTTTTCAAAATGGCCGGAAAGCGTCTCCAACCGATTGCGATTTTTTTTCATCAGTTTGTTCTTCTAATTGTACTTTACAAACCTACGAAGTTTAACGAAATTCTATCATACAGTTTTTGAGATATAAACGTTTTAAATTTTCGGAGGGTACCGATCTTTGAATGGCGGCCATCTTGAAAATGGCGACCATTTCGAAAAAAAAAGTATTGATTGCACACCTTCACATAGTGATCTTACTTTCTGCCAAGTTTCATTCAATTCTATCCAGGCATCTCCGAGAACTAAGCCGGACATAAATCATTGGAAGAAAGAATAATAACAAAGAAACGGAAGAATAACAATATGTCGTTTCCCGACTTTCGTCGGGGCGACATAATAACAAGTAATAATTGTAACAGTCAACTGTTACTAAGTCTCCCATACGAAGTTCCCAGTCAGACCCCCCAATGGTACCAAATGCTTCGTCTTGTCATAAGGAGTAATAATATATATGGTTATAGGGTGGGGATCTCAATGGTTTTCCAAGATATTAAGTATTTTGTCAATTGACGGCACTGGGTATGACCCCCTCAGACCCCCATGTGATACCAAATGCTTCGTCTTGTCATAAGGAGTAATAATATATATGGTTATAGGGTGGGGATCTCAATGGTTTTCAAGATATTTAGTCTTTTGTCATTTGAGGGGGGCAGGGCATGACCCCCTCAGACCCCCCTTAGGTACCAAATCTTTCGTCTTATCATAAGCAGTAATAATATATATGGTTATAGGGTGGGGATCTCAATGGTGTTCAAGATATTAAGTCTTTTGTCATTTAAGGGGGTGGGGCATGACCCCCCCTCAGACCCCCCTATAGTACTGAAGTCTTCGTCTAATCATCAGGAGTAATAATATATACGGTTATAGGGTGGGGATCTCAATGGTTTTCAAGATATAAAGTATTTTGTCATTTAAGGGGGGTGGGGCATGACCCCCTCAGATCCCCCTTAAGTACCAAATCCTTCGTCTTATCATAAGCGGTAATAATATATATGGTTATAGGGTAGGAATGTAAACTATTTTTGACCTATTAAAAAAATATCAATTTTTCAGGTATTTGAAGGGGCGTGGCACTGCCCCTGGGGCCCCCTCAGACCCCCCTTAGGTACCAAATCCTTCGTCTTATCATAAGCAGTAATAATATATATGGTTATAGGGTAGGAATGTAAACTATTTTTGACCTATTCAAAAAATATCAATTGTTGAGGTATTTGAAGGGGCGTGGCACTGCCCCTGGGGCCCCCCTACACTTGAAAAATGGTTAGGACCAACATCTCATGGGGTACTATCATTGTGCAAAATTTGATTGAAATCGGTCAAGTATAAAGTACAAAAGTTCACCGGACAAAGTTGGCGGTGTGAGAAAGAAGAAGAAGAATTTTTCAAAATGGCCGCCAAACGTCTCC
The DNA here is from genome assembly GCA_028015205.1 of Mytilisepta virgata. Taxonomy (NCBI): domain Eukaryota; kingdom Metazoa; phylum Mollusca; class Bivalvia; order Mytilida; family Mytilidae; genus Mytilisepta; species Mytilisepta virgata. The sequence continues at coordinate 48,231,765 of CM051520.1, forward strand.
AACCGATCGCGATTTTTTTTCATGAGTTTCTTCTTCTAATTGTACTTTACAAACCTATGAAGTTAAATGAAATTCTATCATACAGTTTTTGAGATATAAACGTTTTAAATTTTCGGAGGGTACCGATCTTTGAATGGCGGCCATCTTGAAAATGGCGGCCATTTCGAAAAGAAAAGTATTGATTGCACACCTTCACATAGTGATCTTACTTTCTGCCAAGTTTCATTCAATTCTATCCAGGCATCTCCGAGAACTAAGCCGGACATAAATCACTGGAAGAAAGAAAGAAAGAAAGAAAGAAAAATAACAGAGAAACGGAAGAATAACAATATGTCGCCGACTTTCGTCGGAGCGACATAATTAAAATTTATGATAAAAAATCACGTAAGTCTCCCAAAGGAAAAAAATTGAGCAGGGGTTCCACTAGACACGGCTAACCCATTACTCCAAATTTCATTGAAATTGAACAAGGTTGAAATTTTGGTGGGAAAATGGCGGCCATTTTGGAAAGGTCTGCCCATTAAACATTTTCTTTAACTGCAGTCAACTCGGGATATCATGTTTACCCTTTATACCAAATTGCATTGAAATTGATGAATGTTGAAATTTTGGCGGGAAAATGTCGGCCATTTTGAAAATGGCTGCCCGTAGAACATTTGCGTTATCGCCATTCAACTCCAGATATCATGTTTACTGAATAAACCTAAAATCGTTGAAATCCAAGCGAGTTCACTTTTTTGGCGGGAAAATGGCGGACATTTTGAAAATGGCTGCCCGTAAAACATTTTCTTTAACGCCATTCAACTCGGGATATCATGTTTACCCTTTGTGCCAAATTACATTGAAATTGAAGAATGTTAAAATTTGGCGGGAAAATGGTGGCCATTTTGAAAATGGCTGCCGGTAGAACATTTGCGTTATCGCCAATCAACTCGGGATATCATGTTTACCATATAAACCAAAAATCGTTGAAATCCAAGCAAGTTCACTTTTTTCCACTATTGGCGGCCATTTTGAAAATGGCCCACATATCGTTTCCGTTTTTCTTTAATAAAAAGTTTCCACTCGTGCTACTGAACATTTATACTAAGTTTGGTGAAATTCTGCCGGGCAGTTTTTGAGAAAATTGAGGTTGAAGGTTTTTGGTTTTTGGCGACCATCTTGAAAATGGCGGCCATTTTGAAAATTTTTAAACATTCTTGCAGAACTAGGCATTGGGGTCTATCACCCCAGTAAGTTTCGTGTCATTCCGTTGAGTCGTGTTCGAGATCTGCGTCGGACAAGTTGAAATGGAAAGCGAAAGAAAAAAAAGACGGAAAAATAACTAGGAATGATTGTGATCGCAAGCGAGTCACAAGATGTCTCCCAAACTCCCATTGCCACTATCTAGAGCTTATCAGAAACCCCCTAAATTCCCTTTTGCTCTATTCACGTACAAAATTTCAGAATCCTACCCACCTAGGTTACAGAGATATTGCAATGTCCTATATAATGACCTTTTCCTGTTTCCACGGAAACAGCGGCCATTTTGATTTTTTTTTAAGCCCTTTGCAATCGCCATAATTTAAAACCCCTAAATACCAATTTTCATTGAAATCGAAGCACTTCGAAAGAATTTCGAATTTTGGGCCCGAAAAATCACATTTTCGTAAATAACGCGAAAACCGTAAATATCGCTTCAAATTTTTTTTTCGTATAATTAAAGAGCACCTTTTGCTCTATTCACCTACAAAATTTCAGAATCCTACCCACCTAGGTTACTGACATAAAGCAATGTCTCCTATATAATGACCTTTTTCTGTTTCCATGGAAACGGCGGCCATTTTGAAAATTTTAAAAGTCGTTTGCAAAACTTCAGGTCACCCTTAACATATTCCCAAAGTTTCATATTGATTGGACATTGCATCTTTGAGAAACGTCGCGGACAACATTGAACGGAAAGAAAAAGGAAAGAAGAAGAAGAAGAAGAAGAAGAAGAATAATAACTAGAATTGCAATTGCGAGCAATAGCAGATGTCGCCCCTGGCAGCCATCTTGAAAATGGCGGCCATTTTGAAAAAAAAAGTACTGATTGCACACCTTCACATAGTGATCTTACTTTCTGCCAAGTTTCATTCAATTCTATCGATGTTAAGTTTTTCGCCATTTTAACATCATTTTTCAAAATGGCCGCCAAACGTCTCCAACCGATCGCCATTTTTTTTCATGAGTTTGTTCTTCTAATTGTACTTTACAAACATACGAAGTTTAATGAAATTCTATGGTACAGTTTTTGAGATATAAACGTTTTAAATTTTCGGAGGGTACCGATCTTTGAATGGCGGCCATCTTGAAAATGGCGGCCATTTGGGAAAAAAAAGTATTGATTGCACACCTTCACATAGTGATCTTACTTTCTGCCAAGTTTCATTCAATTCTATCCAGGCATCTCCGAGAACTAAGCCGGACAAAAATCATTGGAAAGAAAGAAAGAAAGAAAGAAAGAAAGAATAATAATAACAAAGAAACGGAAGAATAACAATATGTCGTCCCGTGACTACGTTCGGGGCGACATAATAAGAAACCGGACAAAAACAATATGTCTCCCAAAACTTTGTTTGGGAGACATAACTAGGTATGATTGTGATCGCAAGCGAGTCACAAGATGTCTCCCAAACCCCCATTGCCACTATCTAGAGCTTATCAGTAACCCCCTAAATTCCCTTTTGCTCTATTCACCTACAAAATTTCAGAATCCTACCCACCTAGGTTACAGAGATATCGCAATGTCCTATATAATGACCTTTTGCTGTTTCCATGGAAACAGCGGCCATTTTGATTTTTTTTAAGCCCTTTGCAATCGCCATCATTTAAAACCCCTAAATATCAATTTTCATTGAAATCGAAGCACTTCGAAAGAATTTTGAATTTTGGGCCCGAAAAATCACATTTTCGTAAATAACGCGAAAACCGTAAATATCGCTTCAAATTTTTTTTTCGTATAATTAAAGAGCACCTTTTGCTCTATTCACCTACAAAATTTCAGAATCCTACCCACCTAGGTTACTGACATAAAGCAATGTCTCCTATATAATGACCTTTTTCTGTTTCCACGGAAACGGCGGCCATTTTGAAAATTTTAAAAGTCGTTTGCAAAACTTCAGGTCACCCTTAACATATTCCCAAAGTTTCATATTGATTGGACATTGCATCTTTGAGAAACGTCGCGGACAACATTGAACGGAAAGAAAAAGGAAAGAAGAAGAAGAAGAAGAAGAAGAAGAAGAAGAAGAAGAATAATAATAAGAAACCGGACAAAAACAATATGTCTCCCAAAACTTTGTTTGGGAGACATAATAATAAGAAACGGAGTAAAAACAATAAGTCTCCAAACTTCGTTTGGGAGACTTAATAAGTTAGGGTGTGGTAGCCATCTCAGTTGATACTCAAGGTTATCAAATACAATTCTGAAAGAGGACCATTGCTGGCATTAGTTTGGTTTCCAAATGGCCAAGTTTAAGGTATGATGATCTGCAAATTAAATTTTCCCATAGGGTCCTATGTTAAACTAAGTTATCTTTGGATTGTTATTTTGAAACTCCTGGGATGATGCCTCTGCATGGTGGACCCTAGGTCCCTGAGGGCATTCGCCAACCCAGTCGTCAGACTTGTCTGACATGATTATTCATTTATTTGTTATAGAAATTACCAGTATTTAGCAAAATTCAAAAATAATAGAATTACTTAGGGTTCATTCCTTGTATTGCACATGGTAGGTCTCCATAGCTGAAATTTGGCTTCCTATTTCGGTATTTTCGGTTATGAGTACTTCTTGTTTTAAAGTAAGTTTGGTTTTTGGTCTTCCAAATGTTTCGGTTTTAATGCTGCTGATGAGGGGTAACTCCTTGAAATGCATCATATACAGCATAGTATAAATTTACTATACTGTAGATTCATTAAAATTCGTTGTATACCAATTTTCGTGGTTTTCATGGGTCCCAGTAAACCACGAATTTAAATATCCAACGAAAAATAATATTTTTACTTGAACTTAAATGCACTCAAGTTTGAAACCACAGAGTTTCGATGTACCTACCCGAGACAACATTGAACAATTGTGTTTTTACAGCATGTACTTGAATACTGACATATAATGAGTCAGCTATATCCACAGATGATACAGTGTTTCATGTAATTTTGTCTTTGGTAACATACAAACGCTCAAATAATTTTATTTAAAAATATTTAGACTGTTTAAATTTTCGCGGAATTCACTTCCAGTTTTTTTTTAAATCCAAACATTCAAGAAAAATATTAATCCTAAGTAGGCCTAAACAATACAGACTTTCTCATAAATTACAGTAATAACATCTTCTAAAAAGATAATAAAGCAGAAATTATTGAAATTATCGTAATCAGATTAAAAATATGGATGTATATGCCCCGAGGTATTCAGTGACAAGTGATTGCAATTTTGTCAATATATATTTCACACCTGATTAACCTAACAAGTAAATAATTATGGATTTTGTTAATCTTGTTAAATTCATGACAAGCTTTGTTCCATTCAAAGTTTGAAGAATCTGTTTGTTAGAATTTTGTTTTAAAAGCGCTTAAAATTAGTACTTTACTGTACAATATTAATGTCTGATTAGCATGTTTTGTCGCAGTTAATGATAGTTCAAGCCACTAATTTCAGTATTTCAACAACTTTTTTATATATTTTTTTCTAAGCCAGCAATCCACGAATTTACGTATCCCACAAAATCTTTTTTTTCTCTATCCACGAAAATTGGTATCCACGAAAATAAATTAATCCACAGTATCTAATATTAGTATCTTTGGATTGTTATTTTTTAGCTTTGGTGGCCATCTTGATTGACAGGCCAGGTCAGCTGACATATTTATGAAAGTGGACCATCTAATGACCATTGCAGCCAAGTCTGGTACAAATTTGCCAATTGGTCTCAGATCAGAAGATTTTAAAATGAATTTTCCAATTGGGTTCTTTGTTGAACTAAGTTTGGTTGTAGCACCCATTTTGGTCGACTGTTCTGGTCATCGGACACAATTCTGAAGGAGGACCATCTAAGGACCATTGCTGAAAGGTTGGTCCAAATTGGCTCATTGGTTTCAGAAAAGAAGATTTTTTAATGAATTTTCCCAAAGGGTCCTATGTTAAACTAAGTTCAGCTGGCTCTGTAGTTTCAGACATCTTGGATTTCATATTGGCATGAAAAATATAAACTTTGTGGAAGACCATGAAGATCATTCAGGCATAATATTACTTCCATCAGTCAAACGGTTTCTGACAAGATGTTTGTATGAATTTCCCATAGGATCCCATGTTAAATGTTTCCCACGGTGGCAGCCATCTTGAATTTCAGATAGGCACAAAAAACATAAACTTTTTAGAGGACCATGTAAGGATCATTCCTGCAATATAAAAATTACATTGCTTTTGTAGTTTTAGAGAAGATTTTTTAAATTTCAGCCAATCAGAGTGCATAAATGGCCCTGGCAGCCATGTTTTTGAATTTCGGATTGGCACCAAAAACATAAATTTTGTTAGGAATCATTATCTGATCATTTAGGCATAATATTACTTCCATCTGTCCAACGCTTTCTGACAAGAAGATGTTTGTATCTATTTACCATAGGATCCTATGTTAAATGTGTGCCATGGTGGCAGCCATCTTAGATTTCAGATCGGCACAAAAAACATAAACTTTGTAGAGGACCATGTAAGGATGCAATTCAATTGCTTTTTTAGTTTCAGAGAAGAAGATTTTTTAAATTTCAGCCAATCAGAGTGCATAAAATGGCCCTGGCAGCCATGTTTTGGAATTTTGGATCGGTGCCAAAAACATCCATTTTGTTAAGGACCATTATTTGATCATTCAGGCATAATATTAGTTCCAATGGCCCTGGCAGCCATTTGAATTTTGGATCAATAAACTGTGTAGAGGGCTATCCAATGAACATCCCCCCCAAGTTTGGTTTCATTTGGCAATGGGGTTTTGGAGAAGAAGATTGAAATATGAAAAATTAACAGACGCAAAGGGATGGCAATAGATCACATGACCTTTTAGGCCAGGTGAGCTAAAAATGATGTCATGATGGTATGTTTTTCTTTCTGTATTATGAAAGGATACATAACAGCTGCGTCCTGAGCGCATGATACGCCCGTTGTCTTGTGGAAAAAACATAATAAATGTTTTTGGAATCCCCTTTTATTTAGTGGAGCTGCTGGTGGGATGTATATGGAAACCCGCAAAAAAAATAAGCGTAAACTTTTAAGCAATAGATACGGCACGAAATGCTCTTCAGATTAATATAACTAACAAGTGTGTGAAGTTTTATGCAATAATCATAAATAGTTTCTGAGATATGGCGCGACATGTGAAAACACGTTCCACCCCCACCCCCCTTTTTTTTTTACAAAAAACTCAATAACTCTACAATAAAATTTTGAATCATCACCAAAAAGTATACAGATCTTTAGATTAATATAACTAAGAAGTGTGTAAAGTTTTATGTAATAATCATAAATTGTTTTTGAGATACGGCATGACATGTGAAAACACCCCCTTTTTTTTACAAAAAAACTCAAACTCTAAAATAAAATTTTGGATCATCACCAAAAAGTATACAGATCTTTAGATTAATATAACTAAGAAGTGTGTAAAGTTTTATGCAATAATCATAAATCGTTTTTGAGATACGGCGTGACATGTGAAAAAAAAACTAACCCTGTTTTAGTTACAAAGTCCTGTAACACAAAAAGTTTTAATCTTATTTTCACCAAAAAGTATACAGATCGTTTGACCATCATAAGAAACAACTATGTTAAGTTTCATGAAATTTGGATAAGTTGTTTTCAAGTTACGGTGCGACATGTTTAAGACAGACAGACGGACGCCGCTTATTTGTATACCATTATACGTCCTGTCAAAATTTTGACGGGGGTATAAAAATTGACCATCTGGTAAATTTTCAGCAAAAAATCAGTAGAGGAATGATATTGTATCGTATTCCCTTAAGTAATTTTATGGTCCCCTTTTGACAGTTCACCATTTCAATTTATTTTCCGCGTTTAAAATTGAATATGCACATCTGTAAATGGTGCATAACATGTGACTGTGTAAAATTTTCCTGAGATAGTGTATGACAACTGATGTTCAGAAATAAAAGAAGAAGAACGAGTCCACTGGACATTGATGCCCCAGCTTATAAATATGCAAGACTGAATGTACTAATTCAGACCTATTGACGTTTTGTTTTATTTTAAGGTTAATGAGCAAAAGTCATAGAGTGTGCTAAACAGCAAATTTGGCAATTCTCAATTTATTATGATGGATGAATTATTGTTTAACGTCCAGTGCTCAATTTATTAAGGAGAATAACACAAGAACTATGAAAGTGACAACACTCAAATTCCAACAGTGTTTGATGCTAATAAGCAGTGTGTATAAGTTTCATAACATTTGGTTGAGCTAAGTATTAAAAGTAAGAGTGTGGAAACAGCAAATTCAGCAATTTTTCCTTTTACAAAGGGGCACAACTCCAGAATGGTGAACGTGATCCCACACAAATTCAAACTCGATCTGTATTTGGTGGTAATAAGCATTGTGTATAAATTTTATAACATTTGGTTGAGGCAAAGTATTAAAAGTAAGAGTGCAGAAACAGCAAATTCAGCAATTTTTCCCTTTACAAAAGGGGCATAAATCCAGAATGGTGAACGTAATCCCACCCAAATCAAACTAGATCTGTATTTGGGGGTAATAAGCATTGTGTATAAGTTATATAACATTTGGTTGAGGCAAATTATTAAAAGTAAGAGTGCAGAAACAGCAAATTCAGCAATTTTTCCTTTTATAAAGGGGCATAACTCCAGAACAGCTAAGGTGTTTGTTTGTTTAGTTGGGGTTTTACGACGTTTTCGGCACATTTGGCTATTTGGCGGCGGCCAGTTTTTATTGGTGGAGGAAGCTGGAGTACCACTGACCTTCGGTAGGAAAATTGGCAATCCTTGTCAATTTAGATCGGAGTCGAACACACCCTGCCACAGGTGAGATTCCAACTCGCCACCTCAGTGTTGACAGGCTAGTGATCATTAGTAGTCATGACAAACTACCTAGACCACTCGGCCACCAAGGCCCCCACGGTGAACGTGACCCAACCAAAATTCAAACTCGATCTGTGCAATCACAGTGGTAATAAGCATTGTGTATAAGTTTCAGTACATCTGAAAGGGGCAAACCAATTTCAGGACATACTTATGGACAGACTGACAAGGTTAAAACTTAATGCCCCTCCTCCTAGCGGTGGAACCATAAAAATGTTGGGCAAACTGACAAATTGCCTAGTTTGACAATAAAAGTCCATAACTCTGGAATAAAAACTTTGAAAATCATCAGAATGGAATGACACATCTTGACACAACTCAATTAAATTTAAATCCAGTTCAGAACATATTGTAAAGAATTCATGATTACAATAAAATGTAGACATACTGATGGTCAAAGTGAAAATTATAGAGTTCCAGCATCTTCCATGTGGCTCCCTAAATATAACATAATTGACAAGGCATAAATTAAAATATGAATATTTCAAACAGCTACTCCAAATCTTTAAATCTTAGCTGAAAGGCAACCCTTCTAATTTTTATATATCTATTGTTTTAACACATGTTTAATGTAGAATACTTTTACAATCCCAGCTAGCCTAGCTGCACTTTCAGAAAAAAATAAATAACATTTGATATCCTACCTATTAAGGATATCATTTATTAATCTGTTTGATTAACAGTAGTAATTTAAAGCTGTCATTTTTGACAACTGATGATTTAACTACAGGCACCCAGGAGCCTGTATCTCTCATCTGGAAATCATTTGCCGAATAAATTGTTTGACTATATCCATCTTGAATGGCAGTGTGGAAAATTGCTTTCAATTCCCAATTGGCTCACTGGTTTTGACAAATTGTTCACTGGTTTCAAACGAGAAGGTCCTATGTTAAAATATGTTTGGTTCTGGTGGCCATCCTTGATGGAGAGCGGGTCTTCAGATATAATTCTGAACAAGGACCAACTAAGGACCATTGCAATCAAGTTTTGTTCCAACTGGTGGTTTCAGACTATAAAATCTTAAAGTAAATTACCAACTGGTTCGTTCTATGTTAAACTGTTTCAGACAAGATTTTCAAAGGAAAGTTTACCATGGATGCCAGATGATGATGGACAACAGTTGACAAGTAATGACAATACATTGAAGTTCATAAAGCTCTTTGAGTCAGGTGAGCCAAAAAATCAGCTTAATACTTTCAGAGATAGCCATAAAAAAAATCCAAATTTTGCCTATTCTATCTTTATCAGAATCATCAGATATGATTTTGAAACAAAAAACCATTAAGATGATTGTGGCAAAGTTTGGTTTCAATTGGTCTAGCAGTTTTAAAAGAGAACTTTTTTGTAAAAGTTTACTGACAGATGAAGAACTGATGCCAACTGATGGCTATAGCTCACCAAGTGAGCTAAAAACTTAATAAAACTGAAACTATATGGAGACAGTCAGAAACAATAACTATCCCCACAATCCCCACATGTTCTCTTTCCCTGTGTATTACTTTCACTATCATATGTTTAGAATACGGGCCTGCATTTTTGAAAATAAAAATCTAAAACCTTACTGCACTTCTACGTATAATGTATTACAATACTGTATAGAAATAAAATGCATAACATGAAAAATGAAACAGAAATTTAGGTCAATAGCTTAAATTCACAATTCAACTCCTGTGGGATCAAAGTTTTAACATTGTGTGATAATACTGCATAGAAACAAAAGCATGAAGTTAAAATAAACAAGTTGTTTAGCCACAAAAAAGCTTGATGGATAGATAGACAGACGTACAGGGATGGTAGCAATATCCCAAAATTTCTTCGATATTGTGGGGATAATGATAACCAATATGAAAATAAACCTATTATGAAAGTTTTTTAGTGTTCAATAATGGCTACATAGTGTGCAATGTTTTGAAAGCTTTTGACATTCAATCAAAATGGACTAGCTACAGGTGCCAGCAATTTGAACAACAGCTATCTTTTGCACTCAGCATTTGCAATCCTAGCTTAAAACATTGTATAGGTCAGAACTAAGTTCTATTCATACAAACCTGTATTTGTGATGCATGCAAGTCCATTGTAATGATATGGTCTGCACCAGCTACAGATAACATGTTAGCAACCAATTTTGCTGAGATAGGTGCTCTACTCTTAAAAAAGAAAAGTTTAGACATTTTTTAAAGAAATTTGATAACTGATAAAACTGATTTAAACTTAAATATGTGTATATACTCTTCAAAAAAGAAACGCATAGTGAAATTTTGGGGAGATATAAAAACAAACAAATTTCAAGGATAACAATGATTAATAAAATGATGGATAAATAAGAACTCAAAATAACCTATAAATGTTCATTCCATGTAAAGTTCATTGCAGGTTTGAAGTTCAAGGTTACTACAGTTCAATTCCTCGTATGTCCACCACGAGCATCAATAACAGCCTAACAGTGCTGCCCCATAGAAGAAATCATATTCATTTGTTGCAAAATGTTGTTCCACTCATCTTGTAATGCATGAAGAAGTTGTTGTAAAGATTGAGGCTGTGGTTGCTGTTGCCAGATACGTCTGTCTAGTCGTCCCAAAGATGATCAATGAACTAAAGATCAGGTGATTTGGACAGCCAAGGAAGCACTGCAATGTTCCCTTGAGGAATACAGTTGTTATTCCTGCAATGTGGGGTTGGACATTGTCATGCTGAAATCTTGCATTATTCTGCTGCATTAACTGTAGAACATGTGGCTGCAGGATTTCATCACAATACCACTAGTCTGTCAAATTCCTTAAATGTGCACCAACACCCCACATCATTTCACTCCCACCTCCTAATCTGTTGACTTCTTGAATGCAGTTTTCGGCAAAGCGCCCATTTCATCATTGGTATACCCTTGCTCTCTAATTGCCTTGTTGCAACAGGAATCGCGACTCGTCGCTGAACCAAACTGTTCTCCAGCATTGCTGTGGCCATACCCTGTGGTCTGAGTCCATTGAAGTCGGATTTTACTGTGTCGGCGTACCAAAACACCAGCTCCAACGGGACGTCTGGATCATTTTCCTGCGTCACATAGGCGGTTACGGACTGTCTGGTCTGAGATCCTAAGCCATCCAGGAATTGCTGCTGCAGTAGAGGTCACTGTTGTGAGCTGTTCCCACAAATGATGTAACCGGATGTAACGATCCTGGGCGGGTGTGGTCACAGTTGGTTGGCCTGAGCATGGGCAGTCATGTGTTGAACTTTGTTTTCAGTACCTATCCCAAAGGGGAGAAATGGTACTCTTGGAAACATTCAGCAGCCTGGGTACATCTGTCTGGGATTCAACTTCTTGTAACCGACAAATACCATTGTTGCAATTGTCTTCGTTCAGATGTGGCATCACATGGCTCAATGAGTGCCTACATGTACAACCTAGATTTCGGTTCATCCGAAAAGCATGCCAAGTTGATAAACTTGAGTTTCTTGGTGCAATCAAGCAAAAACAAATTTTGCAAAAAGAATGACCAGTCACAATGGTGACCGTACATTTAAAACCCATAATGAATTTCTTTTGTCCTCACATAATAACATTAAAAACATGTATGTAAGATTTATAGAAACACCAATCCCATTCAAATAACTAGAGGCTACCAGGATCCTGTATCGCTCACCTGGACTATGTCTATCTTGAATGGGAGCTTGGAACATTGTTATCAAGTTCCAAATGGCTCACTGGTTTCAAACAAGAAGGTCTTTCAGTTAAACTATGTTCGGCCCTAGCAGCCATCTTTAAAGGCAGACAGGGTCATCGGATAAAAGTCTGAAAGAGGACCAGCTAAGGACCAATGTTCTGATTGGCCAAGTGGTTTCAGACAAGAAGATCTTTTAGCATGTTTAGGGTCCTATGTTTAACTCTGTCTGGCTCTGGTGGCCATCTTCAATGATTGGCAGAGTCATTGGATATTATTCTGATGGAGGACCACTTAAGGACATTGCTGTGAAGTTTCTTTCCAATTGGCAAAGTAATAACAGACAAAAATTAAGTCAATTTCCCATAGGGTCCTATGTTAAACTATGTTTGGCTCTGGCTGCCATCTTGGATGACAGGCAGAGTAATCGGTTATATTTCTGAAAGAGGACCATTGCTGCCAAGTTTTGTTCAAATTTGCCAAGTGGTTTCAGACAAGAAGATCTTTTAGTGTATTTCCCTTAGGGTCCTATGTTTAATTATATCTGCTCTGGTGGCCATCTTCGATAGTTGGTGGGGTCATTGGATATTATTCTGATAGAGGACCACTTAAGAATCATTGCTGTCAAGTTTTGTTCCAATTGGCCAAGTCGTTACAGACAAAATTAAGTAAATTTCACATAGGGTCCTTTGTTAAACTATGTTAGACTCTGGTGGCCATCTTTGATGACGAGCAGCGTCATCGGATATAATTCTGAAAGAGGACCAAGGACCATTGCTGCCAAGTTTTGTTCTTATTGGCCTAGTGGTTTCAGATAAGTAGGTCAGAGTTACCTAATTTTGGTGGGAGGAGGTGTTACTCCCCAAGATGCTCTCTGACACCAAGTAATACGATAGTAAGTCGCTTGGCATTGGAGAACTGAACTTGGACGTTAAACTTAACCTTAGTGAATGAAGTGCGATAAGTACGTCAGAGTGACCTAATTTTGGTGGGAGGATGTGTTACTCCTGAGGTGCACACTGACATCAAGTAATATGATTGTAGGTTGCTTGGTATTAGAGAATTGAACTTGGATGTAAAACTCAACCTACCGGTAAGTCAATAAAATGCTATAAGTAGGTCAGAGAGACCCAATTTTGGTGGGAGGGTGTGTTACTCCCGGAGATACATTCTCACACCAAGTAATATGATTGTAGGTCACTTTGATTGTTAAAACTGTTTTTGACATAAAACTTAAAAAGCAACTGAGAACTGGCTTTGGAGGGGCACATCCACGTAGACACCAGGGATACTCCATTAGTCCCCCACAACTTCGTTGAGGTGAACTAACCAGGAGTAAACTCAGGTGCTTCAGAAGGCTCTGTATACAGAACATATCGTGAAGTTCAACAAAGTCAATCCGGTGGTAGTCACAAACTGGTGGAGGTACATGAAACGTTACGACAGTGCCAACAGGTCCAACATCATCTTGGCCAAGTGGTTTCAGACAAGAAGATTGGAACACTGTAATGGTCAATCAATTCGTGATGACAACCATAAAATTTATTAAATGATGACATCAACTTTTCCTTAATAAAACCCTTGTTAAGAAGCTTTTGTGACAGCAGTAATCCTCTTTGTCGAAAGTCATGGTAAACTCCCCATGCCCTTGAATATCTGATAAGCTGAGAAACATAGACCCCATATGCAGGTGATGCTGGTATATTGCTACTCAAGAATGGAAAGTTAGCAATAGGAAAGTTGAAGTCATCATGTTTGCAGGGGTTTATCAGGGTAATTTGGGAAAAAGGACCCTGTGGCCAATTTGGGAATTTTCCATTGTTTTTTTCTTTAAATTGGGAAAAAAATTACAGAAAAGACTTCATCCATCCACAGACTGCTTAGTTTAACAAAGTAATATCAGTATCAGTTGCCATCTTGGTTGACAATCTGGGTGATCGGAGACATTTCTGAAAGAGGACCATCTAAGCACCAATGCTGCCAACTTTAGTTCCAATTGGCTCAGTAGTTTCAGACGAGAAGATTTTTGAGTTAATTTCCCATAGGGTCCTAAGACCTCCTAAGGACCATTGCTGCCAATTCTGGTTCCAATATGTCAAGTGGTTTCAGACAACAAGATTTTACAATGAATTTTCCTGTAGGGCCCTATGTTAAACTAAGGTTGACAGTCCAGGTCACAGACACACCTCTGAAAGAGGACCATCTAAGGACCATTGCTGCCAAATCTGGTTCCAATTGGTCAAGTGGTCTCTGACAAGATTTTTCAATGAATTTTCCTTTGACATACTTTTGGAAGGGGGCCACCCAAGGACCTTCCACCAAAGGGGTTTCAGAGGAGAAGATCTTTAAAGGAAAGTTTACGCTGGATTCCGTCTTTAAAGGGCAAAAACTCCTATAAGGGGTCAATCAATGATTTTGGTAATTTTGACTTATTTTTAGATCTTACTTTGTTGAACATTTTTGCTGGTTACAGTTTGTCTTTATCTATAATAATATTCATGATAATAACCTAAAACTGCAAAATTTCCTTAAAATTAACAATTCAGGGGCAATAACCCAACAAAGGGTTGACCGATTCGTCTGAAAATTTCATGGCAGGTAGATCTTGACCTGATAAACATTTTTTGTTTTTAGTTTTTGAGATACAAGACAAAAACAGCAGCTTACCCCTATGTTCTATTTTAAGTCATGTCAGCCATGTTGGTTGGCAGGCGGGGTCATCGGACATATTTTTAAACAAAATATCCTAATGATACTTGTGGCCAAGTTTGGTTCCAATAGGTTCAGTGGTTTATTATCAGCCCAGTAGCCAGAACTTTTGTCCTGGCATGATTCATTACTCAAATGCCTTTAAATTTTCCTTTCAAAATTTGACAAAAATTCCCAGAAATTTCTAAGCTTCTTCCTTTTGATGCAGAGGTAACTCTTAGCTGAGTTTGGATACCTGTTTGTTTTAATTGTTTCGATTTTTGATGGTTGTGCTTATTAATTCAACATTATATCTTTAACCGGATTTCCAATATTTTGATCTCGAGCACTGCTAATGAGTTATCAGTCAACGAAATGGCCATATAGTGCATCAAATTTAATTTGGTATTTTGTGATACGTTTTATGTCAGAGGAAAAGATTTTTGTAAAAGTGTACAGACGACAGACAACGGATGACGGACGATGGACACCAAGTGATGAGAAAAGCTCACTTGACCCTTTGGGTCAGGTGAGCTAAAAAACAGGTATTTTTTTCATTGGGAATGGGTCCTTTTATTTAAAGAAACAAATCCAAATATGAAGCAGACTTCAATGTATCTGGGGGCCTCGGTGGCCGAGTGGTCTAGGTAGTTTGTCATGACTACTAATGATCGCTAGCCTGTCAACACTGGGGTTGTGAGTTCGAATCTCACCTGTGGCAGGGTGTGTTCGACTCCGATCTAAATTGACA
Source organism: Mytilisepta virgata (assembly GCA_028015205.1). Lineage (NCBI taxonomy): Eukaryota > Metazoa > Mollusca > Bivalvia > Mytilida > Mytilidae > Mytilisepta > Mytilisepta virgata. Next base: position 48,246,970 of record CM051520.1, read on the forward strand.
AGGATTGCCAATTTTCCTACCGAATGTCCTGATTCTCTCCTGGTACTCCGGCTTCCTCCACCAATAAAAACTGGCCCCCACGAAATAGCCAATTGTGCTGAAAACGGTGTAAAACCCCAACTTAACAAAACAAACAAATCAATGTATCTGTAGTATCCTTAATTTCAAGCTCATTACGGTATATGAGATGTAGAAAGTCTTGTAATTTGTTGTTATTTAACAACAACACATCATCTATATAACAACAAGTGTGGACCCTAAAATGTCTCGCCTGCCTGCACTTAAATCGCCAAATTGATGTTTATGTCAAAAGGACAAAAATAAAAAACTGACAACTGCCTTGAATGTGAAAAATTGACAAAGTCAATGAACCATGAAAATGTGGGTAAAATTACATGACAGGTGTCAGACTGACATGTAATCACCTATATCTATATTGATATACACCAAAATATGATGAATTTAGGTGGTAGAGCTGTTTTTAAATAGACTTTAAAGTAAAATTGAACAAAGTCACTGGACCATTAAATTGAGATCAAAGTTACATGACAAGTGTCAAACAGGCATGTATCTATATAAATGTGGTTATAATAAAATATTATGAATATAGATGTTTAAGTTACTGAGAAAAAAACCTGAATGTAAAAAATAACAAAGTCACTGATCCATGAAATTTAGGTCAATGATGCATGACAAGTGTCAGACTGACATGTACCGACATAGATCTCACTATAGACTGAATATGATTGGTTAAGGTATAAAAGTGACTGAAAAATAGACTGAAAAGTAAAAAATTAACAAGAGTCACTGAACCATGAAATTGAGGTCAAGGTCACATGACAGATGTCAGACTGGCATGTACCCATATAGATCTTGCTATAGACTAAATAGGACAAGTCTTAGTATTACAGTGATTGGGAAAAGGACTTGAATGTAAAACTATGTCGCAGATTTTCAAAGTGCACTGAACCATGAAATTGAGGTCAATGACAAATGACAGGTGCCAGACTGGCATGTACCCATATAGATCTCTCAATGGAGCAAATATAATGACTCTGTGTATTATAGTTCCTGAGAAAAGAACTTGAATGTAAAACTATGTCACAATGTTTATGTGGTTATTGAACCATGAAATCAAGGTCAAGGTCATCTGAAATTGTGCTGCTGGAAAGGTCATCACCTAATGCACCTGTGGACCAAAGATGATGTTTGCAAGTATAACATTAGAAAAGTTATTAAGGTTTTAGAGAAAAGTTTACGCCCAAGCCGTCAACGGATTGCTATCCCTATGTCTCGCCAGGCGAGACAAAAATTACTCAAAACCCCGAGATTTTCAATGTTTTGCCGTTCTAATCACAAGAAAAGGAAGTCGTGTAGAATTGAGAAGATGCCGTATTGCTTATGTGTCTAAAATGTTTTGTTTTGTAGCCAAAAAAAAAAAAATGTGGTATTCTTTATAATAAATCAAGGAAAGAAACTCACTTGCTCCCCACGGACTGCCAACTTTGGCGATGCTCAGGGAATTTCAACCGTAGTGAAGTACATGTATCAGGGATATAAGGAGAGAACTATTATCTTTATGAAACTATCGATCGCCGCTAAATTAAAAATGAACAGATAAAGTACATGTATATCATACAGATACAAGTAAGACAAAGACAACTAACGTTGTATCCATTATTCGCAATCCAACGGGGCACATACGATATCGTGAAAACAGATCTATAAAAAACTAGATGGAACTTTATACACAAAGTTATACTTCTCCCCCCCCCCTTCCTGTTTGTCTATCCCCTAATTAAAACATTAGTGATCAATCTGAAAATATGAGGTGGGCAAGTTCTTATATATATGGCGAGTCTAGATATTGCAGTTGCTGAAAAATGGACTGTAAAAGAAAAAAATTGACAAAGTCACTGAACCATGAAATTGAGGTCAAGGGCACATGAAAGGTGTCAGACTGGCATGTACCCATACAGATCTTGCTATAAGCCATGTATGATGAGTCTATTCATTGTAGTTGCTGTAAAATAGACTTTAAAGAAAAAAATTGACAAAGTCACTGAACCATGAAATTGAGGTCAAGGACACATGACAGGTGTCAGACTGGCATGTACCCATATAGATCTAGCTATAGACCATATCTGATGAATCTAGTCATTGCACTTGCTGAAATATAAACTTTTGAGGAAAAAATTGACAAAGTCACTGAACCATGAAATTGAGGTCAAGGGCACATGAAAGGTGTCAGACTGGCATGTACCCATACAGATCTTGCTATAAGCCATGTATGATGAGTCTATTCATTGTAGTTGCAGAAAAATGGACTTTAGAAGAAAAAATTGACAAAGTCACTGAGCTGTGAAATTGAGGTCAAGGACACATGACAGGTGTCAGACTCCCATGTACCCATATAGATCTTACTATATACCAAATATGATGACTCTAAACATTACAGTTACTAAGAAAGGGACTTGAATGTAAAACTATGTCGCAGATTTTCGAAGTTCACTGAACCGTGCAATTGAGGTCAAGGACAAATGACAGGTGTCAGACTGGCATGTACCCATATAGATCTCACTGTAGACCAAATATAATAACTCTAGGTATTATAGTTTCTGAGAAAAGGATTTGAATGTAAAACTATGTCGCAATGTTTATGTGGGTATTGAACCATGAAAAAAAGGTCAAGGTCATCTAAAAATGTGCTGCTGAAAAGGTCATCACTTCATGCACCTGTGGACCAAAGATGAACATTGTAAGTATTATACTTTAAAAGTTATTAAGGTTTTACAAAAAGTTAACGCCGTCGCCGTCGCCGTCGCCTTCGCCGTCGCCGCCGGATTGCTATACCTATGTCTCGCTTCCAGCGACTTTCGTCGCAGGCGAGACAAAAAGTGAATTGGGCTATTTTTTTTTTAGTTGTCATGTAGTAGCCCTTGAATGAAGTCCGCTTCATTTGTGTACAGAAACAGATCGACGAGGAGAGGAGCACAGTTGGTTACAATTGGAATGCCGATTATTTGCTGAAAAATTTGACCACCAAATTCAACAAATATGTTGTCTATGAGAAACATGTTTCTAATTTCATGTTCAGAATACATGTCAGAATCAGAGTGGTTCTTCAGGAAATGCCTTTTCTCTACCTAAAACTAAAAAGTTTTACCTGCGTGTGACATTTTTCTTGAAAAAACACTGATGAACTAGTTTCAATAGATATTTTAATTGAGTATGTGGTATGGAAGAGAAGTCGAAAGTTTTTATGCTGTTGCATATAGCCAAAAAATTTGATTTTAGATGCTGTAGTAAATTTTTTTTTAGTTTTTTAAGAATCCAAATCTGATTGTAAATCTTCCTTTGTAGTGTGGCAGCTATGTTTGTTTGTAAAATTGTACCAAAGTAACAAGACTTATTCATGTTTACATAGATACAAAATGTATCAAATCTATCAAGCTTCATGTTCAACTGTCTTCAGAACAATAGATTTTAATACACTTTCCAATAGAGTCCTGTGTTAACGGAGTGGATGTTTGATCTCCAGTTGACACCCAAGTATCAACATTTGTTATGAACATTCATAGAAACATATTTGTAAAGTTTGGGTTCAATTAGGTAAAACATTCTTGAGTTTTTCAAAGTTCAGCCAATTAGAATATGGAATAGGCTTGGTCAACCACAATTTCTCAACCAACCAGCACCAAAGTAACAACACTTGAGGCGGAACTTACAAGGAATATCTCTGCAGAATTTGGTTTGATTCTATCAGCAGGTATCAAGAAGATCAAAATGTGAAAAATTTATGGACAAACAAGACAGACAATGGATGCCAAGAGGTGGCAATGGAAAAGAATATCTATGGTTCTGCTAACCCAACTGAATCTATATTTTCATGCCTACCATAATATTTTTTTGGACATTTTTTTGTCCCCATTCAGAAAAACTTCTAGAATTACCAACAATTTTTTTTATGTTTATAGCATGTTTTTTCCATAGGTAATTTTATTTTTGTTCTTGTAAGTTTTTGCAGAAATTACTACATCATTTCTGCTCTTTTACTGCCATTTCAAATAAAGATGTTTGAAAGAGTACTGTAGCTATATAAAAGTACCTTATCCTTTTTATCCTGTCTAGCATATGGAAAACATGGTATGAGTGCTGTTACACGACATGCTGAGGCTATCTTGCAAGCATTTATCATGATTAATAACTCCATAAGCATATCATTAACCTCATCACATCCACTTTGTACAATATACACATCTTCTCCTCGAACTGACTCCCCAATTTCTACACTAAAACAAAATATTTAAATTATTTGGTACAAAAGATGACGTTTTTTAAGGATTGACTGTAATTTTTTTTCAGTTCATGAATTTACAAGTAATAATTGTAACAGTGAACTGTTACTAAGTCTCCCAAACGAAGTTTCCCAAACATAACTCCCACATATTATTAAAAGATAAACTGAAACATAAATGGTACCATATGTTTCGTCTTTTCATAAAGAGTAATAATATATATGGTTATAGTGTGGGGATCTCAAGGGTTTTCAAGATATTCAGGGTTTTGTCATTTGAGGGGGGTGGGACATGACCCCATCAGACCCCCCAATGGTACCAAATGCTTCGTCTTGTCATAAGGAGTAATAATATATATGGTTATAGGGTGAGGATCTCAATGGTTTTTCAAGATATTAAGTATTTTGTCATTTGAGGGGGTGGGGCATGACCCCCCTCAGACTCCCCTTAGGTACCAAATCCTTCGTCTTATCATAAGCAGTAATAATATATATGGTTATAGGGTGGGGATCTCAAGGATTTTCAAGATATTAAATCTTTTGTCGTTTGAGGGGGTGGGGAAAGACCCCCCTCAGACCCCCCTATAGTACCGAAGTTTTCGTCTAATCATCAGGAGTAATAATATATATGGTTATAGGGTGGGGATCTCAATGGTTTTCAAGATATAAAGTATTTTGTCATTTGAGGGGGTGGGGCATAACCCCCTCAGACCCCCCTTAGGTACCAAATCCTTCGTCTTATCATAAGCAGTAATAATATATATGGTTATAGGGTAGGAATGTAAACTATTTTTGACTTATTCAAAAAATATCAATTTTTGAGGTATTTGAAGGGGCGTGGCTTTGCCCCTGGGGTCCCTCAGACCCCCCTTAGGTACCAAATCCTTTGTCTTATCATACGCAGTAATAATATATATGGTTATAGGGTAGGAATGTAAACTATTTTTTGACCTATTCAAAAAATATCAATTTTTGAGGTATTTGAAGGGGCGTGGCACTGCCCCTGGGGCCCCCTACACTTGAAAAATGATTAGGACCAACATCTCATGGAGTACTATCATTGTGCAAAATTTGATTGAAATCGGTCAAGTATAAAGTACAAAAGTGCCCGGACAAAGTTGGCAGCGCAAGAAAGAAGAGGAAGAATTTTTCAAAATGGCCGTCAAACGTCTCCAACCGATCGTGATTTTTTTCATCTGTTTGTTCTTCTAATTGTACTTTACAAACCTACGAAGTTTAATGAAATTCTATCATACAGTTTTTGAGATATAAACGTGCTAAATTTTCAGAGGGTACCGATCTTTGAATGGCGGCCATTTCGAAAAAAAAGTATTGATTGCACACCTTCACATAGTGATCTTACTTTCTGCCAAGTTTCATTCAATTCTATCCAGGCATCTCTGAGAACTAAGCCAGACATAAATCCTTGGAAGAAAGAAAGAATAATAACAAAGAAACGGAAGAATAACAATATGTCGCCGACTTTCGTCGGGGCGACATAACTATAATTGCAATTGCGAGCAAAAGCAGATGTCGCCCCTCAAAATGGCCGCCAAACGTCTCCAACCGATCGCGATTTTTTTCATCAGTTTGTTCTTCTAATTGGACTTTACAAACCTACGAAGTTTAATGAAATTCTATCATAGTTTTTGAGATATAAACGTTTTAAATTTTCGGAGGGTACCGATCTTTGAATGGCGGCCATTTCGAAAAAAAAAGTATTGATTGCACACCTTCACATAGTTATCTTACTTCCTGCCAAGTTTCATTCAATTCTATCCAGGCATCTCGAGAACTAAGCCGGACATAAATCATTGGAAGAAAGAAAGAATAATAACAAAGAAACTGAAGAATAACAATATGTCGCCGACTTTCGTCGAGGCGACATAATAATAATAATAATAATAAGAAACGCAACGAAAACAATAAGTCTCCAAACTTTGTTTGGGAGACTTAATAACCTCAATGAAGTGATGCACACTAAATATCGAGTTATTCAAAAGTGTGCACCATGCACATTGAAGTTACAGGTATTTTGAATAGACTAAACTAGAAATTGTGTCTATAAGATACGAATGCCCCACCTAAAATGTAGGTCATCATGTATTAATGCTCAGTACTAAATAAGGCACATCCACTGATGAAGTTTCATTGATACACTATGCTTAGTTCCAAAGAAATGAACCTAAACGCAAAACTTAACCAGAGTCACTCAAACATAAAATGTAGGTCATAATGACCCAATTATTGTATGACTGCTCATTACTACCAAAGATATATGACTACAGGTTTCTGAGAAATGGAGCTAAATGCAAAACTTAATTGAATCGGGACGTACATATTGATGTACTGACGGACGGACAAGGATAAATCTATATGCCCCAGCCACATTCATGGCGGGGCATAAAAAAAATTACAGTCAACCCTTATAATCTAATTCCAACAGTTGTTTTAACATCTAAAACAGAATAATTCCCCTCTATGATGTCATAGTAGAGAAGAAAAATTTAGTCCATGATATTATAGATGAAACAAGTATAAATTTGTCAAATGGACACTACATGCCCCGCCAATTATGTAAGTATTTAGTAAATAGACTTACATGTGTATATTGTTGACTTTGAAGTCCCTGACAATAGGGTAGATGAAATACTATCTCTAAATACTTCACGAAAAACTTAACATGGATTCTAATATCATGAATATTGAAATTCTATAAAGAAATTCAAAGTCAGTTACCCATGACATCAAGGTCACAGCATCCGTTAGGCATCAAAATGCTGCTGTTCATATCACAAGCTATTCATGTACAAAGTTTCAGGATGATACCACAACTCCTTCATGAAAAACTATCTTAAACCTGAACCTTTACCTGGATTCTAATATTGAAATTCCATACAAAAATTCAAACTCGATGACATCAAGGTCACAGCATCCGTTTTGCATCAAAATGCTGATGTTCATATCACAACCTATCTATGTACAAAGTTTCTTTATGATACCATAACTCCTTCATGAAAAACTACCTTAAACCTTAACCTTAACCTGGATTCTATATTGAAATTCCATACAAAAATTCAAAGTCGATGAACCATGACTTCAAGGTCACAGCATCCTTTTCACATCAAAATGCTGCTGTCCATAACACAAGCTATCCATGTACAAATTTTCAGGATGATACCAAAACTCCTTCATGAAAAACTACCTTAAACCTGAACCTTAACTTCTTACGGACGGACAGACAGACCGAACAACTATATGCCCAGCCTGCCTTACAGGCGGGGCATAAAAATTAAACCAATCAAATGGTGAGTTACATCCAATATTAAATTATTTACGTATACAATGTAACATGTACCATATATGTATGGAATAAGAACTGCAGAAGTTATATTAATTATTTACAGTATGAATTAAAAATCTAAAACAGGTTACAGAAAGACAACCCCCAAATTAGCAATTTATGAAATGACATATAAACATCATGATTAAACAATTGTTTGTTGCCTAATTGTGTTTTGTTTGTTTTGACACAATTTATAAATACAGAGGGACATGATGAAAAAGTATATACATGTAATTCTAAATTTTGTGATATAGTTAGTTTTAACTATTGAAGTTGATAAGAATTAAAATTCATTCTCATATGATGAAATAGTTGAAGGGTGAGATATCATCATGTGATCATGCAATGTAATTTGTGGGTGAATCTATCTGAAATTAAATCAATTATCAAATGTACCTTCAATGAAAATACATGTATATAAGTTTGGCAATTGTCATGATACATTTGTACATATTAACATCATTAATTCATGATACCATATGTCTGACTGGATATTCTGGTAGGTTTACTGCTTAGTCATCACAATACTTTCCCTAAGTACATCAAAAATATTCTCAGACGTGTCAGAACCAAATGCAAAACAATGGAGAACAACACGTAATTCCTGATTTCAATGGGTTACTGTAAATTCGGAAATTTTCGCATGCACTTATTATTGCGATTCTTCTATCCAATGCAAAAGTGTGAGGTTAAATTATTGCGACCGCCGCCAGTGTGTAAAAAAGTTTTATTACTGCGATCGGAGATTGAGTAAAAATTGAAAATGAAAGTTTTATAACAATAAATATCTTACCATCACAAATTTAGATTACATGTACTAGCAGTTTCATTGAACCGGAAACCAGACCAAAGAAAAACTGATGACCTCAAACTGACCCAAACCCTATGACACACCTGCGCCAAACCCTCATCTTTTTTCTGGTTTTCGTTGCAGCCGCACGTGAATCTTAGGAGAGTTAAAAATTCAACTTTTCCATAGCGAAACTAGACAGATTGTTATTTGAATGGTTTACTTAGCAAAAGTATTATTTACAGTAGTGTATTATATATATTCAGGTAATATAATACCAATTTACCATGGAGTTAGATGAGCAAGACTTAAATGAATTTGAGCAAGACTTATTGAGCCAACTGCCTTACACAACTAATTTAGATATGTTGTGGAGTGGGACAGGACAGGGTATTCCCTCATACGAGTCTGCTTTCCACGGGTCTGTAGATGGTATGGGGGAGTGTTCCAGCCAGGAGTTACCACCAGCTGTTACTAGCCTTGGTTCTCCCCCATTGGTGATTCAGTCCAGGCTCTCCTCCCGTCATGTTCCTAGGACCACTCATGCTTTAGGTAGACCTGTTGAGACTACGGTAGTGTCTACATGTACAGGGGTTAGGAGTTCTTCATTTGTTAGGTCAAGGTGGCCTTCACCTTTTCCCTATCCTACTCCTTATGCCATGCCTTCTTGTTGGCCTGGCATGGTTCCTGAGTCTCAAGGTGGTGGAAGATAGGTCAGTTGGTGGAAGGTTGACGGTTAGTGCTCCTATCAGTTCTCCAACTCCTAGGGAGGAGATTGATGATGATGTGTTTTCGTTGACACCAAGGAGTCAGGAGAGAATTTTTTCGGAGGAGGATGAGGAGGGTGATGGTTCTCCTGTTCGTTCGAGGCATTGTGTTTCGAACTCATCCATCGCTCCTCCTTCTGTTGATTAGTCTGTTGGGGGAGAGGAAGAAGGCGTGAACTCTCTGACATTCCTATGTCTTCCCCTCCTAGTCAGGTTTTGGCTCCCTCTGATTTTATGTCCTGTTTGGGTTTGGTAAAGGATAAACCTAAAGGGTACAAATCCTTTCCAGAATCAGGGCATACAAAATCATCCCTTGCTTCTGTTAATGAGAGTATTGAGAATTTTCATTCTAGCAAGAGTGCTAGAGGGACCAAGTTTAATAGTTTTGGTCCTTCTTCCTTTCCAATGTCAAAGGTTAGAATCAAAGATTTTGATATTCATGATTCTTCTCTTGGTAAGGGTTATCCATCATGCGATAGATCCTTCTCTTCTTTGTTAGGTACAAAACCAGTGGAAGGCCTTAATCTTTCTCAGTCCTTATGGTCAAAATCTGAAAGTAATATCAGACTTTCTTCCCGCATTCTTAGTAAAGTAGAGCATTTCTTAGCTGCTGCTGGTGCCTTACTTAAGGATAAGGGTGATGAGTTTGATGAACTTAAGTCTTTTCTTCTACAGGTTGATAAAAGTTTTGGTTCAGCACAGCTTCTGTTGATGGGCACTTTGGCTAACTTTTCTATGTCTAAACAGCAGATGTTAGACAAAACTAGTTTGTCAGAACCCCTGAAGCAGTCTCTTTTGTTGTCTCCTTTGGTGAAGGATAAACTTTTTGGCTTTCGCATCAATAAGCTCCAGGATGAAATAAACAAGGGCCCCCAGAATGTAAAGGTAAATGTTCATGTTTCTGGTGGACAGAGAAATGTTACTACCTCTTCATCTTCTTTGCCTTCTTCTTCCTTTGCTAAGAAGGGTTCTTTTAATTCTTCAGGCCAAAAGAGGCGCTCTGGTGGTTCTAAACAGACAGCTTCTTCAGGTAAAAAAGCCAAACTGGTGAAGGGTACTAAGTCTGGTAAATGATGGTCTTTCCCCTCCGTCAGTACCGCTTCCCATGGAGGAGGAGTTGCTCTGCACCTCTTCCTCATATTCCAGTGGGAGGCAGATTAGCCCATTTCCTAGATCAATGGAAATTGATCACTTCAGACAAATGGGTTCTTTCAGTATTAGACAGGGGTCTAAAACTACAGTTTCAGGAGTATCCTTCTCTATCTGCAGTTCCACTCAATCTTTCAGCCACCAAAGATCCACACCGAAATCTTCTTTTGGGAGAGGAGATTCTTACTCTTCTTCAGAAAGGGGCGATAGAGGAGGTAAAATTTCCTCTTTCTCCAGGGTTTTATTCTCATCTTTATCTTATCCCACAAAAGAATATGAAAATGAGGCCAGTGATCGACCTATCAGTTCTGAACAGACATCTAGTTGTTCCCCATTTCAAGATGGAGACCAACAAGTCTATCAGGAGGTCTATTCAACCAGGGATGTGGACAACTTCCCTAGACCTTACGGATGCGTATTTTCACGCCCCCATTGCGCCTCCCTTCCGGAAGTTCCTCAGGTTTGTGTGGGAAGGGAAGGTTTATGCTTTCCGGGCTATGCCTTTTGGCATTTCAATAGCCCCTCTGACTTTTACCAGGATTTTTCAGGCAGTGGTTTCTCACCTTCACAGCCTGTCAATCCTTATACATTTTTACCTGGACGACTCTCTTCTAAAGAACAGTTCTTGTTCTGTCCTGGAAGTACATACTCATCTAGCCATTTGCCTTATGCTCAAGCTGGGTTTCCTGATGTCTTGGAAAAAGTCTGAGATTACCCTCAGTCAGAATTTCATCTTTTTTGGGGAGCATTACAGAACAGATTTGGCCATAGTTTTCCCTCCAGAGGAGAAAGTTCAAGCTCTTCTCCTTCGGGTCAACAGTTTTCTCCAAGTCTTGACTGTCCCAGCTCGACTTTTTCTTCAGTTAATAGGTTTTTTGGTTTCCATCATGGATGTGGTACCGTTGGGTCATCTTCATATTTGTCCCATTCAGTAGTACCTGAAGGAGTTTTGGCATCCAGTTTCTCAACTTTGGGATGCCCCAGTTCCAGTTTTTCCGAGACTTTTCCCTCATCTTCTTTGGTGGTCTCAGAGGTTGAATCTGTTACAAGGTCAACCTCTAGTACTTCCTGCTCCCTCTCTAACTCTGTTCACAGATTGGGGGGACTATCTAGAGGGACTCCTCACATCTCGACCTTCATATCAATGTCTTGGAGATGAAAGCAGTTCTTTTGGCCTTTAGACATTTTCAAGAATGCATTCAAGGTCAAAGTCTCCTGATAGCTTCAGACAACACCACAGTTGTAGCTTATCTTCAGAATCAGGGGGGAACTCAGTCTTTTTCTCTTTATCTGCTGGCAAAGGAGATTCTGCTTCTCTGCAACAGTCTGAACACTTTGGTTTCAGTAAGACATGTTCCAGGAGATCAGAATATTCTGGCAGATGCACTCTCCCGAAACCATGTCCCAGTGAACACGGAATGGGAATTGCATCCTGCGGTTTTTCAGTCAATTGTTCTGAAATGGGATCGTCCTCTGATAGTCTTGTTCACAACGAGTCTGAATCACAAACTGGAGACAAACATCTCCCCTGTTCCAGATCAGAGGGAATGGGCGGTAGATGCGATGAGCATCTCTTGGAACGGAATGTTATATCTTCCCCCCGTTTTGCCTTCTCACTCAGATTCTTCTCAAGGTTCACAAAGATGCTTGCAAGACCATTCTTATAGTGCTAGCATGGCCAAGACAGTCGTGGTTTCCAGAACTACTTTTTCTATCTTGTGCAAGGCCACTACTTCTTCCCTTGAGAAGAGACCTGCTTTCTCAATTCAAGGGGAGAAAAGTACACCAGGGTCTAGAGAAGCTTCATCTTCACGCTTGGTTGCTATCAGGAGATCCGTGAGTAAGAAGGGGTTTTCTGAATAAGCAACCAATCGCATCTCCAAGTTGGTTAGACAGTCTACAGGACTCATCTATGATTCCAAGTGGTCTATATTCACTTCTTGGTGTTTGTCAAAACAGATTGATCCTCTGAGAATCTCTGTTCAACAATTAGCTGATTTCTTCGTTTTTCTGTTTGAAGAGAAAGGTTATTCTCCCTCTACTATTAAGGGTTATGGGTCTGCCATTGCTCGGACCATTTACCTGTCGGGAGGATCAGATTTTGGTCAAGATGGGTTCTTTTCTATTGAACGTCCTAGACAGAGGCGTCTTGTTCCTGCTTGGGATTTGGGCTTGGTTTTGAGATCCTTACAGGTTTCTTCTTATGAACCCTTAGACAGCATTTCCTTGAAGTTTTTGTCTTATAAATGCTGTTTTCTTCTTGCTTTAGCTACAGGACGCAGGAGTGAACTCCATTCTCTCTCCATTTCTGATTCCTGTCTTCGTTTTTCAGCAGATAAATTGTCCGTTACTCTTTTGACTGACCCTGCTTTTTAAGCAAAAAATCAGCTGTGTGAGAAAGGTTCTGGCTTAATGGTAGTACCTGCGCTCCCCAGTCAGTTTTCTAAGAGTCTTTGTCCTGTTCGTGTACTGGAAGCCTATCTATTACAGTCCTCCAGTATAAGGTCTAAGGATTCCAAGTGGTTGTTTGTCCCTATTAAAAAAGGACAAAAAGACATCTCAGCTAAATCTATTTCTAGTTTGGTTTGTAACACTGTCCACCAGGCTTACAAATCGGTTGGTGTCTCACTTCCAAAGGATGTACTCAAAGCTCATGAAGTTCGAGCTATTGCCTTTTCTTGGAGTATTTTCAACTGTGCCTCATTATCAGAGATCTTGTCATCAGGTTTCTGGAGGTCTGAAAAAACTTTTTTCTATCATTATCTGCGTTCTATGCAACAGCATTCTGATAACCTCTATGCCTTGGGACCTCTAGTTTCAGCACAAAAAGTTGTTTTCCCTCCTGTAGATTCCAATTAGTCTGTAGAAGGATTCAGCGCTTCATCTCATTCTGTTATCTAAATTTGTGATGGTAAGATATTTATTGTTATAAAAATATAAATTTTAGAATTAAATTTAAGTTTTGTTATATAAATACTTACCAACAAAAATGTGAGGTCCCTCCCCCTCCCCTTCACCCCTTTCGGACTACTATGCTGGATTGGAAAAAAGATGAGGGTTTGGGAGAGGTGCATCATAGGGTTAGGGTCAGGCTAGAGGTCATCAGTTTTTCTTTGGTCTGGTTTCCGGTTCAGTGAAGCTGCTAGTACCTGTTATCTAAATTTGTGATGGTAAGTATTTATATAACAGAACTTAAATTTAATATGCATTAAAAATGTGAGTTTTTAAATATTGCGATGCTAAACCGATCACAATTTTCGCAATAATAAAAACATTGCAATAATTTCCATAGTAACTAATAATAATAATAATAATAATAAAAGCTTTATTTCAAGAGGGTAACACAGTTAGTTACAAAACTAATCTTCCCTGAGGCCCTCAATAGTAACACATATAAAACATTTTATACATTTTCACATATAGTATGAAATAAAAGTACAGGAGTAAACACATATAGATATAATCAAAATACAAACTAGAAAAACAATTCATCACTTTGTGAGGTATCAGTTACAGAGTTTTGTTGAATATATTTCTTTATATTATCTTTAAAAGAATTAACAGAAGGTGAATTTCTTATATTATTTGGCAAGTCATTCCATAAAACTGCTCCTGAATAAGAAAACGATTTTTTGTAAAGCTCAGTTTTAGGTTTGGGGACTTTTAAATTACCATTAACAGCATTTCGTAGAGAATAGGGATTTTCATTAGAAATTAATTGAAATTTGTTGATTAGATATGATGGGGCTTCTGTTCTAAGGCTTTTATATACCAAGAGGTACTTATGATATTTTATTCTATCTTCAACTTTCATCCATCCAAGCTTTTTAAATAAAGGGTTTGAAGGTGAAAGAGGGTCCATATCTAGTATTAACCGTGCTGCCCTTTTTTGAAGTTTAAGAATTCGACTTAAGTCAGTATTACTACAATTTCCCCAAAATAACACAACAGTAATCAATAAGTGGCAAAATATATCTATTATAAAAAAGCTTTCTTGATTCAATATTCAAGAATTTTTTTATTTTGGAAAGTAGGTATACACGAGACGAAATTTTGGAGCATACCTGATCAATCTGATTTGTCCAGCATAAGTTGGGATCTATTTTAACTCCTAGTATTTTTTCATTTATTGAATATTGTATAATACTTTCATTAATATTAAGAGAAACTTCACTGATTAGTGAAGAAGTCTTCTGTCTCGTACCAATTACCATACACTTTGATTTTGCATAATTTATGAACATACAGTTATCAGAGCACCATTTTTCAACTTGCAGTAAGTCATCTTGAGCTTTACCCAGAATTTCATTTAACTTTTTTCCAGAAATATGTATTGTTGAATCATCTGCATACATATCTATATCACAGTCTTTAATATACAAAGGTAGATCATTTATATACAAAATAAATAATAAAGGCCCAAGTATCGACCCTTGAGGAACACCATACTTAATATAAGATTGTTCCGACTTAATATTTCCAATCTGTACCTGTTGAGTTCGATCCTTTAAGTAAGAAATGAGAAAATTAACAGCAATTTCATGAAAACCATAAATTTCAAGTTTTTTACACATGATATCATGGTAAACAACATCAAAAGCTTTCCTCAAATCAAGAAGAATAGCTAAATTTATATTTCCATCATTCATTTCCTGCAACCATTTATCAATTAGATTAATAAGAGCTGTTTGACATGAATGAAAAGGTCTAAAGCCTGATTGTGCTGGATGCAGTAGGTTAAATTTGGATAAAAATTCATATATATGTTTAGCCACATGCTTTTCAATTAACTTTGATATTGTTGGTAAGACAGAGATGGGCCTATAATTAGTAGGAAGAAACTTATCTCCAGCCTTATAGGCTGGTAAAATCTGCGCATTTTTAAGGTCAGTTGGGAAACTTTATGATCAGATAGATGACAGAAAGTATATCTATGGCTCATCTTTACACAATATAAGCAAGGAAAGGTGTTTAAATGGTGTATAGAACCACCCAGAAGCAATAAGTGGTGGCCACCTCTATATAACTGGACTGGATCAGAAAAGTCCAAAAAGTGAAAACGCCGATATCGACAATTTCCGTGACAAAAGTACTTTGTGACTGTTGTAAAACCCCTTTAGCTTCCAAACTTAGGCAACCAGATAGATGACAGAAAGTATATCTATGGCTCATCTTTACACAATATAAGCAAGGAAAGGTGTTTAAATGGTGTATAGAACCACCCAGAAGCAATAAGTGGTGGTCACCTCTATATTAGCCTAGGTTGACCTAGCTTGGCTTTTCAGCATGTGTAAAGACATTTGGTTAAATAAAAAAAAGAACAATTGCAACTAATGAGTTTTAGTACGTGTTGATCTCTGTTAACATACCTCATCTATATATCATACTGACACTGCCACATTGTATTTAGTAGTAACCCCCGCTTTTTTTACTACACATATTTTGTGACACATGACGTTGATCATTTCCTTCGAGGTTACCACTATGCTATCCAAAATTTCTGTGGAAAACACTAGGTCGTGGTAGTGTTAAATCCACTGGTTTTGTTACATAAACACAGTTTCTGCCTTTGTGTAAGGAAAATGACAGTGACAATGTTTATAAAATTAAAACAGAATCTGTTTCCATAGATAAGATTTTTGAACTGTTCATTTATGATGGTTTTGTTTGTCTTTCTGATGATCTCACAAATGCTACTCCCATTAAAATATTAAGGAATACTGAAGATTCTCAGTCTTTGTTGTTGGCAAATACCTTATTAATTGCTAAAAGTTCTGCTTCTGCGACAGGTACTGGTGTATTGATTAAAGGAATTGATTCAAGTAGTTATTCTCCTGTTCCTCTCCATAAAGTTTACTTGTCTCAAGTCTTGTTTCTGGACCAGTGGTTTTGGGTATTAGGTCTTTATTGCCTTTTGATGGTGTTAAACTTCTCCTTGGGAATGATTTAGCTGGCAGTAAAGTAACTGCTGATCCTGTAGTAACAAACAAGCCTAGTAGTGTTAATGAACATGAGGCTTTGTGAGGAAAATCCAAATTTGTATCCTGCTTGTGCAGTTACTTGTGATATGAGTAGTAAGAAAAAGGCCCAAAGACTGTGGATGATCTAGAGAGTATAAGTTTAGCTGATACTTATTTAGGTCAAATTTTTATTGGAATAAAGGAAGGTTCATTGAATTTGATGACTGGTGGTTAGAATATTTCAAAAACTTATTCCCGAACAGCATGGAGGTCCTGAAATTGACTGTTTATTTCAGAGAGCTGTGGATGAGGTGAATTGTGCAGAGGAACCAGTTCGTTATTTTGTGCTAAATGGGATTTTATTGTGTAAGTGGAGACCACTTAGTGCAATCTGCCAATGAGGAATGGAAGGTACATTATCAGATTGTTGTACCCAGCTCTAAAACTATGTATCCAATTTTAGAACTTGACTTGTTTTGTTTGTTTGTTTGGTTGGGGTTTTATGTCATTTTCAGCACACTTGGCTATTTTATGGCAGCCAGTTTTTATTGGTGGAGGAAGCTGGAGTACCCGGAGAGAACCACCACCCTTCCCTAGGAAAATGGCAATCCTTGTCAATTAAGATCAGGGTTGAACACACCCCGCCACAGGTGAGATTCGAACTCACAACCTCCGTGTTGACAGGCTAGTGATCATTAGTAGTCATGACAAACTACCTAGATCATTCGGCCACCGAGGCCCACCAACTCGACTCGTGAAGGCATGCAAGTTGGCTAAGCTCAACCTCAAGTCCTCGCAAAATAAAATGCTCCGCTGGGCGCAGCTAGATACGACCGCAGATGTCGAACCCTGAATAGTTGGGGCAATTATGAACACAACATTCAAGCTTGATACAATACTGAATTTGGATTGTGAATAAATATTTGACACAGCATAGGTTTCTGACACAGAATGAATGTTGTCTAAGAACTTAAAATTTTTTAATTTACCTATTCAAACCATATCAGTATTATTTGTTTTTATATATAAATCAGAAATAACCAATTTAAAATTTAAAATTGGGCACACATATCAATTTCTTGCTATTGCGCAATACTGTGCAATTGAAGATTTCTTGCTATTGCGCAATACTGTGCAATTGAAGATTTCTTGCTATTGCGCAATACTGTGCAATTGAAATTTTCCTCAAATATTTGACACATAATAGGTTTCTGACACAGAATAACTGAAATCAAAGAACTTAGAATTGGTCATACGATTTGAATTTATATTCAATTTTTTGCTTCTTGTGCAATACAATATGCTGTGGAGAATTGCCCCCCCCCCAAAAAAAATAATAATTTACCCCTTTTTTTAGCTTTTGTGCAATACACTATGAAGGTGCACATTGACCCCCCCCCCCCTCCAAAAAAAAAACCAAAAAACAATAAAATTTATTGTAACCCCCCCCCCCCTTTTTTTTGCTAAAAAAATTTGAAATTTTCTTTTTAATTTATGAAATATGAAATGAGAAAAAAATTACCCCCTCCCCAATATCTCATTTACCCCCCCTCTAAATTTTGTTTTCAACCCTCCCCCCCCCCCCATTTCTTTATACTTTGCAACCATAACAGCCCATTTAAATACACCATAACATATTAAAATAGAAAATGACATCATAGTCATGGAATTTGTTAATAATAAGGTTTTGATAACAGGGCACACATATCAATTTCTTGCTATTGCACAATACTGTGCAATTGAAAATTTCTTCAAATATTTGACACATAATAGGTTTCTGACACAGAATAACTGAAATAAAGAACTTAGAATTGGTCATATGATTTGAATTTATATTAAATTTTTTGCTTCTTGTGCAATACAATATGCTGTGGAGAATTGCCCCCCCCCCCCAAAAAAAAAATAATTTACCCCTTTTTTAGCTTTAATTTTGGACCCCGATTTGGACCAACTTGAAAACTGGGCCCATAATAAAAAAAACTAAGTACATGTTTAGATTCAGCATATCAAAGAACCCCAAGAATTCAATTTTTGTTAAAATCAAACTAAGTTTAATTTTGGACCCTTTGGACCTTAATGTAGACCAATTTGAAAACGGGACCAAAAATTAAGAATCTAAATGCACGGTTAGATTCGGCATATCAAAAAACCCCAATAGTTCAATTTTCGATGAAATCAAACAAAGTTTAATTTTGGACCCTTTTGGCCCCTAATTCCTAAACTGTTAGGACCAAAACTCCAAAAATCAATCCCAACCTTCCTTTTGTGGTCATAAACCTTGTGTTTAAATTTCATAGATTTCTATTTACTTATACTAAAGTTATTGTGCAAAAACCAAGAAAAATGCTTATTTGGGCCCTTTTTTAGCCCCTAATTCCTAAACTGTTGGGACCAAAACTCCCAAAAACAATCCCAACTTTCCTTTTGTGGTCATAAACCTTGTGTTAAAATTTCATAGATTTCTATTTACTTATACTAGAGTTATTGTGCGAAAACCAAGAAAAATGCTTATTGGGCCCTTTTTTGGCCCCTGATTCTTAAACTGTTGGGACCAAAACTCCCAAAATCAATCCCAACCTTCCTTTTGTGGTCATAAACCTTGTGTTTAAATTTCATAGATTTCTATTAACTTATACTAAAGTTATAGTGCGAAAACCAAATGTCTTCGGACGACGACGCCGCCTACGTCATACCAATATACGACCGCAAAAATATTCTGCGGTCGTATAAAAATAGGTATGATTTGAATCCTATCCAGCGAGAGTTTAAACTGGGTGAGAAATTTCTAGGATTTTTACCAGTCCCTGGAAAGCCTCTTCAGGCAAAATACTTTGGTCCATATGTTGTGAGTAGGATGCATGGATGAATTATTGTTTAACGTCCAGTGGCAACCAGGTGCACATCAGGATGAAAACATGTTGATAAGATAATGAATATGATCCCTGCTTTGTACTAGACCGATACGCTAAGTTGGATTTTTAATGTGCTAGCTCACAAGGTAACTGTCCGCAGGAAGACAAATCACCTCACTCGGACACATTATACTGACTCCGAGCTGACCAGTCTTTGATCTTACTCCTAGGTGCTACGTGCTTGGCGGAGAAGCAGCAAATACCAATTTTAATGTCTTTTGTTTTACCCGGCTGGGGAATCGAACCTGCAACCTTCCGCAATCGGGGCGAGCACGCTACCACGAGACCACCAAGACGGTCTGTTGTTAGGAGGAAAATCAGCGATGTGAATTATGTCTTGGAAACACCAGATAGACGAAAACAGAATCAATTCTGTCACTTTAACATGTTGAAATTGTACCTAGATAGAAATGGTACAGACAAAAGGCATCCCATGAATCTAGTTGTGTCTAGTGATGACAATGAGGATGAGAATTTTGAACAATACAAAATACTTGTGAATACAGCAAATTACAGAATACAAATGTCATGAACAACTTAGACACGAGGTTTCCTCATCTCTCAGAATGACAAAGACAAGATCTGAAGGAGATTATTCAAAACTTTAAGCATTTGTTTTCTGACATTCCTACAAGAAGGGATACTATCTTTTATGATGTTAAACTTGTAAGTTCTGATGTTATCCCTGTCAAACAGCATCCTTACAGGTTGAATCCGTCAAACAAAAGTATATAAAGCATGAAATTCAGTATCTTATAGACAATTATTTTATTGAACCAAGTGAAAGTAGTTGGAGTTCGCTGTGTATCTTAGTGCTAAAGGCTAATGGTAAAAGTTACAGAATGTGTACCAATTATCCAAAGGTCAACATTCTGACAAAATCTTACAATTTTCCAATACCAGAATCGATGATTGTATCGATAAAATTGGACAAGCCAATTTGTAACAAAATGTGATTTGCTGAAAGGATTTGGCAAGTTCCTCTTACTGAGAGAGCGAAAGAAGTTTCGGCATTTGTCACAGCGCCTTATAAACATATTATAATTTACAGAGGAATTTGGGAAGAGCACTTACAAATTATTAGAGACCTCCTCCATAGTTTTACTTTAAGGAAGCTTACATTAAATTTGGAAAAGAGTGAGTTTGGGTGTGCTAGTGTTATGTTTTGGGGGCATGTAGTAGGCCAAGATCAAGTCAAGCTGATAGATGCCAAAATCAGGGCTATTTCTGAGTTTACAAAACCTGACAGCAAGAAACAGTTCATGCGATTTTTAGGCATGGCTGATTATTACAGGAAGTTTTGCCCTAATTTTTCGTAGGTAACGGAACATCTCACTCGATTACTAAGTAAGAAAGTTAAGTTTGAGTGGAACCATGTTTGCCAGCAGGCGTTTGAAAGGGTTAAAGCTATATTGGAGAGTGCACCAGTTCTTGCAGCTTCGAAATTTTATTCCCAGGTCAAGTTAGCTGTAGACTCAAGTGATGTAGCTTCACAAGTTTTAATGCAGAAGATGAAAATGGTGTAGATCATCCGGTCTGTTACTTTTCAAGAAAAGCACTAGAAAATTTATTCCACCATAGAAAAGGAGTGTTTAGCTTTAATTTTATCACTACAATATTTTGAGGTGTATGTTACTGCTTTCAGTTTGCCTGTTTTGGTTTTTAATGACCACAATTCTCTTTAATTAATGGTTACTCAAATGGAGCTTGATGAGGTCAGGCATATTAAAGAAAAAGACAATGTTGTTGCTGATTTTAGTTATATGTATGTTTTCAAGAAAATTTTGTTAAGGAAAAAAACATAAAAGTCTGTAATAACAACCTAGTGGTTGGTTAAAAAAAATTATAAAAGTAAAAGGACATAAAATAAAATATATATACTTTTAATTTTTTTGTTGAAGTAGGAGAGTATATATGAAATCCAGTGTTTTTTCGTTTAAAAAGTATAAAAGAGCAAGATTGAGAAAAAGTTAATTCCACTTCAGAGGAGATTTTTATTATATCAGCCAATCATAAACAAGAACTGCCCTTGGTGGCCATATTTGTAGTCCAATTGGGACAAAATGAGGAAACTTTATAAAGGACCTGCCATGTATGCTTCCTATCAAGTTTTGTTCCATTTGGCTAAGCGGTTTCAGAGAAGATTTCTTAAACAAAACCTCAAGCCATGATTTTTCTATCAAAGGCCTTCTCCCTTTCATACAACAACCATTAGGTCTTCATCACATTCACACTAAATTATATTCTTTACCCTTACGAAAACTACACACTTTATATCAAGCCTGCTTAGACAGTAGCATTACTGATTCTAATTCACCTGAATACAAACTGACCTCTGTTGTGTTGGATATTGGACGTCTCCAGCTTTTCAAACCAGTTGGTACACATGAAATTGAACAAGACAACCCTTCTTTTCTTCCATTCTTTTTTGCCAATAAAGGTTTAGATGCCGTAAATCTTGGCAATATCCTTCACCATAAATCGTTCAGATTAAAAGTTCCGCCTTATTTCAAAGATCAGTCTGTTCCCATTATTTCTTAAACCTATACTACACCCATTGCAACAAAAATTTTCAATCACAAACGTGTATTGCAGGACCTCAAAATCAATTATCTCAAAGCTAAGCCCTCTGATTGTTTTGTTTGTTTAGTTTGGTTTTCACGCTGTCCTCAGCACATTTGGCTATCTCACGGCAGCCAGTTTTTATTGGTGGAGGAAGCTGGA
Source organism: Mytilisepta virgata (assembly GCA_028015205.1). Classification (NCBI taxonomy): domain Eukaryota; kingdom Metazoa; phylum Mollusca; class Bivalvia; order Mytilida; family Mytilidae; genus Mytilisepta; species Mytilisepta virgata. The sequence goes on from CM051520.1 coordinate 48,268,915, forward strand.
GAGAACCTGGACATTCGGTAGGAAAATTGGCAATCCTTGTCAATTTAGATCGGAGTCGAACACACCCCGCCACAGGTGAGATTCGAACTCACAACCTCAGTGTTGACAGGCTAGTGATCATTAGTAGTCATGACGAACTACCTAGACCACTCAGCCACTGAGCCCCCCCCCCCCCCCCCCCCAACCCCCTGATTGTTCATGCAACAGTTCTCCATTCAAATATAGTCCTGTTGGCCATGTCATCCCAGGAGACTTAAATATCATAGACAATGAGTCTCTTCATGATGTCCTTGCAAAAGGTCCTAAGTATCGCGAACCACGATCCATAAATTAGAAATATAATTTCAAACTACTGATGGATGCCAGAAAATGGACCAAATGTGAACAAGAGCCACTAGATTCCCTTTCAGAGTGGGTTAAACTGTGAGATCATTGATTCAAGTCCAAATTGATAAACTTAGAAGGTCTATGAGTAAAAAAGGAACATCAGTCTTCAGCAATCCTGATGCTGCCAAGACAATGTCTGCCATTCATGACAAATCTGTTGTTGTTCCTGCAGATAAGCCCCTAATAACATCGTTTTTGTATGCAAAAGCTACTATATTTAAAACTTGATTAATGAACTAGGGATTGCTAGTTCACTTGGCAATCCTACCTATAAAGCTAATACACTTTCAAAGGAAGAATTCACAAAATAACCAACATAGATCCGTCTTGTCGTCATTTGGTATTTTCATCAAAGATGATTATTGTGAACTTCCTACCTTGTACTGGATACCCATGATACATAAGTGTCCATACAAACAACGCTTTATAGCTGGATCTGCCAAGTGTTCCACAAAACCGTTGTCTCAACTTCTAACTTCTATTTTAACAGCTGTCAAAACGGGCCTCCAAAGTTATTGCGAGACAAGTGATTCAAGAAGTGGTATCAATCAAATGTGGATATTAAAGAACTCCAAAGACTAAGGATATTTTACGATCTTGGTCCATTTCAGTCTGTAACAGCATAAAAACATTTGCATTCTCTACCCTCTATACCACCATTCCTCATTCACAACTGAAGGAGAAGTTGATAGATCTAATCCATCGATGTTTTCAAAATAAAAATGGCAACAGCAGATACACATACCTTGTCATTGGTAAAAATAAACCATTTTGTTAAAAACCACTCTAAATCTAACAAAAAATATGAAAATGGACCTGTTCCATTGATTTTATCCCTTCCTCATACTGGATTTGACATGGGCAGCATGGCAGGTGTCCTGCAGGAAACAGACTGCTTAACCGGTACTCTTCCGGGCACCCGAGTCTACCCCCGGTTTCTTGGTGGGGTCCACGTTGTTCATATGTTTTAGTATTTAATTGTAGTGCATGTATTGTTTAGGTCTTGTCTTTGTTTTTCTCCGGAGTTGTCAGTTTTTCTTTTTTCCCCTCCTTCGATTATCCCTTTGGTATTTCTTGACTTTATTTTAAATCAGCCAATCAAAAACAAGAATTGCCTATGGCAGCCATGCTTGTTGTCCAATCAGGATGACAAAAATTAATTTCAGAAGATTTTCCATAAATGCTTCCTGTCAAGTTTGGCCTGACAGTTTTGGCCAAGCTTGATCCATAGAAGAATTTTTTTTTTAATCAACCAATGAGAAACAAGAATTCCCATGACGGCCATGTTAGTTGCCTGATTGGGACAAAATGAGGAAACTTTGTTATTAAGTACCTCCCATAGTCTAGATGCTTCCTGTCATTGGCTAAGCAACTTCAGAGAAGATTTTTTATATCAGCCAATCAGAAACAATAGATAATATTTCTTTGCACAAACACATTTACCATAAATGGTTATAGGAATGACGAACATAGAGTATGTAGAGTATTAGACAATACACAATATATTGATATTATATAATAAATGATAATGGCACTGAATTAGGCCATGGGAGTGACAGTGGTTATAATAAATACAATATACATATTAATGGTAAAAAAAATTAAACAGTTTTTCTTTTTAACATGCATTCATCTATAAAATTAATATTAACAGTTGACTTTAATCATAGTACGCTAAACATTTTTATGGTCTGTCAGTGATGGGACTGACAAAGCCAGCTTTTCTGTCATTCCTACAAAATTTTTGCTGGATCTACAAAATCTGTCAATTTAAGCCTGAAAAATTGGCCGAGAAAGACAGTCTGGCACAGGCATTTATTTTATACAAAAAACAGCCCCATAGTATACACTAATACACAACACAAGGTACATGTATCCAACTAAATGTGAGGGGCAAATATAGGTCATGTGGTTTTTCCTTAATATTTTTATTAAAATAACGTTTTGCTGATGTTTAACTGACCTATTTCATTAGCGGAGGGTTAATCAAGATGATTTAGTAACATTTTGTCCCTAACAGGTTCCTCATCGTGTGTATTATCACTTTCATGGCCTATAGAATAAACTACATTGTACTTCGGGTCTGTTCTATTGCTTCTTTTATATATCTTCCTCCTGTTTATAGGAGCACATCAAGATTTGATACGCATGTTCTCATTGGCTAATTGTTTTTGGAAAGATTGTAAATTGTTACTATGGCATCGGTCTCCAAAACTGGAAGTGTGGCCTCTTCAATATCATTGAACAATAGTTCATAAAATGTAGTTCCAATGATGACAGCATTTTCTAAATTACGAGTACTTTCTTGTTGATAATATCTGAACTAATATTTTAACTAACATAAAACTTTATCGTTTACCGAAATTACCAAGGAATTAAAATGAAGTCAACGCAGACAGCGGATGAATATATCTATCATTACGAATCTACAAGAAACAGCTTCCTGTATTCGTTGTTGGGAACTTGACTTTTTAAATTAATTCATTGTCAAAACTAATTGTGCATTTACAAATTTGACGATTATTACCCATTATTTGAGAAAAAATACTTTAAGATTATCTATTAACTCAGACATCTGCTTTCTGAATCTAAGTGTTTTATGCAGGGATCGGAAATTTTCAGCTGCCTCTGTCAGACATTTTTTTTATCTGTTGATAGTCATGAGTTGCCAGTTTTAACTCTTTTTTGTTAGCAATTTCAACACACAATCTTATTTCATACAAATATTGTTATGATGATTTATTAATGTTTTGGGTAAGACCTGAAATACGTGTCGTGTGTATCAACTCTAGTACTAATGTACTGTGTGTTGTTGAGGTCCATGTTTTGTACGTATAAATTATACATTTGTAGATCAACATGATCAATAGAAAAATGGCGACGCAATGATGTAGAATGAATTAAATAGATGCATAAAATAAATTCAAGTTAAAGTACTTTGAAATCAGTCTATGAAAGTGTTCCCGATAGATAACAACAAAGATTCACACATGCTCAATCGATTATTTACTAAACTACAGGTGCAGAAAATGGCAACAATGTGGAAATTTCCAAGTTTTGCTGAGTTAAATCTACCAAGGCATTTCTAATCTTCTCAGGTTTATGATTGTGAAGTGTTAGATCGTTCGATACATACCTTGTAATGGATTTTTTTAATTTCAAAGCAGAAAGGTGTGCAAAATGGCTGATTGATCTTCATTGATGAATGACCTCAATATTGAACTTTTGAAATTGTTGACAGGTCATAAGGTGTACAGTAATTATATTTAAGTGTAATAAAAGCACAGACACCTTTAATGTAAATTACTTTTATGTCATGTCAAGAAAAATTATGATTTAATATAACAGAAAGTGTTGATGACAAGAAAGTTCTAAGGGTTGTCATATCCTTGTGAATTTTTTTTTTGTTAATGTTGTGAATTTAGTGTGGATAATATTAGTTAATCCGTACGTTCATTTGAAGGATTTGCGAGTTTGACTTTATTTTGTTTGTTTACATTCTGTACAATATTCAAGACAATTAACTGTAGCAGGAATCAACAATTACTCTCAATTATATTTTTTTTCATAAAATGACAGCAATGTAAACTTTTTTAAAAACTTGAATAACTTTGCACACATAATGGCTACAATTAAGATTTTTGGTAGACAGATACATTGTACCTTATCATATAAAGTTTGCCGCAATATACTTGTTTGGTGACCATGACCTTGTTTTCATGGTTCAGTGATTTCATAAACATAAATGTAAAATCAATGTCTAAGTTTCATGGTTAAATCCTTTTCTCAGTAACTGTAACATCTAGGCTTACCATATTTGGTCTATAGATATTTATTAATGGATACATGCCAGTCTGACACCTGGCTTGGGAATTTGACATCAATTTCATGCTTTAGTGACTTTGTCACATTTTCATGGTCTCAGCAACTATAATACTTAAACACACCAAGATTTGGTCAATACACATGTAGATAGTTTTTGGTGGGTACATGTCAGTCTGACACCCACCTTTTGACCTTAACATCAATTTCATGGTTTGAGTGACCTGCGTCACATTTTCGTGGAAAGTCCATTTCTTAGCAACTATAATATCTAACCCACCATATCTGGTCAATAGATAGTTCTTAGTGGGCACATGACAGCCTAACACTTGCCTCTAGATCTTCAGCTAAATTTCATGTACATGTATGAGTGACTGTCACATTTCCATGGTTAAATCCATTTCTTAGCAACTATAATACCTAGACCCCCCATATTTGGTCAATAGATAGTTCTTAGTGGGTACATGTGGGTATGACACTGCCTTTTGACCTTGTCTGCAATTTCATGCTTGAGTGACATATTTCATGTTTTGGGATAATGTCCATTTCTCAGCAATTGCAATACATACATGTAGACAAACTGTATTTGGTCTATAGATAGTCATTGGTGGGTATATGGCTGTCTTAGACCTTCACCTGAATTTCACACTTGAGTTACATTTGAACACCCCCACTAAGATTTCTAATATTGACACTAAAACTTGATTGTTGCTAAAAGCTGAGCCTTAATACATATTGAACTTTAACTGAAAATTTTATCCTGGTTTCGATATGTACATCGATTTTGAAATAAAAATACTCAATATTTCATGAAAAAAGGAATACATTCACTGTAATTGATCTCATATAACAAAGAACAAATCTGTGATAAAATTCAATTTGAAATTATACACAACTACATTTGCGATCTTTCCACCACTGCTTTCCAGCCCTTTGATTTATCTCCCTAATTGAGGAGCAACTAGCCAGTGAGAGCATGCGTATCAAATCTTCATGTGCTCCTTTAAACAGGAGGAAGATACATAAAAGAAGAAGTAACTGTAGAACAGATCGAAAGCACAATGTAGTTTACTCGTTCTATTTTTGAAAGAAGTCGATAGGCCCTCAAAACGATTGCTAATACACACGATGAACCTGTTAGGGACAAAATGTTACTGAATCATCTTAATTAACTATTCCGCTAATGAAATAGGCCACTTAAACATCAGGAAAACATTATCTTAATAAAAATATTATAGAATAACCACATGACCTATATTTGCCCCTCACATTTAGTTGGATACCTTTTATTGTGTATTACGTGTATGGGGCTGTTTTTTGTATAAAACAAATGCCTGTGGCCATAAAATACTTGGAACTGGTTTGTTTATAATAAAATCCGGAACCATTCCTGGAAATTCAACTAGCCGTGGATACATCTGATGACCGAGGTAAATAAACAGCTGCGCCACGATGATACGCCCGTTGTCTCGTGAAAAAAAACATAATAAATGTCTTTGGAATTCCCCTTTATTTAGTGGAGCTGCTGGTGGGATGTATATGGAAACCCGCCAAAACATAAGCGTGTAAACTTTTAAGCAATAATGAATATAGACAGGGCGCGAAATGTGACCAAAAAAGACTACCTTTTTTACCAAAAAGCTCAATAAAAATTCAATAGCTCAAAAATAAAATAATCATCCCGAAAAAGTATACAGATCTCCAGATTAATATAACTAACAAGTGTGTGAAGTTTTATGCAGTAATCATAAATAGTTTCTGCGATATGGCGCAACATGTGAAACCCCCACTTTTTTTTACAAAAAACTCAATAACTCTAAAATAAAATTTTGAATCATCACCAAAAAGTATACAGATCTTTAGATTAATAAAACTAAGAAGTGTGTAAAGTTTTATGCAATAATCATAAATCGTTTTTGAGATACCGCGCGACATGTGAGAACCCCTCGCCCTTTTTTTTAACAAAAAACTCAATAACTCTAAAATAAAATTTTGAATCATCACCAAAAAGTATACAGATCTTTAGATTAATATACTAAGAAGTGTGTAAAGTTTTATGCAATAATCATAAATCGTTTTTGAGATACGGCGCGACATGTGAAAACCCCCCTTTTTTTTACAAAAAACTCATTACTCTAAAATAAAATTTTGAATCATCACCAAAAAGTATACAGATCTTTAGATTAATATAACTAAGAAGTGTGGTAAGTTTTAAGCAATAATCATAAATCGTTTTTGAGATACCGTGCGACATGTGGAAAAAAAACACACCCCTGTTTTAGTTACAAAGTCCCGTAACTCAAAAAGTTTTAATCTTATTTTCACCAAAAAGTATACAGATCGTTTGACCATCATAAGAAACAACTATGTTAAGTTTCAGGAAATTTGGATAAGTTGTTCTCAAGTTACGGTGCGACATGTTTACGATGGACAGACAGACGGACGCCGGACGTTTGTATATCATAATACGTCCCGTCAAAATTTTGACGGGCATATAAAAATGAACCGACAGAGGCACTGCAACAGCCCTTTTTGCATTTGTCATTGGAACCGTCGCTAGCGATCAAAATACCGGTCCCAGCTGCATTTTGGTGGTCAGGACCGACGGAACAGATGATTTCCGCGAACTGTGCTTTAATACAGCATATAAATTGGTATTCAATAATGTAAACAGAAGCCCTCTTGATAAGGAACATGAATTATAATTTGAGTAAACGGCTTTTAGTTTTTGAGTACATTGTATATTTATCTCTAACTGGTTTTAATATTATTTGAACAATTTAAAAAGAAATGTTCTTCATCTTCAATTTCTCCCATGTTACATGACAAACATATACGATTTTATCTATGGACTTAAAAATATCTTCCTCGTTCTATCTCAAGGGAGTGAGCACTAACATGAAATTTTGAATTTCAAGACATCAACGTAGAGCGGTCTAACACCTATTTTATGTACCGGATCTACTGGAGAAAAAAAATCGCGTTTAGAGCTACTTGTGATTAAATTATTTTGATTTTGTAAGGCTTGGTCATTCTTTGTTGAATGCTTTTTCAAATAACTTAGCTTATATTAGTTGAGCATGTTGCCCATAGCGGCCATATTTGTAGTCTGATCAGAACGAAATGAGGAAACTTTATAAAGGACCTGTCATTTATGCTTCCTATCAAGTTTCATTCCATTTGGCCAAGCCATTTCAGAGATTTTTTTTATATCAGCCAATCAGAAACAAGAACTGCCCATTGTGGCCATATCTGAAGTCCAATCAGGTCGAAATGATCATGAGGAAACTTTATAAAGGACTTGCCATATATGCTTCCTATCAAGTTGCATTCCATTTGGCCAAGCTGTTTCAGAGGAGAATATATTTTGTATCAGCCAATCAGAAACAAGAACTGCCTATTTCTGCCATATTTGAAATCTGATCGGGTCGAAATGAGGAAACTTATTAAAGAATCTCCCATAGATACTTCCTGTCAAGTTTCGTTCCATTTGGCCAAAGCGATTTCAGAGGAGAAGTTTTTGTTTATATCAGCCTATCAGAAACAAGAACTGCCCATTGTGGCCATATTTGTAGTCCAATTGGGACGAAATGAGGAAACTTTATAAAGGACCCCCCATAAATGTTGCCTGTCAAATTTTGTTCTATTTGGCCAAGCAGTTTCAGAGGAGATTTTTGAAAACTCAGCCAAACAGAAACAACGATTGCCTGTGGTGGCCAGGTTTGTTGTCCGTTCGGGAGGAAATGAGCATACTTAGAACACAGAATGCTTCCTGCCAAGTTTAATTCCATTTCGCCCAGTGGTTTCAGAGGAGGAGATGAAAATGTGAAAAGTTAAACAAGCAGACGGACAGATGACGGATGCCAAGTGATGACAAAAGCTCACATGGCCTTTAGCCAGGTGAGCTAAAAAAGGAGGGTTGCAGGTCAAAGGAAATTCATACTATTCACAAGGTAATAACATTTCTTGTTCATTGGCTAGTGGAATAGGTGTTAAGAGAGCAACCATTTGATTTTTATGGGGGGGGGGCTAGGACCCAATATTTGATCCTGCACATTTTTTCATTGAAATTTTTGTCCTGGATTTATTGCGGCCTAAATTTCTATTTCATTTAAACCAAAAAATTTCCTTATTGACAAAGGTCCTGCATTTTTTTCACACCTAAAGTCAGGGCTAGAAATTAAAAAAATCCCTGGTTGCCCTGCCAAAGTTTTTTTGTTTAAAATCAGGGCACTAGCTCAATAATCCAGGTTGCCCTGACATTTTCCTTGAGATTCCTTGTTTTCTTGTTTGTTTTATACAATGCCACAGTGTAGAATATGTAATGTTCATGAAAAATGTTTTTTTGATAAATACATGAATATTTAATGTGACAAAAAGCATGATATAATGAAATATTATTTTGATGACTTAATTCAAAAAACCCAGTATGGCTGTGATAAACTTCCACATTGCAATGGTTGAATTTTGTATTTTCAAGAATTTGAATTAGATTCTAAAAATTCTTCTTTCACTAAAATAAAAAACCAGAAAAAAATGCAACTTAATAAAACAGTTGCAAATACTTGCATAAAAAAGATAACTGATAAACTATCATCTTTTACAGATGATTCTAAACTTTTCCTATATAGTAAATTAAAGACTGGTTTTGGCATAGAAAATTATCTACTCTTGACACATATGAAAAACAGACAACTTATTACAAAATTTCGAATAAGTGATCATAATTTGGAAATTGAAATGGGTCGTTACAAAAAAATACCTCGAAAACTGAGAATATGTCAAAAATGTAATTTAGTGGAAGATGAAACCCATTTCTTTTTAAACTGTAAAAACAATGAACAACAGCGTCGTAAATTATTTGAATCAATTATAAATATTAATCCTGATTTCCAAAATATGTCATCTTCAGATAAGCTTAATTATATATTAAACCCAACTATAACCCTTTTATCGGCTGTATGCACCTTTATGAAACAATCATTGGAAATGAAATCCCGATTGAAATAAGGTTTACACCGGTCAAAGAGTCTTCTGAACTTTTGATGTAACTTGTATGTTATTTTTGGTGTTCCATTTTTTGTACAAATGTTCTTTTGTTTGTATTTGATATTTGTATTGTATTTGCTTGATCCCATGGGATGTATTATGCAAATAAAGATTATTTTTATTGTATTAAAACCACCATTACATTTCAACCTTTTATGGTAAATCTATGTTGATTTTAAATAAATTGATAGGCCTATCATTTGAAAACAGCATCATATCAGTTCCTTTCTTCAAAATCTCACCTCACTTTAACTGTTTTGCATAAAAGAAAGCATTGTGCCGTAGAACTCCAATGCCTGAATTTTGAACCTCAAAACTGAATGTCAATCATTTTTAATGGTCATCTTTGACAGTCTGTACACCCACAATAGTTTGGAATAAATTCATGTCAGTAATTTTAATTTCTGCCAAGACCCTGAGCTTTCCACAGATATCAAATTTAAATCAAAATACTAATTAATTTACATAAAACAGAGCAGCACAAGGAACTATATTTTTTGTGTATATGAACTACTACGTTCTTGGCTTTCCTGTTTGCAGAATAAAAAAAATACCGAATCTGGACAGACACAATTTTAAAACTTTGATTGTAAAAATGATGGTGCTCCTAGCGAAAAGAGAAACATACACAGCATACATACATCGAACATTATGCATACGTCGCCGGAATAGTCTGTGAAAATGAAAGTACGCCAATCCGACAAGATGGGTTGTTAACACATCAGAAATGCTTGTTCGTTTAGTTGGGGTTTTACACTGTTTTCAGCACAATTGGCTATTTTGCAACGACCTGTTCTTATTGGTGGGGGAAGCCAGAGTACCCGGAGAGAACCAACAACCTTTGGTAGGAAAATTGGCAATCCTTGTCAATTAAGATAAGAGTCGAACACACCCCACCACAGGTGAGATTCGAACTTACAACCTCAGTGATGACAGACTAGTGATCATTAGTAGTCACGACGAACTACCTGGACCACTCGGCCACCGAGGCTCCCATCAGAAATGTTCAATAAACAAAATTTGCAATAGATAAAAATACTGGAAAGCTTCATTCTCATTTTCACAATTTATCTTGTTGCCCGGTCATAAAACAACCGCATGACCTAACACTTAAATTGCACAGTTTTTAAGTTGCCTGACACAACTTTAAGTCATCTGTGAGGGACTGCTAATTTCAAGCCCTGTAAAGTGATCCTGACTTTTTATTTTTCCAAAATCCTGGTCCTGCCATTTTATTTCAAATCTGATCCCAACCCCCCTAAAAATCAATTGGTTGCTTCCTATGGCCAAGATGTTGGAAATATTATAAGACATTGGAATTGATTTTTTTTTTATAAATTCATTCCAGTATAAACACTCTATGCACAGTTAGAGAGAATTGCCATTGCCATTTGTTTAAACTGTAAACATGGTAAAGTGTAATACCTGCATTCACCATTGCTAAATTTTTTTGTGACAACTTTTCCAGGCTCAATCCCAAGACGGTCTGCAATTTTCTGTGTAAGATCAACATGAGAACTGCCACTGAAAACCTTTATATTCGGCATTCTGGTATAATCTCCCAAACTCTTACTTTGGCGCACACCAAACATCAAAACACGTTTCGTATTGAGACGGAAAGTCTATTTGGCGCATGATGCTTTTATCCTTCGATTAAAACAGAAATCTGATTCTGATAATTTGACCTCGATTTTAACCCAAATTAGTTTGGTCCCAGCCGTAATATTCAGTATGAGCTAACTCATATACAAATATAATGTGGGACGGGAACCAGGCTAAACCCATATGCCCAGATTAAAATATGCCCCGCACAAAAACATTCTAAATTTCATTTAATTGCTTTGAAACCTATTAAATGCTATTGTTTAGTCTATTGGAACGTTAATATCAACAGATGAGTTTGAAATATATACTTTTTGGATTTACGACCTTATCAACGCGGGATATACAAGGATATTTTTTCAGCTGAAAGGTGTCCAGAAGTAACTATGTGCTATTTGACGTTAAAACTCAATGCGTAAAAAGTATAGTTCATTACTTCGGGTTACGTAGAACATGGTACCAGATAGGGGTATCTAAATTTAAAAAGCCAAAATGTGGTGGTTGGTAATTCGAGTAGGCCGAGATCGAACCCGAGGCGGAAATCTTTAAAATGCTTATTTTCGCGATATAATTGTCATGATAGGCACATATCGTATGTTTAGTAATTTTAAAGATAGTTTGAATATAAAAATACAATTTACCGTAAAATTTGATGTTTATGCACCTGTTTCTTCAACATTTCCATCTCCAAAGTTGGTAATATTCGGGTATGCCGTGATCACAAAGGGAGAAAAGTCCTACTAAAAGAAGCCTGCCAAGGTAAATGAAGCCTGCAGAAGCCTGCAAAAGCCTGCAGGTTAATGGCTATAGGTACGTTGAATATTTTTACATATTATGGTAGATGAAAGTATATTATTTGAAAATATCGAAAAAAAAATTATTTTGATAAGTTTTTCGACTCTTAATCGATGATTTTCTATTGTCGCATTTGAAGCCTGCAAGAATGCGACGCCATCTTGTTTTACCTTAGATTCGAGTTGACATGTATAGTTAATTACCCAGTGTATATTGTAGAATAAACAATTTTAAGTAAATAATCACATATTAACATTTTTATAGAATTATTAAAAGAAATAACTATACTTATATAAACTAAAAATAACTTGAAATATTCTCACTTAAATAAACAATTTAATTAATATAATTTAATACTGAATTGACAACTTTCTAAATCACTTCACTTTTTTCACTTCATTTGCACACAACGTGATATTTGATTTAAAAAATAATAGTAGCTAATTTATAATAGAAGCTTTTTTTGTTTCAAATTATTATTATTATTTACATATTTTCAAAATAGTAGCAATTTGATATTTGATTTAAAGAAATGTGAAAATCTCACAAACACTAATTTTTCATTTTTGAGAAAATCTTCACTTTCATTCATTTGTTCAGGCTGCTGTTTAGATAGCTTTGGAAATTTTGATTTTTTAGCAGGTTTAAAGAGGTTAAACAAGAACGGGAATTCCGTTGAAGTTGCCAAATTGGAGCTTATTTTATCCAGATTTTTTTCAAAAACACTGTCTCCACAATCTTTAGAGGTAAATAGATCTTTGGCTATAGATTCAGTAGGAACTTCACATTTGAGCAAGAATTCGACATATTGGGCAGTGGAGACGACTGGAGATGGGAATTGTCTTTTAAATGCCATCTCCATCGGAATTCAAAATTCAGAAATTCTTTCAGTAGAAATTAGATATAGGATTCAGTACAAATCTTTTTATACGGACGAACACAGACGATGGACTAAATTATAGAATATTTTTTATTCAATTTTGGTTTTTTCTTCTTCCGCTTTAGGTTAACGTTTTTCTATTTCTTCTTCCTCTGCTCTCACAGTTTTAGCTGAAAAAGATTTTTTTTTCAGAATTGTAATTTTGTATATAGTTTCTGATTATGAAAAAAGTAAAAGTAAATAAATAAATTAAAATAAAAAAATGGACCCAGAAGTAGAACCACGTCCTTGTCATTGGGTTTGGTAACATATTCATTTATGAATATGGCAGAGAGTTCTACATTTTTATTACATTCAATTAACATTAATCTCAATAAAATTGTTTATTTTACAATATACACTGGCTAATTAACTATACATGTCAACTCTAATCTCAGGTAAAACAAGATGGCGTCGCTTCTTGCAGGCTTCAAATACGACAATAGAAAATCATCGATTAAGAGTCGAAAAACTTATCAAAATCAATTTTTTTTTCAATATTTTCAAATAATATACTTTCATCTACCATAATATGTAAAAATATTCCACGTACATACATCCATTAAACTGCAGGCTTTTGCAGGCTTCTGCAGGCTTCATTTACCTTGGCAGGCTTCTTTTAGTAGTACCCAAACACGATAGCGCGGAAGTTGTTTCTTTACTGTTTAGATTTCAAAGAATAATTGACTAGACTACAAAAAAAATTCAGTCAAAATAAATATTCGCAAAGGTAATGTTATAGATAATTTGAATATAAAAATACCATTCACCGTAAAGTTTGACGTTTATGCACCTGTTTATTCAACATTTCCATCTCCAAAGTTGGTAATATTCGGGTATGCCGTGATCACAAAGGGCGATAATCCAAACACGATAGCGCGGAAGTTGTTTCTTTACTGTTTAAATTTCAAAGAATAATTGACTAGACTACAAAAAAAATTCAGTCAAAATAAATATTCGCAAAGGTAAAATATATAAATTTATTAATTATATTGGCTATTAATGTAGAATTAAATGTAAGTTTTTCTGTTTCTTAATTTAGATTATGCTAGCAGTTCATATACAAAAAGGAACAATCATTTTTAATTAATAGTTTTGCATTATAGAATTTTCCCTTTAATTTAATTTTCTCATTTTCATTTCATTTTTTTTTTTTAATTTAATTTTTGTAGTATACTTATTTTTATACTCAAAACTTGTGTATATTCTACTTTTCGAATTATTAAAGGTCAAAATTAAATGACTAAAAACAAATAAAATTTAAAATATATAAAAAAGTTTAAAAAAAATAAAAAGGAACTATCTATATAAAAATGAGAAATATATTATTTATTATCAAAATACATACAAAAACATACGCCCTATTCTCCACGAGGAGAGACGGAATTAAGTCAAGTAAGTCACATACAAATACATATTTAACATACAATTACAATAATAAAATAAATTAAACATTAAAGCATATTACAACATAAATGTAGCAATTGAAAGTCAGTGAATTTTATAGAAATATAGCAATTGAAAAAAAAACAAATAAAAAGGAATATGACATCATTATGACCTTTGAAGATTTTCTGCGTTTGGAACTTTTGTTGTGAAAGAATTGTGTATGAGTTAGTACCGTTTTTGTTTAACTCCTCCTGCAACTTTTTTCCCCAGAAATTAGCGTATATGTAAAGTCAAGAAATACGAAAGGGATATTTGAAGGACGGAAAATCGAAACAACTGAAAAACTCCGGAGAACAACGAAGACAAGACCAAAATAATACATGCACTACAATTAAAAATCAAAAACATATGAACATGGACCCCACCAAAAAAACCGGGGGTAGACTCTGATGCTCCGGAAGAGTAAGCAGTCTCTGCTTCCTGCAGGACACCCGCCACGCTGCCCATGTCAAATCTGGTATAATGAGGAAGGGATAAAATCAATGGAACAGGTCCATTTTTATTTGGGAAACGTATGTTACACGAAGAAGTATCATGTCATTTGGATAGTTGTTTTCAGATTTTTGTTGTTGCAATAATTGCATATTGAGGGGGTATTGAGGGTATCAGTTTTGTGCAATTAAATCCTTCTAGTGTTGCGTGGTCATTTTGTGTAAATACATCCTCCCAAGTAAGGGTTTTGTATCCACGTTCGTTCCTACAAACCCCTGACATCACACATTTATATTCTACGCGTCGGATGTGAAGAGTTTTCTTTGGTTCTTCTCAAGGTCAAAAGAGAATCCATTTGCGTCGTAGGTATAATTTTATAGCACACACACCAGGCGGCGATATTTTCGACCCGCAAAATATGAATGTGTGATGTAAGGGGTTTGTAGGAACGTACGTGGATACAAAACCCTGACTGGGGAGGATGGTGTAAATATTGTCATCAGAATGATTGGATCGTGATGAGGAAATATGAATGTAGGAAAGATAAGTTATATGTGTTCTTCAACAAACAGCAATTGACGCAATCACAATGTAACCATGACCCGAAATAAATAGTTCAAACGCAACCAGAAATACATTTATAATTAAAAACACCTGATGTAAAAGCACCATATGTTCAATAACCTACTAACTCGATGAAATTTGTAACCATTTCAGGGAATACGATACAATATTATTAGATTCCTCTACAGATTTTTTACTGGTTGAAAATTTACCACATGGTTTTTAAAATTTGTATGTAATCTTTTCAAATACACGAAAAGAAAATTATATTTTAATTATTTTAGTTGAGTGACTATTGGTTTCAATCCCTAATAATTTCCTTCTCGTAGGAAAAAATATTAATTTATTTCTTATCTAAAGTTATTTAAAATAATCCTTAAAAATGTTTTTAAAAAAATCATAGAAGAAAATTTACACCTTAATACACCAAAACATTTAATCATATTGGATTTGTAAAATCTGTTGAATTTTTAAATTATCCAGGCAATGACAATATGAATTGGATAATAATCAACATTATAATAATAACTGTGAAAAAAAAAGATTATCAATGCAGGAATTGATTATAAGAACATGTTTTACGGCAGTTACCAAATAAAATTTTTGTTTTTATTAAAATATATAACAAAAATTATATTTTAGAAAAATTCTAATTATAAAATGTAAGAATACCAATTCTATAAATATTTCTATTATAGACATTATTTTAGAACAAATTTATTAATATATCCCTTAATTTATTTGTAAAATTCTTGTAATTTTTACTTTATATACATATAAAAGAAATACAATGAAATTCTTTGATACCAATTTTGATTCACAAGATGTGCACAGTTTGTCGATTTAAGACTCATCAGTTGTGCTCAAGGTCTAACCCAAACAACACAACAATCCAAATGTTTGAAGAACAAATTCAAAAATACCAAATGACCAAAGGGGGGTAAAGCCAAAATCTTTCTTTTAATTTTTCAAACATATATAAATAAATTATAATAAAGTAAATGAAATAAATTAAAAAAGAAAAAAAAAAATGAATAAATTAGCAAATAATTTTTTTTAGTGAATAAATTAATATTTAAATATTCCTTTTACACGGCCACCAATCGCTCTAAGTCACAGCCAAATGCTGTGAAAGAAAAAAGTTTAGAGGAATTTCCGGTTGTGACTTGGAGGAAACCATTTACGTGACCTTTTTTAGGTAGGTCGTACATTTATGGTCCCGTATGAGGTTTTATAATATGAAAATTCTAAGAATGTCATCATACCTTTTAATAATTTCCCTGTCACATATTAACAGCGTTTTTACATCTGTAATATTATGTTGGCGCTACAGCTTTTGCCAGACAGAATTTGAGGTGTTTCATACTGCAGACGGAATTTCAAATCGTGTTTTCTGGAGCGAAATTGTTGTTTCTTGATAATTTTTTTAATATTCAAAATGATTCTATTTAACGACCAAACATTCAAGTCACCTTTTAGCAACCAAAGTATTTGAATTGCCAACAAATACGGACATTTAGTGTAATGCTGTGACTGGGTGAAACCTGTTGTGACTTGGAGGAACTAGATGTGATTTGGAGGAATCAATATTTAGAAAATTTAGTAGTGCATTAATATTTGTATTATATCCCAGTCGCAAGAGTGGTGGTATACTGGAATCACTTTGTTCGTTCGTCATTCCGTCCATCTGTAACGTCCGTCCGTCATTCCGTCCCAAACTTCCATCATACGAATCTCTGCTTTGAGGTAATGTATTAACTTCATAGAAAAGAAAAGAATAGAATAGAATATTTTATTAAATCCAATCTTGGGTCATCTCTAGCATATCATACATGAAATAACAAAATACGATTCATCTAACAATATAAAAAAAAACAAAACAAAAAAAAAACAAAACAAAACAAAACAAAAATAAAAAGACCTGCCTGCCGGGTCTAATTAAATTGACCGTGTTAGAAGAGACCAACAATTCATTTTCCTTGGCCCAAATAATCGTACAGTTGTCTTTTTTAAAAAAAAATCAATATGTTTTTTACATACCGAGAACAGAAATGATCGCTGTCTGACTTGCACTGCTGACGAGTTGTCAGTCAACGAAATGGCCATACAACGCATCAAATTTATTTCGGTATTTTTGATACGTTTTATTATATTCGTAATTATGAATTTTACCTTTTCTTACTCTGAACCGTTTAGAAGTCATCATTACGAGATTATAATCCATAATTTTATTTTCTAGTATGGCAGCAATTCGCTTTGGTAGATTTTCATGACGGACATTTTACCATTACACACAATCCAAAAAGAGAACTACACGTGCAAGTTATCTATAAATACTACGAAAATGTCTAGGCCCCATATTTTGATTTTATGACAATTCTTGAAAATCTACTTCCTCGATTATTTTACCATCCATTGTGTTACTGAAGAATAAACAGATTTTTTTTAGATGGAACGATCAGGTAGAAAATATGAATGCGATGCCTCGTATTCCCAGCCTGGGAGCTTGTCTCTACATAGAAGACAATTCCAAAATTACAGATGTAACGTTTGTGTAAATACGTTTTCAACGTTATTTAATAAGAAAAGACACGAGATGAATCAGCATTTCGCTGAAAAAAAATTGAATGTGACAAATCGTTTTCTTGCAGGTGATTTTACGGGTGTCAATACAAAGCATGCCTTCCTCTTCGTATGGGTTCTCGGTTTTATCCTTTTGAGGAAAAGTCCTTTTTTTTTCGTTTTCCTTTAAAAAGGACAAATATACCTAAGGAGCAATCAAAGAAACGTAATCCAGTGGACAGACAAACCCGGGAAGACAAATGAACAACTACAAGCACAACAAATAAACACAGAAAACTAAAAAACAATGAACAACACGAACTCCTATAAAAACCAGGAGTGAACCCAGGTGCTCCGGAAGGGTAAGCAGTTCCTGATCCGTATACGACACCCGTCGTGAAGTTCAACAAATGACCCTATTCTCTCTACAAAGGAAATTTTGAATAATTTATTATGAGCCTTGGTTGACACTATAAGAGAGAAACCAAGGTAACTACGATTAGAACAGCGATCAGAAATAGACAATCGACAATAGCTGATATATGTAGGTCAACTGTACCTCATTGTTACTGAAAATGCTGTACCATATAAGAAAATTACAACTGTAAAATATCAATTCTGTAGCACAAATGGTCGTAAGAAATGGACCTACACACAACATTTTAACACGAGGTGATCAAACATAAAATATAGGTAAGGGTAACCCAATTAAAAATGATGTGTGTCGCTCCATAAAAGACAATTAATTGCATGTGTGAAGTATCAATGATGTATCACATATAGTTGCTGAAAATTTATGAAACCTATGCAAGTCCATTGTAGCGATAAAATATCATTGGTGTAGCACAAAGTATTGCTAATCAATAAACCAAAACAGAAACCTAAATGAATCTGGACGGACGTACGGACGGAAGAACAAGGGGTAAAACTATATGCCCTTCCATTTTCACGGTCGAGTCTAGGGGGAAATTACATTTAAAATCGGAAAGACAACTTTTATATCATGATTATATAATACTCCACTGAATTTACTAATTATTGATTCTTCCAAATCACATCTAGTTCCTCCAAGTCACGACAGGTCTCTCCCAGTCACAGCATTGCACTAAATGTCCGTATTTTCTGGCAATTCAAAGACTTTGGTTAATTAAAGGTGACTTGAATGTTTGGTCGTCAAATAGAATCATTTTGAATCAAAAAACATTATCAAGAAACAACCATTTCGCTCCAGAAAACACGATTTGAAATTCCGTCTGCAGCATGAAACACCTCAACTTCTGTCTGGCAAAAGCTGTAGCGCCAACATAATATTACAGATGTAAAAACGCTATTAATATGTGACAGGGAAATTATTAAAAGGTATGATGACATTCTTAGAATTTTCATATCTCTTTAAAAACCTCATACGGGACCATAAATGTACGACCTACCTGCAAAATGTCACGTAAATGGTTTCCTCCAAGTCACAACCGGAAATTCCTCTAAACGTTTTTCTTTCACAGCATTTGGCTGTGACTTAGAGCGATTGGGGGCCGTGTTTTAAGACATTTTTTGAGACCGTGTTTATTTCACAGGGGCACGACTTCTGGATATTTATTTCTTTTTTATTTTATTTTTTTTTTGTTGTCTTATTTTATGAGTACTTTTTAATAATATTTACTATAACAACGCAAATTATGCGTTTATTATCAATGTGCTATACACTATCCTTGTCCTTATACTAAAAAATCCTAAAGGGATATAAGCCGCCATTTTGGATTTCCTACCTCTGCCACGATTAAAATGAATTAAAAATACTTCCATGTGACAATTTATTTTATATCTGCCTTAATCTCCTCCAAAATGAATCATCTTCAAAATACAG
Source organism: Mytilisepta virgata (assembly GCA_028015205.1). Lineage (NCBI taxonomy): Eukaryota > Metazoa > Mollusca > Bivalvia > Mytilida > Mytilidae > Mytilisepta > Mytilisepta virgata. Next base: position 48,288,360 of record CM051520.1, read on the forward strand.
TCACCAATTTACCAAGATGCGGCATCAAACTCTTTAATTTGACAAGCAAAGTCAAAAGTTCGCGTATTTCGGGTCGAAAGCAACGTTACTGTATATAACAGTATGTATAAGTCAATGAGAATCAGAGTTGCGTCCCTTTGACTTCAATAGTAAAGCTACGAGGAATGTTGCTTTCGACGCGAAATATGATAAGTTTTGACTTCGCTCGTCAAATTATCGAGTTTAATGTCGTAGCTTGGTAAAATGATGATTGGATTAATTGTAATAACACTAATACTATGTGTTATAGTAGTCTCATGGCCAATTTATATTACTAAAAACAGAAAATCATGTTACTAAAAAAAATATTACGGCAAATATGTATTACTAAAAACAGAAAATCATGTTAATAAAAACAGAAATATTACGGCAAATAAATATTAATAAAAACAGAAAATTTGTGGCGGACGGATGTTACACAAATCAGAAATATAACGGCAAATAAGTATTACCAAAAACAGAAAATCATTTTTATGAAAAAATATTACTAAAAACAGAAAATTTTAGGAGGACAGTTGTTACTAAAAAGAGAAATATTAAGCCAAATATGTATTACTGAAAACAGAAAATCATGATACTAAAAATAGAAATATTACAGTAAATAAATATTACTAAAAACAGAAAAGCATGTTAATAATGTTAATAATTTAACTGCAAGTTACGAATGTTACTGGAAATAGTTAGTTTACACAAAAAACTTAACCAAAAAACTATATTTACAGAATATTTGTCCCAAAATAAACGAATATTAAACAAAATATTTACATTTTAGAAAATAAATAATCCAAAGTTACAAAAAAAAATTAAAAAAATTAAAAACAATGTGAATTTTGTTTAATTTTGATTATTGTATCGCTTTATGATAACAAGAATTTCTCTATACATGTATAATGAATAAAGAATATATGAAAACAGCACTTAAAATATAGATATAAATAAAAATATATATATGAGCACTAAAAAATATTTTGTTATATCGAATTTGGAATGAAATTTGCTATGAAGTTTCACAAATAATAGGAATATTTATATACAAAAACCCAAGGCAACTTTTGACATGAGAATTTGAGCATGCAGCATTAACCTCAAATAAGTAAACAAAGTACAATTCACACATATCATTCAGAACTGGAAACATTATAGTATTCAGTTGTGAATAGATCAACGAGTTGTTGTCTATGCTATTCCAGATTTGTTCTAAAATTAGTCCTTACGTATTAATGGCGACGTTGTTTACATCCACTTCAAACTATATTATAGTCCATTATTAAATAATACGATTAAAACAGCCCTAATACTACCAAAACGGCATGTGTCATACTGGTGACGTCGTCCTGGTCATATAAATCACGTGATCTAAATTGCTTTTCGGCCCGGTCCAATACTGAAAAAGGCCGTATGAGCCCTAGGGCTAATACAGCCTTTTCACTTCCGGTCGTTGTCAGGATTCATTGCCAGTCCGTATTGGAAATATTGGCCCTATATTCACATTATTGCCAGTCCGTATTGGAAATATTGGCCCTATATTCACATCATTGCCAGTCCGTATTGGAAATATTGGCCCTATATTCACATTTGATGTATGTAATAAAGCATTCAGAACAAGTCTGTATTGAAAAAGTTGGATTATTTAATAAAAGTGTTATGAACTGGTTGTTTCTGTATTGGCACTGGTATAGATTCTCGGTCAGCTGTATTGGCCCTCGACCCTACAGGTCTCGAGGCCAATACAGCAAACCTTGAATCTATACCAGTTCCAATACAGAAACAGCCAGTTAATAACACTATAATAAAGACTGAAATCAATTTAATAAATATTAAAACAGTTGTCATTTATCTTTAAATTGTTGAGATAATGAATTCAAATTATTATATTCCCCTTATTTTTATGTTAAATATAGTATTTCCCTACCAAACTTTGTGTCCCACTGGCCATGACGTTTTCCAAGATAAAGACTACTTGTCAATGAATTATTACAAAGCAGGTAAAATTTTAACTATTTTTTAAAGGAAATAACACAAATCACGGTAAAATCTTGTATTACAAAATGATAGCATGCCTACAAATTTATGTTCTGTTGGGTTAACGCTATAGTATCTTGGGATACATTTTTGGCGCAGAGGATGCTTACATATGAAAATATAATCATATTCGTTTCCTGTTGTTTTACAAAAGTTACACACTCTCTGGGGTTTTGGTATGTTAAACCATCATCCTGTTTCTATTGGCCCTGTATTGATTCTCGAGACCGGGACCAATACAGCTTACCTTGTACCGACCAATACAGAATCACCAAGTTAGTAACACTATATTATGATAAAAAATGTGTATCTAAGTTTTATCATTTTGATGATAATCATTTTAGTTCATTGTTATATTTTTAGTTAGCATTTTTTTAATTCATTTTATTTTTTCTGTAATAATTTTCTGATATAAAATATTACAATCAATTATAACATATTGCAGTATTATATGATCCCTGCATATTGATAGTTATATATGTTTATCATATATTTAATACTAAATACAGGAATTTTGTATATTTGATAAAGGTTCTTTTCTCTAGTCTGTATCATCTACCCTGTATCGCATACCCTGTATCGCATAGCTAATCCCGTATCGCATACCCTGTATCGCACCCCTTTCGGACCCTCTCATATGTTACTATCCGGTACTCCTCGATATTATTGTCAGTCGCAGACGACAATTACTGCCATGTCACGGAGTCCCCGTTCAATTGTGGGGGAGAGACTGATGAATCAACTTTGGAAACCATTTCTCCCCCCCCCCGAGTTACATTTGCTACTTGCAAGGTTTAAAAAGGCTAATGAGGGAGAATACGAGCCTGACATCTTGAATCAATGCAGGTCAGCATAAACCGGTATCTAGGGAAATATGTGTCGTATTCTAAGCTGGGAACAGCTCACATATCATTAGTGAATGCATTTAATTACATGAAAAAAATCATTGTCTCAAAATGCTCTTATACATGTATATTTGTGAATAGGTTATTAGAGACATTTCGGTGTGGATATATCATTTAATATGAAAGATTCTGAATTTTTATATGAGTATCATGAAACAGGATAATCAAATCAGGAAGTCTATGAAAACAAAAACGATTCCAAGTCACCTGAAGAACTACAGGAAAATCATCATATTCTTGTCTACCCTTATTCTTATATTTTCGGACGATTGTAAACAACGATAAATCACAGACCTGTTATATATCATGAATATGGATCTATTAAAATATATGATAAACAGAATAATACATGGCAAGATCCGTATCGCATGCTGTATCACCACTCGACCAATATCAGCCCTCGGGGCCTTCGGCCCTCGGGACTGATATTGGTTCCTCGTGGTGATACAGCATGCGATACGGATTTTGCCATGTATTATTCTATATATAACATATAGGACAGTCCTAAGATCATCCTTAGAAACATCATCTTAATTAGGTTTGATTTACATTATAAGACGTGTCCTAGGTTTATCCTAAGATGGCCCTACAGAGATATCTTAGGGCATATCTTAGGATAGTTTCGAAAACCTGGCCCCAGGGTAATAAATAATCATGCAAAAATATTCTGAGAAATTTGAACACCCCTTCCCCAACTCAAAATATTTCCTTTAAGCCCATATACATGTATATTTGGTTTAAAATATTGACAAGCTTTCGTATGAGTTTTTTTAGGACAAACTCTTATATATAGCCCTTTTCAGAAACTCATTTCCGGTATTCTAAAATTATAATTTGAGGCCAGTTATTTCCCTTGTGGTTCGCTGCAGTGCCGGGCAACCAGTAGGAAGTAAATAGAAATTATTTATTACTTTGATATACAAATATGTTGGAAGAAAAAACATCATTAGTAGTTCCCAAATTTATATAAATCAAATATTACGTGCAAATTAACAATTTTTAAAAACAGTTAATCCTTTACTCTTCATTGCAGCGAACCAGTACTACTACAGGGAAATAACTTGCTTCAAATTATAATTTTAGAGTTAGACTCTTGATTCCGGAAATGAGTTCCCATAAACAAGATCGATCCTAAATAGCAGAATGCGTTTTGTTAATAACTATCTATAAAACCTTACCCAACAAACAACTGACTTTTGCCAATGATTAACTACCCTGTTCCATATAACAACAAAATTATTTGGTCCCTGGAATCAACATGATATCAAGGATTTAAAAATTTTCAGCGCACACAATTGCAATGTCTTAGCCCGGGGTCTTACCTTATATCAAAAGGTCCCATATCATCAAAATCTTTTGATACTACGAAGTGAAAGTAGAAATTTATTTATAGTATAATTATTGCACATATAGGTACTATTTTCCCGTTATCTCCGGTCACCTTATAGCGGGACAATTATCCTTGTTCGTATGAGCATTGAAAGTTGAAAACATTTTTGTCTTGGTCCGTTATAAAGAACTTGGAATCAATTCTTTTATTCCTCCACTGTTGATGTAGAACTTTTATATCAAAACAGCATGGCCAATATAGCTGCAGCTCGTATACAAAGAGAGTTCAAGGAAGTTGTTAAAAGTGAAGAGGTACATTCAAAATATACTGCCTTCCTATCAGCAGGCCCTTCAAGCGGCCCAATATTTCCTATATTTCCTGTAAAATCCCTATCTTTTTTAAAATGCCATATAATCCTTATATTTTGGCATAAAATGGCCCTATATTAACCCTATAAATTGGAATTAATTGGTCGAAAATTAAGGTGTGCCTAAACATCGAGTTCAAGTTTGAGTTAAAAGTTCGATTTACAGTTTGAGTTACTTATACAGTACATCAACAGTAGCGTTAGAGTTATCATTCAAGTGCAAGTTAATCTTCGAATTAACTCGAGACATTGATTTCTAATGTCATTTATCGAATTGCATTTCGAGTTAAAATTCGAGATACAGATTCTTCTTCTTCTTCCATGTAAGGAACCGAATTCATATTGAAAACTTAACGCAGTGCCGGGCAAGGCAGCAAGTCTTCTGAAAGTTATTTACATTTAAAACGTTCGCCAATTTACAATTAAAATTATGTACACGCTATGCTGTTTTTACTTCCTTCCAGATCCTGCTTTCAGAGCAGCTCTGAATCCCTCTATCGAGTCAGCCGATGTTGTTTTAGCTGGAAGTTGATTCCAATCCCTGATGGTCTTTGGGAAGAATGACTGTCCATAGGTGTCAGTTTTTGTTCTTTCTTGGTAGAAGCGGCCTATACCTCTGGTCTGGCTATCGTTGGGTATTGGATATTGTTGTCTATCTATATCGATTAGCCCGTGCTGGATTTTAAATAGCATACATAGTCTGTTGGTTTTCCTACGTTCTTTCAGGCTTTCCCACTATAATTGTTTAACGATGTGTGTTACACAGCCAGGTGTTCGGTCTGAGTAGTTATTATGAACAAATCTTGCTGCTCTTTTTTGAACTTGTTCTAATGATTTGATCTTTTTATGGCTCGATGGATCCTAAACTGCAGGCATATTCCACTGAAGGTCTTACCATGGCTGTATATGCTGCTGCTTTTACTGGTTTTGTGCAGTCTTTCAGATTTCTTCGGATTAATCCCAATGTTTTATTTCCTTTGCCTACAATATTATCAATGTGTCTATCCCAGGATAGGTTGTTGCTGATAGTTACACCTAAGTATTTGCTTGCATCAACATTGTCTAGTGTATGTCCGTGGAGTTTATATGATGTATCTCTCACTTCTTTGTTCTTCTGCGTTATTCTGATAACTATGCATTTTTTGGCATTAAAACTCGTTTGCCATTTATTCTCCCATTCTTCCAATGATGTTAAGTCTTTTTGCAAAAGGTCACTGTCTGCCTGGTTGTTTATTGCTCTAAAAGTAGGCTATTGTCTGCAAAAAGTTTTGTTTCAGATGACGTTGATGTTTCTGGCATGTCATTTATGTAGGTCAGAAACAATAGAGGTCCAAGAACTGTGCCTTGGGGGACGCCTGATAGTACCGGGACTCGAGAGGAGACAGCTCCTTCTAATATTATGCTTTGCATTCTGTTTTCAAGGAATGATTGAATCCATTTTGTAGCTTTAGGGTTTACTCCATAAAATTCTAGTTTGTGTAAAAGGCGGTGGTGCGGTACTTTGTTGACTGCCTTTGCAAAGTCAAGAAGGATGATGTCAACTTGGGATCCTTTTTCCAGTTTTTTTGCAATGTCGTTGATTGTTATTATAAGTTGTGATTCGCATGATCGTTTTTTGCGGAATCCATGCTGTGCGTTGGTAAGTATGTTGTGTTTGTCAAAATGGTCCATAATACTGCTGTGGACTATGTGTTCCAAGACCTTACATGTGATGGAAGTTAATGATACAGGTTTATAGTTGGAAGCTAAATGTCTTTCATCTTTCTTGAATATGGGTACCACGTTAGCATCTCTCCAATCTTGTGGGACTTCTCCGGTGTTAAGGGATGTTTGGTACAGATCTGTTAGAAAAGGAGCGAGTTGATCTGCCGCTGTTTTCAGGATGAAGGATGGAATTGAGTCTGGACCAGTAGCTTTGTGTGGTTTAAGGTTTTTGAGTAGTTTGTGTACTCCCTTAGTTTTGATTTTGATATCATCCATGGTGGAATATGGGCTCTTTCTTTTGTTAGGAAAGTTATTTAGGTTTTCCTTTGTGAATACTGACTGGAATTGATTATTGAGTATCTCAGCTTTGCTTTTATTGTCGCTTTGAAGAAATCCCAATTTGTTCTTTAATGGTGCTACACCTGTCCATTCTTGACCTTTGCTCTTTATATATGACCAGATTAAGTTTAGGAGGAGGGAGGTAAAAAATTAACTGCACATAGGCTCGTAAAAATAAAAAACTAATTTGTTGACACCCCCATAAAGATATCTCTAATAAATCCAGAAAAATACTTTCATTTCACCCCATAAAAATAATTTCATTTTACCTCATACAATAGATTGAAAACGCAATTTTTTTCGTCTTTTTGAACTAACCCCCAGAAATACCTTTATGATATTTTAACACAATGTTCCTTGGCTCAAAACAAAGGGATATGTTTTGGGTATTATAGTCCCTCCCATTTTGAAAAAGGAACTGAAAAGGGCCAAATTTGTTGTTTTCATTAGACACTCTGCTATGCCAGAATAAGTTTTTGGTATCACTTTTCGTCAGTCGTTTGTCCATCGTAGATATCTTCCTAGACCAACTGAAACCAAACTTGGTCAAATACATTTTAAAAAATGTGTCAAGCAGGTTCACACCCCATCCAAGATGACTGCCAAAAGGAAACATAATATAACATAAAAAAAAAATGTAACAATATCGAGTAAATGTACACCAGACAAAAATCTCAATGAATACATTGAATAAAAACCAATACAGACACTGTCATCCCTTTCCCAACAAAAGGACCAAAAATAATACCAACATATAAACATCCACATGGAATTCATAAAAAACTCAGAAACCACTGAACCAAAGTTGCAATAGTCTTTAGGTGATCCCTTGAAGAATACTGTCCAGCATGTCAGCACTCCAACCAGGACTACCACCATCAGGGAACATATTTTAACATTAAACCTTATGAAAAATAAATCTTCAACAAATTTTCCCTGAACAATTGAACCAATTGCAACAAACTTGGTCAAATAGTTGATTAATTGTCCAATGAAAACCAGACTCCAGGTGAGCGATACAGGCTCTGGTGAGCCTCTTTGACATTTTTGGCTTTTTTTTATGTTATTATTTCAAAAATCTTCTTCTCTGAAACTACTATTCAAAATCAAATGAAACTTGGTAAGATTGTTCCTTAGGGCATCCTGCAAAAAGTTAAGGATTGGATTTTTGATTGGTCGAAAAACATGTCTGCCCTTACTAAAAATAGAACATAGGGGTCAAAATGCTGTTTTTTGCTATTTTTTCCTGAATTATAGAAAGAAAATGAAGATTAAAGCTACTTTCAAGGTAAACATGGTATCCCAAGTTAAATGGTGATGATGAAAGTTTGTTTTGGACGGCCATTTTTAAAATGGCTGCCATTTTCCCGCCATTTTTTACACTTGCTCGGATTTCATTAATATTTGGTTTTTAAAGTAAACATGGTATCCTTAGTGAATGGAGCATCTATGGAAGGAAATTTGCATAAATCTTCCTGGTCCGTGAAACAAAATGGCCGTCATGAGCATTTACATGTTCTGATTGGTCGAAATTTAAAAGTTCTTCTCCTCTGAAACCGTAAAGCCAAATGAACTGATTTTTGGTATGGATGATCTATGGAAGGTCCTTTACTAAGTTTGCATAACTCATCATGGTCCGTGAAACAAAATGGCTGCCATGAGCATTTACATGTTCTGATTGGTCAAAATTTAAAAGTTCTTCTCCTCTGAAACCGTAAAGCCAAATGAACTGATTTTTGGTGTCCTTTACAAACTTTGCATAAATCTTTCTAGTCCGTGAAACAAAATTGCCACCAGAAACCTTTATATGTTCTGATCGGTCATAATTTAAAACTTCTCCTCTGAAACCGTTTTGCCAGTGAACTTATACTTGGTATGAAGCATTTATAGAAAATCATTTACAAAGTTTTCAGAAATCAATCTAGTCTGTCAAATCAAAAGTTTGTGAGTGCCAGGTGAGCGATACAGGCTCAGCCCACTGATCCTCTTGTCTAGAGAACCGCTAAATGGATTAAAACCAAACATGGCATGAATGTTCCATATGAGGCTTTTACTAAGTGTTTTTACTTTGTTGACAATCTGCATCCAAAATGGCTGCCAGGGGGGGGAACTTAGTTTAACATATGACCCTTAGAAACCATATATATTTAAATTCATGACCCTATAATATAGCTGTACAAGTCAATATGGATGTTCAAGGCTCATGCTCATTGAAAAAATCTATAGCAACCCATGGAAAAGTCTCTAGCAACCAGAAATATTGCGGTCGACAATTGAATTTGTCCAAGTTGGGATTTGTTAGACGAAACCTGTTCATAATTTAAGTATTAAATTGTGAATTTTAGACTGAGATGTGAAAAAATTCTACCTTTTTGCTTTGGGAATAAGGCCAAATTTTTGGTCCCAAATCAGCTGTAGAAATAGCGCTGCTAAGTGAAGAGGTTCTATACTTTCATCTAGTATGGTTGCCTTTGAATAAATAGAAAAATGCTTAAAAGATATTTCCTGTTAGATTTTTTTACCATAAATTAGAGAAATCAGACTCTGACATAATGTTTTGTACAATGTTTCATGGCTTCCTTTCATGAAAATAGAAAATTGGTCCAAAAACATACTTGTCTCCTCAGTCTTGGTCAGATTGAATTAAATTAAGTTAAAGATTACATTCAATGGCATTGGTTGCAATATGTTTTTTAGCCCATCAGGCTCAGAGGGCCATGTTAGCTCTTGTCATCATTTGCATCTGTTTTTCGGCAATACCTTTTTGAAACTGTTTGGCCAATTTGAACCAAACTTGGTTTTTATAATAAATGGAAGGGTGTCTACAAAAGTTCCTGTTTTATTCTGATCGGATGAAAGACATGGTTGCTAGAAGGAATTTTTTATTCTGATTGGTCATATTTAAGTCTCCCAAACGAAGTTTGGAGACTTATTGTTTTTGTTGCATTTCTTCTTATTATTATTATTAAGTCTCCCAAACGAAGTTTGGAGACTTATTGTTAAGGTCTTTCCCTTTCCAAAGGGAAGACCTTACTGTATTTCTTATGATTATTTTTTTTTTTTTTCTGCCACAGATGGCAAAAAAGTGTTGCGACGTATCATTTCGAAACTTGGTACCATTATTCGGTCATACTCTGACTCGCTCTGACTGACCCTGCGAAACCGATCTATTTTTAGTAACAGAGTTATCTGCCCCGCTACCAAAAACCTTGTGTACAGATAAACTCAAAAACCATAATGGATATCAAAAATCTAAAGTGGGGAAAATGTTGTCAGACTCATGGCCATGATTTGTCATGCAAAAAATTTTTTTTGGATCCACTTCCTGGTTACGCGTTTTTGAGTCGAAAAATGTCAAGACGCGTCAAATTTTTTTTCTTCAAAACGGTTAGTCCTAGGAACTTGGGACCTTCACCTATCATCCTAGGTGACATATGTTGCATCCCAAAATGTCAAGGTGAAAGGTCAAATCTCAAGGTCAGAGGTCATATTACACTTTGTGTGCAGTATATCTCATGAACCATAAAAGATAGAAGCAGACATTAAATGGGGAAAATACTCCTCTCATTTAGACCTTTAATTGATATAAAGGGTCGAAAACTGTTTGACAAACCGTTTTCGAGTTATGGCCGTTGACGCGTTTCGGCTTATTTGTTTTTGGCTTATAACTTTTAAGCCGTCAGAGATAATATAGTAAACATATGGGTTTTTTGTGACCGTCATTGTGAGTACTTCAATTTAAGACCAAAGTCCAATGTTTACGGGTAGCCATTTTCAAAATGGCGGACACCGTAAACAGTTTTTATGAAATAACACTTAAACCATACAAAATTGAAGTGGACAATACATGGGAAAAATGTTCATCATGTCGAAATCTACAAAAAATGCTTCAAGTGCGAAAGCGTAAAACTTATCGTTTTTGAGTTAATGCTCTTGATTCGTATTTTGAAAAATGATTTTTTGTTTATAACTTTTTAACCATAAAAGATAATGAATAAAACGTAGGGTTCATTTGATAGAGAATTAAAAGACCTACAATTTGAGCCCAAACAGTACATGATTCGGTTGAGTGTTTTCAAAATGGCGGCCAAAAACATATTGTAAACTGCGTTATTTACCAATTACTTTTAAACCGTTACAGATTATTTAGTAAACATGTATACTTTTTGTGTTCAGGAAGAAAAGATCTTCAATTTAAGACCAAGGTCAAATGTCATATCTCAAGGTCACACCTTAGAACAAGAGTACCTTACCAGAAACTCCTCTTTTAGATTAAAATTGTCAGATTACCCCATGTAGAAGAGACCCTTTTGGCTCTAAGGACCAGGTGAGTGATTCAGGCTCCTGGGAGCCTCTTGTTTAAATGGTTGCAGATATCAAGCTGATTTTTGGTGTGAGTCTACCTTGATGAGTTACAGATCAAGTGTACGTTTCGTTCCACTCCGATAATTTTAGTTATGCCCCTTGGACTTAGAAAAAATTTACTAAAATTTCAGTTTCCCGCACTTTTTTAAACAAATTCCTCCAGATATTGAACCAATTTTTGTCTCGCCTGCGAAGCAGAGCGGGACATAGGTGTTACTTTACCGGGGACGGCAGCCGCGTTGACTTTTGTGTTAAGGTTTTATGAGCACCGCCATATCTCAAGAACTATAAGTCCTAGGTTGATGAAACTTGGTATGCTAGTAGCTTAGCACAGTTGCATCCCCATCTTTTGACCTTGATTTTCCGGTTGAGTGACTTTGACAACTTTCAATACATATCATAGCAGTGTTAAGGTTTTATGAGCACCTTGATTTTCCGGTTGAGTGACTTTGACAACTTTCAATACATATCATAGCAGTGTTAAGGTTTTATGAGCACCTCCATATCTAAAGAACTACAAGTCCTAGGTTGATGAAACTTGGTATACATATGCCCCAGTAATAGCTTAGCACAGTTGCATCCCCATCTTGATTTTCTGGTTGAGTGACTTTGACAATTTTCAATGCATATAATAGCAGTGTTAAGGTTTTATGAGCACATCCATATCTCAAGAATTATAGGTCTTAGGTTGATGAAACTTGGTATGCATATGCCCTAGTAATAGCTTAGCACAGTTGCATCCCCATCTTGTGACCATGCCCTTGATTTTCTGGTTGAGTGACTTTGACAATTTTCAATGCATATAATAGCAGTGTTAAGGTTTTATGAGCACATCCATATCTCAAGAATTATAGGTCTTAGGTTGATGAAACTTGGTATGCATATGCCCTAGTAATAGCTTAGCACAGTTGCATCCCCATCTTTTAACCTTGACCTTGATTTTCTGGTTGAGTGACTTTGATAATTTTTATTGCATATATTAGCAATGTTCAAGTTTTATAAACAACTTGTGGTCTCAGAAACTGAAAATCCTTATAAATTTATGAAAATATAGTGGAAGTAAGAAAGAATTATTGTTTCTGATGGTTCCAGCAGGCAAGACATACTTAAGTGTTAACTCTTGTTGGTATGTAAATCTACCTTGACGAGATGCAGATCAAGTTTGTTTCATTTTGCTCCACCCTTGGATTACCTTACCTTCAATCTTGATCTGTGGTCTTAAGGTTAAATAATTCGGTTTTGTATGGGTGCCCTGTGGTGCCCAGGTTTTTATAGCGGGGCCCACAGAGATGGGTACTATCTCCATGATATCTAGTTTATATAAATTTGTCCTGACAGGGCCCCTTTAAATTAAAAATAGTGTTTATCTTTAAAACTTTAGAACAAAAACTAACAGAAAAGATGTTGCTTGCTTGAACTTTGTTCTTTGAACTCTACAAGTCTGTTGGGTCCAAGTTGTCTGATGTCATAGGTCAAGGGAAAGACCTCACATTTGTTCTCCGAACAAATGACTTTTTAATTTTTGTTGCGTTTCTTATTATTATTATTCTTCTTCTTTCTCGCGCCGCCAACTTTTCCGGGGCACTTTTGTACTTTATACTTGACCGATTTCAACAAATTTTGGACAATGATAGTACCCCATGAGATGTTGGTCCTAACCATTTTTCAAGTGTAGGGGGGCCCCAGGGACAGTGCCACGCCCCTTCAAATACCTCAAAAATTGATATTTTTTGAATCGGTAAAAAATAGTTTACATTCCTACCCTATAACCATATATATTATTACTGCTTATGATAAGACAAAGGATTTGGTACCTAAGGGGGGTCTGAGGGGGTCATGCCCTGCCCTCCTCAAATGACAAAATACTTTATATCTTGAAAACCATTGAGATCCCCACCCTATAACTATATATATTATTACTCCTGATGATTAGACGAAGACTTCGGTACTATAGGGGGGTCTGAGGGGGGTCATGCCCCACCCCTTCAAATGACTAAAGACTTAATATCTTGAAAACCATTGAGATCCCCACCCTATAACCATATTTATTATTACTCCTTATGACAAGACGAAGCATTTGGTACCATTGGGGGGTCTGATGGGGAACTTCGTTTGGGAGACTTGGTAACAGTTCACTGTTACAATTATTACTTGTTTCAATTTTTTTCTCTGGAACCATAATGCCAAATCTTTTCAAACTATATAGGAGTGACTGGATGCCCCTTTACAAAGATTACACATTTGGTGTTGATCATGTGGCAATTACTTTTTCATCATCTCTTGAACCACAAGGTCAGTAATAACCGAACTTTGCAGGAATAATGTTTGGAAGGTCCTTTATAAAAGATCCTCATTTCATTTGGATCGGATGAAAAACATGGCCACCAGAGGAAATTCTTGATTTCGAATGGTCTAATCTAATTTCCGAATTCTTGTCTGGAAAACTACATAGGTAAATCTTTCAAAACTTGGAATGATGATTAGGAGACTTGCTCTACAAAGAGTCTTCTTTTGGTGTTGATCGGCCAGCATCCATGGCAGCTATGGTGGCACATAGATGTACATTGAAACCTTCATGAAATCAGATAAAGGTTTTGATAGTTGTTAAAATGATTAATCAAGAAAATTATTGTGCCTATACTGACATGTATTTTTCATGTCAAAGTTGAATGAAAATATAATGTTTGCCATCACTGATTTATATTTTTCATATCTGAACTGTCCGAGATCATATACTATGTGTCTACAATGTAATTGTACTTTATTGTCACATTGAGATAAAGCTGCAATGTTATTATTTTGTCATGTTTATAGGTGGAAAGATGTAAAATTAAAGTTGCATTGAAAAATGATATGTATAATGAACTAGAGGGAACAATAGCAGGACCTCCAGACACACCATATGCAGGTGGAACATTCAAGTTGGAAATAAAAATACCAGAAACATATCCATTTAATCCACCAAAGGTATGTTGACAATAAAAGGTCCTTATCAAATGTAAAGAAGAAATATTGTGTAAAAAGCATTCCATATTGTTACAACTTCTGTTCATTCATACTACGAATTAAATAAAAATGGATAATAGGAAAGGTCAACAATGAAATACCAATATCTGTACAAAAAATATAAGAGAGCACAAAACACAAACATAAACACACAATAGAGAGTCGGGATAGTTTGACATATTACAGACACTGAACAATGGTGGGGTTAAACCGGTTTTATGGGTGCCCAAACCTCCCCCTTATCTATCGTGAAACCATATACATCTGTTTACTAACCCTGTGATTCCAAAACACATTGAAACTGGTCAAATGTCAACAAAGGTTTTAGAAAAATATAATAGAATTCTAATCAAAGATTTTGATCACACTTTTTGGTGCAGGTTTAATCAAAAGTTAATTGATAGAAAACTTTGATCATGTATATTGCCACTGTTGAGAATAATGGTTTATAGTTGAGCACTTTTTAGCTTACCTGGCACAAAAAAATTTACTGAAGGCAAGGCTATTTTTTATACAACAGCAAATTTTTGCGGACGCAATATGGTATGAGCCTGTCATTGTCGGCATCCGTAGACAGTTAGGTTTCCGCTCATTTACTTTTGTTCTAGATATTGAATGTAACCTTATAATATTTTACCACAATGGTCCCCCATCAGAAATACAGGTTGGGATTGATTTTGAGGAATCTGGCCCTTCCAGTTTTTAGCTATCCTAGCCCAAAGGGCCATGTCAGCTTATGCCATCACTTGGCGTCCGTTGTCGTCTGTTGTCCTAGTGTAACTAGTTAAAAACTTGTATCCAAGGATTTGATCCATCGACAAACATGGGTGCCATTGCTAAAAATATAACATAGGGGTGAAATGCAGTTTTTGGCTTATATAAGCATTTAGAGCAAAAATAACATGGGCAAATGATGGGATATAAATGTTCATCAGGTCAAGATCTACCTGCCATTTTCAGACAAATTGGTCAACCCTTTGTTGGGTTATCGCCCCTGAATTGTTTTAATTTTAAGGAAAATTTGCAGTTTTAGGTTATTATCTTTCATATTATTATAAAGACAAACTGTAAATTTACAGCAAAAATGTTCATCAAAGTAAGATCTACAAATAAGTCAACATGACCAAAATCATTGATTGATCCCTAATAGGAGTTGTTGCCCTTTAAAGACGGCGTCCTGCATAAACTTTCCTTTAATGATCTTCTGCTTTGAAACCACTGGGCCAATTGGGACCAAACTTTGGTGGAATGATCCTTGGGTGGTTCCTTCCAAATTTATATCTGGCATCCCCGACTTCCAAGAACATGGCTGCTTTTACTATAAATAGAAAAAAGGGGGGGTGGAGAATTTAAAAATCTTCTTTCATGAAATTACAATGCCAATTGAAACCAAACTTGGCAGTAATGGTCCTTAGGAGGTTCTCTTTCAGAAATATGTCCGGTGACCCGGACTGTTAACAAAGATGGCTACCAAAGCTTAACTTAGTTTAACATAGGGTCCTATGGGAAAATTCATTGAAAAATCTTCTTGCCTGAAACCACTTTTCAGTCCTGCTGAAGGTGGACAAGTTAAATCCAGGTGAGCGATACAGGCTCTTGAGAGCCTCTAGTTGGTTTATAATGTTCCTTGACAAAAATGTAAAAAATTGTAAAGGATCCATTTTACACTATCTCCAACCGTTTTAGAGATATTAGGGATTTTTTTTGTTTTAATTCACATTGGTGAATGCTTTCATTTGTATGTCAACAATTTTTTAGCTCACCTGGCCTGAAAGCCCATATGAGCTATTGCCATCACTTGGCGTCTGTCATCCGTCGTTGTCCATCGTCGTCGTAAACTTTCCTTTAAAGATCTTCTCCTCTAAAACCAATGGGCCAATTGGAACAGAACTTGGCAGCAATGGTCCTTAGATGGTCCTCTTTCAGAAATATATTAATGACCCAGCCTATCATCCAAGATGGCCACCAGAACCGAACGTAGTTTAACATAGGATCCTATGGGGAATTTACTTAAAGATCTTCTTGTCTGAAACAACTTGGCCGATTGGAACAAAACTAGGCAGCAATGGTCCTTTCAAAATTACATCCAATGACCTGTCCGTCAACCAAGATGGCCGCCAGAGCCAAACATACTTTAACATAAGGACCTATAGGAAGTTTACTGAAAGATCTTCTTGTCTGAAACCACTAGGCCAATTGTAACAAAACTTAGCAGTAAAGGTCCTTAGGTGGTCCTCTTTCAGAATTGTATCTGACGACCACTCCCGTCATCAGAGCCGATAATCCCAGGAAATCCTGATCCTGGGGGATAATGTCAGGAGAGTATTGGAACAAGGATATCCCAGGAAATACTGGGATCAGATCAAATAAACTGGACATGATCTGTGGTCCTGAGAAATCCTAACACCAGGAATGAATCCTGATGTCAGGATAAATATCGTGATATTTCCTAGGATTTATAGTCCTGAATTCAGAATTTTAACCCTGGAATAGCCTTCCTGACTCTTAGATCATCCTGTGATAATCTTGATAAATCCTGAAAAAAATCTTGATGATTTCTTGTCTTCAGGACAAAGAAAAACTATACTATGAGGCTTCATAAATTTCTATGTTGTGGTAGGATGCTTCATTGATGAATACCGTGTATCCCTTTCCTTCTCATATCTGGTGCCTTTTTTGGTCTCTAAGTCTTCCCACAACTTGCACATTTTCTTCATTAAGACTAAACACTGTAAAGAAGTAAAACAGTTTAAAGTTTCATATCATTTTATAGCAACATAATATCATTTTTGTCTTCTTCAAGTCCTTGGTTTGTATAAGTCTCTGATAAAAATGTTCACCATATTTGGAGTAACAAAATTCCACTTCTTCTTTATGATATCTGAAAGTATAAGACAATGAGTACTGAGTAAAGACAGCCAAAACATTTGGTGACTTTGACCTTAATTTGAAGCATGACTAACTTTGACAAAATTTTGCATTTAATTTGATATTGAAGTAACAAATAATGTTGTATCAATGACACTTCCTCAGTGTAATCCTGTTACATTATATAATGCGTTTTCCAACTACTGGATCACTATGACCTACATTTCATGCATGAGTGACTCAGCTAAGATTTTGCACTTTAATATCAGTTTCTCAGAAATTAACTGAGATGAATCAGTGATACTGTGCCCCTTTATTCATCTTGTTTAGTATAACAAATCTGAGTTTCCATGAACTACATTTTATGCTTTAGTGATAATGACTTTGGTTAAATATTTGCATTAAGGTCTATTTTAAAAACCTATTGATACATGTACATGTATATTCACAATTACAGTTATCTTATTTCATATAAGTATTATTTAATGCATTAATTGACAACATATAATATTAAATTAAACATACCAGTTTGACAAAATCACATGAATTGTTTCATTTCATTGGCATCACTCCTTTTGTCAGATTTCAGTCACAGCTTTTTAAGATAGAATTTAGTATAACTTTTCAATGATATTCCTTAATAATCTGTTGAAAAGACACAGCTTGAAAAGAAATATGTAACAGGTCTCAGCTTTCTTTAGTTCACGGTATGAATTGAATGTTACTTAACACAATCTTCAACTTCTTCTTTTTATTAAAAAAAAGCTATGTAATTTTAAAATATTTTAAAGTTATATACTTTTGAGCTCTAGAAGATAATCAATTTAAGCTGAGTAATTTAAATATATACTCACCAATTGTTAAAACTGTCTTGAAATGTTTACAATCATGTGCAAAATTATTTCCAGACAAAATCTGCAGTATTCTCAGTATTTGAAGTCATCTTTACAATAATTCACAATTTCAATAAGAATTAAAAAGTATTTTTTCTCCCAACATTTACAGATTCCACAATAAGTGAATCTAGGTCAAATTTAAAATGTTATGCTTGCACATGTGACCTCAAAAGAGGTTACATGGGGAGATAACTTAACAAACACATACATTAATGAAGAATTGGCTGTTAAATCTATTAAATCAGATACAACAACTTTAAAATTCAATATCCATATTTTTTATTGATTTAGATAATCAGTTTCTTATGTCAATGCAAATAATGTAATATCAACAATAGGAAAACTGAAAAACATCCTTAGGAATCCTCTGCTTTGCATTGGAGAAATTGAGCAGAGGCAACCTGGGTTAGAAATATTTAATTGTTCATGTTGTTTCTATAGGTTATTTGATGTGCATGTTTACAGATATTAAAATATTCAGCAATAATTATATTGAAATGTATATTGACATATATAATAAAATAAATAGTTAATTTATTATCAAATTTAATCATCAGATCCAAATCAAGATCACATTAATTTGTATATATGATTAATTACAGCAAATTCAAATGTGTCACTTTAATTTCCTTTACATTTACATAGTCAATACAAAAGTCTAAGTCCAGTTTCCTGCATTTCCATTAGATGGGCAAAATTAAATTTAAAGTTAAAATCATTAAACTTGCTGAAAATTTGTCCTTGTAAACTTTTATAAATTTATATATATATGTCTATTTAATTATTATCGAAATTAGATTCTTTCAATAATCATCAAGTCTTGACAATAAATTAGGATTTCTTAGGACTTAACTGGTTACTAACAATCTTAAATGAATGTTTGAAGTGTCATGAAATATACTGATGTCAAGATGATTTTTAGGGGGAAAGTCCTGACATATCTTGCAGTCAGGAAACAAGATTTTGAAAAGTCCTGAGAAATCCTGAAATTTCTTGGCACTGTTGGTATCTTCTATTAAAAGTCCTGAGGAATCCTGAAAAAGTCCCATCCTTTTTAGTTCACCTGGCCTAAAGTCGCTTGCCAAATGGAACGAAACGTGACAGGAAGCATCTATGGGAGGTTCTTTACAAAGTTTATTGATTTAGTCCTCATCAGGCAACAAACATGGCCTTCATGGGCAATTCTTGTTTTATTGGTTTATTAAAAAAAAATTTTTTTTTCTGGAACTGCTTGGACAAAACTGTCAGCCAAAACTTGACAGGAAGCATCTATGGAAAGTCTTTTATGAAATAATATTTTTTTCATCCTGATTGGAGGACAAGCATGGCTGTCATGGGCAATTCTTGTTTCTGATTTAAAGAAATCTTCTTCTCTTAAACCGCTTGGCCAAAAGGAAGAAAACTTGATAGATTAGCATCTGTGGGAGGTTTATTACAAAAGTCTCTCATTTGGTCCAGATAAGGTGACAAACATGGCCGCCATGGGCAATTCTTGTTTCTGATTTATTGATTTAAAAATTTTTTTTTCTCTGAAACTGATTGGCCAAATAGAGCCAAACTTTACAGAAAGTGTCTATGGCATATGTTGTAATTGTTGCCTATACTTAGGTTATAGTATGGTGAATGTCGGGCGGGCGGGCGGCGGCGGCGGGCGGGCGGGGAAAATGGGTACCTATTTTGTGAAATCAACTACTCCTACAGTTTTTCACCCACATCCTTGAAACTTCATAGAATGTTTCTATATATATTGAAGATGTGCACCTCACTTTATGGAATTATTTCAGGAATTATTTCCCGTTTTTCCAAACTTTTGAACTTAGTCGTTTTTTATTGACATCTTCAATAGAGGGTACCTATTTTGTGAAATCAACTCCTCCTACAGTTTTTCACCCACACCCTTGAAACTTCATAGAATGTTTCTATATATATTGAAGATGTGCACCTCACTTTATGGAGTTATTTCAGGAATTATTTCCCATTTTTCCAAACTTTGGAACTTAGTCGTTTTTTATTGACATCTTCAATAGAGGGTACCTATTTTGTGAAATCAACTCCTCCTACAGTTTTTCACCCACATCCTTGAAACTTCATAGAATTTTTCTATATATATTGAAGATGTGCACCTCACTTTATGGAATTATTTCAGGAATTATTTCCCATTTTTCCAAACTTTGGAACTTAGTCGTTTTTTATTGACATCTTCAATAGAGGGTACCTATTTTGTAAAATCAACTCCTCCTTCAGTTTTTCACCCACACCCTTGAAACTTCATAGAATGTTTCTATATATATTGAAGATGTGCACCTCACTTTATGGAGTTATTTCAGGAATTATTTCCCATTTTTCCAAACTTTGGAACTTAGTCGTTTTTTTATTGACATCTTCAATAGAAGGTACCTATTTTGTGAAATCAACTCCTCCTACAGTTTTTCACCCACATCCTTGAAACTTCATAGAATGTTTCTATATATATTGAAGATGTGCACCTCACTTTATGGAATTATTTCAGGAATTATTTCCCATTTTTCCAAACTTTGGAACTTAGTCGTTTTTAGCTCACCTGACCCGAAGGGTCATGTGAGCTATTGCTATCACTTGGCGTCCGTCGTCCGTCTGTCGTCCGTCCGTCCGTCCGTCGTCCGTTAACTTTTTCAAATGTTAACTCCTCCAACACCATAAGTCCAACTGCAACCAAACTTGGTACAGTTATTAATTGGTATGGGTGCTACAAATCTATTGTTTGGATTTTTGATTCGTATAAAAACATGGCCGTCATGGCTAAAAATAGAACATAGGGGTAAATCGCAGTTTTTTGCAAATAAGTCCGAAACGGTCACAGATATCAAAATTCTGGCATAGGGTAAAAGTGATCAGCACCTCAAGATCTACCTGCCCTGAAATTTTGAAGAAGATCCAACCACTCATTTCAGAGTTATCACCCTTTTTTTGACATTTTTGGCTTTTTTTTATGTTATTATTTCAAAAATCTTCTCCTCTGAAACTACTGAATGGATTTGGATAAAACTTAGCATGATTGTTCCTTAGGGTATCCTGCACAAAGTTTATGCTTCGATTTTTGATCCATCGAAAAACATGGCCACTGTTACTAAAAATAGAACATAGGGGTCAAACAACAGTTTTTCGCAAATATCTCAAAAATCATTAGGTTATGGCAAATTCTGGCAGGTTGAAAGTGTTCAGCATGATGAGAGCTACCTGTGTGCTTATTTTCGTGAAAATCTGTCAACTGATGTTAGAGTTATTGCCCTTTTTTTGACATTTTTGGCTTTTTTTTATGTTATTATTTCAAAAATCTTCTCCTCTGAAACTACTGAATGGATTTGGATAAAACTTAGCATGATTGTTCCTTAGGATATCCTGCACAAAGTTTATGCTTGGATTTTTGATCCGTCGAAAAACATGGCCACTGTTACTAAAAATAGAACATAGGGATCAAACAACAGTTTTTCACAAGTATCTAAAAAATCATTAGGTTAAGGCAAACTCTGGCAGGTTGAAAGTGTTCAGCATGATGAGAGCTACCTGAGTGCTGATTTTCTTGAAAATCTGTATACTGATGTTAGAGTTATTGCCCTTTTTTGACATTTTTGGCTTTTTTTTTATATTATTATTTCAAAAATCTTCTCCTCTGAAACTACTGAATGGATTTGGATAAAACTTAGCATGATTGTTCCTTAGGGTATCCTGCACAAAGTTTATGGTTTGATTTTTGATCCGTCGAAAAACATGGCCACTGTTACTAAAAATAGAACATAGGGGTCAAACAACAGTTTTTCGCAAATATCTCAAAAATCATTAGGTTACGCCAAATTCTGTAGGTTGAAAGTGTTCAGCATGATGAGAGCTACCTGCGTGCTGATTTTTGTGAAAATCTTTCAACTGATGTTAGAGTTATTGCCCTTTTTTGACATTTTTGGCTTTTTTTTTTATGTTATTATTTCAAAAATCTTCTTCTCTAAAACTACTATTCAAAATCAAATGAAACTTGGTAAGATTGTTCCTTAGGGTATTCTGCAAAAAGTTAATGCTTGGATTTTTGATTGGTCAAAAAACATGTCCGCCCTTACTAAAAATAGAACATAGGGGTCAAAATGCTGTTTTTTGCTATTCTTTCCTGAATTATAGAAATAAAATGAAGATGAAAGCTACTTTCAAGGCAAACATGGTATGAGTTGAATGGTGATGATGAAAGTTTGTTTTGGACGGCCATTTTTAAAATGGCTGCCATTTTCACTTGCCATTTTTTACACTTGCTCGGATTTCAACAATATTTGGTTTTTAAAGTAAACATGGTATCCTTAGTGAATGGTGATGATGAGAATGTTGTATAACAATGATTAAACTTCATAATATGTGAGCTTTTAATTGCCATCACTTGGTGTCTGTCATAATCGTTGTTAACAAATTTTCAACATCTTCTCCTCTGAAACTACTTGGGGGAATTTGATGAAACTTAGCATGATTGTTCCTGCAATATTTCCTTTTCAAGTACAATAAAAAGTCTTAACCAACAATTTTTACATAACTTCTTTCAAACATTTTAAAAACGAAGACAACATATAGACCAAAAGATTTATACTTGTATTTGAAGATTAATTAAAGCTTGTATTTTGTATTATGAATCATCAGATTGACCATGACTGTATCTTAATCAAGTGTAGGGAGAACTCATGCCCATTTCTTTCCAGAGGTTCTTAAAGGTTTTTAAAGGTATTTTCAGCATTTTACGTGACCTTTAATACTCAGTTTAGTTTACAACAAACATTAATATATTAATTTAGTTTATAGTGCATTGTTTACCAGGTGAGCGATTCAGGCTCTTGAGAGCCTCTTGTTTATTGACATCTTCAATAGAGGGTACCTATTTTGTGAAATCAACTCCTCCTTCAGTTTTTCACCAACATCCTTGAAACTTCATAGAATGTTTCTATGTATATTGAAGATATGCACCTCACTTTATGGAATTATTTCAGGAATTATTTCCCATTTTTCCAAACTTTGGAACTTAGTCGTTTTTTATTGACATCTTCAATAGAGGGTACCTATTTTGTGAAATCAACTCCTCCTACAGTTTTTCACCCACATCCTTGAAACTTCATAGAATGTTTCTATATATATTGAAGATGTGCACCTCATTTTATGGAATTATTTCAGGAATTATTTCCCATTTTTTCAGACAAGTGTTTATCAACATGTAATCAAATCAAATATTGCTTACTTCACCTATTTCTAATTAAATTGATGGCTGCCTCTGTGCTCGTACACCAACATACAATATGTCTGATTTTGTCTATATAAATATTCATGACTGCCAATGTGCAATATGATCTTGTAATCACCTTTGTCACCACTACAGTAAACACCCAGCAACCCGGCCATTTGTGTCTTTGACCCATTTTTAGATATTGAATCCTTATTTTCTGCTATGCAAAATGCGTTTGCCAAGGGTTGTCTCACAATAAATAACTAAATAGCTCAAACAATAATAACTAGACTGAGGCAGTCGGAAACGACAGCTATCCCCACACTCCCAACATTTTGTATCCCTGTGCACCTTTTTCAATTATACCTTTGGATACAGGCCCAAATTTTGGCAAAATTAAAATTCAAAAACCTTATTGCCCATCTATATACAGTATGTGACAATAATGTAAAGAAATTAAATATATAAAATGAAAAATGAAAGAGCAGTTTACTCTGGTCACAAGCTTAAATTCACAATTTTCAAAATTAAACCTCTGTGGGCCCCAATTTTTGAAAATCAAAATCTTAAAACCTTATTGTGCATCTAGGTACGGTATGTGATAATACTGTATAGAAATTAAATGCATAAAGTCAAAAATTGAAAGAAGAGTTTATAGGCCACAAGCTTCAATTCCTAATTTTTGAAATTTGACACATGTGGGCCCCAATTTTTGAAAATCAAAATTCCAAAACCTTATTGCGCATCTACATACCATATGTGACAATAGTGTATAGACATTAAATGCATGAAGTTAAATATGAAAGAGGAGTTTAGGTCACAAGAAAGTGTGATAGACAGACAGACAGACAGACAGACAGACAGACGGGAGCAATAACAATAATTATACCCCCGCAAACAAAGTTTGGGGGGGTATATAGGAATCACCTTGTCCGTCCGTCCGTCTGTCCGTCCGTCTGTCCATATATCTTGTAAGGGCAACTCCTCCTAGACCGCTCAATGGATTTCAACGAAACTTTACAGAAAGGAAGTACATCATCCAAAGATGTGCATGAAGAAAAATCTTTGCTTTCCGATATCACACAATCGAGATAATTCGACTTGTATTTTTTTTGGCTTATACATTATATGAACCTCGTAAGCGCAACTCCTCCTAGTCCGCTCAATGGATTTCAATGAAACTTTACACAAAGGAAGTACATCATCCAAAGATATGCATGAAGAAAAATCTTTGCTTTCCGATATCACACAAGGGAGATAATTCGACTTGTATTTTTTTTGGCTTATACATTATATGAACCTCGTAAGCGCAACTCCTCCTAGACCACTCAATGGATTTCAACGAAACTTTACATAAAGGAAGTACATCATCCAAAGATGTGCATGAAGGAAAATTTTTGCTTTCCGATATTACGCAAGGCAGATAATTGGACTTCTATTTTATAACTAATACTCTTAATTCTAGATCTGTATTGGTATATGTTTCAGGTTCAATTTGAAAAAAAAATAACAATTTTTGCTGTACCTATACTTCCCAAGCCATCAGCCATTCGAAACATGAACAGATATATCATGTTTTGGAGTAGTAAAGGCAACCATGAGTATGCTTAAATTGATGCAAATATCTTATGAAACTTTACCCTGGGAAAGGCATAGCGGGGGGTATCCTTTGTGAGCTTTGCTCACAGTACATCTAGTTGGTATGTACGTTGGTCTCAGGTAGTAAATGATTTTAATATCTCTATCCTGTTTTTGTCATCACTTGGCGTCCGTTGTCCCTTAACTTTTCACATTTTAATCTTCTCCACTGAAACCAATGGGCCACATGAAATTAAATTTGGCAGGAAGCATCTATGTAAGGTCCTTAATAAATTTTGATCATTTCGTCCCGATCCCACAACAAACATGGCCGATATGGGCAATTGTTGATTTTGATTGGCTGAGTTTTCAAAAATCTTCTCCTCTGAAACTGTTAGGCCAAATGGAACAAAACTTGACATGAAACATATATGGGAGATCCTTTATAAAGTTTCCTCATTTCGTCAAAATCGGACTACAAATATTGCTGCCATGGGCAGTTCTTGTTTCTGATTGGCTGATATAAAAAAATCTTCTCCTCTCAAATTGCATGGGCAAATGGAACTAAACTTGACAGGAAGCATATATGGGAGGTTATTTACAAGGTTTCCTCATTTCGTCCCGATCGGACAACACACATGGCCGTCATAGGCAATTCTTGTTTCTCATTGGTTGATTAAAAAAATTTTTTTCTGGAACTGCTAGGCCAAATGGAATGAAACCTGACAGGAAGCATATATGGGAGGTTTTTTACAAAGTTTCCTCAGTTCGTCCCCTTCGGACAACAAACATGGCCGCCATGGGCAGTTGTTGATTTTGATTGGCTGAGATTTCAAAAATCTTGTCCTCTGAAACTGCTGTGCCAAATGGAACAAAACTTGACATGAAGCATATATGGGAGGTCCTTTATAAAGTTACCTCATTTCATCTTAATCGGAATACAAATATGGCTGCCATGGGCAGTTCTTGTTTCTGATTGGCTGATATAAAAAAAAATCTCCTCTGAAATCACTGGACAAAATGGAACGAAACTTGACAATAAGCATATATGGGAGGCCCTTTATAAAATTTCCTCATTTCGTCCCGGTTGGACTACAAATATGGATGCCATGGGCAGTTCTTTTTTTTTGATTGGCTAATATAAAACAATCTTCTCCTCTGAAGTCGCTTGGCAAAATGGTTTCCTCATTTCGACCCGATCGGACAAGAATCATGGCCACCATGGGTGGTTGTTTATTTTGATTGGCTGAGTTTTCAAAAATCTTCTCCTCTGAAACTGCTAGGCCAAATGGAACTTAACTTGACAGGAAGCATATATGGGAGGTTATTACAAAGTTTCCTCATTTTGTTCCGATCAGGCAACAAACATGGGCAATTCTTGTTTCTCATTGGTTGATTAAAAAAATTTTGGAACTTGACCAAAACTATCAGCCAAACTGACAGGAAGCATCTATGGAAAGTCTTTTATGAAATTAATTTTTTTCATTCTGATTGGATGACAAGCATGGCTGCCATGGACAATTCTTGTTTCTGATAGGCTGATATAAAGAAATCCTCTTCTCTGAAACTACTTGGCCAAATGAAACGAAACTCGACAAGAAGCATCTTTGGAAGGGTTTTTATACGCCCGTCAAAATTTTTATGGGACGTATTATGGTATACAAATATCCGTCTGTCCATCTGTCCATCTGTTCGTTGTAAACATGTCACGCCGTAACTTGAGAACGACTCATCCAAATTTCACGAAACTTAACATAGTAATTTCAATGGTCAAAGGATCTGTATTCTTTTTGATGTAAATAAGATTAAAACTTTTTGAGTTACAGGACTTTGTAACTAAAACAGAAGTGTGTTTTTTTTCACATGTCGCGCCGTATCTTAAAAACGATTTATGATTATTGCTTAAAACTTTATACACTTCTTAGTTATATTAATCTGAAGATCTGTATACTTTTTTTTCGTGATGATTCTTTATTTTATTTTTGAGTTATTGAATTTTTATTGAGCTTTTTGGTAAAAAAGGTTGTCTTTTTTGGTCACATTTCGCGCTGTATCTCTATTGCTTAAAAGTTTACACGGTTATGTTTTGCCGGGTTTCCATATACATCCCACCAGCAGTTCCACTAAATAAAGGAGGATTCCAAAAAACATTTTTTATGTTTTTTTCACAAGACGACGGGCGTATCATGCGCTTGTGGCGCAGCTGTTTATTACAAAGTTTTCTCATTTTGTTCAGATCATGCGACTAACATGGCCGCCATGGGCAATTCTTGTTTCTGACAGACGAGGGATACAGGCTCAGCCCTCTGAGCCTCCAGTTGAAATGTCGCTAACTCTTCATTGGTGTACTTTGCCAACCAGGTTTTTATACGACCGCAAAAATCGTCGTCCAAAGACATTTGGTTTTCGCACTATAACTTTAGTATAAGTTAGTAGAAATCTATGAAATTTAAACACAAGGTTTATGACCACAAAAAGGAAGGTTGGGATTGTTTTTGGGAGTTTTGGTCCCAACAGTTTAGGAATTAGGGGCTAAAAAGGGGCCCAAATAAGCATTTTTCTTGGTTTTTGCACAATAACTTTAGTATAAGTAAATAGAAATCTATGAAATTTGAACACAAGTTTTATGACCACAAAAGGAAGGTTGGGATTGATTTTGGGAGTTTTGGTCCCAACAGTTTAGGAATTAGGGTCCAAAATTAAACTTTGTTTGATTTCATCGAAAATTGAACTAATGGGGTTCTTTGATATGCCGAATCTAACCGTGTATTTAGATTCTTAATTTTTGGTCCTGTTTTCAAATTGGACTACATTAAGGTCCAAAGGGTCCAAAATTAAACTTAATTTTATTTTAACAAAAATTGAATTCTTGGGGTTCTTTGATATGCTGAATCTAAACATGTACTTAGTTTTTTTATTATGGGCCCAGTTTCCAAGTTGGTCCAAATCGGGGTCCAAAATTAAACTTTGTTTGATTTCAACAAAAATTGAATATATGGGGTTCTTCGATATGCTGAATCTAACCATGTATTTAGATTTTTGATATTTGGGCCCGGTTATGAAATTGGTCCACATTGAGGTTTAGAGGGTCCTAAATTGAACTTTGATTTCATCAAAAATTGAATTCTTGGGGTTCTTTGATATGCTGAATCTAACCATGTATTTAGAATTTGGATATTGGAATACCACAAAGGGATGGTAAGAATTGTCTTTGGTAGTTATGGCTCAAACCGTTAAGGAATAAGGTGCAAAAAAGGTTTGGAAAAGGGTTTCCAGGTTAATGGACAATTACTTAAGTACAAAACATAATTTAAAAGGCAGTGTAAGGTTGGTAATTGAAACTCATTTGAATATCTCACCTAAACTGCTTTTAAATTATTTATATTGGAAATTTGCCAAAAACTTTATTATTAATAAGTTCCATTGGAAATTTGCCAATAACTTTAGTTTAATGAACTTCATTGGAAATTTGCCAATATAAAATGTTGCTGATGAAGCTTTTTTGTTTATCTCACCTAAAGTGCTTTTAAATTATGTATATTGGAAATTTGCCAAAAACTTTATTATTAAATTTCTGATTTATATATAAAAGCAAATAATAATGATAAGGCAAGAGATACACACCAAACAGGATGTGTAAATTATTATAATAAGTATTGTGCAATAGCAAGAAATTTTCAATTGCACAGTATTGCGCAATAGCAAGAAATCTTCAATTGCACAGTATTGCACAATGGGAAAAAATCTTCAATTGCACAGTATTGCGCAATAGCAAGAAATTGATATTTGGGCCCGGTTATCAAATTGGTCCACATTGAGGTTTAAAGGGTCCAAAATTGAACTTTATTTGATTTCATCAAAAATTGAATCATCAAAAATTGAACTATTGGGGTTCTTTGATATTCCGAATCTAACTGTGTATTTAGATTCTTAATTTTTGGTCCTGTTTTCAAATTGGTCTACATTAAGGTCCAAAGGGTCCAAAATTAAACTTCTTTAAAATTTTCCATTTTGAATGGGTTATTTCTGATTTATATATATATTTAAAAGCAAATAATACTGATATGGTTTGAATAGGTAAATTAAAAATTTTTAAGTTCTTAGACCACATTAATTCTGTGTCAGAAACCTATGCTGTGCCAAATATTTATTCACAATCCAAATTCAGTGCTGTATCAAGCTTGAATGTTGTGTCCATACTTGCCCCAACTGTTCAGGGTTCAACCTCTGCGGTCGTATCAAGCTGCGCCCAGCATTTTATTATTGTTGTTTTGTCATGTTGTTGTCTTGTCATTACTCTAATTTTGCTCCCTTTATCTTTACTATGATCAATCTTACTAATCAACTCTTTAATATTGTCAATTTTTTACTTAAATTTCTGCCAGTCATTCATTAGGCCCATGCAACATTGGCAGTCGTCATTAAATTCTTCCTTCTGTTGATGTTCACATAGCTGTTCATTGTAATCCAGTCTAAACATTGCATCAGCGTTGTTATGTTTAATGCCAGGGCGGACAGCAATATCAAAGTCATACTGTGCCAATGATTCAATCCACCTTGCTAATTGACCTTGAGAGTCTTTAAAGGAATACAACCATTTCAGTGTAGCATGGTCAGTTCTGATAGTAAACTTGTTTCCTGATAAGTATTGTTTGAAATGGTGTATAAAAGTTACCATTGCCAAAAGCTCTCTCCTTGTCACGCTATATCTCTGTTTGGTTTTGTCTAATTTTTTGGAGGCATAAGCAATGACTTTCTCATTTCCATCTTGTATCTGCTGCAGGATGCCACCTATAACAATGTTTGAAGCATCCGTATCTAAGATGAATTTTCCTTCTGGCTTAGGATATGCAAGTACAGGTGTTGTGCAAAGGGCTGGTCAAAACTGTTTTGTACTACATCTGTCCATTCAAAAATTGTATCTTTTCTTGTCAGATGACTCAGTGGGGCTGCAATATTACTGAATCATTTGATGACTTGTCTATAATAATTACATAAGTCCGGGAATTGGTGTTGCTAGGTGTTTTCCAGGTTTGTACTCTTGCTATAATCTTAGGGTTAGGTTTAACTCCATGCTTGCCAACAATATGGCCTGAATACAGAGTTTCTTCTTTTATCAAATAGCATTTGGATGGTTTTAACTTGAGTCCTGCTTTCTTCAACCTAGTAAGGACTTCTCCAAGGTGTTGAAAATGTTCATCTATATCTGAACTAAAAATAATGATGTCGTCAAGATCAATCAATAATGTTTTCCATTGTAATTCACGGAAAATAAGTTCCATACACTGTTTGAATATAGATGGCGCGTTACATAACCCAAATGGCATCTTCGTATACTCGAACAACCCATATTTTGTGATGAATGCTGTTTTTGGGATATCATTTTCTGCAACCTGCAGCAGCCAGTAACCGCTTTGTAAATCAAAACAGGAGAATACAGAAGCTGAGTGGAGACAAAGCACATATCTATTCTTGAAATGGGGTAGGCACATTTAATTATGTCATTTAGAAATCTGTAATCTAGACACCACCATACGGTTTGGTCTTTATTCCTTACCAGGACGACATTTGATGCCCGGGTGATGTGGATGGTCTAATTACGCTCAGGGCCTAATCTAGGATTTTGAAGAGGGAGAAGTGACTTCTCCATCCAGGATGGATTAGGGAGAAGTGGTCATTTTTCTGGAGAAGTGGACTTTAATTCACCATATCGGTTGCGCTTTTTCTTTGGGTCTGTTTTCAATGGCATATATATAAATAAAAGTAGATTCAAATCATATATTCACAGTGCCAAAGACCTTTTGGGTCTTCCTTATACCAATCAAAGCAATCTTGGCTCATAACTTTACAAAACTTCTTTGGCTTAACATTTTGATCAGTCTCATCTGTATTTTTTCTTTTTAAGTTTGATTTTGGTGATTGAGACTGATCTGGTTTTGGGGATTGAACCCCTAACCAGTTACAAAGACATAATATTGCCAAAAAGCAGTTTAATTTAATTATGTTATCAGTGTTAACAGAATTTTGAATTTGATAAACTATAAAAAATTAGGACAGTTTTATATACAGTTTGATTTTCTTTTGATCTACTAATTTTGAGTACTTGAGTAATTTAATTTTCACAGCTTACCAATATATTTTATTATCAAAGGATAAGTTGTCAAAACATTGTGTCATTGTAACTCGAGATTCTCATACTCAATGTCACCCAAGCCAACTTTCAGTCAGATTACTAACCTATTAACGGCTAATTATCTTTCATCATAGGTGTTTCATTGTAATCTAACTGTAGAACAAAACAATCAGCTGATCATATAAAAATATAAAATTAGTTGACTTTGTGATTAAGCAACATCATCCTGACGCCACGCATCTTCAATTCATAACAAACGAATGAAACGATATTTCGATTTCACTTAGTTTTGAATATAAAATTCAAATAGGTTTAAAGTTGCCGTTGTATTTATTTCAATCAAACATTGACAATATAAGTCGTGGGCCACTTCAAAATTCTGATTCTTGATGGTAGCCATTTTGTTTCAAAAATTTACCTGTGCTAAAAATTTCACGAGTTATCTCCCATTTACTGATATTTCGATAGCGACTTCACTTCACCAAGAAATGAATAGGCCGGCGAGATTTAGCGATTTTGAAAATTCTTTGGCGACTTAAATCGTCATTTCGCCGGCAAGATTAGGCCCTGATGAGTCTATTATCTAACTGAACTTTCAGATTTTTACCTTCCTCTATATATATTTATGGAAAACAGGCTGGACAATAGTTCATTATTATCCCCCTCTCCAGCAATAATAATCTCAGAATTGGCAGGTATGATAATTGATTCTTTCATTCTAACTCTAGCTATGCCATCTATTTGTCGCATGGTTTGGCATTCTATCCATTCACCATTCAATTGAAGTCCCCTCTTGCAGTTGATAGTTATGTCCTTTTCATCAATTATGTCACACCCTAAAAGTACATTATCTCTGATAGGGGCTAAATACATGGGCCATGTAAAGATCTCATTTCCTAATTTCATCTCTATCTGTGCTATTCCCTTTGTCTTCATATGCTTCCCAGCCTCTGCAACTACTAAATTCCTTGTTGCCGTCTTCAATTCTGGTCGCATATCTTTTTGAATTTTAGAATACAGTTCCTCACTCAAAACTGTCACCTCTACTCCAGTGTCAACAACTGCCTTGGTTTCAACCTTGTTAATGACCAAAGGAACAGTAATGAATTCCCCAAATTCCTGAAACAACAAATTCAAGCTCAGATCATGATTCAATATATCTATTTCATCTTCACATGGTCCATTCCTGGTACTGGTAGTTATATCCTTAATCTCAATAATTTTTTCAGGGGCTGATACTTGGCCGACAGTCTCAGCCCTTACTAGTTTAATGACTCCTGTTGTGTACCCCTTTGAGCCTCATATTTGGTGGTAAAACCTCTGTTTTCTGTACTGTTTTGGATTTGTCTTGTTTTTTACAGTATTTCCTGTAATGACCTTCTTCATTGCAGTTAATTTAAAACATCTAGTTCATAGTACTAGTTGTCCTTGTTTTGGTTCTGTTGTCTTTATTATACTGTTGATTTTATCTTTGACTTTAGTTTACATCAGGTTTGTGATATTTTGTCATCTCTTTCTGAATTATCTCCCCTACTGACTGGGTGATGGAATCTTTCACCCCTCTTTCAAATTGGGTAAAATATAGAATATGCATACAACGGAACTCTGCCGTTATAAAATGGTACTCTGGTTCTTCATCCATTGTCTTGTCTGGAGTTTTCAAAATTAGTACTGAAATTCTGTGAGCCACTATGCTGTTGCCTAGGTAACCAGTATTGATACTGTGAGTTGGTTTGAGGTACCTGCCTCACAGGCATGGTAGCACTAGTGTAAGAGTAGGTTGGACATTCACTAGTGTAAACATTCTGGTGTAATAATGCTGTTGATTGCGAAACATTTGCATAATGATTTTGACTACTGATTTCATGGTCAGGTTCAGTCTGAGGAAAATGTTGAGCAATTTTCTTCATCTGAAGGTTTTCATTTCTTAATACATCTAATTCTTGTCTCAAATTTATCAATTCCTCACTCGCACATGATTTTGCTCTTGTCATAGTTGCCATAGCACTATCACTCTTACTTTGAGTTGGGAAAAGAAATGGGTTTGTGCTTACTTCCCTTTGAATACTATTCCCTGGTAAATTCAAACTAATATTTGTAGAAGCAACAGACCAAGTGGGAATGGTTGAACTTGTTAATGTAGTAATTCCCATACCAAGTGAATTGGTTCCCTGTGGTATACGAGATCTATGGGTGAATAGTTTCAATGGAAAATTCAAGTTGGATTGAAATTTATCCTTGTTGATTTTGTACTTATTTTCAGAATGATTCAACTTGGATTTATATTTATCCTTATTGAAATGCAGAAACTTCCCTTAAGGTGCGGTCACACGATATGATTTTCCATTCGATTTCGCTTTCGATTTTTCTTTTAGACTTCATTCGACTTAAAATCGTATCGTGTGAACAGGAAAGTCGAAAGTCGAAAGTGGAGTTGAAAAGTCGTTTCTGAATCGATTGTCGTCCGATTTTCAATCGACTGTCTGATGAAAATCGAATCGTGAGAACGTCAATTTGACTCTATTCGACTTCTTTTCAGATGTTTTCATAGATGAGATTAATGCAGCATTTTTTTTAGCTGAATAAAAATTGTTTAAAACTGAAGCGTTTTTACACTTCACTGGACTTGTAGAAGAAATTTTGTTCTCTTATGAAAATGAAGGAATTAGCCATGCAATATGATTGCATCGAGATTACAAATTTTCACAAAACCTAAGAAAATTGAATCCCATAAATACTGATGAATCGTCAGGACTTAAAAATAAAACACCTGGCCCCTGTTTTACAATAATTGATTCTTGTAACTGACATATCCATACGATTTTTCTATGAAAGGCTTCCATTCTCTATTCTATCTGGAAAACAAGAAGTTTAGGAATATACAGTTTGTAATACTGTGATATTTGATAATTACACATACAGATCTTCTCGAAACAAAAAAAAATCATACATATGATATTGACATATATATGATATTGACAAATTAAAATTTCCATTATCATTAGTAAAATAATTAGTCATAAATGGATTTGATACTTAAATGTAAAATATCAGAAAACTCTTTATTTTGTTATATTGAAACATTGCATAAAAATACGTTGAAAAGGTTTATACTTGTGTTATGTACATGTTGTTTTTAAGTGTATTGAATGACGAGTGAAACTCCCGTAAGTAAATCATAAATACTATTTTGTTCCTAACTCATGTATCGTTATTTTTGTTGACTAGTATATGTGTACATTTTTTTTCGGTTAAGATGACTGAAATTTACCATTTACCAGATTACTTTCGAGTCTGCGATTTTAGGGCAAGATACAGTCTACATTGACCTTCTTAATGCTCGATATCTTGACATAAAATAACCTTCTTAAAAAATTATTTTGAAATTAATTCCTTATCCGTTTATGAAATTGTCACTGCTAAACACGGAATATTAAACATTTTAATCTTTTACTTGAACATAATTTTTGGAATTGTTATTTTAAAGAACGAATGATCAGATCTGGCATTTTACAGCGTTACGTTCAGTGTTTCCAACATCACCGGCAACTTCAATACTGGACAAACTGTCATTTTCAGGGTAGATATAAAGGTCAAGATGTAAATGATTGTATTTTAAAAATGTGTACTATTAATTCTATACAAGATGAACAACATTTTCTTGTAAGTTGTCAAGAATAACAAAGAATCTTGTGTAATGTAATAGACTCAACTAGCTCTGCTCGTTTCGACAGCCAAGTCTTGGTTTTTGGTTCTTTTTTTTCTTTTCTTCTAAACGCCATGGCAGCAATTATAGCTTTCAAGACTTTCCTTTTTACTTTGCTCTTCATGGTTACAAGCCAAACCGACGCAAACTTTGAGCAATATGTGACGTCATAACAAATGTGACATAATTATGTATATGACGTCACGTATGTGATCAAACTTTGATCCATTATAGCAAACAACTTTGATCAGTATTTTGAAGAAAAAAGAATCAATTCAAGTACCTTCTTAATATTTATTATTACGTTAAAATGTATTAAAAAATCGAAAGGAAAATCGTATCGTGTGAACACGTTGTCTGTCGACTTACCTGAGCGGTAGGCAATAAATCGATTAGAAATCGAAATGAAAATCGTATCGTGTGACCGCACCTTTAGCCTTACTGTTAAATCAATTTGGATCAATATTTATCCTCCTTGTGAATGCACTTAGAGGGCTCAAATTATCTAAACTTGAATAATAAATGTATCCTTATTGTTAGAAAAAACAAAAAAATTGTGAAATAGACTATAAATTACAAATTTGAAATAGACTACAGATGTTCAACTTTGACCATGTTGAAAAGTACCATTTTACATATAACTATAACCTTGATTATTGTCAAACATAAGTTTGTGAAATGAACTATATAATTTACAGCTTTTGAATTGGACTATAAATTCTTCAATTTTAATTTAACCCGATTGAAATATTATTATTTAATTTAATAATTCAACTTGGATTCAGATTTATCCTTCTTGTAAAAGAATAAGTTTATGAATTTACAACTTTAAATTTTTCAACATTAACCCTATTGAAATATTATTATTTAATTTAATAATTCAACTTGGATTCAGATTTATCTTTAGTTTAAACATATTTTAATGTATAAAACAATTGGATTAGTTTTTCAACTTCGAGCCGTCTTCTCCATAATAGACATGAATATACATAATATTTATATTACACATTACATAAATTTATAATTTTCTAATAAGTATGAAGGCCTGAATAAATAACAGTAATATTTGTATTTTGAAGGAGAAAATAATAGAAATTTGTACCGTTGTAAATAAATACATTAAATAGGAAGGTTCATATCATAATGCGAAACGTTTTGTTTCTTTTATATATTTATGTACTGTAGAAAATATAACTAAATTGTCATTTAAATCTAAGTTATCATTACCAAACAGTAGCAAATCAATTGTAATGGGAATATCTAAGTGGGTCAGCTCATTAAGCATAACATTTCTTTGCACTATAAAATTATTACAATATAATAGGTAGTGTTCGACACTTTCACTCATATAACCGCATGTACAATATGCATCCTGTACTAAATTAGCCTTTTTTAAGTCAGCACTAAGTGCACTGCACTTGTTGCGAAGCCTTGAATGTAAAATAGAAAATACTCTATCTCCATAAAAATAATATCTAGGTGGTTTAACATTATGATAATACAATTGTTGCAATTTTAACTTGAAAGATAAGAAAGTAGGATTTTTACGAATATCTATATCTAGTTTATTCCATATATTAATACATGATGGAAAAAACGACTGTTGATAAACTGACAGACGGTTTAATGGTATATTAATATTTTGTCTATTTCGGAGGTTATAATTAGAAGTGTCCAATACATACGGAGGAATCAATTCTTGTAAATAATCCGGTGCCTGGTTATTCACAATTTTATAAAACATCGTTAATTTTTTAACATCCCTTCTTACACTTAATTTCTCCCATCCCATCTCTCTATAAATGGAGTTAATACTAGCATAGCATGGTAATCCGGTAAAAATACGTGCCGCATCTATCTGAATCTTTTCCAACCGTTCGCAATTAATTTGCCCACAGTTGTGCCAGACTTTAGATAAATATTCCAAAATAGGACGAATAAAAGTCATATAAATCTTTTCAAGATATTCCCTCTTTAGTTTGAATTTGAGTTTCCTCAGTACATTTACTTGTTTTGACGTCCTTTCTATCAAGTTATCAATATGTTTATTCCATTTACAGTCATTACTAAAAATTATACTTAAATGTTTATGTGTGTCTACCGGAGCTATTGAAACTCCACCAAAATCAAAAGAAAGGTTGTTCTGTATATTTCTAGTACTAAAAATCATTATATCTGTTTTATTAGGATTAAATTTTAGCATCCATTTATCGGACCATTTTTGTAAATTATCTAAATAATATTTATTAAAGGTTTTAGAGTTGTAACATCTGGTGCTGAATGGCCAATAGATGTGTTATCAGCAAAAAGTCTACTGAACCCACTTAGATCATCTGCTATGTCATTAATATAGACTAAAAACAATAGCAGACCCAGTACCGACCCCTGGGCCACACCAGCCTAATGTGGATAGGGAATCTTTTAAAACCACTCTTTGAGACCGTCCCATTAGGTAACCTTTTAACCAACATAGTAAATCCCCATTATTTCCATATTTTGTAAGGTTATATAAAAGACCTTTGATCCAAACTGTATCAAAAGCTTTGCTTATATCCACAAATTTAAACCAGTCACTTGCTTGTCGTTTAAAGCCATAATAATATTGTTATATAACTCAATTAACTGATGTGTAGTAGAATATCCAGGAATAAATCCCGACTGAAACTTATATAATAAGTTATGTGAATGCAAATGGTTAAAAATATTTTTGAAAACTATTTTTACGAAAAGTTTGCCAACACAAGACAATAAAGAGACTGGTCTATAGTTTGAGGGCAAAGATTTATCGCCACTTTTGAATAATGAAATAACATGTGCAATTTTCCACAGGTCTGGGAATATTTTATCTCGTAATGATCTATTAAATAATAAACATAATGGTTTTGAAATTTGATTTCTGACAACAAGTAACATTCTATTGCTTATGATATCAGGCCAGACTTCTCGGTACCGTCATATGCTAGATTATAATTATTATTCGGATCTCTCAAAGGTGGGACATCATGAGCAGGCCTGTCATTTTTGATGAGCATATTAATAGTCTTCCAATACTGTCTCGGATTCGCTTGTTTGATTTACTTGTTAGATTTATCTTTGTTAATAGAATAAGTTTATGAAATACAATTTTGAAATGGACATAAATTTTTCAAAACTTTAACCCTATTGAAATATTATTTAATTTAATAATTCAGCTTGGATACACATTTATCCTTGTTGTAAAAGAATAAGTTTATGAAATGGACTTTATAATTTACAACTTTGAAATGGACTATAAATTTTTCAACTTTTACCCTATTGAAAAATCACTATTTTATTTAATAATCAACTTGGATCCAAATTTATCCTTGCTGAAAATAGACTCCTATATTTAAAACTCAACTTGGATTAAGGTTTATCCTTGTTGAATAAAGATTTCAGTATTATTATAGCTCAACTTGGATTTTATTTTATCCTTATTGAATAGATTTCCAGCCAGGTCAAACCAAAGACATTAAAATTGGTATTTGTTGCTTCTCCGCCAAGCATGTGGCATCTAGGAGTAAGGGCAAAGACTGGTTCGCCCGGAGTCAGTATAATGTGTCCGAGTGAGGTGATATGTCTTCTTCTGACAGTTACCTCGTGAGCTAGCACATTAAAAATCTAGTACAAAGCAGGGATCATATTCATTATATCAACATGTTCTCGTCCTGATATGCACATGGTTGCCACTGGACATTAAATAATAATTCATCCATCCATCCATCCTTATTGAATATTTGACTTAAAAATTTTTCTAGTTTAAAATTCAACTTGGATTAGAGTTTATCCTTGTTTAATTTACTATATTATTTTTCTTCAACTTGGATTTATATTTCTCCTATTCTTGACATGTTTAATCGGTGGGATAAAAATACATAATATTTTTAACCACTTTCTGGTGATTAAATTTCTGCGTTGGAATTATGGTTGTTTTTTCTACAGATATTGGAACGATAAACTAGAGAAGTCCCGAAATGACGTCTATGTAAATAAACTACATAGCAACGACATTTTCTTGAGGTTTTTGTCAATTTATATCCGATGACCCAGCCTGTCATCCAAGATGGCCGCCAGAGCCGAACATAGTTTAACATAGGACCCTATGGGAAATTTACTTAGAGATCTTCTTGGCTGAAACCACTTCGCCAATTGGAACAAAATTTAGCAGCAATGGTCCTTAAGTGGTCCTCTTTCAGAATTATATCTTATGACCCTACCAGTCAACCAAGATGGCCACCAAAGCCAAACAGTGTTTAACATAGGACCTAAGTGGAAAAATCACTGAAAGATCTTCTTGTTTGAAACCATTGATCCAGTTGGAACTTGACAGGTTGCAAGTCAAGATTGATATAGTCCAAGTGAGCGATACAGGCTCCTGGGAGCCTCTAGTTAAATTTCCCACCAATAAAATAGTCATATCCTTTTTTGTACAAAATGATATATAGAAAATTCTGACGTTCATGAATTTTCTTAAAATTGGCAATGAAGAATTAAGAAAATAGCACTCTTTAACGAACATGTTTTCATAAATTCACGGCTCAGAAAATTTTAAATTATGTAATGAAAAGTAATAAAATGCTATTGATACTAAAACCAAGAAATTATAAGAGAATTGTAAACAGCATAACGTACATTGTATGACATTAAAAAATGATTTTTTGTCTGAATAACAGTAACGATAAATATCTTAACATTAGCTTAAGATTGCCAAGAAAAAATCTATTAGTCAAGATGAAGCTAACGGTTGCATAAAATAATAGTAATAATTATAAAAATATAGTAAATAAAAGTCGGCAGAAACATTAATTAAGTCCATGATCTATAATCATATTTTTTATAAAAATTATTTAGGTGTACATGTAGTTCAGATCGGATAGTTTTGTTAACTTTTGCGAACCTTCCATTGATTTGAGTTGTCATTCTATTTCCGTTGATCAACAATTGATAATTCTTCTGAAATGTTAGGTCGCTAACGTTCAAGGATAATCTTGTGTATTACTGTCAGCGAGTACATAGACATTGGATTATATAGAAAGTAAGCACGATTTCATTCGCCTAAATACCAATTTAGGAAAATAAAGCAGGTAAATGTAGTTACTAATGAAATGTATGAAGAATAACAAGAGTGAAAACAACATTTGTCATTCGTATGCCACAAATTGGCAGAATTTCGTAACGCTAAATAGGAAACTCAAACATGGCCTGAATGTTCCTCATAAGGTACTGAACAAGTGTTGTTACTTTGGTGCCAATCCCTCATTCAAGATGGCCACCAGCAAAGGACTTTGGTTAACATAAGATCCAAAGGGAAATACATGCAAAAATCTTCTGGAGAACCACCAAATTTTAGAATATGCTGACCTGTAAGTATGAGGATCCTGATGAACAAAAATTTAGTTCCTACAAGGCTAAATACACTTCATAATATAGGGAGAAGTGACTTCTCTCTTTGAGGTACATCAGTAAAAAACAGCGTTCATGCCAGGTCGCGATTCACGCTCAGCCCTCTGAGCATCTAGTTTTGTTTTTCATCTGGTTTTTGTGGAAGGTGCAATATTTATGTGTAAGTACATTATATTATCAAACACCTTATTGGATAAAGCTTAAAATTCTGTCCACATTTACTTTAATTCTTTACCTGTTGGCATATTGTGGTCGTATCATGCTGTGCTTAGCGAAGCCCTTTATTTTAATGATAATTGTGGGGATCATTTAATCGTTTATAGACATAAATAATAAATATGTGCATGGTTATATCTGTTTCAGGTAAAATTTACAACTAGAATATGGCATCCAAATATAAGTTCTGTTACAGGAGCTATTTGTTTAGACATTCTGAAAGATCAGTGGTAAGTCCTAAACTTTGCATGTCTGCATGTATCAGGTCTTTGTACAAAAATATATTTTTACACCTTGTATGAACATAACTGTACGTATTTACCTTTGGCTTTACTGCTTGTGCAGTAAATGGCATCATAACAAAAAGAAATTTGGTTTATTGACAAATGACCTAAAACTATAAAACTAAATGCTTCACCATTAATATTTCTTAATGATACCAAAAGATCAGACGATATATGGGGAAAATGCCAAAGATAAAACAACCCTGAAACAGAACAAAAAATAAATTCAACCCTGCTCAACAAGCTCTTATATATTTGAACATATTTTGGGTAATTTAACTAAAATTGTACTTCATAAAATTAAAATAAATCCTTACTTCTTACTATCTCATGAATTTTGTTTCGCCAAAATTTGATATCTGTGAATTTTTCCTCAGAAGTTACTGGACCATTATGAACTAAACTTAATTTGATGTTATATAGTTCCTTTTAGAATTGAATCCATCAGTCATGTTTGCTAGCTAGTATGGTCAGTTCTGCAACTTAACCTCATCATCTGCTTTACAAGGAAGACATATGGGGATTGCTTCATTGACTGTGTCTGGTCTCAAATGCCCTAAAAATCACATTTTTATGCACTTGCCGCTAGGGGAAAGGGGCATTAGTT
Organism: Mytilisepta virgata; assembly: GCA_028015205.1. Lineage (NCBI taxonomy): Eukaryota > Metazoa > Mollusca > Bivalvia > Mytilida > Mytilidae > Mytilisepta > Mytilisepta virgata. The sequence continues at coordinate 48,329,370 of CM051520.1, forward strand.
TACCCATGTCCATCTGTCGGTAAGTACGTACGTCCCGAAATTGGTTTTTAGCTCCCCTGGCCCAAATGGCCAATGTGAACTTATGCCATCACTTGGTGTCCGTCGTCTGTCGTCATAAACTATTTCAAGGATCTTTTCTTCTGAAACCACTGGGCCAATTGGGACCAAACTTTGGTGGAATAGTCCTTGGTTGGCCTCCTTCCAAAATTTTGTCCGGCATCCCCAGCTTCCAACCAACATGGCTGCTGTTACTAAAAATAAGAAAAAGGGGGGATGAATTAAAAAAATCTATGAAACTACAAGGCCAGTTGGAACCAAACTTGGCAGTAATGGTCCTTAGGAGGTTCTCTTTCAGAAACATGTCTGATGACCCGGACTGTTAACCAAGATGGCCACCACAGCCGAACTTAGTTTAACATAGGACCCTATGGTAAATTCACTAAAAAATCTTCTTGTCTGAAATCACTAAGCCAATTAGAACTAGACTTGGTAGCAATGGTCCTTAGATGGTCCTCTTTCAGAATTTCCAATGGCCCGGACTGTCAACAAAAGTTGCCACCACAGCCGAACTTTGTTTAACATTGTACCCATAGGAAAACCAGCCAAGATGAATTTTCAGTCCTGCTGAAGGTGGAAAAGTTAAATCCAGGTGAGCGCTACAGGCTCTTGAGAGCCTCTAGTTTATTTCTCATCCGATTTTAATGCTTTTTAGCTCACCTGACCCGAAGTGTCATGTGAGCTATTGTGATCACTTGGGGTCCGTCGTCTGTCGTCCACAATCCACATTTCTATCTTCTCCTCAGAAACCACTGGGCCAATTCTGACCAATTGGTGGAATGGTCCTTGGATGGTCCCCTTTCAAAAGTTTGTCTGGTGTCCCTGACCTTGGACCAAGATGGCCACCATAGCGGGACTTAGTTTAACATAGGACCCTATCGGAAATTCACATAAAAATATTCTTGTCTGAAACTTCTGCCCAATTAGAACCAAACTGTGGTGGAATGGTAATAAGGTGATCCTCTTTCAAAAATATGTCTGATTGCCCCGACTTCCAACCAAGATGGCCACCACGGCCGAACTTAGTTTAACATAGGACCTATGGGAAATTCATTTTAAATCTTCTTGTCTGAAACTTCTGAGCCAGTTGCAACCAAACTTAGCAGCAATGGTCCTTAGATGTTCCTCTTTCAGAAATATGTCTGATGAACCGGACGATGAACCAAGATGGTCGCCAAAGCCGAACTTAGTTTGACATAGGACCCTACGGGAAATTCATTTAAAAATCTTCTTCTCTGAAACTACTGAGCCAATTCAAACTGGACTTGACAGCTATCGTCCGTAGATGGTCCACTGACAGAAATATGGGGGGCCTCGGTGGCCGTGTGGTCTAGGTAGTTCGTCATGACCACTAATGATCACTAGCCTGTCAACACTGAGGTTGTGAGTTCGAGTCTCACCTGTGGGGGGGTGTGTTCAACTCCGATCTAAATTGACAAGGATTGCCAATTTTCCTATCGAAGGTCGGTGGTTCTCTCCGGGTACTCCAGCTTCCTCAACCAATTAAAACTGGCCGCCGTGAAATAGCCAAATGTGCTGAAAATGGCGTAAAACCCCAACTAAACAAACAAACAGACAGAAATATGTCCAATGACCTAGAATGTCAACCAATATGGCCGCCACAGCCGAACTGGAACCCATGGGAAAATTCATTAAAAAATCTTCTTGTCTGAAACAACTGAGCCAATTAGAACAAGACTTGGCAGCAGTGGTCCTTAGACCTGGACTGTCAATCAAGATGGCCACCACAGCCAACATAGTTTGCCATTGGACCCCATGGAAAATTCATTAAAAAATCTGAAACTACTGAGAGGTTGAAACAAAACTTAGCAGCAATGGTCCTTAGATGGTCACTCTCAGAATAAGTGTCCGTTGACCCAAACTATCAACCAAGATGGCTACCACATCCGAACTTTTAACACTTTCAGGTGAGTGATACAGGCTCCTGGGTGGCTCTGGTTTTAAATGGTTTGTTATAAAAAATACATTGAAAGTTATTCAAGACATTTTTGTGTCATTTCAGAGGTAATAGGGATTAAAAGAGCCAAATTTAGCCATTTTGCAGGACACCAAAACTTTTTTAATTTTTCACCTGCATGACCTATTTTCAGTGAGGATTTTTTTCTTTTAATTCATCTTGATGATTGTTTTTAGTAACATGCCAACAGATTTCAACTATCTTTTATGGTATTCAAGATATAAGGGGTTAACGGTCCCAAAAAAAGAGATGTGGATTGATATGTCAATTTTAAGCTCACCTGGCCCAAAGGGTCAAACTAAGTTTAACATAGGACCCTATGGGAAATTTACTTAAAGATCTTCTTGTCTGAAACCACTTGGCCAATTAGAACAAAACTTGGCATCAATGGTCCATAGGTGGTCCTCTGTCAGAATTGCATCTGATGACCCTGACCGTCATCCAAGATGTCTGCCAGAGCTGAACTTAGTTTAACGTAGGACCCTATGGAAAATTTACTAAAAGAATTTCTTGTCTGAAATAACTTGGCCAATTGGAACAAAATTTGGCAGCAACGGTCCTTAGGTGGTCCTTTTTCAGAATTACATCCAATGACCTGTCCATCATCCAAGATTTTTTTCTTTTTCAGAAATATATCTGCTGACCATGCGTGCCATCAGGATGGCCACTAGAGCCAAACTTAATTTTACATAGGACCCTATGGGAAATTTACTTAAAGATCTTCTTGTCTGAAACAACTTGGCCAATTGGAACAAAACTAGGCAGCAATGGTCCTTAGGTGCTCCTCTTTCAGAATTACATCCAATGACCTGTCCATCATCCAAGATGGCCACCAGAACAGAACTTAGTTTAACATAGGACCCTATGGGAAATTTACTTAAAGATCTTCTTGTTTGAAACAACTTGGTCAATTGGAACTTAGTTGGCAGAAGTGGTCCTAATTAGTTGGTCCTCTTTCAGAATTATATCCCATGACCCCACCCGTGATCCAAGATGGCCACCAATGCCGAACTTAGTTTATTTATTGTCTCACCTGTGATGAAAAGTCACGAAGGCGAGATATAGGTGTTACTTTCCGGTGGCGACGACGGAGTAAACTTTTATAAAACTTTACTCACTTTGCACATATAATACCTACAATTAAGATTGATGGTCCACAGATAGCTTATATAAGGTTTGCCGCAGTATACTTGTCTAGTGACCCTGACTTCATTTTCATGGTTTACTGACTTCTGTTATGATATTGTATTATTATATTTATTTTGATATGATATTGTATTATTATATTTATTTATCTTGGCCTAATTTGTTTTGTGTGGCCTTATAACATGTATAATATGCTTACATAATACTTATAGTTGTTTACCAAATAATGTTATAACTGCGCAGTTTAGAAATCACTGCAACAATAATAGATACTGATGGAATGACTAGAACTTTCTATTCGACTTACATTATAATTCTGGTGTAATTCAAACTTCTACCGTATTCTATAAGGATTCTATGGATTTTCGTTGTGGTTATATATACGGACGAAGGTTGGACTTTCAGAGCATAACATATCGGACCATACATTAACATTCTTGTGTTCTCAGCTGTTGGATTGACACACTTTTATTTACGTTACACACATCATACTTGACACACTTTTATTTACGTTACATCATACTAGATTGTGACTGATTGGATATAATATTCCGTTTGGATTCCCGCAACAGTGATGAGAAGAATTCCGGATAAAGAAAAGACAAAGGATTTTGAACAGTTAAGTTGACATTTTAGTTTGTGTAATATTTTTTTGTAAACTTGTTTATAATAATTCTTGTTAAATTTTATTATTGATTTGTGTCTTTTGTTGGCTACAATTTAAAGGTGATTTGGACCGTAACAGAAATTGGGGGCTCGTCTCGGGATAACGTTAATATCTTATTAAATTTTTTCAGTATTTTTATTGGAATTAGCCAACAAAATTCTACAAAATGGCATTTGATGCTGGTAAATTTTTGAAAAAGCCAGACCTGGAAGGGTTTGATAAATTAAAGAAAGAAGAATTAGTGTTGCTTGCTAAACATCTAAAAATAGATTTTAGAGCATCTATAAGAAAACAAATTATAAAAAATTTGGTAATAGACAATTTAGTTGACTTAGAAATTTTTGGTAAAGAGGCTCTTGACATCAAGGTCGAAAATGTTGATGCTTTCAAATTAAAACAGCTTGAATTAGAACATGAACTTAAATTAAAACAATTAGAAAAAGAAGATGAATTTAAATTAAAACAATTACAGGCAGAACTTGAAATGAGGGAAAGGTTAGAGATGGAGAAAATAAAAATAGAAATGGCTAAAGTAGAAAGCAACACTAAATATGAGTCAAAATCAGAACATTTTGAGGCAGCAAAAAATATACGTTTGGTTCCCAAATTTTGTGAAAAAACAGTTGATAAATTTTTTCCACAATTTGAGAAAATTGCTCAAAATCTGAAATGGCTTAAGCCTTATTGGACTACAATGCTGCAAAGTGTTTTTGTGGGCAAGGCCGCTGAAATTTACTCAGCACTTTCTTCAGAAAAAAGTTCTGATTATGACACTGTTAAACAGGAAGTTTTGAAAGCTTATGAGCTAGTGCCAGAAGCATATAGACAGAAATTTAGGTCTTATAAAAAGTTTGAATCACAAACCTATGTTGAATTTGCTAGGGAAAAAGAAGATCTATTTGATAAATGGCTTACATCAAAGAAAATAGATAACAATTTTTGATAAATTAAGACAATTAATGTTATTAGAAGAGTTCAAGCAGTGTGTTAATTTAGACTTAAAAACACATTAAGATGACAAAACTGTTGAGACATTGCAAGATGCAGCTGTTGTTTCCAATAATTATACCCTTTCACATAAAAGAAGTTCCAAAGGTCAAAATTTTAATACTTCTAGCGGAAATTACAAAAATCAAAGCACTGAGCGTACTGATAGTAAGCCTGTTGCACAGAATAAGAGTCCGTCTAGTTATAATATGTCTGGTCCAAAATTTGATACTTTTGAGAAGAAGTCACTAACTTGTTCTTATTGTAAGAAAAATGGTCACCTGATGGCTGATTGTTTTAGACTCCAGAAGAAGAATGAAAGAGATCATAAGCCCAAGTCAAGTGCTTGTACGACACCCGTTGTTACCAATAAGTTGGAATGTCCTGCGAGTCAGGCTTTTAAGTCCAGTTTTTGTGATTACTTTGAGGATTATAAACCTTTTATGTCTGATGGGTTTGTTTCTATTGTTAATAATACTATTCCTCAGCCTATTAAGATTTTACGGGACACTGGAGCTTATCAGACTTTGTTGTTAGAAGTTGTGTTGCCTTTGTCTGAGGAGACGTCCGTTGGTGCTCCGTTTTGTTACGAGGTGTGGAGTTAGGTTGTATAGATGTTCCCCTCCATCGTATTTATTTGAAGTTAGATTTAATTACTGGACCAATTGTTGTGGGTGTTCATCCTACTCTCCCTGTTGAGGGTGTTTCATTATTGCTAGGAAATGATCTAGCTAGGAACAAAGTGGTTGCTGAACCAATTGTTACAAGTGAACCGGTGGTGGATGTTAAATCACCTGAAGATGATGCTGAACTGTATCCAGCTTGTGTTGTTACTAGGGCGATGGCAAGAAAACAACAAGACGAGGATTTACAAGAAGGCCAGTATGATTATATGGACCTTTCTGACTCTTTCTTTGCCGACATTGAAGGTCCCGGTAGCTCAGAAAAGGCCATCAGACCACCTGGTACTAACAAGCATGTAATTGTGCCATGGCCAGACGTGAACAACCATTCATTAGACAAAAGAACATTTAGGGAAGAACAGAATAAAGATCCTGAGGTTCTTCAGCTCCACAAGAGGGCTCTACCCCAAGAAGAAGCAGACAAAGTGGCCGAATGTTACTACCATCAAGACGGCATTTTGATGAGGAAGTGGAGGCCCCCTGATGCTATCCCAGAGGAGGAATGGAGAGTGGTATACCAAGTGGTGGTGCCTAAAGTCTATAGGCAAGAAATTATTGGTCTTGCCCATGACACCCCCTTGGCTGGACATTTAGGTATGAGCAAGACTTGCCTTAAGATCTTGCAACATTTCTACTGGCCCAGACTTAGAAATGATGTCACAGAATACTGCAAATCATGCCATATATGCCAGGTTGTTGGCAAGCCTAACCAGAAAATACCACCAGCACCACTTCTGCCAATTCCAGCCTTTGAAGAACCTTTCAGCCGAGTACTTATTGATTGCGTTGGACCTTTACCAAAGACCAAGACTGGAAATGCTTATTTATTAACGATCATGTGTACATCCACTCGCTTTCCTGACACCAACTATTGTCAAAGCTCTTATCAAATTTTTCACATTAGTAGGACTTCCTAAGTCTATACAGTCCGACCAGGGTTCAAATTTTATATCAGGTTTATTTCAGCAGGTCGTTTATCAGTTAGGGATTGCTCAGTATAGATCAAGTGCTTATCATCCAGAATCTCAAGGTGGATTAGAACGTTTTCCTCAAACATTGAAGAACATGATTAGAACTTTTTGTCTTCAATTTGACAGGGTCCGAGAGGCTGTTCAAGAATCCCTTGGTTTTAGCCCCTTTGAGTTGGTGTTTGGTCATACTGTAAGGGGACCTTTGAAATTGATTAAGGAAAAATGACTTACTGAACACACTGACTTGAATCTTCTAGACTATGTATCTAGATTTAAAGAAAAATTGTATACTGCTTGTCAAATTGCTCAGAAAAACTTGAAAACTATACAGAATAAAATGAAAATATGGTATGATAAAGATGCCAGGGACAGAGTTTTTGAGCCTTGTGATAAGGTACTTGTGTTTTTGCCAGTCCCTAAGCATCCTTTACAGGCTAAATACTGTGGTCCTTATACAATCGAGAGTAAAATCAATGATTTGAATTATATTGTAAAAACTCCAGGTCGGGGTAAACAAAATAGAGTGTGTCACATTAATATGTTAAAACCATATTTTGAGCGTACTAATGAAGGTGAGAGTAAACCAGTTGCCACTTTAGCCATGGTTAAATTGGAGAACGATCATGACAAACCAGACATAATTGAACCATCTTTTTTCCAAAACTATGGAACAAACAGTTAGATTGAAAAATTTTGAAATTTTGTCAAATTTAGACTCAAAACTTGCACATCTGACTTTGGATCGCAGAGAAAAATTTAAAACTTTGGTATTTTCTTTTAAAAATCTTTTTCCAGATGTGCCAAACAAAACCACTGCTGTTTGTCATGATGTTGATGTAGGCGATGCTTCTCCAATTAAGCAACATCCTTACCGGCTCAATCCACTTAAACTTGATTTTATGAGACAAGAAATTAGATATATGCTTGACAATGATATTATTGAGCCGAGTAACAGTGAATGGAGCTCTCCTTGTCTCCTTGTGCCGAAACCAGATAAAACCTTTCGTTTCGTTACGGATTTCAGAAAAGTAAACTCAGTTTCAAAATCTGACTCCTATCCGATTCCAAGGATAGACGATTGCATTGATAACATTGGACAAGCAAAATTCGTAAGCAAATTTGATTTATTAAAAGGTTACTGGCAGGTCCCCTTGACACCGAGAGCTCGTGAAATATCAGCTTTTGTCACACCAGATGGCTTATTTCAATATACTATCATGCCGTTTGGTATGAAAAATGCTCCAGCTACATTTCAAAGAATGATCAATAATGTTATAAAAGATTTAGACTGTTGGTATGCTTATATTGATGATCTTATTGTATGTAGTGATGGCTGGGAAGAGCATTTAATACATTTATATGATACTTATGATAGATTGTCACAATCAAATTTGACTGTTAATCTTAGTAAAAGTAAATTTTGTAAGGCCACTGTTGATTATTTAGGGCACACAGTTGGCCAAGGTCAAGTCAAACCTATTATTATTTTTGGAAGTGAACACCATCATCCCAGTCCCTGTCAAATTTTATTTTTTTAGCCAGGGCAGCCATGTTTCTCGATGGACAAAAAAATAAAACACAAAATTTATACTAGATACCCTAAGCCTAAGTCATTGAGCTGCAGACCTTCAAGGTGATAGGATGTATTAATGTGAGCTCCTGATATAGTGGATTAATTATATCTTTATCTATAGTAACAAATTCATTTAATATGATGAAATCCCTAGTTAATTCTTTTAGTGAAGTTTTTAGTTCTGAAAGTACAAAAAATGAGGATATAAATGATACTAAATGTGTCACCATAAAATGTTCCAGACTTTTTGGAAATTTCACCAAAATCTCAAAGTGTGACAATACACATTAAACCTCCTATGTTGGATGAAATCCAAAACATCCTGGACAAGGAATTGGATTTAATAAAAAGTAACACCCAGAATGGAGCCATTTATAAAACCAAGGATAAGTCTGTGACAGCAACCTTATATCGTACAACATGTACTATGAATATACAAGGACGTTCTGTCTTCATTGGGCAGATATTTTCGTAGCTAAAAAAAAGGACAAATATACCTAAGGAGCAATCAAAAAAACGTAATCCATTGGACAGACAAACCCGGGAAGACAAACGAACAACCACAAGCACAACAAATAAACACAGAAAACTAAAAACAATGAACAACACGAACTCCTATAAAAACCAGGAGTGAACCCAGGTGCTCCGGAAGGGTAAGCAGTTCCTGCTCCGTATACGGCACCCGTCGTGAAGTTCAACAAGGTCAATCCGGTGGAAGTCACAAATCGTAGGAGTCACATGAAAGGTTACGACAGTGGGAACAGGTCCAATATCATCTTAGATATTGGAACACTGTAATGGTCAATCAATTCATGATGACGACCGTAAAATTTCTTAAGTGATGACATCAACTTATCCCTGATAAAACCCTGGTTAAGAAGCTTTTGTGACAGCAGTAATCCTCTTTGTCGAAAGTCAGGGTAACTCACGCATGCCCTTGAAAATCGGATAAGCTGAGAAACGTAGACGCCATATGCAGGCGATGCTGGTATATTGCTACTCAAGAAGGGAAAATTAACAATAGGAAAGTTGAAGTCATCACGTTTGTCATAAAGTTTTGTCTTCAAACGTCCCTCATAGTCTATTTCAAGAAATAAATCCAAATATGAAGCGGACTTTGGTGTATCTGTAGTATCCTTAATTTCAAGCTCACTGGGGTAGATAAGATGTAGAAAGTCTTGGAATTTGTCGTTATTTAACGACAACACATCATCTATATAACGAAAAGTGAAATTAAAGGATTGGGCTAGTTTCTTTTTGTTTTCACGTAGTAACCCTTGAATGAAGTCCGCTTCATATGAGTACAGAAACAGATCGGCGAGGAGAGGAGCACAGTTGGTTCCCATTGGAATGCCGATTGTTTGTTGAAAAATTAGACCGCCAAATTCAACGAATATGTTGTCTATGAGAAAATCTAACATGTTTGTAATTTCATCTTCAGAATACTTTTTGTCAGAATCAGAGTGGTTCTTCACGAAATAAGACTTTTCTCTACCTAGAACAAGGAATTTATACCTGCGTGTCCCATTTTTCTTGAAAAAACATTGATGAACTAGTTGCTTTAAGCGATCTTTTAATTGAGAATGTGGTATGGTAGTGTAGAGTGTAGAGAAGTCGAAAGTTTTTATGCTGTTGCATGTAGCCAAAGATTTTGATTTTAGATATTGAAGTAAATTTTTGGAGTTTTTAAGAATCCACATCTGATTGACGCCACTGGTGGAATATGATGTTTCACAGTAATTCTGAAGGCCCTCTTTAACACATGTCAATATGGATGTTAAAATCTTTGAAAGAGGTTTTGTAGAGCAATTAGCTGACCCAGCAATGTACCTTTGTTTAAACGGATTCTTATGTAGTTTAGGAATCCAATAAAGAGCAGGAAGGTCCATTTCTTCATCCTTTGTAGAAATGCCAAAGGAATGAAGAACGGTCTTGTGGTTATCAAGGACTTCCTGCTTAGTGAGTGTGGTCGGTGTATAAGTTGGGTTACCCGCAGTGTTATCTATTCCCAATTCGTTTCTAAGACACTCAAAATAATAGTTCTTACAAACAAAAACGATGTTATTGGGGGCCTTGTCAGCTGGGACAACTACATATTTGTCATGGAGGCGAGTCAAGTTTTCAACAACCTTAGGGTCTTTAAAGATGGATATAGCTTTAGTGCTCATAGACCCTTGGAGGCTTTTAATTCTGATTTGTATCATTGACCTAATAGCCTTCACCCACTCTGAAAGTGTGTCAGCAGGCTCCTGTTCTTTTGAAGTCCATTTTCTGGCATAGTCCTCAACCGAATCCATAAGTAACTTGAAATTGTATTTCCAATTAATTGGCTGAGGTTCTCGGTATTTGGGGCCTTTAGCTAGCATATTTTTAAGCTTTTGATTATCAACTAGATTGAGATCTCCAGTGATAACATGACCCACAGGACTATAATTGAATGGAGATGTTGAACAGGAGCAGTCAGGGGGTTTAGACTTGAGGTCATCGGAATTAAGGTCCCGCAATGCCCGTTTGTAATTGAAAATCTTGGTTGCAATGGGTTTTGTATAAGAATAAGAAATAAGTGGAACAGTTTGGTCTTTGAAATATGGAGGAATTTTAGATTTTACTGTTTTGTGGTGAAGGATATTGCTGAGATTTATGGCATCCAAGCCTTTATTAACAAAGTTAACTTTAAGGAACGACCTTTGGTGAGATTCGTCGTTATTGATGCGAACTGGTTTGAATAATCTGTGAGAAGCAATATCCGATACCACAGCAGCGAGTTTGTATTCAGCTGAATTAAAATTCTTGATTTGTTGCTCCAATGCTTTTTTGTGGAGTGAGCTAAGCTTACACAAAGGAATGGAATATAGTTTAGTTCGAATGTGATGTAGTCCTAAAGGTTTTTGTATGTACGGCAATAACGCATTTAAGGAGATATCATGGTCAATAGGCGAAGTGTAATGTCGATGACCATGACTGCGTTTACGGCGTGGAGTTATATTGAAAATATTCAAATGTGAACAATTAGATGTGAGTAAATCTGACATTATTTCTTTACAACCTGAAGATCATCAACACCAATACCAAGCTTAAATTCCTTCTTTAATAGCACAGTGGACAATAGTGAAATTAAGGATGATGAAAATGACTCAACTGTAAGTAAACGTCATAATATCTCCCTACAAAGTTTAGAAACCCATCCTAAATGCCAAATTGATAGATTTGAAGGAAAAGATAAACAGTGGATGTTCAGCTACTGACAATCTGATACAAACTATGAGCAACTGATATTGTTAAATATTTTATATTTGATTTATATGATAAATATTTGTGATTGTTACTAATACTTTTATTTGACTTGATATTGTACAATTTCACAGCTTGTTTTTAGTTTTTTTTTTGTGAAAATTGAGGGCCTCAGGGAAGATTGGTTTTATAACTAACTGTGTAACCCTCATTAAATAAAGTTTTATTATTGTTATTATTATTATTATTAATATTATAGCTAAAGTGGATGCAATTACCAATTTTCCTCCTCCTACAAATAAAAAACAACTTATGAGATATTTAGGCATGATTGGATTTTACAGAAAATTTTGTTCAAATTTTGCTACTGTTGTTCAACCATTGACTCATCTTTTACGGAAAGATTCTAAATTCATCTGGAGTGACAATTGTCAAAACGCTTTTGAAAAAAAGCAAATCACTTTTAATTAACAGTCCTGTTCTTATCACTCCAGACTTTAAAAGCAATTCAAACTTGCCGTTGATGCAAGTGATGTAGGAGTTGGAACCGTTTTATATCAAGAAACAAATGATAATGTTGAGAAACCTATATCATATTTTTCCAAGAAATTAGATAAACATCAGAAAAATTATTCAACTATTGAAAAAGAGTGTTTTGCACTGTTGTCTGCACTTCAACATTTTGATGTATATTTAAATCCCACTATGCATCCTATTCTGGTTTATACTGATCATAATCCTCTCACCTTCATACATAAAATGAGAAACAAGAACCAGAGGTTGACTAGGTGGAGTTTATTGTTACAGGAATATGATATTATTGTAAAACATATTAAAGGTAAAGATAATGTAATAGCAGATGCTCTATCTAGATCTTATTAAAACACTGTATACATACTATATATTTTTGTATATAATGTTCATGACGTTCTCGTTACACTCAAACTTCTTTTAAGGGGGGAGGTGTTATGATATTGTATTATTATATTTATTTTGATATGATATTGTATTATTATATTTATTTATCTTGGCCTAATTTGTTTTGTGTGGCCTTATAACATGTATAATATGCTTACATAATACTTATAGTTGTTTACCAAATAATGTTATAACTGCGCAGTTTAGAAATCACTGCAACAATAATAGATACTGATGGAATGACTAGAACTTTCTATTCGACTTACATAATAATTCTGGTGTAATTCAAACTTCTACCATATTCTAGAAGGATTCTATGGATTTTCGTTGTGGTTATATATACGGACGAAGGTTGGACTTTCAGAGCATAACATATCGGACCAGACATTAACATTCTTGTGTTCTCAGCTGTTGGATTGACACACTTTTATTTACGTTACACACATCATACTTGACACACTTTTATTTACGTTACATCATACTAGATTGTGACTGATTGGATATAATATTCCGTTTGGATTCCCGCAACAGTGACGAGAATTCCGGATAAAGAAAAGACAGAGGATTTTGAACAGTTAAATTGACATTTTAGTTTGTGTAATATTTTTTTGTAAACTTGTATATAATAAATCTTGTTAAATTTTATTATTGATTTGTGTCTTTTGTTGGCTACAATTTAAAGGTGATTTCAGCCGTAACACTTCATAAACATAAATGTAAAATCTGTGTCCAAGTTTCGTGGTTAAATCCATTTCTCAGCAACTGTAATACCTAGGCCAACCATATTTGGTCTATAGATAGTTCTTACTGGGTACAATCAAGTCTGACACCTGGCTTGGGACCTTGACCTCAAATTCATACTTGAGTGACTTTGTCACATTTTTGTGGTTAAGTCCATTTCTCAGCAACTAGAATACCTAGACCCACCATATTTGGTCAATAGATAGTTCTTGGTGGGTACATGTCAGTCTTGACCTTGATCTCAATTTCATGCTTGAGTGACCTGCGTCACATTTTCAAGATTAGGTCCATTTCTCAGTGATTTTAATACCTAGACCAAGCATATTTTGTCAATAGATAGATATTAGTGGACACATGCCAGTCTGACACCTGTCTCTGGACTCTGCCCTCAAATTCATGCTTGAGTGACTTGTGTTACATTTTTGAGATTTAGTCTATTTCTCAGCAACTGTATTACCTAGGCCCATCATATTTGGTCTGTAGGGAGTTTCAAAATAACAATCCAAAGATACTAATATTAGATATAGTAAATTTATTCTATGCTGTATACAACACATTTCAAGGAGTTACCTCTCATCAGCAGCATTAAAACCGAAACATTTGGAGACCAAAAACCAAACTTATATTAAACAAGAAGTACTCAACCAAAAATACCGAAATAGGAAGCCAAATTTCAGCTAAGGAGATCTACCATGTGCAATACAAGGAATGAACCCTTAGTTCAAAGTTTCACAGGGAAAATATAAACCTTAAAAAGGTCTAAAGAAGTACTATCTTTAAAAAAGATAGACGACGTAGTATCCCTACTGTATTTATTTCTCCATTCTTATCATATAATAATGTGTAGGTCGACCATTCTTAGTTTTGCAGTACATGTATATATCATACAATGTAAAATTTTTATACATATAATTTGAAAAACAATATTTCAACAATAAAACTCCCACCACCAGCATCTGCCGATGGGTACGACGGACGAAGACATTGGAGATGCCAGAAACGTAGGCTAATTAAAATATTTAATTTTAAACATGATAGGATTACACTGCTGTCTTCTCCATGGTAAATGCCAGTAAATGTCTCATCACACCTAAACAGTGTTTGTTTGGTATAAAGTTATGTATTATAGATTTCACATTGATGTAAGTTTTCTGAGAAGTTTTCAACATTAAATAAAAATGTAATCAGTGGCATAAGATAAAGAAGTATGAATTTGGAATTCAAAAATGTGCATTTTGTTGAAATCCTGCCAACCAATTGAAAGTAAAAATTGAATTCAAATTAAATTTGTTAAGATTCAGTTAAAATAGAATATTTTTTTCTGGGATTTCTAAAATAGACGAAAATAACAATAAATAAAATTCAAAACGAAATTTTAGAAGATGCACTATGAATAGGTATCATTGAGAAAATTATAATTTTCAAATTTAAAAAATTCAAATTAAATTTGTTAAGTTTTCCATAGTCCTGGCCTTCGATCCGTCTCGCTATCTGTAGACCAGAAATTTATTTAGTTAAGATCACCAAAAAAGTACTGGAAAAAAAGGATTCTTGATCATTGAACTGCATTCATATTAAAAAATATTTTGTAATTAAAAATAATCAATTTTTTACACTTGAATGCAGTTTCATATTTCATATGATCTATAAATAGAAATATAAACACAGTCTTGTCTCAATTCATTGATGATGACATAATTGATCCACACTGTGTTGACCCATATCTTTGAAATGCCGATTCTTTAAATCACAGCAGTTCTTATTAACTATTTAGAATTGTTGACCTTTTGAATGTTGTTTTTTTCAAGTTTTAAAAAAATGAATAAAATAAAGTTGTAAAAAGCATGAAAAGTGATAGCTTTTCAAAAGCAGAGGTTTGGGTACATTTGGCCGATATTAGAACATTCGATCGCATCAAATGAAGATCGAATGATATTCGAACATCATTTACCTCAATGTTATCCAATCACCCTGCTGCAAATTTATCACATGTGGTCTGTTGTCATGGGAAATCGTCTCTTTAGTTAAATAGGTCAAAAGCGAGCTTATATGACTATATCGAAAAAACATGCTTTGTGTTTTAATTCCTGGGGAAATTATTATGAATACATCCACATCCGCGATACCACATGTGTTCCCGATATAATAAATGCCAACTGGCTATGCCTATTGTTTACAATAAAACAGATTGCCAACAAAATCCCTGATGTGAGCCAACTTCGCATTCGGAACGCCTGTAGCTATTTCTTAATATTTACATCATGGGTTGCCAACAGTATCCCGGATGCTAACATATCATTCTGTCTGTCTCTTGATCTTACTATCAAATCAATAGATTCGGTAGGAAGCGTTGTCAACGTGGGAGCCAAGATTACCAACAAAATATTCAGAATATCGCTAGATCTTTCACTTACAGGCTTGTAGCTGCCTATATATAGCTATGACATCAATGTGTGAGCAGGTTTTTTTTTTAGCTCACCTGGCCCAGAGGGCCATATCAGCTTATGCCATCAATTGGCGTCCTTCATCGTCGTCGTTTTCATCATCGTCGTCATATACCATTTCAAGAATCTTATCCTCTGAAACTACTGGGCAAAATACCTTTAAACTTTAACTGAATGTTCCTTAGGGTATCTAGTTTATAAATTATATCTGAAGTTTTGATCTATCAACAAACATGGCCACTGTTGCTAAAATTAGAACGTAGTGGTCAAATGCAGTTTTTGGCTTATATCTCAAAAACCAAAGCAATTAAAGCAAAACTGAGGGGGGTAAAAATGTTCAACAGGTCAAGATCTACCAGCCAGGCCACACTTAAAAACATTTCAGTTTGCACTAACCCGACCCTGATTTTCATCAGTGGGTAGGTAGGTATGCTTTTTTTTTTTTTTTTTATATTAAAACCCTCATATAAAATTTGGAAACAAGCAAATGTTACCCTGGTCTTAAAGGAGGATAGTCCCTCGTGTTTTAAAAATTATCCACCTATTTCATTAATTAGTGTATTGGGAAAGGTCATGGAAAGGTAAACATTGTGTTTATAAGCATCTCTATTTACGTCAACATGATTTAAGGGGACGACCATTTGATATTCTGGGGTGAGGGGGGCCAGGAGAATTTGTTTTGGATGGGTTATTTTTTTTTTATGAAAAATAAAGACATTTATTTTCTGCACCATTGAAGCATGATTTTTCATTTTCAGTAAAACAAGGGACTGATTATTTATTTTCACATTTATATTTATAATATTTGAAAATACACAATTTTTAAATTCATGTTTTTTTTCTTAAATAAATAACATAGGCAAGGTTGTATCTGTTCGGAATTTTGGCTGTTCCACCTTGCAGTCTCAGTCCCTGTCCAGCACTGTGGTATTATTTAAGACCATCATAAAGATACCATTTGTTGTTGTGTTTGATGCTAGCAAAAAAATGGCCACCACTGCGATAAATCTGTGCACCAAGTTCATAACTGCAAAATCAAGGTGCAAATAGAAATATGCAATGTTTATAATGCATGCTTGTACATTCATGTTGTATTGTGTATTGCTCTGTTTAAAGTAAAGGAGAAATCTTATAAATTCGATGAGATGAAATACATTATGTACTATTTAATCAAAAATTAATCATCATCCTCTGGAAGTGAATCTTCTGAATTCAAAACTGCATATATTACAAAAAACAATATAGGTTAAAATGGGAAAAGGTATTGTAAGACTGCGGGCCCAGTGTACTGTTAGACACCACTAGGAAAACAGTGTTACAAAATAAGGGGTCCGTTTGTCGGAATTTAGATGAAGTTCATGTATTAGGATTCAACAAATGACAAAGGCGTAGCTAAGAATTAATGCTTTATTATAATAAAACATGTAAACAAATATGAAACGCGATTCGTTGTCTTTCCTCTAGTTGGTCAGGAGCAAACCAAACTTAAATTATTCATGTAATACTAACAACTACCGAGCGGTTACTGACAATTCTGGTGCGACTGCAACCCGCACCGTAAGTAAAATTATATAATCAACAAATATTACTCCACTAGATAAACAAAATATTCTCACTAATCCCAATAAACATATGTAAGATTTAGTTAACTGCTATAATCAATCCTAGAACATCTAATTTATTTCTACAACTTGCGGCAACCTGCACCTGAAATCCAGTCGTTAACCAAATAGCTAAATTCGAGCACCCTTTTTTTACAATACAAGAGAACTTTCTACTAGATAATTCAATATACAAACAAAATTAACTATTTTTATTACAGTATTTAGCAGTCAACAAGTTCAAATGAACAAGCACCACCCGCACCCTCAATGCTGAGAATGAACACAAAAATAGAAATATTTTACAACGTTTATAAAATCCCTTTCTTTGAGCACCTAAGCTTTACATCACAAGAACTGATAAACAAAGAATTAATTACTGCAACTTTTTTTATGTTTCTGTTGATTAGGTGACAAAAATATTGAAGGTTGCAACCCTCACCTACAACTAACTGAACAACCCGCACCTTTGATATCGGATATAAACTTCTAGATAAAACTACCCCAAAATAAACAAACTTAGTTGTAACTAGTTCGCACATCCTCCCAAATTCTGTAATCAGACATCTTACAACCAGTACAATGTAGTAGCACCACCAGAAAACTTAAAGTTTCTACTAGGTCGTAGCCCGTTCTGATGTGTTGCAACAGCCTTTTATACTGCCGGATGACGTCTTTGTTACTGTGATGTAAAGTTTAAGTTACGACCCAGAATTGAAAAGGGGATTTCCCTTTCTTCAAAACTTAAACAAACAGCGTAAATGTGTTGTACGTGTGTGTGTTTGATACAGTCTTTCTTGGTTATTTATTTATACAAATGGACATATGTTTTATATGTACAAATGTACAGCTCAGTTATATAAGGATTCGCATTAGTTTCTGCTAAACTGGATCATTTCTATCCAAACAGGTACAGTTTTAATATGGAATATCCATCCTTTCAGTACAAACGTACATCTTTAAACCATGAACTTCAAGATTATCTTACAAACGTTAACTATTTAATTTCTGTCTATAGTTTAATATACTGATGAGCAAATATTCACACCTATACTGGTACAAAAATGTATGTTGTATCGGAGATAAAAAATATAAATACAAGACGTTTCAATGCATAATGTCCGTGGCAGCGTAACAGTACTAATGTGAGGTAAATGTTCATGAGACAATATACCTCAAGTGAAATGAAACCCATTTTCAGACATTTCAAAAACATTAATATTTATATATGGTGTAGTTTATATATTATTAAAAGATTTGGGAAGTTTTTCCCAAAAAAAATATGAAAAAAGACGAATTTTGGTAGAATCTGGTGCCAGAATCTGGTGCCATCTCATGCTTTTAAACATGCATTTATAAAATGGTTTAAAAGACTTGCCGAGTTATTCATTTTCAATACATTGTACGTCAGGTTATTTATTTTCAAACTACCACAGAACAAACTATTCACTATTCATTTTTAGCTCACCTGGCCTAAAAGGCCTTGTGAGCTTTTCTCATCACTTGGCGTCCGTCGTCGTCTGTCGTCATCTGTCGTCGTTAACAATTTTTCAAACATCTTCTCTGAAACTACTGAATGGATTTGGATAAAACTTAGCATGATTGTTCCTTAGGGTATCCTGCACAAAGTTTATGCTTCGATTTTTGATCCGTCGAAAAACATGACCACTATTACTAAAAATAGAACATAGGGGTCAAACAACAGTTTTTCGAAAGTATCTAAAAAATCATTAGGTTACGGCAAATTCTGGCTTGTTGAAAGTATTCAGCATGATGAGAGCTACCTGTGTGCTGATTTTCGTGAAAATCTGTCAACTGATGTTAGAGTTATTGCCCTTTTTTGACATTTTTGGCTTTTTTTATGTTTTTATTTCAAAAATCTTCTCCTCTGAAACTACTAAATGGATTTGGATAAAACTTAGCATGATTGTTCCTTAGGATATCCTGCACAAAATTTATGCTTTGATTTTTGATCCATCGAAAAACATGGCCACTGTTACTAAAAATAGAACATAGGGGTCAAACAACAGTTTTTCGCAAGTATCTCAAAAATCATTAGGTTACGGCAAATTCTGGCATGTTGAAAGTGTTCAGCATGATGAGAGCTACCTGTATGCTGATTTTCGTAAAAATCTGTCAACTGATGTTAGAGTTATTGCCCTTTTTTGACATTTTTGGCTTTTTTTTATGTTTTTATTTCAAAAATCTTCTCCTCTGAAACTACTAAATGGATTTGGATAAAACGTAGCATGATTGTTCCTTAGGATATCCTGCACAAAATTTATGCTTTGATTTTTGATCCATCGAAAAACATGGCCACTGTTACTAAAAATAGAACATAGGGGTCAAACAACAGTTTTTCGCAAGTATCTCAAAAATCATTAGGTTACGGCAAATTCTGGCATGTTGAAAGTGTTCAGCATGATGAGAGTTACCTGTATGCTGATTTTCGTAAAAATCTGTCAACTGATGTTAGAGTTATTGCCCTTTTTTGACATTTTTTGGGTTTTTTTTATGTTATTATTTCAAAAACATTCTCCTCTGAAAGTACTAAATGGATTTGGATAAAACTTCGCATGATTGTTCCTTAGGGTATCCTGCACAAAGTTTATGCTTCGATTTTGATCTGTCGAAAAAGATGGCCACTGTTACTAAAAATAGAACATAGGGGTCAAACAACAGTTTTTCGCAAATATCTCAAAAATCATTAGGTTACGGCAAATTCTGGTAGGTTGAAAGTGTTTAGCATGATGAGAGCTACCTGTGTGCTGATTTTCGTGAAAATCTGTCAACTGATGTTAGAGTTATTGCCCTTTTTTGACATTTTTGGCTTTTTTTTATGTTATTATTTCAAAAATCTTCTTCTCTGAAACTACTATTCAAAATCAAATGAAACTTGGTAAGATTGTTCCTTAGGGTATCCTGCAAAAAGGTAATGCTTGGATTTTTGATTGGTCCAAAAACATGTCCGCCCTTACTAAAAATAGAACATAGGGGTCAAAATGCTGTTTTTTGCTATTTTTTCCTGAATTATAGAAATAAAATGAAGATGAAAGCTACTTTCAAGGCAAACATGGTATCCCGAGTTAAATGGTGATGATGAAAGTTTGTTTTGGACTGCCATTTTCCCGCCATTTTTACCAAGATGACTGCCACAGCTGAAATTAGTTTAACATAGAATCCTATAGAAAAATCAGCCAAATTGACTGCAACACTTAAATTTTTAGGTCTGCTCAAGGTGAAAAGTTAAATCCAGGTGAGCGATACAGGCTCTTGAGAGCCTCTAGTTACACTTGCTCAGATTTCAACAATATGTGGTTTTTAAAGTAAACATGGTATCCTTAGTGAATGGTGATGATGAGAATGTTGTACATGTATAACAATGATTAAACTTCATAATATGTGAGCTTTTAATTGCCATCACTTGGTGTTCTGTCATCATCGTTGTTAACAAATTTTCTAACATCTTCTCCTCTGAAACTCCTAGGGGGATTTGGATGAAACTTAGCATGATTGTTCCTGCAATATTTCCTTTTCAAGTACAATAAAAAGCCTTAACCCACAATTTTTACATAACTTCTTTCAAACATTTTAAAAACGAAGACAACATATAGACCAAAAGATTTATTATACTTGTATTTGAAGATGAATTAAAGCTTGTATTTCGTATTGTGAATCATCAGATTGACCATGACTGTATCTTAATCAAGCGTAGGGAGAACTCATGCCCATTTCTTTCCAGAGGTTCTTGAAAGGCTTTTAAAGGTATTTTTTATATTAATTTAGTTTATAGTGCATTGTTTGCCAGGTGAGCGATTCAGGCTCTTGAGAGCCTCTTGTTGTTACTATCAAGGCTGAGTTATTTAT
Source organism: Mytilisepta virgata (assembly GCA_028015205.1). Classification (NCBI taxonomy): domain Eukaryota; kingdom Metazoa; phylum Mollusca; class Bivalvia; order Mytilida; family Mytilidae; genus Mytilisepta; species Mytilisepta virgata. The sequence continues at coordinate 48,350,234 of CM051520.1, forward strand.
TTTCAAAATACTCCTGCACCCCCCCCCCCCCCCCCCCCAGAATATCAAATCCTCTAATCACTAATCATCAATCTGGGTTTACTCCAGGAGAATCTGCTGTAAGTCGGCTTTTAAATATAGGTTACACTCCATAATTGGCATAAATTAATAGTACCATTTTCTATGTGAAGTGAGCTAACAAATGTCATGGTCTTGTGCCAACTTCAGAGTAAATAATACCCATATACATATATATATATATATTCTGAAAGGCCATTATGTTAGCATTGTTTCAATCATGATAAAATAAATAAAAAATATCCATGGAAACCTAGTTGGCATAGCAACATTTCAAAATTTTTCATAAACAAGCTTTAAAAATGTTAAATTTCACTCCACTTCGGCTTAAAATTGAGGTCTGATGCAGCGTTTCAATCCAATTGAGACTTAATTTTTCAGATTCTGCATAAAATTCCATTACATTTGTGTGTAAAAAAAGGTTTACTTTTCCGGCTCTTTTTTCGCAATTGAACTTACCAGTGCAGGTGCCGATTATCACGTGAAAGTTTTACACACCACATGTCAATTCACAAGTCCCAGTTTATGACTTCCCATAACTTGTCAGAAGCAAAATCAGTTAATGTTTTTGCATTTATTAAACTAAAATCTATCCTCTTTCAGCCAATATTACAATTCTGAGTTTCATTCGGGCCGTATCGTATGCTACGACGGCAGTTCCGATAAATCTCGAAGACCTCGAAATGACGCAAAAGTAACACATGGAAAAAAAATCTTTTCAATTTTAACCTCAAAAAAACTTTTGAGTCGGCCCCTTTTTTTCGGGTCGGGGGCATTAGTGCAAACATAAATATTTTTAATTGTGGCCCCATGAAATTTTCAGATGAATCGGACAACCCTTTGTTGGGTTATTTCCCCTGAATTGTTAATTTTAAGGAAATTTTGTAGTTTTAGGTTGTTATCTTGAATATAATAATAGATAAAGACAAACTGTAAACAACAAAAATGTTCAGCAAAGTAAGATCTACAAATAAGTCAACATGACCAAAATCATCAATTAACCCCTTATAGGAGTTTTTGCCCTTGAAAGATTATTTACATGTTAACAGAAAATAATGGTCTGACATTGTCACATATGTGTAGGGCATTACTTGAAATAAATTAAATGGTAGCAGTACAAGTAAAATGGAGCGTCGAAGGTCAAGGTCATTGAAAAATTCCATAGCAACCAATGAAAAGTCCCTAGCAACCATATATATTTGGATTTAGGACCTTTAATTTACCTGTACAAGTCAAGAAGAAAAGTCAAGGGTCAAGGTCATTGAAAAAGTCCAAAGCAACCGATGAAATAGTCCCTAGCAACCATATATATTTGTGTTCATGACCCTACAATTTACCTGTCCGAGTCCAAATGGAAGGTCAAGAGTCAATGCCATTGAGAAAGTCCATAGCAACCAATGAAAAAGTCCCTAGCAACCATATATATTTAGGTTAAGGACTTTATAATTTACCTGTACAAGTCAAAAAGAAAGGTCAAGAGTCAATGCCATTGAAAAAGTCCATAGCAACCGATGAAAAAGTATCTAGCAACCATATCTATTTGGGTTCAGGATTCTATATTTTAGCTGTACAGGTCAATATTAAGGAGAAAATTGTGACGGTATACATTAAATAGCAAAAATAATCATTGATGCAAGATCTACTGGTACACAAAAGATAACAGGTGAGATGATTCAGGCTCTTGGGAGCCTCTTGATTCAAAAAGAGCTTCTTTTAGTGCAAAAATAATAAAATCAAAACAATCGATTGATGCTTTTCATCTTAGTGTTGTTATGAAGTATGAATTATGTATTGTACTTTTTATATAGAGGCCCACATTTTAAGTTTCTAAAATCCATTTATTTATTTTATTATTTATATATAATTTAGTTGGGGTTTTACGCCGTTTTCGGCACATTTGGCTATTTCGCGGCGGCAAGTTTTATTGGTGGAGGAAGCCAGAGAGAACCACCACCTTCGGTTGGAAAATTGACAATCCTTTTCAATTAAGATTGGAGGCAAACACACCTACCCACAGGTGAGATTCAAACTCACAACCTCAGTGTTGATAGACTAGTGATCATTAGTAGTCATGAAAAACTACCTAGACCATTCGGCCTCTGAAAAATGAAAGAGGAGTTTACGTCACAAGCTTAAATTGACAATTTTTCAAATTCGACCCCTGTACGTATGTGGACCCCTATTTTAGAAAATGAAAATTCTAAAACCTTATTGCGCATCTGCATATGGTGCATGACAATACTGTATAGAAATAAAATGCATAGATTGAAAAATGAAAGAATTAGGTCACAAGCTTGAATTCAAAATTTTCGAAGTTCGACCCCCTGTGGGCCCCTTGTTTAGAAAATAAAAATTCTAAAACCTTATTGCGCATCTACAGGTGGTATACAACCATCCTATATAGAAATTAAATTCCTAAACCTAAAACTAAACTATTAGTCCCCTACCAGCGAAGCAGATTTATGGTTTGCAGACTTAGAAAATTCATGCAAATAATCAGTTTTTATGCGCCCATCTTTAAAGACGGGTTATATTATGATATACCGTTGTCTGTGTGTTCGTTCGTTGTCCACACTTCAGACAATAACTCAAAAACTCTTGATGATCTTTGATGATCCAATTTGCAAAAGTGAAGGAGGAGTTGATGTCACAAGAAAGTGTGACAAGACGGATGGATGGACAGAGACAATCGTTATATCCCTGAACTTTCTTTGAAAGTGCAGGGATATGTCCTCCACAGCCCTCAGCAGACAAAACCCTATAACTATATTAAATTGTCTAAGGGATTTAAAGTGACAATTACAATGTAGATACCAGTTACCAAAATATCTGTGCTAACACATTTATGCTCTTGGTATGGCAACTTTCTACTTAATCAGATTTGTTTTTATTTTTACAGGGCTGCTGCTATGACATTAAGAACAGTTTTATTATCATTACAAGCTTTACTAGCAGCTGCTGAACCTGATGATCCACAAGATGCAGTTGTAGCTAAACAGTTTAAAGAATTTCCTGAAATATTTGCTAAAACAGCAAGACATTGGACAAATATATATGCTGGTGGTTTGTAGTTGCTTATTAGCTCACCTGTCCTAAAAGGACATGTGAGCTTTTGCCATCTCTTGGCATTTCTGTCACTGTCCATCCATCAGAAACTTTTTCAAAGATCTTCTTCTCTGAAACTGCTGAACCATTTTCAGCCACACTTAAGTGGAATGATCCTTAGGGTATCTAGTATAAGTTTATGTTTTATTAGTCCCCTACCAGCAAAGCAGAGTTATGGTTTGCAGACTTAGAAAATTCATGCAAATAATCAGTTTTTATACGCTCATCTTTAATATTATGATATACCGTTGTCCGTCTGTTCGTTCGTTGTCCACTTCGGACAATAACTCAAAAACTCTTTTACCAATTTTCCTGAAACTTTGGTGAATTGTTTATATCTATTGAAGTAAGCTCCATTTCGATTTTCATAAATTTCAGATTTTACTTTTTCAAGTTAAGGGCCTTTATTCATAAAAAAGGGTGAATTTTCCAGTTTTCGGACTCTAACTCAAAAATGCTTTGAGCAATTTTCATGAAACTTTGGTGGACTTTTAATATCTATCAAATCAAGTTCCCTTTTAGATTTTTATAAATTTCTGGTTTTAGGTTTCCGAGTAAGGGGACTTTATTCATAAAAAAGGGGGGATTTTCCAGTTTTCGGACTCTACTCAAAAATGCTTTGAGCAATTTTCCTGATACTTAAGTGAATTTTTTGTATCTATGGAAGCAAGTTCCCTTTCGATTTTTATAAATTTCCAGATTTAGGTTTCCAAGTTATTTGTTGAAAAATCATGGAAAACTCACTTTGGATGGTTATGGAATTTTATTTGTTCAAATTTCTGAGTTATAGAACTTTGTTCATTGAAAAAGGGGGATTTTTCCACATGGCACTCTGTATCTTAAGACATTGTCCGATTTACTTCAAACTTTACACATCCAGTTGTTTGTTGTGATAGTCTAAAGGTCTTTTTACTTTTTTATGAAACATCAATTTTCTGTTCCAGAGTGTGATGTGACTTGTTCATAAAAAAAAGGAACAAAATCAAAGGGTCTATATGTTAATTGGTGAAATTTAATTTTCTGTATGATGGCCGTATCATGCGCTTGTGGTGCAGCTGTTTATTCACACTTTTTTTCGTCATGCTTGGAGATATTGATTTAAAATTTGGTTTACAGTTTTACAATAAGTTACAGATCAAGTACAAATTTCGTTCTGTTCGGATGATTATTTTGAACAGTTATGGTACATGGACTTAGAAAATTCATGCAAATAATCAGTTTTCCACACTTTTTAGCTCACCTGGCCTAAAAGGCCATGTGAGGGTTTGCCATCACTTTGTGTTCGTTGTCCGTTGTCCGTCCATCGTCCATCCACATTTGACATTTTCATCTTCTTCTCTGAAACTGGCTGTCCAAATTGAACCAAACTTGGCAGGAATGTTAATTGTATGGTTCTGTAGAAAATTGTGTTTTTTGTGCCGATTGGATATTCAACATTGCTACCAGGGGCAGATAATTCGTTCTGATTGGACTTATCTTAAAAGCTCTTCTTGTCAGAAACTACCGAGCCAATTGAATTGGTTTGTTGCATGAATGATCCCTGGGTGAACCTCTACAAAATTTGTTTTTTGTGCTGATCGGAAATTCAAGACAACCAGACTTAGTTTAACATTGAAGCCTATGGGAAATTTTGTACAACAGTCTTTTTGTCAAAAACTTCCAAGCCAATTGAAATGTTTTTGATGTGTGAATGATCATTTGATAGACACTACAAAACTTATGTTTTTTGTGCCGATTGGATATTCAACATGGCTACCAGGAGCAGATAATTCATTCTGATCGGACATATCTTTAAAGCTCAGAAACTAAAGCTCTTCTTGTCAGAAACTACTGAGCCAATTGAATGGATTTGTTGAATGAATGATCCTTGGATGAACCTTTAAAAACTCTATGTTTTTTTTGCTGATCGGAAAATTCAAGATGGCTGCCACAGCCGGACTAAGTTTAACATTGGACCCTTTTGGGAAATTTGTATAGAGGTCTTCTTGTCAAAAATTACCAAGCCAATTGAAATATTTTTATGTATGAACAAGCATTGGATGAACCTCTACAAGATGTATGTTTTTTGTGCCGATCGGAAATTCAGTATGGCCACCACAGCCAGACTTAGTTTAACATTGAATGCTATGGGAAATTTGTACAAAAATCTTGTGAGAAACTACCAAACCAATTGAAATATTTTTATACCCCCGCTTTTGAAAAAAGCGGGGTATATAGTATTCGTTGTGTCCGTCCGTCCGTCCGACCTTTGTATCCGCAACTCCTCCTAAACTACTGAATGGAATTTGATGAAACTTTCAGAGAATCTTCATCCCATGATGGCATTGTGCACCTCCTATTTTAGAATTTGATCGGACCAATTTTTGGGGTTTCCCATAGAAAAACATGGACTTTGACTTTCAATGTGATAGGGGGTACCATGATGCCATCCGCAACTCCTCCTAAACCACTGTATGGAATTTGATGAAACTTTCAGAGGATCTTTATTACATGATGCCATAGTGCACCTCCTATTTTAGATTTTGATCTGATGAATATTTGGGGTTACCCATACCAAAACATGGACTTTGACATTCATTGTGATAGGGGTACCATGATGCCATCCGCAACTCCTCCTAAACCACTGAATGGAATTTGATGAAACTTTCAGAGGATCTTTATTACATGATGCCATAGTGCACCTCCTATTTTAGATTTTGATCTGATGAATATTTGGGGTTACCCATACCAAAACATGGACTTTGACATTCATTGTGATAGGGGTACCATGATGCCATCCGCAACTCCTCCTAAACCACTCAATGGAGTTTGATGAAACTTTCAGAGGATCTTTATTACATGATGCTGTAGTGCACCTCCTATTTTAGATTTTGATCTGACCAACATTTGGGGTTTTCCATACCAACACATGGACTTTGCCATTCATTGTGATAGGGGGTACCAGTATGCCATCCGCAACTCCTCCTAAACCACTAAAGGGAATTCCATGAGACTTTCAGATAATCTTTATCACATGATGCCATAGTGCACCTCCTATTTTGGATTTTGATCTGACCAACTTTTTATGTTTTCCATAGCAAAACATTGACTTTGCCATTCCTTGTGATAGGGGGTGCGGGGGTATCAATTAGTGAGCTTTGCTCACAGTATTTCTAGTTATGTATGAACAAGCATTGGATGAAACTCCACAATATTTCTGGTTTTTATACAAATTTTGCAGTTGTATATTGGTATGCCGTTGGCGGCGTCGTCGTCGTCGGCGTCGTCGTCCGAAGACATTTGGTTTTCACACTATAACTTTAGTATAAGTTAATAGAAATCTATGAAATTTAAACACAAGGTTTATGACCACAAAAGGAAGGTTGGGATTGATTTTGGGAGTTTTGGTCCCAACAGTTTAAGAATTAGGGGCCAAAAAAGGGCCCAATAAGCATTTTTCTTGGTTTTCGCACAATAACTCTAGTATAAGTAAATAGAAATCTATGAAATTTTAACACAAGGTTTATGACTACAAAAGGAAGGTTGGGATTGTTTTTGGGAGTTTTGATCCCAACAGTTTAGGAATTAGGGGCTAAAAAAGGGCCCAAATAAGCATTTTTCTTGGTTTTTGCACAATAACTTTAGTATAAGTAAATAGAAATCTATGAAATTTAAACACAAGGTTTATGACCACAAAAGGAAGGTTGGGATTGATTTTTGGAGTTTTGGTCCCAACAGTTTAGGAATTAGGGGCCAAAAGGGTCCAAAATTAAACTTTGTTTGATTTCATCAAAAATTGAACTATTGGGGTTCTTTGATATGCCGAATCTAACCGTGCATTTAGATTCTTAATTTTTGGTCCCGTTTTCAAATTGGTCTACATTAAGGTCCAAAGGGTCCAAAATTAAACTTAGTTTGATTTTAACAAAAATTGAATTCTTTGGGTTCTTTGATATGCTGAATCTAAACATGTACTTAGTTTTTTTTATTATGGGCCCAGTTTTCAAGTTGGTCCAAATCGAGGTCCAAAATTAAACTTTGTTTGATTTCATCGAAAATTGAGCTATTGGGGTTCTTTGATATGCCGAATCTAACCGTGCATTTAGATTCTTAATTTTTGGTCCTGTTTTCAAATTGGTCTACATTAAGGTCCAAAGGGTCCAAAATTAAACTTAGTTTGATTTTAACAAAAATTGAATTCTTGGGGTTCTTTGATATGCTGAATCTAATCATGTACTTAGTTTTTTTATTATGGGCCCAGTTTTCAAGTTGGTCCAAATCGGGGTCCAAAATTAAAGCTAAAAAAGGGGTAAATTTTTTATTTTTTTTTTTGGGGGGGGGGGCAATTCTCCACAGCATATTGTATTGCACAAGAAGCAAAAAACTGAATATAAATTCAAATCATATGACCAATTCTAAGTTCTTTGATTTCAGTTATTCTGTGTCAGAAACCTATTATGTGTCAAATATTTGAAGAAATTTTCAATTGCACAGTATTGTGCAATAGCAAGAAATCTTCAATTGCACAGTATTGCGCAATAGCAAGAAATTGATATGTGTGCCCTGTTATCAAAACTTTATTATTAACAAATTCCATTGGAAATTTGCCAATAACTCTAGTTTAATGAACTTCATTGGAAATTTGTCAATATAAAATGTGCTGATGAAGCTTTTTTGTTTATCTCATCTAAACTGCTTTTAAATTATGTATATTTAAAATTTGCCATCCATGACTATGATGTCATTTTCTATTTTAATATGTTATGGTGTATTTAAATGGGCTGTTATGCTGTTATGGTTGCAAAGTATAAAGAAATGGGGGGGGGGGGGGGGGTTGAAAACCAAATTCCGGGGGGGGGGGGGGGTAATGAGAATTGGGGAGGGGGCAATTTTTTTCTCATTTCATATTTCATAAATTAAAAAGAAAATTTCAAATTTTTTTTAGCAAAAAAAGGGGGGGGGGTTACAATAAATTTTTTTGTTTTTTTTTTGGGAGGGGGGGGTCAATGTGCAGCTTTATAGTGTATTGCAGAAAAGCTAAAAAAAGGGGTAAATTATTATTTTTATTTTTTTTGGGGGGGGGGCAATTCTCCACAGCATATTATATTGCACAAGAAGCAAAAAATTGAATATAAATTGAAATCATATGACCAATTCTAAGTTCTTTGATTTCAGTTATTCTGTGTCAGAAACCTATTATGTGTCAAATATTTCAAGAAATTTTCAGTTGCACAGTATTGCGCAATAGCAAGAAATTGATATGTGTGCCCAATTTTAAATTTTAAATTGGTTATTTCTGATTTATATATAAAAACAAATAATACTGATATGGTTTGAATAGGTAAATTAAAAATTTCTTAGACAACATTCATTCTGTGTCAGAAACCTATGCTGTGTCAAATATTTATTCACAATCCAAATTCAGTATTGTATCAAGCTTGAATGTTGTGTTCATAATTGCCCCAACTATTCAGGGTTCGACATCTGCGGTCGTATCTAGCTGCGCCCAGCTTTAGCATTTTATTTTTTATGCCGATCTGAAATTCAAGATGGTCGCCACAGCCTGATGAGTTTTATATTGGACCCTATGGGGAAATTTGTACAAAAGTCTTCTTGTCGGAAAATACTAAGCCAATTGAAATGATTTTGTTGCATGAAAAATTCCATAGCAACCGATGAAAAAGTCCCTAGAAACCATATATATTTGGGTTCAGGACCCTACAATTTACCTGTTCAAGTTGCAATGGAAGGTCATGAGTCATTGCCATTGAAAAAGTCTATAGCAATAGATGAAAAAGTCCCTAGCAACCATATATATTTGGGTTAAGGACCTTATAATTTACCTGTGCAAGTCAAAAAGAAAGGTCAAGGGTCAATGTCATTTAAAAAGCCCATAGCGACTGATGAAAAAGTCCCTATTTTTATGTATGAACAAGCATTGGATGAAACTCCACAATATTTCTGGAGTTTTTTATGCCGATCTGAAATTCAAGATGGTTGCCACAGCCTGATGAGTTTTACATTGGACCCAATGGGGAAATTCGTACAAAGGTCTTCTTGTCGGAAAATACTAATCCAATTGAAATGAAATGACTTTGTTGCATGAAAAATTCCATAGCAACCGATGAAAAAGTCCCTAGAAACCATATCTATTTGGGTTCAGGATTCTATATTTTAGGTCTACAGGTCAATATTAAGGAGAAAATTGTGACGGTATACATTAAATAGCAAAAATAATCATTGATGCAAGATCTACTGGTACACAAAAGATAAGAGGTGAATGATTCAGGCTCTTGGGAGCCTCTTGTGTTATATTTCATTCAAGTCTTTTTTTATATTAATCAATCCTGTGATATCTATACTAGAATTGGGTTCATTTGACACTTCCGAGTGAGTTCTTTTCTGTTGTTTGTTAGGTTTTCCAGTAGTTTCTTTACTTCTTTTGTCAACTTTAGCAGCTAATAAAGTTTGAACAGTGTTACCACTCTTTCCACTTTTATTCACAGATCTATTACTGGTATTATTTGTACCCCAGGCCTGATTTAACAATGGTGTATAAAAAATCAATAAATAAAATTATTGTAAAATTTAGGATAAGTTTTACGTCCGAGTTCAGTTCTCTGATACCAGGGAACTACAATCATACTACTTGGTGTTAGGGTGCATCTCGAGGAATAACACAGCCTACCACCAAAATTAAGTCACTCTGACCTACTTATTGCACTTTGTCGTGAATATAGGCCAAGAGACTTTAGATCGTTATCTTATGTAATTGTTTCCCGTACTTTCGCACACACTATTGTTAACGTAACGTTACTGTTACGTATCTTATCTTACGATCATAAAGCATCTGAACTAGCAAGACATTATTTTCTACCTCAACAAAAGTGAATAACCCTCAAGATACTGGTGCCGTGACCAGAAACCACAACAAGAGATGAGTTCGAAACTCAGAACAGTACGAGCCGCACATCGACGAGCAGTAATAAAGCTACTGAAAAAAGCAGACCCGGCAGAAGAACCGCAACAAGATGTTATCAACCTCAGATCCATGATGGAGCTTCTCAAAACCAAGCAGAAGACATTGTCTGACCTCAATGAGAAGATTCTAGAATCTATTGAAGAAGAAGAAGACCTCGACGAAGAAATTGAAGCAGTTGACAGATACAAGTTAGAAGTTCAAATTGGAATAACGAAAATTGAGAAGTTCATAAAAGAAGTAAGTCAGTCTAAAAATCAATCAGCTCTTAACCCTAATGCATCAGATTTTATATGCAATAACAACAGCGTGCAAGAACATTCTAAAAGATGATTTTCAACTCAGAGCAAACAAGCCTAAGCCAGTCAAGCATGCCCACCTCCACAGTGTCAAGTCATTATAACAAATTGCCTAAACTCAACTTGTCAACTTTCGGCGGAAATCTACTGGAATGTTCAGCCTTTTGGGATTACTATAATAATTCCGTACATGAAAATCCTTCATTGAGTGACGTGCAACAATTTAATTATTTAAAATCGCAAATTTATGGAGAAGCTAGCCAGTGTATTTCGGGAATGCAAATGACTAATACAAACTATAATCAAGCAATACAAATTCTACACGAGAGATTTGGCCAACAACACAAAATAGTAAACGCATACATGCAAAATTTGCTAAATTTGCCTGCACCAACGCCCGGAATTAGGGGACTGAAATCGTTCAGTGACACAATAGAAAGTAATATACGTGAACTAGAAGGAATGGGTCGATATCAGGAATCGTATGGAAGCCTATTAATACCACTAATACTCAACAAACTTCCATGTTTTGTCAAACTCGAGACCACGGTAATGATGATTGGGATATTTCAAGTTTACGCAAAGCAATAAAGAAAGAAATTTGTATCCAAGAGGCCGCTAACACCAATCCTATTGAAACCGATATTATCGCCACCGCATCGTTCGTGACAGAAACTACAAATAAAAAATGGAAGTCAACAGGGTCTAAAGATAGTAACAACAATAGTTCCGTTAAGACTAATGAAAGGCCGTGTTTGTTTTGTCAAAACCAGCATCACCCAAATGAATGTACAAAGATCACCGATATAAATGCCCGCACCCAAATCGTAAAGGAAAAACGAGTTTGCTTTAACTGTTTCGGTAATCACAAGGTTTCGGAATGCAAGTCAAAATACAGTTGCCGAAATTGCAGTAAGAAACATCACAGTAGCATCTGCCGTAATAATTTACTAAATGAAAACTCCACTTCAAATGAAAATAAAGCCGTAACAAAACCTGTCAACGAAGAGCTACAAAGTACCACAGAAACAAAGAGCGCCGCTATGCATTCTGCAGTTACAGCACATACCGAAATTCTATTGAAAACCGCCGTAGCGCCCTTATGGTACCATGATGAAAGTGTTATGACTAACATTCTACTCGATGAAGGCGCCCAGAATTCATTTATTTCTCAAGAACTAGTAGAAAAACTCCATATCAAACCAACTGGTATAGTAAGCATGCAAATTTCTGCATTTGGCAGGAAAGAAGGTAAGGTACGCAACCTGGAGAAAGCAACACTATCGATTGAGACCGAAAGAAAAGAAAGAATTTCTATGGAAGTAATTATTGTTCCTAAAATTGCCCAACGATACATATGAAGAAACGGGTAAACATCAACAGCTTGTCCTATTTACGAGGATTACAACTTGCTCACCCAGTCATGCATGATGAAAAGTTTTCCATTTCACTTCTCGTTGGAGCAGACTACTACTGGTCTTTAGTATAAGATGTAATTATACGAGGTGACGGCCCAACAGCTGTTAAATCCAAAATAGGCTATTTGCTATCAGGACCGCTGAACACAGATACTGACAATACACAATGGAACTCTACAATGATGAATGTTTTAGTGGCGCACAAACCCGAGGAGTGTGATTTACAGAAATTTTGGGAAATTGAGTCGAGCGGAGTAGAGGCGGATTCTGATGAAAACACACAGAATGTACAAAACCTAATGCTTGAGTACCAAAACTCTAGCATTACTTTTAAGGAAAATAAATATGTCGCAAAACTACCATGGAAACCAGATCATCCCGAGTTACCCACTAATGAATATATAGCAAGAAGGAGGACCCAGAATGTTATAGAAAGGTTGGCTAAAGATCCGGATATGTTAAATCTATATGACAAGATTATCAAAGAACAGGAGATGAAAGACTTCATAGAAAAGGTACCCATTACAGAAATAGATCACGAGCATGGAAGAATCCACTACATACCACACCATCCCGTTAAGAAAGATTCAAACACGACCCCTATTAGGATTGTATATGACTGCAGTTGCCATGGAAATCCAGATTTACCCAGCCTTAATGACTGCCTATCTTCAGCACCACCTATTTTAAATAAATTGACAAGCATTCTTACAAGATTTAGATTAGGAAAATATGGCATCACAACGGACATAGAAAAAGCATTTTTACAAGTAAGACTTGACAATGATGATCGAGACTCCACACGTTTCTTTTGGTTGTCCGATTCAACTGACCCAACAAGTGAGTTGATTATGTACAGATTCAAAGTTGTTCTTTTTGGAGCAACGTGTTTGCAGTTTATTTTAAACGCAACATTACTGAAACATTTATCCATGAATCAGAGCAAAGTAGCAACAATTCTACAAGAAGATCTATATGTTGACAATGTACTAGCATGAACTCGGAAGAAGCCACAATTAAATACATGTACTTCAATGAATCCAGAGAACTGCTAAAACAGGGAGGCTTCAATTTATGGTCATGGATGTCCAACAACGACAAACTCAGAGATTTGGCCCTATCGGAAAAAGTACTGGATTCAAACAAGGAGACAAAAATATTGGGAATGCGGTGGGATGCAGAATCAGATACACTCAGCTTTGCCGAAACAAAACAATTAAAGATGGACACACAGTTAACAAAACGTGAACTTTTGAGACAGTCTTCCGCTATATATGACCCGTTAGGACTACTCGGACCGATAACAATTAGAGCAAAAACACTTATTCAAGACCTTTGGAAAAAAGGATATGCATGAGACGAGACACTACCGAAAGAAATTGAAAACGATTGGGCCGATGTGAAGAATGACATCTTACAGATAACTACGAAACTTAAAATACAGAGATACTATTTTGCAAACGAGGACGAAGAAACTAGCGAGTCTACTCTACACATTTTTGTTGATGCAAGTCAGAAAGCATACGGAGCTTCAGTTTACTTGAGTAAAGGCACAGAGTCGACACTTGTTATCGCAAAGAACCGTGTTGCACCGTTAAAATTAATAACTCTACCAAAATTAGAATTAATGGCTGCAGTGATCGGAGCATGACTCTCAAAAGATGTAATTAAAAACTTGGGAATTAATAGAGCAGTATTTTGGAGCGATAGCCAAATAGTTCTACATTGGCTCACCTCATCGAAATCGTTAAACAAGTTTGTAAAAAATCGTGTTAGTGAAATCAAAGAACTAAGTAAAACTCATGAATGGAAATATGTACCCACAGAAATGAACCCAGCTGACCTACAAACACGTGGATTGACTGCTTCGCAATTTGAAGATTCGACATTATGGATGAATGGACCCCAGTGGTTAACGGACGAGTGTAAATGGCCTACGTGGACAGGACATGTGGAAATAAGTACTCAGCTATCTAATATCACCGGACCAAAGACACACAGAAGTGACGATAAAATACCAAGTGATCCGCCGCGAATATCACAAATCATAGACATGGACGGCTATTCTGATCTAAATAAACTTTTAACTGTAACTGGATACGTCTTGAAATTCGTTAAGAACTGCCAGAAAAAACGTCCATATCGACTACGGAATTTACAAGGTGACAGGAACCTAAGAACAAGTCTAACAAAAGAGGACATTTCATTAGCTATGGATTTATGGATCAAAGATACACAACAAGACAGGTTCGTGAAAGAGCTAGAACATATTTCGTTAAATCCGAAAGTTAAATCACTACCGCTTGTTCAACAGTTACGTTTATATTTGGATGAAAATGGAATCATACGATGTAAAGGCAGAATACAAAATTCATCTCTAGAAGAAAACGCGAAGTTTCCTATATTATTACCAAAGAATCACAAACTTACAGATTTTGTTATTATGGACGCACATCTAAGAAATCTACATACAGGAGTCGGTCAGACAATAACACATATCAGGCAATCTTACTGGATACCAGCAATTCGACAGTGTGTGAACAGTGTTTTACGTAAATGCGTACAATGCCAAAAAATAATTGGTAAACCGTTCAGCAGCCCGGAACCACCACCACTACCAAAGGATCGAGTTAAAGACACCATACCATTTTGCACAACTGGGATATATTTTGCCGGACCTCTACACATCAAGGATACATCAACACAACCGCGAAAGGTATATATATGTTTATTCACATGTGCATGTATACGAGCTATACATTTGGAACTTGTACCTGATTTGTCATTGAACACTTTTATTTTAGCATTTAGACGTTTTATCAGTCGAAAAGGGACGCCACAAACTATTTATTCTGATAACGCACCTACATTTATAGCCGCATCAAATACACTTCAAAGTCAGCTGAATTTGCATATCAACTGGAAATTCATACCGAAAGGAGCGCCGTGGTATGGCGGATGGTGGGAACGTCTAATTGGCTTAACGAAAATGACATTAAAGAAAGTATTTGGTAAAGCACTCGTCAGCGAACAATCTTTGACAACAATACTCACTGAGATTGAAACTATTATAAACAATCGCCCACTTACATATATATCTTCAGATATAAGAGATCCCGAACCCTTGACGCCATCTCATCTTTTACACGGAAGGATTATTACGACCACAGAGATACACATCGACAAACACAACGCGAAAATTCAAGAACTTGATACGATCACAGCAAACAAACTATTTGAGAGAAAAGGACTTTTATTAGACCATTTCGCAAAACGTTGGTCTAATGAATATCTCACCGGATTACGTGAATATCATCGAACCTCCGGAAAATATAATGGACAAGTTAACGTAGGAGATGTAGTTCAATTAGGAAGTGAATCACCACGACTTTTATGGAGATTAGGAACAATAGAAGACGTCATCAAAGGAGGAGATTGACTTATTCGAGCAGCAAAAGTACGGACTTCTAGAGGACTAGTTACCACACGACCAATTGTGAAGTTATATCCGTTAGAACTATAGTAACTGTTAAAGGATTTTTGTGAAGGACAGTTAATGTAAAGTGAAATTACAAGAAAAAACACTTTCAACGTGATCTATTTATAGAACTTTAAAGTTTTGATTATTTATCATTTAAAATAATTTTATATCTTATGCATTTTGAGGCCCCCAGAATGTCGTGAATATAGGCCAAGAGACTTTAGATCGTTATCTTATGTAATTGTTTCCCGTACTTTCGTGCACACTATTGTTAACGTAACGTATTGTTACGTATCTTATCTTACGATCATAAAGCATCTGAACTAGCAAGACGTTATTTTCTACCTCAACAAAAGTGAATAACCCTCAAGATACACTTCATTGACTTAGGTTAAATTTTATGTCCGAGTTCAGTTCTCTGATATCAAGTGACCTACAATCATATTATTTATTGTGAGGATGCATCTCAGAGAGTAACATCCCACCAAAATGAGGTCATTCTGACCTAATTATCCCACTTCAATGAGAAACCAGAGTGAGATATATTTTCCTAACCAATGTAGGTAAGGGAGATAATAAATTTGTCTCCCTTTTAGCCTCAGGACAAAAGGGAGAGAATTTAATTATCTCCCTTACCTACATTGGTTAGGAAAAGATAACTCACTCTGGTTCCTCATTGCTTAGGTTAAGTTGTACGTCCGAGTTCAGTTCTCCGATACCAAACGACCTACAATCATATTACGTGGTGTGAAGATGTCATCTAAGGGAGTAAAACAGCATCCCATCCAAAGGTTCATGTGAGCTATTGTCATTACTTGGCGTCTGTCGTTCGTCGTCCGTTGTCTGTTTTGTCGTCCACAATCCACATTTTAATCATCTCAGAAACCACTGGGCCAATTGGGACCAAACTTTGGTAAAATGGTCCTTGGGTGGTCACCTTCCAAAAATGTGTCTGGTGTCCACGACCTTCGACCAAGATGGCAGGCAAGCTAAAAATTGGAAAAGGGGGGTCAAAATTTTAAAAATCTTCTCCTCTGAAACTTCTTTGCCAATCTCAGCCAAACTTTGGTGAAATGATCCTTGGATAGTCCCGTTCCAAAATTGTGTCCGATGGTCCTGACATCTGACCAAGATGGCCACCACAGCGAAACTTGGTTTAACATTGGACCCTATGGGAAATTCACATAAATATCTTCTTGTATTAAACTACATGCCCAATTAGAACCAAACTGTGGTGGAATGGTCATAAGGTGGTCCCTTGTCAAATGTTTATCTGATGTTCCCGACCTCCGATCAAGATGGCCACCACAGCCGATCTAAGTTTAACACAGTACCCAGGTATGGGAAATTAATTTTAAAATCTTGTCTGAAACTACAGAGCCAATTGCAACCAAACTTAGCAGCAATGGTCCTTAGATGGTCCTCTTTCAGAAATTTGTCCGATGAACCAGACAATCAACCAAGATGGCCACCACAGCCGAACTTAGTTTAACATAGGACCCTATGGGAAATTAATTTAAAAATCTTGTCTGAAACTACTTAGCCAATTGCAACCAAACTTAGCAGCAAAGGTCCTTATATGTCCTCTTTCAGAATTGTGTCCGATAAACCGGACGATCAACAAAGATGGCCGCCACAGCCAAAGTTAGTTTAACAAAGGACCTCATGGAAAATTCATATAAAAATCTTCTTGTCTGAAACTACAGAGTGAATTGCGACCAAACTTAGCAGTGATGGTCCTTAGATTGTCCTCTTTCAGAAATTTGTCCAATGAACCGGATGATCAGTGAAGATGGCCACCACAGCCGAACTTAGTTTAACATAGGATCCTATGGGAAATTCATTTAAAAATCGTCTTGCCTGAAACAATTAAGCCAATGGGAAAAGTGTTGGCAGCAATGGTCCTTATATTGTGCTCTTTCAGATTTATGTCCGATGACCTGGACTGTCAACCAAAATGTCCACCACAGCGGAACATAATTTAACATTGGACCCTATGGGAAAATTCATCAAAAAATCTTCTTGTCTGAAACTACTGAGCCAACTGGATTCGGACTTCTATGGTCTGTAGATGGTCCTCTGTCAGAAATGTGTCCAATGACTTAGAATGTCAACCAAGTTGTCCGCCACAACTTAGTTTTACATGGGACCCTATGGGAAAATTCATTAAAAAATCTTCTTGCCTGAAATCACTTGGCCAACTGGAACCAAACTTGACAGAAATGGTTCATAGATGGTCCTTTTTCAGAATTGTGTACGTTGACTCGGAATGTTAACAAAGATGGCCACCACAGCTGAACTAAGTTAAATCTTATTCATTTGTATGTTTAAGTGCATATAATTATAACTTTGAATACCAAGATATCATTGATTTAGAGTTATTTGCCAAGAGGTAACAATGGATGTAACAGAGTACTTTTTCAGGTAGGAACAAATATATTGTTACAATGGTTAAAGAGAATCAAACATATATGAATAATTTAAAAATTAAAAATGCACATATAAGACTTGATTTGATGAACTAAAGTATTTGAATATTTTTATTAATATTTGCAAATAAATGTTTGTTATATTTATTCAATTTTTACCAAAAAAAATGTTTGTTATATTTATTAAATTTTTTGCTACCTGAAAAAGTATCCCTTGGATAATATCTGAGTGTATTTTTTATCCTACAGGATAATATGTTTGTTACGAAATTTTATCCTATTAAACCATAAAATATTATCCTAATTGAGGAAATATTTCGTGATTGGGAAAAATATCTTGAAACATTTTATCCCGTTGTATAAAAAATACACTTACATAATATCCCAGGGATACTTTTTCAGGTAGGAATAAATATATTGTTATACATGATCATGCAACTTGGTTTGATGGATATGCATTTGAAAAAGGTATTAGACTTTGTGAATTTAATAATTTTGTGCCTTATGCTTATAATTCTTCCCTTCAAAGAACCTCAGCCTCGCATCAGACTGACCTAATACCAGTTTGAAATTTGGTGCCATTCGTGTGTCTGATGTAAACAAACTAGGTTTTGTATTCCACAAGTTAAGATTTTTCTGACTATTGTACCAAATTTATGAGGGATTTTCAAATTAAATACAGCATTTAATGTAAAAAAAATTGAAAAGAAGAATGGGAATACAAGAAAACCATTAAAACAGTTGGTAAGGATAAACTTTATTTGCAATTTTGACACATTTTTGTTTCAGTGCTTCAAATAAAATACTATACATTTATACTTAAAAGAATATTTACACATAAAAAATTAAATAGTTCACATGAATAGTCAAAATATCTTACATAATGCACTGTCAGAATTTATATTTGATTTCAAATTATTCATTTTTATATAAGGTTCAAAATCAAGAATGTTGTTTTGAAGCTTTCATAAGAAATAATAACAAATTCATTCAGCTAAGAATGAATCTATAGGAGGTCCTTTATAAATTTTCCTCATTTCGTCCACGATCGGACTACAAATATGCCCGACACAGGCAGTTCTTTTTTCTGATTGGCTGATATAAAACAATCTTCTCCTCTGATATCGCTTGGCCAACTGGAACGAAACTTGACAGGAAGCATCTGTTGGATATTCTTTTCAAATTTATTAATTTCGTCCCGATTGGGCAACAAACATGGCTGCCATTGGCAATTCTTGTTTCTGATTTGTTGATTGAAAAAAAAAAAAAATTATCTCTGGAACTGCTTGGCCAAAACTGTCAGCCAAACTTGATAGGAAGCATCTACAGAAAGTCTTTTGTGAAATTTATTTTTAGCTCACCTGACCCAAAGGGTCAAGTGAGCTATTCTCATCACTTGGCGTCCGTCGTCCGTTGTTGTCCGTCGTCAGTTAACTTTTACAAAAATCTTCTCCTCTGAAACTACTGGGCCAAATTGAACCAAACTTGGCCACAACCATCATTAGGGTATCTAGTTTAAAAAATATGTCCGATGACCCCGCCTGCCAACCAACATGGCCAACATGGCTAAAAATAGAACATAAGGGTAAACTGCAGTTTTTGTCTTATATCTCAAAAACTAAAGCAATTAGAGCAAAACTGACATGGGGTAAAAATGTTCATCAGGTCAAGATCTACCTGTCATGAAATTTTCAGACGAATCGGTCATTCCTTTGTTGGGTTATTGCCCCTGAATTGTTAATTTTAAGGAAATTTTGCAGTTTTAGGTTATTATCTTGAATATTATTATAGATAAAGACAAATTGTAACCATCAAAAATGTTCAACAAAGTAAGATCTACAAATAAGTCAACATGACCAAAATCATTGATTGACCCCTTATAGGAGTTTTTGCCCTTAAAGATGGCATCCAGCGTAAACTTTCCTTTAAAGATCTTTTCCTCTCAAACCACTAGGCCAATTTAGACCAAACTTTGGTGAATGGTCCTTGGGTGGCCCACTTCCAAATTTATGTCTGACATCCCCGACTTCCAACCGACATTTGCTGCTGTTACTAAAATAGAAAAAAAAGGGGGGGGGGGGGGGTGAATTTAAAAATCATCTTATATGAAACTACAAGGCCAGTTGGAACCAAAGTTGGCAGTAATGGTTCTTAGGAGGTTCTCTTTCAGAAGTATGTCCAATGACCCGGACTGTTAACCAAGATTGCCGCCACAGCCGAACTTAGTTTAACATAGGGCCCTATGGGAAAATTCATTGAAAAATCTTCTTGTCTTAAACCATTTTACCAGTTGGAACCAGACTTGGCAGCAATGGTCCTTAGATGGTCCTCTTACAGAGATGTGTCCGATGGATTGTCAACCAAGATGGCTGCCACACTGAACTTTGTTAAATATTGGACCCTATAGGAAAATTCATTTAAAAATCTTCTAATCTGAAACCGCTTAGCCAGTTGGAACAAGACTTAGCAGAAATGGTCCTTAGATGGTTCTCTTTTAGAAATTTATCCGTTGACCTGGACTGTCAACCAAGTTGACTGCTACAGCTGAAATTAGCTGCCAAATTGACTGCAACATTTAAATTTTTAGGTCTGCTCAAGGTGAAAAGTTAAATTCAGGTGAGCAATACAGGCTCTTGAGAGCCTCTAGTTTAAATAATTCAGCCATAGCTATGAATGGCAAAACACAAATGACCAAAGAAATTATTCTCAGATATGACAATAACTGTAGTAATGAATTGGAAAGGTGAGTTAGTAGTCATAATGTTAAATGAAGTGTGACTGATTAGGATATCATACATTGATAATGTGAATACATGTAGTGAACTGTTTTTATGATGACATGTTCTACTAATTGAGTGTAAATTTACCAAAGTTGGAATATAAATTTTGGAAATTGAATGGTTATCCTAAGACTTCTGACATTAATAGTTATTAATATGCATGGTTGCTAGATACATTTCCAAAAAAATGAAGATCTTAAGAGTCTTTCAGGAAATTTACCAAAATTGGAATTCCCTTTTTGGAAATTAAAGGCCATGTGAGCTTTTGTCATCACTTGGCGTCCGTCGTCCATCAGTTGTCCATTAAGTATTCTAATTTTAATCTTCTCCTCTGAAACCACTTGGCCAAATGAAATTTAATTTGGCAGGAAGCATCTATCTAAGGTCCTTAATAAAGTTTGCTCATTTCGTCTCGATCCCCTGCGGGCATAATAATTGTACCCCAGTTCAGAACAATTGGAAAAAAATATTAACAGATTTAGTAAATTCTCACAAGTGAAGCTAAATAGTATGTATTTTGCTTTTCATATAGTATGAATTTATCCTTAGGGTGTAATTAAATGACATGCATTTAACAATTTACCTGTGAATGAAATTTATGAGACCCCCTAGTGTTTACTGCTTGATAAATGTTGAAATTGTTGAATATTGCAATTATTTGTCCAATCCACACCTCTTGTATATGAGAGATCATTAACCTAATAATTCAAAGGGTCAAGTGAACTATTCTCATCACTTAGCGTCCATCGTCGTCCGTTAACTTTTTACAAAAATCTTCTGTAAAATGACCCAGACTGTTAACCAAGATGGTAGCCACAGCCGAAGTTGATTTAAAAATCTTCTTGTCTGAAACCACTAAGCCAATTAGAACTAGACTTGGTAGCAATGGTCCTTAGGGACGAGATCAAAAGTTCAATGTCGGATAAAAAACTTAATTCAAATAGTTTGGGGGTGGGGGTAAAAATTTTTTTAGTTTTGCTATCTGAAATCGATTTTTGGATATGGCCATATTGGTAAATCAATTTTTCCCAAATTAATTTAAGAGGGGGGTGGGGGGGTCAGTGAAAAAACTATGTGAATTAAGTTTTTTATCCTACATTGAACTTTTGATCTCGTCCCTTAGATGGTCCTCTTCCAGAATTGTGTCCATTGCTTAGCAACTATAATACCTAAGCCCACCATACCTGGTCAATAGATAATTCTTAGTAGGCACATTGCAGTCTGACACCTGTCTCTGGACCTTTACTTCAATTTCATGCTTGATTGACTTGTTTCATGTTTTTGGATAATGTCCATTTCTCAGCAATTGCAATATATAGAACAACTGTATTTGGTCACATTCGAACACCTCCACTAAGATTTTGAATATTGACACTAAAACTTGACTGTTGCTAAAAGCTGAGCCTTTATACACATTGAATTCTTACTGAAAATTATATCCTGGTTTCCATACCACGGAATGTACATCAATTTTGGAAAGAGGAAAAAAAAATCAATATTTCTGGAAAAAAAAGGAATACATTCACTGTAATTGATCTCACATAACAAAGAACAAATCTGTGATAAAATTCAGTTTGAAATTATACACAACGACAGTTGCAATCTTTCCAGCACTTTGATTCATTAGGTTTATTGATTTAATTTCTTTATAGAATGACTGCATACTATTTTTGGATGGGAATAAGGTTTTATATTTGACTATAGGTAAGTGGCCCAACTACTTACAGGGGATCACTGTCGATTCTGACAGTACAGATTTCTAGTTTGTAGTAAATTCTGTAAAATAACCTAATGTCTGGACACCTCAGACTCAGTTCATAAAATGGATTTTTTGGCCTTAGAATTATTAGAGAATCTTTTGTTGATTAATTTACCTTATTGAATTTGTCAAAGAAAACATAAAAATTGTAAAGTTGTTTATAAATGTTAAGTTTGTATACATCACAAATGATTCTGAATGGGGAATTTCGAATATAAAAACTAATGCACTTGAAATTTCAAAAAAATAATTTAAATTTATCATCTCAGACCTATCATTAAATTTGTAAAACTGTTAATTTAAATATTTTTAATGCACTTTGTTGTAATACTTAATTTTATAAAATCTCATAGGAAGAGTTATCTCCCTTTTACATTGAAAATACCATGAATTTTTTTGTTTATCTGGAAGACGCGATTGAACAAAATCAGGTAAGTTCAATTGTTTCAATTAAGACTAAGCACATTGCATCTTTCACCCAAGTGACTAGACAATTCACATTGATTAAGGTATTCAAATTCAGAAAAATCCATTTTATGAATTGAGGTGTCCAGACAGTAAGATATTTTTCTGTTAAAATCTTGAAATATATTCGAAGTCCAAGCTTTTTCTGAAATAAAAAATGGCAAAGTCCAAAATGTACGAGTAATCTAAAATATTGTCTGAACTATGAACAGACTTTTCCATGGTCATTCCAAGGTTTTCTTTTGATGGTGAAATGAAACCTTGGACGTCCAAACTGTGATTTGAAGATTTACAAACTATACATTTGAATGAACTGTTGGTGATTTAGATAAAACAACGTACGTTTTTGGAGGTTTTTAGACATCTCACACCAACATACATGGTAACGTCAAGATGTAGAGGGTTGGCATTGTTAAAGATGGTGACAGAATGTAAGCTGACCCGTCAACAGAGAGTACCTCCAAGTTATTACAAGCCAAGTACTTTCAGTTGTGGGACCAGTACACAGACGGTGAATTAACCGCAAGTCAGCTCATTCGTACGTGTGGTCTGTTGAATGGTCCGTCGGCTGATTGAAAGACAACTTCATCAAGTTAGACTTTCGATTATCTAACATTGTAATACATTATGTTGTTTGAATATAACCAATCAGTGGTTAATTGTGTCATTGAAACACAATCATGCTAAGAAAATATTGGGTACGAGTTGGTTGAGTAAGAGTTGGTGAAGGTATGAGTTGTCGTGTACCCATCTGTAACGTCTCCTATCGTCAATTTTTACAGGTTAAGAGATCTTCACTGTTATATATCTCGAAAACGATATCTGTGACATCTAGATTTTTTATACCAAAAAAAATTATTTCAACAGGAATAATTAGTTAGTTTTTTGGTCATGATCTGGATATCATATATATTAGAAATGAAGGCGAATGGGAAAAAATAACGTCAAATTAGTCAGTGTTTTCCCTACAGATATCTCATTGTAAATTTCTTGCCATTTTTAAAACATTTTAGCATGAAAACGAAGTTCATGACCCGATTTTTAGCTCACCTGGTCAGAAGGCATGTGAGCTTTTGTCATCCGTCCATCGTCCATTAACTTTTCACATATTAAACTTCTCCTCTGAAACCACTGGGCCAGATGGAATTAAATTTGGCAGGAAGCATCTATGTAAGGTCATTTTGTCTTGATCGGACAACAAACATGGCCGCCATGGGCAATTGTTGTTTCTGATTGGCTGAGTTTTCAAAAATCTTCTCCTCTGAAACTGCTGGGCCAAATGGAACAAAACTTGACAAGTAGCATATATGGGAGGTCCTTTATAAAATTTCCTCATTTTGTCCTGATCGGAATACAAATATGGCCACCATGGGCAGTTCTTGTGTTTGATTGGTTGATATAAAAATGAGGATTTTTTTTCTCTGGAACTGCTTGGTCAAATGGAATGAAACTTGACAGGAAGCATCTATGGGAGGTTCTTAACAATTTCTTTATTTCATCCTGATCGGAGTACATATATGGTCACCATCGGCAGTTCTTGTTTCTGATTGGCTAATATAAAAGAATCTTCTCCTCTGAAATCGCTTGCCCAAATGGAACGAAACCTGACAGGAAGCATATATGGGAAGTCCTTTATAAATTTTCTTCATTCTGTCCTGATTGGAATACAAATGTGGCCGCCATGAGTAGTTCTTGTTTCTGAATGGCTAATATAAAAAAATCTTCTCCTCTGAAGTTGCTTGGCCAAATGGAACGAAACTTGACAGAAAGCATATGGGAGGTTCTATACAAAATTTCCTCATTTCGTCCTGATCAGGCAACAAACATGGCCGTCATGGGGAGTTCTTGTTTTTCATCGGTTGGTTATCTTCTTCTTTGAAACTGCATCTGTTGGAGGTTTTTTACAAAGTTTCCTCATCTTGTCAAGATCAGGCGAAAAACATGGACGACATGGGCAATTCTTGTTTCTGCTTGGTTGATTTAAAAAAAATTTTTCTCTTAAACTGCTTGCCCATATAGAGCCAAACTTGACAGAAAGTGTCTATGACATATAAAAAAAATCTACAGAACCGCAGAATTGCTTGAAACCAAACATGGTCTGAATGATCCTCTTAAGATGCTCACCAAGTGTTGTTACTGTGGTGCCGATCCCTAATTCAAAATGGCCTTCAGCAGAGGACTTAGGTTAACATAAGACCCTATGGGAAATACAGCCAAAAATCTTCTGGAGAACGACCAAATTTTAGAATATGCTGACCTGTAAGTAGATGGACCTTGATGAAGAAACTTTGGTTCCTACAAGGCTTACCACACTTCATAATGATAGGGAGAAGTGACTTCTCTCTTTGAGATACATTAATAAAAATGGCTTTCATGCCATGTGAGCAATACAGGCTCAGCCCTCTGAGCCTCTAATTTAAAAATGTTTTCGGGTGTATATCAGTAAGATCTAATTACTGTGTAAAAATCAGACAAATCTGGATGTATGCCATTTTGTATCATCCCACCTTAAAGCTAATATGATAAAAAAAAAATCTATAGTTGCTAAGTAAAATTCCAAAAATAATAGTCTAAGATACTTTCAGAAAATTTACCGAAATTGGAATCATATAATTTGAAATCCATACAATCCAAACTAGTGCTATTGCTATATTGATTTTAAATATATGTGGTTGCTAAGTAGAAATCTCAAATAAAGTAGTCTTTGAGTCTTTCAGGAAATTTATGAAAATTGAAATCACATATATTTGAAATCCAAATGTACCTGATAAGTCTTTAAGCTAATATGATAGAAAAAATAATGTATAACTGCTCAGTAAAATTCCAAAAATAATACTCGTAGACACTTTTAGGAAATTTAGTTGGAATCACATATTTTTGCTGATGTGATCCAGAAAATACATGCTTTCTTGTCAAAAATCAAAATTAAATTGTCTTTGAGAATTCCAGGAAATTTACCAAAGTTGGAACACATCTTAAAACAATTCCAGAACCTTCAGCACAATCTACATAAGGTGGTACAATTACTGAGTCAACTTTCAGTCCCATATTCCAAATAACATGAGAGGAGTTGTGTGACAAAGGAATAATGTATCCTTAGGCTACCTGTGTACCCCGGCCCCCATTGGCACTATTCAAATTCCGAAACATTTGGCACAATCTAAATTGGCAGGTCAATTACTGAGCTAACTTTCAGTTCCATATTCCAAATAACGTGAAAGGAGTTGCGCGACAAAGGTATAATGACCCGAAGGCCACAGGTGTATCCTGGCTCCCAGGGGCACTATTCAAATTCCAAAACCTTTGGCACAATCTACATTGGCAGGGCAATTACTGAGCCAACTTTCATATTTCTACATCCAGTGGTTACTGAGATTATCCTGGACATTACTAACGTATGTACACCAAACAGCAAAACTTAATCCTCGCGCTTCACCGAAGCATGGGGATAATAAAATAAAGATATTCAATGTTTAGAATTATTCAATCAATTTGTATTTCTTTATACTCATAGAAACAAAGTATAACATTTCACATTGTTGTGAACAAAACCGTCTGTCACCTGCTAAACATGTTTATTACAAACAATTAGACGAGATACCTATCATTCATTTGTTCAATTGTTTATGGCTTCATTGAGGTGCTTCACAGGTAGATCGTGGTTATTCTTAAATAACCACATCTAAATTGACACCTTGTGAAAGGAATTCCTTATTATATAGAAAGTGCTGTCAATTTTATGTAGTTGGGATACATTGAAAATTTTCAATGTCTTACCAGTGAAAAAAAATGGAAAAGTCCTAAGTTCACGATTGCACAGTTAATATTGTTTTTAAGGAATTCCGTATTTGGAAAGATTGAAAATCGTTCCTTTGCCATCGGCCTCCAAAACCGAAAGTGGCCTTTTCGATGCCATCGGACATTAGTACATATAATGTAGTTCCAATGATGACAGCATTTTTTTTTAAATTACGAGTACTTTATTCTTGTTGATAATATCTGAACTAATATTTTTAATTAACATAATCTTTGTTATTTACCGAAATTTCCAAGAAAATAAAATGAATGTCCAAACATTATTTCGAAGACATGACGTGCGGCGGATGATTATATCAAAACAAATCTACGCAGATACAGCTTCCAGTTACATTTCCACTGAGTGCTTAGATGTATATACAGATATAGAAGACTTTTACATTCATAGTTTTATTTTAATGATTATCGATTAATAAAAAGTATTATGTTGCTTTTATAAATTTTAACGAATATTCTTTTTGGATTGACCCTTTTAAATTATGCATGTTTTGAACGTTCAGCCATTTTGTATTTTGGTCTGAGAAACATGCTGTATGCATTTAAGTTACTCATTTGAATTGTTTATTATAAAAAAATCAATCTGCCAAACCTCTGCTTAAATTTCCATTGATAATTATGTATACCACAATTTCAAAATATTGACAGTGAAATGGATCAAGAATTTAATAGTAGAATGGATAAATAGTTATTTCGGGAACCCAAAAATAACTCCGGGAACATTGACAAGGTGGAAAAAAACTTGCATGTGCATGATTTACATAATCGTTTATCTAGATAAACTTGGATTATTTGGAGTTGAAATTTGAAAAGCAAGAATGAATGTTTAATCTTTTCTCTATGTATAACAGACTTGTATTGTCAACCTGGAGGGCGATGAAGTAAAACTCAAATAAAACTTCGTCAAAACTACAAAAGCGAAGTTTGAGTTGACCATACATTTAATTACTCGCATGATCCATTTCAATGGTCCAAATGGCGAATATGACAGCCGATATTTTAAGAAAAGTCCGACTCGTGAGGTGAAAATAAAATCCATGCTTCCATTTTTTTTTTTCAATTTGTAATCAAAGAGAAATAATCTAATAAAAAAATATGGGTAAATTTCGGCCTGCTGACAACTCGAACCACGGTAAGTCGGACCGGAATAACAATAATTTAAAAACAATGAGAGAGATACTGTGAATGAAGTAATGATTCGTTTTTATGAACTTCTTTATGTTGACTCTGTTGTACACATTTTGTAGACTGGCTTAGAAGGCTTGCAAGTTAAATTCGCCTTAACCTAGTTGAACTGTAAATCAGAGAATGACTCTTAATTTCTTTAAAAAAACATTAGAATAAGACTAGCTCTTCAAATAAAAACTTAATCAGTGCCGATTGGTGCTTTGGAACGTCATGTAATGACTTCCCCCCGTCTCCCTCCACTTCTTATTAGCTTCAGGGAAAAAAGTCATTTCTCCCTGTCATCCTGAAGTAGGCCGCTGAGCCCTGGTCCAAAATACATTAAAACTAACATTTTTGACACATTTCCGTCCATGTTTAGAAAATACAGCCATTTTGATTGTTTACCTTCTGTTCCATTCACGTATAATAGGGCAGCGAGTAATCATCCGTTCTTGAGAACATGTCAAAATTAATTGTGCATTTACTAATGTGACGATTATTTCTTTAATAGACCTATTATTGGAGAAAAACCTTATGATTATCCCAGACATGCACGTGAATCTAATTTTTTAAGTCATTTCAAGTAAAATTACGGTCAAATACGTGTAACATAATTTAGCAAAATGTATAACTTAAACACATTGAACTCTTATTGAAAATTATCTTCGGAAAACGTATACACTCACTGTAATTGATCCCATATAGCAGAGATAATATCTGTGATAAAGTTATGCCTCCCCTTCATAGAAGGGAGACATATTATTTTTGTAGTATTTATGTCACCCCAGACGTAGTCGGGACGACAGATTGTTATTGTTCCGTTTTTGGGTTTTTTTTTTTCTTCCACCTAATTTTGTCCGCACGAGTTCTCAGACATGACTGGACCAATCTTTATGAAACTTCACAATAATGATGATCACCAAGTCTAGTTGTGCATGTAACATTAGAAAATTTCAAAATGGCTGCCATTGCCATGGAAACGGAAAAAGTATGAACATTTTTTAAGTCTTTCATATCTCAAAACTGCACCATAGAATTTCATGAAACTTTGTACTTCTCTAAAGTATAAGTAGAAGAACATGTTCATGGAAAAAAAATACGATCGGTTGGATAAGTTTGGCGGCCATTTTGAAAAATGTTGTAAAAATGACGGAAAAATGATTGATTGATTGAATATTGTTTAACACCGAGTTGGCGATATTGCAGCCAATATCACGGCGATGAAAAAATGAACATTGTCTGATTTCAATGAAAATTGATATCTAGGCTAAATTTGGGGTGGTGAACAAGATATGAGTACAATCATCAAAATACAAACATTTTCAAAATGACTGCCGAGGGCGCAATTACAATTCTAGTTCTTCTTCTTATTCTTCTCAGCGAAGCTTGTCCGGGCCATTACTCTTTTGTCTTTTGACTTAGGCTTATACCCTTTGGTATGTGTGTGTATTACCATGAGGGGGTGTGTCACATACCATTATGGCCTTCATTTGGCATTGACCTTTGACCTCAAGGTCAAATTATGACTAAAATGATAGTATTTCCTTGTCTGGGTTTAAACTTTTTGGTCTTTTGACCTAGGCTTATACCCTTTGGTATGTAGGTGTATTACCAGGGAGGTGTCATGTACCATTATGACCTTCATTTGACCTTGACCTTTGACCTCATGGTCAAATTATGACTAGAATTATAGTATTTCCTTGTCGGGGTTGCAACATTTTTGTCTTTTGACCTAGGCTTATACCCTTGGGTATGTAGGTGTATTACCACGAGAGTGTGTTTCGTGTACCATTATGACCTTCAAGGTCACAAAATTATTATTTTTATCCTAGAGGTAAAGATTGATCTAGAATAAAGTGAAGGGGAGACATGTTTTGGTTTGCAAAACAGTTCCACCTAGTTCCATTTGAAATTATACACACCTACAGTTGCAATCTGTCCAATGGTGATTTCCATCACTTTGATTCATTTGAACTCCTCGATCTTTTTCCTGCAATTCTGTTGAAATGCCACGAGTGACCTTAAAATCACACCTGTCTGTCAAAATATGTATGTATCCCGAGCTCTGCAAGTAGGGAATAATGTTCCTTGCTGGAAAAGAATAAAAAATCACTTCCGATCCATTTTTGTCTATATCTGTTATCGTTTTTAAGATATAAGGTGACAAGCTAATTTTTGAAACTTTTTAATTCTTTATCCGATTTGAGGAATTTTTTTTAAATGATTCCTCACGAAAAAACTTTAAAAAGGTTACTGCAGATTTTTTTTTGTATCTTTCACTGTTTCCAAAATAAGAGGGTCATACCATGATAAGATCATTGATGCTTATCACATATCCTTACATTTTTATATGTATATTGCATTTTGCCTTGCCCATACATAAATGAATGAAAATGAAAGAGAAAAATCCTGTTGTTATTGACCCCAGTGGATAAAAGGTCGTCAAGGTACCTTACTAAGAGAAGAAATTTTGTTTCAGGATGATATCTATCAAAAGATGACACTGATTTCGTTCTGTGAATTTGCGGGTGTGGTATAGTGTAATTTTTAAAACTGTTAACCCGTCCATCTCAAATTTAAATGTAAATATACTGTATATTTTTGTTAACAAGTTAAATTCATTTTTGCAGGGTATTGCTCCTGGCTCGGGATTATGACTGTCCATTTGTTTTTTTTTTCTTTTTTGTAGGTGTTCTTGTTTTCAAAAGAAATTAAGAATTATCTTTCTTTATAGATAGACTTAATTTTATTGGGTGAATATGTAACTCAGATATTTTTTCATTATTAATGTGGTGTTTATCTTTTAATTATTTTATTTTCTATCCTTACATATTATACATCTTATTGTAGATTTAATATAATATTGATACAAGGAAGACATCAATGTATCACAAATAATATTGTAATAATAGATATTATTTCATTTGCTTGTTCAAGAATTTAAAAAAAATTCTTGTTTTGTTGCAATCATTTCATATAAATATGATTCAAACTTCAAGTCTTTTTTATTATTTTTATTTAATGAAACCGAATTCATTTTAGTACACCATACAATAAAATCAGTTCTCATTAATGGTTCAGTAATATTGGGATAAATCTCTGTCAATGCAGCATGTCGACAATCAAAAGTTGATCAAATGGGACATTGTATGACTGTAAAAAATCACGATTTTCAAGTAAACTCTCCATTTAGTATGCATAAACTTTATACGAAAAATTTACCAATTTCAGTCTCTGAAAAACAAATAATTTGTTGAATACAATGAGATATCAGTTACTTCGTTTGGGAGACTTCTAACAGTTCACTATTACAGTTATTACTCGTTATTCATCCATTTCATATAAATTGTGAACCTAAGATGCTTATTTGTATTTTCAAATAGTTAAAAATATTACAAAAAGTCAAAATCCATCTCTGAAATGGCAAAATGTTTATTTAATTTAAAAAGATAAAACACTTAAAGACTTACAATTATCTATTATTTCATATGACTTGTGCATAAACAAGAAACATTGGAGATATGTAAGAGTAAACCCTGTTCAAGCTTAAGACGATGCTAAAGACAGACACAAAGGGTGTGCATATCTTTTCAATTATGGCCATTGTTTCTTGTATAAGTTTTTTGGCTGATTTTTGTTGGATAAATTATTGGCGGATTAGCATAAATGTTTATGCTAATTTGGCTGAATTTATCTTCTGATGGTGAACTGCTTTGGAATTAACCCAGCAGAATTAGACGTTGTGCTGCATTGATTGGTTATCCTTCAATGTTTTCTTGTCAAAAAGTTGTCTGTTGACCAATTGCCAGTTGATGTTGAATTTGCTAATTTGTATATGAAAAGCTATGACAAAAAATCAGCCAAAAAACTATTATCTTGTTTGTTTTTTAGCTCACCTGGCTAAAAGCCAGGGTGAGCTTTTGCCATCACTTTGCGTCCGTCGTCCGTCGTCCGTCCGTCGTCTGTCGTCCGTCGTCCGTCCGTCGTCTGTCGTCCGTCGTCCGTCCGTTAACTTTTCACATTTCAATCTTCTTCTAAAAAACCACTGAACCAAATGGAACCAAACTTGGCAGCAATGTTCCTGTGAAGGTCCTTTACAGAATTTGTAATTTTGGTGCTGATCGAATATTCGACATGGCTGCCAGGCCCAATAATGTGTTCTGATTGGCTGAAATTTCAAAAATCTTCTTGTTTTAGTGACCCACTGAATGGAATGAAACCAAACATGGCATGAATATTCTTTATGAAGTGCTGACCAAGTGTTGTTACTTTGTAGCTGATCCATCATCCAAGATGGCCGCCAGCGGGGAACTTAGTTTAACATAGGACCCTATGGGAAATGCATACAAATGACTTCTTTTAGAGAACCACTGAATGGAATGAAAATAAATCTGGCATGAATGAACCCTAATAAGGTGCTGACCAAGTGTTTTGACACTTTGTAGCCGATCCATCATCCAAGATGGCCGCCAGAGGGGGACTTAGTTTAACATTGGACCCTATGGGAAATGCATACAAATGACTTCTTTTAGAGAACCACTGAATGGAATGTAACAAAACATAGCATGAATGTTCCTTATGAGGTGCTGACCAAGTGTTGTTACTTTGTTGCTGATCCATCATCCAAGATGGCCGCCAGAGGGGGACTTAGTTTAACATAGGACCCTATGGGAAATGCATACAAATGACTTCTTTGAGAGAACCGTTGAATGGAATGAAACCAAACATGGCATGAATGTTCGTTATGAGGTGCTGACCAAGTGTTGTTACTTTGTAGCCGATTCATAATCCAAGATGGCCGCCAGCGGGGGACTTAGTTTAACATAGAACCCTATGGGAAATGCATACAAATGACTTTTTTTAGTGACCCACTCAATGGAATGAAACCAAACATGGCATGAATATTCCTTATGAAGTGCTGACCAAGTGTTGTTACTTTGTAGCTGATCCATCATCCAAGATGGCCGCCAGCGGGGAACTTAGTTTAACATAGGACCCTATGGGAAATGCATACAAATGCCTTCTTTTAGAGAACCACTGAATGGAATGAAACTAAATCTGGCATGAATGTTCCTTATGAGGTGCTGACCAAGCGTTGTTACTTTGTAGCTGATCCGTCATCCAAGATGGCCCCAGCGGGGGACTAAGTTTAACATTGGACCCTATGGGAAATGCATACAAATGACTTCTTTTAGAGAACCACTGAATGGAATGTAACAAAACATAGCATGAATGTTCCTTATGAGGTGCTGATCAAGTGTTGTTACTTTGTTGCTGATCCATCATCCAAGATGTTTAGAAGTCTATCAGAAAATTGTAAAAAAAATTCTGAATGGTCACAACTTGACCACATATTCAAAAATAATAATGATAAGCTATTGTAAGACTACACTAAGATGACCTGTTTTTAATTTTAAATACTGTGTCAAATTTCCAAAATCACATTAGATACAGGTGAGCGACACAGGCTCTTGAGAGCCTCTAGTATTGAATACAAGAAAACAAAAATTTAAGGGCAGATTTTAAAACCGATGAAACCTGGTACCGAGTTAATTTTTTATTATTCAAATTGCAAAATATAGCTCCATCTAGCTTTCAAATAAAGAGTCAAATTTTTTATTGGTGAAATGACAGAATTGTTACAAGAATGAACCACTAACTTTGTTGTATTACCAAATTAATCTGTTTTTGATGAAGGTAGACTTAAATTAACTATATATTGTTCAAAATCTATAGAAATATCTCAAATTCTTAACATGTGCCGTTCGCAATTTTTTGACGCAGCAAATTCACCAACCTTTAGAAAATCAAAAAATGCTAAAGGATAGCAAGCACCAAAAAGTGATCCTTCGTATTGTGAACTACAAACTTTTGGCAAAACATTTATAATACTCTCTAATATTTCAAAAGTAATGGGCTTTCTAGCATCAATTCTCTTGTTGATACTCGCCATACTAGATAACATTTTTGTAATAATTAATGATTTAATGGTATATAGCAAACCCATCATTTTCAGTTTGAAGCTCAATCCAGAAATATATGATTTAGCAGTAGATGACCCGTATTTCAATTTCTCCAAGTAAGAAGTAAAATTGATAATATCTGATAGAGGCATTGGCCACGTATTCTGAAGATTATACGATAATCTAATTTTTCAAATGCTGTTAAAGCCGATTCATATACCTTCCATGAATTTTTTGAAATAGAGTTATCTATTAAACATATATATTCTAAAAAACTCGTATGGAACCATCGTCGATGAGGAATCCACCTGTGGTACTAATTCTCTGAATTTCTGAAATTTAGCATATGATAAAGCATCCAACAATGCACTTCTTATTATAGTCATGTAAGTGAATAAATCAGATGACATATTAACATGTTTTTCAACTAACATTTTTGCATAGTTCAAAAATGCATCAGTCCAGCTATCTATGTCGTCAACGCTTTTATGTTTGACAGCTTTGTTTACTTGGCTTACAATTAAACGCTCATTATCTACACTTATACAATTACTTTGCGTTTCATTTGGAACAGAAAAATTATTTTTCAATAAATTAGCTAAATTAACATAATCCATATTCCAGATTTTTTATACGCCCGTCAAAATTTTGATGGGATGTATTATGGTATACAAATGTCCGGCGTCCGTCTGTCCATCTGTCCGTCGTAAACATGTCGCGCCGTAACTTGAGAACAACTCATCCAAATTTCACAAAACTTAACATAGTTGTTTCTTATGATGGTCAAACAATCTGTATACTTTTTGGTGAAAATAAGATTAAAACTTTGAGTTACGGGACTTTTAACTAAAACAGAAGTGTGTTTTTTTTCACATGTTCATTGTTGCGCCGTATCTCAAAAACGATTTATGATTATTGCTTAAAACTTTACACACTTCTAGAGTTATATTAATCTAAAGATCTGTATACTTTTTGGTGATGATTCAAAAATTTTATTTTAGAGTTATTGAGTTTTTTGTAAAAAAAAAAAGGGGGGGGGGGGTTTCACATGTCGCGCCATATCTCAAAAACGATTTATGATTATTGCATAAAACTTTACACACTTCTTAGTTATATTAATCTGAAGATCTGTATACTTTCGTGATGATTATTTTATTTTTGAGTTATTGAATTTTTATTGAGCTTTTTGTTAAAAAAGGTATTATTTTTTGGTCACATTTCGCCCCGTACCTCTATTGCTTAAAAGTTTACACGCTTATGTTTTGCCAGGTTTCCATATACATCCCACCAGCAGCTCCACTAAATAAAGGATGATTCCAAAAACATTTATTATGTTTTTTTCACAAGACGACGGGTGTATCATGCTCTTGTGGCACTGCTGTTTATTCCTTCATGCTTTGTGAAACAAAAATATTTAATTCATTAGAAAAAGGCATCAGTAATGGTTCAGAACTAACATCAGACTTAGCAGGTACTACATATAAAATTTCCTCACCACTAATTAGGTTTGAGCCAGTCTGGACTGCCTGTGAACTTTGCTGTTGATGTACGACTGGTTGCTTTGGTCCCACTTGTTGTAAATTTTGAAGTTCTTGTAGTTCAGGTGGCCGTGGTTGCACCGGCTGAGGATTTTGCTGTACCTGTTCCTGTTGTATATATTGAGGCCCTTGTTGTGGTGGCTGCTGTTCTCGACACGGATGTTGTCTTTGCTGTTGTCTTTGATTGTTACACATTCTCCGCGGATTGATATCGATGTTTTCAACTGCTTCCTGTGGTTGTGGAACACGGTTGTCGATAAGCAATGGCATTGTCATTCTGGGGTCGTCTCCTCACTGGTCTGGCCCTAAGCATCTTTAAAAGTGAATATTTCCTATGGCACAAATTAGTAATTCAATTTGAAGTCCGCCGTTGACTGTTCCAAAAACGCTTTGTGTAAAGACCAATTATTTTTCATCAATTTATATCAATACTTCGGGCCTCACATTATGCACGTTTATCATGCAATTAAGTTTAAAAAGAAGAACACCCTTTCAGTGGAAGAATTACCTGTATAGGCATTCTATAATCAGTGGATTTCAAAAGAAAGATAAATTCAAGCTAGAAAATGTGGATTTGCAATTCAATGAAATAAATTAATGTAATACTTAGAATATTAAATTTGAGTATTACTGGTAAATTGAAGGTAATCTTTATCAGTAATAAACTATATGTACTATCACAACATACCCTCATTAGTATATTTATATAAGGGATTAAAAGTGGGAGAATCAGAAATATTTATTATGATTCAGAAACCATTGCACACTTACTCTTGATTTTGGGGTAGACCCCAAATTCTATGTGTATTATTTACGATCTACTTAATTAATTGAAATATTAAAATTAGTTTAGTGGGTTGTTATGACACATCCACAACAAAATGATTGGCAGTCACAATACTGTGATTAGATAGACAACAAGTGTGAAATTATTTCACAGACAGATAGGTTAATGATCTCTCATATACAAGAAGAGTGGCTTGGACAAGTAATTGTAATATTCAACATAATTTCAATATTTATCAAGCAGTAAACACTAGGGGGTCTCCTAAATTTTGTTCACAGGTAAATTGTTAAATGCATGTCATTTAATTACACCCTAAGGATAAATTCATACTATTTGAAAAGCAAAATACATACTATTTAGCTTCACTTATGAGAATTTACTAAATCTGTTAATATTTTTTTTCAATTGTTCTGAACTGGCGCTAGCGAAGCGGCAGGGATAATGTTTTGCTGTTAGCCGTACTTACGTAATGTCCAGGATTATCTCCGGAACCATAAGACTTTTAAGAGAGAGAAAACTGAAACTTTGATCATTGTTAGCATTGTTGATGTAAATTGTGCCGAAGGTTTCGGAATTTTGGAATTTGCCCTTAGGGCATAATTATTAGCAAAAAACAGATTTCGCGATATCCAGTTAATAGTGAAATCTTCTAAACTATTTGGACTATAATGCTGAAACTGAAACCATGACTAGTATTACATATGGCAAATTCAAAAGTGGCATGAGAATTTTTCTGACTCGCCTGGGGGCATAGCAACAAGAGAGTTCAAAAATCCCAAAATCGATTGTCACAGAACTCCTCTTACACCCTAAGCGGTACAAACATAAAAAAGGTGCATTACTAGAACTTTAAAAGTTGTCTGTGTCGGAAGGTTTTTGGAATTTTGAAATTTGCCCTTTGGGCAGAAAAAATTTTCTGGAAGAGTCTCAGAGTTATTAATTTTTGAAAATTACCAATCAACCATACTATCAGACACTAGCAGAATAATAGCTGTTAAATGGAATATTTTGATTTTTATCAATAATTCCAACTTTGGTAAATTTCCTGAAAGACTCTAAGACCTTCATTTTTCAGAAAAAGTATCTAGCAACCATGCATATTAATAACCATTAATATCATTAGTGTTAAAGTTAATTACCATTCAATTTCCAAAAATGGAATTCCAAATTTGGTTAATTTCCTGAAAGACCCTTAAGACCTTCATTTTTTGGAGATTTATCTAGCAACCATTCATATTAATTACCATTAATATCATTAGAGTTAAAGTTACCATTCAATTTCCAAAAATTGAATTCCAAATTTGGTTAATTTCCTTAAAGACTCTAAGATCTGAATTTTTTGGAAAAGTACCTAGCAACCATACATATTTGTTTACAAAAAAGCAACAGCTGTACAGGGAATGATTAAATTTCCAAAATTAAATATAATATTTGGATTTCAAAAAAATAACTCCAATTTTGGTAAATTTACACTTAATTAGCAAAACATGTCATCATCAAAACAGTTCACTACATGTATTTACATTATCAAAAAGCTAAGTATGTTGTGAAACAGCTCATGTGACAATAGATAACAAGAAAAATAAATGGAAATGGTGAGCTGTCAAAAGGGGCATAAAATGACTAAAGTCTTGCTCGGGGTTTCAAAGAGTCAACACCTTTTCATTTTTATTAGCTCACCTGTCCTAAAACTTTTTCAAAGATCTCTTCTGAAACCACTGAACCAATTACAGCCATAATTAGTCTGAATGTTCTAGATTAAAGTTCATATTTTATTTTCTTGTCCGTCGAGAAACATGGCCGTCATGGCTAAAAATGGAACATAGGGGTAAAATGCAGTTTTGGGTTTATATCTCAAAAACCAAATCATTTAGAGCAAAACTGTTCAACAGGTTGAGATCTACCAGCCATGAAATTTACAGATGAATCGGACAGCCCTTTGTTTGGTTATTGCCCCTGAATTGTTAATTTTAAGGAAATTTTGCAGTTTTAAGTTGTTATCTTGAATATTGTTATAGATAAAGACAAACTGTAAACAACAAAAATGTTCAGCAAAGTAAGATCTACAAATAAGTCACATAACCAAAATCGTCAATTGACCCCTTATGGGAGTTTTTGCCCTTTAAAGACAATTTTTCACATTGCTAAAAATAGAACATAGGTGAAAATGCACTTTTTGGCTCATATCTCGAAAACTTAAGCAGTTAGGGCAAAACTGACAAGTAGTAAAAATGTTTATGAGGTGAACCAATTTTTGGGTTATTGCCCCTGAATTGTTAATTTTGTGGCAATTTTGCAGTTTTAGGTTATTAGCTTGAATATTATTATAGATAAAGACAAACTGTATACAGCAAATATGTTTAGCAAAGTAAGATCTACAAATAACTCAAGATGACTATAATTGTCAATTAATCCCTTATAGGAGTTTTTGCCCTTGAAAGATTATTAACATGTAAACAGAAATTCTAATGTAACACTGTATGTAACGTCTATTTTGATTGGATGACGTCCAAATTTTCACGGCATCAATTACACAATTGATGGTGTGAAATTTGCAAGGCATGCGCACTTGTATTTTTGGGATTTTAAAATCGTATTTTTAACGTCTTTTCGTACAGTTACATTAGAATCGAGATAACAGTATTGTATTTTAAAATTTCACGGCATCAATTGTCGATTTGATGGTCGCAAATACCCGTTTACTGGCTCCGCTGACGCGTCGCCAGTAAACTCAATTTGCGACCATCAAATCTCCAATTGATGCCGTGAAATTTGAAAATACAATACAGTTATCTCTTAAATAATAGTCTGACATTGTCACTGATGTTTAGGGCATTACTTGAAATAAATTAAATGGTAGCTGTAAAAGTAAAAGGAGCATCAAGGGTCAAGGTCATTGAAAAATTCCATAGCAGCCCATGAGAAAGTCCCTAGCAACCATATATATTTCGGTTAAGGACCTTATAATTTACCTCTACAAGTCAAAAAGAAATGTCAAGGGTCAAGGTTATTAAAAAAGTCCCTAGCAACCATATATGGGTTCAGGACCCTACAGTTTACCTGTTCCAGTCAAAATGGAAGGTCAAGAGTCAATGCCATTGAAAAAGTCCATAGCAACCGATAAAAAAGTCCCTAGCAACCATATATATTTGGGTTAAGGACCTTATAATTTACCTGTACAAGTCAAAAAGAAAGGTCAAGGGTCAAGGTCATTGAAAAAGTCCATTGCAACCGATGAAAAAGTTCCTAGCAACCATATATATTTGGGTTCAGGACCCTACAATTTACCTGTTCAAGTCAGTATTAAGGACAAAATTGCAACAGTATACATTAAATAGCAAAAATAATCATTGATGCAAGATCTACTGATACACAAAAGATAACAGGTGAGCGATTCAGGCTCTTGGGAGCCTCTTGTTTTTTACATGCTCGTAATCAAGAACATATTGGTCGAAACATTGGGTATTTTTAACTTTTTAGTTTGATTATTGTTGTTTTTTTACGATTTTATATTTGGTTTTGTTCAGCTTGTGTATTTCGTATATTTTAGTCGTTTTATGCCCCTTTTGACAGCTCACCATTTCCATTTATTTTTCTTGTTATCTATTTACATTATCAATGTATGATATCATAATCAGTCACACTTCATTTAACATTATGACTATATCTCACCTGTCCAATTCATTACTAAAGTTATTGTCACATCTGAGTACAGGTATAATTCCTTTAGAGCATTTAATTTTGTGATTAACACAACAGTGGCGCGGGGATATGCAGTGTGGCTGCCGTGTTTCATTTCTAGTTAAAATTTATCTTTAGATATGAATATTTTTGGTTAATGAGGTTTGCCGAAGTCAAAATTAATAAACGACATGGATTAACTTGTGATTAATGCAAGTCACATATTAAATATATATGACATACTAAATCTAAACATTATTATCCAAATTAGATATCATTACATAACAATACACATTTTCTATGACTAAAAATATATTACATTATTGGCTTTCTTGGGGCTACTCATTCATTGAAAAATATTTAACTTATAAAATGTTTTTAACCTAAAATACAAGTAAATTGAAAATGCCTTAGAGAATTATTAAAATTCTGTGAATACTTGTACAAAAAAGTTAAAGATAAATTACATAACAATGCTAGGGAGATCCCTGCAGCAAACTTAAAATTGTATGAAATGTTCACTTGGGGAGATCCCGGCAGGAGACTCTGGGGAATTCCCATTAGAGTAAACTTAATACATTAAAATATATAATTGTTCCTGGGGAGATTCCAGCAGGAATTAACCTATCCTTGGATGTGTCCTTGTAAAACTAAAAGTAATAGTCTTGTTCTAAATAGCCGAAGTCAGTAGGAGTTGGCAATTTGGGAATGAGCAATTTGGGTTCGGCAAACTGGGAATCAGGTAAAATATCCGATCTCAGAAAAATTCGGCAATATGGGATTCGACAAATTGGACTTGGCAATCTGGAATCGGCAATTCGGGATTCGGCAGTCTGTTAAAACTCATAGTCATAACCCCCCCTCTAGGAATGCATTCCTAATAGAAGCTAAAAATAAATAGGAATGCATATGCCTAAAAATAGATTCACTGTGAACTGTCTTCTGAACTCTCCTAGAAAGAAGATACATGGTGCTGTGTATAAACTGTAATGTAATAAATCAAATTCCCTTATAATTTTGTAATTATTGGCCTGTTTCCACCATATACTAGTAATGGCCATCTGTAAATGTTAACATGCTGTGGAAAAATCCTTATTTTTAGGATAAATTTTGTAGGTTGTAATGTCACCACCTACATTTTTATCAGCAAGATGGCCTACTTTGTAGTACTTTATGTCATAAAACAATTTGTTTACACATTTATTACTGTAAATATTGGAATGGCGTTTGCAATAGGTATGTTAATTTTGGAGCAGATTAGTCCTATCCCTTAAATATGAGAATTCTCTCTTACCTGTTCAGAAGTCAGCACCATTTGATAAATTTTCTTATAGTTATTCCCCTTGGAACATTAAAAATGCAGAAAATTGACTGTGTAAGCACTCTCATGTCTATATTTCACTACAGATTTAAATGAAATTTATGTCAAAGGTTAATATCAGCATTCTCTGTGTTGAGTTTTGAAATCAGCAATGACGGATTAACAAGACGGACAATTGTTCCGAGACAATTGTAAATTTAGTCTTTCCTTTCCAAAAATTTCAGAATATTAAATAACTTTGGTGAAAAAAGAAAAAAGAATTGATACAAAAATCACCTATAAACGTTTTTAGACGTTTTTCTGTTAGATATTCATTTTGTGATCAATTCACCCTTTTCCAAAAACCAGATGATAGGGGCAGATAATCCAAATTTACGTGAGAAACTTCTTTTAGCTGCAATAGATTGTACAGTGAAAATACGTATGGGCTGATTTAAACATAATTTTTATAAACATAAACAAATTTTGTTTTGAATAATTGAAATATTTTACTCCTTGCTTATGAGTTTTTTAGGTATGAAAATTAGTTTAAATGAGAAAATTAAGCTTTAAAAAGGCATATACATGCTTGAATAATGAGTATGTTCATTTAAAACTGAATATTTTATTGATCAAATAGCTTGTGATGTTATGTCAAAATGTGTTTGTTGTTTGTATCATAAATTTTCCATCTTTTTTGTTCCAGTTGATTCGTGTTACGGTGGGTGTTACACCTGAGTTTACCTGTAAGGGAAAAATTATGACATTACACAATCAGCGGGAAATATCTGATTTTGTAATAGTTTTGTGTTTAACTTGAATATATTGACACCAAATAATTTTTAAAAAAACATAGAATATATATTTAATAATAATTCATAGATGTTTGTTTGTTTGTTTAATTGGAGTTTTACGCCATTTTCAGCACATTTGGCTATTTCACGGCGGCCAGTTTTTATTGGTGGAGGAAACCGCAGTACCCGGAGAGAACCACCCACCTTTGGTAGGAAAATTGGCAATCCTTGTCTTTTTAAGATCGGAGTCGAACACACCCCGCCACAGTTGAGATTCGAACTCACAACCTCAGCGTTGACAGGCTGGTGATCATTAGTAGTCATGACGAACTACCTAGACCACTTGACCAACGAGGCCCCCAATAATTCATAGAAGGGTTATACTGGTTTAAGTGGATTTTTTGGCGATTGGTTTCCGGTCTCTTAAGGTCAAGGCGAAGTTATTGAACGCCATCTAGTGTTCATTTGTTTACCGTTTCAAGGGTAACAGCCCCTTGTCATTGTGTTACGTCCCCGGCTGATTGTCTGACGTCGTAGCCATTATGACGTTGACTCCGGAGGAGCTGTGGAGTCGTCGTAAGGTAGAAATAATGGTGTGTTCAGACGTACAGTTATTACGCAATGCAAAACTTTTTCGGAAGGTTTCAAAAAGCATTGTGAGTTCGCATGTCCCTTCATTATCAAAACGCATTCGAAAGCATTATTTTGTCGTGTAAACGCGGCATATTTAGACTAATTCGTTTCAGAATCATACATACATGTGTACGTGTTGTTATTTGTACAGTACATATTATGCAAGTAATTTGCTTAGCTTAAATTTTAGGTATTTATGTACAGTGTATTACATCCATAGTATTAACACGACGTAAGTCAACTTTTTGACACTTAGATCACGGGTACATTGTTATAAATTTACTAAACATCTCAATTTCTGTGAACTACATGTAAGGAAATAACGCGAATGAATATGTGACGCGAAGTTGCGCATATAACATCATTTTTACTTTGATGGAGAAATAAAAAATATCAATCAAGTGAAGACGGTCCTCGTTATCCTTTTGATTAAACGTCTTTGCAGTTTCATCGTTCTCTAGAATTCGCCTTGTATTGGAATTATTTCGTACCGCTTCGGCATTTGAATACTGCGAATTAAACTGAATCGATTGCAAATGTGACCAATATTAGCTTAATTTTATGATCTCATCACACGATCCATTGAGAATGTACATTGTTTTTTATTTTGGTTAATAAGGCCACACAAAATTGATTTTAAGTTCTTTGGATTTTTTAAGGGTAAATATAGGTGCGAGCGAGCAAATTTTTTTTTCTAACGGAACGTTTTTTTCAGGCGCCATTGAATATCTAACTCAAGTGTGACACAACTTTTTATTATTAATATGGATAAGGGGCGAATTTTGAGCTCTTAATTTTAAAATGAAGAGACAAAAAACTTGCAGCTTCAAATCCAACGACCTAAAAATCAATTTGGTTTGGCCTAATTTGTAAGAGATTTAAGGGTGAATATTTCAGCCAAAATAAAACATTATCAGCTACAACTGTGTAAAAAATGTTTCCGTTGTCAATTATCCTTACGGATCTTTACACTCCTGCTTATCTCTCGCATGCAAGATTTTTTTTGTTAGAAGTTTTAATTTTGTGATAACGGCAATATCCTCCAAATTTAAGGCATTTTGAAAAAAAAGATGTTGTTTTCAAATTACGCGGAGTTGGTCAACTTGACACACTTTGATTTTTTTTAATATTTTCACGGAACAATAAGGATACAGTTCATGGCATAACATAAATTTCAGAGCAAGACTTCCATTACATTTTACTATATTACCAAGGAATTTATATTTTTGCAATACAAATCATTCATTGACAACATGACAAATAATAAATAAAATCAGCAACTCCTTACAGAAAGCAAAAAGTAAATAAATATATAAATAAATAAAATGGTCAATAAATAATAAATAAAAATTAATAAAAAATTAATAAAAACATTAAAATTGAAAAATATACATCAGATGAAAGAAAAAGGTTCGTTGTTTGTCCTGTAATTATAATCTGCAATACATAAACGTTATCGAACGCTGGACGTCATGACGTTGCCTAAAAAATCACCAAAATTAGTACCTTGATATCTTCAGCAGCAGATACAATGAAATCAAGCATGGGGACCCCCAAATA
Source organism: Mytilisepta virgata (assembly GCA_028015205.1). Classification (NCBI taxonomy): domain Eukaryota; kingdom Metazoa; phylum Mollusca; class Bivalvia; order Mytilida; family Mytilidae; genus Mytilisepta; species Mytilisepta virgata. The sequence goes on from CM051520.1 coordinate 48,394,221, forward strand.
TTTTTATATTACCAGAAAGCTCGTGGATAAGGCAATATAGTTTTTCAAGAAACTGTAGGGTTAACATCAATGGTTTTAATAGACTTTTTGAGCAAAATTGTCGAAAAATTGACGTTTTCCCTATATATCATATGTTAAAAGTTAATTTCAGAACGCATTTTCTAAGGGTTATAGCAAAAAAATAAGCATGGGTACCCCCCTTTTTTTATTTCATATTCCAATGTATTTCGATTAGCTTTACATACTGACAAAAAATTAGAAGACTGTAGGATACTTTCAATTACTTCGCCTTGACCTTAAAACACCGCAGAGGACCTTCGTTGTGCACAAAAGAGCACAAAGAAGCACAAACGATCACAAAGAAGGTTTCATAAAGTACAAAGGACATTTTTATTTTGAAGAAATTGAATAATAAATAAGATTTGGTGGAAAAAAAGCATAATTGTTATTTTATTGTTGTGTTGTTAAATATTAAATATAATAGATAGTAATAAATAATTACCGGTCGGAACCGGTACGGCAATGAATATTCTTGTTGTATCAAAATAACATATATGATGCGTCAAAGAATTGAAAAGGAAAAGGAAAAACATTAGTTAGCTTGTGTTTGGAAATATAAGCTAGTCTCTCCTGCCCCCAAAAATGTAGTAAACATTCAAATGTCAGCCATAAGGTTTATTTCCATATTTTATCTCGCTTTTTGTCCAGAAAATTAAACGAGACTGAATATGGCAATAAAAACTGAAAAGTCGAATTTGATCTTCTCATGCCCGTCTTCCCTGCTCTTTGCAGATTGAAGTAGACATTCAAATGTCAGCAAAAAAAAGTTCATTAAAGCAGGATGGTTGTTCATTAGAGAGGTCTCTCAAGTCAGGTATTACTGTACTTTCTAATGTGACAGTTGATATTAAATTATAGGTACTTTGTGCTCATAAAACATATCCTTCAAAGCATGTAGTTCTTTGTGCTCCTTTGTGCTTCTTTGTGCATAAAGAAGGTCCTTTGCTGTGTTTTAAGAGACCCATTGATTTCTATTGCTTGTAATCTTGAAATGTTATTTGAACATTTTAATTAAACTAGAACTATCATTAAAAGTTTTGTAATTAGTACCGATTACCTGAAGATCAAAACAAATTTTACGTTTTCATAAACCAGATGAGCAAAACCAGATCATATGGTGAACACTTTCTCTGATTCATTTTAAGCTCACCTGGCCTAAAAGGCCATGTGAGCTATTGCCATCACTTTGCATCTGTTGTCCGTTAACTTTTCACATTTCAATCTTCTTCTCCAAAACTCCATGGCCAATTGAAACCAAACTTGGTGGGGATGTTCATTGGATGGTCCTCTACAAAGTGTATTGATCCAAAATTTAAATGGCTGCCAGGGCCATTTATGCACTCTGATTGGCTGAAATTTAAAAATTATTCTTCTCTGAAACTACAAAAGCAATTGAATTGTTATATTGCAGGAATGATCCTTACATGGTTCTCTAAAAAGTTTGTTTTTCATGCCAATATGAAATCCAAGATGTCTGAAACTACAGAGCCAGTTGGAACCACACTTGGCAGAAATGGTCCTCGGTCATAATTGTGCCAGATTACCCAGAGTGTATAGTTAAACATAGGGCCCTAAGGGAAAATTCATTCAAAATCTTCTTCTCTGAAACGACAAAAGCAATTGAATTGTTATATTGCAGGAATGATCCTTACATGCTCTTCTATAAAGTTTATGTTTTTTGTGCCGATCTGAAATCCAACATGGCCACCACTACGGGATACATTTAACATAGGATCCTATGGGAAATACGTACAAACATCTTCTTGTCAGAAACCATTAGACAAATGGAAGTAATATTATGCTTGAATGATCAGATAATGATCCCTAACAAAATTGATGTTTTTGGTGACGATCAGAAATTCAGAATTGTGTCCGATGACCCAGAATGTCAACAAAGATGGCCACCACAACCGAACTTAGTAAAACAAAGGACCCTGTGGGAAAATTCATTAAAAAATCTTCTTGTTTGAAACCACTAAACCAAACTTTGCAGAAATGGTCCTTAGGTGGTTCTCTTTCAGAAATATGTCCTATGACCCGGATGTCAACAAAAATGACCGTCTCAGCTGAACTTAGTTTAACATAGGACCCTTTGGGAAAATTCATTAAAAAATATTCTGATCTGAGACCAATTGGCCAATTGGGACCAGACTTGGTAACAATGGTCATTAGATGATCCCCTTTCATAATTATGTCTGCTGACCTGTCCTGTCAATCAAGATGGCTACCAAAGCTGAACTTAGTTTAACATAGGACCCTATGGGAAAATTTAATTTGCAGTCACCATACCTTAAACTTGGCCATTTGGACACCAAACTAATACCGCCAATGGTCTCTTTCAGAATTGTGTTTGATAACCTTGAATGTCAACTAAGAAGGCCACCACACCGTGTAACTTTGTTTAACATTGAACCTATGGGAAAACTAGCCTAGATATCTGATACACTTAAACTATCAGTCCTGCTGAAGGTGCACAAGTTAAATACAGGCGAGCGATACAGGCTCTTGAGAGCCTCTAGTTCTCATTCTATTCATCAACTTCAACACCAATAAGACATTTACCGAGTCCATTTATATGTATATATAGAAACTTGTGTATTACCTGACAGACTGCAAACATCAAAAGTCTAAATAGCATGTTTTCAAGAAAAAAGTTTTAAACTCAAATGAAATGTATTCTGTAAGATATAAGGTAAAATATCACATGTGAATGCTTTCAAAGTGTTGAATAACAATAATTATTTTATGATTTATTCTTTAACACCTTTGTGTGGCTCCATTTTCTTTAGGTAGTTTTACTGCCACCATAGAAGGGACCTGTTACCGTTAGTTTTGTATATGCAGGTGACGTGATCAAATACACTGGAAAAAAATGTACATTTTATGTATAACACCTTACATAAGATAAAATTTATAATACCTTATTTAAGATAGTAAAGTTGTTTAAAGATATGAAATAAGTCATACATCTTCTTGTTTTTTATAATTATTAAATAAAAGACTTAAAATTTGAATCTAATAAACAATTTACCTGAATTTTTACATTTTGATGAAATAATAAAATAAAATAAAAATAATTATATCTCATTATATCATTAAATTTCATAATATTTTGTTATTTCTTTAATCATATGTTAGATATTCTTTTCTTTCCATTATCCTTTTTTTCTTTTTATAAATGTGTAAAACGACAAATTTCTTAACATTTTTTGATAAAAGTATAATATATCTTTTTAAATTTTACATTTATTTGTATAACTATTTCTCTAAAGAAAAAAATTAAATGACATTCCTTAGTAGGTTTATAAATTCTAATTGTCATAAAACTTATAATGCATACTCATGTCTTTAAAACTGCATTTTTACCTATATAAACACTTTTTCTCAGCTAGGCACTTGTATATTCAATTATCAAATAGCACTCATCTTCTGAGGTTCACCCATGTGGTATATGTTCATTACAGGTGTTATAATTGATAGTATAAACATGTTTTGTTAAGCCTGCCACCTAGCTAATTATTTCAGTCTTACACTTAAATTTGGATTATCTCCCTCTGATACCGCTAGGGGGATCTTTTTCTGGAAAAACGTGAATTGTACTGTTTTGTACTGAAAACGTCAAAAAACGTCATTAATATGACCTTAAAAAATGACAATTCTAGACATTTTCATGGGTACTAACATTGTAGCAATAATTAACATTCCAATATATTAAATGTCTAAAAACATTTACAGAAATGACCTGAAATTGCTTTAAAAACTTTGAAAAACTCTTAAAAAGTGTGAAAAAGTGCAAATTTCTTTATGTAGGTCATGACTTTGACCTTGTGACCTATTGCAAGGTCATTAGTCACTGAGGTCATTGCAAAAGGCCCCATGTCTTTATCATGTACCATCGTCAAGTTATAAACGAAAAACCTTAAATTTGAATGTTCCAGGGGCATGATTACTCCCATAAGATGAAATCATACAACTGTAACCCAAATGTAACAAAGTTGCATCTGAATGTACTGAACATTTTCACCATTACAGTTCCTTGGCCAACTACAACCATTTCAGGGGGTAGTGATAAGAAGCAAATGTCAAAAATTAGAATGTGACCTTGACCTTTGAATTTGACACTATTTTGAAGGTTACCCAGCGGTGATGTCAAAACGAAAGACCCCATTTCTTTATCATGTACCATTGTTGAGAAATAAACAAAAAACCGAAAATTTAAACGTTCTAGGGGCAATTACTCCTATAAAACCAGAAATCTATGATTACAAAGTTTGCCTCTTTCCCTCACTAATTTTGTTTTGTGGCTGTGTAGCTCCCCGAGATGCACCCTTACAGCAAGTAATATGATTGTAGGTCACTTGGTATTGGAGAACTGAATTCAGACGTAAAACTTAACTTAAGTCATGAAGTGCAATAAGTAGGTAAGAGTGACCTAATTTTGGTGGGAGGCTATGTTACTCCCCGAGATGCACCTTGACACCATGTAATATGATTTTTGTTTTGTATGTTTAGTTGGGGTTTTACGCCGTTTTCAGCAGATTTGGCTATTTTCGCGGCAGCCAGTTTTTATTGGTGGAGGAAGCTGGATTCCCGGAGAGAACCTCGACCTTTGGTAGGAAAATTGGCAATCAAGGTCAATTAAGATTGGGAGTCGAACAAAGGAGATTCGAACTCACAACCTCAGCATTGAGACTAGTGATCATTAGTAGTCATGACAAGCTACCTAGACCGCTCGGCCACTGAGGCCCTTAATATGATTGTAGTTCGCTCGGTATCCGAGAACTGAACTAACGTAAAACTTAACCTAAGTAAATGAAGTGCGATAAATAGGTCCTAATTTTGGTGGGAGGCTGTGTTGCTCCCCGAGATGCACCCTGAAACCAAGAAATATGACTGTAGGCCACTTGGTATCGGAGAACTGAACTCAGGCGTAAAACTTAACCCAAGTCAATGAAGAGTGATAAGTAGGTCAGACTTACCTTATTTTGGTGGAAGGCTCTGTTACTTCTGGAGATGCATTCTCACACCAAGTAGTATGATTGTAGGTCACTTTGTATGTTAAAACTGATTTTTGACATAAAACTTAAAAGCCAGTCAACCATGTAATATGGGTGATATGACCTTCATCTTATGTCACATGGTCAGTCTCTTCATCGTGCACCTACACACAAAAATATATGTCCCTATGTCAGCTAGTAACTGAGAACTGGCTGTGGACCCGCACACGGATGTGGACACCGGGGATACTCCACTAGCCCTTCTCAACTTCATTGAGGCGAACTAATGACATCATGCAACTTTCATCCAAATGTTACAAAGCCTGGTCTCAACGTCCTTAACATTTTCTCCATTACATTTTATCAGCTATCTTTTACCATTTCAGAGGGAGCGATAACGATCAAAAGTCCAAATTTAGAAGGTGTCCTTGACCTTTGACCTTGACCATTTTACTCGGTTGAGGTCATGGACCTTAACTACAAAATGTAAGAAGTTTCATGTTGATATCTCAACTCTTAACTTATCATTTGTTAGAAAGACCAAAAGTGTAAGTCATGTAAAGGGTAATAACTCACATGAAATGTTGTCAGATCCTTTCCCACCAAATGTAACAAACTTGTGCACAGATGAACTGAAGACGTTGCAAAAGGTTTCATGTCGATATCTCTTACAGTTTCGGAGAAGAAGCAATAAGAAGCTTAACAGTGACTGGGGAGAAAACTCTTACATAGTATATAGAAATCCTTAGCAGGGTGAACCCTATATAGCCAATGTCTGACCGAACATTGATACAAAATATCATAATCATGATATGTTGCGAAACAAATCGAAATCTGCCATTGGAAATTTGGAAGACAAAAAAAAAAAAATAACTATCAGAAGAAATACAGAAAGGTCTTTCCATTTAGAAAAGGAAAGACCTTAATTTCCTAAGAGTTCTTATACCCCACGCAACGGATTGTGGAGGGTATAATGTTTTGATCCGTCCGTCCGTCTGTCTGTCCGTCCGTCCGTCAGTCCGTCAGTCCGTCAGTCCTGTTTCTTGTCATCGCAACTCCTCTCAAACCACACAACAGAATTTCACGAAACCTTTTTAGATAATAAGGACATACTATGTAGATGTGCATATCAACAGGAAATTGTGATTCAGTTTTTTTTTCTAGGAGTTACGCCCCTTTGAACTTATTTACTTTAATGTACTACTGCAACAGTTTGTCATCGCAACTCCTCTCAAACCACACAACAGAATTTCACGAAACCTTTCTAGATAATAAGGACATACTACGTAGATGTGCATATCGACAGGAAATTGCGATTCAATTTTTTTCTAGGAGTTACACCCCTTTGAACTTATTTACTTTAATGTACTACTGCAACAGTTTGTCATCGCAACTCCTCTCAAACCACAGAACAGAATTTCATGAAACCTTTTCAGATAATAAGGACATACTACGTAGATGTGCATATGGACAGGAAATTGCGATTCAATTTTTTTCTAGGAGTTACGCCCCTTTGAACTTATTTACTTTAATGTACTACTGCAACAGTTTGTCATCGCAACTCCTCTCAAACCACACAAAAGAATTTCATGAAACCTTTTCAGAAAATAAGGACATACTACGTAGATGTGCATATCGACAGGAAATCGTGATTCAATTTTTTTTCTAGGACTGACGCCCCTTTAAACTTATTTACTTTAATGTACTACTGCAACAGTTTGTCATCGCAACTCCTCTCAAACCACACAACAGAATTTCATGAAACCTTTTCAGATAATAAGGACATACTACGTAGATGTGCAAACTTGTGAAGTGAGATTTTGTTTCTCCAGTGACAATATGAAGATGTGGGATATGTGAGCGTGCTCACAAAGGTTCTTTAATTACAATAAAAAGACAGAAAATTCACTCTTTATATCTACATTTATCTAGATACTTTATTAATTTGTCAGAGGTTTAGATATGCATTTTCTCAAATAAGTTGGTAGGAATATTCGCTATTCTGTAGCATCATTGTTGAAATTGTTATCATGATGAGCTTAACTTAATTGTAGTATACAGGTGGTTTCTTTATTCTAGTTCATTATTTCAGGTCCACACAGAGAAATGGATTTAGAAAATAAGATATCACAAGTAATGGGGATGGGATTTGATGAGGTAAGTTTATATCTGCAGCTGTTCACCTAGAGATTGAATAATAGGTTTTTACACTAGTCTGTAATGAAGATCGAGGTAGTTTTCATGAGCCTGAAATTTTCAGGCCTATTTAGCTCACCTGGCCTAAAAGGCCATATGAGCTTTTGCCATCACTTTGCTTCCGATGACCCAACCCATTGTCCAATATGGCTGCCAGAGCTAAACATAGTTTAACATAGGACCCTATGGGAAATTTACTAAAAGATCTTGTCTGAAAGTTCTTGGCCAATTGGAACAAAACTTTACAGCAATGGTCTTTAAGTGGCTTTCTTTCAGAAATGTTTCCGATGATCACGCCAACCATTCAAAATGGCTGCCAGAGCCGAACATAGTTAAACATTGTTCCCTGTGGTAAATTTACTTAAAGATCTTCTTGTCTGAAACCACTGGGCCATTTGGAACAAAACTTAGCAGCTGTGGTCATTAGTTGCTCCTCTGTCAGAATCATATCCGATGACCCCTCCCGTCATCCAAAATGGCCACGAAAGCCGAACTTAGTTTAACATAGGACCTAATTGGAAAAATAACTGAAAGATCTTCTTGTTTGAAACCAGTGAGCCAGTTTGCTTGACAGTAATGTTCCAGGCATCCAGTCAAGATGGACATAGTCCAGGTAGTGATACAGGCAGCTTGTAGCCTGTAGTTTACATAATGTAAGCAGTTTGTTATGCCCCACCACAAATGTAGCTGGGGCATATAGATTTACCCTTTTCCGTCTGTCTGTACGTACGTACGTCCCGATTTGGTTAAGTTTTGCTTTTAGCTCCATTTCTCAGAAACCTACTGTAATATATCAATGATATTTCACCACTACAGTCCTCTTGTATAGTACAACACAGTTCAGCAACACTTGGATTGCTGTGACCTACATTTCATGCTTCAGTGACTGGTTAAGTTTTGCATTTAGGTTCATTTCTCAGCAAACCTATAGTAATATTTAAATTATTTTTCACCACTACAGTCCTCTTGTATAGTACAATGCAGTTCAGCTGCACTTGGGTCGCTATTACCTACATTTCATGCTTCAGTTTATGTTCAATTTTCAGAAACCTATGTTGTTTTTAGGGTGGGGCATATGTGTCTTTTAGACACATTTTCTAGTTTTATCAAATTTTTTTTTCAGTATCCAAGTGTCTAATATACATCTGTTGGTTTTGTCATGTATATAGTACTAAATATGGGTTTTATATTTATAAGATATTGATTGAAGAACATAGAGAAAATCTGGCTTATAGTATGGTGAACGTCAGACAGGCGAGCTGGTAGTTATGCCATGAAAAAAGTTACCTATTCATGCTATTGTGTAATCGGCTCCTGCCAGAGCTTTAATTTTAAACTCGTATCTTTGAAACTTTGCAGAATATTTATGGACATATTGAAGGTTTACATGAATGAGTATGATGTCATTTAAAGAATTATTTTGAAATTTTCAATGATGTGGAACATAGTCATTTTTTGCAACAAATGTGTATGAAGAGTACCAATTTTTTGTAATAAACTCCTCCTACAGCTTTAACCAAGCTCTTTGGAACTTTGCAAATTGTTTATAGACATATTGATAATGTGCATGAAGGATTCATTTGAAGATATTTTTCTTGATTTTCCATGTTGGGGAACTTTGGATCAATCATCCTTAGGTTGTCTTCTTTCAGAATTCACGGTGTATAACTGGACAGTGTTAAAAAACGGAAGTTGCTATACTGTCCGACCAAATAAAGTTGGTTGCTTTCAGAATATTTAGCAATTTGACGATTATTATCAGTGATTAGTTTATTTTTAAGGGATGAACAGAAGCAAAAAGAATAAAATTAATGCAAACGGTATGTCCTTTGTATTTCTGGTCAAATAATAGTGTCCCTTTTGAACACAGAAATGGAAATTATGTTGTAAACATCGGTAGATAGTGTGTTCAAGGTTGATAAATGGGGTAAAAATCTGATTTTCTCCAAAAATTATGCAATTTATGTCAAATAATGTCTCACTATCTGATGAAATAGACATCGATGTTTTCACTGCAAGGAAAATATTATCGTAAAAACTCTTTCCTTACAACTGGTGCATTTACAATCGCTCCTCGTTGTACATTACTGTACGTTTAATTGCAGCTGTACATAATCATTAATTGCTAAGTCTTAACGCCTAATTTTTTTGGTTTTAATTAATTTAGAACCTTTCTACAGCATTGTACAGTCGACTCCTTCACAAATTTAGTTTCTTCCTTCGTCTGTCGTTAAAGATCTTCTCCTCTGAAACCACTGGGCCAATTGGAACAAAACTTTGCAGCAATGATCCTTTGGTGGTCCTCTTTCAGAATTATATCCAATGACCCCGCCTGTCATCCAAGATGGCCACCAGAGCTGATCTTAGTTTAACATAGGACCCTATGAGAAATTTACTTAAAAGATCTTCTTGTCTGAAACCATTTGGCCAATTGGAACAAAACTTGACTGTATTGGTCCTTAGGTGGTCCTCTTTAGGAATTATATCCGATGACCCTGCCAGTCATCCAAGATTGCGGCCAGAGCCGAACTTAGTCTAACATAGGACCCTATGAGAAATTTACTTAAAAGATCTTCTTGTTTGAAACAGCTTTGCAAATTGGAACAAAACTTGGCAGCAATGGTCCTTAGGTGGTCCTCTTTCAGAATTATATCCGATGACTGTGCCCGTCATCCAAGATCGCTGCCAGAGCCGAACCTAGTTTAACATTGGACCCTAGGGGAATACTTAAAGATCTTCTTGTCTGAAAGCACTTGGCCAATTGAAACAAAACTAGGCAGCAATGATCCTTAGGTAATCCTCTTTCAGAATTATATTCCATGACCCCGTCCATCACCAGAGCCGAACATAGTTTTACACAGGATCATGTAGGAAATTAAAGATCTTGGCAGCAATGGTCCCTAGTTGAACCTCTTTCAGAATTATATCTGATCACCCTTGTTTGAAACCAGTGAGCCAATTGGAACTTGACGGCAATGTTCCAGGCTGCCAGTCAAGATGGACATAGTCCGGGTCAGCGATACAGACTCCTGGTAGCCTTTAGTTTTCTAAAGTATGGAAGGACAGTTATTTAAATGATCTACGATAATATGTGATTCAAAATGCACTTAATGTATATCTTACATTTGTATATTGGATCTTCTTTAATTCAGAAGTTCACATTGGCAGGACATAGTACGGATCGTAAGGAATGTAAAAGAGTGTTGATTATAAAGATTAATCAGTGTGACTATAAATGCTGATTGAATTTTGTAATATGTAAGATGCATTTTACTCTTGTTTTTCATTTTATCTCCTTACCTGACTTAAAAACCTGGAGGTATTTACTCCCTGATTTCAAAAAATTATCTGGGGATCTGGGCTTAGGCTTCTAAAATTTACCATATAATTCCAACAAAAATGAAAGGTGTAGTGGGGTTTTTTACCTAAAAATATGAACATTTGAGGAATGGATTCAAAACTTTGAGTCAACCCTTTGTATCTCAGGATAAATATGATAGAAATAAATTTCTTAGCATACTAAGGAAAGCACTCATCAAGGTGAATTAAAAGAAGAAATCCCCACAAGAATTTTGATGAAAACTTTTAAAAAATTTACATTATGAAGCCACATAGCTTTTTGACCCTTTTAACCCCTTATATGTCAAAAACTGTAAAAGATAGAAGAAATCTGTTGACATACTACTGGAAGCAATCATCAAGATGAATTAAAAGAAAAACTCACCATTAACATCAGACGATAAATAAAAGTTTTAGGTGTCCTATAAAATGGCTAATTTTGGCCCACTGTAATCCCTTTCATCTCTTCAACGACAAAAGTACCACAAAATGCCTGAAGTAACTTTTATTACATTTCTTATGATCAACCATTTAAAAAAATCATCAAAATTAGACAGAAAATTAAAAATATTTGAAAATTATGGTTTGTATCTTTTGTGGCCCTTTTTGTCACTAAAAGGGTAAAAAATGGTGAAAAACAAATCTTAACAAGTATTTCTATTTTTAGCTCACCTGGCCCAAAGGGCCATGTGAGCTTATGCCATCACTTGTCATCCGTCGTCGTCCATCATTGTAAACTATTTCAAGGATCTCCTCAGAAACTACTGCCAGTATTAGGCCAAATACTTCAAAACTTTAAGTGAATTTTGCTGAGGGTATCTAGTTTATAAATTATATCTAAGGTTTTGATCCATAATCAAACATGGCCACCATTGCTAAAAATAGAACATAGGGGTTAACTGCAGTTTTTGTCTTGTATCCCAAAAACTGAATCATTTACAGCAAAACTGACGTGTTAAAAATGTTCATCAGGTCAAGATCTACCTGCCATGAAATTTTCTGACAAATCATCAACCCTTTGTTGGGTTATTGTTAATTTTAAGGAAATTTTGCAGTTTTGGGTTATTATCTTGAATATTATTATAAAGACAAACTGTAAACAGCAAAACTGTTCAACAAAGTAAGATCTACATATAAGTCAACATGGCCAAAATCATTGATTGACTCCTCAATATAGGAGTTTTTGCCCTTTAAAGACGGCATCCAGCATAAAATTTCCATTAAATAACTTTTCTTCTGAAACCACTGGGCCAATTGGGACCAAACTTTGATGGAATATTCCTTGGGTGACCCCCTTCCAAAAGTATGTCCGGCATCCCCGACTTCTGACTGACATGGCTGCTGTTGTTAAAAAAAGGAAAAAGGGGGGGGGGGTGAATTTCAAAAATCTTCTATGAAACTACAAGGCCAATTGGAGCCAAACTTGACAGTTATGGTCTTTAGGAGGTTCTCTTTCAGAAATTTATCTGATGACCCGGAATGTTAACCAAGATGGCCACCACAGCCGAACTTAGTTTAACATAAGGCCCTATGGGAAAATTCATTGAAAAATCTTCTTGTCTGAAACCATTTGACATATTGGAACCAGACTTGGCAGCAATGATACTTAGGAGGTCCTCTTTCAGAAATATATCCAATTTCGTTGACTGTAAACCAAGATGGCTGCCACAGCGGAACTTAGTTTATCATAGGACCCTATGGGAAATTCACTGAAAAATGTTCTCGTCTGAAACTACTGGGCCAATTGGAACAAAATTTGGCAGCATAGGTCCTTAGATGGTCCTCTTTTAGAATTATATCAGATCAACCAGATTGTCAACCAAGATGGCTGCCACGGCCAAATTTAGTTAAATATTGGACCCTAAGGGAAAATTCATTTAAAAATCTTCTTGTCTGAAACCACTTAGCCAGTTGGAACAAAACTTAGCAGTAATGGTCCTTAGATGGTTCTCTTTTAGAAATGTTTCCATTGACCTGGACTTAGTTTTACATATAACCCAATAAAAAAATCAGCCAAATTGACTGCAAAACTTAAATTTTTAGTCCTGGTCAAGGTGAAAAGTTAAATCGAGGTGAGCGATACAGGCTCTTGAGAGCCCTTTGTTATCAAGGAACATTAAAAATCAAAAATCATAAAAACAGGTAAAATTTAAAAAGTTACACAAAAATAATGAAAAAACAATGACCAACAGAAAAAAACCAAGGTCACTGAAGCATGAAATGTAGGACAATAGCGACCCAAGTGTTGCTGAATTTTGTTGTACTTTACAAGAGGACTGTAGTGGTGAAATATCATTGATATATTATTATAGGTTTCTGAGAAATGAACCTAAACGCAAAACTTAACCAAAGTCACTGAAGCATGAAATGTAGGTCATAGCGACCCAAGCGTTGCTGAACTGTAAGAGGACTGTAGTGGTGAAATATCATTGATATATTACAATAGGTTACTGAAAAATGGAGCTAAACGCAAAACTTAATCGGGATGTACAGACAGACAGGGTTAATCTATATTAATGCAATTTTTTATCTACCATTATGCAATAAAATAATTGATCATTGAACAAATTTGGAGACACTCATACTGTTCCATTTAGAAATTATGTTGAACGGATATCTTTAACCAGAAATTCAACTAATGGATAAGCTGAATGGTTGATTGAAGACAATCACAATACATGAATAACTAGAACTGTGAGTGACCTCATTAAGTAATACCCGTCGCTTGCAATAAAAGGAGTTGTGCTTACAAGCTTTAAGCAATTAAAACCCTTAAGTTCAATTATCTCCCTTTGCAAGCATCCGGCGATAATTATCTTGCTTCATACACATCTATATACGATGTCTAACCTTCATATAAAGTTTCATCAAATTCATTAAACAGTTTAGGAAGAGTTGCGCTTACAATGTACATGGATGGACGGACGATTCCTATATAACCTCCCCCCAAAAACTTGTTTAGGATTGGGGGGTATAATAAATGGTCCATTCTGACCATTTCCACTTATTCATTAGTTTACTAAAACAACGTAAGACAGAAAAAGTAATAAAGTTCAATATTTTGTTCTAAAAAAGGTAAAACAAAAGATAAAATATCGTACAACATCATACTCTACATTAACAGTAACAGTCACTTTCTTACTTAGGAATCATTAGAGATAATATTCTTTGATACCAGTTTTGATCCACAAGATGTGCACATTTCATCAATTTAAGACTCATCAGTTGTGTTCAAGGCCTAACATGTTCAAATCCAATACAATAATCCCAAACGTTGAAGAGCAATTCAAAATCACCAAAATGACCAAAAGGGGTTATTCCAACACCGTCTGACAGAGCTCTGCACGAGGGAGATATTCTGAGAAAAAAAAATCACATAAAATTTCTAGTGTTCCAGATTGATAATATCTTTAATAACATTGTAACCGGTGAATTGCCGTAGTCTCTGAATGAAAGAAAAGCTGGTAAATAAGTCGTTCTTTCACTCTAGGAAGTGACGTCACAATTGCCGCATAGATATATCAAATGACATAGTCTGTTTTATTTATATTTATTTCTGCTAAAATGCTAGATTCTGTACAATGTAATAAAAAGTATAACTAACCACTGAATTGAAATACCAGAAATAAACAACTTGTGACTGAACTACAGCTGCAAATGACTTGTGCACTGCGCACTCGTGAATTACTGCATAGTTATGTCATGCATTGTTTATTTCTGGTGTTTGAATTCAGCGATTAGTTATAGAAGATTTTTGTATGTATTTCCCATAGGGTCCTATGTTAAACTAAATTCCCGGCTGGTGGCAATCTTGGATGACGGATCGGCATCAAAGAAACACTGGCACCTCATAAGGAACATTCATGCCATGTTTTGTTTCAATACATTCAGCACTTCTCTAGAAGATTTTTGTATGTATTTCCTGTAGGGATCTATCTTAAACTACAGCCAATCAGAAATTAGAAAATGCCCTGGCAGCCATGTTTTTCGACAAATTGAAACCAAAGTAACGACACTTGGAAAAGACCTTATAGGGAACAACTCTGCCTAACTTGGTTTCATTCTGTTCAGTGGTTCTCAAGAAGAAGATCATTATGTGAAAAGTTAACGATGATGCCCGTGATGGCAAAAGCTCAAATGACACTTTGTGTCAGATGAGCTAAAAAGCAGACCAAAAATATATGATGGACGAAAACATATATGTCACACCGATAATTCAGGGTTTGGGCACGTCCTTGAAAATGTGGGACAATCATGACCTTGGAAGTACTTAAATTGTACAAAAAGTCCTTGGACCATTTTGAAAAATAGAATTTTATTGAAAATAAATATTTCTTTGAATGTGTTTTCCTTCGTGGATATCCTTTCTCCCGATTTTCGTACCTACTCAATCTTTTATGCGTATAAATAGACTTGTATCAGGAACATGCTATTTTAAGATACGAGAATTCCAGTGTCCGGATTTAATCGCTCAATATTTCTGAGCATGTGCGATGTATAGTCTCCAATCTGATTAAAATACATGCCTGCATATTCTGTCGAAGGCGAATTTTTTTAATTATTTGAAGTTTTAAGTACGAATGTAGACAAGCGAAGAAATTTAAAATTCATAAATCTAAGATCCAGACTTTGGACGAAAATCGAGTAAGTATGATGTAATCATTAAACCGCATGACATCTAACAATAAAGTGTCTACCCATAATTGGTGGTTCATTAAAGAAAAAATGTATATGAACCTGATTAATTGTTACAGCCGGATTTGGGGAAACAAACAATAATTATTATGTCTCCCCTTCTCGAAGGGAGACATATTGTTTTAGTGATTATTATTATGTCGCCCCGAACGTAGTCACGGGACGACATATTGTTATTCTTCCGTTTCTTTGTTATTATTATTATTATTATTATGTCGCCCCGAACGTAGTCACGGGACGACATATTGTTATTCTTCCGTTTCTTTGTTATTATTATTCTTTCTTTCTTTCTTTCTTTCTTTCTTTCCAATGATTTTTGTCCGGCTTAGTTCTCGGAGATGCCTGGATAGAATTGAATGAAACTTGGCACAAAGTAAGATCACTATGTGAAGATGTGCAATCAATACTTTTTTTTTCGAAATGGCCGCCATTTTCAAGATGGCCGCCATTCAAAGATCGGTACCCTCCGAAAATTTAAAACGTTTATATCTCAAAAACTGTACCATAGAATTTCATTAAACTTCGTAGGTTTGTAAAGTACAATTAGAAGAACAAACTGATGAAAAAAAATGGCGATCGGTTGGAGACGTTTGGCGGCCATTTTGAAAAATGATGTTAAAATGGCGAAAAACTTAACATGGATAGAATTGAATGAAACTTGGCAGAAAGTAAGATCACTATGTGAAGGTGTGCAATCAATACTTTTTTTTCGAAATGGCCGCCATTTTCAAGATGGCTGCCAGGGGCGACATCTGCTATTGCTCGCAATTGCAATTCTAGTTATTATTATGTCTCCCAAACAAAGTTTTGGGAGACATATTGTTTTTGTCCGGTTTCTTATTATTATTCTTCTTCTTCTTCTTCTTCTTCTTCTTCTTCTTCTTCTTCTTTCCTTTTTCTTTCCGTTCAATGTTGTCCGCGACGTTTCTCAAAGATGCAATGTCCAATCAATATGAAACTTTGGGAATATGTTAAGGGTGACCTGAAGTTTTGCAAACGACTTTTCAAATTTTCAAAATGGCCGCCGTTTCCGTGGAAACAGAAAAAGGTCATTATATAGGAGACATTGCTTTATGTCAGTAACCTAGGTGGGTAGGATTCTGAAATTTTGTAGGTGAATAGAGCAAAAGGTGCTCTTTAATTATACGAAAAAAAAATTTGAAGCGATATTTACGGTTTTCGCGTTATTTACGAAAATGTGATTTTTCGGGCCCAAAATTCGAAATTCTTTCGAAGTGCTTCGATTTCAATGAAAATTGATATTTAGGGGTTTTAAATGATGGCGATTGCAAAGGGCTTAAAAAAAATCAAAATGGCCGCTGTTTCCATGGAAACAGGAAAAGGTCATTATATAGGACATTGCGATATCTCTGTAACCTAGGTGGGTAGGATTCTAAAATTTTGTAGGTGAATAGAGCAAAAGGGAATTTAGGGGGTTACTGATAAGCTCTAGATAGTGGCAATGGGGGTTTGGGAGACATCTTGTGACTCGCTTGCGATCACAATCATACCTAGTTATTATTATTCTTTCTTTCCAATGATTTTTGTCCGGCTTAGTTCTCGGAGATGCCTGGATAGAATTGAATGAAACTTGGCAGAAAGTAAGATCACTATGTGAAGGTGTGCAATCAATACTTTTTTTTTCGAAATGGCCGCCATTTTCTAGATGGCTGCCAGGGGCGACATCTGCTATTGCTCGCAATTGCAATTCTAGTTCTTCTTCCTCTTCTAATCTAATTTTTTGTCCGGAACATAACTTTTTTGTTTTTTGAGCTAGCCTCATGATATTTGGAAGGTATATGCATCAGGTCAAGGTGGAGTGCAGAGTACCACATTTGGGTCCCTGGGGGTCAGTCCCCACCCCCTAGCCTGTAAAATGTAGGCTAAAATAACAAAATACTTAATATTTTGAAAACCATTGTGATCCCCACCCTATAACCATATATATTATTACTCCTTATGATAAGACAAATCATTTGGTACCATAGGGGGGTCTGAGGGGGGTCATGCCCCACCCCCTCAAATGATAAAATACTAAATATTCTGAAAACCATTGAGATCCCCACCCTATAACCATATATATTATTACTCCTTATGATAAGACGAATCATTTGGTACCATAGGGGGGTCTGAGGGGGGTCATGCCCCACCCCTTCAAATGATAAAATACTAAATATTCTGAAAACCATTGAGATCCCCAACCAATAACCATATATATTATTACTCTTTATGATAAGACGAATCATTTGGTACCATAGGGGGTCTGAGGGGGGGTCATGCCCCACCCCCTCAAATGACAAAATACTTATTATTCTGAAAACCATTGAGATCCCCACCCTATAACCATATATATTATTACTTCTTATGATAAGACGAATCATTTGGTACCATAGGGGGTCTGAGGGGGGGGGGGGTGTCATGCCCCACCCCCTTAAATGGCAAAATACTTATTATTCTGAAAACCATTGAGATCCCCACCCTATAACCATATATATTATTACTCCTTATGATAAGACAAATCATTTGGTACCATAGGTGGGTCTGAGGGGGGTCATGCCCCACTCCCTCAAATGATAAAATACTAAATATTCTGAAAACCATTGAGATCCCCACCCTATAACCATATATATTATTACTCCTTATGATAAGATGAATCATTTGGTACCATAGTGGGGTCTGAGGGGGGGTCATGCCCCACCCCCTCAAACGATAAAATACTAAATATTCTGAAAACCATTGAGATCCCAATAGTGTTCTTCTTCCTCTTCTAATCAAATTTTTTGTCCGGAACATAACTTTTTTGTTTCTTGAGCTAGCCTCATGATATTTGGAAGGTATATGCATCAGGTCAAGGCGGAGTGCAGAGTACCACATTTGGGTCCCTGGGGGTCAGTCCCCACCCCCTAGCCTACATTATCTTGGAAAGGGTTGAAATCCCCACCCTTAAACCATATATTTTATTATTCATGATAACAAGACAAGTTGAATGCAGTATACATCTGAGCCCTGGGGTCATCCCCTACCCCTCAAGACCAGAAACCATAATTTATCTTAAAAATGGTTGGAATCCCCACCCCTAAACCATATATTGTACTACTCATGGTTACAAGACGAGTTGAATGTACTATACATCTTAGCCCTGGGGATCATCCCCACCCCCTCAAAATCAGAAACCTTATTTTATCTTAAAAATGGTTGGAATCCCCACCCCTAAACCATATATTGTACTACTCATGGTTACAAGACCAGTTGTATGTACTATACATCTTAGCCCTGGGGATCATCCCCACCCCCTCAAAATCAGAAACCTTATTTTATCTTAAAAATGGTTGGAATCCCCACCCCTAAACCATATATTGTACTACTCATGGTTACAAGACGAGTTGAATGCAATATACATCTTAGCCCTGGGGGTCATCCCCACCCCCCTCAAGACCAGAAACCTTAATTTATCTTAAAAATGGTTCAGATCCCTTCCCCAAAACTATATATTACCTTATTCATTCCTTGTTGAAGCACATATCTGTAGGTAACGACATGTATTATGTACCATAGCTCTTAATTTGCCACCTTGATGATCCCTAAAAAATGTTAAAAAAACTATGGGTATGGAAGGGGAGACATCAGTTTTAGCGTGCTAAAACAGTCCAGCATGCTGGACTCCTGTGACAACAGTACCTCTAGTTATTATTTATTTTTTGGTCATACGCAAAAATATTAATGAAAATATTACAGTATCAATAATTGCTCAGAACATCGTAAGGTAAAGCAGTAGAAAAGGCATATGTGTTATGTGACTACTGATATTGACCATGAACTTGTTTCAATTTTCAACTGGCCGATGTGACGTAGCATCAAATTGTATTTATACAGTGTATTAGTTGTTTGATGGGTGGACCTGACCTATCTGTGAGACACGCTTTCTGGGTTGTATAAACATCGAAATTAAAGGCTAATGTAGAGTCGCATTGTACAAGAATTATATAATTAAATCTATTTTTTTAAAAAGATAGAGATCAATATGTCCCCAGGTCATGCGCAAGCCTGCAATTGAGATTAGTTCAGGGACATCAACAAATGTTGAATGGGGCCCTGATAATGGAGACTGCACTACTTTCAAATATTGTATCAATACGCAAACAGTAAGCATAGTGGTTTAGTCTATGACCAGTTTTAGAAAGTGACACAAACTAATGACTTGTGTAAAATGTAATTAAAGTTAATTATCCCCGCGCTAGCGAAGTGGCGGGGATAATGTTTTGCTATTTGCCATTATGTACGTACGTACATGTGTACATAATGTCCAGGATTATCCCAGGAACCATAAGAGATAGAAAACTGAAACTTTGATCATTGTTAGGATTGTTGATGTAGATTTTGCCGAAGGTTTCAGAGTTTTGAAATTTGCCCTTAGGGCATAATTATGAGCAAAAAACGGATTTTGCAATATCCAGTTAATAGTGAAATCTTCTAAACTATTTGGACGATATATCTGAAACTGAAACCATGACTAGTATTACATATGGCAAATTCAAAAGTGGCATTAGAATTTTTCTTGGGGCATAGCAACAAGAAATTCCAAAATCGATTGTCACAGAACTCTTACACCCTGAGCGATAGAAACATAAAAATTGGTGCATTACTAGAACTTTAAAAGCTGTCTGTGCCGAAGGTTTCGGAATTTCGAAATTTGCCTTTGGGGCAGAAACAATTTTCTGGAAGAATCTCAGACTTATTAATTTTTGAAAATTACCAATCAACCATACTATCATACACTTGCAAAATAATAGCTGTTATATGGAATATTTTAATCTGAATTTTTCGGAAAAGTACCTAGCAACCATACATATTTATTTACAAAAAAGCAACAGCTGTATAGGGAATGATTAAATTTCCAAAATTAAATGGAATATTTGGATTCCAAAAAAATAATTCCAAATTTGGTAAATTTCCTGAAAGACTTTAAGACCTTCATTTTTATACGACCGCAAAATTTTTGCGGTCGTATATTGGTATGACGTTGTCGTCGTCGTCGTCGGCGTCGGCGTCCGTCGGCGGCGTCGTCGTCCGAAGACATTTGGTTTTCGCACTATAACTTTAGTATAAGTTAATAGAAATCTATGAAATTTAAACACAAGGTTTATGACCACAAAAGGAAGGTTGGGATTGATTTTGGGAGTTTTTTAAGATCTGAATTTTTTTGTAAAAGTACCTAGCAACCATACATATTTGTTTACAAAAAAGCAACAGCTGTATTTTCTTTCCAGATTCTTTATAACAGCATGTATAATGATTTCAATTTGCATTTTTACAATTAATCTTCATCTACTAATATTTATTTTAATGGCAAAGATATTGCAAAGATATTTAATAATCATGTATGGAATCAAATGAATATATTACTGTTTATACTTTTTCATGTAAATTTTATAACTATATGTCCATTTTCTTTAGAGCATTTAATTTTGTGATTAACACAACAGTGATATGCAGCGTGGCTGCCATCTTTCATTCATGTTGTTGTCGTCCGTTGCTGCTAAGCGACGGAGGGACTTAGTAAAGGTCAGATTTAGTTTATATTTTGCAGGGTTATTACCTATGATATGCAGATTATCATACTTTACATTTTACTGCCATTTTTATTTATTAATTTTTATAAGGGTTATTGGACTTTGTTGTATTTTATCATATTCATACTCTTGTGGACACAACTCTTTTTGATTTGGTGTGTAATTTGCAGAATTGTTACATACAATATGAAGATTATCATACTATACTGCCATATTGATTTATTGATTTTTATAGGAATTATGGGACTTTTATTGCGGCGGGAGACATGTAGCTAGAATTCTTTTTCAATTAAAAATTTTCATTACCCTTAATATTGTAGCGTTTTTCTCTACTCGCTATGAACAGAACTCATACGAGAGTAATTGTGTAATCATCCAATATATTCAGCATGTCTAGATCTGGAACACTGCCCTTTTGGACTGATACTGATGGTAATTGCAACCTCCACCTTCAGAACTTTATTTTTATGTTTCTAACAAATAAACAGACAGTGTTGTTACTTCACATTGTATATGGTACACTACAACCTAATATATAATTATACCCTCCCACAACAAAGTTTGGGGGGTATATAGGAATCACCTTGTCCGTCTGTTCGCCCTTCTGTCCACCCATGTACGTTATAAGCGCAACTCCTCCTAAACCATTCCATGGATTTTGATGAAACTTTATATGAAGGTTGGGCATCATATGTAGATGTGCATGAAGCAAGATAATTATCATGGGATACTTGCAAAGGGAGATAATCCAACTTTTACACATTTAAAGCTTGTAAGCGCAACTAGTATTGCAAGCGGGGGGTATCACTCGGTTAGGTCACTCACAGTTCTAGTTTTATTTATATTTTTGTTTGTTTTCGTTTTTTGAGAATAAAGATATATACTGTTATATCTATAGCAAATAAATATACAAAATGGAAAATATGTATCATTTTTTTCAAACTTTGGAGTGTTTTTTTTATGGAGTATTTACCTTGTTTAAAACAAAAAAGAAAAGAAAGAGACATTTGCTTTACATATTAGATACTATTTTGTGCTGTGCAATAAATTGTAACTTGACCTTATGTTTTAAATAGTTGTGGTAGTATAAAATTTAAGTACAGTTTTTGTTTCAGAGTAAAGCTAGAGTAGCATTATCATCACATAACTGGGATATAGAAAGAGCTACAGAGAATTTACTCAGCTAATATATATATTATAGAGATTTATAATAAATCTACGTCCATTGTTATATTAAGATGATAAAACATGTGATATTGTTACAAAGGAGGATAGGAGAATAATCTGATGGCAGGTAGTTGTTATAACACACAACTGTTACAGACTTAATCTCAAACATTTTTACTTTGTTTATTGATTTTTTAATATGTAAGTGCAGTACAGTGCAATTGTTTAATAAGTAATTGGCTTGTTTTCAACAATCTTTGCTAGATAATTATATTGATGCAAAAAATGTTAACAAACATTTTAGTACGAAAAGATACATTACATTAGGACAAAATGTTATTCCTTGTATGGTACAAATTAGACATTGATTGTACATAACTCCTAATATGGGCACTATGGGTAGCAAGGAACTTGTGTTGCTTTTAGCTCAACTGACCCATGAGGGCATGTGAGATTATGTCATCACTGCATCCGTCACTCATGGTCCATCCACTAAACTTTGCACATTTTGATCTACTCCTTTGAAAGTGCTTGGTTGATTGTAATCAAACTTGGCACAAATAATGTATGGAAGGAGTTCTACAAACATTCAACCTTTGGTTCTGGTTGGATAAATAACATAGTTGCCAGAGTCCATTTTTTTTTAGCTCACCTTGCCTAAAAGGCCATGTGAGCAATTGCCATCAAATGGCATCCATCGTCGTCGTCCAGCGTCAACTTTTCCTCTAAAGATCTTCTCTGTAACAACTCGGCCAATTGGGACCAGACTTTGGAGAATGACCCTTAGGGTATCTAGTATGAACTTTGTGTTTTATTTTCTTAAACGTCAAGACACATGGCCACAATGGCTAAAATTAGAACATTGGGGGTAAACTGCAGTTTTGGCTTATATCTCAAAATCTAAAGCATTTAGAGAAAAACTGACAAGAAAAAATGTTCATCAGGTCAAGATCTACTTTCCATGAAATTATCTTAAATGTTATTATAGATAAAGACAAACTGTAAACAGCAAAAATGTCAACATGACCAAAATCGTTAATTGACCCCTTTAAAGATAATTTTTCACATTTTTTTGTCATCTTTGTATCTAGTAAAAAGTTTTTTCTTCTTGTCCATCAAGAAACTAAAAATAGAATATAGTCATAGGTGAAAAATGCACTTTTTGGCTCATATCTGAAAAACTAAAGCAAAACTGACAAGCAGTAAAAATGTATATGAGTTCAAGATCTACATGTCATGACATTTTCAGACGAATCGGTCAACCCTTTGTTGGGTAATTGCCCCTAAATTGTTGATTTTAAGGAAATTTTGCAGTTTTAGGTTACTATCTTGAATATTATTATGGATAAAGACAAACTGTCAATAGCAAAAATGTTCAACAAAGTAAGATCTACAAATACATTTTTCAAGTCAACATTACCAAAATCGTTAATTGACCCCTTATAGGAGTTTTTGCTCTTTAAAGACAATTTTTCACAATTTTTTCGTCATCTTTGTTACTTTCTAAAATCTTCTCTGAAACTACAGGATCAATTTCAGCCAAACTTAGGCTGAAAGATCCTTAGGGTATCTAGTATAAAGTTTATGTTTCACTTTCTTGTCCATTGAGAAACATGGCCATCATGGCTAAAAATAAAACATAGCTGAAAAATGCATTTTTTGGCTCATATCTGAAAAACTAAAGCAGTTAGACCAAAACTGATCAGAAGTAAAAATGTATATTAGGTCAAGATCTACCTGTCATGACATTTTCAGACGAATCAGGTCATCCGATTTTTGGGTTATTGCCCCTGAATTGTTAAATTTAAGGAAATTTTGCAGTTTTAGGTTATTAATTTGAATATTATTATAGTTTAAACATATTTTATTAATCAAAACATATAACTCAATACAATTACATACATATTAATACAATAACATACAATTAATTAATGGAATTGGGAAACAAGTATAAAACTTGTATAAATCCCTATCCTATTAAGATTATATAGTGATATAATTTTCAAAAAGTAGATAAAATTTAAGTTTGCTAGATCAATAAGATATATTATTATAATGTTTGTGAAGCAAAAGGAATAACGGTTAAGCTGTCTTAATAAAAAAATATAAAATTTTCCTTTTTTAGCTCACCTGGCCTAAAAGGCCATGTGAGCTCTTGCCATCACTTGGCGTCCGTCATCGTCCGGCGTCCGTCGTCCGTTGTTAACTTTTTAAAAAATCTTCTCCTCTGAAACGGCTGGACAGATTGGATCGAGGCTTCATAGGAATGATGTATGACATGTCCTCCACAAACGATCCTCATTCTATATTGATCCGATGAAAAACATGGCCACTGTTGCTAAAAATAGAACATAGGGGTAAATTGGTGTTTTTTGCTAATAACTCAAAAACCATTACAGATATCGAAAATCTGACATGGGGTTAAATTGATCAGCATGACATGATCTACCTAACCTGAAATTTTGAAGGAAATCCTAAAACCCATTTAGGAGTTATTGCCCTTTTTCGTCAAATTTTCATAATTTAACATTTTTCGTCATTTATCTCCAAAACTATTTGAGATAGAAGTGAAATCTAAATTTGAAAAATGTTTGCCATGTTGAGATCTACATACCTTGAAATTTTAAAGGAAATCCCAAAACCCATTTAGGAGTTATTGCCCTTTTTTTGTCAAATTTTCAAAATGTTAGCATTTTTGCATTTATCTCCAAAACTATTTGAGATAGAAGTGAAATATAAATTGAAAAATGTTTGCCATGTTCAGATCTACCTACCCTGAAATTTTGGAGGGAATCCCAAATTCTATTTAGGAGTTATTGGTTTGTGTAATTTGAGGTCGGGTTCTGTTACATTTATTTAAGGTTCACCCTTATTCCTGGTCAATTTTGTCAACTTCCTGCCAGGACTACCACCATCAGGGAACATATTTTAACATTAAACCTTATGAAAAATAAATCTTCAACAAATTTTCCCTGAACAATTGAACCAATTGCAACAAACTTGGTCAAATAGTTGATTAATTGTCCAATGAAAACCAGACTCGAGGTGAGCCTCTTGTTAGCTCACCCGGCCAAAGGCCATGTGAGCTTTTGCCATCACTTTTCGTCCGTTGTCCGTCGTCCGTCCGTCCGTCGCGCCGTCCGTCCGTCCGTCGTAAACTTTTCATTAAAAAATCTTCTCGTCTGAAACCGCTCGGCCAATTGGTTTGAAACTTAATAGGAATGATCTATGACATGTCCTCCACAAACTGTCCTCATTTTATATTGATCCGATGAAAAACATGGCCACTGTTGCTAAAAATAGAACATAGGGGTAAATTGCTGTCTTTCTCGAAGTCGTTCCCATCCGGTTTCAATGTACAACTTATTTATTGAGCAAAGCCTTGTCCCACCAGTGACGATCCTAGCCGTTTCTATTTGTACACTTTCTAATTTATGAATATGTATCTGTATAGGGTTATCCCAAACTACATCAGCGTACTCAACAATTGGTCGAATATAAGTTAGATGTACCTTTTCTAATGTCCTTCTATCTAAAATAAATTTAAACTTTCGTAAAATATTAGGTCTCACGAACGTTTTTTACAGATCAGATTTATATATTTTTATACCCCACGCAACGAGTTGCGGAGGGTATAATGTTTTTGACCCGTTTTTTTCTAGGAGTTACACCCCTTTGAACTTATTTACTTTAATGTACTACTGCAACAGTTTGTCATCGCAACTCCTCTCAAACCACACAACAGAATTTCATGAAACCTTTTCAGATAATAAGGACATACTACGTAGATGTGCATATCGACAGGAAATTGTGATTCAATTTTTTTTCTAGGAGATACGCCCCTTTGGACTTATTTACTTTAATGTACTACTGCCACAGTTTGTCATTGCAACTCCTCTCAAACCACACAACAGAATTTCATGAAACCTTTTCAGATAATAAGGACATACTACGTAGATTTGCATATCGACAGGAAATTGCGATTCAATTTTTTTTCTAGGAGTTACGCCCCTTTGAACTTATTTACCTCACTATACTATTACTGTTGACTCCTCTCGCTTGAAATTTAAATTTCCCAACATGCTGCCATTCAAATTAGGATAAATATGTGAAGGTAAGCATTTGATTGTGTTCATTTTACTTGTGAAGTGAGATTTTGTTTCTCCAGTGACAATATGAAGACGTGGGGTATGTGAGCGTGCTCACAAAGGTTCTTTAATAACCAAATATTATCGTCAGATAACAGTAGACCAAGATGCTTGTGATCACAAACTTGATAACTGAACTACCAATTAATAAAAGGGGATGAACAGGTTTTTTTGCTTTCCTTGAAACAGTAAGAGTCTCTGTTTTTGTTCGATTAAAAGTGACTAACCACTGGTTCGACCAGTTATGGATTTTTTCAAGGTAATTGAAGAGAGTTTCAGAGGTAGCTTTTGGGTCATCAACAATCATGTACAAAGTAGTATAGTCAGCAAAAAGCTTTATTTAAGACAATATCAGTTACAATATCATTGATAAATATAATAGAAAAAAGAGGACCTAGGATCGATCCCTGTGGGACCCCAGCATTTATATTTTGCCTTTGGAATAAGAACTATTTATAACCACTCTTTGTTTTCTATGACTCAAGTAATTCTTTATCCAATTTAACATAGACCCTTTAATTCCAACAGAGTAAACCCTTATGCCAGACCCTGCAAAGGCCTTACTGATATTGCAAAAAATAACTCGTATCTCCTTACCGTTATATATAATTATCCAATGCCTTGCCAAACTCATTCGTTATATCAGGGATCATTTACAGTTCCTGGTTATATTTAAAAGCTGATTAACAGCAGAATCTCCTGGAGTAAACCCAGACTGGTGACTAGTGATTACACCATATTGACGTAAATAGTTGTAGAGATGCTTATAAACACACCTTTCCATGACATTTCCCAAAACACTAATTAATGAAATAGGTCGATAGTTTTGCCTGTTTCCATTGATTTGGAAATTTGCCAGTCAAAAGGGACAAGTTAAAAGGTTTACACAAAGGGTATTTAATAATAGGGGTCGCTTCTTTTAGCAATCTTGGGTTCAACAGATCAGGTCCAATAGCTTTCGATGTATCTAAAGTTTTAAGTATATCCTTTACCTCAGTTTCAGATATAATTATTAGATCAAGATTTTCATACTATACAGGCGCCTCGGTGGCCGAGTGGTCTAGGTAGTTCATCATGACTTCTACTGATCACTAGCCTGTCAACGCTGGGGTTGTGAGTTCGCGCGGGGTGTGTTCGACTCCGATCTTAATTGACAAGGATTGCCAATTTTCCTACCGAAGGTCGGTGGTTCTCTCCGGGTACTCCGGCTTCCTCCACCAAAAAAAAATGGCCGCCGCGAAATGGCCAAAGTGTGCTGAAAACGGCGTTAAACCCCAACTAAACAAACAAACAATCATACTATACATGGGTCGTTCCTGGTAAAGAAGCAGAGGAATCGTCTAGGGTTACAGTTTGACCCCCTAATAGGGACTTAATTAACTTCCACCAATCTCGAGTACATGTTTTCTCAGTATTTATTTTATCAGAAAGACTAGAAAAGTATTCACATTTTCCGGTTTTAGTCATCAAATTGCATTTATTTCAAATTTTGCGATAACGTTCACAGTGGCTTCCGGTGTCAGTTTTCTTTGCGCGTTTGTGAGCCCGAATTTTCCGTCGAATGAACTTTTTTATTTCCGTAGTTATCCAAGGTGGATCTTTCCCCCTTACAGTAATAATCCTATTGGGTATAGTTTGGTCTGCAATGGACATTATATTATTTGTAATGTCTTCTGTAATATTATCAACATCATTGCTGTTTAAAAGATTATCCCAATCAATTTCAGAAAGCTTGTGTCTATATAAATCATAATCTCCCTTATCATAAAGATAAATATTTCTCTTGAAAACTGGAGAAGGGAGATTTGAATGATCAAATACACCAATAACTGGCAGATGATATCGCATCCCAATAAAGGAGGACCAACTTCAGAGAGTATCAAACTGTGGATATTTGATACTAAAATTAAGTCAAGTAATGAAGCATTATGCTCGGTAATATAAGTTGGTGTAAGCTGAATTGGGTCTTTAAGCTTTCAATTTTATTATTAACATTAACACTAAGTTGGTTTATGTTAAAATCTACCGTAATAATGACGTCACATTTACTGTCAAGCGCTCTATCAATGGAAAGCTCCAAATTGTCCCAAGTACGGTGACAAGTCTTGGGAGGAATGTAGAGAGGAATGTAGAACGTTCCATATAAGTATTTTTTATGACCAAGTTTTATTTCGAGCCAAATACACTCAATATCACGTATACATAAGTCGGATCTGAGAACACTATTTTCTCTAATATATGCTATAACACCACCACCTTTCTTATTTAGACGATCCAAGCGGAAAGGGGGGGGGGATTTGAAATTAGGAATTTTGAGATCGTTTTCGGTCTTATCTACACCTTCGTGCAACCAGCTTTCAGTAAAACACAAATGGCATAAGTATTCGGCTGTTATCATATCAGCTTTGAACATTTAAATGAATAAAACTGATACCGTTTCTAATAATCAGGCTAGAATCTGACAGTTCACTCGTGTTACCGTAACAGATGAGTTACTATCAAAGCTTGCCGACATGTCGCTAGTCATTGGTCCAGGATTTTTTTCAGTACCTGATATAATAAGCAATATAGAGATAGGAAATATGCGAGCGAAGATGTAATTTGACACAGGTGTTATTTTCTAACAGTTTCGCAATTTCCAGCACTGTCTTTGGCACTTAATCGAACGTTCAAGAACCAAATAAGTATTAAAAAGGGCAGGAAATCCATCCGGTTTTGTAAAAGCAAGTTAAAACAAGTGATCTCTATCAGGAGCAAACGCTTGTGTTTCGGTACAATACGTGCTTTCGAATAAAAGTTACCGATTCTCTCTCTATATTGTTCAACACTAATGTCATTAAGGTGCACCTTTTTCTAATATTTGTCTAATAGAGAGAGAGAGATATCAGATACATATATAATTTTGTCAACATTATTTTATATACTCAGATTCAGTATGACAATAACAAAACAAATGTTTTGACATTACACAACATCACAATTAAAAGTTTAATTCTCTTGAATTAATAATAATTAATAACATAGTATGAATAACAAAATTATTTAAAAAAAAAATAATAAAGTAATATATAAACCCACTAGAACACAAACATTGTTCCTTGTAATGGTTAAAAGCAAATCAATCTAATTATGCTTACTGTTTCACAACATAATAGTGACTTTTTTAATGTGTATTTAATGTGTATTTGTTATGAGCAATGAATTGATATAATTTTCAACCAATCAGATATTGAGATCTCAATAAAAAATTCATTTTTTCTTAAAGTGCAAGTCATTATGATTCATTATATTTGGTAAAAAGAGAGGGAGAAAAAGAAAAAAAAACAAAAACCACAAAAACAAAAAACAAAAAACAAAAAAACAAATAACAAAAAATTCGTGTCGACTAACAATTGATACATCTACATGTGTTGCGCAACTCTAGTAAGAATAAATCAAGTAAATGTCAATTGAAAAAGATTTGTCAAAATAAGCACAATCACAAAAAGCTATTATGTCAAAACATCGTTAGAGAAACTCATTGTGTTTTGTTCATTCATAAGGTTCTATTTACAAAACAGACAAATGCGCCTATTAAATGTTTAGCCAATCAGACACACCAATTAGCAATGTCAGTAAACACTAGGGGTGCCACTGGGCGGAAACCAGAGTTTGGTTACAGTATAATGGTCCCAAAATAGGCTGGAAAGGTTTAAAGAAGCTGAATCCAGTTTTCAAATAACTTCCCCAAAAACGCTCCACAGGCGTTTACTGACATTGCTACATCAATGAATTAAATGGAGTGTTTGCATATCATGTTTATTCATAGATTCTATGAAGGACACGCCCTTTCAAACTTTCAACCAATCAGATTTGACTTCGATTTCCTAAAAGTCGTTTGACCTTGGCATTAAATGGAATGTTACTATGAAAGTAATAAGAGATCGTAAATAAGTTATCAATGAGTCAAGATAATTTTGAAAATATTTCAAAAGACTGGCATTCTATCAATTTAAT
This sequence comes from Mytilisepta virgata, assembly GCA_028015205.1. NCBI lineage: Eukaryota > Metazoa > Mollusca > Bivalvia > Mytilida > Mytilidae > Mytilisepta > Mytilisepta virgata. Next base: position 48,424,389 of record CM051520.1, read on the forward strand.
AACATTGTACACACTAGTCTGATTTGACAGAAAATCACCACATAGAGAATATTATTATAGATAGACAAACTGTATATAGCATGTTCAGCAAAGTAAGATCTACAAATATTTAATAAGTCAACATGACCAAAATCTCCATGTTGTTCGTATGTTTTTAGTTTTTAATTGTAGTGCATGTATTGTTTTGGTCTTGTCTTCGTTGTTCTCCAGAGTTTGTCAGTTGTTTTTCTCTCCTTCGAATATCCCTTTGGTATTTCTTGACTTATAGGAGTTTTTCCCCTTGAAAGATTATTTACGTGTAAACTGTTATGAGTAAAAATAATGATCTGACATATTGTAGCTTTACAAGTAAAATCAGGGGTCAAGGTCATTGAAAAAGTCCATAGCAATGGATGAAAAAGTCTGCAGCAATAAAGATATTAGATATTGAGATCTCAATAAAAAATTCATTTTTTCTTAAAGTGCAAGTCATTATGATTCATTATATTTGGTAAAAAGAGAGGGAGAAAAAGAAAAAGAAAAAAAAACAAAAACAAAAACCACAAAAACAAAAAAACATATATTTGGGTGAAGGACCTTATAATTTACCTGTACAAGTCAAAAAGAAAGGTCAAGGTAATTGAAAAAGTCCATAACAACATAGCATATATATTTAGATTCAGGACCCTATAATATAGCTGTACAAGTCAATATGGAGCCTCAGGATCAGTGAAAGAATCCATAGCAATTCATGGAAAACTCCCTAGCAACCAGTTGTATTTGGCTTCAGGACCCTACAATTCATCCGTTCAAGTCAAAATGGAAGGTCAAGAGTTAAGGTCATTGAAAAAAACCATAGCAACTGATGAAAAAGTCCCTAGCAACCATATATATTTGGGTTCAGGATTTTATATTTTACCTCTGCAATGCAATATTAAGGCGAAAAATGCGACGGTATACATTCAATAGCAAAAATAACCATTGATGCAAAATGTACACAAAAGATACAGGTGAGCGATTCGGGCTCTCTGGAGCCTCTTATTTTAATTGGCCAATGTTGAAAAATCTCGCAAACTACACTCTAAATTGTATTGAAACTGTGCAAGATTGATGACAGCAATACCCTCTACCCTCAATCTCTGATTGATGTATTTACGGGAAATTTGTGAAAGTGATCTATGATTTTGGTTGGATGAATGACATCTCTGCCAGAGGCTATCTGATTTATATTTGAAAATTTTCATTAATCTTCTTTTCTGAAACTACACTGTGAAATGTTTTGAAACATTGTAGATATGATGATGGCAGTACCCTCTATAAACAATCCTGTTTTGGCTCCGATCTTGATCCACCTTTGTTTTCTGTTGGATCAATAACATGGCAGAATGAGACCAACTTTGGTCAGTTTTTGAAAATTTTTCTCCTAAACCAGATGATAAAATGTTTTGAAACTTTGCATGATTGCAGTAACCTCTACCAAAGATCCATTCATGGAACAGATTCATTCAAATATCTGGCGGCTTTGACTGGTGTAATTTGACTTTAAACCCTTAGGAAATCATTTTAGCTCGTATTGCCTGAAGGGCCACTTTAGCTTATGTCAGCCCTTTGCTTCAGTCGTTCAAACACTTTTCACATTTTGATCCTCTTGATGATTTTCAGATTTCAGTTTCATAACACAATAATAGTTAACAAATTAGAAATTACTTCTACATTACATGCTGTGAATGAGTGAGCAATTCAGGCTCTCTAGGCATGAAGTTATCTTTTACTGCCGAATGAGATATGGAATGAGTAAAACTTGTCAGCACTGTCATCTGATCAGAAGGCTTCGTCATCAGAGGCATCCAATATGTTCAACATTTTGGTCTTCTTTTCTGAAATTCATATGTCATAATAATTGTAACTTAGTTTTAAGCATGTAAGTAACTAGTGTATGCGAGTTTCATACTGGATTTGAGAAATGGAATCTCAACATAATTGTACAAATCTGTTAATTTGAATTCCTGTGGATAAATGTATAGACCATCATATAAAGCCACCTTTGGGCATGTCCATTTCATTCTTGTAGACATTTATAGTATAACTTAACTTGTAATTTGAATACTAGTACAGTAGACTCCTCCTAATTGCATACCCTTTTTGTCAGAATAAATTATGCAATTAACAGGAGTATGCTAATAAGTAGAATTCTTTATTTTCATGTAAAAACACGATATGAGTCATTTCTATTGACACTAATTGTGATAATTATTAACATGTGTATTATGAACTTTGTAAACAATTTTGTTTATTGTTCATTAATTTGATCTAAAATCTATTGAATTGTGTTATATTTATTTCTATAAGATATTTTCATGCAATGTATCGTGACTGTAAACATTCACAATTAAGAAAAAAAGTATGCAATTAAGAGGAGTTTCTTAACAGTTTAATATGCAGTTATCAGGAGTAATTAACATAGAAGACATACTAAATGGTTTTGTGTTTCAAAATCTTATGCAAATAAGAGGAATATTGTATTAAGAGATATGCAATTAAGTTGAGTTAACTGTACCTAAAATCTACGAGTGACTGAACAACAGATTAATTCACTTAGCATGCAGGGTGTAAAATAGTATGTGTTACATCACTTGAAATATGACTTTTCTGGGCGAATTATTGGATTTTCTTTTACTGAGAAATCAACTATTGCTACACTCAAAATTAGACCGTAATCTGTATGGAATCTTGTCTTGAACTGCTTTGCCTGATGAAGTGAAAATTATATGAGGCATCTGTCAAATATATATAAAGTTCCCTTGTTACTTACCTGTTTGTTTTAATTGTTTTGATTTTTGATGATTGTGCTTTATTAATTCATCATTATATGTTGAACCGGTTTTCCAATATTTTGATCTCGAGCTCTGGTGATGAGTTGTCAATCAACGAAATGGTCATAGCAGTGCATCAAATTTATTATGTCTCCCCTTCTCGAAGGGAGACATATTGTTTTAGTGATTATTATTATGTCGCCCCGAACGTAGTCACGGGACGACATATTGTTATTCTTCCGTTTCTTTGTTATTATTATTATTCTTTCTTTCTTTCTTTCTTTCTTTCCAATGATTTTTGTCCGGCTTAGTTCTCGGAGATGCCTGGATAGAATTGAATGAAACTTGGCAGAAAGTAAGATCACTATGTGAAGATGTGCAATCAATACTTTTTTTTTCGAAATGGCCGCCATTTTCAAGATGGCCGCCATTCAAAGATCGGTACCCTCCGAAAATTTAAAACGTTTATATCTCAAAAACTGTACCATAGAATTTCATTAAACTTCGTAGGTTTGTAAAGTACAATTAGAAGAACAAACTGATGAAAAAAAAATGGCGATCGGTTGGAGACGTTTGGCGGCCATTTTGAAAAATGATGTTAAAATGGCGAAAAACTTAACATGGATAGAATTGAATGAAACTTGGCAGAAAGTAAGATCACTATGTGAAGGTGTGCAATCAATACTTTTTTTTTCAAAATGGCCGCCATTTTCAAGATGGCCGCCATTCATAGATCGGTAAATCTCAAAAACTGTACCATAGAATTTCATTAAACTTCGTAGGTTTGTAAAGCACAATTAGAAGAACAAACTGATGAAAAAAAATCGCATTTTCAAGATGGCTGCCAGGGGCGACATCTGCTATTGCTCGCAATTGCAATTCTAGTTCTTCTTCCTCTTCTAATCAAATTTTTTGTCCGGAACATAACTTTTTTGTTTCTTGAGCTAGCCTCATGATATTTGGAAGGTATATGCATCAGGTCATGGCGGAGTGCAGAGTACCACATTTGGGTCCCTGGGGGTCAGTCCCCACCCCCTAGCCTGTAAAATGTAGGCTAAAATAACAAAATACTTAATATTTTGAAAACCATTGTGATCCCCACCCTATAACCATATATATTATTACTCCTTATGATAAGACAAATCATTTGGTACCATAGGGGGGTCTGAGGGGGGTCATGCCCCACCCCCTCAAACGATAAAATACTAAATATTCTGAAAACCATTGAGATCCCCACCCTATAACCATATATATTATTACTCCTTATGATAAGACGAATCATTTGGTACCATAGGGGGGTCTGAGGGGGGTCATGCCCCACCCCCTCAAATGATAAAATACTAAATATTCTGAAAACCATTGAGATCCCCAACCAATAACCATATATATTATTACTCTTTTATGATAAGACGAATCATTTGGTACCATAGGAGGTCTGAGGGGGGGGGTCATGCCCCACCCCCTCAAATGACAAAATACTTATTATTCTGAAAACCATTGAGATCCCCACCCTATAACCATATATATTATTACTCCTTATGATAAGACGAATCATTTGGTACTATAGGGGGTCTGAGGGGGGGGTCATGCCCCACCCCCTTAAATGACAAAATACTTATTATTCTGAAAACCATTGAGATCCCCACCCTATAACCATATATATTATTACTCCTTATGATAAGACGAATCATTTGGTACCATAGGGGGTCTGAGGGGGGGGTCATGCCCCACCCCCTTAAATGATAAAATACTTAATATTTTGAAAACCATTGTGATCCCCACCCTATAACCATATATATTATTACTCCTTATGATAAGACAAATCATTTGGTACCATAGGGGGGTATGAGGGGGGTCATGCCCCACCCCCTCAAATGATAAAATACTAAATATTCTGAAAACCATTGAGATCCCAACCCAATAGTGTTCTTCTTCCTCTTCTAATCAAATTTTTTGTCCGGAACATAACTTTTTTGTTTCTTGAGCTAGCCTCATGATATTTGGAAGGTATATGCATCAGGTCAAGGCGGAGTGCAGAGTACCACATTTGGGTCCCTGGGGGTCAGTCCCCACCCCCTAGCCTACATTATCTTGGAAAGGGTTGAAATCCCCACCCTTAAACCATATATTTTATTATTCATGATAACAAGACAAGTTGAATGCAGTATACATCTGAGCCCCGGGGGTCATCCCCTACCCCTCAAGACCAGAAACCTTAATTTATCTTAAAAATGGTTGAAATCCCCACCCCTAAACCATATATTGTACTACTCATGGTTACAAGACGAGTTGAATGCAATATGCATCTTAGCCCTGGGGGTCATCCCCACCCCCTCAAAATCAGAAACCTTATTTTATCTTAAAAATGGTTGGAATCCCCACCCCTAAACCATATATTGTACTACTCATGGTTACAAGACCAGTTGTATGCAATATACATCTTAGCCTTGGGGGTCATCCCCACCCCCACAAAATCAGAAACCTTATTTTATCTTAAAAATGGTTGGAATCCCCACCCCTAAACCATATATTGTACTACTCATGGTTACAAGACGAGTTGAATGCAATATACATCTTAGCCCTGGGGGTCATCCCCACCCCCCTCAAAATCAGAAACCTTATTTTATCTTAAAAATGGTTGGAATCCCCACCCCTAAACCATATATTGTACTACTCATGGTTACAAGACAAGTTGAATGTACTATACATCTTAGCCCTGGGGATCATCCCCACCCCCTCAAAATCAGAAACCTTATTTTATCTTAAAAATGGTTCAGATCCCTTCCCCAAAACTATATATTACCTTATTCATTCCTTGTTGAAGCACATATCTGTAGGTAACTACATGTATTATGTACCATAGCTCTTAATTTGCCACCTTGATGATCCCTAAAAAATGTTAAAAAAACTATGGGTATGGAAGGGGAGACATCAGTTTTAGCGTGCTAAAACAGTCCAGCATGCTGGACTCCTGTGACAACAGTACCTCTAGTTTCGGTATTTTGTGATACGTTTTATTTTACATTGCTACGAAAAATCTTGATATAATGGCTGTATTCACGTAACCCAATCAAAGTTCTCAATTTGTTAATATAACCTTCTCGTGAACTGTCACTTGGAATTTTTGGTCATGTTTCACGTAGTGCAAATCGGGCTTGTAGTATGGTGAATCGCGGACAGACAGGTTGTTTTTAGGGACAATAAGGTACTCATTTTGTGCAATCAAATCCTCCTGCAGCTGTTATATCTCAGATATTTATAACTTAACAGAATGTTTAAGATTTACTGCAGGAGTATGGTTACAGTTGAATAATTTTTCTCCCGATTTTCCAAGTTGTGGAACCGAGTCATTTTTAGGTCATCTGTCCCGAAATTGACCTAATGCCATCACTTGATGTCCGTTGTCCATCGCCCATAAACTTTTTCAAAGATCTTCTCTAAAACTCCTGAGTCAATTAATTTCAAACCAAACATTTGCCAAAGTTGCTCTGAATCATCAGTAGGGTATTTAAAGTTTGTTACTGGTGACCTCACCATCCAACCGATTTGTCAACTCTTACTAAAAATAGAACATAAGTGGTAAAATCTGTAAAAAAATTTTAAAAAAATCCTTAAAAGGTTGAAAAGTTTTAAAACTTGGGGAAATGATTTATTAGTGATACTTTTTCAAAGTATGGTTGATGAGCCCAACCGCCTTCAAACATGGCCGCCAATGCTACGAAAATGTAAAATTTGAGGAAAGATAAGTAAAGTTATTATTGTGAACCACTAAAGCAATCAAAACCAAATATAACAGGAAGCTTCCTTCCACGTGTTGTAAATTTGTTGATGATCAGTCATTTAATATGTTCGCCAGCAGAGACTTAGTTTGACATTGGACCCTATGGAAAATATAAATATATATAGAAAAATCTTTTTTAAGAACCGCTGTACTAATTAAAACAAAATGTGACTTGAAAAAAGCTGAGAGTTGTTACTTTGTTGGCCATGGCCCAATCAATATGGCCGCTAGTGGGAGACTTAGTTTAATATTAGACCATATATGAAATGTATAGACAAATCTTAAGAACCACTAAACCAATTATGGCTTGAAGGTTTCTTGTGAGGTACCGATTGAGAATTTTTATTTTTTTGGCAATCAGGCAACCAATTTTTCTGCCAGTTGGGGCGTAGATTTACATTACATCGTATGGGAAATGTATAGAAAAATCTTGAGAACCACTGAACCAGTTGAAACCAAATATGGCTTGACAGTTCCTTTTGAGGTACTGACTGAGAATTGATACTTTATTGGCAATCGGCCAGTAGGGGACTTAGTTCTACATTGGACCTTATGTGAAATGTATAGAATAATAATCTTGCGAACGGCTAAACAAATTGAAATCAAATATTGCTTGATGGTTCCTTGTGAGGTACTGACTAAAAATTGTTACTTTTCCATCTCCAGATTTTCCATGGAATTCCTAAGATTAACCAAAAAAAGTTTCATGGAATATTAAATTCCACTGCAGGGGAACTGCATGGAAATATTTCCATGGAATTAGTCTATGGATATCCATGGAAAAGTTGTCCATGGAATTCCATTAACTCAAAAAAAAAATCCTATGAAAATAAGTGAACTCGGCATAGAAATATTTCAATGGAATTCCATTAACCCCCCCCCCCCCCCCCCCCCAAAAAAAAAAAAAAAAAAAAAAAAAAACAACAATTGACCTAATTCAATGGTCAAGCCCCAAGGCCCTTGGCCTGAATGCTAATTCTGAAGGGAATTTGTGAAAATCATAATGGTACTTTCTTTAACAGCTCTTCGGTGCTAGATGCAGATGTCTTGGAAATTAAATTTAAAAAATTCTAAGTCCACTTTACCTTAAAAATTTTAAAGTCTACTAACCCTTACAGAAATAAATTATGACACTGACTAAGTAACTTATAAGCGGCTGATCATCTAACGTATATAAATGGCTATACAGTTTAACCAATAACGTGAACTATACGTAACTGATTAGGATCGACTTCTCTACACTCTATACTACCATACCACATTCTCAATTAAAATATCAATTGAAACAACTAGTTCATCAATGTTTTTTCAAGAAAAATGGCACACGCAGATAGAAATTTCTAGTTTTAGGTAGAGGAAAGGCTTATTTCGTGAAGAACCACTCTGATTCTGACAAAAAGTATTCTGAAGATGACTTTCTGCATATCATCTACCCCAGTGAACTTAAAATTAAGGATATTACAGCTACATCAAAGTCCGCTTCATATTTGGATTTGTTTCTCGAAATGAGGGACATCTGAAGACAAAACTTTATGACAAACGTGATGACTTCGACCTGAGTTCCCTCCAGGTTTTTATAGGAGTTCGGGTTCATTGTTTTTTAGTTTTGGTTGTTTATTTGTTGTGCTTGTGGTTGTTCATTTGTCTTCCGAGTTTTGTCTGTCTAATGGATTACGTTTTTTGGATTGCTTCTTAGGTATATTTGTCCTCTTTGTATGCAAATTAGATGCTTGAATTATAAGTGAAGTCCACTTAAAAGTCAAGCATCTAATTTGCATACAAAATCCTAAGTATTTACTTATAAGTCACTTATAGGTTAAACTGTGTAGCCACTTTGACGTTAGATGATCACCCACTTACAAGTCACTCATAAGTGCAAAAGATAAAAGGAGAAATATATCAGGTAGGTTGAAAATTAGGGATCAAATGGTGCGTACTGGGTCCTCCCGTACATGAATTCTCCACATAATTCTATGGAATTCCAAATATACTTTCGTGGAGTATTGGAACAGGAGATCCATGGAACTCTAAATTTTTACTGCATGTCACATCTTTAGTATTATTAAATTCAAATTTTAACATCTAGTATTTTTGTCTCGCCTGCGAGATATAGGTATTACTTTCCGGCGGCGCAGGCGGTGTAAACTTTTTAAAAACTTTAATAACTATGCACATGTAATACCTTCAATTAAGATTGATGGTCTACAGGATACTTGTGACCCTAACCTCATTTTCATGGTTCCCAATTTTCATAAATGTAAAATCTGCGTCCAATTTTCGTAGTTAAATCCATGTCTCAGCAACTGTAATACCTATGAAACTACAAGTCCAATTGTAACGAAAGTTGGCAGTATTGCTCCTTAGGAGGCTTTCTTTCAGGTTTATGTCCGATGACCCGGACTGTTAACCAAGATGGGGCCGCCACAGTCGAACTTAGTTTAACGTAGAGCCCTATAGTAAAATCCATTGAAAAATTGTCTTGTCTCAAACCACTTGACCAATTGGAACCCGACTTGGCAGCAATGGTCCTTAGATGGTCCTCTTTCAGAATTTTGTCCGATGACCCGGATTGTCAACCAAGATAGTTGCCACAGCCGAACTTAATTTCATATAGGACCATATGGGAAGATTCATTAAAAAATTTTCTTGTCTGAAACCACTTAGCCAGTTGGAACAAGATTTACAGTAATGGTCCTTAGATGGTTATCTTTTAGAAATGTGTCCATTGACCTGGACTGTCAACCAAGATGGATGCCAAACTTAGTTTAACATAGAACCCTATAGAAAACGAGCCAAATTGACTGCAACTCTTACATTTTTAGTCCTATTCAAGGTGAAAAGTTAAATCCAGGTGAGCGATACGGGCTTTTGAGAGCCTCTAGTTCTATTTTGAGTCACAGAAGCCATGTCGGTTGGAAGTTGGGGATGCCAGACACAGTTTTGGAAGGGGTCACCCAAAGATTATTCCACCAAAGTTTGGTCCCAATTCTCTTTTTTCCATAAAAGGACCCCCTAGCGGTATCAGATAATCCAAATTTACCTGTAAGACTGAATTGATTACCTATGTGACAGGCTTAACAGACAATGTTTATACTATCAATTGCAACACCTGTAATTAACAAATACCAGGTGGGCGAACATCAGAAGGTTAGTTGCTATATAATAATTGAATATACAAGTGCCCAGCTGAGAAAAAAGAGTTTATATAGGTAGAAATGCGGTTTTAAAGACAAGATTTTGCAATAAAAGTTTTATGCCAATTAGAATTGATGAACTTACTAAGGCGTTGTTTTTCAGTAGAGAAATGGTTTGACAAATAAATATAAAATTATCAAAAGTCTATTATCATATTTAAACCAAAAATGTTAAGAAATGTGTCGTTTTTACATCTTTATAAGGTAGAAATTGAGAATGAAAAGAAAGGAATATCTAATATACGAATTACGATTAAAGAAATAAAAAAAAAAATTATGAAATTTAATGATGTAATGAGATAATTATTTTTTATTTTATTATCTTATTGAAATGTAAACAAAACTCAGGTAGTTTGTTTATAAGATTCAACTTTTAAGTCTTTTTATTTAATAATTATTTAAATAAAATTTAGAAGTAACACGTCTTAAATCTTAAATTTTATCCGATATAAGATGTTATACATAACATGTACGTTTTATTTCAGTGTATTTGATCATGTCATCTGAATATACAAAACTCGGGCATTCAAGTGGCCCTATATTTCCTAGATTTCCTATAAAATATCTATATTTATGAAAATGTCCTATAATTCCTATATTTTGACACAAAATGGTCCTTTTCCCTATATTAACCCTATAAATTAGAATTAATTGGTCGAAAATTAAAATGTATTTTTTTGCGTTCCCCTCCTTTGAAAACCTTTACGAGTATCGTAAATACACGTACCTGTAGATATGATAAAATCCAGTACTTAAATATTTCCAAGAAACTCACTATCTTCCTTTTAGCTCACCCTACCCAAAGGGCTATTGTCATCACTTGGCGTCTGTCATCATCGTAGTCGGCGTTGTCTGTAAACTTTTGCTTTTCAATCCTCTGAAACTACTGGGCAGATTGAAACCATTAAAAAATCTTCTTGTCTGAAACCACTGAGCCAATTGGGACCAACCTTGGCAGCAATGGTCCTTAGATGGTCCTCTTTCAGAATTATGTCCGATGAACAGGAATGTCAACCAAAATGGCTGCAACAGCTGAACTAAGTTCAACATAGGACCCTATTTGAAAATGCATTTAAAAATCTTATATGAGACCACTTGGCCAATTGGGACCAGACTTGGCAGCAATGGTCATTAGATGGTCCCATTTCATAACTGTATATGCTGACCTGGCCTATCAATCAAGATAGCCACCAAATCTGAACTTAGTTTAACAAAGGACCCTATGGGGAAAATTTAATACCTTAAACTTGGACATTTGGAACCAAACTAATGCCAGCAATGGTCCTCTTTCAGAATTGTGTTTGATAACCTTAATAGCCTGAATTATTTACCACCGAAATGGTCTCTCGTGAAATCGTGTCTCGTTTTATTATCTCATCTGGCCAAAGGTCATGTGAGCTTTTGTCATCACTTGAGTCCGTCGTCCGTTCGACCGTTAACTTTTCACATTTTAATCTCTGAAACCACTGGGCCAAATGGAATTAAATTTGGCAGGAAGCATCTATATAAGGTCCTTTATAAAGTTTGCCCATTTCGTCCCGATCGGACAACAAAAATGGCCAACATGGGCAATTGTTATTTCTGATTTGCTGGGTTTTCAAAAATCTTGTCTGAAACTGCTTGCCCAAATGGAACAAAACTTGACAGGAAGCATATATGGGATGTCCTTTATAAAGCTTCCTCATTTCGTTCCATTCGGACTACAGATATGGCCGCCATGGGCAGTTCTTGTTTCTGATAGGCTGATATAAAAAAAAATTCTCTGAAGTCGCTTGCCCAAATGGAACGAAAATTGACAGGAAGCATCTATGGGGGGTTCCTTACAAGTTTCCTCATTTCAACTCGATCGCGCAACGAACATCGTCGTCATGGGTAATTCTTGTATGTCTTTAGTTGATTAAAAAAATCTGGAACTGCTTGGCCAAATAGAACGAAACATGACAGGGTGCATTGATGGGAAGTTGTTTAAAAAATTTCTTCATTTCGTCTCAGTTGGACTACAAATATGGCCGTCATGGTCAGTTCTTGTATCTGATATGTAAAAAAAGCTCCCGTAAGTCGCCTGGCCAAATGGAACAAAACTTGACAGGAAGCATATATTGAAGGATCTTTATAAAATTTCCTCATTTCGTCCCGATCGGACTACAAATATAGCCGTTATGGGCAGTTCTTTTTTTCTGATTGGCTGATATGAAACAATCTTCTCCTTGCTTGGCCAAATGGAACGAAACTTGGAAGGAAGCATCTATGGGAGGTTCTTTACAAAGTTTCCTCATTTCAGGCAACAAACATGGTAATCATGGGCAATTTTTGTTTCTCATCGGTTGATTTAAAAGAATTTTTTGGAAAGATTGCAAATCGTTCCTATGCCATCGGCCTCCAAAACCGAAAGTAAGACCTCTTCGATACCATCGGACATTAGTACATAAAATGTAGTTCCAGTGATGACAGCATTTTGTAAATTACGAGTACTTTATTCTTGTTGATCATGTTGATAATATCTGAACATATATTTTTACACAAAACTTTATCGTTTACCTAAATTACGAAGGAGTTAAAATGAAGTCAACGCAGACGGCGGATGAATTTATCTATCATAACGAATCTACGAGAAACACCTTCCCGTATTTACTTTTTTAATTAATTCATTGTCAAAACTAATTGCGCATTTACAAATATGACGATTTTTACCCATTATTTGAGAAAAAATACTTTAAGATTATGTATTAATATAACTCGGACATTCGCTTTCGGAATCTAAATGTTTTATGCAGGGATCGGAAATTTTCAACAGCCTCTGTCGGACATTTTTTGATAGACATGAATCGTCAGTTTTAACTCTTTTTAGCAATTTCAACACACGATCTTATTTCATACAAATATTGTTATGCAAGATTTATTAATTTTTTGGGTAAGACCTGAAATAAATGTCATGTGTATCAACTCTTTAACATTCTGTGCGGCGTTGTTTGTGTATTGAATAGAATAGAATGATAATTTCGATGTTATAGGTGTCTTCGTTTGGTACGTATAAATAGATCAACATGATCGATAGAAAAATGGACGTAGAATGAATTAAATAAATGAATAAAATAAATTCAAGTTTAAATTCTTTTTAAATCAGTCTATGAAAGTCTTCCCGAAAGATGAAATTTTTACTCCTTTTTCATATTTAACTACAAAGATTCGCGCATGCTCAATCGAAGAAAGCTCGAAGGGTTGTCATATCCTTGGGGTGATTTTCTTTAATTTCTGTTGCGAATTTAGTGTGGATGATATTTGTCTATTCGTACGTTCAAATGTACTGTAGGATTATAATAGCTAGTTTGACTTTATTTTGTTTGTCGACATTCTGTACAATGTTCAAGACACACTAGCAGGAATCAACAATTACTCTCAATTATTTTTTTTTTCGAAATAAAAGTTTATTGAATACAATTTATGTCACGCCTGCGACGAAAAGTCGTGAAAGCGAGATGTAGGTATTACTTTCGGGCGGGACGGCGGTGTAAAATTTTTAAAAACTTTAATAACTTTGCACACATAATGCCTACAATTAAGATTTTTCGTTGACAGATACCTTATCGTATAAAGTTTGCTGCAATATACTTGTCTGGTGACCATGACCTTTCATTCATGGTTCACAGACTTCATAAACATAAATGTAAAATCTGCATCTAAGTTTCGTGGTTAAATCCATCTCTCAGCAACTGTAATATCTAGGCCTACCATATTTGGTCTATAGATATTTCTTAATGGGTACATGCTTGCCAGTCTGACACCTGGCTTGGAACTTTGATGTCAATTTCATGTTTTAGTGACTTTGTCACACTTTCATGGTCTAAGAAACTATAATACCTAGACCCACCATATTTGATCAATAGATAGTTTTTGGTGGGTACATGTCAGTCTGATACCTACCTTTTCACCTTGACCTCAATTTCATGGTTGAGTGACCTGTGTCACATTTTCATGGTAAGTCCAGTTCTTGGCTACTGTTTTCCTATCGAAGGTCGGTGGTTCTCTCCGGGTACTCCGGCTTCCTCCACCAATATAAACTGGCCGCCGCGAAATAGCCAAATGTACTGAAAACGGCGTTAAACTCCAACTAAAACAAACAAATCTTGGCTACTGTAATACCTAAGCCCACCATATCTGGTCAATAGATAGTTTTTAGTGGACACATGCCAGCCTGACACTTTCCTCTGGATCTTGACCTAAATTTCATGTATGAGTGACTTTGTCACATTTTGATGGTTAAATTCTTTTCTTAGCAACTATAATACCTAGACCCACCATATTTGGGTAATAGATAGTTCTTGGTCGGTACATGTCAGTCTGACACCTGCCTTTGACCTTGACCTCAATACTTTTGTAATTTTCGTGATTAAGTCCATTTCTTAGCAACTATAATACCTAAGGACACCATGCCTGGTCAATATCCAAGAGGGCCGCCGGAGCCGAACTTTGTTTAACATAGGACCCTATGGGAAATTTACTTAAAGATCTTATCTGAAACAATATGGCCAATTGGAACAAAACTTGGCAACAACGGTCCTTAGTTGGTCCTCTTTTAGAATTATATCCGATGACCCTGTCCACCATCAAAGATGGCTGCCAGAGCGTAACTTAGTTTAACGTATGACCTTATGGGAAAGTTCACTGAATGATCTTCTTGTTTGAAACCAGTGAGACAATTGGAACATGACAGCAATGTTCCAGGCTGCCAGTCAAGATTGACATAGTCCAGATGAGCGATACATGCTCCTGGGAGCATCTAGTCTATTATTTTTATTTAATGAAACCGAATGCATTTTATTACACTATACAATAAAATCAGTTCTGATAAAAGGTTCAGAAATATTGGGATATATCTCTGTCAATGCAGCATGTCGACAAGCAAAAGTTGATCAAGTGTGGCATTGTATGACTGTAAAACTCCGGTCACACAAAATACCCATATCACGATTTTCAAGTAACCTCTCCATTAAGTATGCATAAACTTTATAGGAACAATTTCCCAATTTCAGTCTTTGAAAAACAAATAATTTATTGAATACAATGTAAGGCATTCGAGATATCAGATACTTTGTTTGGAAAGCTTCGTAACAGTTCACTGTTACATTTATTACTCGTTTTAATAGATACTTCTCCAAACTTAAATCCCTTTTGAATTAAGAGTAAAATTCATCCATAGAGGCATTTGTAATTTCACTGAACCATTTTTAACCGGATTTTCATAGGAAAATATCGGTTATTAATTTGGTGATGTACGGCGGGCGGGCGGGCGGGCGGCCGGGCGGTCGGGCGGACGGGCGGGCGGACGGGCGGCTGCCAAACAGTGTCCGTGCAATAACTTAAGAACTGTTCAACCAAAGCTTTTCAAATTTTAATATGTTGTTACTGATGACAAAATGGAGGTCAAGTTCGATATTGACGATTTTCACTTTCACCGTTCAGGAGTTATGGTTCTTGAAAGATTGAAAAATGGCTTTTCCAGTGGTGTCCGTGTGATAACTTATGAACTGTTCAACCAAAGCTTTTCAAATTTTAATATGTTGTTACTGATGACAAAATGGAGGTCAAGTTCGATATTGACGATTTTCACTTTCACCGTTCAGGAGTTATGGTTCTTGAAAGATTGAAAAATGGCTTTCCCAGTGGTGTCCGTGTGATAACTTATGAACTGTTCAACCAAAGCTTTTCAAATTTTAATATGTTGTTACTGATGACAAAATGGAGGTCAAGTTCGATATTGACGATTTTCACTTTCACCGTTCAAGAGTTATGGTTCTTGAAAGATTGAAAAATGGCTTTTCCAGTGGTGTCCGTGTGATAACTTATGAACTGTTCAACCAAAGCTTTTCAAATTTTAATATGTTGTTACTGATGACAAAATGGAGGTCAAGTTCGATATTGACGATTTTCACTTTCACCGTTCAGGAGTTGTGGTTCTTGAAAGATTGAAAAATGGCTTTCCCAGTGGTGTCCGTGTGATGACTTATGAACTGTTCAACCAAAGCTTTTCAAATTTTAATATGTTGTTACTGATGACAAAATGGAGGTCAAGTTCGATATTGACGATTTCCACTTTCACCGTTCCGATATTGATGATTTTCACTTTCACCGTTCAGGAGTTATGGTTCTAAAAAATTGAAAAAAGGCAGTTCAAGTCGTCGTTTCCATGCAAAGGTCATTTGTTGCAGGAAAATCCGGTTTGCTGTCATTCGACAGCCTCTTGTTTGTTTGATAAATTGGTCTTGTAATATTTTTGTGACAGAATTAACATCGATAGATCCATTTTGGTTCAGAAAGATATGATCTAGACAAATATCATTCAATATGGATTCAATATGATTAAGCCATTTGAAATATCGCATGTCATTTTTTTTTCAAAGTATATAATACAGAATACATTGAACTACTCAACTTTTCATTGTCATTAACAAGTTTACACCAATATTTCAACATTCTAATTTTAATTTTAATATTTAATTTAAATCGACCTAATTCGCTTACAAAAAATAAAAAATTCAAATGTACTTGTTCGATAATCAAAATATTTTCGTAACCCCAAATGATTTTACACATTGCCCGGGGAATAGAGGTATTCCCTCGTAAAAAAAATCAACAAAAGACATTGAGATCCTTGGCCCTTAATTATAAACATTTTTATACTTTGTGAAAAGCTCAGATGTCCTCAGAGTTCATGTCCCACCCCTTTAAACACTGGATGGATCATCAGTGTTTCTGAATAGATTCGAAACTGCTGGCCGGGATAATCATTATGCCCATGACAAGACCTAATCAATGCACAAGTGGTGTTGTTCGCGGGGATAATTTACTATTCCAAGGTAAATTGTTATATATCATATAAAAATTCTCCAATAATGTTCAATGCTAAACTGTATTGGTCTAACTTTTGTATTTTTTGTCAACTTTTCAGTGTCATTAATACGTTTACACCAATATTTCAACATTCTAATTTTAAAATTTAAATCGACCTAATTCGCTTGCAAAAATACAAAAATTCAAATGTACTTGCTCGATAATCAAAATATTTTCGTAACCCTATTGGAAATTTAGTTAAAGGTCTTCTTGTCTGAAAACAATTGGCCAATTGGAACAAAACCTGGCAGCAATGGTCCTTAGGTGGTCCTCTTATATCCTATGAAGAAGCCCGTCATCCAAGATGGCTGCCAGAGCCGAATTTAGTTTAACATAGGACCCTATGGGAAATTTACTTAGATACTAGATATTGAACCCGCGCGAGCGCGGGTTCAATAAAAATGTTTTTTTTGTGGTGGCCATATTGACTATAAAAAGTTGTTGCGGCCATGTCATTCATGGAACAGGAACTCAATATTGATGTTGTGGCAGGCTTCCCATAAACTTTCCTGTCAAGTAGGTGGTATCATCTGATAGTTTCATGTATATATATGCAGTAGTATTCCAGAAATGGATGTTAATGCAAATTTTAACAGAAGTCAATGAAGCTTGAAATGTAGGTCAGCGTGACCCAATTGTCATATGGCTGTTCGTTACTACCGAAGATGTATCCACTGATGAAGTAGACTGTATGCCACGTAGAATTACCAAAATGGAACTTCAGGTTCCATCAAAGTCCATATGACGAAAACACAACCTCATAAATTGTCAATATTTTTATTGTTACAATTAATTCTGAACTGGAACTTGATGAAAAGCTTTCATTAAATACACATTCCATAATGCATTACCTTTTCCCTTCAGAATATATATGAAAATGAAATTGTAGATGTAAACATTTCCTTAGTGACGGATGAATTTTTCAAAAGATGCCGTGAGTTAGGTAGAGCATATTTTTGGAAAATAATTGTTCCTATTGTTCCATTGTCATCATGGTCAGGGCTAGCGAAGCTTAATTTCACAAATATATCCAATAATCAGACGATAAAAAGCAGTTTTAGTGTGTGGCTGCGTGTGTTGTCCACGTTTATAATTATCAAAGATGCCCGAGATAAATTTCGTCATTAATGATAAAGGTGACCATTTGTTAAAAATTTTTTTATCTAGGGTATGGTAGAGATATATTTAGACAGGTCATATGACAACTAATGTAAAAATAGATAATGGTTGGTTTTATCACTTTGTGCAAGGTAAACATCCGAGCAATCCAAAAAACAACTAAGTTAGGAATTCCTCTGACCTTTACCTTCCTTCTTCATAATCTTCAAAGTTCATAACCTTTACAGTTAGGAGAAATTGCGTTATAGTAGAAAAACAATCCTGAATACATGAAGCGGAAACATCCCACTCGAAGGAGAATGTCTTTAATTTGTTTTATTCTTCTTCTTCCGTAATTGCAAACAGAAATACATTAAAAATATGTGTATACTTGTTTATTTAAATCAATGTGTTAAAATGATGCATTCGAGAACCTTGTAAGGGATATGTTGGGAGAATTCATATTGGAAAAATGCATACAAATTCCATTTGCACATAAACAAAGCTGCAGTTTAAATTTATAAATGCAGATTGTCAAATCCGATAATAACCTTTATAATCTGAACCATACATCGTTTATTTTGAACCACGCGTTTTGCCGCCTATTCGGCTAATTCGTAAATTTAGTATTATAGATTCTTGATTGAAACAACTTGGCCAATTGCAACAAAACTTGGCAGCAATGGTTCTTAGGTGGTCCTCTTTCGGAATTATATCCTATGACCAAGCCCGTAACCCAAGATGGCTGCCAGAGCCGAATTTAGTTTAACATAGGACCATATGGGAAATTTACTTAGATATTCTTGTTTGAAACAACTTAGCCAATTGGAACAAAACTTGACAAATGGTCCTTAGGTGGTCCTCTTTCAGAATTACATCCGGTGACCCCACCCGTCATAAAAAATGGCCGCCACAGCCGAACTTATTTTAACATAGGACCCTATGGGAAATTGACTTAAATATCTTCTTTTCTGAAAACAATTGGCCAATTGGAACAAAACTTGGCAACAACGGTCCTTAGTTGGTCCTCTTTTAGAATTATATCCGATGACCCTGTCCACCTGTTAGAAGTAACGCATAAACTTAACGTTCTTTCTGCCGCTATTCATTGTAACGTCACCTAAGTATGACGTATTGATTTAGAGTTTGAGTAGAGATCCATACATGCTAGACGCCTTTGTGAGCTCACCTGGCCCGAATGGAAGGGCCAGTGAGCTTATGCCATCACTTGGCGTCCGTCGTCGGCGTCGTCGTCATAAACTATTTCAAGAATCTTCTCCTCTGAAACTACTGGGGAAAATACCTTCAAACTTTAACTGAATGTTCCTTAGGGTATCTAGTTTATAAATTATATCCGAAGTTTTTATCCATCAACAAACATGGCCGCCATTGCTAAAATAGAACATAGGGGTCAAATGCAGTTTTTGTCTTATATCTCAAAAACCAAAGCATTTAGAGCAAAACTGACAGAAGGTAAAAATGTTCAATATGTCAAGATCTAAAAGCCATGAAATTTTCAGATGAATTGGACAACCCTTTGTTGGGTTATTGCCCCTGAATTGTTAATCTTACGGAAATTTTGCAGTTTTGTTAACTTGAATATAATAATAGATAAAGACAAACTGTAAACAACAAAAATGTTCAGCAAAGTAATATCTACAAATAAGTCAACATGAACAAAATCGTCAGTTGACCCGTTATAGGAGTTTTTGCCCTGGAAAGATTATTTACATGTAAACAGAAAATAATGGTCTGGCATTGTCACAGATGTTTAAGGCGTTACTTGAAATAAATTAAATGGTAGCAGTACAAGTAAAATGGAGCGTCAAGAGTCAAGGTCATTGAAAAATTCCATAGCAACCGATGAAAAATTCCCTAGCAACCATATATATTTAGATTAAGGACCTTATAATTTACCTGTACAAGTCAAAAAGAATGCTCAAGGGTCAAGGTCATTGAAAAAGTCCATAGGAACCGATGAAAAAGTCCCTAGCAACCATATATATTTAGGTTCAGGACCCTCAATTTACCTGTTCAAGTCAAAATGGAAGGTCAAGAGACAATGCCATTGAAAAAGCCCATAGCAACCGATGAAAAAGTCTTTAGCAACCAAATATATTTAGGTTAAGGACTTTGTAATTTACCTGTACAAGTCAAAAAGAAAGGTCAAGAATCAATGCCATTTAAAAAGTCCATAGCAACCGATGAAAAAGTTCCTAGCAACCATATATATTTCGGTTCAGGACCCTACAATTCAAAATTGAAGGTCAAGAGTCAATGTATCGAAAATTCCATAGCAACCGATGAAAAAGTCCCTAGCAACCATATATATTTGGATTAAGGACCTTATAATTTACCTGTACAAGTCAAAAAGAAAGGTCAAGGGTCAAGGTCATTAAAAAGTCAATAGAAACCGATGAAAAAGTCCCTAGCAACCATATCTATTTTGGTTCAGGATTCTGTTTTAGCTGTACAGGTAAATATTAAGGAGAAAATTGTGACGGTATACATTAAATAGCAAAAATAATCATTGATGCAAGATCTACTGGTACACAAAAGATAACAGGTGAGCGATTCAGGTTCTTGGGAGCCTCTTGTTATTGTTAGCCATACAGTTGCCTGATTTAACCACTTAACGATATTGGTGCCGTGTGAATTTGAAGCTGAAATCGATACGTGCAGGACATAGAAACGCCGTATCAAGAATATTTAAGAAATTCGACGAAATTCGGGAGAGCGGAACAGAACTTGTTGATTCCGATGAACCTTCAAACATTTTAGACACTTTGAAAAGGAAATAAGAATTGTTGGGGAAATTAGATGAATACATTATTCAAGAATTCGATGAAGAGGACATTGAAACATAAATCGTGGACTCAGATGAGTATTCATTTAATTTAGAAAATAAAGTACCTCAAATAGCCAAATTTATCACTGTACAAACATCAATGCTAAACAAAAATGCCACAAGCTTTACAAACTCTAGAAGCGAAGTTCCCCCGTCAGATCCTAGTAATATTTTAAGCACAGAAAATCAGCACAATACACATACCAATGCAAAGGTACATACAAAACCAGTCAACAGACAAATGAACGTAAAGTCATGCGTATTTTGTAACGAATCACACGCCCACGTTAACTGCACTAAGATAATTGAACACAAAGCAAGAATTTCTATTGTTAAAAGGGATCGTTTATATTTCAACTGTCTGGGACATCACAATGTAGCTGATTGCAAATCACACCAACGTTGCAGGAAATGTACAAAACGGCATTATAATAGTTTATGCAAAGACGACGTACAACGAGATGAAAAACATAGTAACGCAACTGTAAATATTAGAACAATTCAGGAAACACAACACAGACACAGACCAATGTATTACTAAAAACTGCCGTAGGGCAAGTAAATTCAGTCATTCAATGTACCATCGCAAACATATTATTTTACGAGGGCGCACAGAGGTCCTTCATTACAGAAAAATTAGCTACAGAACTGAATTTGGTCATTACCAGACAAGAGACGGTAAACTTGTCAGGATTTGGTGACACAAATGAGAGCAAAAAAGTCCGACATCTAAACACTGGTACGATTTACCTACTTACAGATACCGGAAAACTACCCATCAACGTTTTGATTGTACCAGAAATAGCTGTACCAATTAAAACCTATGTACATAAGACAACCCATTTAAAGTATTTGTATGGCTTGAAGTTAGCCCACCCCGTCTCACATGACCCTATGTTTGAAGTTTCTCTATTGATTTGAGTCGATTATTACTGGTCGATTGTCGAGGATAGAATAGTGCGAGGAGCAGGACCTACTGCCGTCAAGTCGAAAATCGGATTCTTTCTGTCCGGCCCAATCAATAGACTCACTGCAAATCCAGATAATATACGTACGTGAATGATGAACGTATTAGTAAGTCACAAAGTTGAAGAGCTCAACTTGGAGAAATTTTGGGAAGTTGAAGCTGCTGGTTTAGAGAGTACTAACAACAAATCTGAAAACGGAAATTCCAAGATGTATATGAAGAGAATTGTTTTAGTTACCATGGAAACAGATATGTTGCTAAGCTACTTTGGAAGGAGGAGCACTCTACGTTACTAGACAACAGAAGTATTACACAACGGAGAACAAGCGTCTTAGTCGTGAACCTACACTTTTGCAGAAATACGGACAGATTATAAATGGACAAGAAAAACGTGGATTTATTGAGAGAGTTGATGAACGACCAAGTAACACAAAGGTTCACTACATACCATCATTTACGTAAAGACTCGTCAACCACGCCCATTAGAATTGTATTTGACTGCAGCTGCAAGCCTACACCTGTTAGTCCGAGTTTAAATGATTGATGGATCTTTCGCCAAACATGAATGACTTAACCGGAATTATTCTCCGATTTAGAATGCACAAATACGCCGTGGCAACTGATACAGAAAAAGCTTTTCTTAATATCGGTCTTGATAAGGAGGATCGTGATGTTACCAGACTCTTTTGGCTTAGTAACCCGAATGACCCAAATAGTCGACTTACCACATACTGATTCCAAACAGTATTATTTGGAGCAACTTGCTCTCCGTTCATCCTAAATGCTGTTATACGTAAACATTTGACAGAAAATCCCACAGACTGGACAGCAATGTTAAAGAAAGACTTATATGTTGATAATATTATTTCGAGCTTTAATCAACAAAGACATTTGTTAGACTACTTTCATACATCACGTTCAGTATTTGAAAAAGCAGGTTTTAATTTACGCTCATGGGCTTCAAACTGCAAAAAACTACAACACCGTGCTTCATACAAAAATGTGCTAGACGAAGACAAACTTGTAAAGATACTTGGTTTGCGATGGGACACAGAAAACGACACCCTCACATTTGCACGCAAGGACCCACTTTTAGTAGATGATAGCATTACAACAAAACGCCTAATATCTAGGTAACAACGGGAAATCTCAAGTTTGGTACATTCATTTGAGTCTTTTTGTATCTCTCTCCACTGTGAAACGACGTCCGACGATAACGGTTCGCCCCAATCTACTTTCATCTCCCATATATTTTGCTTCAACATTTTACTTCTAACGGTGATAGGACTGATAATTCCGAGCGGATTATACACTTGTGATGACTGAATGTTGTTACCTAGACAACACCTTAATCACGAATAACTTGCATATCAACATTTTTACCGATGCAAGCTCAAAGGCCTACGGATCATGTGCATATATCGTAGACGTAGATGGAAACCAAAGCACGCTAGTGATGGCAAAGAACAAAGTTGCACCACTGAAGAAAATGATAATTCCGAAACTTGAATTAATGATATCTGTTATAGGAGCTAGACTGTTGTATCATCTTATGCAACATATTAACATTGAACAAGCGACACTTTGGACTGATAGTCAGATAGTACTGAACTGGCTAAAGACTGACAAACAACTACCAGCCTGTGTTAGAAATCGAGTCTCGGAAATCAGGCAACTTACAAGGAAATTTAAAAGGGGGTATTGCCCGACAGACTCAAATCCGGCCGACTTATTATCTAGAGGG
Source organism: Mytilisepta virgata (assembly GCA_028015205.1). Taxonomy (NCBI): domain Eukaryota; kingdom Metazoa; phylum Mollusca; class Bivalvia; order Mytilida; family Mytilidae; genus Mytilisepta; species Mytilisepta virgata. Next base: position 48,447,701 of record CM051520.1, read on the forward strand.
ATGTCCGCCGATAGATTTAAAAATAGTCAATTATGGATGCATGGTCCACAGTGGATTACTAACAAGTCTAAATGGCCGTCATAGATATCTAATGGTCAACACCAAATTCTCTCCGTTTCCACAGACGACGTAGAAACAGCGAAAAAAGACGAGGTCAGTATGATAGACGATACAATAGGACTTCATCATTATTAACATTGATCAATTTTCTTCTTATCAGAAACTACTACGTGTAAGCGCCTACGTATTAAGATTCATACAAAACTGTAGAAAAGACAAACAAAGTGGAATGTTAACCGTATCGGAAATTCAGAATATGCCTATAACGTTAATTCGAAATTCACAACATAGAAACTATGCCGAAATAATGAAGGACTTAAGGGAAAAACGAACGAAAAACAGCCTTGTTAAACAACTCAAACTGTATTTGGATCACGAAAATATAATACGAGGCGGTGGAGGAAGAATTAACAACGCAAATACACTAGAATCAGCTACGTTTCCCGTTTTATTACCATCTAAAGACAAGTTAACCGATCTCATCATAAAAGATGCGCATACAAGAAATTTTCATTGTGGGCTAGAAAGTACTGTTACAGTTTTTCGCCAAAACTACTGGATTCCAACGATCAGACGAAAGGTAAAGACACTTTTGCGTCGCTGTGTTACTTGTCGTAAAGTAATAGGAAGACCCTACCCCGTTCCGGACCCACCACCCCTACCAGCCGACAGACTTCGTCAAGACCATCCATTCACAGTTACAGGAGTGGATTTCGCAGGACCATTACACGTAAGAACTAAAGGAGGACAAAACAAAAAAGTGTACATATGTTTGTTTACTTGTGCTAGTACAAGAGCCCTTACTCCGTCACATTTATTATATGGAAGACGAATCAGGACGCTACCGTATAACGGACTTGAAGAGTGTAGTTTACAACCAGGAGCCAAAGACACTACGCATGAACCAGTAACTAGACAATCGAAGTTTTTATCATTAATTCTTAAAAACTTCATAAAAAGATGGAAACAGGAATACTTAACTTCGCTAAGGGAACATTACCGACACACTGATCGAAACACACAGAACATTAATGTGGGAGATGTAGTTCAGATTCATGACTATTTATCAAGCGTAAATTGTAATTTGGCTGTAATTGACAAATTAGTTTACGGTAAAGATGGACTTACACGATCAGCCATAATTCGAACCAAGAATTGAGTGGCATCAGCAATCAGCAAACCTTATCCGTTAGAACTGAATTCTTTGGAAGTTGAAACTAGATTAGTTCAGTGTGAGGCAAAGAAGTAAATGTGTGATTAGTATATGGACATTTAAGTGAATAACCATGAACTGTTAAATATTATTACATTTTATTATTTTATTTATTACTTTAAAGTTTTAATTTATTTTCACATAACTTTTATCATTTAGTTGGTGATCATTTTTATTTATTGTAAAGTTATTCATTTGCGGCCCCAGTATGTTGGAAGTAACGCATACACATAACGTTCTCGCTGCCGCTTTTCATTGTAACGTCACCTAAGTATGACGTATTGATTTAGAGTTTGAATAGAGATCCATACATGTTAGACGCCGATTTATATACAATACATAGTCATTGTCGGAAAATATAAAATTTATCTGGGCGAGCTTTAGAAACATTAGAAAAGGCGAGCTTTAGCGAGACTTTTTCCCATGTTTCGCAGCGAGCCCAAATAAATTTTATATTTTCCGACAATGACTTTGTATTTTCTTTATCCTGCAATCCCCTTTCGATACGTAAAATGCCTTAAAATTACATTTGAAGTTGAAATCCAACTGCCTTGAAAACGCGGGAAACGCCACGGCGTCATCTGGAACATTCGACATGTTCCTCGCGCTCTTCATGTAAACATCTACCAGTAGAATTTATTAGGTCATTGACCTAATACCACTAAAGTTTATTCTACCCCTGTTATTAGACCGGAAATAGCTTGATTGCAGGATAAAACCACTTAACGGTACCACCATCAAAGATGGTTGCCAGAGCGTAACTTAGTTTAATGAAGGACTTAAGGGAAAAACGAACGAAAAACAGCCTTGTTAAACAACTCAAACTGTATTTGGATCACGAAAATATAATACGATGCGGTGGAGGAAGAATTAACAACGCAAATACACTAGAATCAGCTACGTTTCCCGTTTTATTACCATCTAAAGACAAGTTAACCGATCTCATAATAAAAGATGCGCATACAAGAAATTTTCATTGTGGGCTAGAAAGTACTGTTACAGTTTTTCGCCAAAACTACTGGATTTCAACGATCAGACGAAAGGTAAAGACACTTTTGCGTCGCTGTGTTGCTTGTCGTAAAGTAATAGGAAGACCCTACCCCGTTCCGGACCCACCATCCCTACCAGCCGACAGACTTCGTCAAGACCATCCATTCACAGTTACAGGAGTGGATTTCGCAGGACCATTACACGTAAGAACTAAAGGAGGACAAAACAAAAAAGTGTACATATGTTTGTTTACTTGTGCTAGTACAAGAGCCCTTACTCCGTCACATTTATTATATGGAAGACGAATCGGGACGCTACCGTATAACGGACTTGAAGAGTGTAGTTTACAACCAGGAGCCAAAGACACTACGCATGAATCGAGCCCAAATAAATTTTATATTTTCCGACAATGACTTTGTATTTTCTTAATCCTGCAATTCCCTTTCGATACGTAAAATGCCTTTAAATTACATTTGAAGTTGAAATCCAACTGCCTTGAAAACGCGGGAAACGACGTCATCTGCAACATTCGACATGTTCCTCGCGCTCTTCATGTAAACATCTACCAGTAGACTTTATTAGGTCATTGACCTAATACCACTAAAGTTTATTCTACCCCTGTTATTAGACCGGAAATAGCTTGATTGCAGGATAAAACCACTTAACGGTACCACCATCAAAGATGGTTGCCATGCAGAGCGTAACTTAGTTTAACGTATGACCTTATGTGAAAGTTCACTGAATGATCTTCTTGTTTGAAACCAGTGAGACAATTGGAACTTGACAGTAATGTTCCAGGCTGCCAGTCAAGATTGACATAGTCCAGGTGAGCGATACAGGCTCCTGGGAGCCTCTAGTTTATTATTTTTATTTAATGAAACCGAATGCATTTTATTACACTATACAATAAAATCATTTCTGATAAACGGTTGAGAAATAGTGGGATATATCTCTGTCAATGCAGCATGTCGACAAGCAAAAGTTGATCAAGTGTGGCATTGTATGACTGTAAAACTCCGGTCGAACAAAATACCCATATCACGATTTTCAAGTAACCTCTCCATTAAGTATGCATAAACTTTATAGGAAGAATTTCCCTATTTCAGTCTTTGAAAAACAAATAATTTATTGAATACAATGTAAGGCATTCGAGATATCAGTTACTTCGTTAGGGAGACTTTGTAACAGTTCACTGTTACATTTATTACTCGTTTTAATAGATACTTCTCCAAACTTAAATCCCTTTTAAATAAAGAGTAAAATTCATCCCTAGAGGCATTTGTAATTTCACTGAACCACTTTTGGATAAATTGGTCTTGTAATATTTCTTTGACAGAATTAACATCGATAGATCCATTTTGGTTCAGAAAGATATGATTTAGACCAATATCATTCAATATGGATTTAATATGATTAAGCCACTTGAAATATCGCATGTCATTATTTTTCAAAGTATATAATACAGAATACTGTTACGGCCGAAATCACCTTTAAATTGTAGCCAACAAGAGACACAAATCAATAATAAAATTTAACAAGATTTATTATATACAAGTTTACAAAAAAATATTACACAAAATAAAATGTCAACTTAACTGTTCAAAATCCTATGTCTTTTCTTTGTCCGGAATTCTTCTCGTCACTGTTGCGGGAATCCAAACGGAATATTATATCCAATCAGTCACAATCTAGTATGATGTAACGTAAATAAAAGTGTGTCAAGTATGATTTGTGAAACGTAAATAAATCCAACAGCTGAAAACACAAGAATGTTATTGTCTGGTCCAATACGTTCTGCTCTGAAAGTCCAACTTTCTTTTCCGTATATATATAACAGTGACGGAAACTTCTGGAATAAGGTAGAAGTTCGAATCACACCAGAATTATTACGTAAGTCAAATAGAAAGTTGTAGTCATTCCATCAGTATCTATTATTGTTCCAGTGATTTCTAAACTGCGCAGTTATAACATTATTTGGTAAACAACTATAAGTATTATGTAAACATATTATACATGTTATAAGGCCACACAAAACAAATTAGGCCAAGATAAATAAACATAATAATTACAATATCATAACAATACATTGAACTACTCAACTTTTCATTGTCATTAATAAGTTTACACCAATATTTCAACATTCTAATTGATATTTAATTTAAATCGAACTAATTCGCTTACAAAAATTCAAATGTACTTGTTCGATAATCAAAATATTTTCGTAACCCCAAATTTCTGAACTATAAAGTAGAATAGGCTCAACCATAGCATCAAATAATTTAATTTTAATTTTTGATGCTTTTGTAAATGCTGAATAATGATTTTTTTTGCTTGATTAACTAATTTTTTTCTAGCATCAGTAAAAGTACCGTTATATTTAAAGAATATGCCCAAGTATGACAATGAGTCAGCAGTTCCTAAAATAGTATTTTGTAACTTAAATTCAAACTTTGTATTCGATTTCCGTTTACAAAATATCATTACCTTAGTTTTATTTACATTAACCCCAAGTTTCCAATCATTACAGTATAATTGAAATATATCTAGAGCGTTCTGCATTCCATCTTTAGAGTCGGCTAAAAGAAAGTTTTCATCAGCATATAAAATAACAAAAATGTTAAGTAATCGATTCAAATCAGTCTTGCTCATTTAAATCTAGTACCAGTTTTAGTGGTGAACAATTAGAGTTAATAAAAAATGCCTCAAAATCATTCAAAAAGATGGAAAATAAAAAGGGACGTACATTTTCTCCTTGTCTGACACCTATTAGACACGGAAAAAGATCTGACTGTTCACGGTTGTATTGAACGCATGATTTTATATTATCATACACGTTGTATATAACAGTAAATATTTTTCCTTTTACACCACTTTTTATAAGCTTTTTCCACAGCCCAATTCTCAACACAGTGTCAAAGGCCTTTCGAAAATCGATAAAAGGACAAAATAATTTTTTTCCAAAAGACTGGTACAGAGATATAAGAGAATTTAAAACAAAATTATTGTCAATGGTTGAGTGTCCTTTACGGAACCCAGCTTGATTATTGTACAACAGTGAAATTTCAGTAACAAAAAACGTCAATCTGCTGTTTAGTATAGAAGTAAATAACTTGCCAAATCAACTTATCCCTTATTTTACCCCTTTATGGAAGCTAAAGTTGTGCCATTGTTAACGTCATCTATTGTGAACGTCACCAGACAACCGGCTGTACAAAAAAAAAACAAGTTGGCACTGAACGTAAATATATGTGAATTTCTCGTGGCACTGAAAGTCGCTTCACAGGCACTAGACGTTCTATCAATAATAATAAAATATGGGCAATGGGAAGAAAATAGTGTCAATGTATATATACATTGACACTATTTTCTTCCCATCACATTGACACTATTTTCTTCCCATCGCCCGTATTTTATTATTATTGATAGAACGTCTAGTGCCTGTGGTCGCTTCTTGATTTTTCTTGGAAGTAAAGTACATACACGTGTGTATGTTTTTGGTATAACAAAAAGAATGACTAAAAATTTTGATTCGCTGTAATTGAATTTTTGGACCTATAAAGCAACTTGAATCGCATTGTAGTCACATTAACCCTTTCACTGCCACAGCCATAACAGTGAGTGACGCTCCTAAAACGCCAGGACTGGGTTGCACAAACGTCATTTAACTTTAAGTATTAGTTAAATATATTTTAAACATCAATTAAAATTAAGTGACCGTTATTTCTGTTGCACAAAGGTTTATTAGAGTTAAATAACGTTTAAATGTGACTTAAAGTTACGTAAAGTTAAAAGTGGTAAGGAGGCACTTTTAAATTTTAAATAAGGAATTTAAAATGGAGGAAATGCTGTTGTTTGGAAACATATTGCACGATCCAAAGCCAACCAGAAAATATAGAGAAAGGCTACTTACATTAGATGACCTCACAGACAAGGAGCTCCGAGCAAGGTACAGATTCGGGAGAAATTCAATCATGAGGATCACCGACGTAGTGCGGGAGAACATCGAACATCCTACACAGAGAAGTCATTCTCTCAGTGCAGAGATGCAGGTAACCGAAAACAAAATAACTTCACAGTGTGATATATTATTATTTCTCAAAGTTTTAACACATTTCACTACCATGACTACGTGAAGAAGTATCTTACACATTTTACAGATTAGTGTTACAGAAATGTAATGTTTTTGGTTGATAAACACATGACAATCCAAGGAAATCGTCAAAAAGTCGTATCGTTTTACCCCAATATATTTGTTTTGTTTTTTTCCACACACAAATGAATGTATAAAGGGGAATAACTCCCATGGTATGGTAAATGAGGTTCCTTTAGGGATTTTTAAAAACAAATGTCAATCTACTTGTAAAGTTCAATAAAACTGTGGACGGCAGGGACGTTCCTAAACTCTGGCCTTAACCCCACTTACCATCCCTTCCATCATTACTCCCGGCACATCAACCCCCGCTTCCTCGGACCTCCCCCTTTTTCATTTTGCCCGTTGAACATTTCACTAATTCTCCACCGATTCCGCGACCTCTCAACCTGCTACCTCTACCCCGTACCATCACCCGCCCTGTCCGACGCCTCCTATCTCAGACAATTATTTTTTATCAGGAGGGGGGGGGCTCAAAATCTCTGACTATCTGAATTGACTACTGAAATGTTGCGTTGATCTCTCGTTTAGTAGTAGTAGATTTGTTTCTCCTGTATAGTTTTATGATATTTTACATGATTCCCCCTTGCCTACCACACAAAAAAGAGATGAGGGCCAATCTTCCACCCTTTCCCCCGTTTTGCAGTTAAACAATTAACATGTCATTTTTAATGACTATCTTCACTCTTGATGATGACATTTTTAAAAGGAAACACAGGAGGAATTATATAAAATGTTTATTATAAATATAATTCCAAAGGCAGTCAGGAAGTCTAAATATTTTCCTTTTTTGTAAAATGGGGGGGGGGGGGGGGGGGGTCAAATCCAAATACAATAAGAGATGGGTAAAAAAATAAATGTGTCTAACTGAGGTGTTATAGCTTGAGAATGTCTCCTAAATTGCCCCACTAACACTCCTGCCATGTGCTGGTTGTAGGGGGGTCGAGATTGTTTGATCGTTGTCCCTTAACAATAACTGTCGGGGCGACATGGTAATGATAACCTTCCTTCCGTCCGTAAAATATGGTGAACATAACTCATCGGAACCGTTTGACCCGTTGACGAATTGGTTTGACATTTATTATGATGCATTGGTATATGTTGATGTGCATACTTCACCCCAGTTTAATTCATAAAATTGTATAAGAGTTATGGAACATTTTCATCATTTGTCTTCCAACTTATGTACGTTAAGCTAGAAGTTGCGGCTTTTGTGTCGATTGTACATTTGCAAAAGTGTCATGTGAAAAAAAATGTCCTTCCTGTTATATATTTCATTTTATCATATATTTAGTAGTAAATACAGTAGTTTTGAATATTTGATAAATAGCCTGCTGTTTAATCCGTATCGCTCAACTTTGATGCGCACCCTTTATCACACCCCTTTATCGGATGTCTACCCTTTATCACACCCCTTTATCACATGGCTTACCCTTTATCACATAGCTTTTTTTTCATTTTTTTTTTCATTTTACTTTTTTGTATATTTTTTTTTATTTGTTTTTTTTTGGGGGGGGGGCGGAATTTTTTTTTTTGGGGGGGGGGTAATTTAAAAAAAAAATGTTCAAATTTTTTCCCGATTATTTGACTTTTTTTCAACCCCCCCTATTTTTTTTTTTTTTTTTTTTATTTCACAAAATATTTACCCAATCAATTTCATTTGTAGCAGTAGACTTTAATTTGGAAAATTTGAAGTCCTCTGTTTAAATATATGATAAAGTGTATAATACATGTTAAAATCTGTATCACATGCTGTATCAACCTCGACCAATATCAGCCCTCTGGCCAAGGCCCTCTGGCTGATATTGGTTTCTCGGGTTGATACAGCATGTGATACAGATTTTACCATGTATTATTCTCTATGTAAAAACCAAAAGGACAATATTTCATGATTATCGATGCGTTTTATTCCGTCCTCAGACTTTATCATAGGGAACAATAGCCATGGAGGACAATATTTTATAGAAGACAATATTTTATGTAAAAGCAGCGGCTTGAAGATTGAGGTCGTCGCTTGTAAATTCTACGGTCGGCACCACGATCTAATTGACAGCTATGAAAACATGTCTTAAGACCTGTAACTGTTATATATGTCCTTCCTCCCTCTCCAAAAGTGTCCTTCAATGAGTAGCACGGCGGGTGTCTTGCAAGAAAAATGCACCAGAGTTCAAACCCCGATTTGTCATTATGCGCGACTCGTTTCTGAATGTACTTTGTAGTCTTTTATTCATTATCCTTTGTCTCCCCTCGTTTTTCGTCATTTTTTGTCCATGAAATATTTCATCCTTAACCCCCATCTCCAATTATTCGCCCCTCATCATTGCCAATGCTTTGTTTGGGATGTAATTGCATAATCTATTTTTTTTTTTCGTTTCCACAGGTGCTCGTTGCCTTGAGGTTTTTTGCTTGTGGAGGTTTCCTGCAAGTAATAGGTGATACCATAGGCATTGATAAATCAACTGTTAGCAGGTGCGTGCAGAAGGTTTCGGATGCTCTTAATGCCAAGGCTGACCAGTTTATGAAGTGGCCGTCAGTCCAGAGGAAAGGGGATATCAAACAAGGGTTCTTTGACAATGGAGGCTTTCCAGGAGTTGTAGGTTGCATTGATGGAACTCATGTGAGGATTTCTGCTCCTAGTCACGACGAACCATCTTTCGTCAACAGAAAGGGCTACCACAGCATTAACACACAAGCAATATGTGATCATGAAGGTATACAAAAGTTTACAAATTCTTAAATAATTTTAGCCACCCAAAATGCACAGTGCTTATATTTAGTCTTGTAAATATATCTATACGACTTGAAACAGTAAGGACGCAGTCCACTGACAGCAACTTGGAGCGTCTTTTCGGAAATAAATAATCCTGAATTTTGAGGGGAAAAATCTTACCAGAAAAAAAAATTCCTCCCCCCTTTTTTTTCCTAGTAAAACGATCGGCCCCTAACTTTTTAAGTTTTTCAATATGTCTTTTTTTTTCCTTATTAATGTTGTTGCTCTTTTTGTTTGTCGTTTTTTTTTGTGTTTTCGGTAATTGTTTTTTTTTTGTCCATGGACTCCCCTCTTTTGACATTTTAGTACTGATTCTCATCATTCACATTTTATACAACTATAATGCTAATAAAGAATCTTTATGATATCATGAATTATACGTGACGACCCGCTTCAACAAACAGCATTTGCATCATCGCTGTAGCATTTGCATTTTGAACATATTGTGTTGGGCCGGAAAATATATAATAACAGTAATATGCCTGTTTCCTGCAATGTAAAATGTTTTTTTTTATTTAATTCAATAAACTCCTCTACCTGCCTACATACAATAAACACTCTTAACATTACCCGTTTGGAAGCTGCGGAATCGTATACATTTAATGGGACTGACTTTTTATGCTCGAACTACATGTAAATCAAATTTTGTTTTTCAGGTAGATTTACAAACGTTGTAGCTAGGTGGCCGGGAAGCGTACACGACAGTCACATTATGAGATGTTCGCAAGTGTGCACCCATTTAGAAGAATCCCACCTGTCAGTGCAAGATGGGTTGATCCTAGGTGACAGTGGATATGCGTGTAGGAGTTTTCTTATGACACCATATCTGAAACCAACAGAGCAATGTCATGAGAAATTCAATAAAGCTCATATGAAGACAAGAAGCTGCATTGAACGGACATTTGGTTGGTGGAAAAAGAGGTTCAATTGTCTACACCAGGGAATCAGAATGCATCCAGAAAAAGTGTGTAAAATTATCATGGCATGTGCAGTCCTGCATAACTTAGCCGTTGAGATGAAAGAACCAATGGACGAGTATGACAACGAGATTGTAAATAATGATGACTTAAACATTGTTTTCCGTGGACCCGATGAAGGACGCATTGTGCGAGATCATATAGCCAGGGGATTTTTCTCAAAGATGTATTGTAACAAGAAAAAAGTTGATGAAATATATTTAAAAGATCTTCTGAACATATAAAAATAAATCAAACAAAACGATTGCATGCATTCATTGACTAATTATCTTTTAAAGCTTGCAAGGTGAGATATGCGTCATCTTCCTGATTTGCCCACTGCTGAAGTCTTCCAATTTCCAACTCTAATATTTTCCAGTTTAAGTTTTGTTTTTTCAAGCACAAATTTCTCTTCTTGCACAGTCAAAACGTCATACTGCTTTTGCATGAGCATTTGTGGTGTAACAGTCTCCGTTTTTCTTTTCTTGGGAGCGTGTGGTGTACTGCATGCAGGTGGTGGCTGATGAAATGACAACACGCTTTCATTCCCGGTTCTACATTCAGATGATGGTTGTTCTTGAAAGAATAACACACTCTCATTCCCCGAGTTGTCAGCTCTATGGACAATAGCTTCTGCTATTATAGTAGATTGGGTTGAATCTTCAATGCCAGAATTAGACAGATCTAAAATACGAAGGTGGAAACAGATTAGTTCGAGAAATCATGAGAAATTACTGAATTTTTTTTATTCTTTGGTAATGTGCTATTACAGGTATTTAATAAGTACTAGAGCTAGCTGCATGTAAGTGGATACTCCTGCTCTATTTAAGTTCATGTGGTTAGTGCTCGATTTCTTTTTGACATTTAGTGAGTTGGTGATGTCTTTGTGCCATTGACCCATATCTCTTCTTTTTCATATTGTATAAAATTACTTGTTTATCATATGTTTTGTGGGTGAAAACTTAAGGGACCGACCATTTTACTTGTTAAAGGGGTGGGGTGTTACAGTTTTTTGTCCGAGATTGTTCAACGTGATCATTCAAATATTTTTTTCCTAACTTAACATTTCTATGCATTTGATATAATCATTTGATAAAAGTTGACTCAATTATTTTTGTTTGTACCTGCATGCTTTTTCTCATTTTTTAACCATATTTGGGATAAAAACACTCTGTAGCAAAAACCACAACTAGCCCACCCATTTGCAAATTAATTGGTCGGTCGCACACTTCACCCCAAAAATGATTCATGAAAAACCCACACCTAGAACGAGTAATCTGAATTAACTGAACCAGCGCTACTGAGATCAAAGGTTATTAATTATTATGGAAGTACTGTGCTTCCATGCTTTGTAAGTACTGTACTTACATACTTATATATAGGTCTAAGGTAAAAAAATTCTCAAAGACAAGACTTATAGTGTGTGTGTTTGGGGGGTGGGTATATATGTTTTTGTTTGTCATACGAATTCATGTTTTTCATTTTCAACGGGAGTCAAATTATTACTTTAAAAAACTGTTAACTAACTCGGAACCGTATGGGGATAATCTAGAATAAGATTATTCGTTTTTGGTCACTTGCTTGGCCACACAATTTACTGGTATTGTAAGGGTTGTAAAGGTTAAAAAACAGCATACCAGAGAACATATACCCCCCCCCCCCACACACTTTTTTCCTTTCTTGGAAGTTAGGTAGTCGGTACGATTGCTAGAAATTATTTAAGTTCGGAAATTTATACCCCCAACCTCCAATCAAAAGGTCGGTGTTTTAGTAATGTTATAATGTGTGAGTAATTATCTCTTTGGAAACCCCTTTATGGGGCCGCTGCATCATGACGCGCACTGTGCTGGCGTGCGATAGTGTGTACTGTGTGCATATTACACAGGTAGGCCGAACTTCGTCTGCATGATTGGAGGTGGTGGGATTCTGTCGAAAAGAAGGCATTTCAAGGAGTTTCAGGGGAGTTTTCTTAAACCTAACCATATCCTAGATACTTTTAGCTTTGATTTCACAATTTTGTCGAATCTGAAAGTAGCTTTGGGTTCGGTTAGGACATCATGCAACCTTGTCAGAGCACGGATATCATCATTCATAAACATGATCAAGGTAGGCATTTATGTTTTATTCAAATACCATTTCATTTTATATACTCTTTAGGGCATAAACGGTTTACCTTCAGGGTTTATTATGACTATGGATGACTCGCTTCCTTTTAAACCAACAAAACTTGAACAATCCTTCATCATTTCCACGATATTCTCTGTCTCACTTGTCAAGGCTTTGGGAGCAGGGCCACCGCCAGTTTGGGCTCTATATTTCATACTTTCCGCATACTCCTTTTTTGCTTTTGTTTGTAAGTTTTGCCATTTTGTTTTGACTTCTTTATCTGAACGAAAATGCAAACCAATAGCATTTATTTTGGACGAAATGTCTTTCCAAATGCCGTTTTTCTTGGAATTTGTGATTGAATTTGTCAATTTGCTCCGTAAAACAGTAATATTGTCATTGACCAACTGTTGCAGCATGGTAATCTCCGCTGAATCCCAGTTTGAAGATCTTTTTTTCTTATCAGCGTCGTCTGGAAACTCGGCCATTTTGTTCTTGATAAAAATCGCGAAAATGCACGTGAAGGAATGAATATTTGGGAAATTGGAATTTAAACAAGGTTTAAGTACGAGTTCTCATTTTAAATTACATTTAGTTAAAAGTGGGACTAATTACGCTTTGTGCAACGGTTTTTAAAGTCTTCTTTAAGTTTAAATTTAAAAGACCTTTGTGCAACCCAGTCCAGGCTTTTTTTTTCAAGTCCACATGAACGTATGTTTGCATACTGTGACGTTAACAATAGCAAGGCGTCATAAGAAGACAATTGTCAATCCTTAGAAAAACGCGGGAAACGGGAAAAAATGGCGTATCTTTATTTCTTTGTATCTTTTTTACGTTTAAAAAAAGAGAGCACATCAAATACATAAACAAAAACGTAAAAGGGTAAGAGATCGTCGCATAGACACAACCAATTTGCCAGTTTTGTACGACTCATTTCTTATAAAGGTAAAATGAGAATGGGATTCAATAGGTTTATCCCTGCTTTTTGTTCATCCTTGGCGTATGGTAGCAGCCATTGATATTTTTTTGGGTGGGGCTATGGATTTTGTTTAGGAAAAACTTTGTTACTCGGTACTTTTCAGAAAAAAGTGATCCTTAGATAAAAAAAATTGTTTTGTTTTACCGTCAGCTGCTACCATTTATATGATGCAAAAATCGAAAAAAAAATATTTCCAACATGTCACAAAAGAAATAAATTATTGTTGTTTCGCTAAAGTTTGTCGCCAAAAAATCCAAAGCATCCCCTGGAAAATCAAATGGTTGCTGCCTAAAAGTATTGAAACATACAATACTGTTATTGGAAATATAAATAATGTGGGGTAAATTTGCTCCAAAACCAAAGTCCGAATGCAATACTGGATCAAGTGATAATCCATATTTTTTATTGGCGCTGGCTAGAATTACCAGGAATCGGTAACAATAACGATTCTTTGTTACTAGTCAGAAAATTATATACATGTATGAAACCATTAACTTATTTTATTGGTGACTTTTCAAGGTTAAAATATGACAAATGTACAGGTTAAATACTTCTATAGTTACCCGACAACATTACGTTTTCGTATATAATGTATCATACCCGGAAATTAGTCCGGGAAACAATAAGAATTTGTCCTTTCCCAGGAAAAAAATCGAAACATATATTGTAGGAAGTGTTTGGCAAATTTATACTCATCTATTGGATCTTGCTCGATTTAAAATGGAGGACAGCAATAAATGCGTTGTTCCATTTTTTTTATAATGTATAAATAATTGAAATAGTTTTCTATTGTACAATGCACATTTAGCCAATACTCCTTTATTTTCATCTTCATTTCGTTTATGCTATAATATTGTATGTGTTTTTGTATTTTGTTGATATATTTAACAACACTGTATCGAAAGATTAATAATATATTGAAAAGATTAATATAATAGTTTAATTTTACACTTATATATTATAACTAAATTGAAAGTTTACTGCTCACGAATAACGTGAATAAACGCGAAACAAAAATGTACAAAATACGCGATAAAATGGCCATACTTCTTTGGATTTTCTTCTGAATCAAGCGAATATATTTTATTTTCTACCATTACAGTGTTTATAATGTATGTTATAATGTATGTAAAATTGTGACAATATCAACGAATTTTATGACTTTGTAGCATTTTGACATCAATGTTTTAAAAGTATGACAATGTTGATGTAAACTAAAGAGATATATTAGTAATTGATTTTTTGTTTTTTGTTTTGTTTTGTTTTGTTTTTGTTTTTTTTTTGGTTTTGCTACAAACCGAACCGGCAGACTTGCTTTTTATGTTTTAGTAAATATTGTTAAATGCCATATTGGAGTTAGCCTGGTTGACTTCTTTGATTTCGGTATGAGTTTATTGTCGGCGGTTGTATCATCTACATTTACATTTCTTCTATGTTTATAAAAAATTAAAATCTCAAGACACTTTTACCCGGGATTCATTTTAAATAATTTTTTTGGTTTTTTTGTTTTTGTTTTTTTTTTGCGTATGAATTTTCGACATTTTCGAAACGGTACATGACATAATAACCCCGCATGTAGCGTTGATCGACATCTTGCAACTCATTTCGCTCAAACGGCAGGGTTTTTGAAAAGATTTTTGCATTCATGTCAGACATTCGGACTCTATATGTTTGTCAGTCCAAGTAACTTTTTTTTCAGCCCCTTATATTACTTATACATTAAAATCAAAATTTTGTGTCAGACTTCGGAATAACAGGAAGCAAATGATGTCAGTCCGGCACGATTTTTGTCAGCAAAAACCTTCGGACAGACACTTTTCAAGAACTCTGAAACGGGTCCTAGGGATTGTCTTGAGCTCGTTATGAGGTAAGAGTGCTTGTAACATAATAGAACAAATTTCCTTTGATCTTTTTATGGATTAATCATACTTATTTTGAGCGTTGTGCAAAGCCATGGTACAACATGAGAGATTGCAAGTTAGACCATAAAGCTGACGTCACATGAAAAAATTCCCATTCAGATGCATTGAACGGGGCGGAGCCTAAACCATGGAATAACATTCAAAATTTCAAGTTATTCCATGGCTTATGCTCCACCCACTTCCTACGGATCTCCGCCTCAAAAATTGACTCATAGTTTCACCCAAGAAGAATTTTATTTCAGCTCGACAGAATTCTGAATAATGAGATTTCTTCTCTACTTCGACTTGCTGTGACACCTTGAATTGCCATACGAGTGCATTTTACTGCATGTTCATTTCAAATTGTCATATTTCTCGACACTCTATTGTTGTATATTTTTTTTACCATTAACAGCAATTCGTTTTTTTCTGTTTTTTTTTTTTTGGCATTAAAAAGCACAGGCTGTACGATTTTAATCGGGAAAATACCAACGAATATAATGAAACGCTGATAATGCAAGTGAGAACAGAACCGTCTAAAAAGAAAAAAAAAGTGACAACATCGGAAACACAAAGAAACAAATACATCACCAAGAGTGCAGCAAAAGACGACGACTGCGCCATACCATAATACCGCCTGTGATAAATGAAAGTCATCTTCTATTTCTCCAGCGATTTTAAAAAGCTGCATATTATCATCGTCCATTGTTAAAAAATCAACGTCGTTGAGTGTTGCCATGATTGAATGGTGCGCAGACTACTGTAGGCGCGAAAGCGGCCGGAACGTTTATATATGCCCACAAAAGCGCGTGCTGATCACACGACTTTAAGACGTGATTTGATTGGACAAACGTTTTATTCTATTTTTATTTGATCTGTCACTCAATCTCTGTCAATCTTTTTATAATGTTACAAAACATATATACCACGCCTTACTCATTAACATATTTAAACTTAACTCGCCTTACAGGCTCGTAAGTTTAAATATGTTAACTCGTAAGAAACGTGGTATATATAATACTTGCTCATTGTTGAAAGCCTCATGTTGACTGAAAGATACAGAACGACAATAAAAGCGTCTCGTTCAGTTGCGATTGTTACCATGTATTTTTGTTGTCTCATGTTCATCAACCCTATATGGTCAACACTCTCAATTCAAACAAGAAGTACATACAATTGTATAAGTGATATCTACGTGCAGGGCAAGAAAAACACTGAAATATTTATTTTGACGGGAACATTTTTAATTTGTTCAATGGAAAAATCAGTTTTCTTGGTACTTGTTGTTTCGGTTGCCAGATACGGGATTTGGTAGTGATTAATTTAACATTTTCATATCGTTGTAACTTCGATGGTTTTTTTATAGCTCCGAAACTGTCTAAATCTTTCATTCTGTTTTGTTTTTTCTCACCTGTTTGTCTCAATAACGAATTTCTTTACTAAATTCAATGTAAACATCAGGAAAATATACACAATTGGTTTTGCGTCAGGTGGCGGCATATTTTTTGGCCCCGGATTCCCAACCAAATGTCGTACATCTCTTTGTTCTGGTGGATAAACCCGAAACCAGACGTCAACAATTGTAAACGCTCTGTGAAAGCTGGTAAAAGTACATTTCCGTGACGTCACTAGTATATGACGTCATAAAACCACACGTAATAATGACAATGTTGTTTTCTAGAGACGGCCAATTTATTGGCCCTTTGGCAACGAGAAACCAGAATAGCTAGCTGGGCCATTTTTTTGGCCATATGGCAGAGAAATGGTTATAACTAAAAAATAGAAAAACTAGAAGACACATCACAATTAAATGCTCATAAGTGATCTTTCAAAAATATAAAAATCTATTTCTAATATTTTTTATTTTTTTATTTATAACATATAACTTTAAATTCAATAAGTCAACTACCACATACCATTTTAATTGCAACATTATTATTTCATATATGAGGACAGATCTACTTTAGTTCTGGGGAAGGATCGGCTAGGGGGACTCATTGGCTGTGGTCGGATAGGCTGGGGATGTATTGAGACGGGGCCAGAACTACATGATATCGTCTTTAGTAGTAACTTTCTACAAAGTACCATGTTTTTGTTACAACATGAAGTTATTTGATGAAAGGGAGCCCCCCTCTTTTAATCGAAACGGTACAGGTATCTATTGCTAAACTGTATAGATATGGACAGAAAATTAGGACACATATTTTGTTTTGAATTTTACAAATCGTGGTGAATAGATTGTCTACATTGTTAATGCCATATCAGGGGCCGCGCTGGGCTTCGGCAATGTCGCCAAAATCTGGCGACAGAATTTTATAGTTGGCGATATTTCTGGCGACAGAATTTTTCGATCTTTTTTTTTTAACCATTTCTCTGCCACCGGGCCAATTGGGCCGATTTCAAAACTTTACCGTTGACTGCCAAGGTCAAGGCGAAGTAATTGAACGCCATCTAGTGTTCATTTGTTTACTGTTTCATGGGTAACAGCCCCTTGTCATTGTATTACGTCCCCGATCTATTGTCTGACGTCGAAGCCGTTATGACGTTGCAATAGACTCCGGAAGGGCAATGACGTCGCCTCGAGGTAGAAATAAGCTTGGTAAATTTATTTCGAAAGGCAGTACGAGACGACAAGACAAATATTTTTGTAACATAGCCGTCAATCAAGATTTGGAAGAAGACACTGACAAATCATTTCTCCAAGGATTCGACGAGGACTCAGCATGGCAAGAGGGACGGCGTATTGTGGAGATAAAGTACCTGGCAGAGCAACTAGAAGAGTGTCAAAACTGTAAAAACATCTTGCATCTTATTGATTGCCAAAGAGAAAGGTTGTATGGATTAGGTGGTATTTTGTATGTTCCAAGTCGGGAATGTAACTATGAGAATAAGATTTTAAAGTGTTAAAATATAACGAGTCGAAGCAACCCCGCTGCATATCCCCGCGCTACTCAACAAAAGTTAAAATTGGATAATTTCTAAGTTAAAAAGTTGTGGTGCAATATTAGCTCATACAGTACGCACAAAAAAATGTTGTCTGTTTCTTTTACACACACTATAACAATTTAAGAATATTCTTAAAATATTAAATACGCCCTAACGAAGTACCTGAATTATTCTGTTTTCACTTGCTTTTTGTTTTTATTTTTTAAATTTTCTATTTGAGTAGAAAATAGATTTTGATTTAATAAACTATTTAACCCTAATTAGGGGAACTATGGGTTTTCTTTACTTATAGTGTTAAGACAAATGGAGAAAATAAATATATTCAGCTATATTAACCGTATATATTGATTTCAGCAATGGACCATACAGGTTTGGGACCGGTTCAAGTCTCAAATTTTCTTACTTGTATGAATATTCCACCTATCAGTGCCAACACACTACGTTGTAGAGAAAATGAAATTGGAAAGACTCTTAACACAGTATACAAATGAATCTACTGATGCTGCACTGAAAAAAGAAGCGCGCCTAACACTGTAAGCGCATTCGTACACTTACGTACTAAGTACTTTTCACAGATATATAGAAGATTTCGCATATTTTTTACAAAGTGCTTGTTCTGTGCTAAATGTCTTAAAATTCCTTGCTGTTTCAGTAAAACGGGGCTAAATCGTATATTAGCGTATCTAAATTTTTGGCTTCATAGAATAAATACAATTACATGTGTATTTTCTTAGACATATTAAATATATACTAAGGATTTCATGTACATGTAGTACAATAATTAATATTTTTCTTGTAATTGGCTACATGCGTACCTTAATTTAATATTGTATGTGCCATATTTTTGACGAAACAGATTGCCACAAACCAGTCCTTTGAAAGAAACGTTAGAGTCAGCTCCAAAACATGCACTAGCTACTTCTAGTTCCTGTGAAAATGATACATGTAGAACTGAAACAAGTCCGATAGAAATCTCCTTTGATGCTGGTTGGCAGAAGCGCGGAAGCGGTCATTCATATAATAGTCGTTCAGGTATATATACATTGCTTTTTAACCATTTATTGTGGAGGAAACAAATAAAAAGCCCCTATATATGATGGAAACAGTCTTAAAATGTAGTCTTATGAATATGCACCCAAATGGTACTAAAGTTTGAAATTCACCAGATTTACCATCCATTCAGTTTAGTCCATACTGATATATTAAGATGTTGTCAAATTGATTTAAACCTGAAAAAAAACGTAACTATAGGGCCTTATGAAATCTTATCAATCTATGACCCCAAAGATATAAATAGTGTTATTCCAGTGACGTACAGTCATATTTCCAATCATTGTTAATTTAATAATAATAATAATAATAAATCGCCAGTAAGTACGTTACTCGCAATCATAAATAGGGTCTTTGCACATGTATTTCAGTTCATGGTACCATGATTGGTAGCCAGACAGGATCATGTGTTGCCTACGGATTGATAAATACCGACTGCAGAAAGTGCATATTGGACCCTCTGCAGATTAATAATGATTGTGACAGAAATTTTGTGCCAAATCAATGGAATCTGCACTTGCCATAGACATGGCAAGGCGTCTCCGAGAAAAGGGGTAATCGATTGCCACGATGACCATGGATGACGACACTACGACGATTGCACGATTGCATGGCACTTTTGATGAACGCATCCAGAAAATAAGTGACAAAAACCATGCAAAGAAAAACATTGTGAAGTAATTGATCGAAATGAAAGAAAAACACAAAAGCTTATCAACCAAAGTTATTGATTACTTGATAAAGGATATTTCATACGCTATTTCCCAGAATTCAGGGGATAAAGATGGGCTTTCAGATGCATTGAAAGCAATAGTCCCGCATTCATTTGGAGACCATTCATTTTGTAATGTAAATTGGTGTGGATATTTACAATCTCCAGACAGCTATCAACACAAGTCTTTGCCCTACGGAAAAAATTTGTCCGATGAAAATTTGCGAAAGGACTTAACACAACTCTTCAGCATCTATGAAAATAACAGTACAAAATTATCAAACCTGGGCAGCAAAAATGGAAATGAATCTCTAAACCAATTAGTAGGCTCCAAAGCTCCTAAATTTAAGCATTTTGGAGGTTCACATTCTTTAAAATACAGGTTATCAGCTGCAGTATCGCAAAAAAAAATGAAGGTTGTAAATATATTCATGAGGTAATTATATTTTTTGTAGTTCGTATAAATTTTTATACCAACTATTTTAGACGTGTTCGTGTTTTACTGAAATGGTATTATAAAAATCATTTGAGTGTTTAATGTACAAACCTTAAATAAATACATTTTGTCTTGCATGCATTAATCTTCTTATCTAGGACTAATAATCGATTAATCCCGATGTAGGAATAGTAAAAAGTATCCAGTTTTATAGAAATAGATAATAGTTTTGAAATATTTTTAAAATTAATTTAATTTATTTATTTTACTTTTTGAATCGAATAGACCGAAACACGAAAACACTGAATGGAAATAAATTTAGGGTGGTCCGAAAGGAAACAACACACAAGGATTTGAATATACATATAGTAAATAATTTCTTAGGTTTCTGAGAGGCATGGTTTGTCGCCTGGAAAATTTACGGTACAGCAGTCATCCAGACTAGATAAAAAACGTTAAGCTGAAAAAGAGAAGGAGAGAACAAAAAAATGTAAAAGAAAAAGAATTGACAGAAAAAAAATAGAAGTAATCAAATTAAAAGTAAAGAGGTTCGAGAGGGTATAACCTACCAAAATGCCGTAGATATGAATCCTGGTGGGGATGCTGATATCAACCCAATTCCTGAAAGAACAGATCCACCCCCTTATATTCCAGTTATTTTTGAGAAAAATATGAGAACTGTTGTTTTTGATCTGGAGACAACAGGATTTGGTAAATTTATTTTCTAAAAAAAAAAAAAAATTCTTGCCAATCAAAAATTGGAAGAGAAGATATCTTTATTTTTTTTCTCTGCTATTCCTGTTCTCTATAAAGGTGCGAAAAAAACTTGAGTAATTATTATAACGTCAATTGAAGAAACACAAAAAGTTAAAGCGATTATAAATTTTCTACTTACTTCAGATTTTTTTTTCCAGTTCAGATTGGGTATTTTCGTAATTTTGCATTCAATGTTTGAAGATTTTACATTATAATAATAATAAAACATATTGCTAATATTACTTCAATGTTATAGGTTATGATGCTGACATTACACAGTTATCTGCAGTTGACGGAGCCAGAGAGTATAACCAATATATATATCCGACTAAACCAATAATAAAACATATTGCTAATATTACTTCAATATTATAGGTTATGATGCTGACATTACACAGTTATCTGCAGTTGACGGAGCCAGAGAGTATAACCAATATATATATCCGACTAAACCAATTTCAGCTGCAGCTTCAAAAGTCACGCATATTACGAAACATAATGGTCTCCAAAGGGGATGCCGTACATTCATGTGACCTCAAGTGTGCATTGGAAAGATTCATTGACTGGCTGCCTGGACGATGCGTACTTGCTGCCCATAATGCAAAGCGATTTGACTCCAAAATTTTAGTCACTCAAATTTTGATGTTTGAAAATGTTTTATTTTGTTTACTTGACAGCAAATTAATTGGCTTCATAGATACGTTACCATTTTTCCGGTGTAAGTTTCCAGAAAGAAAATACTTCAACCAGGAAAGTTTGGTTCGTGATCTTTTAGAAATGGAACCAAATGATGAACACAATGCTTTGGCAGATGTGAAATTCCTACAATCTTTAACAAATTCTCATTGTTGAATGAGGAACTAGCAGACTTTTCATTTACGCTTCAATGTGTTGTTGAAGATCTTCAATATCTCAAATTTAAAAAATCCTGTCTTAAAAGTCTGCAACCAATCTTAAATGAAAAGCTACTTAGTAAAAGTATGGCTGATAAGATTGCAAGTACCGGGCTATCTTTAAATCACATGAAAACTGCTTATGACAGAAATGGTTGTGAAGGAGTAGAAAGTTTGCTGACTGAAAAGTCTGACGCTGGCAAAGTTCGCGTGACCAACAACAAAACAATTTTTTCTCAAATATGTACATTTTTTGAAAGTAAAATTAACACGGAATTTGCAAAAATCAAAATAATTTAATATGAAACACATTAAACATTTATATTGTTGTTAGTTCTAATCATATCGCCTCTCTTACATTAAATGGCTCTTATCAACATTTTCTAGCACAGATAACAATTTGTAACTCGACAAAATATATCAACAATATATTTCTTACTACATTCCATATAGCGGGGTAGATAAAAGAATAATGTAGGTTTTAAACGTAAGAAACTTGAGTTCTTAATATTTTACGGGACTATAAACCAATTTTTCGAAGTGATACCGAGAAAGGATACAGTTGCAATACAAATCGTACATCGACAATATGAAAATCAAACACCGCCAATCAACAAAAAATAAATAGATAAAATCCTTACATAAAGCAAAATAAATAAAATAATATATTAATAAATCAAAAATGAAATATATATAAATCAGATGAGAGAAAAATATTTGTTGTTCGTCGTATCTAATTATCATTTGCAATACATACACGTTATCGAACGCCGCCTGAAAAAAATCGTAAAAATTAGTACCTTGACGTAATGTTCAGCAGCAGATACCACGAAATCCAGCATGGGGACCCCCAAATATTTTAATATCATCAGAAAACTCTTGAATGAGGCAATATTATGTTAGTTTTTCACGAAACTGTAGGGTTGACATCGATTGTTTTTAAACAAAAAAACAAGCATGGGTACCCCCCTTTTTTATTTCACATTCCAATGTATTTCGATTAGCTCTACATACTGACAAAAAAATTAGAAAACTGTAGGATACTTTCAATTACTTCGCCTTGACCTTTTAAGCCTGGTTCAGGCTTTCCCAACATAACCACCAGTAGATGATCCACAGTTTAACGGAAACATAGGCACGGAAGCACGTGCTTCCACATCATTTCAACAGAAAAGGGACAAATATTAAAGTTAGATACCAAAAAGCTTTTTCCTGAAGTCCGTTTATTGTTCCATTTATAAAAAAAATCCATAGTACTGAGGAAAGTGAACTCTACAGCTGCATGATATGTATTTGTTTCTTTAACACGTATATAATTACATGTACTGTATTAAGGTGGATCCCTATAGATATAGCTTTTTTTTTCTATCCGATGAATTTTTCTAAAATTTTGCATAAACATACTTTGCACTGACCTCTTTCAAAATTTGATAAAAAAATAGCATGTCACCAGCTCCGTTTCCATGGTAACGGTATCCAAAGTTGGAATTTCCATTGTATTAATAAATATACTCTCTCAAAAAAGAAACGCAACATCAGATTATCTTTTTGAAATATTATTTTTCCGGACAAATAACCAATAAATATCAAAATATATGTACACATGATCATAATTACACCTTCATAAAAAGTTTCCAGGTACAATCATTTAAATTCATCCACCCGTAAACGACTTTGGTCGCAATCTGGGACACCCTACGATTTACGCATTGCCAAAAACTGGGTCGACTTTCACGTGCAAATCATGGGTTATTTTTTAGCTCAGTCAGTCGGTATAAAAACCCGGTATTTCTTTTCATGAATGCATTCGTAAAATAAAATTCTGATGAGGTGACGCTATGCCAAGGTTAGACGCTGCTACCCGGAATATCGCTATCGGACGACTAGAGGCCGGAGAATCACAGAATGCTGTTGCTGTAACGTACAATGTTCATCGTAGCACAATTTCACGCCTTTGGGGACGCTACCTGCAGCTTGGTACTACGACAGATCGGCCACGTTCAGGGCGCCCGCGTGTTACAACCAGGGCGCAAGATCGTTACATCAGACTTTTCCATCTGCGGAATAGGACTATTGCTGCAACAGAAACAGCTGTAAACGTCCCTTGGTTGCGCCGTATATCAGCACAGACAGTACGCAATCGGTTACGTTCTCATGGATTGAGGGCAAGAAGACCTTACTTTGGAGCAACACTGAGACGCCAACACCGCCGAGCGAGGGTTAGATGGTGTACTACAGTTCGTGCATGGAATTTACAGAACTGGAGAAGAGTATGGTTCAGCGATGAGTCACGTTTTCAACTGGAAAAGCGAGATGGTCGCATACGTGTGTATAGGCGCCGAAACGAACGTTTTGCGCAAAACTGTGTTGTGGAGAGAGACAATTTTGGCGGAGGCAGTGTTATGATGTGGGCCGCTATTTCTTATGCCAGAAACACACAGCTGATACATATCCAAGGCAATCTGAACGCTGTTAGGTATAGAGACGAAATTTTACGACCTCATTTATTGCCCGTAATTGACATTCGGAGAGAAATTTTTCAGCACGACAATGCCCGACCACATACAGCACGTGTAACAGTAGACTTTTTAGAACAACAGAATGTCAATGTGATCCGTTGGCCGTCACGATCACCCGATCTTAATCCAATTGAACATTTGTGGGATGAAGTGGATCGGCGCGTGCGCCAACGACAACCACCACCGCAAAATCTGCAACAATTACAGCAGGCACTTCAGTTTGAGTGGCAAAGGATACCGCGTGTTCGAACTCAGCGTTTAATTCAATCTATGCCAAGAAGAGTCGGGGCTGTGTTACAAGCAAATGGTGGACATACCAGATATTGACAATTTATGAGTGATTTATTGACAATATGTGACAAACTGTGATATTCCAAGGTAAAAGAACTCATGAACAAGAAGTGTGCCAATTTTTGCATTCCTGTGTAAATTATTTATATCATAAATTATGAAAATAATATATGAAGTAAATTTCCTATTTTCTGTATGTTGCGTTTCTTTTTTGAGAGAGTATACATACCCTAAGTAATAATTATGGATTTTTTTTAGAGCCTTTGAAAGTAAAATGACAGTTTGTTCTGCCGTTATCACATACATACTGTTTAAAAAGTAAATAGAACATAAATAATGGCATTGGTAAGCATATCTATTAATTTCTGACCTAATGCATTCACCATAGCAACACACAAAAAACAAAGATTTCTGTAAAAATTTCTGTTTTCCTTGAATTTCCAAAAAATTGGTTCAATGAATTTTTTTTAAAATTTGACAGATGATAGTCCAAACAATGTGCTTTCAAATAATAAACAGAAATATATAGGTCACCAGACTATTTTGGGAACTATACACATGTTTGTTACCCCATGGAAACAGAAATAAATGGCATATTTCTGTCTATATTTATAATTATGTACAGAATGTGGCATGTGTGGTAAATTTTTTCTTAAACATGCATACTTTTATATGATATTAATAATATGAGAATCAAATAAAGGTATTTTATATTTTTGTCAACATTTGGTTGCCATGACAACAGGTGAGAAGCATAAAAATCCAGATTTACACATACATGACTATTAACAAATACCATGATGCCTATGGATGTAGCAATTTTTTTTTACCCATTGAATTTATCTTTTTATTTGCATAAATGTACTTTGCATTGACCTCTATCAAAATTTGAGCAGAATATATGATGTATTCAGGTTAGTTTCCATGGTAACAGTAACCAAATTTGGCATTTCCATTATATGAATAAATACATACCCGACATACTTTCATGGATTTTTTCCAAGCCTTCGAGAATAAAATGAAAGGTTTGTTCTGTAGATATCACATACATATGGTACAAAAAGTATATAAAACACAAACAATAGCAGTTGTATGTATATTTATTAATTTTGACCAAGAAACAATCACCATAGCAACATACAAAAAACGAAGTTTTCTTTAAAAAATTCTAATTTCCTTGAATTTTAAAAAAAATGGTTCCGTGATTTTTTTTTTAAATTTGACATATTTAAATCCAAACAATGTGTTTTTAAATAATAAACAGAAATATATGGGTGTTCTGACTATTTGGTAACTATACAGGTTTGTTACACCTAATGAAACACAAATAAATAGCATTTTTCTGTCTATATTTATAATTATGCAGAGAATGTTGCATATATAGTGAATTTTTTCTTAAACATGTATATTCTTATAGGATATTAATTATTTGGGAATAAAATGAAAGGTATTTTTTGTATCTGTCATCAATGGTTGCCATGACAACATAGTGAGTAGCATAAAAATTCTGATTTATACATATACAAAAGCTTGACTATCACAAAATAATTATCACAGATATCAAATCACCCATTTTTCTTTTCATAGAATACTTCAAATAGCTTATAAAAGGTCAATTACAAAATTTAGGCAGATTCTAGATTTCTTTTCTTATGATTTGAGACTCAAATAATGCCAATTCTAAATATAAGGTAAAAGTCAGAAGCCAATTATTTAACATCATATATCTCAAAAAGGAGTTCCATTATACCTATCAATATTTTTAGCTTAAAATTTTGTTTCTGAACTCTTCTCATTTAAAGTATCAATTTTAAATTCAAGATTTTTTAAATTTCACCTAAGTATATCCATTAGGCATTTTTATACATATTCTTGAATTTCTCCATCAAAACCTTCAAAATTTGCACACACAAAAAAGGGGAGATTTTACCCAAAATCTCTTAAGTTCCTTGATTTTTCCAACAAATTGGCTTATTGAATTTTTTTAAACAGTTTCAAATTGAATTGTCCAAACAATTTGCTTTTGAATTTATATGGGTCACCAGACTATTCTTGGCACCATATACATTCATTTTGCTTCTACAAATAGACACTATTGTCCCCCTTGTCGACATATTTCTAAAGATAAACCCAAAACGGAGTTTTAATGATACATTGTGTTATTTCTAAATGATATACAGAATTACTGTATGTTTTTACTATCAACATGAGCTAAAACCCAAATAGCTAAAAAAAATAGTTGAATTTACCCCCTTGTGATCTTTCAACTTAAAGCTTCTTGTTTAACAATTTCTAGTTTGCTGCATTAGCAATATAAGTCTCGTGTATTTATACCAAAACTGACCTAAAACAGGAATATATATAAAAAGTTGAATTTTCCCCCTATGGGCCTCTCTACTGTGGGCATCGTTGGATACAGATGATTACCCATACCAAGTATAAATTTCCACCCCTCATTGCTATTTTTTGGCCGGGTTGCATAAAGTGCAAATCCGGGTTATAGTATGGTGAATGTCGGTCGGACGGGCGGGCGGGCGGGTGGCGGGTGTCGGGCTTCAGCGGGCGGACCGGGAAAATGAATACCTATTTTGTGAAATCAACTCCTCCTTCAGTTTTTCACACACATCCTTGAAACTTCATGGAATGTTTCTATATATATTGAAGATGTGCACCTCACTTTATGGAATTATTATCAATAGAGGGTACCTATTTTGCGAAATCAACTCCTCCTACAGTTTTTCACCCGCATCCTTGAAACTTCGCAGAATGTTTTAATATATATTGAAGATGTGCACCTCACTTTATGGAATTATATCAGGAATTATTTCCCATTTTTCCAAACACATGTTTATCAACATGTAATCAAATCAAATATTGCATACTTCACCTATTTCTAATTAAATTGATGACTGCCTCTGTGCTCGTACACCAACATACAATGTGTCTGATTTTGTCTATATAAATATTCATGACTGCCAATGTGCAATATGATCTTGTAATCACCTTTGTCACCACTACAGTAAACACCCAGTAAAGCAACCCGGCCATTTGTGTCTTAGACCCATTTTCAAAATCATGCCGACAAGTTCTCGAATAAGATAATAATAATAAAAAATAGGACAAAAACAATATGTCATCAAAACTCTGATTTGGGCGGCATATCTAGTTATAATATATATAATATATATATATATATAAGGTAAAGTCAGAAAAGGCAAATACAGTTTACTCTTCTGGTGCTGTCAAAAACTGAATGATAGCTCCAGCATATTTAGCGCTCACGTGATTCTCTGTCAAAATAGCTTTTACTCCATTCTCATCTCTAGCATTTGCATTTTTTAGATGACACATCTGGACTCCACTTCTTGCCAATTTTGAACTTATTAATGTATTTATAATTTTCATATCGATTAAAGGTTTAAATGATATCTTTGCATGGTTATAATTCAGATTGTAAACATCTTCATTGATACATTTTTCCCGAAGTTTAACCTCAAACAGTTTTTTCAACGAAAGAACATCTTCTTTTGCATTGTGTGCACCATAAGTTGACTTTAAAACTTCTTTAATAAGAGTCTGTTGCTTGTAATTTTCTACTTCATGTTTTGGAATTACACGTTTAGAAACTTTTAAGGTGTCAATGAATCCTTTTGCACAAGCAGAAAATGTTGAAAACAAATGGAATTCCTTCAATCTATTTTCCAATACCAACATATCGAAATTAGCAATATTATGTCCAACCAATATAGGTCTATCATTAAGTTTTAAAAAATCAATGAAATCTAACAATGACTGCTCAACAGAACATGTTTCAACTATTGTTCCATTTAAATACATTTTGTTTGAAGAGTGAGAAAATGTTATACCAGTAATAGTACTTGCTTCTTGAGTAATTTCCATTCTTGGAATAACATAACGCTGAAATGTGTTTGAACCACATGCTGCAGCAATTTGAGTAATGTCACTATTTCTTGACAAACCAGTAGTTTCCAAATCAAAAATTACAAAGTTGTCAGATTCATTAATGGTTAATGGTGAGGGTATTTCCTGAATATCTGGTATTGGTTCATTAACTTCTGCATCATTTTCATAAGTTGTGCCTTCTTTTACCTTTGACCTAAATTCGGATTTCTTTTTTTGTTTTTTCAATTGAATACGCCTTCTCTTGAATTCTTTGGTTTTCTGCCTGTCTCTTTCTCTTTTTAATTTCTTATCCATTCTTTTACCAATTATTAGGGTATGTTGTCCTGGAGACAATGAAGAAGCTTCATTTACCTGAAATATTTTAAAATTTGTCAGCATAGATAAATAACATCAAGCAATTTGAAATACTTTATTTAAAAATTAATTATTGTACACATATCATTTTATATGATTTGCATATCAACAAATAATTGAATGTGATTGGTCCGTTAGAGTTTCTTTCCTAGGTTTACATTTGATAAACCATGTTGCCGAAACTACTTGCATTGCCCATAGAAACATAACATTGAAGTGCATTCATGCGTGACACATGCAAAAAATAGTAAAATTAATTTGTTCCATGTGTTATTTCATCTCATATGAGCAGTTCCACTAGCTAGCATTCACGAACCTGTTTCAGATTCCATTTAAAAGGGGACGACCATTTTTTCTGCATAAAATTTTGTTTCCGATTTCTTGTTAAATTATTTATTTACCTTTGACAGCCATGTATAGCCTTCATTCTTCTGTAATACTGAGGCGGATAACCTATTGCTCAATGATGATGATCCACCATAAAACCTATAAATAAAGCATTTATAATTTAAGCAAGGATTATATAAAAGTGTGTTAAACAAAGATTCAGACAAGTGTAACAATTGAAATCCCAATACAACCTTGACCTTCAAGCTAGTGTGTTAAATCAAAATGATCCTTCTCATCCTAAGTATGTAAGTGCAACACTATAGAATTGAATGCTTCTTATCCAAGTGAGGATCAAATTTTACATGACACAATGGAGTGCTTTCATTTTAAGTGTCCTAATTGTTATCAACATTCTTGGCCAAAATTGCAAATAAAACGTACAGTGGTACAAATTGTAACTTAGGTGCAATAACTTTTACAATGGGTCAACAGATGATTTCTTCCATGATGCA
Organism: Mytilisepta virgata; assembly: GCA_028015205.1. NCBI lineage: Eukaryota > Metazoa > Mollusca > Bivalvia > Mytilida > Mytilidae > Mytilisepta > Mytilisepta virgata. The sequence continues at coordinate 48,477,549 of CM051520.1, forward strand.
ATAGACTTTCTATAATTAGGAGTTGATCAAATAGTTTAAATATCTATAGAGGTTTTTAAGATAATTGAACTAAGAAAACTTTTATCTCAATATAGATTGTTCCATTTTAGCCATGTTGGTTGGCAGGCAGGATCATAATATACAATTTTTATCTCACCTGCGAAGAATAGTCGCAGAGGCGAGATATAGGTTGTACTTTCCGTCAGCGACAGCAGTGTTAACTTTTTTAAAACTTTAATAACTTTGCAAATGTAATACCTACAATTAAGATTTATGGTCCACAAGGTAGCTTATCATATAAGGTTTGCCACAGAATACTTGTCTTGTGACCCTTACCTCATTTTCATGGTTCACTGACTTCATAAACATAAATTTAAAATCTGCGTCCAAGTTTTGTGATTAAATCCATTTCTCAGCAACTGTATTACCTAGGCCAACCCATATTTGGTCTATAGATAGTTATTGTTGGGTACATGCCAGTCTGACACCTGGCTTGGCACCTTGATCTCAATTTCATCTTTGGGTGACTTTGTCACTTTTTTATGGTTAAGTCCATTTCTCGACAACTAGAATACTTAGACCAACCATATTTGGTCAATAGATAGTTCTTGGTGGGTCGTGTCAGTCTGACACCTGGTTTGGGACGTTGACATCAATTTCATGATTAAGTGACTTTGTCACTTTTTCGTGGTTAAATCTTTTTTTTTCAGCAACTGTAATACCTAGACCCATCTGTGTTTGGTCTATAGATAGTTCTTAGTGGGTACATGCAAGTCTGACACCTGTCTCTGGACTTTGACCTCAATTGCATGCTTGAGTGACATTTTCAAGATAACATCCATTTTTCAGCAACTTTAATACCTAGACCTACCATATTTGGTCAATAGATGCTTCTTAGTGGATACATGTAGGTATGACACCTGCCTTTTGACCTTGACCTCAGTTTATTTTAACACATTTTCCTTTGACTTGCAAAATGTCTGATATCAGATAATCATTATTCTGTGTCCATGTGCATACTCAGGCGAGACATATAGTGTGTCCATGTGGATACACAGGCGAGACATAAAGTGTGTCCACTCTTGTTAAATTATATATTCAAATTATGATCTTTTTGAACGTAATGGTTCCAATATTGGCCAAATTTATATTCAGAGGAGAAGATTTATATAATTAAATTCTTAAAAAGTTGACCGTTAACCGTTAAATATTTACCGTGACTTTGGGGCTTTGCTTGCTACAATCTGGTTGAAATTTTCGTTTCCCTGGGTTGATCCCATATTCTGCAATGTTGCAGCTCTGCTACTATACTTCTCCATCAAAGTAGATATCTCTATTTTCAAAGCATCATTTGAGAGAGATTTGCCATTAGGCAAACTCTTATATCTAAAAGTAAACAAAAACATATGTAATCATGTATATATATATATATATAGATTATCGTTGGGCATCTCAACAAGATTGATTTTCTCGCTTGAGCCGGTACAGTGAAAGTGAGAAAAGCAATCAAGTTGAGATGATCAATGATAATCTGTTTATCGCTATTTTGCCCATGACGTCGTGTATGTTTACCTTGGCAATGTAAAAGCAAATATGAAATGTCATTGCTGAATAAAAGCTGTAAAAGATTTTGTAAATATATATTTTTTTGTTTTGTATGTGATTTGCATTTATATATACATTTTTACATTAAGTATTCATACATTCTTTTACAACCATAAGATCCCTTTCTATGTGATGTAGTCTTTTGCTCATTGTTGAAGATGTATACATTTACAGTAACCTATAATTGCAATGAAAATTTTCCTAAGGAAGACAGAGTTGTCTCTTTGCATGGCAATCTTACATTATTATTGTACCACATCTTCTTATTTTCATATGTATACCAATTTAAAGGGGTGTTATTATGTCTTACATGTACCTAAAGTTTTCAGGGTCATTCTTATATGTACACCATTCAGCATCTGTACATGAAGTGTGATCTCCAAAAATGTGTAGAACTAGTCTCCTGAAGGCTCGCTGTATGCTTTCTGAGGAATCACTATTTTCTGTGATGGCATACATAAAGCATCTAACTAAATATGGTATGACATCTGGGTGTTTTAGTTCCCTGAAAGATTTGGACAATTCATACAATTTTTTTGAAAAACCTTTCTTGATGTGGTTCTGGTCATCTTTCTTTTGCAGTTCTTTAAAGTCTACCTTTAATCTTGCTGTTGTTGTAGAATCATTATCTGCATGGAGAACATGAATAGGACATCCATTATCTTGCAGATTGTGGGTCATCTCTAATGCCATATCAGGTTCCATACCTTTGCTTGTACCCTGCCAATTCTTGCTGCAGTCATGTGAGGGGACTGTTTCTTTTCTACCCATATGGTATTCACAGACTTTACAATTCCGGCTCCTATGAGAGAAGTCTATCACTTTACCTGTCATTGTACCAATCATGCTGGCATGTCCTAATTACAATATAAAGATACATGTATGTAATATTACAATAATTCTTATATGATTTGTATATCAACAAATACTTGAATGTGACTATCCATTAAAGTTTTTTTTTATAAATTAACTCACAAACTGAATAAAATTCAGATTCATTATAATAACAAGAGCAATGCAAAGTGTGGCATCCCCTCACCATAGAAGGCTTTTGCTTCTAAAGTTTTTACAAGGGTGTTAAGAATTTATAAGTTCCACTGTGACCTTGAAAATCAATAGGATTCTACCCTTTAATAATGACTAAGTATGTGCCAAGTTTAGTCAAAATTCCATTTCAACTATGTTGAGTCTAGAGTGTTCACATAATAGCTTTACTATATCCCCTCGCAACTTTGTTGGCGAGCTGATAATAATAGTTTTAACGATGTAACTGATCAAAAACTATTTGTCTAGCTCTCCTACATATAACTAGAGGCTCTGCAGAGCCTGTGTCGCTCATCTGGATCTACTATGGTTTTGGAAATCATGAAAAATAAGGATAAAATCATAAAAGATACCCAATAATGATTGTTTGGTGTAATTTGACCCAGTAGTTTGAGAAGATGATTTTATTTACCTTAAAGGTCAATAACTTCAATAAGGGTCAATTGACAATTTTGGGTTATGTTCGCGAATCAGTTTTGTTCTAAAGCTTTATTTGTATCAGCATTTTATTCTTGTTCTATTTTTAGCAATGACGGCCATGTTGGTGAGTGGGCGGGATCATCAGACATATTTTTTAATATAAACTAAATACCCTAATGATAATTGGGGCCAAATAGGATTCCATTTGGCCCAGTAGTTTTAGAGGAAAAGATTTTTTTTTATGTTAACAGGCAACCTATGACAAACGACTGATGCCAAGTGATGAGAAAAATGCCCACTTAGCTCTCTGGGGGAAAATTCTATAATTCTTTGTGATGTCAACTGCTATAGTCATATTTATGATATTTTTGAATTACAGATTTGAAGGTTAATGTTTCATCATTGAACTGTCAAGATGAAGAACAGGAATAAAAGCCCTGTTCACTGATAATTTTTTTATTTTTTCTATATATTGTGTGCGATTTTGTCCCATGTACATAAACTCCATATCCTTTTATTTTCTATTCATGTGTTTATATTGAAATATATGCATAATGGCTTTATTTTTAGAGTGTAAGGTATTATAGGGAATATATTTTTTTATTAATCAAGTTAAAGCATAAACTGTTTAAATTTACCTGTATTGCTGTCATAGTTCCAACCAGTACCACGCTTTTGCCATCCCGCATCAAAACTGACTTCAACCTAATGAAAAATAAAGTAGTATTAATGAAAATACATGCTGTGTTCAAATACTATAGCTATATACATAGTAAATTTAAAATTAACTGGTAATTCAGGCTGTCAACATTGTAATTTGTAATAATAATGTATAAAGGCTTTCAAACCAAATATTTTTTGAACTGTTTCATTAAATTTCTGGTAATTATCCATAATTATAGATTTTATTTTATTTACAAATGTAAATAATCCTAATTCAACAAATTCTGTCATGATCTAATTACATGCAAGTGTTCAAGTACGTGTATCATTGCTTTACCACAAAATTTATTTGAAATATTGACCCTAAACCTAAAACCATTACCAAGATCTGCATCATCTATAAACCTAATTCATTTTCTATGACTGCAAGGGCAAAAATAAATATATCGCCCTCATTGTACTCTATATATACTTTGTAAAATTATCAAAACATTGCTTTAAAAGTATCTACCTAAAGATTTAATTATATATTAATTTTATTTGCAAAACACAAAACCCTGATGGGTTCAGCAAATACAAATGAAAAATGACAAACATAAAACATATAAGAACAAAATGATTCAACATGTAAATGAATTATATAGAATTAAAATAGATAATATGGACCAGTGTGGACCTTATTTTCGCAATTCAATTGATTGCTTTATATAGTCGACAACGCTGGGCAAGATATCTGATATAGGGTCAAGAACGATTTTAAGTCTCTCTATTGAACTAAGCTGGTTAAAATTGGGATAAAACCTTTCGATTTTACGTAACAAAATATTTCGTATCTCATTACTTGTTTTACAGGTAAAGAAAAAGTGATGTTCATCATCTAGTGTTTTACAAATTTTACAAACTCTTTCTTCTCTGGGAACTTTTTTTATAGCGACCTACTTCTATTTCTAAATTGTGGTCACTAATGCGAAATTTAGTAAGTACTTTGCGGCTATTGAAATTTTTAAAATTTGTTAAATAATCCTCCATCTTTATTTCATTTTTAATTTTACTATAGATAAAAAGTTTAGAATTTTCATCTATTTTGTTAAGTTTTTCTATTATAATTTTATCATATTGTTGTTTTACAATCAATTTTACAGATTTTTTAATTGGATTTTTAATAAGATTAAAGGGCCTGTCTTCTTCCATAAGATCCTCTTCATTAAGGTCAAATTCATCAAGTACTTCTTTAGCAAAAGTATACCAAGAATAAATGCCTTCTTGTGACAATGTCTTATTCACTAGAAGTGCATCTTTAACCAATGGATTAATTTCTTTACAGTTAATGCGAGTATAATATAGTAAAACTTGTGCTTTGATAAATGAGTCAAGGGGAAGTCTACCCAACTCTGATTTTGCTGCAATATTGCTGGATGTTTTCTTGATTCCAAGAACAGATTTACAATTACCTTCCCATTACTCATTAACTGTTCCTTCTTTTGATTTGATTTACAGGATTCTTTTGCAACTGCAAATATTTTCTTCCCAATTTCATTCTCCTTTTTCTTCAGGGTGGAGGAATTCACAGGAGGTACATTCAATCCACCAAGAAAATTGTTAACATGTGTGGCCCCAATTCCTGCATGTATCATTCCTGAAAAATCAAGTATTTCCATTCTAAAATAATTGATTTTGTGCTTGATATGAAATGACAGTCTGCATTGGTAAATTAGATAATGCTAAAGCTAAAATATAAATTATTTTGAGTTCATAACTTCTTTGGAATATAAAATTGTTTTTTTTTATATATTTATATTAAATGATTGTAAATCCATATCTGCCTTTATACTTATAGATCATAGACTCATATAAATTTCTAATAATGACTTGATTCACTAATAATACTGTATACCCCTAAGAAAAATATATACCAACATATTCTAAAAGTCATATACACATATATTTCTTTATTCATAAGAATCAATTGATCCATTTTGTGCAGTTATAATTAGAAGTTTTGAATGTGTGGTATGATAAAGTTCACCAAAATGGTCACTAAAAGTACATAGTACATAAATATGTTGTATATATAAACTACATGTATAAGGAGACTACCTTTTTAGACAGGTTGGGCATAACCCACCAAATGGAAGACATTTCCCCAAATGAGTAACTATCCCTCATTTGAGTAATAGTTCCATAGTGTCAATTTTTTTTTAATTCACATTTTTTAACTTAAAATGGCACAAATTTATAGAAAAATTAAACAAATTTTCAAATTGAACAGGCCCCTAATGTGGGGTGGCTTGCCCCCCCCCCCCCCCCATTTTATTTTTTTAAATTAGATGCAAAATTCTGCATTCTAGCACATTTTGAGCATAAACAATAGGTGCATGAAAAGGTCACTTTTGGCTCCTTTTTTACAGTATGTAGTCATGTAAGTGCTACCTCATACTGAAATAAACTGTAGACTCTAATTATACTAGGTGTGTTTTTAAATGACTTAATCTCTAAGGTGTCAAACCACTTGGTACGATGATCACATGTGAGAGATGTTTAATATGAAAACTGATTATAAGATAAAGACAGCTCATACTTTGTTTGTAAAAAATTATTTCAGTGAATAAAATCATTGTGACTGTGTTTGTTTTCTTTTTCAAATAAAAATGCTGTTCATTATCTAACATCAAACCTTCTGTGTTTTTTTATATTTCAATTCTGATTTCCTGTATTATAAATTGCTGCCGGAGAATTATGTACAAAATCAAAATAATCCTCCCCCTTTTAATGCAAAATTAATAGCACCTTATCATGCTTATTATGCCTTTCTTTTCATTGCAAAATTGATAAAGAACTTCCAATTGGGAGGGGGGGGGGGGGGGTAAAATTGCAGAAAAATGACAAAGTCCAGCTTGAAAAAAAAATTGGGCAGCACTTCCCCTTAAAATTATGCTTTTTCGTCCCAAACCACATAAACCCCAGACCATAACAGAGGGGAATTCAAGAAAGAAAATGAGAGGTGTGGGTGCAGGTTCATTTATACAAGACATGAAACCATACACCATCTCCACCCAGTAAAATGTGTATACAGAATTTTAAATTCTTACCAAGTGCAGCTTTTGAATTGACTACAAATGCACCAGTCTCATTTCTTTTCCCCGTTTCTACGCTGTTACATACACTGCAGCTACTACAGGGTATGAACAAAATACTCCCAAGGCCGTATTTCCGTTCACCGACAGTATCAATTAGCCGTAGGGGGCAGTTACACATCTCACAGAACAGATTTTGGGCGAGATGGTACAGCTCGACTAACCGTCGACCTTCTTTCCAGCTTTCGTCGAAAGAAGGGTCACTTTGAACGGTCACCGTTTCTCCAACGTCCAACTCACAAAAACTTATATTTTGAGAACAATTTGAGACTATGCTATACGCGTGATCGTCCCGACCGAACCTATTTATATTCTTCATTTCTAAAGAACGTCTAAATTTATCCTTGTTGATAAACCTTCCTCTCTTCCATATCCGAGCCATGACGCGATCAGCTGATATTGTTTATCAACGTTAACTTTGAACTTTGAACTTTGAACTTTTTATTTCTCAAGACCCCAACTGGGGTATGTGAATACAAACAATATAACATATATACATAGAATAATGCATGGAGTGTCAAGTACAATACATGACAATAAATTTTAAAGTGTATGAATATAAGATAAAGTATGACATCTGAAATAAGTATGGAAGGCAAATCGAAATCAGTAATGCTTATTTTACAACTGACAATATGATTTTACAAAATTTGGCTATCTTAATTTTATCATTATAATTGACATTATTGAATAAATTATAAAATTTTACAGTGTTTGGATTCTTCAGAACCTCAAAAGGTAGTAATGCTTTTCTTTCATTCTCAAAAAAGGTACATTCGAACAAATAATGAAATTCATCACCAATATTATTCAAATTGCAAATATCACATATTCGATCGTCACGATCTACACCCCAAAATCTACCTTGTTCTATAGGTAAACGATGATTTAGACATCTATAATTACAAAAAGCTTTTCTTAAATCATATGGTAAATCAACTAGATATTCTTCAAACTTGTGTGAACATTTAAATATTCTATAATTAAGACATTTTGCACTATTAAAAACTCTTTCATACCATGTCTGCTTATACTGATCACATAATTTTTGTTTAACCATACTAGACAATGCTAAATTGTTAGGTACACTTTGTGATATCCAATATTCAGAAAAACCACACATATTAAGCGTATTTTCAATACTAGAAATCCATTTAGAATGGAAAAACTGTTTAACATGCATGTTATACATCAATTTGTAAAGTATAGCACAAATTTTATCTTGTTTATTACATACAATTCTTTTCCAAAAAGCTATAATTCTGCTTTTGATCACAATATCAATAGGATATCTACCCAATTCACCATATAATATACAGTTGGGTGTACTTTTTTTCAAACCAAGTATCATTTTATAAAATTGTAAACAAAAGGATTCAAAAATATCATTATTTTCTGAGCCCCAAACTTCACAACCATACAACAGTACTGGGACTACCATAGTATCAAAAAGTTCTATTTGTAAATCAATTGGCAGATTCAACTTTCTACTTTTCTTCAATATGCTATATAGAGCTTTTCTACCTTGATTAACTAGCTTAGATTTGTTTTTACAAAAAGATCCATTAGACATGAATACAATTCCCAAATATGTAAAATCATCTTCAATGTTTATAACTTCACCATTAAAAGTAAATACAGGATTAACAATATCTTTACAATTTCTTTTTCGAAAATTACAATCTTAGTTTTTGAAGCATTAACTTCTAGTTTCCAAGTTTTGCAATATAAGTACATAGCATTTAGAGCCGACTGCAATTCTACATAAGATTCAGCTAAAATAACTGTGTCATCAGCATATAACAATAAGTATAATTTTAAATATACAGATAACTCCTCAGTATCAAGAAAAATATGTGCAGCATTGTAAATATTTGTCAAACCATCATATGCATGTGATATAAATTCAACAAGATCATTTAAAAATAATGAAAAGAGAACAGGCGACAAATTCTCACCTTGGCGAACACCAACATTGCTATAGAAAAATTCTGACAATTGAGAACCTTTTCTTACACAGGATTTAGCATTATCATACATGTTATGAATAATTTTAAACATTTTACCATCTACACAATTCTGTAACAATTTATGCCATAGAGCTAACCTATCTACAGAGTCAAATGCCTTTCGGTAGTCAATGAAAGCACAATATAATGGCTTATTACACCTGACATACAAATCAATCAAACATTTTAGGTTAAAAATGTGATCGGTTGTGCTATAATGTTTTCTAAAGCCTGCTTGTTCTTCACATAAAATATTAAAATTTTCTAAATAACCATTCAATCTATTATTTAACACTGTTGTAAACAATTTACCAAAACAACTCAAAATTGTAATACCTCTATAATTATCAGGGCTACAAGGATCGCCCTTATTCTTGTAAATTGGTATAATAATACCTTCTGACCAACAATCGGGAATAATCCCGGAATCAAAGATAATATTAAACAGTCTGACAAAAACTGGTAATAATTTGTTACATGAATGTTTTAAAAACTCATTTATTATCATATCTGCACTACAAGCTTTATTATTTTTTAAACATTTAACAGCTTCTAACACATCTTTCTCAGTAATTACAGCATTTAATTCAGTATTCAAACCTGTAACAGTATTTGTATCAATTAATTCAAAATCATCATCGTGTACATTTTCTACATTTACAGTGTTTAACTTCTTAAAATGCTCTAAAAAACAATCAATAGATACTTTATCAATTATTTTCTGCTTATCATTACTACTAACTGCTTTGTTCAATAACGACCAGTAAGATTTAGAATCACTATGTCTAAGGCCTCTTAACTTCTTAATAAAACCCTTGTGATACAAATTATACTGAGTATTCAAAACCTTCTTATATTCTTTACTACATCTTAATAAATTATTCTTACTTTCTGCATTTTTTAATCTCCAATTGAGGTTTTTTGCTCTATGATAAAGTTTACGTTTTTCATAACAATCCCTATTAAACCAGGGTTTATTTACTCTACATTTTCTGTTTACATTTGGTTTATTTCTAACAACAGATTCAGACAATAAATTACTATCTACTGCAGCATTTCTAATTATATTACTACATTCATCAACAAGGTTATTAACAACAGTTTTGTCTATTGTATCTGTATCTAATAAGTCTAACTTTTCAATAAGAGTATTAATATCATCATTACATAATGAATTATCAAATAATTGACATTTTTCATTGTCCCATTTTGACTTTTTGACATGTATATTTGTGACAATGTCATCATTTTCAACATTTGTAACATTTTTTCTCAATAACTCAAGGTGTAAAGCATTATGTACATCACTAATTAAACAGTCAAAAGAACAAATTTCAAAATTAGCAACATGAGAGAACAAAACAGGTGATAAAATGCAATAATCTACTGTGGAGGATTCTTTACATGTTAATGAACCAATATGTTTATCTTTACCTAACCTCCCATTTACAATTAACAGGTTCAGATTCTGACATAACTGTAATAATCTGTTACCATAATTATTTACTGACTTATCAAGATTATAGCGTTTACAATCAATTCCTAATAAATCTAAGTTAACAAGGTCATATTCTTGTTTTGTAATATTATCTAATTGTACAGTATCACATACATAATCATTTACATCTATAAAATCATCTTTTACTCCAGTTCGTGCATTAAAGTCTCCCAAAAGACATATTTTATAGTTCTTCTCTGCAGTATATTTCAAAATATCTTCTTGTATAACATCGAAAAAGTCAATGTCACTGTATTTACTACCTTCCGGCGGAATGTAAATTGAACCAAATAATATAGGATCAAACACAATATTTTTAACAATAAACCATAATGCAATTTCTGACGAACTTTTCAATACTTCAATATTTTCATATATATAATTTTTAACAAACACAATAATACCTCCAGACCTGCATTTGGCACCTTTTCTATTCAAAGGTGGAAGATTAATAAAATTTGCAATTTGCACATCATCATATTCATCTAATTTTGATTCATTAAAACACACTATATCATAATTTTGACATATTTCCTCGAGATCAGATGATCTCAGCTTTGAGACTAGACCACACACATTTAATGAAAACACTTTTAACGATTCTATTTCAGAACAACGCACATTTTCTCCGCCTAATGATTCGTCAAGTGAAATATTTGCGAAAACACTATTCTCCAAACTTCCATTTAGACATGAAAAATTTTCAGAAACACTATTTTCTGCACTTTTATCTATAAATGAAAAATTTCCAGAAACAATGCTTTCTACACTTTCAGAAACACTATTTTCTGAATTTTCAGAAACACTATTTTCTCCACTTTCATAAATACTATTTTCTGCATTTTCAGAAACACTATTTTCTCCATTTTTATCTATAAATGAATAATTACTAGAAGCACTAATTTCTGCACATGATGCTATAAATGAAAAATTTTCAGAAACACAATATTCCTTACATGTTGTTCTTCTATACGAACATTGCCTTCCGAATAAACCCTATAGGGCAAGTAAGCCTAGCTCCTCGAAATTTACTTCATCAACGCCTAGATTAAAAAGATCGTCAGGATTTTCCACGGTATATTTCTTGCCATCCTTCATTATGCACACAATTTTTCCCTCCTTTGTAAAGGCAGATTTAACAGTATCTATACGTTTCACGTACTGAAGCAACTTCATTCTTAATTGTGTTAAATCTTCATTTATAAAGACTTTTTTCAAATCAGGATTATCCTTGAGTTTCTTTTTGTTCGAGAAAATCTTATACTTCAGATCCCTAGATACAACTCTTACCAAAAGTGGTCGAGGTTTACGTTTCGCGTCTCCAACTCGATGACATGCAACAATGTCCTCCTTTTTAACAATTATCTCCATTTTTTCACATAGTTGTCTAAAAATGTCAAACTCATCCGTTCCTTCGGTCTCTTGCAAACCATTAATGCGAATGTTCTCCCTTCTACTGTACTGATTTTGTTTATCAATGTCATACGTGTTCATTCTAATAACTGAACAAATTTTGTTTACTTTAGCGTCTTGTGCACGTACATGTTTTCCTACCATATTTGAAGAAATAGCATTTACAGCTGGTAAAAGTAAGTTCACAACTTTGATTGCAGTTAAATCTGATTCATTGAGACTACTCACGCTTTGCGACGTATTTCGTAACTGATCAATTAATCCCGCAACAGGATCGTCAATTCCTTCCTCCAAATCCGAACATGCTTCTGTGAAAACAGTGCAAATGTCATTAAAGTTTTTCAATTTACCTTTTCCGCTTTTATTTGAGTTCGATGGTTGCGGCATTTTGTCCTCAATTTTCATCAAATATAAAAACACTTTAAAAGAATATTTCCTCTGTTACCAACAGACGACAACAAACTGTTACCGTGACATCGAAATATAGGCGACATATCCAATGACTAAAATAGGAAACCAGTCTTTCATAAGTCAAACGGGGTTCTTTCCTTTGGTATCGGAAGTTACCTTAATTGGTTTGTATTTCACTTTGTATTTATTTTATTAAAAAATTTTAATAATGCTGTAAACTCTTTAGGATATAATTTTGCATTCCAAATATTTATTAATAGGCCACACCAAATTTATTCTTAGTTCTTCGGATTTTTGAAAGGCAAAAAATGCATGGTGCGGGTGAGCGAAATTTTAATTTTAACTTTTTCTTGAGGACTAGTTTTTCTCGGGCGAAGATTAAATTTACGTGCGGCACAATTTTTTTTAACCAAAATATTGCAAAAAATGGAACAAATCCATATTTTTACCAAATTTTAGTGGGCGAACAATTTTTATTTTTTATTTCTTGAAAATGAAGAATTTGGGGCGAATTTTCAGCATTTTGGCAAAACGAAGCGGCAAAAAGTTTTATTCTTAAAATTCACGAAGTCCGAAACTAGGAGCGGCGAAATCCAAAGCACTAAAAATAAATTTTGTGTGGCCTTATTATTATTATTATTATTAAGTGTAATATCATACAGGACAGAAAATCGGATTAATTATTCCAAATCGTTTAACTCCGAGCTAATTGATAAGGAACGTGAGATTGCAGTTAGCATACTTCGCAGTCGTATGCATTACTCATGATACGGTAACTTTTTGTCAAGTGAAAGTGACAAAACATCAAGGGCAAGTCAAGGAACACAGTTAACAAGTTTTGCTAAGGTTATTATAGTATTTAATTAAGGAGTAGGGAAAATTTCCTCTGTATTTGTTTCACTTTTTTTAATCTGAAATATTTACCTACTTTTTTTCGTAAACTATTGTTTGAAATGCATTTTTATGTTAACAAACAGTCATCGTATATGCTTAAACATTAATAATTTCAAATTTTCTACCCCAAAAGTCGTGTATAAAGGCCATTTGGGTCAATTTGTTCCACTTTTTGGAATATCGTCAAGAAGGAAATTCAGAACCAAAACCATTCTTCTGTCATATGAAAGGAGATACTTAAACTGACTTACAGCAAAACTTTCGTGTTGGTTCTGAGTGTCCTTCACGTTAAACAATTGTCTTGAAGAAGTTAATTTGGCAAATTTAATTTGTGTTAAAACTGTCCCCAAAAACAGTAAATTTAATTTGTGTTAAAACTGTCCCCAAAAACAGTATTCAAATATGTAGAAAATATTTTGGTAACATATTTGGTAGATATAATTAGCAAATCTTTAAAGACCACATACCAGACAATACCCACAGAGTCTTTATGCGACTTTTTGAAAATGGCCCTAGACGTGAAATAAATACAGGCCAAAATGGCCTCAACAAATCAATCAGTTATCTTCAATTCACTGACGAAAACAACAACAAAGATCAGAAAATCACAAGGATAAAAAAAAAACCGGATTATAGAATTATACGCTGTTTGTTGGCGACAAAGGACAATTTATAAGCGTTTCCAAAATAAGACTTTTTCTAAATATTGTTAACATCTTACTTTTTACCATCGACCCATGCTTTATAGTCATCACTTTTTCATTGTTATGGTGAGATAACACGACTAATTACTTTTGACAGCTGTAGTCCAACATACATGACATATGTTAAAATCTCGGTAGGTCTGGAGGTAATTCTTTTATGTTACCCTAATTCCGAGATACTAATACCCTAAATGACTTTACTTGAATAAACAAAACGTGTACACCATAATTTTTATTTAACTTCTCCCTCGTTCTTGCGATAAAAATTCAAACCGAGGAGTTAACATTATTCAAAATAAAAAATATAACTCACTAATTACATGTATTACTAATTTTTGTCTCCAAAACGAAAATCCTTGTTCCTATATAAAAACACCTTTTTGGAAGTGGACATATCGGTCTTTGTTATTTTAGATCTTCTAAGAAGTTGTTTTTAAACAAATACCAACACAATCGTCACATTAAAAAAATCCAATTAGAAATGACGTACGTATTTGAAAGAACAGCAGAAAGTTTTTTTCCAACGGTTCTGTTCTTTTTTATTTTTATTACCGCCCTCATACTATATATAAAATACTTTGTTTTTCGAATTATTTCAAACGCTCCAGTTTTCGGGGGAAATGGCAAATACATTTGTTAAGTTTTAACTTTTAAATAGACGCGACAACAGGATAAAACGGGGTCGTTACTTACAGTTATCTGTAAATTAAAAAAGGGTAATATCGTGTTAAAAATTTTCCTTCCCTCTGCTCATTATAACGGACAGGAAGGTCCCTTTGAAATGAAGTTTTGAAAAGGATATTGTATGCCATTGAATCAATAAGGCATATTAGGCCAAATTACTCAGGTGGCATCAATCGACATCTAATGTAAAACCTAAAATCCGTACAACAATTATCGGAGAAAAAGCAGAAAGTGTGAGCTCACTACAACAATCACCGTGACGTAGCATATTGTTCCGTAGAACAATAACGTCGCTTGGCAGTCAAAGGTAGTGTTTCCAAAAAGTCCTTGGCAGAGAAAGGGTTAAACTGGCACTTATGTGAAAACATTTTTAAATGGTGACTAAGAAACATCATTTGTAAGTTTTATATAATTATCTATGATAATTGAATAGTTTACTTCAGGCCAATAAACACAGCAGCTAAACAGCAGCTAAACAAACAATCAATAACTCGCACTTGCTGAGATCGTTTACACTTGACTGCTCAATTGATTGACCACGCTTTAGAATATAGCAAAGTGCTCTCGACCAATGAAATTATAGGATTTGATGTTTCTTAATTGTGAAGAACGAATGTAAAACAAGCTCTTAGTAAGGAATAGGGAGTATCCTATTGTTTTCTTACCATTCAAAACAATGAATTCCTATAAATGAGTTATAACTGCCCCGAAGCACATTTACCACCTTGCAGAATTTGTGAGTGGAGCTTATAAAAATTTACTTTGAATTTGAAAAAAAAATATACAAATAATTACGTAACTGTTGTAGTTTTTAAGATTGGTAATGTTGAACGTTAAATATGATAAGACCAATACAAAAAAGAAACAGCTCATTAATTAAATTTTACCTACATCTTTATCTAAGTGCATTAATACTCTAACCTCAGATTACTTGAACCGCGGCTGGTACGAATCGACATTTCAAGTATTCCGATATAATTAAAACAGGAGGTAAAATTAATATTAGAATTTGATATGTAAAGGGCTGATTAATTCTTTTTATTTGATTTGAACATTTAAATGTTAGCTAATTACTTTATATATGAAGTAGTATTTAAATTATATATACAGTGGGCATTCCCTGTGGAATAAAATATAGTTATAACTCATATTTTGAAATTTAATGATTTAAGCTGTAAATAAACGAAAAGATAATTCCTTACTTAAATGTTACATGTTTTACATTTATACTGACAATAAGGAAACACCATTGCATCGTATTGTTGTGTATGAATGTTTAAATGCAATTAATCAAAATTTCCCAAATTATTAGAAATGCCTTACATCACTACGACTAATTCATAAATGAAATGTCTAAAAGGAAATCATGCATTGACTATAAACCTTGCACTGACCTTGAAAACAATTATACTTAATAAAAATCAATGAAGTGGTCATTTGAGCCTTGAGCACTTTACAATATTCTAAGTTTGTAAGAGAATGATAATCATTTCTTCATAAGTACTCGCTAACGCTCGTACTTAATTATGAAGAAAGGGATTATCATTCTCTTACATATACGAGGCCAATTCAATTTATACACTAAGATAGTATTTATATTTTCCAAATTTTTATTAGGTAATTTTATTAGTCATCAAATTAAATATGCAAGCTTTTTAACACCTTTAAAAGTTGTTTAACCCTTTCGGCGCTAAAGCGAATTTTTTGTCGTTTACCGCTAGAACGCCAAAACGACATTTTTGTCGCTTTTACGACTTTATTCACAAACAAAGAAATAAAGCAGAAATAACCATGTTTTAAGATAAACAATGATAAATACATCTTGTATAAAGTTAGGAAAATAACGGATTTGTGTTCGAAAATGTATGACGACGTCGCATTGTGACGTCAATGCGTATATGACGTCATAGTATCGGCGAAAGATGGCCGACGACAGTGCCTATGATTATGGATCGGATATAGACTCTGATGTAGCGATTTCTGATACAGATTCTGACCAGGAAATTGATGACGGAGTCCCTGTTAATAGAGGACCATGGTTTAATGTAGTCGATCCAGCAAATTTTTCACTTGAAGATCCAACTTTTATTGAGGTAACTGGTCCTGTCAATTTTGCAGCAAACGCGTCTATATTGGATTACTATTTGAAGTTTTTAGAGATTCCACACAATAGTATTGTTGACATTTTAGTAACTGAGACAAAACAGATATGCAGAACAATGTATAGCTGCTAGAACAAGACCGCCGAGAGTGTTACCAAAATATGCTAGATGTAGGAATTAGACACCAGTAAATCGCCAAGAAATGCTCGCGTTTATAGGTTTGCTGCTTACAATGGAAGTTGTGAAAAAGCCAACATATGAATCATATTGGAAGAATAATGCACGGTCTTGGTCCATGGACACACCAAGTTTTTCTCAAGTGATGTCACGGAATCGTTTCCAAGCTATCCTTAAGTTTTTATACTGCAATGATAATTCCACTGCTATTCCACATGATCAAGCAGGATACGATCCACTTCACAAAATAAGTCCTGTTATCAACATTCTCAATGAAGCCTTTGAAAGGAATTACAGGTAAATAAGGATAATTTTAATGTCGTTAGTCATTATAATTATATAATTTGCCATTTGTGAAAATAGGCAGCAACCATTTGATTTTCTCGGATATTTTTGATTTTTAAAAAGTTTCCCGTTTTGGAGAAAAATAAAAACCCTGAAAGAAAAACATTGTTTTACTCTCAGCTTGCACTATAGGATATATAATGGTGTTTTCGAGTTGTAACAAAAATAACTGTTTTTCGTCTTAAGTCGAGAAAAAAAGTTTGTAGTGACGAAAAAACAATGGCACCTCCCTTCCCCCTACCCAAAAAATCAAATAGTAATGCCTAAATACTGCGATGTACAGAACGAACAAAATTAGCATATTATTTTTCGTTTCTTTTTATTTAAAACCAGCATTTTAGATCTATCAAAATCGTTGAATGAGATGTCAATTAATTACATATCAATACGTGACACTACGATAAATAAAAATTTTTAAATTTATTATTATTTATTACAATAAATCGCAATAAATTACATTGACATAAAAATAGATATACATCTTAAGAAATTTCTGACACATATTGACAATGAAATAAAATTTATTGTCATTGTGGATTTATTTTACACAATGTGTCCGTCAACATTAACATTGTATTTTTTCCGATTACATCAAAATGTGTGTGTTGATGAACGGATGGTAGGATTTAAGGGGAGGCACCAGCTGAAACAATATTTATCGAACAAGAAAGCTCATAAATGGGGTATAAAGTTATGGGTACTGGCAGATTCAACTACGGGCTACACACACCACATACTAATGTTTACAAAGGAAGGAGGAATGAACACAGGAGTCCAAATGGACAGGTACTATCTGTAAAATATTTGAACAAGCTCTTTTCGAATCGTTAATAATTTTATAAATTATATTAAATAAAGTTTGATGAAATTGTTGTCAATACAAATAAAACAGATTCTAATTTATGGGGTGAATTTGGTGACATTTTGCAAATCTAATAATGTACATGTAGCACTTATTAAAATGGGTCCGATGTTATCAAAGATACATTTTAGTTGGTATTGTTTAAAACAGACGAAAAAGATGATCAAAATATACAAGATCAACCTTTAATGGGACCTCTATTATCGTTTGTTTTATGTGCCGATGGTTAAGTTACAATCTCTTCACATTTTGTATAAATTTCAGGGATATCAAGTTGTCATGGATTTAATGGCCCCGCACTTACATAAGGACCACCATGTTACCATAGATAGCTTCTTCACTAGCCCCAAGCTTGTACGTGACCTGAAGGACAATGATACGTTTTGTACAGCAACTGTAATCAAAAGTGGAAAAGGAATGCCGCAAAGTTTCAGAAATGCCCGCTTACCAAAAGGGGAGATGATTGTTAAATCGCAAGGTCCAGTTATGGCAATCCTCTGGTCCGACCGTCGTCTGGTAACAGTTCTTACATCCACAGGTGATGCGAGGTATGTTTTACAATGATTTCGTTTCTATTCTACATTATTGCAAGAATTTAAAGCTATTTCATTTCCTACAATGAATAATAAATTTAATTTGAAAAAGTTCAATTGTTGAAAAAATGAATATGAACATTTAAATATTTGTAAAGGTATTACATTTGTCCATTTGTTCATCTCGCATTTTACATGCGTTTGTGTTTGTTGTATGTAAAATTCAAATAGTCCACATATGCAAATCGTATATTTGAATTTCAATAAAGTTGACACTACAAACAGTCGAGGGACAGACATATCTATACCAACAGCAGTGCAGAGGTACAATTACACCAGTTGGTGGAGTAGATGTGGGGGATCAGATGATTCAGCCATTTGAACCTCAGTTCAAGAGTTTAAAGATGTGGAGAAAGATGCTGTTTAATTTCTTTGCTATAGCTGCAGGTATACTAGTTTTAAACATATTTTTAATGGAATATATGACAAGGTTCCAAAACAAGATCCGTCTCCAAAGCTTATGATATAGTGTTGAAAGTGATATAGTATACATGTATATTCTTTATGATAAATTTTACGGAAACAATCTATGTAGTCGCATTACATTATTTAAGAAATCATGGCCGCCGAATTTTATTGTCATATTTACATGGACTTTGCAAATATTTTGTCACAAGCGTGGGCTCGGGATAAAATGTACAAAAACAACGAATGGCTATATGTAAAAATGACAATGAAATTTCCGATGGACGTGATTTAATTCGATTCTAATATGAAAAAATATCCAATCCTATTATCGAGGCAGATTATTATAATACATAAATATTTTAACTAAAACAACTCATTATGATCTTGAACATTACCATTTACGAAACGTTGAAAAGTTTCCATGAAAAAATATCCAATCCTATTATCGAGGCAGGTACATGTATAATACATAATGTACATAAATACAATGTATGAATATTCAATATTTTAACTGAAACAAATCATTATGATCTTGAATATTATCATTTACGCAGCGGTCAAAAGTTAAAAAAAAAACTTTTATTTAAAATTTCAGTAATATGTATTGTAAAAAATATAATGATAAATGAATGAATAAAATGCATGTATATAATTAAGAATTGAACTATATATAGGCTACTATAGATTGGTTCGATTTGCGCATGTGGCAGTGAATTTTATTGGAACTTGAGCATGGCTTTATTATAAGGCTAATACATGAAGTCTTAGAATTAGTTATATACTTTATACATTTTGTTTGTGCATATCAAACATGATCCATATATTGAATTCTGTAATATTGAAATCGTTCCTTGATCCCAGATATTTGAGCAGAAAATTTTGAATACATTTAGCGATTTGGATGTTTTTCTAACCAGCACCTACATTATGTGTGCAATACAACTTGTAAAAAAATAGGATGTCTTACAATAACATGTACTATATGTTTACCCTAAATACTTCAACAAAGCGATTCATCAATAATGACTTTAATTTGTTGTGTCAACCATAAATGTGTTATTTTGTTATTTTCAGTCAATGCTTACATATTCTACCGTGATTCGTTTGTGGTTCAGCCCAAGCTAGACTACTTGAGGTTTCATCAACAGCTATGCCATGAACTTATTGGTGTTCACAGAGAAGGGTCTAAAAACCAACAACTCAGAACTGTACGTTTGGAACACAGGAATATCAGGCGTATTTCGGAGAGACATTTTCCAGAAAAAATACCCGACGGAAAACGTAAGAAATGCGTAGTATGCTCCTCCGGGCATGACGGTTTCAGGAAATCACGTATCCAGTGGTGGGTCCCGAGTGTAAAGTCGGTCTTAGCGTTGACGGGTGTTTCAGGAGATACCATACTCGTGTTAATTATGAAGAGTAACAGTAGAGAAAGTCTTATTTCGTGAAGAACCAGTCTGATTCTGACAAAAAGTATTCTGAAGATGAAATTACAAACATGTTAGATTTTCTCATAGACAACATATTCGTTGAATTTGGCGGTCTAATTTTTCAACAAACAATCGGCATTCCAATGGGAACCAACTGTGCTCCTCTCCTCGCCGATCTATTACTGTACTCATATGAAGCGGAATTCATTCAAGGGGTACTACGTGAAAACAAAAAGAAACTAGCCCAATCCTTTAATTTCACTTTTCGTTAAATAGATGATGTGTTGTCGTTAAATAACGACAATTTCCAAGACTTTCTACATCTTATCTACCCCAGTGAGCTTGAAATTAAGGATACTGCAGATACACCAAAGTCCGCTTTATATTTGGATTTGTTTCTTGAAATACACTATGAGGGACGTTTGAAGACAAAACTTTACGACAAACGTGATGACTTCAACTTTCCTATTGTTAATTTCCCCTTCTTGAGTAGCAATATACCAGCATCGCCTGCATATGGCGTCTACGTTTCTCAGTTTATCCGATTTTCAAGGGCATGCGTGAGTTACCCTGACTTTCGACAAAGAGGATTACTGCTGTCACAAAAGCTTCTGAACCAGGGTTTTATCAGGGATAAGTTGATGTCATCACTTAAGAAATTTTACGGTCGTCATCATGAATTGATTGACCATTACAGTGTTCCAATATCTAAGATGATGTTGGACCTGTTCCCACTGTCGTAACCTTTCATGTACCTCCACCGATTTGTGACTTCCACCGGATTGACTTTGTTGAACTTCACGACGGGTGCCGTATACGGATCAGGAACTGCTTACCCTTCCGGAGCACCTGGGTTCACTCCTGGTTTTTATAGGAGTTCGTGTTGTTCATTGTTTTTTAGTTTTCTGTGTTTATTTGTTGAGCTTGTGGTTGTTCATTTGTCTTCCCGGGTTTGTCTGTCCAATGGATTACGTTTTTTTGATTGCTCCTTAGGTATATTTGTCCTTTTTCTTTTTACATGTGTATAACAGAAATATGAAACTATTTGATGTAATATGCATATTTATTATTGAAATAAAAATATTTTTTTATTTGCATTTTATTTCAACAAAAAGAAATTAGTTTTCATCGACATTACAATGCACATTTATACCGGAAGCGGAGAAGAAAGAAAATACAATATTACGAAATAAAGTTTTAAAAACACAAAAAAGAAACGTATATATGAAAAGAAGGAAAGGCACGATAAACAAAAGAAAACAAAATCCAAACGAATTTCTCAGGTTAGTACATGAAAATGTTTTACCGATTCATTTGCTCATTATATCCTACATATATGAACATAATGGTGATTGAAAAAGCAGTTAATCGACCGCCTATTGAAACATTGCCCTTATATACTCTTTCAAGACACAAGTTTACATACATGTATTCAATTTGTATGGGGTTATAATCATGGTAAACATGGTTTTTAAAACGTGCAATTAAGGTCATATTTTTTCTATGTATGTAATTATAGAGAATGTGAATTTACCGTTAATTTTGGCTCTTTTAAATACTTCCGTATAGAGTAATATTACACGAATTGTCAATGAAAGACATTACAAGGTGCCCGCTTAATTTGATGGCAATTATTGTGTTACGTCGTTGAACGTCATATATATGGCAACGTAAAGTCGGATCAAAACAAACATCTGGCGCTCAAAGGGTTAAAAGCATTCAGGGGCGGGTCCAGGTGAGGACGTAATGGGCGTACGCCCCCCCCCCCCCTTTTAAAAAAAAAACTATCGTAATCTGCTTATATTGTATTGAATATGGAAATTTATCATGTTCATTAATTAAACACATACTCTAAAATATACATGCTCCAAGTCAGGAACCGTTACATGAGTGCATTTCTTAATTATTTTATGTTTTTTAGCAAAAAAAGGTCCAAAAAATTTTTTACTTCGCTCCGCTCGGCCAAAGTTTTATTATACGCCCCCCTTTCAAACATCCTGGAAACGCCCCTGGCATTATATCATAAAATTTCCAATCTGCAAAGATTTTAATGTCACTTCCGGTTTAACATCAACACATGTGGAACAATCGATGTTTTTATATTAGGCTTGCCATCAAAATAACCGTCATTTCAGATGAAAGTTAACTGTCATTAAAACATTTCATCAAAAATACTTTTCAGGCCATGTTATTTCAAATAGTAATAACTAAAAGAACAATCGCGTATGGCAGAATGTTTCCCAAAAGGGGGAGGGTGATTTTGAAAAATGATGCTTTGGCGATTGTTTTGGCGACAAGTTTTTGAATACCAGCGCGACCCCTGCATATCTTCAATTAATCCAACAGAACAGTACAATATTATATCATTATAATTTTGAATATATATATATATATATATATATATATATATATATATATATATATATATATATATATAATGCATCCATGGTTTCCGGTAACGATAATAGCGCCCTCGTGTGGAATATTGTGGAACTATTTCCCTTGTAGTTTTTCTTGAGAAACAAAACTTCTCATTGACTGTCAGCGGTAACAATTACATTGAAACATTTTCCAAAAACGTGACTCAAACCAAGAATTTACATTTACAGATAGAAAGCTTTAATATTTCGATTTAAAAACAAATATACGTTCCATTTCACAAATTAAGAAATTTATAATTTCATAGTTACGATTTAGAATGAAGAAATTTAATTGAACAAATAAAGAAATATTTCACAAATTAAGAAATGTAGAATTTCATGTAACGAACGAAGAAAATACATTAACAAATTAAGAAATTGCATTTACACATTAAAAAGTTACATTTCAAAAATCAAGAAATGTAGAAATTCATGTAACGGATGGGGAAAATACATGTTACAAATTAAGAAATTACATTTTACAAATGAAGAAATGTATAATTATGGCGGATATTCCCTTCCATAATTCAAATCCTACGTCATTGTTTATATTCCATGACAAAAATTATGCCGTCTTTCTATTGTACAAAAATAGCATCGACGGAAGTGACATCGTCGTACTCATTTTAACGTTTAACTCAATACTCCGTAGAATTTAAAAAACTTTTTTTATGTAGAGAGGGCTATTTGAAGTACAGGAGAAAATGTAAAAAATAATAGCGTCACCGACTTCTTTAGATATCAGTCGTCGAAATATTCATCCTATAGCATCAAAATTACATGGATTATATATGGAAATTCATTGAAAATCGTCATGTAATTTTACTTTTTATTAATTTTCTCGATAACTCGTCCGTAACCTTTTTTTAAAAACTAACAAAACATTTAGAAATAAATTCTGAATCGGTTGATGCAAAGAAAATCCTTGACTACCGAGATCGTTTTTAAGCTGTGATAAATTAAAATTTGGAAATTTTTGAAAAATCGTCGATTTTTTAGCAACGTCATGCGAGATTTACGGCGACGTCGTTCACGGCGGATCTCATTTGACGACGTTTCAAGCTAAAAGTAATGTTTTGTTTAATAATGTTCCTATGTATATATATATTTGATATTCAATATTCTTATTCATAAAGATTATTTAACTACTCTACATTCTCTACATGCAGAAACTGTTTAACACATAAAACTCTTGAAAGAGCCATGTAGTTTTAGTAAATTTAGTAAACAGTATTGCAGGATCGCGTTTTGATGTCGATTTCCTAAAATGAAATGGGCAAAAAAATAGATCTAACATAATTTTTTATCTCTAAAATTTATGAATGTTTCACATTCGCCCCCGAAACTCTTTAATAATGATGTGACCGTAATTATATTGAGAGCTTTTCCAATGCCTTTAAATTTCTAGTTTGTACTAAAGGAAAATGTCAGAAATCTATGATGATGTAAAATCTTTTAGTAAATACCAGAAGTAATTTCATAGTATTACCACAATTTTTATCAAATATATGGATCCCCTATTTTCACAAAAAAAAAAACAAAACAAAACAAAACAAAAAACAAAACAAAAAAAAAAAAAAAAAAAAAACAACCACGAGTATCCAGAATTCGGCGCCCCCATACTTTTAGAGCAAAACAATGTACAAATGTGTATTGCTTCCAACATGCTCATTAGGTTATATTTTCCAGAATGAAATTATTAGAATTTAAAATTGAAATTTTGTTAAGATATGCTTCAACCAACAATAAATGGATAGTCTTGGATTTTTTTCTTTTTGGGACATTTTATGTAAAGGGTCAGTCAGAATTAAAAGTCTTACATTGGCAACACTCTTGAACCGTGACTCAATGATGTTTAGATACGGGATATGCGAAAAATTCGGGTCAAGATTTTACAAAACCGGCGGAGATTTCGGGTAGGAATTTGTTTGACACTCTGGAGAATTCCGGTCAGGATTTTAAAAAAATTCTGCAGATTTTTATAAAGCACTGAGGAGTATTCAGGTTTATTTTTCACAATGTTAAATGTATAAATATGTCTCATCATGATAACTGCCTTTTATTATTTTTGGATAATTTCGGGTATGTAATTTTAGCTTTCCTGGATATTTTCGAGTCACAATTTCGATATAACGTGGATAATTTCGGGTGGGGTTTCGAGTCCACCGACGCACCCACCGTCATAAAATGGTCATGTTACCCACAGAGTCCTACACCCTTCAAAATACCCATTTCTCCTCTTTCAAATTTTTATCCCAATTTCCCAACTTCCCGATAGTGTGGCAGGGATTAAACTTCCGGATCCCATATTTACAAAATTATAAGCTCCCGAAGGGAGCTATTATGGTGTCGATTTGGCTACTGTACTTAAAAGATTTTTTTATTCAATCGGAAGTTGAAACCAACTTCCGGTCTTCCCCTAAGACACGAATCTGGGTCCATTCGCCCCAATGTACGTATTTTCACACCTGGATCCATTCAAAGCCTGAGTAAAGATATTTTGTTAAATAATTTTTCATGGGAAATATGGATACACATTTCCTGATATACCCTTCTTAAAAAGCTGAGGGAGCTCATCAGGTAACACCTTCCTTATATTAATTTGTTATGCAAGGCATTTGCTAGATTGATTTTTAAAATTAATCAAATCACATCACGAATTGACCGAAGCGGTACATTAAAAAAACAACCGGACACTAATACGGACAAACGAAGTATGAATCCGGAACGCAACATCCTACGAAATTAAGTTTTTTTTTTTATCAAACTGAAAAGGTATCCATCTTTCAAGGGGATCGTCAGAGGTATTTTTAAATGCAGTTTCATAGTAATAGTAAAGAAATTTTGCAATAGTGTGGTTAACATATGTAAAATTGTATAATTTCCGATTTTTTTCCGAATTATTATTTCCACACTTTGCCTTGAAAATAATAATTCATTGCCTGGCGCATTGCAAAATATCTTAAGGCAGGCACAGGCATTACTTAGGGAGGTGTGTGCGGGGGGGGGGGGGTAAATTGTATATAATCTTTTAGATTTCAGAATGTACATGACTTAAGTTACACAAACCATACTTATGGACTAAGTGTATCAATGCCTAATGGTCTGAACTAAATTCTGCCAGACTGACTCTTACCTCTTTTTGATGCTTCAGTGACTTTATGACTTTATTAATTTGTATCCGATTTTGAGGTCAGTCTCTCAGAAACTAGAATGCATAGACCAATGATAAGGGTACTTTACTCAAGGGCCATGTTAGTCTGACACACTGTCACTAAGCCTTGAACTATCCTTTTGGGAAATATAAAGTAAAATCGTCTTCAGAACTTATCAGCCAATTGAGATCAAATATGGCTTCGGTAGTGACTAATAGTTGCTACTTTGGAGGTGATCAGCCATCCGATATTTGGACCATTTGGGGACTTACTTTTACATTGGGCCATACGAGAAATATACAGAAAGAGTTTTTTTGAAAACTGCTGAACCAGTTGAAACTAAAAATATGGCCTGAAGGTTCCTTGTGGTATACTTGGTGGTAAACCAACCTTTATGAACATTTGTTCCCTTGATTCAAGTTATGCATAAAAGCCAAATGATTGACACAGGCTCCATGGAGCCTCTAGTTTGTCTTACCTGCGACGAAAGGCTAGACATAAGTATTACTTTCTTGTGGCGTTGGGGTAAACGTTTTTAAAACCTTAATATCTTTGTGCTCATAATACCTACACTTAAGATCTTTGGTCCACAGATTTTTATGATTTAAACTTTGCCGTAGTGTACTTTTATAATGACATTGACCTCATTTTCATGGTTCATTGATTTCATAAACATTTGTATAATCTGAGTGCAAGTTTCATGATTAAGTCTTTAGATAGTTCTTGGTGCGTACATGCCAGTTTGACACACGCCCCTGGACATTGATCTTGGTTTCAAGGTAGAATGACTTACAATATATTTGCGTGATTAAATCTATTTCTCAGCAACAGTACTAACTATATCCACAGTATTTGGTCCAAAGATCTTAGTTGGTACCTACCAGTCTGACATCTGACACTGTAACTTTGACCTCTATTTCACTCTTGAGTGATGTGTGTCACATTTTTGTGAATTCTCAGTAACTGTCATACATAGACCTACCGTATTTGGCCTAAAGATAGTTCTTAATGGGTACATGCCTCTCTGAAACCTTGATCTGAAATCTCTGCAGCTGTTATAGTTATATCCACCATACAGTGTATATGGTCTGTAGATACTTCTTGGCAAGTAGGTGTGAGTCTGACACCTGACATTGACCTCAATATCATGCTTGAGTGATTCTCACCAGTTTTACAACTTTCATCATCAAATTTATACATATATGTAAACCAACCATTTTTGGACTATAGATACTGTTTGGTGGGTACATACCAGTCTGACACCTGTTAGCTGACCTTGACACTTGGACCCAATTTTAGGCTTAGTGACATGCACAAGATTTTTCAGACAAATGTCACCTGACCATTGCTATTTCTTTTAATGCATTTTTCTTTGAGTTACAATGTAGGGTATCGGATATGCTTAATTATGTGCCCATGTTTGTACTCAGGTAAGCCATTTAGTGTCGCCACTCTTGTTGCAACCATTATTTAAGTGACCACTTTTGTGTAATCAGCTCCTCCTACAGCCTTTTATCTAGACCTTTGAAACTTTGCAGAATGTGTATGTACATATTGAAGATGTGTATGAAGAAGTATGATGTCATTTAAAGATTTTCTTCCAGATTTTCCATGTTGTGGAACTCAGAAATTTTTTGCAAACATTGTGCATGGAGGGTACCATTGTTATGTAATCAACTCCTCCTACATCATGTAACCCATATCTTTGAAACTTTGGAGAATGTTTATGGACAGCTTGGAGGTGTGCTTGAAGGAATATGATGTCACTAAAATAATTTTCCTCAAGATTTTCAATAATGTGGAACTGAAGACATTTTTTGTAACAACTGTTGACAGAAGGTGCCTTAATCTTGTGTGATTAACTCTTTCTACAGTTTATAACCAAGATCTTTAAAACTGCAGTACGTTTACAGACATATTTTAGAAATTCATGAAGGATTGGTAGCCATTTAAAGAAAATTCTTAGATTTTTCATGTTATGGAAGTCAGTCATATTTCACAAAAATTGTATACCCCTCCCCCCCTCCCCAAAGAATTATTATATATATTTTTGTTCTGGCATGATTCATTACTCAAAAACCTCTAAATTTTCCGTTCAAAATTTTACAAAATTATCAGAAATTTCTAAGGCTCTTCCTGTTGATGCAGAGGTAACCCTTAGCTGAGTTTGGATTCCTGTTAGTTTGAATTATTTTGGATTTTAATGGTTGTGCTTATTAATTCATCATTATATCTTTAACCGGTTTTCCAACACTTTGATCTCGAGCACTGCTGATGAGTTGTCAGTCAACGAAATGGCCATACAGTGCATCGGTATTTTGTGATACGTTTTATTTATATACAATGTTTGGTTTTGCATGTCACATCATTTTTTTTGTTACTGAGATATGGGTTTGATATTGCATATACCTTTAATCCTTTATAAACATTAAATGTGTCCTGGCCTATTTAGTCTTTGACCAATTATTAGCTAACCTGGCCTATAGGCAATGTGAGCTTATGTCATCACTTTGCGTCCGTCATCCATCATCCGTAACCTTTTCTACATTTTGATTTTCTCTGAAACTACTTGGCAAATTGTAACCAAACTTGAAAGGAATGATGTATGGAATGACCTCTACAAACGATACCCCTTTGGTTTCTGTTGGATGAACAACATGGCCGCCAGAGGCCATCTTTATATTTTTATTGACCAATTCTCAAAAATCGTCTCCAGAAAATACATTATGAAATATTTTGAAACTTCGCAGGATTGATGTCAACGCTACCCTCTACAAACGATCCACTTTTTGTTGAAATTCATCACTCAACCGATGGTTGCGGCTGTTAAAAGTTTCCATTGAATCCATATGGGAAAGGGTTTGTTTGTCTTCTAAGAACCTTGATTAAATCATTTGAAATTTGAAATGCTTTGTGGGATGACATGACAGGTCGTAAATGAATGTGATTTTGTTTTGGAGCTCCTCATTGTGCAGACATTGAATAATCTGACATTTTTGCACCAAAACATGAAACAAAAGAGACTCAACAAAAAATGGACTGAAATGAAAAAAAAAATATAGTTGGGTACATGACACAGATACAGTTAAAAATTGACAAAATTCATAAAATGAAAATGTAAGGATATGAAGTAGGTGTCAACGAGACCATGTTTCATAGAACTGATCATTTGTTAGGCAGTATTTTTCAAAGAAATATACCATTGATATGCAAAAATCGCCAGATTTGTGGTTTCTACTAAAACAATTAATGAAATTAAATTTTAATAAAATATAAAGAGAAGTTTGATTTGAAACACAACAGACAATTAATTACAGCTATTTCAATAAGTCAGTGAGTTGTTTTCATCGCCAACCTCAAACTTTCCCTCAAACATCACCTGAAGATACTGGGTAAGTTTGAACCAAATTTTGTATGAATGGTCCTTGAATGGTCTCCTGTCAAAAGTTTGTTTGGGGTCCGTTATGGCCACCGATACTTAAACCAGAAAATTTGCAAAAACAACTTAAAAATCTTATTCTCTAAAACTGCTGAGCCAGTTGAAAGTTGAATTGGGCGGAATGGTCGTTAGATGGTCCCTTTTCAAATTTTTTCTTAGGGCGCACAATTACTAAAAATAGAAAAGCAGTCAAAACAATATTTAAAAGGATTTCCTTTGAAACTACTGGGGCAGATGAGATAAACTATGGAATCATCCTTAGGTGGCCACCTTTCAAAATTGCCCTGATCTTGGACCAAAACAGGCTTCCATTACTACAAATAGAAAAATCAGCCAAAAAAAAAAAAAAAAACAAAAAACCAAAAACAAAAAACAATCAATGTGGCCATAGATACCAAATTTAAGAGGATTGGTCCTTTGGTGTTCTCATTTCAAATTTGTGTCTGAAGGCCGGTATCTTGGACAAATGTGGCAGCTTTTACATAAAAAAGAAGAATCAGTCAAAACATTTTAAAATCGTCTCTTGAAACTACTAAGACTAAACTATGATGGAATGGTCCTTATGTAGTATAATCTAAAAAATCTGAATCACTGGACCAGTTGAGACTTAATTTTGGTGGAATGTTCTTTATATGGTCCCCTGTCCAAGTTATGGGGTACCATGGATCAATATAGTTGCCATTACTAAAAATAGAAAAATCAGCACAAAAATATTTTGATATCTTCTCCACTACATCTACTGAGGCAATTGATTACTTTGTCCTCAGGTTGTCACCTTTCAAAACAATGTCCAGGGTTCTGACCTTGAAGTGGTATGGCTGCCATTACCCAAAGTATAAAATTAAGCAACAAAAATGATTTAAAAATGTTCTCATCTGATACTAATAAGGCCAGTGGTACCAACTATGCCTTAGGTAGTCCTCTCTCAAAAATGTGTCTTGACGTCCATATCATAGACCAATATGACTGCCTTAAACCAAAATTTGAAAAATAAGCATAATGTTAATTTAATTATTGCTAATACAACATTGGAAGAAATAAAAAGCTGAAAAGTATATTTGGCTGAAGATTTGTCATGGCTTTAATAACAAATAGTAAATATTGTACAACTTGGAACTGATTGTTAAAATTGATTAACAGAATAAACATTCAAACATGAGCACTGTTCATATTATCATGTTGGGTAATCCAACACTGATAAAGCCGATGGGTCATACCAAACGGCTAGTAACTGATAAATTCCGCCATATGTACCAATTGTGTGGTGAATACTGGCATACGCCGGTATTTATAAATGAAGAAACCCGGACGAGATGTTCCGAATGGAAAGGGCTTTCCCCAACGAGTTACTCCTGATCAGCCAAAGACGGCAGACGTTCCTAGCGAAGCTGTGCTATGACTGTGTGACTCCAGACCTGAATGGTTATTAGATAATTCCAAGGTAATCCATAGCTCATTGTAGTTATTATTAATACACTCGGTTCACGACAATTTGGTGCCAGAAGTGATTTCTGAACCCCAACGGAGATTGTTCTTTGTTTGACATTCTCTGGCGCCAAATTTTCGAATTGTGAAAAATAGATTGTCGCATTTATTTATTACATATCTGTATAAAAGTGAGTAATATTATTCACTTCACATTATTATTTGGTCATTGACATACACATTTCCAGATTTTGACCTTACATGGAATTTTGTACTTGATTACCCCCCCTCCTTTTTTTATGTATTTCTCCAGTCAAGGAAACATCAGATATTCTGATGTATGCGTTGATCCTCATTTATATATATTGAATTAAGATAACATCAGATGTTCTGATGAATGCGTTTGAATTTTGATTTTTCTTTATTTTCATTTTTTCCCACTATCATTCTGTTCACCCTCCCTTTTCCCCATCCCTTTTTCAATCCCATACATATGAAACATCAGATGTCCTGATAGGTGCGTAGTGTTACATTTACAATATTTTGTGCATTATCATTGCACAATAACCTGATTCCATGTTATTTACACATATTCATGATATGACATTTACTTTCGGACATGTTTTTGCGACATATCGTACGTGTTAATATTATCATTTATACGTACATCATATATACCACAGAGCTATATCACAATTCTGATTCGACATTTTTGTTTCTCGTGTTTATTCGGAAACATATTTCCAGGTTTCTATTTTTGGTGTTTTTGATACTTATCAGTTGTATATAACCCAAAAAATAACACACACATGTTTTTGTTTTGTATTTTTTTTTTGCATCCCATGTATCTGCATATTCCTTTACGATAAAAATACCAAGCCTTTACAGTTATGTACTGTTGACCTTGTTGGATGTTAGTGTTATCATCGCATAGTATGCAGTAGTTTACAAAGATAATTTTGTGATTATTCGGCATACGCATATTTTTACGCAGTGTTTTTTTTTTCTTCCCCGTGCAATTTTGTTTTTGGGATGCGTATCATCATATGAGATATTCGATGACATTTTTACGATATTTTGACGTACATACATTTTCGTTGCAATATTTTGCCAAACGGTCTTTTTGCGATATTTTGTTCGTATTTTTGTTTTTGTTTTTTTCATATCGTCGCAATATTTTGACAATTGGTCTTTTTTGCGAGATAGTGATATACACATATTTTGTTCCTACTTCTCATATTTTTGGGATACTTGATCTACCGGTCATTTTTTTGTGATAGTGATTTTTGTTGTACGGTTTATACTGCGGATTCCTGTTTGTTCATAACAACCCATCATCAAAATGACGGAAAAAGTAAATATAAATAATGCTTCGCTTGATGAGCTCAAGAGCATCAAAAATATTGGACCAAAAAGAGCAGCAATAATTATATCTGTCAGGGATAAGAAGGGTTATCTCACCCTACAAGACTTAAAACAACTTGAAGGTATTCCAAGTACTATTTGGGACCCATTATTAGCATCAGGAGGGATTATAATAGAAATACCAGAACAGGCTACTGCAACTTTAGATCCACAGAAAAAAATTAAAGAGCTAGAAGAACAGATGAGTCAAATGAATTTGAATCATGATACAACGAATACAAGAAAAACAAACAGCCTTACAGTCAATGCAAGAACAAATGAGACTGATGAGAGTTGAATTCGGGAAAAAGATGGAGGAAAAAGATGCACAATTTAATTCACATCTTGATAATGTACATCAAGTAAACAAAGCAAATATCGAAGCCCTATCAAGAGAACATGAAAAAAGAGAACAGGAATTTAGAGATGAAATAAAGCTAAGGGATAACAGAATCAAACAGATCGAGGAAATCAAGCTTACTACAGAGAAAATTGAGAAACTCTCACCGTCAGGAATTTACAGTAAGCATACAGAACGTCCCTTGTATGAAGAGAAATTTGATGACAGAAAATCTGTGCTTCAAACTACAAAAACAGAAACTGGGATTAACACAAGAACCAATAGCAATTCTCAAGACCGAAATGAAAAGAGAATAGAAGGACCATCTCCCCCGAAAATGTCCACCTCTGATGGTATAACCGATTGGCGTCCTTACTTTTTACAATTCAGCCACATGGCTGACCGATACAAATGGACACCACAACAAAGATTGGATAAATTGATTGAATGTCTTAGAGACAAGGCACTAAAATTTTATAGCGTAAAAGCTAAAGAAGTACAGGAAAACTATGATTCTTTCTGCAAGAAATTGAATGAGCGTTTTGGTAGGAGGGACTTATCTCACACTGTAAGAAGGCAACTTCAAGACTTGAAACAAGGATAGGAGGAGTCATTGGAGGAATATGCGGAGAGAACACAAGAAATGGCAACAGACGGATATCCTGATACACCGGAACCATTTGTTGAGATTGTGGTTATCGACGCATTTCTGAAAGGATGTAATGACAAGAAAGCAGCACTTACAGCCATGGATAAGAATCCAGACACCCTTGATGAAGCAATGCAGTATGTAAAGAGCGCCATAACAAATCAGAGAATTATTCTTGGACCCAAAAAGAGTGGAACTTAAAAGGATAACATTTGATGAAAATCCAGAGGATAGCTCAACAGAGCCTGAACCATCAGTGAGAGCTGTAAAGTTTGCTGATAAGATGAACCCAACAATAACTAAACTGGAACAAAGACTAGAGAAAACAGAAGAAGGATTTTAAGAAACCAGGGCAATGGTGAGGGAAATGTGGAAAATCATCACAGGCAATAGACCAAAATCTCCACCTCGACAGATAATGAACTCACCAACAAACAAGAGGGTTGCCGCTGAGAGAGATACAATTAAGAATTACGAATGTTTTCACTGTGGTGAACTTGGCCATTTTGCACGAGAATGTCCCAACAGAATCAGAGGTACCTCCCCAAGTAGGAATAGGTCTAGATAACCATCACCATCACCAAGAAGACAGTTAAACTTGAACGGACTGAAGATATAGGCCAATCTCCAGTCTATCCTTCAGATACTGGCCAACCTCCACTTGTAAAAATAAGAGAAATAAATATGTATGATGGAAATGTCAGGATAGATACAAAGACTATGTACATCCCATTGTTAGTAAATGGTATAAGAAGTCATGGGGTTGTTGACCACTATTTTGTCACCATATAGTGTACAGTTTGTGCAAACGAAATTGAATGGAGAGCCAAGTGATGATATCGTAATACAGCCATCACCAAACCTGGAACGAATATTATCACCAAATTCCCTTTGCAAACCAAACAAAGAAATTTGTCTTTTAGTAAGAAACCCAACAGACAAAGAAGTAACTCTGAAGAAGAATAAACTATTTGGATCAGGAATTGAGGCAAAATTAGTGATGGAAGATTCTGAAATAGATTTGAAATCAGCTACAGTAAGAAAAGCAACCACGAATGTCAGTGGAAATGAGGACGTATCAGAACATCTAACAGATCTATATAACCACAAAAAATCTAAACAAAGAGCAAGGATTTGAAATTAGAAAATTATTATTAGAATATCAAAATGTTTTTTCAAAGGGCGAATTTGATATTGGTCTCTTCAATGGCAATGTTAAACACAGATACCAGTAACTCCACACCAATAAAACAAAAACTCCGTAGAACTCCACTTCGTTTTGAAAAAGAGGAGGAAGAACATCTTAAGCAAATGTTAGCGAAAAATGTCATCACGGAATCAAACTCGGAATGGGCAGCAACACCAGTACTGGTCCGAAAGAAAGACGGGAGTCTTAGATACTGTGTTGATTATCGAGCCCTTAATAAAGTGACTGTAAAAGATGCCTACCCATTGCCAAATATCGAATCCTGCTTAGATACCCTTGGTGGAAATGTTTTTTTGTCCACATTAGACATGGCCGCTGGATATTGGCAATTGGAAATAGACGAAAACGACAGGCATAAGACGGCCTTTATCACAAAATATGGTCAGTTCGAACCTGTGAAATTAGCTTTTGGGCTGTGCAATAGTCCTGCAACCTTCAGTAGGGTGATACAGCTTGTTTTGCAAGGACTTACTTGGAGGGAATGTTTGGCTTACCTTGACGATGTAATAGTGCTAGGGGACAGTTTTACAAACCATATAGAAAATCTACGACATGTACTAGAAAGATTCAGGAAGTATAATTTAAAATTGAAGCCAAAAAAGTGTCATCTTTTCAACAAGAAGGTGTAAAAATAAATCCAGAAAATGTGGAAGTAATTAAGAAATGTCCCATACCAAAGAACAAAAAAGACATCCAATCCTTTTTGGGATTTATGAATTATCACCGTGAGCACATTCCAAACTACGCCAAACTAGCCTTACCACTCCACGAAGTTGTACGACTGAGAGTACCATATGTATGGCAAGAACAACAACAGACAGCTTTCGACTCTTTAAAGAACAGCCTTATAGAAGCAGTTATATTGAATTACCCAAATTCACAGGATACATATATATTAGACACGGATGCACCTGACAACACTATAGGAGCCGAACTCAGCCAAGTACAACATGGAAAGGAGAAAACTATTAGTTTTGCAAGTAAAGTAATGACCCTGCTCAATGTAAATACTGTACAACAAGAAAAGAACTCTTGGCTATCATCACATTCTCAAGACAATTCAGGCATTATTTGTTAGGTCAACCTTTTGTCATCAGGACTGATCACAATAGCCTCGTCTGGCTTCTGAATTTTAAAAACATAGAGGGACAGTTAGCCCGATGGATTGAGGAACTTGCACAATATCAGTTTATTATCCAACACAGGTCTGGTAAACAACATGCAAATGCTGATGGACTATCCAGAATATGCGATACACTACCGACGTGTCCAGAATACCAACCAATTATAGAATTAGAACAACTTCCATGCGGGGGATGTAAGTTTTGTACAAGAGCCAGGGAACAATGGGAAATATTTGAGCAGGAAATTGATTATATACAACCCATATCGATCAGACGAATAACTCCAGAAGAAGGAAGTTGCAACTGGATAGAGGTTCATTCTCCAGAGGAAATAAGTGTAGAACAACGCAAAGACAAGGATCTAGAATGCATCATCAGCTGGCTTGAAAAGGGACATCAGCCTACAATGATTGAATTGCAATTGAGCAGTCCGACTGTCAGACATTTTTGGTTATGCCGCTCCCAATTAAGGATGATAGATGGTGTTCTGTATTATGAATGGGAAGACCCTGTAAACACAAGATTGTTATTGATGGTTCCTAAAAGTATGAGATCACAGATTTTGGAATTGTGTCATAATTTGCCACTTTGTGGTCATATGGGACAAGTCAAGACCTTGATAAAGCTGAAACAACATGCTATATGGCACGGAATGTCAAATGATTGCAAAGTCTCTGTGAAATCTTGCGGAATATGCAACAAGAATAAAAAAGCGAAGGAACATTCGAGAGCGCAATTAGGGCAGTATCACTCAGGAATTCCGGTGGAAAGAGTGCATATGGATATTCTTGGTCCATTGCCACTCACAGAGCAAAAGAACAAATACATATTGATGGTTATTGACCAATTTACAAAGTGGCTTGAATGCTACCCTATACCAAACCCGAGTGCTGAAACCGTGGCGAAAGCAATGGTGGACGGGTTTATCTCAAGATTTGGCTGTCCCTTGGAACTGCACACTGATCAAGGTAAGAACATGGACAGCGTCTTAGTCAGACAACTGTGTAAAATACTTCAAATAAAGAAGACAAGAACTACACCATATCACCCTTCCTCCAACGGACAAATTGAAAGGTATAATAGCCTGATTCTACAAACTATCAGATGTTTCCCGAAGAAACAGCAGAATAAGTGGGACATTCATTTACAGATATCAGCAGGAGCTATAAGAGCGACACCAAACAGACAGACAGGATATTCAGCTAATTTTTTGATGTTTGGCAGGGAGGTTTTCCAACCTGTTGACTTATCTTTTGGACTTTTGGCCGTAAATCAACAATAAAAAGAAACCTTAGATTATGTACAAGACCTTATTATTTCACTTAATTTGATACATGATATCGCTAGAGACAACCTAAAGTCATCTCAGGTACGTCAAAAGAAAGACTATGATCTGAGAGCCGCGTGTAAAAAATATTATGTTGGAGATGCTGTTTTCAAACTGGACACGGCTTCAAAAATCGGACAATCCAGGAAACTTAAAGTGACATGGAAAGGGCCATATATAGTGACTAAAGTTATAAATCCTGTTTTGTTCGAAATAGAAGACAGAAAAAGAAAATCAATCGTTCACCATGATCGGTTGAAATTATGTACTGATGGAAAACTCCCAATTTGGATACAAAGAAAAAGAGCGGATTTAACAGATAAGGAGCAGGAGGAGACCAAAACAAATACAGTAGAATCGGATCAAAATATGCATCTTGACCTACTGTTCGGGGAGTCGAATTCGAAAACATCGGATGTTCCGATGATCCGTGGGGCTCCCAGAGAAACGTCGGATGTTCCGATGTACCGTGATGACACGGAAATGCCCATCGCTTCCTATTTAACGGACCCAAACACTCCCCAGAACAGTAGATATGATGAACAAAGAAAGGTTGTAAATGATCTAAATGATTTTAACCTTTCTCAAAACATGGATGAGACTGTTATATACGATTTGGATACAGACTATATAGACACTGATGACTATACATTCAGCCAGAGAACAGAGAGAAAAGCGGAAAATTAAAAAACCCGCTTATTTGTATGACTATGTAGAATAAGATCTAAATAACTGATGTTTTAGCTGTAAATATGTTGTCAATTAAAAACCGCATATTTTGAGGATA
Source organism: Mytilisepta virgata (assembly GCA_028015205.1). Taxonomy (NCBI): domain Eukaryota; kingdom Metazoa; phylum Mollusca; class Bivalvia; order Mytilida; family Mytilidae; genus Mytilisepta; species Mytilisepta virgata. The sequence goes on from CM051520.1 coordinate 48,515,222, forward strand.
TATTATGCGTATGTAATTAATGTATTTGTCTTGTGCTTTTCATATTTATTTATACTGTGGTTGCAAATTGAGACATAAAATCGCGTACAGTTGCTGCAACATGTGTTGTATTTGTCATATATTTCATTATGTATTTCTGGTCAATCAGGACTTATTTTTAAGTGATACGTTGGTAAAGCTATCGTTATACACCTATACAATTATAATTACGAAATGCTATGTACATATTAATTTTGTATTCCTAGTAGTCTATTACAGATAATGGATGACGACGGTGAACTGGATTATGGCCCAATGGACGACGAAATTCCGATACAAAGAACAACTGTTAGGGGAAGTTCTCAACGGAAAGGAGGAGCACAGTCCTGCCCAGTGTGTCCAGGACGGTTTACAAATGTGAGGAGACAAGTCATTTGTTGTCATCTTCCATGGTATGTTTCACCAAAGACAGCCTGCTGGACTTGTAAGCTCCAATTTGCACAAGAAAAGCTGCTTCAGGTACATGTTCGCAATTTCCATAATGGACGAGACACATCGAATAGATTCGATATCCGATTCTATGGAACCAAATGGGTATATCTTACATGAGATATGCAAACAACTGAACTTGAAAGTGGGAGGATTGGTGGAATATGTTAGGGAGCACTCTGATTTTTCGGTTTGTTCAGGTGGGGTCCATCACTGGACAGATATACCGCTACTGCAGTTATTTGACAAGGAAAACCATTATATGCCGCATTACATGCTTCACAAAGTCTATCCGCCAACTGATCCTCATTCTTTGTTACATTGGAAAATTCTTGCTATATTGATATTGCAGACTGAATCTGGAGAAAACCTTGTTTTGTTTGAAAAAGAACACAATTTACATACAGATCTAACACCTCAACCAGCAGTCTCGTATCACGTAATGGACACCCATTTTCATTTTGACATGTATACTAAAGAGACCAGATGTTCTGGTCTACCGGATTTTTCTTGGGAGACAGATCAGGGAAAAATTACCCTTAGCTTCTTGATTGCCAACTTTGCTTTTCCGATCACTGACCTTCCAGTAGTGAACGACATAACATAAGACGGGATAGTCGTTTAAGATTCACTTTTGGGATTCATCCAAATTTAGTTAAATCAGAGTCTAAGAAGAACCTTGATGCTTGGCTATGAGATCTGGACAAATTTACAGAGGCTAAAAAGGTAGTAGGGATAGGGGAATGCGGCATTGATGCTCGATCTGGAATCAAACCTAAGGAACTGGATAAGCAAATTAAAATATTTGAAGGTCATCTCCAAATAGCAAATTCTAAAAGATTACCAGTAGTGATTCATTGTAGAGGGAACGATTGGGTACAGGATACGTGTTTGGAAACGATGAAAAAGATTTTAGGAAAGGAGCACCCTATTCATAAACATTGCTTTATGGATAGTTTGGATACATACAAAAAATGGAAGTCGCATTTTACAAATTACAAATTTGGTGTATCCCCGTTTATTCTTATGGAAGAGAAGTACCCAGATCTCCGCGGTGTCATTTGTAATATGAGTCTTCAAGATTTATTGATTGAGACTGACGCCCCTTATATAAGTAGAACTGGAAGGAGGAAAGGGAACCCATCCTTAGTGATTGAAATCGCCAGGAAACTGTCCGTCATGTTCGACTTATCCATACATAATATCACATCTGTTACAACTTCTAATGCACTGAAGTTGTATAATATCAGTTAATCATACAGAATTATAGCAGATTTTAGCTGTATATACGACATTTTAGTTTGTGCCATAAAATGTTTTATATTGTGCATACCTTACAAGTATTTCGTTGTGTATATAGATCTATTGTGAATGCTACATGTTTTTATATAGTCTGACATTTTGGGATGTTTTCTACAGGCTACCATATCATCCAATGTTGAACTATTTATTCTTTGATAGTTGACAAATGTTGAAAGCATGGAATTGAACTGCTACTTCACAAACTTTTATTATGTCCAAGATTATGTCGTAATTTTTAGAAGTGTTATGATATTGTAATTATTATATTTATTTATCTTGGCCTAATTTGTTTTGCGTAGCCTTATAACATGTATACTGTGTTTACATAATACTTATAGTTGTTTACCAAATAATGTTATAACTGCGCAGTTTAGAAATCACTGGAACAATAATGGATACTGGTTGAATGACTAGAACTTTCTATTTGACTTACGTAATAATTATGGTGTGATTCGAACTTCTACCGTATTCCAGAAGTTTCCGTTCTACAGTATATATACGGACAAGAAAGTTAGACTTTCAGAACATCATTTATCGGACCACAGATAGACATTCTTGTGTTCTCAGCTGTTGGATTTATTTACGTTTCACACATCATCCTCGACATACTTTTATTTGCGTTGCATCATACTAGATTGTGACTGATTGGATATAATATTCCGTTTGGATTCAGGCAACAGTGACCAGAATTCCGGATCAAGAAAAAACAGGATTTTGAACAGTTAAGTTGACATTTTAGTTTTTTTGTAATATTTTTTGTAAACTTTGTATATAATAAATCTTGTTAAATTTTATTATTGATTTGTGTCTTTTGTTGGCTACAATTTAAAGGTGATTTCGGCCGTAAGAGAAATTGGGGGCTCGTCTCGGGAGAACGTTAACATCTTATTAAATTTTTTCAGTATTTTTATTAGAATTAGCCAACAAAATTCTACAAAATGGCATTTGATGCTGGTAAATTTTTGAAAACGCCAGACCTGGAAGGGTTTGATAAATTAAAGAAAGAAGTATTAGTGTTGCTTGCTAAACATCTAAAAATAGATTTTAGAGCATCTATGAGAAAACAAATTATAAAAAATTTGGTTATAGACAAATTAGTTGACTCAGAAATTTTTGGTGAAGAGGCTCTTGACCTCAAGGTCGAAAATGTTGATGCCTTCAAATTAAAACAGCTTGAATTAGAACATGAACTTAAATTAAAACAATTGGAAAACGAAGTTAAATTAAAACAATTAGAAAAAGAAGATGAATTTAAATTAAAACAATTGGAAAACGAAGTTAAATTAAAACAATTAGAAAAAGAAGATGAATTTAAAGAAAAACAATTACAGGCAGAACTTGAAATGAGGGAAAGGTTAGAGATGGAGAAAATAAAAATAGAAATGGCTAAAGTAGAAAGCAACACTAAGTCAAAATCAACATTTTGAGGCAGCAAAAAATATACGTTTGGTTCCCAAATTTTGTGAAAAAACAGTTGATAAATTTTTTCCACAATTTGAGAAAATTGCTCAAAATCTGAAATGGCCAAAGCCTTATTGGACGACAATGCTGCAAAGTGTTTTTGTGGGCAAGGCCGCTGAAATTTACTCAGCTCTATCTTCAGAAAAAAGTTCTGATTATGACACTGTTAAACAGGAAGTTTTGAAAGCTTATGAGCTAGTGCCAGAAGCATATAGACAGAAATTTAGGTCTTATAAAAAGTTTGAAACACAAACCTATGTTGAATTTGCTAGGGAAAAAGAAGATTTATTTGATAAATGGCTTACGTCAAAGAAAATAGATAAAAATTTTGATAAATTAAGACAATTAATGTTATTAGAAGAGTTCAAGCAGTGTGTTAATTTAGACTTAAAAACACATTTAGATGACAAAACTGTTGAGACATTGCAAGATGCAGCTGTTGTTTCCGATAATTATACCATTTCACATAAAAGAACTTTTAAAGGTCAAAATTTTAATACTTCTAGCGGAAATTACAAAAATCAAAGCACTGAGCGTACTGATTGTAAGCCTGTTGCACAGAATAAGAGTCCGTCTAGTTATAATATGTCTGGTCCAAAGTTTGATACTTTTGAGAAGAAGTCACTAACTTGTGCTTATTGTAAGAAAAATGGTCACCTGATGGCTGATTGTTTTAGACTCCAGAAGAAGAATGAACGAGATAATAAGCCTAAGTCCAGTGCTTGTACGACACCCGTTGTTACCAATAAGTTGGAATGTCCTGCGAGTCAGGCTTTTAAGTCCAGTTTTTGTGATTACATGGAGGATTATAAGCCCTTTATGTCTGATGGGTTTGTTTCTATTGTTGATAATACTACTCCTCAGCCTATTAAGATTTTACGGGACACTGGAGCTTCTCAGTCTTTGTTGTTAGAAGGTGTGTTGCCTTTGTCCGAGAAGACGTCCGTTGGTGCCTCCGTTTTGTTACGAGGTGTGGAGTTAGGTTGTATAGATGTTCCCCTCCATCGTATTTATTTGAAGTCAGATTTAATTACTGGACCAGTTGTTGTGGGTGTTCGTCCTACTCTCCCCGTAGAGGGTGTTTCATTATTGCTAGGAAATGATCTAGCTAGGAACAAAGTGGTTGCTGAACCAATTGTTACAAGTGAACCGGTGGTGGATGTTAAATCACCTGAAGATGATGCTGAACTGTATCCAGCTTGTGTTGTTACTAGGGCGATGACAAGAAAACAACAAGACGAGGATTTACAAGAAGGCCAGTATGATTATATGGACCTTTCTGACGCTTTCCTTGCCGACATTGAAGGTCCCGATAGCTCAAAAAAGGCCATAATAAGACCACCTGGTACTAACAAACATGTAATTATGCCATGGCCAGACGTGAACAGCCATTCATTAGACAAAAGAACATTTAGGGAAGAACAGAATAAAGACCCTGAGGTTCTTCAGCTCTGCAAGAGGGCTCTACCCCAAGAAGAAGCAGACAAAGTGGCCGAATGTTACTACCATCAAGACGGCATTTTAATGAGGAAGTGGAGGCCCCCTGATGCTATCCCAGAGGAGGAATGGAGAGTGGTATACCAAGTGGTGGTGCCTAAAGTCTATAGGCAAGAAATTATTGGTCTTGCCCATGACACCCCCTTGGCTGGACATTTAGGTATAAGGAAGACTTGCCTTAAGATCTTGCAACATTTCTACTGGCCCAGACTTAGAAATGATGTCGCAGAATACTGCAAATCATGCCATATATGCCAGGTTGTTGGCAAGCCTAACCAGAAAATACCACCAGCACCACTTCTGCCAATTCCAGCCTTTGAAGAACCTTTCAGCCGAGTACTTATTGATTGCGTTGGACCTTTACCAAAGACCAAGACTGGAAATGCTTATTTACTGGCGATCATGTGTACATCCACTCGCTTTCCTGAGGCTATTCCCTTAAGGAATATCAAGACACCAACCATTGTCAAAGCTCTTATCAAATTTTTCACATTAGTAGGACTTCCTAAGTCTATACAGTCCGACCAGGGTTCAAATTTTATGTCAGGTTTATTTCAGCAGGTCGTTTACCAGTTAGGGATTGCTCAGTATAGATCAAGTGCTTATCATCCAGAATCTCAAGGTGCCTTAGAACGTTTTCATCAAACACTGAAGAACATGATTAGAACTTTTTGTCTTCAATTTGACAGGGACTGGGATGATGGTGTTCACTTTCTACTTTTTGCGGTCCGAGAGGCTGTTCAGGAATCCCTTGGTTTTAGCCCCTTTGAGTTGGTGTTTGGTCATACTGTAAGTGGACCTTTGAAATTGATTAAGGAAAAATGGCTTACTGAACACACTTCTAGACTATGTATCTAGATTTAAAGAAAAATTGTATACTGCTTGTCAAATTGCTCAGAAAAACTTAAAAACTGTACAGAATAAGATGAAAATATGGTATGATAAAGATGCCAGGGACAGAGTTTTTGAGCCTGGTGATAAGGTACTTGTACTTTTGCCAATCCCTGGGCATCCTTTACAGGCTAAATACTGTGGTCCTTATACCATTGACAGTAAAATTAATGATTTGAATTATATTGTAAAAACTCCAGGTCGGCGTAAACAAAATAGAGTGTGTCACATTAATATGTTAAAACCATATTTTGAGCGTACTAATGAAGGTGAGAGTAAACCAGTTGCCACTTTAGCCATTGTTAAAACAGAGAAAGATCATGACAAACCAGACATAATTGAACCATCTTTTGATTCCCAGACTATGGAACAAACTGTTAGATTGAAAAATGCAGAAATTTTGGCAAATTTAGACTCAAAACTTGCACATCTGACTTTCGATCGCAGAGAAAAATTGAAAACTTTGGTATTTTCTTTTAAAAATCTTTTTTCCAGATGTGCCAGACAAAACCACTGCTGTTTGTCATGATGTTGATGTAGGCGATGCTTCTCCAATTAAGCAACATCCTTACCGGCTCAATCCACTTAAACTTGATGTTATGAGACAAGAAATTAGATATATGCTTGACAATGATATTATTGAGCCGAGTAACAGTGAATGGAGCTCTCCTTGTCTTCTTGTACCCAAACCAGATAAAACCTTTCGTTTCGTTACTGATTTCAGAAAAGTCAACTCAGTTTCAAAATCTGACTCCTATCCGATTCCAAGGATAGAGGATTGCATTGATAACATTGGACAATCAAAATTCGTAAGCAAATTTGATTTATTAAAAGGTTACTGGCAGGTCCCCCTGACACCGAGAGCTCGTGAAATATCAGCTTTTGTCACACCAGACGGCTTATTTCAATATACTGTTATGCCGTTTGGTATGAAAAATGCTCCAGCTACGTTTCAAAGAATGATCAATAATGTTATAAAAGATTTAGACTGTTGTTATGCTTATATTGATGATCTTATTGTATGTAGTGATAGCTGGGAAGAGCATTTAACACATTTATATGATACTTTTGATAGATTGTCACAATCAAATTTGACTGTTAATCTTGCTAAAAGTGAATTTTGCAAGGCCACTGTTGATTATTTAGGGCACACAGTTGGCCAAGGTCAAGTGAAACCTATTATGGCTAAAGTGGATGCAATTACCAATTTTCCTCCTCCTACAAATAAAAAACAACTTATGAGATATTTAGGCATGATTGGATTTTACAGAAAATTTTGTTCAAATTTTGCTACTGTTGTTCAACCATTGACTCATCTTTTACGAAAAGATTCTAAATTCATCTGGAGTGATAATTGTCAAAACTCTTTTGAAAAAAGCAAATCACTTTTAATTAACAGTCCCGTTCTTATCACTCCAGACTTTAAAAAGCAATTCAAACTTGCCGTTGATGCAAGTGATGTAGGAGTTGGAGCCGTTTTATATCAAGAAACAAATGATAATGTTGAGAAACCTATATCATATTTTTCCAAGAAATTAGATAAACATCAGAAAAATTATTCCACTATTGAAAAAGAATGTTTTGCACTGTGTCTGCACTTCAACATTTTGATGTATATTTAAATCCCACTATGCATCCTATTCTGGTTTATACTGATCATAATCCTCTTACCTTCATACATAAAATGAGAAACAAGAACCAGAGGTTGACTAGGTGGAGTTTATTGTTACAGGAATATGATATTATTGTAAAACATATTAAAGGTAAAGATAATGTAATAGCAGATGCTTTATCTAGATCTTATTAAAACACTGTATACATACTATATAATTTTGTATATATTGTTCATGAAGTTCTCGTTACACTCAAACTTCTTTTAAGGGGGGGAGTGTTATGATATTGTAATTATTATATTTATTTATCTTGGCCTAATTTGTTTTGCGTAGCCTTATAACATGTATACTGTGTTTACATAATACTTATAGTTGTTTACCAAATAATGTTATAACTGCGCAGTTTAGAAATCACTGGAACAATAATGGATACTGGTTGAATGACTAGAACTTTCTATTTGACTTACGTAATAATTATGGTGTGATTCGAACTTCTACCGTATTCCAGAAGTTTCCGTTCTACAGTATATATACGGACAAGAAAGTTAGACTTTCAGAACATCATTTATCGGACCACAGATAGACATTCTTGTGTTCTCAGCTGTTGGATTTATTTACGTTTCACACATCATCCTCGACATACTTTTATTTGCGTTGCATCATACTAGATTGTGACTGATTGGATATAATATTCCGTTTGGATTCAGGCAACAGTGACCAGAATTCCGGATCAAGAAAAAACAGGATTTTGAACAGTTAAGTTGACATTTTAGTTTTTTTGTAATATTTTTTGTAAACTTTGTATATAATAAATCTTGTTAAATTTTATTATTGATTTGTGTCTTTTGTTGGCTACAATTTAAAGGTGATTTCGGCCGTAACAGAAGGGAGGAGAATGTGATGAAAACTGGCATACGCCGGTATTTATAAATGAAGAAACCCGGACGAGATGTTCCGAATGGAAAGGGCTTTCCCCGACGAGTTACTCCTGATCAGCCAAAGACGACAGACGTTCCTAGCGAAGCTGTGCCTTGACTGTGTGACTCCAGACCTGGAGGGTTAATAGATAACTCCAAGGTAATCCACAGCTCATTGTAGTTATTATTAATACACTCGGTTCACGACAGTTGCATTAAATTAATCGGATACATTTCCACTTAATTGAGGTGCTGTTATTTATCAAGAAATTAATTTTTATTTTTATGAAATTTTCTTTCAGATCTTTGTAACCCAATATGGAGATTAACATAGAAACCGAATTGGTACTTTGCATTCTAAAACATCAGTCGGACCGCCAAGTCAATAATGGCGTCGTTTTTATTTAACCAAAATACAATGACATTGAGACATTGTTCTCTCATATATAATTGGCTTCAAAGACCACTGATTTTATAGGAATTATACAAAGAGGATAAATATACCTAAGGAGCAAATCAAAAAGCACAAGACAGACATATCGGGGAAGACAAATGAACAACCACAAGCTCAACAAATAAACACTGAAAACTAAAAAACAATGAACAACACGAACTCCTATAAAAACCAGGAGTTAACTCATGTGCTCCGAAAGGTAAGCAGTTCTTGCTTCGTATACGGCATCCGTCGTGAAATTCAACAAAGTCAATCCGGTGGTAGTCACAAATCGGTGGCGGTACATGAAATGTTACAAGTGGGAACAGGTCCAACATCATATCTTAGATATTGGAACACTGTAACGGTCTATCAATTCTTGATGACTACCGTAAAATTGCCTAAGAGATGACATCAACTTATCCCTGATAAAACCCTGGTTAAGAAGCTTTTGTGACAGCAGTAATCCTCTTTGTCGAAAGTCATGGTAACTCACGCATGCCCTTGGATATCGGATAAGCTGAGAAACGTAGACGACATCTGCAGGCAATTCTAGTATATTGCTACTCAAGAAGGAAAACTTAACAATAGGAAAGTTGAAGTCATCACGTTTGCCATAAAGTTTTGTCTTCAAATGTCCCTCACTGCCTATTTCAAGAAACAAATTCAAATATGAAGCGGACTTCGATGTATCTCTAGTATCCTTAATTTCAAGCTCATTGTGGTAGGTAGATGAGATGTAGAAAGTTTTGAAATTTTTCGTAATTTAATAACACGTCATCTATATAACGAAAAGTGAAATTAAAGGATTGGGCTAGTTTCTTTTTGTTTTCACGTAGTAGCCCTTGAATGAAGTCTGCTTCACATGAGTACAGAAACATATCGGCGAGGAGAGGAGCACAGTTGGTTTGCACTGGAATGCCGATTGCTTGTTGAAAAATTCGACCGCCAAATTCAACAAATATGTTGTCTATGAGAAAATCTAAAATGTTTGTAATTTCATCTTCAGAATACTTTTTGTCAGAATCAGAGTGGTTCTTCACGAAATAAGCCTTTTCTCTACCTAAAACTAGAAATTTATACCAGCGTGTGTCATTTTTCTTGAAAAAAACATTGTTTCAATCGATATTTTAATTGAGAATGTGGTATGGTACTGTAGAGTGTAGAAAAGTCGAATGTTTTTATACTGTTGCATGTAGCCAAAGATTTTGATTTTACATGTAGATATTGTAGTACGTTTTTTTTAGTTTTTAAGAATCCACATCTGATTGACACCACTGGTGGAATATTATGTTTCACAGTTATTCTGAAGGCCCTTTTTAATACAAATGTTAAAATATTTGAAAGAGGTTTTGTAGAGCAATAAGCTGACCCAGCAATGTACCTTTGTTTAAACGGATTCTTATGTAGTTTAGGAATCCGATGAAAAGCAGGGAGGTGCATTTCTTCACCCTTTGTAGAAATGCCAAAGGAATGAAGAACGGCCTTGAACAAACTTTGGTCAAATTAGAAATGCTGTTGACCATTTAACTAGAAATGTGTATAGACACATGTGGGAAAAAATCCTTTACTTGCTTTTTCTGTAAATTTTAATATAATTACATGTATCTTGAATTAATTTGCTTTAGTTTGAAAAACAAAATGTGGGGTCCATGTGCTTTTTATGGAGTTATTTAAGAAAAATCTCAATTTTTAGGATGTAAAAGGTTTTTTTTCTTGAGAGATACCATGACAACACAATGTTTATCTCTTGGGGACTTTCTTCCCCTGCTACTGTTAAAATTGCATTATCCTCCATGTTAGGATATGTATGTGCTGTGTTGTACATGTATTTTGTATTTTCTTTATCCCTATTGGTGAATTTTTTGCAAATAAATAGATTAAATGTTCATAAATCATCATTTGCCTGTTGAGACAGGTATATGGCACAGCAATGAAAGACGAAATGAATTTTGTACATTATCGGTGGAAATAAAGAAATAGAAAGGTGGCGAATTTCATTAATTATACAGTAAAAAACTGTTTAATGAACGTAGATTATTTCTTTCAATATATATTACTTGAATAGGGTAAATATTTAATAAAATATTCACGCTTTAAAGGTGTAAGAATAGAAGTTGGATGAGAAAGAATATTGTCTGTAAACCTCAGTCCGTGGAATGGATGTTTTTCTCTCAAAATTTCAGTACCTTAATCAATGTGAATTCTCTAATCACGTGGCTGATATATTCAATTAGCTAAGTCGTATAACAATAGAATTTACCCGTGTAGCATAAAATATGCACAAAGTGCATATTAAATATATTCCAAATAATTGTTTTACAAATTTAAGAATAGGTCTGAGTTTTTTTTTAATTTTTCAGGTGCATCAATTTTTCGGGAATTTTTCTATTGGAAATTGCGTACTCAGAATCATTTTTTGATGTGTAAAGATATAGACTTTATAAACAATTGTAAAAATTTTATGATTTTTTGGTCTACTCAATGCAAGGTTTATTAACCAACCAAAATTGTTTTATAATTCTAACAATTATTGACTTTCAAAATAACAAAAATCCATACTGAGGTTTACAGACAGAGTAGGACTTCATGAGAATTATCAATAATAGATAATATGTAATTTCCTTCTTCAAAGTATTATTATTTTATTATTAGTTCCTTTAAATATTTTACTTGTCATACATTTTTCAATGTTTATCGATGTCCTTTTCCCTTCATGAACCTCCCACGTGTTCCCGCCAATTTGTCTTCACGTGATGTAAAGATAATCTCTGAAGTTGCAGACATTCCATACTTGAGATGTCGACAGACACAAACAATAATTTATCAAACCTGCAAACTAAAAGTCCAATTGGGCGAGGCAATATTCTACAAGAGGCTAGAAAATTTATAAGCATGAAGTCACCGGAAAAAGAGATGGTAAAAATTCATGAACCATGCATCATTGCATGGTCTACTGTAACGTCGGGGAACCCAAATCGCGCTGCCCGGAGATGGTTTTTCAACTGCTGCAGAAAAACTTGCATTACAAAATCATCAATAATTATTATTTGAAAAATAGACAAGTCGGTTGTTCTCCACGCATAAATTTTATACATGTAATCTTTGTAACTATTTATAGCAGACACCTAGATCGACGTCTGGAATGACGTGGAGGGAACTCAAATCGCCCAGTCAGTAATCTGCGTCCTAATAAACTGAACTGCATTGTATAATACAGCGTATATTGGTGTTTTAACAATTCTCGACTTTTGGTTGAGGTTTTGCCACATTAACTCCCATTTCTTCAAATTAGCCCAGATAGACGCGTATATAATAGTTGCCTCCCTTGCAAACGAAAATGAAAGTGAACTAAGCCACGTGGAACTTTCAGTTGTCACTGTGCTACTTTTATAATTAAATTTTGTATTTTTTTCTTTTACTCTTTTAAAGTATGTGATAAACATTTGACGTATATTTTTTTTCAGTGGGAAAAGTTTTTATTGACTTTTTTTTGCTTTTAGTTTTATTTGTTATTGTTTTTTTTTCTTATTCAGAATTTCGTGATTACCTTTTGAAAAATAGACAAAAAACTCATAACCTGGGAATTTTTTTTTTTAATTTATGAATTTAATTTACTATTTTTATTTCGAAAGTAATAAACTTATTGAAAAATAACACCCATAAGGGTCAAGCAATATAACAAGTAGACGCAATAGCACATGCATACAGAAAACTGAACACAGTATACATATTTGTGTGGAACATTTTGTATAGGTTTTCATGAAAGAAAAAAACATTCAATTCATAAATTTTATTTTATGAAGTGTCATATTATGAAATGTGTGGAACAATTTTAAAGCAGACAGTTACAACAATTGACAACATATAGGCACACATTAGTACAGCACGTCCAAATATAACAAATGCATTACAATGTAGAGTTATTATAAATTTCATTTGAGCGAGATTCACAGTCGGCGTAAGTCATCAAGTCGATGATTCCTGTTTGGTAATGGCTCTTCAGGGTTGTGATACGGTGGTCGATGTTCATGTATTTCTTGGCACGAGGTCGGGTAGTTCCACCGGCTGCTCTGTTTCCTGGTTATGTCATTGGCGTTTTTTGTACATCTTTAAACATCTGGATTGCTGCGAATATGTTCGGGTGTGCGTGTTGGGTCATCTTCAATAAGACAATAGTTCTTGACTGCCCGATTTCCATCACACAAGAATTTGTCAGTAGTGGCTAACTCTCGGAGGTTTTCTGTTGATGCGAAGGCTATCATTCTGCTGGTCTGGTGGGTGTCATCAAATAGTAGGAGTCTTGTGTGTGTCTGAGTCTTTGGTAGTGGTCAGTTCAAGACTTCAGTCATTCATAATTAGCTTAATTACTACATGTAATATATGATATTGGACCAGTAAGTTTTTAGCTCATCTGACCCGAAGGGTCAAGTGAGCTTTTCTCTTCACTTGGCGTCCGTCGTCCGTTGTCCGTCGTCGTCCGTTAACTTTTACAAAAATCTTCTCCTCTGAAACTACTGGGCCAAATTGAACCAAACTTGGCCACAAGCATCATTAGGGTATCTAGTTTAAAAAATGTGTCCGATGACCCCGCCTGCCAACCAACATGGCCGACATGGCTAAAAATAGCACATAGGGGTAAACTGCAGTTTTTGTCTTGTATCTCAAAAACTAAAGCAATTAGAGCAAAACTGACATGGGGTAAAAATGTTCATCAGGACAAGATCTACCTGTCATAAAATTTTCAGACGAATCGGTCAACCCTTTGTTGGGTTATTGCCCCTGAATTGTTAATTTTAAGGAAATTTTGCAGTTTTAGGTTATTATCTTGAATATTATTATAGATAAAGACAAATTGTAGACAGCAAAAATGTTCCACCAAGTAAGATCTACAAATAAGTCAACATGACCAAAATCATTGATTGACCCCTTATAGGAGTTTTTGCCCTTTAAAGACAGCATCCAGCGTAAACTTTCCTTTAAATATCTTTTCCTCTCAAACCACTGGCCCAATTGAGATCAAAGTTTGGTGGAATGGTCCTTGGGTGGTCCCCTTCCAAAACTGTATCCGGCATTCCAACCGACATGGCTGCTGTTACTAAAAATAGAAAAAAAAGGGGGGTGACTTTTAAAAATCTTCTTATATGAAACTACAAGTCCAGTTGGAACCAAAGTTTGCAGTAATAGTTCTTAAGAGGTGCTGTTTCAGAAATATGTCCAATGACCCGGACTGTTAACCAAGATGCCCGCCACAGCCGAACTTAGTTTAACATAGGGCCCTATGGGAAAATTCATTGAAAAATCTTCTTGTCTGAAACCACTTGACATATTGGAGCAGGACTTGGCGGCATTGGTCCTTAGGAGGTCCTTTTTCAGAAATGTGTCTGATTTCGTGGACTGTGAACCAAGATGGCCGCCACAGTCGAACTTAGTTTAACATAGGACCCTATGGGAAATTCACTTAAAAATCTTCTCGTCTGAAACCACTAAGCCAATTAGAATTAGACTTGGAAGCAATGGTCCTTAGATGGTCCTCTTTCAGAATTTTGTGCGATGACCCAGACTGTCAACCAAGATGGCCGCCACACCCGAGCTTAGTTTAACATAGGGCCCTATGGGAAAATTCATTGAAAAATCTTCTTGTCTGAAACCACTTGACATATTGGAGCAGGACTTGGTGGCATTGGTCCTTAGGAGGTCCTTTCTCAGAAATGTGTCTGATTTCGTGGACTGTGAACCAAGATGGCCACCACAGCAGAACTTAGTTTAACATAGAACCCTATGGGAAAATCACTCAAAAATCTTCTTGTCTGAAACCACTTGACCAATTGGAACCAGACTTGGCAGCAATGGTCCTTAGATGGTCCTCTTACAGAGGTGTGTCTGATGACCCGGACTGTCAACCAAGATGGCCGCCACAACCGAACTTAGTTTAACATAGGGCCCTATAGGAAAATTCATTGAAAAATCTTCTTGTCTGAAACCACTTGGCATATTGGAGCCAAACTTGGCAGCATTGGTCCTTAGGAGGTCCTTTCTCAGAAATGTGTCTGATTTCGTGGACTGTTAACCAAGATGGCTGCCACAGCCGAACTTAGTTTAACATAGGGCCCTATGGGAAAATTCATTGAAAAATCTTCTCGTCTGAAACCGCTTAGCCAGTTGGAACAAGACTTAGCAGAAATGGTCCTTAGATGGTTCTCCTTTAGAAATGTATCCGTTGACCTGGACTTAACCAAGATGACTGCCACAGCTGAAATTAGTTCAACATAGAATCCTATAGAAAATAGCCAAATTGACTGCAACACTTAAATTTTTAGGTCTGCTCAAGGTGAAAAGTTAAATCCAGGTGAGCGATACAGGCTCTTGAGAGCCTCTAGTTTGAAAGAGCAATATAACATTTTCTTATAAATAGCTGTTGCATTGCTTATTTCAAAATTTTAGTATTTAATATATATATATATATATATAAAGTATTATATTTTTTATATGTAATTCATGTATTCTGTCAATATTTTTTTACGATTATGGTCTGCTTTCAATATTAATTAAGGGCCTCTGTGGCCGGGTGGTCTAGGTAGTTGGTCATGACTACTAATGATCACTAGCCTGTCAACGCTGAGGTTGTGAGTTCGAATCTCACTGGTGGTGGGGTGTGTTAAGACTCCAACCTTAATTGACAAGGATTGCCAATTTTCCTACCAAAGATCATTGGTTCTCTCCGGGTACTCCGGCTTCCTCCACCAATAAAAACTGGTCACCGGGAAATAGCCAAATGTGCTGAAAATGGCGTAAAACCCCATCCAAACCAAACCAATATTAATTATGAATGTCTACTCTTATGTATTAATTGTTAAATTACAGGTAAATACAGATAAACTAATCGATGCATACCCTTTATCCCCCTACATAATGAGGTGTTGTTTTTGTCCGGTAGCCGTTCGGGGAACACACTATATATTTATTTAGAATATAGCAAAGTGCTCTCGACCAATGAAATTATAGGATTTAATGTTTCTTAATTGTGAAGAATGAATGTAAAACATGTTCTTAGTAAGGGATTATGCTATTGTTTTCTTACCATTCAAAACAATGAATTCCTATCAATGGAGTTACAACTGCCCCGAAGCACATTTATCAACTTGCAGAATTTGCGAGGAGTTTATTAAAAATTTAATTTGAATTTGAAAAAAAAAAAAAAATAATTAAAAACCAATTGTTCAGAGTTTCCACCTCAATTGCACATATGCTGATAAAAAAATTGAGGTTTAAAATATAATTGTTGGTTTTAGAGCATAGCTAAGTTTTCAGCGATTGCAAAAGTATATAGTTCTATGTAATTTTGATTGAAATAAGAGAGGTATTATGCTACTTCCCGTATTACAAATATCACTTCTGGTTTGATATGATAGGTAATTTCACAATTGTTAAAAAAAATATATGGATTGCTGGTTTGAATAACTAAGAAAAATGTTTATTTCTGGTTAACTACTGGTAAATGTTTGTGATGAATTATACTGTTTGCACTATAAACATCAAAAACGTCATTAATATGACCTTAGAAATTGACAATTCTAGACGTTTTCATGGGTTGTAACATTGTCACATTAATTAACATTCCACTATATTCAAAATGTCTAAAAACGTCTACAGAGATAACAATGTTCCAATAAATGACAGCATCAAAAGTAGTGCCTCAATTTCATGCTTTCAATAACTTTAATTGCTTTAAAAATCTGAAAAACCTTATAAAGTGTGAAAAAAATGCAAAATACGTAATCTAGGTGATGACCTTGAGCTTTGACCTTGTGATCTTTTTCAAGGTCATTGCTCGCTGAGGTCATTGCAGAAGACCCCATGCCATTATTATGTACCATCGTCAAGTTATAAACGAAAAACCTTAAGTTTGAACATTCTAGGGGCAATTACTCCCAAAAGATGACGTCATACAACTTTAACTCAAATGTTTCAAAGTTGTGCATCAATTTCCTTAACATTTCCACCATTTCATTGGCTATCTACGACCATTTCAGAGGAGTAGTGATAACAAGCAAATGTCAAATAATAGAACTTGACCTTGATGCCAATTTTGAAGGTTATCAATCCTTGATGTCACAACAAAAGACCCCATGCCTTTATCATGTACCATTGTTGAGAAATGAACGAAAAATCGAAAATTTATACGTTCTAGGGGCAATTATGCATATAAAATGACGTCATACAACTTTTATGCAAATGTAACAAAGCTAGGTCTCAACATCTTTAACATTTTCTCCGTTACATTTTATTAGCTATCTTTTACCCCTTCAGAGGAGAAGCGATAACAAGCAAAAGTCAAAATTTAGAACTTGACCTTTGACCTTGATGCCAATTTGAAGGTTATCAATTCTTGATGTCAAAACAAAAGACCGCATGCCTTTATCATGTACCACTTTTGAGAAATAAACGAAAAACCGAAAATTTAAATGTTCTAGGGGCAATTACGCCTATAAAGTGACGTCATACAACTTTTATGCAAATGTAACAAAGCTAGGTCTCAACGTCCTTAACATTTTCTCCCTTACATTTTATCAGCTATCTTTTACCGTTTCAGAGGAGAAGCGATCACAAGCAAAAGTCAAAATTTAGAACATGACCTTGACCTTTTACCTTGACCTCATTATACTTGTTCGGGGTCATGGACCCTAAATACAAAGTTTCATGTTGATATCTCAGCTCTAAATAACAATTTGTATGATACACCAAAAGTGAAAGTCCAAAGATCCTTTCCGACCAAATGAAACAGAGTTGCGCACAGAAAAACTAAAGACATTGCAAAAATTTTAGGTTTGATTTCTTTTACGGTTGCAAAGGAGATGCGCGCACAAGAAAAACTGTTTGTTGAGATAACTCTTACAAAGAAAATTGTTCGGCTTAACAGGGTGAAATTTAAAAGCACATAAACTGTACGATACAATATAAGAAATATCAAAGCGACATGTTGCGAAACAAAAATTTAACGCAAGAACAAAATTTGGCGGAAGAAAAAAAAAATAATCAGAACAAATACAATAGGTCTTTCCACAGAAAAGTGGAAAGACCTAATAAAAATAATTAAGTAACTATTGTAGTTTTTAAGATCGATAATGTTGAAAGTTAAACACGATAAGACCAATACAAAAAAGAAACAGCTCAGGCCATTTATTTTTAAATAATTGGTTTACAGATTTTTTTTTAAAAAAAATATGGTCGGTCGGTCGGGAAAAAAAAGAGGGGAAAAATCATAAACTTTTGAACAATCTTGGTTATATTGCCAAATATACAAAGGTTGCAAATGATCAGTTAATTCCCTCTTTTGAAACCCAAATGTCAGAACATCTATCTTGAAAGGTGATGTTCAGTAGACCGTTCCCTTTTTAAGGGATCCAACTCGTCAACTACGACAACATAAAATGAGTGGATTTGATATCTTACGGAATCAAGATATTCATACAAAACGAACTTAAAAGCCGCATTGATTCTATTAAGAAATTCGTTTCATAAAACTTGTTTCAGAAATTGGCACCAACTAACGTCTTTAAATAGATTTTTTTTTTGGATCATGTTTACAAGTATTTTATTGATGGATAATCTATTTTTAGACGAATTGGAATATAAACTTTTATGAAATTTTGATGCAAAAAGGATTTTAATTTATTTTTAGCTCACCTGACCCAAAGGGTCAAGTGAGCTTTTCTCATCACTTGGCGTCCGTTGTCCGTTAACTTTTACAGAAATCTTCTCCGACGAAACTACTGGGCCAAATTGAACCAAACTTGGCCACAAGCATCATTAGGGTATCTTAGTTTAAAAAATGTGTCCGATGTCCCCACCTGCCAACCAACATGGCCGACATGGCTAAAAATAGAACATAGGGGTAAACTGCAGTTTTTAACCGGATTTTCATAGGAAAATATCGGTTATTAATTTGGTGATGTACGGCGGGCGGGCGGGCGGGCGGCTGCCAAACAGTGTCCGTGCAATAACTTATAAACTGTTCAACCAAAGCTTTTCAAATTTTAATATGTTGTTACTGATGACAAAATGGAGGTCAGGTTCGATATTGACGATTTCCACTTTCACCGTTCAGGAGTTATGGTTCTTGAAAGATTGAAAAATGGCTTTCCCAGTGGTGTCCGTGTGATAACTTATGAACTATTCAACCAAAGCTTTTCAAATTTTAATATGTTGTTACTGATGACAAAATGGAGGTCAGGTTCGATATTGACGATTTCCACTTTCACCGTTCAGGAGTTATGGTTCTTGAAAGAGTGAAAAATGGCTTTCCCAGTGGTGTCCGTGTGATAACTTATGAACTGTTCAACCAAAGCTTTTCAAATTTTAATATGTTGTTACTGATGACAAAATGGAGTTCAAGTTCGATATTGACGATTTTCACTTTCACCGTTCCGATATTGACGATTTTCACTTTCACCGTTCAGGAGTTATGGTTCTAAAAAATTGAAAAAAGGCAGTTCAAGTCGTCGTTTCCATGCAAAGGTCATTTGTTGTTGTCAAGTTATTACTTTTCTTGTGGCATATTCGTGGCCCTTCATACAGCAGAAAATGAGATATTCAGCAGTTCCATTTCTGAACCCTACAAAACCCTACAAAAATTCATTTATATTTCTTTACTTCATCCTGTTTGGGAATCCAGATTTGCAAACATCATTTCCATGCAGGAAAATCCGGTTTGCTGTCATTCGACAGCCTCTTGTTGTATTATATCTCAAAAACTAAAGCAATTAGAGCAAAACTGATAGGGGTAAAAATGTTCATCAGGTCAAGATCTACCTGTCATGAAATTTTCAGATGAATCGGTCAACCGTTTGTAGAGTTATTGTCCCTGAATTGTTAATTTTAAGGAAACTTTGCAGTTTTAGGTTATTATCTTGAATATTATTATTGATAAAGACAAATTGTAAATAGCAAAAATGTTCAACAAAGTAAGATCTACAAGTAAGTCAACATGACCAAAATAATTGGTTGACCCTTATAGGAGTTTTTGCCCTTTAAAGATGGCATCCAGCGTAAACTTTCCTTTAAAGATCTTTTCCTCTCAAACCAGTGGGCCAATGGAGACCAAACTTTGATGGAATTGTCCTTGGGTGGCCCCCTTCCAAAATTATGTCTGGCATCCCCAACTTCCAACCAACATGGCTGCTGTTACTAAAAATAGAAAAAAAGGGGGGGGGGTGATTTTCAAAAATCTTCTTATATGAAACTACAAGGCCAGTTAGAACCAAAGTTGGCAGTAATGGTTCTTAGGAGGTTTTCTTTCAGGTGTGTCCGATCACCCGGATTGTCAACCAAGATGGCTGCCACACTGAACTTTGTTAAATATTGGACCCTATAGGAAAATTCATTTAAAAATCTTCTTGTCTGAAACCACTTGACATATTGGAGCCGGACTTGGCAGACTTGGTCCTTAGGAGGTCCTTTTACAGAAATGTGTCTGATTTCGTGGACTGTGAACCAAGATGGTCGCCACAGCAGAACTTAGTTTAACAGAGGGCCCTATGGGAAATTCACCCAAAAATCTTCTTGTCTGAAACCACTAAGGCAATTAGAATTAGACTTGGTAACAATGGTCCTTAGATGGTCATCTTTCAGAATTTTGTGCGATGACCTAGACTGTCAACCAAGATGGCTGCCACACCCGAACTTTGTTTAACATTGGGCCCTATGGAAAAATTCATTGAAAAATCTTCTTGTCTGAAACCACTTGACATATTGGAGCCAGACTTGGCAGCATTGGTCCTTAGGAGGTCCTCTTTCAGAAATATGTCCGATCACCCGGATTGTCAACCAAGATGGCTGTAACACCGAACTTTGTTATATATTGGACCCTATAGTAAAATTCATTTAAAAATCTTCTTGTCTGAAACCGCTTAGCCAGTTGGAACATGACTTAGCAGAAATGGTCCTTAGATGGTTCTCTTTTAGAAATGTATCCGTTGACCTGGACTGTCAACCAAGATGACTGCCACAGCTGAAATTAGTTTAACATAAAATCCTATAGAAAAACCAACCAAATTGACTGCAACACTTAAATTTTTAGGTCTGCTCAAGGTGAAAAGTTAAATCCAGGTGAGCGATACAGGCTCTTGAGAGCCTCTCGTTATTTTTGGGATGGCTGATTTCAGAGGGTTGGGGGGTAATTAAAAACCAAAATTTTCAATTTTATTTTTTTTCTTCAAAACGATAAAATCGGGTCGGCGGATCTGTAAATCAACTAATTAAAAATAAATGGCCTCATTAATTAAATTTTACCTGCTACATCTTTATCTCTTAAGGCATTAATACTCTAAACTCGGATTAGTTGACCTGCAGCTGGTAGGAATCGACATTTCAAGTATTCCGATATAATTAAAACCTGAGGTAAAATTAATATTAGAATTTGATATATAAAAGGCTGATTAATTCTTTTTATTTGATTTGAACATTTAAATTTTAGCTAATTTCTTTATACATGAAGTAGTATTTAAATTATGTATACAGTGGGCATTCCCTGTGGAATAAAATATAGTTGTAACTCAATTTTGAAATTTATTGATTTAAACTGTAAATAAACAAAAAGATAATTCCTTACTTAAATGTTGCATGTTTTACATTCATACTCACAATAAGGAAACACCATTGCATCGTACTGTTGGTGTCTGAATGTTTAAAATGCATTTAAAATTTCCCAAATTATTAGAAATGCCTTACATCACTACGACTAATTCATAAATGAAATGTCTAAAAGGAAATCATGCATTAACTATAAACCTTGGACTGACCTTGAAAACAATTATTCCTAATTAAAACCAATCAAGTGGTCATTTGAGCCTTGAGCACTTTACAATATTCTTAGTTTGTAAGAGAACGCTCGTATAACTGTAATTGTCAAGTCAGAAATTAAAGGTGGAATAAAATTTTTGAAACATGCTAATAATGATTATATCTGGTTCAAACTTTGTAAATTTTTTGGTGTTCCAATTGATATTTATCTATGCTGTCAGTGATATTGTTAGCCTCAAATTACCGCCGATATTCGGCTTTTTCCCCTAGAGAAAATTCCCAATTACAAAATAAAATGGCTTAAAATTCCTCCCAATAAGTTGTACAATTTTCCCAAACAGTGATGGCATCGGTAGTAATGATACGTAAATTTCGTATTCATGTTATTATTTTGATATAATAAAAGCGTTTTTGAGATCAGGGATTCTGATTCGATCATCGCGGTGTTTGTAACACACGTGGTTTTCAATGTATTATATTCCGTCATTGTATCCGTTTCTTTCCCCTCCCCCAAATGTTCCTTTCCGGTTAAAATGTCTCACAATTCTAAATATTACATTAAAAAACTCCGCAAAAAAGACAGCAAAGGTCTACAAAAGATTGGAGATGTGTTTAAACAAATGAATAAAGTTATTAAAGTCAATGATGAATCATCTACAATCGAATCGGAAGTCGAACAAGCTATAGAATACATAATAAAAGAAGTTTGTAATGAAACAAATGACAGTAATGTTGACAATAATCAGTCTACAATTAAGAAAGTTTCTGCACCCATAGCTCTCTCTGAGACTGCAACAGCTCCTGTCAGTGTCTGTGAAAGTTCTGTTGTAAAAATGGATCAAAGAAAATTTTCTTCGCAAAAATATGAGCTCAAGTATACTTGGCTTTACTTCTCTCAATTAATTCTTATTCAAAATTTCCCAATTTCCCCCAAAAACGATGGATTTTCCCAAAAAAAAAAGGGTAGAGGTAGTTTTGAAAATAGACAACAATATCACTGGCTATCTCTATAACCCCCCAGCTAACTCCTCATACACAAAATCCTTACAGGAAGATTTGAGCTCATTAAGAATGATTTAGCTAATTATACCGATAAAGGAAATGTAATTATAATGGGCGATTTTAATGCCAGGACTGGTGATGAAGCTGATTTAATTAAAAACGATGATAGTAACAATAAAATACCACTTTTTAATGATTATGACCCAGTTTCAGATATTTTGAATCGTTATAGTAGAGATAGAGTTGTATTACCTGTAGAGGTAGAGCATTAAATGATATTTGTGTCCAAGCTAGAATTCGAATATTAAATGGAAGATGTATAGGTGATCTAAGTGGTAATTTTACGTCATAATTATAATGGTAGCAGTGTTGTTGATTATGCTTGTATTTCAGAATGTTTGTTACCAAATGTTCAGTTTTTCTCAGTACATGAGTTCCTTCCTGATCTTTCTGATCATTATTCAAAGTCAAATTTCATTAATGTTAAAGATAAATTGTACAATTGAAATTCAAAATGAAAAAACACACCCCCTCCCCACACGATGTAAATGGAATGACAACTCCCCTTTTTAGCTCACCTGGCCAAAGGCCATGTGAGCTATTGCCATCACTTGGCGTCCGTCGTCGGCGTCCGTCGTCGTCGTCCGTCGTCGTTAACAATTTTTCAAAACTCTTCTCCTCTGAAACTACTTGACCAATTGGAACCACACTTGGTATGAATGTTCTTTGGGGTATCCTGCATAGAACTGATGTGGGGATTTTTGATCCGTCGAAAAACATGGCCGCTGTTACTAAAAATAGAACATAGGGGTCAGACAACAGTTTTTCGCAAATATCTCAAAAATCATTAGGTTACGGCAAATTCTGGCAGGATGAAAGTGTTCAGCATGATGAGAGCTACCTGTGTGTTGATTTTCGTGAAAATCTGTCAACTGATGTTAGA
This sequence comes from Mytilisepta virgata, assembly GCA_028015205.1. NCBI lineage: Eukaryota > Metazoa > Mollusca > Bivalvia > Mytilida > Mytilidae > Mytilisepta > Mytilisepta virgata. The sequence goes on from CM051520.1 coordinate 48,538,550, forward strand.
GTTATTGCCCTTTTTTGACATTTTTGGCTTTTTTTATGTTATTATTTCAAAAATCTTCTCCTCTGAAACTACTTGACTAATTAGAACCAAACTTGGTATGAATGTTCCCTGGGGTACCCTGCATAGAACTGATGTGGGGATTTTTGATTCGTCGAAAAACATGGCCGCTGTTACTAAAAATAGAACATAGGGGTAAATTGCTGTTTTTTGCTAATAACTCAAAAACCGTTACAGATATCGAAAATCTGACATGGGGTTAAATTGATCAGCATGACAAGATCTTCCTACCCTGAAGTTTTGAAGGAAATTTCAAAACCCGTTTAGGAGTTATTGCCCTTTTTTCGTCAAATTTTCAAAATTTTAACATTTTTCGTCATTTATCTCCACAACTGTTTGAGGTAGAAGTGAAATGTTAATTTGAAAAATGTTTGCCATGTTGAGATCAACCTACCCTGAAATTTTAAAGGAAATCCCAAAACCCATTTAGGAGTTGTTGCCCTTTTTTTTCAAATTTTCAAAATTTTTTTATCAAAAATCTTCTCCTCTGAAACCGCTAGGCCGATTGGTTTGAAACTTAATAGGAATGGTCTATAACATGTCCTCTACAAACGATCCTCAATTTATTTTGATCTGACATAAAACATGGCGGCTGTCGTAGCTAAAAATAGAATATAGGGGTGCATGTGTTGTTTTTGGCTTATAACTTAAAAACCGTTACAGATATCAAAAATCTGACAAGGGGTAAAATTGATCAGCATGACAAGATCTACCTAACCTGAAATTTCGAAGGAAATCCTACAACCCATTTAGGAGTTATTGCCCTTTTTTCGTCAAATTATCATAATTTAACATGGCGGCTGTCGTAGCTAAAAATAGAATATAGGGGTGCATGTGTTGTTTTTGGCTTATAACTTAAAAACCGTTACAGATATCAAAAATCTGACAAGGGGTAAAATTGATCAGCATGACAAGATCTACCTAACCTGAAATTTCGAAGGAAATCCTACAACCCATTTAGGAGTTATTGCCCTTTTTTCGTCAAATTATCATAATTTAACATTTTTTGTCATTTATCTCCAAAACTATTTGAGATAGAAGTGAAATCTAAATTTGTTAAATGTTTGCCATGTTGAGATCTACATACCCTGAAATTTTGAAGGAAATCCCAAAACCCATTTAGGAGTTATTGCCCTTTTTTCGTCAAATTTTCAAAATTTATCATTTTTCGTCATTTATCTCCAAAACTATTTGAGATACAAGTGAAATGTAAATTTTAAAAATGTTTGCCATGTTGAAATCTACATACCCTGAAATTTTAAAGGAAATCCCAAAACCCATTTAGGAGTTATTGCCCTTTTTTTGTCAAATTTTCAAAATTTTAACATTTTTGCATTTATCTCCAAAACTATTTGAGATAGAAGTGAAATATAAATTGAAAAATGTTTGCCATGTTGAGATCTGCCTACCCTGAAATTTTGAAGGGAATCCCAAATTCTATTTAGGAGTTATTGGTTTGTGTAATTTGAGGTCGGGTTCTGTTACATTTATTTAAGGTTCACCCTTATTCCTGGTCAATTTTGTCAACTTCCTGCCAGGACTACCACCATCAGGGAACATATTTTAACATTAAACCTTATGAACAATAAATCTTCAACAAATTTTCCCTGAACAATTCAACCAATTGCAACAAACTTGGTCAAATAGTTGATTAATTGTCCAATGAAAACCAGACTCCAGGTGAGCGATACAGGCTCTGGTGAGCCTCTTGTTTATTTCAAGATTCTTTATCAAAACCCCCAATTCAAGCTAAAATTCAACAAATTAATACAAATTATGAAAATGTAAACAATATAGTTGAAGATATAAATACTGTTCTTTGGAATGCTGCTGATATAGCTCTCAGTAAAACCTGTAACAAACCAAGAAAGAGTTAAAAAAAATATCCCAAGAGGCATGATGAAAATCTTTATATGTTAAAGAGAAATTTAATAAAAAAAACAAAAATTATTTGATAAATATAAAAGAGACCCTGTCACAGGGTTTGAAATTAGCGGTCGCCCACTCGCCATTGGCGAGTAATTATCTGTGTGGGCCCATGAAAATTACATCTCTGTCGCCCACCTGGCGAGTGAATATCAAATTCCAGTGTGGGCCAATATAAAAATCCAATTCCGTCACCCACTTATTCAATGTAAATAAAAATTAAAAAAACATAAATTTTAACAATATATTTCTTTGTTTACTAAATTTTTGCACATGCTTCTGCTTCTTGTTGTGGAAATAGTACTCCTGTATCTGGAGCACTTCCGTTTGGTGTCCTTCGGCTGTTCCATTTAACCAGTTAATCGGAACAGCCGACTGACACAAAACGGAAGTGCGGCATGATTTTCAATTTTTGACCAAGATGTTCATGATGAAAACTCATCTGATGTGGATGAACCGACTGATGATGAAACTGATGAATCAGAAAATGAAATCTCTGTTTTCAATGACCTTCTGGAATATGAATATGAATGTGAATTTTGAATGTTTTAATGTTCAAAATCAAATAAAATTACATATCTGCAACTCTAGTTTTGGTACAATTTGAATATGACAGGGAACCAAGGGACCCAATGATTAAATGCCGTTATGGTAAACAAACAATTTACAGTTGAGGATTAATGACCAGGCCAAGAAAAAAAAAACTAAATGGTGAAATTTCATTTTTTTTTTTTTAGAAATTTCAAAACTTTTCTATATAAAATCATGACTTTCAAATACACAATTTTGCTGCCAGGAGAGTGCCAGAATGCAGGATTTTGCACCATTTACCCCAAGACCCCTCGCTGTTATGCACCGCGCTTACGTGAGGTGGCAGGCGCGCTAACGCGCACCTTTGGGCCCCTAATCCTTATGTGGACTAATTCAAATTTTTATTTGGTAGCCCACTTGGCTACTGCTCTAATTTCTTAGCTTCAAAACCTGCCTTTCATCAGAGGAAACCTTTTTAGTGCACTATAAATTTATAGAAAAGCTCGTAAAAGGAAATAGATCAGTTATAGATCAGTAAGATACCTTATTGGAAAATATCCCTAAAGAATATTGGTCACTTTTGGAAAAATTATCCAATCCAAATAACATGAAAAATTCTGGTGAAAATCATATAACACCTACACAATGGTATGATTATTTTAAAGATCTTAATAAGGAAACACTTACAACTTCCTGCGATATTTTTGATAAACTTAAAGAAATTGAAAAAAATAAAATATACATGGAACTGGATAATAAAATAAGTGTTAAAGAAATTACTGAAGCCATATATGGACTTAAAGATAACAAAGCTAGCAGCTTTGACTCAATTCTTAATGAAATGTTAAAAAATAGTCAAGCTTTTATTTTACAGAGTCTTCATAAACTATTCAATTATATATTATCCACTGGAGAGTACCCTAAAAAGTGGTCAATTGGAATTCTTGTGCCTATTTTTGTCGAGCCTGCGACTTCAGTCACAGAAAGCTCGACATAGGGATAGTGATCTGGCGGCGGCGTTTAAACTAACTTCTTAAAAGCTTTATATTTTAGAAGGTGGAAGACCTGGATGGTTTATACTTTGTATATAGATGCCTTATGTTACGAAGTTTCCGTCTGTCATATGTACATTGTCCTTGACCTCATTTTCATGGTTCATTGACTAATTGAAAAAAAAGTTAAGATTTTTTGTAATGTTAATTTCTCTCTTATTATGAGTAATAGGATAACTATATTTGGTATGTGTGTACCTTACAAGGTCCTCATCCCCGTCAGACAGTTTTCAATTCACCTCGACCCCATTTCAAGGATCAGTGAACAAGGTTATGTTTTGGTGGTCAAGACCATATCTCAGATACTATAAGCAATAGGTCTAGTATATTTGGTGTATGGAAGGATTGTAAGGTGTACATGTCCAACTGGCAGGTGTCATCTGACCTTGACCTCATTTTCATGGTTCAGTGGTTATAGTTCAGTTTTCGTGTTTTGGCCTGTTTTTCGAATACTGTATGCAATAGGTCTACTATATTTGGTGTATGGAAGGATTGTAAGGTGTACATGTCCAACTGGCAGGTGTCATCTGACCTTGACCTCATTTTCATGGTTCTGTGGATATAGTTCAGTTTTTGTGTTTTTCGAATACTGTATGCAATATGTCTGATAGCATTTACTTTCATTAGAAATACACGACAGGCGAGACATTTTTGTGAGTCCACTCTTGTTAAAAAGGGGGATAAAGATGACCCATTAAATTATCGTGGTTTAGCTACATGTATAAGCAGCAATATTTGTAAACTATTTAATAAAATCATGAATCTTCGCCTATATAACTTTTGCCTGACAAGAAATCTCATTTGTACTGAACAAATTGGATTCTGTAAAGGAAAACGTACAAGCGATACTGTTAGACATGCAGAGCTATTTTACAAATTACGACTATATGGAGCGAGTGACCTTTTCTATAATGCCATCAAGAATATGTATTTAAACTCGTACATGAGTGTTAAAGTTGACCCATATAGTTAACTGATAATTGTGAGGAATGGGGACTTAAAGTTAATGTTAAAAAAACTAAATCTATAATCTTTAATAATACTGGTAGACTTGTCCCTATAAAACTATATTATGATAAGATTAAAATTGAAAATGTAAGGAGCTATAATTATTTTGGAGTAAACTTTTGTATATCTGGTTCATTTACAGAAGCCAAAAATGAGTTTTATAAAAGAGGCTTAAAAGGATATTTTAAAGTAAAAAAATGTTTTGAACATCATAAACCTGAAATAAAAACAATATTACATGTATTTGACCATACAGTAAAACCAGTACTACTGTATGGAAGTGAAATCTGGGGTGTTTTTGATGCTAAAGAACTTAATAAATTAAAGGACAACTTTTCAGCTCACCTGACCGAAAGGGTCAAGTGAGCTTTTCTCATCACTTGGCGTCCGTCGTCGTCCGTTAACTTTTACAAAAATCTTCTCTGAAACTACTGGGCCAAATTGAACCAAACTTGGCCACAAGAATCATTAGGGTATCTAGTTTAAAAAATGTGTCCGATAACCCCGCCTGCAAACCAACATGGCCGACATGGCTAAAAATAGAACAATGGGGTAAACTGCAGTTTTTGTCTTGTATCTCAAAAACTAAAGCAATTAGAGCAAAATTGACGGGGTAAAAATGTTCATCATGTCAAGATCTACCTCCCATGAAATTTTCAGACGAATCGGTCAACCCTTTGTTGGGTTATGGCCCTGAATTGTTAATTTTAAGGAAATTTTGCAGTTTTAGGTTATTATCTTGAATATTATTATAGATAAAGACAAATTGTAAACAGCAAAAATGTTCAACAAAGTTAGATACTACAAATAAGTTAACATGACCAAAATCATTGATTAACCCCTTATAGGAGTTTTTGCACTTTAAAGACGGCATCCAGCTTAAACTTTTCTTTAAAGATCTTTTCCTCTCAAACCACTAGGCCAATTTAGACCAAACTTTGGTGGAATGGTCCTTGGGTGGCCCCCTTCCAAAAGTATGTCTGGCATCCCCGATTTCCAACCGACATGGCTGCTGTTAGTGAAAATAGAAAAAAAAGGGGGGGGGGAATTTCAAAAATCTTCTTATATGAAACTACAAGGCCAGTTGGAACCAAAGTTGGCAGTAATGGTTCTTAGGAGGTTTTCTTTCAGAAATATGTTTAATGACCCGGACTGTTAACCAAGATGGCCGCCACAGCGGAACTTAGTTTAACATAGGGCCCTATGGGAAAATTCATTGAAAAATCTTCTTGTCTTAAACCACTTGACCAATTGGAACCAGACTTGGCAGCAGTGGTCCTTAGATGGTCCTCTTACAGAGGTGTGTCCGATGACCTGGACTGTCAACCAAGATGGCCGCCACAACCGAACATAGTTTAACATAGGGCCCTATAGGAAAATTCATTGAAAAATCTTCTTGTCTGAAACCACTTGACATATTGGAGCAGGACTTGGCAGCATTGGTCCTTAGGAGGCCCTTTTTCAGAAATGTCTGATTTCGTGGACTGTGAACCAAGATGACCGCCACAGCCGAACTTAGTTTAACATAGGACCCTATGGGAAATTCACTCAAAAATCTTGGTAGCAATGGTCCTTAGATGGTCCTCTTTCAGAATTTTGTGCGATGACCCAGACTGTCAACCAAGATGGCCGCCTAACACGAACTTAGTTTAACATAGGGCCCTATGGAAAAATTCATTGAAAAATCTTCTTGTCTGAAACCACTTGACATATTGGAGCCAGACCCGGCAGCATTGGTCCTTAGAAGGTCCTCTTTCAGAAATATGTCCGATCACCTGGATTGTCAACCAAGATGGCTGCCACACCGACCTTTTTAGCTCACCTGGCTATTGCCAGGGTGAGCTTTTGCCATCACTTGGCGTCCGTCCTCCGTCCGTTGTCTGTCCGTCGTCCGTCCGTCGTTAGCTTTTCATTCAAACATCTTCTCCTCAGAAACCATTTGGCCAATTCCAACCAAACTTTGCATGAGTGGTGTATGGAAGGTCCTCAACAAAGTTTCCTCATTTAGTTCTCATTGGTCAAGAAACATGGCCACCAGAGGCAATTCTTGTTTCTGATTGGCTGATTTTCAAAAATCTTCTCCTCTGAAATGGCTGGGCAGATTGGATCGAGGCTTCATAGGAATGATATATGACATGTCCTCCACAAACGATCCTCATTTTATATTGATCCGATGAAAAACATGGCCACTATTGCTAAAAATAGAACATAGGGGGTAAATTGCTGTTTTTTGCTAATAACTCAAAAACCGTTACAGATATCAAAAATCTGACATGGGTAAAATTGATCAGCATGACAAGATCTACCTACCCTGAAGTTTTGAAGGAAATTCAAAAACCCATTTAGGAGTTATTGCCCTTTTTTCGTCAAATTTTCTAAATTTTAACATTTTTTGTCATTTATCTCCAAAACTATTTGAGATAGAAGTGAAATGTAAATTTGAAAAATGTTTGCCATGTTGAGATCTACCTACCCTGAAATTTTAAAGGAAATTCCAAAATCCATTTAGGAGTTGTTGCCCTTTTTTTGTCAAATTTTCAAAATTTTTTCATTCAAAAATCTTCTCCTCTGAAACGGCTGGGCCAATTGGTTTGAAACTTAATAGGAATGATCTATGACATGTTCTCTACAAACGATCCTCAATTTATTTTGATCTGACGTAAAACATGGCTGTCGTAGCTAAAAATAGAATATAGGGGTGCATGTGTTGTTTTTGGCTTATAACTTTAAAACCGTTACAGATATCAAAAATCTGACATGGGGTAAAATTGATCAGCATGACAAGATCTACTTCACCTGAAATTTTGAAGGAAATTCAAAAACCCGTTTAGGAGTTATTGCCCTTTTTTTGTCAAATTTTCAAAATTTAACATTTTTCGTCATTTATCTCCAAAACTATTTGAGATAGAAGTGAAATGTAAATTTGAAAAATGTTTGCCATGTTGAGATCTACATACCCTGAAATTTTAAAGGAAATCCCAAAACCCATTTAGGAGTTATTGCCCTTTTTTTGTCAAAAAAATTTTCCCTGAACAGTTGAACCAATTGCAACAAACTTGGTCAAATAGTTGATTAATTGTCCAATGAAAACCAGACTCCAGGTGAGCGATACAGGCTCTGGTGAGCCTCTTGTTTAAATATTGGACCCTATAGGAAAAATTCATTTAAAAATCTTTTTGTTTGAAACCGCATAGCCAGTTGGAACAAGACTTAGCAGAAATGGTCCTTAGATGGTTCTCTTTTAGAAATGTATCCGATGACCTGGACTGTCAACCAAGATGACTGCCACAGCTGAAATTAGTAACATAGAATCCTATAGAAAAACCAGCCAAATTGACTGCAACGCTTAAATTTTTAGGTCTGCTCAAGGTGTAAAGTTAAATCCAGGTGAGCGATACAGGCTCTTGACAGGGTTCGCACGGGTGCTTGAAAACCTGGAAAGTACTTGAAATTGAAAATTGGAAATTAAGGCCTTGAAAGTACTTGAAATTCAAAGGAGGTCCTTGAAACTCCTTGAAAAACTGTTTTTGAAGAATCAAAATAATTGGTTAACTTTTCTGTCATAAAAGTGTTTTTAATTCGTTTTAAGATCACTCGGTCTCGCGTTTATCGGTATTTTTGTCAAGACTTTATATAATTTTTGCGTTTGTTCCCTTTTCTAAAAATAGCTACTTTTCTAGTGAAACCAGTGCGTAGTAATTTCTGTGATGCGGTCAAGAAATAAATCTGACTTTGCGTAAGAATTTTAGTAATTAAACGACCCAGATTGATTTTTTGGTAACTTAAGTTAACTTTAACTAATAAAACATCTTTCATTTACTTGATTAAATGTATTTTGCCGATGAATTTTAGTCACAGTGAGCAAACCAAAACTGAAAGTAGTTCGAAAGAACGTTGATGACATGCCTGGGAAATGTAAATTCTCGGATGTATTACATACAGGTCATAACCATATGGATTTAAATTGTCCATATCAGTTGATTTCTGGTCCTTGAAAATTTGGAAATTGGTCCTTTAAAGTCCTTGAAATGTCCTTGAATTTTGTGGTAAAAAATGTGTATGAACCCTGTCTTGAGAGCCTCTAGTTTAATAAATTATGTAATGGTCTTCCTGAAGAAAAAATTCATGTCAAAACCTGTAAATATGTATTAGAAGTAAGTCAGCGTTCTACTAATGTAGCCGTTATATGTGAACAAGGAAGATATCCTCTTTAAATTAGAGGTAATACTTAATATGTTAAAATATTGGTCTCGTCTAACTAATCTAGAAAATTGTCTTGCTGCTGAGGCTTCTAGTACTTCACAAAAGTTACATAATGAAAACAAAAAATGCTTGTATAGCAGTATCATTGAAGTTTTAAATTATTTTAAGTTGGATAAGGATAAAGTTTTTAATCTCAAATCTTCACTAAAAAGCTATATTAATAATTTATTACATCTAAAATATAACGATCTATGGAGAGATTCACCGTTTAATGATAAAAGAAAATCTGCATGTGGTAACAAACCGTACATTTAGACTCTTTAAGGATAAATTCCATAAAGAAAAATATTTAGAATGTGGAAATTTTTCTCAAAGAAGATTATTAATAGAATTTAGAACTAGTTCACATCATTTAGAAATAGAACAAGGTAGATACAGTAATACACCATTAGATAACGAATTTGCAAATTATGTAATCAAAACATTGAAGATGAAATACACTTTCTTTTGGAATGCCCTCATTTACAGATTAACCCTTTAGCATTTGCCCAGTTTTTGACAAAAATCATGAACAATTCGGGTTGCACAATTGACCACACAGAAAAAAAATATTTTCAAAGATAAAAACATTTATTGTATACATTGTAAAAGTATAATACACTAGCTTTAATTTTACAAATTCATTACTTGATTGCCATGATTACCGTTGCTATGGTAACACATCAAACTTCACTTAAAACTTGAATTTTAACTGTTTTTAGCCAAAATCAAAATATACTGAAGGTTTTTTTTTGTTCAGAAGTAGAAATAGGGTCTGTTTATGGTAAACTATTTTCAATAACAACCTGAACTGCATAAAACAATTGAACAGTTTTGGAAATTATGTGAGAAAGTTAGGTTATTTATGTTGCTAGGCAACCATGAAAATTTGCCAATAAATGCTGATTCCATATAGTTTTTTAAAATTTTTATATAATAACATGAAATTCCACCCTTAAATTATTTATTTACCTTAACTAATTCCTATATATTTTTGGAGAAAATGTCATATTTTTCCTTAGCAACCAATGACATTCCCTAGCAACAAACCATGAAAAACCCTCTACTGATATATATTCAATGTGAAATGATTTCCGAAAGTCCAATTTTATTTAAAAATCTAAAATCTTGAGTAATGTTAAATATTCACAGGTTAAGATCATTTCTACCTACTAGAAATAGTGTGTAACTTTTACTTATTAAAATGCTACTAAGCAACCATGTTCATTGGTTCGCAGTAGAAATTTTGTCAATTTCTAATTTTTGAAGTTTTGACATCATGTTCCACCATCAACCAATTTATGATTTAAACCAGAATAAATAGAACATACATGTAGAAATTCAAATATTTTTCCTTAGCAACCAAATTGACTCCATAGCAACCAAGAATGAAATACAGTTTTCAATTTTAAGAAGAAGGCAGAAATGATTCCTTATTTAAACATACAAGTATACTAGTTCAAAGGTTTTTACCCGCTTAAAAAGAAGAACAAATCAACTGACTATCAAATTATATACACCAGAGGGGATGGTAAACATTTAATTCTCTAAAATAGATAATCATTACATTCAACCCCTTTTTGTCGAGCCTGTGACCTTTGTTGCGGAAGCGAGACTATAATAATCAGCCATGGTCTAAGATGTGAGATGAGACAATTCCACCCGAGGGTTCACATTTTCCAGTCAGAAACGAGGCTTGCCGAGTTTCTGACGATAGAAAATGTGAACCCGGGGGTGGAATTGTCCAGTCTCACATTTTTTACCATGACTGATTATTTTTCTCACATTTCTCGGCCGAATATTTAAAGAAATAAACATGGCCGCCATGACACGAAAATGCGCTCTATTAAACTAGACAACCTAGTGTAAAATAAGTTACATATTTGAAAAGATCGTATGGGTTTTGGTTTTGTACCGAAGGTACAAAACTTTAAAAAGATAACTTTTAGGTTGAGCTTCAGGGATTTTCAAATTGAAGCGATGTTAATTTCGACGTTGTCGTACCATTTGTGCGAAGTTGTGTGTTTTCTGACGTTCTAGCATTGTGACGTGATGTTTATTTGCATTGTTACGTCAAGGTAGGTCATGTGATGTGAGATGCATGAATCTCACACCGGTGTCTCGCACAGAATATGACTGTCCCAAACACATAGAAATGTGAGAAATAGCGATCCTACATTTCGTCGTCGGCGGCGGCAACGTCAATATTTACATTTACTCTGTTGTGAAAGTTTTTAAAACATTCATAACTTTTTTAAATTATCCTGGATTTTTACCAAACTTGGACAGAAGCTTGTTCATGATCAAAAGATAGTATCAAGAAGAAAATTTTGTAATAATTTTTTCCGTATTTTACTTATAGATTGACTTAGTTTTTCTCCCAGTTAACATTACATACAGTCTACAGTTAAAGTATTTAAAACATTAATTACTTTCTTAAACCATCCTGGATTTCTACCAAACTTGGACAGAGGCTTCTTCTTGATCAAGAAATAACATGTGGAGAAAAATTAAGTACATTCCACTATTACACTGAAAACATAGACAACAGCGAAATCAGGCGAGACACTATTATTTGTGAATATTTCTTTCTTGACAATCATAGATGTAGCTTTCTAGCAAAGTTTGTGTTGAGATTTTGACTATAATCTTTATAGTCTATTTGATTTGATGTACAAAATCAGCATCGGTTTATTTCATTTGCATAAAAATTTAGATAGACCAAAATGCTTAAATACTATTTTCATTATTTTCAATAACTTTTGGCATGGGAATCTCTCAAACCAATATTTGATATTTCATAGAAAAGCTGACGACTAGAGAGACATATTGTTGTGTCCAGTTTTTTAATAAGTAATTGGGTGCAGGTTTGAAAGTGTTTTGCCTTCTTGTTGCATATAAATTCTTTGTAGAATAATGAATCCTGTCTCTCTTAGAATTTTTTCTTTGCTCACAGATTTATGGTTATGAAGACACTAATAAGCAAAGAAGTTGTTGACTTCACATTTTGAAACTAAATAGACTAGATAAACTGCACTGTAATGTTTTAAATTAAAACAAATACTAGTATACATAATTTGAGCACTTTTTATTTTGAAATGTATTTTGAAAACAGTTCAATGCTTTCAAACTTTCCATATGTGGTTGTATATTATGATGTACACATTGAAAATCCATAGAATCAATTGTTATTCAAACACACCACTGTCACTGAAGCATCAGTCTGTATATGTAACATGTATGTCAATTCAATTAAATGAAAACCTTGTTAAGTCTGGAAAGGTTTGCTGAAATTTCATACAACTTTCTTAGATCTACATAACATTCTGAAAAACAAAAAGTGTTTTTTAAAAATCAAGACTGGTTCTTAATATGACTTCACTGAAGCAGTATGAACATGCACATACATGTATACTGTTGAATGTGAATTTTTGAAAGACATAATCTTTTGCCTATATAACAAATGTACATTTAATCTGACTATGTAAACATTGCAATATAGTACATGCATATAAAATAAGTGTCTGTTAATAATATACAGACTGATTTTATAAATGTGCAGAATAAATGTTATTATTTTGAAAATTTGAGAATAATGAAGGGTAAATTTCACTCTATGTTATGGCCGATTTAAATACAACTTACATTTTGTATCACAAATTATTACTGCTACATGTATACAGAAAACTCTTAAACAGTACATGAAAAAGGCACATGCATTTATAAGCTTTATTTTATGTATAGAATTACCAGCCATTTTTCACAGTTACAGAGCAACCATTTGATTTTTAGGGGGGGGGGTGGGTATTTCTTAGAATATAGTATATCAAATGTTTGATCCTGCCTATTTTTTTGTTGAAATTTTGGTCCTGGATTTTTTACTGGTCTGCTATTGCAGCCTAAATTTTTATTTTCATTGAAACCCAAAAATTTCCTGATTGACATAGATCCTGCATTTTTTCACACCTAAAACGATCCTGTCTTTTTATTTTGCCAAAATCCTGTTCCCTGCCTTTTTATTTCAAATATGATCCTAACCCCCCCTTAAAAATCAAATAGTTGCTACCTTACAACATATCTTGTCTTTAACTATTACAGTTTATGTTGCAGTTTGAAAATTACTTGTTTTTTTTTTCATCAATAAATATATTGGATGGCCATGGTAGCTGAGTGGTCTAGTTTGGTTGCCTATTTATGATCACTAAGCCTGTTAGAGTTTAATCTATCTTGTGGTATGGTGTGTTTGACTCCTATCTAAACTGACAGGGACTGCCAGTTTTCCTGACATTGGTCATTGGTTCTCTCCTACTTCCACCGATACATGATTAAAACTATAAAAACATATCCTTTATTTATTTCAAGCAAGAATGCATGTATCATTTTGCAGGTATTTAAATGGGCATACATGAATACATTACTTCTTGCAAATGTTATTTGGGTACACCACCATTTAACAAATTCTTACCACTTATGTCACATACAACTGATGTTACCAAATAAAGTTTCTAAATATACCACAGAATGGTTCGTTGTATGTGCCCAGTATATGCAAAATTTAAGTGGGGGGGGGGGGGGGGGGGATATCTGTCAAAACAGAAACAAAACAAAAAAACATAATATTTGATATTTATGGACGGGAAAGGAATTTAAAAGGAAATAAAGCTCCAAATTACATTATTTGTATTAAAGAATTCAAGTTTTAGAATGCAAATAAAAAATTCTGGATTAAAAATTACTTTGATATATATTTTGAAAAATAAAATATGCAATCATATACAGGATCATAGATACTGCAAAAAAAAAAAAAAACATGAAAAAAATTTGCTGGATCAATTTGGACCTTCCAAATGAATAAATAAATTATGGTTGCTCCTATAAAGTATAAGTTGACTGAAGTGTACATGTACATAATATCTTTTATTTGAAACAAAAAAATATAATACAGAGCTCTCAGATTTAGAAATTGTTTTTTTTTATTTAATTAGTCACCTGTAAAATCAAGATATGGTGAGCATCACAATAACCAAGGCTTGCATTTCTAGAAATACAGTATCCCGTATTATAAAAATAACTTGTTTATGAATTGCATAAAGTATTCTTTTTCTATTACAAATTTCTCATGGTAAACAATAAGGTCTTGTAAAAAAAAAAGAATGAACAAATGTAATTTAAATCTAAACAAATATCAGAAGTTCTTAATTGATCAAAACAATATTATTTAGTGCTTATGAAATGTAATTTGGTTGAGATATATATCTATATGCTATCTGCTTTGGGAGTTAACGCTTGATTTTGAGTACAAGATAACATTTATCGATGAGAAAAAATATACTTTTACCCATTATTAGAACTGAAACAAAATCATCATCTTCTTATTTTCTTTCTCCTCGGGATCGTTTATTTCGTGATTCAGCAACAAATCAGGAGAGTCCTCTTATTCTTCATACATGATATATCGTTTGCAATATTTACAGCCATTTTCACTTGGAAATTAATTAACTTCACTAGATTAATCGTACATTCTTGAGCGTAATTGTTGAAACGCACATGTAAGTCGGTTCAAAAGTCGGCACGTCGTAATAATCTGAAAACCGATCTCCGGAAAGCTATTTACGCTGCCACACATGTTTAAGTTTAACGGGCAGTTGCAACGCCATCAAAGGGTCAATATCTGAAAACAAAAGTGTTTTAAGAAGCCTGTAAACAGGAGAAAAAAATGTTCGATTTAAATTTTCCTATTTCGATTTGCAATTTTGAAAATTTGACGTAAATTGAAAAGATAGAGAAAAACGAGGGAATTCTTCTGCACTAACTAGATTATTTCATCTGCAAAAATAATAAATCTTGATCTTTTTAAGATATATTATATAACAATAAAAGTCTTTTTCTGCACTTTAGAGTACACTTTTCATATTGTGAAATATTAATCAAACGACTGAGAATATACGCTTCAAGTACATCAGACATCGTTGTAAAATTGCAGATGAAAATTGAATAAGTGTAGCAACGTTTACACCATAATAACTCGTCTTTTTACAAACAAATATTTTATAAAATTAAAATCATGTGAAAAAGGAAATTATTGGCTTTAAATCAAGCCCTTTCTGGCCAAAGTCCGTTGAGTATTGAGGCAGTTATCAAGTTTTTGTTGGAAAGATATTACACGTTGAACGCTTACCGGTCAAATTTGACCGGTACGAACGTTAAAGGGTTAAGAGACAGGTTTTATATGACCAATATTGAAAATAAATTTAAAAATGTAAAATAACTTAGTAATATCTCCAAATTTGTATGACTTATGTCTGCAGAAGATACATTTATATACAATCAACTACATCTACTATTTAGTGATTTATTTTCCTTTAGAGGGGAAATTTTAAATACAAAAAACTAAATTATTATTATTGATTTGTTACAATACTATAATTATTTACTTTGTTAAGGCCAACTAAAATTAATTAGTAGATTTTCATCCAACTTTTTGAAAAAAATGGGGCGGGTGGGAGGATTTTATTTTTTATTTTTTATTTCATATGAAACTATTTTGTAAGGTGTTATTGATATGTAAACGTTATAAAATTGCTTATATATGTTTTTATTCCAGAAACATGCACAATAGAAATTTCAACTCCAATCTCTGCAGACTTAAGCTGACCAAAAGACATCTAAAGGTCACAAAAATAGTCGAATCACGAAAACCATGTTGAATTGTTACAGGAAGTTAACAAAAAACGAAATTATTGACACGGATACCGGTAACGGAGATGAACAAAATCCGGAAATCGTAAATTTTAGAAAATAAAAAAAATCGGGGCGGCACGATTTTTGAGGGGCGGGCGGGGATGAAAATCTATCAATTAATTTTAATTGGCCTAATATGACAATGCAAAACATTATAACATGTCATGGTTTGGGCTCTGCCTCTTGGAATTATAACTAAATACCACACTTTTTATTGTCTATCCAATTGTACTTGTTGTACCCACATTAGCTCTGTTGCATTCAACAATAGCCTGTATTCTTGTTTTTTTGTTTTTTGTTGTTTTTTTATTATAAATTGTTTATAACAAAATCATTGTAATCATTGAAATCATTTTATTTAAATTTATTTTAATAATTCTGCTCCTTTGGGGGCATCTTGATTGAGAATAAAATATTTGTTTGTTTGTTGTTTGAAGAAAGGGATTTTTATTCTCTTACATATACTAAGCAACTGTTAAGGACTTAAGACTACCTGTATATATACATTTATCAAACAAGACAAAACACTATTTAAACAATCAATATAACAAACAGTGCCGGTACAGTAATCAGTATTTAATGACCACAAAAGATGTTCTCACATTGAGTCCTAAATCAACGAAATGTGCACATCTTGTGAATCACAATTGGTATCAAAGAATTTATTTTTAATATACATCCCCAATCGTTATTTGCAGACAAAATGCATTTTATTCATTTACAAATACAATACAGTTATTCCTGACGATGTTTTGTGTTTTAGGGGAAGCTACTCATAATGTTACATTTTATCGCACCTGCATGTGCAAGTTATCGAACTTAATAACAAAAATGGCGGAAGTAAGCACGTTCAAACAAGACATGAAAATTCTTAATATGTCTGTCATTAGAGAAGAGGTAAAGTTATAAATTTGAAAACATAGATCTATGAATGTCTCCACACCAAGACAACACATTATTTAGCAATACAGTGGATTTTAAAGAGTTGAAATTGGTGCGTCGCACAAACTTTGATAGTGACAGATCCGCTTCATCCTAACTTCTTACCCATATTTTGCAATCATCTGATTAATTTGTAATTTCTATTTTATACCTAAAAGTTGTGTCTGTTTGCAAATATTACAAAAAGTACAAATTTCTTTTCTTACTCGCGGAAGCAAATTTTCCAGCAGTATTTTAGGTGCGGATTGAGCGATTTGGGTACCCCGACGTTATATGGAGTCCCATCATTTCACATGTACTGTATTTATAACAGTGGAACTTTTGTCATGTGAAAAATGTTCCATTGCATTTCATGACAATACTAGCATAATGAAATTTGTTCCGGGAAAAAATTATATAACTCTGGGTTTTGAGAAGAGAAATAAGGGCAACATAAGTCGACATGAATTCATTCTTAGTTTGTTAAGACTAGAGGAGCAACCATTTGATTTTTATGGGAGGCTAGGATCAAATTTGAAATAAAAAGGCAGGATTTTAGGTGTGAAAAAATGCAGGATCTGTGTTAATCAGGAAATTTTTGTGTTTAAATGAAAATAAAAATTTAGGACAAAAAATAGGTAGGATCAAATATTTGATCATAGCCCCCCTCCATAAAAATCAAATGGTTGCTCACTAAGGTTGATTCATATCTTTAGTTCTTGAGTATTGAAACTTGTGTTGTCCAATAGCCGTTTCATACTTCATTAATTATTTATCTGCATAATTTGTATATTGGTTTCTTATATAAATATGATAGTATACAAGTACACTTCCACCATAAGTCCTTTCGATTTTATAATGTAATAATTCCAATGTTGTTTTCAAAACATCAAATTCCGTAAGGCCTAGAAAAAAATTGTTTGGTTCGGGTTACATGTCCAAAAGATTTAGGTAGGGTAGACAGGTGATTACTTGTATGGTTTGTCTGTAATTTTCATGGAATTTTGTGTGAAAATATACTCTACGGAATTAAAGTAAAAAAAATCTATGGAGATATGCGAATCCGGAAAAAAATCTGATTTTGATCCGGAATTAACTAAAAAAATCTGCGTGGTCGCAACGCTTTCTATACTAGCAATGTGCTATCGTTTCAATCGCGCTTCTGATGTTGAATATCAAAACCAGCATGGCAGTTGGGGTTGATGAAAATTTAGAAGCAAAGTACCAATGCGGTTTCTGTGTTGATCTGGAAATGTATCCGATTAATTAAATGCAACGAAAATGGTACGTTCCCATGGCTTTTCATGCCGAAAAATGAGGCTCAAAAAGGGGGGATAAATTTTTGCTAAAAATCAGAGGGGGTACCCACTTAAATCATTGAAATTACCCACATTCTTAAAAGCTAATTTGAAATTGTTTTATCTCATATGTTTGGAAAGAAGAACCTCTGCTGTTTAAAATTATTTATTAATTAATAGAATATTGACAAATGGGCAGCGAGTCTCACATTCATTTCAGCGCTAAATGTTCCCTTCACAAGATGTCTGCGCCCAGTATTTTATGAATTGGTACATTGTATTCTATACAGACTTTTAGTCAATTCAGAATTTAGCAAAAATTATATTTTTAGAGTTGTTATTCAATCGCCAAATTCTTTATCAAATGAAACAAATTGCTAACAAGGGTGGTGATTTTTCACATTTTTATGAGGCCACCCCATTCAAAACCAGTGATTTTTTAAGGACACAATGTCCCCTTTGGCTGGCTGTATTTTTTTAGTCTGCAGTATGATTTTCTTTTCAAATGGCTTTTTGTAATGCCTCTAGATATTATTATTTCCAAATTGCTTCCAATTGAGTTTCTTCATTATGGTCTCCGTTTAGGCCAAGCGAAAATTCGCTTTCTGCGAATTTACTGTTATTTGATTTTTTGAAACAGACTATAACCTTCCAAGGCAACCATATTTCTATATTTTTATATGTTCAATGTGAAGTCAGTGTATTTGAGAAAAATACTAGTTGATAATGTTTTGATGCAGTGTACGAATAACAGATGTGGCGTTCGAATAACGAGCGAACAGACTTTGACAATTTCGACCTTAAAATTAAAAGTTTTGTAAATCCAACAGTACAGACACATTTGAGTTGTGAAGGGTAATTTTACGCTTGAGATGAAGTTCCATACTAGTTGTGTCGCCTGCGGAACGCATGGTCGACACATAGGGATCACTATCTGTCGTCTTGCGTCTTGCGTCGTCACACTTTTCTTCTATCCTCAACTGGCAGTAAACCGCTCAAAGGAATTTGATGAAACTTTCTCTGTGCATTAACCTTAATGCACAGGAGTGCATATATATTTCATTTTTAGAAAATTTTAATGTTTTTCCCTAAAAATTAACATTTTTGAAAAAAAGGGGGGGTGGGGGGGTAAAAACTTCTATCCTCAACTTCTCCATCACCACTCAAAGGAATTTGATGAAACTTTCTGTGTGCATTAACCTTAATGTACAGTTGTGCATATATATTTTATTTTTAAAAATTTAAATTTTTTTGGGGTAAAAACTGACATTTTTGAAAAAAAAAAGGGGGGGGGGTTCAAAATTTCTATCCTCAACTACTCCATAACGGCTCACAGCAATTTGATGAAACTTTCTCTGTGCATTAACTTTAATGCAAAGGTGTGCATATATTTCATTTTTAGAAAATTTTAATATTTTTTGTAAAAATTGATGTCCGCAGGCGACACATGTCTTCCTTGGAAGACTCACACATTTTTTTATAATAAAAATATAACTAATTATCATTTACTTTGAAAAAGGTTATGATGGGCTGAACATGCTGAATTTCTGAACCCAACCCAAGATTTTACCTTAAAATCAACATTTTTCAGAAACAGACTATAGATTGCCCAGCGAGTGATGAAAATAGCAGTTCATTAATATTTCCTCATTTGAGATCGAATAACACCATTTTATGAAAGATTTGCTGAATAAAAACAATAATTTATAAAAATCACCCCTCATTTTAGAATGCACAGTACCAATTTGGTTTCTATGTTAATCTCCATATAGGGGTACCAAGATTTGAAAGAAAATTAAATTTCATAAAAATAAAAATTAATTTCTTGAAAAATAACAGCACCTCAATTAAGTAGTGTAACGTGTAACCGGGCAAGACCTGTCAATTGTTCTATTTAATTATGGTTCGTACCGGTTTCCCGGGATTTCCCTGAAGCATGTACTTTATATAATTAATTTGTAAATTAAACTGTTTGATAAACCTACTCTTGTCCCGAACCTGTCTGGCCGAACCTGTTTCGCCAGACCTGTTTCTATTGAACTTGTCTCAGACCTGTTTCAGACAGTGTCTCAAGCTGTGACCAGTCCGTTTCCAGACATACAGCATAGAAACACTGCCAAACGTGTTAAACCCTTTTGTCGCGACCAACCTATAAGGCATACGACACCAGGCTGAACACGTTTGTACCTTAACCTAACCTAATTCGGTAAGTACCTTTCTCTTTGAAGCTCCTAGAGGTCTTCACCGTGGTCAATCTAACGAATGAATGACGACTTCCATTGATTTCGGCTTTATATATATACTAACAACGCGGACCGAGATGAGCGCACCCTATCTATTTTTAGCACATTACGATACCTTTGATTTCCTAGTAATCTCGACAATAAATATTACTTTTCTAGTTTATTTTATCACATATGATATTTATTTAACTTCTAGGAATCTTAGAATATTAATTCAACATTAATATCGGCATTTGTATTGTCTAAAACAGCGATATAGACTGTGTATGTGACAGCCCCATCTATGTTTCCAATGTAAACGTTCACTTAGCAACTTGTAGTATAGCGTTCATTTAAGGTGTTGATTTGCAACCAATTCGAAGTTAACCCGATATATATTGTAAAATTATTTACTTGGTTAAAACATGCTTCTACTATCTAATATTTGTTACACTACCCACGCCTCCGAAAATGAATGCGTCCCTGCATTCAAAAGACATTAAGCTGATAACGTCAAATCCTCCAAACTAAACATCTTTTAGTTTCAAACTCCTACCATCTGCAAAACAGATTAACTACGCAAACTGTTCTTTATAACAAGGTGTCAAAACCTTAAACTCTACAGAAGAATAATTATAAACTTCAAACCTGGATACCTCAACATACCCAAATTTTCACAACTCGTAGAAACGTACCTACCCGAACAGTTATAGCGTCCCACCAGCTAATAAAATCTTAAAAATCAACCTTCTAAAACGACCCTGTGTAGCGCAACTTGTTCAAAATGCATACCTAATTTCACAATTACAAAATTTTAAACTTGCAAAACTTTTATCCTTGAAGATGAAAACGTTATTCTTGAATCAAGCTTGTTTATATCAAAAGGGAAGATGTACTAAGTATTGTGTGAAATTTGATTGTCACTGGAAAAATGATGGTAAGTATTAAAACCTGTTTTGAAAAATTTGGCCTCATCAGCGGCACCAAGGTGCCTACTCTTATCGATCTCTGGTGAGGGGTTTTTAGCGTGCCCAGGGCGTGACGTCTCCCTGAACACGGGGCCTCGGTTTACCGTCTCATCCGAAAGACACATACATATTAAATAAACAACAAAAACATACAAGAAACTTAAATCATACTCTTTAATAAAGGTGCTTCCTGCACTACTAAGTGTTCAGAGACAAGTAAAACAATCTAAATTAGCCATTCAGTCTCATGCTCCTCTACCATCTCAACCTGTCGTCCGTTCTCCATGTATTTAGTCGTGATTTTGACTCTTTTCCTCTCTCTTGCAACACTGGTTTGGGTGCCCTTTTCACACTTTCGTCGGTCAGACGTCGTCTCCTGTGTTGCACTATCACTGTCACATCCTTCATCGGTTTGTGTTTCAATAGCAACTGGTTCTGAATTGTTCTCTGTTACAGCAACTGTTTCACTCTCCGTTTCAATGTTCTTTCTTTTTAACGGGGCTGTAACCGGTAACGGAGCAGTCTTCTTCCTTATGGTTCTCCCAACCTCAACTTCACTGGCTGCCGTTACCTCCACAATTCTCTCCGGCCGATCTTCCAACTTTTCTGCACTCTTGTCTAATTCGTCCTGGCTTTCATGATCGGAACTAACATCCCCAATGAGGTTTCCAGGATCGTACTTGTCTAAGTCATCCTTTTCGTCTGTTACTTCCCTGGATTCTAACTTACTAGCAACAACACTCCTAACTGAACCTTCATCCTCGCTGTTCAAATCACTTTTGTCAGCCTCTCCCTCTGACTCTACAAATTCCGCACTTTTTACTGCTTTTAGATTCGATGCGACATCTTGACTAGTACTTGGTCCGTGAATACTCTTCATGTGTCGCCTCAGGTACTCTTGTCTCTTAAAAGTCTTACTACATTCTTTACATTCAATGGTAGCCTTGTCCTTAACGCACTGTAGCAAGTGAGTTTTAAGCTGTTCTTCAGTTACAAACTCCTCCTGACACAGCAAACAAGACATCACATGGCGTACTTCAATGGCCTTCCTTGGCGTAATCTTGGTTTTTACCATGTTTCTACAAAAGAAAAATACGAAAACTTGTATCAAAACTGTATATTTACAAGAGCTCACATCTTACACTAATCTACTATTAAATTTATATATAATAATCATCAAATCTAACAGGAAGCCTTATCGCTCTCTTAGGCCGCTTTGACTCCTGAACTAAATCATCAACTTCTTCAAACGTTTCCGGGGGTTCGATTTCGTTCTCATCTGTGTCCACTTCCGTGACACTTTCACCCCTCAATGTTTGTTCAACCCTTTTTCTTAACCTATCGCAATGAATAACCTGTGGTTGATTGTTTCGACCACAATCTACCTCATACAGGACATCTGAAATTTTCTTTAGTATTTGAAAGGGACCTCTCCAAAAGGAAGTAAATTTAGGTGTACATCCCCTTTTCCTTTGGGGAAAGTATACATAAACTGAATCCCCTGTTTCATACTTTTCCCACGACATTTTCCGATCGTGGTATGACTTTTGTCTGAGCATAGCACCTTCTATGTTCTTTCGAACAAGTGTATGTGCCTCTTCTAACCTTTCCCGAATTTCCCATGCCCAAGCATTTGTAGGTATGGGTTTAATAGCTGAAGGCATGGCATACATGAGGTCTAGAGGGGTCGATGTCTCTCGCCCAAACATTAACATGTTTGGACTAAACCCCGTTGTCTCGTGTTCGGTGGCACGATAGGCCATCATCACGTATGGGAGGTGTTTGTCCCAGTCTTTATGGTTGTCCTGGACATATGCACTCAACATCGTCTCTAGTGTAGCATTAAACCTCTCAACCATACCATCAGATTTGGGATGGTAAGGTGTTGTTCTTGTTTTAGTAATGCCCAGTAAACGACATGTTTCGGAGAAAAGTTTGCTTTCATACTGTTTTCCTTGATCAGAATGGACAATATGAGGGACTCCAAATTTTGTTACAACTTCCTCCACTAATATTCTAGCAACTGTTTGTGCTTCCATATTCGGCATGGGGAACGCCTCGGTCCACTTAGTGAAGTAGTCCGATATAACAAGTATGTACTTGTTTCCGTTCTCTGTTTCCGGCAGTTCCCCGAGTATGTCAGTTGCAATTCTTTGCATCGGTATGCCAGACCTTGATACCTGCATAGGTGCTTGTTTCTTCTTCATAGGACGTTTTCTCTTCCAGCATGTTTCACAACCACTTATATATCTGCGAACATCGTTCTGTAAGTCTGGCCAATAATAGCTTTGTCTAATTTTGCTGAGAGTTTTCTTGACACCAAGATGACCAGACGACCGTATGTCGTGACAAAACTGCAACACCTGTCGCCTTTGAGACAATGGCACAATCGCCTGAAAATTTGTCAATGATGTACCATAGATAGTCCACTCTCTGCAAAGTAACCCATCATGGATTACAAGTCTATTCCATTGGCATAAAAGAGACTGAACTACATAACTCTCGCCCAAAACTTTATCAAAATGTGGTTTTTCACCATTCTCAACCCATGCTTTGATCTTCTGTATGTCTGAATCTTGTTCCTGAGCTTCCATCAAGGTCAACTCGTCATCATCAGGATTATCCTGTTTCCGCTGAACAGCACTTCGTACTTGTTCTTGAATGTCCTCAGACTCGTTGCAATGCTGACATTGTTTACACGGCAGTCTGCTCAAGGCGTCAGCATTTACGTGTTTTCTACCCGGTCTGTGCTGTATCTCCATATCAAATGAATACAGAACTTCCAGCCACCTGGCCATTTGTCCCTCCGGGTCCTTGAAATTAAGGAGCCACCGTAAAGAACTGTGATCTGTACGAATCACAAACTTTCTACCAAGCAGATAGTGTCGAAAGTATTTTGTAAAATAAACAGCAGCTAATAACTCCTTTCGGGTAACACAGTACTTTCGTTCACATTTCGTCAGACTTCTGCTGGCAAATGCTATAACCCTCTCCTGTCCGTTTTGTACCTGGGACAGTACAGAACCGATGCACGTTGCACTCGCATCTGTATCTAAAATGAATGGTTGTGTGAAGTCTGGATGAGCCAAAATGGGTGAGCTTGTTAAACGACTTTTTAACGTATCAAATGATTCCTGGCACTCTTTTGTCCAAACGAAGTGTTTGCCCTTTTGTGTTAGTTTATGGAGGGGCTTGGCTATGTCTGCAAAATTTTGAATAAATCTGCGATAGTAACTGCAGAAACCAAAAAATGATCTAACCTCTGTAATGTTTGTAGGTTCGGGCCAAGTTCTTATTACTTCAGTTTTCTTGGGGTCAGTAGAAATACCATTTTCAGACACGACATGCCCTAAATATTCAACTTGTTTGGCAAAAAGTGTACATTTTCTTGGCTTCAACTTAAGTCCAGCCGACGAAAATCTGTCAAAAACCTTGGTCAAGTTATCAATCATTTGGTTAAAATCCTTTCCAAATATTATCACATCGTCTAAGTATATTAGACAGATGTCCCATTGAAGTCCCGCTAAAACTGTTTCCATTAAGCGCTCAAACGTGGCTGGAGCGTTGCACAGACCAAACGGCATTACCTGAAATTGATAGAGGCCACGACGTGTGACAAATGCCGTTTTGGGGCGATCTTTAGGCTCCAATTCAAGTTGCCAATATCCACAGCAGAGGTCGGCTGTACAAAACCACTGTGCACCACACATCTGGCTCAGTGAATCCTGGATGCGTGGCAAGGGATAGGCGTCCTTGGTGCTCATACTGTTTAACCTGCGATAGTCCACACACCAGCGTGTAGAACCGTCTTTCTTTTTGACCAGGACAACACCTGACGCCCAGGGACTGGTTGAAGGCTCTATGACATTTTTACTTAACATGTCATCAATTGCTTTGTCATATTCATGCTGCATATGGTAAGGAACCCTTCTTGGTGGTTCCCTGACCGGTACAGCATTTGGGGTATCGATCGAATGCTTAACTATGTTCGTACGACCAAAGTCGGAGTCGGTCCTTGCAAAAATGTGAGAAAACTTTTGCAACAGATTTCTTACTTTAGCTGCTTGATCTTCAGTTAAATCTTTAATTGACCTTTCATATAAATCTTGAAGGTGGCATGGAAGCTTGTCACCAGGAGCTTCTTCAAACTTGGACGGCTCCGTTACTTCGCTGACTGGTGTAACTTTAGCAATTATAGTTCCCTCATGCAAGGTCTGAGGTTGTGTGGAAACATTCATTAATCTTAGCGGTATTTCACTACTATTGCTTACAAGTGTTCTACCAACTAAAGCCTTATCAAATTTTCTAAAATCTTCTGTAGGTTCAACAATACCAACCTTAAACGATGAACAGAGACTTTCTCGTATTTTCCCACTGACTATTACTTCACTGCGAGGAGGTAAAGTGACAGTTTCAGAGACTGTAACCCTATAACAACCAATCTGACCTTGTATCTGAAACTTTATCTCATGCCCTTGCATAGAGATAATTCCATTCGACATACTGATGTTTGCATTTTGTGACCTCAAGAAATCGAGACCTAATATTCCATCTACATTGATTTCTGCCACTACAGCGATGTTACTACATCTAAACCCATTCATCTGAATATCAAGCATTGTTTTACCCAAAACATGTAAGGTCTCACCGTTGGCAGTCAGTATGTCACGTTGGGATGGGCTCAGTGTAGTATTGGCCATTGTTTTGAATAACGTAGCCGATACAAGTGTAACAGTGGCACCTGTGTCTATCAAAAGGTTGGCTAAAACTCCATTTACACTAGCTTTGACATACATTCCAGCTTCTTGGGACAGTTTGTGCACGCCAACGGAATTTGGAGTATTGTCATTTTTGGCAGCTGCCCCTTTTGTTTCCCCGGCAGTATTTGATTCACTTTTAGCTTGACTCTTTGTGCTGGACTTGTTTGGGCAGTTTCGGCCGATATGGCCTACTTTGCCGCATGCAAAACATTTCATATTTGAATGATTAGTCCTTCTGTTTCCCCTATAATCAGCACGATTCTGTCTGTTGAAACGTGGGGGTGTTCTTGTCTCTTTTAGTGTCTTAACCTCTTTTTGCAAATCTGTTAATGCAGTTTGCATATTTTTCAAGAGGGAACTTAATTCGGACTCTACTCTGCTTTCATTAGATGTCGCTCTTAGATAACCCTGCCCTTCTTCTCTTTTTAATTCAGCTTTATTAAAAGCTTCAAGCTCCACGGCATGTCTGATGGCGTCATTTAAATTAATGGGCCTTGCTTGTTTAACCCTCAATCTCATATCACTACTAACCAAAGCATCAATAAATTGCTCCTTAGCAAGGGTTTCTCTTACATCGTTTGGAGCTGTAGGGTATGCAAGGTTTGCTAGACGTCTTATGTCTTGTCCTAGTTCAGGCAAAGTTTCTACTGCCCTCTGTCTCCTTTCCCTTAACTGCGTTCTGTACAGCTCAGTTTGGTTTGAGGGGGAAAATCTTTCTTCTAAAGACTTGACTAATTCCTTAAAATTTTGTCTATCTTGCTGGGGAAGGTTACCTAGTACCCCCTGTGCCTGGCCTCTTAAAGAAACAGCAAGATATAATCCTTTCTCTGTTTCAGACCAATTATTGATCTGAGCACAAGCATCAAAATGTGATTTGTAGTCAGGCCAAGGACCTTTGCCATCGTATGTTGCTGGCTTGACCGTGTTTTTATTGTAATTTCTGCTTTCTGTCCGAGAGTCAGCTTCGGGCGTTACTGATCTTTTCTGTATCTTAGCTTTTGCAGCCGGTCTTCTGTATGTAACAAAATCTTTAGGGGATTGCTTGTTGGGATCTGGATGTTTTAACTTTGCCCCAACACCAGTCTGTATAGTGTCCCAAGGGTTGGTTTCTTCATGACCGAATTCCGTAGGTCGCCCCAAAGCTATCCCTGAATCTGTTTGTCTGTCTAAAAACCCCTGACTATAAGGTGTAGAAGTAGGGATCTTGTTTTCAACCCTGTCATCTACACTGTATCTTTGCAGCTCTGCATTTAATATATCTATTTCTCTGCGTAGTTGTTCATGACTTACGCTTAAGTCGGGGTCATACAAATAGCCGGTATATTTACTGTCAGACATGTTTGGGTTTCAATAAAACAAACACACAATTTTTACCAATTTTATCAAACAAATAAACTGATTGCAAATGGGAAATCCCACCGCTGATCCACCAAACTGTAACGTGTAACCGGGCAAGACCTGTCAATTGTTCTATTTAATTATGGTTCGTACCGGTTTCCCGGGATTTCCCTGAAGCATGTACTTTATATAATTAATTTGTAAATTAAACTGTTTGATAAACCTACTCTTGTCCCGAACCTGTCTGGCCGAACCTGTTTCGCCAGACCTGTTTCTATTGAACTTGTCTCAGACCTGTTTCAGACAGTGTCTCAAGCTGTGACCAGTCCGTTTCCAGACATACAGCATAGAAACACTGCCAAACGTGTTAAACCCTTTTGTCGCGACCAACCTATAAGGCATACGACACCAGGCTGAACACGTTTGTACCTTAACCTAACCTAATTCGGTAAGTACCTTTCTCTTTGAAGCTCCTAGAGGTCTTCACCGTGGTCAATCTAACGAATGAATGACGACTTCCATTGATTTCGGCTTTATATATATACTAACAACGCGGACCGAGATGAGCGCACCCTATCTATTTTTAGCACATTACGATACCTTTGATTTCCTAGTAATCTCGACAATAAATATTACTTTTCTAGTTTATTTTATCACATATCATATTTATTTAACTTCTAGGAATCTTAGAATATTAATTCAACATTAATATCGGCATTTGTATTGTCTAAAACAGCGATATAGACTGTGTATGTGACAGCCCCATCTATGTTTCCAATGTAAACGTTCACTTAGCAACTTGTAGTATAGCGTTCATTTAAGGTGTTGATTTGCAACCAATTCGAAGTTAACCCGATATATATTGTAAAATTATTTACTTGGTTAAAACATGCTTCTACTATCTAATATTTGTTACAGTAGAAATGTATCCAATTAATTTTATGCAGCGAAAATGGTATGTTCCAATGGCTTTTCATGCCGAAAAATGAGGTTCAAAAAGGGGAGATAAATTTTTGCTAAAAATCTGGGGGTACTCACTTAAGGTGGTACCCAACACTTTCACTAAAATTAATTTGGCTCTTTAATTTTCATAAAATTTTGACAAAGTATTTACTTTGACCCATTGACAAAAATTTTAAAATTTCAAAACATTTAAACCAACCAATTCATCAGAAAAATTACACTGATTGTATAGCAGTTTGACAAACACTAATATTGATCATTGAAAAGCTTAATATTCCATTAACAACACAACGTTATTAAAACGTTTAGCTGATTTTACAGAGTTATCTCCCTGTAGTGTTAGGTACCACCTTAAATCGCTGAAATTAAGCTAGTTTGAAATTGTTTTATCTCATTTGTTTCGAAGAAGGAACCTCTGCGTTTAAAATTATTTATTATTTAATTTAATATTGACCAATGGGCAGCGAGTCTCACATTCATTTCAGCGCTAAATGTTATTTTATGAATTGGTACATTGTATCCTAAATCAAATGGTCGAATATGCAAAGGATAACTTCAATAAATTATTGCTTTGTGAATTGCGTGTTAAAGTTCCGCTTGGAAAAGGGAAAAGGGGGAGGGGTTTTTCATATAATATTATTTTCAAAGTCATAGGTGAAGGAATCCTAAAATTTGTATAATGAAGGTAGTTTTCTATCTTAAAAATATGACCTAAATTGCTGTCGGAATGCAGGAAATGTCATCTAATTTTTAGCTCACCTGGCCCGAAGGGCCAAGTGAGCTTTTCTCATCACTTGGCGTCCATCGTTGTCGTTAACATTTTACATTTTGAACTTCTCCTAGAGAACCACTGAATGGAATGAAACCAAACATGGCATGAATGAACCCTTATAAGGTGCTGACCAAGTGTTGTTACTTTGTAGCCGATCCATCATCCAAGATGGCCACCAGAGGGGGACTTAGTTTAACATAGGACCCTATGGGAAATGCATACAAATGACTTCTTTTAGAGAACCGTTGAATGGAATGAAACCAAACATGGTATGAATGTTCCTTACGAGGTGCTGACCAAGTGTTGTTACTTTGTAGCCGATCCATCATCCAAGATGGCCACCAGCGGGGAACTTAGTTTAACATAGAACCCTATGGGAAATGCATACAAATGACTTCTTTTAGTGACCCACCTAATGGAATGAAACCAAACATGGCATGAATATTCCTTATGAAGTGCTGACCAAGTGTTGTTACTTTGTAGCTGATCCATCATCCAAGATGGCCGCCAGCGGGGAACTTAGTTTAACATAGGACCCTATGGGAAATGCATACAAATGACTTCTTTTAGAGAACCACTGAATGGAATGTAACAAAACATAGCATGAATGTTCCTTATGAGGTGCTGACCCAGTGTTGTTACTTTGTTGCCGATCCATCATCCAAGATGTTTAGAAGTCTATCAGAAAATTGTAAAAAAAATTCTGAATGGTCACAACTTGACCACATATTCAAAAATAATAAGATGTCTTCAGTAGCTATTGTAAGATGACCTGTTTTTAATTTTAAATACTGTGTCAAATTAAACCAATCTTGGTCTCAATCATTATATAATTTTACATAATTTCCAAAATCACATTAGATACAGGTGAGCGACACAGGCTCTTGAGAGCCTCTAGTTTAAAATTTTCGTGGGGGGGGGAGGGGGGGGGGGGGCATGCCACCAGACCCCCCTAGCATGTTTTTGTGTCTTCTTACGACCCTCACCAGTGATTGTACTGACAGCATTCTAAAAATAGTGATGATAATTGAAAATACTGATAGACCACATAATGGGTAGGCAGGTCTGGGTAGATAGGATTTTTAGCTCACCTGGCCTAAAAGGCCATGTGAGCTTTTCTCATCACTTGGCGTCCGTCGTCGTCTGTCGTCGTCTGTCGTCCGGTGTCTGTCGTCTGTCATCGTTAACAATTTTTCAAACATCTTCTCCTCTGAAACTACAGAATGGATTTGGATAAAACTTAGCATGATTGTTCCTTAGGGTATCCTGCACAAAGTTTATGCTTCGATTTTTGATCCGTCAAAAAACATGGCCGCTGTTACTAAAAATAGAACATAGGGGTCAAACAACAGTTTTTCGCAAGTATCTCAAATATCATTAGGTTACGGCAAATTCTGCAGGTTGAAAGTGTTGAGCATGATGAGAGCTACCGGTGTGCTGATTTTCGTGAAAATCTGTCAACTGATGTTAGAGTTATTGCCCTTTTTTGACATTTTTGGCTTTTTTTTATGTTATTATTTCAAAATCTTCTCCTCTGAAACTACTGAATGGATTTGGATAAAACTTAGAATGATTGTTCCTTAGGGTATCCTGCACAAAGTTTATGCTTCGATTTTTGATCCGTCGAAAAACATGGCCACTGTTACTAAAAATAGAACATAGGGGTCAAACAACAGTTTTTCGCAAGTATCTCAAAAGTCATTAGGTTACGGCAAATTCTGGCAGGTTGAAAGTGTTCAGCATGATGAGAGCTACCTGTGTGCTGATTTTCGTGAAAATCTGTCAACTGATGTTAGAGTTATTGCCCTTTTTAGCTCACCTGACCCGAAGGGTCATGTGAGCTATTGCTATCACTTGGCGTCCGTCGTCCGTCCGTCCGTCGTCCGTCCGTCGTCCGTTAACTTTTTCAAACGTTAACTCCTCCAACACCATAAGTCCAACTGCAACCAAACTTGTACAGTTATTAATTGGTATGGGTGCTACAAATCTATTGTTTGGATTTTTGATTCGTATAAAAACATGGCCGTCATGGCTAAAAATAGAACATAGGGGTAAATCGCAGTTTTTTGCAAATAAGTCAGAAACGGTCACAGATATCAAAATTCTGGCATAGGGTAAAAGTGATCAGCACCTCAAGATCTACCTGCCCTGAAATTTTGAAGAAGATCCAACGACCCATGTAGGAGTTATTGCCCTTTTTCTGCATTTTTTCCAAATTTTGCACTTATTAAGCTCAATATCTTGGATACTATAAAGGAAATTTGAAAAATTTAAATTTCATATTGTTAGGCACACAAAGATCTACAAAATTTGTAACAAGATCGAAGTTGTAGGTTCGTTCCTTTTAGGAGTTATTTGACATTTTTGGCTTTTTAGCTCACCTGACCCGAAGGGTCATGTGAGCTATTGCCATCACTTGGCGTCCGTCGTCCGTCCGTCGTCCGTAAACTTTTTCAAACGTTAACTCCTCTGACACCATAAGACCAATTGCAACCAAACTTCGTACAGTTGTTTATTGGTATATGTGCTACAAAACTATCGTTTGGATTTTTGATTCGTATAAAAACATGGCCGCCATGGCTAAAAATAGAACATAGGGGTAAATTGCAGTTTTTTGCAAATAACTCAAAAACCATAACAGATATCAAAATTCTGGCATAGGGTAAAAGTGTTCAGCACCTCAAGATCTACCTGCCCTGAAATTTTGAAGAAGATCCAACGACCCATGTAGGAGTTATTGCCCTTTTTCTGCATTTTTTCCAAATTTTGCACTTATTAAGCTCAATATCTTGGATACTATAAAGGAAATTTGTAAAATTTAAATTTCATATTGTTAGGCACACAAAGATCTACAAAATTTGTAACAGGATCGAAGTTGTAGGTTCGTTCCTTTTAGGAGTTATTTGACATTTTTGGCTTTTTTTTATGTTATTATTTCAAAAATCTTCTTCTCTGAAACTACTATTCAAAATCAAATGAAACTTGGTAAGATTGTTCCTTAGGGTATCCTGCACAAAGTTTATGCTTCGATTTTTGATCCGTCGAAAAACATGGCCACTGTTACTAAAAATAGAACATAGGGGTCAAACAACAGTTTTTCGCAAATATCTCAAAAATCATTAGGTTACGGCAAATTCTGGCAAGTTGAAAGTGTTCAGCATGATGAGAGTTACCTGTGTGCTGATTTTCGTGAAAATCTGTCAACTGATGTTAGAGTTATTGCCCTTTTTTGACATTTTTGGCTTTTTTTTATGTTGTTATTTCAAAAATCTTCTTCTCTGAAACTACTATTCAAAATCAAATGAAACTTGGTAAGATTGTTCCTTAGGGTATCCTGCACAAAGTTTATGCTTCGATTTTTGATCCGTCGAAAAACATGGCCACTGTTACTAAAAATAGAACATAGGGGTCAAACAACAGTTTTGCGCAAATATCTCAAAAATCATTAGGTTACGGCAAATTCTGGCAGGTTGAAAGTGTTCAGCATGATGAGAGCTACCTCTGTGCTGATTTTCGTGAAAATCTGTCAACTGATGTTAGAGTTATTGCCCTTTTTTGAGATTTTTGGCTTTTTTTTATGTTATTGTTTCCAAAATCTTCTTCTCTGAAACTGCTGTTCAAAAATGAAACTTGGTAAGATTGTTCCTTAGGATATCCTGCACAAAGTTTATGCTTCGATTTTTGATCCGTCGAAAAACATGGCCACTGTTACTAAAAATAGAACATAGGGGTCAAACAACAGTTTTGCGCAAATATCTCAAAAATCATTAGGTTACGGCAAATTCTGGCAGGTTGAAAGTGTTCAGCATGATGAGAGCTACCTGTGTGCTGATTTTCGTGAGAAAATCTGTCAACTGATGTTAGAGTTATTGCCCTTT
This sequence comes from Mytilisepta virgata, assembly GCA_028015205.1. Lineage (NCBI taxonomy): Eukaryota > Metazoa > Mollusca > Bivalvia > Mytilida > Mytilidae > Mytilisepta > Mytilisepta virgata. The sequence goes on from CM051520.1 coordinate 48,571,227, forward strand.
TTTGACATTTTTGGCTTTTTTTTATGTTATTGTTTCAAAAATCTTCTTCTCTGAAACTACTATTCAAAATCAAATGAAACTTGGTAAGATTGTTCCTTAGGGTATCCTGCAAAAAGTTAATGCTTCGATTTTTGATTGGTCGAAAAACATGTCAGCCCTTACTAAAAATAGAACATAGGGGTCAAAATGCTGTTTTTTGCTATTTTTTCCTGAATTATAGAAAGAAAATGAAGATGAAAGCTACTTTCAAGGTAAACATGGTATCCCGAGTTGAATGGTGATGATGAAAGTTTGTTTTGGAGGGTCATTTTTAAAATGGCTGCCATTTTCCCGCCATTTTTTACACTTGCTCGGATTTCAACAATATTTGGTTTTTAAAGTAAACATGGTATCCTTAGTGAATGGTGATGATGAGATTTAGTTTATAGCGCATTGTTTGCCAGGTGAGCGATTCAGGCTCTTGAGAGCCTCTTGTTTTTATGTTATTATTTCAAAAATCTTCTTCTCTGAAACTACTATTCAAAATCCAATGAAACTTGGTAAGATTGTTCCTTAGGGTATCCTGCACAAAGTTTATGCTTTGATTTTTGATCCGTTGAAAAACATGGCCACTGTTACTAAAAATAGAACATAGGGGTCAAACAACAGTTTTTCGCAAATATCTCAAAAATCATTAGGTTACGGCAAATTCTGGCAAGTTGAAAGTGTTCAGCATGATGAGAGTTACCTGTGTGCTGATTTTCGTGAAAATCTGTCAACTGATGTTAGAGTTATTGCCCTTTTTTGACATTTTTGGCTTTTTTTTATGTTATTATTTCAAAAATCTTCTTCTCTGAAACTACTATTCAAAATCAAATGAAACTTGGTAAGATTGTTCCTTAGGATATCCTGCACAAAGTTTATGCTTCGATTTTTGATCCGTCGAAAAACATGGCCACTGTTACTAAAAATAGAACATAGGGGTCAAACAACAGTTTTGCGCAAATATCTCAAAAATCATTAGGTTACGGCAAATTCTGGCAGGTTGAAAGTGTTCAGCATGATGAGAGCTACCTGTGTGCTGATTTTCGTGAAAATCTGTCAACTGATGTTAGAGTTATTGCCCTTTTTTGAGATTTTTGGCTTTTTTTTATGTTATTGTTTCAAAAATCTTCTTCTCTGAAACTACTATTCAAAATCAAATGAGACTTGGTAAGATTGTTCCTTAGGGTATCCTGCAAAAAGTTAATGCTTCGATTTTTGATTGGTCGAAAAACATGTCCGCCCTTACTAAAAATAAAACATAGGGGTCAAAATGCTGTTTTTTGCTATTTTTTCCTGAATTATAGAAAGAAAATGAAGATGAAAGCTACTTTCAAGGTAAACATGGTATCCCGAGTTGAATGGTGATGATGAAAGTTTGTTTTGGAGGGTCATTTTTAAAATGGCTGCCATTTTCCCGCCATTTTTTACACTTGCTCGGATTTCAACAATATTTGGTTTTTAAAGTAAACATGGTATCCTTAGTGAATGGTGATGATGAGATTTAGTTTATAGCGCATTGTTTGCCAGGTGAGCGATTCAGGCTCTTGAGAGCCTCTTGTTTGACATTTTTGGCTTTTTTTATGTTATTATTTCAAAAATCTTCTCCTCTGAAACTACTGAATGGATTTGGATAAAACTTAACATGATTGTTCCTTAGGGTATCCTGCACAAAGTTTATGCTTCGATTTTTGATCCGTCAAAAAACATGGCCACTGTTACTAAAAATAGAACATAGGGGTCAATCAACAGTTTTTCGCAACTATCTCAAAAATCATAAGGTTATGGCAAATTCTGGCAGGTTGAAAGTGTTCAGCATGATGAGAGCTACCTGTGTGCTTATTTTCGTGAAAATCTGTCAACTGATGTTAGAGTTATTGCCCTTTTTTGACATTTTTGGCTTTTTTTTATGTTATTATTTCAAAAATCTTCTTCTCTGAAACTACTATTCAAAATCAAATGAAACTTGGTATGATTGTTCCTTAGGGTATCCTGCAAAAAGTTAATGCTTGGATTTCTGATTGGTCGAAAAACATGTCCGCCCTTACTAAAAATAGAACATAGGGGTCAAAATGCTGTTTTTTGCTATTTTTTTCTGAATTATAGAAATAAAATGAAGATGAAAGCTACCTTCAAGGCAAACATGGTATCCCGAGTTGAATGGTGATGATGAAAGTTTGTTTTGGACGGCCATTTTTAAAATGGCTGCCATTTTCCCGCCATTTTTAACACTTGCTCGGATTTCAACAATATTTGGTTTTTAAAGTAAACATGGTATCCTTAGTGAATGGTGATGATGAGAATGTTGTATAACAATGATTAAACTTCATAATATGTGAGCTTTTAATTGCCATCACTTGGCGTCTGTCATCATCGTTGTTAACAAATTTTCAAACATCTTCTCCTCTGAAACTACTAGGGGGATTTGGATTAAACTTAGCATGATTGTTCCTGCAATATTTCCTTTTCAAGTACAATAAAAAGCCTTAACCCACAATTTTTACATAACTTCTTTCAAACATTTTAAAAACGAAGACAACATATAGACCAAAAGATTTATACTTGTATTTGAAGATGAATTAAAGCTTGTATTTTGTATTGTGAATCATTAGATTGACCATGACTGTATCTTAATCAAGCGTAGGGAGAACTCATGCCCATTTCTTTCCAGAGGTTCTTGAAAGGCTTTTAAAGGTATTTTCAGCATTTTACGTGACCTTTAATACTCAGTTTAATTTACAACAAACATTAATATATTAATTTAGTTTATAGTGCATTGTTTGCCAGGTGAGCGATTCAGGCTCTTGAGAGCCTCTTGTTTAGCTCACCTGTTCTGTGAGCTTTTGTCATCACTTGGCGTCCGTCAACTTTTACATGTTCATCTTCTCCTCTGAAACCCCTGGACCTATTGAACTGAAACTTGGCCAGAAGCTCTTATGGAAGGTCCTTTACAAAGTTTGCATAAATCATCCCGTCCTTGAAACAAAATGGCCGCCTTTAGCATTTTCATGTTTTGATTGGTGGAAATCTAAAACTCTCTTCTCCTCTGAAATCATAATGCCAAATGAACTGATTTTTGGTATGGAGCATCTATGGAAGGCCCTTTACAAAGTTGGCATAAATCATCCTGATCCGTGAAACAAAATGGCCGCCATTAGCATTTACATGTTTTGATTGGTCCAAATCTAAAACTTTCTTCTCCTCTAAAATCATAATGCCAAATGAACTGATTTTTGGTATGGAGCATCTATGGAAGATCCTTTACAAAGTTTGCATAAATCATCCTGGTCCGTGAAACAAAATGGCCGCCATTAGCATTTAAATGTTTTGATTGGTCCAAATCTAAAACTTTCTTCTCCTCTAAAATCATAATGCCAAATGAACTGATTTTTGGTATGGAGCATCTATGGAAGATCCTTTACAAAGTTTGCATAAATCATCCCGGTCCGTGAAATAAAATGGCTGCCATTAGCATTTACATGTTCTGGTTGGTTCAAATTTAAAACTTCTGCTCTGAAACCGTAAAGGCAAATGAACTGATTTTTGGTATGGAGCATCTATGGAAATCCATGAGCATTTATTTGTTCTGATTGGTCGAAATTTAAAACTTCTGCTCTGAAACCATTAAGCCAAATGAACAGATTTTTGGCATGGAGCATCTATGGAAGGCTCTTTACAAAATTTGCATAAATCATCTTGGTCCGTGAAACAAAATGGCCGCCATAAGCATTTACATGTTCTGATTGGTCGAAATGTAAAATTTCTTCTCCTCTGAAACCGTTTGGCCAATGAACTTGTACTTGGTATGAAGCATTTATAGAAGATCATTTACGAAGATCATTTACGAAGTTTCCAGAAATCAGTCTAGTCCATCAAATCAAATCAAAAGTCTCCTCTGAAACCGTTTGGCCAATGAACTTATACTTGGTATGAAGCATTTATAGAAGATCATTTACAAAGTTTCCAGAAATCAATCTAGTCCATCAAATCAAATCAAAAGTTTGTGACTGCAAGGTGAGCGATACAGGCTCAGCCCACTGTGCCTCTTTTTGAGATTTAAGTCCATTTCTAAGCAACTGTACTACATTTTTAGCTTACCTGGCCCGAAGGGCCAAGTGAGCTTTTCTCATCACTTGGCGTCCGCCGTCGTCCGGCGTTGTCGTTAACATTTTACATTTTGAACTTCTCCTAGAAAACCACTGAATGGAATGAAACCAAACATGGCATGAATGTACCTTATGAGGTGCTGACCAAGTGTTGTTACTTTGTAGCCGATCCATCATCCAAGATGGCCGCCAGCGGGGAACTTAGTTTAACATAGGACCCTATGGGAAATGCATACAAATGACTTCTTTTAGAGAACCACTGAATGGAATGAAACTAAATCTTGCATGAATGAACCCTTATAAGGTGCTGACCAAGTGTTGTTACTCTGTAGCCGATCCATCATCCAAGATGGCCGCCAGAGGGGGACTTAGTTTAACATAGGACCCTATGGGAAATGCATACAGATGACTTCTTTTAGAGAACCATTGAATGGAATGAAACCAAACATGGCATGAATGTTCCCTATGAGGTGCTGACCAAGAATTGTTACTTAGTAGCCGATCCATCATCCAAGATGGCCACCAGCGGGGGACTTAGTTTAACATAGAACCCTATGGGAAATGCATACAAATGACTTCTTTTAGTGACCCACTGAATGGAATGAAACAAAACATGGCATGAATATTCCTTATGAGGTGCTGACCAAGTGTTGTTACTTTGTAGCTGATCCATCATCCAAGATGGCCGCCATCGGGGGACTAAGTTTAACATTGGACCCTATGGGAAATGCATACAAATGACTTCTTTTAGAGAACCACTGAATGGAATGTAACAAAACATAGCATGAATGTTCCTTATGAGGTGCTGACCAAGAGTTGTTACTTTGTTGCCGATCCATCATCCAAGATGGCCGCCAGCGGGGGACTAAGTTTAAAATTGGACCCTATGGGAAATGCATACAAATGACTTCTTTTAGAGAACCACTGAGGCCAAATGGAACCAAACTTGGCCAAAAGCATCATTAGGGTATCTAGTTTAAAAAATTTGTCCGGTGACCCTGCCTGCCAACCAACATGGCCAACATAGCTAAAAATAGAACATAGGGGTAAACTGTAGTTTTTGGCTTATGTCTCAAAAACTAAAGCATTTAGAGCAAAACTGACATGGGGTAAAAATCTTCATCAGGTCAAGATCTACTTGCCATGAAATTTTCAGACGAATCGGTCAACTGTTAGTTGGGTTATTGCCCCTGAATTCTTAATGTTGAGGAAATTTTGCAGTTTTAGGTTATTATCTTGAATATTATTATAGATAAAGGTAAACTGTAAACAGCAAAAATGTTCTACAAAGTAAGATCTACAAATAAGCCAACATGACCAACATCATTGATTGACCCCTTATAGGAGTTTTTGCCCTTTAAAGACGGCATCCAGCATAAACTTTCCTTTAAAGATCTTTTCCTCTCAAACCACTGGGCCAATTGGCACCAAACTTTGGTGGAATGGTCCTTGGGGGGTCCCTGTTGTGATGTTGAATTATCTTTGTGGAATAAATCATAACGAAGATAGTTAACACTTACTATATTTATTCACAGAATCGTACAATCGTGTCATCTCTCCTTTACCTCTAAATTGCCCCAAAAAATTTTTACAATTCAAATTCGCTTTATATACTAAAACGTTTCTCCGTTAACTCAGGTGCACGAAATCACATTGTTCATTAAACAATAGAAACACAATTCGTTAACTCCGGTGCATGAAATTACATTGTTCATTTAAACAATAGAAATACAATGAAAGGAGTATATTATACAATAAACGGAGATACATTATATAACTTTATATACGGAGTAAAATTACTATTAATGGAACATACAAATAATGGAGTCTATTTAAATCAAAGCTAAAGTCCATAATATTTAGCAATTCATGACAGTCCCCATCCAAAATTGTGTCCGGTATTCTCGACTTCCAACCGACATGGCTGCTGTTACTAAAAATAGAAAAAGGGGGAACGAATTTCAAAAATCTTCTATGAAACTGAAAGGCCAATTGGAATCAAACTTGGCAGTAATGGTCCTTAGGAGGTTCTCTTTCAGAAGTATGTCCGCTGACCTGGACTGTTAACCATGATGGCTGCTACAGCCGAACTTAGTTTAACATAGGGCCCTATGGGAAAATTCATTGAAAAATCTTCTTGTCTTAAACCACTTGACCAATTGGAACCAGACTTGGCATCAATGGTCCTTAGATGATCCTCTTTCAGAATTATGTCCGATGACCTGGACTGACAACCAATATGGCCGCCACAACCGAACTTAGTTTAACATAGGGCCCTATGGGAAATTCCTTGAAAGGTCTTCTTGTTTAAAACAACTTGACCAATTGAAACCAGACTTGGCAGCAATCATATGGTCCTTAGGAGGTCCTCTTTCAAAAATTTGTCGGATTTTATGGACTGTGAACCAAGATGGCCGCCACAGCTGAACTTAGTTTAACATAGAACCCTATGGGAAATTCACTCAAAAATCTTCTTGTCTGAAACTACTAAGCCAATTAGAACTAGATTTGGTAGCAATGGTCCTTAGATGGTCCTCTTTCAGAATTGTGTCTGATGACCCAGACTTTGAACCAAGATGGCCGCCACAGCTGAACTTAGTTTAACATAGGGCCCTATGGGAAAATTCATTGAAAAATCTTCTTTTCTGAAACCACTTGACAGATTGGAGCCAGACTTGGCAGCAATGGTTCTTAGGAGGTCCTCTTTCAGAAATGTGTCCAATTTCGTGGACTGTCAACCAAGATGGCCGCCAAAGCCAAACTTTGTTTAACTCAGGACCCTATGGGAAATTCACTCAAAAATCTTTTCGTCTGAAACTACTGATCCCATTTGAACTGAACTTGGCAGCATTGGTCCTTGGATGGTCCTCTTTCAGAATGATGTCATTTAACCTGGATTGTCAACCAAAATGGCCACCACGGCCAAACTTAGTTAAATATAGGATCCTATGGGAAAATTCATTTAAAAATCTTCTTGTCTGAAACCAATTAGCCAGTTGGAACAAGACTTAGCTGTAATGGTCCTTAGATGTTTCTCTTTTTAAAAAATTTGTCCATTGACCTGGACTGTCAACCAAGATGGCTGCCACAGCTGAACTTAGTTTAACATAGAACTCTATAGAAAAACCAGCCAAATTGACTGCAACACTTAAATTTTTATAGTCCTGCTCAAGGTGAAAAGTTAAATCCAGGTGAGCGATACAGGCTCTTGAGAGCCTCTAGTTAATTAGACCCACAGTATTTGGTTGATAGAAATTCTTACCTTTGACCTCTATTTCATGCTTGACTGACTTGTTTCAGGTTTTGGAGAATGACTCATCACATTTTCGTGTTTAAATCCGTTAACTCTATTTCTCAGGAACTCAGAAACCTTTAGCCACCAAATTTGATTTATTGGTAGTTCTTGATGACACCTGTCTGCAGACCTTGACCTTGATTTCATGTCGGAGTGACTTGTATCACATTTTCATGATTAAATCCACTTCTCAGCAACTGTAATACCTAGAGCCAACATATTTGATCTATTGATAGTTCTTGATGGGTACATGACAGTCTGGCACATGTTTACAGACCTTGACCTCAATGTCATGGTTGAGTTAATTGTCATATTTTCTCACCAACTGTAAGCCCACCATATTTCGTCAATAGATAGTTCTTGGTGATAGATTGACACCAATCAACCGACCGTGTCCTCAAGTTTATGCTGAATAACTTCCATCATATTTATACCCCCCGCAAACAAAGTTTGGGGGGGTATATAGGAATCACCTTGTCTGTCCGTCTGTCCATATATCTTGTAAGCGCAACTCCTCCTAGACCAATCAATGAATTTCAACGAAACTGTACAGAAAGGAAGTACATCATCCAAAGATGTGCATGAAGAAAAATCTTTGCTTTCCGATATCACACAAGGGAGATAATTGGACTTCTATTTTTTTTGGCTCATACATTATATATGAACCTCGTAAGCGCAACTCCTCCTAGACCGCTCAATGGATTTCAACGAAACTTTACAGAAAGGAACTACAGCATCCAAAGATGTGCATGAAGAAAAATCTTTGCTTTCTGATATCACACAAGGGAGATAATTCGACTTGTATTTTTTTTTGGCTTATACATTATGTGAACCTCGTAAGCGCAACTCCTCCTAGACCACTCAATGGATTTCAACGAAACTGTACACAAAGGAAGTACATCATCCAAAGATGTGCATGAAGGAAAATCTTTGCTTTCCGATATTACACAAGGGAGATAATTGGACTTCTATTTTATAACTAATACTCTTAATTCTAGATCTGTATTGGTATATGTTTCAGGTTCAATTTGAAAAAAAAATAACAATTTTTGCTGTACCTATACTTCCCAAGTTACATCAGCCATTCGAAACATGAACAGATATATCATGTTTTGGAGTAGTAAAGGCAACCATGAGTATGCTTAAATTGATGCAAATATCTTATGAAACTTTACCCTGGGCAAGGCAAAGCGGGGGGTATCCTTTGTGAGCTTTGCTCACACTACATCTAGTTTTTACTATGAAGTCCATTTTAAGCATTCATAATACCTAGACCCACATATATCTATAGACAGTTCTTGTTGGGTATATGCCAGTCTGACACCTGTTAACAAACTTTGGCTTAAACGTCATGCTTCAGTGCATTTCTCGTAAACCTGTCCTATTTGGTCCATAGATATTTCTATAGATGACAGTCTAACATAGATCCGTCATCTCACCTTGACCTGAATTTTATGCTTCAGTGACTTGCTATTCCTTTTTAGCTCACCTGACCCGAAGGGTCATGTGAGCTATTGCCATCACTTGGCGTCCGTCGTCCGTCCGTCCGTCCGTCGTCCGTCCGTCGTCCGTAAACTTTTTCAAACGTTAACTCCTCTGACACCATAAGACCAATTGCAACCAAACTTCGTACAGTTGTTTATTGGTATATGTGCTACAAAACTATCGTTTGGATTTTTGATTCGTATAAAAACATGGCCGCCATGGCTAAAAATAGAACATAGGGGTAAATTGCAGTTTTTTGCAAATAACTCAAAAACCATAACAGATATCAAAATTCTGGCATAGGGTAAAAGTGTTCAGCACCTCAAGATCTACCTGCCCTGAAATTTTGAAGAAGATCCAACGACCCATGTAGGAGTTATTGCCCTTTTTCTGCATTTTTTCCAAATTTTGCACTTATTAAGCTCAATATCTTGGATACTATAAAGGAAATTTGTAAAATTTAAATTTCATATTGTTAGGCACACAAAGATCTACAAAATTTGTAACAGGATCGAAGTTGTAGGTTCGTTCCTTTTAGGAGTTATTTGACATTTTTGGCTTTTTTTTATGTTATTATTTCAAAAATCTTCTTCTCTGAAACTACTATTCAAAATCAAATGAAACTTGGTAAGATTGTTCCTTAGGGTATCCTGCACAAAGTTTATGCTTCGATTTTTGATCCGTCGAAAAACATGGCCACTGTTACTAAAAATAGAACATAGGGGTCAAACAACAGTTTTTCGCAAATATCTCAAAAATCATTAGGTTACGGCAAATTCTGGCAAGTTGAAAGTGTTCAGCATGATGAGAGTTACCTGTGTGCTGATTTTCGTGAAAATCTGTCAACTGATGTTAGAGTTATTGCCCTTTTTTGAGATTTTTGGCTTTTTTTTATGTTATTGTTTCCAAAATCTTCTTCTCTGAAACTGCTATTCAAAATCAAATGAAACTTGGGAAGATTGTTCCTTAGGATATCCTGCACAAAGTTTATGCTTCGATTTTTGATCCGTCGAAAAACATGGCCACTGTTACTAAAAATAGAACATAGGGGTCAAACAACAGTTTTGCGCAAATATCTCAAAAATCATTAGGTTACGGCAAATTCTGGCAGGTTGAAAGTGTTCAGCATGATGAGAGCTACCTGTGTGCTGATTTTCGTGAGAAAATCTGTTAACTGATGTTAGAGTTATTGCCCTTTTTTGAGATTTTTGGCTTTTTTTTATGTTATTGTTTCAAAAATCTTCTTCTCTGAAACTACTATTCAAAATCAAATGAAACTTGGTAAGATTGTTCCTTAGGGTATCCTGCAAAAAGTTAATGCTTCGATTTTTGATTGGTCGAAAAACATGTCCGCCCTTACTAAAAATAGAACATAGGGGTCAAAATGCTGTTTTTTGCTATTTTTTCCTGAATTATAGAAAGAAAATGAAGATGAAAGCTACTTTCAAGGTAAACATGGTATCCCGAGTTGAATGGTGATGATGAAAGTTTGTTTTGGAGGGTCATTTTTAAAATGGCTGCCATTTTCCCGCCATTTTTTACACTTGCTCGGATTTCAACAATATTTGGTTTTTAAAGTAAACATGGTATCCTTAGTGAATGGTGATGATGAGATTTAGTTTATAGCGCATTGTTTGCCAGGTGAGCGATTCAGGCTCTTGAGAGCCTCTTGTTCTTGATTAAGTGTATTTCTCATCAAAAGATACCAGTCTGACACCATGAACTTTGATCTTTATTTTCATGCTTGAGTAACTTGTGTCACATTTTTGTGATTTAGGCTTGATTGACATGCATCAAAAATCATTCTTCAAAGATCTTCTCTGAAATCACTGAACCAATTACAGCCATACTTTGGCTAAATGATCCATAGGGTATCTAGAATAAAGTTTGTTTCATTTTCTTGTCCGTCGAGAATCATGGCTGCCATGGCTTGAAATAGAAGATAGGAGGTAAACTACAATTTTTGGCTTATATCTCAAAAACTAAAGCATTTAGAGGAAAACTGACATGGGAAAAAATGTTCATCAGTTCAAGATCTACCTGTCATGAAATTTTGACACGAATCGATCAACTGTTTGTTGGGTTATTTCCCCTAAATTGTTAATTTCAAGGAAATTTTGCAGTTTTAGTTTATCTTGAATATTATTATAGATACAGACAAACTGTAAGGCCACTTTTTTTTTATTAGTTGGTTTACGGGATTCTTCTAAAAAAAGGAAGGGTAGGAGGTCAAAAAAAAAATAAAAATAAAAATAATGAAAAAGGATAGGGTAGGAGGTCGAAAAAAAAATAACAAATAAAAATTGGAATTAATACTGTTTTTTTTAACCAAAAATCGAGAAACAAACAATGACATTACTCTATAGTATAATACTAACCATGTATGCAGATCGTTTCATGAACTGGTATTAATTCTTGCTGTTTTAATTAATGTGTTACAAGGAGTCCAATGTCAATGTAGATTGATGAAAGCAGATACATATATATGTCTCTGATGAAAGGGAAGTGTGTTTTCCAATTGCATTTCTTTTTGTTCTGTGTATTTATTTATCAAATTTAAATCAGGGAGTGACAAAATTCCTCATATCATAATACAATCTTATTGAGGAAATACCATGCTCTCTGCATATAAACATACAATTTTTGTCCTTTTTATGCCATTTTACACTGCTAAGTATTAACTTATATCTCGAAGTGTCCTGTGATTGTCCCTTTTTATAAATGTTGAAGTGATATTGTCAGGCATTCTATGACAGTAATACATGTGTATAATATGACGCAGGTTTTTTCAAAAGTGATGATTTTCTAAAAATTGTTTAACATTTCACAGTGGTATCATACTTTAACTTTGTTCATAAACCTGTTCATTTACTTTTGACCTCAATTATTTATCCCTTATAATTTTTATTAACTATATATTTGCATTCAGGTATCACAGATCAAATTTATTCGTTTATTGTGTGTTAATTTACATTTTTAGCTCACCTGACCCAAAGGGTCAAGTGAGCTTTTCTCATCACTTGGCGTCCGTCGTCCGTCGTCGTCCGTCGTCGTCGTCTGTTAACTTTTACAAAAATCTTCTCCTCTGAAACTACTGGGCCAAATTGAACCAAACTTGGCCACAAGCATCATTAGGGTATCTAGTTTAAAAAATGTGTCCGATGACCCCACCTGTCAACCAACATGGCCGACATGGCTAAAAATAGAACATAGGGGTAAACTGCAGTTTTTGTCTTATATCTCAAAAACTAAAGCAATTAGAGCAAAACTGACATGGGGTAAAAATGTTCATCAGGTCAAGATCTACCTGTCATGAAATTTTCAGACGAATCGGTCAACCCTTTATTGGGTTATTGCCCCTGAATTTTTAATTTTAAGGAAATTTTGCAGTTTTAGGTTATTATCTTGAATATTATTATAGATAAAGACAAATTGTAAACAGCAGAAATGTTCAACAAAGTAAGATCTACAAATAAGTCAACATGACCAAAATCGTTGATTGACCCCTTATAGGAGTTTTTGCCCTTTAAAGACGGCATTCAGCGTAAACTTTGCTTTTAAGATCTTTTCCTCTCAAACCACTGAGCCAATTGAGACCAGACTTTGGTGGAATGGTCCTTGGCTGGCCCCCTTCCAAACTTATGTCTGGCATCCCCGACTTCCATGGCTGCTGTTACTAAAAATAGAAAAAAAAGGGGGGGGGGGGGGTGAATTTCAAAAACCTTCTTATATGAAACTACAAGGCCAGTTGGAACCAAAGTTGGCAGTAATGGTTTTTAGGAAGTTCTCTTTCAGAAATATGTCCAATGACCTGGACTGTTAACCAAGATGGCCGCCACAGCCGAACTTTGTTTAACATAGGGCCCTATGGGAAAATTCATTGAAAAATATTCTTGCCTTAAACCACTTGACCAATTGGAACCAGACTTGTCAGCAATGGTCCTTAGATGGTCCTCTTAGAGAGGTGTGTCTGATGACCCGGACTGTGAACCAAGATGGCCGCCACAGCTGAACTTAGTTTAACATAGGCCCTATAGGAAAATTCATTGAAAAATTGTGTTGTCTGAAACCACTTGACATATTGGAGCAGGACTTGGCGGCATTGGTCCTTAGGAGGTCCTTTTTCAGAAATGTGTCAAATTTCGTGGACTGTAAACCAAGATGGCCGCCACAGCAGAACTTAGTTTAACATAGGACCCTATGGGAAATTCACTCAAAAATCTTCTCGTCTGAAACCACTAAGTCAATTAGAATTAGACTTGGTAGCAATGGGTCCTTAGATGGTCCTCTTTCAGAATTTTTGTGCGACGACCCAGACTGTCAACCAAGATGGCCGCCACAGCAGAACTTAGTTTAACATAGGGCCCTATGGAAAAATTAATTGAAAAATCTTCTTGTCTGAAACCACTTGACATATTGGAGCCAGACTTGGCAGCATTGGTCCTTAGGAGATCCTCTTTCAGAAATATGTCCGATCACGTGGATTGTCAACCAAGATGGCTGCCACACCGAACTTTGTTAAATATTGGACCCTATAGAAAAATTCAGTTAAAAATCTTCTTGTCTGAAACCGCTTAGCCAGTTGGAACAAGACTTAGCAGAAATGGTCCTTAGATGGTTCTCTTTTAGAAATGTATCCGTTGACCTGGACTAAACCAAGATGGCTGCCACAGCTGAAATTAGTTTAACACAGAATCCTATAGAAAAACCAGCCAAATTGACTGCAACACTTAAATTTTTAGGTCTGCTCAAGGTGAAAAGTTAAATCCAGGTGAGCGATACAGGCTCTTGAGAGCCTCTAGTTTGATTGAGTTAAGCCTTCCAATTGATATTTTATAGTGTGTCTTTCTATGTTGTGATGTTATACTATTGTTTCAGAAAAGGGAGAAGGTTTGGTACCATTAAAAACGTTTAATCCCGCTGCAATTGATTGCACCTGTCTGAAGTCAGGAATCTGATGTACAGTAGTTGTCGTTTGTTTATGTAGTTCATACATGTTTCTTGTTTCTCGGTTTTATATAGATTAGACGGTTGGTTTTCCTGTTTGAATGGTTTTACACTAGTAACTTTTGGGGCCCTTTATAGCTTGCTGTTCGGTCTGAGCCAATGCTCCGTGTTGAAGGCCGTAGCTTGACCTAAATGGTTTACTTTTATAAATTGTTACTTGAATGGAGAGTTGTCTCATTGGCACTCATACCACATCTTCCTATATGATATAGCTGATTTTGATGAGTCCCAGGACTCATCGCCACTTTTTTAACGTACACTCCTGCATGATTTTGACCATGGTAGGCCTATTGTACTATTGTTAAAGTTTAATTAAAATCATGTGCTGCCTTAACATACTGACGAATATAATTTGAAATTTAAAAAAAAAAAAAAAAAAAAAAAAAATGGACTTATGCAGTGGTGCTCTGGACTTGGACGAAAATTTCTGTTACAGATATGAGCAAAAATCTTTGCACCTTTTGACACATCTTATTTATTATTGCCATTTTATTTTGTAATATTTATTTATCTATAATCCTTACTATTATTTTTTCTCAAACATACTCTTAAAATCCTCCAATTGACATTGTTAATGATCAATAGTGACAAAATTTCCATTTGTGCATAGATATGTCAAAATCCGCTAAATTTATTTTTAAATGAGGTCTACATATTGTTACCGGTTGTAATAAACACTGTGGCCAATGAAAAATTACGAGAATTCCGATTGCCGCCATTTTTAGCTTACTTTTTGTCGTTTCTTTCCCTTCCCCCCTTTGATCTCCAAGAAAACAAAAAAATGGCGGCTCGAGATTTTTAATGAAAATAACGGTCTCCAGACACAGCTGATTTGACCTACATATGTCCCAGGGACGCATGAGTTTGAAGGATGACGCGTCCAGTCCAATTTTAGCGCGTCCAGGACGCATGTACGCGCCTTAGTGAGAACCCTGCTATATCTATCTGATCTCCATTTTCAACTGGTTCCTTTTCACCGCATTAGATCATGATGAAACGGGGAACCGCATGGGATTTTCAAAATCCACTCCGAGGGTATTCCGACTGGAGGAAGAAAGGCCAATCTTTTTTATTATGTTTTTATTTTTATTTGTACTTCTTCAAACAGAAAAGGGTCGGCGGTATTAAAAAAAATCTTCAAAAATCGGTTTTTTTAGGGTTAGGTTGCTAAGCAACCAAAACCCTTATGCCGTCGGTCGTTTGGTTAGACAATGAAGGAAACTTTGGAAATCTGGTGTTTTGTGGAAAAAGTTGGACCAGAAGTTTTTGAAACTATGTTTTTATGAGTAAATATGCAAGCTTATCTAGGATTGAAGCTTAAGCAAGGCTAGTTAAGCAGCTTTTTATCTCGATGTTGGGATATGACACATGCGCAAAGAAACGAATTTCTTTCCGAATTACGATTATGTTTATATTGGAATATCATATAAGAAAATAAACATTCCGCGGTAAAATAGTCCTAATATTTGTTGTTGCTGTTGTAGTTGTTTTTTAATAGAAATGTAACTGAAACACACCGAGAAGTGTAATTGTCCAGTTATTTAATAAAGGATGTGTGTTTTATTGACGATTTCCTTTTTGTTTTGAAAGCCGTGTAAAGTATTCGCGCCTTTTAAAATGTACCAGATATCGGCGTAAGGATTTTGAATGTTTACTGTGACATTTGCACGGATATTTTCGACTCCGATCTTATTTTCAAAAGATTTCAAAGGTAAGTTCCATTTTTGTTGTGAACGTGATTGTTAACTTATACAGAACATATTTTGCACATTATTTGCTTATTCTTCTTGTAATTCAGATGGTATTTTGTGTATTTGATTAACCTTTTGACCTGATCATCGTGACTTCATTTTGTCAAACCTGTTGGTCAGTGATAGAATTGCATACAGGTTATTTGAAATGCCGACAACTTGCACATTAAGGTTGAAAAACACTGTTTATCATTAATTTAGAAAACGGTATTATCGGAGGTATAATGGGTTTATTTTAATTGAAAGCTTGAATGTTTACGTTCTGATCTACCTGTGAGTGTCAATGTAGTGTAAATAGAAATGACCCCCTTCTACAATTGTCCAAACTTTGTCTTTTTATATAACCTTAATAACTTGAAGACCTTTGATTTCTGTTTATTTTAATTCATCAAATCATTATTATGCGTTTGTCTTTTTAAAAATATTCAATTTAGAGTGATAATTCAAGAAGCGTTAGCCGACTCGTGCTTTCTTTGATTGATTAGTGCATATTTATGTACAGACATGCGCAGTAAAGTTGAGTAGTAGAACCTTCAGCTCAGATACACTGTGTTGCGAAAATATAAGTTTTAAAAAAAAGACTGTGGACTAGTTGATTATATTTTATAGAATTTTATTCTGGTATGTAATTATTTGTTACACTACGGGTTAATTTTAAACTTTGGGATCGATACTTGCACATGCGCTTATATACTGTTCACAAAATTTGCATGTATTTAATATCCATCATACCATGTGCCAAGTTTGTCTTAAATACTTACAGACCTGTGACTACTGTTTATTTTATTTCGGAAAATCATTCTTATGTGCTTGTCTTTTAAAAAAAATCAATTTAGAGTGATAATTTATGAAGCGTAAGCTGACTCGTGCTTTATTTGATTGATTAGTGCTGATTCAATACGGACATGCGCAGTAAAGTGTAAAAACATTGTCATTGGTATTGACTGTTGAGCTGCCCAGGTCGTATTATTTTATACATTGTGAATAGATACCCATTTTATTTGAGACTGCCGACTTAAGTTGATGATATTTTAGAAAATTTGATCTTTATCAGGTATTTTATTACTGTCATAGTCATAGGTTGTGTTTAACAAACATAGAACTAGAACACATGCGCAAAAAATATAAACAATTCGTCATTTTTGTCAAATCTTCATTTGTACATTGGTA
The DNA here is from genome assembly GCA_028015205.1 of Mytilisepta virgata. Classification (NCBI taxonomy): domain Eukaryota; kingdom Metazoa; phylum Mollusca; class Bivalvia; order Mytilida; family Mytilidae; genus Mytilisepta; species Mytilisepta virgata. The sequence goes on from CM051520.1 coordinate 48,588,062, forward strand.
TGGACTGATTTAGAATGCAATAATGTTGTTACTTGTTTCGATAATGCATTAAATGTGCAAATTGACATTAAAACCACAGAGTTTTTTGGTAAATTTGTTCTGTTCGTTATTGATTGATTGCGTTTCCCTGCACATGTGCATTCAGATATAAACAAATCTTTCCATTTCCCACGTGTAAAATCGCAAAAGGTAATTTGTTAGTTATGTATGTGTGTGCATAACAATTATTTTATAAACAATACTGGACCAATGAATACACTAAAAGGGCAACCCATTTATGTTATATTTTTTTGTTGTTTTTTAAAAATCATTTTTAGGGTTAGGTTGCTAAGCAACCAAAACCCTTATGCCGTCGGTCGTTTGATTGGACAATGAAGGAAACTTTGGAAATCTGGTGTTTTGTGGAAAAAGTTGGACCAGTAGTTTTTGAAACTATGTTTTTATGAGTAAATATGCAAGCTTATCTAGGATTGAAGCTTAAGCAAGGCTAGTTAAGCAGCTTTTTATTTCGATTTTGAGATGACACATGCGCAAAGAAACCTCCATATTTTCTGAATTACGACTATGTTTATATTTGAATATCATAAGAAAATAAACATTCCGCGGTAAAATAGTCCTAATATTTGTTGTTGCTGTTGTAGTTGTTTTTTAATAGAAATGTAACTGAAACACACCGAGAAGTGTAATTGTCCAGTTATTTAATAAAAGATGTGTGTTTTATTGACGATTTCCTTTTTGTTTTGAAAGCCGTATAAAGTATTCGCGCCTTTTAAAATGTACAATGCTATCGGCGTAAGGATTTTGAATGTTTACATTTGCACGGATATCTTGGGAAGGATTACAATCAGGTTTATTTTCAAAAGATTTCAAAGGTAAGTTCCATTTTTGTTGTGAACGTGATTGTTAACTTATACAGAACATATTTTGCACATTATTTGCTTATTCTTCTTGTAATTCAGATGGTATTTTGTGTATTTGATTAACCTTTTGACCTGATCATCGTGACTTCATTTTGTCAAACCTGTTGGTCAGTGATAGAATTGCATACAGGTTATTTGAAATGCCGACAACTTGCACATTAAGATTGAAAAACAATGTGTTTATCATTAATTTAGAAAACGGTATTATCGAAAGTATAATGGGTTTATTTTAATTGAAAGCTTGAATGTTTACGTTCTGATCTACCTGCACATGCGCAATGTAGTGTAAATATATTGTAGAAATGACCCCCTTCTACAATTGTCCAAACTTTGTCTTTTTATATAACCTTAATAACTTGAAGACCTTTGATTTCTGTTTATTTTAATTCATCAAATCATTATTATGCGTTTGTCTTTTTAAAAAAATTCAATTTAGAGTGATAATTCAAGAAGCGTTAGCCGACTCGTGCTTTCTTTGATTGATTAGTGCATATTTATTGAAATAATCATCAGCAATGTTTGTACAAATAAAAGTCAAATGCTAGCAACCTAACCCTAGCAGTGCTATGCACTTTGATTTTAATTTCAAAATCGGGAAAAACAGGGTCGGCGGATCCGTAAACCAACAAATAAAAAAAAAGTGGCCTAAACATTAAAAATGTACAACACAGTAAGATCTACAAATAAGTCAGCATGTCCGAAATTGTAAAATGACCCCTTATAGGAGTTTTTGCCCTTTGAAGACAAATTTTTACATTTTTAGTCTCACCTGGTAAAGTCATGTGAGCTATTGTCATCACTTTGTGTGTGTTGTCGTCGTCGTTAACATTTCAGATTCTGATCATCTCCTCTGAAACTATTGGGCCAGTTGGAACCAAACTTTGCAGGAATGATGTACTAAAGGTACTGTATGAAAAGTCCTCATTTCATTTTCATTGGACGAAAAACATGGCCGCCATGGGCAATTCTTGTTTCTGATTGACTGAAACTTAAAAAATCATCTCTGAAACTACAAGTACAAAGATTCCTCATTTTGTATTGATCGGACAAAAAACATGGCCGCCATGGGCAATTCTTGTATATAATTGGCTGAAATTTGCAAAATCATCTCCTCTGAAACTAAAAGGCAAATGATTTGTAAGTTGATACAAATGATGTTTGTGAGGTCCTGTACAAAGAATCCTCATTTCGTCTTGATCTGCAAAAAAACACGGCTGCCATGGGCAATTCTTTTTTCTGATTGGCTGTAATTTGAAAAATCATCTCCTCTGAAACTACAAGTGCAACTGATTTGTAACTTGGTACAAATGATGTTAATGTAGTCCTCTACAAATTTACTTCATTTTATCTTGATTGGTCGAAAAACATGGTCGCCATGGGCAGTTCTTGTTTCTGATTGGCTGTAATTTGAAAATTCATCTCTGAAACTACAAGTGCATTTAGTTTACAAGATTTGTAACTTGTACTTGATACAAGTGATTTTTGACTTGATCTGGCAAAAATCATGGCTGCCATGGGCAATTCTTGTTACTGATTAACTGAAAATTTAAAAATCTTCTGTCCTGAAACTAAGTGCAAATGATTTGTAACTTGGTACAAATGATTGTTGTGAAGTTCTCAATATGGCTAAAACATAGCCATTGGCAATTTTTGTTTCCAAATTTAACAAATCCAAAGCTTTGTTAATTGATAAAAATGATGTGTTTGAGGTGTTCTACAAAGATTTGTAAACCAGATGAGCGATACAGGCTCCTAAGAACCATTGTTTTCCTCGTCTTTGTAAACTTTAAAAAATCTTCTCCTCTGAAACTACATGATCAATTTCAGTCAAACTTAGACTGAAAGATCTTTAAGGGATCTACTTGAAAATTTATGTTTTATTTTCTTGTCCATCGAGAACCATGGCTGCCATAGCTAATGTAATACAATGGTCATAAGCAAAAAGAGTTAGAAAAATAAATAAGAGTAAGTACAACAAGTTCAAATCAGGGATCATATAATACTAACGGGATATGTCACTCAGTTATAAAGGGATATTTCTAGGACTCTAATACAAAGCTAGGAATCGATAATTTACTTTCGCATTTAAAAATTACACGAACAAAGCTAGCATTATTTTCGTATTTAGAAAAAATAAAATCGAGTTCGGTAAGTTTGACAAATATCCGGCTTTGAGTAATTCGATTTATTTATATTTCAGGATGTTTCTTTAAATGGAGGTTACTATATAATTTATTTTGAAATTAATTTCAGTAACTTAATTATATATTGTGTATGTATATAATGTTTCAAAAAGTTATATGGAATCTTTTGGGACACGCAAGCTTTTATTGTCAATTCATTGTTGAATTTTGTTTTTCTTTTTGATGTCCCGTAATTGTATAAAACAATATCCATTCATTACAATTTCATTTCATCGGTATTGATCATTAAATGATTTGTTTGACTGCTTGATTCTTATTCAATTATGTCTTCAATTGGTGTCGACTTTAGTTTTTCTTGATAACATTCAATTACATTTTAATTAAGATATGATCGAGAAAATTTATAAAAGAAAAGGAACATACAATGGTTTTGTACAAACACAAGCATCGAATTCATAAAACTTTTTGACAAATTTATCCATACCATTTCTTAAAATATTACCATATTATCATGTCGGCTAAAAGTGATTTTCGGGCCTCGGTGGCCGAGTGGTCTAGGTAGTTCGTCAGGACTACCAATGATCACTTGCCTATCAACATTGGGGTTGCGAGTTCGAATCCAACCCCGTGGCGGGTGTGTTCGACTCCGATCTAAATTGACAAGGATTTCTAATTTTCCCACCGAAGGTCGGTGGTTCTCTCCGGCTTCCCCCACCAATAAAAATTGGCCGCCGTGAAATAGCCAAATGTGCTGAAAACGGCGTAAAATCCCAACTAAACAAAAATTAAAAGTTATTTCTTGTCGTGAGACGACAGTGACCTGAACTTAGATTTGCCCTTCGGGGAGTTTACTGTTTCAGATATAGACTCTGATAGTGAAAACACACCACATAAAAACACCAGGAAAGACATTAAAAATATATGTATAAGTGCCCCGAGTGTGACTTATTCTTCCGTGTCCTGATGCTTTTCAATCGAGAGAATAAAAATACACCCCAAAAAAATCTTTTGTTTACTGGTCTTTAGAATATGGAACAGTGGCGTAGCTTCCATTAAGGCAATTTGCCTCAGTAGTTTTATTTGCAAAATTTTATTCCCCCGCAACAAAAAGTGGGGGGCATCTTGTTTTACCCCTGTCCGTCCGTCCTTCCGTAATACAGTTACTTCACAGAGTTGAGTGCAGGGGGCATCACTTTGTCTAGATTTTAATAACACCGTATAATTTTTGAAATTTGAATAAAAAATGTGATTAGATTACATGTATACTTTAGTTTAATAAGATATTAGAAATGAAACCTCCGGGTGTCGAACTTGAACATAGTATCTTTTATATATCATCATTCATTGTATTCCATCGCTGCTTTGGTCACTATTCATTATAAAGCATCAAATCGGTGCTATAGTGGCTTGAAACTTTCATTAAGGGTAAAAATTAATGATTTCTACGTGTGAGAATCTGTTGAAAATACTTGTGTGATAATTAAGTTTTAACACATTTATTATGTCGGTTTAGTTTTTTCTATTTTTGTGTTTTAGTTCTTGGCGGCTTATTGAATCTAGTGCTTATTGAATTGATTTTTATCGTTTGTCTTATATTATTTTGACCACTGACCCATAATGTAGAGGGAGGGTTGAGTACTCACAAATAAAAATGTAACGAATAATGAGATTCAACAGTTTTTAATTGAAAAAGTACATGGTATTTGAAGATTAAGTATATGTAGAATGCAATGGAAAATTGTAAAACACTGTCAGGCTTTGTAGTTGGCCCATCAATCAAATGTAGATCAGGAATCTCCCAGAATCTGTTGTCTGAAAAAAAAGAGCATGGTTAGGTTATTTTATGAATTTTCAGGAAGGACAGACCTAAATGCTTCTGTCTTATCAAGACAGACAGTAACCCTAAAGTTAAAATATTCAAATATTTTTGGCTCAATATCTAAAAGTATTTTGCTCACAGATTATTATAAAAATCCAGCTAAATTTAAACAACTTCTAGCCCTACTAATTAATGTTTAGAATAACAAAAACTTTATAAAATTAGTTTAATACGATCACAATATAAACTAGTTTTGAAAAAAAAAATGGTTTTAATGAACTGGAATAAGTGATGAAGATGGCCATAAAAAAAAACATTGGACTATGAGGGTCATTTTTGGGGGAAAATCCAGTGAAATTTAAACAACTTCTAGCCCTCCTAATTGATGTTTAAAATAGCAAAAACTTTATAAAATTAGCTTAATACGATCACAATATAAATTAGTTTTGAGAAAAAAATGGTTTTAATGAACTGGAATAAGTGATGAAGACGGCCATAAAAAAAAACATTGGGCTATGAGGGTCATTTTTGGGGGAAAATCCAGTGAAATTTAAACAACTTCTAGCCCTCCTTATTGATGTTTAAAATATCAAAAACTTTATAAAATTAGTTTAATACGATCACAATATAAATTTGTTTTGAGAAAAAAATGGTTTTAATGAACTGGAATAAGTGATGAAGACGGCCATAAAAAAACATTGGACTATGAGGGTCATTTCTGGGAAAAAAATCCAGCGAAATTTAAACAACTTCTAGCCCTCCTAATTAATGTTTAAAATAGCAAAAACTTTATAAAATTAGTTTAATGCGATCACAATATAAATTAAGTTTTGAAAAAAAATGGTTTTAATGAACTGGAATAAGTGATGAAGACAGCCATAAAAAAACATTAGAGCATCGACGATACAAATTGGACAAAACTTTCAAATGCAGTTAACACCATTCTTTAGACAGCTTTGTAACTAATTACGTCAATGTAAAAGTTTCAAACCGGATTAATATACAAAATATAAATAAAACACAACATTATGGCATTAATAACTTACCCTGTTAACTATTTCTCAGGATCAAAATCACGAAATTTGTAATTGAATTTTTTCACACCCGCTTATAAAATGGCGTATACCGGAAACGACCGGGTGATCCCGGAGATGGATACGAATTATTTCCGCCGAGTCGCAGAAAGATCTGTCAATTTACAAAGACTTTACATATAGATTCATGTCCCCTTCATATACAGTTCCTGTTCAAATTTACTAATATGTCACAAAGTACAATAATTATATAAAACACAATAAATAATCAGAATGAAGGCTTGTTTAGACTAGAGTATAAAATAATGAATATCAGTTTTTACTATCTATATCTCACATGTGGTAGGTTTTGTATATACGTTTTAAAAGTGTTACTGGGATAAAGTGTTGATGATTCGGACATGTTATCGTAAATATATGAAGAGTTAATTAAACAAATAGTGATGACCACCTATGTTTTCCGGCCAGCGAGGAATATTTAAATGGTTTTTCATTTTTTTGGTACCTATTTTATGTTTGATTTGTTTACCTTATTTTTTAATGGTACCTATTTTATGTTTGATTTGTTTACATTTATTTTTAATTGCCGATCTATTAAATAATGCTTCCCGTGTTTGGGAACGTGACAAAAACAGTATAAAAAGAGAACCCAGCGGGAAGTCAGGGTGACTTTGCCTCGCAATACTCGCTGGAGACATAGCTATTATTATCTGTTTATTGTTTGCTGTTTCCAGTTAATTGGATTTAATGTACAGTTTTGTTTAGTGTAGTTAACATTAAAAGACATTTATAGAACACAGCGTGAAGTACTGGCCATTCAAATAGACAATCATGAGCTATAGGGTTACAAATCCTAATTGGTGCCCAGTTGACCAGGATTCCAAGGTAAGCGTTTTACATTTCTCTGAAGTACCTTAGTAGACTGACCTTTGTTTAAAAATTAATTGAGTCAGTTAAATTATCAACAAATTAAGTAAGTAAATACATAGGTGTACTGATAATTGATTGTTAAAGAAAAAATATAATTTTCATTTAAACCATAATTAAAAGTAAACTATTTAAAACAGATAATAATGGCTTTGTCAATGGCAGACGCGGTGAATCAACTGACGGATGAATTTAGTGGGCTTGATTCAAGTGAAGGGTCTGAACATTTTTCCAACATAATCATGCCCTGGGAGGTAGTAGTACGGATCCACCTGTAGTTTCTAATGACATCCCTGATAATGATGATCCTAAGGATCGGGCTAAATTAACCAGTGAACCAACTCAAAGCTTTGCAAACGGCAGTATCAGTCCCATTATTTAGCATAGTGCAAACCTTTGAAGGTGATCCAAAACAGTTTAAACAATGAGTTCGAAATATAGACCGGTACGCTCAAATGGCTAGGTTAAAAGATACTGATATCCCACAAATTGTACATGTTACATGTATAGGCTTAGTAGCTGATTTTGTAAAAAGATATATTGAAGAGTGCACGGCAGTAGGGGAATTGCCAATTGGCAAGATTTAAAGAGAATTTTGCAGAATAGGTTTTGGGATATTACGATTCAACAACAAGCAATGGCTATAGCAGGGATCCCCACAGAATGAAAATCAAGGGTGGGGGAGAGATTTTCACAGGATGTGTTGTTACGGCCCAAATCACCTTTAAATTGTAGCCAACAAAAGACACAAATCAATAATGAAATTTAACAAGATTTATTATATACAAGTTTACAAAAAAAATATTACACAAACTAAAATGTCAACTTAACTGTTCAAAATCCTTCATCTTTTCCTAATCCGGAATTCGAAATTTGAAAATTCAGTGAATGGTGGAGGAAGAGATATACTACAATTATTAAATGATTCAAAAAGGTGGAGGTGAAATAAATTTTGAAGGAATAAAGCATTCTCTTGTTTCCAATAAATCTTTCACAATGCAACAATCTACATGATTCTGTAATGTTGACAACAAACGTACAGCTATTAGGGAGCTCCCATTTGATTTTTATGGGGGGGGGGGGGGGGGGGGGGCATGGAAGGAATTTGAAAAAAGGCAGGATGCACAATTTGGTGAAAAAAAAGGCAGGACCAAAAATCCTCAGAAAAAAGGCAGGATAAAAAATGAAGTTAAAATAAATTGCTTCGCTGAGCGCAGCTGGATACGACCGCAGAGCAGCAACCCTGAACAATTGGGGCAAAAATGGACACAATATTCGCACTTGATACAGGTTTGAATTTGGATTGTAATTAAATATTTGACACATAATAAGTTTCTGACACAGAATAACTGTAATCAAAGAACTTAGAATTGGTCATATGATTTGAATTTATATTCAATTTTTTGCTTTTTGTGCAATACAGTATGCTGTGGCGAATTGCCCCCCCCCAAAAAAAATAATTTACCTCTTTTTTTGCTTTTGTGCAATACACTATGAAGTTGCAAATTGACCCCCCCCCCCAAAAAAAAAAAAAAAACAAAACAAAAAACAATAACCCCCCCCCCCTTTTTTTGCAAAACAAAAATTGAAATTTTCTTTTTAATTTCTGAAATCTGAAATGAGAAAAAAATTGCCCCCCGCAATTTTTCATTACCTCCCCCCCCCCCCCTAAATTTTGTTTTCACCCCCCCCCCCCCCCCCCCATTTATTTATACATAATTTACGACTTGTAAGGGAGGTAATCGAATCATACACAACATTTTACTTTAAATGTGTTTGGATTACCTCCCTTATACGAAGATAACCAAAAATGCTTTTTGGGCCCTTTTTTGGCCTTAATTCTTAAACTGTTGGGACCAAAACTCCCAAAATCAATCCCAACCTTTCTTTTGTGGTCATAAACCTTGTGTTTAAATTTCATAGATTTCTATTAACTTATACTAAAGTTATAGTGCGAAAACCAAATGTCTTCGGACGACGACGCCAACGTCATACCAATATACGACCGCAAAAAATTTTGCGGTCGTATAAAAAGAAAAAAGGAGGGACTTAAAATTACTTCCATGCGCAGCCCCCCTCCCATATAAATCAAATGGTTGCTCCCTTACTGATGTACTCTCTTTATCTCAAAACTCCTTATACCTCAGTCATTTTTCGTCACAAGGGATATATTTAAAACATCACAAAACTATAAGACAGTGAAGATTTCAATAATCATATCACATTTGTTATCACCTGGAACGAACCACTTTAAACGGAAATACTATAATGAATACGCATTTTAATTTGTGTGTTGGGGTGGGTGGGGGTGGGGGGGATAAATTATATTAATGTAAGATTGAAGCGGGTCATTTTTTCATTTATCAGATAGGGATATCACTATTGTTTTTGATAGATGCTGTAAGAAAAATTCCAGACCCATCATATAATTAATGACGGGCCCTCGGTGCATATCTTTTGACATACCACGCGGAAGAAAACTAAAATGATATTTAAATTGAATGCCAAAAGTTAATTGTCAAAATTGAAAGCAGATGTAATATAATTTTATGATTATATAAAAAAATGATCCTGGTACAATAAAAATGTAAGATTATATCCTAACATTACTGTTACATTTGAACCATTTTTAGTACAACTAGATAGTCAGAATTCAGAATCACAAAGGGACAGAGCTTTTATTGTCTTCCAGACTGAGAAAAATCTAACTCCAAACTGGGCTGAAAATTCAAGACTGCTCACAAATATTACAGTAAGCTCCTGAATGTTAGTTTTCCTCCTTTTATAATAATAGGAAAATATTAAAACAATTACAAATTTCAGTTTATATGCCTTAGTACATAAAGAAGTCAAATAATGAAATCACATTATTTTATGGTTGAAGGCTTTAGAAGGATTACTTAAAAAAATATCAAAAGTACCGAAGTAATGGGTCACTCTGAAATATCTGTTAATATTTAGTACGATAGGAAATTAAGGTACATGCAGGAGGTACCTAATTGGGCTGTATTTCAGATTATTTTTATAAAATTTTGCATGCAACTAAAGCATGTTAATCTGTAACTGAATATAAAAAAATGTTTATCACTTTAACACTTCCCGGAAAATGCTGTATCAAGTTTTGGCAAATATAGAATGTGTAAATACATAGCATACACGTCGATATCGCTGCAAAAATTCCATTCTTTAGACTTTGAATTATATATTATTGCCATATAATATGTATTATTGATATAAAGTTTACTAGGAGTCACCAGATTTTTTTTTCGTATATTAAATTTATTACTATATGTAGAGAGGAAAAAAACGTCAAAAGGTCCAAATAAGGTTAACGTCGTAAAGACATCGCAATGGTAAATGTAGATTTTTAGTGTTTTTACAGACAGGGCATAAGTTTTAATGATTACCACAGCAAAAACGAAGGGATGACCCTATATTATTTATCATCAATAAAATGGATAGCTGACAGCAATTCCATATCATTTTATAGAAATTTCTAGGGATAAGTTTTTAAGAAATGACGATTTAAAGAGAAATTATTTTATTTGGCAGTTTTATATGAATTCTACAGTGAAAGACATTTGTTTATTTTAAGGATATTAATTAAAATTTATTGAAGAAATATAAAAGCTAAACTAAATTTTTTTGGTATTTAGATGCAATGTCGAAAATTCTACCTGTGTATAAAATTTCATTAAAATCCATTATTTAGCGGATTCAGACAACTTAAATGGACCTGTTCCATTGATGTCCATTCCTAATATCGATTTGACATGGGCAGCATCGCGAGTGTCCTGCAGGAAGCAGATACTGTTTACTCTTCCGGAGCACCTGAGTCTACGCCAACGTTTTTATACCCCTGCAAACATAGTTGGGGGGTATATATGAGTCAGCCTGTCCGTCCGTCTGTCTGTCTGTCCAGAATTTTTTTGTACCCGCAGTTTCTCAAATATGCCTTATCAGAAGTTTATTAAACTTTGCATACTATTAGATCCTAGTACGTAGATGTGCACATGCGAAGTATGTCCTGGTCCAATATTTTTCCAAAACTTTATACCCTTTTGGACTTAGAAATTCTATCTATCCCCCAATTTTTTTGTACCCGCAGTTTCTCAAGCATGCCTTATCAGAGGTTAATGAAACTTTGCATACTGTTAGATCCTAGTAGGTAGATTTGCGCATGAGAAGTATGTCCTGGTCCAATATTTTTTTCTATATTTATACTCTTTTGGACTTAGAAATTCTGTTCTGGTCCAATACTTTAGTCTTTTATTAGATATGCATATAATAAGGATTTCATTGATCAATTAGCTCCTCATACCTTTGTTAAATTGGGCTTCAAAATTTTACAACACAGATTTGATATCAGTTTTTTGTAAATTAACAGCAGCGAGGGTATAGTTAGTGAGGTCCCCTCGCAGTTTTAGTTTTGGTGGGGTCCATGTTGTTATATGTTTTTAGTTTTTAAGTGTAATGTTTGTATTGTTTCCTTCTTTTCTTCGTTGTTCTCCGGTGTTTGTCAGTTATTTTCGATTTTCCCCTCCTTCGAATATCCTTTTGATATTTCTTGACATTACTTAATTGACCAGAAAGACCAAAACGGCTTTAAATCCATTTTTGTAATGTTATTTCATTCATTACACCACTTTGTGTAAAAGGAAGAAATAAAAACTGATGCATAAAGGGGTTCTAGATTGCATTATTACACTCAAGAGTTATTTATTTATCGTTGAAATTATTTATCTCTGTGTTTACAAATATTTTTGTACTTGATTGGATGTCACATCATTCGCCTTGACCAGATATAAAGGAAGGTTTTGGATCCAACAAATTAAACTAGTTTCACCCCACCGCATGTTATGTTAGTCTGTCCCAAGTCAGGAATATTTTGGCTACTGTCCAACTTTATTTGATAATTAAATAACGATAAATAAAGATTGACTATTTATTCGGGGCAATTTATTACAATTTGTGAGGATTCCCACTGTGTTTGAGACCATCCCTGTGGTGAATAAACTATCTCTTATATCCAGTTTTGAGATTTGCTATAATCGCGGTTTTTACATGTTCTTATGCCCTAGATGAAAATATTTTGTGACTGTTGCTAGATGTTAGAATATAGCATATGCTAATTTTATTCCCTGGAGAAGTAGGCAAAGGGAAAATAGTATTGTACCTCGTTATCAGGCATTATTCCCCGTATTTCGTTAAATCCGCGAATAACAAAGGCATTGATATTTTGACCAATATTAGCACAGCAAATGGTTATCAAAACAAATTCAATCTTGATATCTTAGTATTCAATCCCGTTGACATTTTATTACACATTAAAATCATGCAGTTTTTGATGAATGATGTTTTATATTGACATCCCGACTCGGCATGTACGTTATCAGCACATTAATTTAAAAAAATGAATTTAACTAGGTGAAACAAATATTCGATTTAAGAACCAGAATGGGAATACCGACGCTATAAGACAGTGGGCAAAAACAAGGCGAATACAACGTACGTGAGAATACTAAAATTGCAAACAAATACTATACACACCCAAAGGATGGAATCAAAATATGTATATAGACAATGGCTTGTGGTGGATGTACGTGTATCTCATTAAAATACATGTATATAGACATTGGTCTGGTGGTGGATGTAACTATTTCACATTACAGTACATGTATATAGACACTGGTCTGGTGTGGGAAGTACCTACAAAACAGTTAGGTACACGTATTTAAATATTGGCCTGGTTGTGGGTATACCAGGGCTCACCAAACTGGGCAATTAGGGCGATTAAGTTGCCTAATGCTCGCCAATGTCACCCTGTCATCGGCTCCAGAGCGACAAATGAGTCGCCTTGTGTTTTTAAGTAAGGCGCCTCCGAACAACGTACGTAATCAGCTGCGTCTGAAGACCGTTATTTTCATTAAAAATCTCGAGCCGCCATTTTTTGTTTTCTTGGAGGAAGGGGAAAGAAACGACAAAAAGTAAGCTAGAAAATGAAATGGCGGCAATCGGAATTCTCGTGATTTTTCATTGGTCACGGTGTTTTTTACCGACCGGTAACAATATGTATACCTTATTTCAAAATAAATTTAGCAGATTTTGACATCTATGCACAAATGGAAATTTTGTCAATACATGTATTGAAAGATGTTCACGTAAGGTGAATGGGAAGATTTTAAGAGTATGTTTGAGAAAAAAATAATAGTAAAGAGTATAGATAAATAAATATTAAAAAATAAAATGGCAATAATAAATAAGTTGTGTCAAAAGGTACAAATATTTTTGTACTTGATTGGATGTCACATCATTCGCCTTGACCAGATATAAAGGAAGGTTTTGGATCCAACAAATTAAACTAGTTTCACCCCACCGCATGTTATGTTAGTCTGTCCCAAGTCAGGAATATTTTGGCTACTGTCCAACTTTATTTGATAATTAAATAACGATAAATAAAGATTGACTATTTATTCGGGGCAATTTATTACAATTTGTGAGGATTCCCACTGTGTTTGAGACCATCCCTGTGGTGAATAAACTATCTCTTATATCCAGTTTTGAGATTTGCTATAATCGCGGTTTTTACATGTTCTTATGCCCTAGATGAAAATATTTTGTGACTGTTGCTAGATGTTAGAATATAGCATATGCTAATTTTATTCCCTGGAGAAGTAGGCAAAGGGAAAATAGTATTGTACCTCGTTATCAGGCATTATTCCCCGTATTTCGTTAAATCCGCGAATAACAAAGGCATTGATATTTTGACCAATATTAGCACAGCAAATGGTTATCAAAACAAATTCAATCTTGATATCTTAGTATTCAATCCCGTTGACATTTTATTACACATTAAAATCATGCAGTTTTTGATGAATGATGTTTTATATTGACATCCCGACTCGGCATGTACGTTATCAGCACATTAATTTAAAAAAATGAATTTAACTAGGTGAAACAAATATTCGATTTAAGAACCAGAATGGGAATACCGACGCTATAAGACAGTGGGCAAAAACAAGGCGAATACAACGTACGTGAGAATACTAAAATTGCAAACAAATACTATACACACCCAAAGGATGGAATCAAAATATGTATATAGACAATGGCTTGTGGTGGATGTACGTGTATCTCATTAAAATACATGTATATAGACATTGGTCTGGTGGTGGATGTAACTATTTCACATTACAGTACATGTATATAGACACTGGTCTGGTGTGGGAAGTACCTACAAAACAGTTAGGTACACGTATTTAAATATTGGCCTGGTTGTGGGTATACCAGGGCTCACCAAACTGGGCAATTAGGGCGATTAAGTTGCCTAATGCTCGCCAATGTCACCCTGTCATCGGCTCCAGAGCGACAAATGAGTCGCCTTGTGTTTTTAAGTAAGGCGCCTCCGAACAACGTACGTAATCAGCTGCGTCTGAAGACCGTTATTTTCATTAAAAATCTCGAGCCGCCATTTTTTGTTTTCTTGGAGGAAGGGGAAAGAAACGACAAAAAGTAAGCTAGAAAATGAAATGGCGGCAATCGGAATTCTCGTGATTTTTCATTGGTCACGGTGTTTTTTACCGACCGGTAACAATATGTATACCTTATTTCAAAATAAATTTAGCAGATTTTGACATCTATGCACAAATGGAAATTTTGTCAATACATGTATTGAAAGATGTTCACGTAAGGTGAATGGGAAGATTTTAAGAGTATGTTTGAGAAAAAAATAATAGTAAAGAGTATAGATAAATAAATATTAAAAAATAAAATGGCAATAATAAATAAGTTGTGTCAAAAGGTACAAATATTTTTGCTCATATCTGTAACAGAAATTTTCTTCCAAGTTCGGAGCACCACTGCATAATTTCATTTTTTTTTATATTTTTTTTATTTCAAATTATATTCGTCAGTATTTTAAGGCAGCACATGATTTAAATTAAACTTTAACAATAGTACAATAGGCCTACCATGGTCAAAATCATGCAACAATGTACTTTAAAAAAGTGGTGATGAGTCCTGGGACTGGGACTCATCAAAATCAGCTGGGACTCACCATTCTGAAAAATGATGAGTCCCAGGACTCATCATGAAAAATTCTCAAAGGATATTGATTAAATGCACATGAGACAAAATCTCAGATTGTGACTAAAATGGAAGGATATATAGTAAATGTAGATAAAATCTCAAACAATACAGGATAAAACACAATAAAGGAATGTATAGTATACACTATAAGACACAAAATAACAGGTACTTACTCGACAGGCGACAAATTGGGTAAAAAACACAGTCTCCCTGGTAGACTTGGAAGTCTCCCTGTCATGCCCTGAAGTCTCCCTGTTGCTACCCTGAGGGAGACTCTGAGTCTCCCTGTTATTTTCAAGTGTGGTGAGCCCTGGTATACGTGTATCTCATTAAAATAGATGTATAGAGACATTTGTCTGGTGGTGGATGTAACTATTTCACACTACAGTCATGTATATAGACATTGGTCTGGTGTGGGAAGTACCTACAAAACATTTTTTACAAGTATTTAAACATTGGCCTGGTTGTGGATATACGTGTATCTCATTAAAATACATGTATAGAGACATTGGTTTGGTGGTGGATGTAACCATTTCACACTACAGTAAATGTATATAGACAACCTGGTGGTGGATGTACGTGTATTTCATTACAATACATGTATATAGACTTTGGTCTGGTGGTGGATGTAACCATTTCACCCTACAGTACATGTATATAGACAACCTGGTGGTGGATGTACGTGTATCTCATTACAATACATGTATATAGACATTGGTCTGGTGGTGGATGTAACTATTTTACACTACAGTACATATATAAAGACATTGGCCTGACAGTGGATATACGTATACCACACTATAGTACATATATATAGACAATGCCCTGGTGGTGCATGTACGTGTATCTCATTAAAATACATGTATATAGACATTGGTCTGGTGGTGGATGTAACTATTTCACACTACAGTACATGTATATAGACATTGGTCTGGTGTGGGAAGTACTTACAAAACATTATAGTACATGTATTTAAACATTGGCCTGGTTGTGGATATACGTTTATCTCATTAAAATACATGTATAGAGACATTGGTCTGGTGGTGGATTTAACCATTTCACACTACAGTACATGTATATAGACAACCTGGTGGTGGATGTACGTGTATCTCATTACAATACATGTATATCGTATATAGACATTGGTCTGGTGGTGGATGTAACTATTTTACACTACAGTACATATATAAAGACATTGGCCTGACAGTGGATATACGTATACCACACTATAGTACATATATATAGACAATGCCCTGG
This sequence comes from Mytilisepta virgata, assembly GCA_028015205.1. Classification (NCBI taxonomy): domain Eukaryota; kingdom Metazoa; phylum Mollusca; class Bivalvia; order Mytilida; family Mytilidae; genus Mytilisepta; species Mytilisepta virgata. The sequence goes on from CM051520.1 coordinate 48,604,251, forward strand.
TGGTGCATGTACGTGTATCTCATTAAAATACATGTATATAGACATTGGTCTGGTGGTGGATGTAACTATTTCACACTACATTACATGTATATAGACATTGGTCTGGTGTTGGAAGTATCTATAAAACATTATAGTACATGTATTTAAACATTGGCCTGGTTGTGGATATACGTGTATCTCATTAAAATACATGTATAGAGACATTGGTCTGGTGGTGGATTTAACCATTTCACACTACAGTACATGTATATAGACAATGGCCAGGTGACGGATGTACGTGTATTTCATTACAATACATGTATATAGACTTTGGTCTGGTGGTGGATGTAACCATTTCACACTACAGTACATGTATATAGACAACCTGGTGGTGGATGTACGTGTATCTCATTACAATACATGTATATAGACATTGGTCTGGTGGTGGATGTAACTATTTTACACTACAGTACATATATAAAGACATTGGCCTGACGGTGGATGTGCGTATACCACACTATAGTACATATATATAGACAATGCCCTGGTGGTGCATGTACGTGTATCTCATTAAAATACATGTATACAGACATTGGTCTGGTGGTGGATGTAACTATTTCACACTACATTACATGTATATAGACATTGGTCTGGTGTTGGAAGTACCTATAAAACATTATAGTACATGTATTTAAACATTGGCCTGGTTGTGGATATACGTGTATCTCATTAAAATACATGTATAGAGACATTGGTCTGGTGGTGGATGTAACTATTTTACGCTACAGTACATATATAAAGACATTGGCCTGACGGTGGATATACGTATACCACACTATAGTACATATATATAGACAATGCCCTGGTGGTGGATGTATGTGTATCTCATTAAAATACATGTACAGAGACATTGGTCTGGTGGTGGATGTAACCATTTCACACTACAGTACATGTATATAGACAATGGCCTGGTGGTTGATGTACGAGTACCTCGTTACAATACATGTATATAGACATTGGTCTGGTGGTGGATGTAACCATTTCACACTACAGTACATGTATATAGACAATGGCCTGGTGGTGGATGTACGTGTATCTCATTACAATACATGTATATAGACATTGGCCTGGTGGTGGATGTAACCATTTCACACTACAGTACATGTATATAGACATTGGTCAGATGGTGGATGTAAGTATATCACATTACAATACAAGCATACAGACATTGGTCTGGTGGTGGATGTAATATTTCACACTACAGTACATCTATATGGACAATGGCACGTATGGATGGTGGAGTTACGTATATCACACTACAGTACATGCATATAGACATTGGTCTGGTGGTGGATGTAACTATCACACTACAGTACATGTATATAGACATTGGCCTGATGGTGGATGTACGTATATCACACTACAGTACATATATATAGACAATCGCCTGGTGGTCGATCTACATGTATCTCATTAAAATACACATATAGAGACATTGGTCTGTTGGTGGATGTAACGCTTGCTTAGCTCGTACTCCTACTCTATTAAGTCAATACCCCACATAGGTGGTTCACCTAAACAAGTGTGACTGTTTGCCTCCTGTTTGTAACGCTTGCTTAGGTGAACCACCGATGTGGGGTACTGACCGATTAGAGTAGGAGTTCGAGACAGACCTACGATAAGGGTTAGAGACAGGACGTATATCGTTAGTGTGATATACATACATTCACCATCAGGCCAGTGCTATATACATGTACTGTAGTATAAAATAGCTACATCCACCATCAGGCCATTGTCTATATACATGTACGGTAGTGTGATATACGTCCATCCACAATCAGGCCAATGTCTATATATATCTACTGTAATGTGATATAGTTACATCTACCATCAGGACAATGTCTATATATATGTACTGTAGTGTGAAATAATTACATCCACCACCAGACTAATGTGTATATATGAACTGTAGTGTAAAATAGTTACATCCACCATCAGACCAATGTCTATATACATGTACTGTAGTGTGATATACGTACCTCCACCATCAGGCCAATGTCTATATACATATACGGTAGTGTGATATACGTACATCCACTATCAGGCCAATGTCTATATACTTGTATTGTAATGTGATATAGTTACATCCACCATCTGACCAATGCCTATATACATGTATTGTAGTGTGAAGTAGTTACATCCACCACTAGACTATCTATACATGTATTGTAATGAGACACACGTACATCCACCACCAGGCCATTGCCTACATACATGTACTGTAGTTAAAAATAGTTACATCCACCACCAGGCCATTGTCTATATACATGTACTATAGTATGTACCTATGAATCTATACATGTATTTTAATGAGATATACGTACATCCACCACCAGGTCATTGTCTATATACCTGTACTGTAGTGTGTAACTATGACTCTATAGATGTATTTTAATGAGATATACGTACATCCACCACCAGGTCAATGTCTATATACATGTACTGTAGTGTGAAATAGTTATATCCACCAACAGACCAATGTCTCTGTACGTGTATTGTAACGAGATACATGTACATCCACCACCAGGCCATTGGCTATATATATGTACTGTAGTGTGATATACGTACATCCACCATCAGGCCAATGTCTATATACATGTACTGTAGTGTGATATAGTAACATCCACCACCAGACCAATGTCTATATACATGTACTGTAGTGTGATATAGTTACATTCACCACCAGACCAATGTCTATATACATGTACTGTAGTGTGATATACGTATGATATACGCACATCCACCATCAGGCCATTGCCTACATACATGTACTGTAGTTAAAAATAGTTACATCCACCACCAGGCCATTGTCTATATACATGTACTATAGTATGTACCTATGACTCTATAGATGTATTTTAATGAGATATACGTACATCCACCACCAGGTCAATGTCTATATACATGTACGGTAGTGTGATATACGTACATCCACCATCAGGCCAATGTCTATATACATGTAATGTAGTGTGATATAGTTACATCCACTACCAGACAATGTCTGTATACATGTACTGTAGTGTGATATACGTACCTCCACCATCAGGCCATTGTCTATATACATGTACTGTAGTGTGAAATAGTTACATCCACCATCAGGCCAATGTCTATATACATGTACTGTAGTGTGATATATGTATCTCCACCATCAGGCCATTGTCTATATACATGTACGGTAGTGTGATATACGTACCTCCACCATCAGGCCATTGTCCATATACATGTACTGTAGTGTGAAATAGTTACATCCAACACCAGACCAATGTCTATATACATGTATTTTAATGAGATACACGTACATCCACCACCAGGCCATTGTCTATATACATATTTTAAGTCCATCCTTTGGGTGTGTATAGTATTTGTTTGCAATTTTAGTATTCTCACGTACGTTGTATTCGCCTTGTTTTTTCCCACTGTCTTATAGCGTCGGTATTCCCATTCTGGTTCTTAAATCGAATATTTGTTTCACCTAGTTAAATTAATTCATTTTTTTAAATTAATGTGCTGATAACGTACATGCCGAGTCGGGATGTCAATATAAAGTATAATTCATCAAAAAATGCATGATTTTAATGTGTAATAAAGTTTCAACGGGATTGAATACTAAGACATCAAGATTGAATTCGTTTTGATAACTATTTGCTGTGCTAATATTGGTCAAAATATAAATGCCTTTGTTATTTGTGGATTTAACGAAATACGGGGAATAATGCCTGATAAAGAGGTACAATACTATTTTCCCTTTGCCTACTTCTCCAGGGAATAAAATTAGCATATGCTATATTCCTACATGTATCAACATTTACAAAATATTTTCATCTAGGGCATAAGAATATGTAAAAACCGCGATTATAGCAAATCTCAAAACTGGATATACTTACTTACTTAGTCCTCTTCGTGCTGCTCAGCACATAAGGCTTCCACTAGAGACCGCCAGTAATTCCTGTCCTGTGCCCATTTCTTCACCTGTCCCCATGTCCATTCCTTTGTTTGTAGTTCTTTTTCAACTGTTCTCCTCCATGTTTCCTTCGGTCGACCTCTTTTCCTTTTTCCAGCTGGTGTCCATCTTAATGCAATCTGATATTGAGTTGTTTTCAGTTCTCAAAACATGGCCTATCCAACGCCATCTTCTTGTTATTTCAACCGTTAAAGGTGTTGTATCAGTTCTGGCATATATGTCTTTATTAGTGATGGTATTTGGCCAGTAAATCTTCAATATTCTTCTGAGGCTTCTTCGTTGGAAAACATCTAGTTTATTACTGATGGCTTTAGTAACTTTCCATGCTTCTGATCCATATAGAAGAACTGACATTACATTACTTTTGAAGATCTTGAGTTTGGTGTTAAGTTTAATTTTGGTTGAGCTCCAGATGGTTTTCAGAGCTGCAAAGACTCCTCTGGCTTTAGACAGACGATGGATGACATCAACTTCAGAGTTCCCATCATTGGTGATTTTGCTTCCTAGATATATGAAGTCGTTTACATCTTTGATCGGTTTGTTTTCTATTGTGATGGGATTTTGCTTTTCAGTATTCATTCTCATGACTTTGGTTTTTGCTGTATTGACATACAGGCCAAGTTGTTTTCCTGTTTCTTCTAAAGTGCAGGTCTTCATTTGCATATCATTTAGGCGTTGAGAAAGTAGTACAATGTCGTCAGCGAAGTCTAGGTCTTCAAGAACTTCTGTAAATGTCCATTGTAGTCCTTTATTTGTGTCTTTTGTTGTTTCTTTCATTAACCAATCAACACACATAGAGAAGAGGAGAGGTGACAATAGACAACCTTGTTTGACTCCAGTCTTTATTTCAAATTCCGGTGATAGTTCTAGTCCGCATATGACTTTGGCACTAAAATTTGAGTAGAGCATTTTAATGATGTTGATAATTTTGGGTGGTATTCCATAATGGGCTAAGATTTTCCAAAGAGCCTCTCTGTCCACACTGTCAAACGCTTTCTGGAAGTCGATGAAATTGGCATATAGTGTGTTGTTCCATTCATTGCTTTGCTCAATGATCTGTCGCAGGGAGAATATCTGATCACTGCAAGATCTTCCTTTTCTAAAACCGGCCTGATTTTTTCTTAAGCATTCATCAGCTTCAGATGATATTCTGTTGAATACAATTCTGCTCATAACCTTGCTGGTAACTGACAGCAACATAATCCCTCTCCAATTATTACAATCTGATAGATCTCCTTTCTTGGGCAGTTTGGTAATAAGCCCTGTCTTCCATTCATCAGGTGTTTCTTCTGATGTCCAGATGTTCTGCAATATTTTTGTTGGAACAGATGGTACGATGTTCTCTTCAGTTTTTATAAGTTCTACTTGAATTCCATCTTGACCTGGTGCTTTGCTATTCTTTAGAGTTTTGATAGCCCTTTTTACTTCCTGCAAATCTGATGGATCAACGTTAACATCAAGGGACTCTTTAGCGGGTGGTATAATGGCTTCTACTGATGGTCTTTCCCTGTTGAGAATTTTTTCGAAGTGGTCTTTCCATCTTTTCAATTTTGCCTCATCTCCAGCTATAATTTGACCGTGTTCGTCTTTGATTGCTGACTCACAGCTGGTAAAACCTCCAGTAAGTGTTTTTGTAATTTTATATAATTTCCCAAGATCTTGTTTGGAAGCTGCTATTTCTGCCTCATTGGCTAGGTTTTCCATATAGTTTTGTTTGTCTTTTCTTGAACTTTTCTTTACTTCTTTATCTAGTGTCCTGTATCTATCTTCAAGTTGGTTTCTGACCCTCTCTGATCTTGTCTGCAAAAGTTTATTTTTTGTGTCTTTCCGTTGCTCTATAATCTTCCATGTACCCGTTGATATCCATTCCTCAGATGTCTTCCTTTTAGGGCCTATTAACTTTTTATCCACTTCTGTTACTGCTTTGTTGAAATTAAATATGCTTAGCTCTTGCTCATCTTCTAGTACGCTAAATCTATTACGGAGTTCAATTTGGAAATTTTTTCTGACAGCAGGTTCTTTTAGCTTATCAACATCTAGCCTTACTTTTCTTTCAGCTTTCTTCCTAACTTTTCTAAGTTTGAGTTTGATTTTCCCAACTACCAAGGTGTGATCACTTCCCACATCTGCTCCCCTTTTAGATCTAACATCCTGTAAGGAGCTTCTCCATCTTCTGTTTATAATAATATGGTCAATCTGATTGTTGGTTTGACCATCTGGAGACTTCCATGTAAGCTTGTGAATGTCTTTCTTTTTAAAAATGGTCCCTCCTATCACTAAGTTGTTTTCTTCACATAGTTCCACAAGTCGTTCTCCATTGTTGTTTCTATCTCCTACTCCATGTGTGCCCATAGTTGTTTCTTTTCCAATGTTTTCTTTCCCAACTTTAGCATTTAGATCTCTCAGAATAATCAAAATATCATGTCTAGGTGTTGATTCAATAGCCTCTTGCAGTTTATCATAGAAGATGTTTTTATCGTCATCCTCCGCTACTTCAGTTGGAGCATAGCAGGCGATGATTGAGAGCTTCGTATAGGTGGAATAAAAACGAGCTGTTAATAGTCTGTCATTGACTGGTTTCCATTCTATTAGACTTTTTCTTAATTGGTCTGTCATTAATATTGCCACACCTCTGTCATGATGGTTATCTAGCCTGCCAGAGTATGCAATGTGGTGTTTCGATGCAAGCTGCCTGATTCCACTCCCTGTCCATCTGGTTTCACTTATAAACTGGATATAAGAGATATATTCACCACAGGGATGGTCTCAAACACAGTGGGAATCCTCACAAATTGTAATAAATTGCCCCGAATAAATAGTCAATCTTTATTTATTGTTATTTAATTATCAAATAAAGTTGGACAGTAGCCAAAATATTCCTGACTTGGGACAAACTAACATAACATGCGGTGGGGTGAAACTTAGTTTAATTTGTTGGATCCAAAACCTTCCTTTATTTCTGGTCAAGGGGAATGATGTGACATCCAATCAAGTACAAAAATATTTGTAAACACAGAGATAAATAAGTTCAAGTTCTTGTCCAACGATAAATAAATAACTCTTGAGTGTAATAATGCAATCTAGAACCCCTTTATCCATCAGTTTTTAGCTCACCTGACCCAAAGGGTCAAGTGAGCTTTTCTCATCACTTGGCGTCCGTCGTCCGTCGTCGTCCGTCGTCCGTCGTCGTCCGTCGTCCGTCGTCCGGCGTCGTCGTTAACATTTTACATTTTGAACTTCTTCTAGAGAACCACTGAATGGAATGAAACCAAACATGGCATGAATGTTCCTTATGAGGTGCTGACCAAGTGTTGTTACTTTGTAGCCGATCCATCATCCAAGATGGCCGCCAGCGGGGAACTTAGTTTAACATAGGACCCTATGGGAAATGCATACAAATGACTTCTTTTAGAGAACCACTGAATGGAATGAAACTAAATCTGGCATGAATGTTCCTTATGAGGTGCTGACCAAGTGTTGTTACTTAGTAGCCGATCCATCATCCAAGATGGCCGCCAGAGGGGGACTTAGTTTAACATAGGACCCTATGGGAAATGCATACAAATGACTTCTTTTAGAGAACCGTTGAATGGAATGAAACCAAACATGGCATGAATGTTCCTTATGAGGTGCTGACCAAGTGTTGTTACTTTGTAGCCGATCCATAATCCAAGATGGCCGCCAGCGGGGGACTTAGTTTAACATAGAACCCTATGGGAAATGCATACAAATGACTTCTTTTAGAGAACCACTGAATGGAATGAAACTAAATCTGGCATGAATGTTCCTTATGAGGTGCTGACCAAGTGTTGTTACTTTGTAGCCGATCCATCATCCAAGATGGCCGCCAGCGGGGAACTTAGTTTAACATAGGACCCTATGGGAAATGCATACAAATGACTTCTTTTAGAGAACCACTGAATGGAATGAAACTAAATCTGGCATGAATGTTCCTTATGAGGTGCTGACCAAGTGTTGTTACTTTGTAGCCGATCCATCATCCAAGATGGCCGCCAGAGGGGAACTTAGTTTAACATAGGACCCTATGGGAAATGCATACAAATGACTTCTTTTAGAGAACCGTTGAATGGAATGAAACCAAACATGGCATGAATGTTCCTTATGAGGTGCTGACCAAGTGTTGTTACTTTGTAGCCGATCCATAATCCAAGATGGCCGCCAGCGGGGAACTTAGTTTAACATAGAACCCTATGGGAAATGCATACAAATGACTTCTTTTAGTGACCCACTTAATGGAATGAAACCAAACATGGCATGAATATTCCTTATGAAGTGCTGACCAAGTGTTGTTACTTTGTAGCTGATCCATCATCCAAGATGGCCGCCAGCGGGGAACTTAGTTTAACATAGGACCCTATGGGAAATGCATACAAATGACTTCTTTTAGAGAACCACTGAATGGAATGAAACTAAATCTGGCATGAATGTTCCTTATGAGTTGCTGACCAAGTGTTGTTACTTTGTAGCCGATCCATCATCCAAGATGGCCGCCAGAGGGGGACTTAGTTTAACATAGGACCCTATGGGAAATGCATACAAATGACTTCTTTTAGAGAACCGTTGAATAGAATGAAACCAAACATGGCATGAATGTTCCTTATGAGGTGCTGACCAAGTGTTGTTACTTTGTAGCCGATCCATAATCCAAGATGGCCGCCAGCGGGAGACTAAGTTTAACATTGGACCCTATGGGAAATGCATACAAATGACTTCTTTTAGAGAACCACTGAATGGAATGTAACAAAACATAGCATGAATGTTCCTTATGAGGTGCTGACCAAGTGTTGTTACTTTGTAGCCGATCCATAATCCAAGATGGCCGCCAGCGGGGGACTTAGTTTAACATAGAACCCTATGGGAAATGCATACAAATGACTTCTTCTAGTGACCCACTTAATGGAATGAAACCAAACATGGCATGAATATTCCTTATGAAGTGCTGACCAAGTGTTGTTACTTTGTAGCTGATCCATCATCCAAGATGGCCGCCAGCGGGGAACTTAGTTTAACATAGGACCCTATGGGAAATGCATACAAATGACTTCTTTTAGAGAACCACTGAACGGAATGAAACTAAATCTGGCATGAATGTTCCTTATGAGGTGCTGACCAAGCGTTGTTACTTTGTAGCCGATCCATCATCCAAGATTGCCGCCAGCGGGGGACTAAGTTTAACATTGGACCCTATGGGAAATGCATACAAATGATTTCTTTTAGAGAACCACTGAATGGAATGTAACAAAACATAGCATGAATGTTCCTTATGAGGTGCTGACCAAGTGTTGTTACTTTGTTGCCGATCCATCATCCAAGATGTTTAGAAGTCTATCAGAAAATTGTAAAAAAAATTCTGAATGGTCACAACTTGACCACATATTCAAAAATAATAATGATAAGATGTCTTCAGTAGCTATTGTAATCACATTAGATACAGGTGAGCGACACAGGCTCTTGAGAGCCTCTAGTTATTTCTTCCTTTTACACAAAGTGGTGTAATGAATGAAATAACGTTACAAAAATGGATTTAAAGCCGTTTTGGTCTTTCTGGTCAATTAAGTAATGTCAAGAAATATCAAAAGGATATTCGAAGGAGGGGAAAATCGAAAATAACTGACAAACACCGGAGAACAACGAAAAAAAGAAGGAAACAATACAAACATTACACTTAAAAACTAAAAACATATAACATCATGGACCCCACCAAAACTAAAACTGCGAGGGGACCTCACTAACTATACCCCGGCTGCTGTTAATTTACAAAAAACTGATATCAAATCTGTGTTATAAAATGTTGAAGCCCAATTTAACAAAGGTATGAGGAGCTAATTGATCAATGAAATCCTTATTATATGCATATCTAATAAAAGACTAAAGTATTGGACCAGAACAGAATTTCTAAGTCCAAAAGAGTATAAATATGGAAAAAAGTATTGGACCAGGACATACTTCTCATGCGCAAATCTACCTACTAGGATCTATCAGTATGCAAAGTTTCATTAACCTCTGATAAGGCATGCTTGAGAAACTGCGGGTACAAAAAAATTGGGGGATAGGCAGAATTTCTAAGTTCAAAAGGATATAAAATTATGGGAAAAAGTATTGGACTAGGACATACTTCGCATGCGCACATCTACGTATTAGGATCTAACAGTATGCAAAGTTTCATTAACCTCTGATAAGGAATGTTTGAGAAACTGCGGGTACAAAAAAATGTAGACAGACAGACAGACAGGCTGATTCATATATACCCACCAACTATGTTTGCGGGGGTATAAAAACGTTGGCGTATAGACTCGGGTGCTCCGGAAGAGTAAACAGTATCTGCTTCCTGCAGGACACTCGCCATGCTGCCCATGTCAAATTCGATATTAGGAATGGACAACATCAATGGAACAGGTCCATTTAAGTTGTCTGAATCCGCTAAATAATGGATTTTAATGAAATTTTATACACAGGTAGAATTTTCGACATTGCATCTAAATATCGAAAAAATTTATAAAGTTTAGCTTTTATATTTCTTCAATAAATTTTAATTAATATCCTTAAAATAAACAAATGTCTTTCACTGTAGAATTCATATAAAAACTGCCAAAGAAAATAATTTCACTTTAAATCGTCATTTCTTAAAAACTTATCCCTAGAAATTTCTATAAAATGATATGGAATTGCTGTCAGCTATTCCATTTTATTGATGATAAATAATATAGGGTCATCCCTTCGTTTTTGCTGTGGTAATCATTAAAACTTATGCCCTGTCTGTAAAAACACTAAAAATCTACATTTACCATTGCGACGTCGTTACGACGTTAACCTTATTTGGGCCTTTTGACGTTTTTTTTTTCCTCTCTACATATAGTAATAAATTTAATATACGAAAAAAAATCTGGTGACCCCTAGTAAACTTTATATCAATAATACATATATATCATTATATGGCAATAATATATAATTTAATGTCTAAAGAATGGAATTTTTGCAGCGATATCGACGTGTATTCTATGTATTTACACATTCTATATTTGCCAAAACTTGATACAGCATTTTCCGGGAAGTGTTAAAGTGATAAACATTTTTTTATATTCAGTTACAGATTAACATGCTTTAGTTGCATGCAAAATTTTATAAAAATAATCTGAAATACAGCCCAATTAGGTACCTCCTGCATGTACCTTAATTTCCTATCGTACTAAATATTAACAGATATTTCAGAGTGACCCATTACTTCGGTACTTTTGATATTTTTTTAAGTAATCCTTCTAAGCCTTCAACCATAAAATAATGTGATTTCATTATTTGACTTCTTTATGTACTAAGGCATATAAACTGAAATTCGTAATTGTTTTAATATTTTCCTATTATTATAAAAGAAGGAAAACTAACATTCATGAGCTTGCTGTAATATTTGTGAGCAGTCTTGAATTTTCAGCCCAGTTTGGAGTTAGATTTTTCTCAGTCTGGAAGACAATAAAAGCTCTGTCCCTTTGTGATTCTGAATTCTGACTATCTAGTTGTACTAAAAATGGTTCAAATGTAACAGTAATGTTAGGCTGAGACTACTATAACACATTATATAGTAGACTCAGTGTTAGGATATAATCTTGCATGTTTATTGTACCAGGATCATTTTTTATATAATTATAAAATTATATTACATCCGCTTTCAATCTTGACAATTAACTTTTGGCATTCAATTTAAATATCATTTTAGTTTTCTACCGCGTGGTATGTCAAAAGATATGCACCGAGGACCGGTCATTAATTATATGAGGGGTCTGGAATTTTTCTTACAGCATCTATCAAAAACAATAGTGATATTCCTATCTGATAAATGAAAAAATGACCCCCTTCAATCTTACATTAACATAATTTACCCCCCCCCCCCCCACCCCAACACACAAATTAAAATGGAACGATGCTGGTCTACAGTTTATAGTTTACACCAGCTCAAACCTAATTTAGTACATCCCGGCACGATTAATAATCACAAAATGCTTTGATGCGTATCGTTTTATTATCTTTTAAACACATTTCATATTCGATATGTCAAACGCCACCTCATTAATTTTTCTCCCTACTGAAGTTAGTAGGTAATCTACAAATAAATTCCCATGATGCTATGCTTTTATCGATGACGTACTTCTTGTCCTGTAGTGTCTGACTGTCTCTCTGTGGACTGTCTCGCGGTGTACGTGCACTGTTGACTGCCACTCATCTAGTATGATGTAACGTAAATAAAAGTATGTCAAGGATGATGTGTGAAACGTAAATAAATCCAACAGCTGAGAACACAAGAATGTCTGGTCCAATACGTTCTGCTCTCTGAACGTCTAACTTTCTTGTCCGTATATATACTGTAGAACGGAAACTTCTGGAATACGGTAGAAGTTTGAATTACACCAGAATTATTACGTAAGTCAAATAGAAAGTTCTAGTCGTTCCATCAGTATCTATTATCGTTCCAGTGATTTTAAACTGCGCAGTTATAACATTATTTGGTAAACAATTATAAGTATTATGTAAACATATTATACATGTTATAAGGCTACGCAAAACAAATTAGGCCAAGATAAATAAACATAATAATTACAATATCATAACAGTGTTGTGTTTGTTCGCTACCCCTTTCGGCATAAATGTGTCATTAAAAAGAAGAAAAATACTTTACATACATCTTTATTATATATATATATATTATATATATATATATATATAACATAACAGCAAGCACAATTGTCATTTTGAGCACTAACAAATGTTTCTAATTCATGTCTTGTTCAGTTGTCTCTGCTGTCTGTGTCTTCATTATACTCCCCGCAAACAAAGTTTGGGGGGGTATATAGGAATCACCTTGTAGGTCCGTCTGTCCGTGTCTCCGTCTGTCCGTCTGTCCATATACCTTGTAAGCGCAACTCCTCCTAGACCGCTCGATGGATTTCAATGAAACTTTACAGAAAGGAAGTACATCATCCAAAGATGTGCATGAAGAAAAATCTTTGCTCTCCGATATCACACAATGGAGATAATTGGACTTCTATTTTTTTTTGGCTTATACATTATATATGAACCTCGTAAGCGCAACTCCTCCTAGACCGCTCAATGGATTTCAACGAAACTTTACAGAAAGGAAGAACATCATGCAAAGATGTGCATGAAGAAAAATCTTTGCTTTCCGATATTACACAAGGGAGATAATTGGACTTCAAAGCGGGGGTATCCTTTGTGAGCTTTGCTCACAGTAAATCTAGTTCAGTTCACCAAGGTCTATTCTTCTGTTTGTAATGCTGTTCCACAAAGTAGCTGCTCTTTGGTAGTTAAAGTCTATTACAGTGGTACATTCGTGGTATGTTTCTACCATCCGTACTTTCGCACTGAAGAAAGTGGTAATGTCTTGCTTTGCAGATCTCTTCATATTTACTGAATTGTCTAGTAACTATCCAGTATTTATACCAAATCATAATTTTCATTAAAATAATTCGCAGTCGTTGATATTTATGAAATTAATGTTCAGGATTGTCTTCTTGGACGATTCAAAGTCAGCTGGTTGAGTTCAAATTTCGTGAACAGTTGTTATAATTATTTTTTCAATCAGCTGATATGGAAATCATAAGGATAACAATGTGTAATCATCACTTAATCACATTGATTGTAGATTGATAACTTTTCTTTCCCTGGATGAAGTTGAAAAAACAGTTCACCTTTTGGATTTTTCGCATTTTGCTTACTTCCTAGTTTTGGTCATGGTGATCCCTTCTATATGACGCTGAATGAGACAACGCCCCGGACGAGAATGTACAAATGTACGCGGAACGGTTATTGCGAATAGTGGAAGATGCTTATCCAAATTCGGTGCAGGACGAGAATACCCGCAACCTCATTCAGAAACAATTAGCGGATACATTTTGCAACAGGTTACATTTTGATTATTCAAGGATGAAAGTAATGCGTGAAGACCCAAAAAATTTTGATGACTCAGTTAAATGTGCCATGAAAGAGCAAGGGGTACGCAAGAGGTTTATGGCCAGATCACAGCTCGAGCCAAACGTTCACTCTTCGGAAACGAGTTGGTTACGCGATTATTTGTCACTGCCGAACATGACGGGAAATTTTATGACAAGTCCACAATGGCCAATGACAGCACCTAGTCCGTACAGAAATTTTGATCCTAGGCCTATAGAACCTATGGAGATAGAACACTTGAGGAAACATTTATGCTATAAATGTGACAAGGAGCAAAGATGCCCAGGTTGTAGTAAACAGAAAGACTATAGAGTTTACACAGCAGGTGACCTGACCTGCCTGAAGAACCATTGATCATCAGTGATGATGAGGAAGAAGTGAAACCCAGATATAAGCCACCTCCTCCGAAAAAGACAGCTAAACCCCACAAGGCAGTTCCAGAAAATGCATCTCCAACAAAAAGCCCCTCCTCGACGTGATGTTCAGTATAGGTATGATAGTTCAGATTGGGTACGTGGAGCAGAATGTTGGATTTGCCACATGATAGGTCATTTGAAGTATAACTGCCCAAACCGCAAAGTATTGGAAAGGAACAGAGAACGGTTGTACCCTAGGGACGGGAAAGACTGGCGCCCTCAGAATAATCGTGGAAATTGGCCCCAATCCTCTAATTTCAGGAACAACCAGGGAAACTAGGAGCCTCTCTTCAAAAGGAAGCCGTTGAAGAGAGGAGAAAAATGAGGAAAAATTTGAAAAAGAATAAAATAAAAAGGGGGGATCAAATTAATGTAGTGGGAAATCCGGGAACTTGTATTATCAAAATTGGGAAAACACGCTTAAGATCTTTGACACAGGAGTGGATGCATCCTTAATTAGTAAAAAAATGTTTGACAGATTACCGCAGAAACCAAAGGTTTCCAAAATTTCTCCAAACCTACATACTGCTAGCGGAGAAATGTTGACCATAGTGGGTCGGGCTACCTTGATTTTCACAATGAATGGTCGACCATTAGAACAGCAGTTCCTCCTTATAACTGATGGGCTCAGTAGGAACTTTAATATGGGGAGAGATTTTAAAAAAAAATATGGGGTTAGATTATATTTCGATTTAGGAATGTTAAGGATAGGAAGAACATATGTCAAATTAGAAGATGACATTCACATTTCGGCTATACATGTATAATTAGGTTAGATAAAAAAATCAAGTTAAAACCACAAACAGCCATGATATGTTATGGTGTGGTAAATAAGGCTTCCAAAAATCTAAATGGGGAATAATTGAGGTGAATAATCTTGAATCGGAATGTATTCAAGATGATCCGGGGTAGTTCAAACTTTGCTATTGAATTGGCAAACTTACAACATGATTTGTGTGTAATTAAAGAAAACCTTGAAGGCATTGTAAAGAAACCAGCTTTAGACAATGCCCTTAATGATATTGTTAAAAAGGGTGATTTAGAAATGGTTGTTACATCTATTGTAACTAAATTGTTTGAAAATCTAAGGAAGGAGATTGACGAAAGACTCATTGAAAAGACCAACAAACAGACTGAGGCAATTGAAGGTCTTTCTAGGGAAAATGAACAACTAAGAGAAACTATTGCCAGTCGAAGAAAGATGATAAAACATTTAGACACACAAGTCAGTGATAATGAGATGATGGCAAAAGAGGCACTGCAAATGTCAAACTACAATCAGCAGTACTCGAGAAAATTCAATATCAAGGTCATGAACTATCCAGAAAAAACTACTGAAAACTTAAAAGAGGAATTTGTTAAATACATTGTAAAGGAAAAATTAGATGTCACTATTGAGCCATTAGAGATTCAGGCCATTCACAGGATACCAGGTAAACCAGGAGAAATACGACCTGTGATTGTGAAACTGGTGAATTCGGAAGTAAAATATAGAATAATGAAAGAAAAGAAGAACTTACCCAAAGAACCAGTAGGATGTCTCAATCTTGTTGATGATGTTACACGACATAACATGGGTTTAATAACAAGACTCTGGAAATGTGAAAATATTGAAAGTGCCTGGTACTACAACTGCGCAGTGTATGCAAAGACCAAATCAGGAAAAAGAATGAAATTTGACATTTTTGATGATATTAACAAAAAAATCAGAACATAAGTATAGATAATATATAGATTCTGTTGGACTA
The DNA here is from genome assembly GCA_028015205.1 of Mytilisepta virgata. Lineage (NCBI taxonomy): Eukaryota > Metazoa > Mollusca > Bivalvia > Mytilida > Mytilidae > Mytilisepta > Mytilisepta virgata. The sequence goes on from CM051520.1 coordinate 48,620,393, forward strand.
TAGTGCATGGAAAGTGCTAAAATGGATTTATGTATTTCTAAAACTGGTAATATTTTTTTTGTTTTTTATTCCCTTATTTGGTAAATAGATTATGTCTTGTCAAATTCCCACATCTAATATAGTATAAAATTTAGTAATAGAAATAAATAATATATATATTACTTGTCCTTTGAAGTAATATACTATATTTATACCCCCCGCAAACAAAGTTTGGGGGGTATATAGGAATCACCTTGTCCGTCCGTCTGTCTGTCTGTCTGTCTGTCTGTCCGTCTGTCTTGTAAGCGCAACTCCTCCTAGACAGCTCAATGGATTTCAACGAAACTTTACAGAAAGGAAGTACATCATCCAAAGATGTGCATGAAGAAAAATCTTTGCTTTCCGATATCACACAAGGGAGATTATTGGACTTCTATTTTTTTTGGCTTATACATTATATATGAACCTCGTAAGCGCAACTCCTAGAACGCTCAATGGATTTCGACGAAACTTTACAGAAAGGAAGTACATCATCCAGAGATGTGCATGAAGAAAAATCTTTGCTTTCCGATTTCACACAAGGGAGATAGTTGGACTTCTATTTTTTTTGGCTTATACATTATATATGAACCTCGTAAGCGCAACTCCTCCTAGACCGCTCAATGGATTTCAACGAAACTTTACAGAAAGGAAGTACATCATCCAAAGATGTGCATGAAGAAAAATCTTTGCTTTCCGATATCACACAAGGGAGATAATTGGACTTCTATTTTTTTTGGCTTATACATTATGTATGAACCTCGTAAGAGCAACTCCTCCTAGACCGCTAAATGGATTTCAACGAAACTTTACAGAAAGGAAGTACATCATCCAGAGATGTGCATGAAGAAAAATCTTTGCTTTCCGATTTCACACAAGGGAGATAATTGGACTTCTATTTTTTTTGGCTTATACATTATATATGAACCTCGTAAGCGCAACTCCTCCTAGACCACTCAATGGATTTCAACGAAACTTTACAGAAAGGAAGTACATCATCCAAGTTCCACTACTGAGATCTTGTGATCAATAATATTTTTTTTTTCTATTTTCTAATTGATTTATAAAGTAAAGAAAGTTAAAATTGAATGTCAGACAAACTAATAATAATAAGACATAGAAACAGTCTTTTCTATTTGTGACAATCAATGTGCTATCTTATGTGTATAAATGTGGGTGACAGTGTGTATGTGTGTAAAATGTATTTACATAATATTATATTTAAATCTATTTTTGACTTGCCTTTCTTGGTAAACCTGATTGATATTACTTAATGAATAATCATGTTACAATTTTATCTATGAATGTTAGGGGTCTTTATTCAAACTCTAAAAAAAGGACTGATGTTTTTAATTGGATGAAGTCCAAAAATATGTCTATAGTATGTTTTCAAGAAACTCGTAGTACTGCTGATGTTTCTAAGAGATGGGAAGATGAATGGGGGAGTACATGCTACTTTAGTCACGGGGATAGTAAAAGTGCTGGAGTCAGTATTATGTTCAGAAATGGTTTTGATTACAAGGTTTATGGATCTATAATAGATAAAAATGGTCGTTATATCATTCTAGATTTAAATGTTTATGAACATAGGTTTACTCTTGCTTGTTTATATGGTTATAATACAGACAAACCAGTTTTTCCATGAAATTTTGCAAAAAGTAGCTAGTTTTAAAAATATGAGTTTATTATTCTGTGGTGACTGGAATGTAGTACAAAATAAAACTGATGATACTTATAATGTACTACATGACAGAAACCTAAATTCAAAAAAGAAAATAGAAGAAATTAAAGAAACATTTGAGTTATTAGATCCCTGGCGAACTTGTTTTCCAAGTGAAAAAAAGTTCACGTGGCGCCAATCTTCGCCAATAAAACAGAGTCGGATTGATTATTTTCTGATTTCTGAAGATCTGTTTTCTCTTATGGAATACACTAAAATAACCCCTGGGTATAAAACAGATCATTCTGCAATAATATTTAGTTTTTCAGCATGTGTTGGCAAACGTGGCAAAGGGTATTGGAAATTCAATTCTCAGTTACTGAGAGACACACAGTATATCAACATAATTAAAAAGTGCATCAAAGACACAATATCTGAATATTTCTCAAAAGGAAATATGGACGATTATTTAAATATAGAATTATCTTGTAATGACCAATTATTTTATGAAATCCTTAATAAGATGAAGATTAGAAGCATTTCAATTGAATATAGTATAAAAAAATCTAGAGAGGAGAAGCAGGAAACTAGTAAACTTGAACATGAAATACAACTGTTTGAAAATGAGATGAATTTAAATCCTAGTACAGAATGTCAATTACGATTTAGTCAGAAAAAGGGGAATTAGAAAATGCACGACAAAAAGCTATTGATGGTCTCCTTCTCCGCTCACGTGCTAATTGGCATGAGAATGGAGAAAGATGCTCAGAATATTTCTGTAAACTAGAAAAAAAATCTTTCATAAATAAAACCATTTCTGAATTAATTGATGACCAGGGAAACCATATTTCTGAACAAAAAAAAATCCTTGAAGTACAGAAGAATTACTATAAAAAATTATACTCATCCAAATTACTATTAGATATTAATGATAGTACATTTTTTCAACATGATGTGAAGTTGACCGAGGAACAGAAAAATTCTTGTGAGGGAAATTTATCCTTTACTGAATGTGGGGAGGCACTTAAAAATATGAAAAATGGGAAGAGCCCAGGTTCAGATGGTTTTACTATAGAATTCTATAAATTTTTCTGGAGAGATATAGTGGCATTTGTTTTTCGCTCTCTTTCTTATGGGTATGATATTGGTTCCTTTTCAAATTTTCAAAGTCAAGGAGTTATAACTTGTATTCCAAAAGAGGGAAAAAACAGGAGGTTTATGGGTAATTGGCGTCCCATTAGTAGTTTATTAAACACAGATCTTAAAATAGCATCTGCAGTTATTGCGAAAAGACTGAAGGCAGTCTTATTTTCTATTATTAGTGATAGTCAGAAAGGATTCATGAAAAATAGATTTATGGGTGAAAATACACGTGTGTTATATGATATGATGCATTATCTGGAAGAAAATGATCTGGAAGGACTCTTACTATTAATCGATTTTTTAAAGGCATTTGATTCTATAGAGTGGGGTTTTTTTTAAAAAAAAGCATTGCAAAGCTTTAACTTTGGTCCTTCAGTTTGTAAATGGTTTGATACATTTTATGCTGGTTCTAAAAGTTGTGTTATTAATAATGGTCAAATGTCTGAATTTTTTGAATTAGAAAGAGGCTGTCGTCAAGGAGACCCTCTGTCTCCTTATCTGTTTATAATTGGAGTTGAATTACTGTCTCTGAAACTGAAATCAAATCCTTCCATTAAAAGTGTAATAATTAATGATATTGAGCCACTGGTGAGTCAATATGCAGATGATACTTTTCTTATGCTTGACGGAAGTGAAAATTGTTTAAAAGAAACCCTAGTATGCTTTGAAAATTTTTATGCAGTTTCGGGTTTGAAAATGAATACTTCAAAAACAAAAGTGGTGTGGGTAGGTAGTAAAAAATATTCTGATCTAATATTGTGTCCTGAGTTTAAATTAAATTGGTCTTCATCCAATTTCAAACTTCTTGGAATTGAATTTTCTATTGATCTAAATTCTATGCCTGACCTAAATTTTAGGAAAAAAATTGTGGATATTTAAAAAATTCTGAAAAGCTGGCAACACAGGAAACTGACACTACTTGGTAAAGTCACTGTAATAAAATCATTAGCTCTTTCAAAAATTATTCATTTACTAACTTCTTTACCAAATCTGAAAGACGAAGCATTAAATGAAATTAACAAACTATTTTTTAATTTTATTTGGGATGGGAAATCTGAAAAAATTAGGAGGAATACACTTATTGCTGATTCTTGTATGGGCGGTTTAAAAATGATACATTTATTCTCATTTAATGCTTATCTCAAAATAAGTTGGCTTAAAAGACTATTCAAACTTAAATGGAGGCTGGCAAGCAATCCTGGTTTATAAACTTAGAAATCTTGGAGGATTAAGATGTCTTTCATTACAGAGAGATAAACTGAAAGAGATTTCTAGGGAAATTACAAATCCATTTTGGAAAGATTTTTTTCACAGCTTACACTTAGCAAAACCTATTGCTAAGGTAAGTGTGAAAGAATATCTTTCGTTAGACATTCTGAATTTTATTTCATTGGAAAATTTCCCCTACTATTTGAGATGGGAAAAAATCAAAAATTTGTCATTTGTTGGATTATTCTAAAAGAGATTTTTTAAATTTCCATCAAATTTGTCAAAGAACAAATTCGAATAATTTCTTAAGGTATTATACACTTTTATCAAATATTCCTGGTGATATCAAAAGGGTACTGAGAGAAAATGTTAGTAATGATGAAAGTAGAGATGTCTATTCAGATGATAAATTTTTGCAAAAAGTGAGTCATAGCAATAGTGTAAAATTTTTATATGCATGTTTACTTGAGAATATTGTACATCTTCCCACTAAGAAATTTTTGAAATGGGAAGAACTTTTACAATGTGACATAGCAGACTGGTCAAAATATTTTACTATACTTAAAAAATGTTGTAGAGATACATATCTTTTCAACTTTCAGTACAAATTTCTTCACAGAATTATTCCTACAAATTCTTTTCTATTCAAAATCCATTTTGTTAGCTCAAAATCTTGTTCTTTTTGTACTATTGCAGGGGAAACTATTGAACATCTATTTTTCGATTGTCCCGTTACAAAACAGTTATTAATTGTTTTCTTTAACAGTTTAAAACGTTATTACAATGACCTTGTATTGAAAAAAGAATATGTTATGCTTGGGCTGTCAAATGGATCTCTTTTTTTAAATTTTCTTATAATTATTGTAAAGAATTATTTATATAAGTGCAAGTTGAAGTGTAAAATTCCTAATCTTGTAGAATTAAAATGTAAGATTAAATGGTATTATGTAATTGAACAATATATAGCAACGAAAAACAATAAATTGCATTCTTTTGAAAAATATTGGTCCCCTATACAGTATATTTTTCCTGAATTTTGACTTGTAATAATTATTTGATACATATTATCATCTACCAAGAAAAGCAGTTGAATTGATGTATATACATAAAAAAAGTGTGTGTGTGTATATGTGTGTATATATATATTTTTTTTTTTTTTGAGGATGTGCAGCTGTGTGTTTAGGTTTATTATAGAAACTAATAATTGTAAAACTCTATAATAGTCTTTGCACTTAATACTTATTTTGCTGCATTATACCCAGTAACACCCTAGTCAGGTGGTATTGTATGGGTATATTGTTAAAATCCTGACTATTCAAAAAGAAATAAAAAAAAAACAAAAAAAAGATGATCCAGGGTTAGAAATTAAAGAGACTGTGAGTAAAATTAAGGGGAAAAATAAAGTACCAGTATTAGTGGTAAACTGCACTAACAATTATTTATTAGAATTAACTCAGACCTGTTTGCTAAAAAAGATTCCGAGTTAGGATGTACAAGTACTGTACAGATGCATATTGAAACAGCCGGACATGCACCGATTAAGAATAGACCTTATCGGGTACCTCTTAATAAATGCAAAATAATTGATAAAGCTGTGGTCGAGATGCTTGACGCCGGAGTGATACAAAGATCTAAGTCTCCTTGGTCTTTTTCTCTAGCAGTAGTGAATAAAGAAAGATTGTTCTAATCGTATGTGTGTAGATTTTAGAACTTTAAATGACTATCTCATTTCCATTGCCAGTTATTGATGATATTTTGGCCCTACTTGGTAACTCCAAGTACTTCACCACTTCACATTTAAAGAGTGGTTATTGGCAGGTTGACTTAGATACATCTAGCAAAGAAAAGACAGCCTTTGCTTGTCACAAAGGTCTTTTTCAATTCAATGTAATGCCATTTGGATTGAATGGAGCTCCTGCGGTATTTCAGGAACTTATGAATATTGTATTGCAAGGTTGTGAAGATTTTGCAATAGCATATTTGGATGATGTGCTCATTTTTTCAAAGAATTCCTCAGATCATTTTGGGCATATTAAGACTATTTTTGGAAAGTTGAGAGAACACGGCTTGAAATTGAAACTTAAAAAGTGTTCATTTTTCCAAGAAGAGATAGACTATTTGGGGTTTGTTATTGGAAAAGATGGCATAAAACCCGACCCAAAGCAGGTCGAGGTAATTAAGAAACTACCTGAACCTAAAACAGTAAGAGAGGTTCGAAGATTCATAGGTATGTGTTCCTACTACCGAAGGTTTATACCTAATTTTTCAAAGATAGCAGAACCAGTCATAGCACTGACTAAGAAATATGCGCGATTCAAATGGACGCCAGAATTTCAGAAAGCCTTTGACTATTTGAAAGAAAGTCTTACCGTAGTACCATTGTTGGCTTATCCAGATACCAATAAACCCTATGTCCTCTATACTGATGCGAGTAATACATGTGTTGGCGCATGCCTCACTCAAAAAACCGACGCGGACGAAGAGAAACCAATTTACTTTTTGTCGCACAAATTAACACCGACACAAACTCATTGGTCGACAATTGGAAAAAGAATGTTTTGCCATTCATAATATGCGCTACAAAAATTAAATCAATGCTTACACAATGCAGAATTTGTAATCCGTACGGACCACAAACCACTCAAGTACATACTAGATGCACCAATGCAAAACAAAAAGATCCAACTTTGGGCATTAAGTTTATTGGGCTACAATTGCAAAGTAGAGTACATCAAAGGTACAGAAAATCATTGCGCTTATTTACTGTCTAGAATTCCATCAAACCAGACAGATGAAGAAGGTGGTAGTATTCCAGAAGATGGAAGAGCCTGACATAGATGATAGGGCATTAGAGGTAAATATATTAAACTCGAACGAGTTTGATCCAAAAGATTTTGCAGCTTGTACAGTTGACACACAAGGTGATCAAATTAAAGAACAACATACCTTGAAAGATACATTTGACATGAAAGTTGACGAAGAGATTGTGAAGATCGCAGCACGATTAAGAAAAGGAACTGCTACAAGGCAGAAGAGACACATTATTTTGAAGCTAGAGATGACAAACTCATATTATCTGTTCAATGCTGATTCTGAAGACCCTGTCTTCAACTATACATTCCACACAACATCTTGAAAAAGCAGTTTTAAAACAACACCATGATATGTTAGGATATGTTAGGACACATGGCCGTTGATAAAAGTTATGAAGTAATAAGACCAAAGTACTTCTTTCCGAATATGTATAAGAAATTACATATGTACATAGAAAAATGTGTCATGTGTCAAACCAGAAGCAATAAAAAGTCAAAACCACCAGTACAAGAAATGGATACACCTCCGTATGCTTTTGCAAAAATTTTTTTAGATTTATCGGGACCCTATCCGACCACATTATCGGGAAACAAACATATAGTATCCTTTATAGATCTATATTCAGTATGGCCTGAGAGTTTCAGTGTACCAGACAAAACAGCAGATCAGATTGCACACTTAATTATCGAAGAAATTATACCAACATTTGGTTGTCCATTAGAAGTTGTATTTTGACAATGGTACGGAAAATGTTAATAGAAAAGTAAAGAAGACTCTGGCTGCAATGAACATACATCATGTGACGACAAGTTTCTATTCCCCACAAGCAAACGGGAAAGTCGAGCGTTTCCACCGCACTTTACACAATGTAATGGCGAAGCAGACACAAGAAAATGTGCAAATTTGGGATTTGTATTTGAATCAAACTTTGGCTGCGATAAGATTACATGTGAATGAGTCTTCGAGGTTTTCGCTATTCTTTTTGCTATATAACCGAGACGTTGTTTTACCCCTAGACACAATCCTGAGGCCCAGATGTAGTTTCATGGGTGAAGATCAACACCAGATTGCTCTTCAACACCATAAATCATTTATGTTGGTACATAGGCATATAAAAGAAGCCAGAAGAAAACAGAAGCGATATGCTGATAAAAATAGTAAGAAGGAAAATTTTCAAGCTGGTGATTCGGTTTATTTAAGAAATCATAGAAGAACAAATAAACTAGATATAAAGTGGACTCCATTTTATAGAATTATAGAACAAATTGGACCAGTAACGTATATTATACATAACCAGTTAGATGGATCCAAAACTAGTACTCATGAAAGACACATAAGACCTGCAAATATTGATAAATGGGAGATTCCCAAAGATCAGGAATCTCGAGCATTAAGGAGCACAAGGTTAGTTGTGCCTCCGGATGATATTGATAATGAGTCGGAAGACGACGAAACTCCACAAGAAATGGTGGTACGTCATAAACAACTCGAGCGGGAAAACTCTGATGAAGATGAAATCCCTCTTATGGAACTTAAAAGACGACTTCATCAGAAGAAACTGGTTGATGAAAACACGGAAAAGGCGGACAACCAGAGTCAAGCAGAAAAAAATCTAATTTAATAAAGTTTTTAGAAATTGTACTGTGATGTACGGAATAAATTGGAGTTAATTGTTATTCTTTTCCTTTTAAGTTGTCATTTTGCTATGTATTACATGTTAGAAAAGCATTAAAAAAACAACATCTCTGGAACCTCATGACTTATTGTATATTAATGGTTTATTTTTCTTTTTTCATTTTTTTTGGTAGAAAAATGAACCAAGCCATAACCCCTCCCGATGACACGTTCGGACATGATTTACCTGGGGTTCTCAAAGGTCGCGAAGTTCCTCAGGAGGCACAATTACGGTCCCTCTCAGAAATTGGACTCACAATTCAATTTTCTCCATGACCCTCGAAAAGAAATATGGACGTATTATCAGACTTTGACGTGTACTACAATAATTCACCTCAATCAAATAATTGTAGTAGTATCGATTCCATTAGTAGACGCAATAGGTACTTTCGAAATTTATAAGATAAACAACTTCCGAGTTAGGAAAGAATTTGACAATAAAAGTACTTATGCAGTAAATTTTAAGTTAGAGACTGAAAATGTGGCAGTTAACAAAGAAAAGACACAATTCATTGCGCTAGATCAAAGTGAAGCTAATCAATGTAATCGACCATTAACTAATTATTGTACAATTAAAAGTCCTGTTTATCCCATAATGTCAAGCACTTTTTGTGTAATTCAATTATTGAGGAATAATGGGAAGGGAATAAAACAACATTGTCAATTGATGATATCGGAAATTGATATTAAACCTCAAGCTAAATATTGAACAAATGGACATTGGTTAATTACCTCGAAGGAACATTTGACATTCAGCGTAACATGTGGAAAGTTGTCTGTATTAGAGATTCAATGGATAAGCGTTGGTTCTTGAAAAAGAAACCATGAGCCCGGAGGGCGAATGGTTTGTTTTTCATGAACCAACGCTTATCCATTGTATCTCTTACTTAAACTATTGTTGTGACGACTTTTCTCAATTACATTTCCTTTCTTAATTAGACCCTATTATGTGTGAGTTTAAATTAACTTAATTCTCTGTACTACTATTCAATTAGATATATGTATAGTCACGTTGATGATTTTAATGGTAGATGAAAATTAATACAAGACCGTATTGACTTACAGTATAAGGCATATCATTCAGAAATTTGTCCATTATTGACAAAATAAAGCATAGTCGAAATAATTTTCCAGTAAAACATAATGCTACTGAAAGAAAAAATAGTTTAAATCCACTCGATTTACACTTTTTTTATATTTTAAAAATATGTCAAAATATGCAGTGAAACAGATGAAATTGCCATAAACATCAAAACAACAATGTTCTAATTTTTTATTGAATTATATGAAATTGTCGATAATAATCAAATAAAAAAAATAGACCTTTTCTTATTACTAAGTTATATCAATGATAACACAATGATTTAGAAAAAGGGAATACCGAAACAGAGATTCGAACTATGTCTACATGTGTTACTCTCAACTCATCCTAACCTTGCGGCTACCATCTCACACTATACAAACGTCGTTTTTAAATATATAAAGGCGAAAATCTCATGTATATATTGTACCGTATCATCATGATCATATTGATATATGTAAAAACGACATTTAGATATCCGATTGGTAGCCGAGAGGTTTCGTTAATGTGTTCTTGAACTGTGACACATAATGTACTTCAAGGAGGGAGTTCGAACCGCAGTCACGGCAAATAAAAATTTGCAAAAATCAAAGAAGTTTTTAAACTAATACCAGCTGTGAACAGAAATCAGTAAATTCGCCAATTCAAACTTAATGACATTAAGTACATGAAAGGAACAATTGAATATAATTTGATGACTTCATTTCAGTGACGGATTAAAGAAGCGTTGATTCTAGAAAAAGAAACCACGGTAAATGAATAGGCTGACGTCACAGCAGTGGTTTAAAATTATAGAATTACTTCTAAAACTCAAGTTGATATAATTAAGTTAGATTTAACATGTTCAGCTCATAATGTTTACATGACACTACTGCCTTATTATCATAAAGAAAGTCAATATAATGAAACAGAAACATTCAAGAAGTTGATTAATAATTATTTGTTTGGAGATGTAACCATATGGAAAACAGTGTTTGAAGAAATACCTAATTTTAAATCAATAAAAATACCTGAGAGATTAACAAAAATAAAAATTATTCCCATTAAACAGTTGAAGGAAGAATCAGTATTTAGCAAAATTCTAAAATAATAGAAATACTAAGGGTTCATTCCTTGTATTGCACATGGTAGATCTCCTTAGCTGAAATTTGGCTTCCTATTTCGGTATTTTTGGTTGAGTACTTCTTGTTTAATATAAGTTTGGTTTTTGGTCTTCCAAATGTTTCGGTTTGAATGCTGCTGATGAGAGGTAACTCCTTGAAATGCATCGTATACAGCATAGTATAAATTTACTATAATATTAGTATCTCTGGATTGTTATTTTAAATAATATTAATTTGGAATTGAAAACTATGCCCAAGAGCCCTAGATATTGGATATGTGTATTAGGCACACTGAGTTTAATATTATTAATTTTAATAATTAAATTTCGTCATAACCTGATAAATATGTGTAGGAATAAGTATAAGGGTAGGTTAAGGTCACTCAAAAAGGGAAAAGAGGAGGCGAATGGCTTGATGTATGGTAGAGATGGTAACAAAGTCTGGAAGATGACAAAGATGAGCAGATATGATCGAAGACAACCTGAACCTTCCGCTCCATCAAGGCAGGGTTCGCACGGGTGCTTGAAAACCTGGAAAGTACTTGAAATTGAAAATTGGAAATTAAGGCCTTGAAAGTACTTGAAATTCAAAGGAGGTCCTTGAAACTCCTTGAAAAACTGTTTTTGAAGAATCAAAAAAATTGGTTAACTTTTCTGTCATAAAAGTGTTTTTAATTCGTTTTAAGATCACTCGGTCTCGCGTTTATCGGTATTTTTGTAAAGACTTTATATAATTTTCGCGTTTGTTCCCTTTTCTAAAAATAGCTACTTTTCTAGTGAAACCAGTGCGTAGTAATTTCTGTGATGCGGTCAAGAAATAAATCTGACTTTGCGTAAGAATTTTAGTAATTAAACGACCCAGATTGATTTTTTGGTAACTTAAGTTAACTTTAACTAATAAAACATCTTTCATTTACTTGACTAAATGTATTTTGCCGATGAATTTTAGTCACAGTGAGCAAACCAAAACTGAAAGTAGTTCGAAAGAACGTTGATGACATGCCTGGGAAATGTAAATTCTCGGATGTATTACATACAGGTCATAACCATATGGATTTAAATTGTCCATATCAGTTGATTTCTGGTCCTTGAAAATTTGGAAATCGGTCCTTTAAAGTCCTTGAAATGTCCTTGAATTTTGTGGTAAAAAATGTGTATGAACCCTTTCAAGGCTACTAGAAGTAGGAACTACAAATGACATTGTTAGACCAAACTCTAGACTTTCAAAGTTATATTTAAAGGAAAAATATGGACTTATATCGATTGATGATGTGCCGGCCGACAAACGAATTTCACGGCAAGAACAAAATTGGTGTTGTAAATATGACTCTGAGAACAATTTGACAACTGAAGCAGACGAAGTCGTTGGATATATGCCAATTCTACCGCTAAGGAAAAGAAGATACGAAATAGATCATATGACTCAGGAACCGATGATGTCAGTCAAAACTGGACGCGATGTTGACGTGGAGATCGATGTAAAAACGATCTCATCATCATCCCAAAAAGAACTCTTTAAAAGTCGTTTCGACAAGACAAAGTCGAAGGACATTAATTCGATTTACCCAAGTTTGACAAGAAGTGAAGGACAATGAAGCCAGAGTGTAGACGTACACAGATACTGGATTCAGTTTTAGCAGGAGTATCGGGATAGATACTGTTACCTGAACATTTTTGTTAATTACTCAATAGGATCTTATGTGTATCATGAAAACCGAACTTACCAAAATTGCAGAACATTACCATCAACATGAAGAGTGAACTGATTGGTCTTGTGTACATATACATTTATCTATATAGACTTATAATCGTTTTTATATAAGCTGTTTATTTTGAATAGGACAGGACATTGATTAGATTACTGACAGTAATTTCATATGAAGTTATAATGGTGCATGCTTCTTGTTTTATTTTGATAATTATTGAAATGTTAGGGATAAGTATTAATCTTAACACTCTTGAGATATACTCAAAATTACAAATTGCTACATAGATAACTAACAAAATTGATTTTTATAAAAGAAATTTATCAAAAGATATGACATACATCTTGATTGTGACAAGTTAAAGTTAGAAAGCAGTTAGTTGAACATGAAAATAATAATTAACATATATGAGCTCTGAGCGTGACTGACATCCGGTCTGCTTAGCCATGACGGGTAAGTTCTTCACAAGAAGGACGCTTATGACAGCGGCAGCGGGCAGTCATCCAAAATAAAGGAATACGCCAGAGGAATTAATGACCATAGAAAATTGATATTCAAAGAAATAACAATATTTCTAAATTGTTGAGGGACGAATGTAATACAATGGTCATAAGCAAAAAAAAAAAATAAGAGAAAGTATAACAAGTTCAAATTTACTAATATGTCACAAAGTACAATAATTATATAAAACACAATAAATAATCGGAATGAAGGCTTGTTTAGACTAGAGTATAAAATAATATTTATCAGTTTTACTATCTATATCTCGCGCGTGGTAGGTTATTGTATATACGTTTTAAAATTGTTACTGGGATAAAGTGTTGATGATTCGGACATGTTATCGTAAATATATAAATAGAACCCAGCGGGAAGTCAGGGTGACCGTGCCTCGCAATACTGGCTGGAGACACAGCTATTATTATATGTTTATTGTTTGCCGTTTGCAATTAATTGTTTCACTTGGATTTAATGTACAGTTTTGTTTAGTGTTTAGTGTAGTTAACATTAAAAGACATTTATAGAACACAGCGTGAAGTACTGGCCATTCAAATAGACGATCACGAGCTATAGGGTTACACTAAAAAAGAACATAGGGGAAAAATGCACTTTTTGGCTCATATCTCAAAAACTAAAGCAGAGCAAAACTGACAATATGTAAAAATGTTTGAGGTTAATGTCTACCTGCCATGAAATTTTCAGACTAATCGATCAACCTATTTTCAGGTTATTAGGGCCCCGCACTATAGTAATCAGTCTTGTCCGTCTTTCTGTCTGTCAGCATTTCCTTTGTCGTACGATAACTTAAGATTGGATTTTTATGATTTTCATACACAATATTGTACTTGACCAAAGGAAGGAAATCGGACAATTTTTGGGAAAAACTTAGTTTTTATATGAAAAAATGCATATTTTGAGAATTAACCTTAAGTCGTATGATAACTTAAGATTGCCTTCACAGATTTTCATAAATTTTATACACAGTGTTGGACATGATCAAAGAAAGGTCCCTTTTGAATTTAAGGAAAATTGGGAAACTTTTTTTGGGGGGAAATTTGTTTTTATATGAAAAAGGCAAATTTTGAGAATTTAGCTTCATGCTTTTTGATAGATAAAATGAATGTATGAAATCACAACTAGTTTTTGAAGTGATTTTGATTCCCATGAGTTCAATCACACAAGCCGGCGGGACCCTTTCTGACATTATCAGTATTCTAGTTGCCCCTGATTTGTTAAGGATATTTTGCAGTTTTAGGTTTTTAACTTGAATATTAAAGATAAAGACAAACTGTAAGCAGCAAAAATGTTAATGAAAGTAAGATCTACAAATAATTCAACATGATAGAAATCGTCAATTGACTACTTGTAGGAGTTTTTGCCCTTGAAAGATTATTTACATGTAAACAGTGATTATCAGTAAAACTAATGGTCTGACATATTGTCACAGATGATTAGAGCATAACTTGAAATAAATTAAATGGTAGCTTTACAAGTTTAATGGAAGGTCGAGGTCATTGAAATAGTCCAAAGCAACCAATGAAAAAGTCTTGCAACCATATAAATTTGGGCTAAGGACCCTATAATATATCTGTACAAGTGAATATGGAAGGTCAAGGTCATTGTAAAAATCCATAGCAGCCGATTGAAGAGTCCTTTGTAACCAGACATATTTTGGGTTCAGGACCCTAAAATTTACCTGTTCAAGAGTCAAGAATGAAGGTCATTGAAAAATTCGTTTTTATACTTTATATATATATATATACAATCATATATATTTAGATTCAGGACCCTATAATATAGCTATACAAGCCAGTTTGGAAGCTCAAGGGTCAAGGTCATTGAAAAAATCCATAGCAACCGATGGAAAAGTCCCTAGCAACCATATATGCGAAAAATGCTACAGTAGACATTAAGTAGCAAAAATAATCATTGCCTCAACATCTACACAAAAAATAACAGGTGAGCGATTCAGCTCTTGGGAGCCTCTTGCTTGTAGTTACAATGTTTGGTATCAGAAAATCTTGTCTGTCCATTTGCATACTCAGGCAAGACATTAAGTGTGTCCACTCTTGTTAACATCAAATATATTGTTCATCTTTATCAATTAACTTAATCTATTTCAGACTACTCAAGAAGTAAATGAATGCATCTGTAATAGAAAACTGATGGGAATACTGTGTCGATCTTGTGGAAATGTGTTCAGAGGAAGAGTTAGGAAGATATGTCATTTTCACCCAAACAGTAGATACCTAATGGATTATGAGGTTTGCCCTTCGTGCAAAGCTACACAGCTACGGGAATTCCAAGAAATTACTGATATGGAATGTGAAAAAGAGAGAAATCCATAGTTCAAAACTAAACATTTTAAAATGCTCGGAGAAAGCAATTTATATGGTGCCAAAATTGCAAAGAATTCAGACAGATATGTGATATGTCATTCTTTGTGTCGCCTGCGGAACACATGGTCTACACATAGGGATCACTATCTTAATGCACAGGTGTATATATTTCATTTTTAGAAAATTTAAAAAAAATTTTGGTAAAAATTGACGTTTTTGAAAAAAAAGGAGGGGTCAAAACTTCTATCCTCAACTACTCCATAACCGCCCAAAGCATGATGAAACTTTCTCTGTGCTTTTACCTCAATGCAAAGGTGTGTATATATATTTCATTTTTAGAAAATTTTAATATCTTTTGTAAAAATTGACGTTCCTTGGAAGACTCACACATTTTGCATTGTAAACCTCCAAATGATGTAATGCTGCAGATAACTTGCATCCAACGGTAGTATGCATCAGCTGCTATTTTATATTTTACCATACATGTTTTGATGTGCAGAAAAAACAAACTTTTATGTAAATATATGTAAATACTGACATGTGTCTCTTGCTTTCTGCAAATTCAAGGAATTTGGGTCCCTGTCATTCCATCAATTCACTTTTAATTCCTTGTAGACAAACTGAATTATAATCATTGCTACCATGAAACTACATGTGGGTACAGTTTTAAAAAATGATTCCAGTTTTATTTAGACAAAATTTCAACCAAGTTTTGCACATTTCGTTTTGTTGCATCTTGCTAATAAATCCAAAAGGACATAACAAAAACATTTAAAATTTTGAAACTTGATTTAACATCATCCAAGAAACAAACACTAACAAATATTTGTATTTTTATGCCCCCACCACTGGTCGAAGGATACATTTAGGTTTACCCTGGTCCATTTGCCTCAATTAAATTACACAATGCTTATTACCACAAAAAACAAATCAAGTTTTAATTTGGGTGGCGGCACGACGACCGTTCTGAAGTTATGACCATTTATGAATGGAAAAATTACAGAATTTGTCGTTTCCACACTCTTATTTTACTTTGCCTCAACCAAATGTTATAAAACTTATAGACAATGCTTATTGCGACCAAACACAGATCATTTTGAATTTGGGTGGTGCCACTTTTACTGTTATTGAGATGTATCCCTTAATAAATTGAAAAATTGGCAAATTTGCTGTTTTCGCAATCTAATTTTACATTTAAACCAAATGCTATGAAACTTGTACAAAATGCCCATTACCACCAAACACTGATCAAGTTCGAATTTGAATGGCGTCACTTTCGTCATTCTTGTGTTATGCCCCTTTATAAATGGAAAATTGCCAAATTTGCTGTTTTGCGCACTCTATGACTTTTAACTCATTAAGTTTCAAAGAAAACAAAACGTCACTCTGTTTGAATTAGTACGTTGACTCTTTGCATATTTATAAGCAGTGGCATCTGTGTCCCATGGACACATTATTCTTTCATTTTCATCCCAATTGTTGACAGAGATCCAGACATAACTTTTGAAGTATAGATTTCATATCCTCTAATTGATTTTTTTCTTTTTAATGTGTTTTTTTGCTCTATTTTTTTGTAAATGATTAATTTTAAGTTGAGGAAAAGTTTTGAATTAAGAAAAATCCTTAATAATCCTTAAAATTCACTAAGAAAAGAATTTAGTATATTATTAACTCACCTTTCAGTCTGTTAACTTTCAACATTTTAATCTTCTCCTCTGAAACCACTGAACCAATTACAGCCATACTTAGTCTGAAGGATCCTTGGGGTATCTAGAATAAAGTTTGTTTTTATTTTATTGTCTGGCGAGATACATGGCAGCCATGGCTAAAAATAGAACATAGGGGGTAAACTGCAGTTTTTGGCTTATATCTCAAAAACAAAAGCATTTAAGAGCAAAACTGACAAGGGGTAAAAATGTTGATCCGCTCTAAGGTCTACCTGCAATGAAATTTTCAGACGAATTGAATAACCCTTTGTTGGGTTATTGCCCCTGCATTAATTTTAAGGAAATTTCAAGTTTTTGGCTTATATCTCAAAAACTAAAGCGTTTAGAGCAAAACTGACAGGGTAAAAATGTTCATCAGGTCAAGATCTACCTGCCATGAAATTTTCAGACGAATCAGTCAACCCGTTGGGTTATTGCCCCAGAATTGTTAATTTTAACGAAATTTTGCAGTTCTAGGTTATTATCTTGAATAATGTTATAAATAAAGACAAACTGTAAACAGCAAAAATGTTCAGGAAAGTCAGATTTACAAATAAGTCAACATGGCCGTAATCATCAATTGACCCCTTATAGGAGTTTTTGCCCTTTAAAGACAATTTCACATTTTTTTCAAAAAATCTTCTGAAAGTATTGAATCAATTTCAGCAAAACTTAGGCTGAAAGATCTTTTGGGTATCTAGTATAAAGATTGTGTTTTATTTTCTTGGCTGCCATGGCTAAAAATAGGACAGGTCAGTCAGGTGATCTACATATTTAAGTCGTACTTGCACTTCTTTCACTCACAATTCATGTGCCAAACAAAACATTGTCATAATATAAACACGTGACTTATAAATATGCATGACAAAATGGAGTGTTCCATAAAAACAATGAAAACTATAGAATAATAAAATCAAATCGAAATTCGCATAAAAGCGTTAATTTCCATAACTCGAATTTAAGTCGGAATGTTTCTTACTCTTAACAGTCAGAAAAAAAATCCGGGAAGAGTTATCTCTCTTTAGTTAATGGTATATTATTCTGACTTGTAAAAGTAGTTTGTTCAAGTTAAGATTTTTCTTCTTGATCCAATTCAAGACATTTTTTGGCTTAGCGTAACTTTCCTTCTGGTCGCTCTTAATTAACTTGTTACAGTCAGAAAAGATGTGTGCATAAACTTGCTAAATAAAAAAACCAATGGAGCCGGATAATAATAAAATACATCTTTTCTTCTTTGGAATGACTTTTTTTTTAATTTCTTATTGTTCATTTTTGAAAACTGCCTTTAGCCTTTTCCGAAAATTGTAATTAAATACAATTTCAGGAATCACATTGTGAAATACAGTTCAAAAAGTGTAATTTATGATTTAAAGATCCCATGTTATGTATACATTCTCTGATCCATTTGGGAGTTCATTGAAACAATTCGGTTACCTTTTAACAAATTAAACAAAGGAAATCTTAACATAATTGATGATAACAGATTTACCATAAAATGAATGTTTTTTTATATTCTGCTGTGAATATTAATGTAATTTTAAAGGATTGTGTGATAAAAATAGCATTCTCTAACAAAAAATCAAATTGATCACAGAGGACATACATTTTGCGAAAAGGGATTTCTGCAGAAGGATCAAAGTAATCTTCACAAAAGGGATGCTCCGAACAGTAAATACGATTATAGTGTTATTAAATGCGTATTTTCATATAAAGCCTGTATTATGTCGGAGTCAGTCGTATTGGGTCGAGGTAAACTGTATTGGCCCGATGCAACACCGATGGCCTATACAACTGTACGAGGACATAATACAGGCTTTATATAAACATAACCATTTTATGACACCTTTATTAAATAATGCCTTAAAATACATTATAAATTGACTATTTAATACAATCCTATGTGTCTGAAACGGGTCATTAATACAGGTTTTATACAGAAAAGTCGGAACTGGTCATTAAGGCCAATTAAAATTAATTAATAATTTTCATCCCCGCCCGCCCCTCGAAAATCGTGCCGCCCCGATTTTTTTTATTTTCTAAAATTTACGATTTCCGGATTTTGTTCATCTCCGTTACCGGTATCCGTGTCAATAATTTCGTTTTTTGTTAACTTCCTGTAACAATTCAACATGGTTTTCGTGATTCGACTATTTTTGTGACCTTTAGATGTCTTTTGGTCAGCTTAAGTCTGCAGAGATTGGAGTTGAAATTTCTATTGTGCATGTTTCTGGAATAAAAACATATATAAGCCATTTTATAACGTTTACATATTAATAACACCTTACAAAATAGTTTCATATGAAATAAAAAATAAAAAATAAAATCCTCCCACCCGCCCCATTTTTTTTCAAGAAGTTGGATGAAAATCTACTAATTAATTTCAGTTGGCCTAATACAGGTCTAATAAAGAAAATCCTGTATTAGACCTGTATTAATGACTAGTTCCGGTTTTGTATTAACTGGACATTTTTTACTGTATTTCAACACATTAGTTAATAAAGTTTCATATTGACAGCTGAGCGCTATTATCTTGGCTCAATAAAGCATAGTAATATATAATATCTAGACCGTTTAATCTACAGTACAATAGGTTATATAAATTATGTTAAAATTCTATTCAATTAAAAGATGAAAAATATTTCATGACTTCTTTTTTACCACTGTAGTGATTGACAAAAACTGAATGTTAGGGGTAATTAGCTGACATAAAAAAAAACACTCAACTCAAGTTCATTTACAAGAAATAAAATCCCTATATAAAACTGATTAACAACAATATCTGGACAGAGTTGACAAATTTTCCAGTTTTGTATATAGAGTGATCTCTGACGCTAGTCAATTGAGAAACAGGGTTATCTGACACCAGAGGAATCTCCGACTAGGATATTATATGAAGGATAACTTTACATGAGAAAGTAACAAACTTAAATCGCTGCAAAATTGAGACTACCCCTGGTTTTTTGGTGGGGTTCATGTTCATGTTTTTTGTTTTTAAGTGTAGTGTTTGTATTGTTTTGGTCTTGTCTTCGGTGTTCTCCGGAGTTTGTCAGTTGTTTTCGATTTCCCCCTCCTTCGAATATCCCTTTGGTATTCCTTGACTTTACTTTTAATCTGATTTAAAAGAAAATAATTGAAACCGAATTGAGAAAATCAGTGCAAAAAATTTAGATGAAGCCGAACAAACTGACTTCATCCATTATGATCTACAGGTGTATGACACTCAGCTGGGTATTTTCGAATCTGATTTAAATAGGTAAGAAATGAAACTGACTTGAAATGAGTAACTGGGACTCAACAAACTGACTTCATGAAATAACAATCTTCATTTGTTTGACTGAGAGATGGAATTCGAATCTGACAATACAAATCAGAACAGCAACTGACTTAAGAAAGTCGGTGGGAGACTCAATAAACTGACTTGATCAAATAAGAATCTACATGAGTATGAATGTGAGGCTGAATAATTCCGAATCTGATTTCAAGAAATAAAAAATGAAACTGACCTGATAAAATCAGTGGGCTCAATTTAACTGAAAAAGTAACAAACTTCATTAAATCATAATGTCTTCCTGTCTGATTTCAACCAAAAAAAAAAAAAAAAAAAAAAAAAAGAGGTAAAACGTATAAGTTAGGCAATACAATACTGACCTCAGAAACCGGGAAAGATATTTATTTCAACTGAGTAGATAAAGTTTTTGGAGAAAAAACTATATGAAGATTATTTGCAATCTGAGTTAAAAGAAACGACACCGGTGCCAAATTGACGAAATCATCAAAATGATGGAAATGCATGTAGTTTTAAACTTAATACATTTATGTAGATAGTCCGAGATTCCTCTGAAGTGAAAATGAATAGGGCTCTCATACCTCAGATTCCATTTCATTAAGCTATAAGATTTCGGAATTAATTTGCAGATATTAATTGAGGGTTTCAACTTAATTTTCTGCCGCAAAAATAGACATCATAAAGATTTGTTAACTCAGTTTTTTAGCTCACCTGTCCTAAAAGGCCTGAATCTTCTATGGAAGGTCCTTTACAAAAAAGGACAAATATACCTAAGGAGCAATAAAAAAACGTATCCATTGGACAGTCAAACCCGGGAAGACAAGTGAACAACCACAAGCACAACAAACACAGAAAACTAAAAAACGATGAACAACACGAACTCCTATAAAAAGCAGGAGTGAACCCAGGTGCTCCGGAAGGGTAAGCAGTTCCTGCTCCGTATACGGCACCCGTCGTGAAGTTCAACAAAGTCAATCCGGGGGAACTCACAAATCGGTGCATGGAGGCACATTAAAGGTTACGACAGTTGGAACAGGTCCAACATCATCTTAGCAATGGTCAATTCGTGATGACGACTATAATTTCTAAGTGATGATATCAACTTGTCCCTGATAAAATCCTGGTTAAGAAGCTTTTGTGACAGCAGTAATCCTCTTTGTCGAAAGTCGGTAACTCGCGCATGCCCTTGAAAATCAGATAAGCTGAGAAACGTAGACTCTATATGCAGGCGATGCTGGTATATTGCTACTCAAGAAGGGAAAATTAACAATAGGAAAGTTGAAGTCATCACGTTTGTCATAAAGTTTTGTCTAAAAATGTCCCTCATAGTCTTATTTCAAGAAACAAATCCAAATATGAAGCGGTCTTTGGTGCATCTGTAGTCTTCTTAATTTCAAGCTCACTGGGATAGAAAAGATGTAGAAAGTCTTGGAATTTGTTATTTAACAACACATCTATATAACGAAAAGTAAAATTAAAGGATTGGTTTGCATAAATCATCCCGGTCCGTCAAACAAAATGGCTGCTATGAGCATTTACATGTTCTGATTGTTCCAAATTTAAAACTTCTCTGAAACCGTAAAACCAAATGAACTGATTTTTGGTATGGAGAATCTATGGAAGGTCCTTTACAAAGCTTGCATAAATCATCTTGGTCCCTGCAACAAAATGGCCGCTTTGAACATTTACATTTTTGATTGGTCGAAATTTAAAACTTCTCTGATACCGTAAAGCCAAATGAACTGATTTTTGGTGTGGAGCATCTGTGTAAGGTCCTTTACAAAGTTAGCATAAATCATCCCGGTCGGTGAAACAAAATGACCGCCATTAGCATTTTCATGTTGAGATTGGTCCAAATCTAAAACTCCTCTGAAACCTTAAAGCCAAATGAACTGATATTTGATATAGAGCATCTATGGAAGGTCATTTATAAAGTTTGCATAAATCATCCTAGTCAGTGACACAAAATGGCCGCCATGACCATTTACATTTTCTGATTGGTCGAAATTTAAAACCTCCTCTGAAACCGTAAAGCCAAATGAACTGATTTTTGATATGGAGCATCTATGAAAGGTCCTTTACAAAAAAGGACAAATATACCTAAGGAGCAATCAAAAAAACGTAATCCATTGGACAGACAAACCGGGAAGACAAATGAACAACCACAAGCACGGCAAATAAACACAGAAAACTAAAAAACAATGAACAACACGAACTCCTATAAAAACCAGGAGTGAACCCAGGTGCTCCGGATGGGTAAGCAGTTTCTGCTCCGTACACGGCACCGTCGATCGTGAAGTTAATGAAAGTCAATCCGGGGGAACTCACAAATCGGTGGAGGCACATGAAAGGTTACGATAATGGGAACAACATCTTTATAATGGTTAATCAATTCGTGATGACGACCGTAAAATTTTCTAAGTGATGACATCAAGTTATCCCTGATAAAACCCTGGGTAAGAAGCTTTTATGACAGCAGTAATTCTCTATGTCGAAAGTCAGGGTAACTCTCGCATGCCCTTGAAAATCGGATAAGCTGAGAAACGTAGACGCCATAAATTATGCAGGCGATGCTGGTATATTGCTACTCAAGAAGGGAAAATTAATAGAAAAGTTGAAGTCGTCACGTTTGTCATAAAGTTTTGTCTTCAAATGTCCCTCATAGTCTATTTCAAGAAACAAATCCAAATATGAAGCGGATTTTGATGTATCTGTATTATCCTTAATTTCAAGCTCACTGGGGTAGATAAGATGTAGAAAGTCTTGGAATTTGTCGTTATTTAACGACAACACATCATCTATATAACGAAAAGTGAAATTAAAGGATTGGGCTAGTTTCTTTTTGTTTTCACGTAGTAACCCTTGAATGAAGTCCGCTTCATACGAGTAGAGAAACAGATCGGCGAGGAGAGGAGCACAGTTGGTTCCCATTGGAATGCCGATTGTTTGTTGAAAAATTAGACCGTTAAATTCAACGAATATGTTGTCTATGAGAAAATCTAACATGTTTGTAATTTCATCTTCAGAATACTTTTTGTCAGAATCAGAGTGGTTCTTCACGAAATAAGCCTTTTTTCTACTTAGAACAAGAAATTTATACCTGCGTGCCCCATTTTTCTTGAAAAAACATTGATGAACTAGTTGCTTTAACCGATTTTTTAATTGAGAATTTGGTATGGTAGAGTAGAGAAGTCGAATATTTTTATGCTGTTGCATGTAGCCAAAAATTTTGATTTTAGATATTGAAGTAAATTTTAGGAGTTTTAAAAATCCATATCTGATTGACGCCACAGGTGGAATATGATGTTTCACAGTAATTCTGAAGGCCCTCTTTAATACATGTCAATATGAATGTTAAAATCTTTGAAAGAGGTTTTGTAGAGCAATTAGCTGACCCAGCAATGTACCTTTGTTTAAACGGATTCTTATGTAGTTTATGAATCCAATAAAGAGCAGGAGGGTCCATTTTTTCACCTTTTGTAGAAATGCCAAAGGAATGAAGAACGGTCTTGTGGTTATCAAGGACTTCCTGCTTAGTGAGTGTGATCGGTGTATAAGTTGGGCTACCTGCAGTGTTATATTCCTAATTCGTTTCTAAGACACTTGAAATAATAGTTCTTGCAGAGAAAAACGATGTTATTGGGGGCTTTGTCAGCTGGGACAACTACATATTTGTCGTGCAGGCGAGTCAAGTTTTCAACAACCTTAGGGTCTTTAAAGATGGATTTACCTTTAGTGCTCATAGACCCTTTGAGGCTTTTAATTTGGATTTGTATCATTGACCTAATAGCCTTAAACCACTCTGACTGTGTCAGTAGGTTCCTTTGAAGTCCATTTTCTGGCATAGTCCTCAACAGAATCCATAAGTAATTTGAAATTATATTTCCAATTAATTGGCTGAGTTTCTCGGTATTTGGGGCCTTTATCTAGCATATTTTTTAGCTTTTGATTATCAATTAGATTGAGATCTCCAGTGATAACATGCATAACTTTGCATAAATTATCATAGTCCTTGAAACAAAATGGCCACCAAAAGCCTTTATATGTTCTCATTTGTCAAATTTTTAAAATCTCCTCTGAAACCTTTTGGCCAAATGAACTTATACTTGGTATGAGGCATCTATGGAAGGTCATTTACAAAGTTTCCAGAAATCAATCTAGTCCATCAAATCAAATATATAATATAATATAAATTTTATTTTATTATTGTGTCACATACTGATTGAACATTATACAATGACATAATAAAAATATACATTAAAACAATCAGTACCCAGCCATGAGATTGGCTTATGAGACACATATCTACAAAACATTCCACATTTAAAAATATGTAAATATAACATTTCCTAAAATTTGTTTTTTTTTTTGTACAATTTCAAAAATATTTATCATTTAAATAATTACATATTCAATTAAAAATTCATTTAATAAATTAAGTTATATTATAAATTATATAGATAAAAATTATTATTTATTTCATTTAAATATTACATGACTTTAAAAGTAGTAAAAATTCAAAGGTTACTAAAACTATAAAAATTAGTATCTCAAACTAAAAATAACTTTCGTCTCATAAAAAAGTTAAAAATACTCTTGCTTAAAAATGCTTGAATTTCAGGACAATTCATCATTTCAACTAATTTCTGATCATCGTCTAAAATAGCAAAATTTTCAATATGATTTGAACATTCAGAAAATAAAAGCCACCTCAAGTCGTCATAAAGAGAACAATTTAAAAGGAAATGTTTTTCATTTTCAACACAATTATTCGTACAAAGTACACAAAGTCTGTTATGAACTGGAATTGGCGGCCTGGCATACCTTCCGGTTTCAATGGCTAGCGGTAGCGATCCGGCGCGGAACAGAGCCATAACGCGTTTATGTTGTCTAGGTATTAACATTGCAACATATAGTTCAGTATTTCGTTCCTGTTTAAATTGTCTATAAGTACGTAGTTTATTACCGTTTTGGTGTCCACGGTCATTAAAAAGTTCGTTATACCATTCATCATTGTCAAGAAGGTTGATCTTCTCGGTTACAGTTTTCATAACGTATTTAGTATTCAAAGTAACATTACTCACTTCATCGTTTACATTTAATAAATTTACAGTTTTATTCACTTCATAATTCCATCCTTTTTTCCGTCTCGATGCCCAACTCCAAACCTTAAATATTTTCCTGTTTTGGTCCATCCGTGTTAATTTACATAAAAGTCTTATACAAGAAATGCGTTGCTTACTGAGACAAGAAAGCCATCCCATATCACCACGTGTCGAAATGTTTGACGTATTTTTCCCAACGAACAAAAAGTATTTACATGCCTTATTTTGGACAGTGTTTATAACGGTATATGATTTTGTTCCCCATATGGCACTCCCGTACATCAATACTGGCTCCACCATTGAATTATAAAGTTTTGTAAATACTTTGTACGACATACCGCCTGATGAAATAAATTTTGCGTAAACCACACCGAGAGCTCTACTAGCCGACTTTGATAATTCTTTCGTGGTTTTATCAAACGTTAAGTGATCGTCCAACCATATTCCTAAATATTTATACGAATCAGTAATAAAAATGTCGTTGCTTGAGCATTTGAATTGGAATGACGTCAAGTTAAACGATTGAGGTCTAAAATGTACCACTTTAGTCTTTTCTGGATTCACGGACAATTTTCAAGACGAGCACCAGTCCGTTAAAGTGTCAAGCATTCGTTGCAGGCTCTGTTCGTCGGGCGCTATAAGTGCAATATCGTCCGCATAAAGTAGAATGTTTATGGTTTCTTCGTTAAATTTAACACCACAATTTAATGCATTTATCTTTTCTGCCAAATCGTTAATATAAATCGAGAATAAAGTTGGGGAAAGAATACAGCCTTGTTTTACACCGGAAGACACTTGGAACCAGGGGGTAAGCTCTCTATTTACTCTAACTGCGCATCGAACATCCTGATAAAGTGATTTTATTGCGTTAAGAAATTGCCCCCGTATCCCCATTGTTTGTAGTTTGTACCATAGCAAATCACGTCTGACAGTGTCAAAAGCTTTTTCATGTCAACAAAGCATATATATGTAGATTTTCTACTAATTTTCCTGTCATTTAGAATAGAATATAAAGTAAAAATATGTTCCTCACAACTCCTTCCTCGGCGAAATCCATTTTGCTCGTCACATAGACATTCATTTTCTTCTAGCCATTTTTGTAAACGATTATTTAGAACGGTACAATATATCTTGCATGGTACAGATATAAGGGTAATTCCACGATAATTTAGTGGACACCTGTTGTCGTTCATTCCAGGTTTTGGAATAGGGTTTATAATGCCATTTGTCCACTGTTCTGGAACATGACCTAACTCAAAACAGCCACTGATAATTCTGTATAACAATTCGACAGCGACCTCGTTTTTCAAGACTTCGGCGGGAATGTCATCAATTCCTACGGCCTTTCTATTTTTTGCATGAGCGATGGCCAATTTCACCTCTTCTCTAGTAATTCCTGTGTTGAGATTTGTTACGTCTATCTGACCGTTAATAGTATCTAGATCGCAAGAATCGGTTTGTGTAATTTCATCATTTATAAATAGCTTTGCAAAATCTTCTTTCCATTTGTTCAGTACACTATCTTGATCAGTTTTAACGTTACCATTTTCATCTATAACAGCCCACGGAATGTTTGGTTTTCGCTCGTTCGCTATACCGATTTTCCCTATTGTTTTCCAGAAATCTGTTTTCTTGGACGCATCGAGTGATTGTTCGAGTTTAATTTGTTCTTCCTTTATATATTTCCGCTTGTGCTTTCGATTTAGTCTGTCAAATATTTTACGTGCTTCCTGAAAATCTGATTTATATTTACGTTTCGTATTATTGGGACCTTGAAACTTTAACAATCTTTTTTCGGATTCACACACTTTCTTCCATTGTTCAGTTAATTCATCATTCCATTATGGTTTATACGTTTATTAATGCCATTTTTAAACATAATCAAAAGTTTGTGACTCACAGGCGAGCGAATCAGGCTCAGCCCTCTGAGCCTCATGTTTATTAGAAGGCATTTCATCAAACTATAAACTCTTTCGAAGATATAGAATTAAACAAAATAAGAATTTCTTGGTTCGTGATATATGTTCATTTAAGAGTCGATTTCGAACAGAATATGCAACTTTCCACGTGTTTTATAGAGTAAGCTCTGATAACCTAGCCAAATGTATTAACGGCCATTTTTTGGGTACTTTTTATAACTTTACTTTTCAACTTAATTACATGTATACATTATATAAAACTATGGAAATTTGAGAAAGATCACTCAGTGGCGGATTTACGGAGCACAGGGAGCACGCGTCCCTCTCTCCAAAGTTAAGGTCACCAAAAGTTATAAAATGTAAAATCAATAAAAACACTAATTGACTTCCTTGATTATGTTTATAATTATGAAATCTTAAGAAACTGAAAATTACAAATGATATCTTGTAGTACATGTAATTGATAATAAATGACAAATAGTTGTGAAAACTAACAGGCGTGTAACTTTTTTACAACGTGATAATACAGATAAGAATGCGATGGAAAGGTATGAAAGTAAAATTAATTTTCCATCAACGTGCATTGAATATTTTCATTTAATTACTTCACAGACGATGGCTTAAACTTTAAAATCTGGTTTCATTTTTATTAACCGGGTTTTCCTCTTGAAAAATCCGGTTATTGAATTGGTGAAGTCGGGCGGGCGGGCGGCGGCTGCCAATCGTGTCCGGCCCTTAAGACTTAGACCTTAGATCTATGGTATATGGATATGTCATCTCAAGAAGATGTCATGTTTCAAAAATGTTGACCCTTGACCTTACGGTGAATAAATAGTACATTTTAGATAATCGTGTCCGGCCTGTAACTTTTTTGTCTAAAGTCCTAGGCCTTGGATTTTTGGTGTGTAGGTAGGTTATCTCAAGATGATGTGTCGCATACCAAGAATATTGACCTTGACCGTTGACATCAAGGTCAATAAATATGTCATTTTTGTAATTTTTTTGTTTAAAAACCTAGGCCTTGGATCTTTGGTGTGTTAGTAGATTTTCTCAAGATGATGTGGCGCATATTAAGGATGTTGACCTTGAACTTTGACCTCAAGGTCAATAAATTGCTAATCATGTCCAGCCTGTAACTTTTTTGTCTTAAAACATAGATCTTAGATCTTTGATGTATGGGTAGTGTTCCTCAAGATGATGTGTCGTGTACTAAAGATGTTGACATCTGACCTTGAACCTTGACTTCTTTGTTGGAGAAAGGTACTCAGTAAAAATGAAATAGGAGGGAAACCCGGTTTGCTGTCACCCAGACAGCTCACTTGTTGAAATATTTGAATTTGTATATGTGAAATTCATAAAAAAACATGTTTGTTTGCCCAAACGCGACCGACCCCAACAATCCTGCCGAGTCAAATTCTTTTTTGTATCAAATCTCGATCTTTTTTTTTATTTCCGGATTTTTAACGTGTCCGTTGGTTCCGTTCCGGATGCTAGTTTTACAAAGGAAATCGCTTTCGCACTTTCTTCATATGTAAAGAATACTTGTTGAAAAGCGTTTTTGTAATTCTAATTAAATTGTTCGCGGAATTTACAATATGGCAGACGTTATTTTACAATTTCATTGGTCGTATTTAGTATATGGATTGGGAGTGGTCTCATTAATATATTTTTCATTTGTCAGTTTATAGAGATGATGGTTTCATAATATTTTCTGGAAATAAAGACGAGCTGTGTACTTTCATCGGCATAGCAAACAGCACACATCAACTTGAAATTTACATAAGAAATATCCGTAGAGACTAGAGAGCTTACATTTCTTAGATGTAACTGTATTTAAAGGAGATGGATTTCAAACTCAGAATACATTGGATGTCTGTATATATAAAACCCACATAAAAATATCTATATCTACCGAGAACATCAGCACACCCAAAATCAGTATTTAAGGGATTTATTATTGGGGAAATAATACGATTCATTCGTTGCACAACAATAAAGAAGATTTAAAATCCCAAATTCAACTATTTCGCTAAAGCTTTTTAAAACGAGGATACAAACACAGAATTAGATCAATTAATATCTACTGCTAGAAATTTAAATAGAAACACATCACTTCAATACAAGGAGGAAAGGAAAAATAAGAAACCTCTTGTTATTTTGCAACAAAATATAACCCTTGCTTCAAACAACTTGGTCAAATTCTCAGAAACCACTGGCATTATATTGAAAAAGATGAGACGGCAAAAATTTCTTTCCTAGACCAACAATTATAACATACAAAAACTCAAGAGTTTAAAGGATTTACGTATATATACATATATTAACTACTGCAAAATTAAAACAATAACTATAAAAACAACAACTTAATTAATTACAATAATTGTAATAATTTCCAAAGATAACAAATACTTGTTAGACCACCGAGTGTACGACTGCTTGAATATCAGTATCAGTTCATTAATGTACTTAAATATAGAATTGAAATAGTCGCTCAAACTACTACACCTTACACATATTCCAGTTTAAACTTCAGAAGCAAGAGTCGCTGACGAGGGTACGGCCTTGATCAAAATACAGAATTTTAATTCTTAATACTTATTCTCTGATCTAAATAGCTAAATAGGTACCTGAAACACTTTGGTTGGTCATATTACAGCACAGTATAAATTTTCTATATCTAATATTAGTATCTTTTGATTGTTATTTAGTTAAGACGGATTGGGAGTGGTACCTCATTAATATATTTTACTAACACCCACACCTCAAAAAGAACAGATGCTTAAACAAAGACAATATTAAAACATGGACAAACAACACAAGCCAGGTCCAGAAAACCTGACTTAATACAGGCACAAAGTGTGGTGGGTTTAAACCTGTTTTGTACGTGGACAAACCTATCCCTTTCACACATCTATACTCTTAAGACCTAAAGAATAAAAACCCACAATGATAAACCTTGCAGCTATAAATGCCCTTTTCCTTAAAATATGATATGATACTTTAGATTTGTTAGATAGGCACTATGACTGTCTGACACTATGATTTTGTTTTTGACATGTTAAGTATCTATTAATATCTGTTCCAAAAAAAAGAGAAGAATTTGCCTACCTACCTACCCATATCCAACAGCCATGGGTCGGGTTTGGGCAAACTGAAATATTTTTTAAGGCCGGCCTAAATTAATCATACATATATAGCGGGGTTGTTTTTTTTTATTTTTAGGTTAGTGTTAGTGCAAAAGGGCATTTAAAATATTTTAAACACAATTGTTAACTTTCATTCCTTTTTCATTTAATATTTCTTTATTTTTTGTTTAATCTGTTCTGAATTATGAGACACACAGACGGACGCAGATCATTACTAAATCCATCCGTCGCGTTGCATTCGAATGTGGGATGGATGCCACCCCCTCCCCAAATTCTAGATTCTCCCTTGTCACTTTACATGAAAAAGTTTGGCTTTTCCACATCAAAATTTGAGACTACATTGATTTTTGAATAAAATAATAAATGAATCTTGCATTAAAAAGTGAGTATTATAAGTTTAACTGCCTCTGATAAGGCAGCTCCAATTAATATTTTCTGTTGGTCAGATTTAAGGCATTCAAACACCTGTGGGTGAAAAAAATCTAAAACTGCATCCGTATTATAATCGTTCGCATATCGGATTTACAAACTGTAACATACGTACTTAGTATGCATTAATAAAGTCCATTTCCGTCCTAACGCTTTAATTTCATTAAAAAATGATCATGATGATAACGATAATATTCTTTGATACCAATTTCGATGCACAAGAACAACTTTTTACGC
Source organism: Mytilisepta virgata (assembly GCA_028015205.1). Classification (NCBI taxonomy): domain Eukaryota; kingdom Metazoa; phylum Mollusca; class Bivalvia; order Mytilida; family Mytilidae; genus Mytilisepta; species Mytilisepta virgata. Next base: position 48,651,465 of record CM051520.1, read on the forward strand.
AGACAATGTCATTTTCCTTTTCTATATATATATCAAAGCCAAAGTTTGATTCACTATGTTTGGCTTTCTTCAACTAAAGAGTAATAAGATTTTCTTACTATGCTTAAATTCCCAGGTAAGGAAAGTGTTGGGGGAGGGGAGCTTGCAGCAGTTTTGATTGTGGAGAATACCGAAATAGATTCCTTATTTCCATGATCTTTGTTGTCAAGAAGTTCATATATCTTGTCTATTCGTAAAATTTTCCTCATTCGTGGACGATCGAGGCAAATATTTTTTTTAAATTTTATATTTTCTTTATTTAAATCTTGTTTATTTTTGTTATGGTAGTTTGTGAACAGGTTTATTTTTTCGCGGCAATCAGCCAAGATACATCGTACATCAAGAAGAGGGCTTCGTAGAAATACATCGAATCACTTTAATGCCGCTGGTTGGAAGAAAAAACATGATAGTGAGAGAAATGAAGAAAAAAGTCATAAAATGAAAATCAAAATGCCAAAAAAACCCATGAATTTAAAATCTCATTAGATTCATACTTAAATATTTTTTTATCGGCACGTGTCAGAGTGATCAATAAGTCCCGTGTTAATTACCTTATCACATGTTTATTGTGTTTAATCGTCCTAGAAAAATCGTAAGTGATAGCACACTCTAAGTAACTGAGAATTATATAAGAGTTGGAATAAAATTTTGGGGAGCTCTCAGATACTTACAGTGTGAGATCAACAGAGTTGAGGGGTGGGAGGGAGGGGAAAATACGCACATTTGTCTCCAAAATTGTATGCGTGAAATGGGAGGAAATTCTTGAATTTTCCTTAATGATCACTGATTCATCAAATAATTTAGAATGCACCCCTACTCCACTCAGATCAATATAGCCTCACTAAAATAAACAAGTTTTTGGTCACAATCATAGAGGTATGTTAATCCTAGTGATCACAGACGGAAGTACAGACGTTACGCCCCAATATCCTTATAGAAAAAGTCAAAATCCATGTTACATATACAATGAAGTCTTAATCAGAACAAGCCGAAATTGTAAACCATCAATACCAATATGCAATCGCTCGTATCGGACTCAACTCTTACCAACTCTAGACTGCAGCTAGAAGAATGATTAAAGGTCTTCTCGTTTCTTCTCGTGTGACGTCACTTACGATAAGAATAAATTCTAAACTGACAATCTGGCATAAACGCGCGGGATAGACCAGTTGGGATGATATCAAGATTTTATGTATTTTATCTAAAGCATGTAGTACTGGTACTGTGACCTTTATTGAAAAAAAACAAGACGGATAAAGAATTATATATTTTTTTAAATATGAATTAAAATGTAGTAAATGTAAATTTTATTTGTAACTCCTTTATTATGTAATTTGCATTTATCTCCATTTCATTACTTTTCCTTTATTCATTTTTTTTTTGTTTTCATTTTAATTTTATTTTAGTTTTTTTCTGGGAAGGGGAGGGGGTAAATTCGACCGAGGTAAATTGGTTTAAATTTCCACAATTTTTGTGAAATAACAGTTTTAATTTTCCGCAGAAAAGAATGATTCGTGTCTGCAGAAAATACATGCTACTACTTTTCTGCAATTTACCCGGTCATCAAAAGAAAGAAAAAAAAATGATAAAATAATATGGGTGCGCTACTTACCAATTTTATACCTGTCACCCTAGTATCTTTGCTCTAATGAGTATTTTACAAATAAATTTAAACGACGTTTCACATACTTAACAAACAGATTATTTTAAAGTTGTTCGGCGACATTCGGATTTACATTTCAAGCTGCAAAAGAAGCTTTGTTGAATGCTTCTTCATGCACCTTTTGAATAATTTAAAGAGTCTGGACTTTGTGGATTGTTTTATTGAGGAGTATCCGATTACGCTTTATTTCAACTATCCAGTTTATGATTCATGGAGTGCCGTTACAAATCACAAGTATATACTCAATTTCAAACAAAGCACAAATGGTCTCCACATCATGCTCTGACTGATGGCCCTAGAGTAATTCATGGGTATTTATGTCCAGCGGTACACTATCACGTCAGAATATCAACAAATGAATAAACAGAAAGGTAATTGAGATTACCAACGTGGGACACGAGCATAAAAGGGTTAAATCGAGGAGCCCCCCACCACTTTTTTTCTAAATATGGTCAAGGAAACTAAGAAAAGTATAACACACTATAAAAGTCCATCCGACATGCTTCAAACTCCAATGGTGACACCAAATTATGAAAGTATTAAACTATTTTTATTTAAGGATATCGTTAGTGAAAAAAAATTACACCTGAATGTAAAGCTTTATTATAATTTTGATTTAATGCACCAAGAATATTTCACGTATGTCTATGATGTGTACAATGTATAATACGTACAAGGAAAATCAAATGGGTATAAATCGGGATTTAAAAAATACATGGAATAAAACTTAAAATTAATATTTTGTTTATATTACCTATGTTTTTATAGATAATCAAACCCCCTTTAAATGTAAATCACCAAGTTTTTTACCCCACATTTCCCGGAATATGTATCCTTTTTAAAGTCTTCACTTTTCTCCATACGCTTTTCTTTGAATAGGCAGTGAATTTATTGACTGGGTAGCCCAACATGGCAAGTCTCTTTGGATCTTGAGTGTAAGGTTTGAACAAAATTTTGCTAATGATAAAATAATATGGGTGCGCTACTTACCAATTTTATACCTGTCACCCTAGTATCTTTGCTCTAATGAGTATTTTACAAATAAATTTAAACGACGTTTCACATACTTAACAAACAGACTATTTTAAAGTTGTTCGGCGACATTCGGATTTACATTTCAAGCTGCAAAAGAAGCTTTGTTGAATGCTTCTTCATGCACCTTTTGGTCTGGACTTTGTGGATTGTTTTATTGTGGAGTATCCGATTACGCTTTATTTCAACTATCCAGTTTATGATTCATGGAGTGCCGTTACAAATCACAAGTATATACTCAATTTCAAACAAAGCACAAATGGTCTCCACATCATGCTCTGACTGATGGCCCTAGAGTAATTCATGGGTATTTATGTCCAGCGGTACAATATCATGTCAGAATATCAACAAATGAATAAACAGAAAGGTAATTGAGATTACCAACGTGGGACACGAGCATAAAAGGGTTAAATCGAGGAGCCCCCCACCACTTTTTTTCTAAATATGGTCAAGGAAACTAAGAAAAGTATAACACACTATAAAAGTCGATCCGACATGCTTCAAACTCCAATGGTGACACCAAATTATGAAAGTATTAAACTATTTTTATTTAAGGATATCGTTAGTGAAAAAAAATTACACCTGAATGTAAAGCTTTATTATAATTTTGATTTAATGCACCAAGAATATTTCACGTATGTCTATGATGTGTACAATGTATAATACGTACAAGGAAAATCAAATGGGTATCAATCCGGAATTTAAAAAATACATGGAATAAAACTTAAAATTAATATTTTGTTTATATTACCTATGTTTTTATAGATAATCAAACCCCCTTTAAATGTAAATCACCAAGTTTTTTACCCCACATTTCCCGGAATATGTATCCTTTTTAAAGTCTTCACTTTTCTCCATACGCTTTTCTTTGAATAGGCAGTGAATTTATTGACTGGGTAGCCCAACATGGCAAGTCTCTTTGGATCTTGAGTGTAAGGTTTGAACAAAATTTTGCTAATGATAAAATAATATGGGTGCGCTACTTACCAATTTTATACCTGTCACCCTAGTATCTTTGCTCTAATGAGTATTTTACAAATAAATTTAAACGACGTTTCACATACTTAACAAACAGACTATTTTAAAGTTGTTCGGCGACATTCGGATTTACATTTCAAGCTGCAAAAGAAGCTTTGTTGAATGCTTCTTCATGCACCTTTTGGTCTGGACTTTGTGGATTGTTTTATTGTGGAGTATCCGATTACGCTTTATTTCAACTATCCAGTTTATGATTCATGGAGTGCCGTTACAAATCACAAGTATATACTCAATTTCAAACAAAGCACAAATGGTCTCCACATCATGCTCTGACTGATGGCCCTAGAGTAATTCATGGGTATTTATGTCCAGCGGTACAATATCATGTCAGAATATCAACAAATGAATAAACAGAAAGGTAATTGAGATTATCAACGTGGGACACGAGCATAAAAGGGTTAAATCGAGGAGCCCCCCACCACTTTTTTTCTAAATATGGTCAAGGAAACTAAGAAAAGTATAACACACTATAAAAGTCCATCCGACATGCTTCAAACTCCAATGGTGACACCAAATTATGAAAGTATTAAACTATTTTTATTTAAGGATATCGTTAGTGAAAAAAAATTACACCTGAATGTAAAGCTTTATTATAATTTTGATTTAATGCACCAAGAATATTTCACGTATGTCTATGATGTGTACAATGTATAATACGTACAAGGAAAATCAAATGGGTATAAATCGGGATTTAAAAAATACATGGAATAAAACTTAAAATTAATATTTTGTTATATTACCTATGTTTTTATAGATAATCAAACCCCCTTTAAATGTAAATCACCAAGTTTTTTACCCCACATTTCCCGGAATATGTATCCTTTTTAAAGTCTTCACTTTTCTCCATACGCTTTTCTTTGAATAGGCAGTGAATTTATTGACTGGGTAGCCCAACATGGCAAGTCTCTTTGGATCTTGAGTGTAAGGTTTGAACAAAATTTTGCTAATGATAAAATAATATGGGTGCGCTACTTACCAATTTTATACCTGTCACCCTAGTATCTTTGCTCTAATGAGTATTTTACAAATAAATTTAAACGACGTTTCACATACTTAACAAACAGACTATTTTAAAGTTGTTCGGCGACATTCGGATTTACATTTCAAGCTGCAAAAGAAGCTTTGTTGAATGCTTCTTCATGCACCTTTTGAATAATTTAAAGAGTCTGGACTTTGTGGATTGTTTTATTGTGGAGTATCCGATTACGCTTTATTTCAACTATCCAGTTTATGATTCATGGAGTGCCGTTACAAATCACAAGTATATACTCAATTTCAAACAAAGCACAAATGGTCTCCACATCATGCTCTGACTGATGGCCCTAGAGTAATTCATGGGTATTTATGTCCAGCGGTACAATATCATGTCAGAATATCAACAAATGAATAAACAGAAAGGTAATTGAGATTACCAACGTGGGACACGAGCATAAAAGGGTTAAATCGAGGAGCCCCCCACCACTTTTTTTCTAAATATGGTCAAGGAAACTAAGAAAAGTATAACACACTATAAAAGTCCATCCGACATGCTTCAAACTCCAATGGTGACACCAAATTATGAAAGTATTAAACTATTTTTATTAAAGATATCGTTAGTGAAAAAAAATTACACCTGAATGTAAAGCTTTATTATAATTTTGATTTAATGCACCAAGAATATTTCACATATGTCTATGATGTGTACAATGTATAATACGTACAAGGAAAATCAAATGGGTATAAATCGGGATTTAAAAAATACATGGAATAAAACTTAAAATTAATATTTTGTTTATATTACCTATGTTTTTATAGATAATCAAACCCCCTTTAAATGTAAATCACCAAGTTTTTTACCCCACATTTCCCGGAATATGTATCCTTTTTAAAGTCTTCACTTTTCTCCATACGCTTTTCTTTGAATAGGCAGTGAATTTATTGACTGGGTAGCCCAACATGGCAAGTCTCTTTGGATCTTGAGTGTAAGGTTTGAACAAAATTTTGCTAATGATAAAATAATATGGGTGCGCTACTTACCAATTTTATACCTGTCACCCTAGTATCTTTGCTCTAATGAGTATTTTACAAATAAATTTAAACGACGTTTCACATACTTAACAAACAGACTATTTTAAAGTTGTTCGGCGACATTCGGATTTACATTTCAAGCTGCAAAAGAAGCTTTGTTGAATGCTTCTTCATGCACCTTTTGAATAATTTAAAGAGTCTGGACTTTGTGGATTGTTTTATTGTGGAGTATCCGATTACGCTTTATTTCAACTATCCAGTTTATGATTCATGGAGTGCCGTTACAAATCACAAGTATATACTCAATTTCAAACAAAGCACAAATGGTCTCCACATCATGCTCTGACTGATGGCCCTAGAGTAATTCATGGGTATTTATGTCCAGCGGTACACTATCACGTCAGAATATCAACAAATGAATAAACAGAAAGGTAATTGAGATTACCAACGTGGGACACGAGCATAAAAGGGTTAAATCGAGGAGCCCCCCACCACTTTTTTTCTAAATATGGTCAAGGAAACTAAGAAAAGTATAACACACTATAAAAGTCCATCCGACATGCTTCAAACTCCAATGGTGACACCAAATTATGAAAGTATTAAACTATTTTTATTTAAGGATATCGTTAGTGAAAAAAAATTACACCTGAATGTAAAGCTTTATTATAATTTTGATTTAATGCACCAAGAATATTTCACGTATGTCTATGATGTGTACAATGTATAATACGTACAAGGAAAATCAAATGGGTATAAATCGGGATTTAAAAAATACATGGAATAAAACTTAAAATTAATATTTTGTTTATATTACCTATGTTTTTATAGATAATCAAACCCCCTTTAAATGTAAATCACCAAGTTTTTTACCCCACATTTCCCGGAATATGTATCCTTTTTAAAGTCTTCACTTTTCTCCATACGCTTTTCTTTGAATAGGCAGTGAATTTATTGACTGGGTAGCCCAACATGGCAAGTCTCTTTGGATCTTGAGTGTAAGGTTTGAACAAAATTTTGCTAATGATAAAATAATATGGGTGCGCTACTTACCAATTTTATACCTGTCACCCTAGTATCTTTGCTCTAATGAGTATTTTACAAATAAATTTAAACGACGTTTCACATACTTAACAAACAGACTATTTTAAAGTTGTTCGGCGACATTCGGATTTACATTTCAAGCTGCAAAAGAAGCTTTGTTGAATGCTTCTTCATGCACCTTTTGGTCTGGACTTTGTGGATTGTTTTATTGTGGAGTATCCGATTACGCTTTATTTCAACTATCCAGTTTATGATTCATGGAGTGCCGTTACAAATCACAAGTATATACTCAATTTCAAACAAAGCACAAATGGTCTCCACATCATGCTCTGACTGATGGCCCTAGAGTAATTCATGGGTATTTATGTCCAGCGGTACAATATCATGTCAGAATATCAACAAATGAATAAACAGAAAGGTAATTGAGATTACCAACGTGGGACACGAGCATAAAAGGGTTAAATCGAGGAGCCCCCCACCACTTTTTTTCTAAATATGGTCAAGGAAACTAAGAAAAGTATAACACACTATAAAAGTCCATCCGACATGCTTCAAACTCCAATGGTGACACCAAATTATGAAAGTATTAAACTATTTTTATTTAAGGATATCGTTAGTGAAAAAAAATTACACCTGAATGTAAAGCTTTATTATAATTTTGATTTAATGCACCAAGAATATTTCACGTATGTCTATGATGTGTACAATGTATAATACGTACAAGGAAAATCAAATGGGTATAAATCGGGATTTAAAAAATACATGGAATAAAACTTAAAATTAATATTTTGTTTATATTACCTATGTTTTTATAGATAATCAAACCCCCTTTAAATGTAAATCACCAAGTTTTTTACCCCACATTTCCCGGAATATGTATCCTTTTTAAAGTCTTCACTTTTCTCCATACGCTTTGAAAGAGGCGGGTGAATTGGATATGTTTATCAAATTCAACAAATTAATAACAGAGGGAAAACTTCCTTTGAACAGTATCGCCTTTCTCTTATTCAAGGATGTTGTGACGTGGTACTCTTTAAAAGGGAGTTGTCAAATGAGGTATTCACAGGAAGTGAAACAATTTTGGAAAGTAGGATTAAAACTTTTTAAAGGAAAATTTCTTCGTTTCATGAGTGGCATGAAGAATCAAGGACAAGGCGATCCGGGTATATATAATCCTGCCGAATCTCAAATAAATTTTGTTGTTCCGGATAGAAAGTGTCTTGAGGTAGATGAACTGGCAGGAAGGCTGAAAAATACTGGACCAAGCATAATAGAGGAAATGATAGCAACTTTGAACTTGGATGACAAAGACAAATTAAAGACATACAAAATATGTTTTGATGGAAAGAAACTAAACTCTGGCGTTGATGGTCAGAAAAGAGGTGATATCAACCTTTGGGGACATGAAGGACTACCATCTCTTGAAGAATGTGAGAAGAGGAAAGAGTGTGATATACACGACATAACGTATTTACAGAAGGCAATTGAAGCAATGGAAAGTAGAGAAATAATAAGTTTAGACCATTTACCGGATGTTTGTAGAATTGTGTTTATTGAGGCTGGAAAATGTGTTCTAACACGAATAGGAACCAGATTGAAGGACTTACGACAACTTAAACAATCTAAAACAGTAACACTGGAAAAACTGAAAAACACATGCAATTCCCAAGAACTCAAAAACAAATATCTGTATGATATAAGTGGTTTGAAAACCTATATTTACAAGGTTGGAGCGTGCATCGATCGATTGCTAGATTTAGGAGATAAGTTAGGATATGCGATTTCGGAAGCAAATGGAAAATCTCATTTATTCTGTAGGGGAAAAATCTGTTATCTTAATTTTCAAGCCAACTACATTTGCTTCACTGGGACTGAAACTATAATTCATTCCTCAGATGATTTACGAGCGATCAATCATAAAACAAAGGACGGACTCTTGGAAAAGTGCGCGTTCTCTTGCAAAAGATACAGGAAGCACCTGTCATGACGCACTAGGACTTAGAGGCCTCAAAAGGCAAAAAGAGCATTTTGAACACGTTTTCCACGGCAAAGATAAATCCGAGGCATCGGAAGATGTAAAGAAAAAGATGCACTATGGAACTGAACAAGAAATAAATGCTATTGCAACACTTGTCTCCAAAGTCCTTCCGATATATTTTCCTAATCAGTCGTACGTAGAAGGTTGCAGAGTTATGTTTTTTAATGATTCTCCGTTGCTGCTGGTTAGCCCAGATGGGAGCATCAGACACCTGAAAGATGACAAAGAACTTGCCTCGAACACAGGTATTGGTGTTGAGATAAAATGCCCTTACCCAGGAAACGCATATAAACCAAATTTTTATTACGATATTCCATATTATTATGTTCTACAAATATTGAGCGAAATGGCGGTTTTGGAATCAAATACTCTGATGTTTTTGTGTTATAGTAATGAAAGCACAGTCGTCCTAGAGGCCATGTTTGATGAGGATTTATGGAAAGAAGTTGTACTGAAGATGATACAGCTGTATGACGGTTGCGTGAAGACATGTCCGAAGAAACTCTCCGACGATTACAAAGATTTCAACGTGAAAATTCAAAATTATTGTAGAGAAGGTACAATTTGTTGCAGAGGTTTCTTCGGTTATTGCAGTGGAATGCAATCACGACACAACAAGAAAAGATCATTTTGGTTATAACCATCATACAATCAGCGGACCAGTCAAATCAAATAAATGTTCCGTTCAAAGTCTTAATGAAATTGTCTTCGAAATAACAGAAGCAATGACAGAAGCATATGAACTATCAAGACGAATTGCAAGTGAAGTATTTGTGTTTCTTATCGCCGATTTAGATAGACTGCACACACCAGAAAGACAACATTCAGTTCCCATAGCTTACGCTATGAAAGGCTACAGTCTAACAACAAACGTATTGAGAAAATTGGTGGACACAGTTTTGGAAAAGTGTTATCTGGGTGGCTTGTACGTACCTGTTATTTCATTTGACGGTCAATTGTGCAAACTTGCTGTCCGTGCTGCTGACGAAAAACAACTTACCATGTTACAACTTATGAAAGATGTGTATAAAAAAGCGAAGAGTGTAAAGAAATCGACATTCTCAAGGAACTAAAGAAAATCAACTTACTTTCCAATATTAAGTCTAAGGAGGAATTACTGCAGAGTGTTAAATTCACTATTGAAGAATCGACGCGAATGATACATGAAAAAGAAATCAGAGGACTGTTATAAATTTATGGAGAAAAAAAGATGCTACACATCTTACTTCGACTTCTGAGTCCGTCTTCTTATTAATACATGACCACTCCAAACGGAACAAGAAAACCACTTCGACAACTTCGAATACTAATGAATATATTGGAGAAGACACAAACGAAGAAAACCAAGATTGTCATGAATTTTTAGACACCTTACCAGAAACTGTAGCCAGTTTTGTGGACAGTGATCAGGACTTATTAAGAAACATTGACTACAATAAAGAACCTCTCCCTGTTAATTCAAATATCGGTGTCGAAATAGACATTCCAGCAGACATGCACACCTTATTCGATACTGTACAAAATTCTTTTGAGGTATGTGAATCAGTTACGTCAAGTGATCAGATGACTGATCCGAGTGATATGACAGATGAGTTAAGTCCGATGCAAGAAAACTTGGAAGTTTCATTAATTTCGAATGACTGTTTGAAACGAATGTTAGCTGAGTTGAAAAGATGTGCCAGGGTAAAACGAAAGCGAACAAAATGGGAATCAATGAGTGTTCATCAACTGCAAGAACAATTAGAGGGAGTTGCAGAAATACAGAAACATTTTTACAAGAATGAAATTCTGACGTGCCTTCATGCTATCTCTGTTATTCTTATTGAAAAATGAATAACACATTCTGCTTCATGGATAAAACAAAAACTTTCGGAATTCTTCTTTAAGTTGATTAATGGCCAGCTGGAATCTGTACCTACCGAAAGAAGAAAACAAAAGATGTTCACACTAAGGACACTTGCCGGGGTGGTTATTTCTAAATTTCCAAAAGATGTTCTAAATGTTATATATGCCGAATTAGTATATCCAAATGAAGAGAAGGCATGGAGAGAAGACAATGTGTTTTCTCATACAACTAGACTAGCAGAGCTCGATGTTGACATTAAATGGTATTTTAAGCCGGAATATATATCGAACAGATTTTTATACTTATTCAGTCTTCTGGATTGTCATCATTTACTTACAAACACAAGGACGAAATGCTGCAGCACAGGTATTAGTCCTGCTGGTATAAACAGAGATGCTTGGGTAAAAATTGCTGGACATCATTCTGTAGACGGTAGTGAAATTATAAGTAAAGCTTTAGTGGAAGATTTTGTGGACCGACAACGCAATGCGTATGCTCAGAAGACATTTTCTACGGAAGTCGAGACTGCTATGAGGAAAAATGGCGATAATCAGGAAGCCCATTTTTGCAAGATTATCAGAGAATGGTATGAGGCAGAAGACGAACCAGGTTTACAAGCTGTTGAACGTTGTAAACGACGATTAACTCTCCGTGACTGGCTGCTAAAAAACATTGCTATTGGACGTTTTCCGCCACCTGGTACACTGGTACACATGTGAATGGTATACCACTTGTTATGTTCGAGGGACTAATGACTAACATTGAAAGAAGAATCCAGTTGTTTGCGTTTGTCAAAACCAATGCATACAATGTGCGTGCATTAGGTAGTCTGGAATCGGAAAATTTCTTTGGGGAATTTCAAGACTTGGATCCGAAAGGGAGTGGAGTAATTCGACCAGATGATGTTGCCACAGCAATTTGTACAGCATGCGAACTCACAAAGGCCAGATTTGATCCAAACAGGTGAACATCACTACAGTTTATGTCTTGCTAATATAATATACGAATGCTTATAGGGGATCACTTTATCGAAATTGAAACAGTCCAGTAAATTAAAAGCAAAAGATCAAAAGGTCACAGTGTAAACTCAATGATTTTGAAAAAATGTTCATAAAATTAAATATATACATATATTACAAATTGTTAAAGTAGATACTTTTCTTTTTAAATTGAAATGAAATCACTCTTTAACATGTTTAATGAACTTGTGAAGTGTGTTGCTGCATTTCCATTTTTAGCTCACCTGGCCCTGGCTTTTCTCATCACTTGGCGTCCGTCGTCGTCCGTCGTCGTCCGTCGTCGTCGTTAACATTTTACATTTTGAACTTCTTCTAGAGAACCACTGAATGGAATGAAACCAAACATGGCATGAATGTTCCTTATGAGGTGCTGACCAAGTGTTGTTACTTTGTAGCCGATCCATCATCCATGATGGCCGCCAGCGGGGGACTTAGTTTAACATAGGACCCTAGGGGAAATGCATACAAATGACTTCTTTTAGAGAACCACTGAATGGAATGAAACTAAATCTGGCATGAATGAACCCTTATATGGTGCTGACCAAGTGTTGTTACTTTGTAGCCGATCCATCATCCAAGATGGCCGCCAGCGGGGGACTTAGTTTAACATAGAACCCTATGGGAAATGCATACAAATGACTTCTTTTAGTGACCCACTTAATGGAATGAAACCAAACATGGCATGAATATTCCTTATGAAGTGCTGACCAAGTGTTGTTACTTTGTAGCTGATCCATCATCCAAGATGGCCGCCAGCGGGGAACTTAGTTTAACATAGGACCCTATGGGAAATGCATACAAATGACTTCTTTTAGAGAACCACTGAATGGAATGAAACTAAATCTGGCATGAATGTTCCTTATGAGGTGCTGACCAAGTGTTGTTACTTTGTAGCCGATCCATCATCCAAGATGGCCGCCAGCGGGGGACTAAGTTTAACATTGGACCCTATGGGAAATGCATACAAATGACTTCTTTTAGAGAACCACTGAATGGAATGTAACAAAGCATAGCATGAATGTTCCTTATGAGGTGCTGACCAAGTGTTGTTACTTTGTTGCCGATTCATCATCCAAGATGTTTAGAAGTCTATCAGAAAATTGTAAAAAAAATTCTGAATGGTCACAACTTGACCACATATTCAAAAATAATAATGATAAGATGTCTTCAGTAGCTATTGTAAGACTACACTAAGATGACCTGTTTTTAATTTTAAATACTGTGTCAAATTAAAGACCAAACCAACTATTGTTTATACGAACATCTCAGCGCATACGTATTGTTCCATAAGACGTCTATGACGTTGATAGAAAATGCGCGAAACGTCGAAAAATCCGCGAAACGGTGTTTCACATTCGCGTTATTTTTAAAAAGCTAAAATGGCGTCTCGCTTGAAAGGGCGTTTCATTAAAACTAGTGAAAGGAAGCACCGAAAAGACTGTCGAGAGCGAATGTCTGAAGTTAAAAGGAGGAAAACAGATTTTTATTATCTACAAGAAACTCAAGATGCAAGCAAAATATGGGAAGAAGGGGAAAGAATAATAATAGAACTATTTACTTATATATTTATTAAAATTTAAAGCCTTTAAACCGATTATAAATGATTTGATAGCTAAAGATGAGTGACAAATATTAGATTATGGAGTAAATAGTGTATGATACAATACCCCCAATGGATTCATGATTTTATTCGTTTTCTTAACACTATACCATATTGATGCCCATAAATCGTTTTATCTGTATGAAAGTCCCTGTCGCCACAAAATTTCCACACGGAACTTTTTGCTTCGGCTTATTGTTCCTTGAAACAATTTGTGCCGTCACCTATAAATTTTTGCCAACTGAATTCACAAATACCCAATCATAATATTCTATATGTAGCTGGTCAACTTGTAATGCCCTTTTCAATGTCTTCAGGATTTTACTAAGCCAGATTTAATGCAGAGTTTAAAAATTGTACAGAAACCTACATTTGATACACTTTAATCTTTCTGCTCTTTGAAGAGAGAGAGGAATGCATGTACGATGGATTGCCTATTAATTCTAAGAGGCAATTGTTTGACAGATGATGCACATATTTTCGTATTTTCAAATGTCATAGTTGTCGGAACTTACCCACTGGATTGGAGTGATGCGTAAGACGTATGGTTGAGTCGTAACAAATTGTTTGATATACCACTAACTATCGGTAGTACCAGAATCTAGTTTGGCTGTTCACAGTTTTTGATGTTAACTTTCTTTTTTTTTCGATGTAACCTGCATTGATAAGGCATAATCGCCATAGTTACATTTCCTGCAATTATGATATGTCTAGTAGCTGGTACCTTGGTGTTGGCACTGAAAGGTTTTTTTTTTTTTTTTTTTAATTAGCACTTAATAACTATAACTGTCGAAATGGCAATACACGGACAGCAATATCGGTATTGTGTTGTAGTTTTAGGGTTCTTGTTTTCCTTCAATGTAATGGTTTTATAACAAAACGTTCCGGACAGTTCCTAGCATAGATGTTGACAAATTTTTTCCAGCACAGAAACTAGTTATGCAACAAACACATAAAAATTGGCAAAATATTCTTGGCTTTCTTGCAAACACTATAAATTTACTTTTTGTCAAAATAAAATGTCGCAAATATTCGCAAATGAAATCACTTCCTGGATTGATGCTGTGAGATATGATCTAAGTTTGCTTCTCGATGACTTCGACAAACCTATGTTTATTTGTTTTGTTTGATTGCTATGACTTTCTAGTTAACACATGAATGATTGCAAATTAAAGTTTGGCTTTAGAACTGGAAAATTCGAATCAAAATTAGAAATATAACCCGAACTCGACTTTTAACTGGAACTCAACTGAGGCACGAACTCGAACTCTTAGGTTAGTGTTGAAGCATCTACAAATGATAAGCGCAGCAACAAGATCAAAAATATTTTACCATATAATTCCAACCAATAACAAAATTGGTTTGAACGAGGCTTACACTATGTACATCGCCGGCGACACGGTGACTTGAAGGGAAAGTTCTTTTTTGCTTATTGTGACGTCATTTTTATTGAGAAAACAAAACTAAGCTTGGCGTAGCTGAATATGTCATTTTTTCGACGTTAAATCTGTTTTATTTTTCTTATGAAGTCGGTGACCTATCATTTTTTTTGTCTTATTCTGACAACAATGGATAACTAAATACAGTATAAAAATTTAAGAAAAAAATCAATTACAGATTTTTCAAAATTCAATAGAATATGCAGTAAAAATTGGCCCAAATTTGCGCGGGAAAGGCCTTTAGAGCAGAATACGTGGTCATTTCGTTATGGGAAACCGTTTTCTTTGTTATAATAAAAAATATATATATATTCTGGAAGCCAACACAAAAGTCCGTATACAAATTCGACTTTGACGACGGAAATGGCATCATTCGAAAAATATGCCGTAAATTTAGCATCTGGCTGAATGTAAGCATTTTTTGCGGTACTATAGCAACGAAACGGATTCGGTGACCTATCTTTTTTATTCGCTAATATCGTTCCAAAAGCCACCAAGAACGAATATGTTGAGTTTCAAGAAAAAATCAATTACAGAAATGATTAGTTGGTTTGGTCTTTAAACCAATCCTTGGTCTCAATCATTATATAGTTTTACATAATTTCCAAAATCACATTCCCGAAAAAAGATTTTCGGGAGAAAATAGTTGGCGCTTTGTCCGTCCGTCCGCCCGTCCGTCTGTCCCACACAATTGGTTTCCAAATAATATCTTGAGAAGCATTTGTTGAAATGAACACAAAATTGGTATTTACGTGTCCCTGGGGAAGGAGAAGAAACAGATGGATTTCGGGGTCAGTAAATCAACGGAAGAACCCTATATATTGATTAACTTCAAATTTAAACTTAGTATATAATTTGTTTCCAGACAATAATTTGAGAAGCATTTACATTCTTGGATTAAAATCGCAGATGTTAAGTATATGCCCATAATATAGGATAAAAACCCTATTGATTTTAGGGTCAGTAGTTCAAACATGATCTTAAGTATAAGTGCTGCATAAGTTTTATAGTGCAGAATATGTTATTTGCATTTCTTAGATCTGATTTATTGCGTTCTGCTCGATCTGTAAGTGAGCAAGTTACTTATATTATTTATAAAACCACTTCGTATGGTAATTTGTAATGGAAACGAATATTCTGATTAACCTGAAATATAATCATTACTTTTTCAGGGTCTTCTGTATGCATACGAGTCGTGCGAAAGTATATCCGGTCCATGAATTAGAAGACGCTACATCACCTGCCCAGAGTTTCCCCATTTATTACGGCTGTTTCTGTATCAAGCATACGTGTTGGGTAATTTTATGTTCATTAGAATCTTCGAGTATATTTATCTTCATGGTAATTCTAGAGGAAATTATTTCCTGCTTGTAAATTTTAGAGCACACTCAGAGACATATTAACATATAACGTCTTTTGGGAACATGTTCAATATAAAATACATGTAATAGCTTTATTATGAAGATTGATTGCATTTTATAATATTTTGAAAAATATGAATTCATATCCGTTTTAAGCAGCTAGAAAATCAGGAGAAATAAGCAGGCCAGCCATGCCAAGTAAAGGAGCGCAACCAGTTCGACAACACCATCGATGTGATGAGACAAAAATACTTCCACATGTGCGGATGGGAATGCCTCTAAATGACACATGACTCACAACAGGAACTACAAACCAAAATTATCAAAGTGTATTCATATCAATTGTCATGTTATGTATAGTCCTGTAATGTAGAATTTCGCTTTATATACTGACCGTAGTAAAATATCAATTGTCATAAAGCAGATTATTAGTTTTCTCCATGATCGTTTGGCATAGTACCTATCCATCTGATATTTTATTTGCTTTGCTAGGAAGGCGCATAACTCGCTTTGCAGTTGGTGTTGTCTTGTTAAATATTGTGTTAACCTCTGTGCGATCTTTTTAATGTGTTGATTTGAGTGTGGAATTTTGCCGTCATAGCAAAACTCCTTATCCGTTCTTTGTTTCATATATGGATCACCCACGCCTGCTTATCTCTCTCATGCATAACAATTGATCATGTTTGATATTCTCATTACTCTGTTTTATTTTAAAAATTCCAAGAATAAGATTCGCTATAACATCATTTCCTTAGTTTGTTCATTTAATTCTGGTTAAATACATACCAGTAAAGGTGCAAAATCTGCTCTGAACTGATTTTCAATCTCTTTCATAGCCAGATTAGCTTGGAACAAATTTTTCAACAATAATTGTATATTTATAAATTATGTTAAAACACAAGCATCAAACGGGAACTATTTCGTCGAATCACATCGCCCAAATTTTGAAATTACTCAGCATGCAGTTTGCAAAAATTTAACCTTAACCAATTGTTATGAATTTGAGAGATAAATCGGCGTGTCACTTAAACAGAAACGTTAATTTTCAAAAGAAGTTTCCATTCGAAATCATGTTTTGGAAACCATAATGGAAAAGGTCAAAGTCATATCATAAACATGATAGGCAATAGTTTATGATGCACTAGAAGGTTTTTTTTCTGTTATTATACTCTTAAGCTGATTTCATGTCCAACCATCACTAGATACTGAAATATGATCTAATGAAAATTCACCAAACACCTTATATGTTCCGAATTTATCATGACTTTTTTTTCAAGCTCAATTGTGTCTTATATTTACCTTTTCAGTGGTATTCGTTGTGTTGTCTTTTTATTTTAAATATAGTCTATAACTCGTGGATAAAAACTTGAATCTAGGTTTCTTTTATTTTTCATTTTAAAGTTGTTAAGGTATAACGCAATTTTTAAAACCCAATGGGTAATATATAGTTTATGGTGGAGGAAGCTGGAGAGAACCACCGACTATCGGTTAGATAACAAACAAACCTTTAACACCTTTGAACGAACCCATTATTGTAATTTACAAAGCCAGGTTCAAATTCACAGTGCATTGTTGTTCGGTTCATTCTAAAAAATTCATTAAATTGCTAAAAAAAGTTGTCCTTGAATTTTATATGAAAGACTTTATTTCAGTAAAGTTCAATAAACGTCAACAATAGTAAATTATAAAGGGTTAATAACTTTAACCTGTGTAAAAATATATAATACATAATATAAAAAAAGTAGTAAAAGAAACAAAAACAAACTATAAAAAGAGTAAACTGCTTAAAATGCTGATTTAATAAGATGTCCTGAAATGTGTTTTATTCCAGTACTCCATTGCAGATTCACTTATGATAGCTGAGACTAGATCGCCAACGATATCTTTTCCCACACTTTGGGCAGGACAGCAGTCTTCCTTCGTGCATAGCATATGTGTGTTCCCTGAGGGCATCTTTTGACTGGAATGTCAAATCACATGTCTCACATTTCTGGCTTTCTGATAAATTAGATATATTAGTATTCTTTTTGGAACAAATTTTCAAATGTTTTATCATACTTTTCTTGTACTGAAAACCAGCATGGCATTTGCTACATTTTTCTCTATTTCTCTCATTTTTCATGGGAAGCCAGATGACCTTTATAGTTATACAACGTTCCAAACCCTCTACTACAAATGGAACATGTAAATCTAAATGTCTTCTCGTGGTGAGTTTTAACATATAATGAATGTCCATATCTTGAACTGAACGTTTTCCCGCATTTTGCACACAGATACTTCACATCTGCCAAGCTGGAAGACTTGTCCATTTTTTTCCTTAGCTTTGTCCGAATGTGTCTTTGTAAATTCGAATTGTACGCAGACATGTAATCACACTGGTCACATTTCCGTTTTCTTTTTGTTGTTTCAATTTCCACCTCATATCCTTCAATTTCAAATGAATCGTCCATCTTTGATTTTAATTATCCTAAGCGTATTCATACGTACTTTATAAATGTTTTTTTTTTTTTTTTTTTTTAACAACAACATAAACTTCTTTATTCAATAATGCTTGTTACAATATAACTCCAAAGTCCAAGCTCCATTGGAGGAACCCTGTGAAACACACTTGATTACCCAGGGAAATAATCAAGCACTATAATTATTAAATATTAGTAAAATTTAATAATTGTATCGGTTAAAAATCTTAAATAGCTTACAAATCTATTTGTTTTAAAATATTATTTATCAAAGGGGTAATACACTTCCTTTGATATTTAATTAACTCATATCTGAATACATTAAAGACATCAATCCGTTTAGTTTTATGTTCTGACAAATAGTTTGCTTTATAAATAGAAAATGCAATAATAGTAAGAATGTAATTGAAAAAGAAATATTCTTTGCCAAATATTTTATATCCTAAGACTAAATGTTTTAATGTAATCTTTATTTCAAAATGTATACTTTTCAAAAAAAAATTAACTTTATTCCAAAAGTCTGAAAGATAACTACACGATATAAATAAGTGTTCGTAATCTTCTTCAATATTACAAAAGTTACATAAATTTGACTCTGATATTTTCCAAGTAACTAATAAATTCTTCGTTGGAACAATAGATTGTAACAATTTCCAACGGAAAACTTTAAGTTTGTTTTCATTCAAAAAATAGAAAATGAATGAGTATAAATGTGACACATTCGATATATCTTCGATATTAAAAAACTTTAACCAGCGACTGACGCCAATAGATTTCGTAACTTTCAACTGAATTAATGATTTATAAAAGTTTTTATTTGTCATATCTGATACAACGATATATCTATTATTCCATACACACATTTTTTTCTTAATATTAACAGTGGTCTTAACCGATTTTTCTTCAGTCAAGTATATGCTCCATGCTTTCGGGAGAGAGTTTTCTAAAACAGCTAATTCTGAAACCCAATTACTCTTAAATTTCAGTTTTTGTAATATAAAATTTTCTGTCAATTTCCCCTCGTCATCTATGATATCGTTTATATAAATGAGATCACTGTTGATCCAGTTTTTAAACAATAAACACTTATTTCCAATTTTGATAAACTTGTTTCCCCAAATAACTTGTTTTCTAATGTCTGAAAAACATTTTGGATTTTTGTTCTGACCTCCCCCTGATTTAACCCAAGATATAATAACATCTCGATAAAATTCAGGTATTTTTTCCATATTAGGTATATTTTTGATATCATCAATATTCATTCTAAATGCTAACCAATTTTTCCCCAACATATTGAAATATTTTTCGGGTATAACTTTCCAGTTTTCATAATTTGTATCAGTTAATCTTTGTACCCATGACGCTTTAAGTGAATTAAAATAACTATCAAAATCAATCATATTAAGACCCCCTTCTTCGTATGTATTTATAAGCGTTGTTCTCTTTACTTTGTCTATCTTGTTTTTCCAAATAAATCTAAAACAACAGGATTCAATTTCTTTTTTATATTTTTGAGGAACAATGCCAGATGTAGCTACGAATGTAAAACTTTGGTAGAATCAGCGCTTTAATTATCAATATTTTCCCTATCATAGAAATATTTCTTTTTTCCCAAGATAAGATTAAGTTTTTCATTTGTTCAATTTTTCCTTCCCAATTTAATTTGATACATTCTTTCATGTCATGCCCAAAATACATCCCTAGTGCTTTTATCGGTTTGTCTTCCCACTTTATTCCCTCAACTTTATCTTTGCAGTGTTTTAATTTTCCTATCCACATTCCAATCGTTTTGTTTCTATTTAGTATCAGACCAGATAATGAACCAAAAATTTCTATTTCGTTAAGAGTTACTGAAATTTCATGTTTTGATGTTAAAAAAAGAGTAGTATCATCCGCTAGTTGTGATATTTTAATACTGTGGGTCTTTCCATCTAGTTTTACTTGAATTCCTTTAATGTCCCTGTTACTTCTTAATCTTAAAGCCATGATTTCAACTGATAAAACAAAAAGCAAAGCTGATAAAGGGCATCCCTGACGAATCCCTCGAGAATTTTTGAAAAGCTCTGATATCCATCCGTTATTTGATACACATGTTTGAATGTCTGTATATAAAGTTTGAACCCAACCAATAAATGAATCATTGAAACCAAAATGTCTAAGTGTAGCTAACATAAAATCCCATTCTAAAGAATCAAAAGCCTTTGTGAAATCTACAAAAATAATCGCCCCTTCTACCTTATACGAGTCAGCAAAATCAATTACATCTTGAATCTGTCTCAAATTGAAACCTAAAAATCTATTTTTTATGTAACCGGTTTGATCAGTATTAACAAGTTTGGGCAAAACTTTTTTGAGGCGTTGTGCCAAAACATTTGAAAGCAGCTTCAAATCAACATTCAACAGCGAAATTGGACGGTAGTTTTCTAACAAAAGTGCGTCGTTCTTTTTAAACAATAAAGACAACATGCTTGTACGTTGGGAATATGTCAAAAGCTTGTGTTCATAACTTTTATTTAAAACGTCAACAATAATAATTTTGATTTTATCCCAAAAAGTTTGATAAAATTCAACAGTTAATCCAGCTAATCCTGGGGATTTATTTAATTTCATATTTTTAATCGCCAAAGTACATTCTTCTAATGTTATTTTCCCATCACAGACTTTTAATTCTTCTTTATCCACGCTCTGTTCTAAATTAGTATCTGAGATATAGTTTTGTACTTGTACCTTATTTGGACCAGTTGTTGTATACAAGTTTTCGTAATACTTCTTTATCAAATCCAGAATTTTAGGCTGATCAGTAATTACTTGATTATTTTCATTCTTTAATTTATTTATGGATTTTTTAACCTGTCGTTTTTTCTCTAAACCCAGAAAATATGAGTTATTTTTTTCCCCTAATTCAACCCATTTTTCTCGCGACCTAATCTGAGCGCCCTTTGCTTCTATATCATAAATGTCCCCTAGTTTCGTTTCAATTTCATTAATTTCTTTTAATAAAATTTCATTTTCTATATTTTGTATATCCCTTAACCTTTCCCTGTGCTCTAGTTCTTGTTCTAATTTATGTTTGAATTCTTTCGCTTCTTTTGATTTTCTTTTACAATACCCTATAGTTGCCTCCCTTATTTCTATTTTTAAAATATCCCAGCTTAATCGAATATCAAAGTTATCATTTGTTTCTTTTAAAAACAAATAATTGTCTAACAATTTATTGATCATTGTTATATATTCTTCATCTTTCAAAACTGAATTATTTAACTTCCAAAAGCCTTTACCTCTTTCAGATATCCCGGTTGTAAAATTTAAAAATACCCCTTGATGGTCTGTATATTGAATAACCACTGGTTTGATTTGACAAGATTGAACAAGTGACTGAAAATCTTTACTAATAAGTACCAAATCTATTCGACTAGCTTGAGAGTTATCTTTTCTTCTCCACGTAAATTGTTGTTTATTTTGATTAAAAACCCGCCAAATATCGATTAACTTATTCGACTTAATTAGTGATTTTAAACTGTTTACTGGTTCTATAAATGCTTTATTCCGTGTACTTTTCCTATCAATAATTTTTAATGTGTCATTAAAATCCCCGCCGAGTACAGGTATTCCCGTTCCATTTTCTTTTAAAAATATATTAACCTTTTTAGCTCACCTGACCCGAGGGGTCATGTGAGCTATTGATATCACTTGGCGTCCGTCGTCCGTCCGTCGTCCGTCCGTCCGTCCGTCGTCCGTCCGTCGTCCGTTAACTTTTTCAAACGTTAACTCCTCCAACACCATAAGTCCAACTGCAACCAAACTTGGTACAGTTATTAATTGGTATGGGTGCTACAAATCCATTGTTTGGATTTTTGATTCGTAAAAAAACATGGCCGCCATGGCTAAAAATAGAACATAGGGGTAAATTGCAGTTTTTTGCAAATAACTCAAAAACCATAACAGATATCAAAATTCTGGCATAGGGTAAAAGTGTTCAGCACCTCAAGATCTACCTGCCCTGAAATTTTGAAGAAGATCCAACGACCCATGTAGGAGTTATTGCCCTTTTTCTGCATTTTTTCCAAATTTTGCACTTATTAAGCTCAATATCTTGGATACTATAAAGGAAATTTGAAAAATTTAAATTTCATATTGTTAGGCACATTAAGATCTACAAAATTTGTAACAGGATCGAAGTTGTAGGTTCGTTCATTTTAGGAGTTATTCCCCTTAGATCGTCAAAATTGACCATTTTTGCAGTCTTTATTCATTGTAATAAAATCGTTAACTCCTCTTACACCATAAGTTTAATTGCAACCAAACTTAGTGTAGTTGTTCCTTGGCATGAGTGCTACTAAACTATCGTTTGGATTTTTGATTTGTAAAAAAACATGGCTGCCATGGCTAAAAATAGAACATAAGGGTAAATTGCAGTTTTTTGCAAATAACTCAAAAATGGTGACAGATATCAAAATTCTGATGGGAAGCTAAAGTGTTCAACACCTCAAGATCTACCTGCTTTGAAATTTTGAAGAAGATGTAACCACCCATGTAGGAGTTATTGCCCTTTTTCTTGATTTTTTTTTGGACATTTTTGGCTTTTTTTATGTTATTATTTCAAAAATCTTCTCCTCTGAAACTACTGAATGGATTTGGATAAAACTTAGCATGATTGTTCCTTAGGGTATCCTGCACAAAGCCTATGCTTCGATTTTTGATCCGTCGAAAAACATGGCCACTGTTACTAAAAATAGAACATAGGGGTCAAACAACAGTTTTTCGCAAATATCTCAAAAATCATTAGGTTATGGCAAATACTGGCAGGTTGAAAGTGATCAGCATGATGAGAGCTACCTGTGTGCTTATTTTCGTGAAAATCTGTCAACTGATGTTAGAGTTATTGCCCTTTTTTGACATTTTTTGCTTTTTTATGTTATTATTTCAAAAATCTTCTCCTCTGAAACTACTGAATAGATTTGGATAAAACTTAGCATGATTGTTCCTTAGGGTATCCTGCAAAAAGTTTATGCTTCGATTTTTTGATCCGTCGAAAAACATGGCCACTGTTACTAAAAATAGAACATAGGAGTCAAACAACAGTTTTTCGCAAATATCTCAAAAATCATTAGGTTACGGCAAATTCTGGCAGGTTGAAAGTGTTCAGCATGATGAGAGCTACCTGTGTGCTTATTTTCGTGAAAATATGTCAACTGATGTTAGAGTTATTGCCCTTTTTGACATTTTTGGCTTTTTTTTATGTTATTATTTCAAAAATCTTCTTCTCTGAAACTACTATTCAAAATCAAATGAAACTTGGTAAGATTGTTCCTTAGGGTATCCTGCAAAAAGTGAATGCTTGGATTTTTGATTGGTCGAAAAACATGTCCACCCTTACTAAAAATAGAACATAGGGGTCAAAATGCTGTTTTTTGCTATTTTTTCCTGAATTATAGAAATAAAATGAAGGTGAAAGCTACTTTCAAGGCAAACATGGTATCCCGAGTTGAATGGTAATGATGAAAGTTTGTTTTGGACGGCCATTTTCCCGCCATTTTTTACACTTGCTCGGATTTCAACAATATTTGGTTTTTAAAGTAAACATGGTATCCTTAGTGAATGGTGATGATGAGAATGTTGTATAACAATGATTAAACTTCATAATATGTGAGCTTTTAATATGCTATCACTTGGTGTCTGTCATCATGGTTGTTAACAAATTTTCAAACATCTTCTCCTCTGAGGGGGGATTTGGATGAAACTTAGCATGATTGTTCCTGCAATATTTCCTTTTCAAGTACAATAAAAAGCCTTAACCCACAATTTTTATATAACTTCTTTCAAACATTTTAAAAACGAAGACAACATATAGACCAAAAGATTTATACTTGTATTTGAAGATGAATTAAAGCTTGTATTTTGTATTGTGAGTCATCAGACTGACCATGACTGTATCTTAATCAAGGGAGAACATATGCTCATTTCTTTCCAGAGGTTCTTGAAAGGCTTTTAAAGGTATTTTCAGCATTTTACGTGACCTTTAATACTCAGTTTAATTTACAACAAACATTAATATATTAATTTAGTTTATAGTGCATTGTTTGCCAGGTGAGCGATTCAGGCTCTTGAGAGCCTCTTGTTGAAAAAAGAATTACGTAGAGTTTTCTCATTTGGAGCATAAACACAAATCAGTGAAAGAATTAAATCATCGATTTTTACATTTAACAATAGTAGTCTTCCATCTTTATCATTAAATTGGCTTAAAACCTCAGCATTTATTTTCTTACTGATAAAAATCGCAACGCCTCTACTGGCAGTTGTTCCATGACTACAATATATATTAAAAATAGAAAAATATTCGATTTCTTTTTTCAACTTATCATCTAAATGCGTTTCTTGTAAAAAAGCTATGGAACATTTATTTCGTTTTAAAAATTCCGTAACTCTTACCGTCTTTTCTTTACTATGCATCCCGTTAACATTTAGGGTGCACAAATTTGCGTTATTTCTTAATGCCATGTATAAGTTATAAATATATATAAAAAAAAGCAATTACATACATACAAGTATTTCTGTATAACACAAACAAGAAAAACATTGTCCAAAAACAGCTATTTTCTACTATTTCTTGTAAACATTTATAAAATGTTTTATTTTCTCGATACATACATGTATCTATTCTATTTTCTATATATGAACCGTGATATGAATTATATGTGAAATTTGATGCCGGAGTTAAATCCGTAATTTCTACTTCTACGACCCATTTTCTGACATTACCGCATTTCATACCAATCTTAATGTTTTGACGGACTAACTTGTATAATGAAGTGTTTGTCATTTGGAATAATTTAAATATCTTGACATAATTCATATTAAATAAGGATGTGTGTGCTATTATCACGGAAACAAAGGGAACCGTGCCGAAAATTTGTTTTAAACGTTGCATAGTGAAATTCACTGTTTTCATCTCCTGGATCTACATGTATGAAACATGGACAAGTGATTTCAGGTAAGTACCAGAAATTTAACATAAATATAATATTTTGATTATACAAAGTTTTGCTATTTATATGTTTGTAAATAAATGGTCTTTTATCTTGTTTACGAGACCAACATGTATAGGTACCGCGTGTACTTATGGGTTGATTAAAATTGATAAACAAATTACTCGTGCAAAGCATCGGAATATGTGCTATAAATAGATTAGGTAAAAACCAGGTGTTTAAATTGAAAAAAGTAAACATAGTAAAATAGCATGTTACGATTTTATCATTTAATTGTGTGAATTCTTTTTTATTGCTTTTTTTGTGTTCATAAACAGTATTTAAATTCGCACGACATATACGATTTATATGGATGTTTATTACGCCGTAAGGAATACACAATCGCAATTTTATCAACAATAATATAAGCATACTTGCATAATAATACCATCCACAATATATAATACAATTCAACAGACAACTTTCACAACAGAAAAATATGCTATTCACTTTCATCATATATAACATCATATATAACATACACCACATACATGAAAATAAATAAATCATGTTTTCTTTTTGACTCATTTTTTTAACTCTGTTCTTGAGCTTAAACATTTTTTGTTTTAATGTTTTTTTTTAAATTTTGTTTTTATATGATAAAACGCTAGTTATATTTACAAGAAATTATAAGTCATATATTATCACAGAAACTATATGCACACTGCCATGTCACTTTTTCTGTGATTTGGTCCCTCCATCCCTTTGAGGAGGAGTTGGTGGAGTCCTTGCATTTTTCTGCTTATTTGTATTTGTCTGTGGAGTTTTCATAAAACTTCTAATACTGTTTTGTGAGTCTGAAATTGTCACAGATTTTCTCCCTGATTGTTTGTGTTTTCTGTTATCACTTTTGCTGTCCTTCTTGTTTACTTCATCCAGTGGTCGTTTGTCAATTTGCTTACTAGCATACTTTATAAATGTACTTTGAGCTGCCTGCTGTATCATTAAGATTCAACTTGTAAATGTTTTGTTTTTCTTTTTTTAATACTCAGAGATCATAGTATTACACTCACAAATACACGATATGTGTTGCGAGCAACCTGATACCTTGAGTGTGTTTCATTTTATGACGAAATATGCATTAAACTTTTCACACAAGATGTCAAGCAACTATACAGTGCTATCGCAAGCAACTATACAGCGAATATTTTTGTCTTGGCAAGCACCTATACAAAACAAGTTTGTATTGGTTCACATTCAATTCAATACAGGGAATTAACGAGGCAACATAGGAAATTCGTATTTAACATGAAGATTAAGTGATCATTTTAGTATTCAAAATAAATATTATTGATAGGAAAAGAAACAGAAAGTCAAGTTTACAAAGCATTTGAAGAAGCCGTGTTGTACCAACAATAGATGATTTCGAAGCATTTTTTACATGATATGTCTGTTATAATGAATAAAT
Source organism: Mytilisepta virgata (assembly GCA_028015205.1). Taxonomy (NCBI): domain Eukaryota; kingdom Metazoa; phylum Mollusca; class Bivalvia; order Mytilida; family Mytilidae; genus Mytilisepta; species Mytilisepta virgata. The sequence continues at coordinate 48,678,480 of CM051520.1, forward strand.
GTGGGTTTTAACAAGCACGAATGAACAACATCTTATTGTTTTAAATTCTTATCGATTGATATAATTGAAAAATATTTTTGTAAACATGGAAAATTGTCAAAAGCTTACCTTCTCCAACGGGTGTGTCCTGATCTACCGCTTGACAGAATCGCAACTTAAAATCTGGAAAAAATCCTATAAACTTCCGCTCCCACACTGTGAGGTTGGAATGTGTTATTTTTTACGATTGTTGTGAAGTTATTCAAGATGGTGCCCCGGGGATGGCGCCCATCCAAATCGGTGTGTAGAAATAACGCAAAGGATCTCCTTAGTGCACTAAGAACCATAAAAGTTCACTAAGGACATGATAGAGATGTCTTATACGCACAAAGAAGGTTGCAAATGAATTGTCAGCTTAAGTAAACCTTATTTGATCATTTTTTATAATAATTACTTTAAAATTAACGACGATATTTGCATTTTTGTCGACACGCGCCCTCAATTAAGACAATCACGTGGTGATCGATACATGTTGATTGTCAATCAACATCGAACAGGTAAACAATGACAATCAGATTCCAGCTAATTATATAATAAACAATTGTGTATAAGCTTGGACACAGGGTCTTTGATGTTGATCTTTAAACCATTCTGTTTTTTTTTACGATGAATTATGATAAAAACAAATGTGAAGGAAATTATTTCGCCGGAAAAGTTAAAAAGATCGAGTGTTTTTGCAGGATTTTTTGAGTAAAAGTTTAGATATTATTTAAATGCTAAAACGGTCTGTTTGGCATTCATATCGATTGCACATTTATAAAATACGTTAACTAAGTAAAACAATTCTAGAATTAAATAAAAATGGCGGACAGGGTGGATCAGTGAAAAAAACTCAAGAGCTAAAATGATAGTATGTGTATAATCGACAAGTGATTAACTCTCAGTGACATTTAAATGCAAACATATATATCTATTCATCATTTTACTTTGGATTTGGATGATTAAAAGTGATTAAAAGTGGAAATATCAATGAGTAATAAGAAGAAACGAAAACGGAAACAGAAAACACCACCTACATCAACAGGTACGGAATCTAAAACTAAGTCCGCTAAAAAATCTAAAATGTCAAATGTAAACACAATGCAAAGTCCACAATTACAGAATGACCCAGACAACTCACTGAATAATCTGAGCAATTTATACATGATACCAAATGAAGCCTTATATGGACACGAAAGCCTTATCCCTCACCACCCAAACAACCAGAACAGTGCTTATGGACAAAATCAGTCAAGTTCAGTATTCACGAATCCACAGTTCAGTCAACAAATGCCATTCAATACCCCAGCGAATTTTAATTTTCCAATGGCTCCGCACACAACTCCGTCACAGTATCAAACGCCACATAATCAACAGATACCCCAGCCGTTTCCCTTGACGGCTAGTCCAGTACCTATGTTTGATAAATTTGAACGTTTTATGGCAGAAATGACTAAACAAATGACCAAACTAAATTTATTAGACAACATCATGCAAAGGGTAGGAGAAATAGAAAAACACTGCATTACCTTAAATAGAGACATGGATGATCTTAAGAGGCAGGTATTTGAATGCAACCGAAAATCTTCTAATGTAGAAAGTAGAGTAGACTATGTCCAGGGCTCGGTTGATGGCTTGATAAGGGAAAACAATGAACTTCGTGAACGCGTAGTGGAAGCTCAAACCAGATCCATGCGTGACAACCTTATATTTAAGGGAATCACCGATGTTGACGATTATAGACAATTCGAAAATACAGAGGCTAAAGTAAAAGATTTTATAGCAGCCGATCTTGGAATAACAGAGGAGATAAAATTTCATGTTGTGCATAGGCTAAAGCACAGACCTGATCGGGGTCCAAGAAACATTATAGCCAAATTTGAGAGCAGAAAAGATAGGGATAAAGTTCTTCATGTAGCAAGAGAAAAGTTGAAAGAGAACCCGACGTATGCCGTACATGAACAATATCCAATGGAGGTTATCGAACGTAGAAAACGGTTAATTCCTATTATGAAAGACGCTAGAGATAAAGGTCACTACGCAGTACTGAAAGAGGATAAATTGTTTATAGACAACAAGCATTATTTTCCTCCTACAATAGGCCCTCCCCCTCCTCCACCACCACGACCTTCACATGAGGCACAACAATCTCGCCGATAGGACAGATGTACAAGAGGTCGTCAGTTTGTGAACAGTAATAAACATGATAGACTTATAAATAACATCAAAGTATCTTGTCTCAATGTATGTGGGTTAAAATCAAAATTATTATTGCCAGAATTTGTCAGTTTAATACAAGAGTACGATATGTGTATTTTTGTAGAGAGTAAAATAACAGAGTACGATATAATAGATGTACCTGATAACTATTCAATTTTTACAAAAAGTCGTAAAATTTGTAAAAAGGCTTCGGGGGGAATATCGATTATTTATAAAACAGAACTCAAAGATTTTATTACTTTTATAGAAACTGATAGTCAATACGTTCAATGGTTAAAAATTTCAAAAAGGGTAATTGGTCAAATTCGTGATACAATACTTGGATGTGTATATATTCCACCGGAAAACACAAAATATTCCTCTGTAGAAGCTTTCGATGAAATTGAAAATGAATTTAGTGTCATATGTGATAGGGGAAACAATAATTATTCACTTGTTGGGGATTTTAATTCCAAAACAGGGATACTTGGGGATTATACAAGGGCAGACGAAAATTTGTTAGAAATATTAGATTTTGATCAAAATAATGATATTTGGGAATACTTGTATGATTATGAAAAATTGGAAAAATATAATATACCCTTAAATAGGGTTAATCAATGTTCTTGTAATGTAAATAATTTTGGACATAAACTTGTTAATTTTTGTAAAAAGTTTAATATTTATATTGCAAATTCCAGAGTTGGTCATGACAAAGGCATAGGAGCAAAGACATGCAAAGATATTAGTACTGTTGATTATTTACTTTTGTCGTCTGCATTATTTCCCTTAGTAAAAGAATTCAAAATTCAGGATTTTGATCCATTGATTTCTGATTGTCATTGTATGATACATATTGTTTTTTGTTCAACGAATGAGGTTACGATAAATACCGCTCACAATGAAAATGTCAATAATGACAAGTATATTAAATGGAATTGTAACAAACAAAATGACTATGTTCAATGTATTCAAAATAATGTACAAAACTGTAATGATATTATTAATGATATTGAAATGTTAAAGTCTAAGGATATGATACAACAAAATGATGTTAACTGTATTGTAGATAAGATATCAAATGTTGTTGTAAATGCTGCAAAAGAAACCTTTGGTAAAGTTAAAAACCGAAAAAATGTAAATAGGAAACCTGAATCAAAACCATGGTTTAATCGCAATTGTAGAGAAAATAGAAAAAAATTTCACAAAGCGGGAAAACGATTTAGTTTCATAAAAAACGCTGAGAATAGAAATAGTTTGAAGGAGGCTAGTAAAAAATATAAATCTGTTTTGAATAAAGCGTATACGAGCTATCAAAATAAATATTCAGAAAAGCTACGAAAAGCGTCTAAATTCGACAGTAAATCATTCTGGAAAATACTAAATGATTTGGGAAAGAAAAAAGAGTCTCAAAGTGATATAGATATAGAATCTCTTTATGAGCATTTTAAGGATATTAATCAGAACAATATTGAAGACCAAGCCGAGTTTAATATTGATGCGGGTGATTTATCATCAGAAGTAGATAATATTTTAAACGGGCCGATAACGGAGGATGAAATTCGATCAGCTGTGAAAAAATTAAAGAACGGTAAATCCGAAGGTTTCGATGGGATTCTTAATGAATACATAAAAAATTCATTAAACGAGCTTTTACCCGTGTTCATAGACTTGTTTAATGTAATATTTGATTCAGGTTTGATACCGGAAAGTTGGTCAACAGGTATTATAATTCCTATTTTTAAAAATAAAGGATCAAAAACTAATCCGGAAAATTACAGAGGCGTGACCTTGAATTCATGCTTGGGTAAGACTTTCTCGTCGATTTTAAATGAAAGACTTAATAATCTGTCAGATGAAATCGATCTGATAAGTAATGCTCAGGCAGGTTTTCGGAAAGGCCACTCAACTGTTGATAACATATTTGTTTTACATGCATTAACTACTATATATTTTGCACTGGGAAAGAAATTATTTTGTACATTTGTTGATTTTAAAGGGGCTTTTGATACCATTTGGAGGACGGGGCTGTGGCAAAAATTACAAAATAGTAATATAAAAGGAAAGATATTCAATATTATCTATAACATGTATCAAAATATAAAATCATGTGTTAGATATGGAAATAATTATTCTTCATTTTTTAGTTGTGAAATAGGAGTAAAACAAGGAGAAAACTTATCACCCTTTTTGTTCTCTCTATTCCTCAATGATTTGGAACGCTTTTTCTTGGAAAATAATATAGAGAGTCTTAATGAAATAGCTAATATCTGTGAAAAAGAATTTACATTATATGTTAAAATTTTTATTATCTTATATGCTGATGATACAGTAATATTATCTGAATCCGCTGAAGGACTTCAAAGTGCTCTAAAGGTTTTTGAAGAATACTGTAGTAGGTGGAAATTAAAGATTAATACAGATAAAACCAAAGTAGTTATTTTTAGTAAAAGAAAATACAAGGGAACATTTTATTTCAAAATAAACGATAAGGTATTAGAAATCAAAGATTCATACACATATCTTGGTATTATTTTCAACTACAATGGAACATTTTGTACAGCTAGAAAAAAACTCTTAGAACATGCTCAAAAGGCATTATATGGGTTATTTTCTAAAATAAAAAGTATTCAAATTGCTTTAGATCTTCAGCTAAAACTGTTTGATGCTCTTATTACTCCAATTTTATTATATTCTTGTGAAGTTTGGGGTTTTGAAAATAAAAATAATATAGAAAAGATGCATCTTCAGTTCTGTAAAAAAATACTTTTTGTAAGGAATACTACTCCAAATTTTATGATTTATGGAGAATTGGGAAGGTTTCCACTGGAACTATTTGTGAAACAAAGAATGGTTGTATTTTGGAACAATTTATTATATGATACCAAAAAAATATCAAGTATTATGTATAGAGTTATGCTAAAATTGCACAATTCTTCGCCATCTAAATTCAAGTGGATTTCGTATATTAAATCTATTTTTGATGAAACTGGTTTAAGTTATATTTGGAATGATCAGTTGCATCAGAATACATTATTTTTGAAATCACTGGTAAAACAAAATTTACAAGATCAATTTCAGCAAAATTGGGTATCTCAAATTAGAAATAGTTCACGTGGCGAATTTTATTCTGAGTTTAAGACAGAATTTAAAATAGAACCATATTTAATTAGATTATATCAAAACGAGAGAATATATTTAACAAAATTTAGATGTTGTAATTTAAAATTTCCTATAGAAACTGGTAGATGGTATGGCATTGAAAAGAATATAAGAATTTGTCATTTATGTAAAACAGGGATTGGTAACGAATTCCATTATTTGTTTTTGTGTCGCCATGAAAGAATTACACTTCTACAAGAAAAGTACATCCCGAATTACTATAGAACATATCCTAGTGAAAACAAAATGTTTGGTTTACTGAAAATATGCAATGTTCAATTATACAAAAAAATTGCAAAATTCTTAAAATGTATAAGTAAACTATTGTAATAGATTTTAAAAATATATCGTTTTGAAATGTTTATTTTAAATTTATGTAAACTCGCCTTGTCTGTCATTGTACACTTATGTTTGTATATTTATATGTTATGTCCTCTTGTACACTGTATGTGTCTGGGGTTATAATAAAGAATCTGAATCTGAATCAGAATTTTAAAACAAGATGTGGCGTCCCTGGGTATACTGACTACCAGATGGTTTTAAAAAGATTGCGAGAGGTAAATATTTCAATTATTGGTTTGTAAATGAACGGTCATTATTTTTTGTGTGAGTGGCTTTATAATAATTTTGGTAAAAATATCGGTAATAGATTATATTTCGATTAATATTATTTTAACTAAATCAAGTCTTTGAGATTCAAATGGGTAGGAAAGAGAAACTTTTATACGAAATAGCATACATATATTCTTCGTCACCAATGGCATATTTTTATTTTATACCGTAGGTCACGTATGCATTTATTTAACAACTTTATTTTTGTAGCACTATATTATTTTGTTGACTTTCAGATATGAAAGTAAATTTTGAAAATGTTAGTTTGCCAAATGTAAAAATAAAGGCGATAGTTAACAGGCAATGTCGAATTTTGTTTTTCATTTTTTGTATTTATTAGAACCCAAATCAGTAAAGTAGGATTTATTTGAACATTGTTTTGTTTTTGTCGAGAAATATATACCTCAAACGGTTCATTCAACCTATGCTTACATTTTGAAAAAATATATAAAAAGGTAAAAAAAGTTTGTAGGCATAGGTTGAATATTGTATAAACATAAATGTCTTGCGTAAACATTGTCTAATTAAGAAGATAATTGGTTAAATCAGATATTTGGGTATTTTTGTATCTCAACTTTTTTTTGTTTTATATGGAAATTGCACCATTGTTAGATATGTAGCAGTTTATGTGTGTCATATCCTTTCGAGACTTCATATAGATTAAATGAAATAAAAATAAACTAGAATATAAATTTGATTACTTTAATATCATAATATTTGATTCAATAATATGCATAGCAATAACAATAAGAACAAATTTACACTGACAGTAACGAAGTGAACATCTAACTGTGCATTTGCCATGATTGTAACTTAAAATGATTATTGAAACGTGAGGGTCATGCTTTTTTATACCTATTCAGGCTTGGTATGCTCATCATCAATTTGACAATTTAGCTAAGGCTTGACAAACTCAGTATGAATTTCAATAATCACAGAAAGTGAACACCATTCATAGTGCCTCATTAAATATATAAAATATGTGATTGAAATATAACTAATTTTAAGATAGGCTTGGTATATTCACTTTAAGCTTCATGCCATAAATGAATAGCTTTCAGTGTGCTGTATTGAAATATTATATATATATTTATTATTACCTTCCAACACTTTTGAACATTTTTAACCAATAACAGTCCCCACATATTCAATTTGCATTTACTTGTCCTTATATTACCATTTAGGCTTTCAAAATTCTTATATCAAACACTTTTATTTATTTTATTTCTAACTCACATTTATAAAATAAATATTAAATCAAATTCATACATATTATAAAAATTTGGGTTTAAAACAGTTGTATTTACCTGTAATTTACCTGTAATTATGACTTAATTGTTATATAAACACCTATTGTATTTTGTTTGTAGGCATTCCTTGAATATGATTTTTCAAAATGTAGGCATAGGTTGAAGACACCACCTCAAACGAATACAACGTTAAAAATAAATGCCGAAAACTGTATTTGAATTTTTGCATAAGTTAAATTTGTCCTTCGGCAATAAAAAAGTTTTCACTTAATGCGCAATTCGAAATCTCATGCTTTTCATAGTTTCCCCGGTCTAAAGATAAATACAAAATTAAGTTAACACGATACTACACACCATTGAAAAGACAAAAAAAACTTTAAAAAGCGTGTCAGTACTTTCAACCGTATGCCACAACGATTCAGTGATCGCGCAAATTTAGCCTTGGTTGAGTACACTGGATCTTTTCCTACAGCCAGTGCTCCGCACGGTAATGCCAAAAATGTCACTAATGACTATGTTCGCACAAATCCAGACCTTATGGCCTGCATTAAGTTATAGCAAAGTGCTCTCGGCCAATGAAATTATAGGATTTGATGTTTCTTAATTGTGAAGAACGAATGTAAAACATGTGTAAGAGATAATTTATTCCGGCTGTGATATTCATATATCTGTGAAATATTTTCCGACCGTCAAATGATGATCTTGTGTAAAATATGAATCAGATAATATTTTATAGCAATCTTAATTTTTATATAATGAAATATTTTCCAACTTTATTCCGTCAGAAGTGTATTAATATACGAGTTCGGAAATAATTTCACACCGGAAAAAATAAACCGTTACACATGCTCTTAGTAAGGAATTATCCTATTGTTTTCTTACCATTCAAAACAATGAATTCCTATAAATGTGTTATAACTGCCCCGAAGCACATTTACCACCTTGCAGAATTTGTGAGTGGAGCTTATAAAAATTTACTTTGAATTTGAAAAAAAAAATAATACAAATAATTAAGTAACTGTTGTAGTTTTTAAGATTGGTAATGTTAAACGTTAAATATGATAAGACCAATACAAAAAAGAAACAGCTCATTAATTAAATTTTACCTACATCTTTATCTAAGTGCATTAATACTCTAACCTCAGATTACTTGAACCGCGGCTGGTACGAATCGACATTTCAAGTATTCCGATATAATTAAAACAGGAGGTAAAATTAATATTTGAATTTGATATGTAAAGGGCTGATTAATTCTTTTTATTTGATTTGAACATTTAAATGTTAGCTAATTACTTTATATATGAAGTAGTATTTAAATTATATATACAGAGGGCATTCCCTGTATAAAAAAATATAGTTATAACTCATATTTTGAAATTTAATGATTTAAACTGTAAATAAACGAAAAGATAATTCCTTACTTAAATGTTACATGTTTTACATTTATACTCACAAAAAGGAAACACCATTGCATCGCATTGTTGTGTATGAATGTTTAAATGCTATTAATTAAAATTTCCCAGATTATTAGAAATGCCTTACATCACTACGACTAATTCATAAATGAAATGTCTAAAAGGGAATTTATGTATTGACTATAAACCTTGCACTGACCTTGAAAACAATTATACTTAATGAAAATCAATGAAGTGGTCATTTGAGCCTTGAGCACTTTACAATATTCTAAGTTTGTAAGAGAATGATAATCATTTCTTCATGATAAGTACTCTCTCACGCTCGTACTTAATCACGAAGAAAGGGATTATCATTCTCTTGCATATACGAAGGCATCAATAACAAGCAATCGAACCTAGACATTTATGAAACCATGGTTTTGAAAGATCCTGAAAACGCACTGAGAGACCATCAACAAATTCGATCTAAACGGTATCACGACAAACAAAAAGACAACAATACCGCCGATAGTAATTTAGCTGACCAAGTTTTGAAAGCGTTAGTATTAGTTAACAACAACGATTTCGTCCAAGAGGCAGTATACACAAATGGAAATAATAAACCTCCGTCTTTGATATGTTATACAAAAACACAATTAAAAGACATGAAACAACATTTACGCAACGATGTAGATTGTCTAGTAGGCATAGACAGAACTTTCAACCTCGGGCCAACGTTTGTAACCAATCTTGTATATAAGATATATGATCGATTATTCCAAAAACAAACTGCCGATGACAAAAGAGCAACGGAATGACTTAATGGAAGACATTTTTGGTGATGATAGTTTAGTGTCTGCAAATGAAACAATCGATTTCAACATGAAGTCAGATAATTTATGTAACAATTATCCAGTTTTTTCTGACTACTAAAACAAACATTTGAAAAATAGACTGTTACAACATGTGAACAGACCATGTAGAAATAACTCCCGACTAAGGTTATGGACCAACAATAATTGCGAAAGCATGAACCATCGATTTAAGCTGGCAACTGACTGGAAACCGCAACAGATACCAGATCTAATAAAAACAATAAATGGTATAATAAATATTCACTTCGCAGACTTGCAAAGAGCTCTTTATGGTATGGGCTATTTTGAGCTTCATGAAAATTTCAGGCGTCATTATATACAATACAACTTATACAGCACCAAGACATCCGATGAAAAGAGTCAACTTTTTACCAGACTTCTGGCAGACAGATATTTATCTTATCACAAAGTGATTTCTTCCGACGGTACACTTGTCATACCCGCCGTCGGCAAGCTAGTAAAGAAACCGGACCAGAAATACGCCTGAAAACTGTTGGTGCCAAAGCATCAAAGTCAAGATTTTAGACATCAATGTTACTAATATTCATGTAAATCAGATAAATTATTATAGTTATCAATGATACAAAAGTCAATACAATAAAACTATAAAATTTGAAAACTGTTTTTTATTTCTTTATTATTATTATTATTATTAATTTATTAATAATTTATATAATCTGACAATGGTTCACTTCATGTAGTGACACAGTCACTGGTCAAACCATACACACCTTTCATGTTTATTGGTAACACTTGGATGCACACGATACACAAGCTAGATTACACAAGTTAAACGGATTACTGGCACGTGTCGATAAATTATTAAATAACTTCCGAGTCGGTACAAACAAGTATTTAAAAACATTTACTTTCATTTGCAACCTTCTTTGTGAGTATAGGACCTCTCTATCATGTCCTTAGTGCACTTTTATTGTCGAGCCTGCGACTTAAGCCGCAGAAAGCTCGACATAGGGATAGTGATCCGGCGGCGGCGGCGTTAACTAACTTCTTAAAAGCTTTATATTTTAGAAGGTGGAAGACCTGGGTGCTTTATACTTTGTATATAGATGCCTTATGTTACGAAGTTTCCGTCTGTCATATGTACATTGTCCTTGACCTCATTTTCATGGTTCAGTGACTACTTGAAAAAAAATTAAGATTTTTTGTAATGTTAATTTCTCTCTTATTATTAGTAATAGGATAACTATATTTGGTATGTGCGTACCTTACAAGGTCCTCATCCCCGTCAGACAGTTTTCAATTGACCTCGGCCCCATTTCAAGGATCAGTGACAAGGTTAAGTTTTGGTGGTCAAGTCCATATCTCAGATACTTTAAGCAATAGGTCTACCATATTTGGTGTATGGAAGGATTGTAAGGTGTACATGTCCAACTGCAGGTGTCATCTGACCTTGACGTCATTTTCATGGTTCAGTGGTTATAGTTAGTTTTTGTGTTTTGGCCTGTTTTTCGAATACTGTATGCAATAGGTCTACTATATTTGGTGTATGGAAGGATTGTAAGGTGTGCATGTCCAACAGACATGTGTTATCTGACCTTGACCTCATTTTCATGGTTCAGTGGTTATAGTTAAGTTTTTGTGTTTTGGTATCTATAATACTAAATTTACGAATTATCCGAATAGGCGGCAAAACGCGTGATTCAAAATAAACGATGTATAGTTCAGATTATAAAGGTTACTATCGGATTTGACAATCTGCATTTATAAATTTAAACTACAGTTTTGTTTATGTGCAAATGGAATTTGTATGCACCTTTCCGATATGAATTCTCCCAACGTATCCCTTAGAAGGTTCTCGAAGGCATCATTTTAGCACATTGATTTAAATAAACAAGTATGCACATATTTTTAATGTATTACTGTTTGAAATTACGGAAGAAGAATAAAAAAAAAATTAAAAACATTCTCCTTCGAGTGGGATGTTTCCGCTTTATGTATTCAGGATTGTTTTTCTACAATAACGCAATTTCTCCTAACTGTAAAGGTTATGAACTTTGAGGATAATGAAGAAGTAAAGTAAAGTTCAGAGGAATTCCTAACTTAGTTGTTTTTTGTTTGCTCGGATGTTTACCTTGCACAAAGTGATAAAACCAACCATTATCTATTTTTAAATTATTTGTCATGTGACCTGTCTAAATATATCTCTACTGTAAGCCCTAGATAAAAATATTTTTAACAAATGGTCATCTTTATCATTAATGACGAAATTTATCTCGGACATCTTTGATAAATATAAACGTGGACAACACAAGCAGCCACACACTAAAAATGCTTTCACCTTCTGATTATTGGATATATTTGTGAAATTAAGCCTCGCTTGCCCTGCCCATGATGACAATGGAACAATTGGAACAATTATTTTCCAAAAATATGCTCTAACTAACTCACGGCATCTTTTGAAAAATTCATCCGTTACTAAGGAAATGTTTACATCTACAATTTCATTTTCATATTTATTCTGAAGGAAAAAGGTAATGCATTATGAAATGTGTATTTAATGAAAGCTTTTCATCAAGTTCCAGTTCAGAATTAATTATAACAATAAAAATATTGACAATTTATGTGGTTGTGTTTTCGTCATAGATTTTGACTTTGATGGCACCTTAAGGTCCATTTTGGTAATTCTACGTGGCATACAGTCTACTGCATCGGTAGTAACGAACAGCCATGACAATTGGTTCACGATGACCTACATTTCACGCTTCATTGACTTTGGTTAAAGTCTGCATTAAAATTCATTTCTAAGAATACTACATGCAGCACATATAGACATGAAACTATCAGTTGATACCACCTACTTGACAGGAAAGTTTATGGAAGCCTGCCACATCATCCATATTGAGTTCCTGTTCCATGAATGGCATGGCCGCAACAAATTTTTATAGTCAATATGGCCACCACAAAAAAGGCTTATTTTCCCGCGCTCGCGCGGGTTCAATGTCTAGTATTTTATAAAAATATATGTAATAGGTAAACTATATTAGGTGTATGGAAATATTTTACGCTGAACATGTCAGTCTGGCAGGTTTTATTTGACCTTGACCTTGACCTGATTTTCACAGTTTATTGCTCAATGTTAAGTTTTTGTGGTTTGGACTATATTTGTTGAAAAATAAGCAATATGTCAACTATATTTGGTGTATTTACATGGCTCATTGCTCAATGCTATCTTCGTAAAGCGAATAATAACCTATACAATTAGTAGTATGAAGTCACTATTATAGTTGTCTTCAGCAGGCCTGGCAGCAGCTTTAGCATTCATACAGACATCAGCAGCATTGACATTATCTCATTATTTACAGCTTAAAATTTATAATGTATGTCTGATAGCATTTACTTTCGTTAGAAATACACGACAGGCGAGACATTTTTGTGTCTCCACTCTTGTGGTTCTTAGTGCACTAAGGAGGTCCTTTGCGGTATTTCTACGGACTCATCCCAATCAGCTTCTATCTTGTCATACCAAAGTAATATCGTTCATACGAGTAAATAGAATTAATTATATAATATTTCCAATGTTTACAATATATAAATACCAAAAAAGATAAATTATTAAATAAAAAATAAAATGTTACTTATCTGACATTTGAAATTATATTTCATCGCTGCATTCAAATTTGTGATCCCCCACTTATACACACGCCTCTTTATTAAAATGCTGCATTAATTATCAAAAATGTAGCGTTAAAAATGAAATCACGCTGTTTTTGGTCCGCAAACGGTTTACCTGTATACATACAATGTACCTGTGTGCCTTAATTAAGGGTTGGAACAATAAACACCCGGACAGGCAAGGTACAATTTACAGGTCAAATCGTTAATTAGTTATAATTACCTGAAACAAATAGCATGCTAATTGCAGAGAACAAATTTCTTCACATGTAATTAAATTTACTTAGATAAAAATCAAATCACCCCCCCCCCCCAAAAAAAAAAAAGCTTTTCTTAGGGCTTACATAATGTAAAAAAAAACTTTCACCATAACCCTTTATTACGTCGTGTTATTATGTACTTTTGCCAGTTTGTATAATTGGTGATAAACTTCATATAATAAATTATTGTCACAATTTCGATCCATATGAAATGTTACTACATATTTCAAATGAAAAGTATTTTAAAGTGAAGACGATGGGTACATGCTATAATCAATACAGATTTATCGAAGTACGATAAATGCCTGGGATGAACGGGACCAGTACAAGATAATTGGGTAACCAGTCAATAAGTCTAAACAGAGTTATCTAACTTAATTATGACCGATATAATTGCATATGTGAATTTAACTCTTTTTTTAAATTGAGAGAAGATACCAAGGGTATCAGTAGACCATAAAAGCACCAAGACCAAATACAAAAAGCAAAAAGACATCCAACAACGATAAAACTCTTCACAGAAAAGTAAAGATTGAATCCACTAACAGCATGCAAAAAAGGGGGAGAACTCATGTGCTATCACACAGTCAGCAGTTTAGTTATATAAAATTGTAACAGTTTGAATTTGTATACATTTTGTTCTTTTGTGTTATTGAAAATATTATATTATATAAGCGTATTTTTTTTTATAATGTAATTAAAGATAAACTATGTAACATGTATTGACTTCAATAATATAGGATCATATAGCTTGAATTACAAAATTCAATAATATTTTGTAGTTTTCCATTTACTTCTACTGTATTAGGTGTTTTGCATCCTCCTATGTTACATAGTAACATGTTTTATGTTAGAGTACTGCATCATGCTACGTCACATTTATCAATAATACCCATTTTCTTTTCTTGCGTCTGTATTGTTGGTATGTAATAAGAGGGACAAGATACTAAATAGACATTCAAAAATCATAGGTCAAAAGAAAAACAGACAATACCATGGACAAACAACCGTCTACAAAACTTGACAATAAAAAACTTAAAGACGTAAACACACAAATACTTCCAAGAACTGTGAGTTCCATAGGGACGGGCAGTTTGTACTAAACATATGGCATCTGTTGTACTGGTCATGGCAAGTCTCATGGAACATATGAGGTATAATTGGTTTTTGTCTCCCCCGCGACAAAAGTCTCAGTATTGGAGACAGGTACCACAATCCGGCAGCAGCGATGGCATAAACTTTGTCTAAAGCTTTATACATGTATTTCAGAAGGTAGAAGACCTACATGTATATGCTTCATTCCTAGTGTGCAGATACCTTATGTTACGAAGATTCCATCCGTCATTTGTCCATTGTCCTTGACCTCATTTTCATGGTTTAGTGACTGCTTGAAAAAAAATTACATTTTTGTTTGTTAAGTGAACTACTCATTATGAGTACCGGTAAAAGGATAACTATATTTGATATATGGGTTCCTTGCAACGTCTACATGTTCGCCAGGAAGGGTTCACATGACCTCGACCTCATTCCATGGATGTGAATATTCAAATTAAGAAAATGTTTAAATATTGTTTATTCTGGAATAGAAGTAAATTAAATATTTAAGGTGTTGGCTTATATTAAATTTTTGGAAATTATATTCATTATGTTTTAATTGTGTAATGTTAATCTGGATTAAGGAAGGTGTTATATATAATCTAACACATACACACATGTACATGTATGATTGCAAAACAAAGACTTTTAGATTTGGCCTTAAGTCACATTTAACTTTGTTCTATTAATTGGTGTGTCATAAATATTATTACATATTAGCTAAACTGTATGTTAATTATATGTTGTCAGACGGTTACTAAATATTAGATAACACAATACTGATATATAAGAAAAACATTTTTACTGTAAGACACACACCAGAGACACTTCTCATACTAGGATTCTGAATGTATAATTATAACCAAGACAAAACGGACGGTTTCTTATTGTCTGGTTACAAGTAAGGTTGGGGAATCTAAATGATAAATGAAGTCCACATTCTCGCACAATTTAAAGTCTAATGCCCACTATATAACATTTATGTATATCAGCACTTAAAGATTCAATATATATAACAAATTCACAAAGTAGGACTGCAACAAATTAACATATACATTCAAATTCCTAGTATGAGAAGTGTCTCTGGTGTGTCTCTCTAGTGTGTCTTACAGTAAAAATGTTTTTCTTATAAATCAGTATTGTGTTATCTAATATTTAGTAACTGTCTGACAACATACAATTTAGCTAATGTGTATTAATATATATGACATACCAATTGATAGAACAAAGTGACTTCAGGCCAAATCTAAAAGTCTTTGTTATGCAATCATACATCAGGAACTGTATATGAAGTATATATGATCCCTGCATACATGTACATGTATGTGTTAGATTACATATAACACCTTCCTTAATCCAGATTAACATAACACAATTAAAACATAATGAATATAATTTCCAAAAATCAATATATGTCAATACAATACAGAATAAACAATATTTAAACATTTTCTTAATTTGAATATTCACATCAGTAGTAATAGGGGTCCTTACTTCCAATCAATCAAAACCCATTCTGCATTCTGATTGGTCACTTCCAAACAAAGGACACGACCCCAAGGGTTCTCATTTCCAATCAATCAAAATCCGTTCTAGATTCTGATTGGTCACTTCCAAAACAAAAGACACGCCCCATTCAAACAGACCACTTGCACACAAACCGTGATCCACCCCCCCATATTTCCACATACCTATTCTAAGTAAATTATAACCCCCTAATACGTCATATTTAGCGATGCGTGAAACCACAAATATGTAAGGTATGCACAATAGACCTTCGATATAATACCTACTGCCATGACTCAACAAAATGACATATATATGGATATCGATCTAATGGTACTCCTATCATATTACTTAGTACCGGATGTATCAACACCATATATGGATATGGTACCCCTGTCAGTTTACATAGTAGTTAATCATCTGATATTTGGGGCCCCTATCTTATTACAAACGATTATATGTGCTTATCCAACCGTTTTTGACCGTTTTGACATCGTTACGCATGACTGATTTTAGCCATAAAACCTTTGTTAAGGTCCACATGGACCTCAAAACGATTCCTCGAGAACCTGGAAGTCTTTTGTGACCGTTTGGACATTGTCACGCAGGAGTGATTTTGCCCTTTAAAACGTCTATAGAGGCCCATATGGTCCTCAAATCGATTCCTCGAGAACCTGGAAGTCTTTTGCGACCGTTTGGACATCGTCACGCATGAGTGATTTTTCCCTTTAAAACATCTATAAAGGCCCATATGGACCTATAATCCATTCCTCGAGACTCTGGAAGTCTTTTACGACCGTTTCGATTTCTCGAGACTCTGGAAGTCTTTTACAACCTTTTAGACATCGTCACGTATGAGTGATTTTGCCCATTAAAACGTCTTTTCAGCAATCCACTGGCCTCTAATAGATTTCTAGAAAGTTATTGAAGTCTTTTGCGACCATTTGGGCATCGTCACGCATGAGTGATTAACCCCTTGAAAAACGAAAAATTAAGCCCCCATCTGGACTTCATTTGACGTCCTTGAGACTAGGGAAGTCTTTTTGGACGGTTTGGACATCGTCACACATGAGTGATCGGCATACGAACGTTTGCGACCAATCAAAGTCGTGTTGGAGAGAGGGGAGGGTGGTGCGCGGCCGGCATATGCTTATAAGTTTATAAACATATCAGCTTATCTCGTCCGGTGTGACATATAACAAACACCATTGAATTAGATATATAAAACTATGAATCCCTTTCACTTGAAGATCATTTTTGCACTACAATGGACATCGACACCTTACAAATATATGAAAGGGTAGCATTGACCCTCTTTAACGACGGTATCGTCAACGCGGGTAGAATTTTGACGTTGTTTACAATCACAAATTATATTTGTCATCTCTACCCAGAACAAGCAAATATCATTTGGGATATTTATCACCGTGCATTGGATGGAATCAACATGGAGCATATAGCAATATTAATGTAAAACATATTTTGTATCCTAGTTTGCATTATACACCAATGTCCAGAAGGAAAACTAGATAAAGATTTCATCACGATTTTACATACATGTAAATTCCAAAACCTAAGGTTGAACTCCTTCCATCGTAGTTTTGTCCTTAGCTATATTTGATATTACTTCTTATTCGGATTTCGTTTGGTTTAATGCATTTTAAACATTTGTTGATATTATGGATTTCCTATGTCTGTGTCCTAGTGCTGCTGACGAGGAATAAATTTCCGAAATGGCCATCCAGCTCATTAAAATTTATTGCAGTTGAAGTTAACACATGTGTTAATGTCTCGTGTGCATTTACTCCATATCCTTTCGTAAAATATGAAACAAAACTTTTATGACGAATAACAGTATAGATCTTTATAAAGGTCCTTTTTTTATGAACATTTTCATTTACTTGTTGAAAGTTGTACGAGTATAATGACTCTTTACGTGAGCGACCCGAAAATGTGGGAACAGGAATTCAAAGACCTGTCTAGTGGAAAAATAAATCCTTATTACAAGACACCCCAATCGGTGAGAGGAGTAGGAGGTAGATACTCTTTCTATTTTCACGTTCCAGTGAAAGCACCTGAGAAAATCGTTTTACCTATAGAACAAATCACACCAGTTGCTGCAGTGGCAGAGAGTGCGAAAGCAAATTTAAAAAGAAAATTGAAGAAGATTTGCCTCATGTTGATCCGGATAAGATGTCGCGTAAAAGGAATCGTCGTTTCATCATATTAGACACAG
Organism: Mytilisepta virgata; assembly: GCA_028015205.1. Lineage (NCBI taxonomy): Eukaryota > Metazoa > Mollusca > Bivalvia > Mytilida > Mytilidae > Mytilisepta > Mytilisepta virgata. Next base: position 48,696,720 of record CM051520.1, read on the forward strand.
TATAAAAAGCAGTAGTTTCAAATTCACATTCATTTCTGTGGGAATATATCGAGATTTTTGCTTGTCATTCGTGTTCACTTAATTTTTCAAGAGACGACAATTTGAAAAGGCATTTGAAACATGTATATCAAAATGAGATTACTGACTCCAGAGAAGGAGGAGGAGGAGGAGGAGGAGCAGGAGGAAGAGGAGAGGAAGAAGTGGGAGATTTTCAATTTCTTCATCCCTTCACAGCGGTCGTTAGTGGTCCAACGTCTTGTGCAAAAACGTTCCTAGTTGAAAACATATTTCAAAACATCAACAACGCTATGTATCCACCACCAGAGAAAATAATTTGGCTTTACAAAAGATGGAAACCACTCTACGACGACATTAAGGAAACAGTGTGGCCTCCGGTCCAGTTTGTACACGGAATTCCAGTTGATTTGGACAGGGATACTTTCATTGATCCAAAGATTCGTTAACTTTTGATCATAGACGATCTTATGACATCGAAAGATCCACGCATCACAGATTTATTTACGGAAGGCAGTCATCATAGAAACCTGTCAGTCATGACATTGAACCAGAATTTATATTTAAGCAAAGATCCAACACAAAGGAGAAACTGCCATTATCTAATCCTCTTCAACAATCCTATTGACAGACAACTCGTAACGACGTTAGCTCGACAAATGTACCCAGGAAATACCCAGTACTTCATGGGAATTTTCGAAAGAGCAGTAGAACAACCCTACGGAAATCTACTGATCGATCTAAAACCTATCACCAAGACAAGCATGAGACTTAGACCGAATGTTTTATCTCGAAAAAAGATATTAAAAACGCGGATTCAACAATATTCGAACATTCTACCCAGGATGTGATTCCTGGTATTAGAGATGAAATGCAGAATCAATACAAGCATCCACTGGAAATATATCAGGATGGAAATTGTTTACAAGCACCTGCCCCGCCATGGTATTACGAAGGTTTTCAACGAGGAGAGGGTTTAGAAAAAAGTTACGCTAATCCAAAGAAAAGAAGAATATCAGAGGATTCTGAAGACGAAGAAATTGAAATTTCAAAGAAAATGAGATTAATCCCAGCTAAAGATCTACCAGATTCCGTATATTCGCCTTTGCTTAGACATCCACTGGCTGAGGAATGGACAGAAATGATAGACGACAAAATGGAAGAATACATAGGAGACGGTTATGACGAAAACGTTGCCAAGTCCAAAGCAGTTAATTATTACCTACAAAAAATCAGAAAAGAACTCAGGAAAAAATACGTGAACTTAATTTTGAACCTGGATCGATTACTGAACGAACCATTACACCGTGAAATCATGAAAACCGTGAACCATTGTCAAGATGTCTACGAGATGCCACTGGAAGAAGCTGCCAAACAGGCAGTGAAATTAAGAAAAAACATTATAGACGAAAATTTATTGCCAGAACACGATGAAAATGTAGATGATGAAAAATAAAAATTTTGTAAAATTTCAATGGTGTTTGTTATATGTCACACCGGACGAGATAAGCTGATATGTTTATAAACTTATAAGCATATAAGCTTATAAGCATATGCCGGCCGCGCGCCACCCTCCCCTCTCTCCAACACGACTTTGATTGGTCGCAAACGTTCGTATGCCGATCACTCATGTGTGACGATGTCCAAACCGTCCAAAAAGACTTCCCTAGTCTCAAGGACGTCAAATGAAGTCCAGATGGGGGCTTAATTTTTCGTTTTTCAAGGGGTTAATCACTCATGCGTGACGATGCCCAAATGGTCGCAAAGGACTTAAATAACTTTCTAGAAATCTATTAGAGGCCAGTGGATTGCTGAAAAGACGTTTTAATGGGCAAAATCACTCATACGTGACGATGTCTAAAAGGTCGTAAGACTTCCAGAGTCTCGAGAAATCGATTGGAGGCTCGTGTGTGGCTTAATAGGCGTTTAAAGGGGTAAAATCAGTCATGCGTGACGATGTTCAAACGGTTGTAAAAGACTTCCAGAGTCTCGAGGAATGGATTATAGGTCCATATGGGCCTTTATAGATGTTTTAAAGGGAAAAATCACTCATGCGTGACGATGTCCAAACGGTCGCATAAGACTTCTAGGTTCTCGAGGAATCGATTTGAGGACCATATGGGCCTCTATAGACGTTTTAAAGGGCAAAATCACTCATGCGTGACAATGTCCAAATGGTCACAAAAGACTTCCAGGTTCTCGAGGAATCGATTTGAGGTCCATGTGGACCTTAACAAAGGTTTTATGGCTAAAATCAGTCATGCGTAACGATGTCAAAACGGTCAAAAACGGTTGGATTAGCACATATAATCGTTTGTAATAAGATAGGGGCCCCAAATATCTGGGCCCAGTTGTTCAAAAGTTAATCACTTTTTTCACTTTCCATTATTTTGATTGTTAAGTAATATCTATGTACAGAACTTTGCATGGACACACAAAGTCATAGGATTAACCCATCGGAAAACTTTCATTTCTCTGGTATAATCAAAGAAGTGGAAATTTGAAACGGAAAATTGTGGTTAACTTTTGAACAACTGGGCCCAGATGATTAACTACCATGTAAACTGATAGGGGTACCATATCCATATGGCTCAAGACCTGCAATGAACTTTGACCTGAGGGATACAAAAGAAGTCCATTAAAAAAATTATAATTGCACCATGATATATGGACCTACTGTAACAAAACCAACCATGATAACTGAATAACTAGTGTTGTTTTAAAGGCGTATTTACCTGAGAAATTTGACATAGAAATATTGAAAGGATTAAATGAATAAAACCAAGAAAATTTTTATTCTACATGGAGAGCATGAAAGAGGTACATTTTACTTTGCGGAAGGAGAATTTTTTACCATGGCTCGTGATTTCTAAAATTACGGAAAAAGTAGACTGACTTCACACCCCGAGATTTTAACTGGAAATGTGCCATTGTATGGCGATCGTTTTGAGCCATCTCCCATGTTTCAACGAAACGTACAGACTTGATGGCAGCCTATTATTTCATGACTTCTGTAACAGGAAAACAATTGCGCGGCCTGACCCATATATGGTGTTGATACATCCGGTACTAAGTAATATGATAGGGGTACCATTAGATCGATATCCATATATATGTCATTTCGTTGAGTCATGCCAGTAGCTATTATATCGAAGGTCTATTGTGCATACATTACATAATTGTGGTTTCACGCATCGCTAAATATGACGAATTAGGGGGTTATAATTTACTTAGAATAGGTATGTGGAAATATGGGGGGGGGGGGGGGGGGGGGGGTGGATCACGGTTTGTGTGCAAGTGGTCTGTTTGAATGGGGCGTGTCTTTTGTTTTGGAAGTGACCAATCAGAAGGTAGAACGGATTTTGATTGATTGGAAATGAGAACCCTTGGGGGCGTGTCCTTTGTTTGGAGGTGACCAATCAGAATGCAGAATGGGTTTTGATTGATTGGAAGTAAGGACCCCTATTACTACTCACATCCCAAATATACTGGTTATAGATCAGTGATCAGGGTTAAAGTTACATGGTAATTTTTTTTATCGCAGATACTATACTAGTAAGCAATAAGTCAACTATATTTGGGGTATGGAATGATTATAAAGAGTACAGGTTAAACTGGCAGGTTTCATCTTACCTTGGCCAAGTGGTGGATCCAGCCATTTTTAAAAGTGGGGTTCCCAACCCAGGAGAAAGAGGGGGTTCCAACCATATGTCCCCATTCAAATGCATTGATCGTCCAAAAAAAAAAATGGGGGGTTCCAACCTCACTTTCATAGAACATTGGTAATGTTAAGGTTATCATGTTGATAATTGTAGTGAATATCAATTAATTCAATGATAATTAAGTAAGTAAAACAGGCGAGACATTTCAGCGTGTGTACTTTTGTTATGATATTTCTTTCGATATTGTCAACTCCAGGTTCTCATCACAATACACAAGGAACCGAATAATTCACCCTACATACATCTAAATAAGTACTAACGTGTGACATGTCACAACAAGAAATAATGACCATTACAGTAAAATGTCTTCTTACCAAAAAATGACGTTTCCCTGTATGACCAGTTTTCAAGCAAAATGTTGGTGATTAACTCCGTCATTTTCCACCAATTCAAACTGACGGCCGTATTATGATATAACAGAGATTATTGAAAGTAGGTTAAATTCTTTCTATGTTAAATCCATGTCATTTTGATAAAAAGAAGAGGCAATCTTAATTCATTACAATGCGATAAATCTAGCCCAATTCTCATCTACCAACAGTATATTTAAACATTTTCTACCTCTACTCCAACATTGTAGTCTAAAATATAATTCATGACTAAAATCTCTTCTTCGTTTATTTAGTCTTGCTGATAGATGGCCGATTTTGTCTAAGTAATCCAACTACTGTATCACAAGCCTGTCAACACCGAGGTTATACGTTCGAATCTGCGCTCGACTCCAATCTTAATAGCTGACTAGGTTGTCAGTTTCCTGTCGAAGGTCTGTGGTTTTCTCCGAGCAATCCGGCGTCCTCTACTTATAAAAGCTGACCACCACGAAATAGCATAATAGTGCTGACAGTGCCGCTAAACACCAATATAACATCTTATCGTATTTCCCCATGCCTATATCAACCTGCTGAGGCCTTCACAATTTCCCGTATTTCGGCACTGTGACGTCGTAAAGAGTTGACCCGACCCTAATATGAGCTGACCCGAATATATCAGCGACGTCATAATGTTTGACCCAACGTTGACCCGAATATATCAGGAAAACATCCGGTTATAGGCAGATGGCCATTGAAAGTAAGAAATTCCATTAAGATTGCTACTTAACAATACGATAAATTTATCATCAAGTTTTCTTCAAACAAATATTGTAAAACATAAGCCGCTCGACACAATATGAAGCTTTTTAGCTCGTTCGCTACGCTCACTCGCCGAAAAAGCAACACATTGTGTCTCGCGGCTGATATTTTACGATATACGTTTGCAGAAAACCTGATAATATGTACCTATCCGTTCGTTTATACGTATAATTTCTTATTGTCCAATAGTACACCGATTAATATATGCAGGCCAATTTTACAGAATATTCCTGCTTGCATAGCCTATGCAATCTGGAATTAAAACAAATACGTTTAATGGAAAATACGGTAAAATTTAGTTTGCCTGTGAACACCGTAAAGCATCACCGCCGAATTTAGGTACCCCAAAGTAAAGACACAATGATAGCAAAAAGTACTTATTATAATCCCCGTACACTAAACAACAATTCGCCGATATTATTTACAAGGATTTGTGTAAAAAATAGTTTATTTCGAAATACAGTGTTGTTCAAGCTTAAATGTGGTATACCTTTGTTATACGAAAACATCAAATGAATAGTTGAAGGATAAATGTGTTTTATCCAGTTGGAACTCGTCACATGCTTCGTTGAACACCCTATCCGATATTGACGATTTGAAGAGAGAGACAGCCAATTAAGGACCATAATCAGCCCTAAATAATAGCTACATCATTGGGAATCCCTCTAACAAAACTTTACTTGTCAGCAAAACGTATAATTTAATGAAAATAAAAAGAATTTGACCTTAACTGGCTTTACATTTGTTTTTTCAACCGCTTCAGAGATACCTATATCCGGTGGTGATGCTATACAGAGGAGAAGACAAAAATTAGGACACTCCAAAATCTAAAAACGAGCGAGCTATATTTTTATTCAAATCCTTTTATCCTACAGATTTTACAATATTTGATGAGTATCTTAGCGTTAAATTTAATTATTTTAAAGTTTTAAGATTTTCTCTCCAAGAGATATTTTTTATATATTGAAAATGTAATACATGATAAAATCCTATCGAAATAAAGAAAACATAAGTGATGCGATACAGTGGAAGATAGTTTATTTAACTTTGAAATAGTTGTTGTTCATTTTTTAGCGAATGATCCGGAGAGTCAAACATTCTTTTCACAGTATCTTAGATATACACTATGGTGGATATTTGTCTCATTAACAGTCTTACCACATCTCATTATTTTTAGGGGCCTCGGTGGCCGAGTGGTCTAGGTAGTTCGTCATGACTACTGGTGATCACTAGCCTGTCAACGCTGAGGTTGTGAGTTCGAATCTCACCTGTGCCGGGGTGTGTTCGACTCCGATCTTAATTGACAAGGATTGCCAATTTTCCTACCGAAGGTCGGTCGTTCTCTCCGGGTACTCCGACTTCCTCCACCAATAAAAACTGGCCGCAGCGAAATAGCCAAATGTGCTGAAAACAGCGTAAAATTCCAACTAAACAAACAAACAAACATTATTTTTACATTACCACTTGAAGTCAGTTTCTTTGCGTCATTAAACACTTGTTGAAATCTATGTTATACTGAATGTTTTCAAACTGTCATGGGTCTTCATGATCACGCCAAACAAAAATGACTAGCCAACATGGGATAAAAGTTTGATAATAAATTGTTGTTTAGAGTCCAATGGCTAATATTACATGCACATCAAAACGAGAGCATGTTATTGTTTCATGAACGCTGCTTTGTACTGGCCTTCATGCTGAGCCGGATTTTTGACATTCTAGTTCACAAGGTAACAGACATGCCATCTAACTTGGACAGTTTTCTGACGCCGAGCGGATCCGAGTCTTTGTTTTTACTCGTGAAAGCCCTGTGTTTAGAGAAATAGCAAATATACATTGTCGAATTTTTTGTTCGAGAGGAGCACACTCCCACTCTTAGATATACTTCTTAAGTTGTGCCTGGTGTTACTGATTGTTAGGTCATGCATACTATGCAAACTATAAATTTATATTCATAATTTACAATAAAGAGTAAAATTAAAAAGACCCAAATACAAAGTAAATGGGGTGGTAATTTCAGGATTTGTTTTAGTACTATACTTCGTCTAATTGTAATGATAAATAAGACATTCAGCCTATAATGCATCAAATTAACTTTGAGCATACTTTATTTGTAATAGTATTGAAAAAAAATGTTACCTCCTCTCCCTTACATCAAAGTTCGTAAACTCTGACAATAAACCGTGTTGGTATGGCAATATTACATTAGAATAGTTAATTATTTTCAGTTAGATAAAATTCAAATATTTTCTCTCGATAATGTACACAAAATAATATCTGTACAAAACTACGTAAAATATGTTTATGTTTCTACAAGTGACCTTTTTAACAATAACACGTCGAGTCAGAACGGGGACGTTAAATCCGATGCCTCTCGTAGTTGCATGCTCGCTGCACGTTAAGAACCTTTGTAACAGCTCTTTGACGGGTTCGTATGTGGCCTATTGCAAGGCAAAGTTTCTGACCATATCCAATATACTCTCATTTCCCAACTGTCATGGGTATTCATTTTTCCCGACCTTCATCCAAGACTCTCTCTATTACAGGACCCATCTGTTGTATTTGTTGTTAAGTTATTCTCGGCTTGAACATGCATGAAATATTTGCCACTTGCCGTTAAACAACCAACAATCAATTAATTTAACGATAACAAAAGGAGGTAATAAACTTAGAATCTACAGACTGTTAAAAAATGAAAAAAATATTTCAGCTTTTGGTACATAGAACCATAGAAGTGTAATAACAAAACTCTGCTTCATTATTTATGAATTATGATTATTGTGCCTTGACCAATTGAAAAAATAGATAGAGCTCTGCATCTTCCATTTATCGTTGTACTTATTGAACGTGGGCTCTTTTATGTTGGTTTCATTTCATTTTTTATTGTTACTTGTTTAATAAATATGCTAATCTCTAGGAAAATCCAAATTGGCAATAGTTTTTAGACTCGTAATATTGTGACACTAAGAAGATGTCGTGGCATATTAATTTTGTATTATCATTTATATTGGAGGTCAAAAGACCCCGATGATTTCCGTACTATGTATATAGAAATGATGGCAAATCATCGGCATAGACCTGTTCTTTGATTTCCAGACATAAACATGCAAACGTTAAAATAGAAAAAGAACCTAAATTATTATTGATTGTCTTTAAGTTTTAGAGGGGCAAGCACTTTTTTCATAGAATTTTTGAGATGGGCAAGCACTTTTTTGCAGAATTAAAAAGGATGGGCATCAGCTTTTTTAATGAAAAAATATTAAGAAAGCACCGGTCCATCCCTCTGAAAAATATTGAACGGTCCCTTATTGGAGGTCAAAAGACCCCGATGATTTCCGTACTATATATATACAGAAATAATGGCAAATCCTGTTAATCTTCTTGTCAAGCTATATTTTATTTATTGATCTCTATTAGACAGATATTGGTGAATTTAGTTTTTGGTGAGAGCAAATAACTACACATTTGAGATTTAAATATTAATAACCATACAAATACAACGGTTGGTGGTCTGTGTGGAATTGGCGATTGCTAAAGAATATATATATGTATCTGATATGTCTCTCTTTATTAAACAAATTTTAGAAAAAGGTTATCTTATCGGCATTAGTGTTGAACAGTATAGAGAGAGAATCGGTAATTTTATTCGATCGCACGGATTGTACCAAAACACAAGCGTTTGCTCCTGATAGAGGTCATTTGTGTTAACTTGCTTTTACAAAACGGGATAGATTTCCTGCCCTTTTTAATACTTATTTGGTTCTTGAACGTTCGATTAAGTGCCAAAGACAGTGCTGGAAATTGCGAAACTGTTAGAAAATCATACCTGTGTCAAATTACTTCTTCGCTCGCATATTTCCTATCTCTATATTGCTTATTATATCAGGTATTGAAACAAATCCTGGGCCAATGACTAGCGACATGCCGGCAAGCTTTGGTGTTGACGGTAACACGAGTGAAATGTCAGATTCTAGCCTGATTTATAGAAACGGTATCAGTTTTATTCATTTAAATGTTCAAAGCATCATACCTAAAATTGATATGATAACAGCCGAATACTTATGCCATGACATCTTGTCTTTTACTGAAAGATGGTTGCACGAAGGTGTAGATAAGACCGAAAAAGATCTCAAAATTCCTAACTTCAAATTCCCCCCTTTCCGCTTGGATCGTCTAAATAAGAAAGGTGGTGGTGTTATAGTCTATATTAGGGAAAATATACATTGTGTTCTCAGATCCGACTTATCTATAGGTGATATTGAGTGTATTTGGCTCAAATAAAACTTGGTCATAAAAAAATACTTACATGGAACGTTCTACATTCCTCCCAAGACTTGTCACCGCACTTGGGATAATTTGGACCTTTCCATTGATCGAGCGCTTGACAGTAAATGTGACGTCATTATTAGGGGAGATTTTAACGTAACCCAGCTTAGTGGTAATGTTAATAACAAAATTGAAAACTTAAAGACCCAATTCAGCTTACACCACTTATATTACCGAGCATAGTGCTTCATCACTTGATTAAATTTTAGTATCAAATCCCCACAGTTTGACACTCTCTGAAGTTGGTCCTCCTTTATTGGTATGCGGTATCATCTGCCAGTTTTTGGTGTATTTGATTATTTAAATCTCCCTTCTCCAGTTTTCAAGAGAAAGATTTATCTTTATGATAGGAGAGATTATGATTTATATAGACACAAGCTTTCTGAAATTGATTGGGATGATCTTTTAAACAGCAATAATGTTGATAATATTACAGAAGACATTACAAATAATATAATGTCCATTGCAGACCAAACTATACCCAAAAGGGTTTATTATTGTAAGGGGGAAAGATCCATCCGGGATAACTACGGAAATAAACAAGTTCATTCGACCGAAAAATCGAGCTCACAAACGCGCAAAGAAAACTGACACCGCAAGCCACTGGGAACGTTATCGCAAAATTCGAAATAAATGCAATTTGATGACTAAAACTGGAAAATGTGAATACTTTTCTAGTCTTTCTGATAAAATAAATATTGAGAAAACAGGTACTCGAGATTGGTGGAAATTAATAAAGTCCCTATTAGGGGCTCAAACTGTAATCGTTCTATTCCATCGTTGCTTGTTAACGACATTCTGGTCAATAATGACATAGATAAACGCGAATTTTTTAATGATTATTTTTGCGATCAATCTAACCTAGACGATTCCTCTGCTACTTTACCAGGAACGACCCATGTATCGTATGAAAATCTTGATCTAATAATTATATCTGAAACTGAGGTAGAGGACATACATGTACTTAAAACTTTAGATACGTAGAAAGCTATCGGACCTGATCTGTTGAACCCAAGATTGCTAAAAGAAGCGACCCCTATTATTAAATCCCCTTTGTGTAAACTTTTTAACTTGTCCCTTTTGACTGGCAAATTTCCAAATTAATGGAAACAGGCAAATGTTACCCCGGTCTTAAAGAAGGATAGTCTCTCGTGTTTTAAAAGTTATCGACCTATGTCATTAATTAGTGTATTGGGAAAGGTCATGGAAAGGTGTGTTTATAAGCATCTCTACAACTATTTACGTCAACATGATATAATCACTAATCATCAATCTGGGTTTACTCCAGGAGATTCTGCTGTAAATCAGCTTTTAAATATAACGAATGAGTTTGGTAAGGCATTGGATAACGGTAAGGAGATACGAGTTATTTCTTGTGATATTAGTAAGGCCTTTGACAGGGTTTGGCATAAGGGTTTACTGATAAAACTAGAATCTGTTGGAATTAAAGGGTCTATGTTAAATTGGATAAAGAATTACTTGTGTCATAGAAAACAAAGAGTGTTATATATAGTTCTTATTCCAAATGGCAAAATATAAACGCTGGGGTGACACAGGGATCGATCCTAGGTCCTCTATTTTTTTTATTATATTTATCAATGATATTGTAACTGATATTAATTCTACAATAAAGCTTTTTGCTGACCTATCTTGTAAATGATTGTTGATGACCCAAAAGCTACCTCTGAAACTCTCAACAATGACCTTGAAAAAATCCATAACTGGTTGAACTAATGGTTAGTTGCTTTTAACCCAACAAAAACAGAGACTCTTACTGTTTCAAGGAAAGCAAATAAACCTTTTCACCCCCTTTATTAATTGGTGGTTCTGTTATCAGCAAAGATAGTGATCACAAGCATCTTGGTCTACTCTTATCTGACGATGGAATTTGGTTAAAACATATAAATCTGATCTGTAAAAAATCGTTCGTGAGACTTAATATTTTACGAAATTTTAAATTTATTTTAGATAGAAGGACATTAGAAAAGATATATCTAACTTATATTCGGCCAATTGTTGAGTACGCTGATGTTGTTTGGGATAACCCTATACAGTTACATACAAATGTATTCATAAATTAGAAAGTGTACAAATAGAGGCGGCTAGGATCGTCACTGGTGGGACAAGACTTTGCTCAATAAATAAGTTATACATTGAAACCGAATGGGAACGACTTCGAGAAAGACGTGAGACACACGAGTTGATATATTTTTTATAAAATGACCCCGAACTGACACCGCAATACCTTAGTAGCTTATTACAGTGCCCCCTAGGAAGTGTACCTCTCTTATCCCGCCCATTCGTACAAGAACATCATTCTACTATAATTATTTCTTGCCATCGACTATCCGATCTTGGAATGACTTATCAGAAAATGTAAAAAATAGTACGTCTCTTAATTCGTTCAAGTTCTTTTGGAAATCCAAAACATTAAAAAAGCCTCCGTTTTACTATACCGGAACGCGACTGGGTCAAATATTACACGATAGATTAAGAATGCAATGCAGCTCTCTGACTTTTGACTTATATAAAAAAAAATATCGTCGTATCTCCAAACTGTGTATGTGGGGCACCTGAAACTGCAAAACATTTTTAATTACATTTTCCAAGATTCCATGCTTTAAGAGAGCAACATATTGATCTACTAGCAACTTTAGTACCTCTGACTATCAGTTACCTGTTATATAGATCTAATGATCTTACAACAGATCAAAACATTCTTATATTTACATCCATACAGTGCTTTATTGTGTATATTAAGCGCTTTTCCACACAAAACCAACCACCATAAAAATTTATTGGGATATATTAATAAACAAGGGAAACTTTACATTTTTTATTAAGACAGCTCAACCTCTATTCCTTTTGCTTCACAAATATTATAGTAATATCTTATTGATCAAGCAAACTTAAATTTTATCTATCTTTTGAAAATTATATCACTATATAATCTTAATAGGGCTGATTCCCCGAACGTCAACTTTTCAAAGATCAAAGAACATTTTCCCCCTTCATTAAACCTGATTAAGGGGTCCATTTAAGGGTTAAAGAATTACTTTTACAGGTAAAAAAAATCACCCGAGTTTTGTTTTATCTGTGTTGCAATAATTTTCTCTTAATTATATATGTATCAAATGAATTAATATGTTCCTTGTTGGTGTAGCTTCCATTTAGATGTTGGATTAAAATGAAGATACACATATTAATTACTAATAGTTTATTTCATTTGAATAATTAATAATGCTTTCATAATAAACACATATTGTATGACAAATTATTAGTTGATGGAACAATAAATACAATAAAATTCACAAACCACTGAAATTTCTATCAAAACATTTAAAAAAGCAAGTGTGATGTCGGCAAGAGTCTTTGGTAGTTTTGGAGTTTGTTTTCGGCGAGCCCTGTAGAGTGTTGATTTGACTGAGTTAAATGTTGGTAGACGCTGAATGACTGTTTTAGAAATGTCCCCATTTTTACGTATATGTCTGTAGACATAGCCTTCGTATGCTAGATTCTGCCCTCCCTTTCTATTGGTAATAAAACTGACATCAAGTTGTTGTTTTTTTTTTTTTTTTTTTTCTTTTTTTTCTTTGAGCACTCAGACTTAATTATCCTACCTGACAAAATTATAATATAAAGCAGACATCAATACTACCCCTGCCCCCCTGGTTTTCCTTGTGAGGTGGGTGGTCACGGGTGTAGCAGCAACATATGGCATTAGATTCAAGCTACACCCGCGAGTCTTCACCAACATTACATATGATTATATTTATATGACATATCCATTAGAAAACTTGAAATATAAGATAGTGGGATGCAGAAAAATTAAAAATAGGCGTGTATACATATTGCATAGAAAAAGAGAGAAAGGTTTAGGATTTAGCATAAATAATGTGACAAAATAAATAAAGATAAAAAGATAAAGCTGAACTAATTAAAATAGATAACAAAAAGATAAGTTTTTAACAAAATGATAGTTTAACTAAATGATTATAAACTAATTAATTTACCTGTCCGAGAAAACCCGCCTGGTTTGCTAAGACCTCAGGTCTCACCAAGACGGGAGTCATCATCGTGCTCTAATTAATTTAATTTTATTTATTAAAATTTCAAACAAAGATTATACAAATCTTTAAGTAAATGAAATAACACTACTAAGGATGATACAATTCGGGCGTACATATAAATATATATAGATGATATTGCTGTGTAGCAGCAGCAACATTGGCACCAGGGTATGTGCTACTGCTACACCGCAAAGGATCTAGTACAAGACTTATTAATTATTATTTTTATATACATGTTGTGCTGAGAAAAATCTGTAAACTAAATTCTGTTTAATGTTAGTTTGATTTATGCTTCTACTAATCCAGATTGAATAAGCATAAGCATAGATATACGGATAGAATTTTCTGTCAACATGAAATAAAACTGTGTTTGCATTTAGTGTAACCGTGTCTCCATGTAATTCTTCTTTTATTATATTAGAAACGAAATTGCGATACTCGAATAAACTTTTACAATTTATGATCAAGTTGTGCATTTGCCATCTTTAAACTATGTAATGAAAAACTGAAGTTTTGTTCAGTTATATACTTAAACATAGCTTGGTGTGTACATTGGATTGGGTTATGGCATGAGTCAAATCTGAAATGTGTTCACTTTGCAAAACTTAAGCTTGGAAGCTGAACATAAAATATGCAACAAGGAATTAATCATTTACTTAATCTTACAATAATTAAAAGGTGAAATGAGTAATAAAATGAAATATTTTTTTTTTAAATACATCTAATTAAGTTCAGTTGAAAAAAAAATATTTGTATTTAATATTTGCATGCGAAATACTTCTGTTTCTTAAATTTATTAAAGTTTTAAACAGTAGTGGTTCATTTCTAAAATATTTCGATAGTAAAATATATAAAGTATTTTATTCAAACTTATAAATTTATTTCAAATACTTATTTCTTTAATTTTGTTTTATTCCAAATTATATTTTTTTAAAAAATAATTTCCTCATATATATATATATGTATTTATATACACTCCTAATATACTCCAATTGAACACACTTTAATTGCTAAAACAACAACATGTATCAATTATGTATCAATTATGATTTTTAAAAAGTTGACGTTCGGGGAACACACCCTTAATAGGATAGGGATTTATATAAGTTTTATACTTGTTTCCCAATCCCATTCATTAATTGTATGTTATTGTATTAATATGTATGTAATTGTATTGAGTTATATGTTTTGATTAATAAAATATGTTTAAAGTAAAATGGAAGGTCAAGAGTCAATGCCATTGAAAAAGTCCATAGCAACCGATGAAAAAGTCCCTAGCAACCATATCTATTTGGGTTCAGGATTCCATATTTTAGCTGTAGAGGTCAATATTAAGGAGAAAATTGCGACGGTATATATACATTAAATAGCAAAAATAATCATTGATGCAAGATCTACACAAATATATAACAGGTGAGCGATTCAGGCTCTTGGGAGCCTCTTGTTAGTATCATTATTACTTTGAAACATTGTACTTAAAGTATGTTATTTAAATGGATAACTCTATGGATTTTTGACCGGGTTGTGCGGAAATGGCATAAGAAAAGGTACCCGAGCAAATACTAGAATTTATGTCAATAATATACCGGAAAAAATATAATTGTGATGAAATACCTACCTACAAAACAGCCATACTGAAAAAGCACACCCGAACTAATACTGGGGCCAGGTTTTCGAAGATGTCTTATGACTACGACATATCGTAAGATGGTCTTACGACGTGTCACAGTCATAAAATGTGTTTTCGAAAGGCTCGCAACTTGTGTCATGTCACAAAATTTGTCACAAAGTTACGATTCCAAAGAAGGTGCCGTAAGATGGTCTTATAATGATTGTATATGTATAGAAGCACGTATAATTCGTTAAGCGGGAATTTGAATGTTCGAACCTTAGGTATTTCTTATTCATATTAAAATAAAGTAGACCGATAAACTTTTACAATGGTTTTATTGATCCATGTTCATAGATTGTGACATTCCATAATTAATTTACATGTGTTTTTTTACAACATGTACAGTAAACGTATATGCATTAATCATTTTAAAAATGCTATTAAAATTAAAATCAATTAAACGTTCTTTTTATTTATTTTGTCTTCTTTTAGTTACATGTATTTTAAAAAAAAATAAATTGCATACTTTGTTAAATCATTTAAAATTTCATTATTTGTCATTACTGACTTGCGATTATCATACGATCGTCATAACTATGATTGTCTTAGGATACCTTTGTTTTACATCATACGATAGGTCGTAAGGCAATCATAACTTAGTCGCAAGTAATGTCATAAGATATGTCTTACGATCAATCTTATGACACTTTCGAAACCTGACCCCTGATGTTTATATCTGAGTTATTTAATAGCACTAAATTTACAACCCGAACAAATATTAGTTTTTCAAAACATACCCCGAATTAATACCAAAAATCATGAAAAAACCACCCAAATTTTCCGCACATCCCCGTAAAGGTTTACATAGGCAGTTACGTCCCCCCTTTTACCCCGGTGGTCCAATCCAATTAGTTATAATAGTCCCCGTTTAACATAGATTATGTAACTATTTTAGCTGGATTTTTGTGGCGGATTTACCGAGTGGCACAGAGCGCACGAAGTTGAGGTCACCAAACAAATAACAAAGCTTCACATCGTTGAATATGGTCATAATTACTAAAGGCAATTTTTAAGAAGGTGACCATAACCTGTTATCTATTGTAATGGTTGATTGACAACTAGTTGGGAAAATTAACATGTATGTAACTTACGAATTCTGATGATGAAGATAAGAGTTAATGAGATGGAAATGTATCACAGTGAAGATAGTAAAATTAACCTTCCGTCAGTCATTGTCAGTAATTGAACATGCACCCTTCTTATTGAATGGCTTACTTATTGATTCAATCTTAGCTGCAGTATATTGTTTTAAACACAAACAAGATTATTAAAAGATGTCAATTTTTTTCAATTAATATATTTGAAATTCATTGGTAATTAAACATATCTGGATTATTACTCTTTTTTTTATTTTAAGCGTGTTGCTAGTACAAATGGGCATTTACAATATTTACTAAATCTTTACTACCATGCATGATTCCTTTTTCATTTAATTTCTGTTTAAACTGTTCCGACATATGAGAAGTACATCAACATTTTTTTTTATTAATGTTTATATCAGTGAGACTTCTAAAGTATAAATTTAAAGCCTTTAATTTAATAAATTTTTATTTATTTTTTTAAACTTGGAGAAATTTAATAAATGTCAAAAAAGTTCTTTTCTCAAACTTACTTGATTGTTTTTTTAGGAACTCGGTATCCAGTGTTAAAAAACAAAAGTTTGAGATTCGTTTTGAAATTTAATGTAACGTCAGAGAACTCAAACTGCACTAGCTACCAAAAAATGTAGCCACTGCACTCATTATACTTTGACCTTTAAACTGCCATCTTCTTCTGCATATGTAGGCAATTTAACAGAGTAAAAATCACAAATTTTCGTGTGCTCATTATTCCGCACTATGCAAAAAAAAGTTGGACTACAGCGATGATACACTGGGATTTCAGTGATTTGCTTGATATTTTTGACGGAACAAAATTATTAATTATTGAAAATCTAACGAATTACTTAATCTGATTCCCGTTTTCAATTCGCTTATGATACATTTTTATCAGGTATAAGTTGATGTCATCGCTTCGGAAATTTTGCGGTCGTCATCATGAGTTGATTGACCGTTTCCCACTGTGGTAACATTTATTTACCTCCACCGATTTGTGATGCCAATCATGTTGAACTTCACGACGGGTACCGTATACGGAGCAGGAATTGCTTACCCTCCCGGAGCACCTGAGTTCACTCCTGGTTTTTATAGGAGTTCTTGTTGTTCATTGTTTTTTAGTATTCAGTGTTTATTTGCTCTGCTTGTGGTTGTTAATTTGTCTTCCTGGGTTTGTCTGGCTATAACATGTATAATGGATTGCGTTTTTTTTATTTACTCTTTATGTATAGATTTCTTACATTTACTTATCATGCAAAGAGACCATGAGAGACCAGAGTTCAAACTAAATATCCAGATATTAAGTTGTACAACCTGACAACAAGATACAAAGATACAAGTTACAAAATGTTTTATTGTCAATCAATGACGCCCATATGGACTGTTAAATCCGCATGAATCACATATTAGGCAAACAAAAATTAATAAAGGAACTAAGTGCAATAACATGATTGTAAATGATATTGATTCATATTATTGGTAATTATGCCAACATAAGAAAACAAAGATGTTAAAACTACAAAAAAAACAGTGAAAATTGCATTCATAATATTAAGATTAAAAGTAAATCTGTTGGTCTGGTCTCTACTAGGGCACTATATTACTGCATTGGTAGCGCACCCTTCGCCAAAAAATGTACAACTATATAAATGATCATATATATAAACAAAATGACCTAATTATCCAAGTAGACTCCTTCTCATATCATTATCCCCGCACTTCGAAGAAGTTCGGAATATTGTTATCACCCCCGTCCGTCTGTCACACTTTCTTGTGACCTAAACTCCTCGTTCATTTTTAACTTCATGCATTTAACTTCTATACAGTATTGTCACATAATTATGGTATGTATATGCGAAATAAGGTTTTAGAATTTTCATTTTCAAAAATTGGGGCCCACAGGGTCGAATTTTGAAAATTTGGAATTTAAGCTTCTGACCTAAATTCATCTTTTCTTTTTCATTTTATGCATTTAATTTCTATACAGTATTGTCACATACTGTATGTTTATGCGCAATAAGGTTTTATAATTTTGATTTTCAAAAATTGGGGCCCACAGGGGTCGAATTTCTTAAAATAGCAATTTAAGCTTGTGACCTAAACTCCGCGTTCATTTTTCATTTTATGCATTTGATTTCTATACAGTATTGTCACATACTGTATGTAGATGCACAATAAGGTTTTAGAATTTAGATTTTAAAAAATTGGGGCCCACAGGTGTCAAATTTCGAAATTGAAGCTTGTGACCTAAACTCCCCTTTCATTTTTGACTTCATGTATTTAATTTCTATATTGTATTATCACATACAGTATCTAGATGCGCAAAAAGGTTTTAAAATTTTGATTTTCAAAAACTGGGACCCAAAGGGGTCGAATTTTGAAAATTGTAAATTTAAGCTTGTGACCTTAACTCCTCTTTCATTTTTCATTTTATGTATTTAATTTATATAAAAGATTGTCACAAACTGTATTTAGATGCGCAGTAAGGTTTTAGAATTTTGATTTTCAAAAATTGGGGCCTACAGGGGTCGAATTTCTTATATTGGCAATTTAAGCTTGAGACTTAAACTCCGCGTTCATTTTCATTTTATGCATTTGATTTCTATACAGTATTGTCACAGACTATATGTAGATGTTCAATAAGGTTTTAGAATTTTGATTTTCAGAACTCGGGGCCCAAAGGTGTTGAATTTTGAAAATGGGAAATTTTAGCTTGTGACCTAAACTCCTCTATCATTTTTCATTTTATGTATTTAATTTCTTTACGGTATTGTAACACACTGTATATAGGTAAGGAATGAGGTTTTAGAGCAAATTGGGGCCTTTAGGGCAAAAAACAAAGTCACTCAAGCATGAAATTGAGGTCAAGGTCCAGAGACAGGTGTCAGATTGGCATGTCCCCACTTAGAACTATCAATAGACCAAATATAATGTGTGTAGGTATTACAGTTTCTGAGAAATTGACCTAATCACAAAATTGTAACACAAGTCACTCAAGCATCAAGGTCAAAAGGCAGGTTTCAGACTGACATGTACCCATGAAGAACTATCTATTGACCAAATATGGTGGGTCTAGGTATTATAGTTGCGAAGAAATGAACTTCACCACGAAAATATGGAAAAGTCACTCAAGCATGAAATTGGGGTCAAGGTCCACAGACAGGTGTCAGACTGGCATGTGCCTATTAAGAACTATCCATTGACCAGATATGGTGAACTTAGTTTCTATAATTTTCAGCCAATTTAACAGTCTCTTGACCTGTGTTGGAAAAATTGATAATCTCACTAGTGAGTTTTTGGTTCTCGGAATTTGACTGGTCTTCAAAAAATTTCCTTAGTTACATATAAAGAAATGTGATGCCGTCGTCTGCTGTGTAATAAAAGATGTCTTTAGACGAGGATTTGAAATCGGACAAAATCTGATATGTTGGGGAACAGACAGGATTCGTTAAGGGTCCAAAAATTGGGAATTATAAGTGGGTGACTGAAAGTTTTTTTTTTCATTTTATACATTTTATTTCTATACAGTATTGTCATATACTGTATGCAGATGTGCAATAAGATTTTAGAATTTTAATTTTCCAAAATATGAGCCTGTATTTGTGGTGGTAGACGGTTTGTCCCCCTTTTTCTTATTTGTATAGTACAACGGCTGCCCCTTTCTAAATTGTCCCTTTTCTATATGTTGTAGTTTCACCGGGTCACTTCCGCTTTGTCCGGGTCCCGGTCGGGTCTCTCTTGGGTATAAAAACGCTGGTCCCTGTGAGACCGGTACTCCCTCCCCGGCCATAGCAGACGACACTAGATTCCAGTTCATCATAAATTACAATTGTACTTAGATCTAATCATTTTCGGACTTTATACTTATTTTAGTATACAGACATTTCTTGGGAAGATATCCGTCTACCCATAAGGTATTTATTACTATTTCAAACCAAAATAAATCATCTAAATTTACTGAATCACTTTATTTCATAACATATATATAACCATATCCGAGAACCAGGAAATTCACGGGGAAATTTTAACTCCCGCTACATATTCAAAGGTATAATTGTGAAAAAGGTACACAGGGATAGAAAATGTTGGGAATGCGCGGATAGCTGTCGTTTCCGACTGCGTCAGTCTAGTTATCCCCGAACTTCGAATGATATTGATTCATATAATTGGTAATAATGCCAACATAAGAAAACAAAAATGTTAAAACTACAAAAAAAACAGTGAAAATTGCATTCATAATATTAAGATTAAAAGTAAATATGTTGGTCTGGTCTCTACTAGGGGACTATATTATTGCATTGGCAGCGCACCCTTCGTCATAAAAATGTACAACTCTATATGATCATATATATAAATAAAATTACCTAATTATCCAAGTAAACTCCTTCTCATATCATTATCCCCGCAATTCGAAGAAGTTCGGGATATTGTTATCACCCCTGTCCGTCTGTCCATCCGTCCGTCACACTTTCTTGAGACCTAAACTCTTCGTTCATTTTTAACTTCATGCATTTAATTTCTATACAGTATTGTCAAATATGGCCTTTAGGGGTCGAATTTCAAAAATTGGGAATTATAAGTGGGTGACTGAAAAATACCTACCCGAAAAACAGCCACATCGAAAAAGCACAGACAAATTAATACTGATGTTTATATACAAATACATGAGGGATTTAATTGCACTCAAAGTTTGTGTAAATACAACCCAAATTAATACCAAAAATCATGAATAACCCACCCAAATTTTCTGTATAGGTTTATACTGAGACTACTATAGACTGTCTCAGGTTTATATAGGGAGACCGGAGTTACCCCCCCCCCCCCCCCCCCCCGGAGTTGAGATTAATGTCATTCAGTATTTTTTAGGGACATCCCCAAATTTCTGACCCATACATGAGAACTGGTCAAACATATGAAAAAGAGTTTGTTCAACAGTCGAAATATAATAATTGCAATAAATTTTTCGGCAGATACAATTAGCTTGAAGTCTTCTGAATTTAACACATGGTCGCAATTTGGGTACTTTGACGTTAAGCAAGGACGTATAACTAACATACGTCCTTGCGTTAAGTTACCACATTTTTGTAACCAAAAATAAGATTTGATGCTGTGTCCCTCCATGAATAAAAGTCGTAAAATTTTCATTAAACAAGAAACAACGCAACAAGAAAACAAGGGCATATAATTATTCCAAATTCGGGAGGTGCTCTTTTTAAAAGGAGGTTAATACAAAGACGAAGAAGATGGCGACCGATATAAGGACAAGAACCGACAAGCACGGAACAATAGCATTTACTTTGCCAATATCATGTCAGATATGCCTGGGGAAAGTATGAACATTGGTTATTCATTTTATCCATCTCTTTGCTGTATCGGCACAAGAAAGAATTATTATCACAATAGATAGGTTCGCAGGTCGGAACCAAAGCGGGCAAATTTAACGGTGCTTGGGCATGGATATACAGTATCTCACTCATCATATTTTTTTTAAAGCTACTTACTTTACTTTATTACTTGGATACTTGGATGTTGAATTTAGAATTTTGATTTTGAAAAGGGGGGCCACAGGGGTCGAATTTCTTGTGAACATGGTTACTCTAGCCTCCTCTTTGAATAAATTATTTTATTGTGCAATTTAAATTGTTTTATTATTGCTGTTCTCAATCTCCAAATTCTATTTTTGTAAAAGCCATTGGCATTATTTTGGATGATGGGCAATGCTGCATAATAGAATTTTTAAAGGGGACCCCAAGTACTTTTCAGGCCAAGTTTAATTCCAATCGGGCCATATTTTCAGAGTATGAATATGTATTCATGCAAATCTTGCATTAAAAAATATCCGAAACTTTCCAATTATTTAGCAGTCATAATAAAAACAAATTTTTATTATCAAATTTAACAAAGTTCATTGTTAAACATGGTAGATTATTTCCATACGTCAGCTGTTAATTAATCCGAAACTATTTTTCCTAGCGGGGGTTGTATTTCACAACAGCTGTCAAAATGGTGGACGGAAAGGAACAAGAGGAACACGGTATGTTCAGGTTTGACCCTTAACGAATCCTGTCTGTTCCCCGACATATCAGATTTTGTCCGATTTCAAATCCTCGTCTAAAGACATCTTTTATTACACAGCAGACGACGGCATCACATTTCTTTATAAGGAAATTTTTTGAAGACCAGTCAAATTCCGAGAACCAAAAACTCACTAGTGAGATTATCAATTTTTCCAACACAGGTCAAGAGACTGTTAAATTGGCTGAAAATTATAGAAACTAAGTTCACCATATCTGGTCAATGGATAGTTCTTAATAGGCACATGCCAGTCTGACACCTGTCTGTGGACCTTGACCCCAATTTCATACTTGAGTGACTTTTCCATATTTTCGTGGTGAAGTTCATTTCTTCGCAACTATAATACCTAGACCCACCATATTTGGTCAATAGATAGTTCTTCATGGGTACATGTCAGTCTGAAACCTGCCTTTTGACCTTGATGCTTGAGTGACTTGTGTTACAATTTTGTGATTAGGTCAATTTCTCAGAAACTGTAATACCTACACACATTATATTTGGTCTATTGATAGTTCTAAGTGGGGACATGCCAATCTGACACCTGTCTCTGGACCTTGACCTCAGTTTCATGCTTGAGTGACTTTGTCATGTTTTCAAGATCTATAAAGTCCATTTCTCAGCAACTGTAATATCTAGACCCACCATATTTGGACTGTAGATAGTTCTTAGTGGATACATGCCAGTCTAACACTTGTCAGCTGAACTTAACCTAATTTCTTGCCTGAGTGACTTAATATACATTTTCATGATTTAGTCTATTTCTCAGCAACTGTACCAGCTAGACCCACAGTATTTGGTTGATTAAAATTCTTAGTGGGTATATACGACTTTAACATATGACACCTTACTTTTGACCTTTATTTCATACTTGAGTGACTTGTTTCGCATTTTGGAATAATGTTCATTTCTCAGCTACTGCAATACATAGACCAACCATAGTTGATATATAGATAGTCCTTGGAGGGTACATGGCTGTCTATCCCCGCACTTTCGAACAAACTTTGGGGATATAGCGATTGTCTCTGTCCTTTGTCTGTCACAATTTCTTGTGACATCAACTCCTCCTTCACTTTTGGGTTTTTGAATTTAATTTCTATATACTGGTAGAATGGTTGCATACCACCTGTAGATGGGTGATTTAAAAAATAATGAGGCAAAATTGTGACAAACATGGTAAAATTTCAGCATATTACAATATTAGCAAATTATATCATAATCTATAATTCATTATTCAAATTCGATAAATTCAAAACTGGATGTAAATTAGTTTATTAACAAAGAAGTTACACAACTTTTAATTGATGGTATGTATTGTAATTTTAACTTAGATAGCCGTACTTAAAATATTTTGAATTTTTTTAATGGAAACTTTTCTTCACATGAATGTATTCTAAAATGAAATGGGGGGCCTCGGTGGCCGAGTGGTCTAGGTAGTTCGTCATGACTACTAATGATCAATAGCCTGTCAATGCTGGGATTGTGAGTTCGATTCTCATCTGTGGCGGGGTGTGTTCGACTCCGATCTTAATTGACAAGGATTGCCAATTTTCCTACCAATGCTGGGATTGTGAGTTCGATTCTCATCTGTGGCGGGGTGTGTTCGACTCCGGTCTTAATTGACAAGGATTGCCAATTTTCCTACCAAAGGTCGGTGGTTCTCTCCCGCCGCGAAATAGCAAAATGTGCTGAAAACGGCGTTAAACCCCAACTCAACAAACAAATCAAATGAAACGCATTGAAATTAGGACATTTTAATACCAAATTATTGGTATTTACTACTTTATTATTTTACCCTTGCCATGCTGAGTTTTTAAACCTGGTTAAAGTACTCAATGCTGCATTGTTTTGAGAAAAAACAACAAATTGGTGCCAATCAATAACTGTAAAATCTATAAATATCAACAAATATTTGTGAAAATCACTACAGTGGTACAATTATCAATTCTGTGCAATATTAAACATTTTGAATTTCATAAATACTAAATATAGTTGCCATGGAAACCTGTGATATTCCAGATTTTTGTTTTAAATGACATTTTTCCAGTTTTTTTGTTAAAAAGTCTAGAACCTTTTAGAATGAAATCAACAAAGATGAAGAAGAGTGACTATGTGACACATGTTATGCATTATTTGTATTATTTTTCCCTCAGTATATGATTTAAAGTCCGTTAAAATAAGATAATTTTTCGCAATAATTGTCAAAAAATCTGCATGAATTTTAAATTCCATTCATACAGTTACACTAGTGAATACATTTGTAGCATGTATATTTTGCAAGAAAAATTAGTAAATTAGTCACATGATTCAGAGCGCCATCTTTTTCCAACAAAATATTTTTACTCATTGCACTGAACAGCTGATAATTGTTTTTAAATGGATAAAGATAAAGATAAATTGGAACTTGACAGCATGTTCTTTAAGAATTATATCCGATGACCCTGTTCACCATCCAAGATGGCTGCCAGAGCAGAATTTAGTTTAACATAGGACCTAATGGAAAAGTTCACTGAAAGATTTTGTTTGAAACCAGTGAGCCAATTAAATTGGAACTCGACAGCAATGTTCCAGGCTGCCAGTCAAGATGGACATAGTCCAGGTGAGCGATACAGGCTCATGGGAGCCTCTAGTTCAATTAAGCATGGGTTGAGTACCCCCGGTGTCATATATTTTTGTGTGCAGGTGCACGTTGAAGAGACTGACCATGTGACATAAGATGAAGGTCACAAGACCCATATTATAAAGTTGACTGGCTTTTAAGTTTTATGTAAAAAATCAGTTTTAACATATTAAGTGACCTACAATCAGGGGTCGCATTTTGGAAAACTGTCAGTTTAAGCTTGTGACCTAAACTCCTCTTTCATTTTTCAATTTATGCATTTTATTTATATACAGTATTGTCAAACACCATATGCACATGTGCAATAAGGTTTTAGAATTTTAATTTTCGAAAGTTGGGACCCTCAGGGTCGAAATTTGAAATTTTCAATTTAAGCTTGTGACCTGAACTCTTTCATTTTGCAATTTATGCATTTTGCTTATATATAGTATTGTCCTACACAATAAGGATTAAGAGTATCAATTTTTAAACCCAGGTCAAATTTCAAAAATTGTAAGTTTAAGCTTGTGAACAGGTTTTAGCTCACCTGACCAAAAGGTTCAATTGAGCTATTCTCATCACTTGGTGTCCGTCATCGTCCGATAACTTTTACAGAAATCTTCTCCTCTGAAACTACTGGGCCAAATGGAACCAAACTTGGCCACAAGCATCATTAGGGTATCTAGTTTAAAAAATATGTCCAATGACCCCACCTGTCAACCCACATGGCTAAAAATAGAACATAGGGGTAAACTGCCATTTTTATACGACCGCAAAATTTTTGCGGTCGTATATTGGTATGACGTTGGCGTCGTCGTCTGCGTCGTCGTCCGTCGTCAGCGTCGTCGTCCGAAGACATTTGGTTTTCGCACTATAACTTTAGTATAAGTTAATAGAAATCTATGAAATTTAAACACAAGGTTTATGACCACAAAAGGAAGGTTGGGATTGATTTTGGGAGTTTTGGTCCCAACAGTTTAAGAATCAGGGGCCAAAAAAGGGCCCAATAAGCATTTTTCTTGGTTTTCGCACAATAACTCTAGTATAAGTAAATAGAAATCTATGAAATTTTAACACAAGGTTTATGACCACAAAAGGAAGGTTGGGATTGTTTTTGGGAGTTTTGGTCCCAACAGTTTAGGAATTATGGGCTAAAAAAGGGCCCAAATAAGCATTTTTCTTGGTTTTTGCACAATAACTTTAGTATAAGTAAATAGAAATCTATGAAATTTAAACACAAGGTTTATGACCACAAAAGGAAGGTTGGGATTGATTTTTGGAGTTTTGGTCCCAACAGTTTAGGAATTAGGGGCCAAAAGGGTCCAAAATTAAACTTTGTTTGATTTCATCGAAAATTGACCTATTGGGGTACTTTGATATGCCGAATCTAACCGTGCATTTAGATTCTTAATTTTTGGTCCCGTTTTCAAATTGGTCTACATAAGGTCAAAAGGGTCCAAAATTAAACTTAGTTTGATTTTAACGAAAATTGAATTCATTGGGTTCTTTGATATGCTGAATCTAAACATGTACTTATCATGCTTATTTTTTTTATTATGGGCCCAGTTTTCAAGTTGGTCCAAATCAGGGTCCAAAATTAAACTTTCATAAAAAATTGAACTATTGGGGTTCTTTGATATGCCGAATCTAACCGTGCATTTAGATTCTTAATTTTTGGTCCCGTTTTCAAATTGGTCTACATTAAGGTCCAAAGGGTCCAAAATTAAACTTAGTTTGATTTTAACAAAAATTGAATTCTTGGGGTTCTTTGATATGCTGAATCTAAACATGTACTTAGTTTTTTTATTATGGGCCCAGTTTTCAAGTTGGTCCAAATCGGGGTCCAAAATTAAAGCTAAAAAGGGGGTAAATTTTTTTTTTTTGGGGGGGGGGCAATTCTCCACAGCATATTGTATTGCACAAGAAGCAAAAAATTGAATATAAATTCAAATCATATGACCAATTCTAAGTTCTTTATTTCAGTTATTCTGTGTCAGAAACCTATTATGTGTCAAATATTTGAAGAAATTTTCAATTGCACAGTATTGCGCAATAGCAAGAAATTGATATGTGTGCCCTGTTATCAAAACTTTATTATTAACAAATTCCATTGGAAATTTGCCAATAACTCTAATGAACTTCATTGTAAATTTGCCAATATAAAATGTGCTGATGAAGCTTTTTTGTTTATCTTATGTAAACTGCTTTTAAATTATGTATATTTAAAATTTGCCATCCATGACTATGATGTCATTTTCTATTTTAATATGTTATGGTGTATTTAAATGGGCTGTTATGGTTGCAAAGTATAAAGAAATGGGGGGGGGGGGTTGAAAACAAAATTTAGGGGGGGGGGGGGGTAAATGAGAAATTGGGGAGGGGGCAATTTTTTCTCATTTCATATTTCATAAATTAAAAAGAAAATTTCAAATTTTTTTAGCAAAAAAAGGGGGGGGTTACAATAAATTTTATTTTTTGTTTTGTTTTTTTTTGGGGGGGGGGGGGGGTCAATGTGCAACTTCATAGTGTATTGCACAAAAGCTAAAAAAAGGGGTAAATCATTACTTTTTTTTGGGGGGGGGGGGGAATTCTCCACAGCATATTATATTGCACAAGAAGCAAAAAATTGTATATAAATTGAAATCATATGACCAATTCTAAGTTCTTTGATTTCAGTTATTCTGTGTCAAATATTCAAGAAATTTTCAATTGCACAGTATTGCGCAATAGCAAGAAATCTTCAATTGCACAGTATTGCGCAATAGCAAGAAATTGATATGTGTGCCCAATTTTAAATTTTAAATTGGTTATTTCTGATTTATATATAAAAACAAATAATACTGATATGGTTTGAATAGGTAAATTAAAAATTTTTAAGTTCTTAGACAACATTCATTCTGTGTCAGAAACCTATGCTGTGTCAAATATTTATTCACAATCCAAATTCAGTATTGTATCAAGCTTGAATGTTGTGTTCATAATTGCCCCAACTATTCAGGGTTCGACATCTGCGGTCGTATCTAGCTGCGCCCAGCGGAGCATTTTATTTGCTTATGTCTCAAAAACTAAAGCATTTAGAGTAAAACTGATGGGGCCAATGATGATCTACCTGCCATGAAATTTTCAGATGAATCAGTCAACCCTTTGATGGGTTAATGCCCTTGAATTCAACATGACCAAAATCATTGATTAACCTTTTATAGGAGTTTTTGTCCTTTAAAGACAGCATCTGGCGTAAACTTTCCTTTAAAAATCTCTCCTCTGAAACCACTGGACCAATTGGGACCAAACTTTGGTTGAATGATCCTTGGGTGGCCCCCTTCCAAGTTCATGTCCGGCATCCCCCACTTCCAACCGACATGGCTTCTGTTACTAAAAATCGAAAAAAGGAGGGGGGGGGGTGAATTTAAAAAATCTTCTTTTATGAAACTACAAGGCCAATTGGAACTAACTTGACAGTAATGGTCCTTAGGAGGTTCTCTTTCAGAATTATGTCTGATGACCCAGACTTTTAACCAAGATGGCCACCACAGCCGAACTTAGTTTAACATAGGACCCTATGGGAAAATTCATGAAAAAATCTTCTTGTCTGAAACCACTTGACCAATATGAACCAAACTTGGCAGCAATGGTCTTTAGATGGTCTTTTTTCAGAAATATGTCCAATGACCCAGACAGTCAACCAAGATGGCGGCCACAGCAGAACATAGTTGAACATAGGACTCTATGGGAAATTCACTCAAAAATCTTGTGGTATGAAACCACTAAGCCAATTAGAACTAGACTTGGTAGCAATGGTCCTTAGATTGTCCTCTTTCAGTCAGAAATGTGTCCAATGACCAGGACTGCCAACCAAGATAGCTGCCACAGCCGAACTTAGTTTAACTTAGGGCCCTATGGGAAAATTCATTGAAAAATCATCTTGTCTTAAACCACTTGACCAGTTGAAACAAGACTTTCCTTAGGAGGTCCTCTTTCAGAAACATGTCCGATTTCATGGACTGTGAACCAAGTTGGCCGCCACAGCCGAACTTAGTTTAACATAGGACCCTATGGGAAATTAACTAAAAAATCTCATCTGAAACTACTGAACCAATTGGAACTAACTTTGGCAGCATTGGTCCTTAGATGGTCCTCTTTCAGAATTGTGTCCGATCACTCAGATTGTCAACCAAGATGGCCACCACAGCCGAACTAAGTTTAATATAGGACCCTATAGAAAAACCATCCAAATCGATTGCAACACTTAACATTTTAGTTCTGCTCAAGGTGAAAAATTAAATCCAGGTGAGCGATATAGGTTCTACAGAGTCTCTACTTTCATTTTTCATTAGGTTTATTGATTTAATTTCTTTATAAAATGACTGCATACTATTTTTGGATGGGAATAAGGTTTTATATTTTTGACTATAGGTAAGTGGCCCAACTACTTACAGGGGGTGCAGGGATCACTGTAGATTCTGACAGTACAGATTTCTAATATACACTTTATTTCTATACAGTATTGTCGTACACTGTATGCAGATGTGCAATAAGGTTTTAGAATTGTAATTTTCAAAATTTGGGCCTGTATCATATGTATTCAAAGGTATAATTTGGAAAAAGGTGCACAGGGAAACAACATCTCCGACTGCTTCAGTCTAGTTTCTTTTAATTCACTATGGTGAATTCTTTCAGTAGTATGTCAACAAATTTTTTTCTATGTTTTATTGTTCTGAGATACAAGGGGAAAAATAAAATTTTTATTTTTCATCTAATTTCAAATTCAATGGAGATTTTAAATCATCTTGAAGAGTACTTTCAGTATGTCAACAAATTTTACTACCTTTTACAGTTTTTGAGATAGATTGGGTTAAAAGTGTCAAAAAAGCATGTTGCGGTCATATCATGCTGCACGTAGCGAAGCCCTTAATTTAAAAATTGAGGTTGCATGTACTGAAAATATTTGATATCAGATATTTCTATTTTTTAGGTCAGAAAACCAGTTTTATGTCCAAATAATCATGTTTTTTGTTCACCATGTATGGATGTGTGGCTACAAAGAAATCAGCAATGTCCTGCCTGTAGAACTCCTATCGACACAGAAAATCCTCTGAAACACGTAATAGGTAACTATTATCAGTCATGAGTACATTTTAAACACACTTAAATGCATGATTTTTTCTTCATGCAGACAGAGCTGAGAAATGTTACTGCAACCTTTGAATTTCCCGTTTAAGAAACATAACATGAATAAACAATGATATCGCCAGACTTGGTTACACAACTTCAACTCCACGTGCATATTAGTCACCGGGAAGTAAGAAGTTTGGGAAGCATTTATGGCAGTTTTTAACGTAGAAATTGTGAAATAACCATCGCCCATACCCCATATTTTCAGACGTTTTCTGGAAAATATGACAGTTTTGTTTAATTTCCCGGTGATGAGATTTTATGAAGGTTGTTTATTAGCTCACCTGACCGCAATGGCCATGTGAGCTTATGCCATCACTTGCCGTCCGTCGTCGTCTCTCATCGTCGTCATCGTAAACTGTTTCAAGAATCTTCTCCTCTGAAACTACTGGGCAAAATACCCCTCAACTTTAACTGAATGTTCCTTAGGGTATCTAGTTTAAGTTTTGATCTATTAACAAACATGGCCGCTGTTGCTAAAATGGGGTAAAAATGTTCAACAGGTCAAGATCTACCAGCCATGAAATTTTCAGATGAATCGGACAACCCTTTGTTGGGTTATTGCCCCTGAATTGTTAATTTTAAGGAAATTTTGCAGTTTTAGGTTGTTATCTTGAAAATAATAATAGATAAGGATAAACTGTAAACAACAAAAATGTTCAGCAAAGTAAGATCTACAAATAAGTCAACATGACCAAAATCGTCAATTTTTTTTGCCCTTGAAAGATTATTTACATGTAAACAGAAAATAATGGTCTGACATTGTCACAGATGTTTAGGGCGTTACTTGAAATAAATTTAATGGTAGCAGTACAAGTAAAATGGAGCGTCAAGTATCAAGGTCATTGAAAAATTCCATAGCAACCGATGAAAAAATCCCTAGCAACAGATGAAAAAGTCCCTAGCAACCATATGTATTTGGATTAAAGACCTTATAATTTACCTGTACAAGTCAATAAGAAAAGTCAGCTGTCAAGGTCATTGAAAAATTTCATAGCAACCAATGAAAAAGTCCCTAGCAACCATATATATTTAGGTTAAGGACTATAATTTACCTGTACAAGTCAAAATTGAAGGTCAAGAGTCAATGCCATTGAAAAAGTCCGTAGCAACCTATGAAAAAGTCCCTAGCAACCATATATATTTGGATAAGGACCTTATAATTTACCTGCACAAGTCAAAAGGAGAGGTCAAGGTCATTGAAAAAGTCCATAGCAACTGATGAAAAAGTCCCTAGCAACCATATTCATTTGGGTTCAGGAGCCTACAATTTACCTGTTCAATTCAAAATGGAATTGAAAAAGTCCATAGCAACCATACATGTATATATTTAGGTTAAGGACTTTATAATTTACCTGTACAAGTCAAAATTGAAGGTCAGGAGTCAATGCCATTGAAAAAGTCCATAGCAACTGATGAAAAAGTCCCTAGCAACCATATCTATTTGGGTTCGGGATTCTATATTTTAGCTGTACAGGCCAGTATTAAGGAGAAAATTGTGACGCTATACATTAAATAGCAAAAATAATCATTGATGCAAGATCAACTAGTACACAAAAGATAACAGGTGTGCGATTCAGGCTCTTGGGAGCCTCTTGTTTTTCTTGTTTTGAGTGTGTTCTGGGTCATCTGGTCAGTGTGATGACCCTGGGAAAACTATCTCTATTCAGTCACTTTAAATGATGATTATTGTACAAATGTATGAGAATGTAGACAACTCTTCCTGTCTTGTATACCGGTTTGATATAGACCCATAAACATGATAAATGTCGAGATTGACATATGAACATGATGAAAAGGGGAAATTACAAAAATGTCTTGAATGTTTCCAGAGACAAGGAATATCATCTGAAAATTATAGAAACCCAGAAGTAGAAATGTTGAAAAATGGAGTGGATAAATATTTAAATGAGTTTTTTTACTATTTATTTTGAATATTGGCCAGAAATGAAGATGATCATTATATTTTTTTATCCATATGTGCAGTACAGTCATGTCAGTGTGCACATGTCATGCATGTATCATTGTGTATAGATCTGACACTCGAAAGTAGATACATTTCCATTTTAGAAAATAATTCCTTGTTTAGCATGTTTAGTTTTCTGCATTCTTGGTTGTGAACTTCTGTACATATAAATAAAGTTACTTGATTTATGATGAACTTTATTCCTTAGTTTTTGTTTGATATACTTTTTTACCTGTGAAAATTAATCTTGATCATCACCATGAATCATCACTTTATAAAGTGATTATGAGACCACTTGTTAAAGCAAAAGCAAAACCTGATTTAAATTAAAATTTCAACAAGTCTATGATGTATTGTACCAAACAATAAAATATTTGAAACTGTTTTAGGGGGATTGTTTTTTACATTTTCATATCATTTTTTGAAGTGATTTTAGAGTTCTGAGTTTAGTTGTTATCCCCGCACTTCAGAGAAGTTCGGGGATATTGTTATCGCCATCTGTCCGTCCATCTGTCTGTCTGTCTGTCCATCCGTCCGTCCGACACACTTTTTTGTGACCTAAACTCCTTGTTCATTTTTAACTTCATGCATTTAATTTCTATACAGTATTGTCACATATGGTATGTAGATGCGCAATAAGGTTTTAGAATTTTCATTTTCAAAAACTGGGGCCAACAGGGATAGAATTTTGAAAATTTGGAATTTCAGCTTGTGATCTAAACTCCTCTTTATTTTTCATTTTATGCATTTAATTTCTATACAGTATTGTCACATTTCTTAGGTGTCAAATTTCTTAAATTGGCAATTTAAGCTCTTGACCTAAACTCTGCATTCATTTTTCATTTTATGCATTTGATTTCTATACACATTGTCTGCATAGATGTGCAGTAAGGTTTTATAATTTTGATTTTCAAAGATTGGGGTCCACAGTGGTCAAATTTCTTAAATTGGCAATTTAAGCTTGTAACCTAAACTCCGCGTTCATTTTTCATTTTACGCATTTGATTTCTATACAGTATTGTCACATACTATATGTAGATGTTCAATAAGTTTTTAGAATTTTGATTTTCAGAACTCGGGGCCCACAGGTGTGACCTAAACTCCTCTTTCATTTTGTCTCGCTTGCAACGAAAAGTCGGTGAGGCGAGTTATAGATATTACTTTCCGTCGGTGGTGTAAACTTTTTTAAAACTTTAATAACTTCAAAGATTTATGGTCCACAAGGTAGCTTATTGTATAAGGTTTGCCGCAGTATACTTGTTTTGTGACGCTGACCTCATTTTCATGCTTCACTGACTTCATAAACATGAATTTAAAATCTGCGTCTAAGTTTCGGGGTTAAATCCATTTCTCAGAAACTGTAATACCATTTGGTCAATAAATAGTTCTTGGTGGGTACATGTCAGTCTGACACCTGCCTTTTGACCTTGTCCTCAATTTCATGCTTGAGTGACCTGCATCACATTTTGTTGTTAAGTCCATTACTCAGAAACTAGAATACCTAGACCCACCATATTTGGTCAATGGATAGTTCTTGGTTGGTACATGTCAGTCTGACACCTGGTTTGGGACCTTGACCTCAATTTCATGCTGGAGTGACTTGGTCACTTTTTTGTGGTGAAGTCCATTTCTCAGAAACTGTAATACCTAGACCCACTGTATTTGGTCTGTCGATAGTTCTAATACCTAGACCCATCCGTGTTTGGTCTATAGATAGTTCTTAGTGGGTACATGCAAGTCTGACACCTGTCTCTGGACTTTGACCTCAATTGCATGCCTGAGTGACTTTGTCACATCATCGAGATTAGGTCCATTTCTCAGCAACATTAATACCTAGACCCCCCATATTTGGTCAATAGATAGTTCTTAGTGGATACATGTCGGTATGACACCTGCCTTTTAACATTGTCCTCAATTTCTTTTAACGCATTCATTTGACTTGCAAAATGTCAGGTATCAGATAATTATTCTGTGTTCATGTGCATACTCAGGCGAGACATGTAGTGTGTCCACTCTTGTTCATTTTATGTATTTAATTTATTTACGGTATTGTCACACACTGTATATAGATGTGCAATAAGACCCATAGTATTTGTTTGAAAGAAGTTCTTAGTATATACCACTTTTACATCTGACACCTCACCTTTGGCCTCTATTTCATGCTTTGACTGACTTTGCACAGCCACTAGTATACATCATAGATAACCCATAGTGTAATTATGTGCATGCAAAAAACAGCATCCAAAATTTGTGTATCATTTGTCGTAGAAAGGCCATGGAACTTTTAATTTTTAAGTTTTTTATGAAGATTTCATCAAGTAATTTAGAAATTTTCTTCATAACAAGGTGAGTTATGATGTTTTAAATGTTATTAATGTAAAACACTCTTCAAATAAAATTCAATAAAATATGATAATTAAATCTAATAAAACTTTAATTGATGATTGAAATTAACACGAAATTAATTTTTATAAACTTTAAGGGTCATGCTACTAATTAATCTTATGATATTTTCATATCACATCATAAAACCTCTTCATCTTTGGTAAAAATTAATCTCAAAAATGAAAAACCCGTCTTATAAATATTCTATTTTGAAAAAAATGCTAATTAATTAAAAGTTAGCAATTAATTATTAAGTAAATTAAATTTCACATAAGTACACCCTGAATCTTCTTAGCTAAATGAATTTTGTATACAGTAGCTGTTCGTAATAAATTGTCATTCATCCATTTGATAGAAAAACCATTGCATACAGTTGTGTTCATACATGTTTAACTTTTGCTATCTTGCTTCAATTCACAACATCCATAGTGTAGAAATGTGGTAATATGTAAACTCATCCCACTTGGACCAGAGCGTACAAGTGTGTGTGTGCAACGCATTTAAAAATCTAACAGCATCATGTGAAAAATTAAATCTTCGATGCACTGCCATAGTAGACTAATGTGTATACACTATCAAACTAAAATTTCTAAAGCCATATCATTTTAATGAGATCATTCATTTGTATGAAAGAACTATAGACTAATAATGTGCATCTTAAAATTTAATTTTACACAGAATTTATATAAAGTTTTAAAGCAGCGAAGAAAATTTACGCATTAGTACCTATGGCTTTTGGAGATCTAGTAGCAAAATACGTTATGGTTTTTCTATGACATATGATGGTGGCTTTCAGGAGACTAGTTTTTCAGCGCACATAATTACGCAGCAGACTTGCACACATGTTGCAAAGGATATCCATTTCTCAGCAACTGCAATACAAAGACCAGCCATATTTGGTGAATTGATAGTCCTTGGTGGATACATGGCTGTCTGAGACCTTGACTTGAATTTAAGACCTGTCAACTTGCCTTGAGCACATTTTTAGGCTTGAATGACATGCATGAGATTTTTCAGACAAATTATCGACTGACCATTACTATTTCTTTTAACACATTTTCCTTAATCATTATTTTGTGTCCATGTGCATACTCAGACAAAACATGTAGTGTGTCCACTCTTGTTAACTTCATGCATTTAATATCTATGCAGTATTCTCACATACTGTATGTAGATGCGCAAGAAGGATTTAGAATTTTCATTTTCAAAAATTGGGGCCCACAGGGGTTGAATTTTTAAAATTAGGAATATAAGCTTGTGACCTAAACTCATCTTTTATTTTTGACTTTATGCATTTAATTTCTATACATTATTATCACATACTGTTTGTAGATGCACAATAAGGTTTTGGAATTTTGATTTCCAAAAATTGGGGCCCACCGGGGTTGAATTTCAAAAATTGTGAATTTAAACTTGTGACCTTAACTCCTTTCATTTTTCATTTTATGTATTTAATTTATATACAGTATTGTCACGTACATACTGTATTTAGATGTGCAATTTTGATTTTTAAGAATTTGGGCCCAGTGCTCAAATTTCTTAAATTGGCAATTAAATCTTGTGACCTAAACTCCTCGCTCATTATCCCCGCACTTTCGAAGAAAGTTCGGTGATGTAGCGATTGTCTCCGTCCGTCCGTCTGTCTGTCGCACCGTTCATCTGTCCGTCCGTCCGTCCGTCCATCGGTCTGTCAGTCACTTTCTTGTGACAAGAACTCCTCCTTCACTTTTGGGTTTAGGAATTTAATTTCTATATAAAATAGTTGCATACCACCTGTAGATGTGCACTAAGGTTTAAGAATTTTGATTTTTAAAACAAGGGGCCCGCATGGGTTGAACTTTGAAAATTTAGAATTCAAGCTTGTGACCTGAACTCGTCTTTCATTTTTCAATTTATGTATTTATTTCTATACAGTATTGTCATGCACCATATGCAGATGCGCAATGGGGTTTTAGAATTTTGATATTTTTAAAATTTGGGCCCAGAGGGATCGAATTTTGAAAAACTGTCAATTTAAGCTTGTGACCTTAACTCCTCTTTCATTTTACGATTTATGTATTTTATTTCTATACAGTATTGTCATGCCCCATATGCAGGTGCCAAATAAGATTTTAGAATTTTTATTTTCTAAAATTAGGCCCACAGTGGTCGAATTTTGAAAAATTATCAATTTAAGCTTGTGACATAAACTTGTCTTTCAGTTTACTTATATATAGTATTGTTCTACACTATATTTAGTTGCACAATAAGGATTTAGAATATCAATTTGATCCGGGGCTCACACAGGCCAAATTTTAAAAATTGTCGGTTTAAGCTTGTGAACTAAGGTTTTTTCATTAGCATGATTAGGTTTATTGATTTAATTTCTTTATAGAATGACTGCATACTATTTTTGGATGGGAATAAGGTATTATATTTTTCCCTCAGAATATTTATACCTCAGAAAAAACTGACTACCGGGGAACCAGGCCATGTAAAAGGTCCAGATGTGTGACGTGCCCCTACACCATGGATACTAAAGAGATCTTGGGCCCTGACAACAAATACATAATTCAAAATGGGTATATCTGTACCGATAATAATTTGGTTTACGCAATCGTCTGTACGAATTGTGATAAGGTTTACATCGGAGAGACATGTCGTCGCCTTGGTGACCGCTTTGCAGAACACTTGCGTTCTATAAAGAATGGAACTGATTGTCCAGTTGGCAATCACTTTCGATTGCCTGGTCACAGCTCGTCAGATGTCCGCGTAACCTTTTTAAGGACAGTTAACGGAGGAAGACAATACAGACAACGCCTTGAGCAGAAAATAATTTTTAGCCTGGGGACACTCTGACCCCGTGGAATCAATGTAAAAAATTCTTAATTTCTATTCATTTACCTAGTATGCACACTAACTTTTTGCGGTACAGTTATCTTATATATGGTACTTTTTCTATACATCACAATGTCCAATATATTATTTTACTTATTTTTACTATACAGTTTTACTATCTACCTTGCCATTTATGTATTTTCTATGTAGTACGTTTACTGAAGACACCCACGTCAAATATTTTTTTGTTTTTGTTTACATTTTATGTACGGACTCAGTCTTGCTCTGGGTTTCAAAGAGTCAACACCTATTTATTTTTATTTTTTATTTTCACACTCGTGATGAAGACCATATTGGTCGAAACGTTGAGTATTCTTTACTTTTTACTTTTTAGTTTGTTGTTGTTTTTTACGATTTTATATTTGGTTTGTTCGACTTGTGTATTTCATACGTTTTAGTCGTCTTACGCCCCCTTTGACAGCTCACCATTTCCGTTTATTTTTCTTGTTATCTATTATATTTTTGACTATAGGTAAGTGGCCCAACTACTTACAGGGGGTGCGGGGATCACTCTCGATTCTGACAGTCCAGATATCTAGTTTTTCATTTTTGCAATATTCTTGTTAGAAAAACATGTGCCTCACGTAAATTTGATCTTTGCCTGAAAAAACTAGTCCTCAAGATTAACAAAATTAGAATTTTAAATATTACCTATTATTGCCATAAAAAATCAAAAGAACTAAAAACTTTTTTTATGGCTAACGGACCCGATACCGTGATCATGGTGACATTCCACCATGTCTCATTGCTGTTACAAATAGATCTTTAGGGGTTCTAAAAAATGTGGTAAAAACAGTAAAAAGGTTTTTTATTTATTATAACTTAAGAGGATGTGTTTGCAGAAAAACGGAAAAAAAAAAGGACAGGAAAAGGAATTAAAAAAAATAACAAACAGTTATGAAAGTGCGGGAAAAGGAATTAAAAGAAAACAAAACCGATGAAATTATATAATAATAAAAAAAATTAAAGATTAATGCTTCTTAAGCGAAAATTGTGATGGGGTCTATATTTGATATTTTTATAGAAATAATATATTTGAGGATTGACTATCATGTTTTTTGTTTTTTTATAAAAAAAATAAACTCAATTCAACATTTTTCAAACAAAAGGTAAACATTGTAAAATTTAATTCATGAAATACTAAACAAAATTCACTCACATTAATCCATTTTATATGCGGTAAACCTAGAAATCTGTTCATCAGTTTTCTCGTTAGTAATAACACAATTTGTATAGCCCTATGTCCAAATTAAACATGTTAAAGGTGAACTGTCCAAACAATGGTTGCCTTTGTGTGAACCATGGGCAATTTTATGGTAATTTGAGTAAACAATAAAGTCTTATGTTAGTTAAAAATATTAGTTCAGATATTATCAGCAAGAAAGTACTCGTAATTTAAAAAAATGCTTTAATCACTGGAACTACATTTTATGGACTAATGTCTATTGATATCGAAGAGGCCACACTTCTGGTTTTGGAGACCGATGCCATAGGAACGATTTGCAATCTTTCCAAAAAATTTTAAATCACAAAATTAATACCACAAACTCATTGTGGAAGTAGATATATACACAAAATTTATTCATTAATTAAAAATAATTTTTGGAAAGATGTACTTAAAGCAGGGATTTTAATCATTGACAAAGGATATAATACAGATTGGAATTTTTTCCTTCTAATCCATTATGTTTGAATAACTCATTGAAAATACATGTAGGTAAGAAGTCTACATTTGTATGTTGTATACAGAAATGTATGAAAAAGGTATAATGTATGTTAATTATATGTAGTAATTGAAAATGGTAATTTCTATACTTTAGAAGAGTTATAAAATATGTTTAATATCAACTTTGATGCAATGAATACAATAGTATTATTTCTGCACTGAAGGAAACATCAAAACAATTTTTGAAAGAGAACAAACTAGAGGCTCGGAGTAGCCTGTATCGCTCATCTGGATTCAATTTGTCATTCAACAGCCATAAAAGCACCAAAGAAATAAACGTATGTATTATTGGACATAATTCTGAAAGATGACAATCTAATACCAGTGAACGTGACTCCACCCAAATTCATACTCCATTGCTGCCAAGTCTGGTTCCAATTGGCCATGTAGTTACATAGATTTTTTAAATTTATCCCCCCATTTTTTTCTATTTTTAGCTCACCTGACCTGAAAGGTCATGTGAGCTTTTCTCATAACTTGGCATCCGTCGTCCGTTGTCGTCGTCTGTTTACCATGTTAACTTTTACAAAATCTTCTCCTCTGAAACTACTGGGCCAAATGTAACCAAACTTGGCCACAATCATCATTGGGGTATCTAGTTTAAAAAATATGTCCGACCACCCTGCCTGCCAATCAACATGGCCGCCATAGCTGAAAATAGAACATAGGGGGTAAATGCAGTTTTTGGCTTGTATCTCTGAAATTGAAGTATTTAGAGTAAATTTGACAGGGGTAAAAATGTTCATCTGGTCAAGATCTACCTGCCACGAAATTTTCAGACGAGTCGGTCAACCCTTTGTTGGGTTATTGCCCCTGAATTGTTAATTTTAAGGAAATTTTGCAGTTTTAGGTTATTATCTTGAATATTATTATAGATAAAGACAAACCCTTATAGGAGTTTTTGTCTTTTAAAAACGGCATCCAGCATAAAATTTCCTTTAAAGATATTCTCTTTTGAAACCACTGGGCCAATTGAAACCAAACTTTGGTAGATTGGTTCTTGGGTGGCCCCTTCCAAAATTATGTCCAGCATCCCGGACTTCCGACCAACATAGCTGCTGTTACTAAAAATAGAAAAAAGGAGTGGATGAATTTAGAAAATCTTCTATGAAACTACAAGGCCAATTGGAACCAAAGTTGGCAGTAATGGTCCTTAGGAAGTTCTCTTTTGCAGGTTGTTGGCCACCACAACCAAACTTAGTTTAACATAGGGCCTTATTGGAAAATTCATTGAAAAATCTTCTTGTCTGAAACCACTTGACATAATGGAGCCAGAATTGGCAGCAATGGTCCTTAGGAGGTTTGATTTCATGGACTGTGAACCAAGATGGCCGCCACAGCCGAACTTTGTTTAACGTAGGACCCTATAAATTCATTCAAAAATCTTCTCATCTGAAACTACTGAGCCAATTTGAACTAAACTTGGCAGTATTGGTCCTTAGATGGTCCTCTTTCAGACATCTGTCTGATCACCCGGATTGTCAACCAAGATGGCCGCCACAGCCGAACTTAGTTAAATATAGGACCCTATAGGAAAATCATTTAAAAATCTTCTTGTCTGAAACCACTTAGCCAATTGGAACAAGACTTAGCAGAAATGGTCCTTAGATGGTTCTCTTTTAGAAATATGTCCATTGACCTGGACTGTCAACCAAGATGACTTGAACAGGTGAACTTAGTTTAACATACAATTCTATAGAAAAACCAGCCAAATTGACTGCAACACTTGAATTTTTAGTCCTGCTCAAGGTGAAAAGTTAAATCCATGTGAGCGATACAGACTCTTGAGAGCCTCTAGTTAGTCACAGCAGCAATGTTGGTTGGAAGTCGGGTATACCAGACACATTTTTGGAAGGGGGCCTCCCAAGGACCATTCCACCAAAGTTTGGTCCCAATTGGCGGGCGGTTTCAGAGGAGAAGTTTTTTTTGTAATTGTGGACGGACAGACAGATGACGGATGCAAAGTGATGGCAAAAACTCACATGGCCTTTTAGGCCAGGTGAGCTAAAAAGTTGGGGTCCATATGCTTATTGCAGAGAAATTTGAGAAAAATCCCAAATTTTAGGATGGTAAAAGCCTATTTTAATTTAGGGTTTTTCTTGGAGAATACTATGACGTCACAATGTGTATCTCTTGGCGATGTCATTATCTCCCGTTGCTACTGTATCATATTCCCTTAAATGTCATGTTACTTTTTCAACAGCTTAACATATCTAAATTATAACACTGTAACAATAAACTAAATATCATCATTATGTAAGCAGTTTGAAAAAAATCGGTCAAGAATTGCTTTTTCTTAGACAATCTTAAGTCCCATAGCTCTGGAATGACAAAAGTTGAAATGGTTAAAAGTATACAGACCCTCAGACCACCATTTGTAATAATGTGTTAAAGTTTGAAGAAAATCAGTCAAGGCATACGAGAATCGCTCAGTTAAATGTGTGACTTGTGAAAAATTGCTTATATTTGGACGATCTAAGTCCCATAATTCTGGAATGACAAAAGTGAAAATCATCAAAAAGTATACAGACCTTCAGACCACCATTTGTAATATGTGTTAAAGTTTGAAGAAAATCAGTTCAGGAATACTCGAGTTCGTGCACTACATATGAAAAATTGCTTTTTTGTCCGATAACTCTGGAATGACAAAAGTGGAAATCGCCATAAAGTATACAGACCCTCAGACCACAATTGGTAACTAGAGGCTCAATAGGCTGAGTCTGTATCACTCACCTGGCATGATAGCCGTTTTTAGCTCACCTGACCCAAAGGGTCAAGTGAGCTATTCTCATCACTTGGTGTCCGTCGTTTGTCGTCGTGTGTTAACTTTTACAAAAATCTTCTCTGAAACTACTGGGCCAAATGGAACCAAACTTGGCCAAAAGCATCATTAGGGTATCTAATTAAAAAATTTGTCCGATGAGCCAGCCTGCCAACCAACATGGCAACATGGCTAAAAATAGAACATGGGGTAAACTGTAGTTTTTGGCTTATATCTCAAAAACTAAAGCATTTAGAGGAAAACTGACATGGGGTAAAAATGGTTCAGACGAATCTAAACTTTTAATGGGTTATTGCCCTTGAATTGTTCATCTTAAGGAAATTTTGTAGTTTTAGGTTATAATCTTGAATATTATTATAGAAAAAGACAAACTGTATACAGCAAAGTTAAAAAAAGTAAGATCTACAAATAAGTTAACATGACCAAAATC
The DNA here is from genome assembly GCA_028015205.1 of Mytilisepta virgata. Classification (NCBI taxonomy): domain Eukaryota; kingdom Metazoa; phylum Mollusca; class Bivalvia; order Mytilida; family Mytilidae; genus Mytilisepta; species Mytilisepta virgata. The sequence goes on from CM051520.1 coordinate 48,738,755, forward strand.
ATTGATTGACCCCTTATAGGAGTTTATGCCCTTTGAAGATTGTATCCGACGTAAACTTTCCTTTAAAGATCATCTCTGGAACCACTGGGTCACTTGGAACCAAACTTTGGTGGAATGGTCCTTGGGTGGACCCCTTCCAAAAGTATGTCCGTCATTCCCAACCTCCAACTGACATGGCTGCTGTTACTAGAAATAGAAAAAAGGGGGGATGAATTTTAAAAATCTTCTATGAAACTACAATTATTATTATGTCCCCGACCACGAAGTGTCGTCGGGGACATATTGTTTTTACTCCGTTTCTTATTTTTCTTATTATTATACTTTTTTCTTTTTCTTCCGTCAACCTGATGCACGAACTTGTCCGGCTATCTCCTCGGAAATGGATGGACCGATCAATATGAAACTTGGAGGGGTGATAGGTCCCAAGGTCCTACAGTGTTTTTTGCGGTTTATAATTTCAAAATGGCCGCCATTTCCAAGATGGCCGCCAAAAATGGCGAAAAATGTAAACATTGTCCAATTTCAACGAAACTTGGTATACAGGGTATAACGGTGATGGCGACTGATGGCGCATTGTCGGAATTTCTGTAATGGCCGCCATTTTCAAGATGGCCGCCGAAAATCGCGAAAAATGTAAACATTGTCCAATTTCAATGAAACTTGGTATACAGGGTATAAGGGTGATGGCAACTGACGGCGCATTGTCGGAAGTTTTGTAATGGCCGCCATTTTCAAGATGGCGGCCGAAAATGGCGAAAAATGTAAACATTGTCCGATTTCAACGAATCTTGGTATACAGGGTATATAGGTGATGGGGACTGACGGCGCATTGTCGGAATTTTTGTAATGGCCGCCATTTTCAAGATGGCCCCCGAAAATGGTGAAAAATGTAAACATTGTCCGATTTCAATGAAACTTGGTATACAGGGTATAAGGGTGATGGCGACTGACGGCGCATTGTCGGAATTTTTGTAATGGCCGCCATTTTCAAGATGGCCGCCAAATGGTGAAAAATGTAAACATTGTCTGATTTCAACGAAACTTGGTATACAGGGTATATGGGTGATGGCGACTCACGGCGCATTTTCGGAATTTCCGTAATGGCCTCCATTTTTAAGATGGCTGCTGAAAATGGCAAAAAATATAAAGTCTGATTTTAACGAAACTTGGTATACAGTGTATATCGGTGATGGCGACTCTTCAACTTGTTGAAGAGAACAGGCATAAAATGGGCACGGGAGGGGACATCTCACGTTTCGCGAAACGTAAATTTTAATTATTCTTCTTCTTCATCTTCTTTCTTGCGCCGCCAACTTTGTCCGGGGCAATTTTGTACTTTATACTTTACTGATTTCAATCAAATTTTGCACAATGATAGTACCCCATGAGATGTTGGTCCTAACCATTTTTCAAGTGTAGGGGGGCCCCAGGGGCCGTGCCACGCCCCTTCAAATACCTCAAAAATTGATATTTTTTGAATAGGTCAAAAATAGTTTACATTCCTACCCTATAACCATATATATTATTACTGCTTATGATGAGATGAAGGATTTGGTACCTAAGGGGGATCTGAGGGGGGTCATGCCCCGCCCCCCTCAAATGACAAAATACTTTATATCTTGAAAACCATTGAGATCCCCACCCTATAACCATATACCCACCCTATAACCATATATATGATTACTGCTTATGATAAGAGGAAGGATTTGGTACCTAAGGGGGGTCATGCCCCGCCCCCCTCAAATGACAAAATACTTTATATCTTGAAAACCATTGAGATCCCCACCCTATAACCATATATATTATTACTCCTGATGATTAGACGAAGACTTCGGTACTATAGGGGGGTCTGAGGGGGGTCATGCCCCACCCCCTCAAATGACAAAAGACTTAATATCTTGAAAACCATTGAGATCCCCACCCTATAACCATATATATTATTACTGCTTATGATAAGACGAAGGATTTGGTACCTAAGGGGGGTCTGAGGGGGTCATGCCCCGCCCCCCTCAAATGACAAAATACTTTATATCTTGAAAACCATTGAGATCCTCACCCTATAACCATATATATTATTACTTCTGATGATTCGACGAAGACTTCGGTACTACAGGGGGGTCTGAGGGGGTCATGCCCCACCCCTCAAATGACAATAGACTTAATATCTTGAAAACCATTGAGATCCCCACCCTATAACCATATATATTATTACTGCTTATGATAAGACGAAGGATTTGGTACCTAAGGGGGGTCTGAGGGGGTCATGCCCCACCCCCCTCAAATGACAAAATACTTTATATCTTGAAAACCATTGAGATTCCCACCCTATAACCATATATATTATTACTCCTGATGATTAGACGAAGACTTCGGTACTATAGGGGGGTCTGAGGGGGGTCATGCCCCTCCCCCCTCAAATGACAAAATACTTTATATCTTGAAAACCATTTAGATCCCCACCCTATAACCATATATATTATTACTCCTGATGATTAGACGAAGACTTCGGTACTATAGGGGGGTCTGAGGGGGTCATGCCCCGCCCCCCTCAAATGACAAAATACTTTATATCTTGAAAACCATTGAGATCCCCACCCTATAACCATATATATTATTACTCCTGATGATTAGACGGACTTCGGTGCTATAGGGGGGTCTGAGGGGGGTCATGCCCCACCCCATCAAATGACAAAAGACTTAATATCTTGAAAACCATTTAGATCCCCACCCTATAACCATATATATTATTACTCCTTATGACAAGACAAAGCATATGGTACCATTGGGGGGTCTGATGGGGAACTTCGTTTGGGAGACTTAGTAACAGTTCACTGTTACAATTATTACTTGTTAAAAAGATGATTTGAAAGTCAATTGATTTTAACATGTATATTACTGCTTAATTTAGGTAAATGTCAAGGTTGGATACCATTTGTTGTGACCGCTGGCCGCGCAAGACAGGTGACCGCTTATTCAAATTAAATTAACACGTAAATCTCTTTGGGCGGACTCCAGGACGACCGCTGAAGGCAGATGGCTGCTTAATTAAGGTGCCCGTTAGGGCAGGTTTGACAGTATGTCTGATGACCCGGACTGTTAACCAAGATGGCAGCCACAGCCGAACCTAGTTTAACATAGGGCCCTATGGGAAAATTCATTGAAAAATCTTCTTGTCTGAAACCACTTGACCAATTGGAACCAGACTGAGTGGCAGCAATGGTCCTTAGATGATCCTATTTCAGAATTGAGTATGATGACTAGGACTGTCAACCAATATGGCCACCACAACTGAACTTAGTTTAACATAGGGTCCTATGGGAAATTCATTGAAAAGTCTTCTTGTCTGAAACAACTCGACCAATTGGAACCAGACTTTGCAGCAATGGTCCTTAGGAGGTCCTCTTTCAGAAATGTGTCGGATTTCGTGGACTGTGAACCAAGATGACCGCCACAGTCAAACTTAGTTTAACTCAGGACCCTATGGAAAACTGGGAAATTCTCTCAAAAATCTTTTAGTCTGAAACTACATGTACTACCAATTGGAACTAAACTTGGCAGCATTGGCCCTTAGATGGTCCTCTTCAGAATTATGTCCGATCACCTGGATTGTCAACCAAGATGGCTGCCATGGCCGAACTTAGTTAAATATAATATCCTATGGGAAAATTCATTTAAAAATCTTCTTGTCTGAAACCACTTAACCAGTTGGTACAAGACTTAACAGTAATGGTCCTTAGATGGTTCTCTTTTAGAAATGTGTCCATTGACTTGGACTGTCAACCAAGATGTCTGCCACAACTGAACTAAGTTTAACATAGAACCCTATAAAAAAAACAGCCAAATTGACGTCAACACTTAAATTTTTAGTCCTTCTCAAGGTGAAAAGTTAAATCCAGATGAGCGATACAGGCTCTTGAGAGTCTGTAGTTATTGATGTATCTCAGAGAGAAGCCACTTCTCCCTATCGACAAAGATTTGCACCTGCTCAATCGATTATTCACTAAACTACACGTGCAGAAAATGGCAAAAATGTGGAAATCTCCAAGTTTTGCCAAGTTAAATCTACCAAGGCGTTTCTGATCTTCTCAAGTTTATGATTGTGAACTGTTAGATTGTCAGATACATATATATATCTTGTAATGGATTTTTTTTAATTTCAAAGCAGAAGGGTGTGCAAAATGCCTGATTGATCGACATTGATGAATGACCTCGATATTGAACTTTGGAAATTGTTGACAGGTCATAAGGTGTACAGCAGCACGTCTAAATAGAGTCTGGTTGAGTCTGGTGGCAAAATATAAGACTATATAGATTTTTACAAGGATGGCTATCCGTTGTATAGCTATCCCCCTGATTCTTAAAGCGGCAAGCTGATCAAATTCCTCTAGAATGTAGGTTGGGCTCACTTCGAAGAGAGAAAAACCAGTCTATTCAGATCGTGTTCTGGGTTGTTTTTAAAACGCAATTACTCATTTTTTATTGTGTGAATACGCTGACATTATCTAGTGCTAAATAGATTTCTTTATCAACTCATATATTTGAATCTTGCTATCAAAACAATTTCATGAACATATTTATTATGATGTGTTTTTATATCAACATGTTTTGTACCGGGAATAATATATATTAATAAACGCGGATGCATTCCTGAATTGGTGATGCATATCAGCGTCGATGCATTCCTGAATTGGTGATGCATATCAGCATCATCAGTCAAATGTTAGACGAAGAGGAAATGAGAGGTGATCAGTAACTATTTTAACACAAGAAAGGTAACTATATTATAATTGATAGAATTTAATCGTTTTAGCATTAATCATAGTTTAATATAATATATATTAACGAGATATTGTCGAATGAGAGCGGTAATAATTGAATCTGGTACAATTTTTCTTTTGGCGTCCCTGTCCTCATCTTGGATATCAGCTGATAAGTATGTCAAATATGTCATTTGGGTTAAAGTTAACAATCGTGTCCTCCCTTTTAGATTTTGAAACCATGTTAATTGTAAATGATTTTCATGACCAAATATAATGCAGTTTCAATCAGAAAAGAGCTGTAACATTATCTCACTGTTATTTGAGATTAATATGTATGTAATTATGATGTAGCATACCTGGCCATTTTACTCATTTCTAAAATATATTCAGTTATATAATCGTTTGTGTGTGCAGATGCAGCATGTATATGGTAAGGTTGGTTATAATCAGTGATTAGTTTCCTACATATGTAACAATCCAGATATATTTTGATATACATGCAAGTTAAATTTATCGTAATTAAATATTAATATTCTGGAATACATGTAAATATATATATTTTGGGAAAGAACCTGAATTCAGCATTAGTGTAGTTGATCAGTGCTATAATAAGTTAACTCATAATTAATCTTTCATAATGTAGGGCAATAATGATGACATGTATTACTTGAGCATGTCAAGCCTAACTAAATTGAGCACATATGTTTAAGAAGATGATCAGTGATATATTTTGAGCAAACGTGAGCCTTATATTATAGCAATAATATAATATGAGCATGCTACACAATATTGAGACAAACCTGACTTGGGCTTATGTCTAAGATGATCAGTGCTATATAATGTTAGAGTAATATTGAGCCTTGATAATTTCACAGAGAATTTTAACCTTGATATATTGTATTGATTCTTCACTACATGTAAATATGAATAAGAAGTGCTATATATTAGAGCAAATTTGAGTATTGACAATTTAAAGCAATTATTAGGTTACCCGGGTACATGTACATGTGTATAAGCTAAGCATGTTAATCATGGCTATATAAATAGGGGAACATAAATTGACCATATTTTTATGTTTATTTCACCAGGAATACTTCTAGTTGAGAAACTATACATATATCTTTACTTATAGATTGAGACATCCTCTCCAGAGAAAACACACATCTGCCAGTTAATAGGTTATGAACAAGAAGACCAACTTATACTGAATTGCTTGTTAGAGGAATGTGTAAAAGATATCAAGACAAGTGGGATCCAAATGTGGAACAATTAGGCTGCTACACACGAGAGGATCCTCGACAATGAGGATGCATCCCCTGAGATGATACTTGACAGAACTATGTCGTTTATGGCTATTATTACAGAAGTGTCGGGTGTTGCTATACATGTCATATATCCCATGTCTAAAACTATGAAGAAAACATACATGTATCAATACACTTGCCAAATATTTATTTTCACTGATCTGACTATATTTTTACAGTTTTAAACATAAAGTATATGAGAATTGTGATACAGAATACTGCAGTGTAATTTTTAGCTCACCTGGCCTGAAAGGCCATGTGAGCTTTTGTCATCACTTGGCGTCCGTCGTCTGTCCGTCCGTCCGTCCGTCTGTCCGTCCGTCCGTCCGTCCACAATTCACATTTTAATCTTCTCCTCTGAAACCACTGGACCAATTTCAACCAAACTTTGCAGGAATGGTCCTTGGGTGGTCCCCTTCCAGAATTGTATCAGGGGTCGCAATCCACCAACAAACATGGCTGCCGTTACTAAAAATAGAAAAAAGGGGGTGGTTTCTTAAAAAATCTTCTCCTCCAAAACTACTCAACCAATTTATGTCAAACTTAAGTGGAATGGTCCTTAGATGATCCTCTTTCAGAATTGTATCCGATGACTCCACCCGCCAATCAAGATGGCTGCCAATTCTTGGCTTCGAACAAACACATTTAGTATGTGGCAGGATTAAACAGGTTAGTGAGCACTCACCCTAGGATAATCCTATCCAATTACCCAACCAGCCAACTAACATTACTACTACAAGAAACCTACATTTAATAAGAACACTATGAAAAGTTCATAGAAAAAATCTAAATTTACAATTAGAACCAAACTTCAATAAAATGGTCATTTTTAGAATTTAAATCATTGACATCAGACACAAACAAAGATGACCAATTAACCAAACTTGTTTAACATAGATCACTATAGGATATTTTGATTTTTTTTGTTTTAAACTGCTTACTCTGTACAAACTAAAAATTTTAATGTCAACTTTGGCAACTGTATGCCAGGTGAGCGATTACAGGCTCCTGGGAGCCTCTGGTTTATTAAAATATTGGGAATCAAAATGGTTACTCCAAATATCCCTGTTTGCATGGAAATATATGAAATAAATGGGAGAATACTGTGCACATCGATCTATACCTATCATGTCTATGTTAGAACTTGTGCTCTTGCTATATTTTATCTAAATAGTTAATATATTTATGCATTTTGCATTCAATGTAAAATTTCCATCACACCTAAAAATGTGCCAAAGCTGCATTCGGTTCTTGTCAAAAGAGCAGACTACTGTGATAAAAAAATATGTATCACATCAATATAATTCATCATAAGGACAATTCATACCACATGTATTTCGATTTTGAATTTAAACTGTTTACATAAGTTGTTCTATGTAAAGTCAGAACATCATATATTGTCAAAAACGTAGAGGGAATACTTTGACATAAAGTCACATAAACAGACCTCAAATGAATAATAGTTATCAAGTTATTAATTCTGCAAAAAAAAAAAATTACTAGCAATTTACTCAAGTTTTTATGGATAAAAACTGTTGCTATATTATGAGCAACAGACATATATTTGATAAGATACAATGGGAGAAAAGATGGAAACAGTTACAAAAGTAAAAACAGATATATATTTATAATATACCCTCGTCTTTCAAGATTGTTCTAAATATCATATTCATTCCATAATTTATTGCAATGTTTGGTGTAGCTCTATGTACATTGTTGCCAAGTTGGGTGCAGCTACATATACATTGTTGCCAAGTTGGGTTTAACTATATTTACATTGTTGCCAAGTTGAGTAACATTTAGGTCAATGTCAGGTCAATGTCAGAAAAATATAAACATTTTTGTACGAGGCCAAGAAATGTGGGAAGGGTGAGTTTTGCCCTTTAACAGATTTGTGCCGAATACAAAAAAAGTATATTTTACTGACATTGACCAAATATTGTTTTTATACTGCAACTCAAATTGATACATTGATAGCCATTTGAATGGTAACACAAATTTCAAACTTATTTGTAATCCCTAAATGAACCTCTGATTGTGAAAGAAGTGAGCCAAGATGAAATCGACATTGTACAAAATATCACCCTTTTACTATATTAAGGACATAAACAGTAAACACAACAGGAAGTGTTCTAGTTGCAGTCTAAAGTGCTATATCACTACAGTTTTTGCCTTGCCTCACAAAAAATAATTATAATAAACAATTCATTTCTAGAACGTCATGTTTTTCTACCTGACATGCTGGCCAGCATGCACATATTTGCCATGGAGTTATGAATCGTGTGGCTTGTCGTACAAGTCTCATACAGTACAACGAGAATAAAACAAGTTTCCTTTATACGATGGTAACGCCTCGGATCTTGACCTGGGTGCTCGTGCATAAAAGTATCCTCTTACATCTTATAAAGGACACTTTTTGTTCTCGTACTGTATTTATTATGCATTTGTTTATTAAAATCAAATTAATACATGTATTGTAATTATAGGTGGCTTAAATCACATAGAAAATGACAAAGATAAAATGAGTAATCCAGATATGAGAAGAGCACGATTTGATTTGGTGTTTAAAGAATATGAGGTACATTGTAATTATGTCTCCCAAAACAAAGTTTGGAGACTTATAGTATAACTAATCTTAAAATGCAAATACTTAAAAATCTACAAGTTACCGAACAACACATTAATTTACAAATGAGTGAATTATAAGTGTTTTTCAGTCACGAGTTGTAGATCTTTGGTATTCGAGTTTCGAGATTAGTTATTTTTTTTATTGCACTGAAATATTCCATGTATTCAGAAGATTAATTGAGAAAATACAAGGGATTATGTTTTTATGTGACTACGTGTTGACCTTTTTAGCTGCCAAAGGGCCATGTAAGCTATACCAGAAGTTTTTCTGGTGACCCAGAATGTCAACCAAGCCAAATTTAGTTCAACATAGGACCATTTAGGAAAATTCATTAAAAAATCTTCTTGTATGAAACCACTAAGGAAATTGGAACCAGGCTTGGCAGAAATGGTCCTTAGATGGTCCTCTTTCAGAATTATGTCTGATGACCAGGGCAGTCAACCAAAATGGCTGCCACAGCCGAGCTCAGTTCAACATAGGGTCCTATGGGAAAATTCATTTGAAAATCTTGGCCAATTGGGACCAGATTTGGCAGCAGTGGTCATTAAATGGTCCCTTTTCAGAATTTTGTCTGCTGATCTGGCCTGTCAATCAAGATGGCCACCAAAGCTGAACTAAGTGTAACACAGGACGCTATGGGAAAATTTAATTTGCAGATACCTTAAACTAGGAGATATGGAACCAGACTAATGCCAGCAATGGTCCTCTTTCAGAATTGTGTTTGATAACCTTGAATGTCAACTAAGATGGCCACCACACCCTAACATTATACCTACATGTATGGGAAAACCAGCCAAGATAACTGCTACACTTATATTTTCAGTCCTGCTGATGGTGGACAAGTTGAATACAGGTGAGCAATACAGACTCTTGAGAGCCTCTAGTTTTGTAAAGCTGGCTGAATAGGAAGATGGTCATCTGCATTTTCAAATATATTTCTGAGTACTTGTGAAAGTAATTTAATCGACTATGAATGTTGGCTCTGGGTTTTATGTGGTGAAAATTTGAAAAGGGTACAATTATCCCTATGACAAAATAAATACTACCTTTTTCCCTATTCTGCCTATAGTGTTGAAAATACATTATGTACAGGTAATATTTCAAATATTTTTAGCTCACCTGTCCTAAAAGTACATTTTAGCTTTTGCCATCACTTGGCGTCCGTTGTCCGTCATAAACTTTTTAACTCACCTGTTCTACATGGACGTGAGCTTTTGCCATCACTTGACGTCCATCGTCTGTCCATCGTGAACTTTTTCCAAGATCTTCTCCTCTGAAACCACTGAACCTATTACAGCCATACTTAGTCTGAATGATCCTTAGGGTATCTAGAATAAAATTTTTGTTTTATTTTCTTGTCTGTCGAGAAACATGGCCCCATGGCTAAAAATTTAACATAGGGGGTAAACTGCCGTTATTGGCTTATATCTCAAAAACTAAAGCATTTAGAGCAAAACTGACAGGGTAAAAATGTTCATCAGGTCAAGATCTACCTGCTGTGAAATTTTCAGATGAATCGGTCAACCCTTTGTTGAGTTATTGCCCCTGAATTGTTAATTTTAAGGAAATTTTGCAGTTTTAGGTTATCTTGAATATTATTATAAATAAAGACAAACTGTAAACAGCAAAAATTTTCAGAAAAGTAAGATCTTCAAATAAGTTAACATGACCAAAATCGTCAATTGATCCCTTACAGGAGTTTTTGCCCTTTGAAGACAATTTTTCACATTTTTTGCATCATCTTTTTAAACTTTTAAAAATTTTCTCCTCTGAAACTACAGAATCAATTTCAGCCAAACTTAGGCTGACAGATCCGTAGGGTATCTAGTAAAAATTTTGCGTTTAATTTTTTTGTCCATCGAGAAACATGGCTGCCATGGCTAAAAAAAAAGAACATAGTTGAAAATGCACTTTTTGGCTCATATCTCAAAAACTAAAGCAGTTAGAGCAAAACTGACAAGAAGTAAAAATGTTTATGATGTCAAGATCTACTTGCCATGAAATTTTTAGACGATTCGGTCAACCCATTTTCTGGTTATTGACCATGAATTGTTAATTTTAAGGAAATTTTGCAGTTTTAGGTTATTCACTTGAATATTACTAAGTGTCCCAATTGAAGTGGGAGACTTATAGATTTTGATTTGTGATTTTTATCGAACATTTTTTACTTCCACTCAGATTTTGTTTGTTCAATTTCTCAATAACTGTCAGAGATATGGATCATAGATTTTTTTTTATGAAAGATCAATGTTTCTAGATGTGCCTAATACTATTCATTTTTTGATGGGGTCACTGAGACGTATAATGAGGAGTTCAAAGAGGCTAGGGGTTTACTATAGGACCCTATGGGGAATTTTTTTTTTTCCATCAAAAAACTCTATGAGACTGACCAATAACCATATCATATCATATATATTTTATTATACACCGTGACCACGCCAATTAAATGGCATATACATTGTTCCTCTAGGGGGTCATCCCCACCCTTCAATAATTTTGAAAAATTTCATATGTAATTAAAATCCATAGCTTTAAATCATATATTTTATTATTCTCCATAAAAAGACATTAAATGACATGTACCTCATTCTTTCAGTAGGGTGATCCCCACCCCCATAAATCAATACATCAATAATGTCCAATTCTCTCATAAACAGTAAAAATCTCTAAACCATATATTGTCTTATTATACCCCACGCAACGGGTTGCAGAGGGTATAATGTTTTTGACCCGTCCGTCTGTTCGTCAGTCCGTCGTGCCGTCAGTCCTGTTTCTTGTCATCGCAACTCCTCTCAAACCACACTACAGAATTTCACGAAATCTTTTTAGATAATAAGGACATATTACGTAGATGTGCATATCGACAGGAAATTGCGATTCAATTTTTTAGCTCACCTGGCCGAAGGCCATGTGAGCTATTGCCATCACTTGGCGTCCGTCGTCGTCGTCCGTCGTCGTCCGTCGTCGTCGTTAACAATTTTTCAAAACTCTTCTCCTCTGAAACTACTTGACCAATTGGAACCATACTTGGTATGAATGTTCTTTGGGGTATCCTGCATAGAACTGATGTGGGGATTTTTGATCTGTCGAAAAACATGGCCGCTGTTACTAAAAATAGAACATAGGGGTCAGACAACAGTTTTTCGCAAATATCTCAAAAATCATTAGGTTATGGCAAATTCTGGCAGGTTGAAAGTGTTCAGCATGATGAGAGCTACCTGTATGCTGATTTTCGTGAAAATCTGTCAACTGATGTTAGAGTTATTGCCCTTTTTTGACATTTTTGGCTTTTTTTTATGTTATTATTTCAAAAATCTTCTCCTCTGAAACTACTTGACTAATTAGAACCAAACTTGGTATAAATGTTCCTTGGGGTACCCTGCATAGAACTGATGTGGGGATTTTTGATTCGTCGAAAAACATGGCCGCTGTTACTAAAAATAGAACATAGAGGTAAATTGCTGTTTTTTGCTAATAACTCAAAAACCATTACAGATATCGAAAATCTGACATGGGGTAAAATTGATCAGCATGACAAGATCTACCTGCCCTGAAATTTTGAAGGAAATTCCAAAACCCATTTAGAAGTTATTGCCCTTTTTTCGTCAAATTTTCAAAATTTTAACATTTTTCGTCATTTATCTCCAAAACTATTTGAGATAGAAGTGAAATGTAAATTTGAAAAATGTTTGCCATGTTGAGATCTACCTACCCTGAAATTTTAAAGGAAATCCCAAAACCCATTTAGGAGTTGTTGCCCTTTTTTTGTCAAATTTTCAAAATTTTTTTATTCAAAAATCTTCTTCTCTGAAACTGCTGGGCCGATTGGTTTGAAACTTAATAGGAATGATCTATGACATGTCCTCTACAAACGATCCTCAATTTATTTTGATCTGACATAAAACATGGCTGTCGTAGCTAAAAATAGAATATAGGGGTGCATGTGTTGTTTTTGGCTTATAACATAAAAAACCCTTACAGATATCAAAAATCTGACATGGGGTAAAATTGATCAGCATGACAAGATCTACCTAACCTGAAATTTTGAAGGAAATCGTAAAACCCATTTAGGAGTTATTGCCCTTTTTTCGTCAAATTTTCAAAATTTAACATTTTTCATCATTTATCTCCAAAACTATTTGAGATAGAAGTGAAATCTAAATTTGAAAAATGTTTGCCATGTTGAGATCTACATACCCTGAAATTTTAAAGGAAATCCCAAAACCCATTTAGGAGTTATTGCCCTTTTTTTGTCAAATTTTCAAAATTTTAACATTTTTGAATATCTCCAAAACTATTTGAGATAGAAGTGAAATATAATTGAAAAATGTTTGCCATGTTGAGATCTACCTACCCTGAAATTTTGAAGGGAATCCCAAATTCTATTTAGGAGTTATTGGTTTGTGTAATTTGAGGTCGGGTCCTGTTACATTTATTTAAGGTTCACCCATATTCCTGGTCAATTTTGTCAACTTCCTGCCAGGACTACCACCACCAGGGAACATATTTTAACATTAAACCTTATGAAAAATAAATCTTCAACAAATTTTCCCTGAACAATTGAACCAATTGCAACAAACTTGGTCAAATAGTTGATTAATTGTCCAATGAAAACAGACTCCAGGTGAGCGATACAGGCTCTGGTGAGCCTCTTGTTTTCTAGGAGTTACACCCCTTTGAACTTATTTACTTTAATGTACTACTGCAACAATTTGTCATCGCAACTCCTCTCAAACCACACAACAGAATTTCATGAAACCTTTTCATATAATAAGGACATACTACGTAGATGTGCATATCGACAGGAAATTGCGATTCAATGTTTTTTTAAGGAGTTATGCCCCTTTGAACTTATTTACTTTAATGTACTACTGCAACAGTTTGTCATCGCAACTCCTCTCAAACCACACAACAGAATTTCATGAAACCTTTTCAGATAATAAGGACATACTACGTAGATGTGCATATCGACAGGAAATTGCGATTCAATTTTTTTTCTAGGAGTTACGCCCCTTTGAACTTATTTACTTTAATGTACTACTGCAACAGTTTGTCATTGCAACTCCTCTCAAACCACAGAACAGAATTTCATGAAACCTTTTCAGATAATAAGGACATACTACGTAGATGTGCATATCGACAGGAAATTACCATTCAATCTTTTTTCCAGGAGTTACGCCCCTTTGAACTTATTTGCCTCACTATACTATTACTGTTGACTCCTCTCGCTTGGAATTTAAATTCCCCAAAATATACTGAACAGTAGTTTGTCATCACATTTTAAATTGCTCTTAAAGGGTTCACCAGAAACCTACTACAAGTTATTGGCAAAAATGGATAGGCTTCCTACTGTGATTGTAGGTGACTTTAATGTCAATGTTTTGAAGGAATCAAATAACTTATTAATAAAAGCATTGGCTACATAAGATTTCTGTCAAGTTGTGCATTCACCTACTAATATTTCTGGCTCTGGTATTGACCATATGTATATACTAAAAGACAAAGTATACGATGCTAGAGTAATCCCTGTTCCATATTCCCAACATGCTACCATTCAAATAGGATAAATATGTGAAGGTAAGCATTTGATTGTGTTCATTTTACTTGTGAAGTGAGATTTTGTTTCTCCAGTGACAATATGAAGACGTGGGGTATGTGAGCATGCTCACAAAGGTTCTTTAATTTGCCATGGTAAGACAAACCAAATGACCGATACCGCCCTTCCCCAGGGCGTTATCACCACTCCCATAAAATCAATAATGTTCAATTATCTCATAAACTGTTAAAATCCCCACCCTTAAACCATATATTTTCTTATTCCCCATGGTAAGACGCACCAAATGGCACATACCTTGCTTCCCCAGGGGGTTATCACCACTCCAATCAAATCAATGATGTTCAATTATCTGATAAACCGTTAAAATCCCCACCCTTAAACCATATATGTTCTTATTCCCAATGGTAAGACGCACCAAATGACATATACCTCGCTTCCCCAGGGGTTATCACCACTCCCATCAAATTGGTTAAAATCCCCACCTCTAAACCATATATTTTTTTATTCCCCATGGTAAGACGCACCAAATGACACATACCTCGCTTCCCCACAGGGTTATCACACCCATCAAATCAATAATGTTCAATTCTACAGTCAAGCGCAACATCACGGCATAATAGCGGCGCTGAGAGCGATGCGTATAAACAATACCGCGATCCCCTTTAATCTTGAATTATATAAAATTAAAAATCTGCAAGGAACCCAACACCTAAACTGTATATTTTCTTATTCTCCATGACAAAACGCATGAACTGATATATACCTCATTTACCCAAGGGTTCATCCCCACCCCTTGAATCATTAGTCTTTAATAATCTAAGCATTGAAATCCCTGCCCATAAATCATATTTTTCTTTTTTGCCATGATAAGACACACAGATTGATAAAAAACCTAACAGCCCAACCGAAGATGAGGGGAGGGGGGGGGGGGAGGGGGCCTCAAATCAATAATTATTATTTCAAAATCCCGTAAAAATGTTTATCCCTTTAACATGTTTTAATACGCAATGTTCAAAACTCATAAACAATTTAACTCCATACCCCGTAACCACATGTATTTCTAATTGCCTATAAGGAGACGCAATAAACGATTTTACACATTGCCCGGGGAATGGGGGTATTTCCTCATAAAAAATAAACAAAAAACATTGAGATCCTTGCACTTTAACGATAAACATTTTTATTCTTTGTGAAAAGCTCAGATATCGTCAGAGTTCATGTCCCAACCCTTTAAACACTGGATGCATTTCTGAATAGCTTCGAAACTGCTGGCCGGGATAATCATTATGCCCATGACAAGACCTAATGAATGCACAATTGGTATTGTGTGAAGGGATAATTTACTATTCCAGGAAGATAATAAATTGTTATATATTATAAAAAATTTGCCAATAATATTTTATGCTAAACTGTATTGGTCTATTTTTGTAATTTTTTGTCTGATTTTTATGGGACTTGTTAATTATGTTCCTTGCTGGAATAAAAATCACTTTCGATCCATTTTTGTCTATAGATGTTATTGTTTTTATACGACCGCAAAATTTTTGCGGTCGTATATTGGTATGACGTTGGCGTCGTCGTCGTCGTCGTCCGTTGTCGGCGACATTTGGTTTTCGCACTATAACTTTAGTATAAGTTAATAGAAATCTATGAAATTTAAACACAAGGTTTATGACCGCAAAAGGAAGGTTGGGATTGATTTTGGGAGTTTTGGTCCCAACAGTTTAAGAATTAGGGGCTAAAAAAGGGCCCAATAAGCATTTTTCTTGGTTTTCGCACAATAACTTTAGTATAAGTAAACAGAAATTTATGAAATTTAAACACAAGGTTTATGACCACAAAAGGAAGGTTGGGATTGATTTTGGGAGTTTTGGTCCCAACAGTTTAGGAATTAGGGGCCAAAAGGGTCCAAAAATAAACTTTGTTTGATTTCATCGAAAATTGAACTATTGGGGTTCTTTGATATGCTGAATCTAACCTTGCATTTAGATTCTTAATTTTTGGTCCCGTTTTCAAATTGGTCTACATTAAGGTCCAAAGGGTCCAAAATTAAACTTAGTTTGATTTTAACAAAAATTGAATTCTTGGGGTTCTTTGATATGCTGAATCTAAACATATACTTAGTTTTTTTTTATTATGGGCCCAGTTTTCAAGTTGGTCCAAATCGGGGTCCAAAATTAAACTTTGTTTGATTTCATCGAAAATTGAACTATTGGGGTTCTTTGATATGCCGAATCTAACCGTGCATTTAGATCCTTAATTTTTGGTCCCGTTTTCAAATTGGTCTGCATTAAGGTCCAAAGGGTCCAAAATTAAACTTAGTTTGATTTTAACAAAAATTGAATTCTTGGGGTTCTTTGATATGCTGAATCTAAACATGTACTTAGTTTTTTTATTATGGGCCCAGTTTTCAAGTTGGTCCAAATCGGGGTCCAAAATTAAAGCTAAAAAAGGGGTAAATTTTTTTTTTTTTGGGGGTGGGGGGGGGGGGGGGCAATTCTCCACAGCATATTGTATTGTACAAGAAGCAAAAAATTGAATATAAATTCAAATCATATGACCAATTCTAAGTTCTTTGATTTCAGTTATTCTGTGTCAGAAACCTATTATGTGTCAAATATGTCAAGAAATTTTCAATTGCATAGTATTGCGCAATAGCAAGAAATCTTCAATTGCACAGTATTGCACAATAGCAAGAAATTGATATGTGTGCCCTGTTATCAAAACTTTATTATTAACAAATTCCATTGGAAATTTGCCAATAACTTTAGTTTAATGAACTTCATTGGAAATTTGCCAATATAAAATGTGCTGATGAAGCTTTTTTGTTCATCACATCTAAACTGCTTTTAAATTATGTATATTTAAAATTTGCCATCCATGACTATGATGTCATTTTCTATTTTAATACGTTATGGTGTATTTAAATGGGCTGTTATGGTTGCAAAGTATAATTAAATGGGGGGGGGGGGGGAAACAAAATTTAGGGGGGGTAAATGAGAAGTTGGGGAGGGGGCAATTTTTTTCTCATTTCATATTTCATAAATTAAAAAGAAAATTTCAAATTTTTTTTAGCAAAAAAAGGGGGGGTTACAATAAATTTTATTATTTTTTGTTTTCTTTTTTAGGGGGGGGGGGTCAATGTGCAACTTCATAGTGTATTGCACAAAAGCTAAAAAAAGGGGTAAATTATTATTATTATTTTTTTTTGGGGGGGGGACAATTCTCCACAGCATATTGTATTGCACAAGAAGCAAAAAATTGAATATAAATTCAAATCATATGACCAATTCTAAGTTCTTTGATTTCAGTTATTCTGTGTCAGAAACCTATTATGTGTCAAATATTTCAAGAAATTTTCAATTGCACAGTATTGCGCAATAGCAAGAAATCTTCAGTTGCACAGTATTGTGCAATAGCAAGAAATTGATATGTGTGCCCAATTTTAAATTTTAAATTGGTTATTTCTGATTTATATATAAAAACAAATAATACTGATATGGTTTGAATAGGTAAATTAAAAATTTTTAAGTTCTTAGACAACATTCATTCTGTGTCAGAAACCTATGCTGTGTCAAATATTTATTCACAATCCAAATTCAGTATTGTATCAAGCTTGAATGTTGTGTTCATAATTGCCCCAACTATTCAGGGTTCGACATCTGCGGTCGTATCTAGCTGCGCCCAGTGGAGCATTTTATTGAGATATGAGGTGACACGCTAACTTTTTAAACTTTTTGATTCTTCGTCGGATTTGAGGATTTTTTAAAAAAGGATTCATCACAAAAAACCCAACAAAAGTTACTGCAGAATTTGTTTTGTATCTTTCACCGTTTCCAAAATAAAAGGGTCAAAGAGCAATGATAAGTTCATTGATGCTTACCACCTATCCTTACATTTTTATCTGTATATTGAATTTTGCCTCGCCCTTACACAAATGAATGAAAATGAAAGAGAAAAATCCTGTTATTGACCCCAGTGGGTAAAAGGTCAACAAGGTCACTTACTAAGAGGATAATATCTATCAAAAGATGACACTGATTTCGTTCTGTGATTTCGCGGTTATTTTAACTATAGCGTAATTTTTAAAACTGTAAACCTGTCCATCTCAAATTTAAATCTAAATACATGTATATTTTTGTTAACCAGTTAAATTCATTTTTGCAGAGTATTGCTCTGGCCGGGGATTATGACTGTCCAGTTGTTTTTTTTTCTTTTTTGTAGGTGTTGTTGTTTTAAAAAAAAGAAATTAAGAGTTGTCTTTCTTTATAGATAGATTTAATTTTATTGGGTGAATATTTATGCAACTCAGATATTTTTTATTATTAATGTGGTGTTTTATCTTTTAATTATTTTATAAGACATCAGTGTATCAGACATAATATGTAATAATAGATATTATTTCATTTGCTTAGTCATAAATTAAAAAAAATTCTTTTTGTGTTGCAATTGATCATTTTATATAGATATAATTCAAACTACACTGACTTGATATTGGGAGGACTTATTACGGCAGGTAAGAAGTCTTTTTTATTTTTATTTAATGAAACCGAATGCATTTTATAACACCATACAATAAAATCAGTTCTCGTAAACAGTTCAGAAATATTGGGAAAAAAATCTGTCAATGCAGTATGTCGACAAGCAAAAGTTGATCAAATAGGACATTGCATGACTGTAAAAATCGGGGTAACAAAAAATACCCATCACAATTTTCACGATTTTCAAGTAACCTCTCCATGAAGTATGCATAAACTTTATAGGAACAATTTCCCCTTTTCAGTCATTGAAAAACAAATAATTTATTGAATACAATGTAAGGCATTCTAGATATCAGTTACTTCGTTTTGAGAGACTTTGTAACAGTTAACTGTTAGATAAAGACAAACTAAAAACAGCAAAAATGTTCAGCAAAATAAGATCTACAAATAAGTATCGTGACCAAAATCGTCAATTGACCCCTTATAGGAGTTTTTGCCGTTGAAAGATTATTTACATGTGAACAGAAAATAATGGTCTGACATATTGTCACAGATGTTTAGAGCATAACTTGAAATAAATTAAATGGTAGCTGTACAATTAAAATGGAGAGTGAAAGGTCAAGGTCATTGAAAAAATCCATAGCAACCAATGAATAAGTCCCTAGCAAGGATGAAAAAGTCCTAGCAACCATATATATTTGGGTTAAGGACCCTATAATGTAGCTGTACAAGTCAATATAGAGGCTCAAGGGTCAAGGTCAGTGAAAAAATTCATAGCAACTGATGGAAAAGTCCCTAGCAACCAGATATATTTGGGTTCAGGACTACAATTTACCTGTTCAAGTCGAAATGGAAGGTCAAGAGTCAATGCCATTGAAAATGTCCATAGCAACTGATGAAAAAAGTCCCTAGCAACCATATCTATTTGGGTTCAGGATTCTATATTTCAGCTATACAGGTCAATATTAAGGAGAAAATTGTGACGGTATACATTAAATAGCAAAAATAATCATTGATGCAAGATTTACACAAAGTATAACAGGTGAGAGATTCAGGCTCTTGGGAGCTTCTTGTTTTATTATACTTATTTTTCCAAGACTTTATTTAAAAGGTTTGGTTTTTGGCAATTTGAAATAAAATCAGCAGTGTGACAACACCCAGCCAGGAAAGAAAACTCTGAATCAGCATTTTTAGCTCACCTGGCCTAAAAGGCCATGTGAGCTTTTGCCATCACTTTCCATTTGTTGTCCTTACTCCGTCATCTGTCATCCGTCTGTCCACAATCACAAAAAAATCTCCTCTGAAAGCGCTCAACCAATTGGGACCAAAATTTAGTGGAATGGTCCTTGAGTGGCCCCCTACCAAAAGTATGTCTAACATCACCGACTTCCAACCAACCTGACTAAAAAGAGAAAAAGGGGGAAAAAAATCTTCTATGTAACTACATGGCCAATTGCGACCAGACTTGGCAGCAATGATCCTTAGATGGTCCTCTTTCAGAGTTTTGTCCGATGACCCAGAATATCAACCAAGACGTCCACCAAAGCCCAACTTAGTTTAACATAGGACCCTATGGGAAATTTATTTATAAAATCTTCTTGTCTGAAACCAGTTGGAACCAAACTTAGCAGCAGTGGTCCTTAGATGGTAATTTTTAGCTCAACTGGCCTAAAAGGTCATGTGAACTATTGCCATCACTTTGCCATCACTTTGCGTCTGTTGTCTGTCCGTCTGTTAACTTTTCAGATTTCAATCTTCTTCTCCAAAACCCCATGGCCAATTGAAACCAAACTTAATGGGGATGTTCATTGGATGGTCCTCTACAGACTTTATGTTTTTGGTTCTGAATGAAAAAAAAACATGGCTGCCAGGGCCATTTATGCATTTATTGGCTGAAATTTAAAAATCTTCTTCTCTGAAACTACAAAAGCAATTGAATTGTTATATTGCAGGAATGATCCTTGCATGGTTCTCTACAAAGTTTCTTTTTTGTGCCGATCTGAAATCAAAGATGGCCGCCACCACGGTACACATTTAACATAGGATCCAATGGGAAATACATTATGCCTGAATGATCGGATAATGGTCCCTAACAAAATCGATTTTTTTGGTACCAATTCAAAATTCAAAAACATGGCTGCCAGGGCCATTTATGCACTCTGATTGGCTGAAATTTAAAAAAATCTTCTCTGAAACTACAAAAGCAATTGAATTGTTATGTTGCTGGAATGATCCTTACATGGTCCTCTATAAAATAATTGAATTTTGTGCCGATCTGAAATCCAAGATGGCTGCCACCAAGGGATACATTTAACATAGTATGGGAAATACAAACATCTTCTTGTCAGAAACCATTTGACAGATGGAAGTAATATTATGCCTGAATGATCAGATAATTAATAAAATCGATGTTTCTGGTGCCAATATGAAATCCAAGATGTCTGAAACTAAAGAGCCAGTTGGTACCAAACATGCCAAACTTTGCAGAAATGGTTCCTTAATGGTCCTCTGTCAGAATTGTTTCCGATGACCCAGAATGTCAACCAAGACGGCCGCCACCGCCAAAATTAGTTAAACAAAGGACCCTATGGGAAAATTCATTAAAAAATATTCTGATCTGAGACCAATTGGCCAATTGTAACCAGACTTGGCAACAATGGTCATTAGATATTCCCCTTTCATAATTATGTCCGCTGACCTGGCCTGTCAATCAAGATGGCCACCAAAGCTGAACTTAGTTTAACATAGGACCCTATGGGAAAATTTAATTTGCAGTCACCATACCTTAAACTTGGCCATTTGGACCCCAAACTATTACCAGCCATGGTCTCTTTCAGAATTGTGTTTGATAACCTTGAATGTCAACTAAGATGGCCACCACACCCTAACTTTGTTTAACATTGAACCTATGGGAAAACTAGCCGAGATAACTGTGACACTTAAACTATCAGTCCTGCTGAAGGTGGACAAGTTAAATCCAGGTGAGCGATACAGGCTCTTGAGAGCCTCTAGTTCAGAATTGTGCCTGATGAGCCAGATGATCAACCAAGATGGCCTTAGTTTAACATAGGACCGTATGGGAAATTCATTTAAAAATCTTCTTGTCTGAGCCAATTGGAACAAGACTTGGCAGCAATGGTCCTTTGTTGTCCTATTTCAGAGTTTTATCCGATAATCCCACCCACCATCCAAGATGGTCACCAGATCCAAACATAGTTAAACATAAGATGTTAAGGGAAAATTAACTGAATGAACTTCTTGTTTGAAACCAGTGAACAATTTGGCGAAACCAGTGAGCCAATTGGTACTGTTTCAGACCACCATCCGAGATAGACAAACAATTTATTCTGCTTGAAGTCTGCAAATGATTTTAAGGTGAGTGATACAGGCTGCTGGGAGCTTATAGTTAAAAGGTGTCATGAAGAAAGATAGCAGTGGTCATTTTGGAGACACAAGGATCAGTTCACAGATATTACAATGATAGAGAATTACTTGTTTACTTAGTTTGCAGTATTCCCGAAAAATTTATGCAGTTGGCTTAGTAGTTGATGTTTAGATACTTGCATGAAATAATACCTTAAAAATTTATATATACTAATATTGTTAAAAATATTAAATCATTATTATCTTACTTGTGCATATATTTTGGTTATTATGTTAATTTGGGAATTTTTAAAATATTTTCAGTCATGAGTACAAGTTTGAGTCTTAAATTGTAAATTTGCAAAATATATATACATGTATATACATATGTAATCAAAATTAGTATCAAAGAATAGTTATTTTCATGATGCTTGAACAAAATGAACAACAGAATACCAGTTATTTCAAAAATATGTCAAAAGGAAGTTTTATTATAACGTATAATTTCATGCAAGTATGGATGTGTCACATAGGTTTTCTTTAAGTGGAGAAACCCATTGTATTGCTCTTTACCATTATTACTGAACATGTACTTCCTGTACTAGTAAACAAAAAGTAGATATTGCTGTTTTTTCAGGAGGAATTTGAGAGTGTGTCATCAGAGTTAACACTGATCAAGTCAGAAAATGAAATGCTTAGAAATCAGCTAACTAAAGAAGGAAGCAAAAAAGGTCTAGGACCACGTGATAAATATCTAGACAGCTCAGCTATGTTAACACTAACTAAAAAATTACAGGATGCTCAAAAATTGTATGAGAAGGTCAAGTCAGATTTAAGTAAAGTTAAAGAGGTAAATATTGTAAATGAACAAGATGAATATGCACATTCAGTCAAAGATCCAACTTGTACAAGTAAGTGAAAATTTAATTGTACAGGTAATTGAAAATTCCTGATTAAATTATTTCCCTTTAATTACTGTGACATTTAATTTACTTATACAAGTTATTTTTTCAAAAACATTCTGAACATCATAAAAAGCTGTTAGGTCAATTTCCCCATTAGAGTTGTTTCCCCTTAGTTATTAATTGTATAAGTAAATGTCGGGTATAAAATTTTATCCACTGGAGAAAGAGTCAAGTTTTTGTCTCACCTGAGACTAAAAGTCGTGGAGACGAGATATAGGTATTACTTTCCGGCTGGCGCGACGGCGGCATAAACTTTTTAAATAAATTTGCACATGTAATACCTACAATTAAGATTTATGGTCCACATGGTAGCTTATCATTTAAGGTGTGCCACAGTATACTTGTCTTGTGGCCCTGACCTCATTTTCATGGTTCACTGTCTTCATAAACATGAATGTCTTCATAAACATAAATTTAAAATCTGCATCCAAGTTTCGTGGTTAAATCCATTTCTCAGCAACTGTTATACCTAGGCCAATCATATTTGGTCTGAAGATAGTTCTTAGTGAGTACATACATGCCAGTCTGACACTTGGCTTGGGACCTTGACCTCAATTTCATGCTTGAATGACTTTGTAACATTTTTGTGATTAAGCCCATTTCTTAGCAACTATAATACCTAACCCACCCTATTTTGTCAATAGGTAGTTCTTGGTGGGTACATGTCAGTCTGACACCTGGCTTTTGACCTTGACCTCAATTTCATGCTTGAGTGACCTGCATCACATTTTTGTGATTAAGTCCATTTCTCAGAAACTGTAATACATAGACCCAATATATTTGGTGTATTGATAGTTCTTGGTGGGTACATGCCAGTCTGACACTTGTCTCTGGACCTTGACCTCAGTTTTATGGTTGAGGGACTTTCATCCAAGTTTCTTGATTAAGTCCATTTTCAGCAACTGTTATACCTCAGACCCACCATATTTGGTATATTGATAGTTCTTAGTGGGTACATGCCAGTCTGACATTTGTCCCTGGACCTTGACCTTAATTTCATGCTTGAATGACTTTCAAGATTAGGTCTATTTCTCAGCAAATTTAATACCTAGACCCACCATATATGGTCAGTAGATAGTTCTTACATGTTGGTATGACACCTGCCTTTTGACCTTGACCTCAGTTTCATTGGTGAGTGACCTGTGTCCCATTTTCTCGATTAAGTCCATTTCTTAGCAACTGTAATACATAAGCCCACTATTTCTGGTCGATAGATAGTTCTTTGTGGGTACATGCAGTCTGACACCTGTCTGGACCTAGACCTCAATTTTATGGTTGAGTGATTTTCATCTAAGTTTCTTGATTAAGTCCATTTTTCAGCAACTGTAATACCTAGACCCTAAGTATTTGGTTTATTGATAGTTCAGAATTGTATCTGATGACCCAACTCGTCATCCAATATGGCCACCAGAGCCAGACATAGTTTAACATAGTCCAAATTGTCCAGACCTTTATGAATTACTGCAAATATGATGCTGAATGCCTTCAGCTGTCATTTTTATTGTCTTTATTAACACAACTATCAAGCATTTATATATCGATCCCGAGTTTCGAGTAAACGTAATTGTCGGTTCATCATGATGAGATTATACTCCTTTATTAATAAGTGATACAGTTATTGCTGTACAAATCCTATTCATGACTTTGTCTGGCAGTGCAAAATGTTTGCAGTCGTCATTTTCAACACTATGTATGAATCAAGCATGGCCAGCGAAATGGTATCTGGACAACTCGGACCATAGTTCAAAATAATTGTACATGTGCGTAGTAAAGGGACCCACAACGGTCATATTTGCCGGACATGTCTATTGGGGGGGGGGGGGGGGGGGGGGGGGTGGTAGGGGAGTCTGCAATTACCATCAAATTGAAAAATGGTCATTGTTGATTCCCAGAAGATGGTTGACAGCAACACATGTTCGTAATGTGGATTGGAATGTGTACAACACAGACTTACACTGTTTATTGGCTAGCCCTTTCATCCACTTAGAAAGAACACTGTCAGTAGCAATGATTTATGCTTATTAAATGTAATAATATACTTAAAATTTATTTCTCATATAAACAACGGAAGAGTGCATCCGTCTTACTGACGAACCCTGCAAAATTTTCAAAATTGAGTACAGAAAATGTAGTTTAAAAAAACCAATGTTTTTTAATTTGAAATTAAGGCAATATAAAACTAGAAAACTGTACTGTCAGAATGGACAGTAATCCCCACACCCCTTGTAAGTAGTTGGGCCACTTACCTACAGTCAAAACTATAAAACCTTATTCCCATCCAAAAATATTATGCAATCATTCTGTAAAGAAATTAAATCAATAAACCTAATGAAAACTGAAAAAAGCATAGCTTATAATTTTTATAATTTGACTCAAGTGGGCCCCCAGTTTAAAAATCGAAATTCTAAATCCTTATTGTGCAACTACACATACTGAAGAACAATATTATAAACAAACTAAATTAAGATGTATCCCTTTTTGGCCCCTTATCTCAAAAATGGTAAGAGATATTGAAAAACGGATCGTTCAAAAATTTTTATCAAGGAACATTAGAAAACAAAAATGATAAAAATCAGATGAAAATTTTAAAAGCTACATCAAAATTATCAAAAAAAACCTACATGTATGTCGAACTAATATTACATACCAAGGAAATATAATTAGTGCAAACTGAACTCATTATGTCGAATTCATTAATTATCTATACAGGTGAACCAAATATACACACCTTTCAATCAATAACCTGTGGAGAATTGATTCAGAAATGTTTCATTCGAATTATGATTTGATTATAACAATCTTGTTTTGACTTAAATGTTTATTAGGTTGTTAAAATTAAACAGTATTGTGGATTTTGTAATGAAAATAAATTTTACAACAATAAAATGAAGCTTTTTGAACAGTATGAGTAAACATCCTATTTATTAACACTATGGTCATTTATAAAATTCAGATTATGTTAATGAGGCGTGACTTGCTGAAAAAGAATTTGCAAAATCAATTTAGGTCAACGTTAAAGGATTATCAATTAAAAGAAACAAATTTTAATTAAGAATCAGTAATCTTATATATATATATACTTAATGAAACAATCAACATTAATCAAAATTATTTAATATGCAAATCAGATGTCCCAAGCTGACAATGACTTGGCCACGCTGTTAATAAGATTGGTAAAGATTAAAAAATTTAATTTGACATTTTGAGCAAGTATGATAAGAAACACGTGAATCAAACAATAAATCATCAAACAAGTAAAAACAATCATTGAACACATGACCTTACAGACAGAATCTGGAAGTCAGTTAGCATTTATCTCCCTTTCCTGTAATTAAAAACTCAACGATTTCCAATTCCTTTTTAGTTGAAATTTGGCTATCTTGAACCCATTCCCATTGCCCCTTGCACTTCGAGATAACGAAAATCAACTGTAGTTCTTAGTGGGTACAGGCCAGTCTGACACCTGGCTTGGGACCTTGACCTGAATTTCTTGCCTGAGTGACTTTGTCACATTTTTGTGGTTTCCATTTCTCAGCAGCTATAATACCTAGACCCAGCATATTTGGTCAATAGATAGTTCTTGGTGGGTACATGTCAGTCTGATACCGGCCTCATAGATGCCAACCAATAAGATTTTTCCATAATTGTTAGGAATTTCAGGTCAAATTACAGTGTTACGGTTTATAGTCTATTATTACCGATTTCCGTTCTTTACCAGTCCAAAACCGTTCCTGGTTTAGGTTTAAATCTTTCATTACAGGTTTTTATTGTGGAAAGATAAAGCGCTATAGAAATTCAGATTTTCAAATACT
Source organism: Mytilisepta virgata (assembly GCA_028015205.1). Classification (NCBI taxonomy): domain Eukaryota; kingdom Metazoa; phylum Mollusca; class Bivalvia; order Mytilida; family Mytilidae; genus Mytilisepta; species Mytilisepta virgata. Next base: position 48,765,626 of record CM051520.1, read on the forward strand.
TTTTGGGTGTCTCTGGATTGTTTGCTTTAAAAAAAAAAATTATTCAGTTTTGTAAGATTCCGAATATTTTGATGAATGCAGCTTGGTAAATTGATTACTGAAAAAAGTTGCAAAAAACTCAGACTGGTTTTACTGATAGCACCAATAAGGGATTGGCATCTTTGTCTGTGGGCATTTGACCTATAATACTGCTGAAAAACAAACTACATTCATGTTATTTGCACCCTCAGGATCCCAAAAATAAATAAAAAAATATTTGGGACCCCCATTCAAAAAATATTTTGGCAGGGCTTCCCATAAACTGGCTGGTCTGGGGGAGTTTGCCCTATAATACTGCTGCAAAATCAACTAGTTTCATATTATTTGCACCCCATAGAAACACCAAATTGCAGTAAAACCTCTTTTAAGAGCCCCATTCCAAAAAAAATTTGGGCACGGGTTCCCCTAACCTCGCTGGTCTGGGGGCATTTGCCCTATAGTACTGCTGAAAAATAAACTAGTTAGCTCACCTGGTGGTCCTCTTTCAGATTTATATCTGATGATACTGCACATCATCCAAGATGGCTGCCAGAGCTGAACATAATTTAACAGGATCCTATGGGAAATCTACATAAAGATCTTCTTGTCTGAAACCACTGGGCCACTTGAAACAAAATTTGGCTGTAATGGTCCTTAGGTGTCCTCTTTCAGAACTGTATCTGGTGACCCCGCTTGCCATCAAAGATGGCCACCAGAGCCAAACATAGTTTAACATAGGACCCTATTGGAAAATTTATTTAAAGATCTTTTTCGACCGAATGAGAACATAGTTGTGTCTTAAGATATCCAACATTTTCCACCTTTCGGTTTTCCTCTACCGCTCACAGTTCCTTTGATGTAGCAATAACAAGGTTTACGATGTTCGGGCATATAACTCTGTATTGAAAGATTTCGGCTTCTCATGGTCAATCCAGAATCTGGTTTATCAGTTCGAACCAACATGTGAAATATTATTTCGATATGTAACGAAATGAAAAATATTCCAGAAGTTGAAATTTTACTTATGAAAATAATAATAATAATAATAATAATCAGAAGAATTACAAGAAGGTCTTCCCTTTGGAAAGGGAAATCCATTAATAATAATAATCAGAAGAATTACAAGGAAAGATCTTAATAATAAGAAACGGACCAAAAACAATAAGTCTCCCAAACTTCATTTGGGGCAATATAATGATAATAACTAGTTGAAGCATCCCCGTTGCATATCCCTGTGCTACTCTTGTGTTTTTGAAATCCATACAATCCAAACTAGTGCTGTTTCTATATTGATTCCAAATATATATGGTTGCTAAGTATAAATCAAAAATAAAATATATTCACATATTTTGAAATTCAAATGATCTAGATTAGTCTTGAAGCAAATATGATCCAAAAGAATCTATAGTTGCTTAGTAAAATTCCAAAAATAATAGTCTTAGATACTTTCAGGAAATTTACCGAAATTGGAATCACATATTTTTGAAATCCATAAAGTCTAAATTAGTGCAGTTGGTATAGTGATTCCAAATATATATGGTTGCTAAGTAGAAGTAACAAATGAAATAGTCTTTGGGTCTTTCATGTTTTGAACTGAACAAAGCTTGTCATGAATTTAACAAGATTAACAAAACCCGTAATTATTTACTTGTTAGGTTAATCAGGTGTGAACTATATATTGACAAAATTGCAATCACTTGTCACCAAATACCTCGGGGCAAATACATACATATGTTTAATCCGATTACGATAATTTTAATAATTTCTGCTTTATTATCTTTTTACAAGATGTTATTACTGTAATTTATGAGAAATTCTGAATTGTTTAGGCCTACTAGGATTAATCTTTTTCTTGAATGTTTGAATTAAAAAAAAAATGGAAGTGAATTCTGTGACAATTTACACAGTCAAAATATTTTTAAAGAACATTGTTTGAGCGTTTATATGTTACCAAAGACAAAATTACATGAAACACTGTATCCTCTGTGAATATAGCTGAATCATCATAGGTCGGTATCCAAGTACATGCTGTAACAATGCAATTGTTCACTGTTGTCTCGGATAGGTAAATCAAAAGTCCGTGGTTTCAAACTTGAGTGCAAAAAAATTTAATCTCATGTAAAAATATTATTTTTCGTTGCATATTTAAATTCCTGGTTTACTGGGACCCACAAAAACCATGAAAATTGGTATACAACGAATTTTAATGAATCCACAGTATATATGGTTGCTAAGTAGAAATCACAAATATAGTAGTCTTTGAGACTTTCAGGAAATTTACAAAAATTGGAATCACATAATTTTGAAATCCAAATGATTCTGATGTCTTAAAGCTAATATGATAAAAAAAAAATCTATAATTGCTAGGTAAAATTCCAAAAATAATAGTCTAGACACTTTCAGGAAATTTACCAAAGTTGGAATCACATATTTTTGACATCTGGATGATCCCAATATTTGTTACTGCTGATGTAATCCATAAAATACATGGTTTCTTGTCACAAATAAAAAAAATAATGGTCTTTGAGACTTCCAGGAAATTTACCAGAGTTGGAACTGCAACTTAAAACAATTCCAAAAACCTTAAGCACAATCTACATTAGTGGTACAATTACTGAGTCATGACAAAGGAATAATGTATCCTAAGGCTACATGTGTAGCCTGGCCCCCAGGGGCACTTTTCAATTTTGAAACATTTAGTGCCACACTTTTTGTTTCACAATATTGCACATGTTATGATGTACCTCCAAAAACAATTGCTAGAGGTTACAGCTGTACCCCCCCAAAAAATTGTGTACCATCAGCTTTTAAAGGCTTAAACTACTTGGCCAGTTGGAATAAGATGGCAGCAATGGCCTTTAGATGGTCTGATTACCCAGGCTGTCAACCAAGAAAGCCGCCGCCATTATATGTAACCGAACTTAGTTTAACTGTTTAAGATAGGACCATATTTATGCTATTGGAAAATTCCCTTAAAAATCTTCATGTCTGCAACCACTGGGCCAGTTGGAACAAGACTTGGCAATAATGGTCCTGAGGTGGTGCCCTTTCAGAATTGTGTCTGATTACCTAGTCTGTAATCCAAGATGGATGCAACATCAGAACTTAGTTTAACATATAAAAAAACTTTTTCTGACACCATTATGCCAAATGAAACCAAACAGCACTGCATAAATGGAATTAGTTACGGTACTCATAATTTGCACCAACCAGCAACCAGTATATGAATAAAGTACCAGTCAAATTTTTAGTTCTGCTGAAGGTGGGAAAGGTAAATCCTGGTGAGCGATACAGGCTCCTGGGAAACTATAATTTGTTGAAGATGATATCATAATTACTTAAGAAACAGTTTGATTATCTGTTTCAGGAAAACAATAACTTGAAGGATGAAAATATAAACCTGAATCATGAGAATCAGAAACTAAGATTTGAATTAGCTGGCAGATCACCACACAGGTAAATTCTATATCAAATACATTATACTTTACATCAAAATTTGTTCTCAAAGAAGTATAGTTAGACCTCTTGTTATTTGAATGAAGAAAAAACTGAAAATGGCATGTTTGAAGTATCCCTTCAAAATAGCAGGGCTCCAGTATTTGAGAATGAAAGGGAGACAACAGGAGAAAGTAGGAGAGGCTCTACATATGGATCATTGTATGGGTCATTTTCAAAAAAGTCCATTTTCCTGTCCACCTATGTTAAAAAAATATTCAGACACAATGGCATTATTTTTTTCTGCTTAACCAAAAGTTTGTAATTTTTTCAAATCGGCACATCTACAATGAGAATGATTTTCTCCTTGCAATCCAAAATAAATTTATTTTGAAGCTCAATATTAAGCAATTTGCGAGTGTCCGGACTGAGAGAACCATGTTTGCACATTATTTTTCAATGATTTTTTTATACGACCGCAAAATTTTTGTGGTCGTATATTGGTATGACGTTGGCGTCGTCGTCGTCGTCGTCCGTCGGAGTCTGTAGACATTTGGTTTTCGCACTATAACTTTAGTATAAGTTAATAGAAATCTATGAAATTTAAACACAAGGTTTATGACCACAAAAGGAAGGTTGGGATTGATTTTGGGAGTTTTGGTCCCAACAGTTTAAGAATCAGGGGCCAAAAAAGGGCCCAATAAGCATTTTTCTTGGTTTTCGCACAATAACTCTAGTATAAGTAAATAGAAATCTATGAAATTTTAACACAAGGTTTATGACCACAAAAGGAAGGTTGGGATTGTTTTTGGGAGTTTTGGTCCCAACAGTTTAGGAATTAGGGGCTAAAAAAGGCCCAAATAAGCATTTGTCTTGGTTTTTGCACAATAACTTTAGTATAAGTAAATAGAAATCTATGAAATTTAAACACAAGGTTTATGGCCACAAAAGGAAGGTTGGGATTGATTTTTGGAGTTTTGGTCCCAACAGTTTAGGAATTAGGGGCCAAAAGGGTCCAAAATTAAACTTTGTTTGATTTCATCGAAAATTGAACTATTGGGGTTCTTTGATATGCCGAATCTAACCGTGCATTTAGATTCTTAATTTTTGGTCCCGTTTTCAAATTGGTCTACATTAAGGTCCAAAGGGTCCAAAATTAAACTTAGTTTGATTTTAACAAAAATTGAATTCTTGGGGTTCTTTGATATGCTGAATCTAAACATGTACTTAGTTTTTTTTATTATGGGCCCAGTTTTCAAGTTGGTCCAAATCGGGGTCCAAAATTAAACTTTGTTTGATTTCATCGAAAATTGAACTATTGGGGTTCTTTGATATGCCGAATCTAACCGTGCATTTAGATTCTTAATTTTTGGTCCCGTTTTCAAATTGGTCTACATTAAGGTCCAAAGGGTCCAAAATTAAACTTAGTTTGATTTTAACAAAAATTGAATTCTTGGGGTTCTTTGATATGCTGAATCTAAACATGTACTTAGTTTTTTTATTATGGGCCCAGTTTTCAAGTTGGTCCAAATCGGGGTCCAAAATTAAAGCTAAAAAAGGGGTAAATTATTTTTTTTGGGGGGTGGGGGCAATTCTCCACAGCATATTGTATCGCACAAGAATTCAAAAATTGAATATAAATTCAAATCATATGACCAATTCTAAGTTCTTTATTTCAGTTATTCTGTTTTAGAAACCTATTATGTGTCAAATATTTCAAGAAATTTTCAATTACACAGTATTGTGCAATAGCAAGAATCAGTATAATTTAAACCAATTTACATTATTTACATTACAATTAAAGGATAACTTCAGTAACACCCAACAATGACTTCAATCCAAACATATATATTGAATAAACTTACAAATCAGAAATTTTAAAATTATATGATACTAACATACATACTACTGCTAACAATTAAATATGACTTAGAGCAAATATGACAACATGATTATAAAAATATGTACAAAGAGGGATAACTCTTTTTTTTATCTCAAATTTTGAATATGTGCTGATGAAGCTTTTTTGTTTATCTCATCTAAACTGCTTTTAAATTATGCATATTTAAAATTTGCCATCCATGACTATGATGTCATTTTCTATTTTAATACGTTATGGTGTATTTAAATGGGCTGTTATGGTTGCAAAGTATCAAGAGAAATGGGGGGGGGGGGGGGGGGGTGAAAACAAAATTTAGGGGGGGGAATGAGAAATTGGGGAGGGGGCAATTTTTTTCTCATTTCATAATTCATAAATTAAAAAGGAAATTTCAAATTTTTTTTAGCAAAAAAGGGGGGGTTACAATAAATTTTATTGTTTTTTGTTGTTTTTTTTTTGGGAGGGGGAGTCAATGTGCAACTTCATAGTGTATTGCACAAAAGCTAAAAAAGGGGTAAATTTTTTTTTTTTTTTTTTTTTTGGGGGGGGGGGGGGGCAATTCTCCACAGCATATTGTATTGCACAAGAAGCAAAAAATTGAATATAAATTGAAATCATATGACCAATTCTAAGTTCTTTGGTTTCAGTTATTCTGTGTCAGAAACCTATTATGTGTCAAATATTTGAAGAAATTTTCAATTGCACAGTATTGCGCAATAGCAAGAAATTGATATGTGTGCCCAATTTTAAATTGGTTATTTCTGATTTATATATAAAAACAAAAAATACTGATATGGTTTGAATAGGTAAATTAAAAATTTTTAAGTTCTTAGACAACATTCATTCTGTGTCAGAAACCTATGCTGTGTCAAATATTTATTCACAATCCAAATTCAGTATTGTATCAAGCTTGAATGTTGTGTTCATAATTGCCCCAACTATTCAGGGTTCGACATCTGCGGTCGTATCTAGCTGCGCCCAGCGGAGCATTTTATTATGTTTTCAAATCTGCAAGATTATTTTTTGAATAGCATAATTGAATTTTAACAAGAAAGTAAAGTCTTGAAGATATTTATACATATGCTCATAAAAAATTAAATTATGGTGGCGTCCATGAAATGCATGTCTGTCCTGTTACCGGTGCAAAATTTGCGAATTACAACCAAAACAACAGAACGTTAGAAGAAACGGAAGCGAAGTTATAACCAGAAAAGTAAGTCAAACTGATACCCTTTTAAAATGTCTATCATGTTACCAACAAATTTATACATTACTACACCCATACGTTCTCAGAAGGTCACTAACTGTTTGCAAACAAAGAACGCTAACTGAAAAAACCATACACCGATGTAAGGGGAGCTGTTATCTCGAAATATACTCAATAAACATATAATTTTGTCCATCCTGTTACTGTCTATCCTGTTACCTTGAATAAAGTAACAGGATAGACAGAATAAGTATAAGAATAAACAACTATGTATCTTCAGACCTGATGAAATACTTGAAAATGAAATGAAACATTTGATATTCCACATATCTTTAAGGAAAAACAAACAATTATGCAAGGGGAGTTGTTGTTTTGCAATTGAATCAATAAACATATAATTTTGTCTATCCTGTTATAAGGAAGTGCTTTTGTTGGTTTTGCATAGATTGTAGCGATTTTTGCAGCATTTGAAAATGTATTTTTAGATTGTTTTTTAAGGACGCAATATTAAGTGATATTTTTATCCCGTTAATGCAAAGAAATTAAATATTCTGTTATTGTTTTCTGAAGCACCACTAACGTATCGTTGAGAAACAAACAATATGTTTTTCACATTTTTCCTGTTGATAGTAAAAAAATTCTCACAAATGTGGTAACAGGATAGACAAAATTTTGCACCATCAGTCGAAAATGTGTCAATAATATTTTTATGTTATGTCATTAAGATTGCATATTTGAGTATTTTTCAAGAAGTGTCATATATTTTGCAAGTTTAATAAATATGATGATTCAAGCAAATTGTTTTTTCTCAATTTTGCAATGTTAAAAATGCACATTTTTTGAAAATCACCTGTATATTGTTGTAATTCCTCATCAATCATGTACTTTACCATCATCAATGTTCCAGATAAAGTAAGAAAACTTGGGTTTTTTCGATACTCATATTTAGCTCACCTGTCCTAAAGGATGTGAGCTTTTGCCATTACTTTTTATTTTTTTTATTGTTTTTTTTCCCTTCATCTCAAAACATGTTAGCATTTTATAGATCTATTGTTGGTTACATTCCATTTTTCAGCTTGTTGGCCTAAAAGGCCATGTGAGCTTTTGCCATCACTTGGTGTCCGTCATCCATCGTCAGTCGTCGAATTTCGTCCGTCGTCGTAAACTTTTCCTTTAAAGATCTTCTTCTCTGAAACAACTGGGGCAATTGGAACAAGACTTGGCAGCATTGGTCCTTAAATGGTCCTCTGTCAGAATTTTGTCCGATGACCCGGACGATCAACCAAGATGGCCGCCAGAACCGAACTTAGTTTACCATTGGACCCTATTGGAAAATTCATTAAAAAATCTTCTCGTCTGAAACTACTGAGCCAATTGCAACCAAACTTAGCAGCAGTGGTCCTTAGATGGTCCTCTTTCAGAATTGTGTTTATTTTATGCCATGTTTAAGAAATGCTTCAACATGCAAAGATTGTTTGAAAACTTAGAGAATCTAATAATGAGTTAAGGAAAAGGTAAAATGGATTATGTGGTATAAACCAGCATATTTATTATGAACGACCAATTGAACTTCTTTTCTATGTATTATTTATCATTATTTTTTGCTTTCTTGTGACATGAGCATGAGCATTTACATGTTCTGATTGTAGAAATTTAAAACTTCTTCTTTGAAACCGTAAAGCCAAATGAACTGATTTTTGGTATGGAGCATCTATGGAAGGTCCTTTACAAAGTTTGCGTAACTCATCCCGGTCCGTGAAACAAAATGGCCACCATGAGCATTTACATGTTCTGATTGGTCGAAATTTAAAACTTCTTCTCCTCTGAAACCTTAAAGCCAAATGAACAGATTTTTGATATGGAACATCTATGGAAGGTCCTTTACAAAATTTGCATAAATCATCCTAGTCTGTGAAATAAATGGCTGCCATGAGCGTTTTCGTATTCTGATTAGTCGAAATTTAAAACTTCTTCTCCTCTGAAACCGTAAAGCCAAATGAACTGATTTTTGTTATGGAGCATCTATGGAAGGCCCTTTACAAAGTTGCATAAATCATCTTGGTCCGTGAAACAAAATGGCTGTCATGAGCATTTACATGTTCTGATTGGTCAAAATTTAAAACTTCTTCTCTGAAAACGTAAAGCCAAATGAACTGATTTTTGATATGGAACATCTATGGAAGGTCCTTTACAAAATTTGCATAAATCGTCCCGGTCCGTGAAAAAAAATGGCCATCATGATCATTTACATGTTCTGATTGGTCAAAATTTAAAACTTCTTCTTCTCTGAAACCGTAAAGCCAAATGAACTGATTTTTGATATGGAACATCTATGGAAGGTCCTTTACAAAATTTACATAAATCATCCCGGTCCGTGAAACAAAATGGCTGCCATGAGCATTTACAGGCTCTTGAGAGGAGCAAGTTTAATTTTAGAAACATAATCTTTATCATAATTAACAAACTATTGTTAAATTTACAAGTTCCTTTCCCTTTGCTCTGGTTATGAATTTGTAAAGAGAGGCTTACAGGTGAATGATCTGAACGGTAACTTATTAATGTTTTTATATCCACCTGTTTTATTATAAATGACTCAAAATCAGTAGAAATTAAAAAATAATCTAAGTGACTCTGTTTTTTGTTTGGACTTTCCCATGTGTATCTTCTTAATTTTGGGTTAAGAGCCCACCAAATATCTACAAGATCTAATGACATTTTCATGTCCATAATTGTTTCATGTGCTTTAGTATTATTTTTTGATTTGTAATTATATGTGTCATTTTGATAGTCTTGTACAACATTCCAGTATCCCACCATAATAATAGAAGAATTTTGAAATTTTTGTTACATTTTCCTGAATATTTGAAAACAAATCTGGGGAATCCTCATTTGGGCCATATAATGCTACTAGAACCATTCGACAATCTTGAATTGAAATGTCTAATATAAGATAATTTCCATTTTTGTCATAAATTTCATCATGAACTATGTATTTAAATGTATTATTTAATAAAATTGCTATACCTCTGCTGTATCCAGGGAGTGAACAGAAGAAGCTTTTATCCTCCCATTCTTGTCTCCATATATTTTCTTTTTCTTTTTTACTATGAGTACCGGTATCTAAATTGAAATATCATACATTTCTCTACATCATATAAAAATATCTCTTCTTTTATTTTCCTTGGAAAGTCCTCTGCAGTTGAGAGCACCAATTTTAATTGAGACCATTTTTTTAATGAAGAAAGGAAATTATTTCCTTTAACCACCCTCTTCCTCTCTCAAATTTAATTGTTATATTTTATAAATTACAGTTTATCATAATAAAAACATGTTCCTGAGATCTAGGATAAGATAAATTAAGTACATTTATAAATGTCGCAAAAGACCTATAAAGATGAACAACAATAATAAAAACCATGCATTGAGTAAAATGTGTTATATATTCAAATGATAAACCCAATTTTTGAAAAATCCCCAAACCAATCTAAAATTTTAGACTTCCAGTGCATTTTTACATCTTTATCTCGACAATTTAGAAAGATGGAAAAAGGAGAGAAAAGGTTTTTTTTTATAGAAAAAATCAATAAATAAAATAAAGATATTTTTAGGGTATGAATGTCGCATGTTAATGTTGTTTGCCTTTTATATATAAGCATAGACTAACACAATGAAGAAAGCGATTTTATGTGGACTTTTGTTGCAATTAAAAATAAGTCTTGTGTAAATAAAATTTCTATTTTTTAACCTTTTGTCAGTCCTTTACTTTCCCAAATCACTGGCCGCAGCCATTTTTGTCTTAAGACGCGGACCTCTACGAAAACACCATAATATTTACTTTTGGAATACACAAGCCAGTGAATTTTAAATGAACAAAAAACAAGTGACAAAAACATACACTCAAGTGAATCTGTACATAAGATGTATTGAAACAACTAGTAAAAAAGTAATATGAATACACATAGTTCAATATTTAGAAATCATTGGTAAACAAATATTTATTATAGAAAGCTGAGTCAGTAACGAGTTTTACGAAAGGGGGCTCATTCAAATACACTAACTTACATATATATCTTCTTCTTTTCTTCGATGGTAGCTCCCGTCTCTCTAGTGCTGGAGGTAGGTCAGGGTCAACACTGAAGCCTGAGCCTGCTCTGCTTGGTTGCTGCTTTTGCCATTACTTGGTGTCCGTCCGTCCATCGTCCGTCGTAAACCATTTCAAAGATCTTCTCTGAAACCACTGAACCAATTACAGCCGTACATAGTCTGAATGATCCTTAGGGTATCTAGAATAAAGGTTATGTTTTATTTTCTTGTCCGTCAAGAAACATGGCCGCCATTGTTAAAATAGAACATGGGGATAAAAAAAAGGACAAATATACCTAAGGAGCAATACAAAAAAACGTAATCCCTTGGACAGACAAACCCGGGAAAACAAATGAACAACCACAAGCACAACAAATAAACACAGAAAACTAAAAAACAATGAACAACACGAACTCCTATAAAAACCAGGAGTGAACCCAGGTGCTCTGGAAGAGTAAGTAGTTCCTGCTCCGTATACGGCACCCGTCGTGAAGTTCAACAAAGGCAATCCGGGGGAAGTCACAAATCGGTGGAGGCACATGAAAGGTTACGACAGTGGGAACAGGTCCAACATCATTTTAGATATTGGAACACTGTAATGGTCAATCAATTTGTGATGACGATCGTAAAATTTCCTAAGTGATGACATCAACTTTTCCCTGATAAAACCCTGGTTAAGAAGCTTTTGTGACAGCAGTAATCCTCTTTGTCAAAAGTCAGGGTAACTCACGCATGCCCTTGAAAATCGGATAAGCTGAGAAATGTAGACGCCATATGCAGGCGATGCTGATACATTGCTACTCAAGAAGGGAAAATTAACAATAGGAAAGTTGAAGTCATCATGTTTGTCATAAAGTTTTGTCTTCAAACGTCCCTCATAGTCTATTTCAAGAAACAAATCCAAACTGCAGTTTTTGGCTTAAAAACTAAAGCATTTAGAGCAAAACTGACATGGGGTAAAAGTGATCATCAGATCAAGATCTACCTGCGGTGAAATTTTCAGACGAAACTTGGTCAACCCTTTGTTGAGTTATTGCCCCTGAATTGTTAATTTTAAGGAGATTTTGCAGTTTTAGGTTATCTTGAATATTATTAGCTCACCTGTCCTAAAAGGATGTGAGCTTTTGCCATCACTTAGCGTCCGTCTGTCGTCCGTCGTAAAGTTTTTCAAAGATTTTCTCCTCTGAAACCACTGAACCAATTACAGCCATACTTAGTCTGAATGATCCTTAAGGTATCTAGAATAAACTTTTTTTTGTGTTTTATTTTCTCGTCTGTCAAGAAGCATGGCCGCAAAATTTAGAGCAAAACTGACGGGGTAAAAATGTTCATCAGGTCAAGATCTACCTGCTATGAAATTTTCATATGAATCGGTCAACACTTTGTTGGGTTATTGCCCCTGAATTGTTAATTTTAAGAAAATTTTGCAGTTTTAGGTTTTTATCTTGAATATTATTATAGATAAAGACAAACTGTAAACAGCAAAAATGTTCAGCGAAGTAAGATCTACAACAAAGTCAACATGACCAAAATTGTCAATTGACCCCTTATAGGAATTTTTGCCCTTTAAAGACAATTTTTCAGTTTTTTCTTCGTCTTTGTAAACTTTTAAAAATCTTCTCCTCTGTAACTGCAGAATCAATTTCAGCCAAACTTAGGCTGAAAGATCCTTAGGGTATCTAGTATAAATTTTAAGTTTTATTTTCTTGTCCATCGAGAAACATGACTGCCATGGCTAAAATTAGAACATAGGTGAAAAAGCACTTTTTGGCTCATATCTCAAAAACTAAAGCAGTTAGAGCAAAACTGTCAAGTAGTAAAAATGTTTATGAGGTGAAGATCCACCCCGGTACCTGCCATGAAATTGTCTAACGAATCGGTCAACCCATGTTTGGTTTATTGCCCCTGGATTGTTAATTTTAAGGAAATTTTGCAGTTTTAGGTTATTAACTTGAATATTATTATAGATAAAGACAAACTGTAAAAATGTTCAAAAGGGTAAGATCTACAAATAAGTCAACATGACCAAAATCATCAATTTAACCCTTATAGAAGTTTTTGCCCTTTAAAGATTATTTACATGTAAACAGTAATTATCAGTAAAAATAATGGTCTGACTTATTGTCACAGATGTTTAGAGCATAACTTGAAATAAATGGTAGCTGTACAAGAAAGATGGATGGTCAAGGGTCAAGGTCATTGAAAAAGTCGATAGCAACCAATGGAAAGTCCCTAACAACCATATATATTTGGGTTAAGGACCCTATAATTTACCTGTACAAGTCAAAAAGAAAGGTCAAGAGTCAAGGTCATTGAAAAAGTCAATAGCAACTGATGAAAAAGTCCCTAGCAACCAGATATATTTTGGTTCAGGACAGCAACCATATATTTAGATTCAGGATCCTATAATATAGCTGTACAAGTCAATGTGGAGGCTCAAGGATAAAGATCATTGAAAAAATCCATAGCAATGTATGGAAAAGTCCCTAGCAACCAGATATATATCGGTTCAGGACCTTAAAACTTACCTGTTCAAGTCAAAATGGAAGGTCAAGAGTCAAATGCCATTGAAAAAGTCCATAGCAACGGATGAAAAAGTCCCCAGCAACCATATATATTTGGGTTCAGGATTCTATATTTTAGCTGTACAAGTCAATATTAAGATGAAAAATGCGACGGTATACATTAAATAGCAAAAATAATCATTGATGCAAGACCTACACAAAAAATAACACTATAGGTGAGAGATTCAGGCTCTTGGGAGCCCCCTGTTCTTTCATGTGGGTGATAATTTTTATGCCATGTCCAATGAATGTGGAAGAGACATATGGATTGACCGTTCATCTATCTGTCCCTCCATACGTCTCTCCAGTTTGGTTTTTAGCTCACCTGTCCTAAAAGGACGTGTGAGCTTTTGCCATCACTTGGCATCCCTCGTCGTCCGGCATAAACTTTCCTTTAAAGATCTTCTCTGAAACCACTGGGCCAATTGGGAGCAAAGTTTGGTGGAATGATCCTTGGGTGGCCCCCTTCCAAATTTATGTCTGGCATCCCCGACTACCTACCAACATGGCTGCTGTTACTAAAAATAGGAAGAAAGGGGGATTTAAATTTAAAAAATCTTCATCTATGAAACTGCATGGCTGATTGGAATCAGACTTAGCAGTTAAAGGTTCATAGGAGTTTTTTTTTCAGAAATATGTCCGGTGACCCGTACTGTTAACCAAGATGGCCATTACAGCCAAACTTTTAAGTTTAACATAGGTCCCTATGGGAAAATCATTGAAAAATCTTCGTCTGAAACCACTTGACCAATTGGAACCAGACTTGAAAGCAATGGTCCTCTTTAAGAATTGTGTCCAATGACCCAGACTGTCAACTATTTAAAGTTGGCCGCCACAGCTGAACATAGTTTAACACAGGTTCCTTTAGGAAAATTTATTTAAAAATCTTCTTCTCTGAAACCACTGGGGCAATCGGAACCAGATTTGGAAGCAATGGCCCTTATATGGTCCTGTTTCAAAAATGTGTCCGAATACCCAAACTGTCAACCAAGATGGCTGTCACAGCCAGACTTAGTTTAACATAGATCCCTATGGGAAAATTTATAATAATATTTTTTGTTTGAAACCACTGGGGCAATTGGAACCTGACTTAATGGTCCTTAGATGGTACACAATATCACACACCTTGACCCCCCCTAAAAAAAAAAAAAAAAAATTTGACCCCAAAAAAATACTCCATTTCAAGTAAAAATGCCATATATTTTTATAAAAAAACAAAAAACATTAAAAAAAACACTAAAATTTCCTTACCCAAAAACATAAAAAAAAAGGCCGGGAGTACTGCAAAAAAAAATTCTGTGTAAAAGAAAAAAAAAAAAATTTCTCCCTGTTAAGAAATAATAAAAATGAAAAAAAAGAACCTAGTTAGCGGAGCAGGCATTTTCCCTTAAAAAATGGAATTACCAAAATATCCACATTGTGCTATTATATGTGGTCAAACTGGATGTGGAAAAACAGAGTTTGTTCTTGATTTATTAGAAAAGGAATATTATAAGGTGTTTGAATATATAGTTATACTTTGCCCAACCATTCAATGGAACAAAGCATACAAAAATCGTGAGTGGATTGGTGATGTTAAAAAACCAAAAGAAAAAAATATATTAATTTTTAATCCTATTGTTGAAGTGAGAGAAGCGAACGGTTCCCTTTATGAAGAAGAAAAGCTACAAGAACTACTAAGAATATTGTTTAAAGAATATGCTGGTCATCCAACATTATATATCATAGATGACTGCAGTGCAACAAAAGAATTAACAAAGAAAAAAGATATGCTGTCTAATCTTGCATTTTCAGGAAGACACGCGAAACAATCAGTGTGGGTCATTTCACAGAGATACAACTCTGTTTTAAAAGACTCAAGAGAACAAACAAAATGGTTATGCATGTTCTACACAAAAGATAGAGATAGTTTTGATAATTGTTTAAGAGAAAATGATGTTATTCCTACTTTGGAAGAAAGGCAAAGAATAAAGGAAAAACTTAAAAAAAAGAAACATCGTAAATTAATATTAAAGACAGATCAACCTACTGATTATTGTTTACTTGATTAATCTTTTCTAATTTTTCGTACAAATGTAAATCATATTTTTTTAAATTATGTAAATATTCTTTTAAAAACATGTGAAAAAATAATTACAAAACTCAAAATAAAAAAACATTTTTTACATTAATTTATAAGCAACAAAACCAGTTAATGCCATACCACCAACAACAAATGCAATCTCTCTATTTTTTTGGTTTTCTGATGGAGTATAAAAATCACTTAATGTAGGCTTAGGTGATAATGTATCTAATTGTTTACCCATAATAAAATAATATTGTTTCATTGCCTGGTCAACATCATCAAAAGTCTGAACCGCATGATGTTCTTTTTGTAATTGTTCATTAATAAAATCTAATCTTTGTATCCTTTTTTTATTCCATTCTGCTTGTGCTTTTTCTAATTTTTCTATAGCTTTATCATGTCTTATTTTTTCTTCATTTGCGTTACTACCCATGTGTGAAAATAAATAATTACTCCCTGAAAATGCAAATGCGTTTGTTATTGCCCCACCAAGCATCATTGATAAAGCACTTGCCATTTTATAAAGAATTAAATAAATAACAATCCAAAGATACCAATATTAGATATAGTAAATTTATACTATGCTGTATACGACGCATTTCAAGGAGTTACCTCTCATCAGCAGCATTAAAACCGAAACATTTGGAAGACCAAAAAACCAAACTTATATTAAACAAGAAGTACTCAACCAAAAATACCGAAATAGGAAGCCAAATTTCAGCTAAGGAGATCTACCATGTGCAATACAAGGAATGAACCCTTAGTATTTCTATTATTTTTGAATTTTGCTAAATGCTGGTAATTTCTGTAACAAATCAATGAATAATCATGTCAGACAAGTCTGACGACTGGGTTAGCGAATACCCTCGGGGACCTAGGGTCCACCAGCAGAGGCATCATCCCAGGAGTTTCAAAATAACAATCCAAAGATACCAATATTAGATATAGTAAATTTATACTATGCTGTATACGACGCATTTCAAGGAGTTACCTCTCATCAGCAGCATTAAAACCGAAACATTTGGAAGACCAAAAAACCAAACTTATATTAAACAAGAAGTACTCAACCAAAAATACCGAAATAGGAAGCCAAATTTCAGCTAAGGAGATCTACCATGTGCAATACAAGGAATGAACCCTTAGTAAATAAATAATTACTTTACAATATCAGCAGGTATAATACTTTGCTTAACCAACATATCTTTTGTTGCCATTGCAAGTAATATATCAATGGATAACATTCCAATATCACTTATATTAAAATCCACTTTTGGTGCTGGTCTCTTAAATACCTTTCTACCTATTTCTGCATAACCAACTGTTAACAATGTTTCCACTCCGGCATGATATAACATATTTGCTATTTGTTTTCCGTCTTTTGGTGTTGACATTTTTATATATTAAATTTAATTAAATTCAAAAGGATCGATTTCTTTTTTTTGTTTTGGGGAGTTTTTTCTATTTTTTCAATTTTTTCAGTTTCCCCAGTTTGTTTTCTTTTATTATAAATATATAATCCCAATACAACAATTCCAATTGATGAATATAATAGTTTGTAATTATTGTTTGAATCTTTATCAGAATTTTTTTTATTTTTTTTAAAAGCATAATCTGTTTCTGCATCAGAATCTTTTGTTATTTGAATGGGACCGGAGTGTATCTCGCTTGCTTCTCTCACTAGTTTTAATTCTATATTTTCCTTTTTTAATTGTTCTGCTTCTTTTTTTCTTAATTCAGCTTTTATTTTTTTGGCTTCTGCACCTTTTTTACCAGCTGCTACTCGTTTTAGGTTTTTTAATTGAGGTTTTTTAGATTCTTTTGTTTCTTCTTTAGTTTCTTCTTTTTTTTCATTTTCACTCATCATTTTTTATGTCATTATTTTCATCTTTCTTTTGGAAATAAATATGTCTTGCTGTTGTTAACATTGCAGTAAAAGGAGCAAGATACATTCCATATCTATAGTACACTTCACAACATGTATTAGTTAAAGCATGATTGATAAAAGGATCTTCCTCTAAGTCTTGAATTAGCTTTGGTTGATTAACAACGTTGAAATACTTTGATACACCCATAACATATAAATTAATAAAAGAGTTTCCTAATGTCTTAGTCATACTAGCTCCTAATCTTGCTTCATATTTACAATATAGTTTGTTTATTTGTTCCGGTCCCATTGTATCAATGTCTGAAAGTTGTAATTCTTTACCCAAATATTGTTTACTACCCCCGCCAGCAACAACGGCTGATAATCGTTCACGTTTTTTTTCTTGTTTATCATAATCATCAATATCTATGTCTTCGACGATTTTTTCATTTAAAAATTCTTCGGTATTCATTTTATATAATTTATTTTTAATGTTTATAAAACCAAGCACAACATATTTAACTAATGATAAGACTGCAGTGTTTATTATAATTTTTAGTATTTTCAATATCATGCTTTTTTTTTGCTTATTTTTGTTATATTACTTAAGCATTGTATAAGCATTACTTAAGAATTACTAAAGAATTACTAAAGAATTTCTGTACTTTTCTTAGTAAAAAACAGCAAAAGTACAGAAAAAAAAAAACAATTTTTTCCAAAAAAATGAGCACAAAAATTTGCAAAAAATGTGAGAAAGAAAAAGATAAAACATCCTTTTATAGACACAAAGCTGTGTGTAAAGAATGTGTTTTAAACAACAACAAAAAAATGTAAATATTGTTTAAAATTTTTTGTAAATTTAGAAAATCATGAAAAAACAATGCATCAAAAAGAAGAGGAAATAAACTTGGAAATTAGTTTACAGATCCTTTATTGTTGATTTATTTAAATTTATATTTTAAAAATGATTGAAGCTTATACCGAAAAAGATGATCCTGATGCTAAAGTTATATTAGGAAGAATAATGTTATCAGATTATCAAATATGTTGTTTAAGAGATGATGGAGAATGTCCTTTGACACCACAACAAATGAAAATAATGGAAAAGTTTGAAGGTAAAAAATTATCTAAGTTTCCTCCTGGTTGGGACGCTTTTATTAGACCAGATGAAGTTTACGAATATGTTTTTGAAAAACCATGTCCTGAAAATTAAATTATCAATATCCATAAGGAAAACTTTTAATTAGATTTTCATTTTCATGACATACCATTCTTTTATCAAACATATAATCATAAGTTTTAACTTGTTTAACTGTTTTAAGTTGATGATCTTTTCCTGTTTTTATATTAGTATATTCAATAGTTTCATATTTTTCATTTTTGTCAGTAACTATTTTTATTTTTTTATCTAATGTAATCTTTTTTTCTGCTTCAGCATTTAATCTGAAACCTTTACAACAGCTAACTAGTTTTTCTGTATCTAATTTCATAGAATAATCTTTCGGTCCAGCAGATATAAATTGTTTTATATAATTAGCATTATGTTTTGAAACAATTTCATCTGTTAAATCTCCTAATTTATTTCCCCATCATACTTTCAATCTTTTTACAAACTTCAGAACCGTCATCATTATAAATACAAGAATCTGTATCCATGTATAAAACTCTTTCTTGTAGAATATCCAATAGTTCATATAATTTTAATCTAGCATGTGCTGTTGTAAATAAAGCTATATAAATATTTACACTAGGATTAGGTTTAGAATATTCTTCCTTATTTTTATATTCAGCCAACACAATATCTTCGTCTAATATCATAATACTTATATCTTTATATTTTTCATTGAATACTATTTTAGTTATATGTTCTAAAGTAAAACAATATTCTTTTTGTGTAAAATTATCTCTCATACCAAAATGTCCCCATAAATTATTTAAACATATTTTAGCTATAAATCTTAATCCCGAATTGTACTTAACTTTGTCAATATCTAGATCATAAGCAGTATTATCTATAATATATTGTATTTTTGTTTTACATTTTTTATCGTTTTCACAATCGGTTTTACAATATTTAAGATCACATTTACATCCTGAAGCTTCCTGTTTATATTTCATAAACGTATCTACATAAAGTTTAAATATATCTGTAGATGTTTTTTCAAAATGTTCTATTTCATATATTTTTTGTAATTTATAACCTTTTTCTATTGCTTTATCTATTTCTATTGTAGACCACGTACCTACTATTACTCTTTCCTCATCAGAATGTATACATTTTTCATTTTTAATATTTTTACATTCTCTACAATGTCTAATGGCATGTGTTTTATCATATTTAGTTAAAGTAGGATCATTTATGTGTGTACATTTAACAGATATTTTATTCATACATGTTCTGCTTAAACCAAAAAGTAATTTATGGGTATTATCACTAGTTAATTGTTTATATGGTAAAACAGGATGATATAATTCTCTAGGAGGTAATATTTTACATTTCATTATTCCAAAATACATATCTGTCTTATAATCATCTACAGAAATATTTGTATATGTAATAGGATGACCTATAGGATATTTACAATATTTATTTACTGTAGGATATAAAGAACAAAAGTCTACATATCTACCTTTTAAAGAAGATGTATTATTATACAATTGAATTGTTTCTGTTCTTCCTCCATAAAATGCATCTCTTTTATCAATAGGTTTTAAATATGGATCAACTTCAGGATATTTTTGTTGATCAAACTCACATTCCCATATTGTATGAATTTTTACATTTGGTTGAAAATAATCTTCAATAATTTTAAGTCTTTCTTCAGTTTGGTCATATAACTCTTTCATAGTTTTTTTGTTTTTATCCTTTTTACATATTTCTTCAGGATTATAACATTTTTGGCATCCATGCCAATAACATCCAAAAAATTCATAAATATTATATATCCTATTTTTCTTGTCATAATAGTAACCGTCAAGTTTATAGCATTTATTATTGATAAATAATTTTTTTTCACCTCCTCTTTTGGCATGCTGGATCATTATGCCATATTCTAAAGAAATATACTCCAACCATTGTATCGATTTTTGTGAATGTATTTCTTTAATTGTCATTTTTTTATGAATTCCAATTGTTTCATTTGTTAACATTAATGTTTTAAATATTTTTGTGCAACATTGAGCAATTGTAATATATTGAAATGGATCAATATAATTATTGGTTATGTTTAAAAATAATTTTCTGTACAATGTACAACCTTTGGCAAGAATTAAAACATCTGATAAACAATAATAGAACATTTCTTTATGAAAATTAAATTCTTTATCTTTAACTGTATCATACCATTTATCAAATAATTCTTTATTTTTAATTGTCATAGTATTATAACTATAATATTCCTTATCAGGATAAACTCCCTTATATCTTTGATTCTCTATTGTATTAAAATAATGTGGAAAATATCCTTTATTACCTTTAAATCCAAATGTTTTTGGAAAAGCAGCTAATCCACATAATGTAAAATTTATAGAATCTATAAATCTTAAATTTATTCCCCTAATAAATATAGATGTTAATTTTAATCCTGAAGAAATAATACTATGTTCAATCTTATTTCTTACAATCCATCCTAAAATAGGATGCATGTCATAACCTTTTCCGTAATGAGAAATAAAAGTATAGTTTTTAAATTTATCTTTTATAAAATATTCACAAAAGTTATCTATTACAGAATCAAATTCACATTCTACCTTTTCTTCAGGATTAAAACAATTATCTAAGTCTAATTCTGATAAGTTTAAATCGTCAATATTAAAATCACATTCAAATATTTTTATATAGTTTTTAGCTCACCTGGCCATAGGCCATGTGAGCTATTGCCATCACTTGGCGTCCGTCGTCGTCGTCGTCTGTCGTCGTCGTCGTCGTCGTCGTCTGTAAACTTTTTCAAACGTTAACTCGTCCTAAACTACTGGACCGACTTCAACCTAACTTTGCAGAATTGTTCTTTAGGGCATCTGGAAAATTTCTATCGTTTAAAATTTTTGAAATGTCGAAAAACATGGCTGTCGTTACTATAAATAGAACATAGGGGTAAATTGCTGTTTTTTGCTAATAACTCAAAAACCGTTACAGATATCGAAAATCTGACATGGGGTAAAATTGATCAGCATGACAAGATCTACCTACCCTGAAATTTTGAAGGAAATTCCAAAACCCATTTAGGAGTTATTGCCCTTTTTTCACATTTTTGGCTTTTTTTTTATGTTATTATTTCAAAAATCTTCTTCTCTGAAACTACTATTCAAAATCATATGAAACTTGGTAAGATTGTTGCTTAGGGTACCCTGCATAGAACTGATGTAGGGATTTTTGATTCGTCGAAAAACATGGCCGCTGTTACTAAAAATAGAACATAGGGGTAAATTGCTGTTTTTTGCTAATAACTCAAAAACCGTTACAGATATCGAAAATCTCACATGGGACAAATTTGATCAGCATGACAAGATCTACCTACCCTGAAATTTTGAAGGAAATTCCAAAACCCATTTAGGAGTTATTGTCCTTTTTTCGTCAAATTTTCATAATTTAACATTTTTCGTCATTTATCTCCAAAACTATTTGAGATAGAAGTGAAATGTAAATTTGAAAAATGTTTGCCATGTTGAGATCTACATACCCTGAAATTTTAAAGGAAATCCCAAAACCTATTTAGGAGTTATTGCCCTTTTTTGTCAAATTTTTAAAATTTTAACATTTTTGCATTTATCTCCAAAACTATTTGAGATAGAAGTGAAATGTAAATTGAAAAATGTTTGCCATGTTGAGATCTACCTACCCTGAAATTTTGAAGGGAATTCCAAATTCTATTTAGGAGTTATTGGTTTGTGTAATTTGAGGTCGGGTTCTGTTACATTTATTTAAGGTTCACCCTTATTCCTGGTCAATTCCTGCCAGGACTACCACCATCAGGGAACATATTTTAACATTAAACCTTATGAAAAATAAATCTTCAACAAATTTTCCCTGAACAATTGAACCAATTGCAACAAACTTGGTCAAATAGTTGATTAATTGTCCAATGAAAACCAGACTCCAGGTGAGCGATACAGGCTCTGGTGAGCCTCTTGTTTCTAAAACAATATATATTTTTCATATCATAAGCTATACAAAAGTTCATAACATGTATTCCTGTTTCTTGATTTGCTTCAAAATCAAAATATATATATCTGTTATCTTTTACTTGTTTAGATACTGATGGTTTCATATAACATAAATGTTCTTCATTACTTTCCGTATATTTTTCGTAACATATTAGACATATTTTTTCACCGCATTTATGATTTTTACCTGTATATGTTTTATTACATTTATCACAAATATGTTGTTTTCTAATAGTTGTTACTGTTTTATCTTTACATGTATGTTGTTCAGTATAACCAATTAAACATACTTTACAAAATCTACGTTTAGCTAAAAATCCTGTTATATTTGTTATGGTGTCAAAATGTTCATCATGGTAATATAAATATATTTGTTCATTATATTTTTTATTACCATCATATAAAATATATTCTGTACTATTTGATCTAAAAATAATTATCCTTATTTTAAGAAAATTTTCAAAAGCTTTCAAATCATCTAAATCATTACCTTCTTCTTTTATATTTACATTTGATTTTTAAATCTTTAGCCAATCTTTTTTGTAACGGTCTACCTTCTTTGATATGTTTTAATTGAGAATCTGTAAAATCTTTTAATATATCTTTCCCGATAGAAAACTTATTTGAAGCTAAAGAAGTTACAATTGCTCTTGCTAAACATATTGTATCGTTATTTTTTATTTGAATAATACTTCTTTTATTTATTACACTTACTATTTTTAAAGCTTTGCCTTTTCCTTTTCTGTTAGGTATAATAGTAACTTCAAAAATAACTTCTCCTAAATTTAACTCTTCAGCACTATTCAATAATCTTACTATCTGATCTGTGAACAATTGTTTAACTGTATTGTATGTTCTTATAGGCCAACTTTTATGTTTAGTAATTATGATTTCATGAATAGGTACTATTTTAATTCTTCCATTAGGGTAATCTTTTATGGAATAATCCACCATGTGATCAGAAGCATTTGTGAATGTTTCTTGTTTTTCATCCTTTGTAATAATTTTGTAATTAAATACACAAATACCTGATTTATGTTTATATTCTTTTTTCAAAACAAGTTTATAAGGATCTTTTTGCTTGGATAAAATTTTATCCTTTCTTGCCTCCATTTATTAAAAAACAATTTTAGTTATATTTAAAATGGTGCTTCCGAGTATGACAAATAAATTAGCAGATGAATTACATCACAGAATTATAAAATCTTTTCCTAAAAGACGTGTTTATGTTAATTCAGTAGATCAAATATGGGCAGTTGATTTGATAGATATGCAACAATATTCAAAACAAAATAAACATTATAAATATTTATTAGCAGTTATAGATATTTTTAGTAAATATGGTTGGTTAATTCCATTGAAAAATAAAACAGGAGTAACAGTAAGTGAAGTATTTAAAACATTATTTAAAGAAAGAAAACCAACGTATATTTGGTCAGATAAAGGATCTGAATTTTATAATCGACAAGTAAAAGAATTGTTAAAAGATAATAACATAAAGTTATATTCAACTGAGAATGAAGAAAAATCTAGTGTAGTAGAACGCTGGATAGGAACAATGAAACAACATATGTATAAATATTTTACTGCTAATAAAACTTTTAAATATTATGATATATTAGATAAATTGGTTAAAAATTATAATAATACAGTACATTCTTCAATTAAAATGACACCTGTTAAAGCAAGTAAATTAGAAAATGAATTAGCAGTGTATAAAAATTTATATCCAGAAAAAGAAAAGAAAATTAAAAAACCTAAATTCAAAGTTGGTGATAGAGTAAGAATAACAAAAAAGAAAGGTAAATTTGAAAAGGGTTATACCACTCGTTGGAGAAAAGAAATATTTGTAATTGAAAAAGTTTTAAATACAAATCCTGTTACTTATAAAATAAATGATTTAAAAGGCGAAGAAATTACAGGTAGTTTTTATGAACAAGAATTACAGATTACTAAGTTTTAAATCTTTCTTTACAAAATTTAAATTTGAAAACATACAAGTTAAACACTATTAAATATATTAATAATCTCAGATCAATATTGTTCTTTCGCGCTCTAGCTGGAGCGCGGGGTTGAAAGGTCACTGAGAAGATTGTGTTTCAAACATACTCTTGACAACCATGTAAATATTTCCAATGATCGTTTAGTCTATTTAAAAATCATGTTCTATTGAATTAAATATAGAAAGTTACTTACTTGTAGACGATAAACACTTTCTTTAGTAATTAACTTCTTTAAATCTTCCGTCTTCAAAATTAATTTGTGCATCTTGTATAACAAACAGATAAACATTTATTGGCTCATCTGCTTCTGCTTTTTTCGTTATTTGGATAGTAATACCTTCAGAGCCATTCATAATTTTTCTTCCTGATCCATGTAAAGAATTATCATCTGTAGAACGTAAATCTAACCATAAGCCGTAATTAGTTGTAAAATATTTTTTTGGTGTCGTATAAGATAATTTTAAATCTTTTGCAACTATATTTGTTTCTTTATTTCGTTTTGAATTCAAAGCAAAAAATTTATTTATTTCTTTCCATTGTTTATAAGATTTCATTCCTTGACTATACAATTGATTTGGAACACCTTCTATTGTCATTTCTACTTTTGTTATATCAGGATTATAAAAAGTTTCGGTGCTTATTCTGTTAGGATCTTCAAATAACATTAAAATTCCTTTCATACTTTTAGCTGGAACATTTAAATTAATATTCCATAATATATCAGATTTGTTTTTAGTTATTTTTCTATGTCTTAGTATTCTATCATACAAAATAACCATTTTACCATCAATTTGTTGCCTTATTTGTCTTGCTAATTCTACATCAAAAACCATATCAAATTCTAAACAAATATTTTTAATTTTATAACTTGCGTTTGCATCTGTTGATTTAATAACTTTGTTATAGTCATTAAATGTAAGTTCATATTCAAGTCTATCACCAAGACCAGCTTGATAAAAAGGCATATGAGTTTCTAATATTTCAAAATCAAGAGGAATACAAAATCTATTACCGTATGCATTTGCAATTTTTTGATCTTCTGCATCTGACGTTGCATCATTTGCGCCAACTCTGTGTTTTAACATGTTTTCTTCACCGATGCCCTGATATACCATATATTCACGTTCTGACACAGATTTCCATAAATCAACATAACAATGGTAAATATCACTGTCGTCAATTGACATAATTTCATTTCCACTTATTCTAACTGTTGTTTTTTTAATTATAGCTCTTCCTATATTTTGGTATATAGTTGCATTATTATCAGTAGACTGAATTTCTATTTCAAATGATAATTGAGTTGTCCCTGGGACAATAACATCATTATTGCTTAAATTTGGAAATCTTACTAACAATTGTTGATTTCTATCAATAGTTGAAGGATTATTAGTTATTTCTACACTTTGGTTAATACCTTTTACACCTCGGGATTCTCTTATTATGTCTCCCCTTCTCGAAGGGAGACATATTGTTTTAGTGATTATTATGTCGCCCCGAACGTAGTCACGGGACGACATATTGTTATTCTTCCGTTTCTTTGTTATTATTATGTCGCCCCGAACGTAGTCACGGGACGACATATTGTTATTCTTCCGTTTCTTTGTTATTATTATGTCGCCCCGAACGTAGTCACGGGACGACATATTGTTATTCTTCCGTTTCTTTGTTATTATTATGTCTCCCAAACAAAGTTTTGGGAGACATATTGTTTTTGTCCGGTTTCTTATTATTATTCTTCTTCTTCTTCTTCTTCTTCTTCTTCTTCTTTCCTTTTTCTTTCCGTTCAATGTTGTCCGCGACGTTTCTCAAAGATGCAATGTCCAATCAATATGAAACTTTGGGAATATGTTAAGGGTGACCTGAAGTTTTGCAAACGACTTTTAAAATTTTCAAAATGGCCGCCGTTTCAAAGGTCATTATATAGGACATTGCAATAATTTGAATTTAGGGGGTTTCTGATAAGCTCTAGATAGTGGCAATGGGGGTTTGTTTGGGAGACATCTTGTGACTCGCTGGCGATCACAATCATACCTAGTTATTATTATTATGTCGCCCCGAACGTAGTCACGGGACGACATATTGTTATTCTTCCGTTTCTTTGTTATTATGTCTCCCAAACAAAGTTTTGGGAGACATATTGTTTTTGTCCGGTTTCTTATTATTATTCTTCTTCTTCTTCTTTCCTTTTTCTTTCCGTTCAATGTTGTCCGCGACGTTTCTCAAAGATGCAATGTCCAATCAATATGAAACTTTGGGAATATGTTAAGGGTGACCTGAAGTTTTGCAAACGACTTTTAAAATTTTCAAAATGGCCGCCGTTTCAAAGGTCATTATATAGGACATTGCAATAATTTGAATTTAGGGGGTTTCTGATAAGCTCTAGAAAGTGGCAATGGGGGTTTGTTTGGGAGACATCTTGTGACTCGCTGGCGATCACAATCATACCTAGTTATTATGTCGCCCCGAACGTAGTCACGGGACGACATATTGTTATTCTTCCGTTTCTTTGTTATTATTATTATTCTTTCTTTCTTTCTTTCTTTCTTTCCAATGATTTTTGTCCGGCTTAGTTCTCGGAGATGCCTGGATAGAATTGAATGAAACTTGGCAGAAAGTAAGATCACTATGTGAAGATGTGCAATCAATACTTTTTTTTTCGAAATGGCCGCCATTTTCAAGATGGCCGCCATTCAAAGATCGGTACCCTCCGAAAATTTAAAACGTTTATATCTCAAAAACTGTACCATAGAATTTCATTAAACTTCGTAGGTTTGTAAAGTACAATTAGAAGAACAAACTGATGAAAAAAAATGGCGATCGGTTGGAGACGTTTGGCGGCCATTTTGAAAAATGATGTTAAAATGGCGAAAAACTTAACATGGATAGAATTGAATGAAACTTGGCAGAAAGTAAGATCACTATGTGAAGGTGTGCAATCAATACTTTTTTTTCGAAATGGCCGCCATTTTCTAGATGGCTGCCAGGGGCGACATCTGCTATTGCTCGCAATTGCAATTCTAGTTATTATTATTATTATTATTCTTTCTTTCCAATGATTTTTGTCCGGCTTAGTTCTCGGAGATGCCGTGATAGAATTGAATGAAACTTGGCAGAAAGTTAGATCACTATGTGAAGGTGTGCAATCGAAACTTTTTTTTTCAAAATGGCCGCCATTTTCAAGATGGCTGCCAGGGGCGACATCTGCTATTGCTCGCAATTGCAATTCTAGTTATTATTATTCTTTCTTTCCAATGATTTTTGTCCGGCTTAGTTCTCGGAGATGCCGTGATAGAATTGAATGAAACTTGGCAGAAAGTTAGATCACTATGTGAAGGTGTGCAATCGAAACTTTTTTTTCCCAAAATGGCCGCCATTTTCAAGATGGCTGCCAGGGGCGACATCTGCTATTGCTCGCAATTGCAATTCTAGTTATTATGTCCCCGACCACGAAGTGTCGTCGGGGACATATTGTTTTTACTCCGTTTCTTATTTTTCTTATTATTATACTTTTTTCTTTTTCTTCCGTCAACCTGATGCACGAACTTGTCCGGCTATCTCCTCGGAAATGGATGGACCGATCAATATGAAACTTGGAGGGGTGATAGGTCCCAAGGTCCTACAGTGTTTTTTGCGGTTTATAATTTCAAAATGGCCGCCATTTCCAAGATGGCCGCCAAAAATGGCGAAAAATGTAAACATTGTCCAATTTCAACGAAACTTGGTATACAGGGTATAACGGTGATGGCGACTGATGGCGCATTGTCGGAATTTCTGTAATGGCCGCCATTTTCAAGATGGCCGCCGAAAATCGCGAAAAATGTAAACATTGTCCAATTTCAATGAAACTTGGTATACAGGGTATAAGGGTGATGGCAACTGACGGCGCATTGTCGGAAGTTTTGTAATGGCCGCCATTTTCAAGATGGCGGCCGAAAATGGCGAAAAATGTAAACATTGTCCGATTTCAACGAATCTTGGTATACAGGGTATATAGGTGATGGGGACTGACGGCGCATTGTCGGAATTTTTGTAATGGCCGCCATTTTCAAGATGGCCCCCGAAAATGGTGAAAAATGTAAACATTGTCCGATTTCAATGAAACTTGGTATACAGGGTATAAGGGTGATGGCGACTGACGGCGCATTGTCGGAATTTTTGTAATGGCCGCCAAATGGTGAAAAATGTAAACATTGTCTGATTTCAACGAAACTTGGTATACAGGGTATATGGGTGATGGCGACTCACGGCGCATTTTCGGAATTTCCGTAATGGCCTCCATTTTTAAGATGGCTGCTGAAAATGGCAAAAAATATAAAGTCTGATTTTAACGAAACTTGGTATACAGTGTATATCGGTGATGGCGACTCTTCAACTTGTTGAAGAGAACAGGCATAAAATGGGCACGGGAGGGGACATCTCACGTTTCGCGAAACGTAAATTTTAATTATTATTCTTTCTTTCCAATGATTTTTGTCCGGCTTAGTTCTCGGAGATGCCTGGATAGAATTGAATGAAACTTGGCAGAAAGTAAGATCACTATGTGAAGGTGTGCAATCAATACTTTTCTTTTCGAAATGGCCTCCATTTTCAAGATGGCCGCCATTCAAAGATCGGTACCCTCCGAAAATTTAAAACGTTTATATCTCAAAAACTGTATGATAGAATTTCATTAAACTTCATAGGTTTGTAAAGTACAATTAGAAGAACAAACTGATGAAAAAAAATCGCGATCGGTTGGAGACGTTTGGCGGCCATTTTGAAAAATGATGTTAAAATGGCGAAAAACTTTACATGGATAGAATTGAATGAAACTTGGCAGAAAGTAAGATCACTATGCGAAGGTGTGCAATCAATACTTTTTTTTCGAAATGGCCGCCATTTTCAAGATGGCTGCCAGGGGCGACATCTGCTATTGCTCGCAATTGCAATTCTAGTTATGTCGCCCCGAACGTAGTCACGGGACGACATATTGTTATTCTTCCGTTTCTTTGTTATTATTATGTCGCCCCGAACGTAGTCACGGGACGACATATTGTTATTCTTCCGTTTCTTTGTTATTATTATTATTATGTCGCCCCGAACGTAGTCACGGGACGACATATTGTTATTCTTCCGTTTCTTTGTTATTATTATTATTATTATTATTATGTCGCCCCGAACGTAGTCACGGGACGACATATTGTTATTCTTCCGTTTCTTTGTTATTATTATTATTATTATTCTTTCTTTCTTTCCAATGATTTTTGTCCGGCTTAGTTCTCGGAGATGCCTGGATAGAATTGAATGAAACTTGGCAGAAAGTAAGATCACTATGTGAAGATGTGCAATCAATACTTTTTTTTTCGAAATGGCCGCCATTTTCAAGATGGCCGCCATTCAAAGATCGGTACCCTCCGAAAATTTAAAACGTTTATATCTCAAAAACTGTACCATAGAATTTCATTAAACTTCGTATGTTTGTAAAGTACAATTAGAAGAACAAACTCATGAAAAAAAATGGCGATCGGTTGGAGACGTTTGGCGGCCATTTTGAAAAATGATGTTAAAATGGCGAAAAACTTAACATCGATAGAATTGAATGAAACTTGGCAGAAAGTAAGATCACTATGTGAAGGTGTGCAATCAGTACTTTTTTTTTCAAAATGGCCGCCATTTTGAAGATGGCTGCCAGGGGCGACATCTGCTATTGCTCGCAATTGCAATTCTAGTTATTATTATTCTTTCTTTCTTTCTTTCTTTCTTTCCAATGAT
This sequence comes from Mytilisepta virgata, assembly GCA_028015205.1. Lineage (NCBI taxonomy): Eukaryota > Metazoa > Mollusca > Bivalvia > Mytilida > Mytilidae > Mytilisepta > Mytilisepta virgata. The sequence goes on from CM051520.1 coordinate 48,795,661, forward strand.
TTTTGTCCGGCTTAGTTCTCGGAGATGCCTGGATAGAATTGAATGAAACTTGGCAGAAAGTAAGATCACTATGTGAAGATGTGCAATCAATACTTTTTTTTTCGAAATGGCCGCCATTTTCAAGATGGCCGCCATTCAAAGATCGGTACCCTCCGAAAATTTAAATCGTTTATATCTCAAAAACTGTACCATAGAATTTCATTAAACTTCGTAGGTTTGTAAAGTACAATTAGAAGAACAAACTGATGAAAAAAAATGGCGATCGGTTGGAGACGTTTGGCGGCCATTTTGAAAAATGATGTTAAAATGGCGAAAAACTTAACATGGATAGAATTGAATGAAACTTGGCAGAAAGTAAGATCACTATGTGAAGGTGTGCAATCAATACTTTTTTTTCGAAATGGCCGCCATTTTCAAGATGGCTGCCAGGGGCGACATCTGCTATTGCTCGCAATTGCAATTCTAGTTATTATGTCGCCCCGAACGTAGTCACGGGACGACATATTGTTATTCTTCCGTTTCTTTGTTATTATTATTATTCTTTCTTTCTTTCTTTCTTTCTTTCTTTCTTTCTTTCCAATGATTTTTGTCCGGCTTAGTTCTCGGAGATGCCTGGATAGAATTGAATGAAACTTGGCAGAAAGTAAGATCACTATGTGAAGATGTGCAATCAATACTTTTTTTTTCGAAATGGCCGCCATTTTCAAGATGGCCGCCATTCAAAGATCGGTACCCTCCGAAAATTTAAAACGTTTATATCTCAAAAACTGTACCATAGAATTTCATTAAACTTCGTAGGTTTGTAAAGTACAATTAGAAGAACAAACTGATGAAAAAAAATGGCGATCGGTTGGAGACGTTTGGCGGCCATTTTGAAAAATGATGTTAAAATGGCGAAAAACTTAACATGGATAGAATTGAATGAAACTTGGCAGAAAGTAAGATCACTATGTGAAGGTGTGCAATCAATACTTTTTTTTCGAAATGGCCGCCATTTTCAAGATGGCTGCCAGGGGCGACATCTGCTATTGCTCGCAATTGCAATTCTAGTTATTATTATTATTCTTTCTTTCCAATGATTTTTGTCCGGCTTAGTTCTCGGAGATGCCTGGATAGAATTGAATGAAACTTGGCAGAAAGTAAGATCACTATGTGAAGGTGTGCAATCAATACTTTTTTTTTCGAAATGGCCGCCATTTTCAAGATGGCCGCCATTCAAAGATCGGTACCCTCCGAAAATTTAAAACGTTTATATCTCAAAAACTGTACCATAGAATTTCATTAAACTTCGTATGTTTGTAAAGTACAATTAGAAGAACAAACTGATGAAAAAAAATGGCGATCGGTTGGAGACGTTTGGCGGCCATTTTGAAAAATGATGTTAAAATGGCGAAAAACTTAACATGGATAGAATTGAATGAAACTTGGCAGAAAGTAAGATCACTATGTGAAGGTGTGCAATCAGTACTTTTTTTTTCAAAATGGCCGCCATTTTCAAGATGGCCGCCATTCATAGATCGGTAATTTAACACGTTTATATCTCAAAAACTGTACCATAGAATTTCATTAAACTTCGTATGTTTGTAAAGTACAATTAGAAGAACAAACTGATGAAAAAAAATGGCGATCGGTTGGAGACGTTTGGCGGCCATTTTGAAAAATGATGTTAAAATGGCGAAAAACTTAACATGGATAGAATTGAATGAAACTTGGCAGAAAGTAAGATCACTATGTGAAGGTGTGCAATCAATACTTTTTTTTTCGAAATGGCCGCCATTTTCTAGATGGCTGCCAGGGGCGACATCTGCTATTGCTCGCAATTGCAATTCTAGTTATTATTATTCTTTCTTTCCAATGATTTTTGTCCGGCTTAGTTCTCGGAGATGCCTGGATAGAATTGAATGAAACTTGGCAGAAAGTAAGATCACTATGTGAAGGTGTGCAATCAATACTTTTTTTTTCGAAATGGCCGCCATTTTCAAGATGGCTGCCAGGGGCGACATCTGCTATTGCTCGCAATTGCAATTCTAGTTATTATTATGTCGCCCCGAACGTAGTCACGGGACGACATATTGTTATTCTTCCGTTTCTTTGTTATTATTATTCTTTCTTTCTTTCCAATGATTTTTGTCCGGCTTAGTTCTCGGAGATGCCTGGATAGAATTGAATGAAACTTGGCAGAAAGTAAGATCACTATGTGAAGGTGTGCAATCAGTACTTTTTTTTTCAAAATGGCCGCCATTTTCAAGATGGCCGCCATTCATAGATCGGTAATTTAACACGTTTATATCTCAAAAACTGTACCATAGAATTTCATTAAACTTCGTATGTTTGTAAAGTACAATTAGAAGAACAAACTGATGAAAAAAAATGGCGATCGGTTGGAGACGTTTGGCGGCCATTTTGAAAAATGATGTTAAAATGGCGAAAAACTTAACATGGATAGAATTGAATGAAACTTGGCAGAAAGTAAGATCACTATGTGAAGGTGTGCAATCGAAACTTTTTTTTTCAAAATGGCCGCCATTTTCAAGATGGCTGCCAGGGGCGACATCTGCTATTGCTCGCAATTGCAATTCTAGTTATTATTATTCTTTCTTTCCAATGATTTTTGTCCGGCTTAGTTCTCGGAGATGCCGTGATAGAATTGAATGAAACTTGGCAGAAAGTTAGATCACTATGTGAAGGTGTGCAATCGAAACTTTTTTTTTCAAAATGGCCGCCATTTTCAAGATGGCTGCCAGGGGCGACATCTGCTATTGCTCACAATTGCAATTCTAGTTATTATTATTCTTTCTTTCCAATGATTTTTGTCCGGCTTAGTTCTCGGAGATGCCTGGATAGAATTCAATGAAACTTGGCAGAAAGTAAGATCACTATGTGAAGATGTGCAATCAATACTTTTTTTTTCGAAATGTCCCCCATTTTCAAGATGGCTGCCAGGGGCGACATCTGCTATTGCTCGCAATTGCAATTCTAGTTCTTCTTCCTCTTCTAATCAAATTTTTTGTCCGGAACATAACTTTTTTGTTTTTTGAGCTAGCCTCATGATATTTGGAAGGTATATGCATCAGGTCAAGGTGGAGTGCAGAGTACCACATTTGGGTCCCTGGGGGTCAGTCCCCACCCCCTAGCCTGTAAAATGTAGGCTAAAATAACAAAATACTTAATATTTTGAAAACCATTGTGATCCCCACCCTATAACCATATATATTATTACTCCTTATGATAAGACAAATCATTTGGTACCATAGGGGGGTCTGAGGGGGGTCATGCCCCACCCCCTCAAATGATAAAATACTAAATATTCTGAAAACCATTGAGATCCCCACCCTATAACCATATATATTATTACTCCTTATGATAAGACGAATCATTTGGTACCATAGTGGGGTCTGAGGGGGGTCATGCCCCACCCCCTCAAATGATAAAATACTAAATATTCTGAAAACCATTGAGATCCCCACCCTATAACCATATATATTATTACTCCTTATGATAAGACGAATCATTTGGTACCATAGGGGGGTCTGAGGGGGGTCATGCCCCACCCCTTCAAATGATAAAATACTAAATATTCTGAAAACCATTGAGATCCCCAACCAATAACCATATATATTATTACTCTTTATGATAAGACGAATCATTTGGTACCATAGGGGGTCTGAGGGGGGGTCATGCCCCACCCCCTCAAATGACAAAATACTTATTATTCTGAAAACCATTGAGATCCCCACCCTATATCCATATATATTATTACTCCTTATGATAAGACGAATCATTTGGTACCATAGGGGGTCGGGGGGTGTCATGCCCCACCCCCTTAAATGGCAAAATACTTATTATTCTGAAAACCATTGAGATCCCCACCCTATAACCATATATATTATTACTCCTTATGATAAGACGAATCATTTGGTACCATAGGGGGTCTGAGGGGGGGGGGGGGGGGGTCATGCCCCACCCCCTTAAATGATAAAATACTTAATATTTTGAAAACCATTGTGATCCCCACCCTATAACCATATATATTATTACTCCTTATGATAAGACAAATCATTTGGTACCATAGGTGGGTCTGAGGGGGGTCATGCCCCACTCCCTCAAATGATAAAATACTAAATATTCTGAAAACCATTGAGATCCCCACCCTATAACCATATATATTATTACTCCTTATGATAAGACGAATCATTTGGTACCATAGGGGGTCTGAGGGGGGGTCATGCCCCACCCCCTCAAATGACAAAATACTTATTATTCTGAAAACCATTGAGATCCCCACCCTATATCCATATATATTATTACTCCTTATGATAAGACGAATCATTTGGTACCATAGGGGGTCGGGGGGTGTCATGCCCCACCCCCTTAAATGGCAAAATACTTATTATTCTGAAAACCATTGAGATCCCCACCCTATAACCATATATATTATTACTCCTTATGATAAGACAAATCATTTGGTACCATAGGTGGGTCTGAGGGGGGTCATGCCCCACTCCCTCAAATGATAAAATACTAAATATTCTGAAAACCATTGAGATCCCCACCCTATAACCATATATATTATTACTCCTTATGATAAGACGAATCATTTGGTACCATAGTGGGGTCTGAGGGGGGTCATGCCCCACCCCCTCAAACGATAAAATACTAAATATTCTGAAAACCATTGAGATCCCAATAGTGTTCTTCTTCCTCTTCTAATCAAATTTTTTGTCTGGAACATAACTTTTTTGTTTCTTGAGCTAGCCTCATGATATTTGGAAGGTATATGCATCAGGTCAAGGCGGTGTGCAGAGTACCACATTTGGGTCCCTGGGGGTCAGTCCCCACCCCCTAGCCTACATTATCTTGGAAAGGGTTGAAATCCCCACCCTTAAACCATATATTTTATTATTCATGATAACAAGACAAGTTGAATGCAGTATACATCTGAGCCCCGGGGGTCATCCCCTACCCCTCAAGACCAGAAACCATAATTTATCTTAAAAATGGTTGAAATCCCCACCCCTAAACCATATATTGTACTACTCATGGTTACAAGACGAGTTGAATGCAATATGCATCTTAGCCCTTGGGGTCATCCCCACCCCCTCAAAATCAGAAACCTTATTTTATCTTAAAAATGGTTGGAATCCCCACCCCTAAACCATATATTGTACTGCTCATGGTTACAAGACGAGTTGTATGCAATATACATCTTAGCCTTGGGGGTCATCCCCACCCCCACAAAATCAGAAACCTTATTTTATCTTAAAAATGGTTGGAATCCCCACCCCTAAACCATATATTGTACTATTCATGGTTACAAGACGAGTTGAATGCAATATACATCTTAGCCCTGGGGGTCATCCCCACCCCCCTCAAAATCAGAAACCTTATTTTATCTTAAAAATGGTTGGAATCCCCACCCCTAAACCATATATTGTACTACTCATGGTTACAAGACGAGTTGAATGTACTATACATCTTAGCCCTGGGGATCATCCCCACCCCCTCAAAATCAGAAACCTTATTTTATCTTAAAAATGGTTGGAATCCCCACCCCTAAACCATATATTGTACTACTCATGGTTACAAGACGAGTTGAATGCAATATACATCTTAGCCCTGGGGGTCATCCCCACCCCCCTCAAAATCAGAAACCTTATTTTATCTTAAAAATGGTTGGAATCCCCACCCCTAAACCATATATTGTACTACTCATGGTTACAAGACAAGTTGAATGTGCTATACATCTTAGCCCTGGGGATCATCCCCACCCCCTCAAAATCAGAAACCTTATTTTATCTTAAAAATGGTTGGAATCCCCACCCCTAAACCATATATTGTACTACTCATGGTTACAAGACCAGTTGTATGCAATATACATCTTAGCCTTTGGGGTCATCCCCACCCCCACAAAATCAGAAACCTTATTTTATCTTAAAAATGGTTGGAATCCCCACCCCTAAACCATATATTGTACTACTCATGGTTACAAGACGAGTTGAATGCAATATACATCTTAGCCCCAGGGGTCATCCCCACCCGTCATGACCAGAAACCTTTATCTTAAAAATGGTTGAGATCCCCTCCACAAAAGTGTATATTTCCTTATTCACAATGAAAAGACAAGTTGAATGCAATATGTCTTGGCCCCAGGGGGTCATCCCACCCCCTCAAGACCAGAAACCTTAATTTATCTTAAAAATGGTTCAGATCCCTTCCCCAAAACTATATATTACCTTATTCATTCCTTGTTGAAGCATATATCTGTAGGTAACTACATGTATTATGTACCATAGCTCTTAATTTGCCACCTTGATGATCCCTAAAAAATGTTAAAAAAACTATGGGTATGGAAGGGGAGACATCAGTTTTAGCGTGCTAAAACAGTCCAGCATGCTGGACTCCTGTGACAACAGTACCTCTAGTTTTTCTATAAGGATTTAATTTAATTCCGTATGCCGACATTTTTAAAAGATTAAATTTAGGTTTAATGTTAATGTTATAAAAATAATTCAATTACCGTTGATACTTGAGTATTGATACATCCGATATTTGTACTCTTACTAATAAAACTTATCCTATCTCCAGCCTCAAATTTTAAAGGTATAACAAAGTTAACATAATTAGAAAAAGAATTATCCAAATTTATTTCATAATTATTTTTAGTATCGGAAGTAAGTTGAACTATGACATATACATCATCTTTGTTTGTTTTTAAACTTGTTAAACTAATACCTAATATCTGACCTGGAAAGTTCATTACATAATCACCGCCGCCATTACCAAAATAAAACACTTGACCATTCTGCACTGGACCACTAATTCCGGCAAATATACTTATTATTTTTCTGTCTGGTATATTTTTAATATTATTAACCATATTTTCAATATTTAAAATTTTGAGATCTAGGGTATTGACACTTCTGTATAAATATTTATCCTTTGTATCCATTGTTAGAAGCTCACTCTTCATATTTAATATTTCCTTTTCTATTTTCGATGTATCTACGTGTTTTTTCTTGACACCAAGTATACTCATTTTATTAAATAAATTATATAATTTCTAAAACACAATTAATTGGTAAATGATTAATTATCTTGTTATTATTTTCATCTCTAATTTCTAATTTCAATTCTGTTATAACATCATTTACCAAACACTTATATTCCGGATGCTCAAATCTTACTGTTATATTATCTCCAAACTCTTTATTCTTAACCGGAATAACAGCCAACAAGGTACTCGGCATGCCATCAAGATAATTATAAGAAGTGCTAACAATGATTTATGGATAGCAAAATCTACAAATTTGTTTCCATAATGTAATTTATCAGGTTCGAATATACGTTTATTATTAAATCCTAACATATTTCTCAAATCTTTATTTAACTCAGTAGGAGTGTTTAATAAAGCAATACCATTTGCTTCATTTACGGATAATACAATATTTTCTTTTCGAAATTCATCCGCTATTTGTTAGAAACTATAATAACCATCCATAATCCTTCGAGTTCTATCTCCGGTCTTTCTTGTAAACCCATTATAAACGTTATACCAACCTACACTGTATCTTATAAATTTCAAACCAATACGTTTATTTCCATTTATGTTATTAATGTATTGTTGTAAGTTTATTGTCTTATCAATATTTGAAATAGTATGATACATTTTTATATTAAAAAAATGATAACAAAAGAATTTAAATATAATCCTAATGCATCATATAACCCTGGTATTAAATATTCTAAAAAAGATATAAATCTTGTTAATCAAATAATATTTGTAAATCAAAAAGAAAACTTCAAAACAGCTTTCCCTGATTTATTTCAAAACTATCAAAACCCATCATTACACACCAACGAACCATGGAATACATGGATTCATTCTTCATTTGATTGGTGGCAATGTCAGTTAAACTTTGCAGTTTGGTGTGCAAGTACAGGATGTGGTGTTTCCTACAATGACCATATACAAAATACTTCTAACCTCACAAAATCGGTTTATATGTTTCATTTATATTATTGCATTGCCAGAATTTTAAAAGAACTTAAATCACCTTTACCAACAAATTCTTCTTTCTGTTATTACAAAAACCCATATGACAAAGCTGCATATCAAAAATTATGTGATGAATTCAATGTTTCTCCAAATACAGATTGGAGACAAAAACTAGAATCATCATCTCAAGGATTAGGAAATTTTGAACAATATTATAAACCAAGTAATGAATATAGATATAATCATTCAGGGGATGGTCCTTTCTTTAATATTCATGATACAATTTATCATACAAAAGATATAAGTATGGCTTGGACAACATTTATATTAGATAAATCAGAGGGTTTTACAAAAGCAGGTATTGAACGTATTAATGAAAGTATTAAAATATATGTATGGGCTTTATTAGGGGCACAATCTCAAACAAGGGTAGAAATATTAAAAGTAGGAACAGGATTTGATGCACAAAAACAATTCTTAGCAAATGTACAAGATGCTATTAATAATCCTATCGATTTGCCAACACAAATATCAAAATATCAAAATGTTTTAAAATACGCAAGAAGTAAAGTTGATTATGCTTATGGACTTGGTTTATATATGTCTCCCAGTGATATGGTATTAAAATTTGGCACCATTGTTGGTTATAATAACAAAATTGTAATTGCAACAAAAAATCAAACAGTTGGTTTCAATAACGATGTAAATGTTTCACAAATATTACCAGAACCAGTTAAATCAAAAACAAATAAATCAGAACCAGAACAAATAGAACCAGTCCAAAAATATGAAAATAATACACATGAAGATAACAAAAAAGCAATAATAGTTGGAAGTATTGTATTAGGTATTGCAGCCATTATTATTTATGAGATTTATTAATATATTCCCTGGCAGCAGAATATAATAAACCAACAACCAAAATAAGCAAAGCCCATAAATTATTTCCAAACCAATTAATAATATTTCCAGTTGTAGATAATAACCAAGACACAATAGAACCAATAATACCTGGTAATGCAACTGCTAATTTTCCTGCAAGAAAAGATAATAGTTTTCCAAGATTTTTTAATTGTTTTTTTATCCAGTCTTGTAAACCACCTTTTGATGGTGTTGGAGGAGGAGGTGAATAAGAAGTAGATCCACCAGTAAATGTCTCAACAATAACACCAATAATCATTCCAAAAGCAGTTAAAATACTAGCTATTGTAATTCCTTGTTCTCTAAATAATGTTTTAATTCTTTCACCTAATGTTGTATCTTCGTTTAATATTTTATATATTGTCTCTTTAATTCTATTTACCTGACTACGTAGTTTTTCTTTATTAATATTAATTACTTCTAGTCTTGCACTTCTCTCTAATTCTAAATCTCTTATTCTACTTTTTATTCTATTTATTTGAAATTCATCATTGTCTTTTTTAGCTTTTTCTAATTTGATATTTTCTTTTGTTATTTCTTTATTTGTTTCATTCAGTTTTGCTAATTCATTTGAAATCTCTTCTTTTACTGATGTCATTGCATTGATTATACCATCCATCTCTCTTTTTGTTATAACTGTTTGTGTTTCTTTATTTATTTGCTCACTAAATGAAGTTTCTATTTCTTTTACAAATGTTTCTGTATTACTTGCTGTTTCTAATAATTCTTGTCCTTCTTGTTGTGTGGATATTTCTTGTAATGGAATTTCTATATTATTAAGTTCAAAAATTGGTCCTTCATTTAACATTCTCTGAAACTCTGTTCTACCTTCTCTTATTCTTGTAGCAGATGGTTCAAAATCATCCACACCTAAAACATATCTAACAAAATTAACCCCATATTTTCTTTGAAGAGTGTTAAATGATAAAAATGTTACTATTGAATCCAGTCTGTTAGAACGGTAATATGTTAATTCAACTTTATTACCTAATTCATCTTTTACATACAACATTGGTCTTCCATAATTATCTTCCCCGATAAAAAAATCTTTTTTATTACGTATAGTTTCATTATTTCTTAAATAAAATCTTTTTATCATTTTTTTGATAATTTCTTTTGCATGAATTTTAAAATCATCTTCTGATAAATCTTTTAATACTAAAAATTCATTATTTATAGATTCTTGAAACTCTTCATCATCTTTAAAAGACGTTTCTTCTTCTTCATCATAATCATCATTATCAAATACAGGATTATCAAACTCAATACCTCCTTCAGCCATTTTTTTAAAAAGGATTTAATTTATATTTTGGTGGAGGATCATTAAATATTTGAATTTTGTTAAAGAAAATTATATATTTTCCTTTTTTTTTTTTAATTCTTTTTTTACTCTAGCTTCTGTGTCTTCTATTAATTTTTTTCTTTCATTATCATCCATTCTTGTTTGTGTTTGTTTTTTACGTATGTTTTCTTTCATTTTATTATATTTTTCCAATTCATCCAAAACTGATTTAAATTCATTCTCACTTATCTGTCCATCAGTTAAAGATTTTGATATTAAATCTTTTATACTATTTAATTTACATTCTGCCATTGTTTTAATTTCGTAATGTTTTTTTGATTTTGTTGTTAACTTTCGTCTAACCAATTTAATTAAACCTCCTAAACTACCACATACAACAGCTGTAATTTGTAAAGGAAGTAAGACAGGAATAGCTATTCCTATACCTGCTAAAACAACAGATGCTGAAATTAGACTTGTATCGACACCATCAGTAACATTAACTCCACGATTGTATTTTTTATATAACGATTTGCGAGTATCTCTTTCTTTAATCAATGTTTTTTCTATTTCCGTTATTTTTTGTAGTCTATAATTTTGACCGTCTTCTACGGGTAACGGTGGATATAAATCAGGAGCTGTAGGTTGTTTCATTTTTAAAAGATAAAAATTGACATATTTTTTTCATTTTTATTATTTCTTAACAGGGAGAAATTTTTTTTTTTTTCTTTTACACAGAATTTTTTTTTGCAGTACTCCCGGCCTTTTTAGCTCACCTGACCCGAAGGGTCATGTGAGCTATTGCTATCACTTGGCGTCCGTCGTCCGTCCGTCGTCCGTTAACTTTTTCAAACGTTAACTCCTCCAACACCATAAGTCCAACTGCAACCAAACTTGGTACAGTTATTAATTGGTATGGGTGCTACAAATCTATTGTTTGGATTTTTGATTCGTAAAAAAACATGGCCGCCATGGCTAAAAATAGAATATAGGGGTAAATTGCAGTTTTTTGCAAATAACTCAAAAACCATTACAGATATCAAAATTCTGGCATAGGGTAAAAGTGTTCAGCACCTCAAAATCTACCTGCCCTGAAATTTTGAAGAAGATCCAATGACCCATGTAGGAGTTATTGCCCTTTTTCTGCATTTTTCCCAAATTTTGCACTTATTAAGCTCAATATCTTGGATACTATAAAGGAAATTTGAAAAATTTAAATTTCATATTGTTAGGCACATTAAGATCTACAAAATTTGTAACAGGATCGAAGTTGTAGGTTCGTTCCTTTTAGGAGTTATTCCCCTTAGATCGTCAAAATTGACCATTTTTGCAGTCTTTATTCATTGTAATAAAATCGTTAACTCCTCTTACACCATAAGTTTAATTGCAACCAAACTTAGTGTAGTTGTTCCTTGGCATGAGTGCTACTAAACTATCGTTTGGATTTTTGATTTGTAAAAAAAATGGCTGCCATGGCTAAAAATAGAACATAGGGGTAAATTGCAGTTTTTTGCAAATAACTCAAAAATGGTGACAGATATCAAAATTCTGATGGGAAGCTAAAGTGTTCAACACCTCAAGATCTACCTGCTTTGAAATTTTGAAGAAGATGTAACCACCCATGTAGGAGTTATTGCCCTTTTTCTTGATTTTTTTTGGACATTTTTGGCTTTTTTTTATGTTATTATTTCAAAAATCTTCTCCTCTGAAACTGCTGAATGGATTTGGATAAAACTTAGCATGATTGTTCCTTAGGGTATCCTGCACAAAGTTTATGCTTCGATTTTTGATCCGTTGAAAAACATGGCCACTGTTACTAAAAATAGAACATATGGGTCAAACAACAGTTTTTCGCAAGTATCTCAAAAATCATTAGGTTATGGTAAATTCTGGCAGGTTGAAAGTGTTCAGCATGATGAGAGCTACCGGTGTGCTTATTTTCGTGAAAATCTGTCAACTGATGTTAGAGTTATTGCCCTTTTTTGACATTTTTTGCTTTTTTTTATGTTATTATTTCAAAAATCTTCTCCTCTGAAACTACTGAATGGATTTGGATAAAACGTAGCATGATTGTTCCTTAGGGTATCCTGCACAAAGCTTATGCTTCGATTTTTGATCCGTCGAAAAACATGGCCACTGTTACTAAAAATAGAACATAGGAGTCAAACAACAGTTTTTCGCAAATATCTCAAAAATCATTAGGTTACGGCAAATTCTGGCAGGTTGAAAGTGTTCAGCATGATGAGAGCTACCTGTGTGCTTATTTTCGTGAAAATATGTCAACTGATGTTAGAGTTATTGCCCTTTTTGACATTTTTGGCTTTTTTTTATGTTATTATTTCAAAAATCTTCTTCTCTGAAACTACTATTCAAAATCAAATGAAACTTGGTAAGATTGTTCCTTAGGGTATCCTGCAAAAAGTGAATGCTTGGATTTTTGATTGGTCGAAAAACATGTCCACCCTTACTAAAAATAGAACATAGGGGTCAAAATGCTGTTTTTTGCTATTTTTTCCTGAATTATAGAAATAAAATGAAGATGAAAGCTACTTTCAAGGCAAACATGGTATCCCGAGTTGAATGGTGATGATGAAAGTTTGTTTTGGACGGCCATTTTCCCGCCATTTTTTACACTTGCTCGGATTTCAACAATATTTGGTTTTTAAAGTAAACATGGTATCCTTAGTGAATGGTGATGATGAGAATGTTGTATAACAATGATTAAACTTCATAATATGTGAGCTTTTAATATGCTATCACTTGGTGTCTGTCATCATCGTTGTTAACAAATTTTCAAACATCTTCTCCTCTGAAACTACTGGGGTATTTGGATGAAACTTAGCATGATTGTTCCTGCAATATTTCCTTTTCAAGTACAATAAAAAGCCTTAACCCACAATTTTTATATAACTTCTTTCAAACATTTTAAAAACGAAGACAACATATAGACCAAAAGATTTATACTTGTATTTGAAGATGAATTAAAGCTTGTATTTTGTATTGTGAGTCATCAGATTGACCATGACTGTATCTTAATCAAGCGTAGGGAGAACTCATGCCCATTTCTTTCCAGAGGTTCTTGAAAGGCTTTTAAAGGTATTTTCAGCATTTTACGTGACCTTTAATACTCAGTTTAATTTACAACAAACATTAATATATTAATTTAGTTTATAGTGCATTGTTTGCCAGGTGAGCGATTCAGGCTCTTGAGAGCCTCTTGTTTTTTATGTTTTTGGGTAAGGAAATTTTAGTGTTTTTTTGAATGTTTTTTGTTTTTTTATAAAAATATATGGCATTTTTACTTGAAATGGAGTATTTTTTTGGGGTCAATTTTTTTTTTTTTTTTTAGGGGGGGGGGGGGTCAAGGTGTGTGATATTGTGTGATGGTCTTCTTTCAGAATTATGTCAAATGACTTGGACTGGCAACTAAGATGGCTACCACAGCCAAACTTAATCTAACATAGGACCCTAGGGAGAATTCATTTTATTTAAAAATCTTCTTGTCTGAAACTACTTGACCAATTGGAACCAGACTTGGCAGCAGTGGTCCTTAGATTGTTGTTTTTCAGAATTATTTCTGATGACCCCGACTGCCACCACAACCATACTTAGTTTAACATAGAACCCCATGGGAAAACTAGCCACATTGACTGCTACACTTAAACTTTAGTCCTGCTCAAGGTTGACACAATAAATCCAGGTGAGAAATGCAGGCTCTTTAGAGCCTCTAGTCAAAGATCTACTGAACCATTTTCAGTCAAACTTAAGTGGAATGATCCTTAGGGTATCTAGTATGAAGTATGTGTTTTATTTTCTAATGTGTCAAGAAACATGTCTGCCATGGCTAAAAATAGAACATAGGGGGTAAAATGAAGCTTTTGGCTTATGTCTCCAAAACTAAAGCATTTAGAGCAAAGTGGGGTAAAAATGTTCATCAGGTCAAGATCGACCTGCCATGAAATTTTCAGGCGAATCGGTCTACCCTTTGTTGGTTTATTACCCCTGAATTGTTAATTTTAAGGAAATTTTGCAGTTTTAGGTTATTATCTTGACTGGCCTTTGACCTCGATGCCATTTTGAAGGTTATCAATCAGTTTATATCATGGAAAAAAGTTCACTTCCGTTGAGGTTTTTAAATTTTAATTTTTGAAGGGCCAGAACTCTTTTAATATATTAAATCAAATCTAAAACTGTGAATAGTTTGGAGATGTGCCAAGACCCTCTCTACCTACTGGTACCCATTTTATATCTGTAAGAACAATGCTTTTCTAATTATACAATTTTTTTTTTTACATTTACTGGTGTTTGAACTCTATAATTTTAAGAGATACAGCCAAAAGTTGAGGTTATTCTGGAGGTACTACTAACTATCAAAATGTTATATCAAACACAAATATGAGATATTTTCATTTTTGTTCCTACGAAAATGGATAATAACATATTTTTAATGGTTTCTATTAAAAAATAATGCATTTTTGAAAAAATTCCATGTACATGACTTGTACATGTATAACACTTCAAGTATCAAAAAAGTCATTTTCTAGAACATGACCTTAACCTTTGACCTTGACACCATTTTGAGGGTCACTTGTCCCTGATGTCAAAACAAAAGACCCCATGCCTCTATCTTGTACATGTATATCAGATTTAAAAGTTCTTATTAAAGAAATATGTGTAATCTCACTTGATTATTAAGGTTTTCACTTTACTTAGGAAAAACCTTATATTTCTTATGATTATTTTTAAGGTCTTTTCTTTATATAGAAATTTCAAAATGATTCTCTCTAATTTGTTTCTAAACATATCACAATGAGCATAGGTATGAAGGATCGTTCAGACATTGTTTATTTAAATTTCACCCTTACAAGGGTTTCTATGTATCATGTAAGAGTTATCTCCCCTGTTATGCTTATGCTTATACTTGTTATCACTCAGAAACCGTAAGAGATATCAACCTGAAACTCTTTGCAATGTCTTCAGTTCACCTGTTTGCAACTTTGTTACATTTGTCCAGAAAGGATCTGACAACATTTCATGGAAGTTATTTCCCTTTAAGCGACTTTCACTTTTGGTGTATCATACAACTTGTAAGTTCGAGTTTTTTGAAACAAGTTTTATTTAGTTTTTGTTTTGTTTAAGATTAAAAATATGACAGAAAACAACTTTTTTTTAAATCTCTCATGCTATTACTTCCATATTAATTTGACAGTTTTCTCTTTAGGATATAATTTTTGCTTGTTACAATTGTAACTGTTTGTCATATTTTCAGATATGGAAGATACACTGTGTCCACATTAGAAACAAAGGTACAAAATTTAGAGAAAGAAAATGGGAGACTTAATAAAGCAATGGAGAAAAGTGACAAATATATTGAGGATTTAGAAAGAGAACTGGAAATTTGTAAAGGAAAGGGTATGCACAGCAGTGCTTCACAGCGAAATTATAAAGCAAGTCATGATGAAATAAAGTTAGAAACATCAAGGGAAAATGACAACCCTTCAAAGAGGCAACTGTTCACAGATTCCAGTAAAGATTTAGTCCACGGTGAGTCTTACAGGCATGCATTGGATGATGAATATCTTAAGTTATATAAATCCACAAAATTAAAACTTAAAAACAAAGATTGTGATATCGATGATAATGATTATCTTAGTTCCTACCAGTCAAAAAGTTACACCAATAGTAAAACAAATGGAAAGTCAGGAAAGCGAGTGACATTTGATTTACCGTCAGATAAAAATGTTACAACATCATTTGACCTAGAAATGCCTAGCCCTATGAAGCAAAATGCATCAATCTCCGTTTCATCTCCAGTGAAAGGTGTCCTAAAAAATGGAAAGAAATCTGGGAGTACATGTGATTCATTGGATCTTTCAAAACCGAGTCTAGATGATGGGAAAAATTATAGATCTTCTTCTAGAGATGACATCGACATTTACATTCCTAAATCGAAAACAGATATGGGAATGAAAGAAGATGCATTGAAACAGTCATTTAAATCACAAAATCATGGTTCCTTGAATGACAGCTTCTCTTTGGAAAACCCTCGTCAATCATGGAGAACTAATAAAGAGTTTGATGATACACAACAAATACAGAGGGAACTTGATGATTTAGACATATCTTTAACACCAGACTTTACAGACTGTATGAAACTGCTTAACAGAGCTGAAAAAAAAGTACATGACATGAACGAGGATTCTTCAATGGATTTATCAGCAAATCTTAATGGTGACGATTTTATGGGTGATTACAAGACAAAGCATTTACCACAGTATAGGTCAAAAGATAGACGGTTTGTTGAATATAAAACAAATGAACTTCCAGAATACAGATCAAAAGCTAGATTATTAGATGATATTTCATCAACAAGGTCATATGTTCCAGAAAGCAACAACACATCACTGTACTATTCTACTGACATTCCAGCCTGTAATGGTGACCTTTACCAACAATCTAGTATTCCATCCTACAATGCTGTTTACCAAACTACTAGTACAGATTGCAATCAACCAGGTTCCTTGCCCTCAGACCAAAGGTACAATCTGTCCACAGACATTGGACAATATGAACAAAAATCATCATTGGATGCCTACAAGTCAAATGATGATGCAAGAAAGTCATATGCTAGTGCTATAAACAAAAAATATCCAAGTTCTCTGAGATTTGGAAGAAGTCCATCCTTAGATAATTTATTCACATCGAAGCCCGCACAAAATTCTTGGAGTCGTTTTGCTACTGCAGAGGACATTCCTGGTGATTACAAATTACGAGGGGACCATAAAGTATGCAGTTCCTTGCCAGACTATAGCACTGCTAAAGTTGAAGATGATCGACTTGGTAAGGATTATATGGCATCACTACATCCTAGACCTATCAGGGCAAGGTCATATTCAGATATTGGTACATCGGTCTCATCTTTACCAAGAGGTAAAACTGGTTTTGTATCTAACAATGAGTCGAGCACTAACCAAACAAATAATGTGCCCAGTATTCCTGTGTCTAGTGCACTGTATAGTGTTGATTGTATATCAACCAAGCCACCTTTATATACCTCGAACAGTCAGCAGATTGTTGGTGGACCTATTAAAGCACATGTACAACAAACATTTGCGTACACTGATGTTGATTTGGGTGTTAACCCAAGAAATAGAGCTCAGGTGGATGGTTTGAGAACAAGATCATCTAGTTTAGACATTCCTTTAACAGATATTTCCAAGTATAGTTCTATCAAGTCTAACCCCGAATATGCTGTCTCATTTTCAGGTCCCAAAGTGTCACATGATGGATATACCAGGACTTGGTACAGTTCGACTTATATGCCATCCTCATCTACAACAACATCAGCCCTAAAGCCAATACAAGAATCAGCCTATAGTTATGTGTCCAATAATTCCAGTCTTGGTAATGGAACAGATTCCTACCTACCTGAGCCAAAGAAAAGACTGTTTGACTCTTGTGATGACCTAGAAATGTCTTTAAGTCCTATCAAAGCTACATGTAAAAAATAATGGAAAGGGTTTAAAATGTGCTATTGTATGCATTTTACATACATTCCACATCATACTGCAGGGATATATAGATCTGTATTATTGTAATTATTATTTATTGTATTCTTTATTTTTTTTTTAAAATAACATTTTATTCTTTAGAAGGTTTAAAGAAAAAATTTGGATAGATTATATTTTTTATTTTATTATAGTATTCACTGTTTAAGCATGGCATTGTACATCGGTGTCTGCATCTGTTCCACTCATTTACTTTTGTTTTATCGAACACATCCTTATGATATTTTACAATGGTCCTTTAAATAAGAAATACAAATTGGGATTGATTTGGGGAAATCTGGCCCCTCTCATTTTATTAGGGCCCCGCCATATAGTAATCAATCTTGTCTATCCGTCTGTCCATCCTTCTGTCCGTCAGCATTTCCTTTCTCATAAGATAATTTAAGATTGCCTTCACGGATTTTTATGATTTTTATACACAATATTGGACTTGACCAAAGGTCCCTTTCGGTTTGGAGGAAAATCTAAAAGTTTTGGGAAAAACTTAGTTTTTATATGAAAAAATGTATATTTTGAGAATTAAATTTTTATCTGATTTTGATGATTTTTTTTAAATGGTTCGTCATAAGAAATACGATAAAAATTAATGGTGCATTTTTGTGTTACTTTTGTCCTTAGAGATTTTAATTTTGCAGGACACCTAAAATTTATATTTTTTATCCGTCCGTATGTATGTCCGGCTTTGTTTAGTTTTTGTGTTTAGGTCCATTTCTCAGAAACCCATTGAGATATATTTCAATGATATTACACCACTACAATCCCCTCATAAAAATGAACACAGACAGGGCTCGGCCTGGAAGACACTGACAGGGAGAAGTGACTTCTCCTTCTGAGGCTGACAAGGAGAAATGGAGAGAGACGGGGAGAAGTCATTATGCGACATTCCAAAGTACCAATCGGCAATATGATTATGTTTTTGTTTAAAGAGCTAGTCTTATTCTAATGTTTTTAATGGGTTTTTTTCAAAGAAATTCAGATTTATTCTTCGATTTACAGTTCAACTGGGTTAAGGCAAATTGAAATTGCATGCCTTCTAAATCAGTCTACAAAAATGTGTATGACAGAGTCAACATAAAGAAGATCATAAAATCTAATCATTACTTCATTCACAGTATCTTTCTTATGGTTTTTCTCATTGTCACTGCGGTCTGGGTCGTCTAAATTATTGTATTCTGGTCCGACTTACTGTGGTCAGAGTTGTCAGCGGGCAGAGTTTACCAATATTTTTCTTATTGGATTATTTTACTTTGTTTATTGATTGAAATCATTTGAGCAACATTTGGGTCACTTTGACCTACATTTAATGCATGAGTGCCTAATTCCTATAAGATTTTTGCCTTTAATTATATATCATAGAAATCCATGGTGTTATATCAATGATACTTCATCACTGCAATTGTCTTACATTATGTAATGTATTTCTCCAACAGTTGGGTCATTATGACCCACATGTCGAGCATGAGTGACTCTGTTAAGTTTATGCGTTTAGGTCAGAAACCTATTGAGAAATATCACTTATATTATACCTGTGCATTCATCAAATATAGTACAACCAAATCGGCAACATTTTAATCACCACGACCATAATTAAAGCTTGAGTGACTTTGGTAAAATTTTTGCAGTTAGGTATATTTTCAAAGAACCTATGGTAGTATATTGATGGTACAGTTGATTCTCGTTGTCTTGAAATCGCTTGAGTAAAAATTTTGGTTATGTCAAACTTTTTTTCTGGTCCCGAGCAGCCGACAGTATAAGTTATATATTTTAATTTCTTTTATCTAAAAATTCGATGAGTCGAAATTTCGGTTGTGTCGAAGTGATATTATGTACAAAGAAAATATAATTATTGCAAAATAAACTCGTTATGTCGAATTTATTAATCATCTGTACAGATGAACCAAATTTTTACACCTGTCAACAGTATGTAGGAAATCGATAACGGAAATGTCATATCATGTTGATTATGTTTTGATAACAATCTTGTTAGACTTCAGTGTTTTTACAATTAAACAATATTGTGGATTTTATGATAAGAATAAATTCTACATCAATAAATCGAAGATTTCTTACAGTACGTGACCATCCTATATCCTATTTATTCACACTTTTCGGATTATGTTAATAAGTCATGACTTGCAGAGAAAAAAAATTATAACATCAATATTGGTCAGTATGAAAGAATTATCAATTTGTGATTTGAAACAATAAGAATTTATGAGACAATCAGCATTAATCAAAATCATTTGATTATGCAAATCTGATGACCCATGCTGATAACGGCTTGTCCACTATTGTAACGTCAGTGAAGATTAAAAAATTCTAATTTAACATTTTGAGCAAGTTTGAGTATGTTTTGATGAAAAAGTGTATAAAATGGCTCTGCATAATTGGCAATTACGCCTTTTCACAATGCCTTGTGATAAACCTTCTGCACATGGATCTGATGAAGGACCTGGGCCTGGTAAAATTGAACAGTTGCAGACAAACACGTGTATCAAACAATAAATCAACAAACAAGTAAAAACGAATAGTGAATGCGTGGAAAGGAATATAGAAGTCATTTAACATTAATTTCCCTTGTCCAAAACTTGAGAATTTCCAGCTGCTTTTTAGTCGAACTTTGGTTATCTCAAACCCAATCCCATGGTCCCTTGCACTTCGAGATAATGAGATTCAACTGTATTTCCCAACTCAGCAACATTGGGGTCACCATGACCTACATTTTATGCATGAGTGACTTTGATTAAATTTTTGCATTTTAGTATATTATTAAAGAACTTATGGTAATTTCACAATTACAGTCATCATATATAGTACAACACAGCTCAGTTAAATTTGAGTCACCATGACCTACATTTTTATTGTAGAGTGAATTTGATTAAATGTTTGTACTCTAATTTATTTATAAAAACATGTGATTATATATCGGTGATATTTTATAATTACAATCATGTTTATTTCAACACAAATGTCCAACATACAAGTCCACATGACCTACATATATGATGTTTCATTGACTCCATTAGATTTTAGCGTTAGGATCCTTATGTCAAAAATAGAATTCAATACTGTGTATTCATTATTTTTAATGGGGTAAATGTAACCAGGATATATTATGAAACTTGCCTCTATTTTAAATAATTCTCAAAATTATTCCCAATCATAAATGATATATGGGAATTCTATGTTTGGGAGGATGGGGCATCAGTGTCTTACAGACACACCATCTCTAGTTTTCTTTTAATTCATCTTGATGAGTGTTTCCAGTAGTATCAACAGATTTCTTCTATCTTTTACGGTTTTTGAGACATAAGGGTTAAAAGCCCGCCACCAAAAAAGGAATGTGCCTTAATATGTAAATTTTGTATTTTTCATCCAATTTTAATGCAGATTTTTTCTTTTAAGTCACCTTGATGAGTGCTTTCGTTTGTATGTCAACAATTTTTAGCTTTTGCCATCACTTTGCATCTGTCGTCTGTCCATCCGTTAAGTTTTCACATTTCAATCTTCTTAAATACCACTGAACCAAATGAAACCAAACTTGGCAGCAATGTTACTGGGAAGGTCCTTTACAGAATTTCTAATTTTGGTTCCGATCGAAAATTCAACATGGCTGCCAGGCCCAATAATGTGTTTTGATTGGCTGAAATTTTAAAATCTTCTTGTCATAAAGAACTAGACTAAATGAACTTCTACTTTGCAGGAATGTTCCTCTACCAAATTTGTAATATTGGTGCCGATTGGAAATCCAAGATGACTGCACCGTGGGACATAGTTAACAAACAACTTCTTCTTCGAAACCATTGGACAGATTGAATTGATAATGTGCCTGAATGATTGTATGATGATCCTGTACCAAATTTATAATTTTGCTGCCAATCTGTCATCCAAGATGACTGCCAGCAGGGGGACTTAGTTTGACATAGGACCCTGTGATACAATAATCTTGTTCAAGAGAACCACGAAATGGATTGAAACCAAACATAGCATGAATGTTCCTTTTGATGTGGTGACCAAGTGTTGTTACTTTGGTGCTGATCTTTCATCCAAGATGGCAAACAGCGGGAAACTTAGTTTAACATAGGACCATATAATACAAAAATCTTCTTCTAGAGAACCACTGAATGGATTGAAACCAAACATAGAATAAATGTTCCTTATGAGGTGCTTACCAAGTGCCATTACTTTGGTGCTGATCTGTCATCCAAAATGGCAGCCAGCGGGGGATTTAGTTTAACATAGGACCTAATGGGAAAAACATACAAACGGCTTCTTCTTGAAAATATTTAATGGATTGAAACCAAACATAGCATGGATGTTAATCTCAAGGTCCTTTACGAACAAATGGAAATATCAGGTGGGCAATACATGCTCCTGGGAGCCTCTGCTTTAGCTTACCTGACCCCTCCGTCTGTTCGTTCACATTTTACATTTTGAACTTCTAGAGAACTGTTGAATGGATTGAAACCAAACATGGCATGAATGTTCCTGATGAGATGCTGACCAAGTGTTGTTACTTTGTTGCCGAACCTTCATCCAAGATGGCCACGAGTGGGGGACTTAGTTTAACATAGGATCCTATGGGAAATACATACAGACATCGTCTAGAGAACTGCTGAATGGATTGAAACCAAACATAGCATTAATGTTCGTGAAATATCATGTTAGCAATACAGGTGCCTCTGGTTCGAAATTGAATCACACTGCCAACCAAGATCTTTTTTTTTTTTATAATCTAATCTATGAAACTGGAACTGGGTAAAACATATTTTATGAGAACAGTGGTATTTACATGTAGATGGTCCAATGTCAAAAAATGGTCTATTGCTCCAAATCACCATCAAAGTAGCCTTTTCAGTTTCTGCTTTTTGTCGAGCCTTCGACTTTTGTCGAAAAAGCGAGACATAGCGATCCTACATTCCGTCGTCGTCGTCGGCGGCGTCCACAAATATTCACCCTGTGGTTAAAGTTTTTGAAATTTTAATAACTTTCTTAAACTATCCTGGATTTCTACCAAACTTGGACAGAGGCTTGT
This sequence comes from Mytilisepta virgata, assembly GCA_028015205.1. Lineage (NCBI taxonomy): Eukaryota > Metazoa > Mollusca > Bivalvia > Mytilida > Mytilidae > Mytilisepta > Mytilisepta virgata. Next base: position 48,818,463 of record CM051520.1, read on the forward strand.
TTATGATCATAAGATAGTATCCAGAAGGAAATTTTGTAAAAAAAAAATTCCAGTTTTTCCGTATTTTACTTATAAATGGACTTAGTTTTTCTGCCAGGAAACATTACATTCACTCTGTGGTTAAAGTTTTTAAAATTTTAATAACTTTCTTAAAATATCCTGGATTTGTACCAAACTTGGACAGAAGCTTGTTTATGATCATAAGATAGTATCCAGAAGTAAATTTTGTAAAATAAAAATTCCAGTTTTTCTGTATATTACTTATAAATGGACTTAGTTTTTCTGCCAGGAAACATTACATTCATTCTGTGGTTAAAGTTTTCAAAATTTTAATAACTTTCTTAAACTATCCTGGATTTGTACCAAACTTGGACAGAAGCTTGTTTATGATCATAATATAGTATCCAGAAGTAAATTTAGTAAAAAAAAAAAAAAAATTTCCGTATTTTACTTATAAATGGACTTAGTTTTTCTGCCAGGAAACATTACATTCACTCTGTGGTTAAAGTTTTTAAAATTTTAATAACTTTCTTAAACTATCCAGGAATTTTACCAAATTTGGACAGAAGCTTGTTTATGATATAAAGATTGTATCCAGGAGAAAATTTTGTAAAATATTTATTTCTGTTTTTCAGTTTTTTACGTATAAATTTGTCTTCTTTAACATTTGTTCATTCAATAAATTTATGTTTCTACTCATTTATAAATCTATATATATATAATTGCATACTATATTAATTTTTTACAACAAAATCTTTTTTCATACATTTCAAATGTTTTATTTCATTAACTGCAAATCTATTATGTGCATTCACCTATCACACTGAAAATATAGACAACATCAAAAGTAGGCGAGACACTGGGTTCCGCGGAACCCTTACGAATTTTATGGTTGTTGATTAGCACCTTGAATCCAGGTGAGTGATACAAGCTCCTGGGAGCCTTTAATTTTCATTTCAATCAATTTATTAGCTTGTGTATGTGTAAATTAATTATTGAGGAAATAATGTAGAGTTGATTAATCTTTTTAAATCCGCTGTTAGCGAAGCGGGGGATATACAGTGATGAAGTGTTTCCGTTTGTCCTTCCGTCCGTTGGTCCCACTTATTTACTGAAACTACTGTTACACAAGTGAATGGATTTCATTGAAAATTTCACAAACTGGCATTCTGCATCACCTTTTTTATTTTTGCTCAGGGTGATTTTATGGGTTTCCAACATACAAACATGGACTTTGCCATTTCTTAATAATATGGTTATATAAGGGAGGTATGCATACTTCGTCCACAACTCCTTTGTTATTTGTTTATGCATACCCCGTCCTAAACCAGTGAGTTGATTTCTGTGAAACTTTCATGCAATCTTCAGTAAACCTTGCTATTGAGCACTACCTATATTATTTTTTATCAGAATGATTTTGGGGATTTTTTCACAGACAAACATGAACTTTGCCAGTTCTTCTTGTAATGTTAGGAAGGTAGGCATGCCCCGTCCACAAATCCTCCTAAACCACTGAATGGATTTCTGTTAAAATTCCAGGGAATCTTCAATATACATTACCATTCTGTACTCCCTATTTTATTTTTGATCAGAGTGACTGGGGTTTTCCAAGACAAACATGTATTTTCTTCGTAGGGGGAGTAGACATGTCACGTCAGCAATCCCTCCTAAACCAGTGAATGGATTTCTGTGAAAATTTCACCTAATAGTATTTGGTTTTTGATCAGAATGATTTTTGGGTTTCACATAGACAAACATAGTAATTCATTTTTTTATATTATTATAGCCAGAGCAGATGATATACATTTTGTGAGATTAGCTCACAGTACTTCTAGTTATTGAAGCATTTAAATTATTTTTTGGTGCTGTTTTAGCCCAGCAAGGTAGTTGTTGTTTTATACATGTAGGACATTTTATAAAAGAAAAGTTTTTCAATTGTTTTTCGAGAGTTCTTTATTGGTTATTGTTCATTTCATGTTAGATATAGGTTAAACATGTAATGGATTGAACATTTAACATATAGTTACGTTACGGACGTCAACGTGCTTGAGTTATTACTCTGTACAAACATACAAAGAAAAAAAATACTTTAATATTTTGTGAGGTAAATCTTTGATTGTATAACTGCCATAATCCTGCATGGAATAGAGTTATACAAGTTATGAATGTAATCCACATTAAAGTTCATTCGTATGTCCTGAATGGCAGTGAAAGCATCTGGATAGTGTTTATGTTTACTGCTGCATTTTGAGGAGATCTTATGATACGAAGCCACACATATTCAAGTAATGTGAAAAGTAACATTACTATACCTTACAGTATAATTGAATAATCTATTGGCTAATAAATGATCACATGACAGAATAATTCAGATATTTCATTATAATCGGTGGTGCCGGGGACAATTCATGTGTCCGATGAATAACCCTATTATTCCCCGCAAGTGAATAACCCATAATACACAAAAACATTTGTTCGGTATAATAAAACAATTACGGCCCTATGAGTTGGGAGATATCCAAAATGGCACCACCATTTGTGAATTTAGATGGTCATATGGTCGAAAATATTGATTGTATTGTGTTGGATGAGGATGAATATGAATTTATATAGGTAGGAAGAAAGGGAAGCGCAAAAGATCTCCCAGTTCTACTGTGAGTAGCCCCTCCCGTTTAAATCTACGTAAAAAATGGCGATGTCAACAATTCCGAATCCATCCACACCAGTTGGCAATTCTGTTGGCCAAGCATATGACTTTTATAATTTACCAACACAGACAGTAAACAATGGGGTGCATGTTCCACCCGATACATCATTCAACTCACTATGCCCAAATCTACAAACTTTACAATTTACTGAACCGGGGACTATTCCAAACACTCGACCAGGTACAGACACCTCAACGCTACATGGTATATTGAAAGATATTTACACAAAACTAAAGAGCCTTGACACCCTACAATTAATTAACAACCGTTTAGGAAACCTGGAACAGCAGTTTTATAACATTGAGTCTGAAATAAAAGTAATCAAGCAACGTGTGAACATTCATCAGTTCATGATAATTGAATAAATGTAACTGAATGTGATACCAAACTATTGATTAACGAATGTGAAAACTTCGTCAACAGAACATTCAGCTACAACGTGGTGCTAATGAAGCGCATGAAAAACTTTTGGAGATGCAGACGCGTTCCATGACAGACAATCTCATCTTCAGTGGCATTGCCGAAACAGCACGCGCAGAAATCTCGGAAGAAACCGAATCAGTCGTTAAACGTTTTATTCAACAAGATTTACAAATAGAAAACTACATACAATTCCATGTTGTTCACACACTGAGACCTCGAAGAGACGGTAAACCAAAAAGTATCATTGCCAAATTCGAAAAGCGTAAAGATCGTAACTTAGTATTAAAGGCAGCTTGGGAAAAATTGAAAATAACCGAGTATGGTGTTCCAATATCCCCCAAGAAATCATAGCACGTAGAAATGAATTGTGGCAAGCTTTCCGTCACCATCAGGATCGGGAAGACAACGTTAGATTCTATGACGATAAACTTTTTGTGAATGGGATGAGACTCTATCCCTCGTCATATCATCTACGCCCTGAACAAATGATCGCGTCACAACCTGTGCAGCAGTTACAGCAGCCAGGTTTATCTGGTGCTAGTGCGTTTAACCATCAACACAGTGAAACACAGCGACCACAATTACAATCAACAATACCCCCGCCTAATCCGCTCATGCAGAACGTACAACATTATCAGCCACAACAGTTAAGAAGCGCTCGTTCGTATGCATCGGTTACCCAGGAGCAGAGTGTACTCCCTCCTATGGATCAACAAGGAACTCTGAATTCACAACATACTGAGCAACCTCAAAGTACTAGTCAGTTACCCGAGCAGAACCTTAATCGCTAGGACAGTGTTACAAGAGGTGTCCATGCGAGCACTCACCCAAGTGCTCATTCGTCAAACTATTTAAAAATATCATGTTTGAACTTGTGTGGAATAAAAAGTAAACTCCTCGTTCTAGAATATATTGACTTGATTAAATAAAATGTTTTTATATGTCTAGAAAGTAAAACGGATGATCTGGATGTTATAAATTTACCGGATGGGTATTCATATGTAGCTAAACATAGAAAATCGAGTCGAAAAAAGTCCGGCGGTATTATAGTTATTTTTAAGAATACGTTAAAATCAAACATTGGCTTTGTTACAACTGATAGTGAGTTTGTACAATGGGTAAAAATTTTTAATACTCCTGAATATAACCAAACTTTTTTACTCGGTCGCGTTTAGATGCCGCCCGTGAAAAGTAAATATTCAACCTTAGACACGTTAGACGAGATTGAAAATGAATTTATTTTATTACAAGATAACAACAATTACCGTGCGCTAGTCGGAGCTTTAACTCCAGAACATCTGTTTTAAAAGATTACTTTATTCCAAATGAAAATTTAATGTACATTTTAGATGACGAAGAAAATGATGTAAATGATTATGCTTTTGATTTTCAAAAATTGGCTGGTTTTGATGTACCACTTAACAGATATAGTAAAAACACATCAAAGCCGAATGCATATGTTGTTGTGTTCCCTTCGTGGAAATAACCCTTCAACAAAGTTTACCATTTTGGATATCCCAGCCCCTTTCTTCTTACAGGGGTGATCTGAGGCGGATCACCCCTGCCAGATCACCTCAACAAGAGTTCTTTGTTACGTTTAAAGTTGGCAGGAACAATTTATTCACGATTAAAACTTAGAAAATTTATGTAGAAAAACCACATTTAAAAATTAACCTTAAAATTTTTTAAAGAATCTACTGAGATTCGAACCTGGGACCCTTAATATATTGTCCAGACAACTTAACCACTAGACTACGGAAGCTCACACCGGAAGTGTTAATTTTACCTATATGAACATTATGTTATGGGTTCCAATGGGGTATTCAATATATAATATATATAAAAGTAAATCTATAACGTATAATAGTACTGACATATTTACTTTAAGTTTATTATTATTTAGCCCGAATGAGCTGGGATGTAAAATAGTTATCCCACTCGAACTTGGTGTGTCTGTATAAGATCATCCCGAGGGCCGGGATAACTATTACCTAAATTGTAAACGTGGGTGGGTATCAGAGAGCAGTGGGAAGTCACAATAAGATAATCGATTAAACTGCTGTCACCAGAGGTAGTTTTTCCAATAAATTTATGATCCCCAATCCTTCCGTTGGCAATATAAATGTTCAAATTTTTACAAAGCTGTAATAGTTTATGACCATATGCATTCGGCTTTGGTGTGTTTTTACTATATCTGTTAAGTGGTACATCAAAACCACCCAATTTTTGAAAATCAAAAGCATAATCATTTACATCATTTTCTTCGTCATCTAAAATGTACATTAAATTTTCATTTGGAATAAAGTAATCTTTTAAAACAGATGTTCTGGAGTTAAAGCTCCGACTAGCGCACCGTAATTGTTGTTATCTTGTAATAAAATAAATTCATTTTCAATCTCGTCTAACGCGTCTAAGGTTGAATATTTACTTTTCACGGGCGGCATCTAAACGCGACCGAGTAAAAAAGTTTGGTTATATTCAGGAGTATTAAAAAATTTTACCCATTGTACAAACTCACTATCAGTTGTAACAAAGCCAATGTTTGATTTTAACGTATTCTTAAAAATAACTATAATACCGCCGGACTTTTTTCGACTCGATTTTCTATGTTTAGCTACATATGAATACCCATCCGGTAAATTTATAACATCCAGATCATCCGTTTTACTTTCTAGACATATAAAAACATCATTTGATTTAATCAAGTCAATATATTCTAGAACGAGAAGTTTACTTTTTATTCCACACAAGTTCAAACATGATATTTTTAAATAGTTTGACGAATGAGCACTTGGGTGAGTGCTCGCATGGACACCTCTTGTAACACTGTCCTAGCGATTAAGGTTCTGCTCTTAACGACTGATTCGGTTTCTTCCGAGATTTCTGCGCGTGCTGTTTCGGCAATGCCACTGAAGATGAGATTGTCTGTCATGGAACGCGTCTGCATCTCCAAAAGGTTTTCATGCGCTTCATTAGCACCACGTTGTAGCTGAATGTTCTGTTGACGAAGTTTTTCACATTCGTTAATCAATAGTTTGGTATCACATTCAGTTACATTTATTCAATTATCATGAACTGTTGAATGTTCACACGTTGCTAGATTACTTTTATTTCAGACTCAATGTTATAAAACTGCTGTTCCAGGTTTCCTAAACGGTTGTTAATTAATTGTAGGGTGTCAAGGCTCTTTAGTTTTGTGTAAATATCTTTCAATATACCATGTAGCGTTGAGGTGTCTGTACCTGGTCGAGTGTTTGGAATAGTCCCCGGTTCAGTAAATTGTAAAGTTTGTAGATTTGGGCATAGTGAGTTGAATGATGTATCGGGTGGAACATGCACTCCATTGTTTACTGTCTGTGTTGGTAAATTATAAAGTCATATGCTTGGCCAACAGAATTGCCAACTGGTGTGGATGGATTCGGAATTGTTGACGTCGCCATTTTTTACGTAGATTTAAACGGGAGGGGCTACTCACAGTAGAACTGGGAGATCTTTTGCGCTTCCCTTTCTTCCTACCTTTATGAATTCATATTCATCCTCATCCAACACAATACAATCAATATTTTCGACCATATGACCATCTAAATTCACATATTTTCAGAGACCAAATTTTACACCCGTCTGCCATTTTCGTTCCCACAATCCCAATACCTAATGATTTAGAAAATTTTAATCAATTGCATTTTAAACATTGAAAGACATAAGAGTCCTGAGGAGGTTCTCCTTCAGAAATATATCCGATGACCCAGACTGTGAACCAAGATGGCCGCCACAGCCGAACTTAGTTTAACATAGGACCCTATGACAAATTCACTCAAAAATCTTCTTGTCTGAAACTATTAAGCCAATTAGAACTAGCCTTGGTAGCAATGGTCCTTAGATGGTCCTCTTTCAGGATTGTGTCCGATGACCCAGACTGTGAACCAAGATGCCGCGACAGCTGAACTTAGTCTAACTCAGGACTCTATGGGAAATTCACTCAAAAATGTTTTCGTCTGAAACAACTGAGCCTATTGGACTTTAATTTGTCAGCATTGGTCCTTAAATGGTCCTCTTTCAGAATGATGTCAGATCACCTGAATTGTCAACCAAAATGGCCGCCAATAGTTAAATATAAGATCCTATGGGAAAATTCATTTAAAAATCTTCTTGTCTGAAACCATTTAGCCAGTTGGAACAAGACTTAGCTGTAATGGTCCTTAGATGGTTCTCTTTTTAAAATGTGTCCATTGACCTGGACTGTCAACCAAGATGGCTGCCACCGCTGAACTTAGTTTAACATAGAACCCTATAGAAAAACCAGCCAAATTTACTGCAACACTTAAAATTTTTTAGTCCCGCTCAACGTGAAAAGTTAAATCCAGGTGAGCGATACAGGCTGTTGGGAGCCTCTAGTTAAATTTATGCATTTTATTTCTGAACCGTATTGTCATGCACCATATGCAGATGCGTAATAATGTTTTAGAATTTTTTGATTTTCTAAACTTGGGGCCGACAGGGGTCGAATTTCAAAAAACTGTCAATTTAAGCTTGTGACCTAAACTCCCCTTTCATTTATTTTACAATTTATGCATTTTATTTCTATTCAGTATTGTCATGCACCATATGTAGATGTGCAAAAAGGTTTTAGAATTTTGATTTTTAGAATTGGGACTCAAAGGGGTCGGATTTCGAAAAACTGCCAATTTAAGCTTGTGATCAAATCTCTTCTTTAATTTTACAATTTATGCATATTATTTCTGTACGGTATTGTCATACACTATATGCAGATGCGCAATAAGGTTTTAGAATTTTGATTTTCTAACCAAGGGGCCCACAGGGGTCGAATTTTGAAAAATTATCAATTTAAGCTTGTGTCATAAACTTGTCTTTTGTTTTTCAATTTATGCATTTTATTTCTATACAGTACTGTCAAACACCATATGCAGATGTGCAATAAGGTTTTAGAATTTTAATTTTCTAAAATTGGAGTCCACATGGGTCGAAAGTTGATTTTTTTAATTTTAAGCTTCTCTTTCAGTTTGCTTATATATAGTATTGTCCTACACTATATTTAATTGCGCAATAAGGATTTACAATCTCGATTTGATCCGGGTCTCACACAGGCCAAATTTCAAAAATTGTCGGTTTAAGCTTGTGAACTAAGGTTTGTTTTTAGTTTTTAGCTCACCTGGCTAAAAGCCAGGGTGAGCTTTTGCCATCACTTTGCGTCCGTCGTCCGTCGTCCGTCCGTCCGTCCGTCCGTCGTCTGTCGTCCGTCCGTTAACTTTTCACATTTCAATCTTCTAAAAAACCACTGAACCAAATGGAACCAAACTTGGCAGCAATGTTCCTGTGAAGGTCCTTTACAGAATTTGTAATTTTGGTGCTGATCGAATATTCAACATGGCTGCCAGGCCCAATAATGTGTTCTGATTGGCTGAAATTTCAAAAATCTTCTTGTCAGAAACCACAAGATTAAATGAAGTTCTACTTTACTGGAATGTTTCTTAGATGGTCCTCTACCAGATTTGTAATTTTGGTGCCGATTGGAAATCCAAGATGGCCGCCACCGTGGGACATAGTTAACATAGGAACTTATGGGAAATACATACAGACAACTTCTTCTTCGAAACGGTTTGACAGATTGAATTGATAATATGCCTGGATGATTGTATGAAGGTCCTGTACCAAATTTGTAATTTTGATGCCAATCAGAAATCCAAGATGGCTGCCAGTGCAGAACATAGTTAACACAGGACCCAATGGGGAAAAAAGATCTTCTCAGAAACAGATTGAATGCATAATATTTGCCTGAATGATCATATGATGGTCCTCTACCAAGTTAGTAATTTTTATGCTAATCGTAAATCCAAGATGGATGCCACCACAACACATAATTAACATACGACCCTATGGGAAGTACATACAAACGACTTCTTCTCAGTTCACTGTATGACAGATTGAATTGATATTGTGCTTATTTTACACCTAGAATTCATGGGCTAGAACAATGAAATAAAGAGCCCATCTCAAAAATAATGTCAATGTAAGTAATAAAGTTTTATTTTTGAGTATATTACTAAGTGAATTAGCACTTAAAGTCGAACTGTTACTAGACTGGTACAAAACAGAACTGCACATACAAGCATAAGTCCTGATGTACGTATTTAGTTGAAGTACTGCTGAACATTATCTTAAAACATATTTAACGAACAACAAAGTATACATAAAACTACATTTCTAAATGATCATAGGATAGTGTTTTACCAAGCTTGTTATCTTGCAACAGTCTCTTAGCAGCATCTGATTTTTATTGTATTTACATGGTAAACTAAGTTGAACGATTTTCATTTTAACCAATTTTTGCATTTTCCTCACTTTTCTTAATTGGAATATATTGTCAACAAAAAAAAACTGCGTCCTGGTTAGTGCTCACCTGGACCATGTTGAGTGAGGAAAATCACAGGTTCAAGCCTTAAAAGAACTTTAAAATTGGTACTTGCTTTTTTTCTACTAAGCATGCAGCATTAAGGAGACAGATCACCTTGGTGTCAAAATACTGTGTCTTAAGTTAGTTTTCATGTCTAACTGTAGACAGCTATTTCAAAAAACCATCCGAAAATGTTGGTCTACTATAAAGCAGGTCTATACACATGAAAGCATCCATACACAATGGTCTAGTTCTCAAGATAGAGCCGATTGTTCACTTGGCGTTAAACAACATGCACTCACTCATTCAACAAAACATGATTTTCATCAATTGTTCGTGGTAATCCAGGTGAGCGATAACAGGCTCTTGAGAGCCTCTGGTTCATTAGGTTTATTGATTTAATTTCTTTATAGAATGACTGCATACTATTTTTTGGGTGGGAATAAGGTATTATATTTTTGACTATAGGTAAGTGGCCCAACTACTTACAGGGGTTGCTGGGATCACTGTCGATCCCGACAGTCCAGATATCTAGTTTTTTGTCTCGCCGGCGGCGGCGTAAACTATTTGTATAAAGCTTTATACTATAGAAGGTAGAAGACCTGGATGCTTCATACCGTGTATGTGGATACCTTATGGTATGAACTTTCCGTCTGTCATATGTCCATTGTCCTTGACCTCATTTTCATGGTTCAGCGACTGCTTGAACAAAATGTATAGTTTTTTTTTCATGTGAATTTCTCACATATTATGAGTAATATGATAACTGTATTTGGTATATAGGTTCCTTGCAACGCTTAAATGTCCGTCAGACAGGATTCACCTGACCTCGACCTCATTTCATGGATCAGTGATCAAGGTTAAAGTTACGTGATTAGGTCCGTTTCTTAGATACTATAAGCAGAAGGTCAACTATATTTGGTGTATGGAATGATTGTAAGGGGTACATGTCAGTCTGGCAGGTTTGTGATGACCTTGACCTCATTTTCATTATTCATTGGTCAATGTTATGTTTTTGTGTTTTGGTCTGTTTTTCAAATAATATAAGCAATAGGTCAACTATATTTTGTGTATGGAATGATTGTAGGGTGTACTTGTCTGTATGACTGGTATCATTTGTCCTTGACCTCATTTTCATGGTTCATTGGTCAATGTTATGTTTCTCTTGTTTGGTCCTCTTCTCAGATAATATAAAATATAGGTCAACTATATGTGGCGTATGGAATGACTGAGGTGTGCACGTGTGTCTGACAGGTTTCATCTTCCCTTTACCTCATTTTCATGGTCAATGTTAAGTTTCTGTTGTTTGGTCTTCTTCTCAGATGCTATAAGTAATAGGTCAACTATATTTGCTGTATGGAATGTATTTTATTATTTAACTGTTGATTACTTATATTGAAATAGTCTCATTATTTTATAAAAATCTTTAAATAACATTAATAATGATAATAAATAATAAAAACTTTTAAGGGATCATTACTAAACAGTGATTAACAAAAACATTGGAAGGTGTGAAAATATTAAAATAAGATCACTCATGCATGAATGTTTAACGTAGAATACAGTTCACTCCAGTCCCTCCATAAAGATTAATTGGCTGAATATGTACAGATTGAAGAACTTTTGAAATATTGTTTTCACAACAGAATCACATTTACTGGTTTTTAGCTCACCTGGCCTAAAAGGCCATGTGAGCTTTTCTCATCACTTTGCGTCCGTCGTCGTCGTCGTCGTCGTAAACTTTTCACATTTTTATCAACTCCTCTGAAACCACTGAACCAATTTAAACCAAACTTAAGTGGAATGGTCCTTGGATGGTCCCCTTTAAAAATTGTGTTCGGTTTTCCCGGGCGCCATCCAATATGGCTGCCATGGTCGCACATAGTTTAACCTTGGACCCTATGGGAATTTTAACATTTTCGTTATCTTCTCTCAGACCATTAGGCCAATTTAAACCAAACTTTAGTGGAATGGTCCTTGGGTGGCCCCTTTTAAAATATATGTTCGGTTTCCCCGAACGCCATCCAACATGGCCGCCATGGCTGGACTTAGTTTAACATTGAGCCTATGGAAAGTTTACTTTTTCGTCAACTCCTCTGAAACCACTGAACCAATTTAAACCAAACTTTAGTGGAATGGTCCTTGGATGGTCCACTTTAAAAACTGTGTTCGGTTTTCCCGGGCGGTATCCAATATGGCTGCCATCGTCGGACATAGTTTAACCTTAGACCCTATGGGAATTTTAACATTTCGTTATCTTCTCTGAGACCATTAGGCCAATTTGAACCAAACTTTGGTGGAATGGTCCTTGGGTAGCCCCTTTTAAAATCTGTGTTCAGTTTCCCCGAACGCCATCCATGGCCACCATGGCTGGACTTAGTTTAACATTGAGCCTATGGGAATTTTAATTTTCCATCAACTCCTCTGAAACCACTAAACCAATTTAAACCAAACTTAAGTGGAATTGTCCTTGGATGGTCCCCTTTAAAATGTGTGTTTGGTTTTCAGGGGCGCCATCCAATATGGCTGCCATGGTTGGACATAGTTTAACCTTGGACCCTATGGGAATTTTAACATTTTCGTTATCTTGTCTGAGACCATAAGGCCAATTTGAACCAAACTTTGGTGGAATGGTCCTTGGGTGGCCCCTTATAAAATCTGTGTTTGATTTCCCTGAACGCCATCCAACATGGCCGCTATGGCTGGACTTGGTTAAACATTTAGCCTATGGGAATTTTACTTTTTCGTCAACTTCCCTGAAACAACTGAGCCAATTTGAACCAAACTTTGGTGGAATGGTCCTTGGATAGCCCCTTTCCAAACTTATATCTGGCATCCCCGACTTCCAACTGACATGGCTGCTGTTTCTAAAAATAGAAAAAAAGGGGGGGATGAATTTCAAAAATCTTCTTCTATGAAACTACAAGGCCAGTTTCAACCAAATTTGGCAGTAATGGTTCTTAGAAGGTTCTCTTTCAGAATGATGTCTGATGACCCAGACTGTTAAACAAGATGGCAGCCACAGCCAAACTTAGTTAAACACAGGGCCCTATGGGAAAATTCATTGAAAAATCTTCTTGTCTGAAACCACTTTACCAATTGGAACCAGACTTTGCAGCAATGGTCCTTATATGGTCCTCTTTCAGAATTGTGTCCCATGACCTGGACTGTCAACCGAGATGGCTGCCACAACCTAACTTAGTTTAACATAAGGCCCTATGGGAAAATTCATCGAAAAATCTTCTTGTCTGAAACCACTTGACCAATTGGAACCAGACTTTGCAGCAATGGTCCTTAGGAGATCCTCTTTCAGAATTGTCTAATTTCGTGGAATTTGAACTAAGATGGCTGACACAGCCGAACTTAGTTTAACCCTATTGGAAATTCACTCAAAAATCTTCTGGTCTGAAACCAGTAAGCCAATAAGAACTAGACTTGGTAGCAATGGTCCTTAGATGGTTCTCTTTTAGAAATGTGTCCATTGACCTAGACTGTGAACCATCTTGGCTCCCAAAGCCAAACTTAGTTTAACATAGAATCCTATAGGAAAACCAGCCAAATCTTTAGTCCTGCTCAAGATGAAAAGTTCAGTGCAGGTGAGCGATACAGGCTCTTTAGAGCCTCTAGTTTTTTTATAAAATAAGATAAGTATTGAGATAAGTAAAAACTATTTTAGCATAGCAACATTATTAGATAATAGGTCTTCTATATTTGGTGTATGGAAAGATAGCCTAAGTGATAAGTTAATCAGATATTTTCTGTATGGTATGAGTGTTATGTGTATATGTCTGACTGGCAGGTGTCATCTTACCTTGACCTCATTTTATTGTTCATTGGTCAAAGTTAAGTTTTGTCGATGAGGTTTGTTTCTAAGATACTTTAAGCAATAGGTTAACTAAAATTGGTGTATGGAATGATTGTACACCCCACATGTTTATCCGATAGGGTTTATCTCACCTTGACTTCATGTTCATTCATCATTAAAATGTTAATTTAATGTAAAGCTTATATAAACTTTTTTTTTTACTTTCAACATAAATTCAATTATGAACTCTAAAACAGGCGAGACATTTCAGTGTGTCCAATTCTGGACAAATGTCTAACGAAATATTTTTACTTTGCTATTTATATGTATATATATATATGTATATTATACGGGTCAGGAATTTTGTGACTTACCGATGTAACAGAAAAAAAGAGACAAAATATTAAACCGTCGTACATTTTGTCCTTTGCATGCAGCGTTCTGTCCTTCAGTGGGTTTGGGTTTCTCTTGTTATTTTTATATGCTCTCGAATTTACACATTTGTTTTATCATCTATTAGAATCGTGATGAATTTGCATAATTTCTGCTGATGGGAAAAAAGGGACTTAGTTTTTTTTTTATTTGGGTGGAAAGAATGGGGGGGGGGGGGTGATTAAAATGAAGGGGGATTTAGATTTTTTTCTGTACCACGTACGTATATATTTCATTCAACGGAATTTGTTTCAATACCGCTTACGTACGATGATGTGTATACATGTATATGTAACTGATAAAATCAAGTTCACAGATACGCTATGCAGTGTTTAAACAGTCTTTGTTTAAATGCTGTTAATATACATTGATAATAATATCTAGAAAGTATTTTTTTTATCGAAATAAAGTTCAGTTTGACGCCATTTTGTGTAAGTTCTGCTTAAACTGATATTTACATTTAACCTGAAACGATGGTATAATATTAATATGTACATTTATATTGAGTAGCTTGGTAGTAATTAAGTGTTTGTAACAACGCCTAAATACCTTCAGTGAGGTAAATTTTGCTAATGTAGAGTGAAAATTATAATTAAAATATATGTGAATAAGACATACGGCTTCACGCTAATATTTTAATAATCCCCTTTCCATAAGATAAGATGAGAAAAATTTAAAGTCGGTTCATATAAATACAAAAACATAAGCTTTGTAGAGCTTTTTACCGAAATAAATAACAAAACACAGATATTACGACAATTATATAACACATAGCCATAAAACACATATTACAACAATTAATAGCACATAGACATAACATACATTTAGAAACTGTAGACTAGAGGTTGAGCAGCAGATTAAAATAAAAGCAGATAATATACAATTATCACCCTTGTTGGTGTGTGACCCGAGGGTTTGTCTCCCAGAGGTCACCCGTAAGGTCACCCGAGGGCATGCCCGAGGGTGACCTTACTTTCCGAGGGGAGACAAACCGTCGGGTCACACACCAAGGGTGATAACTGTTATATTATCGGGCGAAGCCCGACTAAGTGTAGAATATGGGTCTCAAATCCAGATATCAAGTAAACTGTAGTTTCAAACCGGAAGTAGCATTTGTAAATCTATCCTTGAAACCCTCAAAAATACAGCGCGACTTCCGGTTAAAATATTTTCGCACTTGCACAAACTTAAAAAGAAATAATTTTCCACCGACTTTTTTCGAGTTTTTGTGCGCATTGGGAACTTTATTCGAAAATTTCTTCAATGACCTACAAATATGACACCATAACAACGGCTTCCAATATGGCCGTGTTTACATGACGACGGACTAAAAAATATTGCTAGTACATTGAATGGGCTTCGCCCGATTTTAGGCTAAAGCCTACTCCATATTATATCGAATGTTATATCGAATATAACAGCACTCGAAATTTTCCATTTAGTATTCTTGGAGTCATCAGACAGCAGGCGTTCCATTTCTGCCTCATCCACCGCAAGCAACCTGTTGTCGGACGCCATGTTTTTTGTTTACTGAATCAAGGGAAGTAACTATAAATGGAAACACGTGAGGCTCACGAGGGGATTTCCATGGGGTTTTCTCTCGAGCGGTTGACCTTACTATGCGACCCAACGATTTTCGGTTTACCCAACGAATGGGCAAATATCACATGACACTGTTTTAACAAACCAGATTAAAGATTTCTATATGAGTATATATATAATATTGCAAATTAAAATATAATATAGCAGTGGCACAGAGATAAAAAGCTAAAGCTAAGCAAGCGCATGCAAAAAATGGCACTATAAATAAAATAAAACAGCAGAAACAGGATATGAAAATAAAAGCCAAGACTTACACTATCAAGACCCACAAGAGCCACATCTGTATGAGCTACCAGACCAGTTGTTAATCAAGGATTTAAACTAGTTGATGTTTGACTGGCTGCGGATTGTTTCTAGCAGCTCATTCCAGAGGGTGGCTCCTGCATATCTTAATGAGTGTAAGCCAAAGCCGGTTGTTCTCACCTGCAGTACCTCTACAATTTTCACTTTTCTAAAAGAATAAGAAGAGTTTTTAGAATTAATAATGTTATGAAGATATGATGGAGATTGTTTGTACAGTATTTTAAAAACTTCTACAGCCATAGTACGTAACTTAATTTTTTAAGTGGGTAATCCAGATTTACTTAAAGTTTGATAATTGCTATTATAGTCTTCATAAATAAAGCGTAAGGCACGTTCTCGTATTTTTTCCATTTTTGTCGAGCCTTCGACTTTTGTCGAAAAAGCGAGACATAGCGCTCCTACATTCCGTCGTCGTCGTCGTCGTCGGCGGCGTCCACAAATATTCACCCTGTGGTTAAAGTTTTTGAAATTTTAATAACTTTCTTAAACTATCCTGGATTTCTACCAAACTTGGACAGAGGCTTGTTTATGATCATAAGATAGTATCCAGAAGGAAATTTTGTAAAAAAAAAAATTCCAGTTTTTCCGTATTTTACTTATAAATGGACTTAGTTTTTCTGCCAGGAAACATTACATTCACTCTGTGGTTAAAGTTTTTAAAATTTTAATAACTTTCTTAAAATATCCTGGATTTGTACCAAACTTGGACAGAAGCTTGTTTATGATCATAAGATAGTATCCAGAAGTAAATTTTGTAAAATAAAAATTCCAGTTTTTCTGTATATTACTTATAAATGGACTTAGTTTTTCTGCCAGGAAACATTACATTCATTCTGTGGTTAAAGTTTTCAAAATTTTAATAACTTTCTTAAACTATCCTGGATTTGTACCAAACTTGGACAGAAGCTTGTTTATGATCATAATATAGTATCCAGAAGTAAATTTAGTAAAAAAAAAAAAAAAAATTTCCGTATTTTACTTATAAATGGACTTAGTTTTTCTGCCAGGAAACATTACATTCACTCTGTGGTTAAAGTTTTTAAAATTTTAATAACTTTCTTAAACTATCCAGGAATTTTACTATTATGTGCATTCACCTATCACACTGAAAATATAGACATCAAAAGTAGGCGAGACACTGGGTTCCGCGGAACCCTTACGAATTTTTTTTAGTATTTCCCTCCCCACAGAAGTGCCAAACTACAGGACAATAATTATTGTTTGTTTGTTTAGTTGGGATTTTACGCCGTTTTCATCACATTTGGCTATTTCGCGGCGGCCAGTTTTTGTTGGTGGAGGAAGCCGGAATACCCGGAGAGAAACACCGACCTTCGGTGGGAAAATTGGCAATCCTTGTCAATTAAGATCGGAGTGGAACACACAACGCCACAGGTGAGATTCGAACTCACAACCTCAGGCGTTGACAGGCTAGTGATCATTAGTAGTCATGACGAACTACCTGGACCCTATGGGAATTGGCTGAAATTTTTCCGGATTAGCTTTCATCTGATTATCACCAAACCAATTTATTAAAGTTAGACTTTCCTTTTCCAAAGTTTCCACTAATGTGACAATGTATTATCGTCTGCATAGTTATATAGTGTACCTTCTTTAATAAAACAAAAAAATGCCATTTAAAAATATGTTGAATAGGACCGGCACTAGGATAGATCCTTGGGGGACGCCCTTATATATATCTTGCCATAAAAAAAGCACAGCAGCTACATAGTGATTTTTGTCGACTGCTTGTTTCCAGTCCTCTATTTTTTATACGACCGCAAATTTTTTGCGGTCGTATATTGGTATGACGTTTCGCTTTATAACTTTAGTATAAGTTAATAGAAATCTATGAAATTTAAACACAAGGTTTATGACCACAAAAGGAAGGTTGGGATTGATTTTGGGTGTTTTGGTTCCAACAGTTTAAGAATTAGGGGCCAAATAAGGGCCCAATAAGCATTTTTCTTGGTTTTCGCACAATAACTCTAGTATAAGTATATAAAAATCTATGAAATTTTAACACAACGTTTATGACCACAAAAGGAAGGTTGGGATTGTTTTTGGGAGTTTTGGACCCAACAGTTTAGGAATTAGGGGCTAAAAAAGGGCCCAAATAAGCATTTTTCTTGGTTTTTGCACAATAACTTTAGTATAAGTAAATAGAAATCTATGAAATTTAAACACAAGGTTTATGACCACAAAAGGAAGGTTGGGATTGATTTTTGGAGTTTTGGTCCCAACAGTTTAGGAATTAGGGGCCAAAAGGGTCCAAAATTAAACTTTGTTTGATTTCATCGAAAATTGAACTATTGGGGTTCTTTGATATGCCGAATCTAACCGTGTATTTAGATTCTTAATTTTTGGTCCTGTTTTGAAATTGGTCTACATTAAGGTCCAAAGGGTCCAAAATTAAACTTAGTTTGATTTTAATAAAAATTGAATTCTTGGGGTTCTTTGATATGCTGAATCTAAACATGTACTTAGTTTTTTTTTATTATGGGCCCAGTTTTCAAGTTGGTCCAAATCGGGGTCCAAAATTAAACTTTGTTTGATTTCAACAAAAATTGAATATATGGGGTTCTTCGATATGCTGAATCTAACCATGTATTTAGATTTTTGATATTTGGGCCAGGTTATCAAATTGGTCCACATTGAGGTTTAGAGGGTCCAAAATTGAACTTTATTTGATTTCATCAAAAATTGAATTCTTGAGGTTCTTTGATATGCTGAATCTAACCATGTATTTAGATTTTGGATATTGGAATACCACAAAGGGATGGTAAGAATTGTCTATGGTAGTTATGGCTCAAACCGTTAAGGAATAAGGTGCAAAAAGGGGGGAAAAGGGTTTCCAGGTTAATGGACAATTAAGTACAAAACATAATTTAAAAGTCAGTGTGAGGTTGGTAATTGAAACTCATTTGAATATCTCACCTAAACTGCTTTTAAATTATTTATATTGGAAATTTGCCAAAAACTTTATTATTAAAAATTCCATTGGAAATTTGCCAATAACTTTATGTTGCTGATGAAGCTTTTTTGTTTATCTCACCTATAAAACTGCTTTTAAATTATGTATATCGGAAATTTGCCAAAAACTTTATTATTAAATTTCTGATTTATATATAAAAGCAAATAATAATGATTAGGCCAGAGATACAGACCAAACAGGATGTGTAAATTATTATAATAAGTATTGTGCAATAGCAAGAAATTTTCAATTGCACAGTATTGCGCAATAGCAAGAAATCTTCAATTGCACAGTATTGCGCAATAGCAAGAAATTGATATTTGGGCCCGGTTATCAAATTGGTCCACATTGAGGTTTAAAGGGTCCAAAATTGAACTTTATTTGATTTCATCAAAAATTGAATCATCAAAAATTGAACTATTGGGGTTCTTTGATATGCCGAATCTAACCGTGTATTTAGATTCTTAATTTTTGGTCCCGTTTTTCAAATTGGACTACATTAAGGTCCAAAGGGTCCAAAATTAAACTTCTTTAAAATTTTCCATTTTAAATTGATTATTTCTGATTTATATATAAAAGCAAATAATACTGATATGGTTTGAATAGGTAAATTAAAAATTTTTAAGTTCTTAGACCACATTATTTCTGTGTCAGAAACCTATGCTGTGTCAAATATTTATTCACAATCCAAATTCAGTGCTGTATCAAGCTTGAATGTTGTGTCCATACTTGCCCCAACTGTTCAGGTTTCGACCTCTGCGGTCGTATCAAGCTGCACCCAGCGGAGCATTTTATTGTAATGCTGTATTACAGCCGTAACTTGGCCTAAATGCGGATAGAAAGGGATGAAAAATATTTTCAAAATAATCTACAATTTAAGCTGCTGGAATATGGCCCTCTCCAAGAATTTCGACACGACTGGGAGAATACTGACTGGACTATAGTTGCCCACCTCCAGCTGGCTATTTGTCTTATGGAGGGGGAATTCCTGAGCCTTTTTGAGCTGATCAGGAAAACTTGACTGATCAGTGGTTTTGTTGATCAATTTAGTTATTGGTTCAACCACAGCAGGTTTAGCCAGTTTTAAAATTTTCACAGAAAATACTATCTATACCTGTAACTTTATTTACATTAATTTTCCTTAGTTGTTTATCCACAAAATCATTCTCAATATGTTTAAAATTTAGATTACCTTCTATATTACAATTTTCATGAATAGCTTTTACAGTAGGATGGTCCATTTCAACAGTACATAACCAATATTTTTTGCTACATTTACAAAAAAATTATTAAACATTTCTGCAACATATGTTTGATCACTAACTATTTCATCGTTGCTATATAAAGTAATATTATTTTCAAAATAGCTACCTTTGTTAGTAAAAAATGGCTTGATAGTAGGCCAAAAGTCTCTTTATATTCTAATTCGCTCTCTATGCTCAACCGAATATAAATTATTAATTAAATAAAACTCAAACACAAGTATAGGATAAGTTAGTCATGGTGTAGCAGCTTTTAATTTATTACAAAACAATTTCCTTTACTCTATTTGAAGTCCAAAGTCGTCTACACCATTTTCAACCTATCTACAATAGAAAATAAACTGTTTTAACACCATAATCAATACATGAAATACACAATATAATACTGGGTGGGTGGGAGGGAACAACATAATTTGACGATAGCTGCTACGATGACAAACTTCAAATAAACAACTATACTCGTACAAATCATATAAATACCAATAAAGCCGAAGTGCATGAAATGCACGACGCGGGAACTCGTAAGCCTAACTATACCATACCGCATTGCAGTACCATTCGAACCAATACAAATCTTTATGCAAATTATCACATGTAAACAGTAAACTCAAACACGTGTATTTTGTTATTGAAAACAAATACACGTGATCATAATACTTGCGTTCCCGTACCTTTAATTAATATATTTATATTCTAATTCGCTCTTTATGCTCAACCGAATATAAATTATTAATTAAATAAAACTCAAACACAAGTATAGGATAAGTTAGCCATGG
Organism: Mytilisepta virgata; assembly: GCA_028015205.1. Classification (NCBI taxonomy): domain Eukaryota; kingdom Metazoa; phylum Mollusca; class Bivalvia; order Mytilida; family Mytilidae; genus Mytilisepta; species Mytilisepta virgata. The sequence goes on from CM051520.1 coordinate 48,839,157, forward strand.
TGTAGCAGCTTTCGACAGATAAAGAAAGTCAAGAAGTAATAAATATAACAATGTTATATACCTAAACTACGAGAAACTGATAATTTGTGATTAACATTTTCATGTACATATCCGTCCTTAGCGGTATCAGAAGACCATCTACCGTGTTTTTTTTAAAAATCCGATCATCTATTCCGGCATTTGCAGCAGCAGTAGCCCCACCTGATCTGAGGCTATGTAAACAAAAATTGGTCTTGTCAACTCCGACACTCTCAAGAGTATCTAACAGAATCTCCCTAGCTCTTGTATATGATAAACGCTTTGAACCTCTTAGTTTGTAAGTATTTGATTTTTTCAGGGCTTTTTCTACCTTTGATTTACCGCCGATTATCGGCCCCATTCCCAACGTGAAAAAGTGTCCTTTTTTCCCAAATTTTTAGTCCAAATTCCCAATCCACATCAGAAAAAAAATTACTTACTCTGAAGAGAAGATACGATATTTTAATTGTTAAATCGATAATCAAACGTAAATCAGAAACGAAAGTAAACAATGGGTATGTATCTTGTCGGGGGAGTGAAACGCGGCATCTCTCCGTTTACGGTATTCGTCTTTTGGGTGCTTCTATCAAAGGAGGAACATACGTAGAGCCTTTTTACGCACCGCTATTTCCGGTTTACAATTACAACATCGCCAAATGGCGAGTCCGATAGTAAATACTATTGTAAAAAGTTAACCAAAAAAGATGGAACAAAATCGATGCGTCTAGAACAGTTTGGGTTAAAAAAAAAGTTCTTATTGCCGGATTCAGAAGGTAAAAGACAACAACCGGTCGAAAAGTCAAAGGATAACGATGACAATAATAAAGTTCCTGGTCCTCTCAGTCCTGATCGTGATCCTTCGTCACCCATCACCCTAGATCAGCCCACGGACGATAGTCAAAATCAAAAACTTAATTAGTATGTACACCCCTTAGAAGTTCATTGAAACAGTCATCCCTTGACAGCTTGATGAGGATATGCAAGGAGGGGAAGGAGGCACTCAGTGAAGGGCAACTAAATAACATTGTTGAGGATTTCAAGAACAGAAAATCTAGAAAATTACCATTGTAGTCTAATAAAATTATGGTTCACTTGATCATGTGTGTTGATTAAAAAGTTTCAACAAGGTTCTTTGTATTTTCCCAAATTGCACGTTTTACGAAAAGAATTCCCAATTTCAAGGGCAGGGGCCTTAGTTTAAAATAGGTAGAAAAAGCCCTGTTTTTACAAAATACAAGACTACGAAAAATAAAATGTGAAGTTTCAAGTACATTAGCTAATTGTAGGTATCTTTCCAACATCTTCACAGGACAAGTAGGTGTATGAGTTCTAGAAATTAAAACGTGTTCCCTCTCTTAATTTGTCTGTCTTACTCTTCTCTATAAACATGAGAATGAAAAAATTCTATATCAGATTTCTTAAGATTAACAAGTTCAGAAAAACGTAAAAAACCTGCGTAACTTAGGAGGCACATACAACAAGTCCTAATATCATACAAGTTAGAAGAGTCATTACCAAATCTTGCAACTATTTTATGTAAAATCTCACTAGTAATGGGATCTTTCTTATTCACTACTGAATGTCCTACAGACCTATTTGCGCCTTCTTTAGTTAGAATACACAATTCCGACTTACAAGGATTAGGCAACCCTGCCATCTATGTGACCAGTTGATAGCATAAAAAGCCTCATCAACCTTAGCATTCGAGTTATGTTTCTTAGACAAATATATCAAATACAAAGATACATGATAATCAGATGCTGGTAAAGGAGTAATATTATGACAAGTACACCACATACAAAAGATATCAAAAGCGTATCTGTATTTACGTCTTGTATTATCAGCTCTGGACTTCAAACAGTATTCCGGAAGTAATGACAGCTCCTGAAGATCTGCATCACCGCATGACAACCCAGTCTGGAAAACGTCTGAAAATCGTATAAAATTTTAAAAACATAATTAAACAATAACATTAAACACAACATAAATCTGTTCTCGCCAGCCTCGTCAACTTAGACCTCGCCAGCCTAACATTCAAAGTACCGAACGTACCAATCAGTCAAATAATGAAGCATCAAGCTTCACAGGTAACACCTCAGAAGAAAACACTTCTGAGCCAAATAACGTGTTTTTTATTCATTCCTTGTATGAACACATTCTGTTTAGGTGCAAATTCAATCACATCTTTAACATACCACTGAAACACATAACTTTTAACAAATATTCTTGTCCAAAATGGTGCCGACGGCCATTTTGGGATAATCAACGTACCTTTGGCTCTACTGACCATTAAATTATCAATTGTTTGAATTACTAAAGATAAAGGAGGTACCAACCAATTATTTTCATTTTGCCAATCTTGAGAAAATGCATCAATAGCTTCCGTTTTACTACTCCAAAATTTCGAATTAAATCGCTCTAATTTAGAATTGGAATCATTTGCAAACCTGTCTATAGTAAAAGGTCCCCAAATATTATCTAAAAAATTGAAAAATTCAAATGTAGTTCCCCAATCTTCAAAATCTATTATTTTAGAAAGATAATCTGCTTGGCTATTTTCAGTTCTAGGTATCCAAATTACTTCCATTTTTATAGAAAATTCAAAACAAATTTGAAAAATGTTGAAAGCCAATATTTGAAGATGTTCTTTTGTACTACCTTTTTTAATTATAGATTGACAATTCTTACAATCTGTGTACCATACAATTTTTCTTTTTTCTAGCAATAACTTGTAAGCTTTTAAGGCTAACTCAATAGCCTTCAGTTCTCTCCATGTTAAGCTCATAGATTTTTCACACTCAGACCAAGTATGGTGAAAACTTTTATCCTCTAAGTTTACAATAAAAGTCCAGGCGGCATAACTACTAGCATCAGAATAAATTGCCCTTTCTGGTAAAGAATATATGAGAGATATGGTATATGGATACTTATTTACCTATATACAGAGCTAAACAGAGAGCAGATAATAGTAACAGAACATGTGACTTATTTTCTCTAGATTATAAATCTCCCTTTGAAAAAATTCATATAAAATATTGTAAAATGATATTGGGGGTAAAGAAAACTGCATGTAATATAGCAGCAAACTCAGAATTGAGACGTTTCCCTTTATCATCCTTTATTAAAAAACAAACTATCATGTATTTTACTAGATTAAATTGTAAAAATATAAACCCTCTTGTAAAAGAATCATATGAAGTAAATAAAAACATCCATGAAATAGGAATATATTCTTGGCACACATTTGCCTTGGATATTTTTCAAGAATTTGAATTAGATTCCAAAAATTATATAGATTTCAATTCTTCTTTCACTAAAATAAAAAACCAGAAAAAAATGCAACTTAATAAAACAGTTGCAAATACTTACATAAAAAAGATAACTGATAAACTATCATCTTTTACAGATGATTCTAAACTTTTCCTATATAGTAAATTAAAGACTGGTTTTGGCATAGAAAATTATCTACTCTTGACACATATGAAAAACAGACAACTTATTACAAAATTTCGAATAAGTGATCATAATTTGGAAATTGAAATGGGTCGTTACAAAAAAATACCTCGGGAACTGAGAATATGTCAAAAATGTAATTTAGTGGAAGATGAAACCCATTTCTTTTTAAACTGTAAAAACAATGAATAACAGCGTCGTAAATTATTTGAATCAATTATAAATATTAATCCTGATTTCCAAAATATGTCATCCTCAGATAAGCTTAATTATATATTAAACCCAAATATAGCCCTTTTATCGGCTGTATGCACCTTTATGAAACAATCATTGGAAATGAAATCCCGATTGAAATAAGGTTCACACCGGTCAAAGAGTCTTCTGAACTTTTGAAGTAACTTGTATGTTATGTTTGGTGTTCCATTTTTTGTACAAATGTTCTTTTGTTTGTATTTGATATTTGTATTGTATTTGCTTGATCGCATGGGATGTATTATGCAAATAAAGATTATAATATTAGGTAAAGAATATGAAACTAATCTTTTAATGTTAACTGACCTCAAATTATCTAACCAGTATAATAATTCTGTTTTAACTTCTTGACGATCAATTCTTAAAATTGAATCCCATGAACTTCGTTTTTCAATAGCCAAATATAAATAACGGGTCATTAAACAGGACAAATCGCCCACTACAGGTGACATAGAAATAATTTTACCTGTGACTTTGGCTAAATGGCGTGCAGTAAAAAGTGGAAATAATTCTAAAATATTTCTCTATGAATCTAAAGAATATTACCATATTTGATAGTGTCAATGACAAATCTTATCTACCCCAGTGAGCTTGAAATTAAGGATACTACAGATACACCAAAGTCCGCTTCATATTTGGATTTATTTCTTGAAATAGACTATGAAGGACGTTTGAAGACAAAACTTTATGACAAACGTGATGACTTCAACTTTCCTATTGTTAATTTTCCCTTCTTGAGTAGCAATATACCAGCATCGCCTGCATATGGCGTCTACGTTTCTCAGCTTATCTGATTTTCAAGGGCATGCGTGAGTTACCCTGACTTTCGACAAAGAGGATTACTGCTGTCACAAAAGCTTCTTAACCAGGGTTTTATCAGGGATAAGTTGATGTCATCACTTAAGAAATTTTACGGTCGTCATCATGAATTGATTGACCATTACAGTGTTCCAATATCTAAGATGATGTTGGACCTGTTCCCACTGTCGTAACCTTTCATGTGACTCCTACGATTTGTGACTTCCACCGGATTGACCTTGTTGAACTTCACGACGGGTGCCGTATACGGAGCAGGAACTGCTTACCCTTCCGGAGCACCTGGGTTCACTCCTGGTTTTTATAGGAGTTCGTGTTGTTCATTGTTTTTAGTTTTCTGTGTTTATTTGTTGTGCTTGTGGTTGTTCGTTTGTCTTCCCGGGTTTGTCTGTCCAATGGATTACCTTTTTTTGATTGCTCCTTAGGTATATTTGTCCTTTTTAGAAGCTCCGATATGAATCCAAAAATCAAAATTATTTTTAAGGCTGTTTTTAACACCTTTAGCTATAGAAGAAATATCTAATTTTCAAGATATTTGACTTGCTACAAAAATAGATCAAATTGATCCAACTATGATAATCAGATAAATCAATAAAATACTTATCATTTATCTCTTTACTGTTTTCCTTGGGTTGACGTGGATGGCTTAATGAGACTTCCAGTGGCCGAGCTGGTGGCAGTGGTAGCAGATGTCGTATGGAGAGAGCTCTCGTTTCCTTGTGGTACGAAAAAGTTGTTGACCGTAGCTGGATTTCTGTGCGGTGTCAAGAGTAGGTTGAGGAACAGCAGTGGCAGAAGTAACTGTGGCCGACGGCGGTTTCTTGGTATACGGCTGTGGTCTCTTCTTCTGGATAGAACGCATAGCTCTACTCTCAGCAGAACGGAGGCGCTTTTCATCCTCAGAATGTGACGCAAGATCGTCGCTTTCATATTCCTTGACAGTTTTCCACCCAGCCGGAGACTTATCAGCGATACGAATAAGTTTATTCCTCTTATTAAGTTTAACAATAGCTCCAGACAGAATATTAACGCATACAGGATCCTCCTTCGGCATACGCTTGTGAAGTTTAGTGAGATCAGCGACAAGATCTGAATTAAATGAAAACTGGATTTGATTTCCTTCCCCCTTAAGCTTAACCTTAGATTCCTCCTTAAGTTTCTCAGCAAACGATTCATTACCGGCAGCCAAGTCCTGTTTAAGAGTTGCCCATCAAAGTAGGTCCTAAAGAGCTGGAAAGCACCGAAAAAATCAGAATCAGAACTAGATGTAGTAGTATTTGAAGATCTCTTAGGTTGTTTAGCATTACTTCTGGTTTCATGGTCGGATTCAAGAAGCCTTTCCGAGCCGGACATAATTTGACGATAGCTGCTACGATGACAAACTTCGAATGAACTACTATACTCGTACAATGCACTTCGGCTTTATTGGTATTTATTAAATATCTTCGGCTTTATTGGTATTTATTAAATACCAATAAAGCCGAAGTGCATGAAATGCACGATGCGGGAACTCATAGGCCTAACTATACCATACCGCATTGCAGTACTATTCGAACCAATACAAATCTTTATGCAAATTATCACATGCATGACATGTAAACAGTAAACTCAAACACGTATATTTGTTATTGAAAACAAATACACGTGATCATAATACTTGCGTTCCCGTACCTTTAATTAATGTATTTGCTTTGAGTCACATGTGCACCTTTCCGTAAAGTAATTTCTTATGGATTTCTTTCTTACTTTGTTGACATAATTTCGCTGTTTTCTATAATTTTCCCAGTTTGGTTTTGATTTTACCTTGTTATATTTGTTGTGCAGTATCTTTTTCTTGTATATGGCTTGTCGCAACTGCAGATCCTTAAAAGGTGCTGGTTTTTGTAAGTTTTTTTTTCTTTTTTTCAAAGGTATATGTTTGTTGATAATTGATGATAAATCGGTGTGAAAAATTTCATATGCTTGGTTGATGTCAGTTTGTTGATCAATTTTGTGACATAATTTAGCCTGTTGTAAGTCGTCAAAAAAAATTTCCTCATTGGTGTTTGTAACTTCTATAAGTTTTGTGTGATTATTTCATTGGTGGAACATTTGTTTTCATTTGAACAGTTATCATATTATGTACATCACTAAGACCACAATTGAAATTGGTTACATTTTGTAAAAATGTTTTTCTGTTTGTGGGTATGACGTCAGTTAGCCTTGGACGTGCTATTTTAGTGAAACGTGTTGGCTTTTTTACTAGATTTTCTAGGTCACATACATCACATGCATATTTAGGGACGAGATCAAAAGTTCAATGTAGGATAAAAAACTTAATTCAAATAGTTTGGGGTGGGGGGTAAAAATCGCTGCAAGTTTTGTTATCCCACATCGATTTTCGGATTGAAAAATATGGGTTCAAGTCAATATACAGAACAAACATTTATTAACCAGTAGGGTAAAATACGTTAAAAATGCCTTATCTTTATAAGCAAAATGAATGCATTACAGCAGGGCCATTACAGCATTTTGTTCATAATAACCGGGCCATTACAGAATTTTGTTCATAATAACCGGTTATTACGGCTTTTTCAAAATGGCTGCTTTTTTTAATACTCCACTTGGAAATTTCAGGAGAAGCAAACTAGAACATTTTAAAACATATTTTTGAAAAAAACTGTCCGAAATTAATCTTTAAAACTGTTCTCACAAGTTTTGCTTACTTACCATTATATTTGTGCTATTTGGATTAATGCAAATGCTATATACAAACTGGTTAATAAAAGTATTAAGAAATGGGTGTTTTCATAATGGCCCTGTTATATGTCCTCGGTCTGTAATAATGGCCTTCGGATGCTGTAATGGCCCTCGGCGTTGCCTCGGGCCATTACAGCAATCCTCAGGCCATTATTACAGACCTTGGATATATAACAGGGCAATTATGAAAACACCCATTTATTAATACTATAACATTGTTGAGGAAAAACAGGACCCATTATACAAAAAGTATACTCTCAAAGCATATGCCCATATTGGTCAATAAATTTTTGCAAATGGAGTTAAGAGGTTGTGGGGGTGGGGTGGGGGGGGGGGGGGGTCAGTGAAAAAACTATGTGAATTCAGTTTTTTATCCTAAATTGAACTTTTGATCTCGTCCCTTAATTGGTTTACATTTGTCTTCAGAAAGAAGTTCATAATTTAGATCACCAATAAAAATTACATAATCATATTTGACTGATATTTTGTCACATGTTTTAATTAGATCGTTCGAAAAGTCATTGTCAGATATGGTTTGTGGCTGTATTGGCCAGATATTAACCATTTTTTACCATTTATAGACAGTTCAATAGAGATGGATTCTATAATCTCACATTCAAGGTTCTTCTTTCTGTCGCTGGCTAAGTCAGATCTTAGGTATACTGCGATGCCTCCACCATTGATAGTATGGTCTTTTCTCCGTAGGTGGTAATTGTCAACTCTAAATTGGGCATCAGGGAATGATTGGTCTAGCTTTGTTTCTGCAATTACTAAAAGATCGACAATATTTTTACTGAGAAGTACTTGTATTGCACAACATTTATATCTTATACTGTTTATATTTAGGTATGAGCATATAAATTTTTGAGGTTGTTGTTTTTGTTACTTGAAACAGTTCATCAAATATATTGTTGCAATCCTGGTTGCATATTGGTGCATGGTGCACAGTACCAATCGTCTGTTGATATTGAGAGTTTATTATATTCAGGTACAGACATGCCTATGCATTTTGTATGATGCCAATAAAAACACCCCTCGCACTGGATGCCCCGTTGATTTTTCTTGACGGGTTTTCCGCATTTACCACAGAGACATTTGAACACTGGACCTGTTTTTTTCACTTATGTCATTACTTATTAGGACTAATAGTATTAAACGATAGGTATTTGGACTACGTATGGGTCTCGTTAAAGTTTTTCTCTGTTTTCCTTTGTTTACATTGGTGATGGCGCCGTTTACGTTGGACATTTGATCTAATACAAGTTCATTTTGGTCAAATTTGTTGCAGGCTGAATGATCATAGTGAAGATCATTTATCTTGTTTACATTGCTATAGGTTGAAAAGCAATTTCGGACTCCTAGTCGATGTAAAATTCCAATCAAAGTACTGAAGTACTGAACATCAGAGGACCTCAAGTTATGTTGGATTATTGATAAATGACAGGTGTTTATATAGTACCTGCCAGACAGATGTTCACCTTACAATATAGTACACATAATATAATTTGCTATCAGATCTGAGATACTGTCTTATAGTAAGAAACTTATCTTTGTGAATTATCCATGAAATGTTGACGTGGTCAAATGAGAACTGCTAGATTGGCATTATGACCGTATAATTGCACACTTGCAAAAATCTTTAGCTTATTACTTATGACAGAGAATCAACATAGCAAATATTTTTTTGACTAGTCACTGAATTATGAGAAAGAGGTCAAGACAATCATATTAAAACAGATAAATTGTAATATTTGGGTGAAAGATACCACATGAACAGTAAACTCATATATCTGTTACGCTGAGCTTTTTGGTCTAATTTTAGCCAGTGATGATACTGTTGTATGTGTGTGTGCTGGCTACAAGTATGGGGAACAGGTACCGAGAATTATACTCCTTGCTCAACGCAACACAACTCTCTCAACACAGTTAAGGAATTCAATCCTTCCCAGAATATGCACAAGCTGTTTTAAAGAAAAGTAAAAATCCAAAATGAGGAGGACGAAATGTGTTTATTAAATACATGAAGTCAATAAACAATAAACATTAATAACATTATTTTTCTCTTTCCGCGAGTACAATAGATATCTCTCTTTTCTAATTAGTCATTTCTTATTCATTAAAAATAAAGACGAGATGCCAGTGATTATTTTTTTACTTCTAATACATATCTGCGAGGAGAAATATTATTCTTTGATTCACTTCAACTTTGCTCCACAACATGTAACTGATAATTTATTTACAAACTAGAGGTGTGAATGACCCGTTATCAGTACACTTTAACCTCACAAAATTATGATAATTAATGGAACTGTGCTTCCCTACTCTACAATATAACAAACCGCTAACTTAGCATCATTTTAATTCTAATGATATCTCTTAACAAGAAAGATCACATCAAATGTCTAATAGCAGTTTTTCACAAATTAGAGCAACGAAATCCAGCATGTATAAAATATAAGAACTACTATGCTTCCCCACTCTACAAAATGCAACAAGTTGACAATCAGATCACTTTAATAGCATTTCTTAATAAGAAAAGCCACATCAAATGACCAAACAAATCTTAATGCAAATTATAGCAACGAAATACAGCATTTCTCTACCAAAATAAAGTTTTTCTCAAGACAACCTGAACAAGAACACCTATACCAAAATCAACAAAGACAATGCTATTATTTCCATGAAGTGAATCAAGAATATTTTAATTTTGAATTATAAAATTGCCTACATAACACCCAATCATTTTAATTAATAATTAATTGTTAATTATGCCAAAACATATAAATTTCAGACAAAATTGACCAAAAATACAAATAATGTATAATTATGGGGTCATAGTTTCAAGATATTTAATAGTAGGTGCCAAAATAGTATATTTTAGTCTTAATAGAATTATCACAAGTATTTCTATTTGAAATTTGTAATCGCTTGACCAATTTAGGGCCATTCTAACCCTTCGTGAACCTCTCTTTTTCCATAATATGTAGTAAATTCATCCGCAACAACAATTTATCGGTACGTCATTGATATTAAAGATTGTTTGATTAATATACTAATATTTCTAACGACAAAACATTTTCATATTATTAATTTGGATTTAAAAAAAAAAAAATCTGAGTATTCATTGAAAACATGAATTTAAAAGAAGCGATAAGGAATTTTATTTTGCACTATATAATGTCCGCGGGTCTATAATTTTTATAGGTCAGTTATCATTCCAAAACTAATTTAAATATATGCAAATAAGCGGGAAATTTAGGCGATGGCAATACACCCGAGGCCCTGACGGTCCTCTAATGTAAAAATTAGGAGAGCTGTTACGAGTCCTGTTACACCTGCCGCCATCTTGTTCATTCCCAAACATTGCAACCAGAGCCATTTAAAACAAGAGATTGGTAACTCGCCGAAATAATGTGATATCACGCGGCCCACTTGGTATTTCGTTTCTTATGAGATTAAGGGGAATTAACCAAATATTTTATCACCTGACGACATGTAAAACAAACAATTAATCAACTGATCAACTGAATGATAATTAGGGATTCGGGTGAAATAATAGCTTGGGACTGTTAGAGATCAAACCTTTATTATATAATTAATAAAATTAATTATTGACATAATTAAGACCAGTGTTTATTCTGCATAAACAAATGCAATTATAAGATGTTTTTGTCAGTAAAATCCATGGCTTCCCGCAACGCGTTGTTTTACTTAAATATAAATAAACTTTTTATCATTTTATTTTATTATTTTAATTTCTTAACAAACTTGAACGCATGTTTCCATGTGTATATTTTTTTATCGTGGGACGACGATCTCAATGATTTTGAACTAGTGAATCTACAGACAACTAGTTGAATGTTGATGAAGACGACGACGACTTTGTTGTCCAGAAAACCCCAAAAATAAAGACAGAAAGTAAAAACTCCGATTGACACTTCTGAAAAATGTTCTATGTATGGTTGTCCAGGTTGCAACAAGATTCTCAAGACAATCAGTGGATTTCGTGGACACACGTCCAAGCAACATGGAAAACATAATTTGAAAGGTAGGCATATTTTTATATTGTTTTTTTTTTTTCGCATGTCTAGTTCCAAGATCTTGAATAGATTTGAAAAACATATATGTATTTTGATAATTCAAAATTAAGCTTCGGTATTGTTTTGTATTATTTTTTTCTGTTTTTTTCTTGGGAGTTTTTCTGAGTGAGTCTCAAATGTCTCAAATCTTATTTTAAAAAATTAAATTAATTCTTTTTTCAAGAATACAGAAATGGATTGTCATGTAGAACAGAGATCTATAACACAATTGTATACCTCTCTGTGTAGAACTAAATTTCTGTGGTCAAAATTAAAAGATTACTAGTTTTTAATACCCCTTAATTGATGTGCTCCTCCGATTAATTTTGGTTTCAGCTTGTCTGTATTTCATAGATTCCTTTTTAAACTACACATTGTAGAGTCAATTTTCGTGTTAAATAATCCCTTTTATACATGGACATCATGTTTGCTGGTAATACATGTATGCAATTTAAAAAGCAACATTTCACTTCAGCATTGTACAGAATCGTCTTAGGGACATGCAATTGAACATTTTTAATTTGGTAAAAAATTAATTTGAAATTTCATAAATTTTTGAAATATTTTATGCATATCTGGTGTATTAAATTAAGTTCAAATTCCCCATTTTATCATTCTTTAAAGCTAGAAATTCTGCTATTTCTAATACTCGGAATTCACTCTTCAAATGTAAATTTTAAGAAAATCATGGTCTAGTAAATACATATTTTAATTTTCAGTATATTATATTTACAGCTCATGAACACAGATATAAATATAAAAAACATACCACAGATGCAACTACATCTACAGATAACACAGTCACGGTGGCACCGATAGATAACATAGTCACAGAACAACATAATCAAGGTGGTACTTTGAACAACATACATGACTTCGTGTTTGACAAAGCTTTTCACAATACATTAATAAGTGCGCAAAAAGACCCAATTAATAACTTGTTTGGTGAATCAGATATTGTGAAAATTGCCAAAACTGTTGAAGATAATGTACAGATACAGATATCTTTGAAAAACACTTTGTAGAAATTTTTAGGATCAATTCAAATATTTGTTTGTCATATGACAGACATGACAGAGAAATGTTTTTTACACGTTTCCACAAAATGAGACAATATATATCTTTATTCCGATAAGGTACAATGGTATACAGACAGTAACATTACAATAAAACGATAACACACACAGGCAGAAGGCGAAAAAAATAATAACAAAGTATATACAGACTGAAACATTTAAAAGAGTTATATATGGGTAGTGAGCCAGGAGATCAAACACCAGAGTTAATATAGCGGATAAATTTACATAGACAACTAGTAAGCAACACTGTTGAAAAAGGTTACAATGATCTTTTTAGTAACAATGGTTTTCATTCAGGTTTTTATGCTCAAGCTTATCAAGTTCTGATTCAACAGACACAACATGAACTTAAGCAGTCTGAACAACAGCAATCCGAGCTTTCTGAAAATGACCAAAACATTTTGTTCTATATAAGTGGTTACGTTATACGTTCTTGCTCGAAGCATTACTCTAAAATCAAAGATGACCAAAAAAGTGGTAAAATGGAATGTGTCGATAAGGTTAAGTCAAAATCAGACAGTACAACATTTGTTACCAAATACAGCAAATGGACAAAAAGAATGATCGTGGTGGTCTAATTGTACCGTGTGATAACTTTTTTCTACATGTACGTGAACTCGAGATCGTTGTTAGAAAAAATGTAGACAGCACCAAATTAAATGCTACATCTCTATTGTGTGACAAATTGAGCGAAAGTGCTATGGAATCTTTCATGGTTAAATATTATTGTTCTAAATTGTTTGAAGGTATAGATGAGCAGCTTCAATTAAGTGTTCTGGAAGACATCATTAAATTATTTTTGACATTCGTGGTTATGCAGTGACCCGTGTGCAACGTAACATTGCTATGCGTGACAAAGTAATTGTGAGAAGCTTTAAAGGAAAAAATATGAACAATTAGGAACAAACATTTATATTATAATCAGTATATGGTACAACGATAGACCTAACAGTTAGGGGTGCCAAGGGGGACAAATTGACTTTATTGTTAATAAATGCATTGTTGATTGTAATGATGTTATTTCACCTGTAGATAGTTTTCACAAAGAGATAGAGGCTAATTCAGATATTTATTTGAAAGACAACCATTCTTCCTCGTTGACAGTAAATGACGACACGGTTATTGATCACACTTTTTTAAACGAATACCTCTTAATCGTTGAAAATGAAAGGTGTTATTTCGAATCTCAGATAAATTTTTATCAAAACAACTTACAAGAAACTTATTATTTAACCCATGAAAGTGACAACGGGGCGGTTCCTAAAGATAGTTCTGATAATGTGTAACTGTACTTATCAGACCACATTGATGAAACAATACCAGAGAGTGTAGATAGTTTAAGCTCTAGTCAAAGACAGAATAACAAATCTGTTAAATTGATCTGCTTAAATTGTTGCGGAATAAAAACAAGATTAAAATACCCAGAAGTCTCCAGCATGATAAGTAAATATGATATAGCATGTTTTGTTGAAAGCAAAACCGACGGTATAGATGTCTTAGATTGACCAGGCTATATCTTTAAGATGAAAAATAGGAAGAAAATATCCCAACGACGATCAGGGGGCATTGTTCTAGCTTTTAAAGAGAGTTTAGAAAAATATATCGAAATCCTAGGAACTAAGAGTAAATTCATATTGTGGTTTAAATGTAGCCCCGTATTATTCGGAACTTGCCAACCAGTCATATTTGGTATAGTATACATACCACCAGAAAACACAAAATATTCAACCGAAGATGCATTTACCGAAATCGAGCAAGAATATTTGTCTTTATCGTCTCAAACAAATTATGTATGTTTGATAGGAGATTTTAATGGTAGAACTGCCTCTGATAATGATTTTATTTTGTTAGAAGATAATGTACATATTGATGATGATATTGTAGATTATGTTGATAATTACGTACATGTTTTGGAAAATTTAGATTTACCTGTTAATAGAAACAGTATGGATCAAACCAAAAATAGGTATGGGAATCTGTTGTTAAATTTCTGCAAGGGTAATAGTATGTTTATTATAAACGGTAGAGTTGGTCAGGATAAAGGGTTGGGAAAATTTACTTGTAAGAATGCCAGTATAGTGGACTACTGTCTATGTTCACCCGATTTACTTCAAAACATGGAAGATTTTGAAATACTAGAATTTAGTAAGCTCATGTCCGATGTACACTGTCCCATCTCCTTATCATTTGATCTTGGATATCCACAACATGTTGACGATTCAAATACACATAACTTTGGTCCCAAACGTCGGAGAATTAAACAATGGGATTCTGAAAAAATGAACAATTCCAAAATAATATTAAAGAAAATAACCTTTGAGCTTTTGAACAAAAAATCCTCAGCCAAAATGATCAGATTGACCAAGACCTTGTTGACGCATTAGTAGAAGAGCTTGGCTCTATTTTTCTTAATTCTGGAGAAAAAACTTTAGGTACGAAAGCTATTCATAACGAAATAAATCCAAGAACACATATAGACAAACCCTGGTTTGATATTGATTGTAAATTTGCACGCCAAAACTTCCATAAATTAAAAAAACGATTTAAGAGAAACAATTCGAATCAAACCAAACCGATATGAAAAATGCAGAAAAAAATTATAAAAAACTTTTAGATAAAAAATTAAAGACTTAATTTGTAAGACATTATCTGATGATGTAACTAAGCTTGATAAAGAAGACCCCAAAAAATTTTGGAGAATGCTAAAGAAACATAAGAGAGTACGCCAACCAAATATTGAACTTGATTCTCTGTATAATTTCTTTAAAAACCTGAATGAGGATGACCATGAAGGAAACAACCAGCTAGATGATCCTATACCAGACATTCCAGCCGACATAGATGATTATATAAATGGCTATATTTCGCAAGACGAAATAATGAAGTTCATACATAATCTGAAGAACAATAAAGCCAGTGGAGAGGACGAAATTGTTAATGAATACATCAAATCAACCGCCCCTCGCTTTATTAGAATTTATGAAAAACTCTTCAACATTATTTTTGATAATGGAGTATTACCCAATTTCTGGCTAACTGGTATTATTAAGCCCATTTATAAAAACAAGGGAGACTCCAGTGACCCGAAAAACTATAGACCAATAACAATTGTAAGTTGCCTCGGAAAGTTGTTTACCTCTGTATTGAATAATAGACTTGCTAAATTTTCAGATGAAGTCGGGATTATCAAAGATAACCGATGTGGATTTAGACAAAGTTATTCTACTCTAGATAATATTTTTTCACTGTATTCCTTGTTTCAGTTACTAAAATTAAAGAAGAAAAAGTTTTTCTGGCCATTCATAGACTTTGAAAAGGCCTTCGATAAAGTTTGGAGAAAAGGTCTTTTTTATAAGATGTTGCTTAATAATATTGGTGGTAAAATGTACAATGTAATCCACAACATGTACGACAATATCAAATCATGTATTTCGTATAAAAATGATAGATCTGAATATTTTTCTTGTGAAGTTGGAGTGAGACAAGGGGAAAACGTATCTCCCTTTCTATTTTCATTGTTCTTAAACGATTTGGATACATTATTACTTACCAAAAATATTGAGGGTCTCAAAACTATATCAGCCGATTTAGAAATTGAATTGGAAATCTATTTGAAGATGTTTATTTTGTTGTATGCTGACGATACAGTTTTAATGGCCGAAAGCGCTACTGATCTACAAGCACAACTAAATTCATTTTGCGAATATTGTAATACTTGGAAATTAAAAGTTAATGTTGACAAAACAAAAATTATAGTATTTGGCAATGGAAGATTACCAAGAAATATCTCATTTACATATAATAACCGAGTAATAGAAATCGTGAAAGAGTTTAACTATTTGGGAGTTATTTTCACCAGAACAGGAAATTTGTTCTGTTCTGCTGACTTTGACAGGAAATTTTAACACAACTTGCTAAATTTCTGGAAGCATCTGGCAGATAAGGCAATCAGGGCTATGTACGAAGTATTGAAAATAGGAAGGTTATATAAACTGTCTGTGAAAATCCAACTAGATCTGTTTGATAAAATGATAAAACCTATCTTTTTTTAGGGTTGTGAAGTATGGGGGTTCGGAAATAACGAAGTTCTGGAGCGCGTACACCTTTCTGTAAATTCTATTTAAAACGAACTTTATTCTTTGAAATCAGCAATCAAAGTCATTAACAGTTTGTTACACAATATTTTAGCAGTCTCACTTGATTAAAATTTAGAATTCCAAAAATAATTAAAAGCAAGAGTCATAGCTCTGTTTTTGAAATTTAACTGATAATCAATTCTGACCAAAACTGTTTTATCAAGTGAAACAGCTTTACATCAAGTAAGAATTAATATTTGACTAAATTTATAAAACGAATTTAAACCAAATACTATATCTTATTAAAACAATTTAATATCAATACGAAGATAATAATTAACCTTGAATATTCTGTGCATCTTGATTAAACGATTATCACCAGATACATGTCTACCAAAAATAAATCATGTAAACAAGATTTGCTTAACACTTATGTCCGTATTTATGGTAAAACTAGATTAAGGTAAAGACATTTTTTCGCTGCTTGTACACAAAGTAAAAATTAAAATGTTGTTCGAAATTCAATTAAACCATATTCTTAAATAATTAAATATCATCCTGAAAGTATAAATATCATTAATTAACATAAAATCAAAGTTTGAACTGTCATCAATAACTGAAATAAATACATTGAAATAAACATTGGAATTGACTGAGAAATATCTATTTCTCACAAAATGATTGCTTTTCGACAAAGACAACTTTCGACTATTCATTTTAATTAACAGAAAATATACAAAAACATGTTTTTGAAACTGAAATTAAATATGTAAAATCCTGCAATAGTTTACGCATACAGCGTTCGTGGCAATCAATTAAACAAAACTTTTATAATCCTAAATAAAGTTACAATTAAATGATATTAAATATTTTTCCTCATAAGTAACTCTTTATTTTTGTTTTTTGTATTAATTATACAACAAATTTGTAAGATTTTTAATATTACAATTATTTAAAACAATAAAATATTTTTCTTATTTTGAAAAAAAAATGCAATTAATACTTAATATAATGAAACTTACCTGGTGTAAAACAGAGAGAAAGTTCTATTTAAAAACGAACTTTATTCTTTGAAATCAGCAATCAAAGTGCCAAATTAAAACCAAAATTTCGTTGCGAAGATTTTGTCTCGTGATTACTGATTTCAGAACTTTCTCTTGTTTTTCACCAATCAAGACACTTCTTCGATAATGCAATTTCTAACGCGGATTTTCATTGGCTTATCAAAATCATCACGCTCTAATGGCACGTGTTAACATAACCTTATTCACTCAAGTATGGCATCTAGGTTTTATGAAAAGATGCTAATTATCCTGTGAAAGTTTGTATTGATAAATCAAGATTTTAATATAACAAATGCAAAAGCCCATCTACAATAACATTTCTGTGAAATAAATCAAAAACTAAATTCTGATACAATCAGGCACGATGACCCACTCGAGTACGATTGTATACAAATTTTGATATGTCGGAGTCTGATTCAGAAATTTTTAAATAATCTTCAACAGAAAGGCAATGCCCTATTACAGAATTGCTAAACGAGAAGTCTAGTTTTGGTGAAAAGCGTAAGAGAGGATCCGACGGAGATAAAGGTAAATCAGACAACGAAGTGTCTGACGCGGATTTGTTTTCCCTTCTTACTTCTTACATGAACAATAAGCTTTCTGGCATAGAGAAGAATTTCTCGGATACAACTGAAAATTTAGTTAAACGCGTGAAGAAGTCAGAGAATTCCTTCAAATTTAGAGGAAACCAGGTCTAGTACCAGTTGAACTCGGATATTCAAGATAATATTATAAACACGCCATCAGTTATATTGAGAAAAACAGAGTTAAAAACACCGTTAATATTTTAGAGGATTCTCTTACTCTACTGAAGAGAAGAAATAAGTTGATTAGAATTGCTGACAAGTCGGAAGGCGGTTGGCGGACTGTAAACGAATATTTGTCAGATGAGGTCGCCAGCAATTCCGAAGATGAAAAAAGGATTCGCGCAGCGCAAAACAGAGCCGTTAAGAAAATTAAATCGGAGAAGGCAGACAGGAAGCAAAACAGAAAACGCTCCGCGGAAGCAGCAGGATCTTCTGTACAAGTTGCTCATAATGGTGGCAGTGTTGAAAAGTTTCGTTTGCAGCCCTTTCGTGGAGGAGCTTCAGGTTCCAGTCAAAGTCAGCAGAACAGAATAAAGGCGACCGATATCTGCTCTAACTGCGGAATGCTCGAACATTGGTCCAGAGATTGTAAACAACCCAAGAATAGACGCGGACTTGCCAGAGGCTCTACAAACCACCTTACGAAGATGTTTTGACGCTATTAAACAGTAACACTTTTGACTCTTTCTACGATTATGAAAACAGTAATTCTGATATGAATGTTAAGGGTCGTTTAAAACAATCTATTTCTTTCTGGAAAAATATTTGTGCTTCAGATTTTGTTATTGACTAGGAAAAACCCCGTGGAAAATTGTCAGTCACGTGTATAGTTAGCTTTAAGCCCTGCATGCCAATAAGTGTCAAATAGCTAGTTCATCCAAAATGTGCGTGTTGTTTTCGCAATGGCAGACTTATATACTTAAGAACAAATTGCAAAAAACTGAATGAAAATATCTCTTGCCGTTTGAAAGTTATGTGAATTTTTCGAAAAGTATTAAAATATGAAATTTTATCTTTTTACACGAAATTTGAAAATTTCAACCGGAAATATCTCGAAAAGTAAATCATGAAGGAATAAATTTCTGTGCATATTCCAAACGTGCAATTGAAATTGACTTTCATTCAAAATTTCAAAAAATTCTAATCGTGCCTGATCATTACTGTAGCGTATGCCCTCAACAACGTCTTTACATGACAGGGAGTACATGTACAGTGTATAAATATCGGGGCCGGGAGTAGTTTGTTTCAAGTTCGGTACAGCATGATAAGGGTATAATGGGGCAAGTACTTCCATTTCATTATGAATGATGATATCTATATATACTACTTGTTCTTTAATAGACCGGAAATATAATGACATGACTAAAAGGAAATCTCATCGGATAGTTCCGGAACTTATTAATTTGTCTAATTGCTTATTGTTTCAAACAGTAATTGATGTAAAAGGGTAAAATTTTCAGTATACCCTATCAAGTATATATAGCCCTATATAAGTTTGACTTGTAGCTTTCTTCGGTTATACGTTTATTAGGTGAACAAAAAACGGTCTTTAGATTTAGTAGTATAGATGCTATTTCGGAAGGTTATAAAATTCCTTTGAAAAACGAACGAAATAATGTATTTTTACATATTAATAAGTCAGCTATTGAAAACAAAGATTTTGTTGCAAAGGCAATAGGGGATTTACTGAATAACAGTTTAGTAAAAGAAGTGTCGATAAGACCTCATGTGGTTAATCCTTTAACCGTATCTGTAAATTCTAAAGGTAAACAAAGGTTTATCCTGGACCTACGACAGGTGAACAAACATGTAGTGGTTAATAAGATAAAATTCGAAGATTACAAGATCGCAAAACAATATGTAACGTCAAATTGTTACGTATTTGTTTTTGATTTAAAATCGGGTTACCATCACCTTGATATTTTTCCTTCACATCAAAAATATTTGGGGTTTTCTTGGGTTTTTGATAAACGAGTTAAGGTTTTTTGTTTTTATTGTCCTTCCTTTTGGCTTGAGTTCTAGTGCTTACATTTTTACTAAAGTTAAAAATTGGCGTAAGAAAGGTATCAAAGTGGTAGTATACTTAGACGATGGTTTTAGTTCAGCTGAATGTGGTGATAAATGCAAATCACATTCAGAGATTATAAAATATGATTTGATTATGTCAGAATTTGTCCCAAACAAAGATAAATCTGTTTGGGAACCCAGTCAAAAAGTTGAATGGCTTTGTTTTAACTGGGATTTATGCAATTGTATTATTACTTTACCACATAGAAAATTAGTAGATTTACTGTATTTAATTGAGCGCATCTTATTTAGTTCTACCAAATTTAAAATCAGATTATTAGCAAAGGTCACAGGAAAAATCATTTCATTTGGGCCAGCATTGGGAGATATAATTCAGATAAGGACACGAGGTTTGTTTACCGTCATAAACGATAGATATCACTGGGAACAATACATAGATATTAACACTTTCAGTATGTGTATTAGAGATTTATTGTTTTGGAAAGATAATTTGTTTTCTTTAGCACCTATTTCTTTGTTGGGTAAAGTTTTCGAATTCAAAATTTTTACTGATGCTAGTGATATTGCTGCAGCAGGCTTTGTTGATAAATTTGGTTATGTTATGCATAATACCTCGTCAGTGTATGAAAAACTGAAAAGTCCCACTTGGAGGGAAATTAAGGCAATAGAGTTGTCTCTAATATACAGTTTGATTTATTTAAGAATAGCACGGTATCTGTTTATACAGACTGCCAGAATGCAGCGAGTATAGTACATAAAGGAATCAAAGTTCAGGAACTTCAAATGGAGCACCTATGGAAGGTCCTTTACCAAGTTTGCATAACTCAACCCGGTCTGTGAAACAAAATGGCCGCCATGAGCATTTACTGTTCTGATTTGTCGAAATTTCTCTTTGAAACCGTAAAGATAAATGAACTGATTTTTGGTATGGAGCATCTATGGAAGGTCCTTTACAAAATTTTGCATAAATCTTCTTGGTTCGTGAAACAAAATGGCCGCCATGAGCATTTACATGTTTTGATTGGTCGAAATTTAAAACTTCTCTGAAATCGTAAAGCCAAATGAACTGATTTTTGGTATAGAGCACCTATGGAAGGCCCTTTACAAAGTTTGCATAAATCTTCCCGGTCCGTGAAACGAAATGACCAGGTGAGCGATAGAGGCTCAGCCCACTGAGTCTCTTGTTTAATTTTACAAGGGAAGTTTTTCTATATATCCCCCACACTCAGAAAGCTCCCAATACAGTGTAAATGTACTAGAATCAATAGAAAATGATAAACTGTTATATAATGATAAGGGTAATATTATCCTTTGTGGCGATATGAATGCTAGAACTAGCAGTGAAAAAGATTTTATTGAAGGGGACTCAAATGATGAGACCATTCCAATTAATAATTATTCCCCGGATTTGTTGATAAGAGAGAGGGAAAATGAAGACCCTTTTTTATGTGACAGAGGGAAATAGATACTAGATATATGTATTTCATATAAGTTGAGAATTAGTAATGGTATAGCAGTGGGGGATACCAGGAGAAAGTTTACATGTTACAAATATAATGGAAATAGCACAGTTGATTATTTCATGGCTTCAGAATGTTTCTTTGATGACATTTCACGTTGATGATATTATACCCAGATTGTCTGATTACTCAGAAATCATTATGAGATTAGCAGCCAGTTATAGTTATAGTTTTCTTGAGAGTAAAGTAAAAATGACGGATTTTCCTTGTCATTTCAAATGGAATTCTTAGGCAGAGGAAGCATGTAAGAGCTTTTTTAAGTTCAATATTGTACAAGAAAAAATTAAAGAATTGAGCAATTTAAAAAAAAAATGCTGATGTGAATGTCGATTGTCACACTGAAAAAAATATTCTGTTAAAATTGGCCGTCTCTTTGTCCTTAAAACTGAAAGGGAAAACTAAAAAAAACATTGAAGAAAAAGCCTAAAACACAAGATTGGCATGATATTGAACTAGATAAAATGCTTCGATCAGTAGATGACAAAGGCAAATTATATGCAAAATTTCCATCTGACCCAATTGTAAGGGGTAGTTTTTATAAACTAAAAAGGGAATATTTCTGTACAAAGAAATATAGAGAATTTAAAAGAAAAACTATAACATAAACTTCATTGCATGAAAATGACCCAAAACAACATTGGCAACTTTTAAACTCCTTAAGGAATGATCAAAAGAATAATCCTGAATCAAAAATATCACCAGTTGTTTGGATGTCTCATTTGTCAAGTTTAAATACAACAAAACATAATTTTAGAAACAGAATAAATGAAAGAAATGATGCTTTTAAAGTGAGTGAAATTTTAAAACAATTTTCAGAATAAGACTTTAAAATTACTGAAATTGAAGTAATAAAAGCTATAAAGTCAGTTAAATCTTGGAAGAGTAAAGAACTAGATCGTACAATATATATGTAATGAAATGGTTAAATATGGAAAAGAATTTATACTTCCATGTCTGACAAACATATTTAATAACATTCTAATAAAATCAGAGTACCCTGAGATCTGGAAAATATCATTTATTAAGCCAATTTTTAAAGCAAAGGATCCTACAAAACCAAATAACTACAGGGGTATTTCTGTGATTAGTTCTTTAGCCAAACTATTTAATAGGGTATTTAGTAATAGGTTAGATTTGTTTTTAAGTAAAAATTATTTTATATCAAAAGAACAAATTGGTTTCCAGAAGAAAAGTGAAGTTCAGACCATATGTTTATTTTAAGAGTTCTTATTGACAAATACAACGGCCAGGCTAAATTTAGGCTTTACAGCTGTTTTGTAGATTTTTACAAAGCCTTCGATACAGTCATTCACCCCGCACAATTTTTTTTTAAATTACAAAAAAAAAAAAATGGTATCGGAGGTCTATGTTATAACATACTCAAAGAAATGTACAAAGATAATGTGCTTAGCTTGAAACTTGATAATAAATTATCTCCAAATTTTTCATCTGAAGTTGGTGTCAGACAGACTCACACCGAATCTTTTTAAAATTTACATTAATGATTTACCAAATATTTTTGATCAAGATTGTGATCCAGTTGAGTTAAACGATATTAAACTTAACAGCTTATTATGTGCAAATGATGTGGTACTATTGTCAAAATCTGATCGAGGTATGCAAACCTGTTTGGACAGCCTGCAAGCCTATTGTGATAAATGGTGTCTAGAACTTAACATTGATAAAACTTAAGTAATAACCTTTAATAAAACTGGAAAAATTTTAAAATCTAATTTTTCATTTTGAAATAAAATAATTGAGAGCGTAACCCGATATAAATACTTAGATATCATATCTCATGCTTCAGGTTCTTCTAGTCATGCAAGAAAAGATCTTTACCAGAGGGGATTGAAAGCTGTTGATAAACTAAAATGAAAATTTTAAGATTTTGCCTCTAGTATAAAAACTAACTTGCATATTTTTTACAATACTATCGAACCTGGATATTATATGGAAGTGAAATATGGTTTGATATGTCTATTAAGAACAATAACCACGAAAATAAAATTTTACAGACATATGATAAATTGGACTGGCAAAAATTAAATATAAAGTTTTGTAAATGTATATTGGGAGTACATAAAAATGTTCAAACCAAGCACTTTTGGGAGAACTAGTGAGATATCCTAACTCTATAGACATTATTATGAATTTATTGAAATATTTTAAGAGAGTAAATGATATGGAAGAGGATAGCATTCTGAAACAAGCATTGCTTGAGAGCAAGATCTCATACCAATCTGGTAATACATTTTGGTATGCAAATTTAAAAATTATGTTCACACACTAGAAATTAATGAAAAGGATATACATTTACCTGACATCAAAAATAAATTGAGGTCATTCTTTGTTAACTTTTGGAGATCTGAAATACCAAAAAGCTCTAAGCTTGATACATTCTCATCATTTAAAAACAATTCTGTCTTCAACCATGTCTTAATTTAATATCTAATAGTAATAAAAGAAAATATTTCTCCAGATTAAGAATAAGTGTCCACACTCTTGAAATAGAAAAAGGCAGATATACTCATAAAATAAGAACAGAAAGGCTGTGCCAATTATGTAACAACGTGGAAGACGAACTACACTTCTTACTGGATTGTGAGTTATACAAGGAAAATAATATTAAATATCATGGACAGAGAGGTTCCAAATATTGCATCTTCAAATAAGAAACAACAGTTCAATTTTCTTATGATAAATGAAGATAAGTATAACTTGTCTGCAGTGATTGACATCGTTTTTGAGAATTTTCAGACCAGAGACCATAAGTAATATCTGTGTTCCTTGTGTCTGGAGGTTTTCAAAGGTAATATATATAATAGTACTGTTACGGCCGAAATCACCTTTTAAATTGTAGCCAACAAAAGACACAAATCAATAATAAAATTTAACAAGATTTATTATATACAAGTTTACAAAATAATATTACACAAAATAAAATGTCAACTGTTCAAAATCCTCCGTCTTTTCCTAATCCGGAATTCTTCTCGTCACTGTTGCGGGAATCCAAACGGAATATTATATCCAATCAGTCACAATCTAGTATGATGTAACGTAAATAAAAGTATGTCAATGATGATGTGTGAAACGTAAATAAATCCAACAGCTGAGAACACAAGAATGTCTGGTCCAATACGTTCTGCTCTGAAAGTCTAAATTTCTTGTCCGTATATATACTGTAGAACGGAAACTTCTGGAATACGGTAGAAGTTCGAATCACACCAGAATTATTACGTAAGTCAAATAGAAAGTTCTAGTCATTCCATCAGTATCTATTATTGTTCCAGTGATTTCTAAACTGCGCAGTTATAACATTATTTGGTAAACAACTATAAGTATTATGTAAACATAGTATACATGTTATAAGACTACGCAAAACAAATTAGGCCAAGATAAATAAATATAATAATTACAATATCATAACACCTCCCCCCTTAAAAGAAGTTTGAGTGTAACGAGAACTTCATGAACAATATATACAAAAATATATAGTATGTATACAGTGTTTTAATAAGATCTAGATAAAGCATCTGCTATTACATTATCTTTACCTTTAATATGTTTTACAATAATATCATATTCCTGTAACAATAAACTCCACCTAGTCAACCTCTGGTTCTTGTTTCTCATTTTATGTATGAAGGTGAGAGGATTATGATCAGTATAAACCAGAATAGGATGCATAGTGGGATTTAAATATACATCAAAATGTTGAAGTGCAGACAACAGTGCAAAACATTCTTTTTCAATAGTGGAATAATTTTTCTGATGTTTATCTAATTTCTTGGAAAAATATGATATAGGTTTCTCAACATTATCATCTGTTTCTTGATATAAAACGGCTCCAACTCCTACATCACTTGCATCAACGGCAAGTTTGAATTGCTTTTTAAAGTCTGGAGTGATAAGAACGGGACTGTTAATTAAAAGTGATTTGCTTTTTTCAAAAGCGTTTTGACAATTATCACTCCAGATGAATTTAGAATCTTTCCGTAAAAGATGAGTCAATGGTTGAACAACAGTAGCAAAATTTGAACAAAATTTTCTGTAAAATCCAATCATGCCTAAATATCTCATAAGTTGTTTTTTATTTGTAAGAGGAGGAAAATTGGTAATTGCATCCACTTTAGCCATAATAGGTTTCACTTGACCTTGGCCAACTGTGTGCCATAAATAATCAACAGTGGCCTTACAAAATTCACTTTTACTAAGATTAACAGTCAAATTTGATTGTGACAATCTATCAAAAGTATCATATAAATGTGTTAAATGCTCTTCCCAGCTATCACTACATACAATAAGATCATCAATATAAGCATAACAACAGTCTAAATCTTTTATAACATTATTGATCATTCTTTGAAATGTAGCTGGTGCATTTTTCATACCAAACGGCATGACAGTATATTGAAATAAGCCGTCTGGTGTGACAAAAGCTGATATTTCACGAGCTCTCGGTGTCAAGGGGACCTGCCAGTAACCTTTTAATAAATCAAATTTGCTAACGAATTTTGCTTGTCCAATGTTATCAATGCAATCGTCTATCCTTGGAATCGGATAGGAGTCAGATTTTGAAACTGAGTTCACTTTTCTGAAATCAGTAACGAAACGAAAGGTTTTATCTGGTTTGGGTACAAGAAGACAAGGAGAGCTCCATTCACTGTTACTCGGCTCAATAATATCATTGTCAAGCATATATCTAATTTCTTGTCTCATAACATTAAGTTTAAGTGGATTGAGCCGGTAAGGAAGTTGCTTAATTGGAGAAGCATCGCCTACATCATCATCATGACAAACAGCAGTGGTTTTGTTTGGCACATCTGGGAAAAGATTTTTAAAAGAAAATACCAAAGATCGAAAGTCAGATGTGCAAGTTTTGAGTCTAAATTTGACAAAATTTCTGAATTTTTCAATCTAACAGTTTGTTCCATAGTCATCGAATCAAAAGATGGTTCAATTATATCTGGTTTGTCATGATCGTTCTCCAATTTAACCATGGCTAAAGTGGCAACTGGTTTACTCTCACTTTCATTAGTACGCTCAAAATATGGTTTTAACATATTAATGTGACACACTCTATTTTGTTTACGCCGACCTGGAGTTTTTACAATATAATTCAAATCCTTGATTTTACTCTCGATGGTATAAGGACCACAGTATTTAGCCTGTAAAGGATGCCCAGGGATTGGCAAAAATACAAGTACCTTATCATCAGGCTCAAAAACTCTGTTCCTGGCATCTTTATCATACCATATTTTCATTTATTCTGTTCAGTTTTTAAGTTTTTCTGAGCAATTTGACAAGCAGTATACAATTTTTCTTTAAATCTAGATACATAGTCTAGAAGATTCAAGTCAGTGTGTTCAGTAAGCCATTTTTCCTTAACCAATTTCAAAGGTCCCCTTACAGTATGACCAAACACTAACTCAAAGGGGCTAAAACCAAGGGATTCTTGAACAGCCTCTCGGACTGCAAAAAGTAGAAAGTGAACACCATCATCCCAATCCCTGTCAAATTGAAGACAAAAAGTTCTAATCATGTTCTTCAATGTTTGATGAAAACGTTCTAATGCACCTTGAGATTCTGGATGATAAGCACTTGATCTATACTGAGCAATCCCTAACTGATAAACGACCTGCTGAAATAAACCTGACATAAAATTTGAACCCTGGTCGGACTGTATAGACTTAGGAAGTCCTACTAATGTGAAAAATTTGATAAGAGCTTTGACAATAGTTGGTGTCTTGATATTCCTTAAGGGAATAGTCTCAGGAAAGCGAGTGGATGTACACATGACCGTCAATAAATACGCATTTCCAGTCTTGGTCTTTGGTAAAGGTCCAACGCAATCAATAAGTACTCGGCTGAAAGGTTCTTCAAAGGCTGGAATTGGCAGAAGTGGTGCTGGTGGTATTTTCTGGTTAGGCTTGCCAACAACCTGGCATATATGGCATGATTTGAAGTATTCTGTGACATCATTTCTAATTCTGGGCCAGTAGAAATGTTGTAATATCTTAAGGCAAGTCTTCCTTATATCTGAATGTCCAGCCAAGGGGGTGTCGTGGGCAAGACCAATAATTTCTTGCCTATAGACTTTAGGCACCACCACTTGGTATACCACTCTCCATTCCTCCTCTCGGATAGCATCAGGGGGCCTCCACTTCCTCATCAAAATGCCGTTTTGATGGTAGTAACATTCGGCCACTTTGTCTGCTTCTTCTTGGGGTAGAGCCCTCTTGCAGAGCTGAAGAACCTCAGGGTCTTTATCCTGTTCTTCCCTAAATGTTCTTTTGTCTAATGAATGGCTGTTCACGTCTGGCCATGGCATAATTACATGTTTGTTAGTACCAGATGGTCTTATTATGGCCTTTTTTGAGCTACCGGGACCTTCAATGTCGGCAAGGAAAGTGTCAGAAAGGTCCATATAATCATACTGGCCTTCTTGTAAATCCTCATCTTGTTGTTTTCTTGCCATTGCCCTAGTAACAACACAAGCTGGATACAGTTCAGCATCATCTTCAGGTGATTTAACATCCACCACCGGTTCACTTGTAACAATTGGTTCAGCAACCACTTTGTTCCTAGCTAGATCATTTCCTAGCAATAATGAAACACCCTCAACAGGGAGAGTAGGACGAACACCCACAACAACTGGTCCAGTAATTAAATCTGACCTCAAATAAATACGATGGAGGGGAACATCTATACAACCTAACTCCACACCTCGTAACAAAACGGAGGCACCAACGGACGTCTCCTCGGACAAAGGCAACACACCTTCTAACAACAAAGACTGAGAAGCTCAGGGTCCCGTAAAATCTTAATAGGCTGAGGAGTAGTATTATCAACAATAGAAACAAACCCATCAGACATAAAGGGCTTATAATCCTCCGTGTAATCACAAAAACTGGACTTAAAAGCCTGACTCGCAGGACATTCCAACTTATTGGTAACAACGGGTGTCGTACAAGCACTGGACTTGGGCTTATGATCTCTTTCATTCTTCTTCTGGAGTCTAAAACAATCAGCCATCAGGTGACCATTTTTCTTACAATAAGCACAAGTTAGTGACTTCTTCTCAAAAGTATCAAATTTTGGACCAGACATATTATAACTAGACGGACTCTTATTCTGTGCAACAGGCTTACTATCAGTACGCTCAGTGCTTTGGATTTTGTAATTTCCGCTAGAAGTATTAAAATTTTGACCTTTGAAACTTCTTTTATGTGAAAGGGTATAATTATCGGAAACAACAGCTGCATCTTGCAATGTCTCAACAGTTTTGTCGTCTAAATGTGTTTTTAAGTCTAAATTAACACACTGCTTGAACTCTTCTAATAACATTAATTGTCTTAATTTATCAAAATTGTTATCTATTTTCTTTGACGTAAGCCATTTGTCAAATAAATCTTCTTTTTCCCTAGCAAATTCAACATAGGTTTGTGTTTCAAACTTTTTATAAGACCTAAATTTCTGTCTATATACTTCTGGCACTAGCTCATAAGCTTTCAAAACTTCCTGTTTAACAGTGTCATAATCAGAACTTTTTTCTGAAGAAAGTGCTGAGTAAAATTTCAGCGGCCTTGCCCACAAAAACACTTTGCAGCATTGTAGTCCAATAAGGCTTTGGCCATTTTAGATTTTGAGCAATTTTCTCAAATTGTGGAAAAAATTTATCAACTGTTTTTTTCACAAAATTTGGGAACCAAACGTATATTTTTTGCTGCATCAAAATGATCTGATTTTGACTCATATTTAGTGTTGCTTTCTACTTTGCCCATTTCCGTTTTTATTTTCTCCATCTCTAACCTTTCCCTCATTTCAAGTTCTGCCTGTCTTTCTTCTTTTTCCAATTGTTTTAATTTAAATTCGTTTTCCAATTGTTTTAATTTAAGTTCATGTTCTAATTCAAGCTGTTTTAATTTGAAAGCATCAACATTTTCGACCTTGAGGCCAAGAGCCTCTTCACCAGAAATTTCTGAATCAACTAAATTGTCTATTACCAAATTTTTTATAATTTGTTTTCTCATAGATACTCTAAAATCTATTTTTAAATGTTTAGCAAGCAACACTAATTCTTCTTTCTTTAATTTATCAAACCCTTCCAGGTCTGGCGTTTTCAAAAATTTACCAGCATCAAATTCCATTTTGTAGAATTTTGTTGGCTAATTCTAATAAAAATACTGAAAAAATTTAATAAGATATGAACGTTCTCCCGAGACGAGCCCCCAATTTCTGTTACGGCCGAAATCACCTTTTAAATTGTAGCCAACAAAAGACACAAATCAATAATAAAATTTAACAAGATTTATTATATACAAGTTTACAAAATAATATTACACAAAATAAAATGTCAACTTAACTGTTCAAAATCCTCCGTCTTTTCCTAATCCGGAATTCTTCTCGTCACTGTTGCGGGAATCCAAACGGAATATTATATCCAATCAGTCACAATCTAGTATGATGTAACGTAAATAAAAGTATGTCAATGATGATGTGTGAAACGTAAATAAATCCAACAGCTGAGAACACAAGAATGTCTGGTCCAATACGTTCTGCTCTGAAAGTCTAAATTTCTTGTCCGTATATATACTGTAGAACGGAAACTTCTGGAATACGGTAGAAGTTCGAATCACACCAGAATTATTACGTAAGTCAAATAGAAAGTTCTAGTCATTCCATCAGTATCTATTATTGTTCCAGTGATTTCTAAACTGCGCAGTTATAACATTATTTGGTAAACAACTATAAGTATTATGTAAACATAGTATACACTAGACATTGAACCCACGCGAGCGCGGGAAAATAAGCATTTTTTTTTTGGTGGTGGCCATATTGACTTTAAAAAGTTTTTGCGGCCATGGAATTCGTGGAACAGGAACTCAATGTGGATGTTGTGGCAGGCTTCCCATAAACTTTCCTGTCAAGTAGGTGGTATCAACTGATAGTTTCATGTCTATATATGCTGTAGTATTCCAGAAATGGATGTTAATGCAAACTTTAACCAAAGTCAATGAAGCGTGAAATGTAGGTCAACGTGACCTAATTGTCATACGGTTGTTCGTTACTTCCGAAGATGTATCCACTGATGAAGTAGACTGTATGCCACGTAGAATTACCAAAATGGACCTTAAGGTTCCATCATAGTCAAAATCTATGACGAAAATACAACCACATAAATTGTCAATATGTTTATGTTACAATTAATTCTGAACTGCAACTTGATGAAAAGCTTTCATTAAGTACACATTTCATAATGCATTACCTTTTTCATTCAGAATAAATATGAAAAAGAATATGAATAAACATTTCCCTAGTGACGGATGAATTTTTCAAAAGATGCCGTGAGTTAAGTAGAGCATATTTTTGGAAAATAATTGTTCCAATTGTTCATTGTCATCATGGGCAGGGCAAGCGAGGCTTAATTTCACAAATAAATCCAATAGACGATAAAAGCATTTTTAGTGTTTATAAAGATGTCCGAGATAAATTTCGTCATTAATGATAAAGATGACCATTTGTTAAAAATATTTTTATCTAGGGCTTACAGGGAATTGTATGGTAGAGATATATTTAGACAGGTCACACGACAAATAATGTAACAAGAGGCCAGATTTCCACATGCTTTTGAAGAAAGCAATTAATTTTTGTAATGTAGGTACTATATCTAGTTTTTACATGATATTCTCTATGCAAGTTGCAAAACACTGCACAACTGACCGTTAAACAAAGATCTCAAGTATATATTTTTACCTAAAAATTGAGCAAAGCTCAACAATATATACACTCCGCCTTCCCAGATAAATCTTCTTTACCCCTGATGCTTTCATGTGTATATATTTACCCAAATATCATTAGGTATCTTCCTAAAACTTTAATCCGTATAGGTGTCATTCAAATCTTGTATTGACTGTTGTGTGTGTATAATTTACAAGATAAATAGGTAATCCATTTGTTTCTCTTATCAACATTCAGCCGGTGCAACTTTAATTATATGTCAAGGACTTTAACTGTTTTGTTACAATGGTGTATAATGGGAATATAGGTCATTACAAAATTTCGCATTCCATACCTGTAAAACTAGATTTGAAAAAAGCATGCACTAAATACCGAATGCATCCAAATGCACAATTTGCGGTAAGTTACCGTTTTGGAGATCTCGAGCTCACAAAATCACGAAAATTCTGCTACCCACAGCATAAGGCTCTCGGACCTACGGTCCGGACAAAAATGGATAATGGTTGCTTTTATCACTTTGTGCAAAGTAAACATCCGAGCAATCCAAAAACCAACTAAGTTAGGAATTCCTCTGAACTTTGCCTTACTTCTTCATAATCTTCAAAGTTCATAATGTTTATAGTTAGGAGAAATTGCATAATGGTAGAAAAAACAATCCTGAATACATGAAGCGGAAACATCCCACTCGAAGGAGAATGTTTTTAATTTGTTTTATTCTTCTTCCGTAATTTCAAACAAAAATACATTTAAAATATGTGCATAATTGTTTATTTAAATCAATGTGTTAAAATGATGCATTCGAGAACCTTCTGAGGGATATGTTGGGAGAATTCATACCGCAAAAGTCCATGCAAATTCCATTTGCACATAAACAAAACTGCAGTTTAAAATTTATAAATGCAGATCCGATATTAACCTTTATAATCTGAACCATACATCGTTTATTTTGAACCACGCGTTTTGCCGCCTATTCGGCTAATTCGTAAATTTAGTATTATAAGATGTTAGAAGGCTACGCAAAACAAATTAGGCCAAGATAAATAAATATAATAATTACAATATCATAACAGTACACTTATAATATTTATTATATATATATATATATATATATATATATATATATATATACTGTTTTCCATGGAATAAATTTCATAAAAGACTGTTTTGTAAAATTCTAATTTTGTGTTAAATACTGTGTTATTATAATATTGATATCTGTCAGCACAGTGGAAAGCCAATACAATTCAATTGGAGTTAGCTCTCTTTGGATGGTGTTGAATTTTAACTGTGCCCCTTGAGTGGTATTATAATCAAAATCATTTTAACATGCCATTTGTGTAATTACTATGCTACAGTTTTGTTTATATTCATGTTGAAATGTAATTGCCATGCTCGTTTGGGCACATTAATTGGAAATAAACATATCTTATCTTATCTTGTTGGTCACTGAACACCTTAAGTCACTGGACGCTGGTTCTCTTTTTGATAAGCTCCCGAAGGGAGCTATTATGGTAGAAGTTTCGATTTGGCTACTGTACTTAGAAGATTTTTTATTCAATCGGAAGTTGAAACCAACTTCAGGTCTTGCGCTAAGACACGAATGTGGGTCCGTTTGCCCCAATAGACGTATTTTCGCCCCTGGATCCGTTCAAAGCCTATGTTAAGATATTTTGTTTTATAATTT
The DNA here is from genome assembly GCA_028015205.1 of Mytilisepta virgata. NCBI lineage: Eukaryota > Metazoa > Mollusca > Bivalvia > Mytilida > Mytilidae > Mytilisepta > Mytilisepta virgata. The sequence goes on from CM051520.1 coordinate 48,872,293, forward strand.
TTCATGGGAAATATGGATACACATTTCCTGATGTACCCTTCTTAAAAAACTGACGGAGCTCACCAGGTAACACCTGCCTCATATTATTGGTTACTGGACCTATAGAGATTTTGAATTTTAAACGGTAAGATTGAATATAAGTTATTTTATACACAATTTAATTTATTATTTGAATGTTACTGTTTTGGATGCTAGAGCAAAGACAACGGTACAATACTTTGGATGATATAAACGATTTGTTAATTGGACATTAAAATATCCAGAAATTACTTCAGTCCTTCCTTGCACTGAAATTTATGTAGCATTATATCTACAATATCTAATCCAGATCTATAGTCATTATTCTTCGGTGGAAACAGCATTCTGTAGCATTAACTGGCCTCATATTACTGCTTGTGTTTTATGATCTAGGTGAAAACTTTGTAGTAGCATCTAGGGTAATTTTATCACGACCTGTTAAGAAAAAAGAACCAGTCGATGCATTTACTATGGCTAAATTATTTAACAAGTTTAATGATATGAATTCCATTAAAGATCTTAGATTATTGTCTATGTGCGCGCTCATGTATACTGGCTTTCTGAGGTATAATGAGTTATGTAATATTACAGCTACTCATATTACATTCTATGTTTCACAAAAGCAAAACAGATTATTACAGAAATGGTAAAAATGCTATATCTAAATTAAATAGTTCATATTGTCCAGTAAGTACTTTGAAACTTTATTTAGAAAAGTCTAAAGTTAAGATGGATACAGAAGAGTTTATTTTTAGGCCTTTATCCTTTCTTAGAAAATCAAAAACGTTTGCGTTGAGGCAAAATAACAAAAAAATGTCATATACAAGAGCTAGAGAATTGATTAAAGAATCATTGTCAGAATAGGATTAGACGCTACACAGTTTGGCTTACATAGTTTTAGATCAGGCGGTGACACAGCTGCCTCCAACAATAATGTGTCTGATAGACTGTTCAAAGCACACGGAATGTTACCACTTTGATACCTTTCTTGAGCCAATTTTTAGCCAACGGTAATGTCAGCACTAGAACTCAAGCCAAAAGGAATGACAGTAAAAACAAAAGCCCAAGAAACCCCCAAATATTTTTGATGTGAAGGAAAAATATCAAGGTGATGGTAACCCGATTTTAAATCAAAAACTAATCCGTAACAAATACATATTGTTTTGAGATCTTGTAATCTTCGAATTTTATCTTATTAACCACTACATCTTTTTTCACGTAGGTCCAGGGTTAACCTTTGTTTACCTTTCGAATTTACAGATACGGTTAAAGGCTTAACCACGTGGGGTCTGTTCGACACTTCTTTTACTAAACCGTTATTCTGTAAATCCCCTGTTGCCTTTACAACAAAATCTTTGTTTTCAATAGCTGACTTGATATTATGTAAAAATACATTATTTGGTAAATCAGAAAACGATTTTTTTTAACGCGGATTTGTTTTTCGCAGTTATAGCAGATATCGGTCGCCTTTGCTCTATTCTGCTGAATTTGACTGGAACCTGAATCTCCTCCACGAATGCCACCATTATGAGCAGAAGATCATGATGCTTCCGCAGAGCGTTTTATGTTTTGCTTCCTGTCTGCCTTCTCCGATTTAATTTTATTACTGGATCTGTTTTGCGCTGCGCGAATCCTTTTTTCATCTTCGGAATCGCGACTCATCGGAAAGATATTCGTTTACAGTCCGCCAACCGCCTTCCGACTTGTCAGCAATTCTAATCAACTTATTTCTTCTCTTCAGTAGAGTAAGAGAATCCTATAGTGTTATTAACTGGCTGTTTCTGTATTGGCACTGGTATAGATTCAAGGTTTGCTGTATTGGCCTCGAGACCCGTAGGGTCGAGGGCCAATACAGCTGACCGAGAATCTATACCAGTGTCAATACAGAAACAGCCAGTTCCTAACACTTTTATTAAATAATCCAACTTTTCAATACAGACTTGTTCTGAATGCTGTATTACATATATCAAATGTGAATATACGGCCAATATTTCCAATACAGACTGGCAATGAATCCTGAATTACATGCACAATATATGTTTACAACGACCGGAAGTGAAAAGGCTGTATTAGCCCTAGGGCTCATACGGCCTTTTTCAGTATTGGACAGGGCCGAAAAGCAATATAGATCACATGATTTATATGACCAGGACGACGTCACCAGTATGACACATGCCGTTTTGGTAGTATTAGGGCTGTTTTAATCGTATTATTTAATAATATAAAATATTATCGGTAATTTGGGTCATTTTCCTTTGATCTCTACTGACCGATAAAATCAGTAATCGTGTGAACTGTCTTGATACAAGAAATTAATGGGTCAGTTGGAAATTGACATGCGCGACGTAACGCGTAAGAATCTACTTCCAGTGTTATCCAATCAAAAACGTTGGCGTCACCAAGCGAGTGCGTGCAATTTATGAATGAACATAACATTTGTCACGTCGCCACAAGGTGAATTTCCCTCGTCGCTGATTGTAAACAAAGCGTGTTTTTACATTCAAACGAGTTAAATAAGTCATATAAAAATTGTAAACGCGATCGAGACTAATTAGGTCTTTCCACTTTCCGTGGAAAGACCTTTTGCTTTTGTTCTGATTATTTTTTTTTTTTTTCTTCTGCCGTCTAGGATGTTTTTTTGTTACTTGACATATCGAAAGGATTTTTGGCCCATGGTATCGTACAGTGATTGCGATTTCACCATTGACCCTGTGTAACCGAACACTTTTTTTTATAGGAGTTATCTCCCCGCGTCCTCCTTTTCTTGTTATCGCTATATCTCTAAAACCGTAAAAGATATCGACCCAAAATCTTTTGCAATGTCTTCAGTGTATCTGTGCGCAACTTTGTTCAATTTGGTCGGAAGGGATCTGACGACATTTCATAGGAGTTATTTCCCTTCAAACGACTTTCACTTTTGGTGTATCATACAAATTGTTATTTAGAGTTGAGGTATCAACATGAAACTTTGTATTTAGGGTCCATGACCCCTAACAAGTAAAATGAGGTCAAGGTCAAAGGTCAAGGTCAAGTTCTAAATTTTGACTTTTGCTTGTTATCGCTTCTCCTCTGAAACGGTAAAAGATAGCTGATAAAATGTAATGGAGAAAATGTTAAGGACGTTGAGACCTTGATTTGTTACATTTGCATAAAAGTTGTATGACGTCATTTTATAGGCGTAATTGCCGTTAGAACGTTTAAATTTTCGGTTTTTCGTTTATTTCTCAACAATGGTACATGATAAAGGCATGGGGTCTTTTGTTTTGACATCAAGGATTGATAACCTTCAAATTGGCATCAAGGTCAAAGGTCAAGGTCAAGTTCTAAATTTTGACTTTTGCTTGTTATCGCTTCTCCTCTGAAACGGTAAAAGATAGCTGATAAAATGTAATGGAGAAAATGTTCAGGACGTTGAGACCTAGCTTTGTTACATTGAGAAAAAGTTGTATGACGTCATTTTATAGGCGTAATTGCCCCTAGAACGTTTAAATTTTTGTTTTTCGTTTATTTCTCAACAATGGTACATGATAAAGGCATGGGGTCTTTTGTTTTGACATCAAGGATTGATAACCTTCAAATTGGCATCAAGGTCAAAGGTCAAGGTCAAGTTCTAAATTTTGACTTTTGCTTGTTATCGCTTCTCCTCTGAAACGGTAAAAGATAGCTGATAAAATGTAAAGGAGAAAATGTTAAGGACGTTGAGACCTAGCTTTGTTACATTTGAGAAAAAGTTGTATGACGTCATTTTATAGGCGTAATTGCCCCTAGAACGTTTAAATTTTCGTTTTTCGTTTATTTCTCAACAATGGTACATGATAAAGGCATGGGGTCTTTTGTTTTAACATCAGGGATTGATAACCTTCAAATTGGCATCAAGGTCAAAGGTCAAGGTCAAGTTCTATTATTTGACATTTGCTTGTTATCACTACTCCTCTGAAATGGTTGTAGATAGCCAAGGAAATGTAATGGTGGAAATGTTTAGGACATTGATGCGCAACTTTGTTACATTTGAGTTAAAGTTGTATGACGTCATCTTTTGAGAGTAATTGCGCCTAGAACGTTCAAACTTAAGGTTTTTCGTTTATAACTTGACAATGGTACATAATAATGGCATGGGGTCTTCTAAAATGACCTCAACGACCAATGACCTTGAAAAAGGTCACAAGGTCAAAGGTCAAGGTCATGACCTATATTATGTATTTTGCATTTTTTCACACTTTATAAGTTTTTTTCAGATTTTTAAAGCAATTAAAGCTATTGAAAGCGTGAAATTCAGGCACTACTTTTGATGACGTCATTTCTGGCAACGTTATTATTTCTGTAGACGTTTTTAGACGTTTTGGATATATTGGAATGTTAATTAATGTGACAATGTTACAACCCATGAAAACGTCTAGAATTGTCAATTTATAAGGTCACATTAATGACGTTTTTGATGTTTATAGTGCAAAACAGTATAATTCATCACAAACATTTAGTTAACCAGAAATAAACATTTTTCTTTGTTATTCAAACTAGCAGTCCATATATTTTTTTAACATTTGTGAAATTACCTATCATATCAAACCAGAAGTGATATTTGTAATACGGGAAGTAGCATAATACCTCCCTTATTTCAGTACATAGAACCATATATCCTTGAAATCACTGGAAAGTTTAGCTATGCTCTAAAACCAACAATTACATTTTAAACCTCATTTTTTTTATCATTCAATCTGCAATTGAGGTGGAAAGACCTTCAATTGTTCTCTGAACAATTGGTTTTTAATTATCATAGTTTTTATAGTCAATAAAACTGTTAGCCCACCTCCCGTAAATCCCCCCTTTTGCAACACGGCAACCCCCGTCGTCTGCTTCCAAAAAAAATTCAAGAAAATGGACCCCTACAGTCATATTTTCAACGATTATATGGATCCATTTTATTTCAATGATGATATGGAAGAACATGAGTTGCCACAATTCAATTTAGAATGTTCTGGTCCACTTTTAAATTACTACACATTTAAACCAAAATCTACAAATCAACAAGAAATTGAAAATCCTGTTTCAAATGCAGCCCCTGACTCAAACAATCCCGAAATAAATGCAACTGATATAAATAACAATGAAATCTCTACAAGTGACAATCAGATACAAACAGAAGCTACAACAAGTGACAATCAAATACAAACAGAAGCTAATCTACAGAATGTTGATTTCTTGGATGATTCATTTGACTACCAAATAAGTTCTGTACAAAATCCAGATTTAGAAAACTTAATAAATAACATAACTGAAGAAAATTTGAATCAAATGGCCAAAGAGAATGAAAAATTTAAATCACGATTTGTTACAAGCACCGAACAACAAAGATCAACATTTATTGAGGCAAGAGAAAACCTGAACACAAAAAGGAAAATGAACTCATCTGTAAAAACATTTCAACATTTTTTGTTAAATATCAAATCTGAATTCAGAGAAATCCAAACAATCCCCCCTCAAGAGCTAGACGGTTTCCTCGAAGAGTTTTATATAGGTATAAGAAAGGAAACAAAAGGAAATCAAAATTGTACCGAAACTGAAAAAGAGTACCAACCGGGAAGTTTAGATGGCTTTCAAAGCATGATTAACCGGTTTCTAAAATTGAACGGTTACCCTCATGATATAATGAAGGACCAACTATTTGTAAATTCACGCGACTGTTTGACAGCAAAAAAAAACACCTCAAAGAACTTGGCTTAGGGAATCGACCGAACGCAGCCGAAGCTCTGGAATCAGACGGGAAGAAGAGCTTTTTGAGTCAGGGGCTTTTGGATCGGACAATCCTGATAGTTTATTAGGTGCTCTTTGGTACTTAAACACAGTCCATTTTGGGTTGAGAGGATGTCACGAGCATCGCCAGCTTCGGTGGGGAGACATTAAACTTGAAACTGATCAAAACGGAAATCAAAAATTAGTTTACAATGAACGTACAACAAATACACGTGATGGATGGAAAAAATACAAAAAATAAAAGAGCATATGCACCTAAATCTTGGAGCAACCCAAATGATGAAAAAAAATGTCATGTGTCACTATATCTGAAGGTTGTTACTTACTGCTTTATTTTCTCTTAATTAATAAAAATCACCACCTGATGTTCAAACGGAACTAAACATATCCAAACACAACTAAACATGTCTAGACACAATTAAACAAACAAGAACAAATATATATGTAATGATAAATTGACACCTATCAAGTCACTTAGAAGTGCTACAAATTTATTTTACAGCAGCACACAAAAAGTAACCAGAAAGAATATCAAAATACATGTACAAACAATTGCTGCATACAACTCAAACCAAAACAGGACAATCTGACCACTGGCCTCAGCTCAAGTTCTGATACTAACTTTATAATCAATTTTTGTGTTTATAAAATTGGAAATCTGAAATGAAATACATTCACCCAACTGAAACATGCAAATGAAATGAAAAACAACAGAAACAATAAAATATTTTTAATTCACTGATGCTAATACTTTGAATTTCCACTATAAAATGCATTCTGTCATGTGTTGAGAATCAAATACCATATTTGCCGTATTAAGTGCCCCTGCCCCCAACCTAATTTTTGAGTAAAAAAATATATAACCACCCCATTCCGCCATCTAGAGTGTCAAAATTTAATGCAATTTTATCAAAATATGGTCATTTTTCTACAAAAAAGTCCCTGTTTAAAAGGAAAACGAAAAGTGTCACAGGTACGTCAAAATTCCAGTTTTAAGCAATCCCAATTCCTAATTTGTGCCCTGTTTTTCAAATATTTAAGCACCTGAGGCGCTTAATACAGCAAAACACCATATACATGTATACTGCAAACTAAAGTGTTTAGGCCACACCAAATCAATTGTTTGTTCTTACACCTAACTTGCATATAAATGGTTACATTTCTTTCTAAATTGCTGGTTTTTGTTTTTATTTTAATTTGAAATTTCACTTGAATGCAGAAATCAATAAAATAAGTCAGTAAATTGGAAAAAAAACAAGAAATTAATTTGGGATGGCCCAATATTTTAAATGCACAATTTGTTAAAAAATATGTCCAATATTTTTCAGTATCGCAGCCATAGGCCAGTAAATATGTGTGAAGATGAAAGTGCATTTTATCTTGGTGTAAATAGACTCAATAATGCCAAACACTGGTATAAAAACCAACCGCTAGGTGAAAAAATGTTGAAATCCCTGATGAAATCGGCTGTGGCAAAATCCAACATTGATAAAAACAAAAAAATAACCAACCATTCTGGTAGAAAAACTGCTATAACCAGACTTCTAGACGAAGGCATTCCAATTACCTCTGTTCAGCAGCACTCTGGACATAAATCACTAGCCAGTATAAACAATTATGCTAAAAACAGTGTAAAAACTCAGAAGAAAATGTCTTCAATACTGAACAGGAATAAACCAAACACAACATCCCTATTGACCGAAAATGCACATACAAGTACTTCAACAACATCAACAGCAATAAATGACGGAAAAAATGAACTTGACAACGCAAGAACAGACAGCCCAGTTGAAAATACAAATACAACGGACAAACATGTAGATAAACCAGTAAAAACGGATGCTCCAGTTCTATTTGATCGCACCAACCAGTTAAATGTACCAAATACACAAGTCGCTAACCCTTTTAATTTGTTCCCTGCTGGCACAATTATAAATGGTGGAACATTTAACTTATATTTTGGAAATGACGACAAGGAGAATCAGAATGTCCCAAGTGCTAAACCACCAAAACGTCGTAAATTTGTGATTGATTCTGACAGTGATTAAATTTGTGAATATATTATTTGATGCATCATGCAGCCATGTAATAAATCTATTTGTAAAATCAAAATATTTTGCATCTTTTTGAAAGAAATGTTATGGTGTTGTCGCTCCCCCCTTTTTATCATTCCCACCCCCACCCTAAACTATCATAGCCTGCTCGAATGTGATCTATTTCTAGTAAATATATTCATTTTTATTGTTGGCAGTAAATATACATGTGTACAGTATATTATACACAAAAAAATCATCAGCTGACCTGTCAACATTGAAAAACTGGGTCACCGCCAAAAATGGATTTTGAAAAATGCGGAATGCATCATTTTTATGAAACATTCAGTGATGTACAATGAATTTACTTACTTTTTTCACGACAAATATGATTTCTGTACAAGTTACAATGCATGTCTACGCTGAAAAGGTTCAGATCAACGTCCTTTCTCTTGTAATGAAAACAAAATGGCGACCGAATTACGCACGCTATTATATACCGATGAAATAGTGCGTATTATTTTTTTTTTATTTTCATAATGATATATATATTTTTTAAATTACCGATAAAAAGAATAATGTACTTTTTGTTTTTGATACTGACTGGTAAAATGCTGGATACATTATTCATGGCATTTGCATCACGTGACTTCAGCCCTTTTAGGCAAATTACCTCCCTTAGTTGTAGATCGAAAATGATAAAATTGTTTGAATTACGGATAATGGAGTCTTTTTCCGTCTCGGCTCTTAAACTAATGTGTCTATGAAAACTTCCTTTGGCGGATATTTACAAATTGTTTGTTTAATTCTGAGGGGAAAGGCTTCATATTTGAAGGATTACGCTTTGGGAGACTTGAAATTATCATGTTTTAAAAACATTTTGGCCGAAAAGTTATGAAAGCAGGTGAGATAAAACTTATTTCCTCATTAAATTCATCCTCCAAAGTTGTTCTCTATATGCGGACAATTTATGTATGATCTCGCCTTGTATCTGTATCTGTAGTTTGAATTTGCATTTTTAACTAATGTTTGTTAATTCATATAGCAGTTATACTACGGTTACGCTTCAGTTTTTTAAACTGAATTGGCCGAAAGTTTTCAATGCTGACAATGTTTATTTGCACACGAAAGGAAAGCTAATATTGTGTAGAATGTACCTATATGCGGACAAATTGCTTATGAGTTATAAGAATTTGAATATTTGCATTTTTATTTTTTGGGGCAAGTTTAATGCTTTGTAATGAATGTCGTCAGAGAAATCCAAAATGGCCGCTATGCAAATTACCGCAATTTTGCCATATGCCGCCCTGAACTTAATAAACTTGAAACCCGTTCACAATTCTTTAAGGCCGTGTTTGATTACAAAGAATCCGGAACCGGGTTTGAAAACCAACACGTTATTTTACAAGAAACCAAAACAGGATTTTCTCGGATTCAAGAAACGATGAAACCTGCCCTGAAACAAGATTTATCGGATTCAAGATGGCGACGAACTGGCCCTCCACCAGGCAAGAAACTAAATCGTTAGTACAGTCTGATTATATTCATGATAAATGTCTTTCTAAAAAATATATCATTAAAAAAAAAAGAACTTTACATAATTCTATTGCATATACGGGTGCATTTTAATGGTCCTCTGTTCCGGTCAACAGGTCAACGTGCGAACTTGATGAAATTGATTTATTTTCATAAATTATTAAATCGAGAAAAGAGTTATTTTCCTCGAGGTCCGTAACTATTTTTCGAGATTTAATAATTGGGATATTAACTTTTATGAAGGCCTAACAGCCTAAGATATGGAACTCTGATGGGAATTTGTATATTTTTGGACAATAAATGATCAAAATATCTTGTGAAGTATATTATTTCCCTTTATTAATATATAGTGAGGTATAATAATTAATTTCTGATGCTATGCATGTCCATACATCTAGGTATTTCGAGACCCAAGGAGAGACTTGCAATTTTTACGGCCTAAGATTTGTAACTAGGATGGGATTTGGAATATTTTTAAACAATAAATGACCAAAATATGTTAAGAAGTATATTATTTCCCTTTATTAATACATAGTGAGGTATAATAATTAATTTCTGAAGCATTTCATGTCCACACACCTAAAAATTTAGTGACTCAAGAGGAGACTTGAAATTTTTAAGGCCTATAATTTGGAACTAGGATGGGATTTGGAATATTTTTGGACAATAAATGACCAAAATATGTTGAGAAGTATAGTATTTCCCTTTATTAATATATAGTGAGGTATAATAATTAATTTCTGATGCTTTTTATGTCCATACATTTAAGTATTTTGAGATCCAAGGAGAGACTTGCAATTTTTACGGCCTAAGATTTGTAACTCGGATGGGATTAGAGTATTTTTGAACAATAAATGACCAAAATATGTTGAGAAGTATACTACTTCCCTTTATTAATACATAGTGAGGTATTATAATTAATTTCTGAAGTTGTATACTACTTCCCTTTATTAATACATAGTGAGGTATTATAATTAATTTCTGAAGCATTTCATGTTCATACAACTAGAAATTTAGTGACTCAAGAGGAGACTTGCAATTTTTATGGCTTAAGATATGGAACTCTGATGGGAATTTGTATATTTTTGGACAATAAATGACCAAAATAAGTTGAGAAGTATATTATTTCCCTTTATTTATATATATGAGGTATAATAATTAATTTCTGATGCTTTGTATGTCCATACATCTAGGTATTTTGAGACCCAAGGAGAGACTTGCAATTTTTACGGCCTAAGATTTGTAACTAGGATGGGATTTGGAATATTTTTGAACAATAAATGACCAAAATATGTTGAGAAGTATATTATTTCCCTTTATTAATATATAGTGAGGTATAATAATTAATTTCTGATGCTTTTTAAGTCCATACATCTAGGTATTTTGAGACCCAAGGAGAGACTTGCAATTTTTACGACCTAAGATTTGTAACTCGGATGGGATTTGGAATATTTTTGAACAATAAATGACCAAAATATGTTGAGAAGTATACTACTTCCCTTTATTAATACATAGTGAAGTATTATAATTTCTGAAGCATTTCATGTCCATACACCTAGAAATTAAGTGACTCAAGAGGAGACTTGCAATTTTTACGGCCTAAGATATGGAACTCTGATGGGAATTTGTATATTTTTGGACAATAAATGACAAACATATGTTGAAAAGTATATTATTTCCCTTTATTAATACACAGTGAGGTAGAAGGATTTATTTCTGAAGCATTTCATGTCCATAAACCTAGAAATTTAGTGACTCAAGAGGAGACTTGCAATTTTGTCGGGCTAAGATATGTAATCTGTCAAGTATTAAATTTGTTCTAATATTTAGAAATTTCTATGGTTACTCATATAATTTGTTGAAAACCTTGCTTATATTATGTATACTTATACCATACAAGATATTGTGTTCATTGAATTACTGAAATGTGGGGAAAAAAATTTAATATATGGTAAGAATACAGGAATTTCAATAGTTTTAATGTTTCATAGACAGTATGGTATTTTTTTTGCCATAAAGAAAATATTTTATAAGCAAATTTGATAAAATTTGGTAAAAAATTTGCAAATGTATTGTATTTAGGATATACAAGATATCCTACAGTTTAGATAAAAGAATTGAAAATAATTATCCTTCTTGTATTGACAAAAATGAGCAATTTAAGGCATTTCATGCATGAAGTCTGTCAAGTATTAAAACTGTTCTTAAATTTTGAAAGTTCTTTGGTTTTTGATATAAATTGAAAAAAACCTTGCTTATATTATGTACTGATACCATGCAAGTTGCCAAGTTAATTCAATCATTGCAAATGTAAGAATAGTGTTAATGTTGAATAGACAGTAAGGTACAATGTGTGCTTTAAAGCAATTTTTTGTGTAAATATATAAAAAATGTTGGTGTCCTATGTGTTATGAGAAGGAGAAATTTTTTTTATACACATTGACATTATTTTCTTCCCATTGCCCATATTTTATTATTATTGATAGAACGTCTAGTGCCTGTGATATAACGGAAACGGTTTGTGAAAGTGAAACTTCCAATTTTTACACCGGAAGTGCTTTCAATATTTGCACATGCGTGCTTGCATTTTTTACGGAACTTGCGATTTTTACGATACACCTTAACTGTATTATTATACTGAACTGAAAATAAAGATATAATTATTAAATCAGAATAGGGTTGCACAGAGTCTTTTTGTAGACGAATATATTCTAAATAAGTCTAAATCTACAAGACAATTTTGTATCCGCCACCATTTCTACCCAACGACAAGTTGTTATTTGAAAAGTTATGCAATTTGCCGACAAAGGAGTTATTTTATTTACGCGCTCGTTCGCATTTTGTCTTTATTTTGCCTACACGAAGTTTCCCGAGGGAAATAAGGGGTTATTTTTACGACGTGCATTTTCCCTTACAGTTATTCTGCCTACGCGCAGTTACCCGCGGGAAAGAGGGGTTAATTTTATTTGTGCCGGTTATTTTATTAGTGGTTACTATAGTAAAGTATATCAAAGTACTGAAGTACTGAACATCAGAGGACCTCAAGTTATGTTGGATTATTGATAAATGACAGGTGTTTATATAGTACCTGCCAGACAGATGTTCACCTTACAATAAAGTACACATAATATAATTTGCTATCATATCTGAGATACTGTCTTATAGTAAGAAACTTAACTTTGTGAATTATCCATGAAATGTTGACGTGGTCAAATGAGAACTGCTAGATTGGCATTATGACCGTATAGTTGCACACTTGCAAAAATCTTTAGCTTATTACTTATGACAGAGAATCAACATAGCAAATATTTTTTTGACTAGTCACTAAATTATTAGAAAGAGGTCAAGACAATCATATTAAAACAGATAAATTGTAATATTTGGGTGAAAGATACCACATGAACAGTAAACTCATATATCGATAATATTATGTCTAAAACTGAAAAAAGACAAATAAGAGTACACTAGAAACAACATAGAAAACTAAAGCCTGAGCAACTTAACCCTACCAATAGTTGGGGTGATCTCAAGTGCTCTGGATGGGTACAATATGGATGCGTCGGTCCTTAGAGGCCTGTAAAACAGGGCTTGTAATTCTTTGGTGTATATCTTTTGATTTTCTGTTTGTACATTGATGTGGCCATTAGTTTTCTGATTTATATTGTTTAATATTTGTCATTTCATGGCTATTTCTAACTGATTTTAGTATAGTTTTTTTCTGATTGTAAAGATATTGTATGGTTAGCTTTATTTCTTTTTCATCATTTTGTTTCTGTGTCTGATTACCAATCATACCTCCCTTTTCGTTTCTTTTTTTAATAATGACAACAGTTTGGTTTCAATTTTCATTTATATATGTAACAATATAAAACAGTATATATATAATCTCATATTACATCATTAATATTGGTCATTGTTGGAATGTATTCATCTTTAACAGTGTACTGTAAAAGTGCTATTTTCTAACAGGTACTTAGTTTATGGTTATTGTGATATCACCTATTCAAAGGACACAGTTCATTTATAGCCCAAAACGGTCTAAAATATAAATCTTACAATTAAACTCCAAATAGTTCACAATTTGGTTCGTAAATTGGTCGATTTCAAATGTATTAACGCCCAATAAATCAGTTCTTTCATAATAGTACATTACATTCTCCAACTTAGGCCCATTTTGTCCAAATATAATGATTTGGTGCAATTTTCAGACATGAAAGCTTTAGGAAAATTTGGCCACCATCTACAATCCAAAATGTTTTGTAACCAAAAGACTCAAAATTTGATAAAGAATTCATCAAAATAAAAACTTTTCGGAATTGTATGGCAGCCATGGTTAATTATGCCAAAACATATAAATTTCAGACAAAATTGACCAAAAATACAAATAATGTATAATTATGAGGTCATAGCTTCAAGATATTTAATAGTGTAGGCTTATGGGTCGTTGATCGTATAGTTGTAGATTACTGCTTACTGGTTACTTGCGTTGTGTATGAAAAGACTGGTGTGGTTCCAATACTTTATTATGCAGATCAATTAACAGTAACAGACAGTGGTTAAGATGTGAACTGAACTGAAGTAAAAACCCAACTGAGCGGACTACAATGTCGCTCGTATTTATAATCTAGCCCCAAAAACCAGTTAGAACAAGATAAAATACTGCGTAGAAAAATAAAGTAATACGTAGAAAATATTAAACGAATATAGAAAATTAGTCCTTCAAACGTCAATCACAGCATCCCAAAATGGTACTATTACTAATAGACACCTGACGTGTGAAACATACCAAGTCCAAATACAGTTCCAATACATCTCTATCGAAATATCATGTTAGTACATATCTTTTTCCTAAATGTCAATTTTAACAAGTTTTACAATTTGTTCCATGTTTGGTACATAGATGTTTTCTAAATGTCAATTTTAACAACTTTTACAGTTTAATCATTGGAACTGTACTAAACTGGTATTAGCCTGTCTAAATACAACTTATTATACAATCATATTTTAATTTTAAAATTATTACCTTCCCAAATTAATTGATATATATTTTATATACTTTGGTCACCCAGGCCATCCCGTTACAACCGTCCCTTTACGAAAGAAATAAATTACCCAATTCTTTCTTTATCAACATATGGGTGACCAGGATTACTAATCGTTATTATTATATACATATTCAATATACATGCAACATGCACAATTATTATATTGTCTTTTCACAGTTCATTGCACAATTGTCCATCAGAAATAAAAATGTCCAAGCAAAATGTTCATATTATTTACACATCTCGGTGACTAGGAAGGAATATCAGTCGTAATCTTTATAACCAGGATAGTATTTTTCAGTTCATGATTGTTCGTTTGTGGCTGCCCGCTGCCCCTGTCATAGGTTGTCCTCCTTATGGAAGAGCTTACCCGTCATTGGAACAGATCGGCGCTAGCCCTATGACTTCCCGCTGCCCCTGTCATAGGTTGTCATAGTCGTAAATGTTTTCTTGAAACAGTTCTTCCTTCTCCTGACCAGGATTTACACAGTTCTTTCTTCCTAAGGCCAGGATTTAGACTGTCCATATAATATCCATGTGACTAACATAAGGATTGATGATCAGGATATAATACGTAAATGTCCTTTCAATAATGTTCATTACTAGTGACCGAGATACTTAAAAGTTTTTGTAACATCAAGATTGTATTTTCACTGAGTAGTTTTTAGTTCTTCTCGTAAACTGGGATAAATAGATTATTGTGGTTTTGCTTGTGGTTTCCTTATTGGATAGTTTGTTACTCTCTTCACTGAATGACCAGGATTTGATCCTTTCGATGGTGAGACTGTTTGACTTCAGTCTCCGTGTAATCATCACGTTCGGCAATGTCTGCCGTCACCATCGGATTATCTTCTGGAACTGGGATCGGCGATGTTATGGAAGTATCATCTTGACCATATTTCTTGTCGCCAGGATTCATGGGATCGTTACCTTGACCATACTCCTTGTAGCTGCTTGGATCGGATATCGGCCGTTGTTTTTCGTCAGGCGATTGGCGTGTCCAGGATGATTGGGTAGAGGTTACCATGTTGTTCAGGTTATTCAATATCGTCATATTCTCCATTGGTACCAGTCCATACTTTTCTTGTAAGTACCGTCGGGAAAGATTGACATTAGGCCTATACGTCGTTGTACCATTACCATCTTGTAATCGTGACCAGTACTTTATACCATTACCATATCTTGTCGTTGTACCAGAGTGACCAGGGCTACTGCTGAAGGTGACCGAAGATTCTTCACCATTTTGTAGTCGTGGTGCACTGGGTTGTGGTCTTGACAACTGTTGACTCACCTCCTCATTTCCGTTTTTGACTGACCTTAACCTTAACCTTATGTAATTTAGAAGCCTGCGCCTAAATTTCACAAAGATAATAATTATTAAAATAATTGTTAGTGTTCCTATTATACATATCCAATATCGAGGACTTGCAGGCATGGGTTCTTCGTTTAAATTCATGTTGTCTATTTCTTCTTTTAGTTTATTTATAGGAATCTCTTTTATTTCTTTAAGTTTCGGGGGAATTTTAGAATCATTGAAATTTGGTATGGTTGTGTCAAATGTCTTCCAAAGGGTCATTATGCCAAATGAGTATCTTCTCAAGAATTGTCTGAATACGTCCGTCACATTGAATTTACTTTCTTTATGATAATAGGGTAATAATGTCATATATGCATTATAAACAGAACAAGTTGAGTTAAGTCTGATGATATCTAAGGGACATTAATTTGGTGGTCCGTAATTCAGATGTCGATTTTGATTTACAGGAGATACTAAAAGCCAAAGGTTTCTCGGCAATGACTAACCAATGTCCGTCGGTCAAGTACTGTGCCCGAGGTCCTGTAGGAAATCATTATTTTACAATATTTCTTAATTCCAGTTACCCTTTCCATAAATAGCTGCATCAGACACGTGGTAGATGTCATTATTGGGTAGACAGGACTTTTAAAGGTGCAAAAGCTTTAAACTAAACTGCTTTAAATGGACACTAAGAGCATCTTTAATTGCACAGGGGAAATAACGGAAGGGGAAAGGTGTCCCAAAGACAACAAGTGTATGTTTGAACATGATCACCAAGCTGGTTTAAAGCATTGCTTGAATCGCAGCAAGGAGATTTTCCGTTAATTTTTTATGGTCAATGGGAGGATGTTCCGTTTCCCCCTTGGAAGCCTTATTTTTCATTGGGCTTATTACCATTTCTTTATCCGTGCCTACGTTGACACTTATTTCTGCGCGCGCGTCTTTACAAACCTCGGTTGATGAGCCAACCCTTACTTGATCGGTTACTTGATCAATTACCTTAAGTTCCTCAACATCTTGTTGATAGTTTTCTTGTTTAGCTCTTAACCTCTTCTGAAGTTCCGCTAAGGGAATATCATCTTCATCTGAAGAGTCCTCTCTTTCCATTCGACGATGTCGAATAACTTTGTTGAGAGCTGTTTTCTCTTCCTGGTCCGAAGAATCATCTGATTCTTCCGGTGGTACTACATACGTACTTTTTCTTAGGAGTCGGCCTGTTTCGTCTTTTGGTATCTCCCATCCTTCTACATTTGCTGGCCTAATGTGTCGGCATGTAGTAAACAATTGGGTTATTTGTGACTGTCATCTGATGCCCTTTAATTTGAGACCAAAGTCGAATGGCTACTGGCAGCCATTTTCAAAATGGCCGCCATCATAATATGTTTTTTAAAATAACTTTTAAACCGTTAAAGATAGTATAGACAATATGTGAACAAAAAAAGACCGCAAGGAAAAAACCTACAATTTGAGTCCAAGAAGTGTATGATTCGGTCGAACGGTTTCAAAATTGTTTTGAAAGATGTTTCGCGAAACAGGTTTTTTGCCAATAACTTTTAAACCGTAACAGATACTATAATAAACATGTATACTTAAAATGTTCCTTTTGTAAAAACCTACAATTTGAGTCCAAGAAGTGTATGATTCGGTTGAACAGTTTCAAAATGGCGGTCAAAACAAGTTTTGCAAAACATGTTTTTTGCCAATAACTTGAAAACCGTATTAGATAGTATAGTAAACATGTATACTTAAATGAATCAGTATGCAAAGACCTACAATTTGAGTCAAAGGTCAAAGGTCATGGGTCAAGGTCATTCCCTAGCAACAAGGTAACGTTAATGAAAAGTCCATAGCAACCATATGTATTCTTAACCAAGACTACCTTCTTAGCTTAGAGGTAAGTTTTAATAACCGGAAGTGACCTTCTGTCCATAGCAACCGACAAAGTCCTTAACAACCATATTTTTTCTGACACTAGGCCCCTTGATCTTTATTCTGGAACCTATATGATAACTATTTGCAACATTTTATCGTAAACAAAATGACTCAATTGTCTTAAGTATTTGTATAGGACACCATAACACTAACTAGAGACGGGGAAAGACCTCACATTTGTTCTCTGAACAAATGACTTTTTAATTCTTTTTGCTTTCGTTCATCCGCTAAAAAATTTACAGGGTAGATCGTACCATAATATGAAGCTGAAAAAATAAGTTTATAAATAGTGTTATAGTTATGTAGAAATCGAGAAACTAAATTCCGTAACCTTCTGTAGCGTATTTTTACCGTTTGTCTTAAGCGTAACATTAGTATTTCCAATTTTCTCGATGACAAAGGACAATTTCTTTTTGAAACCACTTGCATTTTTTTCACTAAAATTTGTTCAATAAATTTTGGCAATAAAATGATATATCTTTTAAAGAATAAAAAATAATTATTAGAAAATTACTCCATCTCGGATTCTCCGTTTGTCACTTGGTAAATAAAAGTATGGTACATAAACGGTTAGCCTAATTCGCCAATGATAAGGTATGTAGGGGCACGTGTACAAATGTAAGTATGTGATCTTCATCTTATGTCACATGGTCAAACTCTTCAAAGTCCAATTGCACACAGAAATATATGACCATATGTGAACTAGTAACTGAGAACTGGCTGTGGATGCGTGCGCGTAAGCGGACGTTGACGCCGGGGGTACAGTTTGGTGGAGACATTACCTCTCACCAAGTTAACTTAGAACAGTTCTACTGAGTGCTCTTAGTTAACTTAGAGCAGCTCTGCTGACTGCTTTAGAACTGCTATACAATAGAATCCTGACTGCTCTAGAAGATAATCCTGACTGCTCTAGAAAAGAATCCTGACCGATTCTGGCTGCTCTAGAAGAGAACCATGACCGATTCTGACAGCTCTAACCTGTCATGGTCTAGAACAGCTATAACATTGTTATAGAATTGATCATGTTACCCACCCATTCATGGTATGGATCGTATCACTGACCTGACATCGCGCGTACATCATTCCTTCAATGCTTCGGGTTTCTGTGGGATATATATATTTTTTTAATTTCAATTTTATTATATATATATATATATATATATATATATATATATATATATATATATATATATATAAAATTTCTTACTCAAGATCTTTTCTTCTTGTGTAAGAAATTATGAATTTTTAAAAATTATTTTACGTATAATGATGATGATGATCAATTCTATGAACTAAAGCGATATCGTCGCAAAAGCAGTCGTGGACCAGGATTGTTCTAATTGTTGACCGGATCAGCTGTTCTAAAAAGCAGTCCTGGACCAGGAGCTGTTCTACTTCTGGACTGCTCTGCAAGTTAACGTGGACGTTGAGGCGAACAAATGAGCAGTACATCGTATTTCAATGTTTTAAAATTTGTACTCAAACTAAAAAGTTATTTTTCGTCGTAACTTATCGTTTATTTTTAAATAATGTCTATTTAAACTGACATGCATATTCATGTCATTTATTTTTAAATGTTCACATTTTCTTGTTGCTAAGGGTATAAACAAAGATATAAGGAAGTAATATATGCTTATGGTAAGACGATGTTTTTATAAATTTCTTTCAATTGAATTCATAAATATGTTATTATGGGAAAATTTTGGTACGAAATTCAAAACTTTATGTCACCGTTCTATACAATTTTATTATGTTTTTAAACAAAACAACAAAGACAAAGCTTGAGCTTAATACCCAACGTACTTAATAATTTAAGTTGAATTAACATTAGACAAGTTTAAATTCGTTATTGTCATAGTCCATGTAGCTACATCTAGTTTTGGACTATTGGATTTTTGGGTGTAGGTTACTTATTCTCTAATAAGATATGGTCAAAGAGCAAAACAAAGAATGTCAATCCTCAATATCTAAATGTTAGGCACGCGATTTGGGTGAGAAATTTGCGGGTCCTAAAAATAAAGCACCCATTCTGAAGTTATCTAATTTATAATTTATGCAAATGATTTGGATATCACAAATTGTGTAAATAAAAAATGCTTAATCTCGACCTACGTACTTTTTTAGATGAAGCTACGCGTAACACAAAAAATGACACCAACAAACGTTAAAATTTAAAAAAACCGTTAATTAAATTTGAAATTTAAGCCAAATTTTGCATGGAAATTTCTCATTTCCTAATCGATATGTGTATATTCACACAGTTTGGTCTCAAGTTGCCAGTGGTTTTAGAGGAGAAGACATTAAAAAAATTCCCAATGTCAAACAAATTTTAGCTGTAGCAGACATCTTGGTTTACAGTTCAGGTCATTGGAAACAATTCTAGAAGGGCACCGTGTCAGGACCAATGCCAACTGGCCAAGTGGTTTCAGATAAGAAGATTTTTAAATGAATGGGATCTTATGTTAAATTACGTTTAGCTGTGGTGAAATCTTGGTAGATTATTTCGGTTATCTGACACAATTCGTAAAGCGGACGATCTAATGAAAATTGCTGCCAAGTTTTGTTCCATTTGCCAAAGTTATAGGTTCAAAAGTGAGAGTGCATGGAAAAATTAGTCAATCATAATATCTTACTTTCGAAATTAAGAGAATATAAATTTGATGAGCTGTCTATGAAATGGTTTAACTCTTATCTATCAGATAGACCACAAAAAGTTGTCATCAATAATTTTGAATTAAATGGCATAAGGTAGTATTATTAGCCTATACTTTTTCTATTATATATTAATGACTTACCATTTTATTTACAATACACTATTCCTTTTATATATGGAGATGATACTACCATTCACTGTTCATCTTCTTATATATATGACATCAATAGCAAGTTGAATTTTGATATACAAAATTTGCAAGAATGGTGTGATGAAAATGATATGATGATGAATGTAACAAAATCCAAATCAACGCTTGTATCATCCAGTAAAAGGATTAGAAACAATATTATCAATGTGTTCTTTAATAATACATTGCTGGATAATGTTAAATGTGAAAAGGTATTGACAACTGTTTATCTTGGCTTATATATATACACACAAAAACAAAGAAATAGATAAAAAATAGTGATTATAAAAATTGATAATCTGAACGAAAATAAGAAGTTTCTTCAGTTTGTGGCCTACACCATCAATATCTTTTAAAATACATGAATTCCAATAGTAAATTTGACAATTAAAAGAAATGTATTACAGTATATACGCTGCATATTCTAAATATTATATTACTTTCATTTGTTTTTTATTCATACAAATAATGAAATTATGCAGAAGATCTTTATATTCTCAGGAGCACATTTTCAATGTTTGCAAGCAATTATTCAAAGAAAGCATTGTATGTTTGTGTGAAATCTAATCAACAAAGTAAACAAGTTACAAAACGCGAAAAATACTTTATCTATAGCATCCGTTTCCGAAGTCAATTTTATAAATAATATATAGAACATAATCATGTTTACAATTTTCATTAAAAAATGTAGTAGTTTTGATACTTAAATAAATAATTCCTTGAAAATAGTAAAATGAATAAATTGTGGCAAACGTACGAAAAATCCAAATTTTGAGCTGTTCTTACAAAAAAACTGGACGGGCGATTTTCTTAAAAATGCCACAAAATAAGAGAGGTTTCCCCAAAGAACAAATAAATTTGTCACTTAACTACAATATTATAAATGATAAAAATCCAAGGACAGCGCAAATCTTACCTTAAGTTCTGACAGTTGCCTTTTATTTATTAGATAAGCATGTTTTAAAAGCTGATTCTTGGAACTTATGTTCAACCTTTTGCATTTAGTGTTACAAACAAAATATTCAATATTGATACGTTGTCCCTTTGTAAGCATAATTATAACTTCATTCATTCATTCATTCATTCATTGTGTTAGTAACATATATAATTCTTAAACTTGGAATAAATGAGATTGATGGTCTTTTCATCCGGTAAATACTGATAATAGAATGAATTCTGTAAGATTAGTGTAATCGCTTTTAAGAGGAAAATCTTAGTTTTGAGCCTTTATTAACAGCTAAAGTTGGGATATGCTTCGAGCATGAGAACTTCATACATGTACATGTATGTTAACTTGTTTTTGGATGTACGTATGTATACCTTCTTTGGTTAACTTAAGCAAGAGAATCTTCTGATTAGTAATCCTACCTAGTTTGTACCAATTCTTTAAACATGCTATTGTAATACCGTGATAGAGCTAAAAGGCGAGTGTATAAGAATGTTCCCTCATCCATGCATACCTTAGGGATGTGCAGGATGAGGGGCATTCTTATAATGAGCCTGAGGCTCAGAAGGGTATTACAAGACCATCCCATATATACCCCCCCCCCCCCCTTTTATACATAAAGGTATATGCAGTCATGCTTTTACTATTGATAGGTACAAACTCCCTTACTACAGATACTATTTTGACCTCTTTGAATAGAGATTTGATTGGTATATCTTACCAGATACCTCAGATATAACGTATTGTAATACCCTTCTGAGCATCAGGCTTATTATAGGAATGCTTGGGTGAGGAAACATATGATTACTTATGAGGTCATGCCGAACAGCCTTGTTCAGAAATAGCATCAATGGTATCTAGTTCAGTCACTGTTGTTCGTGTCAAAGTATTCGGTCCTCGGTGATAAAAGTTTGACAGAGTCACATCTTAGTCCCGCAGATCTGAAATCGAGCAAAATAAGAATTTAGCAAGTCCGTATTGTCAAGACCGTAATATTGTCGTCCGATGAAGAACGTAATGATGGTAGGTCAGTCGATGGTCCGTCGCCCTTAATCATGAGTTTAACTGTCTTCCGGTAGTGCTTACTATTTGTATTCTTCAGCTCTGAAAGAGACTTATTTATACTAGAATAAAAGTTTATATTCGCTATCCGCTTCATATTATTTATTCTGTTCCGTCTGTCTTTAAACTTCAGTTCGTTATGTTCAGATGGGTGTTTTAAAAACTTATGTCCGAGTCGGTCACGTATCCTAATCTCTCCGAAAATCCCAGTCCATCCAAACTTTGTCATTTGGTCTGTCACGTATCCTGATCTCTCTCCCAAAATCCCAGTCCGTCCAAACCTTGTCATTTGGTTTTATAGTTACTTCGATCGTCGGTATAGAGTTACTGACTCTTTCCATAAATTTGTCTGTAAATCGTATACATGAATCGTTAACGTCCGTCGTATTATTTATAATATCGTTCCAGTCAGTACTGGTAACCACTGTGGGCCCCAATGTTTGAAAATCATATTTTAAAACCTTATTGCACATCTACATACAGTATGTGACAATACTGTATAGAAATTAAATGTATACGAAAAATGTATGAGGAGGTTAGGTCACAAGCTTAAATTTCCAATTTTCGAAATCATATGCAACTATATCGGTCATAATTAAGTTAGGTAACTCTGTTTAAACTTATTAACTGGTTACCCAATATCGTGACTGTACTCGTCCCGTTCATCCAGGCATTCATCGTACTTCGATATTAATTATAGCACGTACTCCTCGTCTTCACTGTAAAAACTTTTTATTTGAAATATGTAGTAACATTTCACATGGATTATAATTCCAATATATGAAATTGTGACAATAATTATTATATGACATTTATCACCAATTTATACAAACTGTCAAAAGTACATAATTACACGTGATAAAGATTTATGGTGCAAGTTTTTTTTTAAATTTTTTTATGCCACGAGAAAGTGATTTTTTTTTGGTAAAATGTATTTGAGTTTTATCTGAAGTAAATTTACATGTAAAGAATTTTTTTCTGCGCAATTAACATGCTGTATGTTTCAGGTAATTATAACTAATTAGAGATTTGACATGTATATTGAACCTTGACTGTCCGGATGTTTATTGTTCCAACCCTTAATTAAGGTACACGGGTAAACTGTTTGCTGACCAAAAAACAGCGTGATTTCATTTTTTGCCGCTACATTTTTTGATAATTAATGCATTATTTTAATAAAGAGGTGTGTGTTTGTGTAAGGGGGGATCACAAAGAATGCAGAGATGAAATATAATTTCAAATGTCAGATAAGTAACATTTTAATTTATTTTAAATTAATAATTTATCTTTTTAGTATTTAAATATTAAACATTTCACATATTATATGACAGGGTTCATAGACATTTTTTACCACAAAATTCAAGGACATTTCAAGGACTTTAAAGGACCAATTTCCAAATTTTCAAGGACCAGAAATCAACTGATATGGACAATTTAAATCCATATGGTTATGACCTGTATGTAATACATCCGAGAATTTACATTTCCCAGGCATGTCATCAACGTTCTTTCGAACTACTTTCAGTTTTGGTTTGCTCACTGTGACTAAAATTCATCGGCAAAATACATTTAATCAAGTAAATGAAAGATGTTTTATTAGTTAAAGTTAACTTAAGTTACCAAAAAATCAATCTGGGTCGTTTAATTACTAAAATTCTTACGCAAAGTCAGATTTATTTCTTGACCGCATCACAGAAATTACTACGCACTGGTTTCACTAGAAAAGTAGCTATTTTTAGAAAAGGGAACAAACGCAAAAATTATATAAAGTCTTGACAAAAATACCGATAAACGCGAGACCGAGTGATCTTAAAACGAATTAAAAACACTTTTATGACAGAAAAGTTAACCAATTATTTTGATTCTTCAAAAACAGTTTTTCAAGGAGTTTCAAGGACCTCCTTTGAATTTCAAGTACTTTCAAGG
This sequence comes from Mytilisepta virgata, assembly GCA_028015205.1. Lineage (NCBI taxonomy): Eukaryota > Metazoa > Mollusca > Bivalvia > Mytilida > Mytilidae > Mytilisepta > Mytilisepta virgata. The sequence continues at coordinate 48,896,682 of CM051520.1, forward strand.
CCTTAATTTCCAATTTTCAATTTCAAGTACTTTCCAGGTTTTCAAGCACCCGTGCGAACCCTGATATGACTAATTCTATTTACTCGTATATATATTTACTTTGTTATGACAAGGTAGAAGCTGATTGGGATTGGCGCCATCTTGAATAATAATAGTAAAAAATAACACATTTCAAAATAGCTAATTTTCAAATCAATTTGGAAGGGATATAATCAAAATTTAAACAATTGCAATTACGATATTTCGAAAAGTTATGAATGTATTAATTAGTACATAGCACCAAAATTTTTCCATGGGGTTTGGTTAAATCGCAATTTTATGTTTAAAAACGACAAAGAAGCCAATTTATCAGAGTTAGATGATTTAATATTATGGACTTGACGAGAAAATAAGACAAATTTTCAAAAGCATTTGGAAGGGATAAGACCAAAATTTAAACTTTTCAAAATAGCATAAATATATTTCTTAATAGACGAGGAATTATTATATAGCACCACAATTTTTTGAGCACGAACTAAAAGTAGTTTATTTTCTCAATTGCTGATCGCCCCAGTGAATTTCTATATAATTTACTTTGGCATGGTATAGGTTATGTGTGACGTCACCAAAAGTCACGTGATGACTTCTATAGATATTGGATATGAGGAGTCGAATTTCGAAAAAAAAATGTCAATTTAAGCTTGTGATCTTAACTTCTCTTTGATTTTGCAATTTATTCATTTTGCTTATATACAGTGTTGTCCTGCACCATATTAAGTTGCACAATAATGATTTAGAATATCGATTTTTAAACCGGGGGCTCACAAATTTCAAGCTTGACTATAAGTAAGTTGCCCAACTACTTGCAGTGGGTCCGGATTCCGACAGTACATATTTCTAGTATTTCTATACATTATTGCCATGCATTATATGCAGATGCGCAATAAGGTTTTAGAATTTTGATTTTCTAAAATTGGGTTTATAGTTACTTCGATCATCGGTATAGAGTTACTGGCTCTCCCACAGGAGTCGAAGTTCGAAAAACTGTCAATTTAAGCTTGTGACCTAAATTCCTCTTTCATTTTACAATTTATGCATTTTATTTCTTTACAGTATTGGAAAACACCATAGAAATTAAATCAATAAACCTAATTTATAAACAATAAATGAAAAATGAAAAAAACCTTATTAGTTCACAAGCTTAAACTTACAACTAAATAAAATTTGTCTTGAGTGGCCCCCGGTGTAAACATCGATGTCTTAAATCCTTATTGTGCAACTAAATATAGAGTAGAACAATACTATAAATAAGCAAAATGCATAAATTGCAAAATGAAAGAGAAGTTCAGGTCACATGCTTAGATTGAAATTTCTAATTTCGACCCCTTTGGGTCCCTTGTTTAGAAAATCAAAATTCTAAAACCTTATTGCGCATTTACATATAGTATTCAACCATTCTATCTAGAGATTAAATTACTTTACCCAAAAGTGCAAGGAGTTGATGTCAGAAAAAGTGTGAAGAACGGACGAACGGAGACAATCGCTATATCCACGAACGTTGTTCGAAAGTACGGTGCTAACTAGAACTGATTACTATTGTCCCCTGTCCTCCCATTGCCATAGGAATTTTTTTATAATTTTTTCCAATTTTTTTTAACATTTTAAAAATGGTCGTCCATTCCATTTTCGATGGTACTGAACAATTCTACTGTAAAATTGGACCTGTAATTGTTTTTATTTTATTTTAATTTTTAAACTATCTAATGGCGGCCATTTTGAACATTTTAAAATCAGCCTAAAAATCTACTAATGGTGCCCTATATTTGTACCAAGTTTTGCTTTGATTGGTCCAGCCATCTCCAAGAAAACTCGCGAACAAACAGTGACTGGAGAAGAAAGAAGATAATAATAATAAAAATAAAAAAAAACAGTACTGATTTTTATGCACAGCATAACAGATGTTCCCCAATATTCTCACACTGCCAATCTAGCCCAAAATATTAACTTTATAGAAGTAGCAATTGTTTTCGAAATTTTATGATTTTTTCCGATTTTTTCAACTTAGGCGGCAGCCATTTATGTTTTTTTTAAAAATTGTTGTCTCTCCTATTTTTGATGGTACTGAAAATTATACGCTAAAATTGGAGCTGTCCAGAATTCTTTTCTATTTTTTAAAGAATTTGCGAAATATTTAATGGCGGCCATTTTGAAAATTTTAAAATCAACCTGCAAATCTACTGATGGTGCCCTTTTTTGTGCCATGCTTCGTTTGATCGGTCCAGCTATCTCTACACGATCTCTTATGGTGCGTGACTCGCATTGAGTTCCTAGGGGTTGATACACTCACTGTTATGTCGAAGTCCAAGAGTATACGCAATACAGAGGGACTATTGGGTTATCTCCACTTATCCCGCCATTTTCACTCCGGATGATGCCTCTGTTCTCAATTGGGTCAAGGCACGACCAAAGATAAAATTGGATTATGTCCCCTTACCTTCGTTTTAGGTGATGCTGTCAACGTTAGACCAATCCAGTGGCGTCCTTAGCGACCGTCTTAGGAAGAGCGGTCCTTTCTACGTGGTGCGGCTCTTCAATGCTCATCGCTGCTCTTCTTTTCTCCGTTGGGCTTTTCACTTCTCATCGTTGCTCAGGACGTACCATGTTCTCGTGCTCATTTCGACTTTTGAGCAGGAGGAGGAGTGAGGATTAGGAGGAGAAGGAGGGGAAGGAAAAGGGACTTTTTATGAGAAGGAAGAGGAGGTGGGGCATTTTCTTCTTGTCTTGGTCTGGGTTATCATCAGACAAGTTTCTAGATAGTCAAAAGTCCTTTTCCTTGTTTTCCTTGTATTTTTACAATTTGGATGATTCTCTTCACTGCTGGGGGATTCACTCAGCTGCACATCGCTGCTCTTCACTGTACCCATTGTGCTCCTCTCTTGCTCCGTGTTGCTCTTCACTGCTCATCGCTGTTCTGCACTGTTCTCATTGTGCTCTTATCTTGCTCTGTGCTGGTCTTTGCTGCTCAATCGCTGCTATTATCTTGCACTGTGCTGGTCTTTGCTGCTCAATCGCTGCTATTATCTTGCACTGTGCTGCTCTTTCTTGCTCATCGTTACTTAGCACTATGCTCTGGTGGTCATTTGGTTTTTGAGGTGGAGGGAGGGGGCGATTTTTTTTGAAGAGGAGGAGGAGGCACGATTGTTTTGATGAGGAGAGGCCACTTTCTTTTTGTCATGGTCTTGGTGTTATTGCTTTTAGTTTTCATCAGACGAGTTTCTAGATAGTCGAACATCTGTTTTCATTGTATCTTTAAAAATGTTTGTAATTTGAATGATTCTCTTCACTGCTGAGGGCTTCACTCCGATACTCATGCTTCTGTACTCATTTTGCTCTTCTCTTGGTCCGTGCTGCTCTTTGCTGTTCATCACTGCTCAGCACCATGCCACGTGTTCATTTTGATGCCTGTATTTTTAAATACATGTTTCAAATTAGTTTATTGTGTTTGAAATCTTTCAATACATTAAAGATAGCATTTTCTTCTACATTATATTTTATCTAATAGCTTTTAACAATTCACGGAATATCTTAAACATTGCATTTTGGCCCTCGACACTGACCAGTTTTGTATAAAATTGTAAGTATTTGTGGAACTTGCCTTAGCTCTGCTTAAGAAGTTCACGCAAATGTTTATATGAAACAAATGTAGAGATTTGCCACATTTTTAAACATATAAACCTGAAATACTCCCACCAGGGCACGCTAAGGGACACACATCTTAGCCATTTGGGCTGGATATGGTCTTTACAGAAGCAGTCAGTGAAAGCTAAATGTGAACCTAGAGGTATTTTTTGAAAGCTAGAACACTTTTATTTCCTTATATAAATGTCATGTAAACTGTGATTCCTTCTATATCTTATCACTCATAGATAGAAGCTAAATATATTATTCAGAAAATTTCTGTTAATTTTATTTAGCAATGAAGTCAACAGTCAAATGTGGAATATAATCTTTAAAAAAATAACAACAATAAATCCAAAATTAAAACAATTTTTTTTTCACTTGAAGTAGCAGCATCAAAGTTAAATGACAAATACCAATAACATGAAAGGACATGACAACTTTTATAGTAATATTTTTAGTTTTAGTAGTCATTAGCATCTTTTGTTTGAAAACACAGTATTTTCTATTATTTTTAGCTTCTTGTCATTCTGATGTCTGAATTTTTTAAACACATGTTTCAGATTAATTTATTGTGTTTGAAATCTTTCAATACATTAAAGATAAAAGAAAATTCTATATCATTATTTACCTAATACCTTAAACAATTCTCTGGGATCTCTTAATCATTGCATTATGGCCCTCGACACTGGTCATTTTGGTATGAAATTGTAAGCATATTGTGGAAATTGCCTTAGCTCTGCTTATGAAGTTCGCGCAAATATTTATATGAAACAAATATAGAGATTCGCCACAGTTTTAAACATATAAACCTAAAATACTCCCACCTTGGCAGCTAAATGGCACATTCAGCTATTTGGGACAGAAATGGTTATGATTAAATTTGTATAAGAGCACATGTTGTAGTACCCTTATCATTTGTGAACAGACAGCTTGAATCCTAGGTAAACCCGGAACGGATTGTTAACACATTGAGAGCCTCGTTACAGAACAATATGTTAGTATTATATACCAGTGATTAATGTTGTTATCTATGTTGAAGGTTTTTATTCTTGACATACAAAATTTGCTTTTAACAATTTATCCTTTCTTTTTGGCCGGGTTGCACGGAGTGCAAATCCGGGTTATAGTATGGTGAATGTCGGGCGGGCGGGCAGCGGCGGCGGGCGTTCGGGGAAAATGGGTACCTATTTTGCGAAATCAACTCCTCCTACAGTTTTTCACCCACATCCTTGAAACTTCATAGAATGTTTCTATATATATTGAAGATGTGGACCTCACTTTATGGAATTATTTCAGGAATTATTTCCCATTTTTCCAAACTTTGGAACTTAGTCGTTTTTTTTATTGAAATCTTCAATAGAGGGTACCTATTTTGCGAAATCAACTCCTCGTACAGTTTTTCATCCATATCCTTGAAACTTCATAGAATGTTTCTATATATATTGAAGATGTGCACCTGACTTTATGGAATTATTTCAGGAATTATTTCCCATTTTTTCCAAACTTTGGAACTTAGTCGTTTTTTATTGACATCTTCAATAGAGGGTACCTATTTTGCGAAATCAACTCCTCCTACAGTTTTTCACCCGCATCCTTGAAACTTCGCAGAATGTTTTAATATATATTGAAGATGTGCACCTCACCTTATGGAATTATTTCCCGTTTTTCCAAACTTTGGAACTTAGTCGTTTTTTATTGACATCTTCAATAGAGGGTACCTATTTTGCGAAATCAACTCCTCCTACAGTTTTTCACCCGCATCCTTGAAACTTCGCAGAATGTTTTAATATATATTGAAGATGTGCACCTCACCTTATGGAATTATTTCCCGTTTTTCCAAACTTTGGAACTTAGTCGTTTTTTATTGACATCTTCAATAGAGGGTACCTATTTTGCGAAATCAACTCCTCCTACAGTTTTTCACCCGCATCCTTGAAACTTCGCAGAATGTTTTAATATATATTGAAGATGTGGACCTCACTTTATGGAATTATTTCAGGAATTATTTCCCATTTTTCCAAACTTTGGAACTTAGTCGTTTTTTTTTATTGAAATCTTCAATAGAGGGTACCTATTTTGCGAAATCAACTCCTCGTACAGTTTTTCATCCACATCCTTGAAACTTCATAGAATGTTTCTATATATATTGAAGATGTGCACCTGACTTTATGGAATTATTTCAGGAATTATTTCCCATTTTTTCCAAACTTTGGAACTTAGTCGTTTTTTATTGACATCTTCAATAGAGGGTACCTATTTTGCGAAATCAACTCCTCCTACAGTTTTTCACCCGCATCCTTGAAACTTCGCAGAATGTTTTAATATATATTGAAGATGTGCACCTCACCTTATGGAATTATTTCCCGTTTTTCCAAACTTTGGAACTTAGTCGTTTTTTATTGACATCTTCAATAGAGGGTACCTATTTTGCGAAATCAACTCCTCCTACAGTTTTTCACCCGCATCCTTGAAACTTCGCAGAATGTTTTAATATATATTGAAGATGTGGACCTCACTTTATGGAATTATTTCAGGAATTATTTCCCATTTTTCCAAACTTTGGAACTTAGTCGTTTTTTTTTATTGAAATCTTCAATAGAGGGTACCTATTTTGCGAAATCAACTCCTCGTACAGTTTTTCATCCATATCCTTGAAACTTCATAGAATGTTTCTATATATATTGAAGATGTGCACCTGACTTTATGGAATTATTTCAGGAATTATTTCCCATTTTTTCCAAACTTTGGAACTTAGTCGTTTTTTATTGACATCTTCAATAGAGGGTACCTATTTTGCGAAATCAACTCCTCCTACAGTTTTTCACCCGCATCCTTGAAACTTCGCAGAATGTTTTAATATATATTGAAGATGTGCACCTCACCTTATGGAATTATTTCCCGTTTTTCCAAACTTTGGAACTTAGTCGTTTTTTATTGACATCTTCAATAGAGGGTACCTATTTTGCGAAATCAACTCCTCCTACAGTTTTTCACCCGCATCCTTGAAACTTCGCAGAATGTTTTAATATATATTGAAGATGTGGACCTCACTTTATGGAATTATTTCAGGAATTATTTCCCATTTTTCCAAACTTTGGAACTTAGTCGTTTTTTTTTATTGAAATCTTCAATAGAGGGTACCTATTTTGCGAAATCAACTCCTCGTACAGTTTTTCATCCATATCCTTGAAACTTCATAGAATGTTTCTATATATATTGAAGATGTGCACCTGACTTTATGGAATTATTTCAGGAATTATTTCCCATTTTTTCCAAACTTTGGAACTTAGTCGTTTTTTATTGACATCTTCAATAGAGGGTACCTATTTTGCGAAATCAACTCCTCCTACAGTTTTTCACCCGCATCCTTGAAACTTCGCAGAATGTTTTAATATATATTGAAGATGTGCACCTCACCTTATGGAATTATTTCCCGTTTTTCCAAACTTTGGAACTTAGTCGTTTTTTATTGACATCTTCAATAGAGGGTACGTATTTTGTGAAATCAACTCCTCCTACAGTTTGTCACCCATATCCTTGAAAGTTGAAAGAATGTTTCTATATATATTGAAGATTTGCACTTCACTTTATGGATATGTTTTGAGAATTTTTTTGCAATTCTTGACGACTTTCATTATTCAAGCTCTGAGGATTTCTTCCCATTTTTAAACGAGGATACAATTTGTGATGTCACTTCTGATTGACTTTTGTCTATATAATTATTCAAGACTGCCAATGTGCAATATGATCTTGTAATCACCTTTGTCACCACTACAGTAAACACCCAGTAAAGCAACCCGGCCATTTGTGTCTTTGACCCATTTTCTAAAATAATTATCATTATTGTTCAGATAGCAGACTCTGAAAATGGTTAGACGGTTTCCTGTGTTGTTTGATTTAACTTTGTGAAAGAATGGCATCTGCGACTGGGAAAAAAACAGCTACCGCGTCAAAGAAAGGTCAACCAAAGTAAGTCATAAATGCCTTCATTAATTGTTTTAAGTTTTTTTTTATCATGGTCTGTAGACAAAATGTACAACAGTAGTACCCAAACTGTTTGAAATCTGAATAAATTAGAAAACCCTTTCATCATACTATAACCGTTTCCCGTGAGATCTATTGGGTAGTGATTTGAAATTGTACTCTAGAATCGGTGTCCAAAGCATCTATTCGTTCCCGGCGTCGATGTGCCTAAATAAAATTCTATGCAAATACAAGACATCTCAAAGACTAAATGTGGTAATAATTTTCTACCATGTAGAGGTCATGTAGCTTCATACAATGGGTAAGAACCCAGACTATAACTTAAAAGCCACCGATCATGCTGCTGTTGAACATTCAACTAAAGGTTACAAACTAGTAAACAAGAAACAATGCCAAAAAATCAGACATCGGCTTAGATAATGTTGTCATTCCACCTACATATTCAAGCCTTTCGGTATATATTACATTTGTAAATTCAAAGTACATCTTTTTTGTTGCTGGAAATTATTACAGTGATATAATACTGTTTACCATGTATGAACATACGGACTAAACGTCTGAATGAGACCATGTCTAAAAAAGAAAACCTGTTTAGATCGTTTTGTCTACATTGTATTATTCTCTTAGATGGAGAAAGTAATTATGTTCATATTTACATGTTTAATAGACTTAATTGAATTTCTGTTTAAGCTGATACATTGTATTTGCATGGAAACGAGATTTGGCATAGTAGATTTGCATATTGCATAAATTACGAAAATATGAAGGTAATTTTTCATCACCAGTATCTTTCAATAATTTTACAGAATATGTGACACGAATGACCAAACAGATAATAATTTTTTATTCCTTGGTCAATCGTAAGTATACAATTTATTATTATGAATCTTTTCACTTAGTGCGAAATTACCCCGACGTCAAACGCCTTTTTTGTAGTGACTGGATATTCATTTTGAAACTTACATGCCTAAAAGGACATGTGAGCTTTAGCTATCACTTCGCGCCCGTCGTCCGTCCGTCGTAAACGTTTTAAAAAATCTTCTCCTCTGAAACTTCTGAACTATTTCCAGCAAAACTTAAGTTGAATGATCCTAAGGGTATCTAGTATGAGGTTTATGTTTTATTTTCTTAACCGTGGAGAAACATGGCCACCATGGATAAAAAAAGAATACAGGGGTAAACTGCAGTTTAGATCTGTTCTAACCTCTCAGCTATTCTGTCAGTGAGGACGGTTCTAGGGTAGAATCAACCCTGTCATGAATGGTTCTGAGGTAGAACCGTCATAAATGGTTCTAGGGTAGAACTGTCATAAATAGATCTAGGGTAGAACCGTCCGGAATGTTTCTATGGTAAAACTTTTATAAATGGTTCTAGGGTAGAACCGTCCAGAATGATTCTAAAACTGTCAGAAATGGTTGTAGGGTAGAACAGTCCAGAATGGTTCTAGGACTGTCATAAATAGTTCTAGGGAAGAACCGTCAAAAATGGTTCTAGTTCAGAATTACGTATGGGATTTACAATTTATTTTAAAACAATTATGCATGAAGCCGCTTGTTGTGTCAATTATTTTTGTAATGGTTCTTGATAATTTGATGTATTAAATTTATAGACTACCTTAAATTCCTGATTACGCAGGTGATATGCATTTATTTTTTTAAATCAGACTCTATGGGGGAATTACAGTATCTTAAAAAGGTTTAATATATCGTAACAAACTTAATATTTAAATTATTCAGATTTTGATGTATTGAATTAGTAAAAACTTCACTGTGGGTGATTTTTTTCTTTTTATTTGTACTATTTGTATGTAAACTTTTAATGCATGTTTGAAATTTATGACAACAAATTAATTATTTTATTTCTTATAATTATGATCTTCTGAATTCCTAAATTATCGCCAATGTCATAAATGCTTCGAGGATTGAACCGTTCAGAAAGGTTCTAGGGTAGAACCGTCCAGAATGGTTATAAAATGGTTCTAGGGTAGAAGCGCCCAGAATGGTTCTAGAGTAGAACTGTCATAAATGGTTCTAGACTAGAACTGTCCAGAACGGCTCTAGGTCAGGACACGCACTGTCATAAACGGTTCTAAAGGTGTCAGGATGACAGTTCTAGAACAGTTCTTCTGACAGTTCTAAAGACAGGTTAGAACTGAGCCCAACTGTATCTCGAAAACTAAATCATTTAAAACAAAACTGATGTTAGTAAAAATGTTCATCAGGTCAAGGTCTACCTGCCATGAAATTTTCAGACGAATCGAGTAAGCCCTTTGTTGGATTATAGCCCCTGAATTGTTAATTTTAAGGAAATTTTCCAGTTTTACGTTATTATCTTGAATATTATTATAGATAAAGACAAAACAGCAAAAATGTTAAAAAAATAAGATCTACGAATAAGTCAACATGACAAAATCGTTAATTGACCCCTTAAAGGAGTTTTTGCCCTTTAAAGACAATTTTTCACTTTTTTTTTCGTCATCTTTGTAAACTTTCAAAAATGTTCTCTGAAACTGCAGGATCAATTTCAGCCAAACTTAGGTATCTGGTGTAAAGTTTATGTTTCATTTTCTTGTCCATCGAGAAACATGGTTGCCGTGGGTAAGCATAGAACATAGGTAAAAATGCACTTTTTGGCTCATATGTTAAAAACTAGAGCAGTTTGAGCAAAACTGACCAGAAGTAAAAATGTTTATGAGGTCAAGATTTACATGCCATGAAATTTTCAGACGAATCTGTCAACCCATTTTCGGGTTATTGTTCCTGAATTGTTAATTTTAAGGAAATGTAGCAGTTTTATGTTATTAACTTGAATATTATTGTAGATAAGGACAAACTGTAAACAGTAAAAATGATCAGCAAAGTAATATCTGCAAATAAGTCAAATGACCAAAATCGTCAATTGAATTCAATGCCGGCGATTTGGAAGGTCATGTAGTCTATTGTTAAACGCACAGTGTGTGGCCTAGCGTTTGCCTGTTGGAATAACTCTTCTGTCGATCAATTACGTGTGTGAAGTTAGATTGGAGAATTTCGTTTCCGTACCTTTGTGCCGTTAAGTTGCCTGGGACATGCACGGGTTCTGTATTGCAGTCATTTTCCCCTATGCTTCGTCAAAGGGGACTATAGAAATGGGTGTCGTCTGTCGGTCCATGTGTCTCAAATTGGCTTCCAGGTGATAACTTGTGAATGAAAAGTCATATTTAAGTTAAGCATAGTATGTGAGTGTATCTTATAAATATCTAGGTCAACATTTGGTTTCCAGATAACTTGTTAACAAATAGTAAGACTGAAAGTAGGTTTGGTATGTTAGTATATCTCATGGATATCTAGGTCAAGTTTAATAATGACGAGTTTTCGACGATTCTTACTAGACTCATCTCCCTTTTTGTTCTTCAAAATTGCTAATTTTTTGGTTTCCAAATGATAACTCGTGAACAAAAATTCAGATTTAAACTAGGTTTGGTATGTAAATGTATCTAATGAAACTATGGTCAAGTTCGATCATGACTTTTTTTTTACATACTACTATCAGAGTTACGCCCCCTTTTTGTACTTCAAAATTGCTATTTTGTTTTGTTTCCACAGATGATAACTTGTGGACAAAAAGTTATGGACCTTAATGACGTAGTTCAATATAGGGTATATGGTTTGTGAGCGCAAATTCTTCGATACCTTACATGGGATTGGAATACAAACTGACACATTTTATTATCATGATGTAAAGATGTGCATATTATTTTCTGATCCCGATGCACAAATTTGTTCAAGAGTTTTGGCCCTGAATGACTTAGAAAATTCAGTTCAATATAGGGTATATGGTTTGTGAGCACAAATTCTTCGACACCTTATAATTAATTGGAATAAAACTTGGCACATTCAATTATCATGATATGAAGATATGTATAAGTTTTTTTGTGACGATCAAGACATGTTTATTAGAGTTATGGCCCTTAATGACTTAAAATATTCACTACAATATTCACTACAATATAGGGTATACGGTTTGAGAGCACAGTTTCTTTAGCACTTTATAACGGATAGGAATTAAAGTTTGAGTACTTGATTATCATCATGTAAACATGGTAATCATGTGTATATCATTTTTGTGAGGATTGACAAATATTTATATAGCCATTTTTTTTTTAACACAAATCAACATATTGCACTATTATTAGTTATGGCCATTTTGACAATCAGTACAATATACGATAAATTGACTTAGTTTACTAAAATAACCTACTCCTTGTTAACAGTGGTTTCAAAATTAAATCTTACGATATAACCTTGGCGTCGGGGACCAGTGGCAAACATCCTTTTATTTCAGATCATGACACTCCATCCACCAAAGCTATCCACTTCCTGGATACAGAAGGAAGTGAAAGTTTTATAACGGCGCCTGTATACCTGTATTCTGCTATTACGATTTTGCAGTAAAAAGCGTGACTCGTCGCTGAACCAAATCCTGCGCTGGTTTTGGAATGTCCAACCCCTCAATCTGTTACACCAAAGGACTCTTTCACGTCTGTATAACGGCGTTGATGCCCATCCGAAATACTGGGAAATGCCTTGCTATCGAAGCCTGTTGAGGACTCTTTGCGAGCTGATTCTTCGCAAGCAGGTATTTCGGCAGCAGCGGTTGGTTTAGGAATGGTTCGATTCCATAAATGAATGTCTGGCTCCGGCTCCGGCTTGGAGAAGACCGATAATGATATTCCATGTGGTAGGATCCAACCTTATCATTCAACTTTATCATAAAATTCAAGCTTCAAACTTGGTTTTCTTATACGCTTCAGTGTAACAGATGAATTTACCACAAAGTGCGGGGTGAAAAACATTACCGAATTTTCTCGGCGATATATGGCATACTAATTGTTCAGAGGCACAGTAGTATATGGGGACAGGCAAATTATCATTTATGGCGGTGGATCATGTGGGGGATCCACGGGAAGTGACGTCAACCGGAATGTTATCACGGAAAGTGACGTCACCGGAAATGGTTTTTGCCCATGCGCAACCCTAAGTGTGGGGTTTTCCCGCCATTTTCCATTATTTACGGAAATCATTATGATGGCTTCAAATGCAGGCATCCATGTTTCATGACATCATGAAAATTTTCAGTAGAAAGCATTGAAACAGTCTCCTCTTGCTCCATGCTGCTCTCCGCTGCTCATCGTTGCTCTTCTCTTGCTCCATGCTGCTCTTCGCTGCTCAAGACTATTCTATCGTACTAATTTCGTTTTTTGCTGTTGCTGCTGCTGCTTTTTTCTTGCTCAGTGTTGCTCTTCAATGCTCATCTCTACTTTGCACCGTACTGATTTTGCTCTACTCTTGCTCCATGCTGCTCTTCGCTGCTCATCGCTGCTCTTCTCTTGCTCCATGCTGCTCTTTGTTGCTCAGCACTGTACTGATTTTGCTCTTCTCTCGCTCCATGCTGCTCTTTGCTGCTCAGCACTGTACAGATTTTGTCTTCTCTTGCTCCATGTGTTAATCTTCACTGCTCACCGCTGCTTTACTGAATTTGCTCTTCTCTTACTATATTCTGCTCTCTGCTGCTCATTCCTGCCCTTCTCATGCTCCATGCTAATCTCCGCTGCTCATCGCTGCTCTTCTCTTGCACCAAGTTGTTCTTCGCTGCTCATTGCCGCTCAGCACCATGCTCTCGTGCTCAGTTTGTTTTTTAGCTGCTGCTGATGGTTGTCGCTGTTCATTGCTGCTGCTCTTCTGTATATCTCAAGCGTTTTGCCGTTTTTTTATCTTTCTGTGTACGGGGTCTTGTTCATGTCTTGATGCCAGGACATCAGTAATACTTTCTCATTTCTTCTCTGTATGAGTCAAACATGTCTCTATAAGCTGCCAAGCGTGCCCTGTCTTCTTCCATTCCGACTTCGACTAGTTCGTTTACTTTCTGTAAGTATTCCGGTTGATGTACTTGAAATGTTCTATTCATAATGACGTCCAATGGGGACTGTTTGCATTCCTCATCGGAGTCTTAGTTGGATCCATGGCCATTGCTTTGTTCCGATACCTCGTTATCGGCTTTTGTTGTAGTGTCTGCGGTTGAATCATTCACTATACTCTGTTGAATCCTCCTCCATACCGTGTGTATTCTTTTTTGTTTGGCTTGGACTGGTATCCACATATATCACAGTTATACATTTAAGACGTCTTTCTTTCCTGGGATTCGATAGTGGAATGAGCTCTGGTCGTACTGCAAGTGCTTATATTAGCTACAGGCTCCTCAACGGCTTGTTGATTCATACACAAACGTTTGGCAAAGTATTCGTTTCGAGATTGTTGCAGTTCCGATTTCACTTATATGATGAGGTATCTATTAAGTCTTGTCCACTCGTTGTCAATCCTTATACATCCCTTGCAGATATTGATGTGTTTTTAGAATTTCGAAAAAATCTTTGACGCTTTGTACATTTCTTCTTTGGATCCACTTTGGTGGGTCCTCCACTTGTGTTTTTCAGTCGTTTTGTTCTCTGGACCTTGTAAAATTTAAATTTCCGATAATTGAATTTTAAATCGTAACGGTGACCTTTTCGGGCCAGCACGTGTGACGCTGCACGAAGAAGGCGTATTGGAATAAGTAGGGCAGTTGCACATCCGAGTCATGGCTTATCTTTAAGTATGTTAAATGGGTATTAAAAGACGCATAACCGTTTAATTGAATTCAGTCACTAAATTGCTTTTCGATCCTGCTACGATATGTCAAGAATAAAGAAAGCTACCGGAACATCGTCATTGGTCGTATTAAGGCCAATGAATAACAGAATGCAGTCGCTAGATTTTATAATGTTCACCGGAGCATGATTTCAAGATTCTTTCAAAGGTACCCGCAATCCGGTTCAACATCTGACCGTCAACGTTCTGGCCGATCTAGGGCCCCATCAGCAGCCCAAGATAGCTACATCCGGATACTTCACCTGAGGAACAGGACCGTGACAGCAACAGCTTCAACTGTCCCAGGTCTTCGACGAATATCGGTACAGACATTCAGAAACTGTCTCCGTGAAAACTGCTTACAAGCCGGACTTTCTTACTTTGGCGCAGTACTGAGACGCCGGCATCGCCTTGAAAGGGTCCAATGGTGCAATGGAGTTAGGGTTTTGAACCTGCAAAACTGGAAGCGAGTCTGGTTCAGCGATGAATCAAGATTCAAGTTGTAGGGAAGAGATGGCCGTACACGTGTCTACAGACGCCGGAATGAGAGGTTCACAAGGAACTGCATCCTTGAGGTCGACTGTTTCGGCGGAGGAAGTGTGATGATGTAGGCTGCCACATCCTACGCCCGAAAAACGCAACTGGTGTACATCCCCGACAACTTTAACGCCGGTCGATACTGAGATGAGGTTTTGACACCACACATGCTGCCCGAAATGAACCTCCGTGGCGAAGGTTTTCAGCACGACAACGCTCGGCCGCACACAGTTTGTGCCACTTTAGCCAACCAGAACGTAACAGTGCTACCCTGGCCGTCTAAATCAGCAGATTTGAACACAATAGACATTTATGGGATGATTTGGACCGACGCGTGCGCATTCGTCAACCAGCACCGCAAACTCTGTCAGCAGGATCTTGAGCAAGAATCTATGAGAATTCTGCAAGACCGTGTTCGTCGATTGATCGAGTCTGCCGAGACGGTCCGTGCTGTGGTACGGGGCCTAATGGCTCACAACGGATATTGAATTTGAAGTGATGTCATCTGAACGCTATGGACTTTAATGTGATCAATTTTGAGACTTTAATTTTAAAGTCCGAACAACCAGTGTGCCAAATTTCAGTGTAATGTTATGCTTTTGTGTTTTTAAAGTGATTTGAAAATTTGAAGTAAATTATATTTTTTCACATGGTGCGTTTATTTTTGGGAGAGCATATTTTCCTTTTCCTTTCTGGTTTTAGTACGGCGTTAGAAAGATCCACAGGTATTAAATATCCAATAACTTTCGATTCCACGGATACGTGTGTGTTGTTTGGCGGTCTTCAAAAAACTGAAGAAATTAAACAAAACTTCAGATTATATTTTCGTTAAAAGCTTTCCGTTGTCGTCATAGTGACGAGGATTGCCTTTGTCTGTTCATTCAGACTACACAGTTCGCTGCTCATCACTGCTGTTTGCTACTCAGCACTGCTCATAGTGGTCGCTGCTCAAGACGCTGCTCTTTGCTGATCATCACTGCTCATGACTATACTCACGTGCTCATTTCGTTTTTTTGGTGCTGGTGACCGCTGTTCGTTTCTGCTGTTACTGCTGAGCTGAGGAGGAGTAGGGATTCTTAATGTTTTGTTATAAATCATTTCTTGGTCTCGTTGATGTTACCATGAACATCAAAGATGGATGCGGCGGCCGTGTAACGCGGACCTGAAAGAGATCAAACGGAAACTTTAGAGTCTTGCCGGGTGGGAGCAAACGATAACCCTAACACTAGTACTTCTTCAAAGTCATCCACGATTTAGCCCAATCCAGCGTTGGGCTAGACTTTAACGCATGCCTTTGAAACAGGCTGGTAAGCAGAACTCATCAGAAACAGCGACAAACAGTAGCAGCAGCAGGAACAGCAAAAAAAAAACGAAATTAGCATTAGCAAATGTTGCTGAGCAGCGATGACCAGTGAAGATCAACACGGAGCAAGAGAAGAGCAGCAGCAGCGAACAGCGACGAGCAGCAGCAGCAGCAGCAAAAAAACCGAAATGAGCACGAGAGAATGGTGCTGAGCAGTACATTTGACCTCAGTTCTAACCTCTCATTAGAACTGTCATAAACTGTCAGTATAACTGTTCTAGAACAGTTCTAAAACTGTCATCGTGACACCTTTAGAGCCGTTTATGAAAGGGTGTGTCTTGACCTAGAACCATTGATGACAGTTCTACCGTAAAACCATTCTGGACAGTTCTACCCTAGAAACATTTATGACCGTTCTACCCTAGAACCATTTATGACAATTCTACCCTAGAACCATTAATGACAGTTCTACCCTAGAACCATTTATGACAGTTCTAACCTGGAAACATTCTGGACTTTTCTATCCTAGAACCATTTATGACAGTTCTACCCTAGAACCATTTATGACAGTTCTAACCTAGAACCATTCTGGATGGTTCTATCCTAAAACCATTTATGACAGTTCTAACCTAGAACAATTCTGGACGGTTCTACCCTAGAACTATTTATGACCCAGGCAATAGTTTATGAATTTTGAACATCAAAATTATAAGAAATAAAATAATTAATTTGTTGTCATAATTTTAAAATCAACCTTTATCATACCGGAATATATTATAGAATAAAAAAAGAAAATAAATAGATAATAAATAAATAAATAAGCTTTATTTAGAGTCGGCAGAGTATACAAACAGAGACAACTTAAGCTCTACTGAGCTTTTAACCGACATACAGGACATTTATAACAAGTACAACATACAAGACACATACAATAAATTACAAAGCACAAAAGGAAGCACTAAAAGCATGGTGGTAATAAGCAGACTACAAGCTTGATAAGCTAGGTGTTAAAGCTAAAAGCATATAAGAGTAAACTAGGCATGTTTAAAAGCTGGTTAAATGCATTGCATAAAATAATAAAAAAAGGGTATGATCTAATGGTAAAAATTTTCGCATAATAAATTAATTAACCGCACAAACTGTGCACTTACAGTCATTTCCATTCCATGACTTTAAAATATTTTTGAACTGATTAAAATTAGCAATTTTTCTAAAATCATCAGGTAGATCATTCCATAAAACAGCAGCTGCATATTTAAAAGAGTTCATACCATAGGTTGTTGTTCGAACCCTAGGTATATCTACAATGTTAGAATATCTAAAATTATATTTACAATCTTTCAATACAACTAAATCATGTAAATGTGGTGGTGACAATTTATATAAAATTTTAAAACATTCAATAGTCATGTATGTTACGCATAAGTCTAATTTTCAGTGATGGAACCTTTGCTCGTAAAATTAGTTCATCATATGAACTAGCATAGTCTTCATATATAAATCGTAAAGCCCTTTCCTGAATTTTTTCTAATTTAGTGGTATTATTTTTGTTGCAGAAATGCCAAGCCAAAGGACAAACATTAAAATTAGATAAAATAAATGTGTGGAAAATGGTCAATTTATTTAATTTAGTAAGGTAGCAGCCAATGCACTTTAAAACGTTCAGTTAATGAGATGCTTTACGACAAATATTTTTAATGTGGTGATTAAAATTAAGTTGATAGTCAATATCAATACCTAAAAGTTTGACAATCTCATCACAAGATATTTTTGCTGACTGTATATTAAAAACAGTTTTTTTTGCAAATGTTTTATTTCCAACTGCAATGGCTTGAAATTTATCAGGATTTGCCTGCATACAATTAAATCTAAACCAATCAATTAAAACAGCATTTTCTCTTTCAAGTGTACATAATAAATTATCAAAATTTTTGTCAGCATACGACAGAGTATTATCATCAGCAAAATTATACAGGGTACCATGTTCAATAAAATAGAATATGTCATTTATAAAAATATTAAATAATAGAGGTCAAAGGATTGAGCCTGTGGGTACCCCTTCTTGATGTCAGCCCAACTGCTGAGTACTCCCTGAAGTTTGATTTGTTGCCTTCGATCTGTAAGATAATTTTCAAGTAATTTCACTGATTTTGAAGAAAGACCGTAGGCAGATAATTTACTTAAAAGAATGTCATGTGGTAAACAGTCAAAAGCTTTAGAAAAATCCATAAATATAGCTGCCACATACATATTTTTATCCAGAGCTGTTTTCCAATCTTCAAGGAGTCTAAGCAAAGCTGTCTGACATCCATGACCTTTTCTAAATGCACATAAAAAAAGCATGAAATATATTTTCAAAAAAATTCAGTCAACTGGTCAGACATAACCATTTCATATACTTTTGAAATTGTAGGTAAAATGCTCACAGGTCTATAGTTCTTTTTATCAAGTGGATCGTTCTTTTTGTGTAGTGGTACGACTTGAGCTTCTTTAAGTCTGTTTGGAAATTCATTGGATTCTATAGTATTATTTATAAGTGTTGTTATATGTTTGTTCAGTACAGGTGCACCAGCTCGTAATAGCTTCGATAATATCTGATCTACTCCTGTAGCTTTTTTTTATATTGATCTTTTTCACCAGTTTGTCTACAGTGTCAACATGTATAGGTTTAAAATCAAAATGTTTATCATGTTGTATGTTAGCGTTAATTTTCAAAATACTAGGATGTGTTTTTTCTTCAAAAAATGTGTATGTTTAAAAAATAAATCACTCACAATAAAGTTTTTACTAAAACTAAATGATTTAAAAACTACTCGGTGTTATTTTCTAGTGCATAAAACATTCCTCTACAAGAGAACACTTTATATCAAAATTTAGGCCTGTCCCGTCTTGAAATTATCGTCTAAAATGTCCATATATGTACGTTATGTCTATGTAGTTTTTCGATAAATTGGTGAAATGCACTTCTTATTTCAAAATGGCGGTACTCATCCCAATCATCTTCTACCTTGTCAAAACGAAATAAATATCGTTCACACGAGCAAAGAGAATTAATTATATAATATATCAAATATTTACCATATAAAAACTGTAAAAAAGATAAATTATTAATTTAAAATAATTTAAAATGTTACAAATATTTGCATTGAAATTTGGAACCACCTTATACACACCTCTTTATTCAAATGCTGCATTAATTATTTAAAAATGAAGCGTTATAAAAATTTCAAACCCCGCTGATTTTGTCAGCAAAACGGCTTACCTGTATACATACACATGTATCTATGTACCTTAAAGTTTGGAACAATAAACATCCGGACAGTCAAGGTACAATATACATGTCAAAACGTTAATTAGTTATAATTACCTGGAACACACAATATCTTACGGAGAACAAATTTCTTTACCTTTAAATTTACTTCAGATAAAAATCACAAAAATTTTAACAAAAACAATAATTCGTTTTTCTTGTGGGTTCAAATGAAACAAATCTTGCACCATAGCTCTTTATAACATGTATGTACTTTTGCAGTTTTGTATATATTGGTCATAAATTTAATATAATTAATTATTGCATAATTTCATATATTGAAATTATAATCGATGTGAAATTTTACTACATATTTAAAAAAAAATGTTGTTAAAAGTTTCGAAAAAGCGAAGACAAGGAGTACATGCCATAATCAATACAGAGTTATCGGACGTAATTCTGAATGGTTCTACCCTAGAACCATTTATGACAGTTCTACCCTAGAACCATTTATGACAGTTCTACCCTAGAACCATTTATGACAGTTCTACCCTACAACCATTTATGACAGTTCTACCCTACAACCATTTATGACGGTTCTACCTTAGACCCATTTATGACAGGGTTGGTCCTTCCCTAGAACCGTCCTCTCTGACAGAATAGTTGAGAGGTTAGAACTGATCTCATTTGTATGAGCAACAAATGGTAGCATGGAGAAAGAGAAGAGCAGCGATGAGAAGCTGAGAGCAGCATGGAGCAAGAGAAGAGCAAAATCAGTACAGTGCGGAGCATCGATGAGCAGTGAAGAGCAACATATGGAACAAGAGAAGAGCAAAATTAGTATAGTGAATAGTAGCATGGAAACAAGAAAATAGCAAAATCAGTACAGTGCAGAGCAGCGATTAGCAGTGAAGGGCAACACTGAGCAAGAAAAGAGCAGCAGCAGCAAAAAACCGAAATGTGCACGAAAGGATGGTTTTGAGTAGCGATGCCACCGAAGAGCAGCATGGGGCAAGAGAAGAACAGCGATGATCAGCTGAGAGAAGCACGGAGTAAGTTTATTGTCCCGAGATACCAACTATTGGCAATATTTTATATCGAAGGGACAATAAACTTACTTTTTCCCGAATATGCAGTCAGTAAGTGTTTCCCTTTGTCAGCTGACAATGGTGAGAAGCGGCTTCTACCAGCAGTCCTACTAGCTTCAGTTATATTTGTCAAAACATCTGAATCACATTTGCGTTCGGAATGATCGTTATCATAATATAGACCGGTTTTCCGATCGTTATTATGTATGATAACGACTGATAGAAATTTTATTATAGAATAATAAATGACACCTGATACCCTTTTAACCAATGAGAAAAATGAATGTTTATCTGATATGAAATAAATCCTCCTTGCAAATCGCTCCGAACTGGATGTCGCTATTGTCATGTGACAAATCAATAATTACGATGTTCTCTCACTTTTACTATACGATAAGCTAAAATTAGATGTATACGAAAGAAATATCGCGGCAAATGTGTATTGTTAAAAAATTCCGCAAAAGAAAATCATACAGCTAAGTCCAATAGTCTTTTTTTCTATGAAAGTACTATTGACCGGTCAATAGTACTTAGACAGAAACTATGGAAATTGTATTAACAATAGTATTTTTTTATTATCCGTAATTTTCTAATAAAACTAATACACTGAAGTATAATGATTGTTGATATTGTACACCTCGGTATCACTCGGTGAAATTAAACAAATATACTGCCTATCCATGTTGAAATAAGCATAGAGCATGGCAGCAATGAATTATTTCTTAATTGATATCTTATACTAGATATCTAGTATTTAAAAAAAAATAAACAAATGTACAGACAAAACCATATTTAAACTAGTATCTCAATTGTTTGTAAAACAATTGAAAGGTCTTTCCCTTAAAGTCTGATATTTGTAATTTACTCTTTACGACCTTTCATTTGATATGCAACAAACATACCTTCCGAAAGTTTTCAATTTTCGTACTTAATGACCCGATCCACCTCAATTTTCGAGATCGGAGGTATGATATTTATAATGTAGACTTGATGAGCTTTCATTTGATATACGACTACTCCACCATCTAAGAAGTTTGATTTTGTGCACTTGATAACACTATCAAACTCATTTTTTGGGGACAGGAATTCGATATTTGAAATGTATACATTACGACCTTTCATTTAATATGCGACAACCTTACCTTCTCAGACAATTTATTTTGTTGCACTCAATGACTCCACCCAACCCAATTTTGGGGGACAAAATTTGATACTTGAAATGTTCGCTTTATGGACTTTCATTTGATATGCGACAACCTTACCATCTTAGAAGTTTTAATTTGTGCACTCAATGACCCAACCCTTCTCACTGGGACGAAAAAGAGGGTTTAAAATTTTCATTTTTGAGTAGAGCTCATATAGACGTTTAATTTGATGTCAAATGACCCCATTTGGCAAATTCCAAAAAAATGATGCAATATCAATTGTATAAATAGAACTTATGAAAGTCAGTGTAAAACATGCAAATTTCAAACTGCTCTTTTTGGGCAATTTTTCGTCGAATGTTTTTGGTATTACGTCAAACATATAACCGTGTTAAACTCTTCAATTTCTGAAAATTTCAGTTGGCTAGCTGTTGTTGATTCAGAAATATATTCCCCACTCACAAAATTTCAAACTGCAATATCTTTAAAACGACAACAGATATCTCAAATCTGCTGGTGTAAAATAATCTGCAGATGAAGTACAATATTGTCACAAAAAAGGGCAATTCCATAGTTCATTAAGTGCACATTGAATAAATATATGATGCAATATCGAACTTAGGAACCGAAAGTCGTAGAGACATGGGACTACAACCATTCAACTCAGAACCACTTGACCTTTAAAAAGTTCACAAGGTCAAGGTCATAGTACCCTTTGAAGGTCATGGAGAAATTTTATCATGACCTCGACATTGACCTCAAATTGAAAGTCATGAAATACTGATCATTTTTGCAATTTATAGCAGGTTGACATCTGTTATACAGATGCGTGGCAATTCAACAAACACATACTTCGTTTCCAGTGATCATGGGCGCGGCCGTTATGTCAAGTTTAACATGCGGGTTTGCCTGGTAGCAATTTTCCGCATTTTTTACAAACAAAACTCCAAATTTGAATGGCTATTGTAATTCATTCTTGGCACCAACATGATCTGCACATTCTATTGATTTTGGATCTATATTCTGTTTTATATATTTAAATAAACGTTAATGCGAAATAAGCAGATTTGTAAAAACATGGCAAAATGGCCGACTTTACAAGTGAAAAAAATCGTCGAATGTAAAGGTTTAATAGTACAAACAGAATAAATAAGCAAATTTTAAAAATTTAAATCGACAGACGGTAAGAAAAAATAATTGAATTTCAAATATTAACCAATCTTTCTTGTGACATTCGAATACAGTAAATACCCATAGATGAATTTGAAAAGAAAAAATCTACCGCCGCAACGTCCTTTTACCTTTTTTTTTTAAACCGATGTCAACAGTCTAGCCTTGGTAAAAATTTCGGGGGTGGGGTAACTCATTGATATTTAGATACGGGATGTGGGGCAAATTTGGGGCAAGATTTTACAAAGTCATCGGAGATTTCGGGTCAGGTATTTTGACACTCTGGAGAATTCCGGTCAAGATTTTACAAAAATTTGCAGAATTTTATAAAGCACTGAGGGAATTCAAATCTATCCATTTTATTTTATATCATAACATGCAAATGTTATTAATTTGGGAAAATTTCGGTTATGTAATTTTAACTTTCCTGGATATTTTTGGAACACAAATTCGATATACCTTGGATAATTTCGGGTAGGGGGTTTCCAGTTCACCGACGCTCCCCCCCCCCCCCGTCATAAAAGGTAAAGTTACCCCCTTCATCAAATTTTTGTGCTGTTGCGTATATTACTTACCAAGCAGGGTGGTCAAATGAAATGGGATGCCATGCCCAAATTTTACTTTTAAATATTCACCTACAAAACAATCAATTGATATTAGTTTCAAAATAATGTATGAATAAATAGAAGATTATTTTGATCTATTCCCGCACACCAGATGATGTTATCAAAACCATTAGATAGGTCGGATCTGGTAATCAATAGCTATTGATTAGTTTCCAAAACTACCATCGCACTAATAGTCTATTACATCAAACAGTGTCCCACGTTCATAGATTTTCAATAATCTGTGCAAAATACAATGTCAGTTGACCGGAAACATATCGAAGTATTGAGACAACGTATTGTAAATTTGAGAAAACAATGCAGATATACGGCACAAATAATGCTATTGATGGACAACATTTTTAGTTTTTGGTGGGGAAACAAGTGAAGACATGCAGCACGTAAAAGGAAATCCTATATCGATAAGTCAGACAAATCAAAATGATGATGATGCTGTAATTTGCAGGGAAGAATTACTCACAAAAACGAAGAACACTGTTGTTTTCTACATATGGATACCGAATCAAGGTATAGAGAAGACAAAGCCAGATACGGCGTTGAAACAAAAGCAACGACACAGTTCAATGTAGATAGTATAGCAGAATTGACAGATATAAAAACTTCTGATAAAGTTCCTAATGAAGAATTGGAAGTAATGGTTAATAGTTTCTGAACTAGGACACATTAAAGATAGCAAAGTTTCCATGGGTCACAGAATTTTAGATTTGGAAAGAAACAATTCTAATTATAGCACAAATACAAATGGAAACACAATTCAATATGATCATGATAATATTTACAGAAACACTGGAAAACCTAATTGTATCAGTTTCCAACTTCGAGCGTTTGCAGGTTTGGGCAATATTGTAGATATGGACTTAATCTTAATAAGTTTCAAGATTATCGCAAGACTTAGAAGCAGAAATAGTATTAGGGGTAGAGTCAGGGTTAGGATTAGGGTAGGGTCTGGTGAGCGTTAGGGTAAGGGTTACATGTAGGTTAAGGTAAGAGTTAGCATCGGATAATGTGTATGAGATCACCAGGTCGACCTGCTAGCCTGATCAGCCTAGTAGACAGAAGAATAATGACCATCGATAGTCCCGAACAGCAGTAAGAGTTAGCATCGGATAATGTGTATGAGATCACCAGGTCGACCTGCTAGCCTGATCAGCCTAGTAGACAGAAGAATAATGACCATCGATAGCCCCGAACAGCAGCAACAGCATTTTCGTCGACCAGAGAAGCAGCAGCAGCAAAAAAAAAAAAAAAAAAAAAATGAAAAGAGCATGTGAGTATAGTGATGAGCAACTGAGCAACAAAGATCAGTGGTGAGCAGCGAACAGCAGCGTCTTGAGCAGTGATGAGTTGCAAGGATCAAAGTCGGAGCAGTAACGAGCAGCGATCAGAAGATAGAGGAGAGTAAATTACAGAAACAGAAAAAGGAGAGGAGGGGAAAGAAAGTTACAAGAGGAGAAGTAGAAAAGTTACAGAAACAGATGGAGCAAATGATATTGTTGGAGCAGAGGAGAATAGACTATGAGATAGAATCTCTAAAGGAATGTGGCTGGAGGGCAGAAGAACAGCAGCAGAAACTAGAGGATGAGAGGAAATTGCTAGAATAACTGAGGCAGCAGAAAGAGGAAGAATTACAAACCATGACTAAGCTGGAAATTGAACAGCACAAAGCAAAAGAAGTGGAGCTAGAGAGGAATTACAGGATGCTGAGTGAGAAGACATACATGGCAAAAATAACCGTCTAATAGTGATAGAGTGAAATATATATGTGGAAAACCATTGGAAATGACAAAAGAGGATATAATTTTGTGGCACTACCGGGGACAAAGACGCATTAATGAACGAAGAAAAACAGTTCCAAATTAAGTCTAGATATTATACTTACAATACCATTAAGCAGATAATTGAGAACAATAATCAGGATTTAAACAGCGCTCATCTTATGCCCACCCTAGAGGCAGCACTCACTGACTTATATTTTATCGTGTTAACATTAGAGGTAAAAATTCAGGAGAATACGATTTGTTTGGGGGGTGAGGGGAAGAGTAAGGTCCTATTTCACTAGATTATATTTGCAGTCAGTCGAAAATGCATACTTCTACAGTTTTTGTATGAATTTACTTAATATTTACATATTTAGTATATTGTTGGAAATTGTCACGACAGTGTATTTACATGTTCCCAATCAGATTTCTCGTTTTTCTTTTATGTAATCATATTTTGAGGTATCATCTCGTGTTTCCAAAAGTTTCTTATATGTCTGATTAATTACTGAAGTTTAATATCTGCAAGACATCTGTAAATTCTGTGTGTTTACTTGTCGGCAAATTCGACGACGGCCATGTTTGGGGAAAGAAATCAGCGATATTTTACCAAACTATTCTTGACAATCTTTTCTATCATAAAAGTATCAAACTATTTTTGACATTTCTACCCTTCCGACACTAATGTTTTGTAACTAATTTAAATGGAATATTGAACTACATTTTTGTTGTTTACTAACGTACTATTTTGCACATCGTCTGCTAAATCATTTCGCATACCAGTGGTGTCCGATCGTCTATTTCAAGATTTTTCATGTTTGACTACATGTTTTTTTTCATATCTATTGTATAAGTAGAATGACAACCCTTGGACAACTTGATATAAATTTGGTTATGAAATTTCCATAATCCTACAGCAACAAAAACGACAATTATTCATTGGTTGTCTGTGTAACGTGACATTTACTCGAAACCTATATATACGCAAGCCCATTACAAGATGGCAGATAACCGAAAGTTCTCAAACGAGAAACTTCAAAAGCAGTTAAAGACACACTATTGCTGGTGAGGATTTTATTGAAAATGTATAACGGAAAATGGACTTTATAGAGAGTAACAAGAAAAACATTTTTATGAGGCTGGAAACATTCTCTTATGAAATAAATTACTATTTTTACTATGTTTACGTAAGGACTACAGAAAACTATCTTCCACCAAAATCGGACGCCACGTACACATTATGAATAAGCATTTTGTTATTATATGTACTTAGATTATAATTAACCTGAAATACAACTATTGATTTAAACATGATCATCAGTTGACAAATGGGATGAATTTGACTTTCCAATCGTCAGCTTCCCATTTTTTGAGCGGCAACATTCCAGAAGCGCCGGCGTATGGAGTGTATTTTTCACGTTATTCCAGAGCTTGTGACATATACATTGATCTCCTGGACAGAGCCTGGCTACTGACAAAAAAGTTATGTTGCTCCTAAGTTGGAGTTATCATATTAAAATTTTATGGAATTCTTCATGACTTTATTGACAGGTGTGAAAAAACCTTTTCCGAAATGAAAATGTACCTGCCCATTGATGTTGTCCTTCCTCATACCGGATTTTACATGGGCATAAGCAGAGACTGCTTACTCTTCCAGAACACCCGAGTCTATCCCCGGTTTTCTGGTGGGGTCTATATTGTGCATATGTTTTTAGTTTTTAATTGTAGTGCTTGTATTGTTTTGGTCTTGTCTTCGTTGTTCTCCGAAGTTTGTCAGTTGTTTCGATTTTCTCCTCCTTCGAATATCCCTTTGGTGTTTCTTGACTTTACTTATTTCCATTATACTTTCACATCCAAATAGTAGAGATACTAGCTCAGTAGAAGGATATTCACACAAAAATTTAAACCACTGAACGTCATCAGGCACAAAAATATGATACGAGTGCACTTAGTAGATTTGAAATATATTATTGGTAATCATACTCCTGCTTGAACAAGACAACATATGACACAAGAAACAGAAGTAAGAGGAACTGAATAAATAAACAAGGCAACACACACTTATAATGAAATATGGCAATAATAAAAACGAGTAAACCACTTGTTATATATATAGCTAGGTATGAGACAGGGTGCCAGCGGGAGGCTTACAATATTCATAAACAGGGGAGCAATGCCAAATCAAAAGCGGAAAGTTTAAAAAAAAAAGGCCGTTTTTGTAAGCGACTTATGTCAAAACGTTTGATGTTCAGTTACTACAGCATTGATTAAGCCTCTCAGTGATCCGAAAATTTTGCTAAGTTTGGATTATTATTTTACCTGTTTTATTTTTTTATGTTGTTTCGCAACTTGTTAAGTGTTTATTGTTTAGTTTACACATGAGTAAGTTCGAACGTTGGTTATTACTTTAGACGTGTATATGTGTGACTGGTAAAGTTTATAATTAACTTCTTCAGGCCTGCTGATCGTGAACAGAAATGGTTGACAAAAATTAATGAACTTGTTAAAAGGTATGAACTAGATTTTTTTCAATATATTTTTGCACATTTACTGGTCTATGCAATTTATCTGCAAAAATATAAACGTTAATAGACTTGCATTCTGTCATTGTCTGTTGTGCAGTAATTTTATTGTATTGTTTATGCTAGTGAATGGTTTCTTGTTTGGAATATGATTTTAAGTAGTATATAACCATTTCAATTTTTTCTGTTTTCATGTAGAAATCTTTTCAAAATTCATGTACTCATACGAATTTTCATAGCATTTTGCCTAGAAAATATTTTAAATTAACTTGGAGATTTTAAAGCGTTGGATCCCTATTTTCTTTGGACACGTTATTGTTTTCTTGACGCCATAGAATGCTCATTTTGAAAAATGTGTCTTTAGCGGCCAATAAGTAAATGGGATTATTAGAAATGCCTCAAATCTCTTGCTATACATTTTAGGAAGAAAAGCAGAAATGAGGAGGACAAATTTTCAGAGTAAGATTACATTATATATTTTATTCTAACTTTGCAAATAAAGCCATCAAAATTAAAAAGGTATTGTTATAAAATGATTAACGTAACTGATATAAAGATTTGTCGTGGTTATTAGATAATTGTACGGTCTCCAACATATACATGTAGTTATGATTTATTTTCTTAATTTTTATTTTCAGAAATCTTGGACATTTATATGATGAACTGCTAAAGGAATTGTGTAGACGATGCGGGTAAATATAGTCTTCAAAACTAAGTTAATATCGATTAAGTTGATATTTACTAAATACCATTATTGTACTAATGTGTTGTTATATTAAAATATGGATAATGGTCGATCAGAAAATAAATTTTCTAAAACGACTGGTCAGTTCATGAAACAGTGTTCTCTTTTTTTCAGTGAACCCTTTGAAGCAATATTTTCAACTATAAATGGTGATGCTGATAGTCAGCAAAGCGCAACTCCGAGGTAGGTTAAGGTTAGCCGGAAGAATGATCAAATAACATATCTAACCCACTGCTTTATTGGTTTTTCTTGTCACTATCTTCGATTTTTCCAGGAAGTGATAACTCCGATCTTTTAGTTTTGTGAAATTGTTTCATTCTTAAAGATTGAAAAAATGTATCGTTTGTGCTCAGATAAAAGTTTTAAAAATATAAAATTGGTTTTGTTTAGTATTTTTTTAATCTTTGATTATTGACCATATCACAATACCTTAAGTAATATGTATGCCATGTATATCTAACTCAGTTATACTTGTATAATTCAACTTAATCCATCATCTACAAATATTGAATCTGAAAAAAGAGAACTTGCAAGTGAAATCAGTGGGTAAATAATATCGGAAATGAAGATGGAGATAGCGTAATCGTACGACTTTTGACGATTGTACACGTCAAATATTTGAATGTATGCATACAATGTACAATCAGCGGAAATAATCAGAGAAAAGGAAATTTACCCCTTCAAAATAATTGTGCAGGTTAAATACTCACGTAACATAAACTAAATGGAAATTATCCGTGGTTACAATAAAAGTCTGGGGATCTGTTTTCTTTGACAAAACAATCTAACTGAAAATCTTAGTGTTTTACCAGTGAAGTAACAATTCAAAAGTCAATCAAACAGAAATTAAAACAGTAACATCCCTTTAAATTTGATATTAACAAACATGTCTTTTTTTATTTATACATTATTTGTTATATATAGATATTCATTTATTTCAAGTTTAACATGAAAACTCTAAACATCTTTCTACACTTTTAGAGAAACACCACTGGTGACGCAAGTTGAAAAAAAACTGTCTGAAAAAGAGTCTGAAATATTTAAGTTAGAGGAAGAAAAAGAGAATGTAACTAGAGAATTAGAAAATAAGACAGATGAGCTGAAGTATGCCTAAGTGTTGTTCAGTTTCCCTCTTTCTCCATTTTAATAATTTAGACAAAAAGCTTGCCCTCCAAAATACTACAATAACATTTTCGAAACAAAGTGTTAAATAAATAATGGAAAATTATTATAAGGGTTTGATCAATTGTTTTACTTTACTCATTTTTAAACGTATTTATTTCAAGATGATTCGGAAGCAAGTTTTAGCAACCTAAACTATAATCGCTTTCAACTTCTGCATTTTTAGCGAATTTTACCGTGATTTTCAACATCCACAGAGGAGATTGTAACGTGCTAAGGGTGTGAATCGCTCTGAAAGCGGGACACCCGTTTTTACGTCCCAACCAGCGGACTACCATTATTCATTCAGTAAACCCACACACTGAGCTATTGTGGTAGTGCGTCACAAAGGACATGGTATGACTTCAGCAGTAATTTGGCCCGATTTGACATGAAAAATTAAAATTAAGATTTCATATTCGAATTTGTATCATTTAAAAAAATTCCTTCCAATGATGCAACAGCGACGTCATGAAAGTCGGCTAAATCTAGGATTTGAAGAAAATTGAGTGTTTTCACATCAGATTTTGATCAAAATAACTATGAACAAAAGCTTGCCCAAAAAGATCTTTTAATAGAATTTGTGTCTTACATAAAGACACATTTCAGTGAAATATCTGTTTGGGCACAGCTGTTGTTCATATCAAAATTTTAATTCAAAGGTCCAAAATGAGTGAAATTTGATATTTTTATACGTCAAATATATTATTTTACTTATTTTTACTATATAGTTTTACTATCTACCTTTTCATTTATGTATTTTCTATGAAGTACTTTTTACTGATGACACCCACGTCAAATAATTTTTTGTTTTTGTTTACATTTAATGTACGGTCTTGCTCTGGGCTTCAAAGAGTCAACACCTTTTTATTTTTATTTTTATTTTTTACATATTCGTGATTAAGACCATATTGGTCGAAACGTTGAGTATTTTTAACTTTTTAGTTTGTTGTTGTTTTTTGCGATTTTATATTTGGTTTTGTTCGACTTGTGTATTTCATACATTTAAGTCGTTTTACGCCCCTTTTGTTTACGCCCCTTTTGGCAGCTCACCATTTCCATTTATTTTTCGTGTTTTTTTTATTGATTTCTTCAAAATAAGCAATCTTTGGAAGAATACTACCGCTAATTCGGAAATTTCTCTTTAAAAAAAATTGAGTACTTAGCGATAGGTGAGAGGAAGTATTTCATTCATACCATGTCCTTTGATTCCTTGAATTGTCATCCCGAACCAAAACCGAACCTTATGTTTCGTACTGTGGTGAGCCAATTTCTACATTATGTCGCCCTCATTTTAAAAACTGATACATTCCAACACAAGAAATCTATATATTAAATCAAAAACTGAGCATGAAAACTAGATTAGTATGATGTCATTTTCATATCTAAGTACCTTACTCATTTGTTCAATTATAAAAAAAATATTTCACTCTAGGGAATTTTAGTCGTAATACTTTAGAAAATGTCATATTAACTTTGCATCAAATTATAAATGTTTGAAGCCGTTTGCGTCACCGAAATGATAATGGAGCACTCATTTTATTTTAGGGGAAGCAAAAATAGTATTGAAACACAAAATTCAAAGATTAACAAATGATAACAAATAAATAAAGCTCACTAATATTATTAACTGTTTTAAAATAAAAGTTGCCATATTGGCACACAATATAGACAATATTTTGAACAGGGACTACATAAGGAATAATTTTAAAAAAGTTAGATATAAATTGCACCAATAGTTTCAGCGAAGATTTCTTAACATTTGTTTGATAATTAAACAATTTTTTGTAAAAGCAGCCATCCTGTTCAGTGTCTGTACCGAGTCAGATTATCTTGACTCGGTTGTGTTCAGGTTTGTGTTTTGTACTCTTTTATCAGTTTATGTTTTTTTTTGTCCGGGGTTCTGTCAATTGGGTTGCTTTGATTGATTGGTGTATCGTTGTTGACCTTTCCTGTTATCCATTTTGTTGTTTATTAATTTTTTAATTTGCCCAGCAGTTTCAGAGGAAAAATTTTGAGTATATTTTTTGCTGATCTTTTTACATGGTTGATGTTAATATACCAGACAGAATCACACTTTGTTGAAATTGTCCTTGTGAGATCAACTTTAAAAAATGCTCCTAATAAGCTGAACTGCCAACCTTCAACCTTTGCTACTACAGCCGAACTTAGGTTAACATAGAACCTTATAAGAATGTACTTATCTGAAATAACTTGGCTAATTGGAACCAGACTTTGTAGTCCTTATATGGTCCGGACTTATGTCCGATTACCCAGACTCTCAAGAAAATTGCCAGAACTTAGTTTAAGTTAGTACCATATGGAAAACTTCATTGACAAATCGTGTTGTCTGAAACCACTCGCCCAATATGGGTATAAAAATTGTCCATTGATCCATTCATCAACCATGTAATCTTTCAGTTACTGTGTTTATGGCCATTATTGGAAAATTTAATCCAGGTGAACGATACAGCTTTCTGTGGGATCTAGTTCTATTTTAAATAACGGCGGCCATACTGATCAGTTTTCTGGAATTTCAAAACAGTTTTGACCCCCTAAGGACCATTCCATCAAAAGTTTGTCGCAGTTCAAAAAAAGATTTTTAAATACATGTATTTTTTGTTAATTTTTGCGAATGTTTCTTTTTCTAGTAGCGGCCGACATACTTGCTGAAGGTCCGGACTAACGTGCATAATTTCAAAAGGACCATTCCACCAATGTGGACTACCACGGACGACGGACGCAAAGTGATGGTAATAGTTCACATGGCTCATTGAGCTGGGTGAGCTAAAAAGGATTGAACCTTATCCGGAATAAGATACTTAACATTTTGAAAATAGATTTGCACAGCTCATGGGAAGTGTATAATTGACATGCTGTTCCTTCATCTAATTTTTATCAACATTTATGTTGCCAAATTCTTGTTTTTTAATTTTTGTTGATTAATTTTTCGTATTTTAGAGGGTTTCGATGTTTTAGGAACTATCAAGCTAATAATTTTTTCTTAATCCGATGCAATTTCATAGTGTCAAACAATTTGAAAAATATATAAAGCTGGAAAATTGTGGATACTACATGTATTCCTCAACGTTTTACTTCTTCAACGTAACTATGCACCACATAACTTTTATAAATACCTA
The DNA here is from genome assembly GCA_028015205.1 of Mytilisepta virgata. NCBI lineage: Eukaryota > Metazoa > Mollusca > Bivalvia > Mytilida > Mytilidae > Mytilisepta > Mytilisepta virgata. The sequence continues at coordinate 48,929,435 of CM051520.1, forward strand.
GCTATATATAGCGTTTCTGTTATCTTTACTCGGAACCGAATGGCTCATTAAAATAAAAACATTAAGCAAGTTGTGAAATCTTTAACCCTGTGATAGAAGTTTTTAGCAATCGTATGGTTTCGATCGTCACATTCTTCTAGCCGGGAGCATATTCGTGCAAAACAATATGCTCCCAGCTGTGATATGTACTCTCCACACGATGGTGCCGTAGGCACGTCTCCGTCAAGAAAGGGAAAGTAAGTAATTGGAAAATTAAAATCGTCTCTTTTATCATAAAGTTTAGTACGTATCTCTCCATTTTCGATATTTATAGTAAGATCTAATAAAGAAAATTATTTACTATTCTTAATAGCTTTGTTCAAATATAGGTCTTTTTGGTAAATGACGTTTGCATATTTAAGAAACTTGGGGTTATCAACAGTATGTATATCATCAAGATACCTGCAATTGTTGTTAAAAATGTATATTAAATTATCATCATTTTGTATTTCACCCGTAAGGAGTTTTTTCTTAAAAGATTATTCATAACAATATAAAAGCTGGATTGAGGCAGTCGGAAACAACAGCAATACCCGCACACCCGGGTGTATATATATATATATATATATATATATATATATATATATATATTCTATAGCTGTAGGATCAATCCAAGGCAGTGATTTTACATCTTTTTCGACCAGCGGACGTCCGTATCAGTTTAATTTTGTTTATTGAAGTCTCTGAGACCCCTTACGGCAACTCCGCCTAGCATACAAAGCATGACGATTATAACGTTGCGCCACGGTGACAACCTAAAATAGTTGTTCCTATGACGTACTTATAAACGTCATGCTTTGCACACGCAGGAAGTCTTATGTTTTTCGGTTGTAGTTTAAATTCTATAGCTGTAGGATCAATCCAAGGCAGCGATTTTACATCTTTTTCGACCAGCGGACGTCCGTATCAGTTTAATTTTGTTTATTGAAGTCTCTGAGACCCCTTACGGCAACTCCGCCTAGCATACAAAGCATGACGATTATAACGTTGCGCCACGGTGACAACCTAAAATAGTTGTTCCTATGACGTACTTATAAACGTCATGCTTTGCACACACAGGAAGTCTTATGTTTTTCGGTTGTAGTTTAAATTCTATAGCTGTAGGATCAATCCAAGGCAGCGATTTTACATCTTTTTCGACCAGCGGACGTCCGTATCAGTTTAATTTTGTTTATTGAAGTCTCTGAGACCCCTTACGGCAACTCCGCCTAGCGTACAAAGCATGACGATTATAACGTTGCGCCACGGTGACAACCTAAAATAGTTGTTCCTATGACGTACTTATAAACGTCATGCTTTGCACACACAGGAAGTCTTATGTTTTTCGGTTGTAGTTTAAATTCTATAGCTGTAGGATCAATCCAAGGCAGCGATTTTACATCTTTTTCGACCAGCGGACGTCCGTATCAGTTTAATTTTGTTTATTGAAGTCTCTGAGACCCCTTACGGCAACTCCGCCTAGCATACAAAGCATGACGATTATAACGTTGCGCCACGGTGACAACCTAAAATAGTTGTTCCTGTGACGTACTTATAAACGTCATGCTTTGCACACACAGGAAGTCTTATGTTTTTCGGTTGTAGTTTAAATTCTATAGCTGTAGGATCAATCCAAGGCAGCGATTTTACATCTTTTTCGACCAGCGGACGTCCGTATCAGTTTAATTTTGTTTATATTGAAGTCTCTGAGACCCCTTACGCCAACTCCGCCTAGCATGCAAAGCATGACGATTATAACGTTGCGCCACGGTGACAACCTAAAATAGTTGTTCCTATGACGTACTTATAAACGTCATGCTTTGCACACACAGGAAGTCTTATGTTTTTCGGTTGTAGTTTAAATTCTATAGCTGTAGGATCAATCCAAGGCAGCGATTTTACATCTTTTTCGACCAGCGGACGTCCGTATCAGTTTAATTTTGTTTATATTGAAGTCTCTGAGACCCCTTACGGCAACTCCGCCTAGCATACAAAGCATGACGATTATAACGTTGCGCCACGGTGACAACCTAAAATAGTTGTTCCTATGACGTACTTATAAACGTCATGCTTTGCACACACAAGAAGTCTTATGTTTTTCGGTTGTAGTTTAAATTCTATAGCTGTAGGATCAATCCAAGGCAGCGATTTTACATCTTTTTCGACCAGCGGACGTCCGTATCAGTTTAATTTTGTTTATTGAAGTCTCTGAGACCCCTTACGCCAACTCCGCCTAGCATACAAAGCATGACGATTATAACGTTGCGCCACGGTGACAACCTAAAATAGTTGTTCCTATGACGTACTTATAAACGTCATGCTTTGCACACACAGGAAGTCTTATGTTTTTCGGTTGTAGTTTAAATTCTATAGCTGTAGGATCAATCCAAGGCAGCGATTTTACATCTTTTTCGACCAGCGGACGTCCGTATCAGTTTAATTTTGTTTATTGAAGTCTCTGAGACCCCTTACGGCAACTCCACCTAGCATACAAAGCATGACGATTATAACGTTGCGCCACGGTGACAACCTAAAATAGTTGTTCCTATGACGTACTTATAAACGTCATGCTTTGCACACACAGGAAGTCTTATGTTTTATAATTGAGTATTGTAAAAACTATCGACACTGACGAAGGCTATTTGTTAAGCCGAAATATTTGTCAACACGATTTTATAACATCATCTTCGTATATTACCATCTTATATTAGTACCGTTGTGCAAATCTTTAGACTTATATAATTTTTTCCTTATCTGCGCAGTATTGTCTATTCTAGATGATCCGGTACATATTAAATTTGCTGGTTGGTCTTTTTTATAGACTTCTATATATATATGTATATATAATACATAGATGAAAAATGAAAGATTTTCGGTCAACAGCTTATAATTCCCAAATTTCAAAATTCGACCCCCACAGGGCCCAGTTGTTGAAAAGCAAAATTTAAAAACCTTATTGCGCATATATATATCCAGTGTGTGACAACCTGTAAAGAAATGAAATGCATAACAGGAAAAATGATAGAGGCGTTAAGTTACGAGCTTAAATTCACTATTTCCGATATTCATTTCCTGTGGGCATCAAGTTGTGAAAATCAAAATTATAAAACCTTATTGCGCATCTACATACAGTATGTGACAATACTGTATAGAAATGAAAAGCATATAAATGAAAAATGAATGAGGAGTTTAAGTTACAAACTTAAATTTCCAATTTTCGAAATTCCACCTCTGTGGGCCGCAATTTTTTAAAATAAAAAATCTAAAACCTTATTGTGCATCTACATATAGTATGTGACAATACTGTATAGAAATTAAATGCACGAAGTTAAAAATGAATGAGGAGTATAGGTCACAAGTTTAAATTATAACAGACGGACCGATTACAAATATCCCCGAACTTCATTTGAAGTGACGGGATAATAAGTTGGCAATAAGAGGATCACAGGTTCAGTTGCTTCAATGTGTTGTTCATTTTTGTCTTTTTCTAGAAATATTTTTTCAAGGAAAGTGCTAGTATTGTTTTGTTTCTCTTTTAATACATCAATGCAGTACTTTTTCAGATTATCGCAACATAGCTGCCTTATCTGCTGGAACAAAGACAAACTTTTCACATAATGTACTGAGTTTGGGTTTTATTCTAGGTACAGATAAGGTTTTTACTGTCTCTCTATAGCATATTTGATAGTACTTAATAATTTTCTCTACAGTACTCATAACTTTATTCTTGAATTTATTCAGTGCATGATTGTCAGCACTTTCTCTTTTAATCAATTTTACGCAGTAGTTGTTAACAGAATCACTGATTGTATTGTGACAAGCTTGTCAATTTATTTTGGAAGGAGAGCTATATTTTGGCCCTTTGAGAAGAAATTTTTAACCTCCTGGTCTGCGACGATTTTTATATCGCCAGTAACAATATGGCCACAGGGGTGGTATCAATAAGGTGGTTTTGTACAATCGCAAGTTCTTGGGTAGCTGTCCATCGTTTTCGCGTCAGATGTTATAGAGGAATAATTAAAGATGATACCTCTACTCGGTTTGTTTTATGAATAGGATACATAGTAGTGGTAGGCACTTCAGTATTGTCAAAATAAGCTGTTATTAACTTCTGAACATCACGATCATAAAAATGCTAGCATTTTTTATCATGTTTATTAAATCAATATCTTTATTTACATATTTTATCTTAAGAAAATGTTTGATGTAATTATCAGTTTTATCAATACGAGGAAACAATCGATGACAGCAGAACGAATAAATAATATTTGAACATTTATAACATAGATTATAGAATGAAGTCAAGGCACATTCCTAATAAACTTATTAAATTGAGAAATAAGGATAAGTGTGATAAACTAGAAAGACAATTGTTCAGAGAACAATTGCAAGGTCTTTCCCTCATCAAATTGCTATTAAGGCTATTAAGCATGAATGTTGACCATCTATTTTGACATGTATAGTCAAAATATTGGACTCTGTCACAATGACCTTGACCATTGACCTTCGATTTTGACCTCTACAGTTCTAAAATAGAGTCCTGAGCATAAATATATATGGTTGCTAGGTACTTTTCCATCAGTCGCTAAGGACTTTGTCAATGACCTTGACCATTGACTTTCCATTGTGACCTGTACGGCTTTATAATAGGGTCCTGAGCATGAATATATATGGTTGCTATGTACTTTTCCATCAGTTGCTAAGGACTTTGTCAATGACCTTGACCCTTGACCTTCCATTTTGACCTCTACGGCTTTATAATAGGTCCTGAACAAATATATATTTGGTTGCTAGGTACTTTTCCATCAGTTGCTAAGGACTTTTTCAATGACCTTGACCCTGACCTTCCATTTTGACCTTTTTGGCTCTACAATATGATCCTGAGCATAAATATATATGGTTGCTAGGTACTTTTCCATCAGTTGCTAAGGACTTTTTCGATGACCTTGACCCTTGACCTTCCATTTTAACCTCTATGGCTCTATAATATGATCCTGAGCATAAATATATATGGTTGCTAGGTACTTTTCCATCAGTTGCTAAGGACTTTTTCGATGACCTTGACCCTTGACCTTCCATTTTGACCTCTATGGCTATATAATATGATCCTGAGCATAAATATATATGGTTGCTAGGTACTTTTCCATCAGTTGCTAAGGACTTTTTCGATGACCTTGACCCTTGACCTTCCATTTTGACCTCTATGGGTCTATAATAGGGTCCTGACCATAAATATATATGGTTGCTAGGTACTTTTCCATCGGTTGCTAAGGGGTTTTTTGATGACCTTGATATCTGACTTTTAACCTTTGTACTAAAATGTAGATCTTTTGAAACTGATCTTTTTTTGTATTAACATTTTCTTCATATCTATAATGGTTTTCCAGCTATAGTATAAAACAAATATGCATCAAGGGCAATAACTCCTATAAGAAGTCATCGTACAACTTCAGTTCCAATGAGACAAATTTAGATCTTGACAAGATAAACATTTTTCCCAATATATTTAATCAGCTATCTCTTGCGGTTTCTGAGCTATTTTGATAACAAGGTCTGCGGTCAAAGGTCAAGGTCAAAATTGAGATTTGACCTTGACCCCTTTCAATAGCTTATTTGGTCCTATGACCAATAGTGAAAGTCCCATGCCTGTACAAGTCATAGTTTTCGAGTAAAAAATTTTAGCGAAAACTGCTTTTCATTAAGGGGACATAACTCTTATTACGACATTTGAAATCCTTTCGGTTTTGTGTCATGAAGCATGCAGTCGATAAACCGAACACTTTCCACCTTTCGGTTCGCATCTAAGTTTACGGTTTCAGAGGTGAAGCGATAACAAGGTTTCGCTACACCGGGCAGATAACTCTGTAACGACAAAGAGTTGGGCTTCGTTGGGTGTTTTTTGAAATCAGTGTTTGAATACGACACATCCCACGAAGTTTCGAAATGATATGTCGCGAATTGTAAAAAACGTTTTTCTGGCGGAAGAAAAAAAAAAAATAATAATCAGAAGAAATACAATAAGGTCTTCCCTTTGGAAAGGGAAAGACCTTAATAAACCATATCGCTCATTATTTTTAAATATTGTATGTAGATCTGTAAGGTTACCAGAGTAACTACGTTGATGACGCATATGATGGTTTATTCTTTTTTCATGCGATCTTCGTAGGCATAGTCGAGGACTCACAGTATCCATAATATTTATAGAAGCACTATGCGATATATTTCCCTGTTCCATAATGTTGTCATTTAGACCAAGATGGAAAGCCGTTTGAAGCTTCTTTATCCAAGAGAGTTCACATTGCCTTCTAGATCGAATAAATTCTCTCTTAGTTTGATTACCCGATTTAGAAATCTTTTCCAACGGTTGTATTTTTATGAATGTTTTATTATGGTTATGCATTTGAAGATGTTGGTAAATATAATATCAAAACCTTTTCGGAAATCTGAATATATATAAATGTTCCTAAAATCGTCGATGAAGGGGACGACCTGTTTCATCTACATACGGTATGTTACATTCTGCGTTAGTTCAAGTTATCGAATGAATAACTTGTATCAGATATCGTTAACATTATTGTTTTTTTTTAAATTTATAAATTTTGTAATAGAAAGTTGCAAATCCAGATTGGAGAGCACCAGTCGGATCATTCTAAAGAAATAAATGATTTAAAGAATAAAATCCAATGTGCAGAGAAAAAAGCATCAGAAGCCGAAAACAAATTGAAGTTTAAAATTGACTCGGTAAAGACAGAGTCATCGAACCAAGAGGCTAGGTATTATATTTTTTTTTATTTGATATCAATATCTGAATCGGTGAAAGGATTTTCGTTCAACGCCATGGAACATACATTTTTATATTGTTTTGATACATTTATATTTAGGTTACTGAAAATAATTGAAAAGAATATAGCTCCAATCAAATTACAATCAATTTGTCGTAGGACATTTTGTAAATGAATATCAATTCTAAGGGTTCTGTCGGCTAAATATTCATGGCCAACAATGGAAGTCAACACATTATATTGTTCAAATTGATATAGTTTTGTTCAGAGAAATATTGCTTTTACCCCTTACAAAAATTGTGTATTGATTTTCAATTCATTTAATTGGTATAAAAGCTTCTGTAATAGTCTCCAATAGAGCTAACGGTAAGGTAAAGACTGAAAAATTACAAAAGCAAGTTATAGAATATGAAAAAAAAGAGATATATACCTTAACTAATAGGTAAGTTTTGATTATTAAGGTTGATGATTGAAAGTTAATAGACATTCATAAAAAATGCTAATTTTTCAAATTATACTACTAGTAACTTATATAAAACTTGTATAAAATATTTATTTAAAAAAATCCTGTATAATTTTATATTATGCTGAAGCAATAACAATGAGATTTAATTTTAATAGTAAATGACCGTCTGTTTTGTAAATATAATGTGATAAACTAAAAAGAGTTAGAACAAGACAGCACTATCAATTTGAACGCCCAATAAAACATGGGAGTGACATCAGCTGTTCTGGAATGGTAAACATGTCCGTTTACGTCACTCGTCACATTGCCAGTCATTGACATTTGACATCTGGTGAAGGGTCTAGTCAGATGTGTCGTCAATTCCAGGAAGACTTGAAATCTAACGGAAGATACCTAGTCTCATTTGTAAGATAGAACTTCTTATCGGCCAATCAATTCGCGACGTTTGGAGTGACACGTGCAAGAAGGACCGAACATAAACCCTGTCATAAAAGGAAAGTCGTCGTATATATCATATTCACGGAAGTAAAGATTCTGCAAAATATACACAATCTAAACTGGAGACTGTGGTAAATTACTGCTAAGAAATGGGAAGTTTACAATTGGAAAGTTAGAATCATCACGATTCTCATAAAGTTTTGATTTCAATCGTCTGTTATCGTCTTTATGTATGTATATTTCTTAAAATGTGGTCTCTTTAATTTCAATTTATTTTTAATTATTAAGTTTCAATAAAAGTGATTTATATAGTCAATGTGCATATGATATATCTTAAAGGTTGGAAGATGCCATTAAAAATTATACTAATCTGCAAGATGAAATTAAAAAAAGATCAAAATTATTAGAGGATGAAAGAGAAAAACGACAAGAAGTGGAAAAGGAGAAAGACAGATTGCAGCAACATAGTATGTCATTACAAAAAAAGATAGTAGAGTTGTAAGTAGCATACATTATTTGTAATTAAAAAGACCATATGTTTTTAAGACTTTTAGAATGTAGCATTATTATCTATTACATGTTATGTATACCTTAATTTAAAAGAATAGCTAAATTTAAATTGATTTTTCTGTAGGTTCGGTCTTGCCGGGTTTTTACTTTTACTGTTATACATATATAGCCATTGTATGCTTTCCTTGTGAAGACAACTTTTATATTTTGCACATAATGTGTTTTTGTAATATCCTTTTTATATACTTAAGTATTTGCTATCTTTGTACACTATATATTTTAAACTCACCTGGCCAAAGGCGATGTGAGCTTTTGTCATCACTTGGAGTCCGTCGTCCGTCCATCCGTCTGTTAACTTTTCACATTTAATCTTTTCCTCTGAAACCACTGGGCCGAATAGAATTAAACTTCGCAGGAAGCTTCTATGTAGGGTTCCTTATAAAGTTTGCTCATTTCGTCCCGATCGGACAACAAACATGGCCACCACGGACAATTGTTGTTTCTGATTGGCTGAGTTTTAAAAAATCCTCTCCTCTGAAACTGCTTTGTCAAATGGAACAAAACTTGACAGGAAGCATATATGGGAGGTCATTTATAAATTTTCTTCGTTCGCACTACAAATTTGGCCGCCATGGGCCGTCTTTGTTTCTGATTGGCTAATATAAAAAATCTTGAGGGAAAGAAACTTGACAGGAAGCATCTATGGGAGTTTCTTTACAAAGTTTCCTCATTTCGTCGCATTCGGGCAACAAAAATAGCCTCCATTGGCAATTCTTGTTTTTCATTGGTTGATTAATTTTTTTTCCCTCTGGATTTGCTTGACCAAAACTGTCACAAAGCATCTATGGAAAGTCTTATGAAATTATTTTTTTTATCCTGATTGGACGACAAGCATGGCTGCCATGCGCAATTCTTGTTTCTGGTTGGCTGATATAAAGAAATCTTCTTCTCTGAAACCGCTTGGCCAAATCGAACGAAACTCGACATGATGCATCTGTTTCTCATTTTGCTCACACCAGGCGACAAGCATGGTCGCCATTTGCAATTCTTGTTTCTGATTGTTTCTGATTATTTTCGTAAAGAGTTTTGTGTTATCTCCCTTGTTTATGTCAAAATTTCACAAAATTGTTAATTAATAATTTCTATTATGAAAAATTGTTATAAAATTGGTTAAATGTTGAATTTTCCTATTTAAAAGTAAAAATAAAAGATTTTATTTTTTTTTAAATAAGTTAATACCAAATTACAGAACATTGACAAGGTCTATATTTCCAAAATCCTAATCTCATGATGAAGAAGTGATTTTGTCTGTTTATGAAGAAATATACAGTACAGTAAAGATTATATTAAAAAAAATGAGAACAATGAAATAATTTAGCAGAACTTACCTTGGCTACTTACAATACATTAGTGAATAAGACGAAGTCAAATTATTACTTTATGATAGTTATCAACAGAAACATTTTTATGTGAAAGCTTATATTTCGACTTGAACGAAATTCTGACAAATACCCATTCTGAATTTGTCACATGTATGGATTTGGTTAATTTTCTCTGAAACTGCAGGGCCAAATAGAGCTAAATTTGACAGAAAGTGTCTATGGGAGGTCCTTTAACCCTCATTTTGTTCCGATTGAATAACAAACATGGCTGCCACAGACAATTCTGATCAGCTGATTTACAAAACAATCTTTTCCTCTGAAACCACTGGGCCAAATGAACCGAAACTTCACAAAAAGCAGCTGAGACAGGTCCTTTGCAGACCATAATTCCTCTCAATTGAAACTAAAAATGGCCTGAATGTTCCTCATAATGTGCTGACCAAGTGTTGTTACAAACAAACAAACACCATAAAATATAATAAAAAATGGATCATTTCCCCCAAAAAAAAAACAAAAAAAAAAAAAAAAAAAACACACACACATAACAGCCATTCTATACAGAAGTATAAGAGACTATATACGTGTACAGATATTAAAATAAACAACAATAAGGTTTAAAAACACACATGAAACATTTCTCCGCCTATTTAAAATAGGATGGCAGGTTTTTGCACATTAACGTATTAAAAATAACAATCCAAAGATACCAATATTAGATATAGTAAATTTATACTATGCTGTATACGACGCATTTCAAGGAGTTACCTCTCATCAGCAGCATTAAAACCGAAACATTTGGAAGACCACAAACAAAACTTATATTAAACAAGAAGTACTCAACCAAAAATACCGAAATAGTAAGCCAAATTTCAGCTAAGGAGATCTACCATGTGCAATACAAAGAATGAACCCTTAGTATTTCTATTATTTTTGAATTTTGCTAAATACTGGTAATTTCTGTAACAAATCAATGAATAATCATGTCAGACAAGTCTGACGACTGGGTTGGCGAATACCCTCGGGGACCTAGGGTCCACCAGCAGAGGCATCATCCCAGGAGTTTCAAAATAACAATCCAAAGATACCAATATTAGATATAGTAAATTTATACTATGCTGTATACGACGCATTTCAAGGAGTTACCTCTCATCAGCAGCATTAAAACCGAAACATTTGGAAGACCACAAACAAAACTTATATTAAACAAGAAGTACTCAACCAAAAATACCGAAATAGTAAGCCAAATTTCAGCTAAGGAGATCTACCATGTGCAATACAAAGAATGAACCCTTAGTATTTCTATTATTTTTGAATTTTGCTAAATACTGGTAATTTCTGTAACAAATCAATGAATAATCATGTCAGACAAGTCTGACGACTGGGTTGGCGAATACCCTCGGGGACCTAGGGTCCACCAGCAGAGGCATCATCCCAGGAGTTTCAAAATAACAATCCAAAGATACCAATATTAGATATAGTAAATTTATACTATGCTGTATACGACGCATTTCAAGGAGTTACCTCTCATCAGCAGCATTAAAACCGAAACATTTGGAAGACCACAAACAAAACTTATATTAAACAAGAAGTACTCAACCAAAAATACCGAAATAGTAAGCCAAATTTCAGCTAAGGAGATCTACCATGTGCAATACAAAGAATGAACCCTTAGTATTTCTATTATTTTTGAATTTTGCTAAATACTGGTAATTTCTGTAACAAATCAATGAATAATCATGTCAGACAAGTCTGACGACTGGGTTGGCGAATACCCTCGGGGACCTAGGGTCCACCAGCAGAGGCATCATCCCAGGAGTTTCAAAATAACAATCCAAAGATACCAATATTAGATATAGTAAATTTATACTATGCTGTATACGACGCATTTCAAGGAGTTACCTCTCATCAGCAGCATTAAAACCGAAACATTTGGAAGACCACAAACAAAACTTATATTAAACAAGAAGTACTCAACCAAAAATACCGAAATAGTAAGCCAAATTTCAGCTAAGGAGATCTACCATGTGCAATACAAAGAATGAACCCTTAGTATTTCTATTATTTTTGAATTTTGCTAAATACTGGTAATTTCTGTAACAAATCAATGAATAATCATGTCAGACAAGTCTGACGACTGGGTTGGCGAATACCCTCGGGGACCTAGGGTCCACCAGCAGAGGCATCATCCCAGGAGTTTCAAAATAACAATCCAAAGATACCAATATTAGATATAGTAAATTTATACTATGCTGTATACGACGCATTTCAAGGAGTTACCTCTCATCAGCAGCATTAAAACCGAAACATTTGGAAGACCACAAACAAAACTTATATTAAACAAGAAGTACTCAACCAAAAATACCGAAATAGTAAGCCAAATTTCAGCTAAGGAGATCTACCATGTGCAATACAAAGAATGAACCCTTAGTATTTCTATTATTTTTGAATTTTGCTAAATACTGGTAATTTCTGTAACAAATCAATGAATAATCATGTCAGACAAGTCTGACGACTGGGTTGGCGAATACCCTCGGGGACCTAGGGTCCACCAGCAGAGGCATCATCCCAGGAGTTTCAAAATAACAATCCAAAGATACCAATATTAGATATAGTAAATTTATACTATGCTGTATACGACGCATTTCAAGGAGTTACCTCTCATCAGCAGCATTAAAACCGAAACATTTGGAAGACCACAAACAAAACTTATATTAAACAAGAAGTACTCAACCAAAAATACCGAAATAGTAAGCCAAATTTCAGCTAAGGAGATCTACCATGTGCAATACAAAGAATGAACCCTTAGTATTTCTATTATTTTTGAATTTTGCTAAATACTGGTAATTTCTGTAACAAATCAATGAATAATCATGTCAGACAAGTCTGACGACTGGGTTGGTTAAATTATCTTCAGTAAATAAAAACACTAATTTCTGAATATCATTAAAACACATCAAATTTATATTAAAACAATTAATTGTTTCAAGCAGGTTTTTTTTTCAAAAATCTTCATACAATGGACTTTAAAATCACACGCGCTTTATCTTCTATAAAATCACCACAGAAAAAAGAGACTCTATCCACTAAAAAATATTTTCAAATCTCCCAATTTCAACTCTAATTGGAACAACACCACTTCTAAATTTGTATAAAGCACTTCTGTGATTATACGGCAATGGTATTTTACAGTAATATTCAGTTTCAAATCTTTCTTTGCGTATTTCAATGTATTCCAGATACTGCACTTTGTAATTGTAAATTGTTATACCACTCACTAACATGATTACTAAAATGTTTTGACATAATTATTATACTATGCACAATACAACTACTATTAATATACACGACTATATTACATAAATAACCTTGGAATATAGCAAAATGCTCTCGACCAATGAAATTGTGGGATTTGATGTTTCTTTATTGTGAAGAATGAATGTAAAACATGCGGCTGGTAAGAATCGACATTTCAAGTATTCAGATAAAAATAAAACAGGACGTAAAATTAATATTAGAATTTAATATCTAAAAAGCTGATTAATTCTTTTATTTAATTTGAACATTTAAATTTTAGCTAATTACTTTACATATGAAGTATTTAAATTATGTATAGAGGAGGCATTTGCTGTGGAATAAAATATAGTTGTAACTCATATTTTGAAATTTATTGATTTAAACTGTAAATAAACCAAAAGATAATTCCTTATTTAAATGTTACATGTTTTACATTCATACTCACAATAAGGAAACACTATTGCATCGTACTGTTGTGTCTTTGAATGTTTAAAATGCAATTAATTAAAAATTTCCAAATTATTAGAAATGCCTTACATCACTACGACTAATACATAAATGAAATGTCTAAAAGAAAATCATGCATTAACTATAAACCTTGCACTGACCTTGAAAACAATTATGCTTAATTAAAACCAATCAAGCGGTCATTTGAGACTTGACCACTTTGCAAAATTCTAAGTTGGTAAGAGAATGATAATCCCTTTCTTCATGATATGTACTCGCTTACGCTCGTACTTAATCATGAAGAAAGGGATGTACCTTATGTTCTTAACATAACACCCTTTTATCAAAAAAAAGAAAGACAACTAAAACACAAACGTATGTTTGTCGACACATTTCTGCTTGTATATTTTCTGAGCTGCCGAGTTAATTCAATAAACACATACAAATATGTCAAATCAATACAAATCAAAACAGTGGCAATCATAATGACTTCCATTTTGTTCCACATTCATATCTAATTGCTTCGTGGCCGACCAGGAAAAACTAATTTTAGAAACCTGTGTCCTTTTTTAAATGCCAGGCAAAACACAAGTGTAGGACCTCACTTCATATAAGAACGCTCAAAAAGCATTCACGAAAAATACTCTGCTTTCAGAAAATAGACTGCGGCTATATAAAATTAATTTATAGACTCGAATGCGACTACGTTTGTATAGCCATACAACCTAACCTTAAAATTTTTTTAATACATTAATGCAAATTTGAACATTCTTATATTTCAGAAATTATAATATATATAACGTACATGTTAAAAATTTGATGTTCACAGTAGTAAAGCACGGATAGAAATGACAATTCATTCACCTATCTTTTAACCAATAATTTTTCCCGCCCAAAAAATTCGTACGCCTTCGAACTATTTCGTGAGAAGACAATTAATTCCCGTTACACTACGTCCCATGGAAATTAGGGATTCTCTTACCTATACTTAGAATATAGCAAAGTGCTCTCGACCAATGAAATTATAGGATTTGATTGTGAAGAATGAATGTAAAACATGTTCTAAGTAAGGGATTATCCTATTGTTTTCTTACCATTCAAAACAATGAATTCCTATAAATGAGTTACAACTGCCCCGAAGCACATTATCACCTTACAGAATTTGTGAGTGAAACTTATTAAAAATTGAATTTGAATTTGAAAAAAATAATAATGTTACTGTTGTAGTTTATAAGATCGGTAATATTGAACGTTAAACAGGATAAGACCAATACAAAAAAGAAACACCTCATTAATTAAATTTTACCTACATCTTTATCTAAAGGCATTAATGCTCAAAACTCAGATTACTTGACCCGCGGCTGGTTACAATCGACATTTCAAGTATTCCGATATAAGTAAAACAGGACGTAAAATTAATATTAAAATATAATATATAAAAAACTGATTAATTCTTTTATTTGATTTGAACATTTAAATTTTAGCTAATTACTTTATCTTTTAAGTATTTAAATTATGTATAGAGGGGGCATTCCCTGTGGAATAAAAATAGTTGTAACTCATATTTTGAAATTTATTGATTTAAACTGTTAATAAACAAAATGATAATTATTCCTTACTTAAATGTTACATGTTTTACATTCATACTCACAATAAGGAAACACTATTGCATCGTACTGTTGTGTCTTTGAATGTTAAAAATGCAATTAATTAAAAATTTCCAAATTATTAGAAATGACTTACATCACTACGACTAATTCATAAATGAAATGTCTAAAAGGAAATCCTGCATTAACTATAAACCTTGCACTGGCCTTGAAAACAATTATGCTTAATTAAAACCAATCAAACGGTCATTTGAGACTTCTAAGTTTGTAAGAGAATGATAATCCCTTTCTTCATGATATGTACTCGCTTACGCTCGTACTTAATCATGAAGAAAGGGATTATCATTCTCTTGCATATACTAAATTACAATCATAAAATGTTTTCCGAACGTGCAAAATTTTTAACACACCTTTGAGCAAGACTCATTTTGCACTTTAAAAAATGTTTTCAAAGTGTGTCAAAAATTTGGACCAACCCAACGCGGTTTGAAATAATTTTTCAAACTGCGTTACAAATTGAGACCACTTTAACAGTTAGACAAAAATTAAAAATGAGTTGACAGTATACATCAAAAATATTTTTTTTCATTTTGCGTAATGACATTTTGAAAAGGATTAAACGCCGTATTACACCCAAAACAAAGACCTATTCAGCTCCCCTTGTTTGAAATATGATTACAAGTAATCAGTCTTGTCCGTCAGCATTTCCTTTGTCGTACGATAACTTAAGATTGCCTTCACGGATTTTTATGATTTTTATACACAATATTGGACTTGACCAAAGGAAGGTCCCTTTCGGTTTTGAGGAAAATCGGACAACAATTTTTGGGAAAAACGTAGTTTTTATATGAAAAAATGCATATTTTGAGAATTAACACTTTGTCGTATGATAACTTCAGATTGCCTTCACAGATTTTCATAAATTTTATACAGTTTTGGACATGATCAGAGGAAGGTCTCATTTGATTTTTAGGAAAATTGGAAAAAACTTTTTGGGGAAAACCTTAGTTTTTATATGAAAAAATGCATATTTTGAGAATTAACACTATGTTGTTTGATAACTTAAGATTGCCTTTTCAGATTTTCATACATTTTATACAGTGTTGGACATGATCAAAGAAAGGTCCCTTTTGTATATAAGGAAAATTGGGAAATACTTTTTGGGTGAAAACTTAGTTTTTATATGAAAAAAATCATATTTTGACAATTACCACTATGTTGTATGATAACTTAAGTTTGGCTTCACAGATTTTCATTAATTTTATACACTGTGTGGGACATGATCAAAGGAATGTCCCTTTTGATTCTGAGGAAAATCTTAAAATACTTTTTTGGGCAAAAACTTTGTTTTTATATGGAAAACAGCAAATTTGAGAATTTAGCTTCATGCTTTTTGAATGTATGAAATCACAACTAGATTTTGAAGTGTTTTTGATTCCCATGAGTTTAATCACACAAGCCGGCGGGGCCCTTTCTGATATTGTCAGTATTCTAGTTTTTTTTATGGTAATAAAGCCAGAATTTTTATTTTTCCGATATACTCCATCTATGATACACGTGTACGTTTGATCTGAATTTTCTCAAGATGTTTGTGGATGACTGTTTTAATTTTTTTTTAAATTATAGAATCAAAGAATTTAATCTTGCTCCGGTAAGAGGTCCACGTATTGGACCCAAAAGGACTGAGACCTGTATCTTTTAAAAGTAGCTATAGCTTCAATAATAAAAAAAAAAGACGATATAAACAGTTGGAATGCAAAACATTGCAGGTCTGCTGGTGATATAAACAAGAAAGGGGAAGATCTTATTTGCCAACCACAATACAAAATATGGTACTAATTGCCGCTGTGGCACTACACATGACAAAATTTTTTCTATAAAACCCTAACTTAAATTCCATTTGGATGTTCAAATGCTTATTTCAAAGTGCGTCAAAATGCTTCTGTTTAAGGTATAGGATACAATTCATAAAAAAATCTAGTCAGTGAATTACTCTGACATTTAGACATGTTGTTCTTTGGATTTTACTTAATAAACCAGCAAAATTTGGGAGTAGTTGTCTAGGCAATTATTGAAGATTTCCTATTCAAAAGTTGTCTCCCTTTCAAATCCAAAAAATTACCTTTTATGACATATAAGAGGTCTTTATTGAACCAAAAATAAAAACCACCATAATCTAAATAAATTATTTCATAAGCAATTCCTATAAGAATACTGCAGGTACATTTTTATGTCACTTCCACTTTAAAAAATAACAGTCGCCTTTTTTCACCAGTTACCCTATTACTGACTGGTAAATGTAACAAAAATTCGAATAAAGTGAGGCATAGAAAAAATTATTTCCGTTAAAGTTTTGTCTTAAGCTGGGAATAACATTATATATATATATATATATATATATATATATATATATATATACTGAACCGCAAAAGAAACGTCGCACAAAATGACATGTTCACATACATTTATTTCAAAGTGACATTTATATATTTTAAATTAATTTTTACAAAATTTAATGAATGATTTACAGTCTTTTGGTTACAATGTTCACAAAAACGTCACAATTGTCGCAACGTCACATGTTTTCAATGCTGTGCTCCCACGTCCGTTAATAACGTGTATGTCCTCCACCGGCACCAATTACTGCGGCACATCTTCGGTACATGGAGTTGATGAGCCGATTAATAAACGCATCGGAATACGTGCCCATACTCTCTGAAACGCTTGTGAAAGTTCAGCTGCAGTTGTCGGACTTGGCTGCTCATTATTCAACCGTCTTTGAACTTCGTCCCATAAATGTTCAATAGGGTTTAAATCTGGACTCAAAGCCGGCCAATCCATAACATTAATGTTATTCTGCTGTAGGAAGTCTCTTGCGGTATGCGCACGTGCATTGTCCTGTTGGAAAGTCTTGTTTTGATGACGTGCGAAATGGGGCTGAACATGGGGTGTCAAGACTTGGTCGATGTAACGGGCAGCTATTGCGCCATTTCCTCTGCCTGGGCCAAGGTTCTGAAAGATGACTGGACCAAGTTTAACGTTAAGGCCGATTCCACCCCATACCATGATGCTAGGTCCTCCCCACGCGTCTGTTTCCAGAATGCAGCTGTCTTCGTAACGTTCCCCGCGTCTTCTCCACACTCTGGTTCTGACATCGGCTGTTGAAATGCAGTAACGGCTTTCGTCAGAGAAGATGATGTTACGCCATTGTCGATTTCGCCAATTCTGTCGCTGAGTGGCCCACTGAAGACGAGCTTGACGGTGTCGAGGAGTAAGAATAGGTCCTCTTGCTGGACGGCGACATCTCATGTTTCTAGCAGCTAATCGCCGACGAACCGTATCATCACTTATGGGTCGTCCATGTGTTCCAACAGTGTTTCTGGCAGTTTCGGCAGCTGGGGTGAACCGATTCATCAAATGGTGACGAACAATGCCTCTATTCTGTCTAGGGGTAGTGACTTGGGGTCTACCACTCCGTGGACGGTCATTTGTGCTGTTTGTTGCATTGTACCGTGTCCGTAGACGTTCAATTGTTCGATTAGCACAGTTGAAGTCGTTGGCAATAACTCTGGCAGATTGCCCAGCATCCAATCGACCAATGGCCTGTTCTCTCTGTTGTGGAGTCAGACGTGGCATAGCTTCTGTGTCAACACTGATACTAACACTCTTTAATTTTCTCCGGCCTTTTATACCCATAAAGGAGCATGAATTTCACGAACATTTAAGATTTAAGAAAAATTACCGCCAAGTGTGTCCCACGGGCGGTTTTAGGTACGGTCGCTCTACGATATCAACTGAAAATTATTCAACCGAAAATTTAATTCACAGGTAATTTAATCTTACCTGGTGATGTAATCGTAATACTGATTATATAAAAATCATTAATTAATATTTATTTTGAACTTTGCTAACATTTTGAAAAAGCGACGTTTCTTTTGCGGTTCAGTATATATAAAATTAAAAGTTTCTGTTTGTATCAAACACTTAAAAAACTCTAACACAGATCTTCCGACGTTTCGGCCAACGTTTCTATACCTAGTACCCGTAAATCATCTACGTTGTGATTACCTTCTGTAAAATGTTTGCAAACAGGATCATCCTATTTTTTCGTTCTGATTTTTGAAAAATTAGGTAACTGTCTCTGGTATAGAGTGTCTCCCGTTTGTCCGACAAGAAATGCGAAAAATGGATATATGTCGGACAAACGGGAAACACTCTATACCACACTCACTAAACAGGAAGTCCTTGATAACCACAAGACCGTTCTTCATTCCTTTGGCATTTCTACAAAGGGTGGAAAATTCATCAATACAATATCCATGAAAGCACAGTCACAGACAATGAATGAGCTCCATTTCCCCATTTCATCCACTGGATTGTTTAAACAATTAAGCTACCAATTAAATTTCAAATGTGCCTTCAAAATGAACAAAAATCACTATCTCAAGGAAGTTCATTATAATAATATTCACATCTCTTATGTCAACTTTGAGAACGTCAAGTTTCATTTTCCTCCACAACTGTTTGTTGACAATAGAATTTGGAAGTTATTTTTTCACTGCATGTGGTTGATGATTCATTTACTCCCTCATCAGCATAATTTTTAGATTCAAACCTGTAAAGAATGTAAATCAATAGTAAATATTAAATTGAAGGGTGCCTCTTCTTGCAATATTATAAATACATGAAATATTGATGTGCAATTCTACTTTCACTGCTATTATGTACACAACCTGTCAGTAACATTGTATTTATTTAATTTAAGAAGTTGGAAAATTACATAATATGTTCCAACCACCCTCCCCCTTTCCATAAAAACGATCTTAGACAGAATTCACCAAAAACATTTTAATGCACTATATTATATTACTGATCTGATTCAGCTAAATATACCTCAAGCTTGAAATGCGCAGACTGTATGAATGTTTCCTGTACGTTGTCACTGACCAGTTAAGACATAATGATAAAAAATGTTTGTATTTTGAATTTGTGGTTACTTTTGTTGACTTTTTAATAGGGTTTCCAACAGAATAAAATCTACAAATTTGGCAATGTACAGGATACATACATACAGGTTGTAGGACCTATATGTGGGATATTGCTTTTTTTCTTTTAGTTTTCATATATGATTTCAAAATAATTTTAAGGGAGAGCTGTTTCTACCTACAGGTATGTCTACTGGTCTGTAATAATGCAAAGCAAATATCAAAAGTAGACTGAACATTTCTAATTATATACTTGTGAACCTAAAGATTTTTCATGAACCAATCTTCCATAAAGTTATGAAATGACTTTCCTGACTGTATTTGTGCATAAAATATACATATATGGGCAGTTGTCCTTTGCAGCTTACACATACTCACATTCATGAGAAAACTAAATAATATATACTTACCGATGTGACTTGATGCGGTCAATTCAGTAGCTTCAACATTCCATGTAACTGTAAAAATACAACAAAAAAGTTTAAGGAATTTAATAAACCCCCACCCTAAATATCAATTTCACCATAATAATACACAATATACAACTCTTTACAAAATAACACATGTAAACATGATTTACTTTAAACTTAAAACTGTCATGAAATATTTTGAAAAAGTTTGTATCCATGCATCATTAATCATTAAATTTTATAGACTCAAAGTTTACAATATCCTACAGTCTGTGAGGAACATTAAAAATTTCTAGTTTGTACCTATGAATCATTAATCATTAAATTTTATAGACTTAAAGTTTATAATATCCTGCAGTCTGTGAGGAGCCATGAAACAAATTTAGTAGAACTGAACATTTTCAAGGATAGTATTTAATCTACATAAATGTTATTAGTTAAATTCTCTTAAATTCCTTCAACTCCTTACCCCCCCCCCCCACCCCCAACACACACAAAAAAATATTGATTAAAAAAAAGGCTCATAAAGAAATACAACAAATGTATATGTTTCATTTAAAAATCAGATTTAATAAAAACAATTAAGGTAGAATGTTTTATTTAAGATTGGATATGCATTTTCATTAAAAACAATATTTCTTTAAGTGAAAACTTCAAAGATTACCAGATAAACAACCTTGAATAGAAATTTGTTAATTTCCGTTAAAATAGACTTGAGTTGGAAAACAACTTCAAATATTTTGGGTAATTCTAGTAATCAGAATACTGTAAATATGGAAATTATTGCGATGTTTTTATTATTGCGAAAATTGCGATCGGTTTGGGATCGCAATATTAAAAACTCGCATTTTTAATGCATATTTTCATGTCCGATTTATTCTAGATATATAACACTTTATTTACATTTACATAGGTAAGTCTCCGGTCATTGATTGCCGACATCCGGACTCTGGTTGATTGGTAGATGCTTAGTTGTAATGATTATCCAAGTTATTGTTTGGACAGCTATTATATATAAATGACATTTTGAATTGTAATTTTTAAAACCATTAATTAAAACGATTACATTAATAAAACTTCCATATTCAAATTTTACCCGATCTCGGATCGCAATAATAAAACGTTTTAGTTTTCACGCTTGCAGCGATCGCAATAATTAAACCTCGCAATTAAGCCTGGAGTAGAAGAATCGCAATAATAAGTGCACGCGAAAATTTCCGAATTTACAGTAGTTTGTTCTGATGTTTTTCAATACATTGTATAAAAAATTTACTAAACAAAAAAGATGACACGTGTACATAAAGAGGCACATTTAAAAACAAGATACATTTAACATATATGGAAAAAATAAACTACATGTAAATATACTCCAAATAAAAGGATGATGACATAGTGTATTATGTATGGCCAAGTGATCTCCAGAAACAGTCTTGACCAAATAAATAGAATATTATTTCAAATTCTTATACCTCACAAAAACTGATTATAATAATTGCAATTATCAATCACAATACAGCAAGTTTGTGAAAGAAAAAGAGAGTAAAAAATCCAGGATTCCAAAAAATTTCCTTAAATTGTCAACCCCACCAAAAAATAACTTTGTGACTGCAGAATTAAAGGAAAGTAAAAAAAATCAGTGCTATTCAGCAGATAAATTAAAAGGCACATAAAAAAGGATCAAAGGTCAAAGTCCAACCCTCTTAGTCTTGCCTCCTAAAAATTGATAAATTTGATGAAAGATCCTTCCAGAATTCAATTCTGCCACCTTATTTTATTTAAAAAGAAGTGCAACATTTTGATTTATCTTTTATTCGCAAAATTTATTTCTTACAATTAAAATGCTATTTATTCAAGTTTTATACATAGAGTGTAGGAGTTAAAACTGAACATTTTTATTTGGCCTTATGATCTTCTGTAAGATTTTTTAAAGAAAATCCAGAATCTTCAAACAAGTGGTCAAACAAGGGAAAAGGAGAGGGGGTATTTCTAATGACAGAATTTTGAAGAGAATGGGTTATATTTTATACATTTCTGAATGAAACAAAACTCCGTAGACGATAAAACCATGAAGAGATGAAACATCAGTTCGCCTTCCCCTTTGGCTTTGCCTTTTCAATGCTTTTGCCGTTTTGGGAATTTTATTTGTTTACATGTTGTCGTTGCCGTCATATACCGAGTCTAACTGACATGTAACATCTTGAATTAACCCGTGGATGTAAAGAGTCAATCAAATGCTCTGCGTGACAAGCTTAAATCACAGAGTTTTATCACCGAACAGGTGCGATGAAATATTTTCAAGCTTCTTTGAGACTTTGCTTTCCCAAATAAGGAAAATAAATCACGCCTGCTTTAAAACGTCATCTGATCGTATTTTATTTCATTTATAAGTTATACTTACTTTTGAACTGGTGATGATAAATAGAATGCTGATACATCATGCCCTGTCAATACAAACCCAACTGACGATCAATAAATGATTCCATGTATTTTCACGCTTCTGAAATCGAAGAGGCTGACAACGTCGTCACGGCATGCTAATTAATATTCATGAGTTTAGGAAGAGTTACTTCCCCATTAATAAAACAGCATTAACCTACCCGCGTTCTTAACCAGAGTTTAATCAGGGATAAGTTGATGTCATCACTTAGGAAATCAATTGATTGACCGTTACAGAGTTCCAATATCTTAGATGATGTTGGACCTGTTCCCACTGTCGTAACATTTCATGTGTCTCCACCGATTTGTGACTTCCACTGGATCGACTTTGTTGAACTTCGCGACGCGTGTCGTATACGGAGCAGGAACGGGTTACCCTTCCGGAGCTCCTGGGTTCACTCCTAGTTTTTATAGGAGTTCGTGCTGTTCATTGTTTTTTAGTTTTCAGTGTTTATTTGTTTTGCTTGTGGTTTTTCATATGTCTTCCCGGGTTTGTCTGTCCAATGGATTACGTCTTTTGATTTGCCCCTTAGGTACAAAATGTATATTTGTCCTCTTTATTGAATTTATTTTCCCATATCTGTCGATGTCTTATAAAGGGTTTCACCTATTCAATATTTTTAGAAAGATTAAACGTAGTTTTTGTCCTTTATGTTTTATACAGGACACCCCCTATCAAAAAAGATAACTCATGCATATTGGAGACAACGCCAATATCCGCGAGTAGGTAATACCTAGCGTGGAGATGATTTCTACTTTAAATTGGAAGAGTGAACACTGCCATGAGTGTGAAGCTTGTCGTTAATATTAACATGCACAGTCGAACGTCCATATATTAAATAAATATTCCTTTAAAATACATTCACAGTTTTAATCAATTTGTATCACAATTTTCGCAGTGTCTCATCACAAGATTAGCTATAGCATTAGTTGTTAGTATTCAAAATCAAACTATATATATGCATGAAGTAGAAATTTAATTATTGATAGCAGCAGAGTATACTTTTATATAAAGCTCTTCGAATTAATTTTATAAATTTGTTATGTGTTTTATATTTTCAGACTGGAAAAAGAAAAACATAAATTAAGAGAAGAGTAAGTACTATGTTTAAGGACACTTTTTGTTGATTCCCAGAAAAATATTTTAATATTTCGCATTAATTTTCGCATTAATTATTTGCATATACGAAGTGTATAAAATATTCCCACAAAGCAATGTAACATTAAATTTAAAAAAAAATGTATTTTAATAGAAGAAAGAATTCAATGAAAGGTTCGGAACAACGCTTAAAGGAATTAGAAGAGGAAAATGAAAAACTCCGTGACAGGTATGTGCTACATTTTGAACCAAATACCAAATTTGACATACTATACTGGCTGAGTTTAAATGACAATCGGTTAAGATTAACCTGTGACAGCAGAAAGAGATTTTTAAAAGTTTTGTACGTTGATTTCTTAAAATAATAATTTTTGGAACGCTTTATGGTAGGCAAAAGACTTAATTGTTTCAGGAACCAGTGTTTAAAAGGGAGGTCACCGTATTAAACTACAAATAATATTTCGTTCAAATTTTGCATACCGAAAGTTGATGAAAATCGCCCAAAAATATGTGGTCACCGATGTCTTTAAAAAGATGTAACGTTATAAATTTTGTTAAAATCCGGTCTTCGAATTCACGGTTTGGTACATTAGAATATGGAAGAAAGTATAGCATTATAAACATTTTGATTCTAATACAACCGAATAATAGTGATTTTTATATTCATTTTTGCCAAAACGTCCCGCGTCATTAACCGTCATTTTTCCCCCACCATTTTTGACTTTTTGTCTATATAAAAAATATTCCAATAATTCTTTTCTTGCGTTTTAGATACAAAAGTAAAAATATGAGGTCAGTGGTCTTTTAGAGTGCAAAACATTATTAAGTTACTGCCCCATAACTACCATCGCTTAATTAAAAACGACGTCGGACGTTTTATACAAGGCATGTCAATTCAAGGCAGCAGAAAAATACTTTTTCTATCAATATGTATAAAATTCATCACTGTCATCGGTCTTTTCTCTGAATATAATAATTATTTATATACAAAAATCTGGTGTGAGTAGTATATAGGGAAAGTCGTATTTGTGTCGGAGAAGCTGGAGGAGCCGGATATGACGTAAGAGTAAGTGACGCGTATTCTGCGTTAATGGACAGAAAATAATTTTTAAAAAAATGTCATCCTTCCTATGGCGAAGATAAAGTTACACAAAATATATCCCTATAAAATAATTTTAAATGGCAACATTTTATTTAACGTCTGGGGGGGGGGGGGGGGGGGGGTATGTAAGAGTGAGTTTTTCAGTTGAACAGTACTTTGTTATGAATCCACTAAAGAATTCAAAAATAGTCAATTTCTGCTTGTGTATAGTATAATTTCCTGTTTATTTCCTTTGGATAATGGGAAGTTTTTGTATGTGTGTACGTGTGAAAAAGGGGGTGGAAGGTAACTAAAAGATTCAACAAGGGAAGAATACTACTACTTTTATCATTCCTGTCCTTCGAAGATGGAGAGATGTTTCCAACAAGTTAAAATTGTGTTTATCACTATGCAACTGAATTTTATTGTTGTGGTTAACAAATTTAAGTCCAAACTTGTTCATGTGTTTTCATTTTGAATGAAATTTGTTCTAGGAGACCCTTTTCATAGCAAAATTTTGCTTTAAAGTTCCACATGTATGAAAATTGTTTCATATATGTTATCTAAATATTCTTTACACCTTGTGAAATGGGTTCTGTATATGTGAAATAAGTTCTTTGTTATTAAAATTGTTCATTACCTGGTAAAATAAGTTCCTTTGTCTATGAAATTAGCTCCTTGCCTGGTGAAATAAGTTCTATGATTCTGAAATTAGTTCATCCTGTTGTACAGGTTTTTGTCTGTCCTATGTGATATTCATGTTTATACAAAATATTATCACTTTATATGTTTCCCATTTGTGTTTCTTTTAGGTATGTGTTTTTATTTGTCTTTTTTAAATACTGTTTCTGCTGATTGGATGGACAGGCAAGAGTAAATCTTTACACAAGAAACATTGCTTTTGCTTATAAAATTATGGATGTTGATATCATAGAAACAATAAAAAAAAAGAAAAAACCTTAAACGTGATTTCTGCTCTTTTTTCAAACAAGATGGACAGTGGGTGTTATAGACATTTAGTCCATTGGTAGAGATTAATTATCGACAAAACACCCCTCGGCTTCATTTTGAGTATGAAAATATATCTGATGAGATATTGCACATTAGCATTACTTTATATCAGGCAAAAGGTTGAGGTGGGGCTTAAAATAAATATTTTAACTATCATATAAATATGTACCAAAATACATTCTTTAAAAGATAAATTATAGGGTACAGAAAATATTAAAAGAAGAACATGTAGTGTTTTTTCACAGTTATTATTATTCTTCAACAGAGATGCTTCATATTTTCGGTGCTTTAAGTTTATCCTCACAGCTTTGCCATGGAAGTAATATTTAATATTGTGCTGTACTAGATATCTAGTATGTTTTGACAATAAATCTCTTAATCTGTTGAGAAAAAAATATTTTAAAAACACAAATTAATAGCTGAAGAAACCACAAAGCATAAAAGCTTGATATATAATTGAAAATTCATCAATACATTATCTCCATGAATAGCACCGTCACAGACAATGAATGAGCTCCATTTCTCCATTTCATCCACTGGATTCTTTAAACAACTATGCTACCAATCAAATTTCAAATGCACCTCCAAAATGAAGAAAAATCACTATCACAAGGAATTTCATCATAATAATGTTCACATCTCTTATGTCAACTTTGAGAACTTTCAGTTTCATTTTCCTCCACAAATGTTTGGTGACAATAGAATTTGGAAGTTATTTCTTTCACTGCATGTGGTTGATGATTCATTAACTTCCTTCATAGATTTAAACCTGTAAAAAATATAAATCAATAGTAAACATTAAATTGAATCGCTGATAAGGGAAAAGTGCTTCCTCTTGCAATATTATAAATACAGATGTGCAAATCTTCTTTCACGGCTATTATGTACACAGCCTGTCAGCCATATTGTATTTATTAATTCAAGAAGTTGGAATATCACATAATATGTTGAAACCCCCCCCCCCCCCCCCCCCAATAAAAAAAATCTTAGACAGAATGCACCAAAAACATTTTAATGCATTATATTATATTACTGATCTGAATTCCGTACGCAGAATACCTACATATAATGCTTGACAAAAGTTTAAGCAAAGGAATAAGACTCTTGGGCTAATTCAGCTAAATATAAGCTTTTGTGAAATGCACAGACTGTATGAATATTTCCTATAAGTTGTTACTGACCAGTTAAGACATAATGATACGAAATGTTGTATTTTGAATTTGTGGTTTACTTTTGTTGACTTTTTAATAGGGTTTCCAACAGAATAAAATCTACAAATTTGGCAATGTACAGGATACATACATACAGGTGGGAGGACCTATATGTAGGATATTGCTATAGCAATTGTTTTCTTTTAGTTTTCATATATAATTTCAAAATCATTTTAAGGGAGAGCTGTTTCCAGTTACAGGTATGTCTACTGGTCTGTAATAATAGAAAACAAAAATCAAAAGTAGACAGAAATTTTTTAATTATATACTTGTGAACCTGAACGATTTTTCATGAACCATTCTTCCATTGAGTTATGAAATGTCTTGCCTGTATAAAACTGTGCATAAAATATACATGTATGGGCAGTTGTCCTTTGCAGCTTACACTTACTTATATTCATACGAAAACTAAACAATATATACTTACTGGTGTGACTTGATACGATCAATTCAGTAGCTTCAACATTTCATGTAACTGTAAAAATACAACAAAAAAATTTAAGGAAATTTAATACACCCCACCTTAACAAATGTCAATTTCTCCATAATAATACCCAATATACAACTCTTTCACATTAAGCATGATATGGTATATTTTAGAGCTTCTTGAGGAATAATATCAAAATTTACAAGAGCTATTTTGGGGAAATTCTAAAAAGTGAACAGCTTCCTGTGTTAAACTGAAAAGGGAGGTAACATCTAAGTTTTTTTTTAATTCACCATAGTTTTCATATATGATTTCAAAATAATTTCAAGGGAGAGCTGTTTCTACCTACATGTATGTCTACTGGTCTGTAATAATGCAAAGCAAATATCAAAAGTAGACTGAACATTTCTAATTATATACGTGTGAACCTAAAGATTTTTCATGAACCAATCTTCCATAAAGTTATGAAATGACTTTCTTGACTGTATTTTTGCATACAATATACATATATGGGCAGTTGTCCTTTGCAGCTTACACATACTCACATTCATGAGAAAACTAAATAATATATAGTTACTGATGTGACTTGATGCGGTTAATTCAGTAGCTTCAACAGTCCATGTAACTGTAAAAATACAACAAAAAAGTTTAAGGAATTTAATAAACCCCCACCCTAAATATCAATTTCACCATAATAATACAACTCTTTCACATTAATTATCATATGGTATATTTTAGAGCTTCTTGAGAAATAATATCAAAATTTACAAGAGTTACTATTTTGTGGAAATCCTAAAAAAAATTAACAGCTGCCTGTGTTAAACTAAAATGCTCTTATTCCTTCAGCTCCTTACCATTCCTCCCCCAACACACACACACACACACACACACACACACACACACACACACACACACACACACACAAAATATTGATTCAAAAGAATTGACTCATTAAGCAATACAACAAATGTATGTGTTTCGTCTAAAATCAGATTTAATTAAATTAATTAAGGTAGAATGTTTTCTTTGAGATAGGATATGCATTTTCATTAAAAAACCGTTTCTTTAAGTTAAAACTTTAAAGATTACCACATAAACAACCTTGATACCTGGAAATTTGCTAATTTCTGTGAAAAAAGGCTTGAGTTGGAAAAAAACTTCAAATATTGTGGGTAATTCTAGTAACCAGAATAGTTTGTTTTGATTTAGAGTAAAACATGAACTTTACATGAATTTCATCTTTAGTTTTAAAATACAATGTATAAAAGATGTACTAAACAAAAAAGATGACATATATACATAAAAAGGCAAATTTAAAAACAAGATACATTTAAAATATATGGCAAAATTAATTTACATGTAAATATACTCCAAATAAAAGGATGATGACATATTGTATTCTGTATGGCCAATTGATCTCTAAAAACAGTCTTGACCAAATAAATACTTAGGATATTATTTTAAATTCTTATACCTGACAAAAACTGATTATAACAATCCCAATTATCAATGACAATACAGAAAGTTTATGAAAGAAAAAGAGTATAAAAATCCATGTAACATTTTGGGGTGTTTTTTCTTCGCAAAATTTATTTCTTATAATTATAATGCTATATATTCAAGTTTTAGAGCTAAACTGAACTTTTTTATTTGGCCTTATCTTCTATAAGATTTTGATGAAATCCAAAATCTTCAAACAAGTGGCCATACAAGGGAAGGGGAAGGGGGTATTTGTAATGGCAGTTTTTGTAAGAGAATGGGCTATATTTTACACATTTCTGAATGAAACAAAACTCCGTAGACGATAAAGCCAGGAACAGATGAAACGTCAGTTCGGCTTGCGCTTTGGCCTTGCCTTTCGCCATTTTGGGAATTTTATTTGTTTACATGTTGTCGTTACCCTCATATTCCGAGTCTTACTGACATGAAACATCTTAAATTAACCCGTGGATGTAAAGGGTCAAATGCTCTGCGTGAGAAACTTGAATCCAGACATTGCTCACCACATTCCACTCGAACAGGTGCGACAAAATATTTTCAACTTTGCTTTCCCAAATAAGGAAAATAAACCTCGCCTACTTTAAAACGTCGGCCGATCGTATTTTCTTTCAATTATGGTACAAAGGAGAGAAGTTGTACTTACTTTTGAACTGGTGATGATAAATAGAATGCTGATACATCATGCACTGTCAATTCCAAAACCAAAAAAATGCCGATCAATAAATGATTCCATGTATTTTCACACTTCTGAAATCGAAGAGGCTGACAACGTCGTCACGCCATGCTAATTAATATTCATGAGTTTTGGAAGAGGTACTTCCCATTGATAAAACAGCATTAACCTACCCGCGCATTTGAACAGGCTTTCAACTGGCAACATTTGAAGTCATTATGATGGCTTCAAATGCAGGCTGCATTAAATTTTTCTTTTTTTTTATACTTTTTTTTTTGTTTTTTCAAAAAATTGTTTTTCTTTCTGAACTTTTTTTCCCTTTGGTTATAAGTCTGGTCCATTTGGTTTAGGTTCACTTCAAAACGGTGCTTTCCACGTTCTGGTGCATTATCGAAATAAATAAATAAATAATAAAAATAAATAAATAAAAAAAACAAAGTAAGGTGTTCATCAACTGCGGAACGAGTTCTGAGATGACTTTGTTCACCTCCTTTAACTTTTCGTACTGTTGAAAATCCAAACTCACACTTGGTCCGTCGGATGTAGCTATTCCTCCAGAGGCGATAGAGAGTAATGACGATCGTCCACTTTTATTCCAGACTCTGTGCCGTGACGTATACGTTTTCCTCGACGTGTTTGTGTAGGGTGTAAGTTACCTCCCAGATGAAAGCTGGAATCTTCCCGGCAACATATTTCTTGTCCTATTTGTCGGGATCGGTCAAGACTCCCAGCAGATCGTTCCTTTTATTCACCCCCAGGGTGTGACAAAAACTGTAAAATGCATCTGGACCTCATCTGGGTAGCAATTGCAGTAAGGCACGGGTACGCATCTTCCTTGTTGGTTGATGGGAAAAGAATTCTCCCAGGTCCTCGTTCACTATGCCTCGTTGTACCAATACATCGACTACTTCGTCTATCTGGATTTCGTTCACCAAAATGAATTAATTATTGACCTAGGCTTTTCTGTGCTGTGGTTGCATCTCGACGTCTTTACCGTTCGAAGGAACTAGGCGAAATGAGAGATTTCGTATATATATTGGCAGAACGCGGACATAAGAGAGCAGTGTTTTCGCTTACGGCTGCGTTGAAAAAAATATTTCAATTTTGATTTTTTTAAATTTCTTTTAAATTTTTTTACATATTTTAACGAGTATATTTACAGTGTCCGTGGCCTCTTTTGGATCCTCCAATAGTCTAGTGGTATCCGTCATGCCATGTCCCACACTCCAATTTATCAGATAAAAAATGCAGTACTGGCTGCACACCGGGGAAACTTCTTCTTGTACCCTGACGGTGTTGTATGTCACATTTGACAATGTCGATTCATGAAATTAAGGTAAGCGATCCAGAGAGGTGATATGCCGGATGGATCGCAGTATTCTCCCAATTGGCATCGATGTATATAGCTATCCAATGTTTTCCATCTCGACTATCGGGGTCCGTCTTCCCCACCAAGGCCGAAGGCACGTTCATGTGTCTGTGTAGTCTTTTTCTGGCGTACATTCCTTTAAACATCCATCTGGTCCGAGGATGATCGTTTAAGACGCCTTCGATCTCTAAAGTGTTCATCAGGCACTGTAATCAAACAGGACTTATCTATTTCTGTCTATTTCGACGAAGTTGCATACAAAACCACGTTGATGGTAGCTGGAAGTGCTTCGACAAAATGAATTTCTAAACGTAAGTCACCTTGTTTTATGAGTTGAAAGGTACCCATTTCAGACATATCGGGAGTCAAATCGAAGGCAAACAATGTGTAGCCCTTAGAGAAGTCTTCTCTGGAGTTGGTGTTTCCTTCATCTTGAAACATCTTTCCGGAGCTTGTCCCATGTAACTTCAAATGTACACTTCCCCCCTGAAATCCGGCTGCAATGGTTTGCTGGGTATTTGTTTTCCATCCACGTTGAGCGCGACAAAGTTTATCTTGAAGTGTTTAAAGTTAAACGGGTTTTTGTGATGTTTCTGTTCAAAGCATTGCTCTTCCCACATCCAGTGACCAATCGCTTGGGCATCTGTCCCAGGAGCATGTTGTCTTGGATGTAATTCGTGTTTCCTCTAGATACTGTGTCCATTTGACTTCCACCTGTCGTATGGGATATTTGCTGCTCGTTTTTTGCCAAGGCTTTCATGTGGGCCATGCGTATGGCCGGGCTCAATTGACCCTCTCTGACGAATAGACCTAAATCTCTAATCTTGACCTTGAAAGCATTGGCATGTCTGATCAAAGCAAAGACCTCTCTGCTCCTCCTCAGTTTGATTTTATGTTCAACTTGATTTAATAAGTATTTATCTTGACAAGAAAAGTCTACGTGAATTTTTTCCATCATCTCTATTTGTATGCTGTCGGCATTCAATACCTTCCTGCTGGAGAATCCCACCCTGTCGGCGGTTCTAGTTTCTACGTGTCCGGGTGTGTTTTTGGCATCAGGTCCGTAGTTGAGCGAAGTATCTGTAAAGGCCCGTATCGGGTAAACAGTCTTGGGAGGAGACATCAATTTCTCGTTGAGGCTGACACTCACGTTGCTTAAGAGCGAATGCATCCATTGATTCACAGGTCCAACGTCCGAATCGTCGGCCAAATTGCTTCCATCCGCACAGTACTGAAAGTCCCGACGGTCTACGAAAACGTCCATGAAGTCGTAATAAAATACGGATTTTGGCATATTGATACACATAAGATCCGATATGTAACGGCAGGTTTAGATGAATGGTCTTCTTACTCACCTCTCTCAACTGGTTTTACCGGCGTAAAGAAGGATCTTCGAGGTATCTGTAGATCTTGAAAACTTGGCAATGTACGATGTCTGTGTGTTTCTCTTTATTGGTAATGGTTCTGCCATTAGATGAGTTGCCATTTAAATTTACATTTTCTGCAATGATTTTCTTATCTGGGTCGACAGCAGATGTGTACTCGACGACTTGATAGATATGTGTCACTTCTAAGCCATGATTCAGGTACCATTTCAGCAACGGCGTTATGATCATGGTATTCTTTCCGAATAAACTGCCAATCAAAGATTTTCTAGGTTGAGCCAAAATCCCATGCTCTTCAGCAAAATTCTTCATGTGGTCCCCGATGTCGTCCCAAGAGATTTCTACATTCTTAAATACGGGAGGCATTTCTGAAAATTTAGATTTCAGATGGTCCGTTGCGTGAAGGTCCACTTCCAAGGTTCCAAACAACATCACAGCCTGCACAATCTGGTGGTCTGTCATGGTGGCGAAACGATTGCATGGTCTCTGTCTCTGGGACATGAATGTTTTAATTTTTTGGTCTTCTTTCTTTAAACGGTCCCACTTGCACTCCCGCATATGTTTTACATTATATCCTTCATCTTTTAGGTAGTCATTTTTTTCCATTGTGCTGGTATAGTGTTCGGCCAGGCTCTTTCCGTTCAACGGGTTTTCTGTCTTTTCACGAGTCAGACGACAATATTGTCCATGCCACAGCCAGCCCTGGAACTCGTATATGGTATTAGTTTCTTTTTACAGTAGCCGTCCACAGCCAATCAGTTTTTCTGTAACGTATGTGATGTCTGGTCTCCTTGGCTTTCCATTCTAACCACTCGATGGCTATGCGCTCGTATCTGCGGGGTGTCTGGCGTTTGAAATTGTCCTCGGTCTAGCGGCGTACAAAGCGGCCGATGGGCATATCCTGCACGATACTCCACAGATAGAGCGCATTGGCATCTACTCCATTATCGTTTGCATTTTGGGATCCGGATACTCGCCAGGACGAAGAACGGTCTGATCTTTTTTCGTGGTAAGGATGAAACACGATACTGGGTCCACCAACGATGTGGTTCTTGTATAATTCATAGAGATCTTTGTTTTGTTTTGTCCGGAAGAGTAAAGTAATCGTTGAATCCATCAAACATGGTTTATACCATGAGACCGGGTACACCAATTCGTCTTTAAACATGTCAACCTTCAAACCTTTGTAATATTCAAATATTTTGTGAATGGCTTCCAGCATTGGATCCACGTCTTTGTTACTATACCAGATCAGG
Organism: Mytilisepta virgata; assembly: GCA_028015205.1. NCBI lineage: Eukaryota > Metazoa > Mollusca > Bivalvia > Mytilida > Mytilidae > Mytilisepta > Mytilisepta virgata. The sequence continues at coordinate 48,963,222 of CM051520.1, forward strand.
AAATCTTTCATGGTGGTCATCTGTTTATCTTTCCATTCCATACCTGTTGACAGAGCTGGTAATCTTCTGTTGAAATATTTTCGTTCTTCAAAGTGCCGAAAAAAGCGTCGTTAGGTGGAAGTTCGGTTACATCTAGTTTATCCAATGAGGTTATCACTCGTATGCAAAGAACCCTTTTTGATCGTTACATCCATATGCTTTCAGAAATTGACTGTATCTGAATTCGGGTGCCAAATAGTTCAAAATATCAAAAAAAAATTCAACTGCTCAGTCTTGATGCACATGAAGTTGTTGTTCCGTTTCACGGTCTATTTGATTCTATGATTATCCACCAGGTATTCGAAGAAATCTAACTTCATGGCGTTGATATCGTATTTTCCAGTATTAACTCGTATAACAGGTAGCTCTTGAAGATGACGTTCCAGTTGCTGTTTGAACTCGTAAAGATAATGTTGTTTTTCTTCCCGTTCACGTTTCTTCATCAGTGGAATTTCTCCAAAAACAGAGGAATATTTTGGCATGAGCTTTTTCACTAATATCGGTCAAATGGCGCAAACAGACATCCACAGTTTCTTCAGTATTTCCTTCCAACACGAAACAGACGGGGTCAGTGTACGCGGATACGTTGGAACAAACAGAGACACTTAACAAGACATGACGGTTCGTCCATTCTAGTTTATCTGTTCTTGGTTTGTCGGCGTTTTGCTGTATTACTTCAACGTCGTATAATGATCAATACGGGTAAATTGTGGTGTATGGTAGAGTCCGCCGGGATATTTGTACAGTATCTTTCCGTTGCAACTCTTTTCATGGCGGTGTAAGTGCTCTACTTGTTTCCATAATTCGTCAAATTTGAAGCACTGGCTGTATTTATCCATGTCGCAAACTTCCAAAATATCGTGTGAATTCAAGTCTGTAATAAAATGGTCCAGATCATCTAGGTTCCGAATTTGATGTGGAATGTCAAAGAAACGGTCATTAGTCCGGCTCGAATGGTAATAGCGTAACTCACCCGATTCTATATGTCGATGAACGAATAGTTTGCTGTTGGAAAATATCCTGGATGATAGTCTGAAATGTAGTCGAGGATATACATCGAAGTGTAAAATTAAAGCGGTCCTGGACACGGTTCCCCGTATGGACCTGAATAAGATATCATTCCGGTACTCTATTCAGATCTGCCGAGTATCGGGATCTTCCGGCAAAACGTCTGGTTGAGATGGATTGGTTGGACCCTCAGGTGGCCACATTGTCCTAGGTGTTTTTGTACATGGGGTAGGTAGTGGCGAGGCTGGTCTGGTTATCGCTGTCCTGGATATTGCAGCATGTTTCTTCTGGTGGCGAAGCAGGTTTCTCTTCTCGGTAAAGGTTTTAGCGCAGATATTGCAGGTATACATTTTTCTGGTCTCTTCGAGATATGAAATTCAAATGACGACGGTGGAAGGCTATATATAGCCAGAACGCGGACGTAAAAGAAAGCAGTGTTTTCGCTCACGGCCGCGTTGAATAAAAAATAAATTTAAAAACAATTTTTTTGTTGAAAAATCAGAGAACATAACATCATGAAGACAAAAATAAATTTATGAACGTCATAAAGACAAAATTAGTCTTACGTCATAAAGACGAAAAACACATATAACGCCATAAACGATACGCGTCAGTTACTTTGACGTCATATCCGCCCAAAATACGACTTGAATGGTTCCCATATACCACTGCTATGCCGTGCTGCTCAAAGATTATGAATATGTTTCCAATCTTTCTTAATCATTTTAGTATACATCTTGCGGCGTTAATCAAATTGTGTGTCATGTAATTGCTATGACTTTGTAATTGTGCCTGAACTCATATAGAATTTAGTTCTATTGCACTAAATTTTGTCATTCTTTTTTTAAGTTTTAAAGAACTCTATTGTTCTATATTCACTTTATGATTAACAGGGTAAGAAGATATTTCACATACGCATATGTATGTACATGTATATCTGTCATCGTAAGAATAAATCTCCCAGTGTATCAAAAGTGAGACCAGATTAACGCAATGTGTCTGCTTTCTTTTACAAAGGAAAACCAATTGGTAATGCACATGAGTAGTATATAGGTGGTTCTAAAGTCGTATTTGAGATGGTGGTGGTGTCACCGGAGGCGGAAATAACGTCACAGTAATTGGTTTGCGCGCATGGGCATGCACAACCGGAAGTGATAGATTTTCCAGTGTTTTGTTTACGGAAGTGACGTTAATCGAGTTCTAGGAAGCGGAAGTGTCGACTGCGCATGTGAAGGCGCAACCGGAAATTGTGGGTTTTATCGCCATTTATCCGTGCATTGTTTACAGAAGTGACGTTAGACGAGTGATGGGACCCGGAAGTTTGACCGGAATTCGGATGGGATTATCTCACTATTTTCCCGGTCTTTTCATTCCCGGATGTGTCTCGGTCTGTCATCGGTCTGTATAGGGTTTGAGTCTCGCATTGAGTCCCTAGTGGCTACTCTCACTGTTTTGTCGAAGTCTGAGAGTATACATAGTACAGTGGGATTATTTGGTTATCTAAACTCTTCCTGCGCTTCTCATTTGTTCTTTTCTCCTGTTCTCAATTGGATCAAGTCCAAAAGTAGGATTGGATTATGTCCCCTTGTCTCCATTTCAGCTCATGCTGTCACCGTTAGGTCAATGTAGGGGTGGTCATTTTTTTCTTGTCATGGTCTTGGTTGTCATCAGATAAGTTTCTACATAGTGGAAAGTCTGTTTCCGTTGTATCGCTGCAAGATGATTCTCTTCACTGCTGACTGCTTCACACTGCTGCACATCAATGCTCTGCACTGTACTCATTTTGCTCTTCTCTTGCTCCGTGTTGCTCTTCACTGTTCATCGCTGGTCTGCACTGTAATCATTCATTTCTTCTCTTGCTCCGTGCCGCTTTCTGCCGCTCATTGCTGCTCTTCTCTTGCCCCGTGCTGCTCTCTGCTGCTCATCGCTGCTTTTCTTTTCCCCTCTGCTGCTCTCTAATGATCTTCTCTTACTCCGTGCTGCTATCTGTTGCTAATCGCTGATCTTTGTTGCTCATTGCTCCTTTTGTCTTGCTCCGTGCTAGTCATCGCTGCTTTTGTCGTGATCTGCGATGCTCTATGCTGCTCTTCGTTAGCTCGGTGCTGCTCTCTGCTGCTCTTCTCTTGCACCGTACTGCTTTATGCTGATCTTCTCTTGCTACGTGCTGCCGGAGGAGATGAGATTCTTACTATTTTGTTGTAAATCATCTTTTGGTCTCGTTGATTTTTTCGATGGACATTAAATATGACTGGGGCCATGTAACGCGGACCTTAAAGAGAACATCCATATGAAACAGAAATTTTAGAGTCTTTCCTGACGGAACGAACGTTTACGGATTCCGGTTCTAACCGTAACCCTAATTCGAGTCCTAGCCCGAATCATAACTCTAACCCTAACTCTAGTCTTAACCCTAACTTCAAACTTTAAGCCTAGCAGTAGTCTGCACGCACAAGCGTGACAATCATGAGGCAAACAGTCACGCTTGCTAAATAATCGATTAGAGTAAGAATACGAAGCAGATCTAACTGAAGGGTTAGAGCTGGAGGCAGGACTTTGTCTATGGTTAGGGGTCTTGTTAGGACTACCGTTAGGGTTAGAGTTTGAAAAGAATCATCCAACTCGCGAAGATACAAGGAAAGACTCCCAACTAACAAGACGTTTACATGATGATAGCCTTGACCATGAATACCAAGACCATGACAAGAAGAAAATAACACCATCTCCTCCTCCTACTCACACCTCCTCCTCACACCTCCTCCTTCTTCTCATCAAAAATCGAAACGAGCACGACAACTTAGTGCTGAGCAGCGGTGATCAGGACGGAGCAAGAGAAGAACAGTGAAGAGAATCATTCAACTTGCAAAGATACAAGGAAAGACTTTCGACATCTAGAAATTACCCAGATCAAGACAAGAAGAAAATGACCACCCCTCCTTCTCATTCCATAAAAACAATCGTTCCTCCTCCTTTTCCTCCTCCAAAACCGAAATGAGCACGATAGCATGGTCCTGAGTAGCGATGAGTAGCGATGAGTATCAAAGAGCAGCGAAGAGCAAGAAAAGGACAGTCGTTGCTAAAGCGCTTGCTAAGAACACCCCTACATTCACCTAACGGTGAGAGCATCAGCTGAAATGGAGATAAGGGCACATAATCCAATTCTACCTTTGGACTTGATTCAATTGAGAACAGACATCACCGGAATGAAAAGCGCGGGAAAAGGTGAGATAATCCAATAGTCTTTTTGTACTTCGTATACTCTAGGACTTCGATATAACAGTGAGAGTATTGGCACTAGAGACTCAATGACAGACCGAATGACATCCGAGAATGAAAATCGCGGAAAAAGGGGAGATAATCCAGTTAGAATTATGTTCAAGCATGCGCAGACCAATGGCTGCCTCGTGTTAAGAGAAAGAACTCGACTAACGTAATTTCCATAAACAATAACGGAAAAATGAGGAAAAATCCATAACTTCCGTTAGGCATGTGCCAAAACCACTTCCGTTCGCTTCCGCTTGCGGTCACGTAATTTTCGATACCGGTGAGGTCACTTACTATGACGTCATTTTTGCCTCCGATGATGTCATATACGGCACCACCACTACCTCATATACGACTTCAGAACCACCTATATACTACTTACATGAAAATAAATATAACTTTTAAGAACTTGCTGTTTATTTATAAAATCTTGAAATTTTGGAGTTTTGGGTTTGAGTCCGATAGTGGTCTCACTGTAGAGAATAAGAGGGTTATTTAAAATCCTCGTAAAGTTATCTAATTTTAGTTTTCACTTTACAATAATTTTGGATTTTTGTATTTTTACCAGTTTTATATGGATATAAGTTATCATTTCAAAATGTGAAGAATTAGCCTAGTATAATGCGCTGCATATCCACACTATACAGTGGTAGCTGATTAGATGTGTGTCAATAAATCGCATATCAAACTTTATAGAGGATATTGGGTAAAAGGCAAATACATACCCCTTTAAAGACTCGAAAATGTTATTGCTCCCGATTTTTGACGAATGTGAAAAAAACGTTCGAGTCACACCTGTCTCGGTTAACACGGAATGTAACAGAATTTGAAATGTGTTGTGGACGTAGGTTATGGTAAATTATACAAGAAAAAGTTGAAAAAATCAAATAATACGTTGTAAATTATTTGCGAGATTTGGGGCATGAAGAACCTTTTAATTTGTCACATCTTAGCTATCTTATCAATTCCACTTAATTGGCTCGCCGTTTTCTTTTCCTCTGGTTTTTATCGACCCACCTCTCCGGTGCGTCGACGTTTTGCAAAAAAAAGTCTAGCTTTATAATTGCACTACCCATATTAACTGAGTGAAATTTATTATGTACAGTTTAAGATATCAAATTCATACGTCCCTTTCATTGTACAGTACAGACAAGGCA